>OX401856.1:5000000-10000000 GCA_947859175.1 Gandaritis pyraliata
CTTTGAAATTGATAGTTCTCATATGTCCGTGAACTATAAACTTTTGGCCCGACATTGGATTGCACTTTCTTGAGCCAGGATTTAGGTTTATGGCTGTAAAGTGGTCAGTAATCCCTTTGATATTAAATTTTATTTTAACCGAAACCAATATCGTTCGCAGTTAGTTCTGTCATCATCACAGTTACAACTTAAATATTAAAACTCCTTTGATCATAAAATGAGAAATGGTTCTGCAAATGTACATTTGTACAATTTATAAGAGAGTCACAGATTTTTACAAGTCCTACAGCAACGAAGTTTTTAAGAACTCATAAACTGTCACCCCTTGTAATTCGATAGCCGTTTGAACTTGGAATATCTAATTCTAATGGCAGTGATTGGCTCCCTAAGGAGGTAATCATGATTTTTCGAATTTGGAACACGTGTTTAATTTTGGGAACCCCTTTGCAATGTGATGCGTTATTACGTGTGCTTTTGCGACATTTTTCGTGTAATTGGTAGAGATTACCTACCAAATTCTAGAACTGTCTCGCTTGTTCATACATCGATACAATCTGTAATAATTAATCAAAATAATTAGGTTTACCCACGTAATGTTTCAAATTAGATACTAAGGGCGTCTTGCACCAGAATCACTAAACGTATTTAACAGCTAAATCGATTTAAATCTGACGTATTTGTATGACTTGACAACTAGCTAAATACTATTTAAGAGTTAAACGCGTTTAGCGATTCTGGTGCAAGCCGCCCTAATTGAACTACAAAGTATCGACTCAAAATAGTCTCAAAATCCCCTTTGAGTTTTTCCCTTTAAGGGGATTTTGAGACTTTTAGTCTCAAAATCCCCTTCGGCAAATTTACACCGTAATAGCATGGAGTTCTGGAACCTATAAGATTGTACCTACCTAAACTAGCATTCATAAAAATGAAGATTTGGCTTGATTTGGAGGAAATTTTAATAAAAGTACTAGGGTAGTAGAATAAAGTAAAAGGTGGTTCTAATTATTAAAAAAAATTAATAAAAGTACTAGGGAAGTAGATTAAAGTAAGAGGTGGTTCTAGTTATTAAAACTAACATTTTCAATCTATCTTTTCATTATTATTAGTGGCTACTGATAAAACTATTTATTAAATGTAATAAATAATAAACCAAGAAAGCAAAATACTATCCAACAGGATGGGCTCATCCTGTTGGATAGTATTTTGCTTTCTTGGTTTTGTATAGTACAAAACCAAGAAATAGCTAATAAGTTAGCTACTAGCAGTTGCCCGCGACTTCGTACGCGAGTACTGTTTCCGTGTACATCATAATTATCTGTGCGTGTATCGAGCGGATACATTGAGAAACTTGACATTACACCGAACCCGTACTTGAATAAAGTGGTAGTACTACGCCCTGTCAAACTGATGTGACATGACATGACAATGAAATCCTCTTGCCAATCGGCGCTGCTAATCCCGTTTTTTCATTTTATCTTGTAGATCCTGTTAATTATTCGGGATAAAAAGTAGCCTATGTGTCAATCCAGGTTACGAACTACATATATGCCAAGTTTCATCCAAGTTGGTTCAGTAGGTTTGACGTGATTGAAACACAAACATCCAAACATCTAAAAATCTAAACTTTCGCATTTATAATATTAGTAGGATTAGTCTACCTCTTGACTGGTTCTGCTCTCCTGGTACTTTTCACAAAACCAACTCAATTGATCCGAGAAGAGTTATCTTATATTTGTGTTTTGACTATATTAGTTTTTATTTCTTAACTGGTTGTGGTCTTGATGTGAAAGTGAATTTTGGTACAAATAAATGTGCTATAAAGATAAAAATATATTTAGAGTCCAAATATCACGAAACGTGTGTGTGATTTTACTATTTCTAACACAAAAAATAACCACACCGACAATGTGCTATGCTTTACGTTTAGGTATAAACACTGAAAAATAGGTAGGTACATAATTTTTAATGGAGAAGGAAAAATATGTATTTTTAGTGTTCAGCTCTGCGTTTTTGTCGCACCTACATCAAAACAAATGTTTCTTTTTTATTTTAATATCGAATGTATGTTTTAATCGGTTACAAAAATACCGGCAAAAAAAGTGTTACACATCTGGGACAAATTTGGTTTTCACTCTATATAATAAGCTATTCAGCGCGGCAATGCAGTCAAAGTCTTGGGCACGGTTCCGATTGGTACTAGTTTGGATCAGTTGAGCTATCTATAAATTGTTTATAACTGTTTCATGTGTATTTTGTAAATATTATAAATATTGTAAATACTTTATTTGTCGTAATTATAAGCTGACTTTATGTTAGAAATAGTAAAATCTCGCACACGTTCCGTAACATTTGGACCCTAAATAGATATTTATCTTGTTTTCAGTTACAGTTTCAGCTATAAATAAAACATACCTGTATTAGTATTGTGAAGTTGCATCAGTTAAATATTTAATACGAAATGAATCTCTTTTCCGGAGTCAGAATAAAAATCTCATATAAAAAACCTCATTTTGAATGTGACCCGTATAGCACATTTTAGTGGTACTAAAATGTATTGTCACACTGACCACAACTAACCAACCAGTCAAGAAATAAATAATTCAGTTGATTTTGTGAAAAGTACCAGGAGAGCAGAACTAGTCAAGAGGTAAACCAAAAGCAAAATACTATCCAACAGGAAGGACTACTAATAATAATGAAAAGATAGATTGCAAAAGGTGATTTTTAATTAGAACTACATCTTACTTTATTCTACTACCCTAGTACTTTTATTAAAATTTCCTCCAAATCAATCCAAATCTTAATTTTTATGACTGCGAGTTAAGTAGGTACATTTTGTTCCGGAACTCCATGCTAACTAAGTTGATAATTTATAAGACAAGTAGTACCTATGCTGGAGGGTGAGGTTAAGGTTCCATTTTTATGTAGGTACTGCTACAAAAAATATTTTGATCATTGAAATGGATAGTTCAGTAGCAGTGGACTAGGTATTTAATTCAAAAAGTAGGTAGGTAAAGTCAAATTAAGATACGACTATTTCGGTGTAATTTTACCCAAAGGGGATTTTGAGACTTTTAGTCTCAAGATCCCCTTGATTAAAAAAATTTGAAATAAAGGGGATTTTGAGACTAAAAGTCTCAAAATCCCCTTAAAGGGAAAAACTCAAAGGGGATTTTGAGACTAACCCATCGACGTAGACTGCGGCTTCGGTTTTCAATTAAATAAGCCACAATTTGACCAAGATATTGTGCCAGTAGCCGATATTATAAGCTTAAGTTGAGCACTATAAACAGAACTACGTAATTTGAGCTTTACAACAATAGTAACAATTGTAATAATGAAAGACTCATTGTATTTTGCTGGCCGCAATGCCGTTTTCATAGTTCACAAAGCCACATGTAGAACCGACACAATTTATTGAAAACGTTACAGCTTCGAGAAACAAACGCCCAAAATTGACACGGTTAATGAAATAACACTTAAGTTTTACATCGCAAAAAATGAACTCGCTTGTAGGCACATGTGCTAAGAATTACCCGTCTAAGGAAAGTTGGATTAGTTTAATGTGAGGTTCGTGAGTTACACTGTTTGTTTTGTAACGCGGTCTTAATGCATAAAGGGACAAATTGTTGACACAGTGTCATCTTTCATAGGGTCCGATATACCTGCAAGAAATAGGGCATCCTTGGAAACTTTCGAATGCGCTCTTCAATTTATAACTCTGCTACGTTGCTACAAAGTTCAATTTTGTTTACCAGTTTGAAAATGTTTGTAGTCATATCTCAAACGCAGTTTACGGAAATGCAAACGACAGTTGGAAAGATTGTTGTGTTTTTGTTGTAAATTTGGCTCGTGGACTGTTGTAACAATATTATCTGTAGGTGAGGTACCTTATGTCTATCTATACGCAAATTTTAAAAGAGTAACCGTTTCTTAAAAATAAAAAAATGTCTGAGAAGCAAAGGAATCTTTTAGAATCAATAAAGCGTAAAAATCTAAAGCTGAAAAATAGCTGAAAAAAATCTAAAGCTAAAGTTGAAAAATACCTACGTTTTTTATGATCCATTCAATTTAAGAAAACTAATTGACTACGAACCTTTTTTCAAACAACCAAAGCTGTTGAGTTTGCAAACTTATCGTATCAAACAAAATCAGAGCTTAGTCTTTAGTAAGACGTCCACACAAATTTTTTGCCGATTGTCTCAAACGATAACATAGTAAATCACTGTCCTGCAGATCTACTACATAACATAAACGACGTTGGTGTATCGGTGGTATTGACTTTTTAAGCTATACTGCGCGGCATCATGACCTCTTTCGGCGTAGAGCTGTCGTCGTCAACGTGTATGCCGTGCAGTGTAAATAAAAAAATACGAACACTCGTATATTGCAGCTTCCGACATATCGTTTGATAAGATGATAGAATCCGACAAGAGCTACCTATTTCTAAAACGTGTATTTTTTTGCCATCTAGCTTTGCTTTTTTTTCACTTCCATTTCGTCCAACTGTAAATAAAAGCTGAAATTAGGTTTTGTGAGCAATCTAGCTTGAATTTTTTTCATATTTTGATTCGTTTCAATTTTTAAATATTGCTTGCTATAAACCTTTTATTGATACGCTTTTTTCTATGAATGTCAACGCATTTCCGCTATTGAGCCAAAACTAATTTTACTATTATTTTTTACGGCATTTCACGCAGCATCCATCATGAATTAGCCACAAAAGATAGGCATCGTTTAACATTAGCTTAACTTCTTTACGCTTTGATACGCCTGGGGTTCAGTTTACTATTGCAACTAGGGTTGTCATGTTTCGAGTTTCAGGTGTAAGTAACTAGCGAAAAATGTCTGCAACTACGTTCACATGATGGGAATAAATTATATGTCATACAATCTCTAGACGGTTTTGGTTTACCTATACAAATGTATTCACTAGCTCAACTATGTGCCAGCCCTAATAAAAATAGACCACGTAAACTAAATCAGTGTCACAATTCTCGAGGGTTCGACACAATTTAAAAGCAGTATTTTTATAAACTTTGCCGTTGATTGTAAAATATGCAATCGACAGATGTGAGATACGGTTTATTACGCATGTGTGTTTTGTTAACATAATGAGATTTGTAGATAAGTTACACTTTCTTGTGTTAGTCTCGGGGGTATCATTAGTGGTGTTTATGTGTTTACGGATTTTAGTAGTTTTATGTTTTTAAGTAATTTATTGAATAGTAGAAATTGAACACTAAACTGTGTTTAGCTTTTTAAATTCTTAGTTACGTATAGATGCAAAGATTAAATAATTATTTTAAACATAGATCGACCTTTATAAAAATCTCAAAAAAAAATTGGGTCAGTATACGATTTTTCTCACCAAAAAACAATGCTTTCTTCCAAAAAACAGTGTAGTGAATCAAAATTTGACTAGACCAGTCATTGAAGTCTTACTTATCCAAGTTTTGGAAACCAACTACTGCACTGTACAAAGATTTTAATGTCGCTGTGACTAACAGGGGTGTCACCAAATGTCTTCACTTAAAATAAAATAACCACAAGTCAGAGTTCAACCGTCGCTAATAGCATAGTATTCACCCTAAGTTCACCCTCCCAGGAGGTTACTGTTTGATATTTAGTGCCTTGTCGTACCATCCAAGATTTGTGGCACCACTTAGCTTTGAAAATAACCGTGTCACTTGCGCGTTGTTAGGTACCTATCTACTTTTATTTGTCGTGGAAGAATGATGGGTTTTGAATCAGATCACGAAAAAAAATAGAACACTGTGCACTAAAATTATACTTCTACAAATGCTAGAGTATGGAATAGTTCTAAAAATGTATGGGAATGGTCACGTGACTAATGGTTTAGAAATGTCATTTTTTATCTTTGATTCGCAATAGAACAACACACCACTACATACACTCAGTATTAGTTACGAAAATTACATTTTTTATTCTTAATCATCTTTGGAATCCAGTGACTATCGTCGACTTTTGTCATTGTACTTAGAATGTAAATCCGTTTTTGGCTATCTGTTTTAAATATAAGTTGTTTCGCCATTATTTTTAAGAGTTGTGGATTTTATTACTCAATAAAATAAAAATAAAATAAAGATTCTGTAGAAAGAAATGCAGGATATTGGCTCGGCTCTAGGACTGGGTTTTAGAACAATATGGTCGCAAGTTTACGGGTATAACGTAAAATTAGGAATTGAGGTATTGTAGATACAGTTTTTAAATAAAAGATTTTAAAATAAAATTGATAGACTCACCAAGACACAAGCAAATGACTCCTAATATAGATGTCACCACGGTCAAAATTTCCATTTTGGTGGTCCGCTACCACATTTTCAGCATGACGTTTTTCCCTTTTCATAGAAACTTCTTATTTTTTTCATAATTCTGTTGTATCTGTAACAATAAAAAATCATACTCATCAATATGAATTCTTTTACAATGAAGGCAAAAGTATGAGCCTAAAAAATGGAATACTTAGCAAACAAAAATTTACGGACCAGTTAATTTTTTTGTAGTTTTTGGGAGTGTTCTATTACACCCTGTATATTATGATTTGTTTTTTATATTTCTAGAGATCGTAGAATGTTAACACAGCTAGCGGAGCAGTTCCGCAAACCAATTTTTATTTAGATTCGGCCCATGAGAAAATGTTTCATCACACGGCAGTGACTCAATAATCCCATCGTACTTAATCAAATAATAAAAACAACCGGCGCCCGTCAGTAGCGACACTTCCTGGACTTCCATAACGTAAACAACTTGAAAATATTTATTTGGACTATCAAGAGCATTTTAAACATCTGTCAAATGAGGATTTGCTTGTCAGAAAAACAACTCTTTTGAATACCCACTGAGATGTTGCTGGAACAATAATTTTAAAGATTCAGGTCATTTTATATATGCTAATAAATAGGCTAGTACAGTATGCAGAACGGATCTTTATCCCTCTGAAGTTAGGTGCAACGCGCAATGGGTACAACAAACGATTGCGCATGTTACAGGTGCGGAAAAATTCGCTTACCTCCCGCCCGACCCAAAAATGGGTTCTGCGCAGATACTTCAGAAAGACAAAGATCCGTTGTGTGTGACTACTATAAGTACCTAAGTAGACTGGTACCAATATGATTTCAGCAAACTCGCATACTTATAGTCCGGACCGTTGTAACAGATGTTTTTGGCAAAGATGTATTATTAGCCTCTCTGTTGTACTCAGTCAGAAATTTTTTTACACTATATCTTTATTTTTTACAATATTTCGTAGCTAAAAAAGAATGTACAAAACTTGAAAAAAAAATACTGCGTGTGTCATAGTCAGTAAATAATTATGACGTATATAGGTACTAATCGTCACGGTTATTTTTCTTCTTAATTTAATGATAACACTATATAGTAGTAATATCTCTGTAAGTCTTTATATTAGTTTGAATTTTGTAAAAGATAAGCTAATAACGCCGGATGTGGAAACTGATTCTCAAATAATATTTAACTTTGGTTTAAAGTCTTAAAATTGTTATGATAATTCATTATTTTATTTATTTAGAAATACCTAATTGTTACTGTTTTTGATTTTAAGTATTTATTTTGTGATGCAGTGATTTATTTTGTTTTTGGTAAATGATTATTTCAATAATATTCAGTTTGCAATGTAATTGCTTCAGATATTGCTTTATAATTCATTTTGTAATTTTAAATGTATGGTTCGACATTAGTTACAATTTATTTAGCAATAAATTGGTAGTCAGAAGTGATGCAGGGCGAATGTAGGTCAAACGATATCTACCCGACGCCATATTGAAATAGCATTCCAGTGTTGAGGCTCGAGAAGAGCACATTACGGTTTTCGCTCTGCACCCTGGTGGTCATATCCATCTCTGAGTACTTTATATACTTCTGTCGAATAAAATAAGTAGTTTGTGATATTTGTAGCTATCTATTTTTAAAGTGCTAAAGTTTTCCGTGTAAAATAACGTTGCTTGTCGAATAAAACTATAATTGGCTTAGAAAAGTGTAATCAGTTGTAGGATATTTGTTAAATATACGATTTAGTTGATATTCAAATATTTGCTTTATTTAGAAAGGTACCCCTTTCTGACACGTGCATGAATATGATGGCTTTTGCGTTAATTTACGCTTTGTAAAAATTTAAGAATCCAAAGGTTTTTCACAGTCATTTCAATAAAGTATAATTTATTTTCAGAATCTGATACGAACCGGCTTTTAAAATAATATGAAAACAGTGCCAAGCATGGAATAAATAAAACATGGTGCGTCATCAAATTATGTCAGCTCTTTTATTTTCCTTTTGCGAAATGTAAATTGTATTACAAACGACAACAGTATTTTTAACAACTTTTACCAAAATTCATTATTATTTAATTTATTTTTATTCACGAGGATTTTGACACATGTTTATTTTCAAAAAATCTCTTTTTGGCTGGATTATATTTTGTTAATAAAGGAGGAGAATATGGTTATTTCCTTTGACATTCTAAATTCGACTAGTAGTTATTATTTCTGAATTTCAATGAACCTATTCAATTAATACTGACGGGTTCCTACACTAAACTAATCATTGAGCGTCAATTTGAAACAAATACAGTTAAAACGAAAAACGATTTCGCTGAAGTGATTTTAATCTCTATTCAAATAAGCTTAAGGGTGAATATAAAGCAGGATTTTGGAACGTAAACAATTCTGCGGGTAATATTAGATCTGGGATTGAATAAAGATTGGCTTAGGTCGAGAGTGCATGACCCTGATACAACTTTTGACTAGTTTGAATTAGTTTCTCAGCTCAAATGCTCTTGACAACTTCCGTCGATCAAGTGGGTTACGTCTATTGATTTCAACTGGAAATTTTACTACCAATATTGGTATTAGTAGTGTCATAGAATAAAATATAGGCGTCGAAATTGTTTAGAAAGTTTTTTTACGAACAAATAGGTACCTTCCTTACAAGTGATTTAGGACTGAATTATGTTTGCCACTAACAGTGAGATTTTTTTTTACACTTTTTTTATCATTATAATTTTTTTTGGCAAGGATGTCTATCAAAATGGCGGACTGAAGCTATCTAGATGAAAGAAAATAAAATTTTGACGTGTATTTTATGAAGTCTCATCTATTCCGAATCCCAATTTAAGTCCATAGTACTGATGAACGTTCTAGACCTTGTTTTACTCTTAATTTGACCTAACAGCAGAGTTAACCAACGTCAAACGACAAAAGATGCCAACGACAAACATGTTTAAAAATAATAAAAGGATAGTTGATAAGCTCGCTTACATTTCAATATTCTTAAGAAATCTCACAGTAGCCATCTCAAAGATAAGATATTCGTGGGACATAACATTCAAGAGAATTTTCAATGAAATATTTAAGTAAACAGTTTCTTTATTGGTAAACAAGTAACTACTATACGTACAGTGGTACAATCTCGTACAGTCTCACGAAAGCGGTTTGGCTATGTTTGTGGTTGTGCATATAATGCCATCGTGAGATGGAACAACTGTAGCAAAAACACAAGTATGAAATGATGGTGAAGCCAAAAATAATGAAGAGAAAAAACCGCTGATAGGTATTCCACCCATTTGCACCGAGTGCCTCTACATCATTATGCGAACTATCGAGGAATGGATATTATTAGAAATAATTATATTTTGTTTGATATTATTTGTGGTAAAACCTTGTGTGAGATAAATAAACGTATTATTTATTTGTTTCATTTCACATGGATTTATTCAGCGTAAAGCTAGAATATAAAATTGGGTAATCCGCAGCTTTGGATAAAATACGATACTGGTAATGCATAAAAGCGAATCGATAATTTGAATCAGTGTGGACCAAATTAATTTGCATGTTGAGTGTTGCCTTGATTATACTGGTAGAACTTTATTCGGTTATTTCAAACTCGCTTCTGGATAAAAATAAAATAGACCTTTCTTAGATTTAACAATGAACCCTTGTTCGATAATATACATAAATATAAATAACTAATGCTCTTGAAATACTGTGTTCTCACGGTGCACATGTGCCCTAAAACTTATCGTTAACTAAAACAAACGCAGGCCAAGGTTAAGTTTATAATTTATTACCACTCCAACGTTGACAGAGTACTTGTACTCGAAAATTGTTTCACTCTACATAAACAATGGCTCTATAGTGGATGCAGCGTCATAAAACCTACAAAAACGAGAGACGGTTAATTGAACCAGACAGCAAAAGTGGAGCGGAATTTTCAAAGCGCTTTTGCAAGAAAAATGCTGATAGTAAAATACGCGCTGGTAGATAAACGAAGCTTTGCATGCTCCGTACCCATACTATGAGGCTCAAACTAATAAGACTGTTGACATTTTTACTTTCGAGGCGCGGTCGAGATAACTTTAGCAAACGCACTAAGCGTCGAGCCTCGTAATGTTTACTCTTCGCATACAACATCGTCGACACATTTTATTAACGTCTGAAGATTATACGGAACCACTTAGTACGTACTAACGCTATAATATGAGTGTCAAGTAGAGGTATTTCGCCGATTGTATTAATGTTTAAGTTCACCGGGACTTCGACCTTATAAGTCGATTGTGGTATTATGACGACCATATGAAAATATTTAGAATGCGCCGTATAAGTTTATAGGAAAGTCTCACGAAACCTTCGTTGCCGCCGTGGTAACACGCGGTAGTCTTTTAAAACGTGGGTTCTGTGTGCTATTACAAAAATAAATGAAAACATACTTTTGAATAATGTTTGTTTTGACGAGAGCTACCATATTTACGGTGTGGTTAAGGAACGAGTGTCGACACGTAGACCCACACAGAGAGGGATTGATCACTACGTTCTTGTAAAATATTAACCGTACGCTCCACTTTAGGAATTGATTAATTGTTAGTTGAACTTCTCTGATGCGAGTCTATACGATCCAATTTAGGATCCATCTGAGACGCTCATTTGTCGGCGGCTAGTTTTTTAATTGGCTGTACCATCAATCGCTTGACGTTGATTTACAAGTTTACGATTGATTCTTTTGATAGACAATTGAACAAGTTTTGAAAGAGATGTGACGTGTGAAAAGTATGTTTGACAGAAGCGGATTGAAGTATATTCTTGTGGATTACGCAGTTTTTATGTTGCGTCGGTGCGTATGTTGCCGAAATTGCACAAGTTTTTGCCAAAGTTTTGGACAATGCCTGACTGGCTTTACAATGGTATATTTTTGTTCGTGCGGTCTCAACTGTCAGTTTGCGTGATGTATTGGGCTGGGGTAGAGGATTATTTTTACCCATTTCACAAAGTTTGCAATGCATCTATTGTAAGCGACGGAAGCGGCTTTACAAAGAAATTGAGAGATTATTTTGTCGACGCACACTGAGTTTAGACTTATGAATGATCTGAGATTTGGAATATGATAATGGTGAGAGGATCATAAGCTCTTAGCCATAGAAATTAGGTTCTATTTATAATGATTACGACCTGTTTTCAGATATTATAATCATCATGAAACTAGAAAAAGTACTATTATGGACACACTGTACGTAGAATTTTTTTTTATATTATCAATATTGTCACTAATTAGTAACCTATAAAAAATATTATCAAAAACAATAACAGTAATGGGTAGTTGTATCTGGGTGGTAAAATCTGTTTTGCTAAATAGCACATACAGCCGGAAAGCGATCAATGTTTTGCATTTCCAGTCACACCAGCTCAGACCAAACAGAAAGTATAAATAATGCATGCCACTGACTTCAAAGTTCAATATGGAGATGTCAAAATGGTAAAAGAACAGCAAAAGTTGAATTTACCTATACAGCTTCCAGTTTGGTGATCAAAGATCTCCCGTTTTATAGCTTCCTTCGGTTTTATGATCTACGACCCAAGCAGAAAATATAGTATGTAAATGTATGTAATATTATAAAACATTAAATTATAACTACCTCATTGAAATTCCTATCTTATTAATTTTTTTATCTTTTAGCATGAACTTGCAGTTTAGAGTTGTCTTATACAAGGTGTTTCCAAAATAAAAATCTTTAATAAGGTGTTGACTTTTTTTGCAACCATAATTGATCACTTTGGTGCAAATTTTCTGGTTAGAAAATTATATTGAAACAGATTGATATTTTTTACTGAATTTTACATTGTTATTTTCTAGATCGTGTAGCTTTGGGATTTCGCATAAATATATTCGGTCAGTTTATATCTTCAAATATGTTGAAATGTGTGAGCGAGAAGGTTGATTAACATAAGCCATCACCAAAAATTTTAAACCCTCCATGAAAAAAAACCATTTTATATTAAATTGTTATACTATATGTATATGAATGACCTTCGTCTATTTCATTCATTTAAAATGAGATCATCAGAGCTTCATTCAATGTTGTATTCATAACATACTGATGCTTTGTTGTATTGCAAAATGATGAACAAGTGATGATAACCTATTGACACTGTACCTACACCATAGTAAAGAGGAAATTCTTGACAACCTAGAACAACATTTACTTGTTTCTGTCAATTATTATATAAATTTTAGTTATCATTGAAGTTAGTGTAGGTATGTCAATACATCCGTCATACTTCATTCAGATGTAAGTACGTAATATTATAAAATGCATCAAATAGTATTGTAAATTTTTTTCGATGCATTATAGTAATACAAATCACAATAATCTTTTATCATTTTTTGCGCAAATAGCTAATTACTGACATAATGACCTAAATCAAATAATATTGTACTCTCTATTTTTTAATGTTTCTTTTTTCTATGCAATTTCTCTCTTTTATGTGTGCAGTACAGATTTTATCTATCTATGATTCTCATCTAGTTAAAACATGATTAAACTTATTATAGACTAAAATATATTTTGACCGAACTATTTTTGTGCAATCTGTAAGAACCGTAAAATATTATACAAAAACGATAAACTAAACAATTTAGCACCCATTGTTTCTCACATGCTGTTTTTATGGTCATAAATACTTGGCAAAATGTACATTTTTGTCGTCCCAATTCCATCAAATTATCCTGCGAACCATTTTGCAATTCAAAATATGTTATGAGCTTGAAGTTGTCCTACATTTTATAATGCCATGCCGGTATATATAAATGTGGTATTTACTCACAGACACGGTAGGTATATAATACGAGCAGTTTATCATTTTATATAAGCAGGTACGTAATTATTTTTATTTTGTTAATGTAGGTAACTTAGGTACCCACCTACATATAGGTATTTAATAAATTGATATCAGTACTTATTTAGATATTCTAGGATTATAGTAGATATGTTATTAGTAAATAATGTTCCCAAACTAAAACATAGTTTCTACGTAAATACAACTCAGGCTCACTAGCTTAAATGACTTTACAACTATTTTTATTGGGTGATGCTAAAAGTTTATTTACGTTTTCATTAAAATGAATCCAAAATATTATAGGTATACGGCCACTTTTGGTTTTGGGCAGCTGCGCCGCGTGTAAATCTCGACCGTCAATAAAAGTTTGAATAATTCGCCCGACGCCCACCGCCCGTGGGCGAAGTGTCAAATTTTACAAGTCATTAAACAACATTTTAACTTTCAGTCCCAAGCCATAATAGTGCAATGATTGCCATTGTGATCGACGCCAAGTTAGAGTAGTAATCACACCCAATCATTGTAATTACGAGGACGATCGCGAAAAACGAGCATAATTGTGTCGATGCACGGTCGTTGCCTTATTTATAAATACTCCAATCAAAATAACTCATCGTTGATCTGTAAAAGAAAGATTAATCGCTGTTCCGCGAAAGTATCTTCTTTGATGTGCAGGAATTTCTCGAGTTAGCAGCTGATTCATCCACGATATCTATTTTTGGGTTGTTTCTTGTGACGTGGAATGATCGCGGCGAAAGCTGGGTTGCTTTTGGTTGAACCGAAGCTGGATGAACACATCACTAGAGCCACATTGAGTATCGATGTTGCACAATGTTTGCCCACATGTTTCTTCCGAAGTACTTCCACGCGCGCTATCAAAATATTGACCCTCTTATCCGCATCGAGGTTGCATTGTGGCGCTTAATACAAACAAGTGCCTGAGGTACTATTATTTGCTTACCCCATTAGCAAGCACTTAATGTGAGCCATGTGTTGAAAAAATATTAGCTGAGTGTCGTCGACGCGGCAACATTTCACCTTATCAAATCAGTATCGATCAGGCTACCTACCAGTTTTTTGCTCTTTCGGTGTCCTAATGTGCTCGTTAGGGTCATTTATTAAGGTCCGTTTTTTGTTAAAAAGCCGTACTTAACCATAAAGGGTGTGCTGTAACAATTAAGGCGCCGTTGGAGCTAAAAAATGTCACCCTTCGAAAGGCTCTGGCGGTCACTGTCCAAAAAAGAGGACACTTTTTATCACCTGGTTTGGAAGTCACAAAATGTTTATCGCCACTCGACGGCTTGTTGATTTATGCATCCACCCCTTCAAGGACCGCCGAAATGAATTAGATTGTTTAATTGGTCATTTATTTCCGATGATAACGCCAGTCACAGTCGACGAATTATTTTAGGTCACTGAAGTGGCTCTTCACTGAAAAAAATAGTCTTGCTGCTTTATTATAACCGAATCAATTTACCACAGCTTTTTTTGCTTTAAAAGATATAATAAATTTAGGCATCAGCTGTTCATCTAAGTTGAGATTTATTACACATAATTGCTATGAAGAGCACGGTATCTCATGTATTATGGATTACGTTTAAGAAAATATGATGTGCTTCAAGACAAAAGGAAAAAGATGTAAAAAAAACTAATGACCGGTTTACACTTTCCTGGGCCACCCGTGACGTAAAAATTAAAGGCTTACCTATCTCAAATTATGCTTAATTGGAGGGTCTAAAGTACAGATTGAATTTCAAAGGATTGATTGATAGCTTTACCTTAGCGTTGTAATTCTGATAATGCATAAAGTTTTAATATTTATTGACATAATTACCATAAATCTAAGAATAATTATAACCATGTTGGACCACAGATCTTTGAATTTGAATGATCACGGGTATGAACACATGTTTTATGATGGACTACTTGGAAAAAAGAAAGATAAAAAGATTTGATTAAGTATTTCGGTTTGCGAAAGTGCTTGTCGAAGTGTTTGCGAAAGTGGTTGTATGACGCTTTGTCGAATGATGGATTACAAACTTGTACTATAACCGTTAATCCTATCCTATCCTACTTCCTATCCTATCCTACTAATCCTCCTATTAATATTATAAATGCGAAAGTTTAGATGTTTGGATGTTTAGATGTTTGGATGTTTGTGTTTCAATCACGTCAAAACCACTGAACCAACTTGGATGAAACTTGGCATATATATAGTTCGTAACCTGGATTAACATATAGGCTACTTTTTATCCCGAATAATTAACAGGATCTACAGGATAAAATGAACGAAAAGGATTAGCAGCGCCAATTGGCAAAAGGATTTCATTGTCATGTCATGTCACGTCAGTTTGACAGGGCGTAGTACTACCTCTTTGGTCTAACAACTAGCGTTTGACATTCCAGTAGGTACGAGTTTGGTGTAATGAGGTGTAATGTCAAGTTTCTCAAAGAAGTATCGCTCGGTACATGCACAGATAATATAATGTACACGGAAACTGTAGACGCGTACGAAGTCGCGGGTAACTGCTAGTATTATAAATGCGAAAGTTTAGATGTTTGGATATTTGGATGTTTGTGTTTCAATCACGTCGAAACTACTGAACCAACTTGGATGAAACTTAGCATATATATAGTAAGTAACCTGGATTGACACATAGGCTACTTTTTATCCCGAATAATTAACAGGATCTACAGGATAAAATGAAAAAACGGGATTAGCAGCGCCAATTATTGGCTAGAGGATGATGTCATGTCATGTCACGTCAGTTTGACAGGACGTAGTACTACCTCTTTGGTCTAACGACTAACGTTTGACATTCGAGTACGGGTTCGGTGTAATGTCAAGTTTCTCAAAGAAGTATTCGTTCGGTACACGCACAGATAATATAATGTACACGGAAACGGTACTCGCGTACGAAGGCGCGGGCAACTGCTAGTAACGTATAACTACTAAACATAATTAGTAAAATATAATTCTAATTAAACTTTCTTTAGCAACTTTACAGCTATACTAAGCCCTGTTGTATAAATTAGCATATTTAGCATCCATTATATAATTCAATTATTGTGACCAAGTATCAGATACTCTAGATTGATACTGCTATTAAACTGTTACGCATTAAATTGCGTATTATAAACTATTAATTTAAATGCTTAGTGGGTATTTTGGTTAACGAATTTTGTGGAGTTTAGCTTAGTTTCATTGCTCGATTTATGGGTGCTATCGATGCCGTAATATTTATGGGTAAGCTAATTACAATGTATTTACATTTTATTGTTTGCTTTCTCGTGGTATGTAAATGTGCTATTTCAGTTTTATTACAAATCCAAATTACTATTACCTATTTACTTGTAAGCAGTTACAAGTTTGTTGACAGCTTCAGAGGCTAATTTTCTTACATAGTTCTCACATACATACACATACGTTCTTACATAGGCAGGCAGGATTTACTGTGGGGTACCTAAGTTTGCTCTGGACATACACCATATTTTCAGCCTAATAGGTTTTATTTACTGTTTAGGAAAATAATGGTCAATATTTGGAGTCAAATAAACTGTAGGTTTTCTCACCCTTTTTCTTCACCATCTGAGGGCATCGATATAAATTGTGACGAAAAATGTTTAACGGATTTCGATCGCACGATCTTAACAAGTTCAAGAGGCGAGGCTAGCTACCACCACTTTTACTAACATAATATAAAAGCAAATATCAGAACAAAGATGTAAAAGCTATAATTAAGTTGCGCCGCACTTCAATTTCATTTGCACAAGACCCTAAAATACAATGTTTCTCTCACACAAAGCAACTTAAGACCGCTACGAAATTTGAGACCCTACATGTTTATGAATCACAAAAGCACCGCTACATTTAAGAGCTCTAGGTTCTAAGACACAATAGTTTATTGTTTCTAAAATCAACAAGCGCTCTCTGTTCTCTCATTTCTCTTAATTCTCACAGAATCCTCTGAATGAAGGGCCGTCTGAGTGGCTATCCAAATTTCAAATAACAAATGCACACAAAGTAACTGTATAGTTTTAATTGGTTAAACAAAAAGTTTCGCTCTCCAGAAAATTGGACTTTTTCTCCCTTTATTTTGGTAAAAACAGATGTTTGAGCGAAGTATCGTCCTGTTTTCAGTTTTATTTTGAGGTAACTGAAAAAATTCCTCCGCTCACGTTTCGTCTGGTGTTTATTAACTGTCGAAGCTATTTGGATTTTCAGACAGTGAATTTTTATGATATTGAACAGAGAAATTAATAATTAATAACCTGATTTTCGCAGTAAAAGTAACATCATATTTTGTATCTTTCAAGCTGTTTTCTATTTGTAATGAACAAATTTTGCAAATCGAACTAAATTGTGTGAATCAGCTGCAAAAGGTCGAAATAGAGATGTCCATCGGATGTGGGCGGGAATGAGATAGTTAATTCTAATTATAGCCGTATTGTGAGGCGAATTTTTTATTGCTATCTCATTGGCGCGCTCATTACGGTCCACCGTTAGTAATTGTGTCCCATTGTGCTTCGTCCCGCAGACGACCGTTTTTCCTCAAAACCGTGTGAATCTGTGCCGAGGGGACATTATGCGTCGAAATTCTGCTAGCCCAAGGGAATTAATTTGTAACCATATTCCTTACTGTATATATTCCTGAACGTTAGAGTCCAGTGCATTATACTCGGTGGCTTAGTCCAGTAAATATGACATGAATAGGTAAGTAGGTACAAAAGACTGGTTAAGCTCACAATAGAATAAAAACTAACAATCGACCATGTATTTCAGAGTTAATAAAAATCTAGCTCCATAAACACCGACCGAATAACTGATAGAATTATAAATCGAAGGAAAAAAACTCTTGAACCAACAACGCATGCAATGAAAGCAATGTTCGTTAAAAATAACGAGCCTCTCTGGAGTTTCGCTAAAAGGATAACAAATAACTGACATTGTGTGTCTATTTTGGAATATACGTTGGCTTTTCAGACACTGACGAAGTCTAAAGTTTCATCGCGGCCTGTCGGAACGATTAGCTACTTGACAGCTAATTTATATACTCAACTTACTGATCTATTCCCAGAGGGATGTGCACTACATGAGTACGGTGTAGACATGGCATTATAATTCAGCGTGTGATGTTTGTTTTCGACTATAAATACTTGTGTATTTTTAGTGTATTTTTTCAGAATTTCGTACTTATAATAAAAAGAATCGTATGATTTAGTTTGACTTTGAAATAAGTAATTAATCCATTTTAAAAGATTTCATATTATTATGCGTCTTTACTTACATAGATATATATTGTGTAATCAATTAAATATCAGCAAACAAACTCAATAAAACAAAAATGAAATAATATAATATATCAATGATTTAAATGAACTCCATCGCAAATTGTTAATTATAAACAACAGAATAATTTCACATTTCAATTGCAAAATTGAATGCCTCAAGCAGACCGCGTAAACATTCCATTAAACGGATTACTTTATTTATTGTAATAACGTGCATAATGTATCCCAACAGACACGACTAGTGTTGTCTTGCATCCGTCCTTAACACATTATCCGGCCAAAAAAAGCTTTGAAAGCTATGATAGTTTTTACCCATGCCTTTAGTAAAAAGACGCTGGCTGTAGTGATCCAAATGAGTTGAAAAAATGAGTTGCATGCAGGTAATGCATCTTAATCATTTCAAAAATAAGTTATAGGTATTGAAAGCAATGGCCATTAATATAATTACAAGTTAAGTAAAAAGTACAAAACACACATGAAACAGTTGAGCTATCTACACACCGTTGCAAACGATTTATAGATAGCTCAACTGATCCAAATCAGTACCAATCGGAAGCGTGCCCAAGACACTGGTAAAAAGTTAGTATAATTCTCCGGCTTTCAAACCGGTCATTTGGTTTCCTCGCATCTCTAAAGAATAAATTTTGCTAAAACCAGTGCGTCGTGCAACAAACAGTATCATTATCGATATAATGCCGGCAGCTGCGCGTCCTTACACCTCATTGCCTTTTCCATGACATTGCGCGATGCCATAAAAGATATTGAGTTTTGTAATATCGAAGTATCAGTACTGATTTGCGATATTTATTTAAACTAGCGGATCTAGGAGGGAGTCGTACCCTCAAAAAGTTCAGGTCTACCTAAGGATTGACCAGGATTTGTCAGGGAAAATCCTAAATTGAAAACTTGGGTCAAGCCCCCCCAAACTGAAACCTTGGGTCGGAACCCCCTCCCTCCCAAACTGAGGTCAATCCCCCACTCCCCCAAACCGAAATCCTAGATCCACCACTGTTTATATTCCTTGCAAAGAAAATATGAAACTTTTAGACACTTGCAACATAATCAGGTGCAAAACATGCATATCAACACGCAATAAAATGCAATTTGAACTTCACATGTTGCCAGGCATGTCAATATAAGAAACCTAATATATACCAATCATTCCAATAGATAATAAAATTGTGTGTTTTGCTAACTTGTTTATTAGCATCAAGTCCATAACTTCTACAAACGATGATAATTTTGTTGCGCTGAATAAAGATTTTTAAGCATTCACTTCTTATCGATTCTAAATCCAAAATTACTGACATTGTCTCGGAATGGAATGTTGGAAGCATTTCCTGAACCCCTTCGACTCTAAATGTGGAAGTAATTTACGGAATGAGCTGCTCTGACAAATAACTTGCGTACAAATTGGTGCGCCACCGACATGCTAAGTGCAACAATATTTTGAGACATTGTTGGCTAAGATCAGTTCAGTGTAGATAGCTATGTGTTTAATTTTACGATATTAGAGCTTATTAACAAAAGAGATAAAATCTAATTTTGTATCATTCAACTGCCTCCAGCTACCAGCCTAAACTGTTCAAGCTAGTAATTTAAATTAATATTTAGATTGTTATCAACCTAATAAAGGGGCTTTAAATTAATTTGTTTCCCATCTATAAATCTTCGCAGTTTGTCTAAACGAAGACACATTTCATTTTTAAGATGCGATAAATTTTCGAAAAATGGTTTCAGACCATCGCGTCGCCCTAAAAGCGGTACTCGCATTGTGCATGCTCATAAATTACCCTGCGACGACGCACTAAAATAGCGTAACACCCCATCGCCATGGGAACCGAGGACCGACCCCACAACCTTTGCTAAATGCCTACAAATCCATCGCCAGAAATCAAAAAGACATCGAGACGTTACGATTAGAGACGCCCGTTCAATAAACAATTTGGGGCTCGAAGTAATTCTCGCACGAAAATGGTAAATGCATCAGTCACGCGATGAAACTGCGCGAATTGGAATGAGGCTAAACAATGTGACAGGGACCCCACGCTGCCGGAAGCTCCGTGGATTTTTCTCTGTTATTCAACAACAATGACAGCCAGCTCAAAACTCACCTAGCCACCATGCCGTCTTTTGTTTAATTAATTATCCAACGGACGAAATAATTAAGCTCAAATTCGAGACTGTGATTAAAACAGCCTATTCTAAATATTAATAATATCAGGTGCACATTGTTTGGATGTTAAATGGGTGTAATTATTTGCGTGCTTTACTAAAATTTATTGCACGGTTTTATCAATGGCCCCCTGTGCGGCATAATATTGCAAGTTCAAGATTGTTTCGTAAATGAAAGAGTTGAGGCGATGTTGCGGTTGATTAATACAATGGCATCGATACCGCTATGAATTGAATGCGGATCGGAGATGGATGGTGATCGGTCACTCTGACAGAAGTCTCTATGGATCGGGAGTGGGAAAGGTTTGGTTTCACGGTACCAGCTCGATCAATCAGGGTTTGCAATACGGCTAATAATGTATCGTCAACAGCCCAGCGTTTAATTGGTGATGGATCACTTCGAGTGAGCCGACACGAGAATTCAACGAATCAAATTCCGGATAAAGAAATTTTTCATGAGCTCTACCCGTGCATATTCGATACGGATTTATTATTTTCATCTTTCCCTCTTTTGGCTCGGAAGCGATACGTAAAATGACGGAAGATATGAAGGGCGGTAATGGGGGAAAATTGTGCTTTATTCGATTTTGATAGACATGATGGTGGATTTGGGTCCCGATGTCGCTCAAGGGTCATGATGAGCAAGCTTTACATAAGCTTTTTGCCAATTTATAAAAAAAATCGTATACCTATTTCTTGCACGTTCATACTACTTCATACTTTCTATAGAAATATGGATAGACTAAGGCGTAATTATTTCCACTTCAGACTAAAATATTTAATAACACAATCATGGGATAAATAAATCACCTCATAAGCATTAGAACAATAAACTTTTTAAATTACTTAAGTACTCCAAAAGCTTTTATGGGATTTAAAATAGGTAGCACATTTACCAGCACGCTAATGCTTTCTATTCATAAGCTTAAAAATATTTTCTAAAAAAAGGTGCCACATGTATCGAAGTACACGTTACAAGTTGGGTGTTCCGTCATAAAGTTTTATAATATTTTTTTAGCCAGCGCTATCTTTACCAAAACTACTGTAGAAGCTTTTTGATATGTTTGAGCTTCTGATAAGCTTCTCATAAAACATGTCAAATATTTGAGGAGATGCCAGATTTAAAATATTGTTTTTAAAAAGAATAATTGTCGTGATATTAGATTATACTCACTTGAACAAACATTTTGATTGTGGCAAACATTGAATTATGTGTTCAAATACAAATTACTTTTCATAGTAATGAATTTTATGATTTTAACGTGAATTTTATTATAGTCTGTGGTAGTTTTTCTACACTTCTCTACAAAGCGCATACTTATTTAGTGTTAAGATCGTGTATTAGGTTTTACGATCGCTATAGTTAATTACCTATCGTTTTGTTCACATTGATCTGTTCGCAAGTTTTACTAATTTAATTTATAGTCACGTAGAGATAACTCAGGGTTGAGAGTTGGGAGCGGTCGCCCACATCACCAATTACCCATTAGATAAGGATTTATTTATGATCCTCGGTTCCTATTCAGAATTAAAATTCATTGTTTCTCTTATCCTGAAAACGATACCGATATCCGAGGTCAAGGAATTGTTTTATCTGGAGACATGAATCGGCTTTTAGGGACTGATAACTGAATGAATACTTTGCCCTTCAATTCGTATTTAACTTTACTTTTGGGTAAAAATTTGTATTTGATCATCTACTTTTGATAGATTGGCTTTGTGATACGAAAGAAATAAAAATTGGTCCAAGTTTTAGTTTATTAAATAGGCAAAACCTAAATAAACAAGTACTTAGCTAGATTGTATTTTTCAAAAAAAAATCAGTAAGAGGAAATTTTTTTTATCAAGTGTCTGTTTTTTTATGCAAATGTTATAATTATTCATTATGCAAAAATAATGAACAAAAATGACTTCAGCCCAAATTATTAGCAACACGTGTGGCATAAAAACATGTAAAAATATTCATGCATGTTAAAACTGCCGTTATTTTAAGTTTTTTTAATTTCCCTTTTCGCAAACGTATATCCTACAGTGGTTGCAGCTAAGTGGGACGAGACAAGACGTGATAAATATGCGCATACGCATGGTATTGTATGTTAAACTAGTACTGGCGATAAAAAAACTGCCTGAACTTACAGTCTAAGCAAAGATAATATCAAGAATGGATATAAATAGCTTAAAAGTATAACAAAAAAAGTCTTAAGAACAACGTATTCATAAAATTGGTTAAAGTAAGTATACTTAGCTTAAAATTTTGTTTTATGATATTATGCACAGTAGGCCCCAATTTCAAACCCGTCCTGATCTGGAATTTCTTGATATACTTAAAACCAATCTTGGGGTAGCTATGTAGTAATAACTATTTGAAGCCCCATGAATCACCTTGTATACTCGTACATGTAGGTACAGTCTTTTACTAACATAGCACATAGCTTAGAATGGACAACCAATCACAGCTCAAGTCAAGCATTCACAAAACTGCTAGAGTAATATCTCACTATCTGTACTCTTAAATATGTATTAGAGTTGAAACGCATCCGTTCAGTAGGCGATGACCTCTTGCCTCGCGACAGGATCCGAAGCATTACGTTGTCTTTGGGTGTTATGGAGATAAATATTGTTACGAATGAGCTATGGCTGAGTCACGGTAAAATAAGAACAATGTTCTGTAAGTTTAGCTCCAGGGTACAAAGTTGAAATAGGGTTAACAATGTAGCTAGGTATTGTACTTCGACTGACGGTATTTGAGATTGCGGACAGACGGTGAACAGGGTGGGTCTAAAATCGTTATTTCATGTCTAAAAAAAAATCTACGGGGGAAATCCCAGACAAAAAGTAGTTTTTTCTCGGTCATACAAATAAATCTGATAATCTTGACTACTTCTTAGTATGTTCACTATAAGAAAAAGCCTGAAATATAGTGCTTGTTTGACTACATAACATCTTTAAGTCTCGAGTAATGGAGACACAGATTACTTCTTAATATCAGGTGGGACATCTGCTTGCTCAATCCCTTATTTTAATTGACAAAAAAATCTACTAATTGGAAGTCACTTTCCATCAGGTGTGCTGATAGCCAAATGTAGCATCATAAAAAAATTGCTTCGATAGCGCAATCTAATGTACTGACATTAAAAACAATTGATGTCTGTTCACACACGAAAAAAACCTTCAAACTATCTTCAAGTAAAAACCCTTTCTAGCTTATATTTCCTCGAGCTCGTACTTCCGATGCAAGTAAAATGCTACCACGTAGTGTATCAGATGGCACGATTACAAGAACTAATGTATCTATTTGTAACTGCCTTCGTTTCCGGCTTTTTGCTACACGAATTAAGCTCTGGTTTCCTCTGAAGCGGTGGACCTAGCGAGTAACAATTATAACGCTTATAAAATTAAATGAATAGGAATATTAGGTATACTAAAATCATGTGGTTTTCATATTATAGTATTAGATATAAACTGACCATCAACAGAGTGGACCTGTTTCACCATCTCTGAGTAACATAGCGTTACCGTCAAATAAAATTATAGCCATCTCTGTCTATGACAAGTGTAAAGTAGAGACGGAGATATATATAACTGATGGATAGCATAAGCGACAGATAGTGAAATAGGCACTAAAGCATTGTATACATACAGTCAATAGAGTATGCTACTCATTTATAAAGTTTCAAAGTTTGTTAAAAACTCTTTTATTTCAACAATCCCTTCATAAGTTTTAGTCAGAGCTGTATGTCTAAGATGGAGATTAATGGATGTTTTTGTTATACTGAACTGAAGAGAAGGGCTTCGTTATTTACAGTGATATCTTTTGATGGGTGACCTATGACCAGCACCACCAATAATAGAAATCGCTTAATAATTGTTACGTATGTTATATTACGGTATTCAGAATACACGACACGACACATCCTGGGTCGCTGGCAAAGCTTTCTGTTTTGTCGCGTTTTAATTAAATTACCTTCGTAAAAATGATTTTAGGGTTTTGTATAAAAAAATTGTTTGAGGAAGTTACTCGATTTGTGTGAAATATCACAGTAAAACCTTTAAACTCTCAGGCAAGATGCTGGCTGATGATTTATTTTGGTTTAGTCCTGAGGAGTAATTTGTCTAAATATCAATGGGATTTTGTTGGGATGTCCTTAAGGTCACGAAATACAGTCCATGACATTCCAACAAAACCATGATAACTTTTACTAGGTTTTATTAAGAGAATTAATTAACCTTCTGGTTTTGTGGTTTTGACGCTAGTGTGTGTATTCATGTTTAATTTTAAAAAGGTGATGTCTACAAGACATAAACTTATTATTTATTTAAAACAAAAACAAGCATGAAAATTTTTAAGAACATCCAAAACGAGATCGAATTACATTTGGTAGATAAAAAATGTCTCGTATAAAAATGAAAAACGAACGTTATTAAAGTGGAGATTTCTGAACCAAAGGATATTTTTGCTAATTCATCTCTTTGCCCTGCGGCGTCGATAAGTGGTCGGCGGAAGTCGCCTTTTTCACCCGCAAACCCTTGAGAGCACCGCAAAATGTCTTCGAAATGACTCTTTCCTAAGTACATTTCGACATCTGTTTTTTGTGCTATACTTGGGTAGCTACTTGACTCTGCGACATTTGGAACAACAATAAGATTGAAAAGAATATTTTAACCTTATCTGTGATTTTACGGCTTTTTTAGGCATCGTACAAAACTAATGCAAATAAGAATGGAAAGTAACTAAAAAATGCTAGTGTAGATGGTAAAAGAACAGTTGTGTTAAATTGATTCAAAGAGCTTTGCCAAATATTTGCAGATGTACTCATCATTAATTGCTATAATTAGTAAATAACTACTTCAAAAACAAAATCAGGGATATTTATTACCCGCACAGAGTAAAAAAATAATTCTTTGCAAAAAACGGTTGTCTTATCAACATGAATATTCAAACAATAAAATATAGGTACTCACAGCATATTACATCCAAATAGGTGCTGAATGTCACACTTTCAATGCACAAACATAAAAGTCACAATGCACATCGATGTTTTGAATTTCGCGCCACACGTTCGAATCGAGTGATAACCTTCCCTCGCGAAGGCTGAGAGGCAACTGAGGCAATTGACTTGCTTGACAGGCAGGAGAGAGAGGAGCCCGGGCTTGTCTAGCCAGGGTAGGGTAGAGACGAAGGGACGCAAGGGGAGTGAACAACCCTTGCAAACATTTTCTCCCAGAAAATGCTAAAACATCAATAAGGAAGCTCCCGATTAAGTATTATTAAAGCCTTGTTTTTCAATTAAACAAATTCATTTTGACGTGATATCCACAACAGACGCAAATTTTTCAAAGCGATTTGACGCCGATTCACAGGATAATTAAGTCGCTTTGAAATCCTTCAAATTCAAAAGTTTCTGGTCTTCGAAGGTAAGAAGTTCCCGTAACTTTATTTATCTTCGGGGCATGAACTGCGGAAAATCTTTGGTTTTCTCTTTTGAAACAGGTCTGGACATAATTCTTCAATGAGGAAGATGAGTTAGGCATTTTTTCCTGTTTTTATAGCTTAAATCAAAAGTCTAGAAGATTGTAAGGACAACTGTGAAAGAATTTTGGCGATAGCTCAAAAACTGAATTTTCTACGATTTTTTAAAGTTTGGATTTTCAAAATCTGTTTTTAGCCCGGCGATTTCGCGTGTGCCGTCAGCCAGGTCCGATCGCTCACCCGCGCGTTTTAAGCGTTTTCTGCCTTTACGTTTCTATTTATATTTCTGATAAATAGGGAGAAAAGTACCAATATTTTTATGTAATATTGTGCCTCTAAGTCCTAAGGACACGTTTAACGCTTCAGATAAACTTTTTAACCACCGACTAAAGAAGAAAGGTGTTCTAAGTTTAAGGCTTTTTTGTGTCTATGTGTCTGTACCTTTCAAGGCTCGTAGCTCCAAAAAATCACTCGTAATTTTTTTATAACTATTCTTGAAATGGAAAGCAGATAAATCTGGCATAGTTTTAAGCCAAGTTTGATAGAAATCGGTGCAGCGGTTTTCAAGTTATGAGGATGTTTATCAGCCCTCGACACGCATTTTGAAGGGTTCTCAGGCATATATTGATTGTAGTTTGAAACATTTGGTTCTTATACCAGTATAACGTGAGCTACTATTTCTTAGTGTTTCATTGATTTTGTATATCAGGTAAGACTGGTAATTAGCAAGATTGTGTTATCGACGTGATTAGCAATGTTTTTAACCCCCGACGCAAAAACGATGGGGTGGTAAAGTTTGACGTGTGTGTGTGTCAGTGCGTGTGCGTGTGTCTGTGCGTGTGTGTGTGTGTGTGTGTGTGTGTGTCTGTCGAATGCGCGCATTGGTGCGCGTGCGGATGCGGATGGTAGTAGTCTAAGTCACATTGTCTACTAAGGACGTGCCTAGTGAGACATTGTACTGTCAAGTACAATGCCTCACTAGGCACGTCCTTAGTAGACAATGTGACTCGCTAAGAAGAAGAAGAATGTGACTTACACTAGGACGTGCCTAGTGAGACATTGTACTGTCAAGTACAATGTCTCACTAGGCACGTCCTCAGAAACTAAGGACGTGTCTAGTGAAGCATTGTCTACTGAGGACGTATCTAGTGAGGCATTGTCTACTAAGGACGTGCCTAGTGAGGCATTGTCTACTAAGGACGTGCCTAGTGAGGCATTGTCTACTAAGGACGTGCACGTGCGGATGCGGATGGTAGTAGTCTAAGTAACATGACAATGACAATGTGACTCGCTAAGAAGAAGAAGAATGTGACTTACACTAGGACGTGCCTAGTGAGACATTGTACTGTACAAGTACAATGCCTCACTAGGCACGTCCTTAGTAGACAATGCCTACACATACATATAGTGCAATGCCTCACGAGGCACGTCCTTAGTTACGAAGGACGTGCTTAGTGAGGCATTAGCAATGCATTGCTTAAGGACGTGCCTAGTGAGGCATTGTACCTACTGTACAATGTCCTTCGTAACTAAGGACGTGCCTAGTGAGGCATTGCACAATATGTAGTCCTAGTGTGTCCTAGTGTGTATCCTATATGTGTCCTAGTGTAAGTCACATTCTTCTTCTTCTTCTTAGCGAGTCACATTGTCTAGTAAGGACGTGCCTAGTGAGGCATTGTACTTGACAGTACAATGTCTCACTAGGCACGTCCTTAGTAGACAATGTGACTTAGACTACTACCATCCGCATCCGCACGCGCACCAATGCGCGCATTCGACAGACACACACACACACACACACGCACAGGCACACGCACACGCACTGACACACACACACGTCAAACTTTACCACCCCATCGTTTTTGCGTGCGTCGGGGGTTAAAAACATTGCTAATCACGTCGATAACACAATCTTGCTCATTACCAGTCTTACCTGATATACAAAATCAATGAAACACTAAGAAATAGTAGCTCACGTTATACTGGTATAAGAACCAAATGTTTCAAACTACAATCAATATATGCCTGAGAACCCTTCAAAATGCGTGTCGAGGGCTGATAAACATCCTCATAACTTGGAAACCGCTGCACCGATTTCTACCAAACTTGGCTTAGAACTATGCCAGATTTATCTGCTTTCCATTTCAAGAATAGTTATAAAAAAATTACGAGTGATTTTTTGGAGCTACGAGCCTTGAAAGGTACAGACACATAGACACAAAAAAGCCTCAAACTTAGAACACCTTTCTTCTTCAGTCGGTGGTTAAAAAGTTTATCTGAAGCGTTAAACGTGTCCTTAGGACTTAAAGGCACAATATTACATAAAAATATTGGTACTTAACTCCCAATTTTTCAGAAATATAAATAGAAACGTAAAGGCAGAAAACGCTTAGAAAGCGCGGGTGAGCGGTCGGACCGGCTGACGTCACACGCGAAATCGCCGGGCTCAAAACACATTTTGAAAATCCAAACTTTAAAAAATCGTAGAAAATTCAGTTTTTGAGCTATCGCCAAAATTCTTTCACTGTTGTGTTTTGGACGTAAAAATCTATCGATCTACATTAAAAAAAAAATACGCTCATCTTCCTCATTAGGTCTTCTTTTGCTTTTGAATGTTGAAACTTTCTTTTGAAAATTTGCATTGAAGATTATTTAACTCCAGATTTATACCTAAGTATTCAACGCCAATGCAATTATGTTTATTGCTGTGGCATTATTTGGATTTATAGCTCACACATTTTCACTCTATTGCACCACACACATGGTATTATTAAAAATGTGTCAATAACATACCTAAGTATGGAGTTATGGATACTCTAAAATATTTTTGTCAATGGACGAAGAGTTATGTTCAAAGGCCATGGGGCAATGCAGGTCTCCACTCGCATCAATATAATATGGCTATAAATTAGTTTTGTTATTTTTAAGTAGTTATTTGTTCTATCGAAATCTCTATTGCAGCGGGAATTATAAAAATGCAATATAAAGTCATTATTTTGATGACACGACACGAAAATGGGACTGTGACATCTTTTTTTTCGTTCATAATATAAGGTTAGAAAAGTCTAAAGACTCTTTGGACAGTTTGCTGACTCACTAGGCAGATGAACTCCGAACTAAAAATATTTTTTTTTCTTGAGGTTGGTACCTAAATAAAATAAAATATTTTTTTGTTCGGTAAGCACCTACATAGGTACTTACCTAGGTAGGTATAGTTAATAAAATAAATATGAAGTATTATTTAGATTAGGTAAAACCTTCTTTTTCAATCACGTCTTCCCAATCGCAACAGGCCAAGAAAAATTTTTTTAAAAAAAGAACGTCCCTCTATAGTTTTTGCGAGAGTTCTGATAGAACTTGAAAAGCGCACGCATTTTGTACTTTTTATCTGGCTTTTCTTTCATTGATTTTCCGGATTTTTAACCGATAAAAATATGGAAAATACCGATAAGAAGTATGAGAACGGTGCATCAACAATATGTTTAGACCCTAGAAAGAGAAGATTGTAGGTACAGGCTCAACCAGTTAATATTGTTGAAGCTGTGTCATTGTGGATAGCCCCAATTCAGGTATGTTTGTACTATTTTATTTTATTTTCATGAGACGAATGACGAAACAAGTCCACTCCACGGAGGACGTACCCTTTGTGGCATTGTAGCGCGTCCATCTCAGACGCTCAGCGAACTATACAGAGCTATGATGGATGTTTCAATATGTGATAAAACCCGAATCGAGGAACTCCGTAGAAGAACTAATATCGACATATTAGTTATTTTAGAGTTTTGTTTGTGTTTATTTTTTTATTGTACCCTGACTTGTACTCATACCTAAATAAAATGCAATTCATTCACTCACACCACTACCTACTATCGTTTGCTATTATGTTTGAGTAGGTAGGTATACCAAACAAACGTAACAAACGATAGTATATATGATATTACTTATCACAAACTTCGAGAAAAGCCGCAGGTGAAAGCTAGTTAGTCAAACAAATACAAACTGTCAGTTAAGTCATCGAAAAATACCATTTTCTGGCAGACCATAAAGTAATATGGCAGACAATCTTTGTTTTTTGACGAAGTTTAGATGTTAAATATCTAAGTATTCCCGTTGCTTTTTAATAAAATTATTACGTATATTAAAACTACGTTACAAGTACATTGTAACAAAGAAAGTTTCATTAATGCGAGTTTAAAAAAATCGGGACCTGGGCTCCATAGATTTTTGCCCCAGACCCTTTAATTTAATTTCAAAAACCGAAGACGACTTTCATTTGTTTTTGCGTGGCGACAAATATGTAGTGTGCGAGTATGGCAAAGAAAAGAAAAGAGAGGTAGAGGTGGGATCTCGTTTTATTTGAAACGCATTACAAATGACCAATCGTTACATACCTACGTCATTAGTTTTTGAGAGTTCTAGTCTAGTTCGAGAACTTTGCCGTAGACCTATTCACTGGATAATAAGTGAATTATTCAACGATATTTAAAACGACACGCAAGAACACAGTTTTCATACAAACATGACGCTCTATAAAATGTTTATAGAGATTCCGATGGAAATAGCTAATCAGGAGTCTATTAATAAGTACGTCTGCATCGCTGGTGCAGTAGATACGGGAATAATCCGTATTGATCTAGTTTAATTTTAGTACAGTTTCTTCGAAAGCGGAGACAGCGACGCGTAATTTTTTTAACGAGATAGTTTATGATCACCGTTATAAAATTCAGAACATGTTTATAATTTAATTTGTAAATTATGCTGTTGGCCTGTTTTTATAAAGGTAAGGTAAAGTTGGTTTGGATAATTTGGGTTTTTATGATGAAAGCCAAAATTCTGGTAAAGTATGAAGTTAGCCACAAACGGCATATAGTGAAAAGTGCCCGCCCAATGTGAGGATTATTAAAAACAAATGAATAACTAGATACTCTTAAAATGTGATGCCAATACAATTTACAGCAACATTGTATAAACATTTATTGGTGAACTTGGATGAGAATTTGACATTGACAAGATTGTCTAAGTGACAAGTCGTGACAGAAGTAAAATATAGATGAAAGAAGAAGAAACATCTTTGTTTTAGGAGATCCAACTATTTTTTGTTACCTACAAGAAGGTATATAAACTTAGTAGGATTGTCATTACATTGTTCTTCTTATCATGAGATGCGGGTAAAATGACAAATTGATGCGATTTTGACATGTCATTGTAATACATGGTGCTGTTTAAACTGACACTGAATAATAGAGTTATGATGATGCAGCTAGTATGTCAATAACCAAATTAGGTAAGCTTTCGAATACTGAACGGTACGAACAAATCTAACAGACGCTGCGTATTTGAGTTATATTGCGCGTCAACTCCAGCTAGATTGCTGAACGTTGTAGCGTCACCACGCAGTGTATTTTGGACACGTTTACGATTGCCATATTTATTCGTGCAAGCTAAAATCTGGTTCAATTTAAAGTTTTTTTTACAGTATTACGCTACGCTATTTTTGATTGAGTTGAGCCTTTTCGTAGTTAACTGAATATTTTAAAAAACATGGTTAAGTTGGTGGATATCCTGTTAAAAAGATAACAACTAGGTAGCCACTTAACAACGATTTGGATACATGTCCCAAATACATTGCACCCGAAAAGATAACAATCTGGGTTGATGAAGAACTTCTAGTAATTTTTTACCACATTTTTTTATTTCGGCACGGTTTACGTGACTTCGAAAACGTTTTTAGCAGAAATTCGCAACACTCAACAATCTTACTTATCCTTTATTTATAGATACTAATCGCTGAGGACTCTACTAAAATTGCCTATCATTTATTTTCTACTAGAATTTGTTAGAACCGCTTCGAATTGCAAGAGATTATGATCTTGATTCTAGACCGTTCAAATCTAAGTAATCCTAATCTGTTCCTACAAGTAGAGCTTTGAGCACTGGAGGGAGGGAATTGAATACGTAGAGGTTATGACCTATTTCTATAATCAGACTCGCGTCAATAGTACCCGTGCTAGTTCTCAAGAACTAGTTAATCCTACTAAGATAAGCAAGATCTCCGTCAAGAGCTTTCAGCTCGGCGCCATATCTTACTATCACAGTTCATACACTCAAGTGTGCTTGCGTGTTTGTATTTTACTTATGATACAGACCTTGCCCAACTTGAGTGTGGTAAACATAGGTATAACTAAACAAATATGAAAATAACGATGTAACATAATTTCGTAATCAAAATACTCACAGCACAATACTATACACCGTCAGGAGTCACTTTTTACCCATGCCTCTATGAACGGGATGCTGCAGTGCAAGAGTACAAAAAAAATCATGTTTACCATTTCCATACAAAAATTAGAAATTGACGGTCTCTATTTCAGCAATTTCTGAGACAAAGGTTCTTATGTTGATAGCCAGACGGACGGGTTCTGGGACGGTTTTTCCAAGTTGAGTTATGGAACCCTATAATGTAATACAGGTGTGCGATTGTGGGTCATCATAAACAAATATCACAGCTAAAATGTTTTATGACTCTCTGAAAGATTTCCTTTTGATGTTCTTTTTATTCAGCGTTTTTCTCAAAACAAATCCACTTCACTGCATGGGCCAATAAAATTCATACAAATGCGTCCACTTTTTATGCAAATCTTCGGATTCTGCGAGCGTCAAACGTTAATACCCAAAGTGGCACGATTCCGAACGTGACTGAACTTATCAGAAGCTCAGCTGAGCTACACTTGAAGTCGAACGATGCAGTCACCCGATCTCGAGCACTTCGAGACTTGAACAGCTTTAATTTTCACTACGTTGTTAAAATTCATCGCTGAGGCGTGAAGATTATCGTTCAACTAGATTCTAGTTACGCTAATGGGTTTTTCACACTACTACCGATGCGGCGACCTACACGAACCACATGGACATGTCAGTGGCACAAGCCAATGTCGTGTCCTATCACCAGTAAAGTGTAGGTATAAGTCAATGGGCAGTTATGTTGCGCTGTTGAATATTATGTAGTTTGAAATAACGGAAACCTCGATGGTCTTTATTTTATTGACTCAAACTCCCGACTTTATTTATTTGGATTTTCTGTTTCAGTTTCAGTCGAGAGTAAAACTGAGAAATGATGTTATTGTTTTAAAAAGTCTAATTTGTCGTGATAATTTTTTCTTCACGATATACGTCACCATTTGCTTTCGTACGCATAAAAATACCAAACTATGTAAAACATTATTAAAGAATTAATACAATGATAAAGTTTTAAATCTTCAACAACAACGAATTATGTGAGTCTAGTATTTTCACTGAAAATGGCAGATTCCCTGTTGTTTACTCACATCATTGATTACTCAAACAATTTAACACCATGCCATGTTTATTCCCCTAACTTTAATCAAGCCTCAAGCGGCAAAAATCAACACTTTCTAAAGAGCAATGTGTATCTTAGACGGTCGTAAGGAGACATCGTTTTCCGTCCAGCTTAGGGATGTAAGGATGTAACAGAGGTTTTATCGATATCAGATCGAGATTGTTATCGAGGTTGTATGACTAGTCTGGGAAGCAGAGACATCGATGTTCAGTCTCTTTTGATCTTTTAAAACCAATCTTTCGATTAGTTTTACTTCAAATTTTATCATTCCTATTTTTAGAAAAATAAATCCTTTTCAGATTTGGGTGTACAACTATGAAATAGGGTAATAATGAAGGGTAATTGTTAGTCTCTATTAAATCTTTTGATAAAATCTAGTAAAACTATCATTGCAGTTTTGTTGGGACGTCATATGAATCTCAAATACTGTACTCGTATTTGGTTGCCTTTTGTAATTTTGTTTTTTAAACTTTTAGTAATAGTATCGATTGAACTTCCCGAATTCACAAAACATGATAAAAAGCTTGTACAATACGTACAACTCTAGTCCAGCCTATCCAAACTGTATACAAGATATTCTGGAACCATTCCAAAGTTTCACTGCCTTCATTATCGCTGTAGTGTTAATGCTGTCCGTGAAATCTTTTAGGGCCCTCTCCATTTTGTTCTGCCTCTCCATTGCTTCATTAAAACCGAGTGGTTATTCGGCTAGTTATTTTGGACAAGTAAAAGTGGTCCTTGTTTAATTTAAGTAAGCATGTGTTTCAAGCGCTTGCCAAATTTTCTGTAGTATTTAGCTGGTCTGTGCAAGATTAATTTACTTACGTAAGGTTTGGCAGACTCAAATAATTTTCACACTTTGTTACTCTTGATTCTATTCTATTAAATTGATTAGTAAATTGTTGTATAATAAGGCTCAGCCCCCGTATGCCAATCTTTTGCTGTCAAGTTATATTTCACTGCCCAGTGTAATTTCTTCAGGTCACGTGGTACAATTTTGTACCACGTGATCATTCTTTTTAGACACTTGACAGCAAAATATGCGCGAAAACACATCAAATGACGTCATAATGTCACTATTTAGTCACAGAATAACTATGAGTTAGTATGAACTGACCATGATTTAAAACTTTGCAGTTCAACTTTGCAGTTCAGCTTTGATTGGTATACCCCTGCAGAGTTTATTTCTACAATATCATCATTAAAATTTTATGACATTCGTAGGCAACACATAATATCCTGCGAGAATGTGTAGGTTTATAAAAAGCATTCTAGTAAAAATAAATTAAAAGTTCATAAAATACGTTATTGAATAATTATGGCACCAAATTCTTAAGCAGTATGAATGGAAGACCATATCGAAGTTAAAATACAACCCTATCTAACACCTACGCGATTAACTATAGAACCCATACCTCATACGAACCAATACACATCCTCTATAAAAGTATACAGCTGCCGGTAACAGAGCGTCTATTCTGTTGGTCACTTATTGTTCAACGCGGATCACACACAATACACGACATTGGAAATCATCCCGTCTCGACAACAATACTTGGTTTTGTAATAAGCTCTAAGACCGATCACAACTTTATACACAAAAGATAGAAAAATATTTCATAGCATGGTGATTCCGAGGGTTTATCACAGTCGATATAGGTAGAGTAGGTATGTAGAATATTGGAACTCGTGATGTCCCATGTTACGTGTGGGTCGGTGTCGTTTTATTTTGACAAACGGACGTGGATTCCCTTTGTTGTCTTTACTACGATATATCAACGGCTGACACATAATTCTGCGACAAAAAATGTTTTCTGAATGTAATTTTTAGACGCGATAAAATTTTACGAATGTATAAACTTTACTGTTCAGTTCATTCAGAGAGAATAGTTATGATAAGCGAGAGCACTTTCATCGAAACTAATTTACATGTAAATCACCTGAGGTAATCGAGACAATTATTCGAATGGTTTCTGATAATAACACGAATACTCAGTAATTTATCATGTCGCCAATAGAATTTCAATGCAGCCGACCACCCGCTCACTTACTAACGATGTCGTTTTGTAGACAATACAAGTGACACAATGCAAGAATAACAACCTTCCGAGACTGTCCCATTGATACCGGTGCAAGCTAAACAGCCAAAAACAAAAGAAGAATAAATCACTATCTCAGTACCCCGTGCGTCTCAAAATCCGACAGTTGAATACACACCTTATCTCAACGCAGTAAAGGCGTTATAAAATCAAATAATAGCATCATTGAAGTAACCACTTCCATGTAAACAATGAACATTTAGTATGTTTCTAGTATTTATTAGTTTACGACCGCAGTAATGTAATCATTGGGTCTATTGTTGGAAGTTATATTCTTAAAAACGCATCGTGGGGTGTGAAGGTCCATACAATTATTCAATACGGGTGGACATTTAGATGAAAAGGCACAATATTGGTGCTGCGACGTGTTACGAATTGACTGTTTTTCTACTATTCAAAACTGAGCTAAAGGACCATTGTAATAAGTCCGTCATGGTTTTTTTCAAACAAGCACACTGCTTAGCTGACTTGACATATTTTTTTTATTTTAAACTTAATTTATTACTCCTGAGAGAGTTCCTTTTTCGTTGTTGCTTTATTAATTTTCTAACGATGGCAAAGTATTGTTTGTATCGGGCAATACAATTTCGCCTCTAAGCTTTGCAAACTCCTTCAAAATATACGGGTCTGGTTTTAGTAATTGCTAAAGAAAATGACAAATAAACCTAAAACAACTCCCCCAAAGTCATTATGCAATTACCCATAATTAGTTTATCAAGGTTCCAATTTCAACGCGAAAGGTAGGCATCTGCAAAGTAAACTCGTAAACTTGACCACGGCCCTAGGCTTAATTACCCATCATTTGTCCCTTTCACTCGTTAGTCGGTAGACAGTGAGAAAATACACAGAGTGTATGACTTAATTCAGTAGAGTAACTCAATACACACGTAAGTGCAATACAACCGTATGTCGTTGTCGACATTGTCACACACACTACTTTATTATGATACTACTAAGATAAGATTCAGCATCAATAGAACATGTGAGCTCTTGTGAGTCTGTAGAGAACCAGCAGAATACAAGAAAATAAATACTTACTACATTTCGTTCTATTTCTTTGTTGACAGTACTTTTAATCGAACCCCATGGTATGAATTTTTTAATTCAACACTTTATTCATAATCTGTTAGATTTGGTGCTGTTCTACCAAGCTCGGGGTGTAGGTATAACAGAAACTTAAGAGGCATCTTCTAGTTTTTTAGTCATCTTAATTTTATCAGTTTGTAAAGAGTGACATAACCTCCCCAAAGATTTTCAAATTGACCTACTCTTATTAGATAAATCTTATAAGCACCTGGAACATTGTAAAACGTGACCTACTGCTACCAACTTATCTATACTATGGTGAGGGGTTGTAGAGACAACCCTCTGGACAATTTATGGACGTCGAGCGTTGCTGGTAATCTAATTGGCGCTTTCACGTTTAGTTTTGGCGTCGCCTTGACCTTTGTAAATGTGCTTCGTATGTTCGATGTTAGCGGAAGTGCAGGGAATGGGCGTCTTTTTATGCTTGTCTTTTGAAGTGGGTAGGATTTTAAAAACAGAGTGACTAGGTTTTGGCAATGCCTCTGGTGCTGCGGATGTTAATAGGCGACGGTAACCGCTTACCATGAGACCCATCTTATGAGAATGAGAATTTTTTATGAGAATGTTTTTATGCAAACAGGCTTAGGGCCCACCCTAAGCCTGTTTGCATAAAAAAATTCTAGATGCAGGTTCAATTCCTGTGACAGACAAGTTTTAATTATTGATTTCTAGGATTTGAAAGGAAAAAACTCAGGTCAGTACTACAACGTATTAGGACGTTCCTTATTATTCCACGTAGTCAGGTAAAAAGTTATCATTTTATAATATTGAAAAGACCAAGTGTAGCTTCACATGCTTATTTTTTAGTGACAATGACACGGAAATGTGCTTATGCAACAAAAGCTTTCCCTCACGCAAGATTACCTGCAACTCTGAACTTCCAATTTCTTTGTCCCTCCCCACAATCTAAACATTGTTGTTACTCATCGCATGACAGCTCAAATTAACACGTCGTGCAATCCCTGTTCCCTAACCTAACGCACGTATCTCAATTACTTACAAAACTTTTTCCGTAAGTATAAATGGTGTACCACAAGGCAGCACGCTAGCCCCTATGTAATATAATGTATGATGAAAATGAAGGCTTACCCGCTATGAGATTCATCAAGTGTGTAATATGTAAATTGGCAAGCTTACTCGCTTCACAATGCTCGTACAACTTTAGTTTCACATGAAAGCTTACAATGTAAGGCAGTGTAATGAATTTAGAACTCAAAACGTTGGGTATGAAGCCAAAAATCTTTTGTGAAAATCTGAATTGAAAACTGGGTTGTTTAGTCGTTTTACTGAGCTATTTTATTATCCTTGTGTTACTATGCGCTGGATCTTAATAACAAGGATATCTGGATAATCTGGATACCAAATTATCAAAGCTAAATCAATGACATTCCAACTTTTTACTGCTCAGTACCTAGGTATTTGATCGCAACTTAGTGCCACAAACCAAGCTAGACTTGACTGGTGCCCTTGTTATCTCTGAACGATATTGTATGAAGTTCCATGTGATGTCGATTTTTTTGACCACAGGGCCAGATAAGTTTGTAGCACTGTCCACCCCTGTGATATTCAAACACGATTCTTTATATCGAAGGTATCGTACATAGTTGGTTATTTCCGAAGTAGCGTGACCAATGACGACGAGATATCGTGATCCTAGGAGAGTAATGTTGACGTAACCTAAGTATTAGAAAATTTAGGTATCGCGTGCTAAAGGCGGGCACCAACAGACACCGTGGTGCCGACACGCGATCATATTTCCTTCAGGGTGGCAAAATGGGAGAAAATACCAACTCATAATTTATAGCTCGGGAGAAAGCGATAACTTATCTACTTAGTTACCTTCGTTTTTCGTTATAGTTTATTTTAATTAACTTGTACAAAACTGTCATAACTTCAATTAAGAAATAAAAATTTTAAAATAGAACGAACACTTAACATTTTTGAGAACATATGGACTAGGTGTAGACAAAGCACATAATACTTGACAGAAATCTACACAGAAAAAGATTTATAAAAATAACACCATTGATTTGTGTAAATAAACATACTATCGTAGGAAAATGCCACTGAGCTCTTCGACAGTGTGGCAAGTTCGACATCACGGTATAATTTCTAAGACAACAGAAAAGTAGAAAGAATGCCTCGCGAATGAAAACGAAAACTGTTTTGAAACAATTTGTTAGTTTTGAAGGTTCTGTAAAACTTTCTGATATGTTTTGAATCTTTTGTTTTGTTTGGGAGCTTTTTCTTGTTGACTAAAGTAATGTGTACCTAGTATTTTAGGACTTATTGTTTTCTTCCTAATCAAAGTTTTGTTTGATGTGTGTTATGTGTGTCTGTTAGATAATATTATCGATTTGGTATTTCTTTTCTTTATCCTCTAGGTATATTTTTACTTATTCTGAGAGTATTTTAGTAACAAAAAGCTATTTCATGTTTTTTTAACAAAGCTTTCTTTCTTCCCACCTGAAGGTTTGAAATAGCGATTTCTTGGCCTATTTCTTTAAACGTACTTTCATCAGATCATCGTACTACCAGCATGTTTTTTTTACCGTTCGTAACGTTCAGAATCCGTGCGTGTTTTTTAAAGAATTTTGATCTTTATCATCATGTTTTACGGTTTGTTTTGGTGTAAGCACGTAAAGCAGTCGCTGTCGTTTCAAGTTGAGTGGGTCCATTTCTTTCGCCGCCCATAATAATGTTTGGCGATTTATCAAAACGCAATTTCGTAAAAGATACTCGCTTGATGCGACGGATGTTAGCAATCTATCAAAAATCTCATTCAATATCCTATTTTCAATAAGTGATAGGAAACATAGAAGTTGATTATAAAAATGTTGTAATCCTATTTGTCATTTATGTTTTTAACTATGCAAAAAAAAATGCGTCGAGATACGAAAAAGCTCTAATAGTGCGAACCCATGATGTATGAGTTATTCTACTGTAGACATTAATATTGTTAACGTAAAAAATGAGAGCAAGGTACCGTCAGCAACACAAACGTGAACCGCGTGTTTTAAATCATAATAATGCCCTTTGTTATAGTCCTTTGTAACGCTTCTGCTATCTGTTTTATCACAACTCTTTGTATTGTACGCGATTGTACAACAAACATAAAAGCAATGTCCTTATAGAACTTTTTATCAGAATGATCTTTAACCCTTACACCGCAAGGATTATTTTTGACTGGCAGTAAATCGGATGTGAGTTGAAAAAAAAAAGTTTTCTTAGTACAGTTCTCGATATCCCAAGATAACAATAGATTTAAATGAGTACATCCATGATGTCTCTGTTCAGCATTGTCAAGCATCCCAAATAAATTATGTTACTCTTTCAAAGATTCTCGTTTTGTGATGTTTATACAAGTTTTGGGGCTTTTGAATTACAATCGAGATTAAAGTCAAATAAGAATTAATAGGTTGTTTGTTTTAGAAGTGTGAATATTTTAACTATACGTAAGGTTTTTGTCATAGGCGTTTTTTTATCTAAGGGTTTTGTTGCTAATTATTTATTACCCTTATTTAGGACTATTAAAACTGGTCATTTTTTTTTTAAATTGGTCTTTCCTCACACGGTCCTTTTATTTTGTTTGTCTTATGACTGAAAATCGTTGTGTAGCTAATTAAAAATATTTTACAATTTATAAGTAGACTATTTCCACTTTGATCCTATTATGTAAAATATATTGTTGTTATAAAAACAAGCGTTCTAATAAAAAAGTCACAATAAATACATACCCAAAAAATCCATTCAGCCACTAAACAAGTCCAAATTAACACACACCACTCACAAAAATGTTCACATGTCCTCAAGTCTCGTGTCGGTCGAGGGCGGAAGCCGCCCAAACACGTCCGTTAGAGCCCGCGCCTGAAACTTCACTGAGGGGAGGGCTGCTAGAGCCTCCCGAGTCCCGAAGGCTTCCAGACGCGCGCATCTCATACCTTAAGCACTCTATACTGTTAACCTTTGATTGCTAGCGTGTGGTGTATCGAGCATGATCCTAAAATTGACTCAGTATTATTATAGGCAGAGGTTACCACTTAAGATCAGGTGGGCCATCGGCGTGTATAAATCATATAGTATAGTAATCATATAGTATTATACTGTTGTTTTTTTTTAGTAATAAACATTTTTATAACCATCTCATTTTATTGATCAAAACAATAACTATATACAAATACTAATAAAAAAAATAGCATTTTTAACAAAAAAAAAAATTATTAAAATGTACTCTGAATTCTAAATGCTAGAGATAGAAAACAGAGTTCAAATCACCGACTGCAGGCAGGGTGCCCAAAAGGCTGGCAAACATTTTTTACTTTACTTTATATAGTTGTATAAAAAAATTGTTTCTTTAGAGTTTTATTATATAATGCTATATTCTACCATACACTAGATTATCATTATATTTGTATATTTATTTTCATAAAACTTTTAAAGAACTCGCTAGATTTCAATCCAGTATAAACGACCTTGATATATGAGCAATATTTTTTATTTAGTAAAACCTTGTTTTATCAGCAGAGCATACTTCTAGGTTGCTTCCTATAATAACATCGTTAATACTTACGTAGTCAGAAGGGCCCCGATCAGCAGTGAGGGGTTGAGAAGGACTCCCCATGTTCATGTAAGCTGGTGCAATATCGGGAGATTCAGAAGCAGGTAAGAAATGTTTCGCATGCCAAAGTTAAGGGCATGATGACGGTAATAAAGGGCCAGCTGTTTTGTTCTTCGTGCGAGATTTGTTTGCTACGTGACTTATGGAATTACTAAGGTAAAACTTTTCTGATAATAATTTCACAAACAAAAAAGGTTATGGGCCTGGAGCTTCTTAAATCAATTTGGGGTGTAGAAAGCAGAATAAAAATTCTCGGAATATCGCTATGAGAAAAACCATATTCTAAAAGCAATGTTCAAGATTTTTAGATGAAACGTATAATTAGGTAAATTAATTTCATGGAAAAAGTATTATGAAAGCCGTAAAAAAGCTGTCTATTTTGTAGAACAAATTCTTTGGAATATCAACACAGTATATCCTTTTTTTATCCTATTTTTCAGTGGTTGTACACTTGTGATAAATGCATTTATTGTGTCACATCATTCACATGTAGGCTGGTTGCAAAAAATTGTCCACAATAAAAACTTGAGTTCTTAAATTAACGATGTAGAGTTGACAGTGGCCCAGCTTATCTCCCGTTTTAATAGCGAGGGAGCTGAATCCATGGAGTAATGAAAAAAGTGGAGTCCAACAACGTAAGAATACCAAAACAGTTGGTGCTTTTTTCGGAGCATCAATACGTATGTAGGTTATAAAATTTATTTATTTCACAATAATTAAGTAAAATATATTTAAAGTACATTTTTAGGTAGGTATAAGTATTTTCTATCACAGATAAGTGCTCGTGGTCTTCATCTGTTGTGGCTTAGTGCACAAATGCACCAAAACACACCAAACTAATATGAATTCAATAAAAAATAAAACTGTACGGACGGATAGTGCAAAAGCCCGTATGCCAATCTTTTGCTGACCAGTAAATTGTTTGATATTCCAAAGACCAAATCACAATAAAAAAGCTGATAGAAGTTTTTTGTCACGGTGTACGAATCGAATTTTTTCGGAAAATATCGGGTTTTTCTTATCTATGTTGATTACATTACGAAACAGCATTTAACCCTAGATCACCATAACAAGACAATACTATGATTACTAAATAACCAGTTGGTAAGTTTCTTAGCTTTTACTGTTTTGGTATGTTCTATCCAACCTCATTTAGAATCTAGTAGGTATCTAGTACTCTTAGTGGCTTAGGAGTTATAGCACCAGTCATTACATAGTAATACATAGTAGCACCCAGACATAATACAAACTTAAGGTGTATATTTTTGAACTCACAAAATATTTGTTCTTGGTGGGGATCGGAGCTACGAGCCACAGCACGGAAGGCAGAGCTATTACCAACTGAGCTGTGAGGCGTGTCACACGGGATTAAAGAGGATCAAACGGGATATGTAAATAAGCTTGAACCTTAACTAAAAAGCTTCATATCTAGTTTTTTTATTAAAAAACTTTGTTGAAGAAAAAACATATTTTTAACCGACTTCAAAAAAGCAGGAGGTTCTCAATTCGGTTGTATGTTTTTTTTAAATGTTGGTTACCTCAGAACTAACTTCTAAAAACTAACTAAGTTCGATTAAATTGGGATAACCATATCACGGAGGTCAGTAGGAAAATCTTTGCGTCCTTGCATGCCATGAAACGCATGCAAAACTTCCTTCCTTTCACAGCCAAATTAACTCTTGTCAACTCATTACTACTTCCGATTATAGACTACGCCGATGTGTGTTATTCCGACGCTACGGAAGATCAGCTCAATAAACTGGAGCGTCTACTGAATGTCTGCATTAGGTACGTCTTCGGACTGCGCAAGTATGACCACGTCTCCTATTATCGCTCTCAGTTGAACTGGTTGAAAATCCGCTTTCGCCGTGATACCCATATTCTCTGTCTCCTTTATAACACTCTTCACAACCCTATGTCCCCTAACTATCTCAAAGAACATTTCTCCCCTCTTTCTTGTTCCGACCGCCCCGTACGTTCCTCTCAACATCTTCTCCTCAAAACCCCTGTTCATAAAACCTCCTTCTACAATGATTCCTTTACTGTCAGAGCGATACGCCTGTGGAACTCCCTTCCAGTGGATATCCGTGAAGCTGCTTCTTTAGGTATTTTCAAATCCAAATTATATCGCCACTTTCTATCAATTCAGATCTCTCAACAAAGTTGAGCAATTCATGTATGTATTTATATAGGTATTTAGGTAGTATACATATATATATTTGGTTAGTGTATTATTATTTTATGTAGGTAATTTTTATATATTTTTAAAGACGTTTCTCCCTACCAAGTTTTCCATAATATAAGCACTACCTTTTTCTCCACACTACACAAAGGTTGGTTGGAAGAAAATGCTAATTAGCATTAAGCCCGCCTCTGTACTGTTTTTATAATGTGCAATAAAGAATTTTCTAATCTAATCTAAGTTCGATAAATTAAAATTTAATTCAGAACCTTATTTTTTTAATGTTGGTTAAAAGCTTTCTTCAGTATAAATAAAATTCTGAACTCCGTTTTACAAAGCCCGCATTTGATTTTCTATAGTTAACTTAGGGTTAAAAAGTATAAATAGGTAACGACATGAAATTCATTACATCATGACATGACATTAACATGCATTTGACCACTTTGACATAATTTGTATTCTTGAAGCGTTGTATCATCAAAATGCTTTTGTAAATGAATTTTGTACATTTTTACGTAATTTTAGGAGGTTGTTTGTAATACTTGATGAAGGGCCTAGTAGAATAAGGAAGAAAAAAAGGTATGTAATGTAATTACCTACCTATTTACAGCAATATAAATGATTTTGTCAAATGCACTCTAACAAAGTGTTTTATCTACAGGAATAGAACTTAGAGCCATAAAACACTTTTGAGACGAAGAGAAAGTTGAATAGAGTTTGAAGCTAGTGTACCCAACACCCTAACTTAACTGATGGAAATAAATACTTTCTGGCAAAACAATGCTAAACAGGAAACATGTGTACTTACCCAACACAGAGCCAGGAAAAACATGCCTATGATGATGTGGAAGTGAGTATCTACCTACATTACAGAATAATTGAGCACTAAATCAGTTAAATGTGGCTGGCAGACAATGCTCCTAGCACTAAGTACTTATTTGTGAAAATTTGGTACCTACCTAGTTACGGAGGTACTAAATCATAGGCTATTGCTCATTCCTCTTTCTTCAGCCAGCTTTTTGTTCCGTGCAGACAAACCAATCCCATTTTATATTAGTAATAACTATAGCATAGTTATAATGAAATGTACAACTTGATAAATAAATTAAATTTTATTTTGTTTCAGTCTTTAAAATACCTAACCACCACACAGTCTTAGCAAATATCAGCTGGGAGGACTTTTCATACAAGTGATGTTACTAGTTACAGTTTATTTTTAGTGAATTATTTGTTATTGTCTAAGCAAAATTCAGTTTTATTCAATGTGACTGTGGCAGTGAGATATAACTCTTGGAATAAATTAAAATGATAATCAACATGGTTTTATTCAGTTATTAGATACAAACCAATAATATATTAAAAACATTGTATGCATTGCTAGGATTTCAGCTCACAGTGGTACCTTGTTTTGCAAAGTCTGTAAGTGTATGAAATATATAGTATGCGGATTAAAACACCATTCAAACAAGACTCATTTATTGTTAGTTTGCGGTAGGCAGCGCAAACCGTATTTGCGAGTACCCACATCCCTAGGTACTATCTATAAGTAAACATGGATACATTACAATTTTCCCCTCTTAGAAACTATGTGGCTAAACAAAATAAAAACTAATGGATAAATGAATCAGAATAGCTACATTACTACCTATTTGATACACGGGCAAAACCAACTCTAAACTTAGGTACCTACCTAGATTCTTACTGTAAGTTTACGTAAATCCAGTGCACATAGCAATAGGTAAAACCACAAACAGCACTAAGCTACGTACTTTCCCTCACAAGAGAAAAAAAACTGTAGGTAAGGTACCCAACCCACCCAGGTAGGTACCCAATGATTTTTACAAAATATGAACTTATTAGCTAGAAACGTTATGCATAACGACAGTAAAATAAAATAAAAAAAACTTCTACGTATAGGTAGGTATAAGTGTACCTATATTTCACATCCTATAATTAGGCCTTTTATTACGAGGACGAAGATAGCTCGCTGTTGGACTTGCAGAAGCGCCCTCGTCATCAACCTGCCGGAAAGTAGGTGGCAGTGGAGTCGAAGGTGACGTCGCTGTCGAAGGGCACGGAGACTCTTCTGCGTCGAGGAATGCCGCCTCAGTGGTGCGCCCAGTAGGCGCTGGATCCGTAGCTAGTTCTGGTTCACCAGCGTCGTTTGTGCTACTCTGAACGCTTCTAGCGAGTGACAACCGATTAGTTTTACGCATCGGCATAATCTGATCGATGTGTCTGGTTTTAGTCACGTCCTCGGTACGTACCTTATAAGTGACAGCACCGGTGCGTGTTTCGATGATGCCTGGCTTCCACTTGACGGTGCTGTTCGGGCGAAGTTCCTTGACGAGTACTTCGTCACCCTCTTTGAGATCGCGAAGTATGCCGCCTGCATTGCGTACTTGTGATTCCTGCGCGGCCTCGACGAAGTCGGCGGTTTGTGGGCGCAGCATGTCGAGCCGCGAGCGCAGCCGTCGGCCCAGCATGGCTGCGGCGGGTGCCCGCTTTGTGCTGGCGTGCTCAGTGTTTCGGTATTGGAATAAAAACTTGCTTAGTGCACGGTCTACGTTATCTCCTTCAAGTATAGCCTTTTTTATAGCCTTTTTGACCGTCTTCACGGCATTCTCCGCGGCTCCGTTACTGGAAGGATGATAAGGTGCAGCCAAAACGTGTTGAATGGCGTTGCACCGAAGGAACCTTTCGAACTCGACCGAAGTGAACGGCGGCCCGCCGTCTGATACCAATTGCTTTGGAAGACCGAATCTAGCGAAACAGTCTCTCAGTACAGTCGCGACCTTTGCCGCCGTTGTGCCCGCGGTCATGACAAACACCTCAATCCACTTCGAGTGAGAATCTATAATTAAAAAATAAGTCTTACTTTGGCAATGCAAAAAGTCAACATGTAGTCTCGACCAAGGCTGGGTGGGCCAGACGTATGGCACGGGCGGCGCGTCACGCACGGCGGCGCAGGCGGCGCAGGCCCGCGCGCGCGCCTCGATGTCCGCGTCTAGCAACGGCCACCACACTTAGTGGCGGGCCGCCTGCTTCATGCGGACCACTCCGCCATGCCCGGAGTGGATCTCGTCAAGGATCTGTGCGCGCAGCGCAGCCGGCACCACGACTCTGTAGCCCCACACGATGCAGTCGTGGTCTATGTGTAAGCTATCTTTCCTGTGAAAGTATGGTTTTTCGTTCTCGATTTCCGGATTATCCGGCCAACCGCTCATTAGATATCCGTAGATTCTTCTTAATATTAAATCGTTCTTGGTTTCCCTAGCCACATCCCTGTGACCGATCGGAAAACTATCTTCCACAAAATGTAGGTATGCGGCGTCATCCTTGTCAGACTCCCCTTTGCAATGCTGCAACGGCAGGCGCGATAATGCGTCGGCACAAATTTAATGTCGAAATCGTACGCGGCGAGCTTCACAGCGTACCTTTGAAGCCTGCTGGCGGCTGTCTGCGGTATAGTATAGTATAGTATATCACCTCAAGCATGTTAGGCCTCGCCTGAGATGTCTTATACTATATGCATTATGAAGACCTGAAATAAAAGTTAATTGAAATTAAATATCAGCGGGACATACCTACTTCATTTTAATCATAGTTCATACTAATTATTATAAACGCGAAAGTTTGTAAGTATGTATGGATGTTTGTTACTTTTTCACGCAAAAACTACTGGCCGATTTGGATGAAACTTTGAATCTACATAAGTTTGAGCCAATTTTTGTTTTAGATATGTAGGTAGGTAAATTTAAAGATGCCTACCTATTGAAATTGGTTCCCTCTCATCATGTTGAAATGGGAAAGTCAACAGTGGCCATTTCTACTTTGAGTAAAAATGTTGTCAGGTTAGGTGTAGGTATTCTCAGATATTAAAGTTATTTATAGGTACCTACCTACCTAATTCCTATTGTCTATTTGTGGAGTGGATTGGAACCAAAGGGTCTAAATGCTGTAGACTAGTTTTGTTCACTACACAGAAGAGTAATTTTGCCTAGTCACATTCATAGAATAAATACAAAATTCTTACCTTGGCAGTCTTGTTCGAAGTAGGTACCTATCAATATGTGGTAAGTAGGCACGATTCGAACATACGAGCACACACAAGCAAAATGTATATTGCTGGAGGTGTTTTTTAGCATCAACACAAAACACGAAACTGAGTAAATAGGTAAACGTAGGTAGATATTAATAACAAAGCATTTTCAGAAAAATATACATATTGTTTTTCTGTCAACAAATAACAAATGTCAATAAAACATAGACTAATAGAAACCAAACCACAGAACAATAACAAAAAACATGAAATGCTGACATGGTGCGTTTCAGATACTACGCAACATAATTCATCAATTTTTGTGTGAAGTACCGGTTTTTTGTCTGATTACGAATTTTGGTTTTTTAGATCTCTGTACATTTTATTAGATCAGATTGGTTAAACATTTCTTAATTTTTGCATTTTATAGACGTTTATCTACTTACATTTTTCAGTACTTATGTGTTCAATGAGCTTATTTTAAAGTAGAGTAAAAATAATACGATCAACCACGAGGAGAGTTTTTGAACGCAATGTTTGTTACATAATTAACCCAGCAGCAATTCAAAACGGTCACATAAACCCAGCATATCAAATATTGTTACAAATCATCATTATCATCATCTTATAGTGTTCCAGAAAAAGCTATTTTGGCCCATCTTCACCTATCAACTACAGATTGCGGGAAGTCCGCAATCTGTACAATGTCGTCGGTCCATCGGTTTGGTGGCCATCCTACACTTCACTTTCTGGTTCGCTGTCGCCATTTGAGAACTTTATTCCCCAGGGGTAGCCAGTTCTGCGAGCTATGTGGCCAGCCCATTGCAACTTCAACTAGCTAACTCTACCTGTACCGGCATAGGTGCACCATGAGTATTTGACATGATATTCGTTTCACGCATATTCTTAGATATTCCAGTGATTCCGCCAAGATGACTATATCGTCGGCAAATCGATACGTTTACTATTGATGTTGATGCCATACTCATTCATTGCAAGAGTTTGAACACATTGTCCAGTGCAGTGGTGAACAGTTTCGGAGAAATAACATCTCCAAGGCTCACGCCTATTAGCAGTCGAATTGGATTTGTACTCTGGTATTGCAGTCGAATGGACGTGGACGACGTGGTGGCATTACTATACAGTCTACATAGGTGTACAGTACACAGTAATACAAACACTTCGATATATCGGTAGTTGATTTGGCACCGCTTAAGTAGGTAACTGTCGCACTGCCCAGGTTTTAACTGAATCAAAGGCTTTTTACAAACGATAAACAAAGTGGCCGATTACTCTTCGATCTTCTGTAGGTATAACCTGCCGAAGCGTGTGGATGTGGTCTATGGTGCTAATGATATTTTCGAAACCCACCCGCATTCAGAAGTTCTGTTGTTATGCCGTTCTCCCCTGGCACCTTGTTGTTCTTAAGCTGCAGCTATGTTAATGCTAATGTTATTTATATGTTCATATGCGTTGATTTGTAAAAAACATACTGAAACCAATTTTGTTATTATTTACGGGTCATATTGATCTGAATTAACGACGATATACACAATTTCACAGTTTGACATGACAGGTTAATATTATGACACTGTCGATTGACAATTGAGTAAGTCAACCAACAGTGTTGCCACTTAGATTTTTGAAGCTAGATTTAGCATTTTTTTTAGCAAAAGTGACACGTATTAAAAAGTTAAAAACTCAACGAATGAGCAAGGGATATTTTAACATTCACTAATGATAACTAAACTAATTTTTATTTCTTGTTCAATCATCATGTTTAATTCGACTATGTACAATAAAAGGTATTTATAATCAAAGTATTCTTACAGTACGAACACACTTCACGTACTAGTACAGGCGTAAAAAAAATTTCAGTGAAAACCCTCTACAAATAGAATAAAACGTAAAACAGTTGAGAAAAAAGGTGCTTTTTGTAACTTTTAATTAGGCAGCTCAGTTTGTGTGGCAAAATAGGGGATTAGCCCAAGTCACCAGCGTGCTAACTGGTCACGTGGTACAATTTTGTACCACGTGATCGTTCTGTTTAGACACCTGACAACAAAATAAGCGCGAAAACACATCAAATGACGTCATGATGTCACTATTTAGTCACAGAATAACTATGAGTTAGTATGAACTTATAACTTTGCAGTTCAAATTTGCGGTTCAACTGAGATTGGCATACGGGGGCTGAAGTAGAATTCAAAAATTCAATCAGAGTGTCCGTTATGTCACAGATACTTAGTAACTGTACCACTGGTTAAGCTAAAAGCTAAAAATGCTATGAAAAATAAACATTGAGTTCATAGATTGCAGTCAACAATAATGCATATCTGCGCAATTTTTTAGAACGCGTATTTCTCATGTAGGTACGACCGTTATTGCAAAGGTTAAATAAAATTCCATGGTAGCTATATAATGTGTGCTTTTGTCATGCAGAATTCTCTTTTTGGCTAATGAAATATTTTTACGCAATTTGATTCCCTTACTTCGTGTTTTGTTTTACTGTTATTGTTGGCAGTTATGAATTTTGATTTTAAAGGGTTGTTCGGAAAAAGGGTTTTTATTTATATGATCAGTTGTCCTTTGTTTATTTTTCATTATACCTTCAGTATTTGAAATTTAACTTCATAATTGTGATTATTTTATACAAATTAAGAGGTAAATTGTATTAGTAAATTATTCATGGGCCTATACCGTTTTTTATTGTTTCCGTAGGTATGATATTCTTTTACTACCAGAATGACTTGAGTGCTTCCCTCTCAGATAAGTAAACCACGTCTTTTACCGTACTTAGTAATGTTATATGTTCACTGTCCATATTTCCTTGGTCTCGGGAAATGTACTTGCTTTCTTAATAATAAAACACATTTTCATTGAACGCCGAAAATAAGATAGGGCTCTGGTTACTCTGGTGGTTGTGCAAGATACATTTTCCTTCATGGACTATTAATCAACGTTCCTTAAAAGCCGCAGTGATATAGAAAAAAAATTAACACAGAGACGTTTTTTCTTTCGCATACTCTTTTACTGCAAATGGTTTAGATTTGAATCCCAACGTTAATTAGCTTTGAGAGTTAGTTTCTATCAGAAAATATTGATATTTTTTTACTATAAAATGCAACAGTGTATTTGAAGACTAATTTGAAAAGTTTTCTCATGATAACAGAGATATGATTGACAGGCGTCACAGCTCAGTCGGTAATAGCTCTGCCTTCCGTGCTGTGGGTCGTGGGTTCGATCCCCACCGAGAACAAACATTTGTGCGTGGAAAACATAGATGTTTGTTCTATGTCTGGGTGTTACTATGTATTATAAGTATGTATTTACAAAAAAAAAGTATATAAGTATTCTATCAGCCATCTAGTTCCCATATCACAAGCTATGCTTAGTTTGGGACTAGAGGGTGTTGTGTGTAAAGTCCAAGAATATTTATTTGTTTATTTATTTAATTTGCATTGTTTTTACCTAAGTGAACCTTACATGCTAGTAACACCTACGCAGTAAATCATTGAATCCTTTTTTTTTTGCCCAGGGGAAATCCATCATGGATACCCGCTAGCTCCTATCCTATCCTATCTTATCCTATCCTATCCTATCCTACTAATATTATATATGCGAAAGTTTAGATGTTTGGATGTTTAGATGTTTGGATGTTTGTGTTTCAATCACGTCTAAACTACTGAACCAACGTGGATGAAACTTGGCATATATATAGTTCGTAACCTGGATTGACACATAGGCTACTTTTCATCTCGAATAATTAACAGGATCTACAGGATAAAATGAACGAAAAGGATTAGCAGCGCCAATTGGCAAGAGGATTTCATTGTCATGTCATGTCACGTCAGTTTGACAGGGCGTAGTACTACCTCTTTGGTCTAATGACTAGCGTTTGACATTCCAGTAGGTATGAGTTCGGTGTAATGAGGTGTAATGTCAAGTTTCTCAAAGTATCCGCTCGGTACACGCACAGATAATATAATGTACACGGAAACTGTAGACGCGTACGAAGTCGCGGGTAACTACTAGTTAGGTATAATAATTAGATCGTTAATACCATAAGGCCACACTTACCACACAAAACCGCATAAAACTACAACTCACCTAACCACATACAATTTCACAAAAATGAGAGAAACATTATAAATAAACGATTGGGATACAATGTGCGGCCTTATCACTAAGAGCGGTCTCTTCCAGACAACCTAGGGATGGACTGGATTGACCAGAACACTAGAAGACGGTAATGGTTTTAGAAAAAAATAATTAGAAAAACAAACAAGCAATATTGATCAAGCCCAAGTACTGTTGCAATTTTTCATTTTCTGTCTGCGTTGTGACTTCAAAAGCCAGTATTTTGGCGCGTGACATTTAATCCATTTGTACAGATGGGCGGGGCTTGTGCCAGACTATATGGTTCAGTGTTTGTGCTCGTATTAAATGTTTTGAGATAGCAAATACTTTAACAACAGAAAAATATTGAGCTTTTTTATAACAAAAATAAGTAGTAAGTAATTAATTATTTAATCGAAAATATTATATCGTACCCATAAACACTCATAGATATTCGGTATGTTGCTAATGTTTCCTAATTTATGATTGTATAGTGTAAATCACACTGTAAAATTAAAATACAAAACATAACTTTAAAGTTACATGACGAGTAATAAAAAATAATTAATAAAAAAGGAATACCTAAGTATTTTGAATTATGAATGGTGTTTAATAGAACATCACACAAAAAGCTACTTACAGTTAAGCACTACAGTTAAGCACTTCAACTTTTGATTACAAAGCTCATAGATTTATTAATAAGGTGTGCACTTAAGAACCTCCTGTAAAAAGGCTTGAGTGAAAAGTTGGCAAGAAGCTCCAGCATTGACGGGCCTTTATTTAATCCTATAGCGGGCCGTATCGGGCCTGAAAAAACTAAATAAAGCAATCTAAAAAGTGTAGTAAATAAGTCAAAAACCCAGGATTTGACCTTCCGGCTTAATCAAATGGTGATAATGATGATTGCAGCTTATTGAAAATGTTCTAGTAACCGTAAACACCAATAAAAAGTCACAGAAAATCAAAGTACGCAATTTTGTGTAGGTGGAAGGCATATTTTTTACGTTTTCCAAATCTGTTTATAAATGACAGGAGTAACAAACCGAAAAAAAAACAATAGAAATGAGAACCTCCTTTTATGAAGTCTGTTAAAAATTATTCACGATTTTCGAATTGACTTATTGAAGTTGAAGGTGTGAAATTGTGGCGTGTGGTAGTGCAATTTGCCGCAGAGATAACTTGCTTTCTGAATATATTACTCGTATCTAGACGACTAGTCAAAAGACATTTTTTTACCGCTGCGCTGATAGATACTTTTACCGCATGGAAGTATTTTAGTAGAGGGGAAAGATTGGACATTTTTGTCGAATCTGTCGCTCAAGGTGACAGATCTGGGTGACAGAAGGGAATAATCCAAAATAAAGTGTCTCCGGATAAAGTCACGGCTAAGCATAAGTGTGTGTGCATTGTGAAGTTATATCGCTATTATTTTTTAATTAGGTTGACTATTGGGATGCTTTTTAAAGTGTTCTGTTTGAAAAACTCTCTGCGTGTTAAGTTGTCAACGGTACTATTACACTTTTTCAGTTACCATGAAACCCAGCTTACACCAGTAATCTGGGAATAAAGTACGGCTGTGACAATGAATACGTCGATACGTAATATACTGAATGCTTTTAAATGATGCATGGAGGTAGGGTGAATGTATAAAAAATAATTTGAATTGTGTTGAGTATAAAATATGATTACAATACCTACTTACACTCAAATTTTTCATCAGTTTAATTAAGTACCAATATCAAATTAATTACTCAGAGCTGTCCTTGGACTTAATTTGCTATTGTATTTTTAGTAATTGGGGACAAATAAAAATGTATCTTATCTTAACTATTGTAATTTGTCAAAAAACATTTATGGTTTTTGTCAACAAGCACCCTTTATCGTTATAAAACGTTTTAAATGTGAGAAATTTAATTTTACTCATCCTCATGTCTGCAATTAAAATTTTGAAATTCCTCCCTCCGTAACTTTGAAACACTGACGCGGATGCTTACGAAATAGGCGGGCTAAGGTGAAAACTCGAAACAAATTGCGTTAAAATGTAATAGAAACTCGTTTCCCGAAAACTTTATATCAGATTACGTTCCAAATTCAATATTTAAGATTGATTCAGGCAGACGCTTGAAGGGCATCCCCGTTTTCTGAAAAGGGAAACGTGTGCGTATAGGCTGACGTATACTTCTTACTGACGTAGGATATAAGTTAGTTTCGCTATCAATTTGGAGGCGTTGAACATTTTATCGGTATTTTGTGTGGTGTTAGAATGAAACTTGTACTTTTTATTTATATTTAATGGAGAGTTTTAACATCTTAACAAATAGAAAATATTATACTATAAGTAAAACATTAGCTACTTGTAGAAATTGGAAACAATTTAGTATTAATCGTTTCCAAAACACAATAAGCAGCTATTAAAGTTTGTTTGCAAAATAGTCGCGCCTTTGTTAACTTTGTAAACGAAACGGAATGTAAAAGCTTTTTTACGATACGACCCGAAAGCTGAAGAAAGGAAAGGAAAAAATAAAACGAATTTCATACTTAAACCAGAGAAATTTACATAATATTACTGCTCATCTGGCGCTCCTTAGAACTTTGTGTACAACGGCAAACGATCCGAAACACTAATTTGAATATTTTTCTCTTGGTTCTTCTCAACGCATACTTACTAATAAATTGCTTTAAATATAGGTACCATTAAATACCCTTGTCAAGCTTTTGGAAATTATGTAAGGTAAAAATATAAATTAATAATCTATTCGTGATTTACTTTAGCAAGTTCATTGACCACTAAAGGCTAAAATAAAAGTATGACCATTTTAAGGATACATATTATGCTGCGGCTTGCGGTGACAAATTTTTTTTCGATGGATTCAGCGTTCTGGCCGTGAAAAAGTAACGAACAGCCCAACAAACACACCTTTGCATAAGTTGGTTGAGGTCTATGACTGTGCACGTCCACCACAGGCTCTACTTAAAGTTCGTTCAAACAGTTTATATTATCTGTGGTTTAAAAAATCTTATCCCCAGAACAGTTCACTTTGAAGATGAGTAATGTATCACCCTTACAAATGAACCGTGAAACCAGCACATGTGTAAATACATACTAAGTCCAATTCCCCCTTTTTGTGACTAAACGCCCCGAGGCGTCCAATTTACAGAAAAGAATCGCACAAACAGTACCTCGCTCGAGATCACACCATACACTATTTGAATTTACTCTCGAAGGAGGGTGAAATCAATTTAAATTTTAACTCGCACTTAATACACCCTTGTTTGGTGTCTAAGTGGTGTGTTTGAGTCACCCTCTATTTGGGACGAATAATAAGTTGGGAAGACAACAAAGCTAAAACCTCTGCGCATACCGCTTCAGCCTTAGAAGCTCTTAGAAGGCAAAGCTATAGGGTTGTTTGCACTGGTTGGCCTTATTTTGAAAACATTTCGAATGTTAATTTTAAAATGAGACGCATTTCAAAATAAAAATCTCCTCAGTAAACATCGTGCGCGTACTGCTTACGAAATTCTCCGGAACCATTTCGTTAGCTGTATTGTGTATCAAAAAATTAATCCGTTGCCAAATTTTAAAATTTACGGCCTTCTAGTAGAAATTGTACCTAAACCACATGCCTTGTTCATCATTTTATAAGCATACATTCGATGAGGTCTCCAATTCTTTGCAACTCTGGTCAGTCACGTCATCATTTTGCTTTATTTTTAAAGTACGTGTACAAGTAGCTGCTATTAAGCTATCACAGTTTGTTCTTTGTAAGCCAAGAGCACTAAAAAGTCTTGCATACCTAAAAGTTTTTTGGCACTCTTCCTTTAAACAAATAGGCGACACTTGCTCTTAAACTGTTCCAATTTTCGCTGAAACGCGAAGCGATGTCGTAAATGCAGCTAATTCCATCGTTCAATTTTGTAACTGTGAATTTCAGTCACAAAATGTAACGATAGAGTTAAAATTGCATGGAATTGAAAAAAACTTGTATTTACTTCATAGTTTTTTTTTTAATTTCGTTCTTGTTACATTTCCGACTCGGTTTTTCCAAGCAATTAGCTTAGTTTTAGATCGGTTATTATTATTTTTATATTCAGACAATGACAACACTGGATCTGATTTATTATGGATTTACAGCCTTTGATATTACATTTATATTCATCACCGTCATCAACATTTAGTAATACACTGCTGGCCTTCTTCAACGACCGACTACCCGCACTCTTAACAATGTTGTCCTATATGGGACGTTCGTTTATATTGACGTTTTGAATTTGTAAGTTCACTGCATCCATTTGCCACTAAAGCCTCTTCTTTAGGAATAACTCCTGAATTCTTCAGAAAATAGCCCATTCATGCGCGGAAAGAGCAATGCAATTTCCTCGAGATGTTTAGCATAATACGATGATACCATTACTGCACAAAAGACCTCCGCCTTGCAGTCGAGACTCGAGTAAATAAAATGTTTGAATTAAATAATTGGGTTCTTCAGTGTGAACGTGTTGACCATTTTTGTAAACAGACATAAAAGTTATTCAAAACTTTCACATATTACTTAACTATTAAATTGCCCGGAATATTTTACTTTTATGCTAACCTTTAGAACATTAAATAGTTTGATAGTCTAACAATCAACCCTTTTTTTCTATCTTTTCTATATTGCACCTCCTGCAGGGGTATGCCAATCAAAGTTGAACTGCAAAGTTGAACTACAAAGTTTTATATCATGGTCAGTTCATACTAACTCATAGTTGTTCTGTGACTAAATAGTGACATTATGACGTCATTTGATGTGTTTTCGCGCATATTTTGCTGTCAAGTGTCTAAAAAGAATGATCACGTGGTACAATTTTGTACCACGTGACCTGAAGAAATTACACTGGGCAGTGAAATATAACTTGACAGCAAAAGATTGGCATACGGGGGCTGCTCATAAATGAATCCTCTCCATGAATTTTAAAGTTTTAGGACCTTTACTGCTATAATCTATGAGACCGTGAGGAGATGCATATCTACTTACGAGTACTTGCACAATGTAGTCCCCGTGCTTAGGGATAGCTATGCCAATATTAAGTATTACGTTTCATTTCGATGGTCAGACAGTCAGTCAGTCATGGACATATTAGAACTTTATATTATTTTGTAGGTATGGGCGTTTTTATTTCATAGATGACGTACAGTTTGCAAACTACCATGTCACGTACTCTCTATTTATATAAGTTACTTAGTTCTGACTAAAGTTCAACCATCATCATCATCATCAACGACCTATATTGATCCACTGCTGGACGTAGATCTCTACCAAGACGCGTCTATGAGTCTGGTCTTAGACTCTTCTCATCCAGCGTTTACCAGCTACATTTCGCTGATCATCTCCCCATCTTGTCGGAGGGCGTCGCTACACTACGCTTGGCCTAAACGTGGTCTCCACTTGAGTTTAGTTAAGTTCAACCAACTCACCAATAATGTTATAATAATAAATAATAACAAATATTCATGGACTTTACACACAACGCCCTCTAGTCCCAAACTAAGCAAAGCTTGTGATATGGGAACTAGATGCTGATAGAATACTTATATACTTTTTTTTTGTAAATACATACTTATAATACATAGTAACACCCAAACATAGAATAAACATGTATGTTTTCCACGCACAAATGTTTGTTCTTGGTGGGGATCGAACCCACGACCCACAGCACGGAAGGCAGAGCCATTACCGACTGAGCTGTGACGCCTGTGTGGTCCTGTCCTGTTATTGTCAGAGATAATAAAAATCAACTAATAATATTATTCTTTTGCATATTTCCTAGAAGATAATGAAGATAATGGGCACTTAGCTGCTACGTGCAGGTGTCTGAGTGTTTATTTATTCAGATTCAACCGGTTCATTGTGTGCACAGTTGCAAGTAATGTCGTGGGAGGAGCCTTGTTTTTATTATAAGTGTAGTGTAACTTAAAGTGCCACAATTTCAATAACACATAAGTTAGACTACCAATAAAAATATACTATCATGCCAGTCAACGAATGTATGAGTTGGAATTGGTCGATATTATAAGGAGACATTAAACGGTGCGCCATCTAGCCCCAAACTAAGAAAACTCATCCTAGGGGAACCATAGTAATTCCTAGATAGAGAACCAAATATTGATAAGTTCAACACGCAAAATATTTGCTCTGCGTGTAAATCAAACCCACAGACTTCTAAATCACCACTTATCAAAATAAACGGAGTGATGGTTTTAAAAAAAAATCTATTTATAACACACTTTTGCTTAGGTCAGAAAAAAAACATAAGTATATCGCATGTGCGTACTTTTTTTCGATTCCAGTGTAGGTACCTTCTGTACTCAAATCTTTTCATTTTCAGGAAGTTTAATAATATCGAATAATGGAGTTCCAAAGATCATAAATCTCGGTAAGAATAATGAATCTGCTTCTGGATCCGCTCAAAGCGGTTACGAACCCATTTTAGCATTAGCATTCATTCTTTGTCGTTAAAAGACAGGCTATTGGAATAAATGACTCATTTTTTTCAAACAAAATAAACAATCACAAAGAAAATTACGACTCATACAGTATTTACAATACTTACGAGTATAATATTTACAAAATACACAGTTTGGTACACACTTATACAGTTTAGAACTTTAGAAGCCCTTTTTCCGGATCAAAACATAGGCTATGTTTGATTGAAAAGTAACATATTGAAAAAAAAGCGGTAAACGCGTACGAGGTTGCGGGTATCAGCTAGTTTTACCTATGGGTATTCTCTTTAAAACATTAGGCAAATTACCTACTTAATCCAACTGAAATATTTAGTAATTAGAGAATAAACCGTATTCTTTTCTGCAGAATGAGTAAAGTTTTGTCAGGTTTTGAGCAAAGTGTCTAAGTCAAGTTAATTTATGGAGACGAAACCGAAGCACATTTCAAGTTAGTCGCTATTACGGCTGACTAATGTTCCTTTTCGATTAGAGCTAAGTACTTGGAATTAATCAAAAGTTTCTGCTTTGTTTTCATCCTTTTATAGAATAGAACTCTTATCATTTGAATAAAAATTAGTGATGGGCTGAATCGTAATTTCAACGAATACAAATATTCGGCCGAATGTTCGGTAAAAAGTTTACTGACAATAATAGGAAAGTAAAATGTGGTTTGACTGATGACTGACCCTTTAGGTTATTCCCACCTGAACGAACCTCGAACCCACTGGCTGACCCACGGGTGGGTCTCTGACCTATTCTATTATCTGAATTACGATCACGTTACGCACGTTGCTTTTTGTACGTGTTCTACTTAACCGTAGATTTCTTTCTGAAACGTGATCATAAAAAACTCAAAAGTTTAATACTTCCCTTTCAACTGAGCTTTCAAAACGCGAAAATACCGCAACCCCCGTATGCCAATCTTTTGCTGTCAAGTTATATTTCACTGCCCAGTGTAATTTCTTCAGGTCACGTGGTACAATTTTGTACCACGTGATCATTCTTTTTAGACACTTGACAGTAAAATATGCGCGAAAACACATCAAATGACGTCATAATGTCACTATTTAGTCACAGAATAACTATGAGTTAGTATGAACTGACCATGATTTAAAACATTGCAGTTCAACTTTGATTGGTATACCCTTGCAGATTAGATAAACAGATTGATCAACTATCACGGAGTAAGCTAATTCCATAAAACATTGGATCAATAACCTTTTAGAGAACTGGATCATAGTGCCGACGCTAGCATTTGATTATTGCCGTAAAATATCACTCAAAATCAACTTAGTTTGAAAAAGGAATCATTATAAATCATTTTAATTGAGACAGCAATTTGATTGGGTTCGTTTAACATTGAGTTGAAATCGAATTAGTGTCGTTAGCTCGTCGTAGCTATCCCATTTCGTAGGGGGCTACGACGACGTGCTACAGCGTAGCGAGTTCGTAGCACGAAGTTTTATAATGCATCATTTTGTTCGCGAAAATCTAGCGCTGAGAGGCTCGCGCTGTAAATATTTTCTCACAAACTCGATAAGCACCTTTGAGGGAAAGTTTTATGAAGCTCTAGATTTAGAAAAATATGCCATCAAAATATACTTTTCTGACCGAATAGTTAGTTCAGTTATACCCTTTTAATTATTTTGCAATAAAAATAACTAACAAAGTCTCATTACCTTTTACTAACTAATAGATTGTCTATAAGATACGTAGATTCATGTCTAAACAAACTAAGTATTCCTTAGCCAAAAAAAAAAAAACATTTTCTAAAAGGGTTTACCTACCTAATAAATAAAGTTATGTGTTTACTTTCTATGGACGGAGAAACGTTAGGACGCAAACATGATATTAAGCGTACTCAACGTAATGAAGTTAATTAATCCTCTACGCTATACATACATGTATGTATAGCTTGTGTATGATGAGTAGTGAAGTATATCTCGCGTGGAACTAGCACCTAGAATCACCTAGTTATATAAGACGATTCTAAATGATCCTTGTGATTTTATTGAATAAAGAAATTATGACTTTGACTTTGATCTAGTTCTTTTGCGCGGAGTATACTGAATGTGTGTCAAATCTAAAGTAGTAGGTATTAGATTTAAAATTTATAATCGATTTAAAAGGTAGTAATTGTCAAACTCGAATAACTAATAAAGATAAATGGTTATGTTTTTTAAGTTGGTTAAAACATTGAATATCTAGATAATAAGTTGTGAACAAACTTGACTGACAGCTCAGTTGACTACATTCGGTTCTAAGGGGTAATCACGAACAAATCTGACAGTCGTCGCGTTACGTAAGCCTAACGTATTCGGATCATATTGCAAGCCAACGCCAGCTCGACTGCCGAACGTTATAGCGTCACCGCGCAGTGTATTTCGGATACTCTAACGTTACGATACGTTTACGACTGTCACATCACTATAGGCTGTGATACATAGTTTGATCTCCATTGAGAATAAACAATTATTTTCTGTGGTAAGTGTTTTTTTTTATTATTTATTTATGAACGAATGTTACAAAAAAAGCACCTACCGTGTCAGAGTGTATTCTATGAGCTATGTGGTTTCAATAGTACATGTAGTTCGGGCTAAATAGTGCTGTGGAAAATGTCTACACAACCAATATCCACCAGCAACTTTACTTCGAAGCGGACAAAACGCTCCTATTCAATCCTCGAAAAGCAGAGCTATTGGATGAAGGATATCACAAAAACCAAAACGTATTAAGTCAGATAATTGAAAAAATCTAAAAGTTTCATTAAAAAAAACAGCTAGGTACTTCAAAGACTGATAATTTTACTGTTTAAAACTACATAGATCACAATGATTGTTATTACAAAATGGTTACACGTCATTTGTAATTTGGTTGCCAATAATTATTTATAAATAATTTCTATTCAATAAGAAGGTTATAATTATTTGATGCAGGTATTTTCTACAATTAATTTTCATTCGCTGTATTATATTGAAAACATCGTATTTTATTTATAAAAACATTTTATATACAACATATAATTTGTTTTTATTTTTTCCGATGGCCCACCTGATGTTAAGTGGTAATCACTGCCTATAACAATGTTTTGCCTCACTGAGCACGTCCCCGAGAATGTGCTCTAATATTATCAAAATGGAAAAAATAACAAAAGAAATAGGTACTTTATTGAAAGTTCAAAATCTCTGGTTATACGATTTGCGCACTTGAATCTTCTCCCAGGGGAGAGTTAAGACATCCCTAATGAAATGAAGACGTTGCCAGTTTACATGCTGGTTTGCAGCCAGCCAACGGTACTCGAGTGGTTAATGTGAGTTTCACAGCTACTCCACATGTCTGTTTTTGTTCTGTGTTTTGTAGCGTTGAACGCTAAGTAACTTTATTGAAACTAACTTTGATGTTTTAGGGCAATTTAGGGCATCTAGTGATGTTTACATACTTGCTAGAAAATAGAAAACTAAACAATACCTATGTCATGTGACTACTCCCAGCCTCCTGATTGTCTAATTCCGTTACCATAAGTACATAATAGTTATCAGTTTGTTATAAGCCGAGGTAACCACTTAACATCAGGTGGGAAATCGGCTTGTTCCATCATTTAGTTGTATTATAAAAAAAAATTGATGTATAGCTAAGTAGTAACTCTGACTTTTCAACCACTATCAATGGATTTGAAACAAGTTTTCAGTACTACGTGAAGTTTTTAGCAATATTATTGATGTTAGCAGGTCGCTAAACTGTCATTTTGTTTGTAATTCGTTAGAATTTGATTGACTTGTCAAAAAACGCATGGTATCAGAAACAAACATATATTATACCCCAAGGTTGCCTGGAAGAGCTCGCTCATAGCGATAAGGCCGGCCATTGTACTTCAATTTAAAATAAGAACTATGTTTAATGTGAAATTTCCTTATGGTGCAGGTACAATAAAAAGTTTTCTATATTATCTAGTTAGATCCTCGATATATGACGTTTTATCGTTTTAATATTGCCACCGACACGATATCGTGAATAGTTAATCTTATGCTAGGCGCCATCATACCATCTTAGCGACGACAACGACATTTTTTTCGAGCAACTGACATTATAACTTGTCTTTGTGACCGTCTGTGTCATGTTAGTATGCAAACACCCATTCTACTAAAACAAAATGAAAAACGCCATAAACAATTTTTCCTTTAGAAGTTTTTTTTAAAGTGCACACCAGTAGATTCGCCCCATATAATTTCACTCCTGGCTGCATCCTAGAGGGTAAGATAATTCTATTTGGCCTCAAAAACGTTCACTAAACTTTTTCATTTAAAAAATGTTTCATTCATAAGTAATTCAGATTTCCATCTGCATTTGTAAGTCACTTTGTTGGATGATGTTTTTTTTATGACAGTAACAAACGAACACCTCATATAAGTGTTACATTATAAAAATAAATAATTCTTGAATAATTGTTAACAAAAAGAACTACCGTATTTTACTTTAAGTTTCTATGGTAAAGTTTTAATAATTGGGAATTGTCGTAAATTTTCCAACTATTAAAGTAGCTATTTCGCTTCGGTTTATTATCCGAAATTCTTTTACAGTGTAAAATTAAAACGCTTTAAAACCATAACTTTGTATTATTAGTTTCCACGTTTTATAAATTGGTTGTTTTGAGATGCATCATTATATTTTATTATGACGTAGTAGATAGATAGATAGAAAATACTTTATTGCACACCTTAACCTAGGGACTACTATAACATACAAAACAAAACTTAACTAATAGCACATTAGCACATTTTCTAAATCATTATTTGTATTGTCACTAGCTATCACCTAAACAAACATCAATTAACAATACCTTGTTCATTTTACTTAGATTGAAATCGATTACTATTCGTAATTCCACACGCATCAGCACGGGAACAATAATCGAGTTTAGCAGGAAATTGTGCCAGTATTAGGAAATAATGTCATTAAAACATTGCCGGGCTGTGATTGATGCGTTTATTCGTTGTTCATTACCAACGTTTCAAGTTGATAGATTTTGTAAGACTTAATTTCGAAGACATACAGAACTTAGCCAATTTCAATGGATAAAGAAATGCTTTTAAATACGTAGGTAGCGGGGATTTCTAAAAAAAAAAAACAGAAATCTCCACTGTTACGACGTAACCAGTGGTGATTTCCGGAAAAAACTGGGAATCCCTACTGGTGGGGATTTCTTAGTGGGGATTTCTGGAATATACTTAAAAAAGCAGGTGGGTCACCTAATGTCAAGCAGTTACCTCTGCCTATAACAATGTCATATAACTAGAATCGGATATTTCACAGCAGAGTAATAATAATATAGAACATAGCTTGACACAAACTTATAAAAACCACTTTTTATGTTCAATAATTATCGTGACAGAAAAAATATCTAAAATCTTGACTAATATAACATAACAATTCAAATAAATTGAAAAAAAAACCGAGTAAATCTACTTTGTGCAAAAGCAATTACTTCATGCAAAAGAAAATACATCAGTCACCTTGGTCACAGCACATTACCAAAGATAGATTTTTATAAAAAAAAAAGAGTTAATATATTGTTTAGATTAAGTTTTCAATATTACCACTTTTTTTGGTTGATAAATCTAATTGCTTCTCTTATTAATCAGCTTTTTGAGATTCATGAAATAAAATCAACAATTATTTCGAAGTTTGATTTAAGCGGCATCTATAAACCTAATCCTACTTATAAGCGAAGCTACGCGAAAGTTTGCATGTATGGACGTATGGTTGTTTGTTACTCTTTCACGCAAAAACTACTGGTCCGATTTGGATGAAACTTGGAATACAATAGTTCATAGCCTGGATTAATACATAGGCTACCTTTTATCCCGGAAAATAAACAGTATCAAACGGGACGCGGACGAAGTTGCGGGCGGAAACTGGTAGTACAACGAAAGCTAGGTCATCAAACGATCACTCGTTTGAGACAAGTACATACTTTAGTGACTTAGCTATCTTCGTTTGGACTGGTGACCTATTCCTGCAACCCTTTTAGTGATATTACAACCTTTTATTTTCTAGATTGTGTGACGTTTTGTTGAATGATGATTATGGAATTTTCAAAATGATTCAATTTCGGAAATTGAGCATACGAAAGTATAAATAGTTATCCACAAACAAAAACAATTCACATTATTTTTATGAAAAAGATCTCGTCCGTTTTTTTTCAAAGGGGGGGTTATTATACTTAATATCAGATGGGCGATATGCTAGTTCCATCACTTTCGGCCATAAAAAAATAGTTTTGACCACTTTATAAAAAACTGCTTTAAAATGTATTTCCGCAATCTCCTAAGACCAGTAATATAGACTTAAAAGAAGATTTTATCTTTTGAAAACTTTTGTATTGAATTGTAACACTGTTTACAAAGTTTAAAAATGCAGTTTTCAGACAAAAACTTAGCTATCGTTTTATTTATGAAATAATTTGCATGTTTTATGCTCGCGTTTTGCATAAAATTAACTGCCATTGTTATTCCTGTCTACAAACTTCGTCATTTGAATAACTTTTTCGCCTTACTATAACTTTCGCTGGCTCTGAAGGAAAATCAACGTGATTTAAACATCTTGTTGTTTTAAATAAACCTCAGACAAAAAGGCAAGTAGTTATGAAAACTTGACCGTGAAATGACAATTTTTTTTAATGCAAATCAAAGCAAACTATTCATATTAAATCCTTATACCAATATGGCATCACACTATGCCATACTAGCTAAGAACAATTTAATTATGTTCATAATTCAGTAACAGTTCAGCTGGCTATTAATACAAACCGGGGCGGAATGAAAGACGCAATCGGTAATGTGATAGAGTGCACCCCCAACCCTCTGAGCCCAATTCCCCCCTAAAAATTGAATTAATTTCTGCCAAACATTCGATGGAGCATCAATATTAATGGGTGAGCATTTTTCTGCCCTTTACAACTACTTTGCTCGAAGAACACAGTTGTTTCTTTGCTTTACGGTTCAACTGTCAATAACTATACGATTTAATCATTTGATCTTGCGCATACGCTAATGATTTGATTTGACATTGACATAGAGGCTATATAATATCAATGGAACACTTTTTGTATGAAAATAATTGTCGCTGCATTATTAATTATATTCAATAGTAATAAGCAGGCCGCTACATCTAATTAAAATTATTTATACAGCGTCAGAGGCCACTTTTCACTTATGCCCTCTGCCTCCGTATGCCAATCTTTTGCTGTCAAGTTATATTTCACTGCCCAGTGTAATTTCTTCAGGTCACGTGGTACAAAATTGTACCACGTGATCATTCTTTTTAGACACTTGACAGCAAAATATGCGCGAAAACACATCAAATGACATCATAATGTCACTAGTTAGTCACAGAATAACTATGAGTTAGTATGAACTGACCACGATTTAAAACTTTGCAGTTCAACTTTGATTGGCATACCAATACTGCACGGGATGCTGTAGTGCTTAGGGCACGTTTTAGATGGACTAGGCTTGCCCAGAACTTACACAGCACCAGCAACTTATTCTACGAGATAATATTATTAATATGAAGGTATTTCCAACTTTAAGCGAACAACGACTTGAATCTATCGAGTGAGCAAAGCGAGTGAAGATCTTATTTTTAAGTTGGGCAAATCGGCGAAATAATGTTTATTAAAGCATAACTTTGGAACTGCTTGTCAAATCTGCATAATAATCTGGTAGGTCGATTCTCAGATATCATACAATTTTAGATTTCACATTAATCTGATGTTAATGAGATTTTGACACAGCACGACAATAAAGGCTAGGCCACACGACTTAATCCTCTGAGCCTGCTATCATTTAGTATAACATTGTACACAGTGCCTTATCTGGTAGGCACGTGGCTCGCATAGATAGAGCTTAATCCATCACCCTATCGCAAACTCTTTGAAGTTAACACAATAGCAGGGACTGGTGTTTTTTGCGTGGGCTACAAAAGCGGCCTGCAAATATTTTTGGATGAAACGGAATGTGTTTGCTTCTATATTCATTTTACTGATGTATGTGACCCTTCAAAGTACCTAGAACGAAAAATATAACGCTGACTATTCAATAGAATATAAGAACATAGTAGATAGGCTTTATGCACAATGAAAATTACGACTAGGGAAGTATTTAAAATATATCCAAAATACACATGAAACAGTTGAGCTTACCGTTGAGAACGATTTATAGATAGCGCAACTGAGTTTATATCGCTCATATAACAGTGTGTAATAACAAACTTAATGCTTTTATTTGATTTTGTTGGGGTGGAAACTTGTGGGGTGTCCTGTGTCACATTGACCGTCTCATGTCAGTCTATTAGGGAACATAAATGCCAATATTTACTGTAATTGGCGCTGAGAAAGACGCCTTGAATTATTTAGGACCAAAACTTATTGTTTTCTTCGTGTGAGTATTGTTTCTCTTTGAATGAGTACGCGTAAATGCGAGTTTGTAAATATTCTAATATTCTTTTCAAGGCAAGAGTGAATAGGTGTCTTCTAGACTGTCCTGCTCCATCGTCGGCCACATCGTCACTTACCATCAGGTGAGATTGTGGCCAAAGGACATTCTATATTATATAAAAAAAAAAAAAAATTCTACATAGATAAAATAAATATTCTATACTAGAGATATTGTTGAATGTTTTCTACAGTATTAAATATACGAATCAAAAATCCCTCCAGCCCCCGTATGCCAATCTTTTGCTGTCAAGCTATATTTCACTGCCCAGTGTAATTTCTTCTGGTCACGTGGTAAAAATTGTACCACGTGATCATTCTTTTTAGATACTTGACAGCAAAATATGCGCGAAAAGAAAACACATCAAATGACGCCATAATGTCACTATTTAGTCACAGAATAACTATGAGTTAGTATGAACTGACCATGATTTAAAACTGTACAGTTAAACTTTGCAGTTCAACTTTGATTGGCATACCCCTCCAGAACTCAAAGAAGTTAGAAAAATAACCACTGATTTCGAAAGTTGTAATCAGCCAAAACACGACTCTTTCAAAATTGAAATGTTGAAATACATCTTCTTATTCTTGCCCAATAACTATTTTTGCTTGTTTTTCTTAGTGATTTTATAAAAAGCTCTTTTGACACTTCTGAACTGCTACGTTATAAGAGTAATACAAAACAGCCTTGCAGATAGTTATCGAATAATAATGCGCCTCGAGCCTTCCCCAAACAATATCCGTAGCAGGGCGTCACCGCAGACGCTCCTGACTACTAATGCTACTGTCGAGAGGCTCAACTCGGCTCAGACGTTTTATATCGCCCATCTTACCTATCTATGATGTATAGAGTTTATCCTGGGGCATTATTCTGTGTGACCAGTATCAAATGATCGCTATAGCAGTTGGTTTTTGACGTTTACGTCTATTTTATATTCTATACTTCAATTGAAATGTCTTGTATTGTATAGTAACCGGGCTCAAGACTCAAGCACAGATTTTTCATAAGTTTTTCACAAAGATTTGTTAAATAAAGTAAGCGATTCAAGTTACTTATAGCATGTGAATAAGAATCTAAGAGATTTAAAATGAAGTAGGGTAGGGTTATTTTCTTATCATACCATTAACAACTATGTTCTGTGTCAGTAATAGTTGCTTTTTATCCAAAATAATAACAGAACAAAACCACGAGCAGAAGCTAGTCTTGAATAGATTATCATCTTTATAAACTTTCCAAAGATTTATTACCCTGAAGTGGAATGAAAATCAAACGGGTTTCAGTTCCCAAGTTCGCTTTCTTATGTAAACGTATCGCACCGCTCTCCGTCTGGGACAGTATAACTGAACGCTGCCACGTGACTTGATTAACTGACTACCTGGTGGAAAACCACAGCACTTCAATCCTGGCATTTGGCTGTGGAGAATTTAGCTGCTATGTTTCGATACTTAGCTATGGATTTTACAAGAATGACTAAACAGATGGAAGAGCATTATTTAAATCGACGAAATAAAATCGATAGAATCGGTGCATTTTGTTTCGATACTATGTTTGTCTCAACCACAAGAAGTTTTCAGTGACTTGACTGACTTGATGGTGAGGTGAGGTGAGGTGAAATAGGTGAGTCTGAAAAAATTACAATAACATAGGTAAGTTGAAGTTAACCATAATTTTTCCTAATTATAAATATTCATCTAATTCTTTTCAATATTAGTTTTGTATTTCAAATATTTCATTCAAAAAACCTTTCTTTATTTAAGTACACGTAAACATTGGATTGTGGTCGATATAATTTTAACTAAACTTAGGCAGGGCTCGATCTAACTAAGATTAAGTGAAGCCAGCAGGCCAGTAATTACAGGCATTATTGGCATTCAACGTAGATTTAGTGCTCTCTCGGAGATTTGGTTCAAAGACTGCCGTAAGATTACAGCTGAATTGATAGGTGTAGTTACAAATAAGTTTATAGAGAGAAGAATTACTTGCATGGGATTTCAAGTAAACTATAAATCATTACACAAAAAAAACTTGTACGACAAATACATAAAAATGCAGGCAGCCTAGCAGAACCAATTTTAATATGCAGAACCAAATTTTTCGTGGGTGAGAATTTAACTTACACCCTACAACTTAGAATGTGAGCCAACCAACTGAGCAGTGCGTGTGGCCCGTCACCGTTAAAAAACTTGAAATTAAATAATTGCCTGCAGGGGTATGCCAATCAAAGTTGAACTGCAAAGTTTTAAATCATGGTCAGTTCATACTAACTCATAGTTATTCTGTGACTAAATAGTGACATTATGACGTCATTTGATGTGTTTTTGCGCATATTTTGCTGTCAAGTGTCTAAAAAGAATGATGAATGAAAGAATGAATTGACCTGAAGAAATTACGCTGGGCAGTGAAATATAACTTGACAGCAAAAGATTGGCATACGGGGGCTGACACGAAGTACGGATTCACAGTTTTGCGCTACCAAATTAGTAAGTTTCTACGTTTGTCTATGTTGACTGATCGAGCAAATGTGTTTAGTGTCGAACTATACAAATCTGAAACACCACTTTAAACTGAGCTTGCCTGAATAATAGCTACGAAAGGAACAACGAAAAGAATAACACTGCAATCAGCCAACAGCCATCTCACGAGACAAGATCATCAACAACACAGAACCTTCATAAAATTCGGCCCAATTTTTCACATAATTCATTACGGTCCACTTACATCCCTTGCTATGTCCTCACCGCACTTTATCTTCACTAAAACACATTCACATAGAAAACAGGTTGTAACCAGGTTCCCATGTGAAATGGTAAAGAGTTGGGCTTAAATATGCTAATTTTAAAAGCCTAATAAAATTCCAGTCAAAACTACGCTACGTTAGGAAAGCCCACGTCTCAAGAAGGTTTACTCGGCTGTCAACAGTACTATTATTATAATACAGAATAGGTAACCTTTCTGCTTTGTAAAAAACGAAACCAAAACGTCCATTGAATTGTTAAAATCCTTTGAAAAAAGAAAACCACGATCGACTAGGCACTATCAAACAACCCGATAATTTTGCACATAGAAAATACTGTGATAACTATTTGGACGAACTTCTTACTACGCCCTTAGAACATCCTCAAGATTGTGCACAAAAACCCACCCTTTAATAAATAAGCATAATTAAGTAATGAAAAATAGTTGTGACTACGTACAATGCTTTATCTTATAGGTATTAAAACACCTGTTTTCTGTATGAATGCGGCTAAAGACTCGGATATTATTCAGCCCGCATCGCGGTCCGGCGACAACCTTCACGGATAAGTGGGCTCGGACGGACAAACGGAGATTAGGACCCCACATCATAGAACCTAACTGGTGACTGGACCTACTTATTAGATTAGGAGCGATTTAGTTGCGGCATGGTAGATAAGCATGGGAAATAATATTGGCTGAAGGAGATGGCTTTGAAAACTATTTCAGAAAGCTTGCTCTCTAATTACAGGTGAGATAACTAAACCCTATGACAGATAACCTTCGACTTTACGATAGACAGCGTGGAGTCGAAATCTCTTTAGAAGGTATGACATTTTTACTTTGCATTGTTAGTTTTTGTTTGGATTGAGAAGTTTAACTATTCAGCCCCCGTATGCCAATCTTTTGTTGTCAAGTTATATTTCACTGCCCAGTGTAATTTCTTCAGGTCACGTGGTACAATTTTGTACCACGTGATCATTCTTTTTAGACACTTGACAGCAAAATATGCGCAAAAACACATCAAATGACGTCATAATGTCATTATTTAGTCACAGAATAACTATGAGTTAGTATGAACTGACCACGATTTAAAACTTTGCAGTTCAATTTTGCAGTTCAACTTTGATTGGCATACCCCTGCAGTTTGGAAGTATGACGTTCTTTTTCTTCTTTTTTCAAAGCGGTCAACTGAAGTGACGTGACATGCCAACTTAAAATGTGTAAAACTTGTATTATAACCCTCCCTTTTCTCCATGTCGTGGGGTAAAAACAAAGATGTTACCCGCAAACTGCAAACATAGATGTAGAATGTGTTGTAACGCAAAGTGTTCAGTCAAACATTGAATACGTCAATACATCTTATTCGCGCGACTTATTGCGAAGTGTCAAAATACATAATAACTGAAGGAAAAGCGCTATCTTGTGGCTTTTCCGGACCATTGGGGATGATTCTTGACGCGAACGATGACGTGTGAAGAATCACCCCAATTCTGCGGTATCAGCTTAAATTTAAGGATCCTCTGAATTTACGGAACCTTTTACTGTATTATAGGGTTCAGTGAACTTTTATTTTTTGGTGTTTTAGTTAAGTAATTTAAATAAGTTTGCAACGGTTTGTAGATAGCTCAACTGCTGCATGTGTATTTTGTATATACTTTAAGTATTATAAATACTGTATTACTTAGTCGTTTTGTGAATTTTATATTGTTTATAACAAAAGAGCAATTTAAATATGTAGATTTATAAATTATCTTCTTTTTGTAATACAACAACAAAGGCTATTTTCGTCCAACGGATAGCGTTACTCTGAGATGGTAAATAAGGCCCTAAGTCTGACTTTAGCACAAAGAAAATGTTTCCTTTCTCTAAACGATTGAGATTGGCTTATCTTTCGGTGTACTAAAACAAACGTGTAAGTTCAAACCTATTGATCCCGTTACCAGCTCCTATAAATCACGGAGCTGATCACGGAATCCCATTACTTGAACGTCCGATAGCCGGAGTGCTAGGTTTTTCTAGCTCTGATGCTGTGAACATCGAGCGGATAAAACCCAGCAGCCCCCGTATGCCAATCTTTTGCTGTCAAGTTATATTTCACTGCCCAGTGTAATTTCTTCAGGTCACGTGGTACAATTTTGTACCACGTGATCATTCTTTTTAGACACTTGACAGCAAAATATGCGCGAAAACAAAACACATCAAATGACGTTATAATGTCACTATTTAGTCACAGAATAACTATGAGTTAGTATGAACTGACCATGATTTCAAACTTCGCAGTTCAACTTTGCAGTTCAACTTTGATTGGCATACCCCTGCAGACATATTTCGATTCCGGCGAGTTACTTTTAATGAAACGAAAAATACATGAAATATTTTACTAGAGCAGAAGTGAAAATAATGAGATTCGTCTAAGAATACGAGTTTTTTTTTTTATACATTATAGAGTTATCAAACTTATCTATGTACCTAAGTGATTAGTTTGATTCACTTAGGAGGCCCTAGGTGAATCAAACTAATTAACCCATCTAACCTTAATAGATAAAGGGCCAGAAGATTGAGCTAGTTTTCCTTACGTGATACTGTTATCAAATGTCAAAGTTGCATATCATCCGCTGGTTGTGTGATGGTTCAGATTTGGGTGATTTTTTCCGCTGTATCTAGTTTGACCGCTAGATGTTTACACTGTTTGAAACTGTAGGTTTTTCGTATCTAAAACGCTTTTGGAAATGGGCCAGTTATCGTACCGTCTTCTTGAACATATTTATTACCAGTTAATAATTTGTTTCAATTTACAGTAGCAAAGATAAGTCGACACTTTTGTCTTGCTCTTACTGAAATGGACTTTGCAACTTATGCGAAAGAATAAAAAAATATTTCTAACCGCTCAGATAGGTATTTCTATCCGACGGAAGACCAGCGTTAGTAGCTCATCATCAGCTACTAACCTCATGCTGAGTCAGGGTCCGGTTTGCCACACTGGCCTAGAGTACCTGCCTATACCTAAATTAGTTTATTTATAATAATAATGTGATTGTTTGGTAGGTATCGATAGTGTTAAGTGCGAGCAAATAAATTTATTTTCTTTCTTCTTTCTTGGTTTTTATAAAAAAATAAAAAAGTGTCGAGTACTAAGTTTTGTATTTTTTCAAGTATCTTGATGATTGTGAAGTGACCCTTTAATAGCGTTTCTGTACACAATCCTCATTGTCGTATATTTGAGCGATTGTGGACTTTACAAACTGGAAATAGCTAGGTACCATTTTGACAAACAACACAAACACACCCGAAATGCTCATTACCGCGAATGTCGTGATTCGAGCCGCACGTGTTCAGCATTTCCGAGCTCATCCAATAAATCAAATACTTGTAATGAAACGTCGGATTCTGACCGACGCAACCATGTAAGTTCTTCGGTAAATTAGATTTCAGTACGCCTTCGAAACTGTTACATGGCTTACAAGCCACCGCAGCTTCGGTTACTTTAGTTAGACTATTCGAATTGAAAGCTCAATTCTCGAGGAGAAAATAACGATCAAAGTTTGAGTCGACTAAAATAATCCCAAAAGGCTTTTCATAGTTTAACCATAGACTTCAAATCCCGTAGTCTGAGTCGCTTTATTAATAGGAACAAATATCGAATAGCGACTCGCAAGATATTTTGTATGGAAACCGGATGAGCGCTTATTCTGGCGGGAGATTCGGAAACAATTTTTCTCCATACAAAAACTGCGAGCAATAAAACCTCTTTGGTTTTCAAATGCTTCCGCTTGTATTCAAGCTTTTAAAAACAGTGTAAATGGATGAAGCGTTTCAAAAATAGACAACCAGGTATCGGTATAGTGCGCCCAAGGCAAATTACCTACGGCATATCCCGTGTTTCATACCCCTTGTCTCACTAATGGAAAACGGATGTGAACCAATCGGTATCCAAAGCTGTTTTACTGAAAAGCGGTGCCGTTATAATACCAATGTTAAACTTATACCGCATTTGACGCGCGTCAAAGATACATTTTTTTCCAATACAATATCTAACTGATTTGTGTTTTGCATGAAAAAAGATCACATCTACATACATTTCATACATTTTAAAATATCGTTGATTTTAACCAAAAAGGCAGATTTTTTATGTCGAGATTTCACTTACCAACAGGGTACTTATGCAAAATGGTGAACTGATATTCACTCGACCAAGACTGACGGTTGCTAACTCTTGAAAAATCAAAGCAGTCTGCTTGTTCTGTAATTTATAGTGGATTAAACGTGTTATATTGTAAATTGAGTTAATAGAACACGTGCAAATCGGACCACTGACCAGTGATCTGTGCGGGTTTTATTATTTTTGTTAAAATTTTGATAATTATTACAAAAACGAGTACGTGTTGTTGAGATACCGAGCACAATCAAATCGTGATCAATTTACTCAACATTTTAGAAAGCCGCCAGTATAGGTACAAGTATAAATTGTCGTAGATGGTACTGAATAACACGTCAATAATGTCGCCTATCATAATAGTAATTATGATTACATTTTTATCTTTTATCGTTGCTGTTTTATTTTGCTGAAAAAAAAGCAATTCATTAAAAAAGTTTACTTACCTGTGTCCATTAATACTCGTATTATCCAGAAACATGCAACGCTACCGCTGGCCCGATATATAAAGTAATTTTAAACGTGTTTTCTGCCAATATAAATCAATGTTCGCCCAAAACTATCCGGACATTCATTATGGTTAAGGGATGAAAAACGCCAATATATTACCTGCCCAGCTATTCTGGGCCATCAAAAATGAAAGCGGTATTTTAAAACGGCTACAATACTTCAAAGCGAGACTGGTTTTGCCTCTTTAAAATTAAGCTTTTGATGCCTTGATCTAAAACAGTATTGATTCAATTTGGCTTGGTTTGTGCAAATTCTTACAGTGACGAACAAAAAACTTACATAATTCTGACACTTTGACAATCGTCAGCGAATTCCACCATGCGATCGATAGCCCAGAGTACAGTCGCGACGCCTCGTTACAGCTACGTGATCGAAATCTGGATCACCTATTTATACATATTGGCAGCATCGGGCACTCAACTCACATCATAACCAGTCTCGCGAGACCCGAAAACCTTCAATTTCCACGTCGTTCTGCGAGAGAAGAGGCTTGACAAAGAAGGTCAAGATAAACTGGATAATTTCTGTAAAAAGTCGACTGAATCTAGTTGGACGTTAATTATGAGATGAATGGGAACTTTTCAAATAGCCCGATAACGATTGCTCTTTTTTCATTCATTCGCTTCGGATGTTGAGCCTTGCGATGTTAATAAATAATTAGTGATGTTTGCTCCATTCTGGAAAAAATGCAAACATAAAGTACCAGCACTGAGTTTTTACATTTAACTAGTGTATTTTTGCAAGAAGAACGAAAATATGTACATCCGTGTATATTCATTCAGGTTGCTTTTGAGGTGCGCCGATATCTAGTTAGACGCTTTTTTGCGGAAAAGTCCACCAAACAAAAATTTTGAAAACCACGCTAATCTAATACTCGCTTTATCTAATTTCTAAATCTTCTCAATACTGCTTAGCTACATTGTGAGCCGTTTACTTTGTGTTACCATTCGTAAAACCGATTAAAATAGCAACCCAATGTCTATTTTTACAAACCGCCGTCCTCTAAAGCCATCCAATCATATCGGGCATTCAAATGAACCCGACCGACAAAATGATTACATTCCCCACAAAACGCACGGCAGATTAATAATCGGTGACTCGTCCAGACAGAGCTGGACACAGGATTACTCGACTTGAATACTAAACAGTACATAGGTACAACCAGTATAAAACTGTACAAAAGGATTTCTGAACTTGTTTGGGACTCTATCCCGAATTATGCCCAATTTTATCAATGGCAACTCATACGCCAGAGTAAAAATGGACTTTACACGAGATTAGACAACATTTTTACGTGAATTTCACGTAGGTAAAGTAGCTCACAAGAAAACTTTATTTGACTCTGAACAATTCAAAGCTCTATTGTTACTTTCTTAACAGCGGTCAATTTGATACTTTCAATTTGCACGAGTAGGTGGCTATTGTAAGGCTCCACAAAACGAGGAGTCAGGGCTCTTACCCCAATATCTCACCTAAATCCCGGACATTTCAAGAACATAGGAGCAAAACGCGGGGCCGTTCTAGATACGAATGCATCCATTGTTCGCGTGTCTTCCAAGCATTATCTTGAGTCTACGAACCTCTTGGGAGGTGACCTACTTTGGGGCCATATCCCTAAGTGCTTACGCATCTAGGTTATTGTGCTGTAACAGTATTGAAATCGATAGGTTGATATACGATATCGAATATCGCTTTTACCGCAGATTGCGTAAATGGAAATCTGACTTTCCGGGTGAGTAGAAAAAACAATGTGCGCCTGCCAAATGGAATCGGTTCGCTGGAAACGGCTTCGTGTATGCGGTGGTGTATAGTAATATTTTATTTTGTTCAAATACAATTGTTTTGTTTGAACCACGCTTGTCAGCTTTCATTGAAATTATTTGATCCAATTTCCTATACCAAAAACATTTATTATTTTGTATCTAAAAATGTTTATAGAACGTGGTTTTAACCGACACTTTGTTCAACCAAAATTACTAAAAGTTAATCCCACCACTCAGCTACAACTGAAGCCATGTATCTGTTCTCTCATGAAGCTAGTAAGAGATACCCTATTACACGGCAAATCCCATGATAGTTCAGAGTAGTTGCATTGTCAACTCTCAAAATAATCCACAATAACTTTACCGTCTGGTATTTTACAAACAAGCAAAAGTAATCTTTTCAACTTGCAGATAGAGTTGCATTTTGATTTGATAGCTGCACAGCTAAGTTGGTAGTACAAAGCACTTTAATACAAGCACGTGGCGCAGACGCATCCACGTTTAATCTTCCTCCCATGCCTTTGAACTTGTCCCCTGTTTGTCTAAACAGCCGTTTGATTACGGACTCATTAATTTTGGATTATTTACCGGAGAAGTCTGCTCTGTGATGGTGGCGAATCAAATGTCTAATAGATGGATCAGACTGTTGAAATCTTTGTGTGTTGTCGCGCCCACGTCGCAGACATTACGTGCAACATAAATAATTTTAAAATAATATAAAAATATGTATTTTAGTTTTAAGGTATCTATAATATGGGCCTTGTATTTTTTTACTGTGTGCCTGAAATAAATGATTTTATTATTTATTTATTATTATTATTATATTTTGGCAATTGCATGCATGTAGTAAGAAGTATAGGTATTATTCCGAACCAGAGTACAACTTGGATGCAGTTGTGTTGCTTATGTTACGATAGCGTCATCTACATAGTTAAAATGGCCAGGGATTCTGAAGTACCTACTAAGAAGTAATTAAATATTCGTTTGAATTGTGGTTGGAATACTACTGCTTTCGATTCAAGACGATATAATGTTAATAAAATTAAATCGCAAGCATATTACTTTCACCCCAAAACAGGGCTGAAAACTTGAACAAATTACCCGTAATTATGATTCCCCGGAATTGGGTAAACAATGCTAATTTTGTGACATCTGCTGCTCTGTATGCAGGCTGGCAGACGATTACTGGGATTAGGTACCAGCAGTCGCGTCGGGGGCGCGTTAAATACGCGTTACACTTCCTTCCGCTTTTTGCAGGGAGGTAAACAAGTCGCTAGACATTACCAACCTTGCTATTGTTAGTAAATTCACTCTTATCTCTGTGGAGGGGCCTGGAGACTAACATAAACACTGGATTAAAGTTTTTTTTTATAATTTCAACTACAAACCACTCTTTGGCTTAGATATGTAGTTTAGTTGTGATGTGAGCAGTACTGCATAGTGGGTAAAACGTGGGTAAAACAGACACAAAAGTGGTATTATAAATATTTTGTGAATAAAATAGTTTCTATTCTTTTGAAAGTCATAACAACTGATTCAAAAACACTTTACCTGAACAGGCAATTCATTATATCCCAATTATTAACCGTAACTGGCCGATAAATTATTCAGATTAACCCGTACAAATTAGCCGACGAACTCGTATTAATCACAATGAATCAAAGCGCGGAACTGGGGCATAAGTCCTGAAGCGTTTCTGTCTGGTTGAGTTGGGTTTTACTTCTGGACATCAGTTTGAACAAGGTAAACTTTTACACTATGTAGCTAATAGTGTATGCTTAATTTCGTCGTGTACTAAAAATCGTGGAGGTTATTGAGAAGTTGATCTTACAAAATCTATAATACAAGAACTCTACATCAAGCAGCGTCTAATTATTGTTCCTACAATCACAAATTTCAAGTTCTTTCCGCAAATCATCGTGCTAAAGTGTTTGACGCCTGGTGGTGCAAGCAAAGCTTGAGGGCTAAAGAGCGCGTGGTGATGACCCATGAAATAGATGGATCAAATCAAGGCTGCCATTGCTGTTCCCCGGAGTGAATACCTGAAGATGTCAGTGCGAGAAGAACGGCTGAAGTATGTTGGGTAAGCCACTGTTCCCAGATGATAAACACACCTACTCTATTACCAGGAATGTTCCAATCAAGAAATAGACATCCTACAATCTAAATTCACGGTAAATTCACGTCCAAGACTTAAACAGTCCCACTTTCCAATGCAATTTTGTCCAGTAAAAATAGCACTGGACTTATCGCAAAAGCACAAGAAAATAAAGTTCGTTCGGTCTTGGGCACGGTGACATTATTCATGTTTATCGCACCACTGCTCAGGAGGACACCGCAATTAGAGGATTCTCCTACAATTCAAAATGACTGTTTTTACACTGCCAACGACACGATATCGTCAAAGAGCGTCTTACATATACTAGATGGTGTCACACCGTTGTTCGTCGAAAACAACGATATGTTTGTACTCACGAGGAACTGACATGACATGGCACATTTTGGTATGGTGTAGGTGGCAGTATCGGGCAGTGTGCAAACGCTTTATTTAAATACGCAAAGCTTTTAAGGCGTCGAGTATTTTCGTGTTTTAACGGTTCAGCTTTTTTGTGAAATAGAGCATGGATGCTCTTTGTTGGTTTCGTTTTTGATAATGAGCGTGGCACTTTTCATCTTTACTTGAAAATATTTTTGTTAGTCGTAAAATCAGGTATTCTCGACTGTAAGCTTTGTTATCTTATTATACTTAAACCTATACTTAGTACCTATTTACTTACCAATAATATGTCTTTTCTGTGGATAAAACCGACTAGGCTGATAGGATGGTATAGGTGCTTGGCAAGCCTACTACATATAAATCATGTCCCAGGCACTGCAGCATCTCGTTCATCAATAATACAGATTCTTTAGGAGGTAAGTACAATGGGCGGGGCATGGGTAAAAAGTGACCCCTGAGGCTGTAAGTATTAATCATCTACACTAGATGCTTGTATATCCCAGCTTCAGATTCAGCGATCCTCAAAATAAGCGAAGCGCTATTGACAAAATATTCCTATGTCAAAATGATATCCTGAAAAAATCCCTGGATAACTATCATAGTGTATATCCCGGACAACACGATCGAAACAGGTGTCTGGTGCCTTCAAAGACAACAAAATAACTACCAAATGAACGGAAAAATATATATTCCTATACAGATAATGCTACCAATCTATTTTCTTTGTATTGAAATTCATTTTATCGTACAAACATTCGATAGCAAAACTACAGAAGGAACAACAAAGCGAACTAATTAAAACAAAACAACTGAAAACAAAACACGTTCGACAGTTAGAATATTAATGCGGAGCTGTGTCCGCTCCCCCACCGGTGGACCTCACTAATGCCAAATGATCTCTGGAAGACCCACCTAGTGGAGGTAAACGTACGTAGCAAATAGTAGGTAACTACTGCGGATAGGATTACAGGGTCGGTTTTGCTGGGTGAATAAATTGAAGTGTAGAATCGAATTTATTTTGTTTTGACTATCCAATACGCTAAGTTTAATTTTCGCTAAGTTTGGGTTAAGTTTTTGGATCAGAACAAATGCTTACGTTAAAACATGATCTGCTGATACTCGATAACAACGTTTTGTGGTAAGGTGGTAGTTACTTACATGAATTTCCAGCGGGCTTTAAAATTCAATTGTCCATAGTTTTCGGAAAAAATACGGGTTAGTCTCAAAATCCCCTTTGAGTTTTTCCCTTTAAGGGGATTTTGAGACTTTTAGTCTCAAAATCCCCTTTATTTCAAAATTTTTGAATCAAGGGGATCTTGAGACTAAAAGTCTCAAAATCCCCTTTGGGTAAAATTACACCGAAATAATCGTATCTTAATTTTACTTTACCTACCTACTTTTTGAATTAAATACCTAGTCCACTGCTACTGAACTATCCATTTCAATGATCAAAATATTTTTTGTAGCAGTACCTACATAAAAATGGAACCTTAACCTCACCCTCCAGCATAGGTACTACTTGTCTTATAAATTATCAACCTAGTTAGCATGGAGTTCCGGAACAAAATGTACCTACTTAACTAGCATTCATAAAAATTAAGTTTTGTATTGATTTGGAGGAAATTTTAATAAAAGTACTAGGGTAGTAGAATAAAGTAAGATGTGGTTCTAATTAAAACTCACCTTTTGCAATCTATCTTTTCATTATTATTAGTAGTCCTTCCTGTTGGATAGTATTTCGCTTTCTTGTACTAAAGTACCTACCTAACTTTTGGTTTACCTCTTGACTAGTTCTGCTCTCCTGGTACTTTTCACAAAACCAACTGAATTATTTATTTCTTGACTGGTGGGTTAGTTGTGGTCTTAGTGTGACAATACATTTTAGTACCACTACGGGTCACATTCAAAATGAGGTTTTTTATATGAGATTTTTATTCTGACTCCAGAAAGGAGATTAATTTCGTATTAAATATTTAACTGATGCAACTTCACAATACTAATACAGGTATGCATTATTTATAGCTGAAACTGTAACTGAAAACAAGATAAATATCTATTTAGGGTCCAAATGTTACGGAACGTGTGCGAGATTTTACTATTTCTAACATGAAGTCAGCTTAGGAAGGTAATACGTCCGTCATGAAGCAATACACAAATAAGGTTTTACTTTTAAGAAGAAGGATTGCTATCACAATCGAATACAGATTAGTTTTTGTAGATAAATTCCAACAATAATTACGACTAATACAGTATTTACAATATTTATAATATTTACAAAATACACATGAAGCAGTTACAAACGATTTATAGATAGCTCAACTGATCCAAACTAGTACTAATCGGAACCGTGCCCAAGACTTTGGCTGCATTGCCGCGCTGAATAGCTTATTATATATAGAGTGAAAAACAAATTTGTCCCAGATGTGTAACACTTTTTTTGCCGGTATTTTTGTAACCGATAAAAACATACATTCGATATTAAATTTTTTTTTGTTTTGATGTAGGTGCGACAATAGCGCAGAGCTGAACAGTAAAAATACATATTTTTACTTCTCCATTAAAAATTATGTACCTACCTATTTTTCAGTGTTTATACCTGAACGTAAAGCATAGCACATTGTCGGTGTGGTTATTTTTTGTGTTAGAAATAGTAAAATCACACACACGTTTCTTGATATTTGGACCCTAAATATATTTTTATCTTTATAGCACATTTATTTGTACCAAAATTCACTTTCATATCAAGACCACAACCAGTTAAGAAATAAAAACTAATATAGTCGAAACACAAATATAAGATTGGTTGTGAAAAGTACCAGGAGAGCAGAACCAGTCAAGAGGTAGACTAATCCTACTAATATTATAAATGTGAAAGTTTAGATTTTTTATAAATGCGAACGTTTAGATTTTTAGTTGTTTGGATGTTTGTGTTTCAATCACGTCAAACCTACTGAACCAACTTGGATGAAACTTGGCATATATGTAGTTCGTAACCTGGATTGACACATAGGCTACTTTTTATCCCGAATAATTAACAGGATCTACTAGATAAAATGAAAAAACGGGATTAGCAGCGCCAATTGGCAAGAGGATTTCATTGTCATGTCATGTCACATCAGTTTGACAGGGCGTAGTACTACCTCTTTGGTCTAACGACTAGCGTTTGACATTCGAGTACGGGTTCGATGTAATGTCAAGTTTCTCAATATATCCGCTCGATACACGCACAGATAATATGATGTACACGGAAACGGTACTCGCGTGAGAAGTCGCGGGCAACTGCTAGTAGCTAATAAGTACAAAACAAAAAAAAAAGAAAGAAAAAAGCAAGAAAAAAAAAAAGAATTTTGCTTGGATGATTTTGAATTTTTGGTTTATTATTTATTACATTTAATAGCTTTATTAGTAGCCACTAATAATAATGAAAAGATAGATTGCAAAATGTTAGTTTTAATAATTAAAACCACCTCTTACTTTATTCTACTACCCTAGTACTTTTATTAAAATTTCCTCCAAATCAAGCCAAATTTTCATTTTTATGAATGATAGGGTAGGTACAATCTTATAGGTTCCGGAACTCTATGCTATTACGGTGTAAATTTGCCAAAGGGGATTTTGAGACTTTTAGTCTCAAGATCCCCTTGATTCAAAAATTTTGAAATAAAGGGGATTTTGAGACTAAAAGTCTCAAAATCCCCTTAAAGGGAAAAACTCAAAGGGGATTTTGAGACTAACCCAAAAATTACGTGTATTCGGCTAATGGGGATTTTTCGAGTAAGTCGGGTTGGTGAATTTTGTAAATTACTAGATGGGGTAACTATTTTTATACGATAGAGACTCGTGAGTTGCACCTAGATCTCATCTAAAATTCAGCGCTGCTTCACAACATACTCATATCATGGTGTTAAGCAAAAATAAATGCTAATGCTAATAAGAATAGAGCGGTGTTTATGTAAATTTTCGTGCTCTACAAAATTATACTTGTGAAGATAAATTCATTCAGCCTCCGTATGCCAATCTTTTGCTGTCAAGTTATATTTCACTGCCCAGTTTAATTTTTTCAGGTCACGTGGTACAATTTTGTACCACATGATCATTCTTTTTAGACACTTGACAGCAAAATATGCGCGAAAACACATCAAATGACGTCATAATGTCACTATTTAGTCACAGAATAACTATGAGTTAGTATGAACTGACCATGATTTAAAACTTTGTAGTTTAACTTTGATTGGCATACCCCTGCAGTACATACTCGTAGCCTAACTCGTAGCTCTTATTATATACTTTGAATCCAGTTCGAAAAAAACATTAAATTAAAATAAACTTTTCGCGGATGATGTTATGCAAAGTCAAGCCCTAGCTTCTTTTGCCCACACCTTGGTTTGTTTAACCTAATTAGGTCAGTGATAACGTTGGACAGTGACAAACTAATTTAGGTCACTTCGACCATCTGTTTTGTTTACAACTTCAAACTTCAGCGTTCCTTATAATAGGTAAGTTTGATGTGATGTGATAAATGACATTTTGGGACCGCAGAACTTACTTAATGGTACTTACTTAAAAGTACAGCAGGGGTATGCCAATCAAAGTTGAACTGCAAAGTTGAACTGCAAAGTTTTAAATCATGGTCAGTTCTTACCAACTCATAGTTATTCTGTGACTAAATAGTGACATTATGACGTCATTTGATGTGTTTTCGCGCATATTTTGCTGTCAAGTGTCTAAAAAGAATGATGATGATGATGTCTAAAATGACCTGAAGAAATTACACTGGGCAGTGAAATATAACTTGACATATGAATGAATAATCATAACATAAGCATACGAAACAAAAATGCTGAACTAAATGAATATTGAGTAGCATTTACATTTTTAACCAAGACGAAGAGATCACCCCCAACAACGCTGTTCTTAATAGATTAACGGTAGGTACCTCGGGGTGGATAATATGATTATAGTCAATCGATGGCTCCCTCAAGATTCAGGGGCTGAAGACACCATGCTGTGATATTTATAGGTAGGCGCATTTTTTCCAATTACCCACTTGATTTTGTAGGGATTTTCTCTAGCCTTGAAAGTGTAAACAAAATAAAATCTACCTTATGTAAATGGCTGCTGACGACTTTGCTTTCATGATTTTACATTACTTTTACTGATATCGGTAAAATTTACTTTCAATCAAGCATGTCTACTAATTTTGAGTAGAATTTTGGTTTGTTCGTTCGTATGAGTGTCCAACTCTGGTGACTGGTCTCAAAAATTTTGTAATGCCATCTTATTAATTATATGAATACTCATATCGCATTACAAAAAGAACTTATACCCTGAATTTCATGTTTTTAGGACATTTTGTTTACGTTATGCATTTATTTTCAACTGCCTTTCCAAGTAGGCTTTCACTAGTTTGGTATTATAATAGGCATTTTCACAAGAGATTACGACTCCGTAAATGTGACTGGAGGAATAACATCATTCATCATTCTAAGGCTCAGGGGATTGTCGGGTCTATTCCATTCAAGATGAAACCAAATCTTTTTGCGCCTCCGGTGTTTGGTTCGCAGTGGCATTATGCGGTCCGCGATGACGAATGCGTGACGACTGTATGAATGGAGATGTCATAAGTGGAAAAAGGAAACTTGAGGTAATATTTTGATAATATTTATGACTCTGAACCATCAGCCTTTTTTACCCTCTCCTTATATCAGCAGACTTCATGTCATAAAATTGAGATATAATATAAAGCCTAATAACCATATTAAATTCCGCGGACTTTGATAAATATAGAGCTATTTGATTATAATGATAAAATATGATATGCAAATAAAAGTTGGCAGCTGGGTCATAATCCCCATTTATTTAAATTAATCGAATATAAACATAAATAAGCCACGTATATATCAAAATCTATTTAGCGTAATGTAACTTGGACTCGTTTTGTCTAGTAATAAATACTCCACAAGTATATTTAGGTTTGGAAGGTGAGGTTGTTACCACTAGACCACAGTAATCACGATTATTATTTAAGATACTGGTAATTGCTACTTTGATATTCATGTATGCAACTTGATTTCCATTGAAAATGGAAATGTACCAAAATAAAGTCGTCAAACTGCCGTTATGGTATTAAGAACAGGGTGTAGTCGTATATCAAAAACTTCTTTCTTTGAATTACTTTACAATTATTGTTTTTCTTCTAAATCTAATTACATTTTGGTAAAAATTAAAGTGCTCCGTCTCATAAATAAAACCAATTTTCATTATTTGATCAAACAAATAAGGCTACCTTTACAGAAAACTTTTCCTATTAGCCATAGAATCGAAAACGAGGGTCAACAACCTTGACATTATAAAGCCCAGCAAACACAACGGTTTCAACTTGTTTAATCAAACGTATAATTTGTCCCTAAATGCAAAAATATTGTGCAGACGTCTACATGTTCAAATAAAAGGGTGGGTCCTACCCCTGGCTTAAAAATACGAGGTGCCTCAAAACCCTGAATATACGGGCAGTTAACGTTTGTATTTAATCCTTTATTTACGGTGTTCGTCAGTCTAAATAATTTTCGCGGGCCGGACAAGCCGCAGGATTAATTTGAGCACGAAATCAAAATGGCGGACAGGTAAGTTTTCGACGGTGCAGTTTGCTGCGAAAATCCGGGATTACGGGCTACTTAATATTATATGAGCTTGTGTCTTGTTTTACGTAAGATAATGGGGTTTAAAGAGAATTGGGGTACGAACAATAACTTTTATATTCTGAAAATTACTTGGAAAGTAAAACTTTATGTATAGACGAATTACGACAGATGAAAATTTAGTAATCTAACGGTCAATTCAAAATTCAAATACTTAAGTTCGATCATGCGTGATTAACGTCAAAGCCTTAGAATATATAATATAATCTGAGGTCAAAACCATGCATTTTTGACAAAATAAGCTATGGTAGTTGTGATGGTAAAATACTTTTAGTAAGGTTTTAAGGTTTCTCTTTGAGAGTTATTGTTTAACTTTTTATATCAATCGGAATCGATTTAAAAGGGAAACAATCCGAATCACGATCGTTTCAGCAGTTCACGTTAAAATCACCCGCGTCACGTACCAGCCAGGCTTTATAGGGGCGAATGAGACAGACGCAACCGGGTCTACTTGATTTATTCGCAGTACGCTTTACGAAGGTATCGCCTCGTAATTTGAACGTGAGCGTGAATCTTGTTTTTTATCGAAATTGTTGAATGAACAAGATTAACTAACTAAATAGGTACTCAAATCGTGAATATATTTAGTGAAACTGTTACGGATAAAGAAAGTTAGATATTCGATTGTATTGACCGTTTATTACATTTCATAAAGGGAATGAGGAGAATCTACGAATCAGCTACGATGCGTAGCGCGTAGCAATGTCTACGCAAAGATGCTACGAGAAGTTTTGTAACCACGATCAATTTTTACATAAAGAGCTTTATATTTTCTCTAGTTTTAGGTCCATATATATGTACAAGAGTCTCCACTATCTTCAAAAAAAAAGGTAAGAAAATAAAAGTCCCTAATTCATTACATAAGGTTTCACAACCATCCGTTTCTCTCAATAACTCATAAACACATACCCAGCTTGAGCTAAGCGGTGTTTATGTCTAAATCGACAAAAAATCCTAGCGCAAGTGTCTGCACCCCTTATTTAGGGGTAGTTTCCCCTTAGGCGACACCTGCTGCTTGCAAGATGTCTGCTGATGTACTAAAGACGTCGCGTTTTTCTTCACATTTGAAGGTGGTATTTTTATTCTTTAAACCATCCATAGATTTCAAGGAGCAGAGCCTTTGTCCCTTCTCTATCAGGTAGTAAAAACAATAAGTGGAAAATTGGTGTTTTATCAAACAAATAAACACATATACTGGTTTTCTCCACATAGTAATGTGGCAAAAACCAATATATGTGTTTATTTATACAATACATTGTACAAGGCATTGTACGGTTAAATTGAGTATGTAAAACATAAATAATTATAAATTTCAAACATAAAAATACCAGACGGTTTTTTCATCTACTAAAGTGTACGAGGTGTCGAAATATACCTACAACGTTTTTACTTCGAAGTGAAACAGGATGTAATATACCAGATGAATAAAAAGCAAGCTATACCTACCTACAGAATGTATGAACGCAAGTAAAAAGAACGTAAAAAAAATAAACTAGGTGATAAATTCTCTACGTGATTTTACACACCGTCATTTGTTTGTTTTCGTAATACCTTACAATATAGAATTATAATCTGCTATATCTATAAAGAATACCACTAGTGATCGCTTCAAAGTTATTAAAAATTTATGCAAAGAAATTACAAGGATCACATTAATTTTCTATATTTTTGCAGCTGACTTGAGGCTTCACTCTATCTTCAAATATTACTCCGAGGAGCCAGTTTCTCTACCCTTACCCTCGTGATAAGGTAGCAGCCTGATATTCAACTATTTGAAAAATGACTCTGAATATTAAAGCCTCCGCATGCTGAATTTGACCAACAACTTTTTAAACTCCGTTCAAAGAATTAGCATTGTTTTTGTCATCAAGACAATAATTACTTGTAGATAGACGGATTTTGTAGTGACATAAATAAAATGTGAATTTCTAAAAAGTCTGCAAAATCGTTAATTATTTTTATAATTATGGTTTAGATAAAACGAATATCAAACATTTTCTCATTTTTATGACGCGATAAGTAATAACAGTAGTGAAAAAAGAGCCAAAAATAATGCTGGTCAAAATGTTTCACTGATTTGCGAATTCCCACTTAGTTACTGTCATAAACACCACTCGGAAAGTTAAAGCCAGACATAACTTAATACAAGTAGCTATTGGTTACTGAATTATGGGAATGATTCAGATCGAATATCTAAATTGATTAAATGTCCAACCCCGTTATTTCAAGCCATTGCTCAAGTTTTTCATAACATTTTCTACATCACAAATACTGGAAAATTAGGATGAGTGACTATGAAAGTTTTATTGAAAACGATGAAAGATTCGAGTCTAAGTGAACGTAGAAATTTATAGCTTATCGATACCTAAATCACACCGCGACATTTATTCATTGGTCCAGCGGTACTTGAGCTATCCATATCCAGGTTAACTAACATTTTGGCTCAGAAATCTGGTGTTGAGGGCTCTCAATAAGTTGGTGAGTTCGACACGTTGGATGTTAATGAAATTAATTAGTTTGAGATAACACCTTCGCTCCAAGTCTTCCTCTCGTAGTACCTTTACTACTTGTTTCTGACGTTATCGATTCGGCAGTGATTCACATCTACACAAAATGCTACCAAATTGTCAGAATATAAGTATCATTTTACGTGATTAAACCACAGATTATAAAGCTTTAAAGATCAACGCATTTTATAAAATTCTTATCTTTTACGGTGCAAGATAATTTTCACATCCATTTTGAATATAGATATTCTGTGATTTTACTAACTAAAGAAATTGAAACATCAACCCCAGCATTTTGACTTACAAAATTTAAATCGACAAGTCGTTCTCGATTCATTTCCGGTTACGATCCACAGCGGAAAAGTTTCAATCTGAGCTGGATCAGATTTTTTCAAAGCAAACGTGCGTGTGACTAAACTTTGACGTCGAGAAACTAAGTAACCTCATCGTAGTGTTATAGTAACACAGGTAAAACAGTTTTCTAAACAGATGTAATGTAACTGAAAGATTTGTTTAAGATCGTATGTTTCCAGAATCTTTGTAAAACACCTATGCCATGTAGAGCACAATAAACGTATTTGCCTCGATTGCTCTGTCAATCAACGCTTCGCGGGAAGCCTTTGGGTCTACAGTTCCCCATAAACCCCATCAACCTCATCATTCCGCCTCACTCCCTCCTATGAGGTAAACAGAGAAAGGATTATACACAGGCACTCCGGATATTCGTACCGGATCTTATTTACGGCTATAACAGCATGCTAACATGGAAATTCATTTTCGTGTGCTTATTAATGTGTGCATACGAAAACACCTACGAGTAAAGACATTTTAGAGCGCCTGATTTACATATCGTTCGATTCGTAAATATAAATTGGATTTTATGACTAGGACTATGTGAAATTAATGGTCAATTATGTTAATAATTTTATTCAAAAACAGGCGCATATAATATTGAATTTGGATTTTACATGCAGCAACAGGAATACTAGATTTTTTATTGTCCAAACACTTCCGGTTTTGTTTCAAAGAAAAACCGTAAAAGCACAAAACTCAACCTAAAAGTGTTGCAATTGAAAAATTTGCGTTATTCAATATTGTTTGAAAGAAACTTTTACAACCGTTTCAACAGTTTTATTTTTTAACTTGAGAGAAAGAAACCATTTCAGAATAGCAATAAAAAAAACTTCTTTTACTTTTGATACCGATGTAAAAGTTTTTGTTTTTGGATGGTATTTTTACTCAATAAAACCATGATTTTGTTATCTGAAATAAAATACCTAGCTAAGTACTTTTGTTTTTGTTTCATCTATGGTACTCATAATTTAAAATAATAGCGCTTTATAAGTACATACCGAAAGTCAAAGCTTGAATTGGAGACTTTAAAAAGGAAAATTTAATTTCTCTCTTGAACAGTGGACATTCAAATATGGTCTGCATTTAGTAATGAAAGGATTGCCAATGGAAGTGAGTGTATTACTATCTACCTACTCTACATGTAGCGAATATCGTGTAGCCTGGGTATGGAGACTAGAATAACGGAGGCTAAAAGTTTAATGTGTTCTCTTTGTTTAATTAAAATAATAAAGAAATGTTTTGGTAGTTAACCAGACTTTTTATAAAATGTTAGGTAATCTTTCTTTTAAACATTTGGTTAATCCCGGAACGGAAAAGATAAGTTGTGACTGACCCATGTTAAAAGGGGCTTACTGGCCACCGTAATTTAAAATTCTTTTCACGGTGGAGAAGTATTTAATTTTGCAGGCACACGAGCTTACGTGCTTTAATAGACACCATGGTAATGTTTAACAGGAAGAGGAACTTTTGTATTAATATCATTTTATGTTCGTAAAACTTCGTTGAAGATTTTGTGTGAGAAGAAATACGTGCTACGCGCGCTCTTGGTGGCCAGGAAACTGGGAGTTAACATTTTTTGTTTAACAAGCTCGATGGCTTTTATGCCGTTGTGTTAGAGTCCATTATTTTCATTCTCAAATTTGACTAACCATTGGTGCATTGCTATTTTTAGGACCCAATGCGGTTGTTGCGAGCTGGCATGCAAAATAAAAAGCAATTTCTGTACAATATGTTGCGTAATAACATCTTTTTACAACATAAAAAAGCTTGCACCATAAAAACGTCGATCACAACCATGATTTAAATCGGAAGGTGTAGATCGTAAACATGAACGTTTGGCATTCGCAGGTTCGTCGCATGATAAAAACTCTCATAACCAGAATTGAAGGGTTGAAGTGCAGATTTGTGAAAAGCAGAAACCGTTGTGTAGTGGAGACATACAACGCTATTTTTATTTTACTTGCTACAAGACCTAATCGCTTGGGTTTGATTACACTCCTTTTCTTTTGTTGAATTTGGTAAGTATATTTATTTTTCCTTATACAATGTTTTACAAGCAAAATAAGATTAATTTATAAGTACAAAGAGGTTGCGATCATTTATATAATTCCTTTTATTACTATCAAACTAAGAGTAAAAGAGGTTCAGAATCTAAATAAACACGAGCGTTATATAACGGCCGCCGGTCGCATGTTTACGAGCTATATTTTTGTCGCAACAAAATTATGACAGCTGAAATGTGAAGAAAGGGAGTCTTGCGGTTTCGGCTTTACATGATGGAGGCGCGCAATCCCTTGAGCTCGTTAGATGGTGTCACCACTTTCACCATCCTAACTTCCCCGGTTTTCTTATACCTACAACTGGGGAAAAATAGGATTTGATCAAAAACTTTACTATCTAAAGGAGTTGGATAGAATAATCTTAGCTTTCAAACCGTTGGTACATGTCCAAATTGTCTGAGTTCAACTGTTCAGCACTTTTCACTACCAACATAAAAATGGAGAGATTGCCTAATAAGTTGGTTGTGAATAAGTAGGTAATCTCTCCATACGGACCTAAGTTTAGTTTAGTTTTTACTTACAATACAATAAAGTAAGTAGTAGCTCATTATGAACGTTAAAATGTGTGTTTTAGTAACAAATAAATATATCTAAGTATTGTATGAAATTAAATAAGCAGTAAAAACCCATAGCAGCTATAACTAACCTCTCTGATATTTAACAAAACCACTGGGTCCTTTTTGACTGTATTTTTATAATATTCAATGCCGCGTCAGCACGAATATTTTGGTAAATCTCCACCAAAAGCCTACCGATAACAATGTCAGCAAAACACGAAAGACAAATAGCTGCGTCTGAAAATGAAATAATGCTAAATAAGCAATATGTAAAGTGTAGGAAAAGGAGAGCGGAATCAATACAGGTGGTTGCTGTATGGCATGAGAAGTAGCGGGTATAAGGTACCATTCACAGAGAGATGATGTGAAGCCGTCAACGGACCTAGGATTTTTTTATATAGGTAATACAGTGTAGGTTTCATAACAAAGAAAAATAACAAGCTCTACATTGTGAATTAAGATTAAGAGGCATGTGTTTTCAATATTATTACCCCGATGAAAAAGCATCACAAAAATATAACTACCAAAAATTGAAAGTTTTTAATTCCACGCCAATTTGCTTCACAAACCACCTCGTCATCCGTTTCAACTCAAATGACACTATCGCACTTGATTTTTATTTAAATTGAAACCAGACTCTTGATGCCCAAGAAGTAACAACAAGGCCAGATGATAAACTAAGTAATCTATTTAGTTATATTTACAGTTTTATGTACATTGAGCGAAATGACAAAAGTTTATAACATGGGAGCAAGCCAGCAGGATAGGCCAAGGGTAAAGGAGCAAACAGCTCCAGGGTAAGTAAATATGCTGACGAAGACGCGGGTGTTTCACCTCACAGAATCCACTGGTTTTATCTGTCACCACCACTCGATAGGGCAGCGTTTACTGTTCTTTGACTATATTGGCATTGGAAATTTTAGTTCACACTGCCTTTATTGTTTTCAAGGTTGTTTCTTTTGTACTAATCAATTGTGCAACTGATTCGAAATTATTCTTATTTACATATTGTCATACTTACACAAGAGGTTATTGTTTAGTTTATTCAACACGTGATCCTCCTTAGCTGACGTGTTTCTTCACAACTCGTGGTTCTATTAATAGTAATTGCGTTAGCAGTCTTACCTCACAAAAAATATGTAAATACACATTATTTTTTTATTCGCTGGTGTTAGAAACTTGTGCTTAGTGAGTATTTTAGCTAACTTTTAAAGCGCCTACGCAAAAAAGCTCGTGCATGATAAAAAACTTTGCTATTCGCTAAACTAAAGGAGATTTCGTCAATTTTTAGTCTTTAGTTATTTGCAAATAGGAACTAGTTTTTATTTCGTTTTGTCATTTTGCGCTGTAGCTGTAGGTAAAAAAGGTATCTACATCTTTGTAAAATATATTAGCTGAGATTATAAAATTTTAGATGCTAAGCTAAGTACCTACCTGATTACTATGTAATTGTGATAGCTTGGATAGGTACATTGGGTAACGCTTATAAATAAACTTCAAGCAGTAAAGCTTATTTCGACTGTGAGCCATTCCAATCTCGATTCTTCATCAATCTCATCTTATTAATGTTAGATACTATTTAATACTTCTCTTCCTACTTTCCAACCTATTCGCTGATTCCCCATTAGGATGATCCTCGACTGGAGTATGCACTAAATGCGATGTCAGCACGCGGGATCGAGAGGGCGTTGCTACGTCAATCCCCAATGATAGATCCTTGGAACAAGGGTGAGTTGGATTGTACTGGTTTCCCGAAACAAGTTTTTAAAACATTCATGTAGAGCACACGAGAGCATTGTAAAATTTGTAAATATTTGAATTATCTAAGTACAGTGAGCGACCTACAATTGATGAACAATCCAATGCTTTGGGAGCTATCTTTTTTGTAACTTTTGCAAGAGTTTAGGTAGATCTTTATATGTTTAATAATAGAACGGACTCTATAAAGTAGAGTCGGCAAAAAATGCTTAATTTTTTGCCTACAAGAAAATTGATATGTGGATTCCATTTCTTTCCAGATATGCCCACTGGCTGCGTCGTAGCATGTTACAGTATTTTTTTTTTTTTTTTTTTTTTTAATTAGCCTATTCTGTCCCACTGCTGGGCAAAGGCCTCCCCCTCTTCCCTCCACTCGTCACGGTCCCTCGCCAAACTAGGCCAGTCCTTGCTAAAAACATCAAGGTCGTCCCTCCACCGCCGTTTCGGTCTACCTCGGCGGCGATTTCCATCTCCGGGGATCCACTCTGTGCTAACCTTGGCCCACCTTTCAGGTTGCATACGGCAGATGTGGCCTGCCCAGTCCCACTTTAATTTGGCAGCCTTTGTACCTACATCAGCGATCCCAGTTTTTGAGCGCAGCCAGGTGTTACGGATCCTGTCAGTTCTCTTCACACCTAGAATACTGCGCTCCATCGCTCTTTGGCAAACCCCGAGTTTGGACTTCTGTAATTCAGTCAGTGACCAAGACTGGGCACCGTAGGTTAGGACAGGAAGAATACACATGTCGATGAGTTGACGCTTCAGTGACAAGGGAAGGTCGCCCTTCATTAGCGCCTTCATGGACCAGTAGCTCTTCCAGGCGTTTTCGACTCGGCGGTCGACTTCTTTATCTTGCCTGTTTTCGAAGGATGCTAACTGGCCCAAGTAGATGTATTCATCGACATAGTGTATTTCTTCTCCGTCTACCACGACCCTACGTTTCGTGCTATTGGTCATGATTTGGGTTTTCGACCGATTCATCAGTAGTCCAACCTCGAGGCTTGCTGTGCTCAGGTCTTGGAGCATTTCTTGTAAATCTAATGGGTTCGGAGCAAAGAGTACAATGTCATCGGCGAACCTAAGGTTTGTGAGCCTTTGAGCACCGATCTCAATGCCCTTGTTCGCCCACGGTTCTGCCAGTGGTTTGAATATTTCCTCTAAAGTACTAGTAAATAGTTTAGGAGAGAGCGGATCGCCCTGTTTGACGCCATTTTGTATGGGAAATCGTGTCCCTGGAGACTCTAATTTAATATTGGCATGACTATTATTATAAATTAATTTAATGAGGTTGATGTATGTTGTATTTATATTTTGTTTTTCTAGAGCTGAAAATATTGCAGTATGCTTTACACTGTCGAATGCTTTTGTGTAATCCACAAATGCCAAATATAACGGCTTATGGTATTCATTATATTTTTCTATAATTTGATTTAATGTGTGAATGTGGTCAGTGGTTGAATAACCAGGTCTAAAGCCAGCCTGTTCAGGTGGTTGGTTGCTGTCTAGTATCCCATCAATACGCCTTTGGATGACTTTGATGAACGCTTTGTAAAAATGTGACACTAGACTAATTGGCCGATAGTTGTTAATATTACTCTTATCTCCTTTCTTATGTAGGAGAATAATGTTTGAGTGACACATTTTAACTGGTAGTTCACCCGTTTGAAGAATGGTATTAAAAAGATTCGTGACATGAGGAAGTAATACGGGGGCTCCTACTTTTAATACCTCTGTGGTGATACCGTCTTCTCCAGGGCTTTTTTCAAAACGCATTGTTTTAAAAACATCCTGCACTTCGCGACCTGTTATGAAAGGTATGGTTTCCGAGCGAACATAATTAACTGGTTCATCTGTTCGTTGTGAGCCAGAATATAAATTTCTATAAAATTGAGTACAAATTTCTAAAATTTTGTGTCTATTATTATGTTTTTTACCTGTATTGTCTTGTAAACTATTAATCCATGTTTTGTTTTTAGAGATGCCATCCTTGGCTGTTCGTAACGATGAGTTATTTTCCAGTGCTGCTTTAACTCGGAATGTGTTAAAGGTTCTCGAATCATGCCTAATACTGCGTTTGACCTCTCTATCTAGGATCCTATAAGCTGTAGAACCAATTTCTTTATCAAGCCTTTCTTCGATTAGTTTTAAAGTTTTAGTTGTTAGTCTAAATTTACTTTTCTTTATAGGTTTTATTTTTTTACTACAAGTGTGAACTGCTTTAACAAGGTTTTCATATTGGATTTCGGAGTTATCAGACTCATCTATTTTCAGGTCTTTGAAGTAGTTACTAAGTTCCAAAACAAATTGGTCTGCATTCTGAATGAGACTTTCTTTACTGTGATTTACTAGATGGTTTTTAAATAGTATTGATCTTTGTATTTTAAATTCAAACTTTAGTTTTGTTCGTACTGGTCGGTGATCAGAGGCAAATTTGATTTTATTAATAATGCTAACATCTTTAATAATGCGTTTGTTGGAGGTTAATATAAAATCAACTTCATTTTTTACATTTTGGTTGGGTGATACCCAAGTCCAACGTCTTTGTGGTTTCTTATCATAGAAGCTGTTGGCTATGAACATATTTTGTCCAAAGGCGAATTGGATTAGGCGAGCTCCTCGCTCATTACGTTTCCCAAGACCAAAATTTCCTAAAACTTCAGAATTGCCATCTGATTCTTGTCTAGGTCCTACTTTTGCATTGAAATCTCCTAAAATTATTGTCCAGGACCCACGATTCTCGTCATACGCTTTGTTCAACATATCATAAAAGTCTTCCACTTCATCATCGGAATGTGCTGATGTTGGGGCATATATTTGAATTAGAGATAAAGTCTTTGTGGGTGATAATTGAAATTTAAGAACCGCAATCCTTTCGGAGTATCCAATAAACTCGATAATGTTATCCTTCCACTTCTTAGCAACCATGAACCCTACACCGTAAAGTCCCTGTGTTTCTCCGAAGTGGAAGAATACATTATCATCTCGTTCTACCGTTTGTTCTCCTAACCTTCTAACTTCTGCGAGACCTATTACGTCCCAATTTATATCCTTAAGGGAGTTTTCAAGCTCCAACAGTCGCTCATCCTTCATTAGGGTTCTAACATTGTACGTCAACACATTCAGCAAATCGGTATCCTTTAATCCGTAAGCCTTGGTTGTCTGACGGTGGGAACTCGCCCGGAGATTCTTCGCACCCCTAACTCCAGGGTTGGCAAGGCGCCCGTCAGCAACGCCAGCACAACCGCTGGAGTCACCGAGCACATGGGGCCTTTGTTGTGTCGTACTGTCCATTAGTAGGGGGGGGGGGGGGTTTGGACCATAACCCGCCACGCTGGTCCAGTGCGTGTTGGCGGGGGTTTCACCAGAGCCTCGTTCGTTGATCAGCAGGATGCACCACTTGCAGGTGAGGTTGGCTTGGGGCCCAAAAGATGTTAGTTAGGCCCCCTACATCCCATACATCCCTACATACTACATGTTACAGTATAGCAGTGGGGATTTCTAGATGTTTTTTGGGAGAAATCTCCACAAATAAGTGTTCTCATCCAAAAGCTAACTAGTAGATACGTTTTCTATCCAAAAGTCACAGAACCGCACGATGCGGCAATATTTTCATTCAAAATAGTTTCACCACGCTGTTCCATCAGCTCGAAAACAATCAATACCAGCCAAACTTTACGAAACTGAACGTTCAAATATTTCACGAAAAGAATTTTCATTAGTGAGTGCAGGGTGACCACACGGCACCCGTGTCGTCCTCTGTCACTAGCATAGGTACTATACCTACCTTTTTATCTATACTTCTTTCTAAAGCTATGGTAGGTATTTGGTTAGGGAGTTATTTTACAAACATACTACAATGCTACAAACCTTAAAGGATGGGTCTACGAGATGTCTACGACGTAGGTGGCGGCGCGGCACTATTGCATGTTTTCACTTTTGCAAACAATTTAATTAGTTTATTTAACTAAGTAGTTTTTAATTATTGGTAGACGTATTTTATTTGAGTGCTACATGACTAATTCGCAAGTATATTCTATCAGCAATCTAGTTACCATATTACAAGCTTTGCCTAGTTTGGTACTAGAGGGCGTTGTGTTAAATGTCCATGAATATTTATTTATTACTGCATCCACATCATTTTTTTAGATCTACTTATATTGGCATAACAGTGTAATACTCGTCTAAGCCAGCCAGCACATAACTTTTTCAAATTGTAACAAAGACGTAAATTTAAGATGATAAAATGCAGCTATTAAATGGGGGTATAACTTCATCCTTCGTTTTCTTTATTTGTGTTTCTAATTGGAATCATTGTAATAAAATAAGTTTTATGGGATAGAGACATCGAACGAATGAAAGAAGCATTTTATGTTGATAGGGGTTGCCTGATACATACTAAAACGTATTTTGAACTTGCTCGAATGGTTATTGTTATGACAAACATTACTTGCGCATACGACGTCAAGCTTTTTATTGTAAATCTTGTATTCTACATATATTTACGTCCATATTCTTAGTTGTTACTTTGAATAGTCGTCTCGACTCGACCTCAAAATTGTGGTTTGGTAGTAAGTTTGACAACTAAAACAACTAACAGCATGATTTCGAGGTCGAGTCAAAACGAGGACTATTCTAATGACTAAGGGCGGCTTGCACCAGAATCGCTAAAAATAGATTTAAATCTGACATATTTATATGACTTGACAACTCGCTAAATATTAGCGATTCTGGTGCAAGCCGGCCTAAGACCTTATTCTATGTCAGTTTCTTGAATAATCCAATAACATATAACGGTGTATCCAATAACACCTCGTACATGCATATAGGTAGAAACTTAGGTGGTGCATCTATTCTAGGTACTCGAAAATATTAGGCACTTTACCCCTTTTAGATGGTTGGGTACAAATAAAACCAGCTGGACTTTTCAAGAGCACAACATGCATAACTTGGAATACTGTTAAAAAGCATACTGGTTTGCTACTAGGTAAGGTAGTGTGCTCATTTACAGCATACTTTCCGAGTGTGTATGTGCACATAGTATCTTTTCATATACACATTCAGTAACTGTATGCATTTGCTTGCAATTTATTTGCTTATGTGCTACCACGTAGCACATAAGTGTGTGTTGTGAACATGTGTGTTCAGTTATTTGCTACGAGTAAATTGATAAGAAACAAATGAAGTCTAGTTTTTACTCCTGTTTGTGTTTCTCCTCTGAAACCATCTCTCTAACCAAAACTAAACAACTTTACCAAATTAATCAACGCGCAAGTCCAGATTTAATTTAGCAATCTAACCATGCAAGGGAACGCAGTTACTGTTTGGTTATCCAACAATAGTATTTGTGTTGGTTGCACAACTTGTGCAGACGATGTTTGAGCTGTGGTTTGCTACACCGTACTCCCCGTGTAGTTTTAATATTCTAAGATCCAAACCTCACTTAGAATATCTACACTCTAGAATTACAAGAGAGCACAAACAAGTCAAGGTTCACTGTAAATACTATGCGTAATGGAAAAGCTTATTGAGGAGTTGAACTGGTACTTCTATTCAGAATCAACCTACTGCGATACTAGTTGGTAGGTGTCTTGCGCACCGGTCTTCTGCTTTCACTTATCTAGCTGTCCTCTACTATAAAGTACTGTAAGTGATGGCTCGTTATTTTTTATGGATGAAAATTTTGTGCATACTCGATTGCTTGTCCTTTAGTTTTAATTGATATAACAAATGTACCTGTTCCGTTTCGATCTTCACTCCGTTTATTTTGAAGAACAAGCATTTAGTAACGTAAAAGATCGTATACCAATTAATTAGTAACTAGGCCTCATTGACTTACAATACGTTCGCATAATGAGCGGAATGTTCACTATAATTGGTTTGCAAATCTAATTAGATTGGCTCTGGTACGCATTAAGCACGTGCCTCATTATCGATTACTAATGATCGGGCGTCTGAGCTTTACGCTATTGGTGGTCTGTACAACAATAGCTCAGCTTTAACTAGATATCATCATCCACAGGCAAACTTCGCCCACTGATGGACCTCTCTTTGTTTGTGTCACTCTCAATAGTCCAGCGCTGGTGTCATCCTGTGACCGGCAACGCGATTTATTGAAGCTTTTATCAAATTTTAGGGTCATAAATTATTCGGTTGTAACTCGTACTAAACTTGATATTCTTAGGAGGAAAAGTCTACCTTTGACAGGAATAAAAACAGTGAGCTTACTGAGCTCACCTATTTAAAATATCAAAATACTGTCATCAGTTTTAGGCACAAGGCCTAAAACCTAGACCTAGGCCTAGGGGCTTTAGACCTCTGTTATGTATGAGAAGTCTAGCACGTGACCAACCCTTTGCAATATGCAACCCATTACGAGAATAATAGACCAACTTGATGACGCCCGTGCCTATAATCCTGGATTTCTAAGATTTACCTTCCCTTGACTAGGTACATACCCGCACCTGACATCACAGTACAGGTAGGTACAGGCATATAGGCTTTAGCTCAGCTCCAGTCATTAGTGAAAGGCTCCATTCAGAGTTGATTACTCGGCATTTGGCGTAGGGCCGAGACAAAGCAAACCTATTAGTGCATCAATATCCTATCGATTCACTTTACCGAGTAATTGGTTTCACTGACTAATTGAAATTAGTAGACATTGTGCATAGTGCCGTTTTGTTTAGCACTCAAACAAAACAACGTACCTACTATCACAGATAATATAAACTACTATATAGATACACATAAACAAAATCCTACCTACCTCTCCACTTTTGTTTATACAATAATTCCACTGTTTATTATTTCGTTGACGTGTCAAGACTACTAGGAAGCAGCACCCTTCTAGTATCAATGATGTTCATGTAATCTAGTGCTGACGCAATAGAAAATACGAAATGTAGGTATGGATGTACCTACATGCATATCTACATAGATGAATAAAAGGAAACTAGCTGCTAGCAGCAGGACACTAAAAAAGTAAAATTTTGAAAAAATAACATTCAAACTCTGTCGTACACGTAGGTAAAGGTCAAAAAAGCTTGAACGTTCTTTTTTTTTAATATTGTAGTCAACTGCCTACTTAGTTTATTAGGTACCCGTAGGTGCCCATAGTTGATACATTCATCCACTCATTCTAAATGAGCCAACCAGACTTTAATCCCCTTAGGCTTGATCAATAGTAGCAATGTTTGCTTGTTCTGCTTAAGTATGTATTTGCTGACTTGATTCGATTAATAAACGCGCCCCAGTGATTTTCATGCTTACCTTGTCACCGTGCTAATGAGAAATGGTAGGTAGTTCTATAATAGATGCAGTAGTGCTTTGTTTTTATAGGTACGTACCTACTGGAGGTAAAACCCTTTAAATTTTTTCTAGCAGAAACGATATTTCTTTAATATTCTATATCAGAATCGATTTTTTTTTATAATATAACAGAACTTAAATAATATTAATACTTGCTAAGTACCTACTTGATAGATGATCACTTTCGTGGGAAGCTTATTTTTATGAGTGATTTTTTTCTGATATACTCGTACATACCTACTATTAATTAATCTTTGGCTTCAATTTCATGAAGCTGACGATGGAACAGAACAGACTAAAAAGACACCTAGGTATACTCTTGCCTTGAAAAGATGCTTTTTTACACGATTATGTAGGAACCGTTTTCTATATTTACTTCTATACCATCTGTGTAATTGATGTACACCATACCTAAGCACTTAGAGAAATGTTATTATTTTTCAACTCAAGGTTATGGTAAGATTACGCACGATTCGCTTGGCATTGGCCCAATTAATAATTTAGATTCTTTTATAAATTGATAATCTTTTGTTACTATTTTATTTAAGTTTTAGTTCTTCTGCTTGTGATAATCTTATTGTGTTAAATAAGTTTAAAAAGACGGAAGCTAAATTCAATGCGTTTTTGTAGGTAAGCCATACAGTTCGCACTGCACATAGGGTAACTAAGGAAATCTCTTAACTTTTTAAATTTTCCGATACATTCAAATTGATCCAGCCTAAGCCAAATAACGTTTGCATCGATCACACACAAGTAATCTTCTAAATATCTAAAAAAAATTATTATTGTATATCTACATAATAAATATTCCAATCCAATCCATAGCTATTATTTACTAGCTTCCGCTTGCATCCCGTTTGATTCTGTTGATTTTTCGGGATAAAATGTGTTAATCCAGGCTGCGAACTATATGTATTCCTAGTTTCATCCAAATCGGACCAGTAGTTTTTGCGTGAAAGAGTAACAAACATCCCGACTCGTTATTATTTATTTACTAAGTCTTATAAAAGAAAAGCACACACTATTTCGTACGCAGATCCCAAACCAGTTCCGCTTATCCATAAACAGATTCAAATACCTTTATAACTTTCAGTTTATGATCTTGGAAATGCCAATGTTCTCGGTAGTTTACTAATAGATGCCTTCAGACCGCTCGAGGCAGGATCATCGAATAGCAGGCCCCTAACTAACGTCATTGTGCAAGCACTGAGCACAGAGAAACTACCAACTTGCTAAAATGATTTCCATGGCCGTCAGTCTGCCAGCCGTTATGCATTCTGCCTTTGAACTGGCAATAATTTAATTGGAACGTCTCCTATGTTGAGCTAAGTTTCGTCTTCCTTCAATGGACAAACTTTGGGAACAGGGACAGCATCAGGTCAATATTGCACTGACTAAAGTGACTAACCTCTCTACTGATATCGGTGATGAAACAGGTGATTTTCTGACGTTCGATGGATTCAAAAGGCATTCATGTGAATTAAATTTCTTTTGCTCCAAATTGGCCGATAAATTATGTCCGGCTGTAGAACCTAAATATTTGTAAATGTATAAAAATGTTATGCTGGTTATCGGTACTTAATTTTTTTTGGTATACATTCTCGTATTTTGTGCTTGTAGTACCAACCTACAGATGTATTTTGGTATTTTTTTGAAACTTACACTACCTATCACATGAATGCCTCGTACCTTAGTCCGTCAGTGTGTTTTCACTAACGGACTAGATCTTGCTATGCAGGTTTCGTATACCAGTAAACCTATTAACTAATTAATATTCTGTAAATTTGTTACATAGAATAGGATCATACGTGAGTGGGTAGTCTGGGTAGAAGTGACGTGTACCTATGCAGTGAGAGTGAGAATGCCTAACTGGTGTATGTATAACTAGTTGTCCTGTGAGAACATAGACCTCGCGAGCCTTTATAACCATGCAATAACCAATACTTTCCCTTTTACCCTGGCTAAATCGAATTTCAGGTGCTTGAATTTTCCAATAGGCCGGCCCTAGGCACCTATGTAGACTTTTGAGCAAATTAGGGGTATAAGTTTTAGCGATTACTCGCGTTCCCTTGGTCCTAGGAGGTCGAATCTGGTGTCTACGGATTTGTCTCGTAAAGGCGAAGAGGACTGTGTAGTCTCATTGATATTGGTAGAAGTCAATTTTCGGGAAAAAATAATTCCCCCTTTTTTCCCATTCCACTCCCTCTTTTTGGAAATATTTTTACACCATCTTGTCCAGATTTTTTTTGTGTCTTTTGTGTGTGTTTTGTTTTTGAAGTCTTTCGTGTGCTTCTCAAATTTAATTGAAATCCGTCGATAAATAACGCTACAGCAAACTTTCCCCTTTTTCTCCCCTATTTTCCTCCTAATAAAAAATCGCGCTCGCCAAAAAAAATTTAAATACATCAAGGAACATGTGTGCCGATTTTCGTTGAAATCGGTTGATAAATGCGACCTGTAGGCGATTACTACAGACAGACAGACAGACAACCGGACAAAAGCATTTTTGGCCAATCTCGAAACTGAGACGCTTCGCTCGCTCGGTCAATTAAAATACTGGCATTAACTAAACATACATACAATAATTCATAACTAAGATAGTACTAGACAAGGAACTACTGTTCAATGAATGAATATATTTCAAAAACACAACGTGTAATTTACGAATATGTTTATAATAATGGTGATTGGTTGGTACTTATAATTCATGAAAAATATTAAAAAAATCACATAAAAATTATCTTAACTTACGGAAAGAGTTATACACTAAAGATGTGTTTATTCATCTACCTATTATTCCATTTAAATGATGATAAGTAGGTATACCTACTTATAAACTCAGGAATGTGAAGTTATGTTACAATTCGATGTATTTTTCTTGGAGAGATCTAAGAGAAATTGTTAAAAGATCTTGTTGTCATCTAATAATATTTTTAAAATAGTTTTAGAGACAATACAGAACCTTTTTTAATAAAAACTGAAGTAGATCTTGCATACCAACTATTAGTTTTTCTTATAATTCAATAGTTTTGAGCGTTACCGTGTGTCGACTTACTAATATTGGTTTATGAGATTATATTAAGAATACTCTTGGCATGAGATTCGGAATACTAAAATCGAATGGTATTTTAAAAGAAATTATAGGTACCTACACATTAAGTACAACGAACACGAGAAAGTGAAAAGCAAAGAAACTTAGGTAGGTTAGGAACGATTTTCAAAGTACCTACCTAATTGCATGTTGCGTTGAACGTAGATAGACGTGGATTGATTAATGAAATGTAAAAATACGAAATACATGAAAGCTTAGAAAAATAGAGAACAATCTCAAATTCTTGATGAATTCGTCTGTCCTTTCACACATTTAGAACACGATCAAGTAAAAATATTACAGTTATCAAAAAAATACGGTTCAAACATATTGGTCGTGCTGACACCCCGATTGTTTGCAGAGAGTGGATTAATAAGTAGTAGATAAAATTAGTTTTTATACGACCCTAAATATGTACTGCAATTCGGGCAATAGTGGGAAGCGTCTTGGCACGAGTTCACGCAGTATGGTACACAGACACATGGCCAGCATCTGAAAAAAAGAAATGCTCTTATTTATTATGAAATAATAGTTGTCTGACTCATTCCATTAACCCGTTCAGATGATCGATTACGACTACAGCCCCCGTATGCCAATCTTTTACTGTCAAGTTATATTTCACTGCCCAGTGTAATTTCTTCAGGTCAGGAATGTTCACGTGGTACAATTTTGTACCACGTGAACATTCTTTTTAGACACTTGACAGCAAAATATGCGCGAAAACAAATTAAATGACGTCATAATGTCACTATTTAGTCACAGAATAACTATGAGTTAGTATGAACTGACCATGATTTAAAACTTTGCAGTTCAACTTTGCAGTTCAACTTTGATTGGCATACCTACCCCGACCTTACAAATTCATAGAGTTAGCGTAAATCAGAAATGAACCTCTCAGTTTAAAAAAAACAAATCAATGGACTTTTAAAATTGAGCTTAGTATCGGTCAGTAAATATTTATATTAAAGGTTTCCAGAATCATAATTTAAAATTGCATAAACAACTTGAAAAATGTTGGGTAGGTATAAAATACAAACAGTGCCTATTCTATGCACAAAATAATATTTTTAAATTATTGCAACATTGGTACGTATCGATAAACCAACAATAAAATTATACCAATTTCATCACCGGGTTTTTCCTTTATAATTTACTTGGAAAACTACTAATCCTGCAGTAACTATCTTTAAGAGCCTACACTACTCCAGCTCAAATCCAAGTTTCACGGCCCATTCGTGCAGATACCGCGCCGCGCGCTCGCAGCTATCTCACTCGCACAGTTCATCACGCAGCGCAGAGGTCACGAGTCGACCGCACGATAGAGTAAATACACAGTTATTGTACATCGTGACAGGCGTCACAGCTCAGTCGGTAATGGATGTGCCTTCCGTGCTGTGGGTCGTGGGTTCGATCCCCACCAAGAACAAACATTTGTGTGTGGCAAAACATAGATGTTTGTTCTATGTGTGGGTGTTACTATGTATAATAAGTACCTATGTATTTACAAAAAAATAGTATACATATAAGTATTCAATCAGCATCTAGTTCCCATATCACAAGCTTTGCTTAGTTTGGGACTCTTAGGCGTCGTGTGAAATGTCCATGAATATTTATTTATTTATTATCTAGTACCGAGGTATGGATATAAAAAAATAAATTATTGTATAAATATACTAAAGCGCCGTAAGTAGTTATTATACACAGTTATTGTACACCCAGTAGGTATGGAAATAAAGTGAAAGGAATATTGCAGAAAAGTGTTCCATAGTTGGCCACTTTTTCTAAGGCCTGTAGCACGGCTCCTGATCATGCTAAATAATTTGTATTATGGAATGGACACAGTAGTAAAAAACATGGAGAAATCAGAAAATTTTATTGTATTTCAAGAGGGAGATCTCAATTCGATTGTATTTTGTTTGTTACCTCAGAACACCGTTCGCTTCTCTCACTCGATCAGAGGGGTAATCACGAACAAATCTGACAGTCGCCGCGTTACGTAACCCTATCGTATTGGAATCATATTGCGCGTCAACGTCAGCTCGACTGCCAAACGTTGTAGCGTCACCGCGCAATGTATCGCGGATACGCTAGCGTTACGATACGTTTACGATTGTCACATTTATTCGTGATCAAGGCACAGATCATCATCATCGCTTCAGATCAAATGGGTTGTATGCTTATTCGAAAAATGGGAAAACCTCAGGGGGAAGCTTATTCCACATCTTATATGAGAAATATCTCGCCTATTTACATGCATTTATTTATTTACATGCACATCATCGGGTGGGTAGACTGCTTGTTTGCCTACTCATCATCAGGTGGGCTGAACGCCTATTTGCCTACTAATCATCAGGTGGGCTGAAAGCCTGTTTACCTACACATCATCAGGTGGTGCTGATTACGGAAATGGTATCCATTTTGAAATCCAAGATGCCGGGCATTGATTTTTTTGAGAAAAGTGATATGGGTGTCGTTTTCGGGATATTTTGGGGTGCTGATTACGGAAATGGTATCCATTTTGAAATCCAAGATGGCAAACATCGATTTCTTTGAATAAAATGATATGAGTGTCGTTTTCAGGATAATTTGGGGTGCTGATTATGGAAATGGTATCCATTTTGAAATCCAAGATGGCGGACATTGATTTTTTTGAGTAAAGTGATATGGGTGTCATTTTCGGGATATTTTGGGATATACAGGGTGTTACCAGACCACTTCCGAAAAGAAAGGGGAGGGGGGGGGTACAGCACACCAAAACCCAACCAATAAAAAAATCAGTTATCCTGAAAAATAATTATAGCCGGAGTAAACAATGTTTAAAGATTTGTATTTATTCCGCCAGTCCGCAATGTACGCATTCACGTAGTTAAGGTCGAGGCGTAGTACTATTATTTATTCTGTGTAGTAAGTACCTCCTATGTTTATTTATACCTAATTGGTATAATGACCGCGCGACCGCGCGATAAAGACGGGCGTCTCTTGTCTCGCTCGCACGTCGCGTACTCGAATGACCCGCGATGAACTCTGCGTGCTGCGTGTATACTGTACATTGCTGCTTTATTTATTTTATTTGTTTTTTGCTCTTTTAAATGAGATAATTAGGTAGATATGTCTTATTATGTTGTACTGTGTGTATGTAACTAGAAAAAAAAAATGAAAAGGAGATAGTCAAGGCAATTTTTTTTTTGCGATTTTTTCGCTAAATGTTTTCAGTATCATGGTCTGATTGGAACCTCCAAGTTTTCGGAAGTGGTCTGGTAACACCCTGTATATTATAATTTCGAAATGGATACCATTTCCGTAATCAGCACCCCAAAATATCCCGAAAACGACACCCATATCACTTAACTCAAAAAAATTAATGTCCGCGATTTTGGATTTCAAAATAGATACCATTTCCGTAATCAACATCCCAAAATATCCCGAAAACGACACCCATATCATTTTATTAAAAAAAATCGATGTCCACCATCTTGGATTTCAAAATGGATACCATTTCCGTAATCAGCACCCCAAAATATCCCGAAAACGACACCCATATCACTTTTCTCAAAAAATGAATGTCCGCCATCTTGGATTTCAAAATGGATACCATTTCCGTAATCAGCACCCCAAAATATCCCGAAAACGACACCCATATCACTTTTCTCAAAAAATGAATGTCCGCCATCTTGGATTTCAAAATGGATACCATTTCCGTAATCAGCACCCTAAAATATCTCGAAAACGACACCCATATCACTTTACTCAAAAAAACCAATGTCCGCCATCTTGGATTTCAAAATGGATACTATTTCCGTAATCAGCATCCCAAAATATCCCGAAAACGACACCCATATCACTTTACTCAAAAAAATCTATGTCCGCCATCTTGGATTTCAAAATGGATACTTTTTCCGTAATCAGCACCTCAAAATATTCCGAAAACGACACCCATATCACTTTTCTCAAAAAATCAATGTCCGCCATCTCGGATTTCAAAATGGATACTATTTCCGTAATCAGCACCCCAAAATATCCCGAAAATTACACCCATATCACTTTATTATAAAAACTCGATGTCCGCCATCTTGGATTTCAAAATGGATAATTTTTCCGTAATCAGCACCCCAAAATATCCCGAAAACGACACCCATATCACTTTTCTCAAAAAATCAATGTCCGCCATCTTGGATTTCAAAATGGATACTTTTTCCGTAATCAGCACCCCAAAATATCCCGAAAATTACACCCATATCACTTTATTATAAAAACTCGATGTCCGCCATCTTGGATTTCAAAATGGATAATTTTTCCGTAATCAGCACCCCAAAATATCCCGAAAACGACACCCATATCACTTTTCTCAAAAAATCAATGTCCGCCATCTTGGATTTCAAAATGGATACTTTTTCCGTAATCAGCACCCCAAAATATCCCGAAAACGACACCCATATCATTTTACTCGAAAAAGTAAAGTACGCTGTTCTGGATTCGAAAACGCAGTAGGGGAGATAAATTCTGACAGTCAAAATGTTCCTTCATTTTGGCAAAATTCATGTTTCGATTCGAATGGCTCCAAATAGTGGAGGTCGGATTCTGCTAATAGCGGAGATACGGCAAGGGGGCTACAATATCTCTGAGAGGAGAAGAGGGGGTTAATGCCCCCTCTGGAATTATAACTACTGTTAGGTATAAGTAGGTCAATAAAAAAAATGATATAGAGGGGTTGCAATATTTATTTTATTTTCTACAATCTTTTTATTACAATTCGTACAACAGTTCTACACACGTCACGTGGAGATAGGTACCTACCACATACCAACTTAGTAATTAGACTATAAATCTATGGTACTCATCCAATGAACGAACATGTCGATAAAGATCAAATTCGTTTGTCCTTTGCGCGTCGCAAACGCGTAGCGCAGCGCGTCGCGTATTCATAAATGCCTAAACATGACGTCGTCAAATTTCAATACGGCCTCATAAGGTCCTAACCAAAATGCGTACCCGCGGGCACCTAGGTAGTTAAAAAACATTTTATGACTCATTTTAGATACTTACTTCAATATATTATTCATGTTTTTAGCAATTTCTTTTCTCCAATCCCTACCCTTTTTTTTTATACCTACTGGTTGTTTCCTATTTCACTTTACTTATAATTTAATAATTTTACGTATCTACGTAGGTAGGCGTGCGAGCAAGCGACGCGGGTTCCCTGTTCGACTGCCGGAGTTAGACTGAATCTGAGCGGTTGCGATGTCTCACGCGCAATATTTGAGAATTTAATTTCTTAAAATGCAAAAAAAAACATTTTAATAAATCTAAAACATATGATGTACGTGTATTGCTATGTTGAATTTATATACAAAGTTTCAATAGTATAGGTAAAGTATTGACTGACTTCTGTGGTTTCTTAGATTGATTCAGAGGGAAGTTTGGGATTTTTTTCTATCGAGAAAATTTTTAGTAATCGTGTTTTCACATCATATGATGTATCACAAATATTCTCAACTGTAATATATATTTTTTTCAAAATGATTGATTCAATACTTTTAATGATATGCGGGATCAAAAATGAGAAATTGGGGTACTATAAGCTCTTAATCCACCATTATACTCATGTGGCATCCATAGTTCCCTTTATAAAAAGCAGACTATGTAATGTAATAAGTTTTCATAATTCTTACTAAGTTATTCATTCACTGTTAGTTTTGAGAACGGTTTATCAGTAGAATTCTGTTGATATGATATTTCCATGATGAAAGAGTAGACTTTTATAGCTTTGTCTCTTTCTGGAAACAAGCTTCCAACGTTCAGATTTTTATTTTATACATATTCATTTTGGTATGTAAGTAAACCTAACATTGATTCTTATTTACGTAGCCTTCACTGCAACAATTACAGACAGGAACACCGTCATTATTATCGGTCATCCGACGCCCACTACACATAAACTCTGTTAACAAGCACGATGGTATGTATACAATATCGATTTATAATAGACTATTGTTTATTTACCTAGCACCTTGAAAATCCGATGGTATCGTACCTATACCTATAAAACTTAATGACATTGTTGTCGTTTTATCACGCCTGTTTCATTCCTGCTATTGTCACTTGTCACACAACCAATGCTACCAGCCATTTAGCAATTACCTACCTAAGGGAGAACGCAAACCAAAGACAAAACGTCTTGTCGAACAGTTAGTGATGTGAAACTTCTCAGTAAAACTTTTTTAGTTACAACATGTTTCTTTTTATTTGCTGTTTTCGTTACTTGCTTATTTAATTTTATTTAATGAGAATCATCCTAAGTACTTAATAATATTATTAAGTACACTACATAATTACTCTATATTCTTATTTATTAAAAAACACAGTTCATTCTCTAGGTATGTGCGTATAAAGCAATGTTTAATAGGTAGGTACTAAACAATGCTATAATAGATAGGTAAACATACTTGAGAAAAGTCTGTCGTGTCAATTGATGTGAGTTTCGTTATAACGAAAACAGCATATGACGAAGAAACATTCGTCATATGCTGTTTTCGTTATAACAGAAAATTTATTTTCACGTCACTAAGTACGCGACAAAACAGTTTTGTCGATAGATGTGCGTTGGCCCTAACAGCTATGTACCGAAGTTATTGAAAATGTATGCCCTAGTAACTAGAGTGTATTATTAACATGAGGAACTGAATGTAGCATGCTTTTTAGATCTTCTTAGTCGGGTACCTACTCATTCCGTCTGTCACCAATTTGTAAAGTAAATGTATTGTTCTAACATGTAAATTTTTCAGTGTGACTTTACAAATAAGGGCGGCTTGCACCAGAATCACTAAACGTGTTTAACAGCTAAATAGATTTAAATCTGACGTATTTATATGACTTGACAACTCGCTAAATACTATTTAATAGTTAAACGCGTTTAGCGATTCTGGTACAAGCTGCCCTAAATGTTTCTTTCTTTCTTCTTTCTTTCATGATAGAGCGGTCGTGGTTATGAGGGGTTCGGTAATAGTGGCTCTAGCGCAGAGGTAGGAAACCTCTATCCATGCGTCTCCATTGGCCTCTGTTGCTGTCATTATGAGAGCATTCATGGTCCAGTGTGTGATAGGTTTGCAGGTCTGGTCATCTCGTCGGAGAGCGACCACGGGATCTCTTGCCCTCCAATCCTCTCTTGCTTTTTAGATAGTTGTTCAATAGTTACTTGCCAAACTAAGTTCAAGGCAAATGTGCTACATCGTCGAACGCATCGTAGCTTACCATCAGGTGAGATTGCGGTCAAACATTTGTCTATAATGTATAAAAAAAAAATTAAAAAAAAATACCTTGCAAAAAGAATAATTATGCTTTTGATGATTTTGGTACTTACATACCCAGTACCCAACCTACAACGAGAAGTAACAGTCCAACAAATTGCAGAGTCGTTATAAATTGTGTTTGCGTCGGAAGTATCAGAAATACTTACAAAAATAAACAAAGCAACAGTGCTATGATGTGAGTTTTAGTGGTAGCTTTATGTTCGACCCGGGTCACGATGGACGCGCGACATGACGGGCATTGTATGTTTGTGGGTTCAGGGCCGACGGGGACAGCACTCATTTTTAACTAGAAAACAAAAAAATAGATTTATAGTACACGCTAGGTGTTATAAGAACACTTTCGAAAACGTACCCTCCAATATGAATAACTTATCCCGATGAACTATCAGTGTTACCGGTAAAATGAAGTATTTTTGTTATGTGGAAAATTCTAATACCTTAGATTTGAGAATTACTGTTACTTGTGATATCCTTGTTAGATGCTCCAAATAAATATAAATAAATAAAAAAGAAAATCTGTATTGCACATGACAAAAACATTTCAATATGTGAACATAATGCGTTCTTTTCCAACAAAACAAATGTAGCCACTAATATATCCACTAATCACTATCATAATATTATCAGTCTGCGTAAAATTCCACCGCTGAATATAGCCTTCCTCCGTTGTTATAAAAAAAAACATTTTTGGGTTTTTCCATCCACTGACTTCCTGCGCATACACCGCCTTATGTAAAATAAAATTTAAAAAAAAAACCACTAGGTTTCTATTATTCTACTTATAATATAATGTAAGTAATAATATCTTAGCCATAAACGATGCCAGTGTACCATGCCCACTTGCAAATAAGACCGTTGTTGGTTGATTGTCATTTTGTGACAGTAGCAGCTTCTTACAAAACTACGTAGGTAAAGATAACTAACCATTGTGTCACACTCATTAAACAAATTACATCCAATTAAGATCCACTTACCTCAATGTAGATCCACAAAAAAATTGGTGAAGCGCAACACGTCTTTCCGTGTTCACTAATAGCACTGAACTAAAAAAAAAAGTCACGGCCTCCCTCTCCCTCACTCACGAGCTTTGGTCTATCTATTGGGCTTGGCTCCATTATAATTATAGTTCGTACTTCGTTGTGTTCCTGTCAGGATCACATAAAGTATAGATACGGTATCTTCGTACTAGTTCGTACACTCAGTAAATAGATCGGCAGATGTCTAGAAAGAGAGCGTCGTCAACCGAAACGAGACGAAGTCCGAAAACACGGGCAAGTTAAATCTCGGTCTAGGCACGTCAAGGTCAATCTTTATTTTTAAAAACACATCTCTCAAAATCATACGACACGTATTCACTTACACAGAACTAAAAAGGCTTCTTTTTTACCCATGCCCCGATGTACGGGATGCTAGTACCTGGGACATGGTTTTAGATGGAGTAGGCTTACCCAGCCAGCACCTAGACAATCTCCTCAGCTGTGCGGAGCTGACTATGCCGCGGGTTTCTTCACGATGTTTTCCTCCACCTTCTTACACAACACTACGATATTAATTCCCAGATTTTAAAAGTTTTAAAATGTATCTTGTGACCCGCATAACGTAAGTACGTTACTGCAATAACACTAGTAGGTTTTAAAAACCTGAATTAAAAAAGAAAAAAAAAAAAAAACACCTTATATTCTTTATTTCTATGTTCAAGGTTGGTGAGTCATCAGGGAGAGTCGCTCCAGATATTTAAGTCATCACTTTAGGCCGACTTTTTGGCGCCATCCATGGAGAGTGACCTTGTGAAAGGCTTCTTTCAATTACCTAAGTACATCAAAACACGTCAGTCAAATACATGATGAGAAACACTTGAAAGTGATAGTAACGCCGCCAGCTCTTCCCGAGCCTACCTGGCCAGGACTTTGCTGTGTAATTGTAACTTCGGCGTTTTATTACCACCACGATCGGCATACCATCAGCCCAGAACATACAATCCACTACAATACCATCACATCGGGAACATTGAGTCTTGAAGTAGTTCTCTTGATAGTTCAACATGCTATTAGAACCAATGGATTGGCGAAGAATTCACTATCAGTTACCCGTGTAAAAAGTTTCTTAGAAAACGATTTCAACAATAGATACTTATTTAAAACCTCTATATATTTTCGCGTAATTTTAGTAAGTTTGCTGTAACAACAGAATTGCCAATTTGCCACCAATATATAAGTAAATATCTAATATACCTACCTACTTAATTCCTAGCCGTTTTTAATAAGAAAATTTCATCGTTTTGGTGAATCTCTCGTAATGACGATACACGACAATTCACTCAAAACAAACTATTCGCACGAGTATAGCCCAACCTTGTGCTATAATAAATTTGGGTGCTAGGAGCATGAATAGATCTGACGTCATCATCATAATCACATATACCGGTCTCGCATACTTGCTTTATTCCAAATTCGATACAGAATTTGCATCTACTAACAAAGCATTATCGGCACAAAAGCAGCTGAATTTAATAATAAATAAATAAACCTATGTTTTAAACTTTGATCCTTCTAATTGACCGAGCGAGCGAAGCGTCAAATATGCACTTATAAAATGCAGGTATCGCTTTCACCTAAACTGTTTACTAATAACTCGTCCACCTACTTACCATAGCGTACCTATAGGTACATTTAAAGATCCTTGCAATCCTACCTTGCACAGCCTACTCGCTAAATACTTAGTATACCTATCCCATAACGGTTAGTGTGGTTAGTTTTAAACTGGATTCCTTACGATGCTTTCTTTTACTACCTAGTTGAGAAACCTAACCAAATATTGTTGTTCCGTTTTATGTAAATACTAAGGTTCAAATTGGCATTTATAAACACTCATGAATGACAATCCTAAATAATCAAATGAGTCACAAAAAACTTCGTTTAGTTTGACCTAAAAGTATCTCTCACAGCGTCACAGCTGAATAAAAAAAAATCTAGTAGGGATTAGGTAATTTTAAGATTGTCAGCCATATTGTCATTGAGATGGTATGCCTTGGACATTGGCTTAAATATGATAAAGAGGTTTGCTGTTACAACATACCTACTCTTCGTAGCTCTATGACAAGACGTCTTAGTTCATGTAGTGGTAAACAGGTTACGATTCAGCTGATTGCACAAGTAGGAAGTACGGTGACTATTCAACGGTCTGTTGACTCCAGCACAAACTATCCATCCGTATTCGGGATCCTAACGGTAGTAATCATAATGATCTAGTACCTAAGCTTACAATAGTGATTTTTCATTTATCATCTATTTTTACCATGCTGCTCAGAAAGGGTTGTAATGTTTTCGTCAACAATGACCAAATTAGTTATAAAAATTATTATATAATTTTTTTTGTATATGTTATGCAAAATTATTAGTTTAGGTAACAAACAGATTTATATAAAAATTTGGAGAGTTTAGGCTGTCCAAAGAAACTATTCGAAATTGAGAAAATAGATTGTAACAGTTTTATTTAATTAACCTTTCATGCAATTTATATTTTTTAACTAGTCTCTAAATTCGTAATCTAGCTTGTAGTATATAAATTGGCATCTTATTTTAATATACATTACATCTCAAATCGCATTAGACAATATAAATTATTATAAGAAACTCTCAGTATCACGCGCTGTGCTGCTTTATCAAAATGCAAACATCCGTCTGGGTACATAAATTGTTCCAAGAAAAAGGTTTAAAAATTACCGTCGTATCCAATGATAGTTTCAAAAGGGGAAATTTGAAACTTTCATTGGTCGTATCTCAAAGTAAATTTTTGTCTAGAAAAGTTCAAGAACAAAAAATCTAGAAATTCGGCTAACTCTTCAAAATCTTTGCTGATGCATGCTGAGGAACGCAACGCTAGAAAACTTATACTAACCTTATACATAAGTAGAAAATAGGAAAATAAAGGCACAGTAAACAATATTGATGTTTGTTTTAAGATTAAAATTTTTCAGGAACTGTTGGTTATTACTATCTGCTGTATGTGCCAAGGTAAGAGTTGCAGTTAGGGCAGTAGTGATCTGCATTCATACACGAGTTGACGCAGTAAGGCAGGCAGACACACGGCCAACATCTGAAAAACAAACCATTGTGTAAGAAAACACCGCATTTCATATACACAGAAGTATACATAGTATTGCATAAACAGTGGTAGGACTAAACTGTATCATTGCCTGAACTCGAAACGTTTTATATGAGGTAAACTCATTAACTGAGTCAATAAACTCTATTCGAAGAAGTTCTCAGCGATGATGCAATAATTAACCAGCTTATGAGATAAGGTGAGTCAATGATACAGCGGGTCACGCACAACGATTTCATAAGAAACCTGCAACTTCCTTAAAACTACAATATACGATACAAACTATTTGCTCTCTGAGAACAGGAACTAGAAACCTTTGAGCACATGGATCGCGTCGCACCAAACAATTGTGTGACTCAATAAGAGCATTGTCCTCGCAGACGTTGTCTAACATTATCCTCGTCTACCAGGATAATTTATAAGTGATCAAACATCACTTACTAGAGTACCTATGTGTAAAAAATAATAGCACGCTAGCTAACCATGTCCTGGTTATGTTTAAGTTATGATCTTGGCTCTAAGTTATGATCTTTCCTGGTTATGATCTTGCTGTGATCACAAGATGATCTTCACAAGAAGGGTAATTACTAACTAGGATAATATCCACCAACCTTGAGGTAAGTAAAGTAATTGGAGAACTCACACTTTATGAAGATCTTTATCATAAAGTAAACATCACATACCTACCTAGATAGTTAGGTACCTTACTACGTGATATTATTGCCAGCAGGTAGTGTAAAATTATAAAATTACTTACAGGAATAGAAAAAGAACCAGAGCAACCACATGTGTTCTAGTAGTAGCTTTGTGCTCAATCTTGGTTACAACACTGGCCCGGCACGACGGGCACGTCACTTGCATTGGCTCAGGGCCTGCTGGTACTATATTCATTTTTATCTGTAAACAAAACACGATTCATTACTCCAAAGCACTTTCAACCACATTTTGTCCGTATATTTCTCGCTCTATGAGAATGTGTAACTTAATTGTATTATTGATTAAATGTTAATAAAACCGTACGTTTTTAATGTAACTAGGTGAACGCGTCTCAAAAGCAAAGCGCCGGCGTAGATACTAAATGAAACAGTGGAATGGATGGACCGAGTGAATCATGGCTGCTTACTATCGAAGGTCGCATGCACTCAGCTGTAAGTAAACCAGTTTTGAGCACCAAGCAGGTAAAGTATTCAGTAATTTACCTCACCTTTATAGCCTTTTGCTTGCCTTACTTGCGTCAAATTCTTTATATATTTACTTACGTACTTACCTGAACATACCCTACCTAATATAATTATTTTTATCTTTCACCTTGTAATCTTTGTTTGCAATTTTATATACCTCTTCTTGTCATCAAATTTTATATTATTTTAATTTTATTTTCATTACCTAGTACAATTCTATGGAAACTAATTTTCTTTCAGCGTACCTATGTTGGATCTTACATATTCTGACCAATAAAATTTAATATCAGTTAAAATAATTAATAAATTATAACTGGGAATTAACTTTTTACCTATTAGTCATTACATTATAATAAATAAACGTATCTCCTGACATATGCCGCATAGCAAAAATCAACCATTATTGAGTTGCTTGTCTTAAACTTTTTATTTAAAAACAACTATAAATAACAACTACTATACTACTACAATAAATAATAACAAAACTATTAATTTTTAAGTAAATGAGTGATTTACATTTTTAAAGCTACATAGTTTGAAGTCTAACAATGACAAAAAAAAAACAGAGTACTTACTAGTTTTGCAATTTTTATTCCTCAAGAATGTTTCCAAATACGGCTAGGTAGCTATTTTATATTATGACATGAGTTACTTATAGCTTATTAACTTTATCAAATCATATAATAAAAATTAAATAGTACATAGGCAGGTACATTATTCGTAAAGTATTTAGGCGCATAACCTATTAGGAAGATTTGTAATCAAAATCGTTCCACACAAATCCATATATCCTTTTAAAATCTTCGATCAACTACCTAGTTGATCGAAGTTTAAAATGCTCCATTTCTTAAATGCTCTAGGTAAAATCTTGTGAAAATTTAGGTGAAGTAGCAAGTTTAGGACATTTTATATAAAGTGAAATTAACTTATAAAACAACAATAAAACAATATTCATGGACATTTAACACGACGCCCTCTAGTCCCAAACTAAGCAAAGCTTGTAATATAGGAACTAGATGCTGATAGAATACTTATATACTTTTTTTTGTAAATACATACTTATTACATAGTAACACCCAGATATAGAACATCTATGTTTTGCCACGCACAAATGTTTATTCTTAGTGGGGATCGAACCCACGACCCACAGCACGGTTATAAAACTTAATCTAAATTATACCTAAACCTTTTTCAGTTTGCATAAGTACCGATGTAAGCACTGCAGTTGGGGCAGTAATGATTCGCATTATTACAGGAATTCATGCAGTACGGGACACAAACACATGGCCAGCAACTGAAACAGAAACATTGTAAAGTGTAGTTCTAAATATTATATAATACCTACTTGACAGGCGTCACAGCTCAGTCGGTAGTAGCTCTGCCTTCCGTGCTGTGGGTCGTAGGTTCGATCCCCACCAAGAACAAACATTTGTGCGTGGAAAACATAGATGTTTGTTCTATTCATGGGTGTTAGTATGTATTATAAGTATGTATTTAAAAAAAAAAGTATATAAGTATTCTATCAGCCATCTGGTTCCCATATTACAAGCATTGCTTAGTTTGGGACTAGAGGGTGTTGTGTCAAATGTCCCTGAATATTTATTTATTATTTATTTACTACATATAGTAATTTATTATAGTTAATCCTCTGATAAACTAACTGAACATAATAATGGAACTATTTACACAGATAGTGCGGTTATTATTACCTATCTGTAGAATACAACTCACTAATAGGTAAATTGTTTTGTGATGGGTGGATGTGGATAGATATATTATTAGGTACTATATATTGACTCATACATCATGTACCTATGAGTCAACTTCATTAGGTCGTCACGTGTCTGGAGTCTGGACTCATAAACGTTTATAATATTGGTGGAGGCACCAATTGGTTCTATTTTTAACCCCCGACGCAAAAACGACGGGGTGTTATAAGTTTGACGTGTCTGTGTGTGTATGTGTCTGAGGCAACGTAGCTCCCGAACAGATGGACCGATTTTGATATTGTTTTTTTTGTTTGAAAGATTAATTAGTCGGGAGTGTTCTTAGTTTGATGAAAATCGGTCCAAGATTCGGGGGTTTTTTAAATTTTTAATTTAATTACTTGTAACCCTATAAACGCACTGAGTTTGGTGGCAGTTGGTCACCGTACCAAAAAGGTACCGGGCAGTTTGAGTCCCTAATCCCTATACTGATTCTATAGTTAAACTGTAAGTTTTCAAATATGGACTATACTTATAACAAGGGCATAAAAATCATTGAACTGTGAGGAGTGATCTATAAATTAATCACATTACGTAGGTACTTAGGTACTTACAGAAACACGCAGAGTAACACAGCGATAACGTGAGTTCTTGTTGTTGCCTTCCTCTCGACTCTGGTAACGATAGGGACCATGCACGATGGACATGTGATTTGTGCAGGTTCTGGGCCCATTGAACTCATGATGATTTTGGTTCTGCAGGGGTATGCCAATCAAAGTTGAACTGCAAAGTTGAACTGCAAAGTTTTAAATCATGGTCAGTTCATACTAACTCATAGTTACTCTGTGACTAAATAGTGACATTATGACGTCATTTGATGTGTTTTCGCGCATATTTTGCTGTCAAGTGTCTAAAAAGAATGATCACGTGGTACAAAATTGTATCACGTGACCTGAAGAAATTACACTGGGCAGTGAAATATAACTGGACAGCAAAAGATTGGCATACGGGGGCTGGAACGCAAAAGCAATTGTCTAAAGTCTAACTAAATAAATATCAGTGGAATATGTAAGCATTAGGAGAGATACCATGTTAGAAAGCTGTAATTCTCCGATACGCTCTAGATATCTCGGAAAAACTGAAGTTAAGTAGGGATATTGTGATACACTCAAAGACCGGATTTTAGAGAAAGGTTTAGGATCTGGATAAACGCAAAAATAAAGGAAAAGCACTAATAAAACAGTAGGTTTCCATAGGTAAAGAAAAATAAGTGAAATAAATAAAATTCTAACTTCACTCACCTAGTCAGGTTATGATACTATCGATAAACTGTATAAAAATACCGTCGATAAGGGTTATCAATACGACTACACCTTTCTGATGATAACAGAAGACTAGTTATAACAATTTATGAGTAGAGTCCAAGATAAGTAATCTCATCGGATATTATATTTAGTCAAAAAAGTTTGTTTACCGAATTTATATAGGGTCCTAACAAAATTGATGCTAGCCGGTCGCTAAATTATCATTTTGATTGTTGTCAGATTTTTATTGATATTTGTCAGATTCTTATGGTATCAGAGTTGACAATCAGGGGACAATGAGAAACCCCAACATTTTTTAAATCATTGGTCGTGCTTGTGACCTTGATCCCATCGGAATTGGTAGGCCCCCGAAAGCATTGCAGTTAAGTGTCTCAAGTACTTATTAGGAATTCAATTTATTATTCATTGCCCGCACTCATTGATAAGTAACTCCCTTTGGTTGTGATTCACCAAATATAATGAAGAGTCAACATCACCATGGCCTCATTGCATTGGCTTGTTCCACCGTTACGTTGTATAAAAAAAAATCAAAGCCGCAGAATTTAAAAGTTTATTTGAATATTTTACTAGTTTTACTAATCGATAGAAAACGTCAAATCTGAGGCAACTTAACTTTCTATAGACATAAAATTAAAATTGTTTTTAGGTAGGTATGAAAATAAAAACATGATATTTCTTTGATTAGCTAATTTATTTTATTTACATTAATGCTAAAGTAATATTAACAAGCAATACAAGTAAGTAACAACATTATGAAAATATGTTCTTACCCTCTTTATTTTAGTTTTTTTTTATAACTACAGGGAGTTTCTTGCATCTTGTCATATGAACAAAAAAAAAGAACTTTTATGTACAGATTTATCTCGCTAGCTATAATTTCAAATGCCATGGATTTTCCTTAAATATTTTTTAAAAGTCCTAACCATTGTTAGTGCAAAAACACGTTCGATCAAATAACATTTCATTTGATCGAACGTTATAAGTAAGTACTGTATTTGTTTTAAAGTTATACAAAAATCATTTTTGATAATTTTAAAAAGTTTTGTAGATTAAAAAACGGATAAAGTGCGGACTCCCAGATATATTACGAAAGAAAATATTTGATTTCTAATTGTGTGGAACCATAAGCGCGTGACTCTGCTCAGGTAATAGATATTTACAGTCATTTTTACAGTATCAGAAAAATCCAGGATGATTTTAAAACATCGCAGTATAAACTATCTCCTATGTTAATTGTAAAATAATGATAACAGCGGTAAAGTTTTTCTTTTTTCTCAGTTATTGTAACTGCCAAGATAGGCGTTGCAGTTAGGGCAGTAGTGGTTCGCGCTCATGCAATCATCCATGCAGTACGGAATGCAGACACAGGGCCAGCATCTGGAAATCATTAAAAAGCCTTTAAAATAATTAGTTAGGTGATTATGCTACTTATATTTATTTTTATATTCGGCATGACTGATAAAACCCCATTTTGGTAACCACTAGGTCATTAACACTTTTTTTGTAAGTAGGTATACCTAGGCACAGATAATATAATACTAGATTAGGGATCTACTATAGTCTAATACAGTCTAAACCGGGAAAGCCCCCTGGTCTCGCTATATCGCGTCGCAGATAAAAATTACGATTATTCCCAGTAGGTCCTAGAGGAACTTACCCTATTAGACAAAGGATCAACGCAAACAAATGAGTCCTCGTCGTAGCATTGGCTTCAACCCTGGTAACCACTTCAGCGTGGCAGGACTTGCATGTCACGTGGGTGGGCCTTGGCCCCATCTGCTGCGCCATGATCACTGTTGGAGCCATTATCACTGTAGGAGCGCCTGGTTGTTGATAGTGGATCTGGGGCCCTGGGGCGGGGTACCCTGGCTGTGGTTGAACGAAGCCACTGTATGGTGGGGGATTCCCCTGTGGCGGTGGGTTGATGACTGTAGTGCCATGGTAGATCGATTTCGCTGAAAATGCAAAATTTTATTGTCAAGTAAAGTTTTTATTAATATATTTTTAGTGCCTATTTCAATGCCCAGCCAGCAGGGGTTCAATCAAAGTTGAACTGCAAAGTTGAACTGCAAAGTTTTAAATCATGGTCAGTTCATACTAACTCATAGTTATTCTGTGACTAAATAGTGACATTATGACGTCATTTGATGTGTTTTCGCGCATATTTTGCTGTCAAGTGTCTAAAAAGAATAATGAAGTAATTACACTGGGTAGTGAAATATAACTTGACAGCAAAAGATTGGCATACGGAGGCAGAGCCATGTCTGTCCATTTTTCTGGTTCTCTGTCAGACTTTAAGCAAACCTACGTGCCTAGCATAAATTAGAAATCTTTTAAGTAGTTTTGTTCCTCTACCAGTATATAACATAATAAGTAATATTTAATTTAATATCACTGTCGATAAGTTTCCTTTTATAATGCATGAGCATTGCGCACGTAGCAATATTTAATGGCGATTTTTTTATTCACGAATTGCCAATTTATTTTAACTTGTAAATTAGGGCTCTAACTCCACAAGGAATGAAAGGAGACATTTGTACCCATTGCAACTAGAAAAAAAACTGCCTTAAAAATACCAAAACCGACTTGGTTACCTATACCTTTTCTAACGAGTACCTTGTATCTAATTGTAAACATTTTGGTTTAAAATAAATATTTATTTGATATTTAATGTAATTTTGATCTAAATTGCTACGGTCTGCTAAAGCCTGAAGCGACTCGAGTACAATGGTGTCGAAAAAATATGCGTCCGAGTTGTTTTTTGGAGAAAACAAGCCCTATTATAGACAAGAACCTTATTAAAGGTACACTTAGCCAACACTTACCTTCTGAATCCATCACAATTACTTCTTTAACACAGACGACAGAAGTTTTTAAACACTAAAACTTATATGTGACTATTTTCCCTGTATTCGTGTGACTGTGTCGTCAAATACTGAGAAACGCAATGATAACCAAAATCAGCCGTGATATTGATAACAAATAGATAGAAGGACTATTCACAATCTAGGCTTATCTGCTGTGAGTTGTTTTTCCTTGAACTGCGCAGTTTTATTCGTGACTATTGTTATAAAAACTCGTAGGTATAGCGACAAGCATGAGTTTATGAACACAGTACGTACAGCGTGCCCGCTTGGTCTCGAATGCGCATTCTCATTTATTAACTTGTTTCGTAGAACTATTATTGGTTCTGTGCATCATTGACCTTCCTCCTCTCTTATCGATAAGGCCAAGGGTGTCAAAAAGACAAAAGAAAATAATAAAATTAATGTAACAGTTATATTTGGCCCACACAACGAGAAAGTCTACAATTTAATTAGTACTTATAAAATTGTTAATTTCGAGTATGTTTAACCAACGTAAACAAATTGCAACCTAAATAAAGTTACCGGGGCCTAGGTACTTACAATCGTCTCTCAACTTAGCCATTGTTTGTTTTTGTCGCTAAACAAAACTATATGGTACTATTACGGTACCTAGTTAACTATTGACAGAAGTTGAGAAGTGACTTTTGGTGACTTATGATGAAAATGGTTAAAAATATTACCATTTCCCTCACTCTCTTTATCTCCGAAGTTTGTAGAGTGATAAATCTTATGTTATAGAAGTTAACGTTGATTTTTCAGGGAAAATTAAACAAAGCCTCTAACTTGCATAGTTTATGAAAAAAAATCAATTCACTGGTTTGGTTCAAAGGCCTTGGTAAACGAGTCCATTCACACTTGACCGGTCTTGTTATTTAGTAGATTTCCTTTTTCATCTTCTGTTTTTAACTATATGACGTAACTACCGATGTACGCGTTGCATTCTGGACAGTAGTGTTCGGCGTTTTTACAGTCGTTTATGAAGTAGGTAGCGATTGCGCAGGGAATGCAACTGAAAAATTAAAACACGGTCTTGAAAATGGAAATTAAATAAGAACCAAACAGTTTCATACACACGTAAACAAGTGTATTTGCCGATATGAGAATTACAGCATTGGTATGCCAATCAAAGTTGAACTGCAAAGTTTTAAATCATGGTCAGTTCATACTAACTCATAGTTATTCTGTGACTAAATAGTGACATTATGACGTCATTTGATGTGTTTTCGCGCATATTTTGCTGTCAAGTGTCTAAAAAGAATGATCAAGTGGTACAAAATTGTACCACGTGACCTGAAAAAATTACACTGGGCAGTGAAATATACTCTCCTCAAGTTAATATACAACAATAGCACTCCACTATAAAACTCCTCAAGTTAATATACAACAATAGCACAGCAAATATTAAACTAAATAGTACAGGACCAACATTTTCTATCAAAAAAGGAGTTAAGCAGGGCGACCCGCTATCACCCATACTGTTTACAGCAACTCTCCAAGAGATATTCAAAACACTAACTGTTTCATGGGCGACAAGGGGCATCGACGTCGGTGGCAAGCGCCTCACTAATTTGCGTTTTGCGGACGATATTGTTCTTTTCGCACCAACAGCACAAGACCTGCAGCAAATGCTTGAAGAACTAAGCGCGGCGAGTCTTGAGGTTGGACTTCAAATAAACCGGTCGAAGACACAAATAATGACCAATAGCACGAGACGTAGGGTCGAGGTAGATGGGCAGGTTATACAATATGTTGATGAGTACATTTACTTGGGCCAGCTAGCGAGCTTCGATAACAGGCAGGATAAAGAAATCGATCGCCGTATTGAGAACGCCTGGAAGAGCTACTGGTCCATGAAGGCGTATATGAAGGGAGACCTTCCTCTGTCACTAAAGCGCAAACTCATCGACACTTGTATCCTGCCCGTCCTAACCTACGGTGCACAGACATGGTCATTGACCGAGTCGCAGAAGTCCAAACTCAAGATTTGCCAGAGAGCCATGGAACGCAGCATCCTTGGTTTCAAGAGGATTGACCGAGTGCGAAACACCATGCTGCGTTCATTAACAGGCATTGCCGATGTGGGCAACAAGACCGCTAGGCTTAAATGGGGCTGGGCGGGGCACGTCAGCCGGATGCCGCCCGATAGGTGGGCAAACATCATCACACCCTGGGTCCCTGACGGACGTCGGCCTCGTGGTCGCCCTAAAAAGCGCTGGCGGGACGACTTGGACGCCTTTGAAAGGAGATGGTGGGAGGAAGCCCAGGAGAGAGAACATTGGAAGTCTTTGGGGGAGACCTTTGCCCAGCAGTGGGACGAGATAGGTTAAGGAAAAAAAAAAAAAAAAAGTGAAATATAACTTGACACCAAAAGATTGGCATACGGGGGCTGATGTGAGACTTAAATGTCCATACCATACGCCATACTCCCCGTAAATCTCACGAATATGCCATGATTGTATAACGAGTTGCTTAAACATTGCCCTGTCTTTACGTTCAACAAAAGACTCTTGCTACTCTACCAATCTATAGATGAATCGTTCTTTCGGCAAACTGTTCTTCGACAAAAGATTCATTCAGCGAAACACTCTTCGATGAAACCTTTTTTTGCCGGACAGAACATTCTTCGGCAGAGCGTAATTCGGTAAACCATAGCAAGCTCTAAGCTTTTAAATAATAGTGTAATTTATTTATTTCAAAATAAACAGTTTGAGTACTTACCAAACTAAACAAAATGCCATAGCGAAGAAGTGAGTCTTCCAAACTATTTTTCTTTCACATCTCGTCTGCACTTGTGCTTGGCAAGACTTGCAAGCAATATGCGCTGGCTTTGAGGTAAATGACGTTATTACCACTCCGCCGGCTACTGTAGTGACCATCCCATTTTGATGATGTTGGACCACAGGCGGGCCCATGTGATGGTAGTAAGGATTCGTGTGCACTCCAGGCCTTAATGCCACAACTCCAGGACTGAAAGTGGGCCCAACTCCGACAGGCGTTGATGTAATTTGTGACGTTGTTGGCTCCAAGGTGTACGCAGGAGGTGGTAAAGGGTGGTTCTCCGTAGTCGATTCAGTATTCCCATGATAGACTGATAAATTTTCCTTTCCTAAAAGATAATAGACATGATTGATCAGCCGTAAAGTCGTTTTGTACACCTGCTAAGTCTACTGATAGCTGTGATTGAAAATGCGCCTTTTGTCAAAAATACTAAGTATACACAAAATAAAAAAGCTTACCGTCAATTTCCATTTCAATAATGCTATTTTTCCGTTTCTAACCAACTTCAAAATGTGGGAGGTTCCCGAGTCAATTGTATGTCAAAACACTTGTCGGCAATCAAGAGACTGTTTGGATGACTGTCCTATTCCATGTTTTAGCTAGTATAACTATCGATAACCTAACGCGGATCTGGTCATATCTGTTAAAGAATTCATAATCGAATATTATCGCAAATCGATAATATTGACGTGACTCATATTCGGTTCTTGCAGTACAATAATATGAATCACATATATAAATAAGTATGAAGCTAATAATAGGTATAGTGCTGTGTTTTGTAATATTTTATTAAGTTATTTGCAATCATTTATTGTAACTTCCGATGTATGAATTGCAGTTCGCGCAGTAATGGTCAGCGGTCAAGCAGTCGTCGAAGCAGTATGGGACGAAGGCACAAGGCCAGCAACTGAAATCAAAAGATGTTATTTACTTTGCCGTTTATTTTGTGATAAAATTCCGGCATACTTATTGATCAAGTGAGATAGATAAGTAGCTAGATTCTCTTTATTGTGCACACCACTTAAAAATAAATTTACATGAAACATACTTACCAAAATTGGTAATAAAACGCTTTAGGAGGTAGGTACAATGGGCGGCCTTATTGCTAGTAGCAATCTATTCCAGGCAACCGTTGGATAGTCAAAGTCAAAGTCAAAATTTCTTTATTCAATAAAATCACAAGGATCATTTAGAATCGTCTTATATAACTAGGTGATTCTAGGTGCCAGTTCCACTGATGGTAAGCAAAGCGAACAAAGCTTAGTTCGGGATGAACTACCAGTTAGTTGAAAATACGTACTCTGCAGGCCTTTGATTCCCCATACAAAACAAAATATGCATTGAAAAATTGGATTTTCAAAAATAAAATGAACTATGAACTCCTAACTTACCCTAGTAAACAAAGCGCTAATGCGCTACAGTGTGTTCTTCCATTAGCATGTTGATCAACTCTAGTTATGATATCAGCGTAGCAAAATTTACAAGTCGTACGCTGTGGTTTTGAGCCTAAGTTCTGAGTAACAATCACTGTTGGTGCCATGGTGATTGCTCCCGAGGCAGTTCCTGGCAGCTGTGAAGTGTGTGGTGGAGGATAGAGCCATACTTGGGCAGGGCCGCTGTACGGCGGGGGGTTCCCCGGTACCACAACAGTTTCTTGGTGGTAGATAACCGTTTCATTCACTGAAAATAATAAGGACCACTCAAACTTACTAGTCGTTCCAGATACCTTCTGAGAGTATCGTGACTTTACTGTTTTGGGTTATACTAGCATTTTCGTTTAACTTGTTTAGACGGAATTAAAGTTGGTGGGTCACTCTGATTCCGTTAACTTGGTCGGTGACATTTTTAAATGATTAGACACAAATATTTTTTATAAAGATCATTGATTAAACATGACAGTCATTAGACCTTATTAGACAATTTTGATGTCTGTTGCAGACTTATAGCGAGTTACACAATCCTCCTGCCGGATATTTTGACCTGATAAGTTTAGCTTAAAATAATTATTATGTAGGTTTTAAGCTCTATAATATGTAACGGCGTCTGGAGAAGTTCGCACGATTTTTCGTAGAGTGGTAGTAGCAACGACAGCCCGACTGCAGCGAGTTGCGAAATCTACACGTAGTATATATAAGTATAACTCATTATTTTATCGCTGTCATTGAATAATAGACTCTATGGCGTTTCTGTATAGAGTACTATAATTATTGCGTTGACAATTTTTATTTGGCTACGGGGCCAGATAAGTTTTTATGCACTCTACTTACCCGTTGTCATTTTAATTGTTTTTAATTCCTGGCACTTAGTTTTTCAAGCACACGCGCAACAATCGTTAATTTCCAAGGTTTTGCTGTGAATGCTACGATAATTTTTGATATCAATCGATACCCAAATAAATTAAAATAAGCAAGTGACGCGTAGAACCCCGATAAAAGAAGCTTGCTATCAAAATACCTAACGTACCCAATCTACCTGTGTACTATTTCAAGTTACAAGCTAAGTATAGAGTACCTAATGTTCTCATCAAAAAATTGGAGCCATAAGAGCAAACGAAACTTTTTGTTTGGTATTTTTAAACCGTGTTCGTCCGAAGCCGTGGTGGTCCGGGATGAAGCCCATTTTTCATTTAGGTGACAAACTATTAGCATCATCATCGTTATCCTTAGCTTGAACTCACCCCCTCCTGGGCATAGGCCTCTCTTTCTTTGTGCCCCTCATTTGCATAATTTAAAAGACAATCAATCTAACCTCTTTTTGTTTTCCCAGTAGGTATATCTCTAGATTTTAGTAACTTATGATGACTCACGCTTATTCCATTATTTAGTTTTATAAAAAAAACTATGTAATTAAAACATTACTTTCTAGTTTCGAGGTTGCTCGTTTTTATGGAATCATGTTGGTATTTTTAGGATAAATCTTAAAATTCTTCTTTTGTACTTCGTACCTTCTTAAGGTACTTCTTTTGATTAGGTACGCAGTTTATTAAAAACAAACACTATGCCAAATATTTTATTATTTATTTAATTATTATCCCACAGTCACATTACTTATCTTGTAGAAAGGAACCCCTTTGTTGAGAGAAACAATATTAATAATAAGTAATATTAAAAAAACATCAACATCAATAAACATCGTCTGATATTAAGGGCGTCTTGCACCAGAATCACTAAACGTATTTAACAGCTAAATCGATTTAAATCTGACTATTTGTATGACTTGACAACTCGCTAAATACTATTTAAGAGTTAAACGCGTTTAGCGATTCTGGTGCAAGCCGCCCTAAGTATTACTTTCAAAGTAAATCAAAAGATGTTATTCGTCATATTTCTGGTTGATATAAATAACACTAATCTCTGCTTTTTACACTTTTTTATTTTAGGTTGTTTGGCTCCTTATTTTCTTATCTTGCATAGTCGTTTGATGTTTATCGACCTTCATTTTAATCTTTGTAAGCTCCGATGTAGGCATTGCAGTTAGGACAGTAGTGGTTGGTGTTCTTACAGCTATCAGTACAGTAAGGAATGCAAACGCAGCACCACAAGCTGAAAACAAAGAATAATAAATTCTTAGTACGATCCTACTAATATCCTATCCTATCCTATTTAATATTATTATCTTACTAATACACGCGAGAGCAATGATTCCGGGTCACTTAAAGAATGTTAAAAATCTCGGAAACTAAAAATGATAGGTTAATGCAATAAATTGTATTTAATAGACAATGTAATACTCCTTAAATGAAGGTATTAAAACTTCTTAGTTATTGTAAAGTTATATCTTAAAAAAATCAAATTTGAAAAAGGGCCACTTTCGAAGATGGAACTACGAAATTACAGCATTTGGTTTTGCTTTTGTTTGTAATCTGTCATTTATGTGGGTATATAAACCATGTTGATAGTGCTCTATATTCATTATTCAAGCTGAAATTATGTCGCTTACGCCTGAAGAATGCACCAGAATACTTACAATGCTGGAAACCGGCCGGAGTCAGCGCGATACAGCCAGGACTGTCGGTGTGTCGCTGTCAACAGTACAAAGAGTTCTCCGACGTTACGAAGAAACTGGTTCTAACCTACGCAGACCAGGAACGGGCAGAACCAGGTGTACCACAGCACGAGAAGACCGATACTTGGTGAACACCATGCTTCGAAATCGCTTTCTCACAGGAACTGAACTCACAAATCAGTTTCGACGCCTCGGAGGAAGTAACCCAAGTGCATGGACAGTAAGACGTTGGCTTGCTGAATCTAACTTAAAACCCCTTAGACCTGCAAACGGCCCTAAACTGGAGCGTGGGCATCGTATTTCAAGACTAAGATATGCCCAGAGCCACGTAAATTGGAGTATTGAAGATTGGTCAAAAGTTATGTTCTCCGACGAATCAAAATTTATGCTCTACAAGCACGATGGAAGACACAGAGTGTATCGAAGACCAGGGGAAAGATTCAAGCAAGCATGCATCGAAGAAAAAGTAGCCTACGGTGGTGGGTCTGTACTTGTGTGGGCCGGAATTTCTTCTGAAAGTCGCACAGAGCTGGTGATCATAGAAAACGGCTCTTTAACTAGCGTAAGATATGTGGAAGAAATCCTCAATGATCATGTTGGTCCATTTATGGTCAATTTAGGTGAGGATGCTATATTTATGCATGACAATGCCCGACCTCATACAGGTAGGATTGTGAATGACTACCTTCAAGAGATGAACATTACTCGTATGGAGTGGCCAGCGCGCAGCCCGGATATCAACCCGATCGAGCATGCTTGGGACGAGCTAGGCAGATGCGTAAAACAACGAAACCCTCCCCCAATCACGCTTCGTGAGCTCAAAATTGCTCTCACAGAGGAATGGGAGAATATTCCCCAAAATCGTATAAGGAACTTGGTGTACAGCATGCCAAACCGCGTAAACGCAGTAATGGAAGCACGAGGAGGCAATACGAAGTATTAAAATTCAAGTCAAATCGTAATAAAGTTCAAAAATTTCATGTTTCCTATTTTTGTTTTAAGGAGAGATCAGCAGTTTTTTTCTTTATGTAATTTTGTGTTAATAAAATGTATGGTGACTCATATTTTTTTACTTTCATTTAAGGAGTATTACATTGTCTATTAAATACAATTTATTGCATTAACCTATCATTTTTAGTTTCCGAGATTTTTAACATTCTTTAAGTGACCCGGAATCATTGCTCTCGAGTGTATTATAAATGCGAAAGTGTAGATGTTTAGATGTTTGGATGTTTGTGTTTCAATCACGTCGAAACTACTGAACCAACTTTGATGAAACTTCGCATATATATAGTACGTAACCTGGATTGACACATAGGCTACTTTTTATCCCGAATAATTAACAGGATCTACAGGATAAATTGAACGAACGGGATTAGCAGCGCCAATTTAGCAAGAGGATGCTGTCATGTCACGTCAGTTTGACAGGACGTTGTACTACCTCTTTAGTCTAACGACTAACGTTTGACATTCGAGTACGGGTTCGGTGTAATGTCAAGTTTCTCAAAGAAGTGTCCGCTCGGTACACGCACAGATAATATACGCAGATTATATAATGTACACGGAAACGGTACCTACTCGCGTACGAAGTCGCGGGTAACTGCTAGTATAATAATAAGCAAGCCTTTGCATTTAGATGCAAAGGTTTGCTTATTTAGAATTTTAGATATAGATGATTTATACAGCGTCAAGGGCCATTTTTTACCCATACTACTATAAACGGGACGCTGTAGTGCCTGGGACATGACTTAGATGGAGTAGGCTTGCCCAACATCTATACAATCCTCTCAGCCTAGTCGGCCTAAGCCGCAGGAAAGACAAGATGAATACTTGCGAAACTGACACGATGTTTTTCTTTACCGTTTGAGAGCCCAGGCACTGCGCATCATAAATTTTTCGTTAGGATCGGAAAATCGGGGTGCTATTACTAGACCACTTAGTACAAAGCACTTGATCAGTAGTTTTAATTAGAAAAAGTGATGCAAACAGCAGATGGCCATCTTTTAGCAACCTATTCACACTGTCGAAAGCGCGTCAGTTTTATCTAATAAAATCAACTTTACTTACCCAAGCAAACAAAATCCTAGCGCAAATAAGTGTGTTTTGGTCGAAGGCTTTTGTTCGACCCTGCTTACAATCTCTACGTGACAAGATCTACAGACCATAGACGTTGGCTGCGGCCCTACTTGGGGCGCGACTATTACTGTTGGACTGGTCTGGATTACTGCAGCAGGTGGTCCATAGTAAGGGCCAGGGCCGGGTGGACCTGGTGGTGGGTACTCGGCATACGGTGGAGATTTCGAAGAACCATCTATCACTGTAGTGCCATGGTAGACTACTTTTGCTGGAAATGGTTAATGCCTTTTATGAAAATGAAATTATGAATTATGAAAATAAAATTTTATGAATGACTATGAAATGGTCGATGCCCAAAAAACCTGGCTGAATGACTTTTTGAAAAAGGTAAAGTCCAATACTTGTTGAAAATGAGGCTAATTAGCAGCAAAAAAAAACCATTTGAACTTGCAAATTGAACTTTAGGAAGTATAATTTTTTTACGATTTAGTTATTTGAAGATTTTATTTTCGAAAATTGTACACACAACAGATTGTTTTCTAGACGAATGAGATTATACAGAGGGGCGATTCCAATCTCAGTTGAATTGCAAAGTTGAACTGCAAAGTTTTAAATCATGGTCAGTTCATACTAACTCATAGTCATTCTGTGACTAAATAGTGACATTATGATGTCATTTAATTTGTTTTCGCGCATATTTTGCTGTCAAGAGTCTAAAAATAATGATCACGTGGTACAAAATTGTACCACGTGACCTGAAGAAACTACACTGGGCAGTGAAATATAACTTGACAGCAAAAGATTGGAATACGGGGGCAGTATCACATCAAGTAAAAAGCTAGGTATGTAGGATTATAATTACTTACTCTCCGAATCCATTATTTTCGTCGATAAATCGTAGTACGTATAAATTTTCCAAAACTGATGTTTCACCTGCGATGAAAACCGTTGTTCAAGTGATTGCTTTGCTAGCTTTTCAGAAATAAATATAGCGATAGCGTGGATGCTTTGATAATACTTATCAAAGTATCCACGAAAACTAGATAATTTGGAACTTATCGCTAAAACTCAATATTAAGTACAAACGGCGATGAAACATTTCATTAAACGAAAAATTTATGAAATTCTGTATCTTGTCTAAAGCATAAAATAAACATATTAAAAAAAATCGAAATTATTTTGGGCTGGTAGTTTTGTTTCATCTTGGCTAAAGGAGTTTTTAGGATCCAACGGATTTGTTAACGCATAGTTTATTTAGCACTATAGACGCACTATAGATGCAACAAGTGCGCGTGCGTATCCACTTGACACTAAAAAACGCCCTAAGGAGGCTGGTCCACCTACGTGTTATAAACTAATGACAAGACCACAGACGTAATATAGAAATAGAAAGAAATTATTTATTTTACGCAACATACAATTAGGTACATATTTACTTTATAATAAAACAATAAAATGCGTAAAAAGGAACCCACTCAGCAAATGCTAAAGGTGCACGGTCATTCCTTTAGCGCTGGTTTTCAGGGGTATATATAGGAAAACCAGCTGTTTGCTGTACGCTGTGTACAATGATGATGAGCTCTCGGCTGTATTCAGAGCCCGTCGAGCGCCACAAAGGGCCTCTATTTGTCCCACTCCCGACAGTCCCGACACCCAGCTCTACAAGCAATCGCCTAATTGAAACGTCACCTCGCCTGCGCCTGCCATCAAATCTGAATATGTGTCAACAGTTTTCAATAAAGTTAACGACGAAGATGTTTATAGAGAGTGCTAAATAAAAAGACCCGAAAACTAAAAAAAAACATACAACCAAATTAAGAACCTTCTCCTGTTTTGAAGTCGGTTAAAAATACACGCAGGGGTATCTTTCAGTTGAAAGGGCAGTACAAAATACTTTACATAGATAGATAGATAGAAGACCGTCCATTAATCACGCGAGGCTTGAAATTAAGAGGGTTAAGAAAAATCATGAAATATCACAAGGAGTAAGGGGGGTGTAGTAAGATATCACGTGTATTTATTTTTTCGTCAAACGCGCGATTACTAAAACCGTAAAGCGTCATGGCCTTTCATTTCAGAATAAAATTAAATTATAAAGATAATATTCTAAAAAATTTAAGATTCTTTGTAGGTACTAAAAAATACACGTGGTTTTGGGTGGGGTGGTTGTTAGTCTTAAACCTCACCACGTATCACCAAGGAGTAGGGGGGGTTAAAAAAACATCACGTGATTAATGGACGGCCTCTAGATACTGCACCATAAGGTCATATTAGATACATACTCAATGGTTCCTACCATTAAAAAAATGTATATAGGCTAGCTGTATCCTATCAGCAATCAGCACCCATGTAAAATGTCCATGAATATTTATTCTTAGTCGCAATGGTATGTTGCTATTTTTAAAGTCACGTGACACTTCTAACAAGCTCTTGACATTTTCTATTCTTCAGTAGAATGTCAACGTAGATTAGACGAGCTTGACTCCTCCCACAGTGCTCCTGTTAAATACAATATAAATGAATATAGCTGAAACAGCTGTGAAAAACCAACTAGCATGCAGGCTGCAGCAGTACCGCAACATACTCCAAGTGACCGTGGACGTGGAAAGAACTCAAGTGTTTCATAACTTGGTTATTGCTTACGCCGTAGCACGTTCATACTCCCTCGTTAAATATTTTCCTCAAGATTTAATAACACAAACTTGCGAGCTAATAAAATGCAAAAACTGCAGCTAAGTTTGCAACTTTGTTACGTTGAGTAGGCAGTCAGACATTAAATTACCGTTTAGTATATTTTTAGATACACTTACATACCTATAATCTTACCGAACTTAACTATCGCATGTAGAATAGATTTGGCAAAAGTATAGAATTTACGTATACGAACAGCAAGTCACGTGAATTCGGTACATTTTTGATATTTTCTATTCTTCAGAGCAGTATTATACTATGGCAGCTTGACTAGTGCAATGCCCAATAAAACAAACCGCACCATAAAAATAACACACATGAATATTCAGTTTCGTAGGTAACCATTGCATATGCAAACGATTCTATATCTCAGGCCCCCACCTCAGGCCCTAAGGAGTTAATGTTTTCATCCATTAACTCGGTCGAGCATTTATGAAATTCGTGCCCACGATCCGAACCTGATTATGCGGGCTAGTGGTATGTTTCGAAGTAGGGATGTCTAAATAGTGAGCACTAAGTAGTCTGGACTTTTCAAATATGAGGTAATTTTTAAGCACAATATATTTCAATAATTTTTATGGTCGACTCTACGAATCGGCTAAAAGCCAGTGAAAGAAAAATCCTTATGTTAAAACTGATTCTCTTAACTGACTATTTTCTGTGGATAAGCTTTCTGATTTATCCAAAAATCATGTACCTTCTCTGTTAGGTACCATGAACAGTTGAACATACACACGCAAACTTGATTCCCAGGTTATTTAAAAATAACCATTAGAATCATCCCAACTGTAGTTATGACGAGCGAGGATATTACCTAGGAACAGTAATTTATAATGATGCCAACCCTGCCTCATTTCGGATGGCACCTGAGGCGTTTGTTGTGTCTTGAGCTCAACCACTTTCATTAGACCCCTTATTAAACGTTACACAACCCGTAACGCACCCAATTAAGCAGGTAACAAGAGAAGAGAGGTAGGTCAATGAAGCTGGTGAATCCGAAGGTAGGCTAAACCGTCTTTGCTAATGGAATACAGATGTGATGATGAACAACATTTTGCGGTTCGTGGTAAATGCTTACACCTTGTTTTACGTTCTGCAATATTATAAGCATTATTAACCAGCCATTATGCCCGGTTTCGTAATGTGAATCTTCAATTTAATCAAAAAGTGTCAATAGATCATATAAGATCCGGAATCTAATTGAATTGTCTTTAAAATAGGTGAATACTATGTTAAAATGTTCTATATACAAAATATGCTCAACCATGGAAGCGAAAGTGCATGATGCGCTCCACGCCGCACGCCGCCCGCTGCCAAAGACAGAAGTGGCTGGCGCGACATTGTCCGAAAAAAGATGATTCTAAGGAGGAAGAACGACCCTTAGCCATGAGAAGTACGACGCGAGGAGAAGGAGGTGAATACTGAATACATTTACAGGCAATCATTTAAGTAAGTAAATGGTTTTTAAATAATTTTCGAGTCAAATTACACTCTGTGTTGTTCGGACTTTTTCCTTGACGATGTTATTGCCAAAATGTATGTAGGGTATCCGATGAGGACACTAGGCTAGGCTAGGTACTTATGTTATCCGGTAGCTTCATGTAGGTACTTATACGTTTTATATTTCAATAGTTTAACATTTATGTTTTTGCTCATCTTTCCTTCTTGTTGCGGCGGTTTGCCACTCTGAAACAATGTTTGCACACTGCCGGGCATCGACACGATAAGATATTACATCAGTGTCTCGAACAATATCGTTGTCGGCGCCGACACGGTGTGAAAGCGTCTACCTGTCCGACTACATCGTACTAGTTGTCGTGTCGTTCGTTAGCAATGAAAACAGTCAAAACTGACTCCCTTTCATTCACTTACCGGCTTTACCTTAGTTTACATACCTGAAGATTTAATACTCTACCATCAGTGGTCCCTTCCGGTAACCCTTTATAAGTCCGTCTAAGTGAAAACACAAACTGACTTTAGGGGTAGCGGTTGACTCTTCATTTGGACTCAACCAGGTAATTATAACGTTATACGTTACCTACGTCTCTTCTTTTTCTGATTCCTGACCTTATGTTCCATATTATTTTGGGCGGCTTTCTTTGTTTTCATGCGCGTAAATGTTTTTTTGTCGCTTCCACTGTGAGCGTTCCATAGTACTACCTACGTCTATCTCACACGCAAATCTACCCTGGAGGCCGATTCTAGACCGATAGACATTTTATCACGATAGATATATATCCCAAGAACTGTCAAAACTCAATAGTTTTTGACAGTTTTTGGGAGATATATCTATCGTGATAAAAAGTCTATTGGTCTAGAATCACCCCCTGTTTTTACATGTCGAATAGTTCGGCTTCAAGATAAAAAAACGCACTTTTAATTTTTGTGAGCTTTTTGTTGTAAATGTTTATTTTTATCAAATCGCAAAAAAAACCGCAAAAATGGAAAGAAAACCGAACAGCAAACCAAAATATAAGTCTACGTAACATCGCATGCATCAAGCAGTACCCAACAGTGCTCTAGTTTTTGTCGCAAACCACATGTGTTTTGAACGGTAAAAAAAGTAATCAAAACTTCCTTCTCAAAAATCGAACGGTCTGAAACAATTCTATCGGGAAAGAGAGAGGGCAATAGAAGAGACCAACCGGAAGTGACGTTGCAGGTAGATAATATCCGAGGTTGGGCCCTCGCGCTGTGCAGCTTCCGGTCCGAGGGGCTCTGACAACAATAATCTCAAACGTACGTAGGTAATTTCCAAATTGCACTAAGAAATCTATGGAGCCGTCTTCAATTGTTTTGTCTTCAGGAAATTCCTAACAAAAAACGAATTCAAATCACTGGTTGGTTAAAACATTGGTTAGTAAAACATTTATTTGCAACACACAAGAAAAACAATATACAAATATACTAAAGAAAAACATCAATAGATACAATAAATTAAACAGTACCTATAGCTTATTTCATCCTTCTTAGGTTTCATTGTGAATCGATAATTACCTAGTCAAAGGCTTGGAAAGTTTCGAAAAGTATTTTATCTCATAAATCAGAATAAAAAGACTGCGTACTCAAAAAGTTTTCTATCCACATAAAACTCCACAGTTTTCGGTAGTCTGACACCCCTAACTTAGTGTAGTGACCCCGGGCGCTCCCCAGTAAACATCGCGGGGTGACTTGGGACACCTGGGTGCAACACTCGACAACTTAAGTACAACGATACTTAATGAAACGTAAACATTAGTACTTGGGATTACGGTTGGAATCTTATTGGTAAAGGTAGAGACGGAAAAATATTCCGATGTTATTTTTTTGTTTTTAATTTTCAACATGCACACAAAAATGTTATGAGACTACAAAGGTGTGGCAATGAATTAGCTAAATAAGTAATTTTTAATAAGTAAACAAATACTTGTTTTCTACTGACGGACCACTATTTTTACCCGACTACGCTGAAGTGCAGATATAAAAAACATAGAGTTATAAAGAAAACTCTTATTAGTTTTCACATGAGTGGTAAAACAATGTCACCTTACTAATATTATTTTGTGCGAATTGTTTTAAAATAGGTCAAAACACGAATGTTTGCATGTGAAAAGGGTGGTACTAACCACGCCGCAAGCTTCGAAGACGATGCTATAAATTCAAATCAAGATGTTTGTTCAACCAGTTGTCCCGAAGTTGGTGAATCCCCAGCTAGACGTGTTCGTGTTAAGATCAATTAGTGACTCTGACTGCGAGTTTCAAGTGTCGAGCATTGTTTAGATGTTATTGTGCAGATACGGGAACAACGAATTGGTCCCGAAACGGGACGTCGGGAATGGTATAAAATAAACTGTATTGTGGCAGCACCGATATGGTAGAACGCGAATCGAAACTGTGAGAATTGTGCTATTTCATTTTTGATAGTTATTTTTGGTGCTTTTTTGTATTTACTAGAAAAGAATGCTCTCTCTAGCAATTTTTCCGTGTATTTTTTGTTTGTGACATCATTCAATATTAGCAATGTCTCAGTAACATACAATTTGCCAGTAACCTGGCTATGCGCGGTATTCGTAGTATTTCATGGCAATACATACCAAAGGAGAATGCACGTTCAGTAGGTACGAGTGCAGTAAACATGTAGCTACAAGGTACTTTTGTAAAAAATGAACATTATAGAATATGAACAACAATAAACAAAATGTCTAATCTGCGTCATATTTTTCCAAAAGGGCTATGTCCCTTCGTGTTGGTTTACGGCCGTTCAATGTGGTGGAAGTGCGTGGAAACACAAAGATACGGAGGCTACATACGTCATAAATACACCACAAAATGTGGTCGTTTTAAATGTTGATAGCCAGGTTTATTTCCTGCATACTGGGAAAATACACCATCGGCCGATGTATACCTACATGAAACCGTACAAATAATATTGATTTTGACTCAAGTTAGAAATTCCACTCGACCGCAACTTCGTTGTACACACATGTAAAATTCTCAAAATAAAACTTAAATCATTCTCCAAATCTTGTAAGAATATGTAAATCAAAGTCATAAAAAAAACACTAAAATCATAAGGATTATTTAATTTTAGAGTTCGGTAAACTCTGTAGAGGTACAAAAAATTCGTAGCTGTAGAGTACTATGGTCCGGTGAGTTTATATATTCCTATCTAGAATGTCTAGGTATAATGTCGAACAAAAACGCTAATAAATTAATAAACACACGTACACACCTGAAACCTTAATAAGGTTCATCGTTTGCCATTTGAACTGAAAAGGCAATCTTCACACTACCTCGCACCTAATAATCCCACCTACGATTTCGCAGTAAAGAACACCTTCGTAATTTGCGTCCCGGCACGTATCGTGGTGGTCCTAATCAGCGCGTATTATTTGATTCTGACCACGTAGTTTGTGGACTAAATCGAGACCATGTTCTTGGAATTGCTGGTATTCCAGTGGGGTGAACTTGATTGAGCGAGTATGTACAAAAAGTGGGTGCGGTCAACATTTCGTGTGTTCCTTTCATCGTGAGCATATTATTAATCTCAATAAAAAAGCTGTTAGCTTAGAAATTAATTACATAAGTTCAAGGTTTTCAAATTTGTTCATAGTTGCATCACTAGCATGTTTCATTTCATAGTTGCATGATTCAGCGATTATGAAAATAACTGATGGTAGAGATTTGATATTAGAAATGCGGACTTATAATAATTATGCATTTTAAAGACGGACTTACATTTTAACCACAGGACTGTATGTGTAACCCGTGCATACCCGGGGCGGGTCCACTAGTGATTTATATTTGAAACAAGAAGAACATTTAAAACGATATCCACCCGCTATCCCCAAGCTAAACTACTCTATAATTCAGCTCGAAACATCACACGGCAGGATACGGGCAGACGTTTCCATTTCCCGAATGTTGTGGGATTTTAAAAGTGTCTAAGCAAGTAATTGCTCTGCCTGTTACCGTGCGGTGGATCTGTAAACTTCCTTTCGGTCTCACCCCGGATTGCGGTTTGTGGGTGATTCCTAAAATAGTTTTCCGTTTTGCAAACATAGTTGCGTAGCTGATGACCTCTGTTGCGTTGTGGGAGATTGTACTGCTGAAGCCAGAGGTGCGAATCTGATTCAGCATCGGGAAATGACAACATGATTTTTTCTTTTTTATAAGAGTGAGCTATGGAATAAGCAGATGGCCCACTTGATGTTAAGTGGTAACCTCTGCCTACAGCAATGCATTGCCTCACTGAGCTGAGCACGTCCTTGCGTCCACCACTCGGAAACGTAAAGATGCTAAGTCTCATATACCTGTCGGTACTTACACTGGTAACCATACCCAACACAGCAATGCGAGCATCATTGCTTAGCGACAGAATAGGTGTGGTGGTAGTACTTTCTCAGACAAGCTTTTTCACAAGAAGCTCTAGAGGTAAATGGTAAATGGTAAATAACAAATCTAGTAAATGTTCGGCTTATTCCTGACAGATAACAAAGACCAGATAACTGGATACCTCAGAGGATTTTTTTTCTTCGTAGATAACCACGGTTATCTGTCAGAAATAAGCCAAATGTTCATATTTCAGCCACATATACTTTGTTGCTTTGTCATAAGCTTTGTTGTGCTGTTGTGTGTGTGTTTCAAAATAAATGCATTTTATTTCTTTCTTTCTTTTCTTATATAAAGATTTTTGTGAAACAAGCATTGTAGAAGTCGTGATGACTGTAAAAATATTAATACATACGTCACTTACTTCACTTACTCAAGACTGGAAACAGGTAGCTATGTTGTTCATAAAACGACTTATGTAATAATTAGGTACCTACCTAACTAGTTAACTTCGACGTACTTAGGGCGGCTTGCACCAGAATCGCTAAACGCGTTAAACTATTAAATAGTATTTAAAGAGTTGTCAAGTCATATAAATACGTCAAATTTAAGTCTATTTAGCTGTTAAACACGTTTATTGATTCTGGTGCAAGCCGCCCTTAGTCCAGGAAAAAACTAATATAAGGAACTTGGGTACCTGTGTTTAGGATATGAGTCATTTTAATGAGTTTGAATAATCTCAACGGACAGACAGACATCCCTTCGAACGCGGGAGTCGCGTGTCTCTTTGATGTGGGACATGGGGTCCGGCGTGGACTTAGCTCTGTTTAATTGCTATCTCGTTATTTCTGGATTATTTACAAAGTAAAAACTCGTTTAATCACACTGATCTGCTCTAGGAGTTTCAATCAGCAAGCTGCCCTGTGTGCGCCTAATTGCCGGAAATATTTGTTTTAATGTTTCAATCGTTTGTTTTAATTACATTTTTGTTTGTATAGTGCTTGTGCGTGATCAAAGTCAAACACAGTGGTGGTCGCAGTCCGCTCAAACCAGTTTATAATTATGTAGCTTTTATAAAATTAATGAAACGAATCACTGGAAAAAATTAAGAAAGTTTGAAGATCAAAAAGGGGGCCAGATTTCGAAATTGTTTTTTACTAGCAGTTACCCGCGACTTCGTCAACGAAAAAAAATATAATACTAACCTAAAAAATAAAAATTGCTTAACCAAGGTACGAAATGGCTATAACCCAAAAGGACGAATACCGACAATAGGTAGTCAAATTATACTTTTATTTCAAAAAACCTGATAAGAGCCACTTTTTTAACGATAGTATACAAAAGTGGCTCATCACAGGTTTTATATGTCTCTTGGAAAAATCTAGATTTTGTTTTTCTTTTAAAACTTACTGAAATTCGTTACATGTTGACTGACACCGTCCCACTGCCGTGTCCCAACTGTCCTGTCCCGAGTTAATTCGGGTTCATTGTCTGGCATTTTTTCGCGTATAATCTTGTTAGGCAAATCCAGGGCCGTGACATGGGTCGGATTGTGTTAACACATAGCAGTTTCAGTAGTTTTTTGTACATTTGCTGCTTATTTTACACTAAGTAGCTTCTGCCCACGACTTCGTCTGCGTCCCGTTTTATCCTGTTAATTTTTATAATATATTCCAAGTTTCATCCAAATCGGACCAGTAGTTACAGCGTGATTGAAACACAAACATCTAAACATCCAAAAGTCTAAACTTTGACATTTATAGTATTAGTGGGATGGAAGTACATTGAGCAGACCCAAGTTAGACCAAGTTGCTATTGCAACTGCTAGAGAACAAACGTACAAATGTATGGGAATGTTCACGAGATGAGTTTTGTTTTGTATTTTATACCGATTGAAGAATGTTAAGGCTAAGCCCTCTGGAATTTTAATTATGGTAACCAACATTTTATGAGCGTCATCTTGAAGCAAACAAGACATTATCCAATCAAGTTGCAGGTGTGTATCTCTCTTTTGAAAATTTTATATAACCCTTAACAAATAAAATGAGGGGTTATGATGGGGTTGTTTAAGGCTCTTGTGTCTTGTTTTATTTTTGATTCGTGGCCGCTTTTTTTCGTACCGAAAGCATGAATTTCTGTTATCTATACCAATTATAAATCGCCGTAATCTTAGTATTAGTTTGTTGGTTTTCGATAAGTGAGAATCAAGATACTCGCAGTTTTTGTATGTAGAAAAATCGTTTGCTAATCTCCCGCTAGAGGCGCTTATCGGATTTGCATACAAAATATCTTGCAAGTCGCTTTTCGTTTCAACCAACAAAATAAAACGTAAACTACGCGGATTCAGGATCATTTGATGAGATGTTTCCCATATCATCATCATCATTTTAGCCTGGTATCACCCACTGCTGGGTATAGGCCTCCTTCATGCAATGCCAGCCTCCTCTGTCTTGTGCGCCTCTCAACCAGGTGTTTCCTGCGACCTTTACGATGTCGTCGACCCATCGCGCTTTCGGACGACCCAGATTCCTTCGGCCCGATTTCGGCCACCATTCCGTCAAGGCTTTACTCCACCGGCCATCACCACGTCTAGCCAGGTGTCCTGCCCAACTCCACTTGAGACTTATTGCTCTATCTCCGACGTCGTACACTTTTGTACGGCGACGGATTTCGGTGTTGCGAACTCTATCTAAGAGTGTTATGCCGAGCATGGCTCGCTCCATGGCCCTTTGTGCAATTCGTATTCGGTGCACAGTCTCCTTAGTGAGCGTCCATGTCTCGGCACCGTATGTCATGGTAGGTAGGACACACTGGTTATAGAGACGGGTTTTCAGGCATTGTGGGATCTTCCTTGATCGGAACACATCTTCTAGTTTGCCAAATGCTGCCCAACCAAGCTGTTTCCCATAACAAAGAAAAATTTACGTCACTTCAACATCAATAATTTTAACCATTACCTACAAGAAGTTTTCCCATCCCAAGACCTGAACAAAGTTCTGCTTTCTGAAACGTAATATCAGAATCCTCAGCAAATAAAACTTTCCAATTATAGGATGTGCTTTAAAATCCCGGTTTGTCTGGTATGTCATACCATAGACAAATAAAAAAATAGACCAGCAGACGTTTAGAAAATATCGTAACCCGAAAATGGATTACCTTCAAAGGCGTGAGATGTCGCTGGGTGTATCGAATCGGTAATAAATCAAAACGGTGTTTATTTTCTTGAACCTCTGGCGCGCTGACACTATAAGCAGTACGGAAATAAACGTCAGATGACGCTATTTCTAAATTTTGCAAAGCGTATACCAAAATTCGGTTACAACGCGCGCGACGTTGACAGCTTGTGCTATGCAATGTCGAACGAGCGAGATAGAGTCTGGATGCAGAGCGGCAACAGCGCTCTGGTCGTATCAAGCTAGTAAAATAATAGATGTTTCGATTTTAAACCTGACGCCTTACCGCCAAGTGCGGTAACAAAAAAATACAATGATATTATATGAAATCTTAAATGTTTTTAGCTTGATAAAATAAAACATAAAAGGTAGGTAGACTTTTAATTATATATTATTAAAATATCACACCCAATAGGTACTTGTTTAGTTATGTACTGAAACATTACCATACATTACGAACCATTTAGGTACGAACAAATAAGTTTTCTGCGGGTGTTGCCTAGGTCTTTTGTTCCTAGGCTATCCTGTTCTAGTTTTACTACCTACCTACTTATAAATAATGGAATAGGTATGTCTGAAGAAGGTAGGTAGGTACCTATAGGTATATTTATCAATATAAATATTCTAAAGTAGGTATATGATTGACTAGCAGTTACCCGCGACTTCGTGCGCGTGTACAGTTTCCGTGTACCTACTGGAATGTCAAACGCTAGTTGTTAGACCAAAGAGGTAGTACTACGTCCTGTCAAACTGACGTGACATGACATGACAATGAAATCCTCTTGCCAATTGGCGCTGCTAATCCTTTTCGTTCCCACGCATAATGGGCCAACTTTGAGCCTAAATGCGGAAAAGGGAGTCCCTTCAATTTCAATTTTTCCTTTTCGTTCATTTTATCCTTTAGATCCTGTTAATTATTCGGGATAAAAAGTAGCCTATATGTCAATCCAGGTTACGAACTACATATATGCCAAGTTTCATCCAAGTTGGTTCAGTGGTTTTGACGTGATTGAAACATAAACATCCAAACATCTAAACTTTCGCATTAATAATATTAGGTAGTAGGATTCTAAAAATTTCAAGGACGTAGTTGCGTTGCGACTTATCATTAAACTTGGTGGTAAAACGGCTTGTCTACTCATTAGCAGTGCCTTGATCACGAATAAATTTGACAATCGTGAACGTATCGTAACGCTAGCGTATCCGAGATACACTGCGCGGTGACGCTACAACGTTCGGCAGTTGGGCTGATGTTGACGCGCAATATCACTCGAATACGTTAGGTTTACGTAACGCGGCGACTGTCAGATTTGTTCGTGATTACCCCTCAGTACCTATTGCCGAGTATAGCACATTTCTGCTCGAAAGTCCAGGTCGTCATGCCAGCGCTTCCTCGGGCGGCCGCGACGTCTTCTACCCCCTGGGGGTATCCAGCCTGTGACTCCTTGAGCCCACCTTTCCGCTACTTTACGACGTACATCGGCGATTCCAGTTTTGGAGCGAAGTATTCTGTTCCGAATTCGATCTATTCTTTTCACACCTAAAATACCTACTTCGCTCCATCACTCTTTGGCAAAGTAGTTTGCGACCACGTCTGAGCACCGTAGGAGTGATAAAAAAAATATATAAGAAGGTTCAGACTATCGAAAGAAACCACACAAATACTTTTGCATCAAATCTATAATCAGTTAAAATTCGATACCAACGAGTTAAAAAATTGAACAGTATTATAGTCCATAACGGGAAGCACTATTTTCATCACAACCACAACACAACCAATCAACTACAAAACAAGAAAATGAAATAATTGTACATGTAAATAAAATCGTCAAAGAGAATACAACACAACACGCAGGCCAATGACACTTTGTATCAAAAAATGACAGTACCGTTCCGTTTTAGCTTACTTGATGCGTGGAAAAGATGAATTTTCTTAGAAAAGAAATGCGTCAATCGTTTTGTACGTTTAACGAAACGTAGGGGAACTGTTTTCTGTGGTTATATAGACGCCACCTATTAGTAAAGTTATGTCATTAATTTGTACACTATCTTTCAATTTGATGACCACCTAGGTGATCACGCCTAGGTGGCGTGGCGAAAAATATGTTAGATAATCAGTATGAAATAAAATCGTGATAACTAAATAAATGAACACCATTACAGATTCTAAAATAAGGACATAATTTTTGATGAATTTCAAAAATAAATTAATGGCGTTTCTTTGGTTCTAACGGCTACTTGAAGCTTAAGTCGTCGTCGACTGTAGCGTCATCCCCAAATAGGACCGGGAACTAGCCGGTTTTGCGAGTCACGCTCTAATATATAGGGTGTAGCAATCTTCGTGTATTCATTAATCGATGGTCATACTAAAGTCTCACAAGTTTCGGAGTTATAACAAGACAAACTTCAATCCAGTCTCGCTAACAAGTCAGTACTTGTGTTGTTAGGAATAGAGCTAGTCTAGGAGCCAGTAGGATCTTTTTTACCTTTTCTGCTTCAAATTTTAACACACTATTTTTGATGCAATAGAAACAAAGCAATACCTTTGTTCACTATTAACTTTGATGTACTCAGAAATAAGAATAATAAATTAATTTTCAACACCATGTCGTGCATTAATTTTCTTACCTACTCGTACCTATACTTAGAGTATATACTAACTGTCCTTAGTAAAAGAAAACCCTTCCAATCCCTAAATCAATACTTTGAGGTTATGGCGTTTATTAGTTTCATTCTCTGTGGTAAATCAAGTCCACAAGTATAGATGGTGAAGAATTCAATTCTGGCTCTCGGTTTATACCAACAGTAATCGGCTTAGTTACTCGCACACTCCACCCCTTTCAGGATTACATATTGCTCAATTATTGTTACACAGTTACACTCTGCATGTAATCGGTGCTTTTCCTCATTGATTATATATACCACAGATATTGCTATATACAGCGTGTAGCTACAATGGCGACATTAAATTAACCAGCGTATCCGGTTTCGCGTTTTCAGAATATAGACATATTTTTTATTTCATTAAACATAAGATTTATCGAAATAAATCAATTTTCTTAAATAACGCCTCGGAGCAACCTGTACGTAAGAGCAGAGGTCATCTGTCGGGTTCACGGGTCATAACCGCGTGTAACCGCGTATGAAGAGCAAGAAAGTATTGTTAGAATAGGACACCCGAAATTGCGACGTTGTGCATGAAAGGGATAGCTAGCGCCGCCGCGCCGCCGCTAGCGCCGCCCGCTCGACCGACTCGTCCTGCCGCCTAGCCAGCCAGTGATACGCGGGCCGGTGTCCTTGACACACTTTATTTTAATAATTTTGCTAATTATCTACCTATTCTCAATGTTTCGCGAAAAAGACGCTTGGTTTTGTTAGTTTAGCTTTTCTATTCTAAGTACCCAATCAGGTCTACGTAGGTACAGCGATAAAGACGCTTTGATTTATTATTTGTTTATCTGTCTACCTTTGCGACTAGGGAGCGGCTAAATTAAATGTTTGGTGCTCAGTGGATAGGTACTGGATAGGACGACACGACACGGAGCTCTTAGGTGGCCCAATGTCACCTGACCTCAAGCCCCTCGATTTTTTTATGGGGCTTTGTGAAAGATGAAGTTCATGCAAAAATAAAATAAAATGTATTATCAAAAGCGAGGGCAAATATTCAGCGCCGCCGGTTACATCTTTGTGTCCGACGTTGTGGCGGAGGGCGGCGGCGGCGCGGCGGCTACATTGAGAACTTGAAGATTTAATAAGTGTAAGGCGCTAGGTGCATAGGTCACAATAAAATTAATAGTAAAGTGAACAAGGTGAAGTGAAATTATTTGATTTCTTTGAATTCCTTGGTGTCGCTTGATTTCCCCGCCCCGCGCTCCGCCCCGCGCTCCGCCCCGCGCTCCGCCGCCGCTACCGAGCCGCCCAGGCAGGCGCGGGCGCGGGCGCGGCGCGGTTTGCGACGTTGCCGTTCAATGCAGAACACGTAGGTAAAGACACTCATAGGCTGATTAATTTTTGTTGCGTATTTTATTATTAAGTTTGTTTGAAAAATTCGAAATTTCTATTTTGGACTATAATTATTTTTTATTTTTTTTATGAATACTTATAAGTAGCTCTACCCGTGTGTTCATTTAATGTCGCCATTGTAGCTACACGCTGTATACCAAGATATGATAAAATTTAAAAAAAAATACATTCATGCTGCAATGCCAAAAACCAAAGCGCTTTGTTAACAAGATACCTCCAGTCAAAAGTACTTTCATCGCTAAAATAAAAACGTAATACCCAGATCATTTTTGATAAGAGCATATTTTTACAATTTTGTGATATTATGTAGATTAGAATATTATTTTTGTATGTTCCCGGCCAAATTTTGTTTTAAACTACATATTATTATATACCCTAAAATAAAATGTAAACAAATTTAATTTCGCGCATTTTTAAATACAGTACAGATACATTTTCATCTTGACGGGGATGGGTAAAAAGTAGTCTGTTAAATATTTCCAAAGCTAGCTTGAAGCTTCTATCTATTCACATAGATCCCCCGAGTTCTGCGATGCATTACCATCGATCGTCCAACATTGTTTCAAACTAAGCTGCTGTCTCACTCAAGCGGTAAGCAGCGATGAAACTATGTGGAAAAAGATTTTTTTAGCGATGATAGCCAAAAGCAATACAATACACTCTAGTTTAGATGTTTGTGTTTCAATCACGCTGCAACTGGTGGTCCGATTTGGATGTAACTTGGAATATATATGGATCGTAACCTGGATTAACGCACAAGTTTGGTATCTCGAAAAATTAACAGGACTAATGAGACGTGGGCAAAGTCGCGGGCGGAAGCTAGTAAAGAATAACAAAACGTAAAAATGTATGGGACTAGTCCAGACCAGTCACTTTACATACCATTTAGATGACATTTCCATTCATTTAAAAAGTGCACAATTATGACTATAGGCTGGTGATATTTACTGTTTATGTGGAAAGTAGCTTAGCTAATTACTTTCCAAGCCTTTTTTTACTCTACCGAGCTGGAAAACCGATGATGTGCGGATTATCTTATTGATGTAACGTCTTTGCCACCATCTTTACCAGCGAGATATCAGGACATCAGCATTGGTATGCCAATCAAAGTTGAACTGCAAAGTTTTAAATCATGGTCACTTCATACAAACTCATAGTTATTCTGTGACTAAATAGTGACATTATGACGTCATTTGATGTGTTTTCGCGCATATTTTGCTGTCAAGTGTCTAAAAAGAATGATCACTTGGTACAAAATTGTACCACGTGACCTGAAGAAATTACACTGGGCAGTGAAATATAACTTGACAGCAAAAGATTGGAATACGGGGGCAGGTATCACTAAGTTTTATCGGAAGATAGTTTCACAAAACTTCATCTTTTCCACGTAAGACCGCGGGCCCTTCAAGGATTTACAATAAAAGTTAAGTACGTTGTCTCCCCTCCTAACCTTACAGTTACGTGTGGTATTAAGAATTTAGTGGAAGCATCACGGCAGTGACTCTGTTTTATAACCTTGCGTTTTTGAAGCTGGGTGTCATTGTATTGGACATTCGGTCAGATTTGGTATGGAGAAAAATCGGATATTTTGGGAAGTTAATAAAACTTGTTGAATTACTACTCTTATACAGTTTATATCTACAATTTTTGTATGTAAGGCAGGTGTCACAGCTCAGTCGGTACTAGCTCTGCCTTCCGTAGGTCGTGGGTTCGATCCACAATAAGAATAAAGATTTGTATCAGGCAATGTTATTTGTATATTTGTTCTATGTCTGAGTGTATGTATTATAATTATGTATTTACAAAAAAGTATATAAGTATTCTCTCAGCAATCTGGCTAGTTTTCATATTACAAGCTTTGCTTAGTACGCAGATTTAAGTTACGTTTACGCTACGTAACGCGTAATGGCGTCAATGGCACCCAAAACGTTTCAGCTAAATTATTTCAGTTCATAAGTGCAGTTACTTTTATTTTTTTCGTGGTACGATTACGTGGTGATTTATAAAATACATCCTGTCGATGTAAAAAATATCTCCAATCAACTGCACCTGTACAAAAATTCAAATAAAAAAACTGTTGTCAGTTCAATTTGAGTGCAGTCCCTGACATTTGATTCGACTGCACGAAGGGAGGCACGAGATCAGAATTACATACATAAACAACAGTCGTTCTATCCCTAACAGAGGTTGCAATTTATCGAGGGGTACCAGACGCATTAAAAAAGGAACATTTCCCCGTTTCCCAGTTAAGAGCACTTGAGTGAATAATTGGTGACAAGTGCGAAAAGTGTTTTCCAAAAGGCTTTATTGGCAATAAAGGCTTTTTTCAGAAATTGGTAAATAGTTCATTTTTTTGACTGCGTTGTTATAGTCAAAACGAGGCTGAGATACTGTCTTTTTGTGCAATATTTGACATTTGCCTCAATGAAGTATGTACAAGTACATGCAATTTATCTTTATTCTAAAATGGCTAAAATGCTTATAAAAAATTGTGAAAATAATAAGACGTAGAACATTATCTGTTTTGTTTAATTAATTATAGCTCGAGAGTGAAATGTGAAAAAAATTAAGATTAAAAAAAAGCATTAATCTGAAATGCAATTCTTCTAATAAATAAATACGGATGTAAGTAAAGGTCACATAGTGGTATTCTCCTATACTACTGCAATTTAATTATATCGGAAGTAAAACCAAGATGAATCGGCACTCTGCTAACCACGAATTTAGTTTTTTAGTCATATTTATTTCTTTTTGAATTTCGCACAAATAAGTAGTGCTCACAACAATAACTATATAATGAACTATTTAGAATTCAGAGTTCATTTTAGTCATATTATATTTTCGCCATAAACTTATTTTATAAGGAAAAAGCGTAAACTGGATTGGAGGTACACTAAACTAAAATGCTTGCTGAAGTGAAGGAATTTATTAGGGTTAATGCACACTTTATGATTTAATTTGCGCTTATGAAGAGTTACGCAGGTTGTTTATACAGGTATTTAAATGAATTATTTTGAAATTATTATGTTGAGCTATTTTAAAATTACTTAACTAGATATAAACAAATAATTCACGCTACACATAACTACTTTAAAATAATTATTTTCCATGCGAAGAAAACCTATGAGTTTTTTTAAAGTGCATTTTGTAAATTGAAAACAAAACGTAGTATTTTACTTAAGTTTTTTTTTAATTGGAATAATTTTTGTATTTGTTATTATTAGAGTAGGACATCGTTATCACTGGTATCGCTGACAAGCTTATCTCAAACCTTCACTCAAGATTTCCAACAAAGTAAAAGAAAATTTCAGAAATTACGATTGGATCATGATCTATAGAAGATATACGACAAAATACCAGGATTAATCTTAACCAAAATCAAACACATCAAAGAGTTCAAAGGCTGGTTAATCTATGGCACATCTATAGCACATTGTCAAGTAAACAAAACATGAACTCGTAGAGCCACGTAGAGCCTCGTAGCTTCTAGCTACGCCGTAGCCGTAGGGGAAGTACATGCAAAGCGTACAATGACGGGAGGATATGTCACCCAGAGCCCTGATATATGACAGGCCACCGAGCTGTTAACTTATGGAGTTCCTTTCTATGCTTTTAGAGATGGGAAAAATGTTTTTTCGTTTATCGATAAAAATAATGTTAATTTATTTCATCATATTACGAGTATTCTCACTTTTTACTTTATCGAGGGTACTACATTTTATTACTATTATTGATTTGTTTTAGCCGCTACTTAATTAATCATGTACCATGTAAGAGATGGCAACAATTCACTTTCGAAATCAACATGGCTGCGCGCGAGTGCTAATGAAATTCTTTTATTAATTGTTATCTGTAAAAGTCTGAACTAAACCGTCTAAATTGTATCCATCTTCGTTGTTCTTAAAAAGAAAACCGTACCAAGCCGTAACCATAACTCGATATTCACTTCATCGATACTCTTATGCCCGTCCCTAGCCGCGCACTTAACATTCATCGTACCGTTCGGCGGCAAACGACTAATCTCCTGATATATCGGTGCTCACCTTCCCTTATCTGGTGGATATCTGAAAAAGTGCCCCTTTATTACGCCAGGATTATGCCTCTACGGGTTCTGGAAGCTGGTTAAGCCTCTTAGGAAGTGTGCACAATAGAACCTCCGAAGTATCGTTTTTGTAAATGATTTTATGTTCGTAATTTGCCTTATTGTTTTGATAGTAGACAGGTAGTCAGCACCCAATTGTTGAATACTTTTTCAATACGCTCTTCATCCTGAATTTTTTTTTTATCTAATTAAACTTATATGATTTGCTGTTTGTTTTCCAACATGTAAGTGGTTTTTTTTTAATTAACGAAGAAGGGGAATAATATTTTATGGTGCTATAAAAAGAGAGTAAACAATACTCTCAGAGTTATTTAAAGTACTGGAATCCACATACAACTGTATTTCAAAGAGTTACCACGACAAAGTCAGCCACAATCCGGACTGCTCGAAACAAACAAGTCAGTTATCTTTAGCTTTCTTTGCCTAAAAAACCATCACCGTCATATCACGACCATTATATCGCAAAAACCATCGATCTAGCAAAGAATGAAAGTGTAATTCACGTAGGTACAACAATGGCGCACAAAAATGCGTGCAGCATATTTTTCTTTAGTGTGAAATCTAAATTTTAGGGATTTTCTTGCGTGTTGCAAATAAGTTATTTACTTATTAAAAATATTTTACTTAAAATGACTATGATTAGGCGATCTCTACCTGCGAACATAAATTAATCTAGTTTTGTGTCATTATCAATTTATATCGGTTCATTGGTAGACGTAGGTCTCTCCCAAGTTTGGCCATTGAGCTCTTTTCTTCTCAGCTCTTTTTTTCCAGTGTTCTGAATAATTCCTCCACAGTGTTACCATATTTGGATTCAAAGGACAATGGTAGGTATAACGGCTGATATAAAACGGTCACCGCTTTTTAGGTGACCTTAGCTTTAGCCTGGGGAAGTTTGACAAAGCATTTATTGTCGGTGAAGAGTCGCGACCTACACGGCACACGAAGATAACGACTTTGAACTCGCAAACTAAATTGCAGTTTCAGCCTGTTATATCCATCCATATTTTATCTACGTATTTTCTATCCATTTTTGAGGTACAAAAACGTAGTAATTTTGCTTTAATATCCCTAGTCTAACTAAAGTACACATTATTCTTGTAATATAAAAAAATATCATGGTAAAGCTTGTAGTCTTTGCTTATTTTGAGATTACGTTAGTACTGTATTAAACTCATCAATATTCATAACTTTTTTATTGTAAGGCTAACAACTTAAAGTGGCATACATTTCAGTGGATTGAATAAACCTTATACCACTTTCCCTAAGCTAATAGGAAGCTATTTAAATATCAAGCAAATTCACAGCCCCTTTGACTCTACCCGCAATCATTAAAGTTTACCGATTAATCAAATACTCAAATAACTTAGTAACTTAACTTAGGATCCAGGGGGGCCAGGGGGCTCAAGATTCCCCCCCCCCCCTTCAAAAGCTCTAAGCTTTCGCAGTAGTTTCGAAATGATTGAAACACAAACATCCAAATATCTAAACTTTCACGTTTATAATATTAGTGGAAGGGCATGGGATGGGATGAGACAATAATGTACATGTTTTTAATATACATGTTGTACAGTCGGCTACACATCAACCCGATTCGAATTTTGAACTATTATAATTTGAACGTTGCGAATCATGCGAGAGAGACGATATGTTTATATGTGAGACTCGCTGCTTGCGCGCCACGCGCCTAACACCTATTGCGATCCCTGATTCGCAACATTCAAATTATAATAGTTCAAAGTTCAAACAGTGGATAGGTTGATGTGTCGCCGACTGTACATGTGTTTATTTTTTTAATAATATGAATCATTACTTTAGTAAGTACCTTATCTCTGTCATAACTTTATGTATGTAGTCACCTCTCTCTAGCTTCAAAGGTTTGCTGGAAGACAACTCTTATTAGGGTTAAGCTCGTTTTTGTACAATGATAAATAACTAAAGAAATCCTGGATGCAGCACTGTTTCCAAACATATCAGACAGACGGGATCAAACTCAGCGACTTCTTAAACTATCCAACCAGCTAGTTATTAATAGTCCAAGAGCCGGGGTTATAAATCTAGTTAGATAACATAACGATGACTGAGTGCATCGCATTATACTAAACTGGAAACCATTTCTTTAGAACTATTCGAGGGACTAGATGCTTTATCTGGTTCATATTTCACGAGGCGCTGTTTCAGTATTCAGAACGCGCCCGTCAAGTCACTGATTTAGAACAAAGTGGAGTCAGCTCTTGCACTATTGTTACCGTTTTGAATAGCAAAATATTTTCGTGCTTAAAAAAGTGGGACGCGGTTCAACAGTAATTTAAAAGTTTTGGTCTATGGTCAATAAGTTATTTTTTTGCCGCTGGATATAAATACATATATTACCATGTGTATTTTTGTTCCTAGCTACATAAAACACATTTATAGAATTCCAACGTAAGTTCAAAGACCCAAGTGTGAAGCAAGCCTATAAAAATGCACTTCGTTCCGTCAGGTCGTAAACCATCATGCTTACTTACGAATAAGCTTTCCTTGAATATTTTTTCTAGAAATAACGTTTGCAAAATCAAGAACAGTTCATTGAAATTGAATTGATTTGAATCTTCAAACTTAAAGGAGCTTTTGCTGAATTATATTCAAATTGTGACCTCTTCTCCGATTCTACCGACCACCGATCCCAGACTGTTATATTTAGGCTCTCTACACAAGGTATCGGAGCCGGACCGCAAACGTATGCGGGAGTTGTACCAGCACTGAACCGCAACTGTTTAGGACAGATCCCTGCATGTGAGTCCCGCGAAGCATATTAAAGTCCCGTTACCCTTAATAATTCGGTTTACTGAATAATCCTGCATACGACACCGGAAAAGCACTCACACTAGACTCAAACGAATGAAAATGCGCATGAACCGTGAACCGCCACCGTGTGCATAGCAAAGCGTTTTTTATGTAAATTTTGGGCACGATCCGTACAACTGAAACCAGAAACCGGCTCGTTTACTCGCAGCCTTATGCATACTCGTAATAGAACGAGGAACTTCGAAAACAAAAAGCTTTACGCTCCTACAAAACAAAAGGCACAGCTTCACTTAATTTTAAAGTGTCATAAGCCAGTGTAGAATCATAAAACAATGTAATAACTCAGCTGTTGGCTTGAGAGGGACAGAACAGAACACAGGCATTGTCTGGCTCTGCTTCAAATCTGCTTTGCGATCCCTTTTCATGGAAATGTCGGCTTAAAACCTCATTTAGCGGGGCCTTAACGCGTTTCCACTCAACATTATAATCTCAAGAAAATTGTCGCGTTTAAGTAACTTGGTGGTGTCTACCGTTCTAGGCCCTTTTGTGTAAATTGTTGTAAAGACATCTAAATCCTTTAGATTGACGGCTTGTTTTAGCTCTTGTAAAAATCTTTTAGTAAGATCATAAACTGGTTATTTAAGATGAACGGTGTGTCTAGATTACTAAGAAGTCTAAAGTTGCGGCAGCCTAAATATATAGCCAGTCAAGAACCATAACCAGTAAGTAATTGCGAAACTGATTTTTATACAGCGCGCCATAAAATACAAAATGAGGAAATCCATAAAAAGAAAGGTCAACATAAAATAAAATTAATAAGAACCGAAAATTATAGGTAGCACTGAATCAAACATACTCTGTTTCTCCAGTATTTGGTTGGAAACACCAACTTGTCCTTTACTTTGGTCTTGAAGTGTGCACACATGCACACATAGAGAGCAAGTACAGGCTAGACAGATAACAGCCGAACTAATAGGTTTAATCAACGAGAAGACGGGAGAATAGTACACGCAGACAGACATCAAAGGCGTATGATACCTGTAAAGAGGTAAATCTCTTAGCAAAATCTAGTGACAATATTACTGAGATTTAGTTGAGATTGCATACAAGTAACAAAAGCTTTTTTTGTAACTTTTAAGATATCCTTACAGAATCTCGATGGACTGACGATGTTATTAAGATTCCTGGAAGTCGATAAATGGAGAATGCACAGAATTTTTCTTCCTGAAAACTATAAACTTTTACTGGCTATTATGATGATGAACACAATCCCAATGATATTTTTATTAATTTAATTAAGAGAATCATCACACAGACATTAAAGGCGTATGATACCTGTACTGAACTCAAACAGTTTCTGCAATTAATTGGAAACGACGAATGTATTTACACAGCGCCGGGCTGGACTGTGTGCTCGGCTCTTGCCCACTATCAAAGACCCCTGTTGCTGTGGTAATACAGAATGTAAAATAATGGATATTAAACTCACTGACTGAAACAGGTAGTGGCCAAAATGACAGCAAATACACTGCAAAATCTGTGCATGTATGTATGTTGTTATTGATCTCAAAATTTCAGAGGAAACTGTAGTCAAGTTTGTCTCTAGCGATTAGTATGTAGCTACTAATCGCTAGAAAATAGAAAACGTCAAAGTTGATGAATGCAGTCACGTGACTTATCATTTAAAAATGTTATTACTATTTTTGATTACTTTTTCATTCTCTATTGACTGTTAGAAGACGTATAAAGAAGTAGAATATTCACTTGGCTAAGGAGGCTAAGGTAAGTACCTATATAATTTAAATTTGACTTACCTGAAATGAGTGAAAAAGGTCTCCACATAAAGTTGTATTGTTACAGTTTATTAACAGCAGCACAATAAGAAAAATCACGAAGCCGTCACTTGGGAAAACACAGCCTCAAGTAATCAAGAACAAGCACTCCAGCCATCCAGTCAATTTCCTTAAAAGGTCTGCCAAAACTTGCCTTATCAAAATTCAAAGGCGACGTTTGACGTTTGAACCAGTTTAAACCGCTACTCAATTAAGGCGATAGCTACAACGCAACGCTACAAAGTAAACTTTAAATTGCCAAAACTCAAACACAAATCGGTTAATGGAGCTTATTGAAATCAGCCATCGCGACGCTAATCAATAAGCATAAATGTCGAAATCGAGATTGGGTAAAGCCTTACTCACTAATACTCTAGGGGAGAGTTCAAAGACTTTCGTAGACACAGGGATGTACTTTTGAAAGTACATCCTTGTGTTTTGACGTCTTGAGCGCGTAGACGCAAGCACGTCCCTACGTGCAGAAACCCTTCTCTGCGATAGTGCTACGCGTACGGAGGATTGGAAGTGTGACGCTGTATTTGTGAACTGTGGTACGACTCTGGGTGCATGTAGTAAAACAGCGGCTTAAACAGCCAGAGGTTAGACAGGTAGTGTGCGACACGAAGCGATTATCGTTGAGAGCGTGCAATGAAAGCGCTTAAGGCAAGGTATATATCTTTAAGAAAGATTAACGATCTTCAGGTAGCGAGAGCAGGGTCGGGCTATAATTAAACGCAATGGATGGAGCATCCCCAAGATTTAGGGTGGAGTTCGTGTCTTGCTGAGTTATGATTTCACACTAGACGATGTGATTGGCACCTTGTAATGAGGGAGATGAAATGACTTTTTGATGTGAAGTGAGCGACTTGCTGAATCAATACTGCCTGTGCATTTCACTGCCGGCATTCTCGGCTTGCTGGAATGCATGAGTACTCAAACATTTACAGCTGAAACGTTGTAATCAATCTGGCATCAATTTAAACAAGCAATTTGATATTTATAATGACAACCGTTATTAGTATAATTTAGCGCAACTTGGTCTAATACTCCAAACAGCAGGGGTATGCCAATCAAAGTTGAACTGCAAAGTTTTAAATCATGGTCAGTTCATACTAACTCATAGTTATTTTGTGACTAAATAGTGACATTATGACGTCATTTGATGTGTTTTCGCGCATATTAGGCTGTCAAGTGTCTAAAAAGAATGATCACGTGGTACAAAATTGTGCCACACGTGGTGCAAAATTGTACCACGTGACCTGAAGAAATTACACTGGGCAGTGAAATATAACTTTACAGCAAAAGATTGGCATACGGGGGCAGAACAAATTACGTTATTCTGCATGTCCCTTATTGGGACGTGTGACAGCTATTCACATTTTCATCCAAGTGCTTTTTTCAAATGCTACTGTGTTCAGGCTATAGCGAGTTATATGTATGTTAGCTTTTATGGAGACCTTAGGGTGGGCTCAAAACCTCATCAGCTATATTAGTACTGAACTATTTTCCTGAAAATATATTCAGGTTACGATATACGATCCCTCCGAGGGTCTCAAATATTAGAAGTCGCATAGGTCACATTTCTTCCCTGCTTCGCCGAGCGTGACCGCACTGTCACATATTTTACTCCGCCCTTTCTTATCCCTAAACGATATGAGACTAATGTACCTATCTGAAAGTTCCGTGCGTTATTGACCTGAAAAAGAAACTTTCCTAATTAGAAACTGAAGATTAGACACTCATCGATATAGCTAGAAAGTTTTTGATTCTATATAATATGCTCTTTTTTCTTGATCTTCTTCAATTTTCTTTAAAATAGCTTTTTTGTTTGTATACCTAATTCTTTTTTTATTATTTTTGTCAGAGTAGTTTGTATAAACTTTTTTTATCGTGCACGGTCTATACTAAAAATCTCGTAGAAGTAAAATGTTTGTGATAGAAAGGATAGAACTCATTGAATTCGTCAATGATGTTCTTTTTTCGTAATTTTCTTTGTGTTTCTCATAAACTTGGTCAGACATAAACTTTTATTTATTTTCTACTAGCTACTGGCCACTAACTTTATAAAATGCGTAAGTACACTGCACTGTGGTCCGGATTCCGGCAGATCGATCGTTCGTCTGTCGTCGGTATTTCGATACTAAGCCGCACGCAGATAGGTCGTGTAAATAACTGAACATCCCTAGTAAGCAAAAATAGCTTCGCAAAAACCAACTAGCTATCGTTACTACGCGCTCGCACTTTGATTGTAGGTACTTTGGTAAAGACTTTTATAATCGAACATACGCTTTGTTTACCTGCAGGGGTATGCCAATCAAAGTTGAACTGCAAAGTTTTAAATTATGGTCAGTTCATACTAACTCATAGTTATTCTGTGACTAAATAGTGACATTATGACGTCATTTGATGTGTTTTCGCGCATATTTTGCTGTCAAGTGTCTAAAAAGAATGATCACGTGGTACAAAATTGTACCACGTGACCTGAAGAAATTACACTGGGCAGTGAAATATAACTTGACAGCAAAAGATTGGCATACGGGGGCTGAATTAGACCTAGCGTATCTTTGGCTAATTGTAGCTATAGATTAACGTCAGTTATTTTCATTTATCTATTGATCAGTGGCATCTGAGGTACATTACCTGACTTCTTGCCAAAGCTTTAGATGGCGCACAACGGGATGGGTTGTGGTGATAAAAGATGTAGCGGTAATGTTGACTGCATGGCAACTATTGCGCTCTTTGGATGTAGAGCTACTTCTGCTGCTGCCTGTATACAGACCGATATGTCAATTAAGGTATTGGACAGCCCACGGCAAATTGCAAGGGTGTTTGAAACGCTATGACGAATTGTTTGAATTGAATCTTTTATGAGAGTATTCATTAGAAACTAACGTATTGACCGCAAATGCTTGATTTTTGCATTCACTGTTGCATTTGTTTGCCAAATAAATGAAATAAATATCGACGTGAAACTTTTGTTCCTTGTACCAGGTACTGCCTCCGTATGCCAATCTTTTGCTGTCAAGTTATATTTCACTGCCCAGTGTAATTTCTTCAGGTCACGTGGTACAAAATTGTACCACGTGATCATTCTTTTCAAACACTTGACAGCAAAATATGCGCGAAAACACATCAAATGACGTCATAATGTCACTATTTAGTCACAATATAACTATGAGTTAGTATGAACTGACCATGATTTAAAACTTTGCAGTTCAACTTTGCAGTTCAACTTTGATTGGCATACCCCTGCAGTTAGGATTCTAAAGGAAAACGAATTTAATACGAAATTACGGGCATGAAATTACAGCTTACATCGTCCACACTGGTGCTACAAAAATACAAATTAACTAATTCCGCTACTAAATCTTCTTAAACGGAAAACCAATCACATTCATAGTCTTATTTACCTGTCCATTTCACGTAATCACTTAATCCTTACTAAAACCTGTTCTAAAATAGTCCAAAGAGCGTTTGTACTTATACTGACACCGACACGATACCGATATCTCAGTTGCTCGTACAAAAATGTATCTATTATTATAAGAATCTTTGTCCTGACTGACTGACATAAAATAAAAGACGATTACTGGTGCTAAATGCTTTCAACTTTTTATACACTATAGGCAAACGTTTCTTACAGCTTACAGGTAAAGCTTTCCACTGATATCTCGTATATGTCGTACCGTTGGCAGTGTGAAAACGGCGATTCGCAAATAGAGTGAACAGACTTTCTGTTCAGTCTAATTTAATTCCCCGTACGCTCAGACAGCCTAAAAATATACTCATTTGAAATTCCAATGCAATCCCCAACGTGTCCTTTTTATAAACCCATTTGGATGCACTCCGGAAGGCTCCAAGGCTATGTTAACGAAATTAAAGGTAGGTTGAGCTTTGCCAGAGAATGTCATGAGGAAAAGAATTTTATTTGAGTTTGCATACTGTTTTCTTTTTTCATAACATAAAAGGATAACTCATCAGCCAAAAGGCCCGGTAGTAAAACTTTTGAGTTCTATTTTTAAAAATTTTGAATAGATTTCTAATGTTCTTTTTAGGTACGGGTACGAGTAATAGTAGATGCTAATAGGCAAGCTTTCATTTATTTCATACTAGTATTTTTCATTTTCAACCCTGGTATGGTAATGGTAAATCAAAATAAAAAAGTATAAATTCCATGACACTTTTAAATTACAAAATGCTTTAGCAACCGGCAATTAAGTTACTGAACCAATGAGACAGGGCCAAATCCTATTGCATTTTCTGTTCTTTGTCCTCTTCGATTTCCAATACCACAATGTTGTTTTTTATTTTGGGTCTCCTCGACTGCACTCCCAATAAGAGTACTTATCGGAAATAATGACAATTGCTAGTATCAACTTTGCAATGTTTGCGGTTTAGAAAATTGTTATTGCAAGCCGATTGTGGAAGCTATACAACTTTTTAGCTGAGATACAATGATCGGCACGAGATAGCTATACTATAAAACTATAGTTTTTGTTAAAAAATCACAAAGCCTTCCATTAATCTTTGGTAAGTATAGTAAAATCTCTTATGCTAGGCTAGGCGGTGTTACGTAAAATGGCCGCTATTGATTATATTGTAGTTATATCTGTCGTAAATGTAAATAACACATCGCGCCCCATTTGATTTTCATAAGGTTCAAAGCTCTGCCCCCGTATGCAAATCTTTTGCTGTCAAGTTATATTTCACTGCCCAGTGTAATTTCTTCAGGTCACATGGTACAATTTTGTACCACGTGATCATTCTTTTTAGACACTTGACAGCAAAATATGCGCGAAAACAAATTAAATGACATCATAATGTCACTATTTAGTCACAGAATAACTATGAGTTAGTATGAACTGACCATGATTTAAAACTTTGCAGTTCAACTTTGATTGGCATACCCCTGCTGTAGCGATGACAGAGCTCAACCATGACTAGCCAATCAATTTACTCCAAAATCACGCGATAATACATCCATCACCAAACCACCGTTTCTATTTCTGCGGAAGTCAGACGATAATCGTTGGACAATCGGACAGGAAGCTCGGAACATTGAATCCTGTGATAATGTGCCTTGAATAAGTGATGCTACTGCAAATAGCCGCTTCAACCGCAGAGTAAGTGCTGAACAGAGTACACTCTACACAAACCTACTTTAAAGTGTAAAGTGTAGTCTACACTGGAAACGCTTTCTGAAAATCAGATTTCTCTTTCTTCTTTGTAAGTACCTAAAGCTGTTGTTATAATGGCTTATTCCTGACAGATAACCGAGACGAGATAACCAGTGATCTCAGTAAGGCATTAAGGGCGGCTTGCACCAGAATCGCTAAACGCGTTTAACTATTAAATAGTATTTAGCGAGTTGTCAAGTCATATAAATACGTCAGATTTAAATCTATTTAGCTGTTAAATACGTTTAGTGATTCTGGTGCAAGCCGCCCTTAAAATGAAACAACAGACAAATAAACAAGTCCTACTGATACTTAACCAATTTTGGAAACTATTTAAATATTTGCAAAAGCAGCTACTTAGGTACTTACTTACCTATAGTAGTGGTTCACAAAATAAAAAAATGTGCTGGGTGAAAAAAAAAAACTTATAAGGGTAGATGGTTTAGGTGTGCACTACTTATTTGGTCCATGGCAGTACGAAGCGACTTTATGAAGATAACTCTGTATATTCCTTGCACTATGACCAAACCACAAAGCGCTAAACGCGTACCGGACTTTCTACTTCCGGTTGAGGGCTACGAAAATAGAAAATGGCTTTTAAAATAATAGTTACAAGATAATTTATACTACAGCACGAACTGTGAAAAATACATAGAAATAATAAAGTAGAAATTAAAAGCTTCACTGTATAGAAAATACGAGACTGAGTAACGCCGAAACATACCGAATACTATGTAAATGCTGCTGAAAAAAAAATGGCTAAGCTTGTAGGTACACGAAAGAAGAAAGAGGAAATAATTTCATAAATGATATCAGAATATCACAAATTACTATAATATTCTTTCACTTTATTTACTAATATTCTATGACGAACCCCCACAAGTACCAAAGACAGCCTTGTCGAGCTTTAGATTAAAATGTCGATACCGAATATTTACGACCACCATTAAACATTAATATTCAATTCATTGAATATTAATGTCAAATTAGCAGAAAATGAAGTTATTTGCGCTGCGTAATCTAATACGTTTTGATTTATATCCTTTACTTTATAAGCTATAACGCGTGTAAAACTCTTTATTTTCGAACCAAAAACATGGTTTACGGATGCGTAGGCAAGGTCAAGATAAGGTGAGATGCAGGCTCAACTTCGAGAATCTGCAAATAGTCCAGCCCCCGTATGCCAATCTTTTGCTGTCAAGTTATATTTCACTGCCCAGTGTAATTTCTTCAGGTCACGTGGTACAATTTTGTACCACGTGATCATTCTTTTTAGACACTTGACAGCAAAATATGCGCGAAAACACATCAAATGACGTCATAATGTCACTATTTAGTCACAGAATAACTATGAGTTAGTATGAACTGACCATGATTTAAAACTTTGCAGTTCAACTTTGATTGGCATACCCCTGCTGTTAGTAGTAGGTATACAAATATTTAGGTCTGTTCTGTATATTAGATTAAATTCTTTATTGCACATAAAAAATGGTACAGAGTAATATAATGATAATAATGATGATGAGTATATGTCTTTCAAAGACGGAAGCAGGATCATGGATCGTGCTATTACGTGTCTGATCAACTCGTACCAGTAAACGTCACCGATAACGACTGGCAGTTGATTATGTGAAAACGCCCTTATCATAAAAAAAATTCTTATTCTACCGAAAATATCACGAGATGAAAAAGTATTTTCGCATATAATATTTCGGGCCGTAACGGCCTCAAAAGAGTCGTTGTTGTGTTAATCGGGCCGCGTTATCGGCCTGACAATAATAAAGGTGGTTTATGTCGATCGTTATGTTCACTGGATTATCTTTAATCATTTTAATTAAATAATGTTAAACAATATTCCTGCTTGTTAAGTTCTATAAGTTTATTCTTTTTGTTTGTGGTTTGGGATCGCATATTCAGGATAAAAAAATTGTTATAACGAGTTTTGCGAATATGATGCGTTTCTAAAATGTTATGATGTCATATATATAGGCACTGTTAACAACTTCTGTCCATTTAAACCAGTAACCTTTTATTTGGGTTTAGCATCCTTTTAAATTGGTAACTACCTCGCTGCTTATCAATCAATTCGTATATAAACTGACAGCTATAACAAAAAATAAAAAAAAAACCTCTGCCAAAAGAATTTTCTAAGTCAAAGAATTTACACATTTTAGGTAGTCTGCACCCCAAGTCAAGGAAAAATATTTCAAAGCTCTATCATAAATGTGAGATTAAAGTTATTCTTTTGTACAATAAAGCCGTGTGGGTGCCAAAACATCTTTTTTGCCGTTTCCTTAGGAGCTAAACGTCTGGTGCAGTCTCGACCGGTCGTCGCCAGGGGCATTAAGATGCTTCACTGGTACGACTAAAATGCTACGTCTTCTAAACTCACCACAGTTTTCGGAGTTATCGGCATTAAATTCTTTAATTCGTTATTGCACACAACACAGGACATAAACAACAGACAGAAATAGATGACATGTACAAAGGCGAGCTTAACCCTAACAAGAGTTTTCTTCCAGCAAACCTTTGAAGCTAGAGAGAGGTGACTATAGAGGCAGGTCCGTGTACATAAAAGGGCACAATTGCAAGGGCATTTTAATGAGCAATCATGGGATTAATTGCGTCAAACACAAACAGTTTAGGGTTAATATATTTTAGTTACAGCTTAATATATTTTAGTAACGGCTTTAAATATAAAAGATCGTCGTTGATACACACTTTAATTATATTGGGGCAAATAGGTGCATAAACTTTAACGAGTTATCTGCAGGTCTTCTTTACTCTATCATGTGGCCAATAGCCAAATAAAGAAATTAAACACTATGACATTACATACCTAAGATAATATAATCACCTAACCTTAAAAAAATCATGTGAAAGCAGACTGAAACCCTTCATTGTAGTTTCAGAGACAAGCAGCAGCATTTTACCACTCCTGCTTTGCCATGGAGCTTGTAATTGCCAAATTTATGGCACCCTATACGTAATTGTGGTCTGGGCCCGTGGCATGTATCACTCCTAATTAGATTTAGAGGAAATGCGCAAAATGGCTGTCAGTGAAAGTGGGCTTTGCACCCATAATTCACTCGTATTGGCGGTTGCAATAAATGCCCGTTAAAGTGCTAATAAACGAAAGAATTAGCTATAGAATCAGAGAGGAGGTTTGATTTAAATGTTTTTCTACAAATATCAGTTGTACATTATATAAAACCGGTTCCTACGCCCGCACCAAAAATGCAGTGTATAACTGAACAGTCTAGTAGGTACTTGGATGAATACCGTGCAAACAAAAAGATAAAATTCTTAATTATGAAGTAAGTATTCTCAATTAATAATACAGCAGCCATAATTTAGAAATCATAACAGATAAGACTTCCAACTTCTGCAGCTACAGATGAAAGTTATGAACAAAAATTTTGCTGTTATAGCATGCGGGAAACCCTTTGAAATTTCATCTAAACAGCTCTTTAAACTTTATTCTACCGGTTCGCCAGTTTGTTTCCGCAACTACGCGAATCCCTGGAGGCATCTCATTTAATTCATTTCTAAATGAACGTCAAGCCAAGCGCTTGGAAGCACTGATAAGTTACTTCACAGGCATAAAACACATAAACGACTACTTGTTATACACTCGAGAGCAATGATTCCGGGTCACTTAAAGAATGTTAAAAATCTCGGAAACTAAAAATGATAGGTTAATGCAATAAATTGTATTTAATAGACAATGTAATACTCCTTAAATGAAAGTAAAAAAATATGAGTCACCATACATTTTATTAACACAAAATTACATAAAGAAAAAAACTGCTGATCTCTCCTTAAAACAAAAATAGGAAACATGAAATTTTTGAACTTTATTACGATTTGACTTGAATTTTAATACTTCGTATTGCCTCCTCGTGCTTCCATTACTGCGTTTACGCGGTTTGGCATGCTGTACACCAAGTTCCTTATACGATTTTGGGGAATATTCTCCCATTCCTCTGTGAGAGCAATTTTGAGCTCACGAAGCGTGATTGGGGGAGGGTTTCGTTGTTTTACGCATCTGCCTAGCTCGTCCCAAGCATGCTCGATCGGGTTGATATCCGGGCTGCGCGCTGGCCACTCCATACGAGTAATGTTCATCTCTTGAAGGTAGTCATTCACAATCCTACCTGTATGAGGTCGGGCATTGTCATGCATAAATATAGCATCCTCACCTAAATTGACCATAAATGGACCAACATGATCATTGAGGATTTCTTCCACATATCTTACGCTAGTTAAAGAGCCGTTTTCTATGATCACCAGCTCTGTGCGACTTTCAGAAGAAATTCCGGCCCACACAAGTACAGACCCACCACCGTAGGCTACTTTTTCTTCGATGCATGCTTGCTTGAATCTTTCCCCTGGTCTTCGATACACTCTGTGTCTTCCATCGTGCTTGTAGAGCATAAATTTTGATTCGTCGGAGAACATAACTTTTGACCAATCTTCAATACTCCAATTTACGTGGCTCTGGGCATATCTTAGTCTTGAAATACGATGCCCACGCTCCAGTTTAGGGCCGTTTGCAGGTCTAAGGGGTTTTAAGATTCAGCAAGCCGACGTCTTACTGTCCATGCACTTGGGTTACTTCCTCCGAGGCGTCGAAACTGATTTGTGAGTTCAGTTCCTGTGAGAAAGCGATTTCGAAGCATGGTGTTCACCAAGTATCGGTCTTCTCGTGCTGTGGTACACCTGGTTCTGCCCGTTCCTGGTCTGCGTAGGTTAGAACCAGTTTCTTCGTAACGTCGGAGAACTCTTTGTACTGTTGACAGCGACACACCGACAGTCCTGGCTGTATCGCGCTGACTCCGGCCGGTTTCCAGCATTGTAAGTATTCTGGTGCATTCTTCAGGCGTAAGCGACATAATTTCAGCTTGAATAATGAATATAGAGCACTATCAACATGGTTTATATACCCACATAAATGACAGATTACAAACAAAAGCAAAACCAAATGCTGTAATTTCGTAGTTCCATCTTCGAAAGTGGCCCTTTTTCAAATTTGATTTTTTTAAGATATAACTTTACAATAACTAAGAAGTTTTAATACCTTCATTTAAGGAGTATTACATTGTCTATTAAATACAATTTATTGCATTAACCTATCATTTTTAGTTTCCGAGATTTTTAACATTCTTTAAGTGACCCGGAATCATTGCTCTCGCGTGTATTACAAGTATTTTAGTCTGATGTTCCGGACAGCTTTTAGAATAACTTTGTAAATGAGGAGGTTAATAGTGATTATAAACCTCTTCTCTTGTGCTAGCAATAAGATGTATTTTTTATAGAGAATACCAGAATCGATTGGTGTATAAAAAATAGTCTTCTATGCCTGCAACAATCTTAGGTACCTATTATTTTCTAGCTCTTATAAACACAAAACAAATAAACTCTGCAATAAGCTCTGAAGACACAAAAAATAGAAAGTTGCACATCTGACAGAGCACTAGGCACGCTAAAAGCACTCTCAGAATTTATAAAAATAAAATAATAAAAATAAGAGTGCAAACAATTTAGAGAGGTTCACGTGGTTTATCTAAGTTTCCGGGAACTCTAGACTTATTTTAAAACTAGAATTGGCTATGATACTACACTGTGAGAATTAAGTCTGTCGTGCTCGGGCTCTATCAAATAAAACTAGCTAGCTATGTTTTGTAATTTCGTTTGATATCGAAGTACCTAATAAGATTAAAATTTCATTGGTTACGTATTAAAATTTTGCCGTCAGCACACTGCAACCGACAGCTTCGTATACAGCCCCCGTATGCCAATCTTTTGCTGTCAAGTTATATTTCACTGCCTAGTGTAATTTCTTCAGGTCAGGTTCAGAATTATCACGTGGTACAATTGTACCACGTGATAATTCTTTTTAGACACTTGACAGCAAAATATGCGCGAAAACACATCAAATGACGTCATAATGTCACTATTTAGTCACAGAATAACTATGAGTTAGTATGAACTGACCATGATTTAAAACTTTGCAGTTCAACTTTGATTGGCATACCCCTGCTGACAGACAAAGCTCCTAATCCTAGCGGACACGGCGTGCAAACATTGATCTCATGATATTTACACATCACATCATGTAAGCGCTACTAAATATTAAAATATGTTTGTTGCATGTTTTATTCTGTATGTATTATACAAATTTTATTTTGTTTTAGCATAATTTTTATATAGAAATAATTCTTATTTAGAAAAAGACTACCTATTTAAAACATAACCAATAAAGTAAATTAGATTTCCTATGACGCTAACAGCACTTTGTCAAATCACGTGAACCCATTGTCGAATGAGATCGTAAATTTTTTTTAGCCAATAACTCGTTTCGGTCAAAATATGATGCTATGGAGAATTGATAGCCCGTGTAAACGACAACATTGACAATACCGATTGATGTTCTAATCGAGGTAAAAAAAAATCTCGAAAAAAAAATATTACAGTGTATGAACCTAAATAATAATTTAGGTTACACTGAAATATTACATAGAAAATGAAAAGTTATTTCATCAAACAATTAATGAAAATTGCTCAACTAAATGAAATAAATGGTATTTTTAAAGGCTATGTAGCCTAGCTACTCTGTTAAGTAGGTAAACATAAGAAATGTGTGATGATAAGAATTTTACAACAAATCCAACTGTCTTTCAGAATGAACACGCAACAACCGGAAGTAGGCCATGGTTACGTAAGTTCCATATCTACAGGAAGCTTGCGTTCAACTGACTTACCAAAATTACCAAATTGTTAGTAATTTTGCAACTTGATTGTTTAAAAGGTTTCGCAGTAGCAAAGCTTTTATGAAAAAGTTTTTAATTGTACAAAAAAGTTTGTTTACCATAGTTTTCTTACCTAGGTAGTAGTACCAAGTGACATAATCTACTTAAGGCTCATATCACGGTCAAACCGTGAAAATGCCCATTTTTGACGTTCTAGATCTCTGAAACTGAAACTCTTAGATAATTCCGATTTATTGTATGATGTAGAATAGTTATTTGCATTGACCGTAGCGGCCTCGCTTTTTGCAATTTTTCCTTATATATTTAAATAAAGCCAAAATTCCGAAACAAGTTTTTAATAAAACTCGCGCAGACACTTTTTCAAGCTCCTGGATTGAACTACTGTGCAAAGCAAATGAAATGAAAAATATCTACAAATATCTCTTATATACTGCCATTGACCGTAGCGGCCCCGGAATCTTGAAATAAGTATGGGATATCTACAAAAAAAATCAATTCAAAACCATAAAATTGCTAAAAACGTTCAGAATTAGCCGTTAATTTCTCCATACTACATTAATATTATTAGGTAAAAATTATACCAAAATAAACGTTAGTTCATAATCAATAAAATTGTATACTTTTTATTTAAATAATTTATTTTATTATATTGAATAAACGTAATTTAAAACTGCATAAAATGCGTTCTCAGACTCTCAGACGAACTCAAACGCGCGCCAGCCCTTGTATCGCGGCCAAACTGTGATAGCCCTCTTAACTGTAGACTACGTTAGTGACTGCAAACTCTGTTACTATGACGTGTTTTTCTTTAATAGAAAAAAACTATGGAATAATCAGATGTGCCTTAGTGATGTCAAGTGGTTACCTTTTCTTGATATACATTTTGTGATTATTCATCATTCTGAGACAAGTTAGTCTATAGTAAGGTGCGATGAAAATGTGTGTTACGAGGAAAATCGTCATGTTTGAAAGACGCCATAAAATAGAACAGCCTGTAGTTAAGAATGTCTCCTTGGAATCAGTCATTCGATTTCGCATGCAACCGGGCGACGGGCGTTTTGTGAAAAATGTTTGCGGAATCTACACGCTAATGTCGATGCGACACGGAATATAATCGACCTACTGAATTCCACCTTCAGGTTTTGCTGGCAAAAACAACGGGGTCAAATCGGCAGGTTAGGAAACTGCTTCGCCTAGGTACTTCTTTTGTTTTACTACACTGTAAAAAATTATTTATAAGTTAAAAAAACTAGAAAAACCGCCTTCAATTAGACTACCGGCATCATCATTAGCTGATGATGATGATGATGATGATGGCAGTTCATTGGGAATGTTTTAGTGAACGTAAACAGCACTAAAATAAAAAGCCACAGAAAAGCAAAATAAAAAATTTCGTGCACGTGGATGGCATATTTTTTTCAGTTATTTTTGTTTATAGGCCAAACTACTGAACCAATTAAGATGAAAATTGAATGGGACCAATCTGGAAGTGCATCCTTTCAGATAAAAAAGCCAGTTATTGGGCCTCCTCTTTTTTTGAAGTAGACGTAAAGAGGTAGAGCCATTGTAACATTGTAGGAGTCCCGAAGTTTTCACTGTGATGATGGAGATACACCAGTGTATTTGTGACATAACTCATGCCACAAAGTATAAGTTTGCGCAAATCTTCAGTTCCGAGTAGAAATTGGAAAATTTTAAAAATCTACTACCAGCCTATTGATTTCCTAAGTAGTAACATAAAAATAACGTACCACGCAGGTTCAGAGTAATATATAGCTGACCTTTTCACCACAAAACTGTTTGTATTTAAAAAACTCAGGGTCCAAGAGGAAGGGCCGGAGTGAAATATGCTATGTATCTTTCAGCTGAAATTGTGATTGGGGTTTAGGGAGCGATACCCTTCACTTTATGGCGCAATTTTTGTCGGATAAACAATGGAATTTGAAATTTTATCGTGAATTTCGCTTTGGAGGTCGTTATTGGGCCGGATAATGTCCGATATTGGACCCTCCGTTTTTATTTCGTAATTAATTTTGGACATTTTAATTTATTTTGGAAAGCAGCAGATGAATTTACTTTGATTTACGTTTCGTCCCAATGTGTCCGTTGGTACATAATTTTTGAAGGTATGTGATTGATTACGTTGAGTATTTTAATTAAGTCTTGTATTTATGTGTTTAGGTAGATAAGGTTTCTAATACATTTACTCAGACAATTTATGAAACGGCTTACCACAACTAGGTAATTATTTCTTACAGTATGGATTTTAATGACCCGAAACTTGCTCCATTTTGAAACGCATCAAAACTATCGTTAAAATTCAGAAATTACTTCAAACTTGTGCATATTCATAAACACTTACATAAACATTTTGTGGGACAGTTTGAGCATTCTCCGGAGTCTTAAACCCGTCTTTACGACTATGAGTGTACTTCTACACGGACTGAAGTCTATGAAAGTAATGGGGTTGAAATATTGTGAAATATCCAGAAAAATATGAAAATATGATTCCATAATTGGTTCATCATTAAAGTGAACATTTTGCTTATTTTATTAGTGATCGGAGAGTCTTCACTAGCTATTAAAAAAGTTACCTAGTGAAACGTAGGCTATCCATGAATAAATAGATATGAATTTAAGGTTGATCTAACGGCAAAAAAAATTATAAATCTGCAAACATGAACACGTAACATTGTTGCAGAGTTTTCGTAGAGAGTGCAAGCAAAACTCTTGGCCGTAATTTTATAACACGGTAGCATTTATAGGCAGGACGTGAGTAGTTTAGTGAAGTTTTTTCAAGATTTAGTAACTGAAAAGTAAGCAAGTTTGGGTGTAAAGGCTTGATCAAATAGAAAGCTTTCTAAGCGCGTGCAAAGCGTTTTATGCGCCTTCAAACGTCACCAAAACGCTGTATTGTTCGTAGTTCCTGCTGAGGTGAGATTTTGCTAGTAGTAGTAGCAAGTATAAGTAGTAGTATCTAGTAGTAGGTACGTATACTATGTTTGTGCGTTGATGAAGCAGGCATCGTCACTGATAACGATTATAACGCTTAGGGCCGTAAGATCAATAGTGGTTTAAACGACAAAAGAGAGTTTAATCTCCAGTCTCCGATTATTTCATAAGATCAATGGTAGTTAATCGACCATGGGTAGCTTAAACTAACGATTAGTTTAAACTCGGCCGAGGGTACGGTTAAACTGCCGATCAAAGATTAAACGCTCATTTTTGACGTTTTTTCAATATGGTTGCCTGGCTACCAGATGTTTGTTTGAACTAAACTTTCTATTTGTATTGTAATTCGTTTGTTGTAGTTTTGAGATTATAAATACAAAAACTCTATTGCAATGGAAAATTATTCGGATATCGAATTATTTCATGGGCTGAAAACATTACATAGGTACAACAAGAGTTCAAATTCAAAACAAACAACCAAAAGGCCTTCTTACACTATGTAATTTCAAGTCAGGCTTACTGACAGTGATGTAACGTAACGAGATGAATTATTTCGAACTCGAATTAATTATTTTAGTTAAACTGAACCTTGATTCGAGCCGCCAAATGGCTTGACTCAACTAGGTCCGTATGCAACGTAAGTGGTTAGAGAAATTGGTGCTTGATTTTCACTTGTATGACTTTATATGCATGCAAGTCCTCGATGCGAGTCAATTCAAATAACTTGAGTTCGAAATAACTCAACTCGTCACGTTACATCATTATCAGTAAGCCTGACTTGAGATTGCATAGTGTAATAAGGCTTTGACAAAAACTGCGTCTGTATGTCAATGTCGATGTGGTCGAATATGTCAAACTGACTAATTATAACCTTTTTTTTCATGAACGAAAGAACGAAATACGAGAATGTTGCCATGCGTTTAGGACTAATCGAAGTTTATCTAATCTGCTTCTATTTTCGACTTGATCTTATGACTGTAGATTAAGCCATCGATCAAATGTGATCGTAGTTTAGGAAATCTGTAGTTTTAACTGCTTTTGATCTTACGGCCCTTAGACGCGCGCTATAGGAACGCTTTCGATTATGAGTAGAGCAAGCCAAAGTTTCTGGCACATAAATAGAGAACTTATGCTTCCTTGGTTTATTACGTGGTGTACTAACTTTCGAAGGTGTTTAGTGTATTTGTGCTTCTTCATAATTCAGCAGTTATTTTCACGATCACCTAGAAGTATAATAATTACTTAAACCTCAGGCATATTTCTAAGTATAAAAACTGAAAAAACTAGCCAAGTGGCGAATACGATTTCTGATAAAATCCTCCGCTGTTTTAAAGCTCCGTTTATGGACTTCTCAATGTACTTACAAAATAAAAAACTTATGTCCCAATTCACTACAAAGAGGCCTTAGAATCTAACGTATCTTTGAAGTGAATTAGGACATCGAGATATCGAACGAAATCTCTATATCTCTATTCTTCAGTTTGAATGGATGGGTATCCTGTACCTATTAGTTACATTACAAATATCTGCAGACTGTGCACTACTGTGCAGTCGTGATGTACCGTTCAATGGTAATAGGGATGGTCGTGTCAGCTTTGTTCGGTATGCACTCGCATAGATCTGGCTTCGAACATTCAGCGTCAGCTTTGTAGGAAATGTTCCGGAGATGCAATTTCAACTAGGTTTGTTCACCAGGTGTTTAGAATAGGTGAGATTCAGTCCTACCCATTCGATTTCATTGTACCTATATAACCTCAAACGAGTAGTCTTTAAAAATCTTCTAGATTTTTTGCGCTTTATTATTATAGCGTAAAATATCAACTGTCGACTTTTTCGATTGCGTGTGAATGCAAAACTTCGTGTAAATACACCAACTATTGTAATTAAACACCCGTTTCATTTAGGTTTATTCATAAGACCTTTCAATTGTTCTCCGGCTGGATGCTCCTTGCAAACTGTAATCCTACAATAAGTCTATACAGGACCAGTTAGAACAAAGCTCGCATGTTAAGCTGCAGTAACATTACGTAAATGGCAGGGTTAAGCAAATCGATAACCAATAAAAGAGATTGATACGTAAATCAAATACGAAATTATTGAGTTGATTGAATAACTAAGTTTTTATTGAAGTAGGCTGCAAAATGTTTTGATTATCTCTTTACTTACGGAGATTTTCTTGGTTTACACTACATCTAGTTTGGTTGGATATATTTCAGAAATGCCCACTGGCTACGTCGTAGCATGCTACGGTGTAGCAGTGGTGATTACTGGTTTTTTTTTCAGAAATCCTCGGGTAGCTGTTTGTTAGCACATGAATCCAGACATTAGGCGAGTAGCTACGTACTTATAACAAATATTTTCGACCAATCAACCTATTTACTAACCTACTTTAAAAGAACGACTTACTAACCTACCTACTGTTATATTATTTTCTCATGTAAGTGACACCTTGTCTTTATGAGAATAAATAGCTACTTAGCTACTGTAAAATTAAACAAACACACATCGCCAACAAAAAAGAAGCCCTTGCAAGAAATCGAATTTTTACTCAATTTATATGATTTAGCAAGCTTTTATAAATGAACTTCCACAAACCCCTACATTTATTCAATAATTCAACAAAATGGCAATATCATCAAACAAAGGACATAAAATGTAACATTATACGGCAAATAAATGAAACTCAATACGAACACACTCCGAGAAACGATGAGAATCAGTAGCATAACTTTATACGACGCCACGACGCTTGAAAGCGAAGTATGACCGTGATTCGGATTAAAGTTCAATCCAAGCCAGCGTAAGTGAGACCATTGCACAGTTTAGCTTTTATACCTTCAATTGTTACAAAAAAATAAATGCTCTTTCTAATCTCGAATGTTGATATTTGAGCTTGTAGATAATGAAGTTGCTATTCCATTTATATAAACTAAAGAATAGAACACGTCAAATTTTTTTATGAATAGTCACGTGAGTCCAGCAGGGGTATGCCGATCAAAGTTGAACTGCAAAGTTGAACTGCAAAGTTTTAAATCATGGTCAGTTATGAACTGACCATGGCCATGACCACTAACTCATAGTTATTCTCTGACTAAATAGTGACATTATGACGTCATTTGATGTGTTTTCGCGCATATTTTGCTGTCAAGTGTCTAAAAAGAATGATCACGTGGTACAAAATTGTACCACGTGACCTGAAGAAATTACACTGGGCAGTAAAATATAACTTGACAGCAAAAGATTGGCATACGGGGGCAGAATTATTTACATACATTTTGATTAGTTTTATAATTTCTAGTGATTTTAGAAGGTCATATTATTATTGGCTAGAGGAGCTCCCTGGGTAAACGAAAAGCTGAAGTACTGATAATTTTCTACTTCCTTGTGGCAAGTAAACACTGTATGAGAGCAAACAACTCAAACGACTCGAGCTTAGAAATTATTAACATTGTCATGGGCTCGTTGTGTTAGATTATTAGCGCAGCTTTATTCATGTCAAAGTCTATTCTTGCTGAAGGCTTTTTAGCTGAACGCATAGAATACTTATGAATAAATGAAATGGCGGTTTGTTGGCGAAGAGTTCGTTTTGGATTGCTTTTAGGTTTACCTACTCGTTCGTATTTTTATTGTCATTTCTTATTTTATGCGCGGAAAATCAGTAAAAGAAAAAGCTAAGATAAAAAGATGCTGATTTTTAGAATTTACGTCAAAACATGCGGGCTTTTAGCGGATTATTTTACAGAATTGAAAACATAAAAATTGATGGTTTTCCATCATTCTCCGCTGAGGAATAAAACAAAAAGTAACTTCAATATTATTTAACGGTTAAACAGGTAGAAAGGTATAATCTCTTTTGTCAAGACTTATTGCTCCTGAAAGCTTTTGCCTTTTCACGCGGACTTATAAAAACCGCAATATTCGAATTATTTATTGTTCACGTTTAAAATTTCTCGCCCCGTTTTATAACAATGAATATTTTACGGAACAATTTGTGGTTCGACTTTGCTTCGTGCGAACGATTAGACTTGGGATTATGGTGGGTGGAAAGTGCTGGGCACCTGCCTACCTCTACAATTTCTAAAGCCTAAAAAGCTTCACCTCGCACGTTTTTCGGTGAATTTTTGCTTGTTCTTTCAAATCACTTACTTTTGATAAATAGCAAAACTTTACCATCGTTAGGGTATCCCAAAACTCTACTAGATCATTGGCTCGAGATTATTAGTTGAACGTACGTAATGTAGTACCTATGTCAAGGTTTTTAAATCGTGAAATGAACCGTCACTTTTATTAGATAAAGCAGGTAACGCAACTTGCCGATCGTACAGCGATTATAATGTCTTAGTATAATGTCTGACATTATTATTATAATGTCTGACAGGCGTCACAGCTCAGTCGGTAATGGCTCTGCCTTCCGTGCTGTGGGTCGTGGGTTCGATCCCCACTGAGAACAAACATTTGTGCGTGGAAAACATAGATGTTTGTTCTATGTCTGGGTGTTACTATGTAATTATAAGTATGTAATTATAAGTATCTCAACATATCCACCTAGGACATGCCCTACAGAACCTCATGCATAACAAGGTACAGAGTGAAATATGGCGTCCCTGATAGCTTCATCATTCCGCTTATGAGGTGAGAGCCGTCTCGGCTCTATCAGCAGCCAATTTAACGCCACGTCTCAGGCCGACGCGGGTGTAATATTTCTGGAATGCTAATATTAGTCCTCTAAATTATACTGAATTTACATGTTTTATGTCGATCTGCTCTTGGGAAGAAAAACTTTGGGGATAAATATATTTTGCCTGAAATGTTAGTAGGTACTTTGGCGATAGAAAATCTTAAGACCTATAAAAGTTCAGATCAGAACCATTCCTGTAAAGAATTTGATAAAATAATACTGAAAATTGTACCTAAAATGACCTTCATGTCGGTTTTATGTTTAAATGTAACAAGGATCATGCTTCTCAAAAAACCTAAACATTTCGTTCAAAATTACACACGTAGGTATTTAGAAAAAATTAGTGGAAAGAATCCAATTTATGTATTTCAAAACAGACAAGAAGCTTTCACCAACAATGTATTGGTTTGGAACAAAGTTGCAGCACCAACAGTAGAACAACATATTGCAAACCATTACCTCTTAATAAGTTTCACTATAGTCGAGCATACTTCACTCTCCCGCTCGCTATGGGTATTCGTGCATAAATTAGTCTTGTTAAGTGCAGTACAGGAATTTAATCCTCATATTTCGTCTGCTCTGGGGTTCGGCATATCTTTTAGGTCTAAAATGAATAGTACATGAGAGTGTCTAAACAAGCCACTTTAAACTTTATTACATTTAAGTCTAAGGTGAACTTTGCATGTGATGGGATACGAACGGTGCGAGTTGTAAAATCTTATCTCTACAAAAGCTCTATTGCAATCTCAATTCTATATGTCAGGTGAGATGGTTCAAAATCAAAAGGATTTTAAAGTTTTTGATTCTATTTTGATTATCAAATTGGGATGTTTAATGGTGCTCATTACTTGGTGAATGAAATCGGATTACCAGACGGCAAGTAAGCTTGATCTCTGACTAAAACACTGGGGTGTAAATATTTAATGATTATTATCGAACTTTTAGCAACAACAGGGTCGTTACGTTGATTCAATCTAAAAGCGATTTCAAATTCTATAAAACTTAGGGTGATTTAAATTCTTGAATAGTTATTTGAATGAAGACCGTAGTAATAAGAAGCAGATATCTATATGGACTTACTGTCTGAAGGCTTTATAACTTCGCATAAACTTTCAAACTGTGAGGAAGCCTTTTTGTATTACTTACTTATACTATAAAGTTGTAATTTCCTTGCAGACGAGACGCGACAATCCTGACTTATCTTTGTTCCTTGACAACACTTTCCCTTGGGCCAGTACTTTCAACCATCCTCTAATAACCAACACTATATTCAGCTACATAGAGCTTATTTTAAGTAATCATCATTCACAATGTGGTTCTTTGAGTCGTAGTTGGAATTATAGAGCACCTTCACAACTTTTGTTGGCGTTTTCATTACACACTGCTGAGTCGCCTTTATTTTTCTTTTCATTGTTTGGCTGTTAATATTGTTGGTTTTCAACCCCAAGATGAAGCTAGTTTTTCTATTTCTTTGATGTTATTTATAAAGCTTTGGTTCTACGACGACTCTACTAAGGTCAAAATTACGTCAAAATAATTTCTCTGACAGACGTTTTTACAGGGTCAGAAAGAGCTACTGTACCTAATGCAGAGATAGCATACGTACTTCAACGTACTTGTATTTAGTCCTATTTGTGAGTCGTTTGGGAGTCTTGATAACTCCCATGATCCAAATGACTCCTATGGTCTATACTAGACAACGCCTGCATCGCAGGTAACCATTTCCTGAAACTACGTTTACTCTAAAGGCGTAAGGTACCTTATTTTACAGCCAACTATAAAACAGTCCGTATCTTGAGCCCCAAACAGTCCCAAAAGGAAAGTGCTGAGATAATACCCCAAACAAAACCTAAGGACCTAACGACTGAGGCGTAAATTAGCTCACACACTGTCGTGGTTTTCTAATGCCTGTAACGTATGATAGTCTGGCTCCACACCCGCTGCGAGAGACCAATAAATTGCATACGAATGCAACCATGCCGGGAACGAGTCTGAGATAATTCTCTTATTAAAATATTGTAACTGAAAATATCATTGAGATGTTGTTGGCATGTCATAAAAGTCACGAAATGGCAGCTTGTGTGATTTTATGTCACCACAACCAGATTGTAATGATAGTTTTCCAAAATTGTATAAGAGAATTATCCTCAATAGTCGTCTTGATGTTTATTCGGTTTCGGCCGGCTAAAAAACCTGTTAAAAGAATTAAAATAACACAGTATGCAAGACAAGACATCCCCCTTCTTTCAAATGCAAGCGTAAAGGTAGGTTTGAAAAATCTAGCCACACAGATTTTGAAAGAACTACATATTTCGGTTTTCGATCTTTCGTAGAAATCCTAGTATTTAGGTAGGTATGCTAGGCATACCTACGAAACGCGAGTTCCTATAACAGTTTGAATGGAAATGACCAGGAAATGCAGTAGGTACCTACCTTCTCGCAGTTGCAGAAGTATTTTTCGCAAGTTTTCAATGCAAACGTTTCGTGCAGAAATTGTTTATGCATTCACACGATATAAAAGTCTTTTGAACTTGTGAGAATGGTAGATTCTTGTCGAAATTTAGGTTCCCTGTTGTTTGGAAACGAAGTGGTATTACATATACGAACTTCGATAAAACTTTTTTTAGTTTGGTTGACGAATATTTCCCAGGCACTATTAGCGTCCCATTCGTCGGGACATGGGTGTGACCCAAGACGCAGTTGAAGTCATCTAGATTAAATGTAAAGGCCTTTTTATTAGATATCTGTGTGTCCGAGAAAAAATTGAGTATCCTACCCTGTAATTACTACAGTAAAGACACTGTCTGTCTGTTAGAATCTAAACCAAAGACATCACGTGCAAGGAGATGATAAAATAAATTTTGAACATCCCCATTACGAAGCTAATGGGCTGTATCTCGAATAGGGAATAAAAGATCCGTCGATTAGAAACTTTATGTTTGCAATTTTCCGGACTCCCCCAAGAGCCTTCGAACCTTGAAATGAACGTCTGCAGTGTGCCTTTGTCGTAATAAAGAAATAAAGACAATCTTCTTAAACAGAAGATGCCTGTAGATGGAGACGGTAGAATATAAGTCCCAAAAATTGATCTAGACATAAACAAAGCTCAAAAAAATATTTTGTTTAATCATTTAGTCATCGAAAACTATGGAAGAGCCTGGAAGAGGCTTACACTGAAAGGCAAAATGATGAATAGATTTTTTGGGTAGGTACTGATGCACATTATGTTTTAGTATAACTAGTAAGTAAGTTGATTGTTAATAAAAGCTAATTGAAATTGAAATCATTTAGTATTACGTAACTTGATATATATAATTACATTTCAGATTTAGGCATATATTCTTAGTTACTCCTTACCTACCTCGATTAATACTCGCCTCGGCAAGACCTCAAAAACTTTTGTAGTAGTTTTGATAATTAAACCTAATGAAAGCACGATTTCGAGGTCGAGTCGAGGCGACGATTATTCCACGTAACGTATAAGGATACGGGCCATAGTCGTGCTGATTCCCCTGTACCTAGTAAATAGTTAGTGGGCATTGCATTGCCCAATAGCAGACGTCAGTGAAATCATCCGTGATGCAGATCAAAGGCGCAATTCCACATGAATTGAGTGAGATTATTATTGTGCTACCGTGAAAGTACGGACTTTGATGAAGTTTGGTGTCTGATCTTACCGGTTCATCTTAGGTTAGGTAGCTACTTACTGCTTTTTGAATCCAGCAGTAGAGTTCCATCATTACCAGTGATCAGTAGACTTTACTATTACTGGAAACTTGTACTTATATAAAACTTATTTTTAATTACTTTTTGCTCTAACTTTACTGCCCTCTACAACACAACACTAACACAGCAATCTGAGCATCACTGCTTAGCGGCAGAAATAGCAGTAGGTACTTCCCCTGATGAACTCTTGCGCAAGAAGCTCCACAGACTGTGAGAATAAGTGGTTATAAACTAAAATATTTACACGTCGACATCAACATCATGGTCACGTTGGGTAGGCGTACGCTTCACCGACAGCCACTTGACTGCTTCGTCCAATCATATTGAGAAATTGTAATAGGTAATAGCGGTCCAATGGAAATGCATTCAATTAGTTTAATAAGGTTTGAAGCTTCCCATTAACTAGGATTGCTTGCCCATTGTTGGGTTAGGTTCTGTGTATCTGAGAATATTTTCACTGATCGAGTTCAAGGTTTTTTTATAGCTAGATTCTATCAGGACTTCATATAAAACCAATCGAGCTGGTTCCTCAACTTTCAAAAATAAAAACTCGCCACTCTACACACGCCACAAGCGTAGCCACAGTGAGCAGTACGTGATGAAGTAAGTACTTACAAACAATGCAAACAAATAAGTGCTTTCGGTTGCCAAATCTCTTTTAAAAGTTGTAAATGCCAGCCTTTAAAACCAGACAACAAAACGGCGGAATTGAAAAGCCATTGTCATTCAATTATCCGAAATAACAATCCCAGAGCCTTTAAAATATATGAAAGAAAAATTGAAACGACTGCTTTTTCAGAGGCAGTGTGGCGTTCAAATTAAAAATCGCGAAAATTGACGGGCGGAGTGAAAACATATAAATCTGGAGGCTAGCGGAAAATTAAAATGGCACCCGAGGCGACGAACCGGTGTGGAAACTGCCTTTTACCACTTCGAACTGGAAAATCAACCAATCTCTCATCACTTTATTTTAACATTAGTCTTTTGATTTAAAATTCAGTTGATTGCTCTCGAGCCAGCAAGAAAAACGTTATTTTGGAACCACAGATCAATTAAGTAAAGGAGATATACTGCTCGTGCATTATGCACGTAGCCGTTTACGCGCGTTCATCCTTCTCTTCATCCAACAGTGACTTCCGAAAGACAACGATCATTTTATATAACATTATGTGGCATATTTTAGTAAAATCACAACATCTACCAAATTATTTATATAAGTAAGTATACCTGTCTCTACTTGAGCGAAAACCAGATGAAAACATTTATGAGCATCGTGTCTGCGCTGTTTCCTTCTAGTTAACTGGAGTTCATTGTTCATTGTCGTTTCAGTTAATGACACTGTAATGCGTTTGCACTGTTACCATTATCACAGAATATAAATAAGCACATTCTCAACGTGGGGGTCCAGGGGGGCCCATATATTAGATCATTAGCAAAAACTATTCGTACGAAAAATGCCCCATAGATTTATTATTACCTACTTGACTTTGTCGATTAATTCTAGAAAGATAATTAATTATATTATACACAACTCTATGATAAATAGGTACCTAGCGGGACAGAATATTAGTGCATTACATTGTACAAAAGATGAGTATAATAGCATTTTTAGGGTACTAAGGATTCACCTGTCTACCAACATTCTCTTGATATAAGTATCTCAAAATGATACGGAACATTGACCGTTCTTTATGCACGTAGTCTATAAAATAAACAAAGGCGATTTATATTCCCCGATTCTAGTAGGTATCCCTTCATAAAGAATTCCAGTCGTGCATTCGCGCATTACGACCATCTTGAGATTTATAGCGACCCGCTGTCGGCCATGTTGTTCCCAATTTAAAAATATTCATTCTTAAACGTATTGTATACGGCCAGCCACAACAATAAAATGACGAGTTTGGAAACATTTGTTCCGAACATGAGATAGGTAGTCATGTAATGTTTTGCTGCATAGGGAAAAAATTAAGGAGACTTTGGACTTTCTGAAAATGTTATTTGAATAGTTAGTTTTTACTTACCACAATAATTTTCGGAACACAAACGTAGGTAGTCAATGTACACCTACCTAAAAAATCTTAAACCGAATAAATCTGAAAACCATAGTTTGTTGATGACAAAGCGGAATAACAACGGGAATAAGCGGGGTTCCAAAATAGACTTTAGGTACCTAAAAGCAGGTTTATCTACCACTTCAATAGTCAAAGTTTTACCTACTCAGTTAAAAATATACCCATACCTACTTACCTTTTTCCTCTAAAAAAAGGTTGGTAAGTACAGAAAAACTAAAAAAAAACACCTGCGGCGGTGAGAAGAAAAATATTGTCACATAGACCAAATAAAATGATAAAAATAATAAAGGTGTAGGGTAACAAAGATACTGATAATAAACAACCTGAAAATACAATACCACTCTGAAAGCTTCACAATCACAGGGTATATTGGTTTTTTGAAAATTGTGGACTTTTTCATTTTTACAAATTTTTATCAATTTTTAAATACCTAAAAGTACCTATACTATTTCTAAAAAAGAACATTATTTTTACTGTATTATTATAAAATGAATAAATACCAACTTAGAGAAACCCGCGAAGCACGAAAAGCGATAAAATTTAGAGTGTTGTCAGAAATCTAATAATCCTTTATGTCGGGACGAAGCGACCGGGATCAGCCAATTGATCAATGACAGGAATTCTCTGAATTATGGAGAAATTTAATTCACCCAGTACTTGGATTGGCATCTATTGATTGATTTATTTCCGATTGTACCTTAATCGGAATACTTTAAAGTAATGTCGCTAAGAGGTTTTACTGGCGCAGGTGTCGATGGAAGCAATTTAATTTAGATTCATTCCTATTTTGTATTAGATACATCGGTACTAAGCTAAGATCCTGGCTGGAATACGGCTTCTAAAAATCTAGACGAATCGTCAGTATACGTTGGATGGGACATCATTAGTAAAGAGTACTTTTATATTTTGGATCACCCGACGTATCTTTTAGATCCCCATTCTGGAAGATACTTTTTTAACTCTAACGGTAACCTTACATCAAGAATGATGTAACTAATCGTAGAAGGCAGTCAAAATAACCATCAGAATATTAATTTTCTCAATTAACCTGAACGTTTTCTTGGAGCGATCCTCATTACTTTTGGTTAACCGTTTTCATTTTAACTTTTGCTAAGTTTTAGATAATTATGTTGTGGAATTAATTAAACTCTTGTATAATTATAAATTAATTTGTAGTGGGGTGGTAGGGCTAGCGGGAAGGGTTAATTTCCACTTAGTTAATAAAAATATTTAGATTACGAACTTAGGTAGTAAATATAAACCTACCCGTAATGTTGCTTCCTAAAATTGTATTGCACTGTATTATTTTTCTGAACGTACACAAAAGATTGGAGGTAGATAAATCCCCCTTCAAATTAATCCAAATAATTCTATAATCCGTAAATCTAGCTTACACAAACGTTTCCATCATAAAAACGAAGAAATAACATGTCCATAGATTTTCATTTCAGTGCCATTTTCTTTCATTACCTACACATTTTTTTGAAAGATTCTAATCTTAGAGAAAGCGGCATGAACTGTCTCATCTAAATTAAATTACGTCTTTCCATGAATATTATAACTGGTGCCATAATATCTTTCCATGATAACCAAGCCGAGAATATGTAAACCCAATTTTATTGTGAAGAATGGCAACTTTCCTACCTACTTTTGTACCTACGTTTGTGAGTTGTGAGTATAGAGCGTTATATATACGAATTCAAAATCCCCATTTTTATAAAATCCTCTAGCACCTAATTTCCAGACACCAATAGAAAATGTATTGTGTATATCGTAACTCCGCGTTCCGGCATACCAAAGATTAAAAAGACTACTCTACATGTGTACTACTATGTATGCTGACTAAAAATAAAGTATTTTATCCTATACTTACCTTAAGACCGCAATTTACCTAACCGTGCCATCAATCAAACTAGTCCGAGTAATCACAGCAATGCATCCATGCATGCTCACTATACTCCATCCCTTCGAGGTTCGAGGCTTCGACGGTACTTTTTTATCGTAGAGCCGAGATAAATATCCGGTTAGCGGGGGGCCAAGGTTGATTTATACATCCCGTCAGTCAGCCAACGAATTACAGAGTGCCGATGTAAATCACCAGCGTCCGATTTCAATCGATATCTCTAATACTTTCAATGTAACCGAGGTTTTGAAACTGACATTTTCATTTCATTTAAGGCGAATTTGCGTGCCTTTTATGTGTCTAGTTAGTAATAACTGTTATACTTAGAAGATTATCAAGTCGTATAGATTTTCACAGTGAATATTGCGGTACAGCAAAATGATTATAGTTAAGAACGAGCAGACAGAATTTGCCAAAATAATAATACAGTTGCGAGAAACGTGGACGAACATAAATACTGTAGGCTCTCTCCCGGTAAAGAGTCGTGTTCGTCTTACCAAAGTTAAAAGGAGAGCTTAACCCAACAACAGTATAACAAGGTAAAAGTTGTTATCTAATTAAAAATACTGTAACTCAGGGTTTCATTAATTCTCACATCATCGTCACTGGGAGGTTAAATAAATGAAGTCGTTTACCGAAAACTTTTAAATCTACCTCTACAGAAGACAGTGACAGCTTAGGAGATTAAACAATGAATGAGTTCTTACAAAAACAGTAACGAGGTTACAACTCGGAGAGAAAAGGTATTTCTTTCTATTTTTGTAGGTCTACGCGGTTACTCGCTACGGCTTTCATAATTTTTATTGTTCATGGAGTCGGAACAGATTACTATTTTATGTTTTAGACTTCAAAGTAAATGAAGTTCGGACTTTTATAATTTCTAGTCTGCTACGACCATGCTACGACCGTCGTAGCCCGCACGCTACGAACATTAGCTACGACGCTACGGACTACAAAGCGTGCTACGAATACGTACAACAGGGAAAGAGTCGTAGACCGTCTCGTAGACCATCTATATAAGTCTAGTTTTTAGAACATTTTATTTTATTTTTGAAGAGAGGAAGAGGGCTTGTTGTCGGTAAGTTTTTTAATCCGTCGCTCGTCCTAAGCCCCTGGGTGCCAACCTCGTTATATAGGTCTGATGTTTATTACCTACACCAGGCACTGTGTTTAAAACTTTTATACCGAAAAAGTTGACGCTCATAAAACACGTACAGGTGGATTAAAAAAGGGCGACGAAGTTTAAGGGGATGTATTGGGGATTGTTAATGTAGCTGTTGACATTTCATATATTATTTTAGGAAGATTAGAATTTGAGCATTATTTTTACATGTTTAAATCTAGCTAGAAACGCGTAGGCAGATAGGTAAACTTACCAACGACCGAACCAGTCAGTAGTATAGATAATGTTATACGGCAGACCATTATCCACGCAAAGATACATAGAAGCCTTATTTAAGTAGATCTTTTTCGACGGTGGGAAAGTCGAGACTTTCATTATACAGGAACGCCTACGAGACTACGTACAGTAATTGGAGCGTAGAATTTCTTATAATTATCTCCAGTATTTGCAACTTTAAAACTACTAAACTACGGTTGCTATTTCTTTGAAGCGCGTTGTGAACAATATTTTGCTTTTAAAAACACCAAGCGAAGTGACTCGAGTGCTTTAGAATCGGAATGGAGATGAAAAATGGAAATACAAGGGTATACCTACCTATCCTCTTGTGCAGGTCGTCGTATGCCCATGATCCTATCTAACATAACATCAGCCTAGTTCGAATAGAGCCGGTCTAGAACCATCGACAAATAACTGATCAATTTGTAGAACGGATTGGTTTCTGCAAGTAGGTACTTTCTCAAAAAATCCTGACAAAAAATCCACAAGAATATCCCTTCGCTAGAGAATAATAATGCCTTAGCATGTTTTTCTTTACTGATTTGAATTGCGATGCACGGTTTGGAAAATTCTCAACCAGAATATATAGTACGCAACAAAAACCGGTTTCTTGGATAGATGAGAACCCTAACTGACGTTACAGTTGCGAGGAAAGCAAGTGGGAAATCTGTGGAACCCTTCCAAATGCACCTATGGGAGCTCAAACCGGATCCTACTATTTACCTATGGTTTTTCGACGAGTTTTATTACAACTTTTAGCACAACAGTAGTATGAAATAAAGAGATAAATAGGCATACCTATATCCCGAGTATAAAAAGTTTATAGAGATATTATGAGTAGGTACGAGTATCTTACGTGTACGTTACACTTTCGCTAGCAAATACGATATTTATAATAATACCTACACTTTCTATATGGCCCACGTCATACCAACAAATATTTAGATAATTTATGATCAATTCAAACACGTAAATCGCCGAATATCACCATCAGATTTTACAGCTTTCTCGAGAGGATCTCGAAAGGTTTCGATCGTAAACCGGTAGTAAGTGCCAAGTGCTCCCATTGCGATCATCACCCGCATAATATGGAGAGTGAAGAATATTTCTAGCTTAATGCTTCTCGCTGTCGTTAAGAAACGCATTTGTTTAGAAATGAGAAATGAGGGTAAGATGGCGTTTGCGCTGAGGAATGTAGGACAGGTGTATTTAGTTGAAACTGGGCTCTCTCGAAAAATGCTTTATTTTTTAAATTTTACTCGGCCTCTAGAGTAGACTAGAGGAAAAGGCGGCAAGGAAATCCAACGGACTACGACTAAATTGATGATGATTAGCCTGTTATCCTAGATAGTAGCACCAGCATAGTACCCACTTAGTGTCCTTTATCTGTGTTCAAGAAATTCCCCCCTACCTACTACAAAAGGTTTTCGGTTAAATAACATCATTTTCGTCAGAGTCGACTCTACATCAACTTTACAAATTAAATAGAAATGAGAGAGAGATTTTCATTCAGTGACTGTCTGCTCATGCCGGCACCTGCATCGGTCAACATCCGGACCGGCCGGACGTCATTTTAGAACCGGAAAATCGCCAATCTCCGTTTACACAGTTAGCTTTTACAACCTAGGAAGTGCGGAAAAACCCAGGTGCATGAGAACCTAAATAACTAGATACTTTTCACTAATACGAGTACAGCCCAGTAGCATAACAACTAGGTTGAATACCTAACTATCCAGTTGTAACCAGTCTCAGTAAATTATACCACAGATAATATAAGATTATATACGTTTCACGCCTCAATGGGCAATAATAATATGAATGCCTATGGGGCAATTTCGTATTCATTTAAGTATCAAGATTTTTTTCTATTATGAAGTATTTTATGTATGTAAGGTACCACACTCAGGTAGAAAAACTCAGGACACAAAGACCCAACAGCCGAGCTAAGCGTAAATATTTTCCTTTTTAAATCCCTTGCCGTTCCTAGCTGGCAATAATTCATGATTTATCGTACCGAGATATTTATTGGCCTAATAAAATTTGTCCTTAGCTCGAAGCCTCGTTCTTTATATTTCATGCACCCAGTTCGCTAGGTGCGAGTGTAAAAGGCGTAATTTTGTTTATTGCATTGGTTATTGTAAAGTTGAAGTGGAAAGCATTTTTTGAAAAGAGTAAAACAAAATGGTCCTGTGATCGACGGTCTCGCTCACGCGATTTCTTCCAGCATTGAGGCTAGTATATTAGCTATTTTCCATGGCAGAACTTGAACCCCCAAAAATTGTTTGCACTCCTACGAAGACCCTGCAGCCACCACAGTAACTGTCGCCATTAAGTAATCAAACGCGCACGCGTTATTTTAGCAGGTTAGGTTGGCAAGATTTGTATGAAAAGGAATTTTTTACTGGCAGTTAGAGATCGAAACTGAAAAATATCCTGAAAAATAGTGATGAGATAGTTATGAACGCTGAGCGCCACCTATCTTTGGCTAGTGTAACTACCTAGCTTCTAAATATCCGCGCTCTGCCGCCGTAATTGCGCACCCCGTAGAGCTTAGCTTATAGATAGAGTAAAGAAGCCTAGATGGCGCTAGAAGGCAATATTGAAAACTCCTTTGTGAGGCAGAGGCAGTAAAAAGTTCCAAGTTAGTCTGTTACTTTTTCAAAGCTAGAGGTTTTGGGCTACAGTTCAACAGTTAAAAAAAATACTTTGCACAAAATCATTTTCTGCATCTAACTTTTAGAAAAGCTTAGTGTAGAGCTACTCTGTTTGTGATTAAGACCTAAGACTACGCAATAAATTTTTTTATATGTTTTTGTTGATTCAATCACTAATGCATAAACACAAGATTATAACAGTACCTACCTATAATTTTATTCTACAACTATTTTAAATAATTACAAACGTAAATATTTACACTTCATCAACCAGCTTGAACCTCTGATGCTGCGGTTGGGGTATTATATTGAAGTATTTCTTCAGAATGGTTTGTTGTGTACGACCAGCATACATTCTTTGTACCCAAGTGTGATCCCAGTTAGGTTCAAACTTTTCACACGTTACTACTACTTTGCCGGGCTCCATCGCGAACAGTGTCCCATTACGACCAAAGCCAACCTGCAAAAATAAAAGCTTTTAATATTTACACAGAGCGAGGATAGTTTTAAGGCACTGGGAACAGATTGCCGAGAAACATAAACAACGGTAGCACTTATTAGATAAATTGGTACATAGAATGATGACCTACTTTATTCAATAAAATTATAGAACTTTAAGAAATATGAAGGGGTGTGAACTTGCCAAATATTAAAAATCATTGTGCGCTTATTCTTTCTTACAATAAAACACTACTATAAAACACTGCCTATAATAACAAGTCATTGCCTCACTGAGCATGTCCACTGAAGACGTGCCCTGTGATGCATTGCACAGCACCCACCACTCTGAGACATTAAGGTGCGTCTCATGTGCCTGTAATCGCACCGCCACCTTTTAAGCCAGAACTCTTGATGGCAGATATAGGTAGGTACAGTGGTAGTACTTACATTTAAACCAGGGTGGAACCGTGTGGTGCGCTGAGTGACAAGCATATGACCTGCCTGAACTGAGTGTCCGTCTTGCACCTTCCACCCCCTTCGCTTAGGCTTCACTTTGCAGTTTGTGTTCTGAGTACTTCCACCGGTCTTTTTACTGGCATTACGTACAAACTCTGGAAATTAACAGGGCTGTCAAAACAAGAAACCCATCAGTGAGAAACCCCCTAACCTAAAATTCAAACTCACCTTTTACAAAAGAGTTAGATTTTAGGGTATTGAACAACACTATTCCTGACATTTTTGGCTGATTGATAGAATTTCTTATTTAGCTAAATTACGAGCTGAACACATTTATTTGTTTTATTTTGCTACTTCGTTTTGTATATGTTGGTTTATTACTTTTTTTTTGTTGGCCTTCTTTTCTTTCTGTGTCAAGTTGACGTCAAATGAATTGACGTCAAGTTGACAGTAAGAAAGACATGAAAGTGACTGCAACGACATGAATCATTTTAGAGTGACGTTCTGCAGGTTATTTTTGGTTTCCAAATCGATTATGCCATCAAATCAAAAAGTTGAAGTTGAAACCATTTTACGCACAGCGCGTAAAAATTTGGCGGGAAACGAAAGTAAATGAAATAAATTCAAACAAGTGGAATTATTTTATTCATCATTATAATTTTCTACATCAACGATCTAGAAAGCATCGGTTTTTTCTACTTGAACAATAACTTCACAGATGAATATTACAATAAAATTGCAACCTGTACCTAGGTATAGTAGGCACCTATTTAACTACCTACGTTAGTTAGTCTAGCTACATAGTAGGAGGGAGGTATTTATGTATTCTATTATACAGTAGGTACCTACCTACATAGAGTATAATCATCATTCATTAGCTAGGTAGGCGTAGGTTACCTACTTATCTTCACGAGACCTGCGGTCAATTAGGTACCTACCTTCGTCATCATGTACCACGCCACGCTCTACGCTACGCAGACAAATCAGTTTTTTTATAGACTCACTTTTAGATCGTTTTAAGGTCGTATCACACGTTCGCGCATGCAGTTAAAAACGATTACCTGATAACAATAAAAGCAATTCGTTGACAGCAGCCATACAAGATGTTCTTGTTAATATTAATAGCGTTTGTAATAATAGTAGTAATATCGTGGGTTACATTACTGTTGGACTGTAAGAGACTGAACATACCTGGACCCTTGCCTCTGCCAGTACTGGGCAATGGACTGATTTTCCTCGGAGATTCAGCAAGTGAGTTTCATATTTTTTTCTGACTTAGCAAGACTACAGAATAAGGACAACGCAACGCGAGAAGACCACTGTGCTGCTTCATAGAATTCCGGGCCTTCCTTATCTACTGACTTCCCACCATCGAAGTTCAGGATTGGTCAGGCATCACCTTAAAAAAATATTTTACTTACATTGCGCAGGTACTTTACCTTACAATACTGCACAAATGTCTACATTTCGATCAAATAGTGTCTTGCCCGTTCTTCTAAGCTCAGTCGCGAGGAACTGCCACGTATAATCACCAAGTAGGTAGGTATACACCTACAGGGTGTTGACTAATAAGACCACTGCCGAAAACTTCGGGGGATAAAGTAGTTACCTAACCTACCTACCCATCAAGCTCTTTCTATGGAACCATTCGTGTTTTATACAAATTGCAATAATTACTTTGCAATAATGTATGGAACAGCTGATTTCTTTTTCTTGCTAACATTGATGGTTTCATAGGAAAAGTTTTTGGGAGTGATCGTATCTCGTAGGTAATAAGCCCAAGTAGAAGACGATTCTAAAAATATGTTTTTTGATGATTTCACAGAATAAAAAATACTTTTGAAATGAACTATGTAAATTAATAGAGGCCTTGTTAGAAAAATACTTTCTGTAAGGTAGCTTACCTATCTAATTTTTACATAAGTGCTAAGTATATTTTATTTTTTACAGATTTTATTAACCGGGTATTCAGGCTCGTAGACGATTATGGAGGTATACTAAGAATTCATCTCTTTACAAACCGCTACATTCTAATCACTGACCCGAAATATATCGAGGTAAGTAAATCTCAATTCAATATTGCATTGTCAAAGATCTGGAATATTTGGTAAATGTCTTTGTGCCATGAATCGGGATTTTCAGTTACTACTGAATGTAATTATACAAAATCGTAGCTTCACGGTCTAGAGAGAATAACAATGTAAAGGTTTACCAAAAAATATCATATTAATTTGAACTCCGACCAAAAAAATTATAACCAAAATTGATCACATTCGTGCAAATTACCTACTTGCCGAAAATTCCGATTTCGATCCGAATTCCGAACATGAATTTTTTATGTAACAAAAAATTCGGTTGACACGGGGTGGTGGAATTATTTTAATATGTATTTTTTTTTATTTCACGCTTTTTTCAGCCTCTGGTCTCCAGCTCAGAACTAATAATCAAGGGAAAATCTTACAGATTTGTAAGACCTTGGCTAGGGCAGGGTCTGCTTACGAGTTCTGGTAAATGTTTTCAGAAATTATGTAAATTATATTTCGTGAAATCTCAGTAAAAATGCATCAAATGCAGAAAATAGAATTAATGGTAAAAAAAATGTTTAAAAAAAATCGCGACGCTTATGATATTTAGATTACATAGTCTAACTTATGGATATCCGATTTTACTCACTTTTCTGTCTACAGGTCAAAGATGGAGATCGCACAGAAAATTTTTAACCCCTGCATTCCACTTCAATATTTTGCAAAACTTTCTGCCAGTGTTCTGCCATAACGCGAAAATACTAACAGACAAAATAGAAAATCTGGCAGACGGGAGTCCCATCAATCTGTTTCCTATGATTGCTTTAACAGCACTTGATAACGTTACAGGTGAGCAGAGCACATTTTTTTTATTCCCCTAGTATGACCCTTTTCTGAAGTAGGTAGGCTTATATTAGACCTTACCTTTATATTAGACCTATTTTTATTTAACCCATCATTTATCACGCGTGTAACGAAATAAGGGTTTCGCCAAAACAAACGCAGTTTACTTTGACCTACTTGGGGTCAGATAAAAACCTTGTAGCTATTGATGAAGAAATCTAGTCCTGAATAACTAGTTTTTTGACGTAAGTATACAATCAGAGCATTTTTCAAAACACTAGACTATTAGCTACTTATATGAATATTGTTTAGTGAAACCACCTTTCAAGCTGACTGAAAAAAAAGTAGAAAAGCATCATTCAGTTTATTAGATTTACAAACATAGCCTTTTACACTTTTAGTTGCATGAACTGTAACGTTATTAAAAAAAAATCTTTTCTTTTTTTCTCACACAGAATCCATTATGGGTGTATCAGTGAATGCACAGAAGGATAGTGAATCAAACTACGTGAAGGCTATTGAAGAGTGAGTACTTTACTTACTATCATAATAGTTAGACTTCCTTCCGGCTTCATCATCAAATGATGATGACGATGGTAGTTCATTGGGAATATTCTAGTAGATACCGTAAACACCACTGAAAACTCACAAATTTCTTTCGTGGATGACCAAACTAAACTACTGAACTGATTTTGATGAAACTTATATAGAACCAATCTGAATATTTAAACTTTCAAAAAAAATTAGGAATTTTCCAATCGGTAAATGGCGGAGTTCTGACAACAAACATAAAAAAAACTACTTGAGAACCTACAAATTTTTTGAAGTCGGTCAATAAAATAAGTCAATTTATTATCACAGCGTAAAACTAACAGAAAATTCTAAAGTAATAAGAAACCTGATGTTTGGTAAATGTAATGACCTCTGATCCTAGGTTTATAGTATTCTTTTGTGTAAATTCTGGTACTCAGTTTTTGGTCGAAAAACTTGTACCTACAGTTTAAAATGATAATTTTTGCTGATGCCTTTGCATTGTTATTCTCGAGACCGTGAGGTGAAGCTTTGCGATTTTGCATACATACATTTGAGAAAACAAAGTAATTAGTATTTAGATATCTGTCAAGCAACAACTGCAAAAATGTGCATTGATTTTAATTACGGTTATACGTCACACATATTGTTCTAACACTGAACAATAATTCTCCATGATTACCGCACAACATCCTTAGACTGATATTTCTAAGCATCTGTGACATGGCTGGCTTCTTATTTACATACTCGTAGTACACTACATAATATCATTTTGAAAACGTTTGTACCAAAAAATATTCTATCATCTTCGCAATGTTCAAATCTTGCGTAGCTAAATTATTCGTAGCACTTTATCGCGTAGCGCTTTCGTAGACGCAACAATTCGTATGTGAATTTTTCAAAGATTTTCTCTATGATTCAGGCTAACGGTCATCATCTCTCTACGAATGCGTAACCCCTTTGTCGCTGAAGAATTTTTCTTCAACATGTTACCTTACAAATTTCGGCAAGATAAAGCTTTAGCGGTCTTGCAAGGGCAGACTATGAAAGTCATCGAGGCCAGACGTGACGAGTTAAGGAGAAACAACATCACTAGTTTGCCTTCAGAGACGGAAATGGGTAAGCAAAATAATAACATAAGTGTACTTTTAATGTGGTGATGCATATACCTAGGTAGGTACCTACTTTAGTAGGTTGACCTAGACAGGGTACTTATAAAAACTAATTAACTCGAGCTCGTTTTTCTTGTTGAAATTAATGTAAATCGGTGTTGTTTCCAGATATTTTATGCTTTTACACAATTACGCTTGTTTAACAATGTCATTTGTATTTTTTTTTGTAGGCACCGTTTTAGTAGTTACTATGGATTTATCAGAATGGTAAACCAATTAGAGCACTTTTTTGTTTTTTATAGGCATTAAAAACAAACATGCATTTCTGGATTTGCTTCTGCTCTCGGAAATAGACGGAGTGAAGATTGATGACGAAAGTGTTAGAGAAGAAGTGGACACCTTTATGTTTGAGGTAAACAGATATATCTACTGATTCACTAGGTAAGTAAGTTACTCAATTTAGATTCAGTACAAACTTACTACTGAACTTTTAGGTAGTAATTACCGCATAAGTATTAGGTAAGTACCTTTTTCATGCTAACATAATAAAAAAATACTAACCCTGGTATCTGGCTCAGCGTATCAGCATTGCTACACTGCAGCCAGTGTCTTGGGCAGGCTTCCGATTGGAACTGATTTAGATCAGTTGAGCTATCTCTAAATCGTTTGCAACAGTTTGTAGGTAGCTCAACTGCTTCTTTGTAAATAAATTATAATAATTATTATCTGACTTTAAAAAATACATTTTCGAAAATAACTATACTATAGAATGTGTGGCAAGTACAGGCATGCACAGCATTCGCAACAATATTACAGACAACAGCAATGTAAATATTAATAAGTACAATGTTAATAAGTTTAAATTCTTATTTAGTAAGTAGCTATTTATAATAATAATCGTTGGTTTTTCTTTAATTAGGTTGGTAGGTATCCAATCTACAAAAATATACATAGGACATGATTTAGTATTATAAAAACCAGTTTCAGCTGATTGTAAAGCACGCAGTGTTCACTGTTTTTTGGAAACTGCGTCGTGGATGATTCTTTTTACACCATGATCTTATTTAAGGTTTGTGCGCATGCTTCACGTTCACGTTTGTGAACCAATTAATAAAAATAAGTGTTCCGTTTTTCCAAAACTGGACCAGAACACTAAAAAACGGTCTAGCGGCAACTGTTTTGTGCTTACTATAACATCATTGATAAGCGGTTAGGCTTAGGCAAATTTTAACTTTTACCTAAACTTTCGTAAATTATTTTTTCATTTGAAATTATCGAACTTTTACCATGAAGCTCGATTATCCATAACGCCGAGAGTCACAGAAGAATTAATGCATTATAATTATTAATAAGAAAACCTATGGAGGAGAAAACCTACGTAGAGCCTAACTATTTTATAAAAAATCTAATCTTGTAAATAAATAAATAATAAAGGGCTTAGGGAATGCAAAAAAACCGTCGTGTTTAAAAATCGCTTTTGTGTGATTCTTCTATGACATGACCAGCGCGATTAGGAAATAAGTAATCCCAATAGTCATAAGTCATAGAAGAGATCTTCCCATCCAAGCTCGTGTTTCTTAGCACTTTAGCACTCTGTTATTCTGTCCGTATAGGAAGCTAAATCAATGCAACAAAAAGAATCACAAAGATGAATAGGCAGGCAGGTAAACAAGGTAAACTACATGTTCTCGGTGTCAGCAGTAATCTGATTATTATACCTAAGTACCTACTCGTAATTAGTATTGATTGTTTATTACCTGAGTGTATATTATATTTTTATATTTTTTTGTGCTTAGGGCCATGACACCACCACCTCTGGCATAGTTTTTTGCCTCTACTGTTTATCAAAACATGAAGATATACAAAATAAAGTTCTAAAAGAGCTGCAGGACATATTGGGTGACGACTTGAATAGAGACCCTAGTTACACGTAAGTTCCGGACTCTGTTTCTTCTGTCCTTATTTTATTTTCAGTAATTACTTACTATTACGACGGGTACTGGAGGAGGCTTTTTGTGATGGAATCAATTACAATCGTCGGGAGTTCATCATTACCGCGTCCATAGACCATCGCCGAGTCCTCTCGTGGGAAAACTAACCATAGACTTTCCCGTTTCACAGTGTTGCCATGTCTGTTTCGCTCTCCCTACAAACTACAGACTTCTCATCATTCTATCAGGTCTATAGACACACTCCTAATTTTGTTTAGAATAATGTAATAACTACCCTACGCTAATAGTTCCGTCATATACAGCGTGTAGCTACAATGGCGACATTAAATTAACCAGCGTATCCGGTTTCGCGTTTTCAGAATATAGACATATTTTTTATTTCATTAAACATAAGATTTATCGAAATAAATCAATTTTCTTAAATAACGCCTCGGAGCAACCTGTACGTAAGAGCAGAGGTCATCTGTCGGGTTCACGGGTCATGACCGCCCAGGCAGGCGCGGGCGCGGGCGCGGCGCGGTTTGCGACGTTGCCGGTCAATGCAGAACACGTAGGTAAAGACACTCATAGGATGATTAATTTTTGTTGCGTATTTTACTATTAAGTTTGTTTGAAAAAATCGAAATTTCTATTTTGGACTTTAATTATTTTTTTATTTTTTTTATGAATACTTACAAGTACCTCTACCCGTGTGTTCATTTAATGTCGCCATTGTAGCTACACGCTGTATATATAAAAAAGTTATTGGTAAGGTCACCGCGCACTTTTCTAAATCGTCCGCGACGAACGAAGAGAATAAATTAGAACAACGAACGAATTGACCGCCCAAAAACCGGACGAACAAATACCGCACTTATTTGTAGAATAAAATAACCGATTATGTACACCGCGCAGCAATAAAGTACCATTGAATAAATGCGAAATGATTCAATTTGTTTACAATGACCACAGAAAAGTTCGCTTTCAACTATGTTTTTAATTTTCAGGGAGCTGAAACAAATGAAATACTTAGAACTTGTAATCAAAGAGGCACTCCGGTTATATCCATCTGTGCCGTTTATAGAAAGGCTAATCATCAAAGATACAGGTACTTTCCTACTAAGTTTAAAATTTAAAGAATATTATTTAAACTTTTTAATAATAATATGTAACAGTAGAGAAAAATTTTCTCTACTGTTAAAAAAACCGTAAAACGTACGAGTAAACGTTTGAATAAGTAGTAAAACCATATATCGCTTTTCTGAGCAATAGCCCTAGAAACTACTATAAGTAGAGGTATGTCATTAAATATTGCAGGGAAGCAATAAAACAATGATGGCTGACGTAATAATAGCATTACAAATTACTAAAATTATCACTTCAACTGTAATTGTGGCTGTTATATTGATAATCATAAAAAGACTTATTTTAAACGCGGTAAGAAATAATCGCGTTTGAAACATTAAATTAGCTGATAGGTAGTGGTAGTATAGACACCTACATACTACCTACCTAAAACTGAAATATATAAACTAATAGGTATTAAAAATCTTTTCCCTTTCTCCTAGACAACTGTTTAGGTAGGTAATGAATTTTCTTGCAAATGCCTAGGTATGTATAATGTATAATTTAGGATATAGGAAACATTTTAATTAGGTACCTACTTACTTGCATTGTTGTTCTTATTACTTAAATATTTTTTGGCTACATTTTTTGATAATCGATCAATAAATATTGTAACACTAAGGGTGATTTTTGGAGTATGGTTTGGTCCTAAGGAGTTATTTCATCCATACTACTTAATTACCAGTTACGACTAGCTATTGCTCCAGTGCTGGGCAAAGGTCTTCTCCATCATCTTCCACTTATATTTACATTACATAATAGGTACTTTTGCACGCAGCAATTATTATAATGTTAGTAGATTAGGTAGGTAGGTACCGTGGTTGACTGTGCACGTGCGTGCAACTCAGTATGATGTCTGCCATACATTTCTTATTTAACCACAATCTAATTATAGGTAGGTGGAAAACTGAATAAATGTATCAGGTGTTTTTCCACTAGGGCACACAAGTACAATTTCAAAAGACCCGGAAAGGTACCACCTACTGGTTATACGAAGGTTACATTAAATGTACATGAATTATGAATAGGTGGGTATTGATCTATATTATTATCTGCACGGCATGAGATGCGACATGGGAATAATTAGTACTTAGTAGGTTGGTACACAACAATATATCTAGGTATACCTTTGCAGGCACATAGTAAAGTAGGTATCTACAATAAACATGATACTAACAGCCAGCGATTATAATGATTTTCTTCTGTGAGTATTACCACCTTTAGATGATTTTTTTTTGTCAGAAATCCGCAATGTTAAAGTACCTAAAAACACTTCAATCGTCGTTGGTATCCTTCAAGCGCAACGGAGTCCTGAAATGTACGAAGACCCTCTAGCATTCATACCAGAGCGCTTCCAAAATGCCTCTTCAAGGAACCCATTCAGCTGGATACCGTTCAGCGCTGGGCCGAGAAATTGCATTGGTCAGTACCTATTACGTATTACTAAACCAAATACCATAATTTCTATTGTGGCATTACTAGTTTAATATTGATGAGGGCCTACTGTTTGTTCAAAAATTTAACGTTGTTGCAAGCAAAGTGATGATCGTTGATGTAAACAGATATGGATAGGTATAAGTACCTAATGCAAGTTTGGTTTGATCAAAATGTGGGATTATTGTGTTGCAGGTCAAAAGTTTGCAATGATGGAAATGAAGGTGACCCTTTCAGCGGTGATGAGGCGTTTCAAGCTAATATCCTCAGGAATTGAGCCGATACTGTGCGCCGATCTCATTCTACGCTCGATGAACGGCGTCCATGTTGGATTCAAGCCGCGGAACTAGGAGTTGTTGGTCGAATTGTTCGTACATTTTATGTAGGACCACAAAAGAAATAATAATACAGTTAGGACTAACTTATGTAAAGGTAATCGCGCATTAGTCAGATATCAGAATCATATTTCAAATCTCAAAGTATACTTTGAGAATAGGGTACCTACCTATAGGTAGGTACCCTATTTCGAATCATATTTTTTACTTGTATCTACCCAATTAAGTACATAGTGTGCCTAGTCTAATTAATTAAACATGTGTATATTAATGTTGAACTAAAGACAGTTTCGTTTAATTTCTCATCTCGTCGTTGTTACCTTGGATGCCCCCTCACCCTCAACTGGTTAAATCCAAAGACCTCAATTAGATATCTGTGAAGCAATGATCTGCTATTTAAATAGGTAGGATAAAGATTAGAGAGTTTAATATTCTGAGTACCTACCTACCTAGATTATACCGTGTTCTTATCTAGAACTTTACTAGCAATGTAACTATGGGGAATAGACCGTTTCACTCCTACCTACCTGCACCTGAAAGTACCAAGACGGAGGAGATGGAGTCGATCGAGTCAAGCGACAGCTTGACATTGTCATTGTCACACAGGTGTGACGCTGACAGATATTATTAATTTGATTGGTTGTTTTTTATTCAGTTTTTGTTTACCAACAACAACAGAATAATTTTATTTTGATTTGATTCAAGGACTTGATTCATAGCGTTTATTTTAAAATCATAGGAAAAATATAAATGAAGTAGGAGTTTTAGGTAAAAATGAGTGCAGAAAATCTGAATATTGCCCGACGTAAGCTCAATGAAGTTTTGGATCAGAAATCCACAAAGTATTTCGCTCAAATGAAACTATGGTTCCGGATGAAACTCACCAAGGAAGAGTTCGATGCAGAAGCCAGAAAACTGCTAAATCCAGACCAAGTGCATTTCCACAACGAGTTTTTACTGGCATTGTTGAATAAAGTAGGCGGTTTAGCGGAAACATCTATCTCCATAGCTCAGGAGAGAGCGATAACTCAGAGTAAAAATGTTAGGAAGCACAAACGGAGCTCCAGGACATCTGAGAAGTCTAACTTTGATCCTGTGGATCTCGGAGATTACTTACCACCCAGTTCACCGCAAGGTGCCGGCAGCGATGGTGTCAAATATGCTGCACAGGTAAGGAAACATACACTCTCTCTTTTATATATAGGTATGTGGTAAGCATTGCATCTATTAGCTAAAATCTATGAATGTGCCTTTGATTACCTTTTTGACATGCACAATATAAAATACATGTAGGTAGTACTGAGAAATTTTAGAGAAAGTCTCCACTCACAAAAACATCATTTCATTTATTACTCTTAAAACTGTAGATTTTAATTTTTTGTAGGAAGTGTTCCTTCCCGACCATGCACTGGTTGTGGGTCGCTTCATGCTAGCAGCCTGGGATGTCGGTCTTGAAGGAGTTGATGATGATGCAGCTGATATGATGGTCATAGCCACACAGACCTTCCTGAAGAACATTTTATCAGCTGTTATTGCTAAGCGCAAAGGGTACAAAAAAAAACGGGAGTTTATGTATGACCTCGGCACTGATGTACCAAACATGTGGCTGCGAAATACAGCCATGGTCAATGACCCTTTGATGGGGGGAAGGTTGGAAGTGGGAGATGGGTCAGATGACCTGATGCCTCGATGCCCTCCGACTATCGACGAGGTAGAACACTCTGCTGCTCTTGAAATGGCTTGCAGGTAATTTACTCAACACATATTCTCCTCATAATTTTTTCTAATTATTATGTCCACAAAAGTACCTGCTTATGTACAGTCTGCAGAAAAATAAAATAAATATTCATGGACATTTCACACGACGCCCTCTAGTCCCAAACTAAGCAAAGCTTCTAATATGAGAACTAGATGCTGATAGAATACTTATAATTTTTTTGAGATCTCGGTAAATATAGCCATTTCAAAGCGTAAGGTTTTAATATCTCAAAAGGCTAATTTCACAATTGCCAAGATTCGCTGACCTTATTGTTTTTAAATTAGCTTCAGTTTGAAACTAGTTCTCAAAAGTCTTGATCACAAAAATATAAAATAATATATGATCATAATTTTCACATTCTAGTGTGCCAAAAGAGGAAGAACATGAAAATAGATTATCCCTGGATGAGTTCTACAACACATTACTGTGTAATCGCAATATCATAGCGTCACACTCAGTATACTCAGTCAATATGGAACGGATAGCTTGCATGTTGAATCATCCTAGTATGTAGCTAATTAAGAACTTTTATTTTGGTAAATAATACTATTTCTATCTACTGAATGGTGTAACATTAAAATTATTACAACAATAAAACATTATTTTAATAAAACTTATGAACTTAAGTAATTATAATTTATGAGACTTTGATGAAATAAATACTTCTAAATAAAAAAAATATCTATTTAATAAAAACTTAATAAATTCATGCAATATAACATTTTAATTTCATTTTTAATCTCACAGTAGGTAAAGAACATAACTGGTAGACAGAGGCAAAACTAAAGAATATTATCTATGTAATTGAGCATGCAAAGTAATTAAAAACATCAATGAAAACATACCATAAAATTATACATTACTTAGGGCGGCTTGCACCAAAATCACTAAACGTGTTTAACAGCTAAATAGATTTAAATCTGACGTATTTATATGACTTGACAACTCGCTAAATACTATATAACAGTTAAACGCGTTTAGCGATTCTGGTGCAAGCCGCCCTTAGTACTAACTTAAATTATTTAAAACTTTCTTACATGTTTGAGGTAGTAGTCTCTAATTTTTAATAATATCTCGAGTATTTTTATATTAGCATTCATTATTTATACTTCCAGAATAAAGTCAATCATTTTAAAATTAGAAATCACAATCACAGTGCTGAACAGTTAGGAAATAGATGATGTGCCGGGACTAGGAGATTCAACAACGACTCGTGGCACGTGTTTCGCGGACGGCGATCTTTGAGGAGTTGGTGGTTGTGAGCCATGAAGAGGAATTCGACGGATAGGCTCATCAATTGACTCCTGACGTATTGACCCCTGATGTGACCTTGACATTGATCCCAGTCGTGACCTTGCCGGTTCATCCATATGCTCGTGTTGCGACCGAGGCGTTGTAGGTAAGGGCTGCATCTCTTGTTCGTTGCCTTCATCAGGCATGCTTCCCAGGAATCGCCTCTTTTTCCATACAATAAAGCCGAGCACGGCAAGGAAAGCTGTGATCCCAATTGCGCCGAAGGTGATCCCGGTTGCTGATGCTGTTGACATGGTGTACAAACCTAGATAAAAGGAATTTTAATTTATGAAATAAGCTCTATGGAAAACTCGTTATAGATTTTGCTGAGGCTAAGCAATTTAGAGTATGAATGAACGCGAAGTAGAAGTCTGGTAATTTTCAAGTTGTCTTATCCAGCTTACACAAATAGTGAAGACGAGCAAGAAAACTGAGGTTGGTCTTTTTGAATTTGTGCGAGTCAGGATTATTTTCGGCCGGCAGGTAGGTACCCTATTACTTTACATGCACCTGAATTCTGAGAACCCGAAATCGACTGAACATACCTTGTACTTCAAGCAAGATGGTATCAAGATGTTCCTTCCCATCATCAAGACCGGCGCCACAACTCCACTGGCCCACGTCTTCGTACTTTACTTTGCGAATGGTGACGGCGCAGTCACCTCGGTCCAAACTCATGTTTTTAGGGAAGTAATATCGATTTAGGATCGGTCTGGAACAGATTACCTTTTAAATTATTTACGTAGGTATATGTAGGCAAGTAGGTACGGACGAACCAACGGAGAAACCTGAAAAGTGTACCATGGAGGCAGTCTAAGCACTAGGTACCTAACAATTTAGTATACTACCTACCTAACTTATGTTTTAGTATTGCCTACCTACTTACTTACTAAATTATTGTTAAGAACCCAAATAAGTAGGTATAACTTTAAACACGTTCTTTAAACAGTTCTTTTACCTACTTAACTCTGTTTCAAGTTTGTGATATGAGCGAACTTCATTTTGGTAAAATGGGTGCCTAAAGAAAGTCTAGAATACTTACGATTCACGCGTCACATCAGAGTTGATACTAAAAGGCTTGCCGATAGGGGGTTCAAATCTGCAATATCTCAGTGACGCGAGACCTTTCACAGTCGCGCAAAATAATGTGACCTCCTTTCCATGAACTGTAGTTATATTCTTTTGGATAGCACCCAGTTGTGTCACCACCACCCTCACGTTGATAATCTGCATGATTTCAAGGCCTGTGGAACCTTTTCGCCCGATGTGGCATCGCCATTGTCCACTGTCAGCTACCACGGCTTTTGTTTTGTAGCTGCACTGACCAGCGTCTAGGGATGACCCTGAAAATCTGAGGAGTTGATGTATTATATCAAGTGCTCGTAATTCACTTTGTGAAATCTACACAATCTCTTATAATTTTACTTTAATAAAAAAGTAATAAAGTTGGATTAGGCTTTTATATTCCACTAGATTCATCAAATAAACCACCGCTTCAGTTCAATGAAATAGTATAAAAATAATATTTTGTTCAGTATGGTCGTATGAGTCAATGAAATAAGGTACCTACCTAGTTCAAATTAAATACCTACCAAAAGTCATTAAAAACTTACGAATATCTCGTCCCAGAAGGATGAATAAAACCGCAATAAGCCATTGGTGTGTCCGCTTTGCATTGGATTTTCAATTCTTCTCCTACGAGAGCCAGCATTGTTTCCACACCTTCCACATGAAAAAGCCTAAAAGCTGCGGAAAAATTCTTTTCAGAATCACATTTTCAATTTTATTTAGGTTCAATTCAAAAACACTAACCATTGCAGTAATTACGATGCACTGATATTGTGGTTATAATCAAGATTAGTTTTAACATCTTGAATGTCAGTTAAAACAGCTGTTTGAAGGTTTAAGTGGACTACCCTCCTCCACTTATTCGAGTAGTGTGGGCAGTCTGGCAAAGTTGATAGGTCGTTTGTCTTACGTACATACTGCCACACATTAGATAACCGATAATGAAAATAAACACAGTCAAGTAGATGGATAGTATTACTGCATAGCTCGGGGTTATCGTAACTTTTTTTGATGGGGTCGCGCGCGGTTACTTGAAAAGAATATTAGAATTTTAGTTGTAAATAAGTTTTTTAATTAGAGCTCTTTTTAAGTAGATTAGGGTAGGTAGGTACCTGCGTAATATGGGTCCTATGTCTAGCTCGGATAAGTCCATTTATCTTATATTTTCTATCTAGATATCTTCCACTCCAAGTATGAAACTGATATTTTTTAAACCAATTTCTTATGTACTTACTTAGGCATTTATAATTTTTTTTTATTATAATTGAAGATCATTTTTTTCACAGAATCAAAGATGCCAATTTGTAGGTACTGAATTAATTATTTAACCTTACCTGATAATCTTGACCCTCTGTTTATTACAATACAATTTAATTGCTTCACAACAAACCTAGTCAGTCAGTCATAGCGCGATATAATGCAAAGTTGTTGCCATTGTACTATGAATATAATATCGAGGTTAATAAAGACGATCTTACCTCTCAACATAAACACTGTCTGCCTGTCAAATCTAATTTTAAACGGTAATTAACTTTTTGACAGAAGTTAAAAGGCGTTTCTGGTTTTGTCAAATTTAAGTATTGAATAAATAGAAATTAAACAAACCTAGTAGCTACATACTATTTCTGCGCCCTAATACTTTGGGATGAACAATAAAAGTTGTATTGGCATTTCACGGAAACATTTTATTTACACCTCTGATTCTGAACACTATTTACAAAACAACACAATAATAGTCAGCACACTCATTTCCTCCTATGTCTATTCTTTTTATTTTTGTCAAGTTTCTTATCTGAAGATATTTCTTGTTGTAGCTTTTTCAGCATTTGTGGAGTTATTAGGCCCTGTAACAAAAATCACAATGACAACCCTTTTTAAAACAGACTTCAAAAAAGGAGGAGGTTCTCAATTCGGTTGCATTTTTTTTAATGTATGTTACCTCCTGAAAGAAAATTATGACTAATATAGTATTTACAATATTGAGTTTTAATTCAATTTTAAGTTTAAAACAATAACTATATACAAATACTTAAGAAAATAGCATTTTTAACAAAAAAAAAAGTTATTAAAATGAACTCTGAATTCTAAATGCTAGAGATAGAAAACAGAGTTCAAATCACCGACTGCAGGCAGGGTGCCCAAAAGGCTGGCAACGTTACCTCTTTGTATGGCAATACTAATTCTCTGTCCAAGGTAAGCGCCAGCCCTTTGGTCATTTGTCACGTCCACCAACCTTTTGGATAACTCTTTGAATAGAAGCCACGCCTCTGGACCCCACGGTCCTAACGTTTCTACGCCAAAAGGCCGAAATATGTACCCATCTCCGATGGATGCATATTTCCGCATTTAAGCGTTCTCCGCTGCTGCTGCGGCCGTGCCTGCCATTCTGGAGGTGGACGCCACATGAGAAGGCGCTAACGTGTCTACGCATGTAGCGTCCCACACCAGCGGCTTACCACGACTCCAGGGAATCAGCGACATACCGTCGGGTCTCTTTCCATCGTCACGTGCAATACCGTTCGGCTCTAGGATGGCCGGCACATTGACGGTGGCGAGAGCCCTACGAATTATGTCGTTGAGGCTGGCATGAGGCATGTTACCTCCTTACCTCAGAACTCGGTCATTTATGAACCGATTCGAAAAATTCTTTTTTCATCTGAAAGGATGTACTTTCAGGTTAGTCCCATTCAATTTTCATCAATATCGGTTCAGTAGTTTGGCTTATAAATGAAAATAACTGGAAAAAATATACCATCAACGTGCACGAAACTGCGTATTTTAATTGTTTTTCTATGACTTTTTAGTAGTGTTTACGGTCACTAGAACAATCCCAAGGAACTGCCATCATTATCATCATCATCATTGTGCTGAAACCGGTGGTCGAATAAAAGTCGGTTTTCTTAGATTTATAATTAGGTATTGCATACCAACTTAACACAAAGCACTTTGCTTCCACTTTTATTTTTATAATGCGAACTTTCAAGGAGTTACAAAATCCGGTCTTTGGCAGTCTCCACTGTCATAAATCTGTGGTCAGAATAATAAATTGTAAACTTACTCTGGCGACCAGCATTTCTGATAGTTTTCCTTTCCCTTCTTCTCCTTTAGATAGATTCGACATTGTTTTCGCCCCTTTTCTGAACGAAGTAGAATCAACGCTTTCTGGATCTTGAAGAATTTGTTCAGAGTTTCTGAGTAACCTGTTGATTTTTAATACGTTTTAGATTGTAAAATACGATACTGAAACTAACATACGAACAATATTTTTAAAGCTAGTTTAGAAGGACCTTCTAAAGGTATGGCTCTGGTATTCTGTGATGGTCCGACAGACCAACAGACTGTCTAGGAGCTGCATAAAATACCTAAATTGCATTATTTTTAAGAAAGTGACAGTGCTCAGTCGACACTTCAGGTTAACTTTGTCTTCAGTAAAATATACAATAACTCTAACGCGTGGTCTAACAAAAGGGGCATAAAAATGTGCCTAAAAGAATAGTAAAAGTACAATGTTTTTCATGTCTTACCTAGTTATTTGGAATATCCCTTGCTGTATAATAGCGTCCAGTTCAGATTCCATATCGCGTACTAGTTTTGCGTCGGGGAACATGTCCGCAAATCGGTAGCTGCCAAAACATTAAAAATAAATTCAATAGTCAGTTTTGACTTTGGTTGACAGTCGAACTAGCGCCTCGATCTTCGAAATATTACAGTGACAAAATTAAATCATCATCATTTTAGTCATTACTAAGATGTCCTCCGCTAAATACAGACTCCATAGATTTCCCGAGTAACCGATATTGTGTTTGTAGTGAAAGACCTACACTGCGCTATGCAGTAAAAGACAAAAATGTAGTAATTAATTCGAAGTTACCTCAACCACAGATACAGTTCCAAGACATCGAAGACAGACTCCAAGTGCACGAGATCCACTATAGTTTTGGGCATCGGGAGGGGCCAGTCCACGGTGTTACATAGCCATGTTTTTGTTAGCGGCTCATTGCGACTGTATTGCCGGACCATCTGTCATAAACAAACAGACAAGATGAAATAAACAATCTTAGGGGCTACTTTTTAACCCCCGACCGATAAACGGAGGGGGTGTTATAAGATAGACGGCGTTGGGTGTCTGCCTGTGCCCTCGTAGCTCTGAAAGTAGGGTTCTGATTGGAATGGATAAGGATTTTTGTAAGAAAGGTGATTTATCTAGCTATGTGTGGTGAAAATTGGTGGAAAATCTTCGGCATAATTGCAGTTTCGAAACAGTTAGTTGACCTCAAAGTATTAAGATTTAATGAACTAAAGTATTTTACTGTTTTCACAATTTCGTAATATACACGCGAGAGCAATGATTCCGGGTCACTTAAAGAATGTTAAAAATCTCGGAAACTAAAAATGATAGGTTAATGCAATAAATTGTATTTAATAGACAATGTAATACTCCTTAAATGAAGGTATTAAAACTTCTTAGTTATTGTAAAGTTATATCTTAAAAAAATCAAATTTGAAAAAGGGCCACTTTCGAAGATGGAACTACGAAATTACAGCATTTGGTTTTGCTTTTGTTTGTAATCTGTCATTTATGTGGGTATATAAACCATGTTGATAGTGCTCTATATTCATTATTCAAGCTGAAATTATGTCGCTTACGCCTGAAGAATGCACCAGAATACTTACAATGCTGGAAACCGGCCGGAGTCAGCGCGATACAGCCAGGACTGTCGGTGTGTCGCTGTCAACAGTACAAAGAGTTCTCCGACGTTACGAAGAAACTGGTTCTAACCTACGCAGACCAGGAACGGGCAGAACCAGGTGTACCACAGCACGAGAAGACCGATACTTGGTGAACACCATGCTTCGAAATCGCTTTCTCACAGGAACTGAACTCACAAATCAGTTTCGACGCCTCGGAGGAAGTAACCCAAGTGCATGGACAGTAAGACGTCGGCTTGCTGAATCTAACTTAAAACCCCTTAGACCTGCAAACGGCCCTAAACTGGAGCGTGGGCATCGTATTTCAAGACTAAGATATGCCCAGAGCCACGTAAATTGGAGTATTGAAGATTGGTCAAAAGTTATGTTCTCCGACGAATCAAAATTTATGCTCTACAAGCACGATGGAAGACACAGAGTGTATCGAAGACCAGGGGAAAGATTCAAGCAAGCATGCATCGAAGAAAAAGTAGCCTACGGTGGTGGGTCTGTACTTGTGTGGGCCGGAATTTCTTCTGAAAGTCGCACAGAGCTGGTGATCATAGAAAACGGCTCTTTAACTAGCGTAAGATATGTGGAAGAAATCCTCAATGATCATGTTGGTCCATTTATGGTCAATTTAGGTGAGGATGCTATATTTATGCATGACAATGCCCGACCTCATACAGGTAGGATTGTGAATGACTACCTTCAAGAGATGAACATTACTCGTATGGAGTGGCCAGCGCGCAGCCCGGATATCAACCCGATCGAGCATGCTTGGGACGAGCTAGGCAGATGCGTAAAACAACGAAACCCTCCCCCAATCACGCTTCGTGAGCTCAAAATTGCTCTCACAGAGGAATGGGAGAATATTCCCCAAAATCGTATAAGGAACTTGGTGTACAGCATGCCAAACCGCGTAAACGCAGTAATGGAAGCACGAGGAGGCAATACGAAGTATTAAAATTCAAGTCAAATCGTAATAAAGTTCAAAAATTTCATGTTTCCTATTTTTGTTTTAAGGAGAGATCAGCAGTTTTTTTCTTTATGTAATTTTGTGTTAATAAAATGTATGGTGACTCATATTTTTTTACTTTCATTTAAGGAGTATTACATTGTCTATTAAATACAATTTATTGCATTAACCTATCATTTTTAGTTTCCGAGATTTTTAACATTCTTTAAGTGACCCGGAATCATTGCTCTCGAGTGTACTAAGATTTCCTGTAGATTAGCTCACCCTGAGGAATGTAGCACAAACAAAAGGCAGCTTATTATTGATAGGCGCACAACAGAATACGTAGCGCGCACGCAATGGCAACGGGACGTGTTGTATCATCTCCGCAATGAACTTGAAACCTTCCGTGTTACACATGAAGTACAGCGAATCGTCTACGGTGCAGAGGTGTACGAATATATCCTGCAACAAAGAAAATGCTTACAATAATAATAGATTCGCTTTATAACCAGCTCTCATCTTAAAAAAAACCAACGTAACAGGAGCTCCTATTTGTAGGATTTTTAATGACGATACGGTTCAGGTTAGGCTGGACGTGTAATAATTGTGGTATTTAATTAATTTCTCGAATTTAGTTTACTTTTAGAAGTTGCCTATAGTTTTATAAATGTATAAATCATCTAGATTAGATGCCCAGCCCTGATTAGTATAATAAATAGAACAATCAATTACTCACCATAAGACTACTGAGACTCGCGTGGGGTAGATGATAGGCGTACAGCTCCATTTGTTCAGCGGTGGGATGTAGCCCCGCTTGGGACACAGGTTCAGGTGACTTTGACAGTAATGTCTTCAATGTAGCCAAGTCTTCCGATTTGAATGAAGTCACATACCCGGTTTCCCACGCACTGCCGTAACGGCCCGCGCGACCTGGAATTACCTTCTTATACTTTCGCCCAGCTTAGTCGGTAATGGCTCTGTCTTTTGAGCTGCAAGTTGTGGGTTCGATCCCCACCGAAATAAAACATCTCCCTACCGATTTCATTATTCTTATTTTTTTAGTTACTTTATTGGTTTATTTTTTTCTGTTTTTGGTCAAAACAATAACTATATACAAATACTTTAGAAAATAGCATTTTTAACAAAAAAAATATTTTAAAATGAACTCTGAATTCTAAATGCTAGATATAAATTTCATTATTTTAACATATTTAACGTTAGTATTTTTATCAGCACGATTTATGAAAAATTTTATCAGCTGTATTTTTGAAGAGGCAAGTCACTCACTAGGTGCACGATAGGCATTGTGAAACTAACAATCGTTGGTTACAATCATAATGCCCAGAGGCGTAACTAAAACCGCTAAACACTGGTAAAATCAAAATCTTTTATTCAGTAAGGATCATTTAGAGCTACAGGATACCATCAAGTGGTTCATCTGGTATAAATTAAAACAAAAGCCTAATTAAGTTTAGTTTAGTCTTTCAGTTTAAAAAGTTTAGTTCTTTTTTTTTAAACCTTCATACAACTTACCGGCAATCTGTAGTGCTTGTGATACACTGATAACATCCATTTCTTTGTCACCATCCTCATTGACCACTGGTTTTATCAAAGAATAGAATATTATTCTTCGTATACTCCTGAAAATGTAGTATTTAACTTCAATAAGTTTCAACTGTTTTATGCAATGGAGCCTTTAGAGTTGAACGAAATAAAATCGCACAGGGAAAAACATTTCTTTTATCGAGCGAAACCTATTCAATAGGACCAACTTTCATATCATTTTTTTTATTAAACTGTTGTGCCAGTCGTAATACATTTACTCAAACAAAGAATAAATGTACCTTACCAGTAACTTAGAAAACCTATTCCTTCTTTTTTTTTTCAAAATAGTATGCATTTTATTGTAGGTCAAAATACTTACAAATTAATTCCTAATCCTATGGCGTCTGTGGCGACCATGACTTTACATGAGCTTTCTGGGTCATTGAACTTGTTTGCTTGTGCTAACTTAGTACCCGGAGGTAAACTACCGTATATCACTGCAACTTCATGACCTCTGAAATCAGAATTTTATTATTATGTAAAGTGTATGAGAAAGACTATGTCCTAGGTAATGGGACAAGCACAAGGCCCACCTGATGCTACACGGTAACTTCTACCTATAACAATGCATTGCCTCACCAAACATAGGGAATATTTATAGTGTTTCGTATTCGTCCAAGTCTGACACTCGCTTGGACATTTTATGTATGGTTGGAGGGGACATCCCTAGCATCGTTTCCCATCCATTCCTTTCACTCTCGTTCTCTCGCCCCGCCCTACTCACTCTTCAAAAATACTGGGCACGGTCGTGCGCACTTCTCACAACAATTATTACAAATACCTACTGAAAAAGACCACGAAACTCAGCACCTGAAACCCTAGCCTGCCTACCCAGACGATCCGAGGCAAGTTCCCGTTTTATATCCTACTTAAAGAGTTACTATAAAATGACAGAAAATCATTCTAACCCGTAAAAAAACTTGAGTGAGAGCCTCTTGTCGAGCCCTCCAGGGGAAGTATTGGTAAATAAAGATTGGATACCTGCCTCATGGGACTGACCTCTGTTCGATAGCTCGACTTACACTGTAAATGTCGTTTTTATTGAAACAGACTATACAGTCGCCTGGTCGCACGTTATCCAGTGAGCCTAGCGGTGAGTCTTCAACTTTAAGTTCTGTTAACCTTTTGTAGGAGCGAACCTGTAACAATTAACCATTTTGCTCAGTCACTTTAATTTATTCTTTTAGTTTATAAATTAATTATGATGTACAATGTCAAGCCAACCCTTGTGAATCACTACATACAGAACTAATAAAAATAATAAATAAATATTCATGGACCTTACACAACGCCCTCTAGTCCCAAACTAAGCAAAGCTTGTAATATGGGAACTGGACGGCTGATAGAATACTTATATCTTTTTATTATATTTTTTTTACAGACTATTAAATCTAAGTACCTCCATCTCTTCACCAGTAGTATTGCATATTTCCTCAATTAGTTGAATAGCACCCGCTTCCCCACATAAATGTATTTCATCAGCCTGTAGTCCCATTATTGCTCTAGTCCAAGCCCAGCCTCTGCCTCTGTCGGCAATCATTTGAATTTCATCTATAATTGCTACTTCATCTGAAAATACAAAAAGCCATCATCACCATAATCAGTCTATCAACCCTTGTATACACTGCCTTTTGTTAGTAAACTTTTGTTTATTTATCAGTCTCCTGAAGAAATACATAAACCTGAAAACAAAAACCTACAAAATATAACCCCTGGTAGGTTTAGCCATTTGGTTTAGACCCATTGTTACTCAAGAGAGAAAAAAGGTATTTAGAGGCTTGTTCTGTCCACAGAGTGTATAAAACTAATAATATAATAAGGTTATGAGTTCAAATCCTACCCATTGTTTTCTTTAAAAATATTAGGTTTAGTAAAAAATGTAATAAAAAAACTTACAGAAGTTATTCAAAGAAGTCATCTCAACAGTACAAGCCACGTGATTTGATGGATTTAGTTCTCCTTCATCCAGTGGTAATTCCAGATCAACCTCATTTTCCTCTAAACTTGTCAATGTGCTGTAAAGTGATGCATGCCGTCTCTCCTCACCGGTGATTAAATCACATGGAGTACCCTGAAACCATATTACATTGAAATTTACTAACCTGCCAGTGCTAAAATTATCCATACTAGTTATTCATTTTATAATAATAGTATGGCAACTTTTAACACTATCAAATTAGGAAGTTATATGAATTCATACAATAAAAATTCTTAGTTTAAATAAAATTAGAAGAGAGTACCATGGAACTGACAAAAGATCTTAAAAATGCACATGGATCAGGACCACTTTGTATGCTGCCCTGTTTATGAGCTGTAGTGCATAGGACAGGATTATGTAAGAAGTTTTGCACCATATAATTTATAAGTTAAAAAACTGGAAAAACCGACTTCAATTCGACTACCAGCTTCATCATCAGATGATGATGATGATGACAGTTCATTGGGATTGTTCTAGTGACTATAAACACCACATAAAAGTCACAGGAAAGCAAAATACGCAATTTCGTGCACGTAGTTGGTTTGATTCTTTAGAGGAACTATTGGTGGGTTTTTGCTTTTCTCCAATTAAATGCGATTTGAATGTACAAACTGGGTTTATTGACAAATTTAGAAAAATTTAAAAATTTAGGTGTTGTTTTTTTGCACTGTGCACCACAATCGTTGCTAGCAGTAAAATGGTAGGCGCTACGCCACAACTTGGCATATTGCATCGTTGCTAGCAGTAAAATGGTAGGCGCTGCGCCGCAACTGTAGGCATATTTTCAGTTATTTCTATTTATAATCCAAACTACTGAACCGATTTTGATGAAAATAAAATGGGACCAATCTGGAAGTATATCCTTTCAGATATAAAAAGAATTTTTGAAATCAGTTCATAAATGACGGAGTTCTGAGGTAACAAACATAAAAAAAACAAAAAAAAAACATACAACCGAATTGAGAACCTCCTCCTTTTTTGAAGTCGGTTAAAAATGTAACATAAGGACTGGCATACTTTAGCATTATTATTATAATGTAGCATTACTATGAATTTCCCAGGTTTTGAACATTTTGAAGGTACATACAATTTTATTAGATTTGTGATAAATTTCAGTAGCCAGTAATTTGAGGGGGCCACAGTAGACTCCTGACTTAGCTTTGAGAAACCGCTCCATAGCATGGTATGTTTTGCCCGAGTTTGTAGGTCCGGCATGGAACACTATTTTCCTGTTTTTACTTCGTGCTTCTGGGTACCTAAAAACGTAACAATTAACTGGATCAGCTATGTAAAGTGGACTTATAAGTGGTCAAATCTATGAAGATTTTATATGTACTTAGTTGGGTATGAGGTGCACTGACATTTCATATAAAAATACTCAAATAATACAAACCAATTAGCTGGAGTCCTCAAATCAGATATTTTCTTCAAATCATCCAGGCAGTCTAAATGTGGAAATGCCAATCTTGCATGCCTCAAGAAAAACGGAAATAAATCATCAACATGGCCAGCACCTGAAAGTTTTAGCTCTGATTTAGGTCTTTCTATTTTTGAGTTGTTAAAGTGTTTGTTGACTGTTTTTCATGAATGTAAAATATAAATTTCTTATAGCCCTATAAAAAGTAATTATTTATTCACAAAGAAAATTACAACCTATTTACAAAATAAACAGTTGACCTATCTACAAAGCGTTGCAATGAATCTATAATAAATGTACCTATTTCTGCCGCCAAGCAGTGATGCTCGCATTGCTGTGTTCCGATTTGAATGGTATGGGTGCCGGCGTAATTACAGGCACATGCGACTTAACACCTTTATGTCTCAAAGCGATGGGCGCAGTACAATGCATTGTTATAGGCAGAGGTAATCACCTAGAAACAGGTGGACCATCAGCTTGTTTCATCATTTACTTGTATAAAAAATTTAATAAATAACCCTAGAATAAATTACCCTAGAATAAATTTCTATTTCCCTTAGGTTGTAGGTTAGGTAAGGAAGTAATAATCATTGTTGATCATTTTTCTGCTTACCTTGCAATATATCACTTATGGAAATGTGTAAATCGGGTGGAAGGTCATGTTCTAAACAGTGCCTCCTGAATGATAGGAAAGCCTGGTGCAGAAGTTGGTCATCCAGACCATTTTCTGATGCCAACCCTCGGACCTCAGGTTTCTGGTAGAACCTGTTAAGAATTTTGAGTAAATCCTGTTTCTTGAGACGGCCCGTGAACTCTTCTCCAATGTTTATGTCATCAGGGTTATGTTTTACTGGCACAGGAACGAATAAGGCTGAAGGATTGCGATCGTGTTTTTTAGTCCGTAGAAAAATGTAACCTATATTTTCCGGTCTACTTTTACGACTGCATAATATGATGCTACTCCTCAGAAAAGGATAAACTGATGGTTGTAATCTATCAGAACAATAAAGAGCCAATATTCTTGTAAATCCCTTGTACATTTTTTTATTAGATTAGGTACTGAAAATTTACACAAAAATAAAACTGTATGTAGCGCAGTGCCAGAGTTGCCAGCCCCAAAATTGCATTTTCCTCCCCGCTTCTCTTCCAATCTAAATGTAAAATACCCTAAATTCAACCATAATAATTATGTATTCGCACGGTTTTCCCCTAAAAAAGTTCATCGATTTTTGTAACTATAATGAGGACGCTAACGTTTTTTTATACTCAAAAATTGGTAAATCCTTCTATCATTGTTTTAGCAAAGTTTTCTTACTAAAAAAAAATTATACCTAACCTAATCATTTTAATTTTAAAAATTTGACAGATTTTTTGTCCTTTTGGTTCATTTGTGAAAACACAGTGCGTAGCATAATAAAACGCAGAGCAAATCATTATGTTATTCATCATAAACAAATTTTTCGTTACATTATAGCTCAAAACACACATAGGTAACCCGTGGGTGGATCGTTATGTTTTATATAATCAAAATATTTTCCTCAAATCCTCTAGAAGAAACCCTAGACACTCAAAAATACTACAAATTTAGGGGAAAATATATCCTACCTAACCGCTGTCAGTGGTTGCCACATTGCTGTGCTGTCAGCGTCAATGTCTCAAGCACGACAGTGATAATCATGATGGTCTGTCTCTGTCATTTACATTTTGCTGTCATTAATTTCCTGTCATTCTTTTAGTTATTTCGTTGCGTTGCGGTCGATCGATTGAGTCCGGTTATTGTACAACCATGGAATGCACAGCCTTGGAAAACACAACCATGGAAAGCACAGCCAGGATTGCACAACCCGGGAATTCATGTACAAATGTACATGAAATCCATGGTTGTGCATTCCTGACACGTGCTGAGATTGCACAGCCAAGGATTGCACAGCCCAGGAAAACACAACCATGGAATTCATGTACAAAAACAATGTACATCAATTCCAAGGCTGTGCATTCCCAGCACGTGTCAGGAATGCACAGCCCAGGAAAACACAACCATGGAATTCATGTACATGCTCCTGATTGGTCGAAAGCGTTTAGACGCAATTACACAGTAAAAATGGTACCTACTAGTGATTAGATTAGACCACAGATAAAAGTTGCAATCATTCGATCAAATAGGTAAGAATCTGAATGTTTGAGCTCTCCTTGTCTATGGAAATGGTCAGTTTTTTTTTTTAATTTGGACCTACTTGAACGAAGAATAGGTAGGTACCTATACTTTGTTATTTTTCTGATGCTCGTATCAAATCAAAACTGACATTGTCGTTAATGCAATCTTACTGGCTTACTGATAGTGATGTAACGTGACGATTTGAGTTACCTATGTTGAACTCGAATTATTTTAGTTAAACTGAACCTTGACTCGAGCCGCCAATTGGGTTGAATCAACTAAGTACGTATGCAACGTAAGTGGTTAGAGAAATTGGTGCTAGATTTTCACTTGTATGACTTAATATGCATGCAAGTCCTCGATGCGAGTCAATTCAAATAACTTAAGTTCGAAATAACTGAAATCGTCACGTTACATCACTATCGGTAAGCCTGACTTGAGATTGCATCCTACTAATATTATAAATGCGTAAGTTTAGATGTTTGGATGTTTGGATGTTTAGATGTTTGGATGTTTGTGTTTCAATCACGTCGAAACTACTGAACCAACTTGGATGAAACTTGGCATATATGTAGTTCGTAATCTGGATTGACATATAGGCTACTTTTTATCCCGAATAATTAACAGGATTTACAGGATAAAATAAAAAAACGGGATTAGCAGCGCCAATTATTAGCAAGAGGATGATGTCATGTCATGTCATGTCACGTCAACTTTGACAGGACGTAGTACTACCTCTTTGGTCTAACGACTCACGTTTGACATTCGAGTACGGGTTCGGTGTAATGTCAAGTTTCTCAAAGAAGTATCCGCTCGGTACACGCACAGATAATATAATGTACACGGAAATGGTACTCGCGTACGAAGTCGCGGGTAACTGCTAGTGGTGTAATAAAGCTTTTACCATCGGATGACATTTGTCATTGGATGCGTAGCATAGCATCTATTAGTTTGTGGTCATTGGTTTAGCCGCACTTTGTGTAGGTAGGTAGGTTCAAACCCGCAGCGGGACGATATCGAATGGGCAGGTTAATTTCTCTAGACACGGAAATTCACTTGAATCTTCAGGTTGCTTGGAAATGTCTCTGCAATACCTACGTCTGCCTTTAATAGGGAATCAATGTCAATCAAGTTCAATCAACTAGGTTATTATAAATTTATTTCCCAGCCTAATACCTATAATTGTTCCAGACTTTATTGAGAAGACCTGGAATTAGAAGAAAAAATATACCTACCTACCTAGGTACTTGAAAACAAAGATACAACTAGCAACACTGGCTGGCAACAGGCTGAAGAACTCCACGTAATAAAAATGCCAATCTTATGTTAGCGAAGGCTGTCCAGTCCACCAGTAGACATATATGTATTATGATAGATAGATGTATTATGTAAGAAAGAAAGAAAGAAAAGAAAGAAAAAACATTTATTTTGAGCCATGTACGTACTAAGTACCTAGTAGGTAATGCCCTTTGGGTATCATCGCGTAAGCGGACAGTGACATTCTCAATTTGAATTATATTGAGCCATTTATTCTAAACTAGCAGTTACCCGCGACTTCGTACGCGTCTACAGTTCCCGTGTACATTATATTATCTGTGCGTGTACCGAGCGGATACTTCTTTGAGAAACTTGACATTACACCTCACTACACCGAACTCGTACCTACTGGAATGTCAAACGCTAGTTGTTAGACCAAAGAGTTTAGTTACTACGCGCTGTCAAACTGACGTGACATGACATGACAATGAAATCCTCTTGCCAATTGGCGCTGCTAATCCTTTTCGTTCATTTTATCCTGTAAATCCTGTTAATTATTCGGAATAAAAAGTAGCCTATGTGTCAATCCTGGTTACGAACTATATATATGCCAAGTTTCATCCAATTTGGTTCAGTGGTTTTAACGTGATTGAAACACAAACATCCAAACATCTAAACATCCAAACATCTAAACTTTCGCATTTATAATATTAGTAGGATAGGATAGGATAGGATAGGATAGGATTATTACCTAAACAATTATTTTAGTTTATAATAGATACTGTAACGATAGCATTAATTATTTTTGGCTAAGTAGAATGCATACACCGCCACATGCCGTTACGGTAATGTCAAATGTCAAATGCATGACAATAGTTGTAGTTGTTGTGCCATTGTGTTGAAAGAATTAGCCAGACTAGACCCTGCGTTACCGGATCTAGCTGTTACCAGAGTGGACCACGTGGAGGTTTCTTTCTCCCACCCCCTACTCATTTGCCCCTTGTGCCCTACCACCTGCACAAGGGATGATATTTTGGACGCCACAGACGAAGGGGTAAAAGTGGCGAAGTTCTATTCGAACTTCGTCTAGTGTTTGTTGTCACCATTGACACGTAAGAAGAAGATGACAATAGTTACAGAATTCTAAAAAAAGAAGAGGCATTACTATTATTTTTCTGACAGATAATTGGTAGCGGGTACTTATTGGATTGGATCTGAAAAAAAAATACAGGACTATTGTAATTTACTAAGACTGAAGTTTTATTCACAAACCAGTACCCATGAATGTAATAGGCCATTACACTTAGCTCTTGAACTGAATTAGGTACCTACCTAGATACTGGGAACTTTATATACCTAGCTAAGAAAATGAAAACTAGTTGGTACCCATAAGAAAATATAATACCCATAGTACCCATACCCATATAAATATTTTTTATTAAAATACCTAAGTACCTAGGTACCTACCTCATGTTTTATTTACAAAACAACAATGTGTTTGTTTTTTGTGACAAGTTCAGGATAATTATTAGAGTTCTGATAAATTTATACATTTCATCATCAAACAGTCATCTTTCACCCATTCAGTCAGATTTAAAACTCCTCCCAAAAACAGAGAAGTTTTCTGGGAGCTTTGCAGGCTTAGATGAGAAATAGTGGTTTCCTAGGATTTTTTGTTGTTAAGTTGTTCATTACACCCTCCAGATTTGATGAGAACTAAGTCACCGATTTTAATATTAGGAGGCGAGGTGAACCACTTTGCTCTTTGCTGCAAAGTATGCAGGTAGTCGTCAGACCACTTCTTCCAAAACGTTTGGGAGATTTTTTGCATGCACTGCCAACGTGACAGTCGGTTCATAGCTACGTCCTCAAGACCGTACTCGGGCACGGCGACTAAGCTTTGACCTATTAGCCTTCCAGTGCTACATGGGCAACTGATTCTTCTTCAGACAGGCAACCTCTGCAGAGTGGACTGCTTGTGGCTCTAAGGTTCAGCCTGTGTAGGTTTATTAAACAATCTGTCAGACTAGGTAGGTGTGCATACCGTGGATGCGCAGTCTTCTTGTATCTACAATAGAAACTGTTGGACTGGCACGAGCACATCTCTACTGCGGTGTTCCATCCCTATTGACTCTCTACTCCATGGTGACACGGCAGCCATATTGAGAACTTTCATTCATCTTCCTCTACAAAGTGTTGTGTGTGCGTGTAAATTCATTAGAACATTAAAATAAGATAAATAATAGACTTGCTTGTGAAACCATTTATTAGTAATTAAAGTTCATGCTAATAAAGTCGAATGTAAAATACTGATCCGTTCTAAATACAAGTGGAAAAATCCTCTAACAAATGGTAGCAGAGCGTGGTTGGGATCATCATGGCCACAACTTCTCATCAAATATCGCAATACCGTATCGAACTGCTAAATAGAAATAACTACGATACGTGGGCAATACAAGCTGAAGCGGTACTTGTGAAAAATGGTTTGTGGAAAGCCATCAGTGACCCAAAGCCCGACGCCGAAACGGATTTGTTGGCGCGATCTGAATTATTTCTCCTCATATCGCCCACAGAAATACGACAACGGTGCCTGGACAGTGGGTGTACGTCCCACATGACCGGAACGGCTAAGAAATTCACTGAAATCAAAGCCGGACAAGGCAAGCTGAAATTGGCATCAAACCAAAGCGCTGAGATAAAAGGTACGAGGATAGTTCTAGTAAATTATAAAAATATAGACATTAAACTCAATGATACCATTTATGTACCTGAGTTATCAACAAATTTGCTGTCTGTTGCTCGTATAACTGAAAGAGACCATACAGTTTTGTTCATGGATAAAAAGGCCTATGTATAGGATAGCCAGGAAAAAACTGTACTCACTGCAGACAAAAAGGAAGGACTTCATCTGACTTCTCTCAAAAGATTAGAAACAAATGAGCAGGCAAATAATATTTCTGAAAATGATTTAATGAAATGGCATCAAAAATTGGCACATTTAAATGAAAAAGATTTAAAAAATCTCGCATCTAAAATCTAGTACCTAGCCGGTTTAAAATTTAACAAAAATGAATTATTTCAGAACTGTGAAACCTGCATAAAAGCCAAGATGACGCGGTTACCTTTTCCCAAAAATTATGGAAAGAAATCAAAACAGATTTTGGAGGTTATACACACTGACTTGCGTGGACCTATGCCGCAAGCAACCATTGGTGGTGCAAGATACATCTTAACTTTTATTGATAATTTCAGCCGCTATTGCTATGTTTACTTCATACAGAAAAAAAACAGAAACATTAGAAAGATTCAAAGAATTTAAAGAAGAAGTAGAAATACTTAAGAAAATAAAATAAAGTTTCTACAATCAGATAATGGTACAGAATATTGTAAAGAATTCAATAAATATTCAAAAGAAAATGGTATCCAAAGAAGACTATCAGTGATATACAAACCGTAACAAAATGGACTGGCAGAAAGGAAAAATAGAACCTTAGTTGAAAAAGCCAGGTGTATGTTGATAGAGTCAAAAGTTCCAGAAGTTCTGTGGGCAGAAGCTGTATTCACTGCAAATAATATTGTGAAAAGATGTCCAGCAAAAGCTCTGAATGGAGAGACACCCTATGTGAAATGGGTTGGCCGCATACCATCTGTAAGACATCTACACATATTTGGATCAAAAGTTTTTACACTCAACAAACAGAAGAAACACAAAAAGTTTTCAGCCAAAGCAAGTGAAGGTGTGTTTGTTGGATATGCAAAATATAGTAAAGCGTACAGAATATACCTACCAAAACAAAATACAGTTATTGTGCATAGAGATGTCAAAGTATTAGATGGAAAAATGTACTATCAAAACGATGATGTCCAAAATGGTCTACCTCTCCTTGAACTGGAACGACCTGAAACTGAAAAAGAAAGCATTAATGAAGAAAAAGAGAAAAACTTATCTTTTCAGCCTTCTTTATTTCAGCAAAGTAGAGAAAGTTCTACTACTGATGATGATGGTGATCATGATTAGACAATGCACTCTTTCAGCGAATATGAAGATGACGATGAGGTCGCTATAGATGAAACCGTAAGTCCACAAAATGTTATCTTACATCATCAAGCACAACCTAGCTTGGAGCCTAGCTCAGGTACCCGTCCTTCAAGATAGAAAAAAACCTCCTGTGTGGTCCAAAGATTATGAACTTGGAGGTACAGATGAGTGCAACTACATGTGTGAAGAGATTGAAGAACATGATATTAAAAATGATAAAGAATGGCAGGAAGCCATAAAATCAGAAATAAGGTCTCACATAAAAAAATGATACTTGGAAAATTCTACAAAAAGAAAAGAATTGTAAAAATACAGTGGATTATAAAATGATCTTGAAAGAAAAACTTGGCCCAGATGAAAAAATAATCAAGAAGGCAAGATTGGTGGCTCGTGGTTTCACTCAAAGACCAGGAATCGATTATAATGAAACTTATGCCCCGTAGCCAAACTGAGTTCAATCAGAACGTTGTTGGCACTTGCAGTTGAGCAAGATCTAAGTCTACATCAAATGGATGTTACTACTGCATACCTAAATGGTGATCTAAATGAAAAAATAATAACGAAAAAACCTGAATATTTAAAAGAATATATCACAAAAATAATGCTGGATGAAAGTGAAAATGAAAATTTAGAATTATTCAACAAAGCCATTTATATTCATATGCTACAAGATTTAAATAAAATAAAAGGCGAAAAAGTTTGTCTACTACAAAAGGCACTCTGTGGCTTGAAACAAGCTGGTCGTCAATGGTTCTATAAGTTAGACCATGAGTTGAAAAAGATGAACTTCAAATCATCAACAGCTGATCCATGCATTTACACAAAAATAGAAGGCACAGATAAAATAATAGTTGCAGTATATGTCGATGATTTAATAATAGCTTATTCAAATGAAAGCTCATTAATTAAATTAAAGAAGCATTTAAATCGAAGTTTCGAAATGAAAGACATTGGAAAACCAAAACATGTACTTGGCCTTGAAATAAAACATGAGAAAAATAAATTAAAAATAACCCAGAAAAGGTAGGTATATTGAAAAGGTTTTGAAAAAATATAACATGGAAAATTGTAAACAAATAAGTTCTCCAATTGAACCATCAGGTTCCAGGTTTCCATCTGGAAAAATCTGAAAATTGTGACAAAAATATTCCATATCTAAATGTTCCAATTAAAACTCTGATGTACCTGTCAGTGGCAAGTCGGCCAGAAATAGCTTATTCAGTGAGCTACCTGTCACAGTTCAATAACGCTTACAGTGAAGAGCATTTTAAATATGCCAAGCGTATTTTGAGGTACCTGAAAGGTACCATGGAATGGCATGGTACTATGGCATGGCTGATGCCGATTGGGCTGGCTGCAAGATAGATCGAAAATCATACTCAGGCTACTGCTTCAAGTTTGCAAATGCTTGCATAAGTTGGGAAGCGAAGAAACAAAAAATGTGTGGCCCTATCAACAGCTGAAGCTGAATATGTAGCTCTAACTGAAGCTGCTAAAGAAGCTGTTCATCTGAAAATGTTATTCAATGATTTAGGCATTACTATAAATAATGTTGTACTTTTCAGTGACAATCAAGCTGGCCAGAGACTTTCCTACAATCCAGTAATCAGTGGGAAGTCCAAGCACATAGAAATTAAACAGCATTTCATCAAAGAATGCGTTCAACAAGGAACAACCAGCATCCAGTACAAACCTACTCTGGAAATGGAGGCTGACATTCTCACAAAGGGTGTTCCCGGACCAAGGCTTCTGATACTGAGGGAGCTACTTGGCCTATCATGAGCGATGAGCTCGTGAGGAGGAGTGTTGGACTGGCACGAGCACATCTCTACTGCGGTGTCCCATCCGTATTGACTCTCTAGTCCATGGTGACACGGAAGCCATATTGAGAACTTTTACCTTCCCCTACAAAGTGTTGTGGGTGCGTGTAAATTCATTGAACATTAAAATAAGATAAATAATAGACTCTTGCTTGTGAAACCATTTATTAGTAATTAAAGTTCATGCTAATAAAGTCGAATGTAAAATACTGGTCGTTCTAAATCCAAGTGGAAAAATCCTCTAACAAAACCATCATATTGGGTTGTGATAAACTATTATTAAGTACTCCAAATTATAACTCTCTAGCTTCTACGGTTCAGCTCTGGTGGCCTACGACAGACAGACACCGGAGTGAGGCCATAAGTGTTCCGTTTTTCCAAAACTGGATCGGAATACTAAAAACATCGATTTCGATAAGTAGGTAGGTATGGTAGATATGAGCGTCACGCCGGCGCGCCGCCGCCCCGGGGTTTGCACTCGCGCCGCCGCGCCGCCAACACCGACCGTGACACAAACCTAAAAAGGCATAGTAGGTCCCGGTTCTGGCCTCATATCAGAGCCCAGTCCTATATGGAGATTTATAAATGTTTGATTTGCACATTCTAATGTACCTGTACCTACTGTGTTTTGTCAAGTATTTCATTTCATTTATAATTCAGGTATCCTCACCGAGTTCAGATCCCGGTAATCAAAATATTGTTTTTGCATGTTTAATAATTAGTTTCATTACCCGTTTGACCCCCCCCCCCCCATAATGGTCCCTAATTTTAGAATATTTGAGATACCTACCTACCTAGTGTATTCCGTTTAAAACTATAAGACCTAAAGCATCATATTTTAGTGCTAAGTTAGTTTCTAAGCTTAGGTAATTTTTTAGTAATACATTTTCTTTTACGTTTATTCTCGAAATAGTCAGCGTTTTTGTCAATAAATAGATAAGTAATAGTCTTGATAAAAATAAATGTAAGTAAGGAGGTATCTGTGGTTAGATGCAGGCGCAAATCAAAAAATACAATCTTGTGACGGATCTCATGGCGGCGGTGCGGTGCATGCATACCTACTACCTAGGTACTCAACTTGCTGACAAAATAATATCTACACCTACATTTGGACTACAAAACAAACATAGCGCGCGGCGGCGGCGGCGCGCGGCAGCGCGGTGCGGTGCGGTGCGGCGCGCGCGGTGCATGCATACCTACCTACTCAACTTGCTAACAAAATAATATCTACAGCTATACCTACCTACATTATAGACTACTAGCAGTTACCCGCGACTTCGTACGCGTCTACAGTTTCCGTGTACATTATATTATCTGTGCGTGTACCGAGCGGATACTTCTTTGAGACACTTGACATTTAACCTCATTACACCGAACTCGTACCTACTGGAATGTCAAACGCTAGTCGTTAGACCAAAGAGGTAGTACTACGCCCTGTCAAACTGACGTGACATGACATGACAATTAAATCCTCTTGCCAATTGGCGCTGCTAATTCTTTTCGTTCATTTTATCCTGTAGACACAGATTATAGAAAGTACAGATGAAGTGTATAGCCATTTTCTTGTCATGGATAAAAGTGTACCATAGTGGAGGCCTTTGTGTCATTTAGTCTCTGGCCATTGACACCTCCAATGCCAAACATATTTTTATACAATTATGCCGACGTGTGTGGTTCCCACTTGCAAAAATTGGCCTGGGTCTAAAAACAAAGTAGATGGGATTACATATCATCGGTAAGTATCACATTTGAGTCTCTATTTGATAAGGAATCATCAATTTAAAGAAAAATGACCATCAATTCAATAATGTTGCAAACAACACCAACACTTTTTTTCCCAACAAAATTTATATTAATCTCTATGTGACTACACATCAGTGTAGTGTTACTATGTGACTAGACATAGGTATTTCAATAGATATTTTTAATCATAGAGCGCTACATTTGTTATTTTGAAAAAATATTTGTGAAATTTTAGCTTTCCTGCTGACATACTCAGACGAGAAAAATGGACAAAAATCGTTCAAAAAACACGTCCTGAGTATTGGATACCGTCAGATAAGAGTATTATTTGTTCGGCGCATTTTGAGGAAAAATATTTTTATTTTACGAAATTATCATTAAGACGATTAACGAAAGAAGCTTTTCCAAGTAAGGTAAGTCTTATTAATTTTGCAGTCTTTTGTATACTTATTAATTTTACAAATACGAACAGTTTCTTATCTTATCCTGTTTCCGCCGTTGAAAACCGATTTCGGCTGGGAAAAGTGATCAGTTCATAAATAATCAAATACCTTAAAGCCAATGCTGATTGGTGGACTGATTTACCTTTGATTCTTATGCCAATATAAAGCTTTTGGTTCGTTGTTTGCTTTCTAATGTGCCCTTGTGCTTTTTTAAATGCATATTAGTCATTTATTAGTACTTATTATTAATGTTACTATGTGCTTATTTTAGAATATGATCATACCCGCAGAGGACCTGGATGCGTGCATGGAAACATCTAGACCGCAAACTTCGAAAGAGGTGTAGTGGTGTTGATATTTTATTTTTTAATAAATTAAGTTGAGTGCACTCGTTATTCATGCTACAATAAAGATTTTTGGTTTCAGGTCACGCTGCCACAATCACCGGTTCAATCAGATCCATTGATCGGTGATGTGAATGTGTCTGAATTAGACTCTGTGTTTGATTCACCGAGAAAAGTTAAGCTAAAATCTCAATTACTTCGCAAAGAAAATCTTTGCCAGAAACATGTCCGAAAAATTGCAGCATTGGCTAGAAAAAGTAAACGTCTTATGAAAAAGAATGACTCACTAAAAATTATCCTGCGGAATCTAAAGAACAATCGAACAATACTTCAACGTCTAAAAGACAGTACTATAAAAAAATTATTCAACAAACAGGAAGATAATGTTCTCATTATCTTCCTGTTTGTTGAATAGGTTTTAGAGTTATTCTTAACTCATAAATTTCTGGTTAATATTGTTGAGCCATATACCGCCCAGTAGCGCACTCATCAAAAAACAATTATACAATAAAAACTTTTAAACAAAAAAACTAGGCCGCTGAAAAAACTGAAAAGCAAAAATAATAAACCTTTTTTATTTAACCTTAATAACTAAGTTCTTAAACTAATGTAAGTATAAGTAAGTACCTAAGAGTCGGTGCCGCGCATAGCGCTTTTCGTACTTAATTATGTAATAAGTACCAAAGTTCTAAGTACCTATCAAATAAATATATAAATAGTATAGAAAGAATATAGAAGTAAATAAATATTGTAGAAATATAAACTAAAAAATTGTGTTTTATTTATAGGTACATCATCTAAAAAGTTTTTCTTTAATTCTTATAAAATTTATAAATCTCTATTAAAGTTTGTACTTAATTCTAATAAAATTTATAAATCTCTATTTCGTTACCTCCTACTTAGGTAAGCAGCATTATATAAAAAAAAATTACCCCAAAAAATTGGGAAATAGTTTTGTAGGTGCAACATTGGGCTGCGCGAACATGATGCGCACGGGAACATTTTTATAGCATTTTGGTGACAAAAACCTTCATACAAATTATGTCAAATGCTCCTTCTTGTGTTTTCTTTTTTCTATGCCTGTAGATCCTGTTAATTATTCGGGATAAAAAGTAGCCTATATGTCAATCCAGGTTACGAACTATATAATATATGCCAAGTTTCATCCAAGTTGGTTCATTAGTTTTGACGTGATTGAAACACAAACATCTAAACATTCGCATTTATAATATTATATATAGTAGGATAGGATAAAACAAACAGCGCGCGGCGGCAGCGGCGGCGGCGGCGGCGCGGTGCGGTGCGGTGCGGTGCGGTGCATGCATACCACCTACCTACTCAACTTGCTTACAAAATAATATCTACAGCTATAGGTACCTACCTACACTAGTTATCAGAAATCAGAAAATTTTTATTGTGTAACTGTTGTACAAAAGAGATCATAAGTAAGTAGTACAAGTTTTTACAGTTTGTCCGTTCCGGACGTACAATAAGAGGGTAATGAGTAAGCTTGCGCACCCAATAATCAACAAACTGATATGTCCTGTCCTGTGAGAACATACACCTCGCGAGCCTTTATAACCATGCAATAACCAAAACTTTCCCCTTTCTAAATTTAATATCAGGTGCTGGAATTTTCCAAGAGGTACCTATGTAAGTTTTAGCGATTACCTACTCGCGTTCCCTTGGTCCTACCTAATCTGGGTGTCTACGGATTTGTCTCGTAAAGGAGAAGAGAATACCTAGCGTAGTTTCATTGATAAAGGTAGGCGTAAATTTTCGGGAAAAAAATTAAAAAATAATTTCCTCTTCCACTTTTTTTCCTTTTGAAAATATTTTTACACTACCTGGTGTAGAATGAAGTCTTTAGTGTGCTTCTCAAATTTTATTGAAATCCGTCCATAAACAACGCTACCTACAACAAACTTTCCCCCCAATCAAAAAACAGTCGACAATTATTTTTTAATAAATTATGAACTTGTGTGCCGATTTTCGTTCAAATCGGTTGATAAATGCCACCTGTAGGCGATTACCTACTGACTTACTGACAGACAGACAGACGGACAAAAGCATTTTTGGCCAATCTCGAAACTGAGACGCTTCGCTCGCTCGGTCCCATGCCCGATGAACGGGACTTGCATTTTGTGGAATGTTTATTTTTACTCGCAAGATTTGATAGGTAGGTAGGTATATCCTTACTTACCTACCTAACTACATATCGTTGGTACCTGATGATGATGCAGTCTGGACTGGAGCTGTTCAATGTAGGATATACCTAGGTAGGTAGGTACTTATCCTATCCTATCCTACTAATATTATAAATGCAAAAGTTTAAATGTTTGGATGTTTGTGTTTCAATCACCTCTAAACTACTGAACCTAAATGGATGAAACTCTGCATATAAGTATATAGTTCGTAACCTGGATTGACACATAGGTACCTACAATGTAATAAGTAGGTAGGTGACGACGAAGTGATTTGTTGATGGAGTCAGAAGCCGTGCAACAGAACTCCTTATTGAATAACAGCAGGGAACATGCACACCTATGCCCACCATAGTACCTAGGTAGGTAGGGTAAGTAGATACACGTAGAAAATTCTTGATACCTACTTACTTAGGCAGGTTAAACACCTACCCGGCTCATGTGTATCAGCTCACGGTATAATAGGTACCTATACCTACTGTACCTAGGTACTATATAGGATTACACTAAAAAAGCTTAGGTATAATAATTACTTGAGCTCGTACCTATTTGTTATTGTCAAATAAACCCAATAGTTCAACTGCAGTAAGATACCTACAAATGATATAACCTTACCTACATAGGTACTACCTACCAACCCAATGGAGTTGGGCAGGACACCTGGCGAGGCGAGGTGATGACAGGTGGAGTAAAGCTATAACTGAATGGCGTCCCAGAACAGGATACAGAAATGTAGGTCGTCCTGCGGCAAGATGGACGGACGATATCACTGATATCGCGGGCAAAAATTGGATGAGACTGGCGCGGGGTCGTGAGAGATGGTACAAAAAGATAGAGGCCTATACTCAGCAGTGGGTGAAGTCAGGCTGTGGATGATGATGATGATGACCAACCACTACAAAAAAATACGAGCTTTTCCCAAGAGGTTGGTATCTAGTAGAGCCGTGTTGGCCGAGTGGAATTGTACCTCGACTTTCGATCCGAAGGTCGTGGGTTCAAATCCCGACCGTGCATCAATGCATTTTTCGTTCGGAAAATTTATATGCGCATTAACACGAGCTTTACGGTGAAGGAAAACATCGTGAGGAAACCCGCGGCTTAGTCAGCTCCGCACGTATTGACCTTGTCTTTCCTGTGGGTAAGGCCGACTAGGCTGAGAGGATGGTATAGGTGCTGGGCAAGCCTACTCCATCTAAACATTGTCCCAGGCACTACAGCGTCCCGTTAAGTGTAGGCATAGGTTGCCTCCTGACGCTGTATAAATCATCTTCAATAGATGTAAAGGTATCTAGGCATCTTCATTACAGCTTCACTATGCTGGGGATATACACATCTGGATTAGGCCCTCCCCTAAGTAGGTACTACTATTATTATAATAGTCGGTGTACCACGGCAATCCTTCAGCCTTTTGACAGGCGTCACAGCTCAGTCGGTATAGCTCTGCCTTCCGTGCTGTGGGTCGTGGGTTCGATCCCCACCAAGAACAAACATTTGTGTGTGGCAAACATAGATGTTTGTTCTATGTCTGGGTGTTACTATGTAATATAAGTATGTATTTACAAAAAAAAAGTATTTAAGTATTCTATCAGCATCTAGTTCCCATATTACAAGCTTTGCTTAGTTTGGGACTAGAGGGCGTCGTGTGAAATGTCCATGAATATTTATTATTTATTTATTCTAAGTAGGTAGGTTAGCTACTTCGGAAAACGCTTGCCGGGTATCCGTGTCCCATTATTGCATGACTCTGTGCTGGTTCCCAGCGCTGGAGGTATTTGAGTTCTCTTTCTTTGTGGGACCTTAGGTTACCTAAATGATAAGTAACGTACCTAGTACCTACCTACCTACTTACTATTATTATTCCTCGAAATAAACGAAGAAAATTTTGAAAATCATACATTCGTTTCATTCTTATCATAGCAATCAAAGCAACTTAATAGTAGTGGGATGTATATAAATAAATAGCTAGGTACTTAGTTCTTGAGATATAAACATTATGATCATTCTAAGAGATTGGTATTAATTGTAATACATTTTATTGAAAATATTTTGGTGGTTCAGATTTTAGCAGTAGGGTTCTTTGTGAAAGAGCTCTTCTGAGGAAGTACTATCACCATGTCTATTTTTGCCGCCAAACAGTGGTGCTCCCATTGGTGTGTTCTGGAACAAAGGGTATGGGTGTAGGTGCAATTTGCAATTACGGGCACCTTTACGTCTCATAGTAGTGGATACAGTGCATTGCTTTACAGGGCACATTCTCAATGGACTTGTTTTGCAAGGTAATGCATTGTTCTTGAGAGGTAATGATTTAACAGTTGATGGGGCATCAGATTGTTTCATTACTTTTTCTCATAAAAAAGACATGCACAGATACTACATAGTGTGAATTAAAGGTATGAATATGATGAACACCTTTAATTGAAAAACTTAGCTCTGTAGGAACTGGACCAGCCTCAGACGACTGACTGCAGTCACATTATATGGCTTTATACAGAGAATATATAACTCACAGCCGCACTAGAGAGATGTCACTTAAACATGAGTAATACTTGTAGGTACTAATATTTTGTGGCATTACTTGAAATTAGTGGAGTCTCTGTTCATCATTGGTAAGAGATGTCAATAAAGGGTTAATTATCTTTTAACATACACACTCAAAGATGTGTGTTTGTTAAAAGATGATCAAACCAGAGTGTGATAGTCAGTTTCAAAATTGAATGTTCTTACCTTTTTTTTTCTGTACATTACTATACATTAAGTGCGGCTTGCACCAGAATCACTAAACGTGTTTAACAGCTAAATCGATTAAAATTTGACGTATTTGTATGACTTGACAACTCGCTAAATACTATTTAAGAGTTAAACGCGTTTAGCGATTCTGGTGCAAGCCGCCCTAAATATTGAACTATTTAATTATACTTACAAAGCAGAAATAATGATCGAACTGCCAAGAAGTTGAAGTGATTACATCAGTTTCTGCCTTTATAGTGAAATGTCTCTCACAAACATCTTTTTCATATAGACAAAATCACATTCCGTCTTACTGCTAATCTTCAATTATAACCCATGTCTTGAGTTGATCAGGTTACTTATTTAGATTCGACAAAATATGAAGTAAGCCCCTGAAAGAAAATAATAGTTAACTGTTTGTTATATTACATACTTTATTTTTAATACTATAGGACACTGAAGTGTCTAGGAAATATTTTAGATGGAGTATGTATGCTTGACATCACCTATTCCCACAGCTTAGCCAGCCTAAGGTAACCAAAGGAAAAATAATGCTCAATGTGTACGGAGCTAACTAAACACCACAATGTTTTCCTTCACCATTTGAGAACACTGCCGTGCAAGTACCGTTCTTGTCGATCGCTTAATTTGACATTTAGAATCGTCAAAATTCGATACTTCGTACTTGCAACTATGGATAAAACCATTTTTATCGAATTTTGACGATTCTAAATGTCAAATTAAGCGATCGACAAGAACGGTACTTGCACACCTGGTTTGTATAAGTAGTTTATTAAGTAGGTATTGAAAAAATAATACAGCAACTCTTTAAAAAGATTAGGTATGTAGGTATTATAATCAAGAATGTACTAGATAATAATATGTGACTAGGTTATAACAGTTACCTATAAATAAATAACTAGGTAAGGTACCTATTATGGATATAGGTCTATACAAGAAAATATAATACATTATATAGTAGTTGCTGGGTGCAATGGTCATATATAAATTATGAATATTGCCCACTAGGATCTAATATGAACATGGTTTGAACTTACATGGGATTGTACATCTACACGGAAGGCACAGTGTCTCAGCACCAATTCTTCTAAACACTATATCCATTTTTACCAATAATAGGTGGCCACGTCCACGGCATTCCTTGAGCAGATCATGAGGTAGGTAACACAATGAGTGGTACGATGGACACGCGAGCACACAAGACATGGACGGTATGTGGGCACTGCTTGTCACTTTCAGATCAAACCACGTCTACCTAAGTTACTCTTGCAGAGGTTGATTTGTGTTCGCTGGCGGCTAGGGCTCTTCTAAACTGGCCAGGGTAGTTATAGTTAGTGACCAGGGGGTAGCTTCTCTATGTAGTCCAGGGTGTATTTGGCTGTTCATAGAGCGAGTAGATCACCACTGTCGTTAGAGGATGCTGTAGTAACATCAAGCTAGGTTTTTCACCTTTCTAAAACGCTCTGGATGTTGTATTGCAACAGCATTCGAGGAAGTAATTTTTCTGTAGGTACCTATGGATTTTTCCAAGTAGCATGCAGCTTTTCATCGGACTTATAAAGGAGTTAAAATTAAATTAGGTAAACTACAAATAGGTACACTGAAGTTGAATGTTGATCATGCAATAGCAGTGACAATAAAATGATTACAAAGATCATCAAGGTTGAAAATTTCTACTTGAAATTCACTGATTTACCAATCCAAGGTTGCGCAATGTTTGATTCACAGATTATAGAATTTTAATAAAAAACATGAATGTTCAAATTATATTGGGTGTAAATGCGGCCTAGGTGATGACGTCATTTGGCATCGAATTCCATGGTTGTACATTCCATGGCTGCGCTTTCCAAGCACGTGCTGCTATTTCACAGCCATGGAAAGCACAGCCTTGGAATGTACAGCCTGGGAATTCGATGCCATTTGGCAGCCAATTCCATGGTTGTGTTTTCCCACCCTGTGCAAAACATTGTACGGCCTGGAAAGCACAGCCCGGGATTGCACAGCCATGGAATTGGCTGCCAAATGGCATCGAATTCCCAGGCTGTACATTCCAAGGCTGTGCTTTCCATGGTTGTGTAATCATGGCACCCAAAATTTCTACTTGAAATTCACTGATTTACCAATCCAAGGTTGCGCAATGTTTGATTCACAGATTATAGAATTTTAATAAAAAACATGAATGTTCAAATTATATTGGGTGTAAATGCGGCCTAGGTGATGACGTCATTTGGCATCGAATTCCATGGTTGTACATTCCATGGCTGCGCTTTCCAAGCACGTGCTGCTATTTCACAGCCATGGAAAGCACAGCCTTGGAATGTACAGCCTGGGAATTCGATGCCATTTGGCAGCCAATTCCATGGTTGTGTTTTCCCACCCTGTGCAAAACATTGTACGGCCTGGAAAGCACAGCCCGGGATTGCACAGCCATGGAATTGGCTGCCAAATGGCATCGAATTCCCAGGCTGTACATTCCAAGGCTGTGCTTTCCATGGTTGTGTAATCATGGCACCCGATCGATTCGATTCGTATTTCGTTCTCGGTTCTCGTTCGTCCAGTTCGGCGGAAAAAAAAGACACGACACACGACGACGATTTGCTTTGCTTTGCTTGCAAAATCCATAAAATCGGCTGCAATCTAATTTCGTGCGTTGATTACGTTTCACATGATAGAAATCATTGAATATACGAAAGGAGAAAATCGCAATAGAAGTTCTGTGTCAAATTACAACTATAAAACAAAATGGGGAAGGCTAAAAAAGGGAAGAAGAACGCGACTACGGACGACGGGTGAGCTCTGCATATGTTTTCATTTTTCGATCTTTTTATTTGGTAGGTACCTACTCGTTTCTCATGACTAATCTATCATTTCTTTACAGCGACAGTGAAGTAGAAACCACTACCGCCGACAATGTCAAACCGGCACAGAAAGGGAAAAAGTAAGTTCCTATTTTAGGTTATTCGGATTCAGTAAATTCTTACCTAGGTCTCTGTTCTGCTATGCGCACTTTTCATAAGGTTTTGGACATTTTGAAGGGCCAGCAGGCACCAAGTACTATAACCAACTAATAACATCGAATTTGTGAGCCTACTTTGCTATAATTAAATTTATTGCTGACCAAAATTTATAGGTATTTGATTTTTCATTAATTTTCCAGAGTACTTGTTGACTCCGATGAGAGTGATAATGACAAGCCAAAACCTAAAGCAAAAGGGAAAAAGTCAGTTGATGCGGATGTATCAGAAGTCACAAAGAATCTAACAAATGTATCCATTTCAAACAAGTCTCAAAAGATAAAGGTTGAAGTAAATAGTGATGGTAAGTTTATACATTCATTTATTCACAGGTGCGGATATTTACATACCACTTTGGGATATTTACACTAGTGCACCACTGCTATATCAAAGTGATTTATCTTCAGATAATTACTGCAATATTATGTTCATTGTGGATAGTGTCTGTGGATTAGTCATAAATCTTTTACATTTTCGAATAATTTTTATAATAATATGCAATAATTATTTTTCAGACTCAGATGAAGAGGCTGAAGAAAAACCCAAGAAGAAAAACAAAAAGAAGGAAGACAAGAAGAGTGCCTTTTCTCTTCTAGAAATAGAGGATGGAGATGAATCTCCCGTTGAAGCTCCCCCATCATCAGAAGATGAAAAACCTGCACAAAAACCTCAAAAGAAAGTAGCTGAGAAAAAGGAACCTGCTGGCAAAAAGGGCAAGAAAACTAAACGTAATAAGAAAGATGACAGTGATGATGATCTAGATAAAGTGCTAGCTGAACTGGAAATGGAGTATTCAGGAGTGAAACCGCCTGAGCAAGCACCAGCTGTTGCTGCCATTGAAGAAAAACAAGAGGAGGAAGATCAACCAAAATCAAAGAAGAAAGGAAAGAAAGAAGAACCACAAACTGTATCTGAAGTAGCTGAAGATGGTGGGAGTGATAATGAAAATGATGTGACCATCAAAACAGCAGCCCAAAAGAAAAAGGAGAAAAAGGAGCGAGAGAAGCTAAAGAAACAAGAAGCTAAGAAGAAGGAAAAAGTTCAGGAATCTAAAAAAGAACCAACTCTTGAAGAAACTAAACCAGAACCAAAAGAGATTAAGCTTGTTAAAGCGCCATCTATCGAGAAAGATATGGCACCATCTGTAGACGATGCTAAAGCTGAAGAAAACGAAGACGGTGATGCTCCAGAAAAAGAGGGGAAAAAGAAGAAGAAAGGTGATAAGGGAGATAAAGATGACAAAGGAAAGAAAGGTCCTGCAAAGAAAACCATTGCAGCCATGCAAGAAGCATTGAAGAAACTCAAGGAAGAAGAAGAACGAATGGCGAGAGAGGAAGACGAAAGAATAAAGCAGGATGAGGAGCGTGAACAACAAAGACTGGAAGCTATCCGTCTCGAAAAGGAACGGAAAGATCGAAAGAAGCAAAAAGAAAAGGAGAGGAAAGAAAGACTTAAAGCGGAAGGCAAGCTCTTAACACCAAAGCAAAAAGCTGAAAAAGCCAGGGCTCAAGCTTTACTAGACTCCCTAAAAGCTCAAGGAATCGAGATTGGCTCAGCTGACAAGAAACCACCCAGGCCTGGCACTCGAGTCAAGCCTGGACGACTGAAGAGCCAAGTGTCACAGGATGCCCCCACTACTCCAACTGAAGAGAAAAAGGCTGAAATAGAAACTGGAGATAAGAAGGTAAGAGTACTTATATAAACTTTTAAGTGTTGCATTTTTCTAAATTTTACTAGTTTATTCAACAGCACTAAAATTATAACTGTCTTCCATTTCAGCTTATTAGAAAGACATGTTTAGTGCTGTCAAATTAGGTTAGTTTAGGGAAAATAAATAACAGAATGGCAACATTTATAATATTATTTATTATGCTATACCTACATTATAATAGAAACCAATGATGTTTCATTGGGTTATATTTTATTACAAGCTGACATTTGCAGTACCTACTGTATTAAAACAAAGAATGATTATGACAGAAACTATATAATTATGTATTTTAATAGAAATATTCATTTTTAGAAGGAACCACCGAAACCGGAAGTCAAGAAAGAGTCTGACACGGAGTCGGTGAAAGACGCATGGGATGCGGAGTCTTCTGAAGAGGAACCAGAACCGGAACCAGAACCTGTACCGGACGCCCCGTCCACTCCGCTCAAGGAAGTAAAGCAGGTTCCCCAACGGAAAGATGAAGAGGTAACTAGTCCCAGAAGCCAATGCTTAGATTACCGATATTTTTGAGTACCAGTTTGACTGACTTCAACATGGAATTTATATAGTACCGATATAAATTATATCAATACTTTTTGTACGGAACCGGTTCTTAGACAGCACTGGTACTAAAATAATATCTATATCCAACGAGTGTCGTCAGTAAGTTTACCTTGACAGTATAATACCGGTATTTTTCACGAGATTAAAACCGCACTGGTTTAGGAGGCCGGTTTATCGGTCCTTGTGGACCCAAAGAGAGTGTACAGTAATATAACTAAAACGGAAAAATAACGATACCATTATTATGGTGCCGGTAGCAAGCCCTGCCTTGAATTGATAAACCGAGGCTGAAGAGTTCACCTTATAATAATGTGTTTTATTTCCAGAAGGATGATGATGATAGCTCAGAAGAAGATGACTCCAGCTCAGATGAAGACTCCAGTTCTGAAGAAGATTCTGATGATGAGCAGATGACAGACGCGCAGAAGAAACGGGAGGCTGTGCTGAAGAGATTAGAGGTATTAACAATTTTTTTTTCTGTTTATTTACGAACTCAGTAAAGGCTAATTTAGATTGTTACACTATTGTACCTATTGTATAGCTATCTATGTAGCTGGAGTATTATAAACACTGTTCAATCCAGTCTAGCGTCCAATATCAGTAGTATAGCTGTGCAACCCAGCGACACTGGATACAGCTACTATATCAATGTAAATCAGCCCTAATCCAGTTCCACGCAACCAAACTTGGTATCAAATTCACCTTGTAATCCCACAGAAACGTCGCATTGACAACGAAGCGAACAAAACAAACAATCCGCTTCGCGCGGCCGTGGTCTGCGTATTAGGCCACGTCGACACCGGCAAGACTAAGATCTTGGATAAACTTCGGCGGACGAATGTGCAAGATGGCGAGGCTGGAGGCATCACGCAACAGATCGGAGCTACTAACGTGCCTATTGAGAACATCAAGGAGCAGACCAAACATGTCAAGGGGGTAAGCTATAAAAAACGACCTTGTAGACTTGGTCCTCAGCATCTTGGGGGAGACAAGAAGATTGTGCTAGTGGCTCCCCTGAGCGAGGAGACGTAGTACCATACATTTTCTGTTAAGCTTTCATTTAAGCTTCATAGAGTTAGCTCCCCTGCAAAGTTTTTGGAATTTATTTGTTATAGGTTGCTGAGATTGCGTTCAAACTACCCGGCCTACTGATTATTGACACACCCGGTCACGAGTCTTTCAGCAATTTGAGAAGCAGAGGGTCATCTCTTTGCGATATTGCCATTCTCGTAAGTATTCTCTCCAAATAGTATTTCCGGTGAACTGGCAAGCTTGTTTGTTCAAAAAAAACTACACTTATTTATTCCCAGGTTCATTTAATTGAGTAGATAAAAGACGCCCAGAAGCTATTTCGGATCACTAACTATGCCTATTCCAAGTTTATTCCAACTTCATCCGAATCAGCCTCATTGCATTTAAAGAATAAAAACTTACGCAAAAATACCTTTTCACAGGTGGTAGACATTATGCACGGTCTCGAGCCCCAAACCATAGAGTCGATAGACTTACTCAAGAAGAAGAAGACTCCGTTCTTAGTCGCGCTAAACAAGATCGATCGTCTCTACGATTGGCAGAGCGCGCAACGTAAAGATATTCGCGATATTCTTAAGTTACAGCAACACAATACTCAGATGGAGTTTGACAAACGATGCAAGGATGTTATTGTACAATTCTCTGAACAGGTAAATGGGATTTTTAAAACGTTAAGAATTATTACTGTGTGCCGGTTTGTAGGGTTTGGTAAGTGATGGACGCAGTTTTATTTATTTTATTCCTATAAAAAATGAATTGATTGAATGCAATAAATATTTATCTTCTAGGGTTTGAATGCAGCGTTATTCTACGAGAACCCCGACCCACGTACTTACGTGTCTCTAGTGCCCACTAGCGCCGTCACCGGCGAAGGAATGGGCAACTTGCTCGCTATGATCGTCCAAGCTTGCGAAGGACCGTTACACAAGCGACTCATATTCTCACAACAACTACTCGCCACAGTACTAGAGGTAGGCACACAATCGGTTTGGATTATTGCTACTTTAACATACCGGTTCGCCTGATATTGACGCGGAAGAAGTACTCAATGGTATCGATATATTTTGAATCCACTTCGACACAAATATTTTTTTTAAATTGGCTTTTGCCCAGCAGTGGGACAGTGCGGGCTGACAATAACAACAATAAAAGTACAGGACTCAACCCCCATGGACGCGGCAACGAAGATGTTGCCGATTCGACTTACCGGGATTTATGAATATTCATTTGTTTAGAAAACAAAGTATGCAAACTCTGTGTTGACAGTAAAATTAAATGCCATATTTTTATTTTTCGTATCGCGAATATAATATTTTTGAACCAAGGACCAATGAATCTGGGCTGAAAAATGAGAGCCGCGAATTCGATTCAGGACAATCTTGCGTGGTCTATAAATAGGTAGCTCCAAAGTCCAAACGAATATGAATATTGTGGTACTAATGTTTCTTATACTATGGTAAAGGCTATCGCTGAGAGTTTGAATTTTTGAATCAAGACTCTTTCATTTTAAGGACTAATATAATATTTAAAACTTCAATAAAAAGAATATTTCGGGTCCTGATTCAGACTGGAAACATGCAGCTACTAGACTAGTTAGAATGTCGGGTGTTAATTGATTGCTTAAATTCCAGGTGAAAGCCATCCCTGGTCTAGGCACGACCATTGACACGATTCTCATCAACGGGACGCTGCATGAAGGTGACACGATGATCCTGGCCGGCACGGACGGGCCCATCGTCACGCAGATACGATCGCTGCTGATGCCACAGCCTATGAAAGAGCTTCGTGTTAAGGTGATTATTAAACATTTTCATATATTGGTGAGGTCGGTAAGTAATACAATCCTACTAATATTATAAATGCGAAAGTTTAGATGTTTGGATGTTTAGATGTTTGAATGTTTGTGTTTCAATCACGTCAAAACCACTGAACCAGCTTGGATGAAACTTGGCATATATATAGTTCGTAACCTGGATTGACATATAGGCTACTTTTTATCCCGAATAATTAACAGGATCTACAGGATGAAATGAACGAAAAAGATTAGCAGCGCCAATTGGGAAGAGGATTTCATTGTCATGTCATGTCACGTCAGTTTGACAGGACGTAGTACTACCTCTTTGGTCTAACAACTAGCGTTTGACATTCCAGTAGGTACGTGTTCGGTGTAATGTCAAGTTTCTCAAAGAAGTATCCGCTCGGTACACGCACAGATAATATAATGTACACGGAAACTGTAGACGCGTACGAAGTCGCGGGTAACTGCTAATAATTTATAAGTTTAAAAAACTAGAAAAACCGACTTCAATTCGACTACCAGCTTCATCATCTGATGATGATGATGATAGTTCATTGGGAATGTTCTAGTGACTATAAACACCACTTAAAAATCACAGAAAAGCAAAATACGCAATTTCGTGCACGTGGTTGGCATATTTTTTTTTCAGGTATTTCTATTTATAACCCAAACTACTGAACCGATTTTGATGAAAATGAAATGGGACCAACCTGGAAGTATATCCTTTCAGATAAAAAAGGAGTTTATGAAAAGAAATGACGGAGTTCTGAAACATTAAAAAATAATACAACCGAATCGAAAACTTCCTTTTTTGAAGTCGGTTAAAAAAATAATGTGGTCTTATAGTCAGTCAACGAATGGCTCAAAATAAGGTTTAGAGACCGAACCGTTCGAATTCTAGAGTTTTGTATGAAGTGACGATACACACGCACCATTATCGGCGAATTAACAAACAATTTTCTCCTTACAAAAACTGCGAACTCAAACTCATCCATTTAATGGGTGCGGACAATAAACTGTGTTTACGATAGTTTCAGTTCAATAAATGCACAGTAATGTTTTAGAACGCATACTTGGAGCACAAGGAAGTAGTGGGCGCGCAAGGCGTCAAAATAGCAGCTAAAGAGCTGGAGAAAGCGATCGCTGGTCTCAACCTTCTTGTGGCTCAGAAACCAGACGAGGTCGATGTATTGAAGTAAGTGTACTTCTCCTGTTTCAGAAACAACACATTTTAAGTTTGTCAACTGAATTAGCCCTTACTGAACTTACTTACTTTTACTTTTTAAAACTTCAGTAGAATCGTTTGTTCTATCTAACTTCACACATCTCAATTTAGAGCCCAACTGTAAAATGTACAAAAATAAAATAAAAAGGTGTGTATATGTAACTAAACTAAATGCTATTCAGCGCGGCAATGCAGCCAGTGTCTTGGGCACGCTTCCGATTGGTACTGATTTGGATCAGTTGAGCTATCTATAAATCGTTTGCAACGGTGTGTAGATAGCTCAACTGCTTCATGTGTATTTTGTACATATTATAAATATTGTAAATACTGCATTAGTCATAATTTTCTTTGTGATTAAATTTCAATTACTAAACGTTACTTTTTAAAAGCTCAGTAGAATCGTTCGTTCTATCTAACTTCACACATCTCATGTGCGCACATCTCAATTCAGAGCAATTTTGACTCCAGTGCACATAATGAAAAATTTAATGAGTTATCGCTAAACCAGTGCTTTGCCCAACGTACCTACAACTGACCTTCAATTAATTATTTCTAGAGAGGAAGTGGCCCGTGAATTGAAATCAGCCCTTTCATCTATCAAACTAACGGAGCGCGGGGTGTACGTACAGGCCTCCACTCTCGGATCTCTCGAAGCATTACTCGAATTCCTTAGAACGAGCAAGATTCCTGTGAGTATTGCAACATTTGACAGGCGTCACAGCTCAGTCGGTAATAGCTCTGCCTTCCGTGCTGTGGGTCAACAAACATTTGTGCATGGAAAACATAGATGTTTGTTCTATGTCTGGGTGTTACTATGTATTATAAGTATGTATTTACAAAAAAAAAAAGTATATATGTATTCTATCAGCCATCTGGTTCCCATATTACAAGCATTGCTTAGTTTGGGACTAGAGGTTGTTGTGTGAAATGTCCCTGAATATTTATTTAATTATTTACGCCTATTTTTAAACCCTTGAATGAAAGAGTGGTATCGATTAATATTCCAGGACTTGATGATGATCAGCTATGATGAAGAGGATCTGTGACCTGTTTAACTTTAAAGAGGTCTGAAAGGGGTTGTCAGAGGCACATTCAAACATTAAAACTTCGACTATCTTTGACTATTAACTTTGAACATCTAGTTATAAAACCTTTCAATCTAATCTGTTGCCATCTCTTTCTTCAAATGCAAACCTATTAATCTACCGAGTTGAGAATCACAATCTAATTTACGGTAGAAATAAATCAGATCCTTCCAATTTTCGGCGTTTTCATTTGAAGCAATGTTATTGTTCCAGTACTCTGCCATCAGAATAGGTCCGGTGGTGAAGCGTGACGTCATGAAGGCATCTGCTATGTTGGAGCACGATTCACAATGGGCCACCATACTCGCGTTTGATGTCAAGGTATGTTACCATCGATATTTGTGTATTTTCTGCATTATGTTGTACGCATGCTACTAATATTCATCATCATCATCATCTCAGCCCGTTTGCACCCACTGCTGAGTATAGGCATCGATTTTTTTGGTCCATGGTATTGGCCTCCTCTTTATTGCGCTATTCTTTCCTGTCCCTTGCGAGTCTCAACCATTGATTCCCAGCTCGAATCTACAAATTTACTAATCGAATCTACTAATATTAGAAATGTGAAGGATGTTTCTCCCGTTGCAAATACTGGTCCGATTTGGTTGAAACTTGGAATAACATAATTAGTGATCTGGATTAACACATAGGCTACTTTTTATCCCGGAACATAAACAGAATCTACCATGATAAAAACTTTTCAAATCAAAATAAAGCTACTGTTTATTCACAAAGAAAATTATGACTAATACAGTATTTACTATATTTATAATATGTACAAAATACACATGAAGCAGTTGAGCTATCTACACACCGTTGCAAACGATTTATAGATAGCTCAACTGATCCAAATCAGTACCAATCGGAAGCGTGCCCAAGACACTGGCTGCAAATAAAGGGTTTATTTGCGACCATGTACACACAAAAGAAAAATAATAAAAGATGCTATTTTAAAATAAAACTTAAAACTAACACTTAGAGATAGATAAATAGATCTTTTGTAATCATAAATGATGTTGTAGATCGAGCGTGACGCCCAAGAATTAGCAGACCAGTTAGGAGTGAAGATATTCTCAGCGGACATCATTTACCATTTGTTTGATAAGTTCATCGCATACCGTGACGAGCTCAAACAAAGAAAACGCGAGGAATTCAAGCATATAGCTGTCTTCCCTTGCAAGCTTAAGGTAATTACACTATCTACATATAGTCAGGGAACAATAAATATTCACGGATAAATGAATGTGTAATCTAAGTAATTACATATGGAAACTCACTTTCTCTACTGTAAGCGGTCCAAGCCTGGGTAAGATGGGATAGTAGCAGAAGAAACGAAGGAAGATTTTAAAATACTAGATATATTGAGCGAAAGAAAAAACTAAGGCCGCCAAGGCGCGTGCGGCGTATGCGGGGCTCGTATTACCGACGATAACAGACTGATTGGTGGATACTTTTTGAATCCTCTTCTAATGCTTTCCCCACGCCCCGCGTACCCCTCTCGCGCCCTAGCGCGGTCTAGGATGCACAGCACACATATATAATTTAAATGTGCAAGTTCGTTATTTACACCGTGACACTAAGTAAATATCCAAAAGATTAATACAATGTATTTTTCTGCAGATATTGCCACAATTCGTATTTAACTCCCGCGACCCGATTGTTGCCGGCGTGATGGTAGAAGCCGGTGTGCTCAAGGAGGGAACTCCTATTTGTGTGCCTAGTCAAGAGGTAAGTCAATTCTTATTCTTATCTAGATAAATAAATAAATAATAAATATTCATGGACTTTACACACAACGCCATCTAGTCCCAAACTAAGCAAAGCTTGTAATATGGGAACCAGATGGCTGATAGAATACTTAAATACTTTTTTTTTTGTAAATACATACTTATAATTATATAGTAACACCCAGACATAGAACAAACATCTATGTTTTCCACGCACAAATGTTTGTTCTTGGTGGGGATCGAACCCACGACCCACAGCACGGAAGGCAGAGCTATTACCGACTGAGCTGTGACGCCTGTCACAACAACAACAAACTTTAGAAAAATTCTAAGAACCCCGAACATAAAAATCTCCTTAGATCCTCTTCATCATTGCTGGATGCTGAAACAGCGATTAGCAAGCTGGAATGGCAGTGGGACGGCCATGTTTGCTGTAGAACCGACAATCATTGGAGCAAAGGAATACTTGAGTGGAGACCGCGTTTAGGCGAGCTTGGTGTAGGACGCCCTCCGGCAAAATGAACATTGGATGAGACGAGCCGAAGACCAGGCTCAGTGACGCGTCTTGGGAGAGACCTACGTCCAGCACGGGACTAATATAGGTTGATGATGATGATGATGCTGATGCTGAAACAGTACACAATATTTAGATAATTCATAAAAGGTCTATATGACGCGATGCTCGCTATAAATCTGCTATAGGCAGACATGTCCAGCGATTTCCTTTTTGGTTTTGAATATGAATATTTCCCCACAGTTCGTGGAGCTCGGCATAGTGACATCAATAGAAGTGAATCACAAACAAGTGGAGACTGCACGCAAAGGGCAGGAGGTGTGCATCAAGATAGAACCGATACCGGGCGAATCACCCAAGATGTTCGGTCGGCACTTCGACGAAAATGATTTTCTAGTCAGCAAGGTGAGTTTATTTATTGATCGGTTACAACATGCAACAACATTTTATATAAAACGGACTTTGCATTGGTGTTCTGAATACGGAACGGTACAATTGTGCTCAGACCAGGGCGTTGGCACATCTTTTTTAACCACGCACAACTAAATGCGTCTATGAAAACTTTGTAGATATCTGACAAACTAACTGCTGACAATTGTAAAAACGTTACATTTCTAAGCTATTTAGCGTTGTTTGTAATGGAATAATGACACCTTTGTGATAGCTCAATGGGACAAATATTAGGCTTAGTTTTGACTTCAAACTCTGTATTAACCAGGAACCATGTTGGGCATTTCAAAAATTTTACCCAGAGCGATACGAACTCGTGCATCAGAGATATAGTTGATCGAAGTGCATCAAGGATTATGTAGGCGCATGATATAAACAAAAATGCGTGGTTTTCTATATTTTACCCCTTTGTAACAGAATATCTCTCATCTTCAAAAAAATCTGATCAAACGTTTGGTGTTAGACTCTTTTTAACAGACTTCAAAAAGACTTCAAAAAAGGAGGTGGTTCTCAATTCGGTTGTATGTTTTTTTTTATGTTTGTTACCTCAGAACTCCGTCATTTATGAACCGATTTCAAAAAATATTTTTTTATCTGAAAGGACTCCAAACTTCCAAATTGATCCCATTTCATTTTCATCATAATCGGTTCAGTAGTTTGGGTTATAAATAGAAATAACTGAAAAAAACTATGCCAACCACGTGCACGAAATTGCGTATTTTGCTTTCCTGTGATCTTAAGGCGGATATCACGGTCAAACCGTGAAAATGCCCATTTTTGACGTTCTGGGTCTCTGAAACTGAAACTTTTAGATAATTTCGATTTATTGTATGATGTAGAATAGTTATTCGCATTGACCGTAGCGGCCTCGCTTTTTGCAATTTTTCCTTATATATTGAAATAAAGACAAAATTCCGAAACAAGTTTTTAATAAAACTCGCGCAGACACTTTTTCAAGCTCCTGGATTGAACTACTGTGCAAAGAAAACGAAATGAAAAATATCTACAAATATTTCTTATATACTGCCATTGACCGTAGCGGCCCCGGAATTCAGAAATAAGTATGGGATATCTACAAAAAAAAATCAATTCAAAACCATAAAATTGCTAAAAGCGTTCAGAATTAGCCGTTAATTTCTCCATACTACATTAATATTATAAAGTAAAAATTATACCAAAATAAACGTTAGTTCATAATCAATAAAATTATATACTTTTTATTTAAATAATTCATATAATTATATTGAATAAACGTAATTTAAAACTGCATGAAATGCGATCTCAGACTCTCAGACGAACTCAGACGCGCGCCAGCCCTTGAATCGCGGCCAAACTGTGATAGCCCTCTTAAGTGTTTATAGTGACTAGAACATTCCCAATGAACTGTCATCATCATCATCATCTGATGATGAAGCCGGTAGCCGAATTGAAGTCGGTTTTTCTAGTTTTTTAAACTTATAAATTATATTCTGTTCCTATCATATGATATTCACACGTTTTTTCAGTAAGAAGTTCGTATAACTTATCATGAAATAGAATACCTAATCGTCCATGTAGTTATTATAAAAGCGAATTCATGAAGTTCGTCCTTGTCCGATTAAGCAAATCAGCTTGTTCAAATAAGAATGAAAAGGATCCTTTGAGTCTGTCCGGAATTCGCCCGTAATATATAACAAAGTGACCTTCAGTAATGACATTACTATCTGCGTATCTACCATTGCGATATTATTATACAAAACTTTGTTATCTTGTCTGTACCTTATACCACTATGCAGCTTTATTTTTCAGACATACCTATTTGACAGAGATGGGGGTACGCAACGTGTGTAATTGCGTTTACTCCGTGAGAAAAAAAACTTGTGAATGATTATTGGCTACTAAATGTATGATGAAAAGTTTTTGAGAGGTGATTTTTGACATCTCTCTAACCTCAGTTTGTCCTAAGTATACCTACTGTTTTCATCCTTATGAGTAACATGATCGATTCGCATCATAAAAAGTTTTTGTGTAAACTGTCCACTTTTTCGCTGACTGTACCCACATTTTCTTCAAAATCCGTGAATGCAAGTCTAAATATTTTCCAAAACAAAAATCTCCTAAGAACGTTTTCCCATAGCTACAACAGGTAAAGGTAGCTGCCCCTACTGCCTCATCCCAAGAATCCACTTTGTATAAGCACGCATTTTATGTCTTTCATTCTACTTTTTAAACTCACGCGCGTAAAAAGTGCGTGCAGCTGATTGTACCTAGTCAAAGGATTACATCCGTCAAAGTTAAAACGATTTTATACGAGGAAATCTCTAGGGTATGCAAGTAAAGGAAGACCGAAGAAGTGGTTGGATTGTGTGAAAGATGACATGAATGTGAGAGGAGTAGATTCAGAGGACGAATGATATGAATTTTCCAAGGAGTGAGTGGAAGAAGAAAACATGTTGTAGCGACCCCACCTAGCGTGGGATAAGGGCAGGGGAATGAATGACGAGGAAATCTCTAGGACCGCAGGCTTATAAAAAGGATCTAATAAGCCATACGACCAAGGGTAAAAACAAAAAGCAGGCAGCGATTTGTGGTATAATTTCAGCGAACTTCACGAGCATAACCACATGAAAAACTTACTAAAAGATAAGCTGTTTATAAGAGGCGTCGCGGCATGTGGTTTATCTCTGCCTGCTCGTCTGCAAACTACTTTATGTCACACGTGACGTTTTAATGAATGAGCAGAGCATTGCACAAGATATCGGTACGGTACCAATATAGCTCTCATACAAACGGCATCGATTGACACAGCTATTATTAGAACTTCGAACTATCAAACGTGTTCAATGCAAACATCATCTGCGCGTTGGTTCGCTGGTGTGGTTATACAAGGTATTAATAAATCCTATCCTACTAATATTATAAATGCGAAAGTTTAGATGTTTGGATGTTTGGATGTTTGGGTGTTTGGATGTTTGTGTTTCAATCACGTCAAAACCACTGAACCAACTTGGATGAAACTTGGCATATATATAGTTCGTAACCTGGATTGACATATAGGCTACTTTTTATCCCGAATAATTAACAGGATCTACAGGATATAATGAACGAAAAGGATTAGCAGCGCCAATTGGCAAGAGGATTTCATTGTCATGTCATGTCACGTCAGTTTGACAGGGCGTAGTACTACCTCTTTGGTCTAACAACTAGTGTTTGACATTCCAGTAGGTACGAGTTCGGTGTAATGAGGTGTAATGTCAAGTTTCTCTAAGAAGTATCCGCTCGGTACACGCACAGATAATATAATGTACACGGAAACTGTAGACGCGTACGAAGTCGCGGGTAATACCAGTACTTACATAAATATTGATGGACAAAACATCATGCTAACGAATGATCCGGAGAGTTTCTTAGGTTTGCAATTTTTTTATCATAATAACATATCGTAATACAATTCTACCCTTATCCCACGCTAGGTGGAATCTTGTTTTTTTTATAAATTTATGAGCAAGCGGAAATGGAAGGAAGTGGAAGACGAGGGGGAGACCTTTGCCCAGCAGTGAGACAGTATTGGTTAATTTAAAAAAAAATTAGCAAGCGTTTGAGTGCAATCTCACCTGATGTTAAGTGAAGATGCGGTCGACGATGTACCACGCTTACCCAGAAGATACCTATTTATTCGTCTCTTGAAAATATCCAATCTATATGAAAGCGGAAACACAAATGCCGGTAACGAGTTTCAATCTTTGGCTGTCCGCATTATAAAAGTAGAAACGAATCGCTTAGTGCGGATAGGTGGTATGTCAACCATGAATGGGTGTCTCATTTCAATTTGTCTGGTGGTCCGATGGTAGAACGGTGATGAAGGAACCAAGCTATGAAGTTCCATTGCACACTCCCCGAAATATATCCCGTAAAACACCGATAGGCTGGCAATTTTGCGGAGGTATGCCTAATCCCATCCCACTATTATTATCCGAATTTAGGCTTTCTGTTTTGATACCTACCTATTTCAGGGTTTATTTCAGGGTGCTCGGCTCGACCATGAACTCTCAATATCTCTAGAGAGAGATGCCAGTGTTTGCTCTCATTCTCATCCGATATTCTCGTAAAAGAATAAGCATATTCCATTCGTGGTCTTCTAACTGGCCGTTATATTTAATTTTTCATATTTTGTAAAGGAATCCTTGTGCTTTATCTATTATCTGTTATGTAGCTGATGAAAATGATGAAATCAATTGTTTATTTTTTTTTGTTTTTTATTTTATTCATAGGACATCCAACAAAGGTGACACGATAACAAAAGAAATGTCATGGAAATGGGCTTAAAACTATTGTGTTCCTTCAATTAGAGGATGCCACAGCATGCATTATATAAGACTTATCAAACAGGTAGACAACAAATATTCATAGAATGATATTATAACATCAACATCATAACGTTTAGAGGGTTGCATGTTTGTGACCAATGTACAACCTTTGAAAATGCTCACTAACCAACTGCCGCAACATCAAAATGACAGCACTGATAATATGTATGCAATTTAGTCGGAAATACACAAACATGCAATCGTGCATGTAGATCCGCAAAGAGCAAATGTTTACCGTTCGAGAATAGAACGGGAGCCGTGTGTCGTGGCCTGTTGGTTGCGTTTCAGTTTGCACAGTACTGTGTATTTACACGTTGCGTCGTCGTACGTTGCTAATAAGTTTGATAGGTAAGCAAGTTCGTATGAGTTTTAAGGCCTCTGTCGTGGCTTAGCGACTACTAGAGCCAGGACCGACATTTTAACGTCCCCTCCGAACCACGGAAGCGCTCAGATATAAATGCCACTAGCGGTCAGTGGTCACCCATCCAAACAGTGACCGCGCAGAACGTCGCTTAATTAGATAATCGGTGAAGATTGACTTAGCAAGCCTAGGAGCGCTTCGTACCTTACCTACTTTGATGTATCTACTTCTGTCGCTAAGGGATAAGAAAAATGATTCATGTTTTGGTAAGTACGAAAATGAATCCTGCAACAAACAAAACATGTTCACACGTACAAACTTACTACTTGCGTCTTATGTAGTTCAGTACACTGCACTGGTGAAACAAAGTGGACAGGGACTTACTAAAGGCGCGATTCCATTAGTTCATTAGGTAATATAATATTACCTCACACATGACTGACATGACTAGACAAGCAGCAAACACGACGGGAGAAAAATTTTTAGGTACCAATTACATGTAAACGAATGAATTCAGAGGTTCCTATACGATACAACTTATTAGAAAATAAGGGTCTGTGAACTCTCGATCTCGCTTTATTGACTTGATTAGTTCTTCCTACGCTATCACGATTCCTTATTAGCATAATTTTCGTATCGAAGAGAGAGATCTTCTTTGATCGCCAAATAACAATATAGCACCGTCGCATCGACCTTTCCAAACCGGTGTGATTCGTATTCTCGGCTTGCGCTTCATTCAGAATGCCATGGTATACGGATGCAAACATTAAAATGCAACATGATTCGCATACAAACATGTTACGCGATTGACCCAACGTTCTAGCTTGCTCAACTCTTTAGAACTACACCTTTACCTAATTGCATGTATATGTCAAAAAATTAAACGTTTATTCTTAATTCTTTATTGCACACAAAACAGGGGCTTATTCCAGAAATCCCCTGCGTGTTGCCCCTGCGAAAGGGATTTCAGGACTTTTTATCCAGAAATCCCCTTAGTCAGTCCTGCGACTACCGGCAGGGGATCTTTGGACAAAAAGTCCAGAAATCCCCTGATGGGCTCATTCACAAAAACAGGACAAAAATAGATGACATGTACAAAGGCGAGCTAAACCCTAACAAGAGTTTTAAAATGTTAGGTTTTATTTTGTTTGTAAGTGCTTTATACTGAGGTATTCTGAAGCAAAAATCTCAGAAGATCGCTACTTTTTTTGTGATGCTCAATACCTACTTGAAAGCTAATAAAACACTGTATCTAACCCCGACTATGATATGATAACCCCGTAGAGGTTATTATGTTTACGAACGATACGGGGGCTTCATTCATTCTTGTCGGCTAAATATCTGAATGCAAGCCAGTCGGCACATCAATGGCGCCCCCTTCCGCATTTCATTGATCGCATGCAGAGGGGGCTGGGGGCAGGGGTAGGTCAGTAGGTCGAGGGGAGAGAAAGATCCGCACGTATATTAAACTTACGTATTTTCGTTTTCGGTCATAGCGTTAGCTATAGTAATAGACGTCAAACAGTAATGGATTGGTATTTAACTACACATTAAAAAATCGCATTTTTTTTTTCGAATATACTGTTCTGATGTCCTATCAATAATACTAATTGCGCATCAAAAATGTCCACCAAAAAAATATTAATAAAACCTAGTATCTATTGCGTCAAGGAATAGTTTTTAACCCCCGACGCAAAAACGACGGGGTGTTATAAGTTTGACGTGTGTGTGTGTGTGTGTGTGTGTGTGTGGCTGTGTGTGTGTGTCTGAGGCAACGTAACTCTCGAACGGATGAACCGATTTTGATTTTGTTTGAAAGGTGAATTAGTCGGGAGTGTTCTTATCTATGTTTGATGAAAATTCAAAATTCGGGGGTTTTTTAAATTTTAAATTTAATTACTTGTAATTGATGTGACTATAATATAATATTATATCAGAACGCATACTTGTTTACCTAATATTGCATATTGAATTTATCTTATTCTTGTCAGAATTCCATTCAATCTCTTATCAAAATACAAAGGTTGAAAATTTTTCAAATCTTTTGTTTTAGACTTTTAGTATTATCAAAAAACTGCTAATTCACACATTTTTAATGTCGCGCTGGTCGCAAGCACCACGGTGGAGCGCGTGTGGTTTTGAACCTTATTCCTACGATTTTATGACCGAAGTTTGAAATCGTATGCGCTTAGCTGCTAATTCTTAAAATAACGCACTCTTAAATGTTTCCCTTTTAGAATCGACAAAATAGATAACCGTTAAGGTTTTACATACTTAGTTCTCTTATTTTTGTCAAGGTTTATAAAATAAAAGTCTTCAATCTTGTTAGATGCCTATTTAATAAATCATTGGATGAAATAAGATAGATGCATTGCTAGTACAAGCCAACCCATTATAATGTGCATTGTTCTCGGTGCCAATGGTTGATGTACTTTATCGCATACAATGCGTTGTGTTCTTTGCAATCATAAAAATGTTCGTATCATTAAATTCACTGGACTGATAAAATCATAACGACAGATTTACATAAATTTAATCATCGCTTTTGTTCGTGTTGTTGGAACATTTTTTTGTAATTCAGATTTGAAAAAACTGTAGAGAGACTGAATTTCATCAATTGCATCATGTTTAAATAGAAGTAGATTTTTATCCTAAAACTTATACCTTAAAATAAAAGAACTCTCATAAAACTCTATAAAGTCGATTTTCCGTCACCCGCGCGAAGGCCGATCTATTTTGGTTAGTGGATGACGTCAGTGCTTTCCATGCGTTAGGCAATCGGTCGCCTTCACGGAATAGCATTTTTGGCAAGCCCTTACTACTTTTGACTTTATCTTCCTATTGCTATAAATTATCTAACATACGTTGCGGCTGTCCAGTTCGTCGATAAAAATGGTTTACTTCATCGTTATCTAAAGTAACATCTGTGAGACGCATTGGTAAATTCACAAACGTTCACAAAGTTCTTAGGTTCTTTCAAGGCCATGCCTTGAGCTTAGAACGCATCTAATGGTAGGCAGATCTATATAATTCATAGCATTTGTCAGTTTTCATAATAATGAACCATATCACGACGCAATAAAGTGATCAAAGGAAATCATTTATTAAAGTCGACTTGGGTATCATTAAGACGTGTTTCAATGGTGATTTGAAGTAAAATGTGGCGATAACATTTTGCAATACGGGTTTAAATTAGGTAATAACTTCTAAATTACAAACCTCTCTTTTAAGTCACAAATAATACTAACACGTCTTTAAGTTTTACTACGAACACTTCGAAAGACATCCATGTGTAAGTTCCTTCAGGATGTGTACCTACCTACCCAATTTATTGAGGTCATAAAGCGATCCTATTTATAATTGGACGTATTCGCGAAGCAACGGCTGTTTCTACAATTCTGGTTTGCGTGTCAAACGCACACACCCACACCACACCCATGGCAACTGCGCACATTCTCATTGACCGGGTCAGACCCCCCCGTTCTAGAAGCTCCTCCATTGATACTTCGCAGTGCGGTTTCATTGATGGAAACTTTGTTCTGTTCACGCATGATGCCACGCCGGCATTGAGACTTTATAATCCGAACACTAATAGATCGTGACACTATGCGTGTCCAAATGAAAACAATATAATTTTTTATATACCTACATTCATCACACTTGCTAACTACGTGTATTCGTTTATGTGCAATTATAAATGACTAGTAGCAACTGCTAATAACTACCCGCAACTTCGTCCACGAAAAAAAAAAACAAAAAAAAATGCGTAAAAAGTAGCCTATGTGTCAATCCAGGTTACGAACTATAATATTATAGTTCGTAACCTGGATTGGACAGGTTACGAACTATAATATTATAGTTCGTAACCTGGATTGGAACCTCCAAGTTTTCGGAAGTGGTCTGGTAACACCCGGTATATTCCGATTTTCATCTAAATCGGACTAGTAGTTAAAGCGTGATTGAAACACAAACATCCAAACATCTAAGCTTTGGGATGTATTTCATTTTCGTAAGCCTAAAACATACTTCTGAGGTTCATTTTCTGAGGATAACATAATTTTATTCCTATTTGTAGGAATATCTCTAACCAACAAGTTTGTTTTTAGTATTGAGATACCAACTGCATATTATTGTAATGATTTAATTCTCAGTCAATAATAAACTAATAGGTACTAACCTGTATGCCATTTCTTTCCGATTTTCTTACCGAAGCTACGGTTGACACGTTTTCCCCACAAGCGTCCCAAATACCACATCCTTCGATCTAAAAATAACCCACCAATTTCCTCCATGGTATATGAGATTTCCGAGAAATGCCAAGCTCGATAACAAGCTCCTCGGTAGGTAGTAGTCGAGGTCGTCCTCCGGGCTCAGGGTGCTTGAGAGGTGACGCTTGCGGGTGCTTCTGACCCAATTTCTAGCTTGCAAGGCCTGTTCTATTTTCCCTATGACGTCAAACCATTCACCCCGGAGTTGTGAATCGATGCGTTCAAAAATGGGTCGTGCTGAATTCAACTACCTTTACATTCATCGTTTTCTATATTTAGCTTCGCAGGCGGCTGATCCGATCAGAGGATTCGCAACCTGTTTTTGGTCCTTCTTGGTAGGCCGTAATTAAGTTTTGCAGTAAGCCAGTTTATGTGACTGGTGAATTCAGTGGCTGTCGAGTTTTTAATTTTTTATCAGACTTTTTTTTTTGTTCATTATCTGATCAAAATATAATTTCAATTTGTCAGCAAGCTGATTTTTTTTTACAGCACTAAAGAGAGTTTCACTGATAAGGTTTATTGGTCTCAAGAGTGCTTATGTAGATTGTTTTTTATTTATTTTAGACTAGCAGTTGCCCGCGACTTCGTACGCGAGTACCGTTTCCGTGTACATTATATTATCTGTGCGTGTACCGAGCGGATAGAAACTTGACATTAAGTACACCGAACCCGTACTCGAATGTCAAACGTTAGTCGTTAGACCAAAGAGGTAGTACTACGTCCTGTCAAACTGACGTGACATGACATCATCCTCTAGCCAATAATTGGCGCTGCTAATCCCGTTTTTTCATTTTATCCTGTAGATCCTGTTAATTATTCGGGATAAAAAGTAGCCTGTGTCAATCCAGGTTACGTACTATATATATGCCAAGTTTCATCCAAGTTGGTTCAGTAGTTTCGACGTCATTGAAACACAAACATCCAAACATCTAAACTTTCGCATTTATAATATTAGTAGGATTCTCTGCGAGGCAAGATGTTATGCTCTAAATAAAATCATAAGCTACGTGGTTAATTATGTTTATTTAAAAGTATTTGTTTTTCAAAGTTGGTTTGTAATTGAAGGATTTACTGGGGAGGTTTGCAATAAATGATCTTGTTTCAGATTTCGCGCGCCAGCATCGACGCGTGTAAGGACTACTTCCGCGATGACCTCATCAAGACGGACTGGGCGCTCATGGTAGAACTAAAGAAACTCTTCCAGATCCTCTAATCTATACCCACCTTTACAGTAGATATCTGTAGTATCGTATACCCTAACTTACGGTAACCCGTATAGTTTTGTCTGTTCCATCTAATCGTAACCATTTTGTATAATAGAATCTCATAGTATCAGTTTTGTAACCATTTCGAGTTTGCCTGATATAAGGTAGCTGTATGGATGGAAAATTCCAAAATACTATGTTAGTGTCCTACTGCCGCATCATTTATTTTAACCTACCTATAGCACGTAAAATTATTTCGAGTGTTCTCGGAAACACTGTAAATAGAATAACATATTATAATTTATTTATTGCGAAAGTAGCTTTATTTTTAATAACTGAGTGAGCAAATCTTGCACATGTAGCTAGTAAATTTTTTTATCAGGAAACCGTTCTGTTTTATTTGTAAAAATGTGTTTGATATTCCATGTTTCTTTGTATATACACAATTCATCCATATATGATTTATTTACTATTTTTGTAAATAGGTAAGTACCCTACCTAAAATATTAATTGCGTCCTATTATTTTATGATTACCATATTAGTTATTATATTAATGTCAGGCAGGATAGAGGTATATTCGATCTCGGTTTGAATGAATGACTGATATTTCTGATAGTCTGGGGATTTAGAAGCTGTTGTTGCATGTATGTTTACCTTCCTACCTACCGGTAATTTGTTAGTAGTAATGAGGTCGTCTATTGTATGAAATTATTATTATTTTAAATTTCAAAAGAGACAAAAGCTCTATGTATTTATTGCTTCCTTGTGTTTTCGCGCAAACTGAATTAGGTATTGTGATATAGACACATGAACAGGACACCGAGTCCATACAAAATTTGTAAAAATCGCAAGGAGGTTGTATTTTATATGTACTTAGGTATTTCCCCTTTTTGAAATGCTTTGTATTATATAGATGGAATCGGACATATTCTTATATTGGAGAAGTTTTATTAAACTATGAACGTATTTTCTGTGACTTTTATTTCATCCATTATCCGCTTACTTGTCTAGGCAGGAATTCTACAAATCTATAAGCCCTCAACTTGATTGATAGCTGCACGTGATGAATCAGGGAATTTTATCGGAAAATGTCTCTATATAAAATCAATGAAGTGAAATCCCTTGTTTGCGTGTAAGTACGGTCAACCAAGATGAAAGCCATTTATTTGCCGAATTAAGTGGTAAAATTTGGTCCAACCAACGTATTTATTTACCTGAAGTACTTGCCCTAATCATTTAAAACTAATAACTAATGGCTCTAACTTTATCATAATTAACATGTAAAAATTAAGTATTTCGGCATAAAACAAAAACTAACTAACCTAACATTAGGTACCTACTACGAAAGACGCTACACTACAACTACACCACTTGTCTATAAATAATACTGCTACGAAAATTAGCAATAAGTACCTACCTGAGTGAGAGATGGGTTTCACAATCACGCTTCATGAAAATTCGTGTAGCCGCTAGCAGTTTCAAAGAAGACTGTTCATCACTATTTTCTTAAACACTCGGTTTTGGGGGCTGAGGAGTTTATTCCTTCCCGTATGCTTAGGGTCTGACGATGCAGAATCCACGCGTTTTATATTTTGTCAAATTGACTTTAGCCCCATGGAAGTAAAAACTGTTGAGTACTAACATCATCGGAAGGTCATTTCAATGATAGGAGATGGCAAAAGGAGACAAAATTGCTTTAGCAAAAGTGATTTTAGATAAATACGGATGTCCTAGCACTTTTTCAAAAGAATACATTTAGGGCGGCTTGCACCAGAATCGCTAAACGCGTTTAACTCTTAAATAGTATTTAGCTGTTAAATACGTTTAGTGATTCTGGTGCAAGACGCCCTTAGACAGGTATTTTTATATAGCTGCCTAGACGTCATCAAAACCGGACCCGGCAGTTAGGAGAAAATACACAAACCCTTTGCATAAATGTGCAGCGCTATTGGTTCATAGACCTAATTGCCACAGAGATTTGCCCAGTCTCCTTTCCTACTAGGTATAGTCTGCTTATATTATGTAGTTAGGTAGGTACGTATACGTAGCTTGTAGATGCCTGTGAAGTATACTAAAAAGGTTCCTTACATATGTAAACTTACTAATTTGTAGATTGCAAACCGTACCTAGGTCTTGTTTGTCGTCACTGTGGCTCCATTTGTGGATCTATAAGCCAATGTCGCTGCGGCTTTGACACTTACCTACTGGGTGGAGCCACCGGAGATAATTTCCTTATAGCGTACCAGTAACTGTTATTCTGTAACATAGAATGTTCTTAGCAATTTCATCAATAAGACCTTAAAGAGTTATATTTGACGAAAATCGTAATGGAATAGTTAGTTCTCTGTATTTTACCCGTTTGATGGGGCTTTAAGTGCAAACATGACAGGTTACTATGGAAACTCAGGGTGCGTGGGCGAAGGGGAGGTATTTTCAGGGTCTAGGGCACGCCCCGGGCTGCAAGGCGCAGGCGCGGCAGGCCTGGAAGCTGCCGCCGTTCCGGAACCGTTTCTCTAACCAGTCGTCTACTTCCTCATCATGAGAACCTCGGGAGCTCCGTGCTATCTATGATACTGAGATAAAAAGTGATTTTATTTTATATTTTGTGATAATAAGTGTTCTATTTTGAATTAGTGTAAAAACAAATGTGTGATTGTGTATTTTGAGTGAAGTTACCTAATAAACTTATAAATAATTTTGAAGGTGGGTATCTAGTAAGTATATTATGTATATCACCTACTACAATATAGCACTAACTAGGTAGGTAAGTACGTAACTTTAAAACGGCACATCTATGATGTGTCTGTAGCGATAAAGGTAAGTAGTAGTAGGTAGTATAAAGACCAGGGTATCATCCTCAATCTCCTCTCCTACCTCGTAGGTACCTCATCACGAGCACATAGCACAGACATAAGTTTGTTCCGAGTATTTGGCCAGTTACGTATTTATTATGCAACTTGGGTGCTTAGTGCTATGTGTATGTCCGTATGTCCCCAGCATACTCATAGAACATTCTAGATTTTTTAATATGCATATGAAATAGATAGAAAATACTTTATTGCACACCTTAACCTAGGGACTACTATAACATACAAAACAAAACTTAACTAGGTACAATGGGCAATACCTATATGAAATGAGTTATAAGCCAAAATCAACGTGTAAAGTGTAAACTGGAGACCCATGTCGCCGGCATACACACAGTTTCAGAGTTGTATCTTCGTAGGTTTATTGATTTTGACCTAGTATTTCAGATTGCACTAATATATTACTAAAAAATAGCATATTCAAAAATCTAAAATATTCTATGTGCATGCTGGGGACATACACAATGCTTACCTACCTAATCACAGTTGGCTACGTTTATGCCATGATCACTGTCTACTCGAGACGAGTGTTTCAGTGGATTTTTTGAGGCACACCACGTGCTATTAGTTCATTGATGCGTATGAATATGAACGAATGAATGGGGAGCGTCGTCGTCGGCGTCGGTGCGTTTGCGTCGCTGAAACATGTTGGCCGCCGCTCGGCCGCGCGTACGCGCAGCGCAGGCGACCTGCGCACACGCAAGTGACTTTACCTACACGATGGTGTCCCACACACGTTGGATATAACACCGTGCCCGAACTCTGCACTCCACCAGCACACCGGATCGACTCTCGGTGCGTCATCTATTTTACCACTCTTTAAAAACACGATGTACCTACCGAACCCCGACCTTGAACGAAATGAGCTGCTGTTTCATTCATTAAAATTATCAAACAGATCTCAGACGGACAAGTCGCACAACGTTCTGAGTTAGCATGATGATGATTTGTTAATTGAAGATAATTTAACATTTTAATGATCTGACTAGGCAAAATGGTAAGATAATTGGATGAGTGGCGCCCAAATTGTTTAGGTTTTTATGCTTTATAGTGTAGGTTAAAGGTAGTTAGGTATCAAAGTATTTCTTAAGATAAGTAATTATGGATATTCTGCCAAGCCAAAACATTATGTAATAGCATAGACAAATAAAAAAATAGACCAGCAGACGTTTAGAAAATATCGTAACCCGAAAATGGATTACCTTCAAAGGCGTGAGATGTCGCTGGGTGTATCGAATCGGTAATAAATCAAAACGGTGTTTATTTTCTTGAACCTCTGGCGCGCTGACACTATAAGCAGTACGGAAATAAACGTCAGATGGCGCTATTTCTAAATTTTGCAAAGCGTATACCAAAATTCGGTTACAACGCGCGCGACGTTGACAGCTTGTGCTATGCAATGTCGAACGAGCGAGATAGAGTCTGGATGCAGAGCGGCAACAGCGCTCTGGTCGTATCAAGCTAGTAAAATAATAGATGTTTCGATTTTAAACCTGACGCCTTACCGCCAAGTGCGGTAACAAAAAAATACAATGATATTATATGAAATCTTAAATGTTTTTAGCTTGATAAAATAAAACATAACAGGTAGGTAGACTTTTAATTATATATTATTAAAATATCACACCCAATAGGTACTTGTTTAGTTATGTACTGAAACATTACCATACATTACGAACCATTTAGGTACGAACAAATAAGTTTTCTGCGGGTGTTGCCTAGGTCTTTTGTTCCTAGGCTATCCTGTTCTAGTTTTACTACCTACCTACTTATAAATAATGGAATAGGTATGTCTGAAGAAGGTAGGTAGGTACCTATAGGTATATTTATCAATATAAATATTCTAAAGTAGGTATATGATTGACTAGCAGTTACCCGCGACTTCGTGCGCGTGTACAGTTTCCGTGTACCTACTGGAATGTCAAACGCTAGTTGTTAGACCAAAGAGGTAGTACTACGTCCTGTCAAACTGACGTGACATGACATGACAATGAAATCCTCTTGCCAATTGGCGCTGCTAATCCTTTTCGTTCCCACGCATAATGGGCCAACTTTGAGCCTAAATGCGGAAAAGGGAGTCCCTTCAATTTCAATTTTTCCTTTTCGTTCATTTTATCCTTTAGATTCTGTTAATTATTCGGGATAAAAAGTAGCCTATATGTCAATCCAGGTTACGAACTACATATATGCCAAGTTTCATCCAAGTTGGTTCAGTGGTTTTGACGTGATTGAAACATAAACATCCAAACATCTAAACTTTCGCATTAATAATATTAGACCACGTCTGAGCACCGTAGGAGTGATAAAAAAAATATATAAGAAGGTTCAGACTATCGAAAGAAACCACACAAATACTTTTGCATCAAATCTATAATCAGTTAAAATTCGATACCAACGAGTTAAAAAATTGAACAGTATTATAGTCCATAACGGGAAGCACTATTTTCATCACAACCACAACACAACCAATCAACTACAAAACAAGAAAATGAAATAATTGTACATGTAAATAAAATCGTCAAAGAGAATACAACACAACACGCAGGCCAATGACACTTTGTATCAAAAAATGACAGTACCGTTCCGTTTTAGCTTACTTGATGCGTGGAAAAGATGAATTTTCTTAGAAAAGAAATGCGTCAATCGTTTTGTACGTTTAACGAAACGTAGGGGAACTGTTTTCTGTGGTTATATAGACGCCACCTATTAGTAAAGTTATGTCATTAATTTGTACACTATCTTTCAATTTGATGACCACCTAGGTGATCACGCCTAGGTGGCGTGGCGAAAAATATGTTAGATAATCAGTATGAAATAAAATCGTGATAACTAAATAAATGAACACCATTACAGATTCTAAAATAAGGACATAATTTTTGATGAATTTCAAAAATAAATTAATGGCGTTTCTTTGGTTCTAACGGCTACTTGAAGCTTAAGTCGTCGTCGACTGTAGCGTCATCCCCAAATAGGACCGGGAACTAGCCGGTTTTGCGAGTCACGCTCTAATATATAGGGTGTAGCAATCTTCGTGTATTCATTAATCGATGGTAATAGTAATCGGCATGCCTAAGGTCACCACGATCAAACGGTCGTTCGAGGCGATTATACAATTCTGAGCCGTTATTGAATTGAACCGACACCTCAGAATTTTATTGAACTTTAGTAAAACCCTGCCTAGATGAATCTACTTAAACTACCAAACCAACAATAAGCAAACTATTATGAATAAACAATTTTCCTACTTAGTTCAAGCTCTTTATTGCATTCATATTGTTCAATAGATCATAATAAGTAATGTAGTAGCTTCCAATATGAACCCTGATAGAGCACGACAATAATACTAAGTGCTAGGTGGCTTAAATAGTAGGTATATTAAAATACAACGCCCTACGTAACTAAACGTCGGATTCGAATGAATTTATCAACTGAAATAACATTCATAATCATAACTAGCAGGAAATGAAGTAGATAGTACCTGCCTACCATGCGGCTGTGTTAGAAATTAGCAGTGTCCCGTTGCAAGTAGGCAGCACGGTATCTGCACTTCTGCAGGTACCTACTTACCTACTACAGAACATACCGCTAGACTGCAGATGGCTTTGTGCCCCCCGACACACACTATACCTACACCGATAAGTAAGAAGTACATTAGGTACCACAAAGCCATGCACAGATTAAAACAATAAAAAAAAGGCGTGCCAAAATCTGCAACAAAATCTACTACTCACCACCAACCCTACTCTAATTCCAATAAAATACCGGCTTCAATTCCAGTAAAATACCGTAGGAACTCGTAAGTACCGCCATTTAAAAGAATTACGCCCGTTATTTTTTAAAAGCTAATACAACGTGCTTATAAAAAAATCTTTTAAGACGGATATCTTCGTGGCGCCATGTTTTTTGCCGAGTTGTCTTGTCATTATCAATTAACTTTCAATCGAGATAGAGGCTTTGATTGTGTGGATAGAGACACCGTAACTATGTAGGATATCATGGAGAGGATTCCACATGCTTGACATGGTATAAAAATGGTGGGGTTTTGTCCTCAGCAATCCAATAGAAGGTCTGCGGGTTTTGTTTAGCCATCTGCCTGCCTAGATCTAATTGTATGACAATGTTTAATACTCAATACTCAATACTTTATTGCGTTCATGTTGTACAAAAGGGTCTTAAATATATTTATGCTACCAACATAGCAGATTTATAGCAGCAAGCAATCTGTTTATTGAATAGAATTCAACCTAACTTGAGTTAATTCACTGTACAAGCCGGAGCAGCATAATGTAAAATTCAAAAAATGAAATCAGCTCCTGAATGAATAGTCGAGTAGTAAGCAGCTCGGCATGACGACCTCGTCCAGATAAATCTATCAATGAACACGATAAGGGGAGCGCGTGTCACTAACGCAGGAAATGCCCTAACTCCTCTCTGCACTCTGAACTAAAACGCACCATATCTCTCGCTCTACATTAGTACCATACCTACATACAATGCAAACGGGTGGAAATGTATGTCACGTTATTTGCAAACATAAATTGTTACGAAATTAAACTCTATTATTTTACAGCCTGCGCAAGCAGACGTTTATAACACCGTGGAATAATTATGGTGTGCTATCGTATCGTGCTGTTTCGCTATCATTGTAAGCGCTAACTACAAACCATCGACTATTAGATTGGTCCATGCTACAAACGAAGATTACCTACCCTCAGCCAAAGTGAGGCACTATCAATGGGATGAAAATATTGGTCATTCATTGATATAACTATAAGTAGTGCATGTGATCCTCTCACAAGGCATGTGTGGGTGGACACAAATATTTATAAAATGTAATTCTTATGCAAAACAATACTGGCATGGTGTTTTACCTAAGTTCAATTGATTCGTAGTCGATGCTTTACCTGTCATTGTTAATTATGAAAACCTTTACACAACGGTACTTGGAATCCAACGCCTTATCAAGGACGAATGTCAACTTTCGTATCCAATAAGGTGCATGCCATATTAATATGTTGCATTGCATAACTGTCAGCTATCGGCTTGGTCCACTTTCCACCTGCCCACGAGCTAAGGTGTCTGTGGGCTAAGAATTTGGTACCAGAGAATCAAGCAACCTGGTGTGCGTTGCGAAATTGTTCGACGAAATTGGAGGTAGTCCATAAATACGTAGGCGATGCGAATAGCGCGCAACCCACGACTGGATTTAAATTAAGCCTCCATATTATTATTGTGGTCGTGCTTGGTTGGGCAACTCAATAAAAATAGTTGGATGCCTTCAATAAGTCTTATCAGTTACTTAATTAAGTAAGTTATTTGCCTAACTAACATAAGTCTAACCATCGGTCAGTTTAATTTTAGGGTTTGTGATGGAAGTTTAATAAGCTTTTTTGACTAGCTAGTTTCTATAACTCTACATTAGTCAAAATACTCGGTAAATAATAAATTCACGTTGAACTTGTAACTTTTTTTGAAGTCTGTTTTATTAAATATCTACTTACATTCAATCAATAAGTCCGGTTAAAATTACATTATCTTCTCTCTACACTACAATGTAGTAAAGAATAAATTCCATAACGTCCTATGCGATCTAAAAGGCCATAATATAAATGATCTACAGCAAGCAAAATGAATTCTGTTTTATGTGACATTTACCATAACTCAATAGTTAATTGAATATCAATGCTTGTGCAATTGATCAGTAGGTGGAGTCACATTCTCTGAATAGGGATACGGTGGTAGTTAACATCGTGAAGTAGGTGTGGGTACCACGTGGGTGCGCCCCCGCCAACAAATATTATTCCATTTGTGTAGTTAGCACATTAACGCAGTAAAATCGTATAAGTAACATTAATTTTAAATCAAACAGTCATTAGAAGACAGAAACAGGCAATGGATCAAATTATAAATCCCGATAAGGATTACGATATGAGAGCTAAAGCTAGAAGGCATGCAAAGCTAGATGAAACTGACGACAATCATCTTTGAATGCGTAGGCTAAAGCGAGAAATCGTATAAGGAGTTGCTCGTCAACCGGACCCAGACCACTGGGCTAAACTGGATCGATACCTACCCGTAGAGGTATTACTTACCTAGCTGCTCACACCATGGATTGCAGTGAAGTTGCACAACCCCTCCAATATGCCATAGCATATTGGATAATGGATAACACCAAGTGGGTACCTGGGCGAAGAAAAACAGTTGGCTAAATGTCATGATGGCTATTAATTTGTCTGAGTAAAATCAGATTATCCGGGAGATAATACAATAGGTTGAAATTTGCATTAGCTTGCGAGAAAATAAAAACCATTGTTGTATTTTTCAAACGCTTGTGTTCTTGTGACTTGTGATGTGACACTTCACTTGTGAATGTTATGATCTCAGAACAATAATTAATTGTACCGTCCGAGGTTGTGATTTGATTTGTAATGAGAGTCTTGATTGAAACTATTGAAAGATAACCTAGAAGAACGTTATCTTATAATTTCAGTTTACAACCTCACAACATAGATGGCGTCAAGTGTCGTTTATCAAAGGAAAGTGCTATTAAAGTAACCATCAAATTATTGAAGTAATGTAGGTATTTAAATAAATTACGTACCTGCTAAAGTGCAACTAATTTTAACACTTTAAAATAGGTTCTCTACATTTAAAAAGTCTACACAATCCAAGCATCGCACATACATAAACAGTACTTTTCGCGTCTTGTGCTAAGAAAGGACTATAGAAAAAAATTATGACCATACCATGATCAAGAAAGGGTTTGAGCAAAGTTCCAATATTTTCGGTGCGGCGGCAGGGCACAGGGTCGTCGACCGCACTCTTCGATGTTGGTTCCGTGCTATTTCGAGGCAGAGCGGGCGCGCTAGCGAGCGCGACCGACTCAAGACGAGCGCGCGATGTGCCGCGCGCGCACTCGCGTAAACAAACAACATGGCCGAACTGTCATTCATCAAGTCATTCATAAACTATTACATTTTACCAAAAGGAATGAATGAACTTATTATCTCAGGCCTCATTCAACATTGTAACAATAATCTTCGTCATTTTACTAGATTTATTCGAGAAAATTGCGATTTCACCCGCGTGCGCGTGCTTGGTTTCCCCGTGGCATTTATTACTCAGCTGTAAAAAGTCTGCTTGCGTAGGTTTTAGAACGCTGCTGTCTCTGCTGTAGGCTTAGAATATAGAAAACATTATCTGTGGCTGTAGGTATGACAAATTGACGATCCTTTTCATCGATATCGGTTTAATAGGCATGCACGTTTTTCCACTGGCAGTGAATTTATCCACAATAATTTATTAATCTTCAGTCCTTACTTTTACTGGCACATTTTAGCCTTATTGTGGCGTTATTGTGGTTTTAGGGTACAATGATCCCTATAGGTAACTAATTTGTAAGAGTAAAATAAAAATAAAATAAGATGGATATTTTCATTACAACTTCCGGAGACCTAGGTAGTTAAGTAGGTACCTACCACTTTATTTTCAACTGCATCCATCTTCCTGCCTCTACTACCTACCATTACTCTCGATATCTAAAGGAAACAAAATTATTTTTATTTTCTAAGTGAATAGCACGCACCGTTATAATGCGACTCGTAGCATCAGAAGCATCAGCAGTTTGGGCTCTACGTTATCATCATCAGTCAGTGGATTATCTCGTCCTTCATAAATCTTGATATCCTCACATTAGCCAAATATAATGGCGTAATAACCGATCATGGTTTCTTCCCTGTGACAGTTTAACTACTTGCCCATAATGCTACCAACTTATTAGTGCTCAATATTCATTTTTACGCCTTTGAATTTATAATTAGCAGGCAAGGAGCTATATCTTGTTGACGAGCCTGTATACAATTTAATTGCGGAGGTTGAAGGCAGCCATTGTTCGAGACATGTGGACCACGTAGTAGCACATCTGTAACGCATATTCAGTCGCGCCTTTTGTTCAGCCTCTGTCCTGCCTGACCATGTGTCTTGCGACGGAACGGAACGAGATAGTTTTTATAGTTAAGAGCAAAATTGCATTTTAAAATACATTTGTAGTGGAATTCTAGCATTGCAACAAACTTAGGTTCATTGTCAAAGTAAGGCTTCCATTACGTCAAAACAGCTCATCGTCAGCAAAAAAGTACCTTGTGTAGCAGTTGAAGAGTTGCCAATGGCTACCAACTCGACCCAAAACCACTTCCTGTTTACAGTGCCCCGTCGCGCGTCGTCGTCGTCGTGGTCCGCGCGGCGTCGCGTCGTCTGTCTATTGGAAACAACCTAAGCCGCAACTAAAACTACAAAGAACCGTGTACTCATGAACCTGCTTGTGAAACTCATGAACCTTGCAAAAAGCCTTTTACTAACTACTTACTACGAATAGAGAGCTAGACCACGCCAGGCGAGCTGTTCGTTAGGTATTCAAATCAAACTATCAAAATGTTGTTGATAAATTGAGAGTAACGCGTTAAGCGTGACTTGCTTGACCTTGATAAAATTTTGCCAAATATGTTTTTATGCCAGATTAGAGCTTACAGATAACGCATTATTGTCACCTTATCAAACCGAATGATAAGCCGAAGGTATTATGCATCCAAAAATATAGACGAACGGGATATCTGAATCAATTCTTGGATTTCAAAACTAGGACAAAAAATTTGGTGTTTTTAAAGTTCCCGGACCATCAAGTCCCCCTCATGGTATGGTGCGACTTTGTCTGTCCGTCTGCACAACCCTGGATTATCTCATCAGCAACTATAAAGCTGTTGACTTGCTTTAGATCTTGTCAGCATGTATAGAATGTGATAAATCGTATTTTTTTATTTTCATTATCAAAAGGTCGAAAATTGAGGGATTAAAAATTTCAAATTGGTATCACCGGACTTAGCAGGATATCATTCGAAAGATTATATTTGTCTGAAGCAATGGGAGCATCACTGCTTGGCGGTAGAAAAAGGTACGGTGGTAGGAAGAGTACTTCCCCGAATGAGCTCTTTTACAAGAAGCTCTACCTTTTTTTACGATGGGAAAAATGCGTTACGCATCCCCTTCGACCCGCTGCAACCTTTTCAAAAGAAATCTGAAATAATTACATATTATAGAAACATTGTTAAGAACTTTACAGGAAAAATAAAACGATATCATACCTTGTATAGTTTTTGAAAAAAGTTTAAAAAACCACATAATACATACAGTTTTGTTTTAGTTATAGTGAGCTCAGATTACAAGACAGGATCACTGTCCTAGTTAAAAAGCTATTAAATATGAAATCTACTATAACTTTTCTTCGGTAAATTCTAGGATTCATTTGCACCTACTTCAGCTCAGACTCATGCAGGCAGGACGCAATTATGATGATTAAGAAACTGGTTCTCAGTCGACCGCTTTGCTGCAGCGATGGCGGTGTACGTTGAATACATTCTACGCTGCTCAGCTAGCAGTGGAAATCGTGCAGTCCGTAACACTTTCGACTCAAGATCGAGAATTACTTGTAAGTGGTTTGGTGCAGTTGGATCGGCCAGGTACCTACGTACTATCTGATCAAATGGCGTACCAGCAACCACACCCAGATGGTGATTGTAATAAACAGTGTGCAGACACAACAGTGGTAATGTAATGACGTTTATATTCCAGCGAAATACTGCCGAAATTGCCGCATTCAGCACTAGCATAAAGTGTGTAAGTAAGTACTGAGTGAGGGTCTAATACAAGATTTGATAGTTTTAGAAAACTTTATTTCGTTTCGTTTAATATGATTCGGTTCCGTAATTATCTGTAAGTTTGAATAAGTGCCTAACTATTTATCTTTAGAGTAATATTCTTGTTGGTCTGGGTGGGCGTAGAGAACGTGGATATTTCGGACCATTATCACGCACCCACGCCACGCTATTGGCAGAAAAATGTTACAAAAATACATCGTCAGAGTTCACAATCTGTACATACGGGGTCAGCCACTGACTTGATACCAGACTCCAATTGTCCATAAAACAATGGACATAACCAGTAGATAGACACAACACGCACATAAGTTGACCATTTATCTAACCAACGCAGGCTAACGCTATAGTTGTTACAATTTTAGACTCTTTACTTTAAATGTTATTTAAAAGTAGTTATTTAATAATAAAGTGATTAATTTATTGTATTTAGTATATACTTACACGTAAAGTAAAGATCACCACATATTTTTCATACGATTTTTTAAAAATATTCCAAAATGGCAATTAACAACAGCAGAAAGAATTAGGTATACTTACCAGCCATACCAGCAGTACCTTTCATATGTTTTTTGCTAGCATTCAATATAGTTACATTAGGTATAGTAGCCTCTGCATCTTTGCATTATGCGCCAGTTTTGTGCTCTTTAGGAGCTCCTAATATTTTAATTTTTTTCGCGGTTCGCTTCGCTCGCCTGTAAGTAGTACCTAGACCTACCTACTTTGTATTTTAGGCCTTATTATATTGATATTGATGTGACTCCCTTTTCCGCATTTAGGCTCAAAGTTGGCCCATTATGCGTGGGGGGTGTTCTGGCTAGGAGTGTAGCCAGCCTAACTCCTCCCAAAAGCACAGAAGCTTCCTGGGGGCTTCGCAGGCTTGGAGGAGTGACCTAGGGTTATTTAGGATTTCTGTTCGTTGTGTGGTTACGCCCTCGCATTCCAGGATTACATGGGCAGCTGATTCTTCTTTGGTAAGACAGCCTCTGCAGAGTGGACTGTCAGTGGCTCCGATGTTGTAGAGGTGTTTATTCAAGGGACAGTGTCCTGTCAGGGTCCCCACGATGATTTTGAGGTTATGTCTCTGCAGGCTCAGTAGACGGCGTGTTAATCTCGGTGTAATTGCTGGGATTGCAGCTCTTGACTGTCTGCAGTCCGTCGTGCGAGCCCAGCGTATGTTGTGTAAGTGAAGGGTGTCCAAACGCACCCAGGTGCGTAGTTGAGAGAAAGGTAGAGGAAGGAAGGGGTTTGGCCCTTCGGATATTGTTCCTGCTCCTCTTCTGGCTAACTCATCTGCAGCATCGTTACCCAGTGATCCACTATGTCCCTTTATCCACTGTAGGATTACCCTGTTTCTTATGGCGACGCTCTCCAGGGCAAGGTGACATTCGTATATCAGTCTGGAGGTACAGTTGTGACTCTCCAAGGCTTTAAGTGTGGCTGTGCTATCGGAGAGGATCCGTATGTTGTAATCAACGATTCCTCTCCTGTTGATTGCTGTTGCCGCTTCGGTGATGGCTGCACATTCACATTGGAAGATGGAACTGTGTGTGCCGAGTGACATTGATATGTTGATGTTGAGATCCAGCGAATGTACTCCGGCGCCTGTACCCTGTTTGGTTTTTGAGCCGTCAGTGTATTTTAGGCCTTTTACAGTGGCGTATTTTTAACATCATTACCAAATGCACTTCTGAACATGATAACTTTACTATTCGATAAAATAAGGAGGTCGGATTTTTGTATATTTACCTAGTAAAGGGGCCACAGTCTTAAAAAGGTTGAAAAACACTGCTTTACACTACTAGAGATTTAATTATTAGAAACTAACGGGCTTCTTTAGAATTCAATACTCCGAGAGACAGGTGTACGTACTTAGGTAGGTACACTAGTTACCTAATGGAAGATAATAATGTGTTCCAGAGCAGGAATATTTTCTTGCCTGTTTCCGGTGGTTGTTTACAAAAAAATATAATTTATACTCGTTGTCCAGAGCGAACCGGCGAACGGCCAGCCAAGATACTCTTGCTACGATTAAAAATCGTTACAACTTCCGTTGGGGCCTGAGACTCGGAGCAGAGGCAATGATAAAAAGAGATAATAAGATAAATATAATAAGAAAAATAACATAAAGATCGATACGGTGGAACGGTGGCGCTCGCTACCTGTATTTTTATCGAGTTAAGCTTGCGGAGTGGGTCTAACTTGATGTTTTGCTAATGATAGAGAGCACAAAACTCTACTTTCAAAACTGAATTCTTAGGTAGGTAATTCACTTGTAACATTCAAATGTAACAAAAAAATTCAGAATTTTGAGAAGGCAGTAGGTAAGGAAAAATGACCAGTCTGTTGATTCGGAAAGTGTCCAAAATAGCAACCTACCTAAGCTATTGGCGTCTCATGATGTCATAATTATATCCGGCTGCAACCTTATGTAGGGCTATAAATCGAACGAATTGGATTCGATATTTTACTATAGTGCAACCGGTAATGGAATATAGTATAAAAGATGTCGATGAGATCCAGACGAGATGCAAACGAGAAAGACTGCAATTCCGTGAGTGGTGTGCGATGATAATTAAGTGTTTGAACGCTGTGGTGTGCGTGGGCCAGCAGCGCGGCCAGAGATGGGCACTTACCCGGTAAATACCCGATCATCGGGTATATACCCATTTTTACCTACCCATTTTGAATTTATACCGGGTATTAATTCAAAAACACTTTTTTAACATTGAGGTTTAGTTTTAGTAGGAAATTCATGTTTTTATTGGTTAGTATTCGTTCTGATTTATAATGATTTCGTATTAAAAGTAAAATAAACCAGAAAACAGAAATTAAACCAGCTAGGTAACTATTCAAATTATCGATTTTTGATGAGGTTTAACTATATAAAGTAGTTGTTCTGTGAAAAAAATTGACCTCACGAGCCTTTATGACCATTAATTTTTAATTTCCCCTCTTTTCCCCCTTCCACTACCCCTTTTGGGAAATATTTTTACATCAATTTGTCTAAAATGAAGTCTTTAGTGTGCTTCTCAAATTGAAATCCGTCGATTCCTCTTCCCCTTTTCTCCCCAATTAAAAAACGCGGTCGATTAACAAATTTAATAAATCAAGGAACTAGTGTGCCGATATTCGTCCAAATCGGTCGATAAATGCGACCTGTAGGCGAGAACTGACAGACCGACGGACAAAAGCATTTTTGGCCAATCCCGAAACTGAGACGCTCGTTATCCTCGTGGCAGACTGTGCGGGGCCCCTCCCGCCTCGGGTGGCAGCACTCCGCGTCGGGATGCCAGGTGGGTGAGAATTGATGCATTCTTTAGCAGGTTTCTGGATTATTTTGATTTAATACCAAATAACATCTAGCCCTATTTAGATTCTGCATAAAATTATCTACTGATTAGGATAATAACTAGTTGTTCTGTAAGAACAGTAGATCTCGCGAGCCATAATAACCATGCAATAACAGACACTTTCCCTTTTCCTCTGGCTAAATCGCATTTCAGGTGCTTCAATTTTCCAATAGGCCTTTCCAATTTACCTATGTAGACTTGAGCAAAATAGGGGTATAAGTTTTAGCGATTACTCACGTTCCTTTGGTCCTAGGAAGTCGAATCTAGTGTCTACGGATTTGTCTCATAAAGGCGGAAAGGACTGCGTAATCTAACTGAAATAGGTGGGCGTAAATTTTCGGAAAAAATTAAAATTAATTTCCCTTCTTTTCCCCTTCTACATTTCTTCCACTGTTTTTTGGAATTTTTTATACTTACACCATCTTGTGTAGAAATAAGTCTTTAGTGTGCTTCTCAAATTTGATTGAAATCCGTCGATAAATAACGCTACAGCAAACTTTCCCTTTTTTCTCCCCTATTTTCCCTCCAATCAAAAATCGCGCTCGACAAAAAAATTGAAATAAATCAAGGAACTTGTGTGCCGATTTCCGTCGAAATCGGTTGATAAATGCGACCTGTAGGCGATTACTGACAGACAGACAGACAGCCGGACAAAAACATTTTTGGCCAATCTCGAAACTGACACGCTTCGCTCGCTCGGTCAATTACTATTCCAAATTTCAACTCTCTAGCTTCTACGGTTCAGCTCTGGTAGCGCGTGACAGACAGACGGACAGACGGCCAGACGGACAGACGGTAAGTGTAAGTAAGTGTTTCGTTTTTTCCAAAACTGAACCGGAACACTAAAAACAAGAAAAAAAATCTAACTCCTTTACCTCATTGGCGATTTTTAACTCCAAATATCTCGGAAACGTGACACTTTAGGACAATATAATATAGAACATTTTTTGCTTGTATTAGTGTCCGCTACCCATATATACTACTTTCAATGTGCGCGGAAACTTTAAAAAATTTTAAAATGGCGGGCGGGTCGATATGCCACAAAGGTTCCATCCCCTTTTTGTTAAATACCCGTGCGAAGTCGGGACGCGCCGCTAGTGTAACTATAAAACGACAGTAGGCCTAAACATATTATAAAAATGTAGGTCGTATTTTTACCGGGTATTAATAAAAAATACCCGGTATAAATGGGTATTTTTTAATTTTTACATATTCTACCCTTCCCTTCCCATTTTTACCTACCCAATTTTTACCTACCCGCCCATCTCTGAGCGCGGCAGAGAGCAAGCATATCAAGTCTGGTAACTATGCGGCGTAACTCCGGTAGCGGGCGGCGCAGGCGCAACGCAACAAACAGGTCTGCGGCACGGCGCGCGGCGCGGGCGGGGCGGCGGCGGCAGGGGCACGGAGCGCGGGCGCAGGCGCGGGGCGGTAGGAAATCCTTTGCGCACAAACACACACATCGAAAAACTTCCAAGTGTGCGCCATCCGGTTTTCTTTCCATGTGAGCGTTTGTGTACGAACTCTGGCGGTCATGTACTAGTGTAGAGGAGGCTATAGAGTCGATCGATCAATGAGCCCGACTTCGAGTCGAACTCTTCTTGCCTGCATGCGACCGACTCATTGATTATTATATTACGCTATGAACGTGGAATTGCTTATTCATTCATCCTAACTAATAATCAAGCTAATTTATAAAAAGCAAACACTGATTCATTTTTGTTGGTAGTTAACGAAAATTCAGCCTGCTTTTTGCAGTCTTGTACCGATTGAAGTGAAACTTTCGCCATCGTTCAACATAGATAAATTAAGGGGCCTTCTTTCGAGTTTGGCCTATTTACATCATTTTTCGAACTCGATTTTTATTACAGTTAACGTTTTACGATTACAAATATAAATGGAAATTAAAGTTTGGTTCAATAAAAATAGAATGCTGGGAGAACATTTTAAATTAGGCAATACACAACTGAGAAATAAATTAATTTGTAACGCATGTCTTCGTAAAATTATCAAAAATGTGAACTTTTCGTCTTGATTTTATCATATAAAAAACTAGTTTAAAGATAATTTAAAAATGCAGTTAAAATATTTATTTTGTTAAAAATAGAATGCTGGGAAAAAATTGCTGCCCGTTCATACAATATGTTAGAGAAATTAATTTTTGAAAACACCGCCTTTTACGCAATTTTACTCTTCAAACAAACTGTGATTTCTACGAAAGTAAGAAGTTTAAAGTTAAAATACGCATACTATATAAAAGAACAGGTTTTTTTCTTACAAATAAAAATAAAATTGTAGTCTTTTTCCATGTACTTATTTTTATAGGATTTTTCTAATATAAATCATGCAGCGCAACGCTGCGAGTGGCATTCCGCGCTGAGCGGCCGTGGAGGGAGGACGTATCGCTTTTCGTCGTGCGCACTATACATATACATATATCGACAAATAGCAGTATCGGCACCAAATTCTAGTGTGACCGCGTGATTTGATCCTTCGTGCGGCCGTAGGTACTTGGTAGATGTTTTCTAACTACATTATTTAGGTGTCATAAAATGTCGGTATCTTCACGATATTTGAACTTTTGTAAATAATAAAAAAACACTTTTACAATCAAGTACCTACCTACTTAGTATATAGGCCGATTTATAAATTACTCAAATGTACTTACTACTAACTGCTACTTGCCTACTGCCTACTTGCATCTACTTACTGCTGACTGACTTGACTCCTTGTGAAACCCCCCCCCCCTCCTCTCTACCCCTCTCCAATCCTATCCTATCCTATCCTATCCTATCCTACTAATATTATAAATGCGAAAGTTTAGATGTTTGGATATTTGGATGTTTGTGTTTCAATCACGTCTAAACTACTGAACCAACTTGGATGAAACTTGGCATATATATAGTTCGTAACCTGGATTGACACATAGGCTACTTTTTATTTCGAATAATTAACAGGATCTACAGGATAAAATGAACGAAAAGGACTAGCAGCGCCAATTGGCAAGAGGACTTCATTGTCATGTCATGTCACGTCAGTTTGACAGGGCGTAGTACTACCTCTTTGATCTAACGACTAGCGTTTCATTCCAGTACGAGTTCGGTGTAATGAGGTGCAATGTCAAGTTTCTCAAAGAAGTATTCGCTCGGTACACGCACAGATAATATAATGTACACGGAAACGGTACTCGCGTACGAAGTCGCGGGTATCTGCTAGTTTCTCATAAAGGTACCATACACCCTATGACGTATATTTGGAAAAAGTAGAATTAGATCGATTTTATCGATCGATCGATTAGTGACAAAGCGAGGAAGGCTCTCACAAAATTTACCGCCCTCCTCCATTTTCATGTCTAAGATGGCGGACATTGATTTTTTTGAGGAAAGTGATATGGGTGTCGTTTTTGGTATATTTTGGGGTGCTGATTGCGGAAATGGTATCCATTTTGAAATCCAAGATGGCGGACATTGGTTTTTTGAGTAAAGTGATATGGGTGTCGTTTTTGGGATATTTTGGGGTGCTGATTGCGGAAATGGTATCCATTTTGAAATCCAAGATGGCGGACATCGATTTTTTTTAACAAAGTGATATGGGTGTCGTTTTCAGGATATTTTGGGGTGCTGATTACGGAAATGCTATCCATTTTAAAATCCAAGATGGCGGACATTGGTTTTTTTGAGAAAATAGATATGAGTGTCGTTTTCGGGATATTTTGGGATGCTGATTACGGAAATGGTATCCATTTTGAAATCCAAGATAGCAGATATTGGTTTTTATGAGAAATTAGATATGGGTGTCGTTTTCGGGATATTTTGGGGTGCTGATTACGGAAATGCTATCCATTTTGAAATCCAAGATGGCGGACATCGGTTTTTTTGAGAAAATAGATATGGGTGTCGTTTTCGGGATATTTTGGGATGCTGATTACGGAAATAGTATCCATTTTGAAATCCAAGATGGCGAACATTGTTTTTTTTTTGAGAAAATAGATATGGGTGTCGTTTTCGGGATATTTTGGGATGCTGATTACGGAAATGGTATCCATTTTGAAATCCAAGATGGCGGACATCGGTTTTTTTGAGAAAATAGATATGGGTGTCGTTTTCGGGATATTTTGGGATGCTGATTACGGAAATGGTATCCATTTTGAAATCCAAGATGGCGGACATCGGTTTTTTTGAGAAAATAGATATGGGTGTCGTTTTCGGGATATTTTGGGGTGCTGATTACGGAAATGGTATCCATTTTGAAATCCAAGATGGCGGACATCGGTTTTTTGGAGAAAATGGATATGGGTCTCGTTTTCGGGATATTTTGGAATGCTGATTACGGAAATGGTATCCATTTTGAAATCCAAGATGGCGGACATCGGTTTTTTTGAGAAAATAGATATGGGTGTCGTTTTCGGGATATTTTGGGGTGCTGATTACGGAAATGCTATCCATTTTGAAATCCAAGATGGCGGACATTGGTTATTTTGAGAAAATAGATATGGGTGTCGTTTTCGGGATATTTTGGAATGCTGATTACGGAAATGGTATCCATTTTGAAATCCAAGATGGCGGATATTGGTTTTTTTGAGAAATTAGATATGGGTGTCGTTTTCGGGATATTTTGGGGTGCTGATTACGGAAATGCTATCCATTTTGAAATCCAAGATGGCGGACATTGGTTATTTTGATAAAATAGATATGGGTGTCGTTTTCGAGATATTTTGGAATGCTGATTACGGAAATGGTATCCATTTTGAAATCCAAGATGGCGAACATTGTTTTTTTTGAGAAATTAGATATGGGTGTCGTTTTCGGGATATTTTGGGGTGCTGATTACGAACGTGAAATGAAATGAAATGTGAACGAACATGTCGAAAGATCAAATTCGTTTGTCCTTTGCGCGTCGCAAACGCGTAGCGCAGCGCGTCGCGTATTCATAAATGCCTAAACTTGACGTCGTTAAATTTTAATACGGCCTCTTAATGACAAGGTTTATGTGTGACTCTAATAAAGACCAGCCATCTTATTAGATAAAGAACAGAAGAATAAAAAATGCAAGAATACCATTGTGAGGTTGTGAAGATAGATACCTACTTAACTTAATAATATTCAATACCTACTATATTATCTAGTGATTCCTGTGTAGTTGTTGCATGTAGGTAGGTAGGTAAGTAGGTACCTAATGTAAGATTTTATATTTTAGACAATTCAAGTTCTAAAGGATGGGGATTACTTTCTTTTTAATTGGTAAGGGCTACAACGTCAGCAACCGAAGAAATATCAGCATGAGCATGTATTGACTGAACATTAGCAATGAAAACCGCTCCTGAGTTACAGTTGACAGAGCGTAGGTATAAAATCTTTAAAAACTAGGATCCGAATGGAAAAGGTGCAAGTACCCGGCAAAAAATGGTGAAATCAAATAAAATCTACAAAAGATTGTTGCTTTACCGCATGCGGACCGGTTTGGACGTTAGCCGAAAGCGGTTGTTAGGCTGGCACTATTACGAACAGATTTTGTAAATCCAAGTAGCGTCGAAGGCTGAAGCACCAAATGGCAGACTGCAGTCATGGATCACGGTAGGCACTATTGTTAATTCAAAGTTCTAGAGTTCTGCTTTGCACTACAGCTTCTGTTTAGTATCGAACTAATGCCATTGTCAACGTCGTTCTTTTCTCTTCCTTGCGTTCTGTCAGCCCACCATGGGGTCCGTTTCTAATATTATGTTACCTTCAGTGCTGTGGTGCATCGTGCATCCATCCACCTAAACACAAGTGTGGTCTTTCGAACCAGATGGAAACATTAACTTATCCGTTGTTCATAGATCCAGCCATCCAGAATGGCGTATGTGTATCCTGAAGATCATTTACGTGAATAATTAATTTTATTGTTGCAGTTCTTGGTTTCACTCAGATTTCAAAAAGGCCCATAAAACAAAACTGGTGAAACTTCAGTCAGGTATTTCGGGTTTCCGAGTTGCTTACTTGTTTATCCATTTTTAAGGTTCCGAGATCTGATAAGAGGAACCTATAAGTTTCGTCAGATAACTTTATATTATCATTTGTCTGTCTGCTTGACGGTCAGTAATCAAGACGAAACTGTGTAAGCGTGTGACAAATATGATGGTAAAATGTGGATCTTCGTGGATCTTGAGGTTTTCTGACGAGATTAACATACCTAGTGTCTGGGGATAGAACTGATGTCATTTGATTAGAAAGAGCTGAAAAATCTAGAGGCTAAGCAATCCTCTTAACAGTAAAACGAGGGCTTCTGGCCACGTCGTTCGACCGCATGAGCATGAAGGAGGACTATAGAATTTTGCACAAAGAGCAGCTCAGCTTCTAGCTCTAGCGGGTACACCTAATGCTGAGCGAGTGGTTCAAAATCGCGGAGACTATGCGTATATTCGACGTCAGACAGTCGGCCGCGTCGCGTGGGCCGCAGTTGGCCCGTTCGCCCACGATGCCCATACCGCCGTCGCCGCACCCAGCCGCACCAAATGTGTAAATTACTTGGTGCAACTGCAAAGCAGTACCGACCAGCAAACAAAACATTGCCAAAACCGACTAGGTAATGTTCTATTCTAATACTTTCGGCGGTATTTTTAACTGACTTTAAAAAGGAGGAGGTTCTCAATTTGGTTGTATGTTTTTCGTTACCTCAGAACTTTGTCATTTATAAACCGATTTGAAAAATTATTTTTTTATCTGAAAGGATATTTTTTCAGGTTCGTCTCATTTAAATTTCGTCAAAATCGGTCCAGTAGTTTGGCTTATAAATAGAAATAACTGGAAAAACAGACCAATCATGTGCACGAAATTACGTATTTTGCTTTCCTGTTACTTTTAGTGGTGTTTATAGTTCAAAGTCAAAGTCAAAATTTCTTTATTCAATAAAATCACAAGGATCATTTAGAATGGTCACTAGAATATTCCCAATAAACTGCCATCATCATCATCATCATCTCATGTCCAACCGGTACTCGAATTGAAGTCGGTTTTTCTAGTTTTTTATTAATATTAGTCTTACAGTCATTTAGTTTTATTTAACTTAAACATATAGGTACTTAGTACTTACCTACTTACTTCTAAAAATTATAGTATCAAAATGAAACTCTGTATGTAAGTAGGTAGGTATATTATTTAGTTCGGATGAGACAACTATAATTCGGTATCTTGGAGCTGATGTGATGATGGAGCCAGGAGGTAGACAGTGGAACTCTTTAACGGTTAGGTACTAGTAAACCCCTGGAGTTTATGTTCATAATATTGGGTAATGGCAGTATCTCAACTCAACAATGAGCTGCTTCTAAGCAGTCTCATGATGAGGTTTTTAGTTATAAACTCCTAAGATGTATCGTAATGGACCATTCAAAATACCCATAGTAATAACTACTTACTTGATTTTTTACCTAGTACATAATAGGGCATAGAAATAATGGTACAGTTCGTCGATGAACGATTGAATGGGTTGCCAGTTGTAGTTCGATTTTGTGTGTATGGTGTTATAGCATAAAGTGTAGTATCAAACGACAGTGAAATGATAGTTAGGACGTGTTGAAGGTGGCTGGTGAAGTCATTGGCCGGGCTGCGTGCTGTGGACGCTCTACTCGCTCTGTCACAGCTACTTTTGCTTTTGAGCGAACACTATTACATCCTGGACGGGCACGTCATTAGTTTGGTATTTTATTTTCTAATCACGCACAACATAACCAAATGTATGAGGGAATTTCTAATATGTGGTCGTTTCTTGTCTTATTTGGGGTTTGGTTACCGAAATGGTAAAACAAAGTCCGACTACCTACTGTAGACTGAGGTAGTCAGATTCAAAAAGTTGGAGTAGGTACCTACCTATACAGTTTTAGAACGCAAGCTACCTACACAAACAGTTTAACTCTCCCTATGTCTTTCATCAAACACCTTGTACCTAATCATTGATTTATAAATAACATTTTTCATACGCCATTATAGAAGTATTGTCCTAACTTAGTAGGCAAAAATGATTGACGTTATTTTGTTGTCGAAACACCCGAGTCTTATTGTCACAGTTGAGTTATTATGGTATTCGAGATAGTGGTTAGTTGGTTCATTGCAGAGTAGGTTAGGTATTAGCCATCACGACGACAGCGCGAGCAGTGGAGTGGCACAGACACAGCGCACGGACAGACGACGGCCTCATGGAAGGTCGACCGCCTCGCGCCGCCGCGCCGCCGCCGCGCCGCCGCCGCGCCGGACGCTGCTCCCGACCCGCGACTGACCAACGACGACGACGATTGATTTAATTATCTTTAATTTTATCAAGAATAAACTGTTCTCTTATGATTTACACACTACCCCCCCCCCCCCCCCCCCCCATTCATATGAAAATCAATACTAATATAAAAACTTATGTTCGCTTTACATTGGTGATGTAGATATGCTACAACTACACCCCCTTTAGAAAATTAATTAAAACATGATTAAAATACCTTGAGGGTAATAAGGTAAGTAATAAATTTTAAATTAAATTAAACCTATCACTAAGTTTAATTTTAAAGCATAATAAAAGTTTGTTTTTAAAAACATTTTTTACTATAATTACCACGGGGCGCGGCATGCTGTTACGGAAATAAAAGCGTCTTCAATTTAATTCCATAAACTTACATAAGTAATATTTTGCTTTCTCATTCTGCCGTGGCTGTAATATCGTGCCGTGCCGTGACGTTCGATGGTAAGGTATAAAACTAAAGTACCCCAACGGCATCAATAACGTTTTTTTTTCTACATTTACTAAAAATTAAAGATAAACCCACGTTTATTTTATCTGTGGCACACATCCGGTTTTATTTTCAACGTATTCTCTGCCAGTTGGTACTCAAGCATTATCAAGCGATTCGGTTCGGGTACACAATAAGATAATGTATTTCAGACAAACAACACTCGTAAATGAACTATTTATCGGTCTTATGCCCGCGAATGATAATAATTATTACTGTTAATAGTAACTTTTTATGGTAATGTAAGATAAGTTTCAAAAAAGCTAATGAAACTTATGAAATGTGATTTCACAAATGAAAAATCGAGTAATTATTTGGTATTGTCATAGGTACAGTCAGTGTCATAGGTAATAATCTACATAGATTATTGTAAATAGATTCTCTTTACTAACACACTACTACGGCGTGTAAGTATACTATGTGTAAATGGCAACGACTTTGTTTCTGTTTACTCGTTAGTAAATTCATTATAGTACCTACTTTAACTTATTTTAATCCAGAACCACGTTATTATTTGATTAGTTTTAGAAAAATAATAATTTTAAAACAAAAAAAACTAGCGTTAATCATAAATTTTATATAAAAATATATTTAATAACAAAAGGTTTAGATGAAAACCCAATTTTTTTTAATCAATTTAAAGCAAGCGTTTGACCACAATCTCACCTGATGTTAAGTGAAGTGATTGACCCTCTTTTGATTTTATTGATTATGTAACGTGTTTACATCAAAATAGTTGGTTATTTAGTGTTTTTGATACAACAACAGAGATTTTGATAGATATAAGATTTTTTTAAAAACAAGCTTTTATTTTTGCCTCATTTAAGACCGGAGTCCTTGTCAAGATAAACGAGCCCAAACTTGATGGGGTTGCGACTTTTTATCACAGAGTTTCCATGGCCACCTTCCGGCTCCATCATCAGATCAGCTCGCTGTGACCATATTATTGCATCGTCACCGAAGACTAATAGATATGCCTCAGCTTAATCGGACATCGGGAAGTGGGTCAGGCTTGCAAGATTTTACCTAAACAAACACACAAACCCACAAACATACATTGAAAGATAAATAAAAAAAACTTGTAAAAATGAAAAAAGTGTGATTGTCTATCTTTTGTTTCATACCATGAGAATCTGACACACAATGTTAGTTTACGGATCGCTGATTAGTGGAACTACCCCTGCTGCAGGGGTATGCCAATCAAAGTTGAACTGCAAAGTTAAACTGCAAAGTTTTAAATCATGGTCAGTTCATACTAACTCATAGTTATTCTGTGACTAAATAGTGACATTATGACGTCATTTGATATATTTTCGCGCATATTTTGCTGTCAAGTGTCTAAAAAGAATGATCACGTGGTACTAAATTGTACCAATTGTACCTGAAGAAATTTTTGATTTGTTTTTTTTTGTTACAAGTAAATACACGGTATAAACTAGTATATTTTTCAACGGTACTAAGGACACATAGTAGTATCACTTGTACCATTGATGGTACAAATTAATGGTACTATAGACACAGGGCGGAAATTACACTGGGCAGTGAAATATAACTTGACAGCAAAAGCTTGACATACGGGGGCTGAACTATATTTTGATTGTAAAATTACAATCAAAATCTATTCATGCAAATGGAGATTTTTGAGACCTTTGTTCTTTTACACAAGCCGAGTAACAATCAATACAACAAACAACTTTACACAAATATCATTTGGAATACTAGAATACCTAAACAAATAGGAAAAACTATTTGTTCGATGTCTCGTTGGATGGTGGTATCAGTACAGAAACCTAAACGACTGACTCAACCCACTCGGCAGCGGCCAGTCATTAGATTGGGGGCAAATTAGTTGCTGGTAGGTACGCTACGCTGCGTGCGCGCAACCACTGTGCGACGCGCCGGATGGAAAGCGCGGGCGGAGGCAGTTTCCGCTTCAACTCGACTCGCGCTGCCTCCAGAATAACAAACGAAACCTGATTTCTATCGAGTGGGCCAGCGATTATAAACACACCTTCACTCCTCAACACCTTCTGAAGTTCTGAGCAAAGTCATGAGTACTATAATAATAACGTTCGACTATTCCAAATTTAGTTTAGTTATCTTCTCAACAGCCTTATTTAAAATCTTGAAATCACAAAAGTCCTCAGATCTGAGAATGTATGTTACAAGCAAAACACCCAGTTAAGGGCGTATTGATTTCTTCTGTTTCGAGTGTATTTTTGCTACTTTATTATTCCAAAAAGTAGTCTTGAAAGAACTTTCATTAGTTTGGTAGGTACTTATTGCCATATGTGTAGCTAGTGTAGCACTGCAAAACTTGAATGCGCCAGAAAAAAAAAGAATCCTTTACCAGCTTTGATTTTAACATTCTGTGAAGTGATATCAAATAAGTACTTTAATACAATGGCTTATCCAGGAAGGCGACGCGACGCTGCCGAAGGTGTCATTTTCAGTTTGCTGTTCAATGCGCCCATTTAGGCCACCCATTGTCACCTTGTCTCTTCGCCTTAGGCATCGTATTTCAAAATCATTCAATCAGGTTACTCGGAAATTGGTGATTTTATAAAGAATTAAGTAATCCATTTCAATAAAATTGATCTTGTTTGTCCGGAAAGAAAACATGCCGTATCCGTATCTTTTCTTTATTTTGCAGTATTTTTTAGCTTCGTACCTACTGTGCGTGTTTCATGTTTCATGCTATAGAGAATTTTCCTAATAAATTCTGTGCTTTATTACAAAAAGACCGAGTAGTGCCGCCCGGATCCAGTTTCATTCGATTAGTTTTCACTATAATGGATCATAGGACGGTGTGATGCTGTTTTTTCAGCTTTCTTAGAATTCGTCGAAGCAGCACATACTTAGTAACAAGTTGTTGCGACTGGATTTATCACAAATGGAGGCGATCCTGGTATGGTATGGTGCATAAGTTCACTGGTTTGTATTGGTACCTAACCTACCCATAAAACTAAGAAAAATGAATACTTCCAGCCTACTAACAACCACCGTGGATCTCCTCACACAACCTTTAGCGTTTGAAAGCAAATGGGCTCGAAACAACCCCCAGTCCAAGTTTATTGAATATAATGAATCTAATATTAATCGATTGCTGAAATTTATCTCGCATTTATGGAACGCATAAACTGTGACATCGCTAACATAATGGCGGTACGTTATCGTGTCCTTGACACAGAGACGCCGCGTGCACAACGCGCCTATTGTCGCTGCAACCTTGCGGAAATTTAACGCGCGCCGCCAACATCGTCGTCGTCGTCGTCGTCGCGTCTCCCGCGGTGACCGTGCCTGTGACTAAAAAAGAACTCGATTGCGAATTCGTGATTTATTTCGAATTTCATCGTGCATATGATAGGTAACGATTATTTTGTTATGAATTAATAAGCACCTAAATAGGTGTGTTTTATTCTCATTATTTACCTGTACCTACCTACCATATACCTATTCGAAGATTTCGAAGTGTTTGTCAATTATCTAGATATTTGTGGAACTGCAGGCAGTTACGGGAGGAAAGTGGGTAGTATCGTGGTGGCTCTACTCTCGCCAACCGGAAATCCCATTCCCGGATGCGGCTGCGCGGGGGGATCTCGAATCTCGCCGGAAGCATGGTAAACGAGCACATCCGCTGCTGCTACCGCCCGCGCCGCAAAATTTGGCACTGCTGCGAGCGTTCGCTTCGCAGCCCGCTTCCGGCCTCCGCCCCCCCGGACCCTTGACGTCGATGTCGCCCGCAAAAATAGCGGCCAACCGCTCAGTGTACGCGGTTCATTCAGTATGGCCGCCTTCCATTCATAAAAAGGCGAGGCGCGGGCGGTATGCTGCGCGGAGGGAGCGGCGCTCTCCCGCCAACCCGCACCCGCTGCCGACGCCAGTGCGGAATGTGCTTGCGAACGAAACGGACGTTTCGTCGGAGCGTAGCGCTAGCGCTCCCAGTTTTCCATTAAAATGTGTATAAGAATTAGTGCAGTGAACCCGCAAGAGTTCGGAACGGTAAAGGAAAACGCCGTCGTCGAAATTAGGAGTAGAAATCAACGGAGAACTTCAGCGAGGAAGTGAGTAGCGGCCATATTGCAGTGATAACCGCGCGGCGGGCGGACGAGAATCGAGGCCGGTGCGTGGGCTGCCCCCCGCCCGCGCCAGGTGCCGCTCCGGACCGCGCCGGTCTCATGAACCTTCCCGTGGATTTGCGCGATCAAAATTCGGTGGTTCTGCCTCATTTTTTGTGTCAGTGAATCTTCCGGCGCGGTTTCGGTGCGGTATGATCGGCCACCCGAACGCAAAGCACCAGCGAATAAGTGTTGTGGTGTGTGGGGTCTTTTGGCCCGAGTGCCCTTGTGTACCGATGTGTGTAAGTAGGAGACGTGTAACCGTGGACCGTTTGTTTTGTAAGTACTTACATAAGGTTTCCTTAGCGTGATGTGAACAAACAGCTTAGGTTAACGATCTTAAAAGTCATTAATCGTGGATAACAGTAGTCTTAGAGCAAATAGAGTGTAAAACGCGTTTAGGTTTGCTGGCACTAACGTAACATGGATGTTACTAAAAACCATGTTAACGTAAATGACGAGTAGGTAGGTCGTGAGTCGCTTCTCGTTTCGCTGTCTGCATCTGCACCGCGACGCGAGTGGGACACGTGCAGCAACTAGCAAGCGAGCTGGGCTCAGAGCGTCTATGAACATAAGTACCAAACGAACAAGTTTAAGATATTGCTTTCATTTATGTATTACATGACATTTACTATACACATGCATCTAATCATCCTTTGTTGACTAAACCTCGCGCCAAAACCCAAATATTCTTAGGTCATTGCCCTCATATTAGTAGGACCAAATCCATAGGGTGCATAATGATGTAGAATTTAAAGTAAAACATTGACAAGGCGTCGACGGGAAGTAATGTTATCAATATTGTGAATGAACATTACTATATAAGCAGTGAATATAGAATAACTACTTACCAGACCTGCAGAGGTATTCCAATCTCAGTTGAACTGCAAAGTTTTAAATCATGGTCAGTTCATATTAACTCATAGTTATTCTGTGACTAAATAGTGACATTATGATGTCATTTAATTTGTTTTCGCGCATATTTTGCTGTAAAGTGTCTAAAAAGAATGATCACGTGATACAAAATTGTACCACGTGACCTGAAGAAATTACACTGGGCAGTGTAATTGTGGGCAAATATAACTTGACAGCAAAAGATTGGAATACGGGGGCAGCTCATTTAATAAAAATTTAAATGTAAGTATGTTTTTAATGGACTACCTAATACTCAATACTTTATCGCTTTTTACTTTAATAGGTATATTAATAGTTGATTCAATGATAATTATATGCGTATAGCAACAGAAGAAATTTTTTTGACATTAACTTGGTAACTGGTCGACGCTGATAAGAATTAAACTGTAAACAAAAGCAATACTTATAAGTAAATTTTAATACAGCTAGCTATCTCATAACGAACTTTACAGATATGGAGCTAGGTACCTATTGAGACAAAACAAATATACAATACATCTAAGTACCTATCTAATAATAAAATAGCTAGCTCAAACTAACTCTAACTTCTACAATCCGGTAAAAGATTAACTTACCTACTCAATACGGATTTAGAAAATACCTACAGATATTTTTTTTGGGGCTTTCCATTCAATTTCACAGTGTTTATACAACACAGTATTGATTATGATGATGATAGTTTCACAGAAATTGGGATTTTATTTTTAAATTCTTACATGATATGTTATCGTCTTACAGTACCTAAGTAATAGAAAGTTTCATAATACCACAAGGTTTGTTTTAGTAAAGAAAAGATACCAAAAGTAAGTTTTACCATTAATAAGTCGATACAAAGAACCGATGATTAACTGAACTGAACACCGCCGCCTTCTAGGTAGTTTTTAATTTATGAACATAAACACATTGAATAAAAATTTGAGGATCATACTAGGGATTCCTGTGAATAAAAGCATGCAATGCAATGCAGACAACGTTAACCCTAATAAATAATAACTTATGTCCATTGTAAAAGAACTGAGAATAAAACTCAGCCTAGGTACTTTTAAAAACCATGTGATAGATCCCTTACCTACTACCTAACATATCACTTAAATGCAATTTATCTAATATATTGGTCCAACCAAACCTAATTCATTAGGGTTCCCTCCTGCCTTTATTCCATTTGATGTGGTGTCATTTTATGTGGCACAAAATATATTTTTACTCTTATCTCCCTTATCGCCGCCGTTATCTAGATAGTCTCTTATGGCATCAATGGTATCATACAAACCATTATGTTTATCCCTCCAATCTTTTGTTTGACCTCCCTCAACACCTACTTATCTACATTTTACTAATGTCTAACACTCGTTCCTAGTTGCATGGCATCCTTCCTCCCCGTGTCATGTGTATGAGGAGTGTACCTTACCTATACCACGATAAACTCTTTTTAAATTTCCTCAGCTAACTGGCGCCTCTGTCAAACTCTGAGAAATCCTTTGGGAAAATTTCTTAAGCACCTTATCCTTTCTCATCATTCCACACATCTCAACACTCTTCTTTCATTCTTCCATTAAGTGACCCAACTCAGATCCATGCAAACAAAAGGTTGTAAGAACGTTTTTTCCTCTTTAGTTAAAAGGCCATTCAAGGCTTGGTTCTTGACATTGCTGTTTCATCTGCTTTTAATTAGTTCTTTACATACTTGTCAATCTCACCATAATTTTGAACCTACTACTGAACCAAGCTAACGAAAATAGAAGTTACTTTGCACTTTTTAGCCGATAGCCAGCAATATAAAGATCTTATAAGCTTTGCTTAGTTTGGAACTAAAAGGCGTTGTGTTAAATGTCCATGAATATTTATTTATTTATAATGCTAGGAGTTATATTCATGTATTGTATCCTACTAATATTATAAATGCGAAAGTTTAGATGTTTGGATGTTTGGATGTTTAGATGTTTGGATGTTTGGATGTTTGTGTTTCAATCACGTCAAAACCACTGAATCAACTTGGATGAAACTTGGCATATATATAGTTCGTAACCTGGATTGACATATAGGCTACTTTTTATCCCGAATAATTAACAGGATCTACAGGATAAAATGAACGAAAAGGATTAGCAGCGCCAATTGGCAAGAGGATTTCATTGTCATGTCATGTCACGTCAGTTTGACAGGGCGTAGTACTACCTCTTTGGTCTAACAACTAGCGTTTGACATTCCAGTACGAGTTCGGTGTAATGAGGTGTAATGTCAAGTTTCTCAAAGAAGTATCCGCTCGGTACACGCACAGATAATATAATGTACACGGAAACTGTAGACGCGTACGAAGTCGCGGGTAACTGCTAGTTTATAATAAGATAAGTCTTTCGATTGTTTCTCTTGCTGGTTTCATAACAAGGAGCCCTTAAATTCACAAACAGGTGCCTGACCTACTGGTATATTGAAAGACCTTGGGGCAAAATCCATCTGCATCAGTTAAATATGGAAATTGATCAAAATATCTGTTGCATTGGCAATAATAATTATAAAAGAGCGAAGTACATAATTATTTTAATGTTAAGATTCTCCTCAAAATGGCTTTAGATAACCTTTAGATAATTCAGATTGAAAACATTATTTCTTTTAAACTTTTTGATATAAGAGTTTAGCAGAGTGATAAGATGGTTAAGATTTGTCTATAATTAAAATTTCACATAGAATAATTGTCAAAAAGTCGTCATGTTGTTGTTGAATACCTAGTAATTAGGGTCTGGCTGGAAGGAGTAGAAGCATGGCAAATAGTAGGTACTTTTTTGGTAAATAACGATTAAAAAGTGAGATTGTACTAGGTAGGTATAGTTGTGTGCAAATTCTTTTAAATTACAACAACAACGGTCAGAAGTGGATGTAACCAAATTTACCAAAGAAATGATAAACCGAACTTGATGAAAAATTAAGTTCAGAGATAACTTGCTTTCTGGCAATGAAAGGGAGATGTGTTTTGTATCACAGGAAAATATTTTTCAGTAGTACGAGAAAACTGAATCCACGTTGCTGAAGCCGTGCTTCTAGTACCGTATATTTATAGTTATCATAACTAAAAACTGATACAGTTGGAGACCCGCACCACCCTTAGGTCTTTAATACCTAGTGTAACTAACTACTGCCCTAAATATACATTTTGTAGGTACTTCAAATTCCTGTTTAAAAAGTGCGCATGAGTGTAGGATGTGCCTTTAATAACATACCCTACAGGTAATTCTCAGATAATAAAAAGCTAGTAAATATATAAATTTTATGGATATTTCACACAACGTCGTCTAGTCCCAAACGAAGCTAAGCTTGTTCTATGGGACCAGGTTGCTGATAATATATTTTTTTTGGCAAATACGATCCTATTTTTGATTTGTAAATACAAAATAATGAACACGCAATCTATACTAAAGTTTGTAGTTGTTTCATTGTAGAGTGTAATCTCTGAAACGAATGCACCGATACTTTTCAGACTGATAGCTACATTTGAGGCAATTTGATGAGCGCAATAGGCCTTATTGTGATAATTATTTTCAGTATGATATCTTAATATTTTGTAAATGGAGAAACGCATACCTAGTCTACGAAGTTGCGGGCAGATCAGCTAGTTTTATTTAATTTATATAAAGTAAATTCCCGATTTATAAGAACGTCCTTTTTTTAAGTTGGGTAGAAAAATATTTAGAAGTACCTATGTTTAATTATTTTAGGTATCTAGTAAACAGAACTGAGCGAAAACGATTTTGAAGACCAAGAAAACTGGAAAATTCTAATAAAATTAAACTAATAGAGGGAAGGAGAAGGAGAAACTAATGTAGGAGCAGTACCGTAAAAGTAAAGAACAACCAATAATGATTATACCTGTGGTTCAATAAATGATCCTCAAGTCTTTATAGCCATTATTTTATCTTGCAAAATACCATTTTTAGTACATGTCCCGATCGCCGCAAATTCCTGGGGCCTTTTGACGTCATTTTGACGTCATCCCTATTAGAGTAAAATCTCTGCCGAACCGAGCATAGGCCCAAGTTCAAAACTTTCTATCCAGATAATCCCTTTACAAAATACTGTATGTTTTGTCAGGTTCTTTAGAACAACTATCTGAGGTAGGTATCTGTTTAAAAAGAATGGCAAATAATAACGACTATTAGGAGCTTATTTTCATAGTGTACACTTTAGAAAGATTGGTCGCGTGCTAGCCCATATCGCCTCACTTTTTCTAGTAGAGATTTAGTATAATGGCCCAAGTATTTGCTGATAATGTAGCTTGCTAAAGGTGAAATATTTTTTTAATTCGGTTAAGTAGTTTTTGAGTTCATTCATAAAAATCCAACTTACAGAAAACCAAATCTTTTCTTTCTACAATATTAAGTTGAGTTAAATAACTATAGGGTACCTTTTAAAATAAGGGCTTTGTCAGCATGCGACAAGGTACATTGTTTTAATAAAAACTTAACGAAGCCTGTATCTTATCTAGGTAGGTATACAAAACTTTCACTCACTTTTTGCCGACATAACTCATCCAATTCACAATATAGAGATTAGGTAGGGTAGGATACACTTACGTACCTGACCTACATCCGAAAATCTGATTTAATAATTTTTTTTAAACTCTTGAACGAGTTTATTTAAAAAGCTTTCCAAAAGCAGTTTTAAATATTTCATGCTGTGTAGTAAATAGTTTATTTTATTATACTAATTAATGATGGAACAAGCCCACCTGATGTTGAGTGGTAATCATTGCCTATAACAACGCATTGCCTCACTGAGCACTGAGTATTATAGTATAACAATGTCAGGATTGTACGAGTACGCAAAATAGCATAATTTTGAATATTGATATCCTTGGCACATTTTCACGGATTATTATTGTTGAAAAGAAACGATATAAAAACCTAACATACTATAAAATTTTCAGATGAGTAGTGTAGGTGTGTACCTTTGTTTTATTTTGTGTAAATAGGTAGGCACCTATATAATTTACACATCTAACTGATAAGGCTCAAATCATGCACTGAAACAAATTATGCACAACCATATGCATAAATCTCAGGCATAAACTTAGAATATTGTCAAAGTCTAATCAATCATAATTGCTGTGGCATCAATTTAATATGACAATCAATGTTATGAGGATATTCATCAGCTCTGAAAACCAGTTTTGAGGAATCTTAGGCATAATTGCAGTTGGAAACATTTAGTTCATCTCAAAGTATTGAGATTTTATGAATTGAAGTCCATACTCCAACGTCAGATGATGACCAGCAATGTTCAAGAGAATCTAAGGAGATTTTCATGGCCGGAGTTTGAAACTTCTTGTAAAATTAACTTTTTACTCTGACAGAATTCACCTTCACCCTTTCTACTTATCATCATACTTAATATTCATATTTCACCTTCATGTTTTTCAAACAATAAGTATCTTTATTAAATAAATATAAGTTTTTCTTCATAACTGAACTGATAAGCTTCAAGAGGAGAGTAAATAGGTTTTTTCTAGGCAAATGTGCTACATCGTCGACCGCACTTACCATCAGGTGAGATTGCGGTCAAACGTTTGTCTATCCCATCCCACTACTATATAAATGTCAAATTTTAGATGTTTGGATGTTTAGATATTTTGTTTCAATCACGCTGTAGCTACTGGTCCGATTTGAATGAATCTTGGAACATATTATAGATCGTAACCTGGATTAACACATCTAGGCTACTTTTCCCGCTTTTTTTTGTTAAGTTTTTTTGCTTTATATTTCGTAGACGAAGTCACGGGTAACTGCTAGTAATGTATAAAAAAAAAGCTGACAGACCGCCGCCACGAAAGACGTAAATGATACCTAGTTAAAAGTGTTCCTGATTTCTTCTTATTTGCTAAATCAGGTTGATCCGCTGCCATAGTTTGCTTCAGCGCATCTTACCAACCCCCCATTATATACTTTGCTGGCTGTACCTTCGGCATTCTATAGAATGTCTGCCTGATCGTAACTTTATTTCGAATCAACACGTAGGTAGGTACAGCAGTTTTTTCCTCAGAATACTTCCCTAGAGGCCTATGCGTGAATTTTTAGACGCTCAATGCTTTTTAGTTGTAATTAGTGCCGGTATCTGTACGGGAGTGCTTTATTTGTACTTCGTACTGCTCATCACATCACCGACTCTAGCCCACTCTCGGAGAAATAGCACGCACTCAAATCTATGGCTTGATTAACGACTTTTTTTATTAGAAACGAGCCCTTAAACTTATTTTACGTAGGTAGTCGAGTTTTAGTTTTATCTTATCATCGAAATCGGTTTATTCGGGAAAACGTTACCCTTAAGTTCCCTAACACAGTGACAAATGATTTTAGTCCTTGTGCGCAGCAATACCCATTTGTTTTGATATTTTTGATACTTGACACTTTTGAAACTATAATTTTTGACATTTTACGTACTAATTCTAAGTTAGAAACAAATAGCACGACGCGTTACCAAGTTGCTATACAACCCCTGCTCCCCCTGTTAAGGGTAGTTTGGGAAAAAAACAAATTCAAACTTTCATCATTTTCCATACTTACAGCATAATAATACTAAATTTCAAACAAAACGTACGACGCGTTACAAAGTAGCTATACAAACTTTGACACCCCCTGCACCCCCTCTTAGGGGTAGTTTTGAAATAGTGTTAGGTGGAGTATGTTTTAAAAAACTAACCTTTGCGTGGGAGATAGGGCTATCAGCGATAAGGCCACCCATTGTACTCTAATAAGTTTAGTTTTAAGATTTGTATGTTCCTTCCTACCTATTCCTTGTGTACAATAAAGAATTATCTATCTATCCTTGTGTAGTGACTTAGTTTTTATTTAAGTAGTTTGATTGCAATCAAACCAATGTAGGTATAGTAGAAACTTATATACCTATTTATAAGCACATGGGACCAAACATCCACCTCGCCACACCACAACACAGTGTTAGGGCATTAAATTGCCTTATAAAAAAATAAGGCATTGCTAAAGGATTGACATACCATTTTTTACATTTCAGAAGTAATAACGTTCATGGGGCTAATCATTAATATTCATTTAATTTTATTAATTTATGTGGAATATATTAATTCAAAGGGTGTGTTTAGTGTAGGTTGATATTTTAAAATAACAATATGTTTGTTATTGTTGTGCAGGTGGCGACGATGAGGGAACAGGAAGGCGACGGCCCGGAGAGCCGTTAGCCGGACTCGATGGATGAGTATGGCGGGCCGGCGGCGCCGCCCCGGCCGCCCAAGCCGGCGGCGCGCGTCCACCGGCCGACGGGCGCGCGCCAGCCAACAGTATCGCTGCTGCGGCCGCGGCCCGAGGTGGAGCGTGAGCGCAACGCTTACGTGGAGGCGCCTCGACGCGCGCACGCCGCGCCCGCCCCCGGTCCTGTGCTGCCCGTGCCCCCCCACTCGGCCGCGCATCAGCCGCTCAAGCCGGTGACGACGCAGCCGGCCGCCGCGGGCTCGAAGCGGCGCGCCGGCGCGGGCGCCCTCGCCCCCGACTCGATAGTGTGCGATACGTGTGGCAGATGCCGCTGCGAGCAGTGCGCGCGGCCGCGGCCGCTGCCGTCGCGCTGGCTGTGCGGCCGCTCGTGTCTGTGCAGCGCCGAGGCGTGCGTAGACTACGCCTCGTGCATGTGCTGCGTAAAGGCGCTCTTCTACCACTGCGGAAGCGGCGAGGAGGAGGCGCGTGAGCCGTGCGCATGCGGGCCGAGGCTCGCGTGTGTGGCCGCGCTGACGCTGCCACTGCCATGCCTGTGGCTGTACTGGCCGTTGCGCGGGTGTGCGGCACTGGGCGCAGCGCTGTACGCGCGCTGCCGCCGCTCTGGCTGCCGCTGCCCAGAACCAGCGCGCCTCTCCAGTATTATCTAGTCACGGGGCGCGCAGCCCGCGCCCGCGCCCGCGCCCGCGCCTCCGAACCGGTCACTCGAGAGCGGCGCGGCCGCGTTGTACAAATATTTATTGGCAAGAGGACGGCTTCGGACCGCGCGGGGGTGGACTCGGTGATCGCAGTGCTTGGTCCGAGTGATGTGTGGTAGCGCGGGGCCCATGTCGGACAGTGCCCCGCGACTACTGAGTGAATCGTCTACGAGTACCTTGTAAATATAGTTGTATAGTGTGAATGTACGTGAACGTGTCGCCCGAACGTCTGAGTCTCAAATTTTCTTGAGACCGTAACGTGTCATAAAAACGTTAATATTAACGTTAGTATTTTGGATTCCACACAAATCCAGAGATGATAAAGAAATGAGATATAAAGCATACTTATTAAGATGTAGATAATTTACCATTTATTTATTAACTGAATTTGTATTTATTTGTAAATAAAACGACGACATTATATTATAAATACGAATGTTTACTACATTATGTTGTTTTTACTAAACCGTTTTACAAACTAACATGAAAGAATTTGAAGGCTATGCTGTAGCAGATAATATCCTCCATTGGCATAAGCAGAATCAATTGCACCTCTTCATCAAGGTTCAAACTGCTCACTAATGGCTACCCTCGCACTAACACAATAAGGTATAATTTTATTTAAATCACACAACATATCTTTGGCGTTCTTTTATATTTACCTGCAGAATTCCTTACTTTCTATCTCAAAATGTACTTTCTGATGTAGCAGGGCCACCTACCCCAGCAGACCCCTCTATGTATTTGATGATTTATACCTAAAGTGAGGAGTAGCCAACATCATTAAATTTGATTGAATGGAGAAGAGCCTAGGTGTAATACCTTGCTTACCAAAATTAACTTACCGAACAAAAGCAAAACGAAAAAAAAATTAACTGTGCTTCTTCTCAGCATCTTTAAGTCTCAGAGTTATGGGCGCAGTGCAATGCATCACAGGTCACAGGGCACGGCCTCAGTGGACATACCCAGTGAAACAATGCACTGTTATAGACAGAGGTAACCGCTTAACATCAGGTGGGCCATCGGCTTGTTCGATCGTTTTTTATAAAAAAAATAGGTAACAAGGAACTGGCATTAACTTAGTAAGTGATAAGTCTAGGACCTATTGGCATTAGGTTTGAAATACTTTTATGTATACTACCTAGTAGATGAATCTACCTACCTTGTCTAACATCCACATCCACACCCCCTTGAATTTATCTCTTCTCTTCTAATTTAAGAGCTACGCTCTTGTCGGCGTAACATTGTTATAGACAGAGGTAACCGCTTAACATCAGGTGGGCCATCGGATTGTTCGATCGTTTTTTATAAAAAAAAAAGAGGTAAGGTAGCAAGGAACTGGCATTAACTTAGTAAGTGGCTAAGTGGTGGTAAGTCTAGGACCTATTGGCATTAGGTTTGAAATACTTTTATGTATACTACCTAGTAGGTGAATCTACCTACCTTGTCTAACATCCACATCCACACCCCCTTGAATTTATCTCTTCTCTTCTTCTAATTTAAGAGCTACGCTCTTGTCGGCGTAACATAGTAATATGCATTTCCCGTTAGGTTCTTCTTTTCAGGGCAGAGCAATGAATTTATAATTTATATCAAGTACAAAATCATAAACTTTAACTCAAATAATATGTTTTTTGTACAGTGTAGTGTAGTCTGGGTCTGGCTTCGTCGCGTGGGTTGAGAAGTTTATCTCGAGTGTGGGGTGATATCTCGTACAAATCGGCGACGTTGCAAGCCGCGGTCAGCACAGCAGGTCATGCGACCATACAGTACCACTAGTGAGCAGATAAAAAAATTTACAAGTTTTAGTTAAATTTGAACAAAGTTGATAAAAATCAACAACTTTAAAATTTGTTGAATTTTATCGTAAAAACTAAAACTCAGGTATATATGTATATTGAGGGTTTTTACGTTGACGATATATATAAAGTAAGTAGGTGTCTACGAAGGGTAGGACAGGTACCCTACGCTATGTTCAGGTTTACGATTACCAACGGCGCCGGCGCCGGCGGCGGCGTTTGACTAACTGCCAGCGAAGCGCAGAATGTGTTCTACTACCGTCTACCATATCAAAGTCTTGATAAAAAAAAAAAAAAAAAATTTATTCACAAAGAAAATTATGACTAATAAAGTATTTACAATATTTATAATATGTACAAAATACACATGAAGCGGTTGAGCTATCTACACACCGTTGCAAACGATTTATAGATAGCTCAACTGATCCAAATCAGTACCAATCGGAAGCGTGCCCAAGACACTGGCTGCATTGCCGCGCTGAATAAAAATGAACTTCAGCTATTTTGGATCCCATAAAACGTATCCAAATCGATTCTATTTGGAAAGTCTCTGATTTTGATACTTTCATATCGCATTTTTAAAATCTTGGTCAGCCAGCTACACGTAGGCTTATCTACGTGTAGGCTTCTGTGATAATCAGCTTTTAAGTAAGGGGGTCGACAACATTTTTAAACGCAATGAAGTTGGTTTCTAGTTGCGGAGAAACCAGCTAGCCCGATCAACCCAAGACGGGAATGCAACTATCAGTATTTCAATGGGAACACTTCGGTGGAAACTAGTTTTTGTACGGTAGGGGCGGACTCGTGGGAGCTGTATAATACCTATAGGTATTACATTTCCTCCTTTCGTTATTGAGTCAAGGATATTTTTATATGCTTTTACGTAGGTACCTACCACAGGACCTAGATGGCACGGTAGGTTAGGTACCATACCTACCTGCGTTTTTTCGAGATTTTCAGACGTAAGTATAGGAAAAACCAGCACTTTTCTTTAGTTAAAAGTAGATTGGGAGTGAGGTGGGTTGGGTTTGGGTCCGTCTGACTGATCTGATATGATCAGTCGATAAACAGGGTTCGTTGTTGGCGGCCGGATGCGGGTATCTGCGTCCGCGCCGGCCGGCCGCGATGTCCGGCGGACGGACGCCCGGACGCGCGTCCGCTAGCTCCGCACGACCACATCCGATCACGAACAGGGTTACTATTTCAAAATGACTAAAATGTTACTCTAGCAAAGTCAAATCAGTAGATACTGGTATCGATTCTGGGGGGGCGATTCTAGACCGATAGACATTTTATCACGATAGATATATATCCCAAGAACTGTCAAAACTCCATAGTTTTTGACAGTTTTTGGGAGATATATCTATCGTGATAAAAAAGTCTATCGGTTTAGAATCACCCCCCTGTTGTTGCATTTTTCTAAACTAACCTAATTTGATAGCGCTAAAATTATAGCTGTCTTTGTCGTTTCAGTTTATGAGAAAGGAACGGCAATATTTTTAGTGCTGTCAAATTAGGTTAGTTTAGAAAAATTCAACAACAGAATCGACAGCATTGTGGTGTGGATAACCTTTTATTTCAGTTGAGAGAGTAGTAAGGTTTTTTTTTTTCTAAGAACCTTTCCTACGTCTTAGTACCTACCTAATCAGCCTGTGATATGATTTTAGACGAAGTAGGCTTCGCCAGTAGATACCTATACCATCCTCTCAGCCTAGCCGGCCAGGGAAAGAAACCCTAAACCAAAGAACACATTTTTTTGCATAATTCTGATCAAAACTCCCGGAAAGTTTTTCAGGCAAAACTACCAAATGACTGGACTATTAAATAGGTAGGTAAAGTACTTAAATAAAATATGTAGTGGTGGATATTTTTCATAAAATTAAATGTACATACTTATTTAGCTATATTGAAATTTTTCAAGTCCCAAACGGTAGGCTACTAATAGGTACTAGGCAATAAGAATTTAGATTATACTTATTCAGAATTTATAAGCTATGTAGGTAAGTATTCAATGAAATTTGAAAACATCTGAGAAAATTATCATCTTACAGCGCAGAAGGTACGCTGCAGACGCACCAACAAAGTTGTATAGTGTCCAACATACTCGTAGATGTGTAAAATGGGATCAATTTCGATTATGCTTAGGTACCTATAGTTATTTATTAGGTAGGATTTAAAAAGATATTTAGACCTAAAACTGTTTCTGAATTATTATTACAGCGGCAGCCACGAGACGACTTATCGGGCGCCTATCGTTTAATTGTTTCCTGTATTTGCTCGTTTAGATAAGTTTTGCCTAAGCGGCGCGATTATGTAAATGTTTACGAGTCACGTCCTCTCCTCTCATTCGACGTGAATGGCGCTCGCTGGGTTGCGTTGCGTAGAATCTTCTGTCTGCTGCACACAATAATCGCTTACTTATGTCAATGCTAGCTTCACCTAGTTCCGAAAATGTTTCAAAGTGTCTTCATGATCATTATTTTCTACGATTCATTATGATCATCGAAACTACGGTACTTAACACCACGTACGACATACACTGACCACAAACCCCATTTTCTACGACTTGGTGTTTACAAACTATGATTCGTATGATCAATTTGGTAGTGATAAGCACGAAACTGAACCTTTCTATCAAGCTGACCATAAAATGAAAGTTTGTAAAACACAGATTCGTAGAATATGGTTCCTGAATGTCACGAACCTATGTATTGCACGTATTAGTTTCGACGAGCTTAGGCTCGCGTTGGTAGGTACGTGGTTTTGCTACATAAGTATGTACCTAGATACTATCTGTAGAGGCTCAAGGATGGAACGAGACGGGGAGGTAGCCTATACTTTGGCGTGGGCAACGCGAGTGGGACTAGTGATGTGACTTCTCATGCCGCTTGCTAGGTTATCCAAGAGCAAATTAAACTACTACCAAAGTCCTCACCTAAGTATTTTATTTCTTTTAGATAAAGTACTTTGAGTGTTTACTTTATGGAATTAAATGTTCCTGCTAACTAGGCGTCTGGTTAGCAGGAAACATAAAAATATTGGCATCGTTGGACTACATGGCACCCGGAATGCAAATGACCGATCACAAGTTGCTATCGCCATTTTGGAATGCAAATAAATGTAGCAAACTTGTGATTTTGATCATTCGCATTCCGGATCCTGTATTCTAGATACCATGTTGTTCAGGCTTGTGTACTTACGAATTCCAGTAATCTGTGAGAAATTCTAGTAAAACTAACTAACTATGACTATGTAGAGGGTACCATTTCAAAGTCTAGATCTAAGCACTGTTCTTGCTAATTTGTCGCACGATTTCTAACATCTCCATTTTCGAATGAAACAAAATCGATAATATTGTAATATCCAATCCATTATATCCAGCACAGGACACCCACCACTATCAAGTTTGTCAGGTAGGTAACCTGCGGGCGGGCGGGCGTCGTCGGCGGCGGCGGCGGCGGCGGCGGCGGCGGCGCGGCTGCGTAGGCTGATGCGTGGGCGATTCGGCAGCTCTAAGCTCTCCCTCTCCCGTATACCTATTAACTTATTCGCATTTGGGCATTGAAATGTGCTGCCACCACGGCTCCACGAAATGTAAAAAGTACCTACCCGGGGGGTTATTCTAGACCGATAGACTTTTTATCACGATAGATATATCTCCCAAGAACTGTCAAAACTCCATAGTGTTTGGGAGATATAATATCTAAAAAAGGCCTTTCGGTCTAGAATCAAAAACCCCCCCACCCCCCGAGGTATAGATGTAGAAGTAATTGACTGAGCGAGCGAAGCGTCTCAGTTTCGAGATTGGCCAAAAAGTACGAGTCGTCTGTTGTATTCGAGTACTTAGGTGATTATTAATTACATATGGAAGGTTGTAGGACAGAAAAAGTAACTAACATAAAAGTATTAGGTAGAGTAGGCGAGGAGAGAGCCCTTATAAAAGTTGTTGAGAACAGGAGAGGAAAGATGATTGGACACCTTATACGACATGACAGCTTAATGGGAAATATCATTGAAGGGAAGGTAGAAGGAAAAAGAGGAAGAGGAAGACCGCGTATTAGCTATATGAGCCAAGTGAAGGCGAAGATGGATGTCATGTCGTATAAGGACGTCAAGAAAGCTGCCCTGAAGAGAAGAACCTGGCGGGAAATGCATATATGATGTTACGCCGACAAGAGCGTAGCTCTTAAATTAGAAGAGAGGAAGGTTGTAGAAATAAATAAACACGTAGAAATTCAGTGCGACTGGACTATAAAAGTGTACATAAATTGTTATACAGTATTTCAATTGTTTTCTTCTATTGTAGTTTAGATTTATTTTTGTAATGGCGAGTTTAAAAATGGTGGTCGGGCGCGCTCGGCTGCGCGTGCGTCGCACTCGGCCCTGCAGGAAACAGGAAGTGGACTAACCGCGGGTTTCCGCTCCCATTCGCGCCGCGCTAGCTGCGCGCGCACTGTTTCATTCACAACTCTTGGATTTTGTGTCGCTCTAATACTTTTCTATGAGAGGAAGCTTTGTTGTTATATTCGAATAGGTGTAATGTACTATCATCCTAGCTAGTAGGATAGGACTACAACTAGTAAGCAAAATTGCCATCTAAAACGAGATCTTTAAATAGTTCTCCCGTTGGTAAAATAATATCCTCAATGTTCGTCAAACTCACAAATTGACGTCACCAGCAGGGGGTGCGAGGGTGAAATAATTAGTGACTCGATAGGGGAGGGCAGGCGGGGCGGGGGCCACTAACTGAATGGACGTAAGTAAACATTTTACGTCACGAACTAAACAATTTTGTTTTCGACTAATGCCGAAAATAGATGAGACAAGCAGGAGACAAAATAATGACCAGTAAAGTATCCTGCATGGCTGCCGACAGGGCAGAGAGAGGTTTTGCCAAATCTATTGATCTTGGCCACGCTAAGATCTAATCTAGAATGAAGTCGAACACAAACATTGCGGGCCTTTTGGATATTTAGTGGTGTATTTGTAAGATACACTACAACTAATCATTGCGTATGATCATAAGGTACAGAGATTATAAAGTAAGTAAGTAACCTACCTTTATTATGACTTAGGTTTGAGTATGAGTACCTACTAATAGTGATTACTAACTACATCTGTCCTGTCATATCTACCATACAATGTAATGTAATGTTATAGTGTTAAAAATCTAGGATGAGTTGAGTACCCGTATAGCTTCCCAAACAACTTCTATAAAGGAGACTTTTGGAATATGGAACGATAGAAAAATCGCGAAACAATTTAAGTTTTTAAATGTATGTGTCTGTAGTTCTTTAAAAGGCAATTTAATGGTTAATGAACGGAGTGCTATTTCTATTTATCAATAAAAATGTTGCCTGTCTGTCTGTAACTGAATGAACTTCGCTCATTCTTGTCCCACTTCCGCTACCTGTCTTGTCACGCAAGCATGATGTCATGCTATAAAACTTTAGTCTTGCATTTTGTTCAAAACACGCCATTTGTGTACAGGGTGTAACATAATGTCCCTATAAGTCCAAAGGGGGGTATTCTACACGTCGTCATGGCGAACAACATTTGTTCTACGACTTTTAATATTTGGATGTTTTTCATTCATGAAAAGCGTCTTCGTTTCCTTGACAATAGCATTGCACACGTGTTAAAGTGTCTATGTGTGGGTGCTAAAGTGATTGGAGGGTGCGTGAACATGTGTACTGATACATACGTAAAGTAAATAAATGCTTAGGGTTGTCGCAAATTTCTAAGATAAAAAAAAAATTGAAATTTCACATGTTGTATTTAACTTTTGCACAGGCCAATCTATTCACGTGTTTGGTCTGAACAAGCCCCTTTTCGGCTTATAGGGAAGGACAATTATGTTACACCCTGTATACGACACGACAGACACGATATTTTCCGCAGTCTCTTCAAGTTGAACGACAGACAACTTAAAAGAGTGCAAATACATAACCACTTATGCTTAGTGCATTCGTTATGTGCAGTTCAGCTGGGTAGATTAGGTAAGGTAAACATACCATACGTTCTAGGTACCTACCTAGGTTTTAGTAACGACTTTTTCTTAACTATGTAGGTAATGTAGGTAGGTATGCAAAACTCAAGTTGTTAGTTAGGGTGACTGTGCTTATACTTACAATTTTATAAAGGAAACGCTGAGAAGGAAATAATAATTGATTTAAAAAGGAACATACGTATCCGGTGACAGCGTACGGCCGGAAGTGGTGCCATACGCTTCGCGCTGCATTTCGCCTGCACCGGAAGTGACGCGCCCCTTTCTTTCCCTTCTTGAATGCGCTTGCGCTCATTGAAGAACCGTGGGAGAGTCAGGACGGAACTAACCGTGACGTCTTTATGAATGAAGAAACTTCTTTGAGCAGCAATTAAATAAAATACATTACTAAAACAGTTTTTAATGCCACCTCATTCGGACTGGTAATCTTGTGAATGAGTTCAGGATATGAATGAAATTAGGGGAATTTTACATTTATTATACGGTGAGATACTCTCGTAGTTATCGATTGTTTTTTTTTGTAATTAATCAGCGTAATAAAGTAACTTGACGCAAGCCTAGCGTTTTAGCGGGACGCAAAAATGTCTAAAAATCCGTTGGAAAAAGACCATCAAATTAAATGCAGATTGTCAATAAATAAATTCCCCGATCAAGAGTTTATTAAACGTCATTGAGCTCGTTTGGTATTTCTGTACTCTGGACTTACTTATAAGTACTTACCAACCTACCTATTTAGGTAGGTAGCTAGTGGTAACTAAACTACCTAGGTTCTATCACATGACTGGTTCAGCTGCACTCTGGTCAATCCAGTTTTTCAAACGTAGGTACCTAACGACTATCCACGAAGTCACTTGAGGCAAATACATCGTTGAAGTACCATGATGCTGATTACCTACTATTTCTAACCCCTAGACAACGTGTACCTTACAAGTAAAATTAAAAAGAGCTAGGTACCTAATAGTGACGCGAAGCTAACTTTCCAAAATGCCCCTACGCCGGAATTTTCATATTCCGTAAACGTGTACCGCACTAATACTTACCAAAAATTATGAATGAAAACGTTGTGTTTTAACATTGTGACTTGATAATATAATCTATGTTTCCATGTCAAGCATACGTAGGATATTAGGGTTGGTACCGCCTAACCCCGGTCTGGCCTCTCCCTGATGTAGATTACCAAATAGTTACTACGTTTGAAATAAGCAAGATGAAAACATGTCAAATTGTGCTGTGACGCTGACGCCCTATAAGTAAGCAATTATGTCCCTCGACTAGTTTATGTGATACTAAAGTGTAAACCCGTGTTGGTAGTCCTATATAAATAAAGTAAAAAATAAAAATAAATACATAATTATGGCAATTTGCTCAAAATTCAAATTTTAAAACAAAATGGGCTCTCCGACATATGCAGAGTTCATACTGGTGAATTCTGTCCTACCCCATACATAAAAACAGTAGTCCCGTAAATAGCATTAGTGAAAGTAGGTATTTCATGTTGCATCAATCATCTTCGTCACTGATGAGGAGAGTGGGTGCGGGTACCACTAGTAAAATACCAGATGGTGATATGTATGCCGTTAGTGGAGGCATGGGTGGGTGTGGGTGGGTGTGGGTGGTGACTATGGTATTGATATGGCTGTGGTATTGTAGTTACTTTGTCCGCGACTCATAAGCGCAACTCACACTGGTTTTTATCATGGTGGTTGGTTAAAAATTAAAATTAGTAGAATGACAGCCAATGGTGGCAAATCTGTTGTTACAGCAAACTAACTGAAATTACTTATAAATACCTATATTAATATAGGTCTGGTCGTATCGTGTAAGCTAAGGGCCAAGGACCACATTAGCATACCACCTTACCACCTCAATGACAATATCACTGACGAATCTTAAAATTATCAGTTATATTAAAAAAAATCGACATCTTCTTCTCAATTTTGCCAGTGTCTTAGTATAAAATAAACAAAGAACTTTTGTATTGTTACAATAGAACCACAGAATTGCCACCATTATTGTAAACTCAATACTTTATTGCGTTCATGTTGTACAAAAGGGTCTTAAATATATTTATGCTACCAACATGAGCCCAGTTAGGGCACGACAATTTAAAAATAGTCTGAGGCTGCAAAGATGGTTGATCAAATATTTCTGTACCTAACAAATAAATAAAACACATTCAGCTATAGAATCATTCATTCATTCATACCGTATTAGTATTTTTTATGAGTAGGTTTTCAAAAGTCAGCTGCTACTTCCTCGCATTCTTAACAAAATACGGTGTTGTCGTGGGAGGCGAGATAAAAGCAGGGAGCATAGGTACCGTTTTTGATCAAGATTAATATTACGGTACAGATATAGAGTTATTGTAAACGTACCAAATACATAGTAACCTTATTCCATACCCACCAGCTTAATCTCATCCCTTGAATAACAAGCTTGAGTATAAAAATAAAACTACAAAAACATGAATGGCGTTTTGGGAAAACAGTAGTTCTTTGAGCTATTATAGTGGGATAACTATTCTGCTATTGCTCAAGTATGATGACAGCCTCAGGCGGCGTTAAACCTAGGATATATTTTTTATTACCCAGCAGTAAAATAGGTAGTAGGTACTCTACCATGCCTCTACTGCTGCCGTACGTAAATGAATGGTCTATGCGTAAACCTACTTTCGCATAGAATTGACTGTATTACATACGAGTAAGTTATGTAAGTATAGGTAAGTACATGAATGAAATCAAAAGTATGATAAAATGGTAATTCCACTTGACAGTTGGGAATGCCCGTCACAAATTTTAAAATACATTCAGCGCAAATACCCACGTTTGCAAGTGTGTATAGAAATTTTGCACGTGGCTTTACTCTTCCTATATTAATAAACTCGTCTCTTTACAGGCAGCACACATGGTGCCGAAATAAAAACTCTAAAAGCTTGTGTGTGTGAATGAGTCTAGAGTAGAGTGCGTGCGATTGATAAAGTTTTAGCTCAGCTTGGCTGGCTTCAATGGAAGCATCTGGCGGGACAGGTGGGGTGCCAGCCTGCCATCTTGTGACGCTCTCACTGCCCGAACAAAGGGTAAGGTGTACTTCTGCGAATAAAGAAATATGTGGTAGGGGCATACATACCTGCCATTGTATTTCTCGAATCTGAAAGTAAGAGTTCCTACCACTTATGGAATGCCTAGGAAACGTGCATAAAACCAGATGGATGGAATTTCGGAAACGGAAAACTAAACTTTGATTTACTAGGTACCTAAATATTTTACTAAAATGTTTGGTCAAATACAAGTCGACTGATGAAAATATTGTAGGAACTAACGAATGGCTTTTCTGGAACGGACGCGACGACGACGGATGGCTGCAAATAGCTTCCTGCTCTCTATTAATAAAATAATTTTAGGATGTCGTTATCGATACCTCTTTCTAATTACGAACATACAACCGGCTCGTCAACAGATCAAGTAAGTAGAGTTCTTGACTTTTATTAAATTAATTATTGGCCGTCATTTCATGTGAGAAGGTCTCGTAGGTGGGTGCGCTCGTTCCCACGCTGCGCCCGCGCGCCGGAAACCGTCCCCGCCCCCCGCAGCCTCCGCCGACGCCCGAGCACTCCTGCTAAGCCCCGAATCGAACCAACGCTCACGAATTCGTTTCCATTTCGCTTCCCCTCAAACCAAAAACCGCCCGATGAACACACTCAGCTGCGAAACCGCGCCGAAGACACGCATAGCGAAATGTCTATTCATAGCACACCCGGCGATCCCTTTTACAGCTCAATTGCGCTTCCTTCCGTTCCTGTGTACCAGACAATTCAACCGTTTATGGCTACTTTTAAAATAGCACATGCCGGTATTGTATTACGACAAGTTAGCAGCACCGTATTAAATGGTATTCACAATAAGGCGGTTTAGCCTTTGTGTAAAGACTTTGTCTGACTGAATTTGAATGAAGCCTCTAACATTTTAGGGAAGTAACGTTTTTGTTTATATTTGAAGTATTAGGTATAATTAAATCGTTGTGTATCTGATTATAAAAATGGTTACCATTTCCAGGCTTTGAAAACAAATGCAGAAAGTGTTGTGAACTTGATAAGCTGTCTAGCAATTTGAAAATATGTGACTGTTTGGTATCATAGGGCCAACCAATAATGTTCACAGAACACAAAGATGGATAATATCGATCCCGTTCCGTACCTCCGACATTGATTTATGAAAATTATTATGATTACCTACTGCCAAAAACACCGTAGAATTATCGCAGCTCGATGGCCGTACATAAACTACAAGTAAGTGTTGGCGAACCGTACTCTAAGGTTTGGTGAGCCAGTCTTCGATCCATAACTAGACTCAGAACTACCTACTTGACATTTGTTATGCGTCATTTTTTGCCCACACAGTCAATAAGCCACTATTAAAAACTGGTTATTAAGAAGCAAGCGGGGAAAGCAATTCCGGTGCTCATCGGTAGGTAAATAATAAACAGTCTTTGAAGGGGTAAAATAGAATAATTAAGTGAGGATAGAAGATCAATGAGGCTGAAACCACACACTCAAATAAATATCACAAAAAGCTACGGTACCTACTAGGATACTAATAATAAGTGTTATCACGCCACGAATGACCACGGACACTAACAAATCTTAGGTTACATTTTTAAACCAAGATAAAATTTCAATTGGTAGTGGTTTATGAAAAGTTTAAACATAAAGCTAAGCATTTCTGTACATGTCTGCATGTGTACAAAGCTGGAGGCCGCCGCCGGGTCGACCTTAAAGGTTGCATCTCGGGCATCGAACCCCCGCCCCGGTTATATAACGTGAAACGCAAACTTACCTATATATATGTTTTTATGTTGATGTACACTCCTGCACAAGAGGCCAGTTTGCGGGGCAGTTCAGTGATAAGTGATAAGTCAGCGGCTAATGGAGGCGTCTCAGGCATCACGGAGCTTTGTGCAATAGATAGATCTATTTATATAAATGTCAGTTCCTTACCAGTACCGTCAATCTCTCCGACTTTTGGCCTCCCTTCCATTAACTTGGGCCGAGACACTTTTGCATGGTCGAGCACCTTCATCTGTGCTCGCTAATATTAAAGTCTGGCAGCACTGGAAGCAATAGTAGTCAAACTACTCCAGTTTGACCAGCTTACAGTGCTACCAGTATTTTCACCGCTCGATAAAACAGAAGAACAAAGAGGAACTGACTGACACGACATGCTAACACGCGGTCAGTCAGCGACACAGGACTTTGATAGAATAACGCATTGGATTTATGTATCTGTAATGTTATTTCATTATTAGTAAATAAATAAAGTTCAGGGACAAGGGGACCCCGATTTATACAGGCTTGCTCACAGAAATAACTGTTTATGACGCTACTGCCAACTGAACTGTCCCGAGAACTGGCCTCGTGTCAGGAGGGCATAAACCAGCAACTTGAAACGACGAGACTGTGTTACTGAAACTTTACCAAACATGACGAAAAACCTTTTCTTGATTTGGAATGCAGACGCCGAGGTTTCAGTAACTATAAGGTTTTTTCGAATTTTCTTCTATACTAAGTAAGTATACCTAATGTCACTTCAGACAACAGACATTTTTATATCTGCGTGGTGTAAATTGGGTACAAATCCATGTTTTGCGTCCAGAGAAGCACAAAAAATGTTTGCACAATTTAAACATTACAATTTCAGATAGTAACTTTAGCACGATAGTAACTTTGCGTGAACTCTGTAGGTAGTGCTTGTTAGACATACAAGCACCACTGAGTTTACGCAAAGTTTGAGGCACGGTTGCCCAGGAGCTTGTGGCTGTATGATGGTGTTGGATCACCTTGGCAGCGCGTGCGCACAAACAAAGCCTTCTTCGTCCTTCCCCGCGCAGCCCTCCCTCAGCAATAAAGAAACACTGTTTCTGGCTGAGACTGAAAATGCTGCTTTTGCTTTGCATAAAAGTCGGGTAGGGTACCAGGAACTCATGAGAGCATATAAGGTAAGATAATATGAGCAAAATTTGATAAGTGTATGTATGCAAAACTCCAACAAAACTGCTAACATCTACTTAGTTTGGTAAAGTAATACTTGTTTTAACGCTAGAATGAAGTGGTAAAGGTGTAATAAAACCCAACCATTGAGGGGAACGTTTTTTTGTTCATGGTGGTCAGGTTCCAGTCAGGCTACGAATTTGGGAGTATGGTAGGGTGCGGGCCGAAGCCCTGCCGAGGTAGGAATGCGGCAGGTGTGCCGTGCAGCCGGACTGTCAGCTATTATGGATATTCCTGGAGCAATCTGGTTTGTGGCAAAAAATCTATGAGCATCTAGTTCTGCAGGTTTTGAATAGAGAATCGCTTTGTGAAGCTATTTATGAAAATACAAGACCTACAGAAGATTTAAAAGAGGGATATAATATAGGTACGACTTACGAACTAGGTATAGGTACTCCGATATTTCTCGAAAAGCTATCACTGACCAAAATATGGCAGAGCGTATGTAAGTGCTATATTAATGTAGGTATTGTTTGAGATATTAAAATAAATATCTCATTTTAAAAGACCCGATTGCTATTGTATGGCTCCAGAATTTGTTATCCACTCTATTCTTTCGACAGCAGATTTCGGGAACCACATGTCATTTCCTTTATGGCCCCATGCGGGACCGGGACAAAGAACAAATAAAAAACTTTACAATGGACGAAACAAAGGGTTAGTTAGGTATAGTTGGAAAAACAATCGCGCTAAAATTATGACTCTGTTAACAAACTACCAACCAAGTTTGCATTGATTAAAAAAATTGTTAAGCAAGTAGGTATACCGTTTTTCTGAGCTACGTTACAAATTGCAGTTTTGTACTAACTGCAAGATTGAAAACACTGGAACGAACTAAAAATCTCTGGTCATCATACAGCACCATCATAAACAATGGTGTTTCGATGCAGTTTTAGTACCTTTAAAAACACGCCACACTCTTTTTGCACGCCCAGGAAGACTGGCAGGCAATGCTCTTAGCATTAAGTCCTCCTAGCACTACCTATTTGTGTGAAATTTTAAAATAAATAAATATGCGTGTGCTTGTTCAAGGCAGGTATACGGATGGAGAGATAGCCTAGGGTCCTCGTTGACGTTGGTAGCTTAGTACCTATAAAGCGAAGAGAATCGTATTACTAATGTAAATAAGATACGGGCAATTGAATTGAATAAACAATACGTTTGTTTTTGTTTATATGTATTGTGAAAGTGATGGCGTTGGCACTGAATGAGAGGTAATGAGTAGTAGGACCTTTTATCTTGCAGGATGAGTTATGATATGATACGTACGACTTATACCTACTGGGTCGAGGTTTGTACCACTTTAATGAGTTTATGCGCGCCTGCACAGCCGGCCTGTCGCTTTCATCATTCATGAATGACAGACCGACCCGACGACGTATACAATAATGTGCAAAATATTGTACTTATATAAAGTGCCTAGGCAGGCTGGTTGATAAGTAGAGTAGTAAGTAGGTACACAATTTAAGGTTAGATAAAAATTAACAAGGATACAGTACACAGTTTATTCATCTTACCTTACCGTAAGAAGTCCTACTATTTTAAATCACTTAATTGGAAAAAAAAGTTATACCTAACCGGATTCTCTTCTCATTTTGAACAAAAATAGTAGGTACTTTTGTACTAGGTGCTATAACGTATCAGAAGGGTTTACAATCATTGATGTATCAATCCGATCCGAACCGAACTGAACCGCTTGAAACGATGATGATGAAACGTAAGGGTAGGTGGAAGGCGAACAGGACCAGAGATGGGCAAAATACCGGGTTTTTTCAAAATACCCGGTGTTTTGGGTTAATACCCGGTAAAAACCTTGAAACGGGTATTTTCAAGGGTTTTTTCAATTTTCAAGAGATATTTGTCATTGTTGACCTTCAATTGATTAAAATGTAAATAGTATTGGTTATTTACACATATTTCAATTATATTAATTTGAAAATACAGTTATTTTCTAGTAAAAAAGTGAAAAATAAAAATCTAATACGTTTTTTCTATAGGAGTCTGACTTTTGGAGTTTGAGGAGTCAGGCAGGTTCACATGAATGTTTTTTTAACCGACTTCAAAAACGGAGGAGGTTCTCAATTCCGTTGAATTTTTTTTAAATGTTTGTTACCTCAGAACTCCGTCATTTAGGAACTGATTTCATAAATTATTTTTTATCTAAAAGGATATACTTCCAGATTGGTCCCATTTAATTTTCATTAAACTCGGTTTAGTACCTAGTTAAATTTTTTTTTTGACGTGCTGCTCGTGCCGTCGTAATTATTTGAATTTTGGTGGGAGGACATTTGTTTTTTCTTTCTTTTGTTTTATTTGTTGCACCGGTCGCACCTTGGTGGAATTGAATATTTGAGATATTGTTGATGTAAAGTTATTTTTAACCGACTTCAAAAAAGGAGGAGGTTCTCAATTCAGTTGTATGTTTTTTTTTTAATGTTTGTTACCTCAGAACTCCGTCATTTATGAACCGATTTCAAAAACTCTTTTTTTTATCTGAAAGGATATACTTCCAGATTGGTCCCATTTAATTTTCATCAAAATCGGTTCAGTAGTTTGGGTTATAAATAGAAATAACTGAAAAATATGCCAAGATGCGGCGTAGCGCCTACCATTTTACTGCTAGCAACGATGCAATATGCCAAGTTGCGGCGTAGCGCCTACCATTTTACTGCTAGCAACGATGACCCTTTGATACCTAAATTATAACATTTTTCTAAAGGCCATGGGGCAATGCAGGTCTCCACTCGCATCAATATAATATGGCTATAAATTAGTTTTGTTATTTTTAAGAAGTTATTTGTTCTATCGAAATCTCTATTGCAGCGGGAATTATAAAAATACAATATAAAGTCATTATTTTGATGACACGACAAGAAAACGGGACTGTGACATCTTTTTTTTCCTTAATAATATAAGGTTAGAAAAGTCTAAAGACTCTTTGGACAGTTTGCTGACTCACAAGGCAGATGAACTCCGAACTAAAAAATTTTTTTTTCTTGAGGTAGGTACCTAAATAAAATAAAACAAGTGACAATATAGCTAATAAAATAAACATGAAGTATTATTTAGATTAGGTAAAACCTTCTTTTTCAATCACCTCTTCCCAATCGCAACAGGCCATGTAAAACTTTTTTAAAAAAAGAACGTCCCTCTATAATGTTTGCGGGAGTTCTGATAGAACTTGAAAAGCGCACGCATTTATACTTTTTATCTGGCTTTTCTTTCATTGATTTTCCGGATTTTTAACCGATAAAAATATGGAAAATACCGATAAGAAGTATGAGAATGGTGCATCAACAATATGTTTAGACCCTAGAAGGAGAAGATTGTTGGTGCAGGCTCAACCAGTTATAGCCCCAATTCAGGTATGTTTGTGCTATTTTATTTTATTTTCATGAGACGAGTGACGAAACAAGTCCACTCCACGGAGGAAGTACCTTTTGTGGCATTGTAGCGCGTCCATCTCAGACGCTCAGCGAACTATACAGAGCTATGATGGATGTTTCAATATGTGATAAAACCCGATTCGAGGAACTCCGTAGAAGAACTAATATCGACATATTAGTTATTTTAGAGTTTTGTTTGTTTATTTTTTTATTATACCCTGACTTGTACTCATATCTAAATAAAAGGCAATTCATTCACTCACACCACTACTATCGTTGGCTATTATGTTTGAGTAGGTAGGTAGGTCATGGTATGTACCTAGGTAGGTATACCAAACAAACGTAACAAACGATAGTATATATGATATTACTTATCACAAACTTCGAGAAAAGCCGCAGGTGAAAGCTAGTAAGTCAAACAAATACAAACTGTCAATTAAGTCATCGAAAAATACCATTTTCTGGCAGACCATAAAGTAAGGGCCAACGCACATCTATCGACAAAACTGTTTTGTCGCGTACTTAGTGACGTGAAAATAAATTTTCTGTTATAACGAAAACAGCATATGATGAATGCTTCCTCGTCATATGCTGTTTTCGTTGTAACGAAACTCACATCAATTGACACGACAGTCTTTTCTTACGTTTTTTTATTAATAGGTTCGCAAAACAGCCGTTAAAACAATTTAATTAAATAATTAAATTGGCCGAGCGGCCTTCAAAAGCAAACATGCATGCATAAAATTATGTTTACCTATCTATTATAGCATTGTTTAGTACCTACCTATTAAACATTGCTTTATACGCATATACCTAGAGAATGAACTGTGCTTTTTTAATAAATAAGAATATAAAGTAATTATGTAGTGTACTTAATAATATTATTAAGTACTTAGGATGATTCTCATTAAATAAGCAAGTAACGAAAACAGCAAATAAAAAGAAGCATATCGTAACTAAAAAAGTTTTACTGAGAAGTTTCACATCACTAACTGTTCGACAAGACGTTTTGTCTTTGGTTTGCGTTCTCCCTAATATGGCAGACAATCTTTGTTTTTTGACGAAGTTTGGATGTCGAATAACTAAGTATTCCCGTTGCTTTTTAATAAAATTATTACGTATATTAAAACTACGTAACAAGTACATTGTAACAAAGAAAGTTTTATTAGTGCGAGTTTAAAAAAATCGGGACCTGGGCTCCATAGATTTTTGCCCCAGACCCTTTATCAAAAATCCCAGTTTGTACATTCAAACCGCATTTAATTGGAGAAAAGCAAAAACCCACCAGTTGTTCCTCTAAAGAATCAACACCAACCACGTGCACGAAATTGCTTATTTTGATTTCCTATGACTTTTATGTGGTGTTTATAGTAACTAGAACATTCCCAATGAACTGTCATCATCATCATCATCATCATCTGATGATGAAGCTGGTAGTCGAATTGAAGTCAGTTTTTCCAGTTTTTTAACTTTTAAATTATTTATGCTGGCTTAAAGTTCAGAATGTAGGTGCTCATATCTCCTGTCTCACTCAAGTTTATTAGGAGTATGGTGCAAAGACAAATGTTGAAGCAGGCGACCATACCTTTCTTATGGTAGGGTACTTGTATCTTCTGTCTCACTCTAACACTGACTGATCGATTTGTTCTCCCACTTGCGCTGGTATATTGCAAAAAATTTTTCGGTGGATCTATTTTGGGGGTGGGGTAAACATGGGAGAAATATGAAACCCCCCCTATCCCCTCCCTTCTTTGACTTTTAGCTCGTAACTTTTAAACGGTAAGACTTAGGAGGGTTGGTTTTTGAAACAATTTTTTTTCTGTGGATCAACTTCGAGAGGGACGGTGACCATGGGAAAAATACAAAACCCCCCTTATCCCCCCCTTTCTTTGAGTTTTAGCTTGTAACTTCTAAACGGTAAGACTTAGAGGGTTGGTTCTTGACACGATTTTTTTTCTGTGGATCAACTTCAAGAGGGACGGTGACCATGGGAAAAATACAAAACCCCCCTTATCCCCCCCCCTTTCTTTGAGTATAAGCTTGTAACTTCTAAACGGTATTACTTAGAGGGTTGGTTCTTGACACGATTTTTTTTCTGTGGATCAACTTCGAGAGGGACGCTGACCATGGGAAAAATACAAAACCCCCCTTATCCCCCCCCCCCTTTCTTTGAGTATTAGCTTGTAACTTCTAAACGGTAAGACTTAGAGGGTTAGTTCTTGACACGATTTTTTTTCGGTGGATCAACTTCGAGAGGGAGGGTGACCATGGGAAAAATACAAAACCCCCTTATCCCCCCCTTTCTTTGAGTTTTAGCTTGTAACTTCTAAACGGTAAGACTAAAGTTCTTGACACGATCTTTTTTCGGTGGATCAACTTCGAGAGGGACGGTGACCATGGGAAAAATACAAAACCCCCCCTATCTCCCCCCTTTCTTTGAGTTTTAGCTTGTAACTTCTAAACGGTAAGACTTAGAGGGTTGGTTCTTGACACGATTTTTTTTCTGTGGATCAACTTCGAGAGCGACGGTGACCATGGGAAAAATACAAAACCCCCCTTATCCCCCCCCTTTCTTTGAGTATTAGCTCGTAACTTCTAAACGGTAAGACTTAGAGGGTTGGCTCTTGAAACAAAAACAGGTAATTACAAGGCGCTTCAGTAAATATTGCTAAAATCTAATAGATCTTTCTATAGGTAGAGTTGACAGGTACAAGGTGCATCAGTACTAATGCCGAAATCCTAAAATGCTCGTATCTCATCTCCCACTGTAGGTAGGTACGAGTACAAGGTGCTTCAGTAAATATCGCTCAAATCGAATAGACCTTTCTAAAGGTAGGGTTAACATGTACAAGGTGCATCAGTACTATTAACAAAATTCAACTAGTGGTTTGATCTCCTATCTCACTCACTCATGGTAGGTATAGGTACAAGGTGCTTCAGCAAAAATGACCCAAAACATTTTTGGACCCCAAATTTTTTTTTGACTTCAATTTTTTTAACCCTAGTTTTTTTTTTGACCCCAAATTTTTTTTGACCCTAAATTTTTTTTTGACCCCAATTTTTTTTACTTTAATTTTTTTTAACCCAATTTTTTTTTGGCCCAATTTTTTTGACTCCAAATTTTTTGACCCCAATTGTTTTTACCCTAATTTTTTTTACATAGTACGACGTAGGGTTTGGTAAAAGTTGGTAGGGGTTTACAGGATTTGTAGGGGTTATAGGGGTATGTACGGGTTGGTAGGGGTTTGTAGGAATTGGTAGGGGTTTTTAGAAAAAAGTATAAGGTAAAAAAACCCGCTCGCGAGCTGCATGCAGCTCGCGCACCACGCAACCTAGTTAGCTTTATAACGCTTCTAATGAATAAATTCAGCTAGGCGCGTGGTGAACCGTGCAAACGACAGGCTTTCAGTCAGGATTTTACTTAGCAGGTTCTGAAATGTACCACTCAAAAGCGCGTCCCAGGCTCTGTTTACTACTCGTAGCGACATCTACTTGTCAGATTTGTACTAAGGTCTAAGAAGCACGGGTATAGTATCGCATTTTTCCAGAGAATTATTAGAACGACTAAGTTCTCAAACTAAAAGTCAAACGACCTTATCTTGGAAACTACTCATCTTGGACTTCTCGTTCCATAACAAAATGAAAGAGACAATCTACAATGACCATTATATTCTTCCTGCATGTTCTTGAGTATTTTCTACCAAAATTTACCAAAATATGGTTGGATCCAATACGGTGACAATAAAACCTTCGTAGGAATCACTGGTTCACAGCGAACTGTGAACTATTAGGTATGTATGGATTTCGGAGCGGGTCGATGTAGTGAGGATGTATTGGAAGTGTTTAATGTGCAGATCTAACAAAATATACGCCTAATACCACCAAGAGATACCTTACGGAATACGGTAGACAGACACTAGTAGGTAGGGTATCACTTGGTGGTAAAAAAATGTTTTTATTTTGCGTAAATTTTGTTAGACGCTGCACGGATACGGAGTTTCATTGTTTTTCTTATGTTTAATACATAAAACGTTAGTAAATTTATTTTTTTCTGGTTGTTTTTATTTATATAACCCAATAAAATTAGGTAAGCACTCTAGAACAGTAATACTTTCTTTGAAAATCGTTTTTACCCGCGAAAATACCCGATTTTGGGTATTTACCCGGTAAAAACCCGAATCGGGTATTTACCCGGTAAATACCTTTTGGGTAAATACCCAGCGCCCATCTCTAAACAGGACACAAACATTAGCATGCGTAGACACGCGCGCGCCGGAAGCCGCGCATGGAACATGGCCGCCATTGGCCGCTCACTTATATCCAAGATGGCGGCACTTACGATGAATCGATAATAAACGACGATAACCGATTTCATATTTCGATTCCATTCTTGGGTACCTCCTGACCAAATCAAAAGGCGTGATGTAACCCAGCTAGCCATATCAAGAAGACTAGGCCATCAAAATGCAAGCCGTAACACTCAGATCTTTGAGCGTCCCAATTTGGTCTTACGAAATCGATGGTAGGTACTTAGTTGAATCGCTTAGATATTAGGATCTACTGTGTTTGTTATAAGGAGAGGTCGTTTGAAATACAGTCCATAAAATATACCTACCCACCTACCAATACCAACTACGAGTAGGTGCCTACGCTATTAATGTGTCATTTTCACAGGGTTTCTAGCATAATCTTTGGAATACCTAGATCAAAGATGCAGGAGGTCTTCAAAAACAATCGGGTACCTATATACATATAGGTCTAGTTGTCTTATGATAGGCCCATAGCTTTAGAGTTCTAGTGTCTTCAAAGTCTGTGCATGTATGAGTCAAAGAATCTAATCCAAATCTTCCCACATGTCTCTCCTTGTCTGAGTAAAATCTGCCGGGTGCGGATATCCTCAATGGGAAATAAAGTCATGATTGATGCGTTCTAGTCAGCTATGTTCTGTGGGCAATTACCTCCCATAAAAAAGTTTTGTGGTTCGACTAGTTGGTAACTTATTCCTATTCTGTGTTAGTAGTGACAATCGAGTGGGCATAGTTTTTTCACCTACCCTCCGAAACGGTTGAATGCACCACGCTCCCGCTGCGTTACGTACGACAACCGCAAAGACTGCTCTACCACGTCTTAGGTTTAATCCTGGTTTTTTTATTCAAAGCAGAGCAACATGAACCTTCACGAAGTTGACAAAAGTCGGTCAGTGAAATTTTTACCGGACTGTTGACTTACAGGGTGTCATAACAGGTTATTCTTTATGTCTAGGGTATAACTTAGACTCTAGGCTAGGTTGTTGATCGAGCACATTAAAATATTTTAAGCGTTATATAAGGTAAAAGGATCGATTATTTAACCACGGGCCAACGAACTAGGTTACTCGCCATCCTCATCTGGATCAGCAAGCATCGATTACTGTCTCACAATAATCGGATAAATGTGACGTAGGTATCAGATCGTGACGTGGCGCGAGCGCGCGAGGAGCCGACCGCGGCCGCTGACCCGGGCCTGCGCCTGCGCGTCCTGGCCAACGCGTTAGTTATTCTGCATGGTGACAGATAATACGTACTGAATGCATTCGAACCGAGCGGAAACATGAAACATCAATGGAAACAGGGCATCTACCTTATCAAATTGATGGAATTTATGAATAAAAATTGGATTGATAAACGATATAAACCAGACGTTCACCTTTTGTTATTTTAGCAATATTATCCACAGCTTTTTAGAGAAGCTCTAGATAGCTCTAGCTGTGTGCTCTAGCCTTCAAATGATCCCACATCCTACAAAGATATGGTGATTCTGATGACGCATTCTAGACTCTAGAGAGTGCCTTGACAGAATCTCAAAGATGTATGCTAGGTACAAGGTACCTAGGTTGGTTTGTTTTATATTGTAAGAGCTATTGTTCTATAACAGCCTACAGTCACAATCATAGTCGATTCTCGTATACATAGGTAGGTATAGCTCAGCTAAACAGGAACCGAGTGAATGGGAAGTTGTACAATTTCCACCTCCGCCTAGCATGATATCACCACGCTGGAATGGAGGGTCAGTGTGAGTTTATGCAGACATCCTGTACTATTCCGAACGTCTAATGATTCTGTTATGAAAGCTTCTTGGTTTCAAGATGCTGGGCAACGCTCTTACCTACTTTGTTTTAAAGCAGAGTGAAATTAATGCGAGATTTTACCTGACATGACTCGCGTCCAAGCAAATTATGAACTAGGTAAGTATTTATACCTAACAGTATTCTATCAGCGACTTGTTATGAAAATGCGATGACAGTAGGGGGTAGGTAAAGAATTCGAATAGCAGATAACTTCAGTCTAGTCTAGGGTATTTCGGAGAAATTCGTAGTTCTCATTTCCTAGAAATTTAGATCAAGAAAAGTCAGGAAGTAAATAAAAACTTCTCGGTTTTCCCAACTCTAGCTCTGCATTTTCTTCCATATGAAATAGGAACGTTATTTGATTAAATATCTCTACCAAACTATATCGATTTCCGTTTACCTAAATGTTACTATAAAATCAAATGGGAACCTATCGAGCTATTTATATGTCAACAGGGTATTAATTATTCATCACTAATTAGCAGTTCTGTATTGAAGCGAAGCGGCAGATCAAGCGGTAGGCCCATGCCGGAAACAGGAAGGGGGCAATCAACATTCCTAAAAATATCACACATTTGGTGTTCATCCGGCGAACCGCGCCGCCTCGTCGTCGCCGACGCGGCCGTCTCGGTACTACACACATGTCTGCAAACTACGACGATTCGGTTCTCTAAGTTTTTCAAACAATTCTCTGCTCTGAATTCCTAAAAACTTTTCTGTAAAAATAAAAATACACCTAGGAAATCATACGAGCCGAGCAGCGTTCGTATGACTCGGCTGTTTGTTCGCTATGATTAATTCGAGCTCTGAGTAAATAATGAGCAACACACTAAACGAGAACCGAAACCAATATTGTGTACTTTGGTAGCTTATCATGCTATTACAATGTGTAAAGCTGTAACCGATAACATCGACCTTCCTATCGAAAAAAGCGTTCAATATTTATCGTTAGGTATGTCATGGTAATAATTATTTATTGTCCGGTTGCACGGTTGATAGGTATTTAATGATTCTAGACGAGTACGCTTCTAGTACTCGCCGGCACATAATTAGATAATTTCTATTATTTATATGCGGTGGTGCGCGTGCGGCCGGCATAGACACGAGCGGTGCTTCCTCCGTCGTCGCTTGGCTACGGAGAAGCGGGTCCGCGGGTTCCCGCTAAAGAGGATGTGACCATCGCCAACAATCATTTAATTCACAAAAACTTCCTTAGTCGTGATCGTTGGGAGCTTTTCCTGCCGCCTGACCACGTATTCCGCTTTTCATTTCCTCTGTGGTAATATCATTAAACGTGTCAGCGTACTAATGAGATACGGGATCGAATCACGATCTATCGATAAAATACGTACCCGGTCTTACCTATGTACCTACTTGTTTATGGTGAGTATACCTAAACGGAATATTAATTAATCTAATAGTGTGGGTAGAGGATGCGAGTATTTACTCAGCCATTCATTCATTAATTACATGATGACTTGGGCCTGGCAAACTAGATAAACAAGGCGACTAAATATTTAACGTATAAGAAAATCAAATGAATCACTACATTGTATGTACGAGTACGTGTGTTGTGTACATTTTAATGAGAATTAAGGTCGTCTTTATCTAGGAGACTAGTTCAATTAAACCCTCATTCATAAAATTAGGAATAAATAAACGTAAGTAGGTATTCGGTTTCTTGACTATAAGACAATAATAGGTACAGGGGTATCAGCAAATACATTTAACTTCTCTAAAAGTCCCAAAGATTACAAGAAGACATAAAAACCTAAAATAATATAGAACTGAATGATTTTGTTTTCTTTATTTCGATGTTAATTTGCAAATTTTTTTTTCAATGTAGTACATAATTTACTTGCTGTTGGTATTAGTAGGTATATAATAAACCAATATAGGTAAGTAAATGATTTATTATAATGCTCTACTAACTGCGTCAAGGCGTCTCGCAAAATGTTTGTTATTTAAAAGATACACGTACCGCCATCTATTGAGAGAATTGACAAATAATTGTATTTGTTAGAGTGGGCTATTTATTTTTGGTACCTATAGTTAGTTATAAAACATCGCACGCGTTTCTAAAATATTTTATTTAAACTTAAAATTAATATTACTTACAAGAGATGGTGTCTGGTAAGACGTTTATTATTTTTAATAAGTATGGTTTTTATTGTATGAAGAAGTGATGTGCAACTGCATAACAATTATTTTTGTAAAGAAAACAACAAACAATATTCTTAATTTTCACGAGGGTTTCCGTAAACAAGAAATAGCTACATATTTATTCTAAATGTCTCACATTTCGTTATGATATTTTTTCATACTACATAACTAATATTGAAAAATTGTGCTACCAAAACAGGCAAAAAAAGCAAATACCGCTGCTGGATTTGAATATATCACATTAATAGTAGATTGATAAAATTTAATAATAGTTTATGCAGGGTGTAAAAATATTACTTCCGGAAACTGGTTAGACATTTTAATCACCGGAAACCAAACTTTTCAGAATTAAGCTTTTATGTTGCAGTGGTTTACCTTACCTTTACACTGCAGTAAGATAAACTCAATAATAAATAATTTATTGCGATCCTATTTAGTTTTCAGGAGTAGTTTTCTTACACCCTGTACCTACATAAACTCGCATAATGTATGTATCATATTAGGAGAAAAAAGTGTTTCTATTAAATTATAAATACCTTCAGGCAATGGAATAAGAAAATGCAAACTTATTATAGTTTGCACTAAACAGTTGACTAGTAAATGCAATCCAATTGGACGATTAGATTATACGTAAAAAAGTCTCACGCGAGATGTCGTGATGAGAATATCTCCGTCGAAGAACTTTGTTTCAATGACCACATTGCCACTGGAAAAAAAAAAATATTATTATTTTTGTTGATTTCGGACACAATTTTACTGAAATTATTCAACTATCAAGAGATCCTACTACCATTACATACCCCTCAACAGGGTTATATTTTTTATTTAGCACTCATTAATATTAAAATAATATTAATTGACTCTGCCATGATTACTTACTTGAGTACATTAGCAGGCATCATCTGAGATTCCGGAGCAGACTCGATAACAGATTGCCAAGTGTTGGTAGAGCAAGCAATCACATAGCCAAATTCAAAGAACCATTCTTCCAAGCAGCGCCCTTTGAAGAGAACTTTCTAAAATAATAAAATGAATATTTATAAACGTATTGAGATTGACTAGTATACATAGACCTATTAAGGTTCCTATACCTATTGAATCCAGGGGGTGTTAAAACAAGGTATCAATGCTCACCATTAAAAATTTAAATTAAAACGAATTTGTTTCCCTCTACAAAACCATTGGTCTCAGTGTAAAGCTAAAGCTCTATGTGACATCATTGTGAGGCTATTGTCACTCAGGGCCACAATCAGTAACGCGAGAACCCTCATTCCCAAAGTAGATGCCAGACAAAGGAATAACAATATTCCATTGATTGATTTCAACACAGAACTCTATTTATTCAATAAATATATTTTTTTGTCCATATAGTAATCTTTTAAATATTTAGATCTATAGTTAGGTACCTGTTCTAAGCGGAATTTTTCCATAGACTCAATGGAGCTGAAGTTCATTTCTCTGGACACTACTCGGCACTTCAGAATGCGCTTTGGGACCCGAGCTTCGTGTTCCACTTCAGGACTGGACAAGTCTTCATTGTGTTGCCATAGAATTTTCCCTGCAACATTTTGCTACATAGACTATGTAATTAAATAGTAATATTTACCGTTTGTGTTGAATTTGTATCTTCCATCAGATGTGGGTCTGCTTTAGATTGTGCTAGCACAGAATCTAAGGTAGCTATCATGCTCTACTGGTCTACGGACAAGTTTATTTAGACAGACTCCTATGGGACAGACATATTTGTTAGCCGAGTCAACATTCCTGCCTACAAACATAAAAAAATTAAAGAAATATAATCTGTTTAGATTATAAGCAAGTTAGGTGTGTAGACAGTCGGGCTTAAAGCACAAATCTCCAGCAAGCGTAAAATAACAGAATTTCTGTAAGTTAATTTGATCTTAGAATTGTAGCCACTTACCACTGTCCCCATCACGTAGGTTCATCCAGTTACTGTTTATGAAATGGTCAAGAAAATTGCCAGATATATTGTTATAATAAGCAAAGTTCGGTGCACTGTGTCCAGGATAATCTACTACTTAGAATGACTACTGCTAAGTACACTGAAGGCCCTAACATGCTGCAGAGGTCATGAGATATATTGAATCGAGCACACAATGATTTTTGTAACTTGTAGGTACTTATGTCTGTAGAATCAACTTATCGCGTTCAAACTTCTCGCTACTGTTTATTTGCAACAAGGATACAGGTTCTCAAAAGCAGAATCACAAAGATAGAAGTGACTTGACTACTTTACCCACTAGGTCTGTGACCTAATTTTTATTCAGTTATCTTAGAACTAGTTGGGAGTTAGTTAGACTGATATCGGCCCAGGAGGCTTGTGAACCTCATATTTATAAAGGATACACTTGAAAGCCTTTCAGGATAGTCTCCACGCGTTCCTGCTGAGCAGCATCTGCAGGCAGAACCTCAGTCATGGTTGTCTTCTTTTCGTCGACTTCTAAATGCTCTACTGATATGCTTAAAAGCAAGAAACAACCTCGGAGTTTAAATCTTTCCTTGTTTTAATAAAAAAGCATAATATTTCCACGATACAAACAAGTAGAAAACATCCAATTCAATCCAGTCCAACCAAATCAAATAAAACATTTGATGATGACGTAATCATGGCATGACAATGACGTAGGTACGTGACAATGACAATTAGGTAACAGTAGCGTTGACATTTATTTTACTGACTCTCCTTATGGGCCCGGTCCAGTCGCTGTTAGTTTTGCCAAAAACGCACAAAACGATTAAGAGGGCTATCACAGTTTGGCCGCGATTCAAGGGCTGGCGCGCGTCTGAGTTCGTCTGAGAGTCTGAGATCGCATTTCATGCAGTTTTAAATTACGTTTATTCAATATAATAAAATGAATTATTTAAATAAAAAGTATACAATTTTATTGATTATGAACTAACGTTTATTTTGATATAATGTTTACTTAATAATATTAATGTAGTATGGAGAAATTAACGGTTAATTCTGAACGTTTTTAGCAATTTTATGGTTTTGAATAGATTTTTTTTGTAGATATCCCATACTTATTTCTGAATTCCGGGGCAGCTACGGTCAATGGCAGTATATAAGAGATATTTGTAGATATTTTTCATTTCGTTTGCTTTGCACAGTAGTTCAATCCAGGAGCTTGAAAAATGTGTCTGCGCGAGTTTTATTAAAAACTTGTTTCGGAATTTTGGCTTTATTTAAATATATAAGGAAAAATTGCAAAAAGCGAGGCCGCTACGGTCAATGCGAATAACTATTCTACATCATACAATAAATCGAAATTATCTAAGAGTTTCAGTTTCAGAGATCCAGAACGTCAAAAATGGGCATTTTCACGGGTTGACCGTGATATCCGCCATAAGGTAGGTGTACATTCGTAAAATAGCCGTTCTAGTTGGACAAAACGAGATATTCGATTCAGGAACGGTAAGCATCTCACGCACGCACTACTCTCAACTCTCATCGTCTATTATCTGAAAAATTCTTCCATGTTTATATTTTTATTCATATTTACGAACTCCATGTTAAAATAATCCAAATAAAACAAAAACCACTACAGCATAAATAAAGTGAAATCTAAAACGAAAAAACAAAAACTAGCAAATTATTCTGTGATCATAATCAATCATATCAGCAACTGGCTTGTGTATCATCAGCAACTTGTCCAATCTATGATCATTGATCAGAATGATCAGCAATTAGTTAATTATGATATCAATTAGTTATCTATAAATTGTTTGCAACGGTTTGTAGATAGCTCAACTGTTTCATGTGTATTTGTGTGTGTGTATATTTTATAAATATTGTAAATACTGTATTATTCATAATTTTTTCAGAGCGATTGGAACGGCATTTCTGATCGAAAATAACAAAATTATACCAACTGGAACGCACTACAAAAAAAATTAAGATGAATTGACAGATTTGTTTGACAGAAAATGTCAATTTGACAGATTGTAGAAGAAAGAAGGACAAATTGATTGTATTTTTTGTACCTGTTTCATAGAAATAAATAGAAGTTCTCTTGGAAAAATCTTATTTACAGAAACTATTTAGATAAATACGACAAATCCCCATGTCGTTACATTCATGTGACTCTACAATCGAGAGAATATTTTGAACTGGGAGATCAATTTCTATGAACCCAAACAGCAATTCGGACGAAGCTTCAAGGTAATTTATTTCTAAAGCAATTACGTATTATTTCAGGCGTAGTTCCCCTGTTTCTTTATTCGCTATTTTAGAACGAGACTGAATGAGTCGATGCCCAACAAATTGTTTAGTTGTCCGTAAGATTTAATGACAAAAGTAAGGTTATGCATTACTTGCTATTTTAGTCTTTGTTGTGGTAAGGTATTATATTCATCAATCAAGTATTTATCGCTAGAAACCACTAAAGGCTTTCAGCCTAGTAAGTAGCCACAGCGATACATCTGAATGATCTGCCAAATTACACCAGCTTGGCTAGACTGTATTGTAAGGTATTGTTTGATGCTTATTGTTTCCATAAATGAAGGGGGAACGAAGCATCGTCGTCAGTAAACTCTACCCCGAGGAACCCCAGACAGCCGTGCACAGCAAGTTTATGTACTGGTGCTTGCGACGAGGACGAATCAGAGGAAGAAGGAGAACCTTTTACTTCAGACACCATGAAGCGAGCTGCAGCAAAACAGTTGATCGAGAGATATTTTTACCAGCTGCTTGACGGTTGTGGAAATGCAAATTGTGACAACCAAAATTGTGCTTCAAGTGGAGAGGTAAAATAACTACTTACTGACAAATATTTTTTTATTATACTTATAACATCATACATATGAAAATATTTAAAATTTTGATTTAAATACACACTTTGACTGGGCCTACATATATTTGGGCAGCACAAAGCATGCAAGTAAAACTGCACCTCGAAATAAGCATATTGAAAATCACTCAAATTTGTAAGCAAAGTTCAAAAAATCTGTATGTTCATTCTGACAGAATAATTTTATATTTATTTTTCAGGCCAGGAATTTGTCTCCAAACGAAGCTGCAGCTGAGGCGATAAAACTTTTTTCCAAAGAGGCTCGTCTCTGTGATAGGTTGCCCAACAAAGTACCAAGAACTGATTCTCCTGATAGCCCCAGTCAATCCTGTGCTAGGTAGGTATGCCACTATAGATTATTGGTTTTAGTATAGACAATTTAGTTGATTTAGTTGATTCAATAAATGTAATCTTTTAAATAAATAAAAAATTTATTCAGTGCAGTCTTAAAACTACATCATTCAAAGTAATGCAACTATCCCTTAAAAATCTCATAACATGTCTCATCTCAATAATCTCATTTCCTCACTTAAAAAATATTTATTAATATTAATAAAAATATTTATTTCAGTACTACATGCTCTGTGTCCAATCCCACTTTGGAAGATGTTGACATGACAGACCTGTCTGCAACTGTGAAAGAAAGCACCTCCAAGGAAGAACCACAAACTAGTCAAAATGTATTACAGAAAAGTACATCCAAAAGCAGCAGTCACAGCAGTAAGTAACAAAACTAGCCACTATTTGAGGTTTTGCATACAAAATACTTTAATTACAAGTACTTAAATTCCAAGGTCCCAAAGTATGTATGTTATCCAAGTTTCATTCAAATTGATCTATCAATTGCAGAGAGTTTAAATCATAAATATACTCTCAATCTATACATATAAATTATTACTATTATGCTTTAACCTTTGGTGTGCTGGAATGTAGATCCACACGAGACACAATACATTTTATATTATGTCTGAAATCCTGGCATACATTAATGGTTAATGGTTGTATTCTACTTGTTACAATGAATGGTTTCTATTAGAACTTACTTCAAAATCATTAGGGTACCTACCAATTATTATCAAACAATTTACTAATGAAACTAATCAACTAAATAACCAATCAGCCAACTTTTAACAACCCTTAGATAGGCTTTGTCCATTGAACAGTCAACTAGTCAAGTGACACTTCCTAGACTGTTACATTAGATCTTGTATTTGCACCGAGTACATAAAAAACAATGGATTTAAAATCAAGATCCATAGATCTACTCAGAAAACTAGACGATTTGATATTATTGTTGCTAGATGGAGCACCGTTGACAGAGGAACGTATATATGAGCTTTGCGATGAGTGCTTGCAAACAAAGCTGAGGCAGCCTTTGATTAGAACTTTGGGTGAGGCTTTTACCACCCCTTCTATACTGGCCAGGAGTTTTGCTAGAAAAGTGGGGGAGCCAAGCAATGATGAAGGGGGAGAAAGTATGGGTGAGTTGAAAGACTTTGTGCTACATGCATAAACACAACAGTGCTCATGCTGTTTTAATCCCTACTATTTTTTTAAATTTTTTGAGATAATTGGAGACCTCCCAAATACTTCTATTTTTCCCTACCTGGGACTATCACTTATTTTTGAAATAAAAATAAGTTAAAGAAAGTTAAGATTTTTTTCAGATAAAGAATCCAAAGAAATGAGTACATCTAGTGATCCAGACAAAGACATAGACAGTGTATTAGGCCCTGGCCTAGATGTGGCTTCATGTCGCAGAGCATTTCAGTACCTTGCCCAAGTAAGTACTTTCCCACTTCCTACTCATAAGTGCTCTTATTGCCAAAATGAACCATAATTTTATTTATGCAGTGTGGAAAATTAAATTGAAGTAAAACGCCGCTGGTATCGACCCTACAATGCAACTATTACAGTGACAATTTTTTTTTAAATGATTGTTTGTGCAATCTATTCATTTTGTTTCAGGTAAATACAAAGTAGTAATAAAAGTCCCATATTGATAAACACCTTATAGACTAACATAGACTATAAATAAATGCTATAAATGTTTTATTTTACAGGTGCCATCAGATTATTACAGTTCAGCTTTAGTGACAGCCCTAAAAACACTTGCCGACAGCATGGAAATCGACCTGAGGATAACCAAGCGGATGAGCGTAGAGGAAGCCGTCAACTGCTTCGTTATTGCATTCGAGGTGCCAGATCTGGGATGCAGTGATTATTTGGACATAGCGCTGCCTGCGTTGTGCCATGCTGCAGAACACTTGCCAATAAAAGGTAATGCAACATGACCTAGTATTTCAACTGACTATTGTAATCAGTATTAGTAACTCATTTAAGCTATAAATCCTGGCAAATCTCATTTTTTATACCCTGTATAAAAAGTGGAATTATGCGTGTCTCGCCTCAGTTTTCCTTCGCCACTTGGAATTTGAGAACACTAGTATGTGCAATGATTCATTGAAATACTCAGTTATTCTTACGTTATAAAAAATTGGCGATCGTTTTGAGTAACCATATCCTAGAAGAACGACCAAGAAACATACGGCTTGGTTCCTGATAATGTCAACATAATGAGGAAGAAGAGTATCATTTAAAAAAATGTAGATTAACAAAAGCCTCATAGGGCCTGATAGAAGGACTGTCGTCACTTCTTTACGTAGTAAAGTTTAAATTGCAGCTCAAGCAAAACTAGCGCGCGCCTGGGCCCAGCATTGTCAAAAGAATTTACAGCACATTCTGGAAACTCTACAACAGTTGATCACTCTGAGAGTCATCTCTACTAACTATAACCGGCATTTCCAAGTGCAGGACGACGACAATGTCACTTCTGCTACTAAGCTTATGAAAGTAAGACCTCTGGTGGGCTATTCTGATTCATTCGGAAACCCTTTTCGAATCGATATCGAAAACTTTCGATGTAGATTTCAAATATAAAATTCGACATATCCTTTGAAACCGATCCGACAAGGCTTTCGAATGAATCACAATAGCCTACTTCCTACGTGTTTTGATGTGACCAGAGTGTTTTTGGTCTGGTTGTCAACTTTTGCAGAATTTCGTTATTTATCGTCTCGGTCACTCCCCCTTACGATATCTCCTTATATTTATTTGCTTGGAAGCACCATAATAGTTTTACTTTGTTACAGATAGTGTATTATGCAAACTTACTAGCCGGCGTGATGGAACCTAATACTCTTCGAGAAGAACCAATCGAGATAACGAATCAACAAGATCCATTGGATGATGTGCTTGGTCATTTGTACCCGCCTAACTCAATGAAAGGCTCGAAAAATATGCAGCATGATGACCTATTAGGTATATTATTATATTCTTGTGACTTTTGAATAGGAATGACTAACTATTTACACTAGCTTTTTGTGAAAGGGTTCGTCTGGAAAAGTATGTACTACTTATGGGCACATGAGTCTTGCATCAGTTGCAAAAAGAGCGACAGATTGGACATTTTGGTCCAATCTGTCTTCCCTAGGGCGACAGATCAGGGTGACAAAAGGGAATAATTCAACAATACCTTTACTGCTCAGAGTTATGGACGCATTGCAATACCAGAAGGAGCAAATTGTTCTCAATCGGTGGACTATTTAAAAAAACTTGGACAAGTTTTTCACAGTTTCATAACTATGTTTTATTTTCAGCAATCGAGTTAGGTATACACGTTTTGGATGCTAGAAAGCCATATTTACCTTTCGAGGAGTTTTACAACGAACCTCTTAGTGATACTATTGAAATGGATATAGACTTCGGTAATTATAGAATGGAAATCGGTAGAGGTAAGTTAATTTGAATTATACCATTAGATAAATTGGTCATGGGTGTCAAAAATGTTGCCGTCCCTTTCTCATAACTAAAACGACAAGGACGGCTATAGTTTTAGCGCTGTCAATTTAGGTAAGTTTAGAAAAATGCAGTAGAATCGACACTATGGTGCACGTATCGTGTGAGTGATAATAATTCCTACACCGAACCTTCAGTTTAGGTACAGGATAAAAAATTACTTCATCTAGAAAGCTTTCTTTTATCGTAAAACAAATTTAAAACGACTCTAACTGTGGAGCATTCGGGGCTAATCTGCTTGACTAATCTACAATGCTCTATTCTATTGTATTATTTATTTTATTGCAGGTAAAAAATTCGCGTTCCTAAAATATCCGTTTATCCTAACCGCCGCGACAAAGTCGCTTGGCCTCTACTACGAGAACCGGATCAGAATGTACACTGAGCGACGTGTGTCGTTACTTCACGCGGTAGTAGGGGCGTCGGCGCCGATGCCTTTCCTACGGCTGAAAGTACGACGCACGCATATCATCGACGATGCATTAGTAGAGGTCAGTACAGAATTGTTTTTTCTTTGTTAATCTTACCTTATCTGCAATCAGATAGCGGACTTGTTTGAAAAATGTATGTGCACAATGCAGGCAGATATCTTGATGGACCATTGATGTTTGGGATTCAGATGAAGCAGTCTTTTTTTTTCCTCATTATTTCAAGATGGAACTCTTTTTCAGCCACTTTGTTTTCTTAGTATTTTCAAGTAGTCAGAACAATGAATGTAAATAAAGATAGATAGATAAAAACTTTATTGCACACACAGAAAAAAAGAAATTACAGAAAGAGATAAACATAAAAATACAGAGTACAGTGGGCGGTCTTATCGCTAAAAGCGATCTTTTCCAGACAAAGAAGAAGACATAAAATGTTACTAGGTTTGAAAAAGCATTCAAATATTAGCGTTTTGGGTGAACCGTGTGGTCCCTCACCCAATAGACTGATGAAATTATTTCAAGAAGTCGGTTTTCGAAGAAGACCCAAAGACCTTTCTGCAAATCTACAGAGGCCTGTATCCAGCAGAAGACTTCTACAGGCTGATATTATGATGATGTTAGGATGAAGCCTTAGGGTGGTAAATTGCTCAAAAATCAATAAATTCACGCGTCGTCTACACCATCATTTATCAATGTTGAAACTGTTTTCAGTTGGAAATGGTAGCAATGGAGCGAGCGCTCGATCTAAAGAAGCAACTTGTAGTAGAATTTGAAGGCGAGCAGGGCGTGGACGAAGGAGGCGTCAGTAAGGAGTTCTTTCAACTTATCGTAGAAGCCATATTCAACGCTGACTACGGCATGTTCACACAACAGCCTGATTCACTCACTGTATGGTAAGTAAGCTTTCTACAGGCTTAAGGAACTGGCAGAATACCAGCAATGATTGTGTCTATCTTTTGCTACCATCAGAATCTGAGAAATTACAATCAATGTGACGATTTAGCTTACGGTACATTGTCATTTTCATTGTAATTTATCAGATTCAAACATAGACCGTCAGGGGGCAGTTTGTGAACTGTTATTTATGTAAAATGGGGCGTGACGGTGCACCAAATACTGAGTCCTATCAGGCCGTCTACTACAGATTTTAGATCTACGGCAAAAATATTTGGAACAGCTTAATTTTTTAGGACTACCCGCGACTTTGCACGCTTGTACCGTTTCCGCGTATCAAGTGGATTCTTTGAGAAGCTTGAGATTACACCCAACCCGTACCTACTCGTGTGACTTTAGTCCTCAGACGGTTTCACCAAAAATCGTACTAGGCCCTGTGAAACTGACGTGACAGCGTCCTCTTGTCAATTGGCGCTGCTATATAAAATATGGAACTTTAACCCCTCCAAGTCTTCGGGAAAGGTATTATATTACACCCTGTATATCATACATTTTGTTCCCCAGGTTTAACCCCACGTCATTTGAAACCGATGCGCAGTTTACTCTCATCGGAATAGTACTCGGCTTAGCGATATACAATAACATCATACTAGCGGTCACCTTCCCGATGGTCGTGTACAGGAAGTTGATGGGAAAGAAAGGCTCTTTTGAAGATCTGGCGGACTGGAATCCTGTAAGTTTGTTACACTGTTTTTTAAATCTAAATTCGTAGACCAAAATCATAACCATTCTTTTTGCTTCGTCGTAGTCGGGTAAAAAGTGTCAAATCCCAAGAAAAGTCTATAGTACACGCACAACATATTTTTATTCCTCTGAAGTTAGGTGCAGTGCAACAAACGATTGCGCATGTACTGTTGTCCAGAAAAATTTACTTACCTCTATCATTCTTTTTATTTATTGCAGACTTTATACAACGGCCTAAAAGACATGCTCGAGTACGAGGGAACTGACCTAGAAGAGGTATATTACCAGACGTTCAGGATATGCTATCAGGATGTGTTTGGGAATACTTTGTTCCACGATTTGAAAGAGAACGGAGACAACATATTTGTTACTCATGAAAATAGAAGGGTAAGAGGAAATATTTATTTATAAATTATAGTTTACGTGAACTTGTAGTACTTATACGTAAACGTACACACTAGGCATGCTGCCGTGTCTCGATTTTCTATTCAGGCTAATAGGAACCAAACAAAAGATCGTGTGTTCAAATCTGGTCGTGCACCAGTGGGTTTTTCTACTCTGAAAATTAATGCCAGTGCTCTCCAACGGTGAAGGAAAACATCGGGACAAAACCCGCGGCTTAGCTCCGCACATATTGATCTTTATTTCGTGTGGATAAGGCTGACTAGACTGAGAGGATGGTATAGGTGCTGGGCAAGCCTACTACATCTAAATCATGTCCCAGGCACTGCAGCGTCCCGTCCACAGGGGTATGGGTAACAAGTAGCCTCTGACGCTATATAAATCATCTAGATTAGATGCAAAGACCTGATTATAAATTATATATTTTTCATCATTCCTGTCCATCCAAAGGTTGTCTGGAAGAGATCGCTTTTAGCGATAAGGCCGCCCATTGTAATCTCTATTTTTATGTTTCTCTCTTTCTGTAATTTCTTTTTTTCTGTGTGTGCAATGAAAGTTTTTATCTATCTATCTATAAACTTTAGCAGGAGCTATAAACTAGGAACTATTTAAACAGGAATTCGTGGACCTATACTCTGATTTCCTGCTCAACCAATCAGTGGAGATCCAGTTTCGTGCTTTTCGACGCGGGTTCTTGATGGTGACGGATGAAAGCCCACTCGCGGCTCTGTTCCGGCCCGAAGAGGTTGAAATGCTGGTCTGTGGTAGTAAGGTATGTATTCTTCTAGGGTACATAATAAGGGTATTTATTGCCTATCACCTTTATGATTCTCCCCTTACTGACGAATGGACTAAAACGTGTAAGTCTCATTTTCTCCGCGTCATAGGGTGAGATTTTACAAATTGGTCCTACTAGAGCGCGCTTAGCTAATTGGACATTTTCGCCTTAGCTTTTTGATCCCATATGGTGGTACAGTCAGCGCGGATAAGAACTGCAACTTCAACATTGTTTCAGAACTTCGATTTCAACGAACTAGAAAAGTCGACAGAATACGACGGCGGTTACACAGCAGATTCGCAAACGATTAAAGACTTTTGGAGCATCGTTCATAGTCTGGAATTAGACGATAAGAGAAAGCTGTTGCAATTCACGACTGGGTCGGATAGAGTTCCGGTCGGCGGTCTCAGTCATTTGAAACTAGTTATTGCAAGAAACGGACCCGATTGCGATAGACTACCAACTGCGCACACCTGCTTCAACGTCCTTCTACTGCCAGAATACGAGAGCAAAGACAAACTACAAGACAGACTGATGAAAGCAATAAACTACTCGCAAGGCTTCGGCATGCTTTAATATAACCGCTTATAGTTCCCGCAATGAACAAACACAACTCTGTAAATGACCCTGCTGTATTTGTATCGTTTCATTAAAGTTTGTTTATTTATACAGACATCAGACTTTTATATTCTACTAAAATTTATTTATTGTTATACTCATTTATAAATGGTCAGTTCGAACAGGAAGGATATAAAATACTATCCGTCTCTACTTCAAACTTATCAAAAACAAGGACGGAAGTATTTTAATCTAAGGAGTAGCGTTGTTTGGAGTTGGTCGAGTCGATTACTTTTGGCTATTGGAAAATAAACATTATTCTGAGATCCATTGAATAAGGCTTTTGGAGCAGACCTTTGTCCAGCCACGCGGGAAGGTTGAAAAAAGAACAAACTAGCTGAGTTGGATGTTTTATTAGCTAAAAATCTTATTTTACAAACTAGAATATGTCTACAAAAGTAAAGCGAACACCAAAATATTTGGAACATTATACCGCTAAATGCTATATGATTCGAAAAATACTTAATTATATTATTTTACTTACTCATTTTAGACGATTGACATATCCGAATGTTTGATTTGAAATACAGGGTAAAGCTAAAATTAGACTAGCAAGAAAACATGCAGAAGTTGACTTCGAACAATTTCCGTTTCCATAGTGTAGCAAACTATATTTTGCAAGATTTCCTAACAAAATTGAAAAGCAACCTCATAGAACTTGCGAATCTAAACTTAGCTTTAGACGCATGTTCATAATTTTTAGGTTGCAATGGGAAAGCTAGGATGACACAATAATCTTGTGTTGGGGTAGAATCGTCTTGAGGCGTAAATCGTGGACCACAAGGGGAAAGGGGCGACGGCAAGGCGGAGTGGGGGGACGGGGTGTGTTTGTCACATCAGCTGATGCACGCCGGTATTGATGTCTGTGGAAAAGTTGGGAAAAATAGGCGTATATCAAAGTATCCGAAATTAACTAAACATGGCGTGTGCGCTCATGTACGTTATTCGTGTGATTGGAGATGTGCGCTTCGGCAATTTTCGTATTTCCGAAGTAGGTAAAACGTTGTAGCAGCTCTAGATTAAATATATCGCGTTCGTATTTTCGACGGTAGTCGAAAATCACCGAGGCGCATCACTTTTAAAAGTTGGTGTACTAGGTAGGTACTAAGTTAGCCTCAAGTAGGAAAAATCTCTTTGAGAATGTGTAAGTAGGTAAAGCAAGTTTGGTGTGCGAGTGCGAAGATACTGACTGTGATTATATGTATGGTAAGTAAACATTTTCACTTACATTTGATGATTCTGAGGCTTATTCTGCTGGATTGAGGAAGCTCGGGTAAAATTCAAACTATTCTTTTTTGATGGAATTTGCATTTGAAGTTTAATTGGTGGCCTAAAAGAAATTATGAAGCTTTGCATATGGTGATTTTATTATGTAACATGCTAAGAGTGAGCGGTTTTAGTCTAATATTGTGCTAGTTTTAGGTACTTGCAGATCACAGCCGCGTGCAAAAGCTGGTATAAAATAATATAGCACGCCTTTTGTGCCTTTTAAAATTTGAAAAGCGCTGGGACCACTAGACCCGCAGATCAAGTGCAGAAATAGATTTTAGGTGAAAACATTTAAATTGAAAAAGCAGCAATAGTTTTTGTACGACGATGCGCTGCTTTCTTCAGCGTGTCCAGTTGAGAGCCTCACCATGAAATGAGACGGTTTCAAGTAGACCATTCAGTTATTTTGTGTGTTTTCATACCTGTGTGCACGATCACAAGTGCAAGCGGCAGCGGAGAGCGCGGCGGCGGCGGCGTGCCGTCTCGCGTGCTTCGCGCAGAGATCACGTCGCACATCGAAACACGCGGGCGCACTACCGCGCCGGTCGCGCGACGAGCGGGAGAGGGACGCGTATGTCGGGGCGGCTACGCGCTCCACCTGACAACCGGATTATAACAGTGGTGAGTTACTTCATTACATCTTTCTAGCTTTATCTGTCTTGAGATCTGGACCATTTAATGCTCGGTAATGTTCTTTTTCCCATCATCACTTTTTTTTTGTCGTCATTCACATCACAATCTTTCTTAGGCCTCATCTTCCTGCCCATCCCATTGTGGGGTTTCGCTTGGCATATTGCCAAGCCATCTCACATTTACCATATATTACACAATCCATCAGTCTTATTGTACCTACCTCTGCCATTACATTACATCCGTCCACATTCATACCCAAATATTGTTTCTTTACATGTTATGCCCATTATTGTTCATACCACACTAACCGATGAACTCATTTCATATTCCATTCCTTCCAGTTTTGCTCTAGATATAAGTATCCAGTTACCTGTAAAAGAAAAATTATAGTATAGGTAGTTCTAACCTCAAAGCTAGCCTTCCGCCGTCTGCGCTTATTCTCGGTAGGCGCTTGCTCCGGTTTCTTCCGTCTCGGCGGCGGCGGTGGCGAAGCCCCCGCTCCAAACAAGCCGCGCTCCTCCGCCACCCGAATCATGTACTTGGCGTCCAGTCGAGTGATCTCCTGCGGTCAACCTAGTGTTGTGTAACTTCCCCTGTACTATTTGCTTGGTCTTCGTCCAAGACTATTTGGCTTTCGTATAAGCACGGTAAATTACAGTACCTATACGTCTCAATTAATGGCTGACAGTTCTGCCATAGTTTTTATTTCATGAATTAATTGTTAGGCTATTGCTAAACCTACATACCTACAAAAACTAGTTATGCTATCCTATAGTGTCTTTAACCCTGGTAAAATTAAAAGCTACTAACCTTTCTCTGTATAAGTCCGAGGTAGCAACCGTCTCTATCGAGGATGTAATTTATGTCCAGTCCATTGCCCAGGTTAGGTAATGTGCCACTTTCGAATAGATCACAGTTCGGCACCTGTAACATCATCCCACATTATCTCCCCAGCAAGTTGTATGTTTCTGAAGTGGTAGGTTTTATGCTTACGTAGATATTAGGATTATCTTGGTCAGGATCTTTCGGAATGGCTTCAGTACCAGTCTGAGGCAACGCAGGAATCGGTCTAGCCTTATTAGTCCCCGGCCGAGACCCGATGGTATCGTTATCCGTCGGTTTCCTTATGCTGACATTCTCACTTTGAGGTCTGCTTCTATTGGTACTTGGTGGTGAGCTTGCATTAGGTTGTTTTGGAGACTGATCGCTGGCTAACTCTTTTGTGTGATCGTCCTTGTCAAAGTCTGAGCGGGAAATCGTGTTTTCTAACGTGGTTGACGATTCCGTAATGGTAGGATCGGTGCCACCTGCATGTTTTTGAGGACTCTGAAAATGCACATGTGATAGATGACTTCCGTAAATGTCAAATGAATCACAAAATCCTCTAAAGATTAGGAGCAACACTTACACTGATGGTTTGTCGATGCTTCTTCTTTAGCAACGCGTATCGCTCGCGCGCCAGTCTGTTTGCTTCTGCAATTGCTCGCGTCACTTGTGCCTGGTTCTCTGCTTCTAGAGCAGAATGAGTCTCGTACAGTATCAGTTGGATCTGTCGAAAACAACGTTACGCATTACTTTAAAATGTGAGCTTTTAAAAAACTCTTAAAAACTTTTAAAAAATACTTTTCCGTAAATCAGTTTATAAAATACCTGAGGTTTCGACATAAGAGTCCTCAAAGTTTTCTTCTGTTCCTCCAAAATGGATTGAACGCGAGCTTTACCGGCTCCATCTATCTCTGATTCAGTCAAAATCTGTAAAATTTCTTCATTTAAACAATGTGATTTATTTATCAGTCTGCATTTATACTGCTTAGATCTTTATAGCTCAGAAAAATGGCTGGATTTTTCAAACTGACCTCTAACATAGCAAGGTCACCACCGCGTCCACAAACCAAGTCGATTGGATCCGTGACAGCTGAATAGGAATTCGGTGGTGTAGCCAGAGCAGCCACGACTCCGTCCAAAGCGCTGGCCACAGCAGGAGTGTCGCAGTAAACCTGCTCTCTCAAAACTAAGACTGGAGCATCGGAATGCAATGCCAAGGACGCCTCTATTCCTAACTCGCGAAGGGCACCAACATAGCTTTCCACTCTGAAAATGTAATGTTATTCATTGCATGTCGATTGAGTACCTATTGCAAGAAAGTTGCGGCTGTTTAAATTTGCCTCGTGTTTTTATAAAATAGGTCAAGTCGTAAATCCTAAACTAAACTGCCAATTTCCAACAAACGGTTGTAATTTGTTGTTACTTGATTTATAGAGTCAAGATAAGGCCAGCTAAAGTTGTTTAGTTCTGCAACTACACCTAGTCTGCTTTTGTACAAATCTTTATAAATTGCAACATACTTATCCCCAGCCCCAAAAACCACCAGCCGGCCAAGTTCTGGCGTAGCCGGTGCTGCAGGTGCTTTCGCTTTGAGCACTGCAGCGAGCTCCCGGAGCTGAGCCGCGAGGTAGGCGGAACATCGCGGTGATGACGCATGAGTCTGAGCTACCACGCCTCGTAATGCGTTGGCTCGTAATGCCCGGCATAATGTTGATGCTCCTTCACAAAACTCCCGCTCCTATAATTTTAAAACCCAATTCAATTTCAATATTACCTACTATGCATTTTTACAGACCCTAGTCATTCTAGATTCTTAGTTTTGTTGACGCTCAATAAAACAGACCTGTAATACAATAACTCCATCTTTCACAAGATCCAACTGTCCAATTCCTACATCAGCTGGTGGTCTAAGAGTGATGAACCTGCCAATATAATAATGTTTTTATTGGAAGCACTTCTTATCTCTTCATTCGGCTTTACTTTTTCTGGATTTAAAAATTACCTCGGACATACTCGATCAAACCTATACTCGCCAGCGCAGAGCTGCCGAGAGTTACTATAAGAATATCCCAATTCATGTAAGTGCTTCACAAGAAATGCTACTTTTCTGTAAAAAAATAGAATTTAATTAGACCTTGTTTAAAATCATCAAAGTTTATGGTTGTAGTATTAGGTAATGGTACTCGCTTGGCTTTGAAAGTGTTGACCCAACCGGTTACAGTATCTTTATTGACGCATGCTGATATTCGCTCTTCACGTAAATGCTGTGGTAACAAGTCTGACAATCTGAAAACCAATAATATCTTAGCAGTTCTCTTACCTGACTCTAAAAAAAGCTGTAACATATATAGTGTATGTATTTACGAAAACGCTTTGTTTTTAATCCGGATCCTTGCAATAGCGGCGGCAAAATGAACTCGTTGATCCCAGATTTCTTTTTCTATCTCTTTGAAAGGTGATCCAGCATCCTCTAGTAGTTTGGTGGCTCTTTCCATCTCTTTCCTTGGTCTTGCTCCCCAGCGACGCCTCGCTAGTTCCATGAGGAACAGCCATACTGCGTGCCGGTGATCGGCGTACTGTGAAATATATTCACAATCAGACATCTGCTATCAAAGAGTAAATAGACGCTTATTTATGGTAAAAATAATTTTAAATAACAAACTGGAATATAACGAAGATAAATGTTTTCAAGTTAAAACAGCCGCGATTTTAAATGAATCCATTAACGCCCTTCAACTTAAACGCCGTGTTTCTACATTTCGACACGAAAAGTTCCATGTTAAAGACGTACTAACCTATTTATCGGAGCGGCAATCTAGCAATGCCGATTCTTTTCGTTCGTTTCAAACATTTTGTTTCAAAATAACTGATCGTAATGTACCTAAAGTTGGTTTTCGTGAGCATCCTCAACATACGAAAAGAAATAGCTTCGGTCACGATAACGCCGTAATGCGAGTTAGATGGTAGCATTTTTATTGTAACATCTTGAGGAACCTACCCTAACTGAGTTATAGCTGGTTAATGACATTTAAATGCAACCTTGATTTCATCATGGAATAATGGACTTGGCAAGTTCAAGATCGATCGTTAGATGTAAGCAATGAAATAAAAAATGTTCTTGAAATAATGGAACACGCAGAACACCGTACCTACCGTAAAACGGGTAGATGAAAAGAGATGATAAGAGAAGTTGTAAAAGGGGCGGTTTGTTGGTTTCCTGAAGCAGCGAATACCTTGAGAAAACATGATAAACTATTAATATTAACAATGTAGACACATGTAAACTCACTTGCGGAAAGTCGCCGAGAAAGTCTACGTCTTCAATCGCTTGATCCAAAATAGTTTTATCTGAAAAAAAAAAGTAAGTACAGTAAAATCTTTGGCTAATTTATAGTGATAATGATGTGACTGATTGAAGAGTGATAATGAGTCTTCTTTGACCCAGCTAAACCGATCAATAAGGTGAACTTGAAAGAAATTGCTTTGGGTTTCAGTACAACAGACTATGCCAGTCAATAAATCAATCACAATAATATCACAAAATCAATATGTCGCGTGACAAAAGAAATCCGCTTTGATAGATTCAGAAGTGGTGAATAATAAAAATGGAAAAACGTCGTACCAATCGCATGGAAATCTGACTGTCTGCTTTGTGTCAAGAAAAACAAGCGGCAGTAATTCCTTCGACCAGTACCTAGTAGAGTTCGATACAAATCGACACGACCCACTTGTACAAGGCTATGAAGTTTGTAGAGCTTATAATGAGACCAGGTTTTAGATGTACCTACTACCTGTAGATTCTGTAATATTAATTTTAAGGTTGAATAAATAAATACTTACTAAATATCTGGGCTAGTAGTTTACCATAATATACTGTCTCATCAACTCTGCATTTTGCAGATTCAATAGTAGAAATAGGATAATAACCAAACAGAGTCTAGATAGACAAACTTTATAGAGTTAGGTAATAAAACAGCCATAAAAACGGGTTGATAGCAACAAACTCGTTTCAAACTTAGCACGCCACTATTTATCGCGACATAATCATGTAGGTATTGTGTGATAGAAGTTAAATAACGCCACAAAACGGTAGTAAACTAGCTTCGGAATAGCGTGAGGTAATCTACAGCTGTCTTCCACGCGCTGACTTTGCGAGTTCGTGACACTTTCGAGTAAACGACTTTTGCTTCAGTTTCAGCACCCTCAGTGGTTGATTAATATTTTATGACCTGTCATTCGCCACTTTCTGAAACTACGATAAACTATTGTAAAGTAGGTACTTATCTATCTATGTATAGTGACTGTAGTGATTATAAAATATAGAGGCTAAGTATAAGATTATTTTTTATACATTGAATGGACATTCTAGTTTTCATATTTTGGAAAAAAGTGTTCTTATGTATACTTACAGCGAAAGACGTCGTAGATGAGCGAGTAGACGCATCTCATTTCTTGCTCATCAGTGAAGTCTACATTCAGCGGTGGTTTGCAAAGCAGTCGAGCCGCTTTCACCACCTGCATTACAGCCAAGGGACATTTCGTTACTTGCCTGTCTTGTCTTAAATGTTTGCTATGTCTGTTTTACCGGCAAAGTAGCTTGTTGTGCTTTAGCTCATTAGTCTCTGCTTTAATAACATCAGTAACCATGTTTCATGTGTTATGCCATTTTGTCCTGACTTCGACACTGTGACACGCGAATGAATAAAATGCGGGAAAGGTGGCATACCTGTCCAATATCCCAGACAGGTCCTGGCGCGGTTTTGACGGCTACTGGTGGAGGTGCGTGCGGGTTCTTAGTTGACACCACCAGGTTCCATGGCGCCCACTCCTCGGGGGGATCTTCCATTGGTTTGACGTGTGGCTTATCGCCATCTTCTTCCCTTTGAATTTGAACGAATGAATGAACATTTGAATAGGCTGATTTTTCTTACGATGATAAATGAATAATGCAAAGGAAGTTTCACACCAAATTGTATTGGGCTTAGGTACACTAATGATCGTCAAATAAGGCCCTGGCTGAATCACAGGCATTGAGTCCATTCCATCTCATCATACGTTTATAGGTTACTCGTCCAAATAGATTATGGACTTACGTTATTGGAAATCTATGTTCTTCAAGAATCATAGACTCCATTTGTGCCTATCAGTCTAGGTATTACAAGCCATCCCGAAAGACACGACACAGTGTTCAAGAGATCAAACTCGTCCCCATAGCGAACAGCAGCTTTTATTGTTTGTTTTTGGAACTCTCACACAATACACTTTTACAAATTAAATAGAGTCTATGGAAACACAGTGGAAGGATAGTAGAACAGTATAACAATAACAACGCTAAATAATTTACAAATAAATATTTTAGAAACTTTATTTTTATAACTTTTATGAACTTGACATGGGTGTCAAATTGATGCAACTGTTTTGCTGTCAAGTTGTAGGTACTTTTTTTTTAGATTCGTGAAAAATTTTCTGCCAGAGTAAGTAGGTAGGTGGATACCTCTTTGCATACCTAGACCTCCACTTCTGTATTTACTACTAATTAAAAATTACGTTATGGTTATGTATTATGAATGCGGCATTCCGATTACCGACTATTACAGTAATTTTCTGTGTGTAAGCTTCGCATTGTAAATAAACTATAAACTAACTATAATTGGTCTTAGTCTTAGGGTAGATAAGCCATGCGTTACTGAGGTGTTGTTTGCGATGCAAACGACCTCTTTGCCCTAATTTTAAAACAATTTTATGCTGTCTTGTATCTTGGCTCGGAACTATTGTACAACCCACTGTTTCCTAGACAGGTTTAGAATTATGGAATATCAAGATATCTGAGGGAATGTCTACTGTAACTACCTATGTGTACCTATTACATTACATAACATAACAATCGTGTTGCGTCAAAAACCCACAAGCTATAAATAGTGAAGCAAATAATAAAGCTCTAAAATGCAATTTACTAAAAATATCCATGTTCAATCAATCTCCGTGATATGAGCCTACTAGTAGGTAATCGTATGTAATGAAAGGTAGTAGGTACACGGGTTGGGTCATGGCCGTATCACATACAATTAGCCATTAGACCCTTCCATGTTATTTATATTTCGTTGTAGTTCTCATTCTTTTATAGCTTTCCCTATTGCTTATGTATGTTTTTTGGTCGTGTTTTTCTGGAGTTTCATTAATTCGACTCACAAAAGGATCTTTGTCAAATCAGGAGGTAGGTAACATCACTTTTATTTAACAGAAATATTTAGTTCTCCAGAATACTTAGGTCAACCAGAATAAAGAATCTGCGTGGTACAGGATACTTACGTTTCCAAATCCTTTTGCATCGCAACCAAATAAAAGTAGAGCTGCAGTCTCCATTCCTTGTCACTGGGAAGCACCAACTTCTCAGCCTCACTGGTATCGCCGTCCTGTCTGGCAGCTTCCTCCTGTAGGAACAGTTGTGCCAGCAACTTGGGGTACACATCGAACAGGTTTCCGTCATGGCTCTGCTCGCTAAGAGCAACCCATAAAGTGTTGGGGTCGTATTTCTCTGACATAGTTCCAATTTTAACATTTTAACCACGTTTACGACAGCATTTGTTTTTGCAGCATAATAAAAATTGTAAAAAGAGAAACGACTCGTTTGTGCAAAGCTCTTTCGCTGAAAGCCGCGCGCCTACTAAACCCAGACGTATGAAAGTATGACGACCTGTTGATACTACTACTTGAGCGAATGACGACGGTTTTTCATGGTTTCTTTCTAACCAATGATCTTGTTTTCTAACAATAACTAAAGACAGGAACTTGAAGCATTCGCACCTGCTTCGTTTAGATTTGAAATGTAGTTAGATCCTCTATGATGATCTAAAAATTATTTAATAAAACAAAAAAAAAATGCAAAAAAGTCAGATATTGTCAAACTGACGAACCTCAACGCTACAGAAAAAAATTATAGCAATAAAAATACAAAATCCTTACAAAATGCAATAAAAATAGTAAAATGATATTATTTCTTAAATCCACACTGACTAGCACAGAGATGGTAGAGTCCATAGAGTTGCGGGTGTAGCGCTTTTGCTGCAGAATGGATTTTATGACAAAGGAAGAGAGCTACGCAGAACGCAGACAACTCTTCAAGAATATTTGGGATACGGCAATGCACATTGATGAGAAAGACGTAGAAATCATGAGCAAACCCAAAGTCATCAAGTACCTATGCGTTTATTTATTATCTTCACTAAACTCTACTTTTTCTGATATTACTGATCTGACCGCCTCTCAGCCAGAGTTGTTTTGTTTGATGCATTACATACAAAGCCCCTTATATTTTGACACAATCATACAACGTAGCATAATTACAACCCTATCATCATATATCTAGGTACCTAGCATTCATGAGCGCCCTGGACAACGTTTATTTTTACCGAAGAGAACAAAAATCATGCTACCCTCATTCTTTTGTTTCGCAGAAAAAGATAGAATTACTTAGGTACCTACCTATTAGTCTACCTTAGGTCAAATCATTGTCTAGGGCGCTCATGCTAGATCTGCTGGTCTGTAGAGATTAGGTTTTTGTGGGTAGAGCTGCTCCAGTCTAAAACTCTCTTTCATCTGCACGTTCACGTTGATACAACCGGAAGTTTCGAAACGTTGTTCTGATAAATGAGTGAAATAGCATTTCACTTTGAATCAGGAAGGTGAAATAAACACTCGATCTATGTAGGTATATCTCTTCGAACTTAGCTGCAGGTAGTTCCGTATAATACTCTATTCTTGGCTCGGAGGAAAATGAGTAGTAAGAAAGACAACGGCAGTTTTAAACGTTGTTTTTTGCAGAACCTTGCGTTTAGATGAAGTGGACCGATGCGTCGTGGGTAAGAAGAAGAAGCAAAGAATAAAGAATTTGAGGACTGTCTGCAACAAGATATTGGACTTCTGTGACCGGCAGGATGCTGATGACATTTTCTATGAACAGGTAAGGTCCAAAAACCAAACCAAAAAACTCCGACCAAAAAGGTCACATATTGGTGCACATTTTTTTGGTCGGAAGACTTGTTTGGATCTGAATGATATTTGGTGTGTGCGATTTTGCATAATTAGGTACCTATACCTATACCTATCTACATACAATAGTAGGGATTTTCCTTTTGATCTAAAATCTAGGCGGACGTCAGTCTATTTAAACAAGTTTCTGCCTCATTTCTCCCCTTTCTCTTAGCTACACTATATAACATTTTATGGGCTTGCAGATGGCAGCAGAAGGCCAGGAGCCCCCGCAGCACAAAATAGAATTGATACCCAAGAAAACGAAAACGAGTAAAGTAAAGAAGAAGCAAATAAAGAAAGCTAAAAGTTTATACTCACCTGTTAGTGAACTAGGTCAGGCCAAAGCTACAACGTCTGAGCGTAAAGACGAATTTATGAGGAATGCTGTCACCAAGACATCCAGAAATACGTCTCCTATCAAAATCAAACGAACAACTATGGTGAGGAGTTCTCAAATAACAACCAAATCAATAAAGTCTAAAGCAAGCCCTAGAATGATTGGGGGGAACACAGGAGCCAACAATGTGCTCGGAGATACCAGTACGACTGGTCACCGACGGAAAGTTGTCAAGAAGAAACACAGTAAGAGAAAAAAGCCATCTGATGCTCATGCACCACCAGGTATTCTTGACTGGCCTGACCCATAGCCACAGTTGGCAGTAAAGTTATGAATCCTATAAAGAAAATACATGAACATTGTGCACTTTCAGGTAATGTGACGAAATATAAGTTTGAAACTACCCGCTCTCTACTCGGACGTGCCGCTCTTATTCCGACCAAACAACTTCTTCAAGTCCATAAAGTTATGATATAACAGTGTCGTATAAACTAGCAAAATGTCTATAATAGCAAGTTCCAATAAAACATAACGGTAAAGGTGCATTATAATTTCAAAGGAATTTTCTGGTTTCACGCCAAGCTATTTCTATCCTAAGCTCAGGGGCCTAATTCTCACTTCGCCAGAGATTTTATCTAATAGGGATGACGTCATATCTCAGCCAAAAACTCGTGTTACCCACTAGTTAAACGAGTTTAAGATGCTATTTTGACCCTTTGTTCGGTGTAGGACAGATAATCCTTGGTCTTATTAGAGTAGAATCCCTGCAGAAGTGAGAATTAGGGCCCTGTTTAACTTACTCCCTGCTCTGCCTGATGATGAGTGATGTGTGTGAATGGCTGACAAAAACATACATTACTTTGTTTAGTAGTCTTCGGCCCTCGGTATTAGGATTTAGGCGTTTACGTTCTTCTTCTCTTATATCATACGTCAGTCAAGTTGTTTTACGTTGTCCTCCGCTCCAAATTCAGCTCCTCGAATAGCCTCTTGATAATTCTTTATGGCCTCTCTGTTACATTACTGTCAGTGACATCCGCCATAATATGACAATGACAACTGTCGTTTATCTGTCATCATCAGTAGGAATAAAAAGGAGAAGAAGACGTAACAAAATGTTTCGTCGTTTTCGAGTTCGAGGATGTGTGGTGATGTGATTTTCGTTTTGTGAGATCCCGGAAATAAATTGAGTAAATGTACAAATAGAATACAATTATGTCGTGTAAACTAAAGCAGTATCAAGAGCCTGCCTTCAGTCTGACTGATTGCAAATAATGTCGCCTAACTAAATAACATTATTGTTAGTGATTTTCATCGTTCGTGTGTCTTGAACTGTCCAAAAAATGTTAGGATTCCCACGCTTGTGAATGTTGTGAGTTGTTGAAGAGCATCCGACAATGTCTGAATACGACTTGCAGTTCCAAGCAGATCTTGAGAAGGCTCAGGCACTCAGTCTAGAAAGCCTGGCTCTGGAACAGTTTCGGAGACAGAAACTCTTGTCTAACTCAGGTAACTGACGTGACTTTGTTTACATCGTAAAACTACTGATGATCCATGTCCATGTGTGATCTTCATTTTCGTAGGTATGTTTATAAGCCTACCTAGGTTTTAAGGACCTTGTATCACTGATATTTTGTAGAAAATATCACAGACGTAACTCTGACGATATAGCTAGGCCAGCTTGGTGTAGGTTTGTCAGGAATGCTATAGGATGTGTAATGTCATTTATGTGCTTGTTAACAAAAAACTTCATTGGTCTTACTTCAAATGCCTAATATATCGACTCACCCATCGCAGAATTCTATACTGCAGGCGTTCTATTTAAATCTAGTATTCTGTAAGTTGCAGTTCGTATATTCACCTTTCTCATGATTGTGAATATTTAGAACTAAAGCTTTTAGGACGTTGTTGCAACTTTTTAGTGTTTTAGACATAAAAACTATCTATACCTATTTTGCTGTGGATTACTTTTCCTCGTTTATTGTTGAAACAAATTACATCGCCCCTTTCCTTACAATCAAGGTAAAACACATCTATTGTAAATAGGTATGTGTTGTGTTATTGCCTGTAATTCTGTTGCATTTATCTAAACTAATCTAATTTGATAGCACTAAAGTTATAGCACCAAAAAGGTAGCTGGTAAACACTGGATGAGAAGAACCGAAGACTGGGCTCAGTGGTACATCTTGGGAGAAGCTTGTCTAGCAGTGGGCTGGTTGGTATATAGGTTGATGAAGATGATGAAAGCTATAACTTTCTCTATTGTTTCAGTTCATGAGAATGGCAACAATTTTAGTGCTGTCAAATTAGTTAGGAAAATGAAGCAACATAACTGCTACAATTAGCAGTCTACCTAAAACATACTTTCAGTAACTTCGGTTGACGTAAAATCTGAAAGGAAATGGTGGTCAATAACCCAGACATAAATAAATGGGAAATGATGATACCTAAATAAAATTATGATAGTTGGATGTGAGTTACTTCTTTTTAAAATTGAAATGGACAACATAATTTGTGTCAATTGTGAAAATGTTGTCACCACATCACGAATAATTAATTATCTGAGTTCCAGTGTGCACAGCTTGTATACTTTGTTTTGATTTAGTTATAGGTTTTCAACAAAGTATTGGTGTATCACCTACCTATCTGTTCTAATGAAGCATATGTCTACATCCACTGGACTCCTTCAAAAATTTTAGACATCTCTATATAGAGGCCTATACCTAGGGGTTATAGTTGTGATAAACTAAAATTTCCAGGACGGCTCACTATTGAAGATATTTTATTATCTACTGAACTCTTTCTTTCTTTCTTTTTTTCTTTCTCAGCAATTACACTGACATTTTAAGAAAAAAATGTTGAAACAAGCTATTTGCCCACTTGATGGTCCACTTATAAACAAATCCTTGTAATGCTTGTAAACAAAGAGTTTATCACGCTATCAACCATTCATGGATGGTCGATAACGTTTGGCTTGTTATCTGTAGATAATGTCGCAGTGGCCAGCGTCAGTGGCCGCCGAAGAGACGAGAGTGACGGTCCGCCGCCAGCGCTGCCGCCGCCGCCTCGGAAACCGCCTCGTTCTAACAGTATCACTGCGGAGACCATGTGAGAACACTTTTATAACCCACTTAATGGACTGCCTTGAGTCTAAAATGGGAGCCCAACCTGAAATTAAAGAAAACTTGAACTTTTTAAAAACTGGGTACGATGATTGCATGAGGTGTAGTGGAACATGGAAGTTCTATTCTGAAATTAATCTGCACACGTCAGTGTATGTTAATAAAGTCGGAAGTAGGTAGGTTCAACACTTACTTTGACTTCCATAAAGAGTTCAACTTCCATGCTGGCTACTATGCCTGTATTTGTCCCACTTATAAATAATATTACATCACACAAGTCAAATACCACTCACATTCAATAAATATTTACTATACCTGGTCATTGCATGAAGTAGGTAGTAAGTTCTAATGATTTCAAAGTTTAAGAGTGGGTTGGTATTTAATTATATTAAAATATGTGTGTGTGATGCAAAATAATGTTGGTCAAATAAAATTAGATACTTAAGACTAATCATTTGCATATTTATGTTAGTGATCAACATTGCCTATCCTATATTAAAATTTTATTTTGCTATTTGTTTTTATCTACATCATCTTACTCTATAACAACTTGAAAATGGTCTCACGGCTTAAATCCTCATGCACGCTTGATTTTTTGGAGGGTAGTCAAGTCAGAGGCATTTCCAATCATTACGTTTGGCACTTGCTAAAAAATTATACAGCTTAATATAGTATTTAATATAGGTAAATAGGTAATTTACTAACAGTGTGCTAAGTTTGTGTCTCATTACCATCCACTAGATCATCCGGCACAAGCCCTACAAAAGAAGAGAGCAGTGATCTCATATCATTCGCCAGCCCTACGAGCAAGACTGCGCCCAAAGACCCACATGAGTCTCTCAAGGAGTACATTGACCAGATCAATAAGTATGCTCATTGTTTTACACTTAACTGTGCCTGATTCACTAGAAACTCATCTAAAACCCCAGAGTTTTTGCATATTTCACAACCACTGCAACATCAAATAACTGATCTATATTAGCACGCGATTTGTTTCCTATCAGTTAAGGTTGTTATCCTGTTAGATTTCTCCAACTAAATTAAGAGGCGTATGCGTATCAAGGCTGATTACCACCACCTGATAATATGACGCGGCTTTAGATAAACGCCGATAAGAGCCCAATTTATTGTTTTTCAGATTGGGTCAGCAGACTGAAGAGATTGCTACAACAGCTACAGATCAAAGTAATATGAATAATTTTAATCAAAGACCGGGGTACTACCCCCCGCCTTATGCGTATAACTACCCACCATACGCGCAACCGCCGTACCCCCCGGCGGCGCCTTACGGAATGCCGACTGCGACACATCCAATGAATGCACAGACCATGGTGGTGACCCCACAACCGGTGGTGACCCCGACACCGACAGTGAAACCCATTCCGAATTATTCGTATTACTCCCCCCATGCTGCTATTGAGCCTCAGCCTTACATAGCCGCATCACCCCCAGTTTACGCTCAAATACCGTACAGCCAAACGCGGATGGCAACGCCGTCTCCATACGGGTATCCTCAGACCCCAGGCTATAACTATAACTACACAACTACTAATATGATCGCTCGACCGCCGCCACCGAGACCTCCAAGCTTGTATCCACAGTTGAACCAGTTGCACACATACCCAGTGGCAGTCAAAGCTCCTACCAATAACGTTGGTCAGGTAGTAAAAACGCAAACTGTAGTCAAGACTGAACCATCGCGGGAAAGCGTTGAAAGCAATTCCTCCAGAAAATCTTCTGAAGTTAGTATTTTTTATTCTGGAACCATTGTCAACTTAGAACTAGTTGTACCTTAGGTACTCCATTAGAGAATACCTTGTAAACCAATCAAAATACCTAGGTATATGAAATTGAATGATAAGTCACGTGACGATTCCCACACAGTTGTGAAGTTCACTATTCTGCGTTTGTAGAATACCGGCTCGGCTAGGGGACATAAGAGTTATTCATACCAGTTAGAAGTACAGACGTTAATAAAATTGTGTGATTTCAGTCAAACGAACTAAACGACACAATCGGAAGTCTGCCAAAGTCGATGAATCTGATAGACTTCGGTGGTAGAAACAACGGGAGCCAAGGTAGCGTAAGAGTCAGTGTGTTAGAGGCATTTGATCCGCTACTAACTGAACAAAATCATGCTGGTGAGTGGTTTGTGTCTCATAAACTCATTACATTTGTCTTTTAAAAACATACTTTATGTTTTTCCGTTACGGTCTATCTTAGCACAGCAGGGGATCGTGCATCTCTGTCTTAAAATCCAAGGTAGATTACCACTTCAATGTCATAAAGCATTCACTCATTCATTGTTTGTGCACTTCGGGTTGCTCTTTCTTACTTCCAATACTGAAGACAACTACTGTATGGACTTTGTAAATAGTTTCGTGAGCGTGTTTTGTTTTTAAGGGTACCTGGTGCTATCCCTTTTTATTTGCTATGTTTTCTCTTATTTTTCATTATTTTCTTCGTATTGTCGTATTTTTTGTGGAAGCAATTTGTGATTTTGAAATTTTTGAGCAGAATACGCAGTTGCAAGTGAATGTTCAGCCAGTAGTGTTTACGAAGAGTACGATCCGTTGGATTTCCTGTATGGAGAGACAGAGATGCGAGATACACCCGTATACGCTACTATAAGCAAGAAAGAGAGCCCTGTAATGCCGTCTCCGCCGCCGAAGTCGATACCGACAGTACCCGCTGTTGCTTTACGATCTACTACTGTAAGTAATTCAATAAGATCCTACTCTGGGGCAAAATAAATAACTTTGGTGTTAATTTATTTGCTTTTAATTTTCAGAATAAATTATACGATTGCATAGTAAAGACAAGAACAAAAAACTACGACAGTGAACACAAAGCGTTTTTGAAAATGGTTCTGGATGTAAGAAGTGAGTTGGTTTTACCGAATCTACGTCCCTTTTGCGCATATTGTGATTGCGTGAGATAGAACGATAATGGTGGCAATTCTGTTGCTCCGATGTCACTAATTAAAAATATTTAAAATACCAAAATACTATTTATTGTTTAAGTATCAAGATAGACATTATCTTATTTATTTATTTATATCGTTTAATTTAAAAATATTTGCAGCTGAATAAAAAAAATACTAATTTTAAGATAAATAAATAAATAATAAATATTCACGGACTTTACACACAACGCCCTCTAGTCCCAAACTAAGCAAAGCTTGTAATATGGGAACTAGATGGCTGATAGAATACTTATATACTTTTTTTTTTGTAAATACATACTTATAATACATAGTAAAACCCAGACATAGAACAAACATCTATGTTTTCCATGCACAAATATTTGTTCTCAGTGGGGATCGAACCCACGACCCACAGCACGGAAGGCAGAGCTGTTACCGACTGAGCTGTGACGCCTGTCATTATAGATTATAAGTCAGATTGTAATTGAGGCGGTATGCTAATTTGGAACTTGCCTCATTTCATTCCTTTGTATAATTTTAGAAAAATTCTCTCACTCCGATGAGAAAACGAATCCGGGTCACGTGATAGCGGCTAGGTCGGGTGGAAAGTACCCACCTAACACTAGCATCAAGATTCTAGTCCACCACGCACATAGTGACGAGCCCATCACATTCACGTCTGACGGTAATTTGAACCTTATACCTGTAATCATAAGGCTTTTTCTTCGACGACTTGAAACTTTTGTGCACTGATTCTTGTATCAATTGAACTTACCATTTATATCTGACGGTAAGTTGAACCTTATAACATTAGCAATAAGGCTTTTTGTTGGAACTTTTGTACATTTGATAGTGTAATAAATTTTTTTTATTATTTCAGTTGAATCAACGGTTGAGCATGTGATTCTAACTGTTGTTTGTTCCTTGGAAGAAGATATTAGAGATGATATGTCTGGATATATGCTGCGCGTGAGTTGCCCAGTTTAATTTAATTCATACAACCTATTTAGTCTAATAAATAAAACAAAATGGTCTATTGTGTCTAAATTCAACTAGTAGTATGACCCGGAAGTCTTCTGTAAATTGAACGCCGAGTGACGAAAATAATGACACGAGATCAAAAGGGGGAAATAGTGGGATCAAATTGCCTTTGCTCAGTAGTGGGACCAAACAGACTTTTTTTTTATTAGGTTTTTGTATTTACCTTTCAGATTGTCTGCAACCTCTGTTATTAAACTTGACTTATCCAAAAACTTTTCTATAGTCTATACGATATGAAGTACTTTGTTCCAGGTACGGGGCGCGAACGAATACTTAACTCCCGGCAGTAATCTAAGCGAGTACGATTACATTCGAGAATGCGTTCGCCTAGAGAAAGACGTAACGTTATGCTTACACGAAGGAAAAGATGATTCTTTGTCGCGAACCGAACGGGACGATGCGAGGGATTCGCATCTTAGCTTAGACGATCTGCTGCCCGCGCAGGGCGCTACGCCGATGCTGTCGTTTGATAACTTATCTATTCTACTTGGTGAGTTATACGGCTTTATTCATATTCCTCGTCATATAGAGGTTTTTGAACGCAATTAGAAATGATTCTTTGGCGAGAACCGAACGGGACGATGCGGCAGATGTTTGCGACCAGTATTTTTCAACAGTTTAGAGATTGCGACTTCTTTCGGACATAATAATCACGCGCGACCCCCTTACTTTATCGTAAAGAATGGTAATGTACCATCAGCAAAAGTTCTGCCTTACCACCTTAAGGGTGCATTTCCTGTAAACCGACTAGCCGTTAAGTTTTGAATACCAATAGAAGCAAATTATTTCGGGCGTAAAAGTTATGAAAACAATGGGCCGTCATAAAAAGAAATAGATGTTTAGGTCTCTGGTTGGTCAAAATAAGAAGACAAAAGAAAAAGGCGGGGTCAGGTAGCTAACTGCTTGCAAGCGAAACAGTTTCAAAAGTGGTAAGGCGGAAATTTTGCCGATACATTAATCACAACCGCTCTGAAACCGTATGTTACGTAAGCTGATCAATAAATAAGAGACAGTTCATAACAATGTTTTGTACAAGTACGTTTATTTCCAAGATCACTAGATCATCTTGTTAAGGCTCATATCACGGTCAAACCGTGAAAATGCCTATTTTTGACGTTCTAGATCTCTGAAACTGAAACTCTTAGATAATTTCGATTTATTGTATGATGTAGAATAGTTCTTCGCATTGACCGTAGCGGCCTCGCTTTTTACAATTTTTCCTTATATATTTAAATAAAGCCAAAATTCCGAAACAAGTTTTTAATAAAACTCGCGCTTTTTCAAGCTCCTGGATTGAACTACTGTGCAAAGCAAACGAAATGAAAAATATCTACAAATATCTCTTATATACTGCCATTGACCGTAGCGGCCCCGGAATTTAGAAATAAGTATGGGATATGGGTGTTTCTACAAAAATTGGGTAACTTTTCGGGATATTTTGTTTATGATAGTTTTTTAATCTAATTCCTACAAATTCGCGTTATAAGATAGCTAATCTAATGAACATATTGCTCATGATAGGGCCAGTCACTTTTTAAAGTAGATGCGGAAATATTTCGATTTTTTCAAATTTGACTTCCAGGGGACTGACGAGGGTGACAAAGTACTGATTAAATGCACAACTTCATAAGATATGTAAGAAATTTATTCCGATTTAGAAGAAATCTCTTAGAAACTAATAATGGCACATATTTTGAGTCTCTTTTTTAATCTTAATTCATTTAGATAACAATTAAAAAAAAAATACTGTGTAAAATACTAAAGGAACCATAATTTGTATTTATCTACCACATTTCCGGATATAGCTCGTTTCTTATATTCTTAATAACTCTTTATTTTAGTGTAGTTTTCCTCTAATTCAATTTTGATAACTTCTCCGAAAAGGGCCTTCTTCACTAATTTCTTCTTTTCAGTTTTGTCTTCGCTAATTTCTTCAATTCTGATTTTCGAAGTTTTTCCACAGATTTTACAAATTTTTAGGAGCCATGATGTTTTAAACTGAAATAAGTAATAAAAATGCTTAGTCACGCTCAAAAAGTTAGTACATCAGACAACGGACTGACGCCAACGGACTGACGAAACAAACATGAATTTGAGGTTATCTTTAGAACTAACGTTTATTTTGATGTTTTCGAATATCAAGAAGCTACATTCTATCAAATCAAAGTTAACTATGTATAAATTAAATTATAACACAGATTTACAAGGAAATAGCGACTCACCATAGGACTGACATTTTGACTGGATCGGCACGTATTCACACGACAAACACAACTCTAACACTGGCACAGTAATGGCGGCTGAACAATGGCGCGGTCTGCAGCTAACTTTAGTACCAACCTTGAAATTTAACGCGGATTTGAATTTGAGTCGCCGGTATTTAGCGAGAAATTCAAATTCGAACAACACACAACGGACTGACGAATAAAACTGAACACAAAGTTTCTTATTATTTTTTACAACAACGGTGAGAAAATAAATTATGAAAATTGTGTTTATATAATATTAAATACATTACAGATTATAGTGAAATATTAAGTTTTATGGTATTACAGGTAATATTTAATACACAGCTATTTGATTGCGCGCTTTTGAGGTTGTGACACGCCAAAGTACTGACTTTTTGAGCATATATTGTGAAGTTTTACAAATTTGTATTAAAAATGAATAGCTGAAATTGGGTGACCAAATAAAAGACTTTTAACTGTTCAAAATTAATCATAAAATATAAACAAAATATTATTATACATCGTTTTATTGACTGATGACATCGAGTTACCCAATTTTTGTAGAAACACCCATATGTACAAAAAAAAATCAATTCAATATCATAAAATTTCTAAAAACGTTCAGAATTAGCCGTTAATTTCTCCATACTACATTAATATTATTAAGTAAAAGTTATACCAAAATAAACGTTAGTTCATAATCAATGAAATTGTATACTTTTTATTTAAATAATTTATTTTATTATATTGAATAAACGTAATTTAAAACTGCATGAAATGCGATCTCAGACTCTCAGACGAACTCAGACGCGCGCCAGCCCTTGAATCGCGGCCTAACTGTGATAGCCCTCTTAAATGTTTTGTGTTTACAGAAACGTTGGAAGGCGAACTATCTCGGGCTATAGGCGTGACTAGCGGTGAAGGCAGCTGTTCGCCCAAGGCAGTGTTTCAAGCAGTCAAAGCAATCTGCGCACTCGCCGGCGGCATCGAGACGTTGCATATCACGTACACGCTGAACGCATTCGCACAGACCTGCACTGCACAGGTTACTATTTTAAACATTATTTATAAGTATTTTGGCATGGTTTACTGGTGATCGTAGATTATTCCTGAATAAAGGGGCTTAGAATCTGATTAAGCTGCAACTTTTACGCCATGCAAATTCCTACTATTTTTAAACTCTACTACTAATTCTTTACTTTTCAGGTATCAAATAACCAAATGACTCCAGAAATCCAGGCGGAAAACGGCCCGTATTGTGCTGTTTCTCTACGTGCTGCTTCTCGAAGGGAATCCGTTACACTTCAGTGCGGAAGGTTGAGAGACGCGGTGCGGTCGTTACTAACTCTTTATACGAGATCACGGTTGCTGGACTTTCATATGAACGACACGCAGTATATGTCGCCCAATAATCCTGCCAGTAAGTATACTTAGATTTTCTACAATCACTCACGATCACATGTACTTTGAGGTGTTAGTCGGTCGGTATGGACTAGTAGCTCTGAAACATCTGAAACTCAACACTGATATCGATGCGGTTTATTTTTGTGAGAAAGTTAGTTCTAGAATGGTTCTTATCCGTTAAAAATTTATGCAGCCTTTTCCATGTTCTAAGGATATTTATCAGCTCTGGGGGGTGATTCTAGACCGATAGACTTTTTTTATCACGATAGATATATCTCCCAAAAACTGCCAAAAACTATGGAGTTTTGACAGTTCTTGGGATATATATTTATCGTGATAAAATGTCTATCGGTCTAGAATCGACCCCCTGAACTCGGATCTCAGGTATAAACGCAGGTCAGATTTGACGAATCTACTCAAGACTGATGATGTGATGAAGAGGATCTATGTGTGTTTTTCAGGGTATTTTTTTTCATATGTAATTGCAAACTTCGCTTGTTACAGAGGCAGTCCCAGCGCACACTGTCACAGAAACAACTTTATTCTGCATAGAAGCAGTCCACTGCCTACCTCACTGCTGGAACCACGACGAGTATTTATTCCACGCGCAAGTGTACCACGGAACTCGGTCGCTGAAAGTAGTCAACCTGTCTCAGTCCTCGAAGATTGAATGCGCCGGGTTCTACCCTAGAATTATATTTGATACTTGGTGAGTGGATCTTAAATAGGTACCAGATTTTCTGCATAGAAGCGGTGCTCTACTTACATCATTGTTGGAATAACAATGAGAATCTATTCAGATATCTATTCCACGCGCAAGTGCACCACTGAATTTGGTCACTGAAACATTTGCGCGCTAGTCGATTCTAGCAAGATCAATGTATGGGTAAGAATGTTCCAGTAATTTCGAGGAGATGTTTTCTCTATGGTTCGTTGAAGTTTCTACTATCCACCAACAGATGGCGTTAGTAGGTACATTTTATCAATCAATCTCTCTTCTTCTTTTTGTGGCTGTTCCGTGGCTAGGGCTGCCACGGTTTAATAATCTTTTAACAATAGGCGGAGATCTGAGTAGGTAAGAATCAATCACTCTGTTACTTGTGAGTCCGACTTGACAGTGACATATTAGTAGGTTGTCAACTGACATTTTTTAGTGTGTCCGCTTTCCGATAGGCGGCACTACCTGTTTATTTGTTCATAACTCAACGTTATCTGTGGCGTCTACGCAACAATAGTAACACATATTAACTTTTTCATATAACAGGTTAAACCTGGACGATTTGCCTATAAACGCACTGCCCCGTGAATCTCGGCTGGTTCTAACATTATACGGACGAACACAACGGCCCGATGACAGTCAACCGGCGCTGGAGAATAAAGAAGAAGGACAGGAAAACGAAGAGAGTGGGGATGTCCAGTTCGAACAGGTGGAGTTGGGATGGACGTCGCTGCAGCTTTTTGATTTTGAAGGGTAATACTTTTGAGTTCGCAGATTTTACAGCCATGTTATCTAAAAAGGGCAGGAGACTAAGGGAAGTAGACACATTCTATTGCTTATTATGAGTAGGTGAAGTTAGAATGAATAAAGTGTGAATGTTCAGATACAAACCACGGACCTTCCTCTGCTTGGACACTAGTTTCAGATCATAACGAAACCTGCAATAAACCAAGCCTTCTAATTTTCTTGAGTTAGTATAAAACTGTATGTAACACTATCAACTCTCATAGTAAGACAATAAGGTTAATTTTTGTCTGCAGGATGCTAGCATCAGGGAACTACGTATTGCCTCTTTGGCCGTCTGTGTGTGAACGTCGAACTGGCCCCGCCCCCCATCCGGTGCATGCCCCGCCCACTCCGTGTCCACTCGTCAATATTGGTATGTATTGAACGTATTTGTTGACGTAATGACGTGACGCTGGTAGAAACGTACGTACCTAGACCGTATTTTTGTTGTTTTTTTTAGAAATCCCAGTATACACCCACACCGGAGTGCGATGGATGAGCGACGAAAACCAACAAAAGAATTTGTTAATCGATGACCTGCCCAAATTCGATAGTTTGGACGGACACACGCAATCCCAACTGTTACATTTGATCGAACAAGGCGCGTACCAAAGAATGCCCACTGAATGTAGAGAAGTAAGTCATTTTTTCAACACTTGCGTTATCCTATCCTATCCTACTAATATTATAAATGCGAAAGTTTAGATGTTTAGATGTTTGGATGTTTGTGTTTCAATCACGTCAAAACCACTGAACCAACTTGGATGAAACTTGGCATATATATAGTTCGTAACCTGGATTGACATATAGGCTACTTTTTATCCCGAATAATTAACAGGATCTACAGGATAAAATGAACGAAAAGGATTAGCAGCGCCAATTGGCAAGAGGATTTCATTGTCATGTCATGTCACGTCAGTTTGACAGGGCGTAGTACTACCTCTTTGGTCTAACAACTAGCGTTTGACATTTCAGTAGGTACGAGTTCGGTGTAATGAGGTGTAATGTCAAGTTTCTCAAAGAAGTATCCGCTCGATACACGCACAGATAATATAATGTACACGGAAACTGTAGACGCGTACGAAGTCGCGGGTAACTGCTAGTTTAGAATATAAATAGATTAAGTTTAGATTTGCGACTTCTATGGTGCATTTATAACCCACTTCAAAAAAGGAAGAGCTTCTCAATTCGGTTGTATTTTCTTCAAAATCGTTTCAGTAGTTTGGCTTTTAAATAAAAATAACTGGAAAAAATATGCCATCCACGTGCATGAAATTGCGTATTTTGCTTTTATGTGACTTTTTAGTGATGTTTACGGTCACTAGAACATTCCCAATGAACTGTCATCATCATTATCATCTGATGATGGAGCCGATAGTCGAATTGAAGTTGGTTTTTCTAGTTTTTTAACTTATAAATTATTAAACACGCGATTTATAAATATTTTATTCATAATTTGAATCGGTTTTGCCGTTCAGATTATTACTCTTTCGAAATAAATAATTTGGTCTAATCGAGATCCAGTTTCAGTCTGAAAATTACATTAGTTAATGCTAAATTATTCGGATCTTATTTATTTACTTTTTTATTTTGATGCGCCAGTTATATGGCGCAGCCGGTTGGTTCTTGTGTCACAGATTAGTTAAGAAACTAAAGCAGTTATTTTAGATCTGAGTAAAATACTCGTATTTCCTACAGATAATGTGGGAGAAACGCCAATACCTAGTTCAGTTACCCGGCGCATTACCACTCGTACTTCTTGCGGCTACTAACTGGTCGGGAGAGCATCGCGAACAGCTGGTCTCATTGCTGAGGCTTTGGGAGAAACCTTCGCCGTTGTACGCTATGCATTTGCTGTTGCCCTGGTAAGTCTGTGAAAACCGTCCCCTAATTTCGTATTTTGCGACAAATCTGCGATAAATAAGCAATTATAAGTACCTGCTCGTAACCTAAGATATTTTGTTGACAGTTTCCCAGATGCGGCAGTGCGTGAAGCGGCGACAGAACTTATTAACAAAATGTCAGATGATGAGCTATGCCAAGTGTTGCCACAACTCACGCAAGCTTTACGACACGAGACTTACGAAGCTAGTCCTTTAGCAGGTACAAACATGCAGTAAATTATGACTGTTTTTAATAAGGTTACGGTAAGGTTTAGGTTTTTAAGGTTAAGGTTTAGGCGTAAAAGTGGCGAAGTTTTATTCGAACTTCGTCTAGTGTTGGTTGTTACCATTGACATGTAAGAAGAAGAAGAATAAGGTTACGCAAAGGCCAAGGATTTCTTTGTTATACGATCTTTTTTTCTTTGTAGCATTTGAAAATGTGTAAAGGTTCAATAGACGCATAATATCAGACAAGTGTGAATTGTTTCCTTAATCTCTTTTCATCCATCCTCTTTAAATGTCTCTACTCTCATAAATTATGTCGTTTTTCATCCCATTAAAATAAACATTTGTCATTTGCTACTAACAACACGACCCTAATATCTACTTATTTAATATGTTTACAGCTTTGTTGTTATCGAGAGCGCTAATGGCTCCAGCTATCGCCCATCGACTGTTTTGGCTGTTAGTTCACTCCCTGCCAAATGTACCGCAAGTAAGTATACAAAAACATACACTCAACCACAGAAACCGGAAGTTATCCCTCTGAAGTTAGGTGCAACACACAATTGCGCATTTACTGTTGTGTGGAAAAGTTAGCTTACCTCCATTTACCCAGAAATGGTTTCTGCGTAGATACTTCAGAGACCAAGATTCGTTGTAACTACTATACTTAGGGCGGCTTGCACCAGAATCGCTAAACGCGTTTAACTCTTAAATAGTATTTAGCGAGTTGTCAAGTCATACAAATACGTCAGATTTAAATCGATTTAGCTGTTACATACGTTTAGTGATTTTGGTGCAAGACGCCCTTAGTTTCGTACAAAACAAAAGCGTAGCGTTTAAAAGCAAGAAGGCTATTGTCAATATTGATTTCCTTATTTTTATAACGGTTACCATTATGGTATCAAATTCTGACGTTTTAAAAGTAACTGATGCAGTCCGTAAAAAAATACTAGATCCATTTGATACTATTTGGTTGGTTTTATATAATGTAATCTATCAATATGCATAATTTTGTAACAAGATCCTCTTTCAGCGTCAAGAACAAGAATTCCTAGGCATTTCCCTAGAAGAGAATGCTTCCGAAGCGTCTGAGAACGAAGCAGGGATGACGGCGGCTTGGCGGTATCGACTTATGCTTCGCGCGTTACTTGCGATTTGCGGAGAGAGCTTGCAGAAAACTCTAGTGCGACAGCAATTACTTGTCAAGGTGAATATTATAATTGAATGCTTCGTAGGAAAACGAGGCAGGGGAGCGATTCTAGTCCGATAGACATTTTATCACGATAGATATATATCCCAAGAACTGTCAAAACTCCATAGTTTTTGACAGTTTTTGGGGGATATATCTATCGTGATAAAAAAAGTCTATCAGTCTAGAATCACCCCCCAGGAATGACTACAGCTTGCCAGTACCGACTATTATGCTTCGCTCGTTACTTGCTACTTCCTACTTTTAGGCGCAGCCGGTAGGATATATTTATTAAGTAATGTAATACAAATGCTTAAAAAACTTTCAGATGCTGTCAGAAGTGGCTCTAAGCGTAAAAAGCGCTAAAGAAACGAGTCGTCAGCGCGCACTAAACGCTGGCGGTACGAAACTTGCGACAGTGTTGCGACAAGAACCAGCCGCTTTGCCACTGGCGTTGCACAAATACGTACATGATGTGGATATTAAGTAAGTTTAAACTTTTATATGCCCTGTTTACATTATTCCAGTAGTATTGTTATTATTGTACTTAGAATGTAAATCCGTTTTTGGCTATCTGTTTTAAATATAAGTTTTTCGCCATTATTTTTAAGAGCTGTGTATTTTGTTACTCAATAAAATAAATAAATATTCCAGTTTAGCGATCGATTCCAGCGCTGGAAAGCCGCTGGAATAATGCAAACTGGATTGACGAAAATAAAGAAAAAGCATTGTCTTTCATGTGGAGTAACTTTAGACGACTTTGTTTATTAATTTCCAGTTTTATCTATATTCCTGCAACATCTTAAAGTATAAATTTTCTATGACTATGTGAAGATGAATTTTTGGGTAAAACAAATAATATAAACTTATAATACGTATCTCTTTTTGACAGGTCCTGTTCCTACTTTGCATCAAACACGCTTCCCTTGAAAATAAACTTCATCGGCGTGGACGATGCCGTGATTCCGGCTATGTTCAAGGTACTTTTCTTGTATTATTTCATCCTTAACTTGATATACAGACAGAGACAAGTAAATTTTTCACCCATCCCCCTATTACAGGATAATATATGTCTGACATTATTTATAAAATAGACTTAAAACCAAATACCTACCTTTCTACAGGTGGGCGATGACTTGCGTCAAGATTCGTTGGTGTTGCAAGTAATCAAAATCATGGACAGTCTGTGGTTGAAAGCTGGTTTGGATCTGCGAATGGTCACCTTTCAAGCGCTGCCCACTAGTAATCAAAGAGGTAAAATAGATTCAATAAATATATCAAGTTTTAGCTTGCTAAGTTTCATGCAAATCCGTCCGTGTGTGTTTGGATTCACAAAAAAACTTAGCACTTTATTCTGCTGTTCTTATTATACAACGTGTAACATATTGTCCCTATAAGCCGAAAAGGGGCTTATTCAGACCAAACACCTGAATAGATTGGCACGTGCAAAAGTTGAAAACAACATGTTGGAAATTTTCATTTTATTATAAAAAAAAATTGCCTTTGATATTTGCGACCACTTTTATTGTTTATTTACTTTGCGTATGTATCCAGCCTGTTAGTAAACATGGTCACGCACCTTCCTATCACATCGCACCCACACATAGACACTTTAACACGTGTGCAATGTTATTTTTAAGGAAACTTTAAGACGCTATTCATGAATGAAAAACTTCGAAATATTAAAAGTCGTAGAACAAATGTTGTTCGCCATGACGTGTAGAATAACCCCCTTTCGGACTTATACGGACATTATGTTACACCCTGTAGATAGATAAATAAATTGTAGTGTGTGCAGTCGCAACGTTTATACGTCGTATTGTGTTTTTACCATGTGTGTATGTTTTCTCAACCGTAACAATTTCTATACAATAACTATAAATTTTTTTTATTAATGTCCATTTGTTTAGGCATGATTGAAATAGTCACGGAAGCGGAAACCCTTAGAGAGATACAAACAGAATGGGGTATTACGGGATCGTTCAAAGACAAACCCATAGCGGAGTGGCTCGCCAAACATAACCCATCGGAATTGGAATACCAAAGGGCACGAGATAATTTTACCGGTAAGACTCCCCTTGCATTATAGTCTGATAGCGCTATTTTAGTTATCACGTATTTATCAGATGTTTGTCAGTTGTCTTGTAGCTCCTAAACGAATCCGCAAATAATGCGGTTTTAATAGTAAGAAAGCTGTTTTATCTGCGATTTTATGCATCGTCACTTAACATCAGGTGAGATTGCAGTCAAACGCTTGCTTATAGTAAAAAAAAAAAGATTTGAAAATTGGTGCAGCCGTTTTCATATTAGAGGATATTCATGAACTCTGAGACCCAGTTTCGAGGAATCTCAGGCATGATTGCAGTTTGAGACATTTGGTTCATTTCAAAATAAGATAAGATTAACTAGAGTCCATACACCAAGTTCTGATGATGGATATGATGAAGAGGATCTAGGGTGATTTTCAGGTTAGAAGGTTTCTAAAAATTTCGTAAAATGAACTTGTTTCTACAGCATCCTGTGCTGGCTACAGTGTTGCCACATACCTGCTCGGAATCTGCGACCGACACAATGACAACATCATGTTGAAAACGTCCGGTCATCTCTTTCATATTGACTTCGGCAAGTTTCTCGGCGATGCGCAGATGTTTGGCAATTTTAAAAGGTAACGTAAAATATCTACTGGTGCTGGTCAGCACACACACCTGCCCAGCCTACCTACCTAGTACTTAGTAATTGTGTAGGTGATTATTGTTTTCTTTCTTCTTTTTATGCTTGTTCTGTGCTGTACCTGTGTTGTAATTGTGTGTCAAATAAATATATCTCTATCTCTATCTATCTCTATCTATTTACGTTAAAACCTCCGAATTATAGGATTCGATTGTGCATTTCATAGACAAAATGATCTCCAATTTGACAGAAGTCAAGGTCTAGACTAGACTTCTTTTGTTCTACATGAATATCAGAGTTTAGATGTTTGGAGGTTTGTGTTTCAATCACGCTGCAACTACGCTGGTCCGACAAACTAGTAAAATAAGCATGCACTTAGGTACTTTAGTCATTGAAGGTTTTTTTATTTATAAAAATGGATAATTCTTGCAGAGATCGAGCACCGTTTGTTCTAACACACGACATGGTTTACGTTATAAACGGGGGCGAGAGACCGACGCAGAGATTCCAGCATTTTGTGGAGCTGTGCTGCATGGCGTTCAACATCGTGAGAGCTCACCACGACCATATCTTGGATCTATTCGCACTGGTAAGCCAATAAAACTGCACATTTTTTTTAACTTTAGTACTCAGTAGTTTGCCATGTTTGTTCATGCTGGGATCGAACCCACCCTGCGGATGGCAAAGCTATACTGACTGAGCTATGTCTTCTTCTTCTTCTTCTTCTAACTTAAGAGCTATGCTCTTGTCGGCGTAATGTATTCATTTCCCGCCAGGTTCTAATAGAACATAGAAATAAAATAAATAGTTCTAATAGAAATAAAATAATGACTCTTGTCATAAAGTATTAATTGAAGTATTAACCCGGTTTGTGCACTAGATGGCGTCATCGGGAGTGACCGGTGTATCGAGCGCGGCGGTAAGCTACGTGAGAGCTGCGTTGTTGCCGCACGCCACTAACGCGGAGGCGGCCGCTGCCTTCGCAAGGCTCATACACTCCTCACTCAAGAGCAAGTCAGTAGACGTCCCGACACGGTTTAATACCTCTAACCTTGAATATACAATTGTATACACTTCGGATGCGTCAAAACATCTCACTCCCTCTCCATTCTAGGTCAGAGCTATTAAACCGTGTAAATCCAAAACTGAGGGTCGAGTACAAAAAAATCTGACAGTCGCCGCGTTACGTAAACCTAACTTATTCGAATCATATTGCGCTTCAACATCAGCTGGATTGCCAAACGTTGAAGCGGCACCGCGCAGTGTATTCGTATACTAGCGTTACGATACATTTACGCAAATTTATATGCGTGAAGAGTGGTACATTATTATGAACTAAACTAAGTTATTGACAGATGGTATTCTGCGAGGTATTAAGCTCAATCTCCATCCTCGTTTGGTTTACAATAGTTACAATCGTTTGGATGGGGACCCCGCAGTCACATTGACTGAGAGCAGGTTGAGAGCAGCAACTGAGAGTTGTTGCTATAAGTTATATTCTCCACTTTTTTTTAATAGTACCTACTAATAATTTTACTACGTGAATGTTTGAAATGGTTGAAGGTTCACACCAATCAACTTCTTCCTTCACAACCTGGCGCAAATGAGGGCGAGCGGCGACCAAAGCAGCAACTCTTCAGAGCTACTGTCGTTCATGCCGCGTACTTATACGTAAGTCTATGTTTACTGTTGTGACGACATACTCTCAATTTCATGGTCATTGCTGTCGATTCTGTTGTTGCATTTTTCTAAACTAACCTAATTTGACAGCACTAAAAATGTTGCCGTCCCTTTCTCATAAACTGAAACGACAAAGATAGCTATAATTTTAGCGCTGTCAAATTAGGTTAGTTTAGAAAAATACAACAACAGAATCGATACCATTGCATACCTAAGCTGTTTTATTTTTGATCAGCATGGCCCAAGAAGGTCGCCTAGTCAGCGTAGAATGCCTCGGCTACGAGAAACGCTACGACCCAGAAAAGCACTACGTATATGCACTGCGGATATACAGACAAGGGCAGGCGACGCCCTTCGTGCTGTACCGCTCATACAAACACTTCACGGAGTTGTATCAGAAGATATGCCTACATTTCCCATTGGCGAAGGTCCACAGGTATGATCATTCTTTTTAATATAAATCAAAGTTTTGTTTGACAGACAACGCTCAGCCTTAAACCATTAATCTTAATGATTAGAATGTAGGGGGTTCCGTCCGGTTGGTAAGCGACACTAAGAACGGAATTAAGAAAAGTCAAATATTTACAAAAAATTCATCTCAATTTTATGCTAGCAAGTCTACATGAAAGGTCTAACAGTCGCAATCAGAGACATATGCTAAAAAATAACCAACACTAAATTTATTTTGCAATTTTAAGTAATACTTAATGTTTTAGTGACGTCTCTGAGTGCGGCTGTTAGTACATATTTGTATTTTTTATCTATTATATACTTATCTATTTGTTTTACGTCAAACACAATAAAACATAAATAATTATATTTCAGCGAACTGACTTTTTATCTAACTTCGTAAATCAACTTATCAGATAAATATACCTAGCTTAAACATTTATCTATTCAATTATTATAAAATATATACATGCCACAAAATCACTAAAATAAACCTTTTTAATTATTGTCTCGCATTACCTTATGAAATATCAAGCTTCACTGTTTTCTACTTTATCACTAGTCGCTCCAAAGTTGTAGTTTAAATCCATGACAATTTGCTTAGGCTTAGCGTCCACATTAGCCGGAGCTGCAGGCCTATTCATTTGTTGTCTGTGTTGTGATATGATGTCCCAGCTGCCGTTGTCGACTGGTTTACTGAAGGCCACGTTGCTTTTATCCTTACTCTGTTTAGGCATCTCAGAGTAGGGAGGCGGTCCGCTTGTTCTACTGATTGAACTGTCCAGTGTGTTCGTTGAGTATGCTGGTTGAGGCACTGGGTTTGAAGTCTGAGGTTGAGTTTGAGTTTGCGGTTGCACCTGGGTATTAGGCTGTGGAGCCTGTGTCTTCGCTTTCCTCACTGACTTGGCCTTTTGCGCATCTTTTTTAGCTTTATCCTTCATCAGCTTTTCCTGCTTCGCTTGTTCCTGAGCCTGTTTTTTCTGATCAGCCAATCGTTGTTTCTCCAGTTTCTTCTGTTCTTTCTCTTGGATTTTGATATCTTTACGGCTGGGCATGGAGTTTCGGTCGCCTTGATCTGCGCCGCGGGGGTCACGTGATATTGCTGGAGTACTGTTTCTTACGCTTGGGTTTGCTGTGCTGGCTGGCACTAAATTGCTAGCACTTTTGACCGGCCTTAGACCGGATGATAACTGCTTACTTGGTCTAGGTTTTGGTGCGTCTTGTGTGCTGAAACCTGGAACAAAAGAAACGCGATTGTCTTTTAAAAGTTAGAGTGAAAAGTGTACTTGTATTGATAAACATTGATGTCGTACCGTATACATCTTCTCTATTCACTCGGTAAGCACCAGTCACAAACAAATCCGTCGACAGTTCAGAAATCTCATTGTTCTTCTTTCTTCCACCAAGCAAGTCGAACGTAGCCTTAAATCCTCCAAACATTGTGAGTGACCAACAAACACTTGATTTAATCGTTCGTAAACTGTAAAATATTAACAAAATATTTAGAACTAGTAGGGCATTGTATTTGTGATAACTACTTCTTGAAAATTTACGTGCACTTACGTGTTTTTTCCACTATGAAAATACAATAAAGGATTGTTTTAGCAGGATGCGGTTTCTCCGGCAATGTTTGAATCGATACTCGCTACCAGATAAGATACAGAAATTGTTTCACGTCCGTCATGCTTCCAATAATGGATGTAATCTTATCATTTGTTAAAATTGTAAATGAACAACTAGAATTTTGATTGTTGTCATAGCCGATGCTATACTTTATACTTGTGTTGGTTTAGTTGCTTTTGGTAGTTATCTAGGTTTAGCAAATATTTTATCATCGTCAGGCAACCGTTGTCTCGCACCGGTGAATCAAGGATTTGGGCTGTAATGTATCTGCGTCTGCGTGTTTCCGAACGTTATGTAGAGACGCTAAGTAATGAGTAATGACACATGTATGTATGTTGGCTAGTACAGACGGTCTTGGAATAATCACTTGTATAACAATGACATAGGACGCGGCGTGGTTTTCATCGATTGTATTTTGATAAATGTAAACACGCAAGATTGAAGTACTTAAATAATAAACGAATGTTGTTCCCCTAAAAAGTGCATTATCTTTAACAATACATGGCGCAGCCGGTAGGACCGATAAACCGTTCCTATAACGCATTAAGCCAAGAGTTCACCAACTTATATGTCTTTTTGATTGAACATCTGTCCAAACATAAGCGGTCAAAGTGACCCAAGATACCAGCAACCACCCGACTGTTTTTGAAAACAATGACATTGGAGTAATGTCATCCTATTTTTCTTGCATACTCAGGCCTCAAGTAGAGTGTGTTATCAGTAGTTAAGCTGCTAAAATCTATGCCGTTTCTGATTATAATAGGTCTTGTTGTCACTTCAGTAAAATAAACTACTATAAATATTTTACAGCCTTAGTTACGAACGAGTTTCAACAAAAATGTTATTCTTTAAAATGCTATAGTTCGAAGCGACAGCTCGACGTGCCCGCATTGTAAAAGTGCTCAAATGAGTACTACTTGTCGACATTTATCCAAATAGTAACCGTGCAAAACGATATACTTTTTGCATTTGATCGACATAATGACCGACCTCGGCAACTAACACTTCCAAAATTTTGCTAATTTGATATATAAATTAGTGCTCTTCGTGAAAAATCTTGTATTTTCTAGATCACAAAATATTTGATGGCTCACTCAGATCTCGTATATTATACGTTCTTCCATTGGCCCCAAGTGCAATTTCAATAGAAACTCCACAGTCCCCGTATTTTCATTTCAGTCTACCATCAGGCCTTCACGTGGGTCGTTCGAACATCCGCCAAGTGGCGGAGAGACGTTTCGGTGACGTGCAAGCTTTCTTGACGTCATTATTCAATCTCGCAGACGAGATCGCTCACTCCGATCTCGTGTATACTTTCTTCCATCCGCTACTGAGGGACCAACAGGATGTCGAACCACAGAGAACTAAAGGAGGTCAGTTTATTTTGTAAATAGCTATAAAAAAGTGGGGAAAAGACTGGTTGGTCTTGGAACAAGCCCAAGTTGGGCATGCTCAGTGAGTCAATGCATCGTTATAAGCAGTGGCTACCACTTAACATTAGGTGAGGTGTCTGTTTGTTCCATGATTTAGTTGTATAAAAAAAAAACTATATTTCTATTTTCAGGTGAAACAGCGGAACCAGAAAACAGTGGCTCGGGTTCGTTGAAGCTATCGGTGCAGTATGCAAGTGGAGTTCTCTCAGTACTCATTCTGCACGCACAGTCTTTGGCGCTCACTCCGCAGGGCTTGCCGCCTAATCCTTACGTCAAGGTAATAAGGTCTATTATTCTCTATTTAGCCCTATGTGCCAACTTGTCGACCTCTTCCGCTCTGAAATTAACAAAATTCTTGCTTATTTGATGTAAAGACAATAGGTATACTGTCAGTGGGCGTGATCTTTTCTGTCCTTTGTTATTTGCGACAAATTACGCTTTCTGATATCCCTATTCGATGTCTCGACGAACAAATTATTCTAATGGATGTTGTTATAAGTTTCAAATATTTTCAGGTTTACCTCGTACCGGACCCGACGAAAGAAACAAAACGCAAAACCCGCGTACTAAAACGCAACTCACACCCATCGTTCATGGAGATGCTGGAATACCGACTGCCAATCGAAGTGGTGGAAACCCGGACACTACAAGCCACTGTTTGGAACTACGATTCTTTACAAGAAAACCAGTTTCTAGGCGGAGTTAATATACCGCTAAGCTCTTTACCGCTGAGGCAGGAAACGGTAGCGTGGTACCCCCTAGTGTATATACCCCGGTAGCCAATCGTGCTAGATAGCTATATGGCGTGAATATACACTTTTAGATCAATTTATTTGCGAGGAAGATAAATCACAAGTGACTGAAGTGGAGTCGAAGAAAATTGGTAAGTTTTTTGATTATTTGCTCCTTCGGTTTGTGTAACTATAAGGTACAGTACGCACAACGGATCTTTATCCGTCTGAAGTTAGGTGCAACAAACGATTGCGGATGTACAGGTGCGGAAAAGTTTGCTTACCTCCAATTCGACCAATAAATGGGTTCTGCGCAGATACTTCAGAAAGATAAAGATCCGCTGTGACAATTAAATGCGTAGCAGCAGCTCTAATTATGGATTGCTAGTTGAAAACTGAAATAGAATTGAGCAGTGCAGATTATCTAATTTCATTAAATTTTAAATCCAACGAGCGTTTATTCAATATAATCTTACTGATCACATAATTTTCGGTTTTTAAGTTTGTAGTTGTCTAAACATAGAAAGGTACAAAAATTATTTAAAAAACATATTTTTGCGTGCGAAACTGCGTGTTTCTCGATTCACGCTTTTCGGAGATCAACAAAATAAAACTTCGACTACGGGCGCTGTATGCTAGCGAGTTTCGACATAATATCAAGTAGTCACTTGTGGTTTTATCACCTCTGCATTATTATGACTATGTGATAATATTTTGTACAGTTGTATTTCTATTCGTATAATCTTTATGCTATATTCGAATGTTATATGAGAATTGACATTTTTGCATTTCGAACAGATATCATAATAATCATGGTCTCTTTTATTTTTGTATACAAAATTATTTTATTTGAAAACTGCCTGCTGATACAACGTGTAACATATTGTCCCTATAAGCCGAAAAGGGGCTTATTCAGACTAAACACGTGAATAGATTGGCATGTGCAAAAGTCTTCAAAAGTTGAATACCTACATGTTTGAAATTTCCATTTTTAATTTTTTTTTGTCTTAGTAATTTGTGTGCACTTTTAGTGTTAATTTACTTTGCGTATGTATCCAGGCTGTTAGTACACATGCTCACGCACCCTCCTATCACATCGCACCCAAACATAGATACTTTAGCACGTGTGCAATGCTATTTTTAAGGAAACTTTTAAACGCTTTTCATGAATGAAAAACTTCGGAATATTAAAAGTCGTAGCCATGACATGTCGCCGTGACGTATAGAATAACCCCCTTTCGGACTTATAGGGACATTATGTTACACCGTGTATAATCACAAAATACCTAATAACGCTAGTTATTGCAGCGTATGGCAGCTATTTCTTTTCCAAACCAGTTGAGGCCATTTTTTCAAGTTTTTTTTTATCAATCACATTAGCGCATTAAGTAATTTAAAAGTATATTTCGTTCCAAATGTATTGAGAAGTGTATCATTCAACTTTATAATAAGTAATCTATCGTCGATTAGAACGATTCTTAGGCGGATGTGATGTATTTTATAGAATCGCTTATACAAGAACTTCTTACATTGTTTGAAATACTTTGTAATTCGGCATGTAATTTTATGAGTTCAACAAATTACATTGAATTGCGTGGGAATAATCACACCTACAGCATTAAGGTCTATTAATCTGAGTGCACGCATCGACCTACTTTAGCGGCCTATATTTTAGTCACATTCCAAAAAAAGTATTTTTATATTCACTTTTTAATGTTTACACTATTTTTGTATTTTTGCGTGGTACTTCGATGCCTTCATTTACCTTTATAAATTATATTATTTTAAATTAGCATATATTATATTATCGTCATGATTGTTTAGAGTTTGTTTAGATCTGAATGAATTACTTTTTTGTTTTACTTGCAATGTATTTCATTAATATTTTTGTGTTTTGCAAAGATACATGGATTGTTTAGATTTATTGTTTTGTTTTTCGTATTAATCATGTAATCAAGTATTAATTTTACGCGCAAGTGTTTATTTTTGTTTGTACACGTTTGATCACAAATAAACTGCAATAATGATGTATTATTATTAATAGCTTTACCGATTTTAATAGGCCTGCCTAAAGTCATTATGCTTTTGAAATTTGTATGCGTAGTCACAATACCAGCTTCATGGCGGCCTAGTTATATCGACCGAACTATAATGTATTTAATTATTAAAATCAATAAGTATGATAATGCTTCCAGAGTTGGCTCAAACGTAGAGCATAGCTCTGCTTCATAGAGCTTATTAAATAAGATATATCAATCTGTAAGCTTTATATGTGACTTAGATAGGATTTTATACCGACTTTACCGACGTATATCGCTTTACGACTTAAATCATAATAACTACTTGTCAATTTATTTTATATTACAAATTCAAATAAACTGCTCTCATAATATAACAACTTTTATTACACGTCAAATGACCATATCTACATCAGGTGCAGGTTTTAGTAAGTAATCGTTATGGTCGTATTTTCTTTTCTTCAGCCCTTCTGAGCCTATGAAGTATGGTAAGGTTTCACTGGTAGGTAGATAGTAAACGCCTGGTTGGCTGAAATTCGTCTTTGGTCCTAGCAGGTTTGTTTTTAGTGTTTTATTGTAGCAGTTCCCGTGACGAGCGTCGAAGACAGAGTCGCATTGAACTGCAACGAATTTGTCCGGGTAGCTATACGAGAGAATCCAGTAGATGGCCGCTCGGACGTGGCTGCACAATTGGAAGCAAGGAAGGATGAAGTTACTCAGTAGTGCTATCTGGAACTCACCTGAAAACAAAAACCAAACTCAGCATTTGTGACATAACTACATCACAGCCGCCTCCGTGTCATCGGAACATAGAAAAAAGAAGACTGTGTTGTGTGCATCAAGAGTTTTTTTATACAACTAAATGTGGAAGCCGATGGCCCACCTGATGTTAAGCGGTAACCACTGCGTATAACGATGCACTGCCTCACTGAACACGCCTGAGACAAAGCTGTTAAGTCTCATGTCCCTGTAATTATGCCAGCACTCATACCCTTTAAACCAGAACACAGCAATGCGAGTTTATATTGCGGTGCCATCTTAATCTGGTTCATGGAAAAAACAGAAGAAGATATCTTTGACTAACACATGACAACAGTAAGCCATGGGGAAGATCATAATGATGATTATTGACTAATGAGAATCGGAGTATCATTAAAATACCTCACCTCCATTGACATAAAAATCAACATGTCCCATAGAGTCAGCGATGCCAAACCCGTCGATATTGGTGTGCACAACATCCACTTTTTCAGCAGCATCTGAATTTAGTCGTTCATCGTTGGGTACGTTGCGAAAACACGGCCCAGCCGGGTCTAAAGCTATCGAACAGTTTACAATGTAGAAACATTTACACCTCAGAAAACACCTCTAATACTATAGCTGATCTCTTGGTAAAATATATTAGTGTCATTAAAGCAACCTCATTACTACGCATGGAATGTGCGAGTTAGCCCAGTAATCGACTATCAACACGCATCGTTCGATTCGCCATAAAGAACAAATTAAGATTGCCCATTAAAACAATTTTAAGAGTGCCCACATTTGATACGGGAAATAGCCTAGCGGTTCTATTGAAATTGACTGTTAATTTCTCACAGTTAATTAACTATACCACTGTTCTCCAAATCCTTTAATCAGTTCCGCACGTATTGACCTTTCCTTTCCTGTGGATAAGACCGACTAGGCTAAGAGGATGGTATAGGTGCTGGGCAAGCCTACTCCATCTCATATTTCCATCTCCATCTCATCTCCATAATCATGTCCCAGGCACTGCAGCAACCCGTTCACAGGGGCATGGGTAAAAAGTGGCCTCTGACGCTGTATAAATCATCTAGATTACATGCAAAGGCCTATATATTTCTTTAACTTACCAGCAAGTCTAGCAGGTTTTTCTCCAGTCAGCTCTCTATACTTGACTGAGCCAAAATAAGCAACGTGGGCTCCCAGACTTCCGCCCACAAGTTCCAGCCGACTTGGAGAAAGTCCTTTTTGTGAGAGAGCAGCCATAAATTCACCAAGAAGATGACCAAGCGGCTTTGTGGTCCGTGCTGCCCTGGAAAGTTTTAACGGGTTTTAAATACAGTGTAAAGAGCAATTATTGACTATAATTGGCTGTTTATCAGTGATGACGACGTAGTGACTCCCACTGTGTGTGGTTGGCTGATTTAGCTGTGGTATGTGTTCGTCTTAGACACAAACTTCGCGAACTGACCTGCTTGCATGCAATTTCCTTTACCTGACCTTGAATTCTAACGAAATTATAATCGGTGTGCGTGTCAATATGAGCTGAGATGGTTGCATGTACAATGTGAGTATCAAACGATTTTATGTTATTACTATTTCGCCAGTGGGTTAATGACTTGCAGTTGCATATTTGCCGTCGTCTTATGAGCATCAAGCATTACAATAGGTTTCTAAAGAAAAAACCTTTTTTCTCATTGGTGCGCGTCAACCCTAATGTTCGTGAGTGTGTTACAGGTAACTTACATAGGATACGTGCGAACGAAAATAGGAAATATCTCGACTATGATGACGTTTTGTCCTTTGCCGAGGTACACACTGGCAAGGGATCTGACGAGCGGTGAGAATGAAGCATCCATGTAACCACTTATCAGCACCTGATGGATTTTAAACAAAATACATTAGCGATGTAATATAGCCCAAGTTGCTTGGAAAGAATGGGGGAGGCTTTGAGATAGAGATAGAAAGAGATAGAGATGTTTATTTTACAGCATATTTGGTCACATAAAATTGGCAAACAATAATAGCATGGCAATTTCAAGGCCACCATAGGTACCTCAACCTAATCGTTGATCTAACTTAATTCGGAAACTTCGGAAAGAACAAGTTATGACGAAAGAAACAACATTTACCTCATTATGAAATAATTTTTTCCATAGTTTTGGATCACAGAGTAGACATACTTGAAGCTTGCATTATGTATGACCTCAAACTGTTGTCAGTTAACTGGGTAACCTTAATATAGGTAATCTTAAAAAAATGCTTAAAGAGTATTACGAGCAAATAAAGACTATTAAAAAACTGGGTAACCTTAAACCAGGTCTATAATTTTGCCTTATAACTCGGCCGACTAAACGAGAAGATAGCAAAAGGTGCTCAGCAAGTATATTTCATTAAAATCACGTCCCTGACGCTATAGGGGCATGGATAAAAAGAAACCTCTCTCACCCAATGGACTGATAGATAGATAGACAAATCTGATGATACAAATAATGAAAATAAAATAGAAAATAACAAAGTACATTATTGTAGTACGCGTACCCATCCAAGGGGTAGGTATGGACATTCACCAGTCTTACTTCGTGTCTGAACTAGGCCAAGACTGACGACATTCGGAAGTCTGTGGATGGAGATTGTCCTAATCGTTCTTTCTATGTAGGTCTTGGGCACGCTTCCGATTGGTACTGATTTGCATCAGTTGAACTATCTATATATAGTTTGCAACGGTTTGTAGATAGCTCAACTGTTTAATGTGTATTTTGTATATATTATAAATATTGTAAATACTGTATTAACTAAGTGTTCTATATAAGTTCCTATGGTTAAAAATAAATGAATATGAATATAATATTAATATTAGTCGTCTTTGTGTAGGCCTTAGTATGTCCAGTACTTCAACAGGCTGATATGATGAAAAGACCTGTTTATACATTACCTGAGTTGTTCCCTTCTTTAGGTTAATATGTTTGGCCGCACACTTTGCGCCGCGAGCATTAAGCTTGCACCGCACCTCACGGTCCATTATTTGTCGCGATGGACTCAACACGACCACGTATAAGGAACGGAGGGTGCTCTTCGAGAACGTGGTGCTCCGGTTCATCCCAGGACCTGGGTGAGTGGACTTTTGATGATTATTGTGCTATTTCGTTTGTATGGGAATGCCAGTGGAGAAGCTTGTAATTTTTTTTCTATCCCTAAGTTTTTTTAGAGCGACAAACAAGGAAATCACAATTATCATATAAATTCTTAAATCCAAAGTAGTAGGTAATGCTACGCCACAGCGAACTTATAAAATTATAACAAACGCTGCCACTAAGAATACCTGCAAATTAGTTCGCAATCTTGAACGTTTTACAACGAAAAATATTCCGCTATTTTTCTGTGCTCCCACGAAGTTAAACGTCATAAATTAAATTTTAGTGCACCCGTAGCGCCTTTTCACACGTACCGGTTGCCGGGTACCCGGCGGCAAAGTGTATCTGCATTACGTTGTCTTGCACATGAACCGACATAATTTCCCGGTAATACTATACACTTCGCCACCGCCGGCGCCGAGTACCTGGCACCGGCTACCCGGTAACCGGGATGTATGAAAAGGGGTTACGTTACACGAAGACCCCTATTCGATTCATTAGGGTGTCTCGAAAATTGAAGGTCTTGATACTTCAGTATGATGCAAAGCAGTGCCTATTGGCATTTTTATTTCGCCATAGTAATATAACATTTTGGTTGACATTGGTGGATGTTCTTACTCGAAAATAAAAATATATTGTTGGTTTATTTTACGAGAAGTTTGCATTGAGGTAATGTCAAGGGCAGAGTATCGTGTAACAAGGTAAAGACACCTTACATTATACATGTTACGGTTTTAATTCTCTATTGAACAACCACAGATAATATAATATAATACTATAGCCTAAACCATGCTGCATTTACTAAATTGCCCCACTTGATCCTCTACGTAGTCTACCTCAACACTTCGTCAGATACCGCTATAGCGATTGTAATTTTGTTGGCAAAAAAAATCTAACCTCGAGGCCAGATTTATAATTTACATTGTAAACCAAATACACACATATATTTACATTTACACACCAAATTGAAAGAAGAAGAGTGGTCGATTCTGCTGTTGCATTTTTCTAAACTAACTTTATTTGATAGCGCTAAAATGATAGCTGTCTTTGTTTTTTCAGTTTCTGAGAAAAGGACGGCATCCTTTTTAGTGCTATACATTTAGAATAATATAACATCAGAATGTACGAGTAGGTAAACCAATGATTAGATATATGAGTTGAGCACGTTGAGCACCAGCTCACGTAGGTAATTTGACTATTTATATTGGCAACATAAACACCACCAACTGACCTAATTTAAAAGAGCTAAAAGGTAAAAGTGAATTTTTAAAATAAAATATTTTTGCTGAGGAAATATTGATTAAAGGCCAAATAAGTATGGAATACAGCAATATTTAATTTAAAATATGCTCGTTATGAGTTTTGCGGTACCTAGTTTAAATTAATTTTAGGCACACTAACAATATAAATCCAACTAATTATTCATTTCCACATTTTAAACTTTCACAGTAAACTTTTACATTCTTATGTTTATTCAAAAATGTTGCGATTCCATTGGTTATGGTTATGGTCAACATCATAGTTACGAATTAGTTATAATATTAGAAAGTACCATCCAGTAAGTAAAACCAAGAAGAAGATAAACTACTCTTACACAACTTGCTACGATGTGAACGCGGCCGAAGGAGTTCTTTTGATGTTTAGAACATTATTATTATTTCCCTAAACTTTGTAAGCTATTTTTTAATCTAGATAGTGCTTACTTAAGAATTTGTACCGTAGTCAGAGTAACACAACATAAGCGTCAAAACCAAAATTTTTACAGAAGAGCCAATCATTTTGTAGGACTTGCTTCTTACGATTTGAATGATATAAAAATACAATTTCGCAAATTGTATAAAAAAAAACAGAATATTTTAAAGGCTACCATATCTAAATCGGATCACTTACTAACGGAGGGTGACCAAGAATGAATTGATGTCCCAACAAACGAAGAAGTTTACAATAGTAAGTAACTCACAGTTCGCCATCAGCCCCGCGGGACTCCCCGTGTCCTGAGCACCAAGAGCAAATCCACACATTAATATTTTGATTACTAATCCTCTCATTGTATACGTGATTTTGCGGGTTTCTACATAATACGAGTGATCGAGACGCCGGTTATCAGTAGACTAACCAGATGATGTAGTTTCGAGTCAGAAGGCAGTGTTGAATGCCAGTTAGATATAATTAAACCGTGAACTGCCGAAGGTCACATTTGACCACGCAAGTACCTACAACTTAAGTCTGGTTTGCATATTGATGACCGTGACATTGAGCTTTCGATACAATTTTTCACCTACCAATAACGTTTTACATAGCTTGATCGACATTGGTAAGCTTTATATTGAATTTATCAAGGTGCCCTACGTACTACTATTATTTGTTCTATGCCCTGTGTAAGGTTTATAATGTAGGTACCAGATTCATATGGTGAACACACGTGAGCTGAATGAAATTAAAATCTATTGTCTGGCTATATTTTGTGTTACCTGCATTTGGCTAAAATCAGTCTGCCTCAAATAACTTGATAGGGTTAAGGTCTTCACCAACAAAAAACTATAACTTAACTACTTCCGTAAGTATTATTCGGAATCGCTTTGTAAAATATATTTTTTCTATTTCTTTGTTATGTTCATTTGGTAGAGCTCTGTCTATCTTTGGTATAGTTGATCGAAGAGCTCTGTAATAAACTACTAAGGTCATACATTATAAGTAACGGTAGCATTAATAACATTTGAATTTAGCAATAACTTCCTAATACACCTGTCTCACCTCGCTCGAAGTCAATGATTTTTATTTCGTTACTATAAACATTGCGAGATGGACGGACCGCTTCATACACTGGCCGTTAAAATAAAACAGACTTGACTTTGAAAATAATTAATTATTAAACAGTATAGGATTGGATCTTTTGCATTTATTTCGCAAAGAACCCTAATTATCAAATTATTCATAATGCCGTAATCGTCGATTTTATTAATGATTTGTTTCCGATCTCATAATCAGTTGTAGGTATAGGTGCTGATTTATTTAACCAAATCACACATGTGTACATCGTAGACGTGTATACTGCTCTTGCATTTTAATAGAGAAAACGAGATTAAATTATAAATGACTTTGTATTATGAATTAAAATGTTTGTTGATCCCAGCTAGTTCAGTACCTAGTCTATTAGAATCGCCTCTGTGAACCTGATGCTATCGAAGATGCATCTTCTCAGTGAGTAATGCGCTTTCAAACGATTGTTCCAGCATTTTTTCTTAGATCGATCTGCAGAAAGGTAATTACCTCCTATACCTACGTATGTGTATAGTTTTCTTTAGCAGCTAAGTGATCGGCGATGTAGAGTACTGTAGGTATTGTAAAGCCCGCCCGCACCGGTTTAACCGGCGTCGTCAGTACCAGACCGCAGTTAGCCACGCATACACGCTTATAGCGTTCATATTTCACTAGTAAAAAAACAAATAAACGTGGAAAAATACAACAGTAAAATGTTTACACACCAATTACAAGAAAAAAAATCCAATTCTAATTAATTGAAATATTTGAATAAAAAGTTTGCAAAAAAGTTGCGAAAAAAGTGGAAAAATGAACGAGTCAATGACTGGGAATGATACCTGGCAGTGGTACAAGGAAATGGTGCGATCCTGGCTGGAGCACCCAGGCGCGGCAGACCACGAGGGCCTGAACATGACGGAACTGAAGATGGACCAGGCGTACATGATAGGAACTGCATCCAAGGACGTGGGAGTTTACAGCGTGTCTGATGATTGTTTCCGAGTGAGTACAAACATTTTTAAAAACATTAGGCCATTATAGGAGTATTCCCAGACAATAGCAGTAAATATTTAGTTTTATGCCGGTTTGTTGCTATGAAACCTTGACTGACCTTTCATTTATAAATTAATAACGTAGTTACTTAGTTTAATTTGGATTACTTTAACAATTATACCTACTAATCTCATAGCTTGAGTATTTTGACCGTGAGGCTTGACCACTTGACACTACAATTTTTATTTATGTATCGTCAAGCATCTAATCTATGTCATCTATTTATCGGTTATCTATTTAGAATAAACTTAAAATATTCTTGGCACCAAACTATGTCAAGGCTACGTGATTATTATTACCTACTAACGTGATAGATAACTTACCTAATAATTACACGGTGACCGAGATCTAAAATGTTTTTTAATTTGCCGCACCAACATTAGTACTTCTTGCGTGAAGTACGCAAGTATCGAGGCGTTGAGAAACATAAAATTATCTGATTTATGTTACAGACCGACGTCTGTGTCAAGCTTTTCAAACATCTGACGAAATTATTTATTTAATCTCAACAAATAAATTGTTTTACGATTGTACGGAAGTTATTCAGAACAAATTAAGTGCTTCATTTATTTATCAATTCCACTGAACCAACTTTCTCTTGTATCGGATTTCAACACAGATAAACAACTACCTAACTGAATTTATGAAGGAATCTGTAACAACGCAGAAAACATGCGTTTGGCTTCGATCCTTTGTGCTGGGAGAAAAAGTTTATAAACACGGTTTGCAATAAGTAGGTACATTACGTACCTACTTACTGACGTACTGCTGTCGACCGCGAGTTAATTTAAACTTTACATAAAATATTCATGACACTAGAGAAACTTTGATTGTTTACTACTAAAGTAGACAAAGCAAAAAAATATTAATATTATGTTTTTTTTTTGTTGACTCGAAGTTTCATTTGAATTTTACGATTTACTTGAATTTGTAGCTGCATTGATTAGACTAAAAAAAAAACCGATCGGAAACTGCTTGATTTAAAAAGCAAAAAGGCCATAGTGCAGTATCGAACATCCATGATGGTCTACCGTAAATTACATCGAATGTATATTTTTTCATGTGTAGCAATGCAGCACACAGTGCCCCCAGTAGGTAACAACACATCCGTATTGTTATCGTAGGTGTTGATTTATCATATTTTTTACTGATGTTTACAATGCTTTCAAGCAATTATACAATGCAATGAACCTACTGTTCGAAAAAGCAATCGTTTACTGTGATTCCGAATATGATTTTTTTCGTATGACAACAAAGTATGAGTCTATATTAATATACATATACATTGAAGATGCGTTTGAAAGCAGATTGATGGATGCATTTGGCTAGCGTAAAAGGTAAACAAACAGTCGATGGCAACGACCTCTTCGATTGATGTGTCACTATGGGTTTTCCTGAAAATAACACATTTCACGCACGTGATTCGATATTATATATCCTGAACTCGGGTTACAAAGGTGCAAACATTTTTGTGTCCAAGATTAAATAATTTAAACATGGTAAATAATTTAAAAAGTTAACACGTTTAACTGAATTTGTCTAGGCAAACACATTCGTGTCTCCTTGAAGTTTCGGTGAAAACAAACGTCTACTTCAGAATATATAAACCGGATATTTCAAAAATCATTCATAGTCAACACAGTGCAGAAATTGCAAATGTATGTCAGTAGGTATGCGCTGTATGCCACGCCACGGAGCAGAAAAAATATACCTCAACTGATCCACCGACTAATTGTAGAACTTGTAGAGTAAGATGTGCTAGGGTGAAACAGGGTGATACTCACCCACAAAGTTATCTTACTTACCTATTTCATAAATGTAATAAAACATCTTGGTTGCTCATTCATTCATAATTATTTTAATTTTAAAAATAACACGAAAAAATAACAGAAAGCAATAAGGAGCACGATAAATAATATCACTCGTAATCCCATCAATAGGACAAAATAATAGGACCACGAGAAAACATCCAATAATATGACTACTTTTGAATAAGAATTCTCTTGATTATTTTATTTTATTTTATTTTTTTAATTTTTGGAAAACTTACAGCTAGATGAAGTATAGGTAGATACAATGGTTACTTAAAAGCTAATTACAAGTTTCCACGTATAGTTTAGTGGACTATAATCTTGGGATAAGGCACTTTTTCCGCCCTAAAGAACAAAACTAAACGTTTATTTTTACAGTGTCCATTCGAGCTTCAGAAGACCATCGCAGCCGACACTGAAGAGTGGTGGGTAATGAGCACAGCCCGCCGGTCCACTTGGAGGGTCTACAACGACTATTCAGAACAATACGTCACTGCTGGCAATACAACGTGAGCTAACTTATGTTTTGAAAATATTAGGAAGTGTTTATTTTACTAACCTATTCCGTCCCACTGCTGGGCAAAGGTCGCCCCCGAAAACTTCCAGTTCTCTCTTTTTTGGGCATCATTCCCCTCTTTCCACGTTATTCTCCATTTAAAAAGAGATTTCTGAAGAGGATGTTTGGCAGTAAGATAATCGGATGATTTATAAACGGATAATAACAGCATTCGATAACATCATTGATTAACATCAGGTGGGCCATCGGCTTCTTCCATCATTTAGTTTTTTTTATTAGCTTTTTGCGCATCATTTAGTTGCATAAAAAAGATCGACATAGTGGGGCAGACTGATTTACTAGTTTAAGAATCTGAGTTTTCTACATAACACTTTGTAGCATCAAAAGTGCATTACTTGATTTCACCCATCATCTTATTTTCTGTATGTTTTGCATTTTGTACAGAGGCCTACTGTGCCAACTTAGACCAGATGTGGGCCAGTTTGGAGTGTATCGACTGAACGCTAGTGAAGAAGGCTGTAATGTGACCACGGTTAAGGATCCCGTCGACATTTATATGCGTAAGTTTTCCTCTTACCTTCGCACATTAGTGCCATTATAAATACATAAATTTGCTACCTATGTAATGGAGAAAAGAGTATCTATCACTAGTTAGTGATATAAAAAATGTAAAAACTCTCTGTAAGGTTCTAAGCACCGTCTTCAATAATGTTTATTGTCGCATCCAATCCAATTCCAATCCAATTTTGATAAATTGCACTACTCTATCTGATGAAATTCAAATAAATTGTTTATTTTGTCGCTGCATCGTAAAATCGAAATCCTTGACACAAAAATGCGTATTCTTACTCTTATCCTCCTTTGCTTGAAATCAGACCAATATCACTCGCTTATCGCTAGAAGTTTCATTGGAAAATAATGTTTTGATTGCCTAGAATTCTTCCCTTTACAATGACATTACTATTTTTTAAGTTTATTAAACTTACAATAACCATAGCCTCTTTCGATGTTCAAAAAATGGAATCAATACCTTGGACGGGGATTCCCATGAATCAACCCTACTTGTCCTCACCACCAATTAGGTACTTCCTAGAATAGCTCAACCAACGCACTTTCTAGAAAAAAAATTAACTACCGGTAGCTAAAATGAAGTGCTAAACTAAGGTTTTATTTACAAAACAAACGCACCACAGCAAATCTAAGTGATAAATTGTTAGGATAGATCGAAGTAGTCACGCACCAAAAGGCGGAGAAAATTGTGAAAATCTGGCGTAACTAATACCGCGCGCGGTCGCGATGGGCCCAGGGAAAGTTGTATTACCAATGTCATAATCATGTTTGATTGCTTTTTACACACCAAGATGAAAGTCATCGTCACCTAATACAGAAACTTATAGATAGGTGTACGTGCCCAAACCCACTAATGCGATTGGTAATCATTATAATTTTCTTTTGCATGAAGCATCTTGACGTCTTTTCATTTTCATTCAAATGAAAATGAAATATTGTGGAAAGATTATGAACAATGAGCAACGACAAAAATGATTAATTTTTGTTTTTTCTTTCTAAATTTACCTAGGTAGGTACTCTTGAGATTGTGTTGGTACCTAATACCACCTAATTAATCACACTAGCCAGATACAAAAACTGCTTTTATGTAACAGCCGACATCATCAGAGAACTTTATCTTCAGATTACAGTCTTATCAGCCAAAGAGAAGCAGCATAAACCGTAGATACCTAGACATACTCATAATCACGCTGTCCACCAGTGTTGAAGTGGGCGGCGGTTGATGCCCTGTCCTTTGTTGCGAGATTGTCTTGATGACCACCATCCGCCGACGACGACCCACAAACGAAGGTCTTCGGAGACATGACACCGCCTTGCCTCGAGCCATTCAATTCATGTGGGGTTGGGTTTGGATCAAAGTCTAATTGGATGATTGGATCCCTTTGTTTATGGTCAAGAGATGCAGTCAGTCCATACAAACCCAAAATAATAATTCTTTTGATGAGAATATTTATTTTATTTATATAAATGCAGCCAGTGTCTTGGGCACGCTTCCGATTGGTACTGATTTGGATCAGTTGAGCTATCTATAAATCGTTTGCAACGGTGTGTAGATAGCTCAACTGCTTCATGTGTATTTTGTACATATTATAAATATTGTAAATACTTTATAAGTCATAATTTTCTTTGTGAATAAATTCATTGTTATTTTATATAAATTAATAATTGTGCTGTTTACATCTAGAAACTTTTCGAAGCTATCCACCAAACTCGCGTGATATGCATTTGCTCCACAAAACCTCGAGGTTTATAATTATCTAAGTAGTAATTTTACATCATACAGGCTCGTGCCATTTTGTTATATTTTCCATAGGCACTGTAAAACAAATCCCAAAACGCCATCCTCTGGTGGTCAACTCGGCTTTCAACGCGAAGATCTGTGTCAATCACTAAAGCCGGTCTGGTGTTTTTGGTCACTGCTGGCCAAAGTACTGGAACTAACTCCGTTGTTTCAAGTGTTGGGTTTCTGAAAACGTAATAAAACAAATTAATAAAACCATTTGTCTTACTTATCATGTGAAACAAGGATATTAACTCTTACCCATATTTGATGAAATTAGCCCATAAATAAGTAATACGGTCGATAATCAGTTGATCTTCATCAGATTTCTGTTCATTCGTCATTTCAAACAGATAGCTTAGTTCAGCAGAATGTCCTGCCCCCTCTTCTTCAGAGTTGGCAACGTAACTGAACAAGTATTCGTAAACAGCTCCAGCGTTCTCATTCAACAACTGATCGATCGTTCTCTGCACTGGGTGATTAAAGTCAAAATCTGACTCGAAATATTCCAGTTCTGATTCTACATCTGTAGATATGGCTGCATCTCCGATGTAGAAATGTTGGACATTTTTGGCAGCATTCAAAGCATCAGTTTCACCTAGTTCAAAATGGTTAATAACTTTCACGTAAAAAGGATTGCTTCTGTAGTATTCTACGCTCAACGAGTTACGCTCTTTGCTTGTGTAACCGATCAAGATAGGCGTGTTACGAACCTTCTGTACATTAGTTAATTCGTAGGGGTCGTACTCAACTATATTCTCAATTCCACTAAATGATCGCTCCTTGCACGGTTTGAGATTAAGGTTTAGGTCTAAAGCGGCTACAGCGACTAGACTGGGATTAGTGTTGATTAGATATTCCAGGGCTGCTTCGGTGACAGTCGTGTTTAACCCTAAACGTTTGGCTAGTTTGATAGCAGCATCTACATCCCCATTTACAAACATGCCTTCGTTCTGTGGGGTTCCACTTTCTATGATAGCTTTGTTAAAAAGTTTATCATTCCTTGAATATAAATGGAGCAGAGCTGATGTTGCTCCAGCATCTTGACCGGCTATTGTAACACTGTATGGGTTTCCACCAAAAGACGCAATATTTTTTCTGACCCACCTCAGGGCTTCAAACTGGTCCTTGAGGCCTTGGTTTCCAGGAAGCGAGGGTATGTCAAGGCATAGGAATCCATAAGGTCCTAATCGATAATTGATGGTGACCACTACGATTCCATGGCGCACTAAGTTCCGAACTCCGCTGTAATCCCCAGCGCTACCACTGCTGAAATCTCCACCATGGATCCAAAATAAGACGGGCAATGGACTGTTGGAACTAGCTGAACTTGGCACGAAAATATTCAGTGTGAGACAGTCAACAGAAGTATTATCATCGGAAGACCGTTGGGGGCAGCTGACTGAACCGTCGTTAGCATTGTGAATCAACTCTTTGAAAGCAGTGGGCTCCCGTGACGCCTGAAAATAAAGGGAAATTATAAACTAGCACTTTAGTACTTATCACAATTCAATTCTATTAACCTTTCCATTATCACCAAGTACCTACTTTGAAATACCAATACATCCAGGATTGTTCATTGACCGCATCTATTACAATGTAAAAATAATTGTTTTGTTCGTTTGTGTTACTCACCCCAAACGGGTTATCTGTATCGACTGTAGCGTACGGTATTCCTAGAAACATTGAGTAATCGCCGTCAGTTGCCTTCTGCCCACTCACGAGGCCCTGTCCACTGATCAGGACAAGAGGATCCACCCTTACATCAGCACCATACACGCAACCAACTAAGAAGAACACACCGAGTACTATCCCCGTCATTTTCGTAGGACACAATAACCGAAAGTGATCACACTGATCACGTTAACCTTTTACATGCAAAGATAACTTTTATCTAGACATTTTTCTAAGATTTGGATCACTGTTATCTTTAAGTATTCAAGTACATTTTTCTAAGATTGGGATCACTGTTATCTTTAAGTATCCAAGTGATACAGATAGTCGCATCTCGAATTCCAATGAGATTGTAGAATAAACAAGTCAATGGTACCTTCGTATCGAAGTTCAGCAACACCTACTCAACGATATATTAACATATTAGCCTTTGGAATGGATCTTAAACTTGGCATTGTTCTCTATCTGAAGAATTTATATGCATTATGCAAATCTTGTCTTGTTCACCTTCTCCTAAAAAGTCTACGATTACTTTATACTCGTAAAAAAACATTGACATTTTGTTTAAAAACCCCTGACATTCCCAAGTTTGGCTTCTAAATTCTTGAGATTTAGAAGAAAATACACATTCGCAAACCCAGTCTTCTAGCAAAAAATCTTATATTCCAGCTCTACTACTTCTACTAGGACTACTGCTAACAGTATGGATCTTGTATGGAATAGTAAAGCTGATCATGTCCCGGGTACGAAAAACTGGAAAACTGCGGTACGGGGACAAAGAGTTGGCTATACAACAACGGCTGAGGGCACTCGATACTTTCAGAGGGTGAGTTAATAAATAAGACTGGTAGGTAAACCACGTTGAGCCTACTGAAGTACCCATTTCATGTGTACAATTAAACTAATAACACCTTATATGACGCTCTGATTTTCTCCTCTACACTCTTCGGTTTTCGAGCTAATCACCGTTTCATTATTAAGACTTATGATCTACGCTGTGTGTTAGTTAATTGTTACTCAAACACTAAAATTATTTGTACCTACCTACTATCATTCGTTATCTATCGTTATTGCATGCTGGCTGAAGCAGAGTAGGCAGAATACCTATTTAGTTTTAGAACCTTGACATCTTTTACTCACCCATATTCGCAATATTATGATTATGACCAAGGATAACCAAGAAAACGATAGGTCGACTTTGAAAATGAAAACGTTGCAGGGTAGCGATAGTGTTCATGATATTTGTGAACGACGGCGCTGGAGGCTATTGGTGGCTGGAGCACGCCACATGGAACGGGCTAGTGGCTGGTGACCTCGTGTTTCCAGCTTTCCTCTGGATCATGGGTGTCTGCGTGCCTTTGTCTGTGAAGAGTGCCTTCGCCAAGGGAATCCCGAGGTGGAAAATCATCCTGCAGATTATCAGGGTATGTATTGATTGTAATGTGTAAATTTGGTCTTAGGAGACCCCGAAATCTGTGCTAAGAACCTGAACTTGTTTTAAAAATGGCAATTTGATTATAATGAAGTGCATTGAAATGTGTTTGTGAATCATGAATTTTACTTAGGAATTTGTTATAAAAAGGAGTCTTGCTTGTTCTGATGCTAAAAAGACTGGTTTTCGAACTTAAGGTTCATGAAACAAGATCTTGACTTGCCTTTTTACATCATTCCCGGGGTTTTTATTCCTGTTCTGCGGTCGCTGCTCGCAACGCAACCGTCCCACCCTTCTTTCCACATCTTAATAATTATCTATCTCAGGCTCTTACGTGAGTGACTGACGATCCAATACACAGCCAATTCCATAGGTCCTAGAAGTATGGTCATTATTTAGAGACATTTTTTTTCTTATTTATCATTTTGATATTGTCTATTTCCTTAGACCACGCGTGCCTGAGGCACTCGTCTCAGATGTCTGTAAAATTCTACGAGTCAAAAAGTAAGAGCATAGGTAAGCTTCAGATCAAGGACATCTTGCGTTTCTGCAAACGCAAGTGTTATTATGCAAGTGCCGTTACAGAGCCGTAAAGGTTTATAATTACGTAAGGAATATCGGCAAGAAGACTGGTTCCAAGCTTAAGCTGCATGTACACGTAAAGCAGGTTTACCAGTACCGTGGAAATAATGCTTATCTGTTACGTGCCGGCACTGCCTCGAAATACTTGTGTGTTCTGACTATCCTAGAACTCATTACAATCAAAATGAATTGGGAATAATACCCTATCAGGCATAAGGTTTTGCATATAATAGAGACGTTATGCGTTCGCCAGATAGAAGACTCAATTATTTGAGTGATGGTACCGGCCGCGTCCGCCGCTGACACTGTCAACCTGCGTTTTGCGTGTATGATGTCTTAAAAGGGATAACTTAACCGGTTGCTAACCTTTGAAAACTCAATATTGCTATCCTTTATATAATACTGAGTAATATTGCAATATTGAGTCTAAGGATTATTTTTCTAGGTTCAAAAACTCTGAAATTATTGCAGATTTGCATAACAATAATTCTCGTCCAAGCAATAATTCCACTATGTACCTCTTATCCGGTATTTACGTGATGCAGTCTATCAACAATAATCTTAATTACTATCTATCTATATCCTCTTAATATTTTATCATCCTAACCTCATGTTATACTCATATCTTTTGCCTTTTCACTTACAGTACCTACGTACCTTTATATTTTAAAATGTATTCTAGACTAGACTTACCATCAGGTGAGATTGTGGCCAAAGGACATTCTATATTATATATAAAAAAAAAAAGATTAGCTGTCCGTGGTTTTACTGGCCTTTAGTGACGTGATATCAACAAATCATGTTTGTTCTAAAATTAAACGAGATTTAAGTTTCTTATGTTCAGTACTTATTGTCTTTGTCCGAAATAAAAACTTTGATTTGATTTGATGAGTTGCAATTGATGATGTGTTTACATCTATGGTTCATAAGATACTTTGTACCTAATGTTAAATTCTAATTATCCCATTGGGTAGGTTGTCACCCGCAAGACAATTATAATTCCCTGCACGCAATACGTTCACTTTTAAATTACATCAGCATCCGTATTGAGTATTCCGAGTTTGATTCGATCTTTCACAACTTGCCCGCGGCTGTACTGTCAAGTTTGTTTTTTGCGGCATATTTCCTTGGAAATTCTCAGGCGTGCGTGTTGGCGCAATGTCTAGATCTCTCCTCGTCGGAAACGATCAATTCTTCACATACATATTATTTATGTTCATTTCTACTTTGTATGCCTACCTGTTCCAAAACAATATTTCTAATTTTAAGAGTGTCTCTAAATTTTACGTATCTATAACCAAATTAGTCTAATGCCCGTTTTCACCAACATCCCCTAAACTACCACATAAGTATGTAACCTTTATCATAAAAGCTCCTTTAAACTATCCCCTAAATAAAATTTCGTTTCACCATCATTTTTATCACCTAACTAGGGGACACATAGCTAAGTGACGTTTTGTTTTCGATAGTAGTGACTGATTCGTGTTTGAACTTATCGATACTTTGAAACAAGATAGTTTTTTGTGAAATTCTCTAAAGTATACACTTTTACAGATACAGTTAATGATAAATCATGTTTTGATAGCATTAATAAACATTATTTCATTCATATTTGGCTTATTTACTCTTTGTTTATATTACGAAACAGCGTGTGTTATCTGTGGTACTCTATTTGACACTTCTTTCTTTTCTGACGTACTGACGTGAGACGTCAGATTTGATTGTTTGTTGTGATTTGTGAGCCTCAAGGGTGCGTTGAGTGTTATTTTACCAATATTTACGTGATACAAACTAACTTTTGCATTATAAACTATCGTTGCGGTGTAATTATAATGGCAGAAAAAAGAAAGCGCAGTCAAAATTTCACAACTGATGACAAAGACAAGCTGGTGAAATTGCTGCATGCCTACAGAAACATTATTTTAAATAAAAGAACAGATGGTACCACCAATCAAGCTAAGAACGAAGCTTGGATAAACCTCTGTACCCAATATAATTCAACGGGAAACATGTACAGGTTAGTCATCAAATAGGTTCAAACCAACATGCCATATTTATTTTATCAATATGAATAATACCACGTGAGAAAGTATACTTATCTATTTTTTTATTTTAGGAGTAAAGATGCTCTCATAAGGGTCTGGGACAAGCTAAAAAGTGATGCAAAAATTTACAACTCCAGAAACAGGAGTTGTACCACTGGAACTGGTGGAGGACCATCAACTTCAAAAACAGACCCAATACTCGAACAAGTTTGTGATTTAATGGGTCGAGGCTGCAGTGGTATTGCAGATGTTCAAGATTCAGATTCCGTCATCACCATACCAATTGATATGAAGGTCACAAATTTAGAAGTAGTTGATGCAGAATTGCAGACTATAATTTTGGATTCTGAAGTAGTTGCAGTGAGTGCTATTATTATTATGGCAGATATATTACATACTTACAAACTTTTGCAGTACTTTACTAAGATAATAATTGTGAAAGGACCTGTCTATCTGTTTGTTACTTATTTTACACCGTAACTTCATTCAACAAAATGTTTCTATTGTACTTTAAACCAATTTGTTTGTTTTCAGGACAAATCGATGAATGAAGTAAAACAAGACGAAAATAAGGAAATAATCACTCCGTCATGTTCTAAGATGCCAGAAAGTCCTCTTTGGAAAAGGCGTAGGCCTATACTTAAAGAACAAAACCAGCAACAGCAGTCTGAAGTTGTGGCCACCTTATGTACAGGCTTTCAAGGGATTAACAAAAAAAAAATTGAAACTGAAGAGTTAAAAAACCAGTTGTTGGAAGAAGAAATTGTATTTAAAAGAGAGTTGTTTATGTTACAACTGGAAACAGCAAGAAAAGACTTAGAAATAAAAATAGAAGTATTAAATCAAATAAAAGGTATGTTATAATAATTACAATATAAAAAAGCATTTATTAATAACCTTAATTGTACATTGCCTGTTGTTACATTATTTCATTACATGTTATCAAAATAATTTGTAATTTGTAATCTTCGGAGCCCGTATGTGTTCGGGGGTGTAATGTTTGGTACATCACGTATTTGCCCATTTGAAATAAGTTCTTCTATATTGGGCACAATATTTTCGTTGAGTGGTTCCTCTTCATTTCTTAAAATACACATGTTGTGTAATACACAACACGCAATAATAACATTGATAGCATTTCTTAATTCTAATCTAATACCTAGAGCTAAGACAGGAAAACGTCGTTTTAAGACTCCGTACTGCCTTTCTACCACATTTCTAGTCTTTATGTGAGCCTCATTGTATTTTTGCTGCCCTCTCGTTGTGGGATTTAAATATGGAGTCAATAGATGAGGCTGAAAAAAAATATCACTGCTGCTTAAATAGTCCTTAAAATTTTTATTTACTTTACAGGTGGAAACTTCAATCTGAAGAATCTATTTGGTGTGCCGAAGAGTGATTAGAAATAAGAGAAATTGTAATTGTTTTGAATAAATGAATGAGCTTATGATACCTAAATAGTAATATTATTTATTTCTATAGAACTCACACTTGAAGCTATATTTTTACCCAATTGCCCAGAAAGAGGATTGTATTTTTAGCAATAACTGTTTACCTTCAGTGGGTATCCGCTGTCACCCAGTAAATATCCATCAGCATAGTCTCCTCTTTCAAATTTTCTATAAGTGTTGCTATTTTGATAAATAGCTGAGTCATGTGTTGACCCTGGCCAACGTGCCACAACATCTCTTATTAATAAGTTGGCTGATGCTACTGTTTGGACGTTTATGGACATGTATCCCTTCCTGTTTCTAAACAGTTCTGCATCATCTCCACCTTAAAAAATGCATACAAAACATCCATTTTATTTTATGTAAGTAGGTTGGTATTACTTAAATAGGTAAGTAGGTAATCGGTACCTACAGTTTAACTTATTAGTTAAAAAAAATATTTTAAACTAATTTAAGGTAGGTATTAAGTTTCACCTGGTGATTGTATTTTCACATGAGTACAATCGATGCATCCAACGACATTAGGGAACCTTGCAATATTATAAAATTCCATCTTCACTTGTTCTTGTTCTTCGCTTGTTTCTGGAAATTTGACAAACTGAGGACGTAGAGTCACAATTGCTGCAGACACTCTTTTTATTATTCTACTGCAAGTAGCCGCACTGATTCCACCCATGTCTGCCACAGCCAACAAATGATTACCGGTAGCATAAAACCGCAAAGCTATTAATAACTGATTTATTGGAGATACAGACTTATTTCTGAAATAAAATAAAAAATGCTTTAAAGTAGGTTTTTACTTCACAAGTGTAGGTATGGATTACATTGTTAGGTACCGACGTAAGAAACTAGGTAGGTACCTATCGTCAAATAAACGAAGAAAAAATACCACTTCATTTTTTTTGAGGTTTTTACCTAACGTTCAATACTCAATTCAATACATACCTACCTATAGGTATTTGTAGCTACTTATCAATTGTATGGGCTAGGCAGGTGCCTACTTAATTATAAAATAAAAACTTTAATAAAAGGTAGGTAGTAAATACTCACCTATTATCAGGAAATTCCAAAGCGTGTTCAATCTTTTCCAATAAATACAGGACTGAAGATTTGCATAACCTATATCTCCGAAAAAAGTCAGTTTCATCAAAACTTTCAAAGTAGTTGGGTCGTTTCCGATATATTTTTGGTCTACGGCTGTTATTTACTTCGAATATAATAGAAACGGTTTCTAAATTTTCAATAAATTCATCTAAATCACTATCCATCTTCGTTGCTTGAGAGATCACTTACGTATGTGACGGTTTATGTGCCGATATTTCGACTACCTAAATTTAGAGGACCTTTTATCGTTTAACTGACCCTTTACTGTTGGTGAAACAAAAACCACCTTTTAACAGCCCCCTAACCATGCTTAAAGGATCCTTTAAAGTTAGGGGATGTCGGTGAAAACGGGCATAAAAGGTCTGAATTTTTAGAACTTTTTGGTCAATAAAAATCGCGGAACATACGGGGGGTTTACGGGTGCTCCTAGGTGTTCCAATCCAACTTTTCAGACGTTAGATTGCCACTATTTAGGTACCTATCTATTTTGGTTTGCCCCCGGAGTAGGTCTAATATAGATTGGTATAAGATTACTTTTAAACTGTTCGGTAAAATAAGCGTAGCGATCAAAGTATTTCAATGGCATGCATGCCTCCGAAGAGTCATTAGCACCTGATACACTGACCCACTGGCGGTCGTGGCCTGGTTGAGATCAAAATGGGAAAGGCTGGTATCATTTATTTAAATTTAAATATTCCCGCAGTGGTACAAAATGTTTAAACTATTTGTAAAATATTTATTCAATCTGGGTACCTCCATGAACCGAGTCATGCCATGGTAGCCACTATGATGATTAATTATATTAGCTATACCTACATAAAAATTTAGCTCCAGACTACTTAATAGGTTTCATAAGAAATAGTAGGTCTTACCTAGTCCATATTTGCCTTGTCTTACAATTCCAATACCTCGCAGAGCACACCAACCGAGGACGTGCTCCATGTATAAATGCTGATAGTCTCATGAGCCTAAATCTGACTTTTTTAAAACATGTTCCAGCGGTCATTCATGATGTTCCTTTTGGGAATGTCGTTGAACACAATCTACGGATCGAACATGCTACAGGAGTTGCGTATATTCGGCGTGCTGCAGCGACTGGCGGTTGCTTATTTCGTGGCTGCCGGCTTCTACGCACTCACTGCTCCTAAATACTACACACCGCCTAGGGTGAGTCTGTTTCTTTTCGAAAGGACGTGAATAATGACGAGCAATATTCATAGTTTCACGAATCGCCAATACTACTAAAAAAAATACTAATAATACTAAGTAAATTTTCTAAAAACGATTCGCAATGATCTTAGTTTTATTAGGTTTTAGCTAATTTTATTTCGCTTCGGCGTATGAGGACTTTATATTTTTTTAAAGGTATAGTTATTTAATATTGGAAGTCTTTAGGGGAGACCTTTGCCCAGCAGTGGGACGAGATAGGTTAAGGAAAAAAAAAGTTATTCTTCTAATGAATACCTATAGGTAAGGTGGTAACAGCTTCGTTATTAGCAGGCATGAGCAGCTGAATGTCCTTCTAGCCTCATCAAGTCATCGGTTTTTTAATTTGTGCCAAAATTGAGGAAATAATCAAACTATTCAATCTCGACTCACGCCAAAAACTAATAATAAACCACGATACTTTCAAAATCTAATCGATCAGTATTTATTTCCGCAGGGGGCTTGTGGTCAGGCGCTCAAGGATGTCCTGTCTTGCGTGTGGTGCTGGGCGCTGGCCGCATTGTTGGTCGCCGCGCACACTGTCATCACCTTTGTAGTGCACCATCCTGACTGTCCGGCGTAAGTCATCTTAATCAGTAGATCGTTCACATAACTCTCTAGACGGTAATATTTTTGATTCACGATACAAGCATGCTTTCCTGATCACTACAATCAGTAATCTGGATCTCTTCAAGGTAAGAGTGAATAAGTGTCCTCTAGTCTATCTTGTCTTTGTCCGCTTCATCGTCACTTTAATCGTATCAGGTGAGATTGAAGTCAAAGAATGGTAAAGAGGAAGGATGGAAAAAAAGATACCTAGGATCATTGAGCACTAAATTAATGTTTTTTTTTTCATTATAGTTTCCAAGATTGCTTAGTCTGTGTCTAAACTGAGGCGTTGGGAAAAACGTCCGCACATACATTTATTTATTTAATCCTGATATGCCACTAAATTGATTGCAGTGGATACATGGGTCCCGGTGGTAAGCACGACGACTGGGTGGCGCCGGAGTGCAGCGGCGGTGCAGCTGGCTATATCGACCGTTTGTTGCTGGGCGAGTCTCATCTCTACCAGCACAGCGACGCGAGGAACGTGTATGGAGGACCTGCAACTGACCCTGAGGGGTTATTAGGTTTGTTGTTTTGTCACCCCCAGATTAAAAAAAGGTGTGTTCTAAGTTTGCGGGCCCGTTTCGCATTTACTGTTCAAGTACATCGGACGCTCTGGACAATCTCTACACAAATCTATGCCTGACTAACAATTTTTTATCGGAATACGAGCCTGTTTGTGGGTAAATATATCTCAATCCAGGTTACGAACTATATATACGCCAAGTTTCATCCAAGTTGGTTCAGTAGTTTCGACGTGATTGAAACACAAACATCTAAACATCTAAACTTTCGCATTTATAATATTAGGTCTGTCTGTAAAATCAGTAGTGCTCCAAGGGTAGGGGAGTTTTTCATCGACAGAGTTTTTGGTCTCTGCCTATAACAACTGCATTACCTCACAGAACGCGAAGATACGACTGTCCATTCTGTACATTAGTAGTGTTATGTTCTGTGGTTTCAGGTTGCCTAACATCAGCGGTACAAGCGCTACTCGGTGTTCAAGCAGGAGCCACAGTACTTCTGCAAAGGTCGCACAAGTCTAGAATATCGCGATGGTTGGCGTGGGCGTTAGTGTTCGCACTGGCCGGGGCGTTGCTGGCTGGCTTCTCCAGGGAACATGGTGTAGTGCCCATCAATAAGAACTTATGGTAAGCATCTCGGTTTGACCATACAATTATAGGTACCAAATTTTCTGTTATTATAAGTTCAATTAAGTCCTAAAGTTGCACAAGTTCAGAATTTGTTTAGCTGGCTTAATCATTCTTCTTCTTAATCGTCGCACTTACTGGCTAGTTTTTTGAAGGAAAACGGCAGCGTAGAGCTTAACAAAAACCATGGTAAGCACAATAAGCAGTGATCGACCTCTTTTGTATTGTTATGAATAAAAAACATGGACAAACTAGTTTTTTTATGAGAACAAGCTAACCCCAAATAAGAACTTTTCTCAGACAACAGGCAACTTTTGCTGTGGTCAGCGTTTAATTTTAATATATTGTTCCAGGTCAATGTCATTCGTGCTGGTTACCTCAGCCTGTTGCCTAGTGCTGCTAAGTATCTGCTACACTCTAACCGACGCGTGGCGCATCTGGGCGGGGGGACCATTCCGAGCTCCAGGCTTAAACGCAATCGCTCTATATGTGGGCCACTCGCTCTGTGCTCACCTCTTTCCTTTTCATTGGAAAGTACCTAACATGCGTACACATACGCTAAGTTTGATCGAAGCTGTATGGGGAACAGCGCTTTGGGTGATAATAGCTCATGTTATGGCGAAGAAAAAAGTTTTTATTACGTTGTAGACAGTTAGAAAACATCGCTCAACCCACGTCATGGCAAGGTCCACTGCGTTCAACTATATAAACTTTGATTTAGAATTAACGAACATATAAGTTCTTTACGTTGAATTTGAGTGCTGCCATCTATTACTCAGTAAGTACCTACATTATTTATATTTTGTAAAAAAGTTTATGAAAATGCTTTGCATAATTTTAAGGTTGTTTATAAGACTGAGCGAGTAACCGTATGTTGCTTCCAAAACGATTGATTTTAATAACTAGAAGTACTGTTCTAGTCTTAAAACGTGAATTCGGCTATTTTGACCTTGCATTGTTTCTGAATATAAAGCAAATTATTATAAACTTTTGAATAGGGACATATTTTGAGTTCGGCAGTTAAATATATACTTATTTTTGTACCTATCCATAATTAAGTTAGCACCTAAGTGATATAACGTACATTTGTTGGAAAAATGAATAAAAACAATCGATTTACAATATTTGACGCTTTATTAGCTCAAAAGGGTGACAGTAAAATCCGAAATATCATTGAAAAATAAAAATAAAACAAACGATTTAACAAATCATGACTCAAGGTAACAGCTAATAGTTTTAACAAATAAAACTATTTGTAAAAATACACTTTAATATAACAAATTGTCGGAAGAAGAGACCACGTGCCACAAACTTAATGTTGCTTTGAATGCTGAGTTTACGCAGCCTCATACAAGAAGTATTAACGTAGTACAGACTCATTCGAGATCAGAAAAAATATTCATTCCTTCATTTTGGATCTTACGACACTAATAAATTTAAGTTTCCTAAAAAATCTCGAATGAATCTTGGAACATTGTCACCCAAAATGTGCGATGCAGGTTCTAACGTAAGTAGGTTTGGCATTTTATTTTCAAAAACAATGTATCAGACCTATTGCGCCTGTGACAGACCACATTCATGCTTAAGTTACATATTTATAGGTATCAACTACTTTATATAATTTCTTAGACGTCAAAAAATCACTCTTTTGTAGACGGTAAATGCCATATTAGGAATTGAATGTCTTTTATATTAAAAATAGATTTATACTTTAAAAATAAAGTAGAGGATACGAATAACATTCAAAATTGTATACTCTGTAGGTACATACAGTTACTAATATACTAGAATCAGTAACTGATTAGGCAGACGCGCCTTGCATCATAATTGTTATGTAGATAATCTATACCTACTCTAAACTATATACTTTACTCGTATAGCAATAAAGATTAAGGTAAGTATATCATATTGATTTTTAAACATTTATAAGAAAAATCTCTTAAAAATATATCTCAATTGTTTGAAACATCTGAATCGGACGATTTATTAATATGTGAATATAATAATTGATTCAGGTTTAAAAAGTATAAATATCTGATACTTATACCTAAATAGGAAAGTTATTTAAAAGTGTATAACGAGAACAGTAATTGCACACACAGTAAAATAATTATTTTGATATAAGTTATATAATCCACTGATACATCAAACGATAACTATGAGATAAAGATGCATTTTGTTTAATTTTCTACTTAGCGTTAATATAATATACACATTTAACAGTAATAAATATTTTCTCAAATTGGCTAATTTTATAAATTAAGCTAGACAATTTATTAACAGCTTTTTCAATATAATATAATTTCATCAATGTTAAAATTGGTCATTTACACTTTTAAAAACGTTATACTTCTATTAAAATAAAGTGTTATCAAATAAGTACTCGAGCTCACTTTAAGTCACTCATATTTACATAGGGGTATGTTATGGAATGTTTAGTGTTAAAGAGAATGTTATGAAAGCAAAAGAGTAAAAATTTGATAGTCATGCTTGCCGAGTTAAATCATAGTTGGCGAAACCGAACTTTACGCTGACCGTAAGAGATTCCAATTCAGAATGTCATTTAGGTAGGTTGGAAGGAACTGCTACATATAAACGTTATTATTATTGCAATAGAATACTGTTTGGATTGTAGAATAAAATCGCTCGCGTGGAGTAGCACTACTATTAGTACATTTAACACTTCTCAGTGTAAGATGCACTGTTTTCACTGAAGGCATGCAATTTGTACTTGTCGATCTACAGAGCGCATGAACACAGCTAATCTGCTCTAAAAGGCCTTTACTGCGAGGCCTACACTTCTACGAGAGACTAGACATACCGAAAATACTTGTCATACAATCATGTACGGTCCTCTAGATACATAAATCTATCTTAAACTCAAGGTAAAATCTCTAGGACGATACACATTTCGCTATAAATGCAAATTCATGGAATTCAATATAAATCGGTAAGACGGGCGAATGCGTAGTGTACTCTCCGTCTTACATTATTATGCTACGATGATTTCGATACCACAACGACGCACCGCTATAAAGCAATACTTTAGAACGCTCTCAACAGTCAAGAAAATGTATGACTTTACACAGACACAGACAGACAGGTGCCTCGTCGACTATACACGGTAAATAGCCACATGTACACATTCCAAGCTGAAATCATAAGTCGATGCTACATTATTAGGCCGAAAACCCATTTCTTCGTTAATTACAATCGAAATTAATGTAAAAAATAAAGGAGCGAGTCGATCCGTCATCTCATATAGACACAGCGACATACTAATATATTGTATGCTTTGGGTAACAATTTAAATTCTTAACCTAGTTGCACATTTTGATAAAACACGCATAATATATTAAACTTAAAAACGTATCGCTCTTACATCACTATTAAAATATATTACGAGATTTCAAACAACACGCATAATCTAACGATGCTACTTAACTAAGAGCCCAGTACTATTCCCTGTCGTATCGCATTCTCTGACGAAAACTGTTTCATTCCTTTTGTATTAAATAAATATCTAGTGTGGCACTTGACTGTTTGTATACTTATTACAGTATCGCGGGTATATCAGATCCAGCACCACAGGAATACCTATTTACTTACAAATATGTATAGTGAGCAACCATTCCAGCACTGACCTCCCCTTTCATCCGGCTAGTGATATCTATGTAAATACATCCAAAATATACATTTTATATACACTCCGAAAAGGGACAGCGCAATGTATAATTCGACAAACGATATCTACAACCGCAAACCCGCAGTGATTGATGTCCGCTGGGAAGTAGTTGTTACAGCGGACGGGATATGATATCTAGTGACGTCGATTGGGTTACTTGCGGAACCCCGAATGCTGCAGGGTTCTGCAATGTAGAGCGAGGTGTGACGTCACTCCTACTAAGTGACATCACTTCCTCCCGCGAGCCACGATGGCCTGTAACGAGGCCACTTGGCTGAGTAGACTTGCATTCTTACACTCTAGGTTTTCTACCCTCTTTCTGTAGTCGGAGTTCTCTGAAATCAAGATCTCGACTTTTCTTTCTAGCTGGTCCATGTATTCTTTCTTTTTACGTCTGCTTTCTTGTGCCGAAATCTGTAACAAAAACCATAAGTATTTTCAAATTGCGCTTTCTCCAGGTCGCCTACTACTAAGCCACTACAGTAATCATACAGGTGTCTATGTTTTTCAAGTAAGTAATTCATCTAACGGTTCTATGTACATAATGGGCACGAGCTTTTAAATCGTTTCCAACTGATCATTTGAATAGATTATAACCAAACATGAACTGGAAAACCAAACAAGGAAATGGAACTCAAGTGGAGCTGGGCCGGACACATGGCAAGGCGCGGTGACGACAGGTGGAGTAGAGTTACGGAATGGAGACCGAGGACAGGAAAGAGAAGTGTCGGTCATCCAGCGGCGAGATGGGCTGACGACATTACTAGCGTCGCAGGTCGGACCTGGATGAAACTGGCACAAGACCGTGGAGAATGGCATAATGAAAGAGAGACCTATACCCAGCAGTGGGTGAGGTTGGACTGCGGATGATGATGATGATAACCAAACAGTGACATGGCTACTTTTAATCGTGTTTAGAGTTGGTAAAACATCCATTGCATAGATAGGTATTGCATAAATGCCATGGACGATTCAAATATTTGTCCGAGATTAAGGGCGGCTTGCACCAGAATCGCTAAACGCGTTTAACTCTTAAATAGTATTTAGCGAGTTGTCAAGTCATGCAAATACGTCAGTTTTAAATCGATTTAGCTGTTAAATACGTTTAGTGATTCTGGTGCAAGCCGCCCTAAATTAATTTTTAATCAGATTATGCAAGAGCATCAGTTATATAATCATCTGTGTATTAAGGTTGGTAGTTTACCTTGTTCTTGATTTTCCTTCTGATTTTTTTGAGCGATTTCTCTTCAGCCTTCGTGAGCGGCAGGCGAGTCGGCACGGGATATCCCTCGGCCAGTAAAGTGCGTTTCTCTTCTTCTGTCAGCAATAAGGTTCCCGTGGACCCTTTCTGTATTACAATGAAAAAAATACTTTAACAAAAACATTTATTGGGCAACCATATTGCTCCGATGTCCATACACAGAGCGTGATACATTTTGTCTTTATAAAATGAATAATTATAGCCTTTCGCCTTGAATTTGCGGTACAGGCATAAGTTGATAGACTTTATGTTCCTACTTGACACCTTTTTGTTTTATTTTTAATGTTTTTCTGTATCTACATAATTACACCGCCTTCCTTTCTATCTTCACTAATATCGCTTAGGTTGCCTGGAAGAGATCGCTCTCAGCGATAAGGCCGCCCATTGTAGCTTATAGGGTATCCCCTATAAGCTTTCTTTGTAATGTTTTCATGTGGTGTACCAATAAAGAGTTATCTATCTATCTATACTATGTCGAGATAATGTTTGAGTAGGTGCATTATAAGCAGTATGATTTTCCAATCGCTGCCTACCCAACCTGGAATCATCGCTCGGCTCAACCGAGTTAGATTCGTCCCTTGTTTAGTATTTATTTAATTTAATTCAGCCTTAAAAGTAACATTACAGAATTAGTAATGTCAGTTAGTTGTCAGTTCAATACCTACTTATCTCTCTCTCTATGATTTTCAATAAACTTACGGGCTGTGTGCTAATAAGCGGCGTGTTGATAGGTTGTCTCGAGTGATGCGAGACGTAAAGATGTGCGCGGCGGGAAGGCGCGGCGGGGGGCGCGGGCGGCGCCGCTTCGTGCGAGGGAGACAGCGCACCCTCGCTGTCCGAGGAGGAAAGAGACGACGGCGGCGTTGGGGGGAGGTTGAAACCTGGAAAAGAGATGCGGAATATGATCCACTGTTGAACAGTTAAATTATGGTAATGGGCGAAAGTAAGTCAAATAGAGACTCGAGCACAGATGTTTCGACAGTTTTCTATGAAAATCTCTATGCTTGAGTCACTCTTGAGTCTGAGCATTTTGTGCGAACACGGCCGTCAGGCCTAGCTTGAGCACACGTTACTTGATCTGTGCCTTGATCACGAATAAATGTGACAATCGTAGTCGAAACGCAAGCATATCTGAAATACACTGCGTGGTGACCTCAGATGCGACGACTGTTCGATTTGTTCGTGATTACCCTGATCAAGGCCACGTGGGAGTCCTGTAGGCACCTAAAATTATGGCTAAAATTAACTTCGTCTGTATTGTGGCTTAGCCACTCCAACGCATGTCGTGATGCTCACCTGAGCCGCTGGAGGTGACCTTAATGGATAGTTTGTTGGAGTTGAGCGAGGTGGCGAGCCTCGGCGCCGCGCTCAGCAGCAACTGAGGTACGCCCGCCGCCCCTACTTTTTGCAGCACGGCTTGTGGCATGTGAATGGTTCCGGTCTGGAAAAAACACAAAATGTATTAGAAGGCTTATCCCCATCGAGTCCACTGACTGGCTTATAGAAATCACTGTGATTGACAGTCTCTGGTAAAAATTGTAAATCACAAACTTCCTACGGGGTCGATAAATTTTTTTATGGTGACTTCCGTATACTCAAGAATAACTCCTTATAGTCTGTAAAAGGGGCGATAGATTTTTTTTTGATGGTGACTTTAGTGTACCTACAAGAATAGCTTTCAGGGAAAAAGCGCGGAGAGATAATCTAAGCTTGATAGATGTTTGTTGCCGAGTAGTATTTCCGTAAAATACTATTTTTTTTGTAACTGTAAGACATGCAGCCGACTCACATACTTACATAAAGGTCGTCTTTGATTAGTAGACTGATAACTGATGCAATACTTAGGTACCAAAGATACGAGTTCGCTGTAATCTCTCTAAATTCAGTTTTTTAGTAATGCCCTCTTACATGCAGTGCTGTTTTATAAACAGCCATTAGGTAGGTATATTATATACCTAAGTACTTTATTTTTTGCAAAACAATCTTATGAGTTGAATCTTGTTTGAAGGGCAAAATAAGTGCGTTTCAATGATTAAATACACTGGAGGTAAAACTCATCTCATAATGGTAGTATCATCCTATAATAGCTCATGGAATAGATCGTGATCCACGATGCAAATAGTTTATCTGGCGAGACTAGATTGTATCTAACCTACCAAGATATAATACCTTCCTATATTATCGAGGTTAGGTGCCTAATTATTTTGTTCAGTTTACTTTATGAAGCCAGTTTACATGAGAATATGAATTATCATTAAAACTGTCGCGTCATTACTTCTCGCAAAAGACGTTTACATTTCCAACAATACATTCAATTGCAGATATTTATCGTAAAAATTGTTGTCTGTAATTTTCGGTAACGTTTCAGAGAAGCATTTCGGCTGTTTTGGTTGAAAACAGACGTTTATCTACAGTAATTATGGACATAATTACAATTTATCTCTCACGTTAAGATACAAACAGCATCCATGAGATGTCTGGTGAAAGTTGCAAAGTGAGAATACACACTTAAAGTCTAGTGACCTCGAGCATCAACGAATTCTATTTTTATTTAAGGTCAATGAATGGTTGTTAAATTCGCCTATCCACTAGTCATGGTGGAGTGGCCAACTAAATATCCCACACTGGTACCTAGGTACCTATCTAAATGAATCATGGTGTTCCGGGGCCGAGCTCTTTTTATCTTTTGGGCTATTCATACAGTGAACAATTACCTAGGTACTACAACTTACTAAGAAGTTACGAATGTGTGTTTGTCGTGGCTAGACAATTCGTTTCGCGAATAATAAAGGATTCTATGAATATGAACTCACACATCACACATAAGTTTAGCAGCGACAAAATGGGATCATTTTGGTTTTAGGACTTCAAACATTCGAGGAGACTCATTTACGGGTAGACAGTAGTGTCTAAGAACTTTTCGTACGCACATTCAATCACTGACTGTAATTAAGCAAAATTAAAAAAAAAAACAACATTTCGCACACTTTTGGACCAAAATGATGATGTTTGTTGAACCTTTGCATTGTTATTCTCTAGAGCGGGGAGCTCTAGACACCTAACTTAATACCTTTATGTCTCATAGTGATGGGCACAGTTCAATGTGACAGGGCACGGCCCATCACTATGAGACATAAAGGTATTAAGTTTTATGTGCCTGTAATTACGCCGGTACACAAAATCATGTTGATGCTGAGATGCTCACCGTGTGATCAATAACGTAGTCGAGGTGTGCTAGTGTTTGCGTGGGTGATGGCGAGGGTGGGCACGACGAGGCTGGTGATTCTGGCTCTGATTTGGGCTCTTCCTTCACTTCCCGGAGTGGAGAGTCACTGGACCGTCGCCGGCTGCTCCACGCGGACGCTGGCATGGCTGGGTAACATTCGTCTTCCATGTCTGGAATAGACACAAAGTACTGCTTAAGACATTTGCGTGTTAAAGCAAGCAAAGTGTAAGAGGTCTGGCGCTCTGTAGGAAGGCGGGTGAATCTACGAAATGTAGCTGGCAAATACAGGATGAGAAAAGCCGAAGACCAGGCTCGGTAGCGCGTCTTGGAAAACACTTACATCCAGCAGAAGACTGACATAGATTGATGACGCTGTTAGAGATAAAGAAATTTTTATTTATTTATTTTAAAATTTCACACAAATATGTAGGTAGTGCTAGGAGGACTTAATGCTAAGAGCATACAGTAAGTACCATCATCCATACGCCCCATTTTCCTTTAATAATCCTCATTATGTTGGATTGGGACTACATTGGATCTTGAGCATTATTTATTAATGGTTATTCATCTACATAAAAAACACTAGGAACTAATTCGTAGTTTCTTGCCAGTTTTTACTTATAAGCCCAAACTGTATTGTAGTGAAATCAAAAGTTCACGAGATAGTGCCAAACCAGTAAAGATGAGGAGATATTACTTATTCATGCACCTGCTGAAATTAGGTTAATTAGCTTCCTGCTGCATTGAATGCGTAAGCGCAGGCGATCAGGTGGAACGTGGAGGGAGGACCGAGACACACCTGGTTTGCCTTTAGATTTTTTGTGTTGCTCACTAGCTCGATTACTAAACGGAAAACTAAGTAATTGCAAAAACATGCAGTGACTGACTGATATGAAACCACGGCCACTAAAAACATTAAACCACCAGCGTCTTAGACAACATAACGAAGAGAAGACCATTGCACCTTTCTCTTGTTTTATGGAAAAAATACACTTAAATCGCTGTCAAACCGTATCAACAGATTTAGTATGAGAGCCCCACTCTCATACTAAGGGCGGCTTGCACCAGAATCACTAAACGTGTTTAACAGCTAAATAGATTTAAATCTGACGTATTTATATGACTTGACAACTCGCTAAATACTATTTAATAGTTAAACGCGTTTAGCGATTCTGGTGCAAGCCGCCCTAAATCTGTTGATACTGTAACCATTTTTTGAATCTAGAAACTAGAATGAGGTTTTACAAGTAGTTTTAGAAATCCATAAAATAAGATCCTTCCGTGTATTGTATAATTACTCAAAGTATTCGGGAACCTACCGGTACCTAATTAATCAAATCTATTTCAGAGGCAGTTTCTACGGTTACATAATTGAATATTGAACAGGGACGCATGATTGACTCATTAACTTGTGCCAGTTGATTTCTAGCACGTAAGCGCAGTCAAGCTGAAAGCAGGCTGCGGCCTCACTGGCTCCGTGGCGCTTACAATTTATTCCCGACGACCATCCCCATTTGGTAAATTAATATACGTTCATACTCTGATATAGAAATATCATCATAAAGTATAGCAGCGATAGGCAAATACAGTGAGAAATGGACTTGTATATCGCTCGACTAATTCGTTTGATATTTGAGAGATTTAAAAAAAAAATTTAAAGTCTAAATGCAACTGTTATACTATAGTTTGGAAATTACGCTTATTACGTGAAATCGTCCTAAAATTACAATGCAGGTTTTCTAACGATAGGTAACAATTGATGCTAATTAACTTTGGAAGATTTTCATTTGGTTTTATTCTTGTTTCTTTGACTTGGAATTATTTTGTAAGCAGCTTTTATATGAGACTCTTAGACATTCATAGAATAATAGTATTGTTCTCTACGCTTCTACGCCACACAAATAACCAACTTGAATAAAAAGAGCGGGGTCATACTGTTTTCTCCATACTGATGACCCAACATTGACAGTTATTTTAAAACCACACGTTAAACTTTAACGAGTGTTGATCTTTTGTAAAGCCGTGACTCACGCTTGGCATTTCAAATAAAACGAGGTGTCCATCATCGACCATTCACCTGTAAAAGTTAGTAGGTAAATACCACTGCGAATATTGCGAACCTGGTGTGCAAGTACCGTTCTTGTCGATCGCTTAATTTGACATTTAGAATCGTCAAAATTCGATAAAAATGGTTTTATCCATAGTTGCAAGTACGAAGTATCGAATTTTGACGATTCTAAATGTCAAATTAAGCGATCGACAAGAACGGTACTTGCACACCTGCCTTGTCAAAACCTCCTGTGGTAGTTATCCATCACAACTAGAACTTTTCTATGGCCTAGTCGTGTGGACTTGGTTTGGTTCACAAATCAATTTGAAAATTGCAACCTGCTTATACATACCGCGAATATTCAAAGCAAAAGTGTTTTTTTCTGGTTTATTTCGCCTATTTATAAGTATTTCATAACATTCAGCAGTTCAAGAAACCATGATTGTATTAGAACTTTCAAAACTGCTGAAAGATTTACGCACACGAGACACTTATCATTTTCAAAACTGTGTATCTGCACTATCTGTGGTGACATTATTATTTCAATATATTAATCAATATTGACTTTATCTAAGCGCGTGCTTGATACTGGACTTTGCTTATCTGCAAACGTGTGGGTACTTATAGTAGGTATTCGCATATTTAGAGGAAAATCTCTCACTGTGTGTGTGTACGATGTCATTTACCGATGCCTGGCTTTTTGTCACACTGTGTGAGTACTTACTGCTTGAGTCAGTCTCTGTGCTGCAATTTTTGCAATATTTATTCATGCACATTAAAAATCTATAGAGAGCCTTATCAAATCATGTTTTCAGTTTTAGTCTAAAAAAACATGATCTATTTATTTTTCCAAATTTTACTTTAAGTATACTTACTCGTAGCTTTCTTAAGAATCAGAAACAAAAGTTCTAGGTCAATTTTCATGATCCTAATCTCAAAACGTGGGTTCTAAAAAATTCATTACCGTTCCGTATCGCATTTGTATCGCGTCGTTGCAGTAGACAAGTGTTTAAATGAAGTACTTTTTACCAAGGTAAAGTGCTTGTTTCCCACTTGTTTAAAACTAACGTGGAACTGACCTTGTCAATAAAAGCTCTTCTATTTTAAACAATAATGTCACCTTCGCGTCAGGTTATCGAAAATCCACGACACAACATAGAAGTGCTTATCTAAGGTCATTATTGGCCGCACGCAGTGCATCACTGTGCATCCGAGTCAAAAGCTATCGCAAGTGAAACATCAGTGTATTTCAGTCAATCTTTGAAAACATTACAGGTACTTAGACTTCAATATGTAGGTATTTTTAACACCCGACCGAAAAATGGTGTTACGGAAGTGGATTTATGTTTGATGGCATTGTGTGTCTGTCTGTTTGTTTGTGCCCTCGTAGCTCTGAAAATAGGGTTCCTTAAATGATTTATCTGGGATGGTTTTTAGCATGTTTGGTGAAAATTGGTGAAGCCGTTTTCAAGTTATGCGGATTTAATCCGCCCAAAGGGTTTTTAAATTTTTCCAGAAGCAGGCGCGGGTGGATATTAATTATTTCAGTTTATCGCGGCTACTAGGTAGGTACTCGTATTATGTAAAATCGTAATACATTTCTCCTTAGATATGTACCTAAATACTTAGCAAGTTTTTGACAGTCACTTCTTTTCTATTTAATGTTTGTGAGAGTGCGTTACTGTAACCAGAACCTATAAGTTTTCTTTATTTATGACCAACGAAATAACGTGTGGTTTCACCTAGCGGTATATGACGTGCTGATGATTATTTAGCTATTACCTTTTATAACGATATCTCCCTTTCATGTCTCTGTGCAGCTTGTATCATAAATAAACTTTCCCCTGTTTTTACCAAGGAAACAATTTCATGCATTTACGATTATTTATAAACATTTCAGTATGCCTGTTAAAATACCCACTGACATTTTAAGCGTGATGTAATCGGTGTTTAGCCGAAATGACGCCACGTCTGGACAAAGCCAAGCACCAGCTGTGAAAACTATTTACATTTAGGCCATTATACTGCAGAATAATGAAAAGAATAGTCCAAATTACAAGCATACCGTAAACATAAACACTATACATATAGGTATTTTCTTTTATTTACCTAAGTACAGTAACTACGTAACATAAAAATTGTAGCTTGGTGTAGATTTCTACAACAAACTACTGTTGTAGGCACTTCATTAACCCAACAATGAAATAAATACTAAATACTCATGGACATTTCGCACAACGTCGTCCCAAACTAAGCAAAACTTTTACTATGGGAGCTACAGATTGCTGATAGAATACATATATAGCTACATTTATTTTTGTTTGATATTTTTTCGGGCTGCCTCTTCATTAATTTACCTAGCTACGTGTCATTTTGTAACATTCCGCTGTGATTCCTCTGAGCTCAGCAGAACGTGACTACTGATTTTTTCCTCATTGTAATCTCACTGGTTTTTCGTGGAATATAGGTAGCTAATATCGTTCAAATATTCAACCAGATAACTCACCGTCAACTTTGGTATGGTGTGGCGAGCAGGGTTCTGACTCTCCATCTGAATGTAGACTGTACGAGTGTTCTGTTTTGATGGGTGCTGCGCCGAGAGCCGCGTCTGTCATGAGCCTGTCGTGCAGCACTACGCCCATTTTTGAGTCCCGTTCGATCATCCAGTCTCCCATATCTGAGTCCTCGTCGAGTACATCTTGCATTTCCTAAAAAAATGGGTCTAGGTTAAAAACAAGCCTTTAAGCAAACAACATAAAAGGATTTGGAAAGAGAATCTCGAAGTTACTTTCAAAGGTTTCAGTTGTAAAAGCTTCGGCGAATCGATATCTAATTATAGCGGTTAAAAGGGAGTCTGAACATTACGGTAAATGTATAATTCAAGAATAAAATAATAAAAAAAACTCATGGACTTTACACAAAACGCCCTCTAGTCCCAAACTAAGCAAAGCTTATAATATGGAAACTATATGGCTGATAGAATACTTATATACTTTTTTTTGTAAATGCATACTTATAATACATAGTAACACCCAGACATAGAACAAACATCTATGTTTTCCACGCACAAATGTTTGTTCTTGGTGGAAACCAAATGGAAAGAAGAAACCCTCTAATAACAAAAGGCCGAGAAAAGGTGGTCGCAATTCCATGTAACCAAAAACTCCACCTATACGTTTTATATAAATAAACAATGATATTTCAAAGTAGCAACCGTGGTTATCAATCCACTTGCTCTAAGAGCAGGGCCGACAGACGCCTAACTGGCTTCATGCGGAGAAACAATTTGTTATTACCTATAAACCCATCACTAGCTATAGCAGTTTCCCAGAGGCTGAATTAATAGACAGCGAGCATGTTGCTACCTTCATATTTTGAATTCTTGGTACACGTTATGAGTCAAAGAGAAAATGCGGAAATGCAAAGGTTTGGGGCTGTGCCTCGTCATTATGTCATTGTTGGAACTGGATCCCAACCACTTTAGCGGATGCCTTAGACCTCATCAGTTGAAAATTATTACTTTCTGTATTCGAGTAAAAACTTTTTCTCTCTCTACACATCATCAAATGTTGGATTGGTGTGGCAAGATCTCAAGTCTATAGTCTTAGGTATAGGTATGTGATTTCCTCCTTTTGTGATCCAGGGTCAATACCTTTGGCTGTTAATGTTTTTGCACATGGTACAAGATAGGACGACCGTCACCTTGGGTTAGCTTGCTAAATAGCGAATAGAGGCAATGAACGGCCATGTACCGCCGAACTCGGTCGCTGAACCCACCGAGCGCCTTCCGAATAGCTGATGAGCTTCCGAGCTACGCCTTGGTCGATGACCACACGCTAATTTGCATCACAGACCCAGGTTCGGAGCTAAAAGTTGATGCTTTTCTCCAATGATGGCGTATGCTAAAATATATTTGTCTGGGGTATTGAACTTTTCGGCTGTTGTGGAAATTATCAACACTGTCACGCTGATAACAAGCGTTAGGAATTACAAATGAAACTGAATTTTTACGTTGGTTCAATCTACATAATTAAACAGAAAATAAAAAAAACTAGGTAGGTACATAGAACTTAAAACACGAGACTTTCCTTTTTAAATATAGTCAATCTTTGATTTCTATTAGGTACAGCTAAATAGTGCTTCCCTGGTAGCAAAAAAATGATAACAAATGGATTAGTTACATTATAAATGAATTTACTTAATTACAAACGAAACCATGAAATTCAGCAGTAAATGCGTGACTCTTAACCGTTTTAGTTGCGAAGAGCAATAAAAATATATTTAAAATGAACTTTGTAAGAACTTTCTTTTTATATTTCAGTGTCTACAATTTTGAATTCAGATTTCATTTCTGGTTAACATATTGATTTTGTTATTTGGGGAAAAATAAAGCCAAAATATATGTAACGAAATCTTATAAATATTATAACTTTTATAACTCAATTTATATAATCTGTCTCAGTTTTAAACCTTCGCCGATCATGACATTACTAATGCAAACTGTTACAATTCCTAAAAATGATAAAATAGAAAGACTTCTTATAATGAGTTATGATACTGCTCTTATTATTACTTCCCCTAAAGTAAAGCCACATCTTTCTTACCAGCATAGTACCCAAACAAACAGCAGACTTATATACTTTACAAAATATTCGCAGACATATGAATCTAGTCGTTACGGCAAAAATAATTACCACTGAAATATCTAGCTAAACAATTGCACTTAATCATTACCTTTACTTGGAAGTAAGATGTCTTACCGCCACACTCAGAGATGTCACAAGTGACAGTGTCCACGTTCGTTATTTAGTACGAGATGTCAACAGAATAAGCGTTGATTAAACGCACGTCTGTGAGCGTGGCAGATATTTTTAGACTATGTTTGTTATTAGGTATTAAAAATAGTATAAGTGCCTATTTCAATATCTCATGATTAGGCTATCTGTCGCTTATAAATATATCTGTCTCTACTTTAGACTTGTCTTAAACAAGGATGGATATATTATTATATCTGACGTATAGTGTTACTCAGAGATGGTGAAACAAGCCCTTACTGTACCTAATAATAAAAACAAATTAATAAATAAATAATAATAGTTTAGTAAGAAAATCTTTGAGAGAAGAGAGTACAATAAATAATATATCTATCTATCTTTCAAGACTACGAGAAGATTGCTAAATATTATGTCTAGGTGTACTTATACGATGTATATAAATTATATTATATTATGCCTTTTAAGGTTTAAATGATAAACATTTGTCTGTAAAGGTTAAAACGACCATAAAATAATGTTATTTATTTGCACATGTTGCAATTGTGTCCTCTATTTGTAACATAATTTGTTTAACAAGTGTCTAGGCCATCATTCATATTTATTGTAGCCTAGTAATGTTCATCTAGCGAACCAAGCAAGCGAGATCTTCGAGTTTATAATTAATCTATTATACTCGTATATTCTTCCGAAGCTAAGTTTAAGAATAGAATATTCGACCTTTATGTTAGTATTGATGAGTCTCAGAGGACCAAGCTAGGAGTTTGCCAAAGAGCTATGGAGCGAAGTATTTTAGGTGTGAAAAGAATCGATCAAATTCGGAACACCATGCTCCAAAACTGGAATCGCCGATGTAGGTCGCAAAGTAGCGAAGCTGGTGTGCAAGTACCGTTCTTGTCGATCGCTTAATTTGACATTTAGAATCGTCAAAATTCGATAAAAATGGTTTTATTGATAGTTGCAAGCATTGAGCTATATCTATGGAGTAGCCCCATTCTTCTATACAAACAATACGTTATACATATATCTATTAAATCGACACATAAACGTCAAATATATATTTGTTTCTTTTTAACTAAACAAATACTGAATGTGTTGAAAGAGATAGACAATATTTTGTCATTTCGAATTTTTGAAAAAAAATTATGTGACGTCATGATTTTATGTTCGCATACCCAGCGCCGCCATGTTTGGTTACGAGTTTTGTGGTAGATCTGCTGTCAATTACTGTTTTATTCCGGATGTTTTTGAAGATTTTGTGGAAAGTATGCTTAGAAACTAAATTTCAGTCTGTTATAAACTATAAGTAAGAATAACAATCATGCTCAAGTGTTGTGTGAAACAGTGCGGTGCAAGGAAAACCAACAATCAGCCAAATTATCTTTTCATAGGTTAGTAACCATTTTTCTGTTTTTGTAAAATGATTGTTGTATTTCGAGCTCAATGTTTGGAACAATTGGTGTTAAATAAAGAATATGAAGGCTTTTGCTAGTCGTTTGTGACTCTCAAGACGTTATTTTCTTCGTCATACTTGGAGTTGTTTGTTTACTAGTTGAATAGTGATGTGACATACCTACTTTCAAGAACCAAATCGATTGTGTGGTTATGTACTGTAAAATTTTATTTTTAACTTACCTACTTCCTATGTGTAATGCTGCAACTTTTGTATTACAGGTTTCCTGCTAATGAAATTTTAAAAAGAAAATGGTTGGAAATAATCGGAACGTAAAATATTAACCCCCAACCTAATGCCGCATTGTTGGCCCAACGTCGATCGTCCACAATCTACATTAGAGTTGAGTTTGGACTCACAATCTACTGCCAACATGATGGCAAGCTTTTTGAGCTTTGTTTTTAATTAATACAAGATTATAAAGATAAAGCCTCCTGAAGTTTTTTATTATTATTTTTAACTGAGAAAAGTTATAGTTTATATATATCTCCACTTACAACGTCCAGCACACTGGTGTGCGCTGATTGGTATGGAAACACTGAGCGGATTTTTTGAGAAGCTTGGTCTCGTCAAGCTTCCGCTCAGTGTTTCCATACCAATCAGCGCATACCAGTGTGCTGGACGTCAGACGTATTGCACACTGTAATCTCGTACTCGCCCCTCAGGTGAGCCGCTTCCCTGTGTCGATAGAACCACCCAGTTTTTATTTCTTATCTTTAGAGGTGAATAATATATCTTCAACTTCTTGATTTATGGCTTTTGCGACTTGTTGCCACAATTCTGCCAGTGTCGAGTTCCTTCCTAGTATTCATTTTCACCAATAATTTTCCTACATTCATTACATAATCCTAGTATATTAAAATTACCGGTAAAAAAACATTGAAAACCGAAAATACGCCCTTAAAAGAAAACACCTTAAGGTTACGCTAGGTCGTAAAATGAGTTCAATTACATAAAAGTTCTAGTAGTAGTTTTTTATTAGACGCTTTTAATCTAACCAATTTTAAATCACATCCGTGCTTTTAAAATGCCATTTGCTTACGTCAAGGGGATAATCGATATCATTTTCGATAATTTATAGCAATCGATTAAATCGGTATCGGCACATCACTTAAGCGGCAGCCATATTGTGTTTCAAAAATTACCACGCTTTTTTCGTAGGTAGAGCATATCCATTGGTTTTATGAATCAGAGGTTGCAAGTACGAAGTATCGAATTTTGACGATTCTAAATGTCAAATTAAGAGATCGACAAGAACGGTACTTGCACACCTGAAATAGGAGGGCCACGTGGCGGGATCGCGGAGAGTGGAAGACGAGGGGGGAGACCTTTGCCCAGCAGTGGGACAGTATAGGTTAATTAAAAAAAATGTTATTAAGATATGCGACGTTGGTTCCAAAAATTAGAAATTTTTCGTTATCTTCCCACTAGGTGGAGTCAAACTTTTGAAATTGATGTTATTAATCTAATAGCGAAATACTAAGATTATAATCTACATACACTTTAAGTAGATACGTTGATACCTAGTGAAATGGGTACAACCCCATTGGTGGAATTTTAATATTAGTTCGCGACTTTATATTTTTGAGCAAAGTAAATAAATTCATAAATCATGATACGACTACTTAACTAGGACAAGTAAATAATAGTTTTATTTTTATCTATACAAAATGTACACAAATACTTAATTATTATCACATAGTTCTAACTAATCAGCAACCATTAATTAATGAACATTTGTGGTACAAAATATCAGTGCGATTATCTTTTTAATCAGATAAAACAAGTTTGAAAAAGTGGTAAGTAGGTAAACTGTATTTACCTATAAAATATATAATAAGGTCAACTTCTTTTTAGTAATCAAATAATAATTTTGGAATTTGACATTTGCTAAAACTACACATTTTCAACTAATAATTAATAGTAGTAAACCTTTGCAAAAAACTTTTTTTTTTTTTAATTTTTTTTTTTTTTTTCTTTTTTTGAAAGATCCATGCAAGAAACAATACCGTAAGCAAAGCATTGCTCGAACCGGATACGATACATGTCTTATATTAATAGACCAGTTTGGCTATTGCAGACAGACACACACCCTCTCATACTGACTTATAAGTAAGCATGCAGTGATGCAACTCTACAAGACCGGTCCTAGCCCCGATTCTCAAATTCAATCGTTGCATAACCAACACAAAAATATCGCACGCGACACTGCCGTGATTTGTGTCGCATTAGCCTCACTCATTGTTCCACATTTTAATTAGTTTAGCTGACCGCGTACAATGCTGCTTCGCAACGCACTACCGGAACGAACGACAAGAAAGAAAAAGTTCGCGCGAAGTGAATGTATTCGCAATTACTTGCGATGAAAGTAATAATTACGCATAATGTCATCGTAGGTAGGTGTTCTGTTATAAGAACCGTGAGCCATAACCTAATCAAAACAATTTATCATCGTTTCATTCATTTCGGTTCGTGAGAGCATCGCGTCGAGAACAATAATTGTCTCTACGCTGCGCTATCTCACTTGTACAGTTATATATATGATGGCAACAAGCATTGATAACGAAACGTTATAGCTTTAAATTAAACACATTAATCAATTAGCCGTGGGTTTCTTTTATTGCACGTCGTCCAATGCTGCAACCAAGCTCGAAATGCTCGATATATGCGGCCGCAAAAACCTTTATAAGTATTGAATCGGTTACAATTAATTAAGTAACATTTCACACCCAAAACAGGAGTTCGGGTACTTAATTTTATGCAAGCATAAATTATTTATAGCAAAGTACTTGTTTGGCGGAATGCAAGGCTGTATAAATGTCTTTTTTATTAACGTTTACCTAAAATATTGCTGATTAAAATAGGAAACGTTCACTTCATCTCGTTGCTTCACTCAACGACTAGCAGTCAATATTCAATTCTGAGAATCTTCTGACATATTACACAGCGTGTTCAATACCCTCCATGTTCATTGTATGTAGAACGTGAAGAAATGGCTCAGTTTATTGTAGGTCGCCTATGAAACGGAACGTGACTTTATATTAGCTTCAGGAAACAATCTAAAATAGTTAATCATGAAAGTGCTAGTCATCTCATACAGAATTCACAAGAGATTAAATAAATATTCATGGACATTTCACACGACGCCCTCTAGTCCCAAACTAAGCAAAGCTTGTAATATGGGAACTAGATGTTAATAGAATACTTATAATAATATACATTTTTTTGTAAATACATACTTAGCATACATAGTAACACCCAGACATAGAACAAACATCTGTTTGCCACACATAAGGAATAAATGTTTGTTCTTGGTGGGGAATGGGGATCGAACCCAGAACTATTACCGACTGAGCTGTGACGCCTGTCAACTTGCACATACACTTTTTATCACGCATGAACTAAATCAATATATATATCGTTTAGCATTGAATAAAGCCTACTGTAGCATTTTCGCAGTCTAGATTTTCCGTAAGATCAGATCTGCAAATTCCCTAAAGCCGGTCTCAAGTGAACGTCTCATGAAATATCAACCGGCGAAGGAATGGGAGCATTTTTTGTAACTACTTTCACCGCCGATAGTGGATTTGTATCCGGTTCGCTTGGTACCGTTCTCGTATCGGTATCTCGATCGTTGCCACTTCGTTTGATGCTGCTCGAATGGCTGGAGTCAAGGATCGACGAAGGGGGAGGGAAAACTCTTTTACACAATATAAATCTGTCCAAAAATTAAGAAACATATCAAAATAAGCAAAATAATGGAACCTCGTAGAGCGTCTACGGCGTAGACCCTTCATAGCTTTTTTGAAAAATATAAATTAGCAATTCTGTTTTTTTGTATCATGTTAAAATAACCTAATTTGACAGCGCTAAAATTGTTGCCATCTTTGTCACATAAACTGAAACGGCAAAAACAGCTGTAATTTTAATGCTATCAAATCATGTAAGTAGTTTAGTTTGGAAAACGCAACAATATTCGTTTCCGCATACTTTGTCCACTTTTTATCACCAAGTTTTGCCCCAAAGAGAAAAACCTGGCTTCGTTCCCAGGTGCTCCCGTTAAACTTGTCCAAAGTACCGGCCAGACACTGGGCGTAACATAATTCGCTGTCGCTAAGGACTCTTAACTCAGCGTTCTCTACTCGTATACGATTATAAACCTCATATACTAACCTATAACCTATGTCGTTTACCAGAACCTGTAGTCTGAGTTTAATTTAGTTGATTTTCGAAAAGTTATAATCGAGCACCTCGCAGTTTTTGTATCGAGAAAAATCATTTCCAAATCTCCCGCTAGAGGCGCATAAAGGATTTTCATGCGAAATATCTCGCAAGTCAGTTTTTGATATTCGTTTCAACTCAGGCTCTGTAAAACTTATTGCTTACCTATTCTTTTATGTTTTACGCCAGTAAGTAAAATGAATATTTTATTCACAGCGCTCATAACTTTGAGATTTATGTCAAGTGTTCGTGTGGAAACTATTACATTTTTTTCTCCACAGAGACAAAAGATAAATTGTTTCTATAAAAAATTCATTACGCCCGCGTCTAATCGTGTTAGGGCCATGATTGCTTCATCGATCTACAAGACACTATAAAGACAGTCTGAAACTAAGTGCCGTCTGAATTTTGTTCTTCGAAATCAGTTTGAGAATACAAAGTTATTTGCAGGAGGTTTTAAGTATGATAGTTACGATATAGTTACGATAAGCAAATCCGGTTGAAAACAAAACTTAGACTTATGGCAATGTGGCTACAAACTAACACCGAAAAGAAAATGCGGTGGATGAAGCGTCCAGTTTTATATTAGACTGCCTCTGTCTAAATAAAATTACAATTCAATCTGTGTCGCTACAATGTTGGTTGAAGGAGAATGGGGAGCCAACTGTTGCGTCTGCGGAAGAGTTACGCAGCCTGAGGGTACTACGCAAAACCGTAAACGAAGGTTTTACGATTTGGAATACACTGCGCGTCGACACAGCCACTCTGCAAGATGACGCGCATATCTCACAAAGCGGCTCCGCAGTGTAACTCAAATGTTGCAAGCAAATGTTTTTCATAGTAGAAGCCCTGAAATTCGAGGCGAGCCAGGGAACTGGAAAATTGAACGGAGTAGGGAAAAGCACCGATAGAACGTGCTAATGGAAAGTGTTCCGTAACACGATTACCTATTTGTCTTATTTATTGCGTGTAATGACATGCTTCTGTTTCAGATTTATGTTGATACCTCATAAATACGGTAATTTGAAATTACATTATTCCCAAAAAAACCTCTCTGCTAAATTGGGGCAGTATATTTTACATTATAAACCATGTTTGGTTGATACTACCTACTACCCCAAAGATTAAGTTCTAAGTAGGTATAGTACTTACCTACTTAGTCACAACGGATCTTTGTCTCACATAAGTATCTGCGAAGAATCCATTATTGGGTAATTGGAAGTAAGCGATTAGGGGATTTTGAGACAAAGAGTCTCAAAATCCCCTTAAGGGAAAACTCCAAGGGGATTTTGAGACTAACCCGATTTTTTCCGCACAACAGTAGGTTTTTTCCGCACAATCGTATGTTGCACCTAACTTCTGCGGGATAAAGATCCGATGTGCGTACTGTCCATACATATGTTCCAATCACCACTGGTTTGTTCAAATACTACTAGTACCTTTCGTTTACCTACAATTCATTGCTATAACTTTATTAGTTAAAATTCAATATAACCTGATAATTTTCCCACTTGCCTTATCACTTACCTGCCAGATAAGCCCTCGTGCAACATTTTCATTCATGCATCCCACACACTTGACGAATTAATAAGGTCACTTGCGCTCTAAACAATATGTAATCTAGGTTATGACGTCATTACATCCTACATTTTCTGTGATCCTGGTCTAGACATGTGCCCTTTTGGCGACCACTCCCACTCTTCCCTATTTGTTCCGGAAAGTGTTGCTTCCGTAGGCTGGTAACCATCGTATTTTCGTTTAGGAAAAACCCACGTGTATATTACCACATCGATTTTCCTTCTGTGTAAATTACCACCCACATACTCGTACATTACAAGACTTGTATTAACTTTATACATATACTTTGAAACTATTCTTTCGTGTTTTTGTGTTTTTTTTCTGTTAATTGAACATTTCTAAACCTTTCTTACCTTCCTTTTATAAGTTCTTTTTATTTTAGGTTAGTAGTTCACATCTGATCACTATAAAAGTCACGCTGATGTTCAAGTAATGCATAGTCGACAGTTATCACTGTTATCAATTCCACAAGAATTGTCGGTTTAACTAGTTTTACTCTATGCTACATTTTATGAGCAACATTCTGTTTTAACCTTACACATTTTTATGGGTTTGTGCAACATGTCATAAAAACCTCAACCAACAACTTAATACGACTTAAAATTCTGCTGTTTCTAATTAAAATGGTTTGCCTTAGTTGTTCCAATTAGATTTTTTTATACAAAAAAGTGAAACGTTCAAATCAAACATAAACCGTGTTTACTAGCCAAAGCTTGCCGAGTCAGATGCGCTTTCTAAAACAAACATTTTCCATTGACTGTACTCGATGCAATAACATGACACAGCTAGACATCGTCGTCGTCAAGGGATCGTCTTGACGTCACGCGGCGACATGACGTCACGCCACCCACTCCAGCGGCAGCGCTCCATTCCCCCATCCCACGCGGGTTGTCAACATTTCCCCATTTCCCCCATTTTTCTCAATTTTCCGCCATCTCCCGCCTGTGACTACTAGATATTACGCTGGAGTGACTCTACCTAAATTGGATTTTATACTATTTATAGCGTGGTTTCCTATTATTATAACGATTGTATGCCATTTATTTTTAGTGCTTTTCCCAAACGTTTACTTTCCCATCTTATTGGCTATTATTTATACTTGATTGTATAAAAAACATTTTGGCATTCTCTACCAGCCAATCCAACCAACGTAGTGGTGTAGAATTGAAATTGGTTAGAAATATCAGGAAAGAATATTCTTCTACTGCGTAGAGTACGTTCACATAAATAAATGGATATAAATTCGGCGACTTCACCATTTAGACTGCTCAACGATACCTCGGACTGCAGAGCGTTGCCGCGTTATAGCGCAGTATAACTCTACCGCTAGATAACTCGCCACTATACTTATGAGTGTGTAAATCGGCCAGTAAACCGAGGACCATACATAATGACTAGGTTACTGTGATTGTCAGTGACGTAACATTACTAACAGAGCTGATAATAGCATTAACAGTAATCTTGTTTAGTTAATAATTGGGTGAATGACAAAACAATGCTTTTATGTAATGCGATTCAATGGTTGTAAATCCGTTTTGACAAGTTAATAGAATTAGCATACTACTTATTTACAGAGAGCTGATTATTAAAATTTTACTTACCGGTGCGGTGGTTACTAGGTTACTACCTATTATCAAATTACTTAACTGATGCCTATACCCTTTGCCTAGTAGTTAGATATTTTTACGTATACTAAAAAGTAGATTTGAGCAGCGCCCCTAATGGAAAGATGATTCTCCTAAAAAAATATTATTTACCTAAACTTTTTAGTATGCGGGATACTTACTCGGGTGAATAAGTTTTAAAGTGCCTCCTTTAGCTTATGACCAAATTGTAAAACTTTATTTTGGCAAATAAACGTATCTTGTATCTTGTTGAAGAATTCGATTTTCTGAAACGTTACCGCGTTATGAAACTCATTTTATTATTTGATCGTTATTGTTTGCTAATTATACACTCTATCATAAAATGATAATATGGCAGGAAGGAAGCTGCTTTATCAACGGAAATTCGTAATACTCACCTAAACATAATAATGAACTAAGATTTAATTTCATTAGAGAGGTATTAAGTAAGTAGGTACCTGGTGAATTACGTGCAATATTGTGCAGATAACAAAAAGGCATTTTACTTATATATATTTTTAGTACTACCTAGTGATATTAGGACGATACTTTATTTAAAAAAACTGTTGATGACTAAGTACATTGTTGATGTGACAAATACATAAATTAATATATATAGTGTATAATAAGGTTGTAAATAGGTTTTCGAAATGGGCTGTATCTAAAACAGTCGATCTAAGGTATGATAAAAAAATCATTACTTACATATATGTCGCTACGTAGTTTTTGAAAATTTGTTTTTTTTTAAACAGTTTTTCTGATCCTACTTATGATGTAACTTAGTTTACTTACATAGGCATACTCATGAGTTTTTCACACATTAAAAGTATAAACTAGGATATACTTACTCATGTGATGCATAATTTCTAAGCACATCACGTATACACGCGAGAGCAATGATTCCGGGTCACTTAAAGAATGTTAAAAATCTCGGAAACTAAAAATGATAGGTTAATGCAATAAATTGTATTTAATAGACAATGTAATACTCCTTAAATGAAGGTATTAAAACTTCTTAGTTATTGTAAAGTTATATCTTAAAAAAATCAAATTTGAAAAAGGGCCACTTTCGAAGATGGAACTACGAAATTACAGCATTTGGTTTTGCTTTTGTTTGTAATCTGTCATTTATGTGGGTATATAAACCATGTTGATAGTGCTCTATATTCATTATTCAAGCTGAAATTATGTCGCTTACGCCTGAAGAATGCACCAGAATACTTACAATGCTGGAAACCGGCCGGAGTCAGCGCGATACAGCCAGGACTGTCGGTGTGTCGCTGTCAACAGTACAAAGAGTTCTCCGACGTTACGAAGAAACTGGTTCTAACCTACGCAGACCAGGAACGGGCAGAACCAGGTGTACCACAGCACGAGAAGACCGATACTTGGTGAACACCATGCTTCGAAATCGCTTTCTCACAGGAACTGAACTCACAAATCAGTTTCGACGCCTCGGAGGAAGTAACCCAAGTGCATGGACAGTAAGACGTCGGCTTGCTGAATCTAACTTAAAACCCCTTAGACCTGCAAACGGCCCTAAACTGGAGCGTGGGCATCGTATTTCAAGACTAAGATATGCCCAGAGCCACGTAAATTGGAGTATTGAAGATTGGTCAAAAGTTATGTTCTCCGACGAATCAAAATTTATGCTCTACAAGCACGATGGAAGACACAGAGTGTATCGAAGACCAGGGGAAAGATTCAAGCAAGCATGCATCGAAGAAAAAGTAGCCTACGGTGGTGGGTCTGTACTTGTGTGGGCCGGAATTTCTTCTGAAAGTCGCACAGAGCTGGTGATCATAGAAAACGGCTCTTTAACTAGCGTAAGATATGTGGAAGAAATCCTCAATGATCATGTTGGTCCATTTATGGTCAATTTAGGTGAGGATGCTATATTTATGCATGACAATGCCCGACCTCATACAGGTAGGATTGTGAATGACTACCTTCAAGAGATGAACATTACTCGTATGGAGTGGCCAGCGCGCAGCCCGGATATCAACCCGATCGAGCATGCTTGGGACGAGCTAGGCAGATGCGTAAAACAACGAAACCCTCCCCCAATCACGCTTCGTGAGCTCAAAATTGCTCTCACAGAGGAATGGGAGAATATTCCCCAAAATCGTATAAGGAACTTGGTGTACAGCATGCCAAACCGCGTAAACGCAGTAATGGAAGCACGAGGAGGCAATACGAAGTATTAAAATTCAAGTCAAATCGTAATAAAGTTCAAAAATTTCATGTTTCCTATTTTTGTTTTAAGGAGAGATCAGCAGTTTTTTTCTTTATGTAATTTTGTGTTAATAAAATGTATGGTGACTCATATTTTTTTACTTTCATGTAAGGAGTATTACATTGTCTATTAAATACAATTTATTGCATTAACCTATCATTTTTAGTTTCCGAGATTTTTAACATTCTTTAAGTGACCCGGAATCATTGCTCTCGAGTGTAGTTACTACGTACTTACTTCATGTATCAGTCATGAATTTAAGCGGAGTGGAATTCGGCTTAGTAGCGTTTACGATTTGTATGTTTGTCGACTACCAATTTAACACTACATAATAGGACGTTAAACGAGTGCTAAAGACAATACTATTTATTCCCTGTGGGTAAGTATATAAGTATGTAATGTTAATTACAATAATTTGACACGCCATTGTGTATTTTACTAATAATATATCTGGTGAGGAAAAGCACTTACTACCAATTCTTGAATGGCAATAATGTCATGCAACCATATCCATTTAGCATCAGGTGGGCCATCGGCTTGTTCTATCATTTACTTGTAAAAAAAAATATTGCTTTAAAATTATTGCAGTTTGTTATCTAAAAACTTGTATCATGGAAATGGCGATTAAGGGCGTCTTGCACCAGAATCGCTAAACGCGTTTAACTCTTAAATAGTATTTAACGAGTTGTCATATAAATACGTCAGATTTAAATCTATTTAGCTGTTAAACACGTTTAGTGATTCTGGTGCAAGATGCCCTTACTTTCGAAATGCTCTAGTTTAATTGGACGATTCGACAACAAAACAAACGACATAATTATGTCATTTTTAGTTGTCATGACCTGTTGGAGCGAGTATAGGTCATTATTTACATAAAGATGAGGATACTAGTAATGTTGGAGTCCGAATTCTTGTTGCCACCACTTTTGTTCGGCACGAGTAAAATAAAAGTCCAAAGTCAAAAATAAAAATTATCATGGAGCTATAATTAAAAGGTGACATAAAATTGTAATAACCAGAGTTTTTTAATAAAATGTTAAGTGGTTACCTCTACTTATAACAATGCAGTCCACTGAGGACGCACCTTTATAAGGCAATGCTCCATATCTCTTAGACAAGAAGTTAAGTCGCATATGTGTTTGTCTGAGGTAGAGTCGTTTTGGGTAGAGTCACCAATAACTTGATAGAAAACAAAATCGCAAGATAAGATGCAGCAAAATATGTTGTAAATAATTAAATTGCTCAACATACATACATGGTAGTAGGTATAGATACCTAGTGTATTGTCACAAGTGTACCCACTGGCCCACATAGAGCGAGCTGACATTGCGCCAGATACACTCTCTTTACTATTGTGATATTAAATGATAAAATGTACTGACAGTAAGATATAAAGTCGAAGCAAATGTTCAGAATTTCAAGCAGCGCTTGTATTCTACTCTACCATCAAAAAACGAAAGCATCTTTTTATTTTGCAGATAAGGTTATTCGTCTGTTATTGAGTCTATACTCAATAACTGGGTCTATACCAAGGACAATAAAAGTAAACTAACTGTTTTCGAATAAATTGTGGGTGTGGCTCAAAATCACGCTCTTGTTTTTTACCAATGTATGACTTGCTCAGTAGCTTGAAGTCAATTATTGAGTAACGGGACAACCGTTGACCATTCATGCCAAAACACCTCTCATTACCGCTAGCTAAGCTATGCAAAAAGTTACTCTTTATTCATACTCAAGGTTGGTTGTAATCCAATTTGTCATGGACATTTTTAACGTATAAAATAAGCTTTCTAGCTAGACGATAGGGTAGTAAATTGATTATCAAGTTGATGTTTACGGAGTCCATCGGCATAATTTCACATTCATTCCATTGCTATGTCAGTACGTGCTCGTCCCAGTCGGAGGGCCGTGAGAAACACGCATGCCATCATGCCTAATATGTCAAGTAATGCTGTATCGTAACCATTTACTGAATAATAAAATGCTATCTAAACTAATATTAACACGTAAAAATACTATGCATATGGACTTTCTTACAAACCAGTGACTGAATAAAATTGATTTCTCAAAACCGAAGCCACAAAGGTAACGTATTTTATTTGTAGGGTAAGTAAAGTAAGATTTTTTGCATCGGAGTCAGCCGATGCGTGTGGAAAGGGTTTCTAAAAAGTTTGACAAGTTGATATGGTACCGTGGTTCGCAGTTGTTTGGTGGGTTTTCCGCAGCGTGAAAGGTTGTCTTTAATTTTATGAAAATAAAGTACAAACGAGTACAGAAATGGCCGACAACCTCGAGCCCACTTGTATGGTATTAATTGTGAACCATATCATTAAGTTCGTGTTCGTTGATGGCGAAGAACAAAAACTGGTTTCACGAAACCAGATATTCCCTAAACCAGTTAAATTGAAGTTGACGCAGTTAAATGAGTTCAGCGCTTGGCTAATTAGTAATTACCGATTTGTTATTCCTGTCGCGTTGTTTTAAATCGCTCCTCATTACTGACACAATGAAGGGTCAGTATCGCGATTCGTAGCACAATAACTTGTTTGCATTCAACAGTATTGTCTCAGTCTGCTATTTTTATACATGAGTTAGGAAATTAGCTCACTCAATCAATTTTATCGATTGATACGAAATTACTTATGGAATATACCAGCGTAATTAGTAATTAATTTACAAGGATCAATTTATACTTATTTAAACAGTCGTATTATTCTAACATAACACAGAAACAACACCCCAACCTAAAATAAATACCTACAAGTCCACGGGGTCCGTATTGGTTGTAAAATAAGTGTTTACAGTTTTGTTGATACCTTTGTTGATAGATGAATATTTAATTACGAAGGTACCTTCTCATTTTTTCTGTTCTTTATTAGGTGAATGAGGAAATCCAATGCTATATATTTCACCGCTACTTTGCAACACAATTATCTGCTTGACATGTAATACAATGTGTTTACGCAATTATTGTTTTTATATTATAACTAAGTGCCTATTTCACCATCTTATGGTTACTAAAGTCAGTAATAAATATTTCCGTCTCTACTTTAGACTTGTCACAAACAAGGATGGATATATTTTTATCTGACAGATAACGTTACTCAGAGATGGTGAAACAGGCCCTCACCTCTTATCTAGAAGTCCTATATCTTCGATCGACTACAGATAACATGACAGATTAAATGATAACGCTTATAGAGTTATCATTTAATCTGGTTCAATGAGCATGAAACCTCCATAAAAGGTCCAACTTACAAATCTTTGAAGACGCTATGCGCCAGCCAAATGATCGAATTATTCTAATTCATAGAAAGCTCTGGATCAAGATGTAAAGATTTCTCTTTTATTTGATTACAACCCAAAGCTCGATCCAGTTTTAAGTCTTTTATTGGGTATTGCCCACAATCATTCCTCTAGTCTAGGCTCTATTCCGTCTCAGTCTTCTAAATCCATCTCTTTCTAAGGCATTTGCCTCCAACGGGATGCGGTGAGTGAATGCTCATCTCGCAAACCTCCGTTCACCTTTAGTTATGCAACTCACGCCACGTTCAAGGCTCAATATCTTTCCGTAGAAAGAGCGTATTGCATCGGGGCTATTTATACTTGCAATAAAAGGTGACCTTTGGTCTTTTATGATAAGTGTAAACACAAATAAAAATATGTAGGTACTTCTGCTTTCTAAAAACGATGACTGGTCGTTATGATATGGAAAAAGGGATTTTTCATATAAAAAGACAATAATTTCCGATCACTTCCTTGCTCTTTTTATTTTTGTTATCATTCTTTCATTATTATCATATTTTTTTGGAATATTAGGCTCGATTAGATACACGTTTGATGGATTTATGTTTTATGATACCTACCTGTCTTAGACAGACTTACAAAATGACTCATCGATGACTATATCGACGTAGAGTCCGGTATGAATTAATTATTAAGATAACGGTTTTACTACTTAAGTACGTACTCATCTGTTAAATTGTTAATTTATGGCCAAGAAAAGCAAATTGAGCGGTGCTCTGGCCTCAGACTGCTCAGTCAGTGATAAGGCTATACATAAAATTTAAATTTTACATTTCGCGTTTGTTATCAACCAAGGTGAAAGTCATAACTCTTGTATTCAATAAAAATCACTTTTAGAGGCAACCACTTAACATCATGTGAGCCATCGGCTTGTTCCATTATTCAGATGTATAAAAAATCACAAGGATCATTTAGAACCGTCATAGATAACTAGGTGATTCTAGGTGCCAGTTCCACGCGACCGGAGCCTATAGAAGAACGGTTTGTTAGGCGAACGGGCAAGAACGGGTCGTCAGACGAGATTTAATCAATTCGAACAATAAAGCAAAAAGTGTAGACTTTGAAGTAGCGCGGAGTAGGAGTGAATGGAAAATGGAGTAAAAGTATTTACAAGCACACAAAATAGTACAAAACTCAAAAACACAACAAGGCCATAAGGTGTAACAGTAAACGATTGATTCGATACGAATGACGCAGATATAATAGTTGGAAATAACGGTAGTGAATGGGCGAGTCGACTGCGCTGTTTAGGAAATGCTCATTACAATACAATAGACCTAAATTCCGAATACAAAGTTGGATGATATAATACTGACACTATTGGAACTTCCTCTTACTAAACTTTCAAGGTAAGGAAAGTAGAAAAATCTGTTATTTGGAACACTTCGTTCTCTACCACAGTAGGAGAAAGGTCTCTAAAATGATCCCCCTAAGGGAAAAGCTTTACTGTGTCCAATATGAAGGTTAGAGAAAAAGTTGAAGGAGTTTTGGGCGATAAATTTCAGTACTGAAGTACCTACAATCAAAGTACGTATTAAAGAGCATAAGACAAGTTAGAGTGCTTACATTGGGTTGTTTGTTACAATTTGGGAAAGTATAATAATATGATAATGATTACCATCTTCATGAAAATCTTGTTTTTACACACTTTTATCTTTGACTGCACTGAGATACTCTTTCACCAGAATATGGGCCCAGTTGATACGTTAAAATATTATTTTTTTGAATATTTTATTCGGACCATCAGGACAAAGCAACAGTTGGTTGTTGGCTGGGTTTGAGCAAGCATTACCACAAATTATGTAGTTACCTAAACATTTCTAAGATCCATTCTCGGCTCTCAAACTAGAGTTTAAGGCGTAGACGCCTCGATTGAACTTGCTAATTTTACCGTACCAGCCAGTCGGCTATGCAAAGAATGTGACTTACTCATTCTGTCTGCTGGGCACGGAACAGTTTTTGAAAGTAACGGAAAAGCCGATCCTCACAAATTTCCAGGAGCTTAGCGGTGAATCATAGACTTACCTGTGAACAATGAGAAATAAATGGGTTAGGTTCGTAAGGTCTGGATTGTTAAACATCTTGGAAGGCAAAATGTCTGGATTGAAAAAAGTCAATGTATTCATAAGTCTATGGCAACAATGCGGCCTTGAAATGGGGAAAGTAAAGGCAAATGGATACTTCAAAGCGTGTTTTACTATGAAGAACGGAAATTATTAAACTTAGATCCTACCTACTTAAATTATGTGCTTACTGATTTACTAACAAACTGAAAAAACCGTTGAATAAACTTTTTCAAACACAACTTTTGTTTTTTCAGCTTCACAAAATAATTCTGATATAAGTAGATATATCTATATACCTAAGGGTACGATGGAACTGTGCTTAGATATCATGCAGTGGTAAGTACCTAATGTACCTATACCAAGAGACCTTTGCTAAGGCGACTTTCACTGCGATCTAGTTGCGTAGCATTTGTAAAGGACAATGGTTTCCCACTTTCACACGCATGCACCTATGTCATTCATTCATAGATCATCTATGAATACCATCATGTACCTACCTAGATAGGTAGTAAATTAAAAATAGTACGTAAACTACGTATAACTATGTAGAGGAACTACTCTCAGAGTTAAAGTTTTAGAAAAAAAAATATAAGTATGAGTTAGATACATTCAGTGTCGAACGAACACGTTTACCACGATTATTCTATTTATTATACTTATTTATTTATGTTTTTTACTCAACGAAACGCCTATAAATTTATAGATTGACCTTTTCAGCAAGTATTTTAAAACTGAAGGCTGAATTTCGAAGAATTGAAACAGGTAAAAGGCTTCATATGGAATTCATCTTCTCTATAACATAAAAACAACAGAGCAGATTACTTTTCGCAATGGTGGTTACCTTTACAATAAATAAACAAGTGCAATTTCAATTTGTTAACAATACTGAGGTGAAATGAGCAAAAAAGTTGTAATATACAGCATTGTTCTCAGGACCGATAAAGAACATAACCGTCACCAAATAAGTGGATTTCAAGAACACGGTTGTCGTTATAAGTAACTGAAAGGTTGACCGCTGAAAAAAGTTGGTGACCGCCGATCACTGCTACGAATTTATACATAGCACTGGTACCTACTTGTACACGTAGTACCTCTGTTTTATACACAACAGCCTTTGGAAATACAGGGTCTAACAAAATATACGCATAATATTCAAATGGTGGATTCTACAAATTAAAACTTTTGAAACTAGTGATTTTGTGAATTGGATCCCGATATCTCAGCACAGTTGCATGCGTCAGCTTGAAAGCACTATAACTAAATATTATGGTGAGTACCTCATTCTTACTGAAAATCATGCTTTCAAATTTAAGACTAGCAAAAAATTTGCTGACGATGAAAAAAGTGCTGCATTCCTATTAGGAATCTAAGCTAGGGGAGACAATTCAGACGTGTTTTCTTATTAAAAACTTATTTAATAGCAGTCTTGGTGCCGTGTTCATATAAAGTCTGTATTTTATCTGGTCCATAGCTAGTGGGTACCTACAGGCACCTATTAAAGTGCACCGAGCAGGTGCAGCTAGTCGGCCTTCGGACTGCCATGCCACCCCGTCGGCATTCCTGTATTTACGGACCCCATTAAAACAAAAAACTTGATAGACAAGGCCTTACGAGTCTTAATGGTATCCGTTGTCAGACCATGGAGTGAACATAGACTGTTGTAACCTTCTGGTATATTCCATAACGTTTTATCTGTTCTGTGATCCTATCAAGGTAATATGTAAGCATAGTAGGTAGGTTGGATACATGTCAAGACTCTAAAACCAGTTTAAGTTTAGATTCAATCAAATTTATGTTGTCACAAACAAGTAGGTAGGCAGTAGGCACAGGTACATCTGTTTATTCCGAAAGGCAACCTCGCAGACTTGATTGTCTTATATGTAAATAATTAAATTCACCAATTTCGTGGTTTTGTGATGTGCATTATTGCACATTGAACGACCAATTGAAATTGCATAAGAGTTTTATTTTTCGTGCTAATGCATGTTTTTATAACCCACTTCCATTATTATATTTACTGGCAAACATTGCAAAAATAACATTACGAGTACCTACCTAGTATTGAACTATTTCGAAAGAGCTGAGTAGCTAAACTTTTCTAGAAAGATGAGGTATTTGTTTACAATTTCTCTAAGTAGACGACCCAAAAAAACTGTAGGTGCAAACCTACCACAAAATAATACGTTGTAAGACAATAATTACGATTATAATTTCGGACAGAATCCCACCAATAAAAATGAGCGTATAATTCTTTAGAAGGATCATACAAAAAACCGCTAGGAACTAGGCTGTAGTTTCTTACCCATTCTTCTAGGCTCTGGTCGCGTTGAACTGGCACCGAGAATCACCTAGTTCTATAAAACAATTTTAAATGATCCTTGTGGTTTTATTAATTAAAAGATTTTGGACTTTGACGTAATGACGATACTAAGTGCACCATAGTCCTAGCTTCTGTGAAGTTCTATGTCATCAGAGATGACTCCTATATCAGTAGGTATTGCTAGTGCAAGTCTGGTGCGATTTGAAATAATCATCACCATTGCAAGTTCTTATTAGCCCAATGTTGAGCCTCTTTCCCCGAACGCTTTTAACTGATAAGTTAGAGAACAGGATGATTCATACAAGTGGATTCTGGTATGTAAAGACTTATATGTAGAAACCCATAAACAGAGTGGTGTCCCTGTCAAATGCTAATGATAGACGTTATTGACCGAGCGAGCGATGCGTCTCAGTTTCCACATTGGCCAAAAATGCGTTTGTCCGGATGTCTGTTCTCCTCTACAGGTCGCATTTTTCAACCGATCTGGACGAAACTTGGTACACAGGTTATATGAATTATTAGATTTTTTTTGTCGTCGGGGATTTTTGATTGGGGGGAAAATAGGGGAGAAAAGAGGGAAAGTTTGCTGTAGCGTTATTTATCGACGGATTTCAATCAAATTAGAGAAGCACACGAAAGACTTCATTCTACACAAGATGGTGTAAAAATATTTCCAAAAAGAGGGAGTGGAAAGGGGAAAAAAGGGAAAATTATTTTTTCCCGAAAATTGACTTCTACCAATGTCAATTATTATTAGACTACACAGTCCTCTTCGCCTTTACGAGAAAAATCTGTAGACACCAGATTCGACCTCCTAGGCTAGGACCAAGGGAACGCGAGTAGGTAATCGCTAAAACTAATTTTGCTCAAAAGTTTAAATTCAAGCACCTGAAAATCGATTTAGCCAGGGGAAAAGGGAAAGTGTCAGTTATTGCATGGTTATAAAGGCTTGCGAGGTCTATGTTCTCACAGGACAACTAGTTCTAAACTTAACCACCTGATACTAAAAGTAGCTCACGCATGGTATTTGAATTGGGGAAGCCAGTAGCCTCTACAAAACCTGTTATATAAGTGTCATATATAGGTGTTACTGGTGAAACTTTGAAATGCCTAGCTAGTCTAGCTACTAAATGCATAGGAAAGTATTCGTAAAATATTTGAATTCAAATAAATCTGCATCTGTGAAGAGACTTGAAATTGGGCGCTCCAAAAGAAATCGACTTTCACAAGAGAACGTTGATTTAACATGTCAGTCACGGTAATGCACGCTCAGTTGCAACGAACTACTTTTACAAGAATTGGTTTCTTGTAGGTACCTACCAGTTAGGCACCTATATTTAGCTTGATAGGCAGCTAGGTAGGTAGGTACCTAGCGATTTTTACTCCTAAAACTCTAAAATCAACTCTTCACTAACAAATTCCTCTTAGATATGTTAGAGCCGGTTTATCAAACTTACTAAACAATATTTTATTCAGCGTAAAGGAACTTTGGCTCTCGCACACGATGCCACAGAATAAACTAACAGTGGGTAGTGGGTGTCAATAATCTCTCGATATTCAAGGACGTTGATGAGAAAAAATTATCATGTTTTAGTTCTTTTTGACAAACAAGCCAATTGTGGCCCCTTTCAAGAATTTATCAATATTTTCCCATTAGATGGTATGATTGAACTTCTAAAATAGATGTTTATTTAAATTCACCTTGTTACCTACCTACCGAGTTTGGAAATAAGTTTTATTTAAGTAGGCACCTATATTGACTTGAATAATTTTAAGGTACTTAGGTAATACAAGCTGTTTTTCACTTTGAATTAAAATATTTACCTTCGAGAAATAACAAGGTACCTATACCTAGTAGGTAGTCACAACGGATCTTTGTCCCTTTGACTGAAGTATTTGCGCAAAACCCATTTTAGGGTCGAATTGGTGGTAAGCGAATTATTTCGCATCTGTACATGCGCAATCGTGTTGTACCTAACTTCAGAGGGATACAGATCCGTTGTGCATAGGTTAGACTCAAGATCCACTAATTATATTGAGTTATAAGACCTTCAGACGAGTTGGTCAGCTCACACACGCTCTCTATGCGTAGAAAGTCATCATCATCGCGTGTGCTAAGTAGATAATAATAATTGCAATAGTAGGAACAGAACAATCGATAATGAGCTGAGTGATCGATCGTATTCTGTTAGAGCTAAAGCAATTGTTTCGTCACATAGAAATCTTAGGTAACAAGTGAAGCTCTAGGGAGATAATGTAATGGGTTATGTGTGGAAGGGTCCACATTGTCCGCAATAATTGGCAGAACGTTTTGGTGGACGTCCAATAATGCAATAGCAGCTGTATTCGCCTTGGACATGGATATGGAGATATTATGCAAACATGCATTCCCAAACTGTAGTTTTGTGCGTGTTCAAGAAATGTTGCAGTCAAAGCAGCATTTAAGACATTTTACAATAAGACATCACAATATATCACAAGCTTTGCTTAGTTTGAGACTATAGGGCGTTGTATGAAATGTCCATGAATATTAATTTATAATGCTACTCAAGACTATAATAATAAACTCATTTGTCATTGAGTGAAGTATTTTATGTACATAATCATCTATTGAATTAGTAGGTAGTCATTTTCTTAGTGAATAAATGGTTTTATTAATTATGGACGAAGTGTTCCGCTTTCCTGAAATCAATCAAAATGAAATCGTTGGAAGAACTGTGATTATGATAATTGCAATTAATTAACTATCGACATTCCCAGTAATTATATCATTGTTGTGTCAAATGTCTAGTTTTTTACGATATCTAGTCTTATTGATGGCATTTTTCCGTGGCTAGTACAACTCACTGACTAGATTACGTAGCCTACGTAGTTTTGTTTATGAAAAATTGGATAGGACAGTCCAGTGAATTCTGTGTAAATACTTCCATCTATTTTTTTTTATTAGCTTTTTAATAAATACAATTTAAATAATAATAATATAGGTTTCGATATACTTTTTTAACTTTATAAGTAGGTAGGTAGGTATTTATTTCTCAAACGTGTATTTATTCCACTGTAAAACATAATCTATTCTATCATGTTACATTCGCAACAATAACCAAACCGTTATACTAGGTAATATTAGAAATCAGAAATATTATCTGAATGAGTGGTGCACGCGACACGGATGCTGTGCTGCCGCGCCATGGTCGTTGCCGTCGAGTGAGCAGATCGTATCGGCATTGTCTCTGATAAGATACTGATCCGGCTCGTGGGAATAAACCTGCGCCTATTTGTGTTCATTTATTACTTTCAAAATATTCATTCGAAAAACCTTTATATTTATAAACTTGGTGGAAAGACCCATATAGACCAAGGCGCTGCACCACGGGTGACTTTGTTTAACTTTACATAATGTAATATTATGTAGTGATAATATACCTCTATTGACATAGTAACGACATAGTTTGCGGTTTGTTTGACGGTAATTATATTTATTCCGATAAAGAATATTAATAATTTCTAAACATACACGTTTGAATTTTACTTTGATAAAATGGCATAGAAACTGGAAAATTTAGTGTGAAAATATTGATTTCTTATCAGTTATTTCTCTGTAAGTTTATGAATGCATTTGCGATATCAATTTACGAGCCAGCCATAAATCTTTTAAAGGACATCACGATTTACGCGCAGTAGAGCGCTCGTAGCTAACCTACCTTTCGTTCAGTTTAACACAATCATCTAGCTATTAAAATTAAATAAATTTCAGCCTAACCATTTGGTCGAGTGACCGTTTAGTTTCTTACATCTACATAAAATATAAATCAAGCTGTTGGCTGGGTGACCGCTAGGGGTACCTATTTAACTATTTAGGACAGAGCTCTTCGTGCTTCGTGTATACTTTTAGCTTTCGGGCCGTCTAAAACTACTGTTTTTTACAGTCGTTTATCAGTCCACCAACGTTATTTGTATTAATGAATAGATATCTTCTAGTTGAAATTATATAATAGGTAATTTCCAAAAGTTCTAAGAACAGCTCGTCCTGCTAAATTTAAAATTATTGATAGGTAAGCACTGAACGTATAGATATAAAATACATTTTACGACATTAAAGTCTAGACACGGAGGAGTAGGTAGGTATTTATTTATTTATCACTAAAACCTTCAGCTTGTTTGATATAAGTATAGCGATACTAAACCTAATCGTTTGAATATAATTGGTTATTAATTCACGATGTATAGATTATGTAGATATAATACCCACATCATTAATAGGAGTCATTTATAACAATAAATCTTACTTAGTTGCGCAAAGAGGTGCCAGTTCTGTTGGTTGGTGATATATGGTAACGTGCTAATCAACATCCATTTTTCACGATGTCTATAAATTATAATCATCAATCCCGTCATTAAAAATATCGTGTCTATTAAACCAATGACTTGATAGTGGTAGGTGTCGTTTATGTACTTATTTATGATGTGAAAGTATTCAATCACGGATATCCACATCCACTGCCTACAAACTATCAATCATGCGCACTGTACCAGCGTGAACTTTACATTTTGTACCTACCTGCTTTTATATTAATTTCTCTGAAAAGCACTTACATACTAAGATGTTATTAACATATTAATAAATGAATTGATAAATAATAATAATTAATATTTGATTGATAATAAAATTGATATGATTGATAATTGATTGAATACACAAGAAATAATAATACAATTTATTTTATACAAGTATAGGTACGAGTGGGAATAGTGTTTATTATTTGTGCTTTAGATTATGTATTTACATTTCAGCCAAGTAAAAATTCAAAAATGTATGAAGCAGTGAGGGAAATTAAAAGCTCATCTATCGTTTGTATAAATAAAGGTATCGTTCGAGTTTGCCAACTGTTAGCTCCGCGTTTCAGGGGACGAAAGCGTGGCGAACGAAGCTGAGGGGAGTAGGTGCCTATTGTAATCTGTATTTTATTGTATTGTATCGATGTTGAGAACATCGGTGAAAATTGACAAACTACGCCAGCAGCACTTTTGTTCAGGGATTGATATACAAGGTACCTACTGTTGTTGCTTTTTGTCTTATTTAATATGACAAAAATTGTCTCGATTTGTTGTTTTTTATTGATTAGTCGTGTTAAATTCTTATTTAAAAGTTGGGCAAGCAACACCCCATATATACAATGTCGTTTTGAAACAACAGTACAGTACCGACCTATTTACTGAAATTACTGTAATTGTATGCTTATCTTTTGTAACGCAGGTAGCTATGTAAATATACTAACTATGCTAGGTAGCTATGCATTTATTAGACAGGTAAGTATTTTTCTTGATAAGTAGTGATTTTTCAAGGTTTCTAACGATAATACAAATGAGCTAGGCAAATGTAAATTGCTGAAGATCTATACATTTGCTGTAAATGGTGTGAATAGGAAAGTAGGTGTATTTACGATGCACCCAATAAAGTCAATTTTACTATTTGGATAAAAACACCAACTTGTTGGCATGACAATAACATGCCATGGGATCAACACCATTTGAATATCCCCGATAAGAACTTTGTCTATTCGTCGTAAAAACACTATCAAACCACATTACTAAACAGGTTGTGCCAAAAAGGGTTGTTCACCTCGGCGTCTGTTGAACCGCAGAGTAGAGTTCTTTTTCAAGGTTCTTTCACTACCAGGTTACGTCAGCCAGCTTACAAAATAATACAGCTTTTTCGATACATTAACCTAATCGGTTTGCGAGTTTTGTCTTCGAATTGTTTTCTTTAGATGTTTATTTCTGAGGTCTAGAATTTTTATTTTAGAATAGTATTAAGCCTCATACATACGTAACGATTTATCGTAGCGATAAATCTGTGCAGAACTGTTTGCGCAGTTTTATCGATCGTCTGTATGAAAAATCGTTGTCGATAATCGTTCGTCGGTGGCAGTTGCAATTTCTATCAGATAAATCGTTGTCGATTACATTTGCACAGTTTTGTCGTTGTGTGTGTGTTGCGTGTGTTGCGTGTGTGCGTCATAATCTTCCATTGTTAACATGTATCTTGCGCGAGCCTCTGCGGAGAACTGACCGATCGACGTCGATATCGGAGGCGTGTGGAGGCACTAGGAACGTTCGATTTATCTGCACAGTGTGAAATCGCTACGATAAATCGTTACGTATGTATGAGGCTTTAGAAAGTTTTTTTTTCTGGTTTAGATTATTGGAACGATTTCTCTCTATCTTTTGTTTTTTTTTATACATTATAGGTAAACGTTTGACCGCAAATGTCGGTTTACCGGGAGCTGATTTGTTGAACTACCATTTTGCATCAAAAGATAGACAAAGGGCGTCTATGAACCTTTCTAATTTTTTATTTTTAATTACAAAGCTAACGGACACTTTCGAGTACCTCACTTTTTCCATAAGTATGTAAGTTCTTGTTAAATAGGTATACTTACCTAAACAAAAAAATGGTTTACCGAAATAACTTATTTAGTGAGTCAATTCGTCCTGAATTTCAGGTAAAAATGTAGCCCGCATAATGACGCGTCAGGTCTCGCCCGTATGCCGATACTTTCGCATTTCGCAAAAACACGTAAAATCAGTTCATTCGATAAACGTTTTGCAATTTTTGCAACATTTTTTTCCCTCTACAGTTGAATACTGTTGTTTTATATTTTGTGTACTTATCTAAAGTAAAACATAACATTTTGTTTGATAATTACTTGTTATGTAATCAGAATATTTAACCGGTTTCTTTATCGGGTACCTATCAGTATGTCTAATAAAAAGTTTGGGTAATTCTATTGTTGCTAATACGAGATATTGAACGCTTCATATTTTTTTATATTCTAGATCAGTGAACACGTGCAGAATTTACGACGTTGTTCAAGGAATTTTGATATCATAACGTGCGTACTAATTTGGTTTACAGCTGGTTTTCTAGACTACGAGTCTATAGAATATTATAATGGGTGTAGGTGTGACTTAGTCTAGGTAGGTACTAAATAATTAAACTTATTGGTATTTATATAGAATGTACAGCGGTGGGGCTAAGATCATATTTCCGTAGACCGTAGAAGATTAACCGTAGTCGTCTACGACGTAGTAGGAATCTACGAACAATTTGCAACGTCGGCGTCGCAGTCAATGTGATTAATAAAAAATTGTTAATAATTACCGGTTATTATAAAGAGCAGCCGGTAGGTAAGGGGATAGAAGCTTTGCGGCATATCAAACCGCCCGCCATTTTGAATTTTTTTCAAAGTTTCCGCGCACGATGAAAGTAGTATAATATATGGGTAGAGGACACTAATACAAGCAAAAAATGTTCTATATTATATTATCCTAAAGTGTCACGTTTCCGAGATATTTGGAGTTAGAATCGCCAATGAGATAAATGAGCCAGATTTTTTCTTGTTTTTTTAGCCTAAATCAAAAGTGTAGAAGTTTATAAGAACAACTGTGAAAGAATTTTTGCGATATTCCAAAAACTAACAAAGGTTAGGAATTATGACATACATTATACCTATTTAGCACACGTGGACCATAACGTTAAATAGGTAGTTGCAAAGTGTTTAAACGTTTGCAATATTGCTAGCCATTATGTTAGCATCGTAATAATACTAGTAACACTGGTATTCCCTACCAGCTATTTTTATACGTAGGTAAGTACATGTCTAATTGTCTACCTACCTTACTGAATTCAATACTGCTATTTTTATTCTAGGACTTTTTTTAAATAATTACATGATTTTAAAAAAATTAACATCTTTCTAATAAAAAGCTAATATTTTCCTATCTTATCTAATATTTTATTGAGACAGTATATTTTGTAAGTACGCACACGCTCCTATCTAATCAATAAGTATCGGAATCCGCCTTTGAGAGACGTTTACATAATTAAGTCTATTCTTTATGTTGTGTTTTTGTATTTCCGTGAAAATGATATAAAATTGTCTATCTATAGTGATACCTATCTATTAACGATTACAGGAATTTTTATAATCTAAAGATAAGATCGATTTGTTTATTTACTCTAGCATTTGTGAAGCTCTGAACGATCAACTTTGGTATTACATTGGTCACAAATGTCACAATCTATGTTTAGATCTAGATTTTTCTCGGAAAGATGATAAGTACTTTTTTGTTTTTTGGGCCCTATTTTCGCTTATGATATAAGTAATAAAACACAAATGTAAAATAATAGCACAGCAGCTAAGCTAAATAAGAAAAGAATCTGCTTACTAAGTAACCTAAAAAATGTTATTGACGCGTTCTCAGCGTAAACATAGAGTTTTGGAAATCGTCGATCTTAAAAACTAGAAACGCGTTGCTCGTGACTAGCCAACTAGCTTACGTTACCTAGGTATTTGTTTATTTACACGACTGTTAGTGCTTACCTCATCGAAAGATTATTTTTGAATCTAAATATGCATCAATAAAACCAAGATTGGGAAAAAAGTCCACAAAACCAACATTTACGTCGTGCAGATTCACTCTCAAGTCTACATAACAACAAAAATGAATCATCATGGAATGTAGGTAAAGCTTAATTGAGAAATAGCAAGTAGGGCCTTGGGTATTTCTTATTGCAATGAGTCTACTTACCTACCTATCAACCTTAGCATCACAGTGTAAGTAGACTTTATTTGTATTTTGTAGTGTAAGTAAAATAATTATTTTGTTCATGTTTTGACTTACCAAATTTTTCCTCTTTAGCGAGCTTTTAAGAATACGTGGTCGTAGTTATTCGAAGTCCAAGACAATTTGAAATTCGAGAATTCTCATACCAAAACTTACCTGCAAATAAAAAAAGATTTCATATTACAAACTTCGCCAGGAAATTGAAATTAACAAAAATTTGCATAAAAACTGTTATCGGTCGATAACGAATAATGTTTCCGACACTCGTAAACGAAGTGGAAGGGTTTTGAAAAAGAAAATAGCAAAACCTTATGTAATGAACCAACCAATCAAGTTGGAGTTTTGACTTTTGGACTGTTTAATTTTACCGGATGCAAAACAGTTAATTTAAGTACCTACCTACCTAAAACTACAGAAGGAATAAACGTATAAGTAACATAGGTACAAGTTACAGACATACCCTAATTAAATTAAAAACCAGGCAAAATTAATATATAGCGCATCAACCATATCGGTGCATTTAGATGTCATTCATAAAGTCCCTACGGATAATACGCCCATTCATAATGAGATTCATGGGTTCAACGCTTAGCAATGTCGTTTCGAAATGTGTCATTCTAACGATGCAATCTAACACCCGAGGTGATTACCATCAGTCCCACAGGATGCGGGCACTGGAAGCTGCTGCAGACATTTTACACAAAAAAAAATTGATTGAGTCATGATATCAATGAATTCGAGCTTAGTGAGATATAATATTGTAAAAACCGTGCTTTAATTTCACTAGTGAAATTGTAACTAGACGGATTTTTGTAAGTCGACTTCACATCTTACAATAATAAAACGATAAAGTCAATTTCAGTTAAAAATAATAAGAGGGCATATTGGTCAATGACAAGTTTTTTTTAAGTTTCAGCCACGATGATGCAAATTAAACGTCGAATAAGAACCCTTTAGTTATTCTTCGAGTGTCATTGACCGCACAATGCCGTAACTGCAATAATTTAGCATTGCAGCAATTTACCAAGCCAATGCTTTTTGCTGAACCACGTAATTTGATATTGCAGACTGTTTAATCAAACCACTGTAAATTGATCTCTGACGCTTTTCTATTTGCTATGCCTTTTCAGAGAATATGCAAAATTCACAGATCATCATCTTTGGACGACCTTCTCACTGCTATGCAGTTCCGTAAGAAGGTGGAAATGATTGTATAAGTATTAAAATCGAGAGATTTGCATGTACATTTCAAGCATAATAAGCACTTGCGACCTCATGCGAAGTAGCATTTTGTGCATCACCTTGCTGAAAATGCGGTAAAACTCTTTGGTTTATAGCTAAATTCCATACTCCCTGGTTAAATCTGTTTCTAAAATGGTTGAAATAGGACATAAAATATTTCAAGCATTATTTTATTGGCATTTTGGGTGTTACTATGTATTATAAGTATGTTATTACAAAAAAAAAAAAGTATTTAAGTATTCTATCAGCCATCTAGTTCCCATATTACAAGCTTTGCTTAGTTTGGGACTAGAGGGCGTTGTGTGTAAAGTCCATGAATATTTATTTATTATTTATTTATTTCCTTAGAATCGTGCATCACTAATGCTGTCATATCTTGTTTAAGCTGTAAAACTGGAATAGCAACACGAGCACTAATTACGGCAGGGTGATTGTTCTCGTAAACTTTACGGCAGCGGATTGTACTGTACCTAATCTACTTACCTATACTTACTACCAATGTGCCTATACTTCTACCTAAGCAACTAGCTAGTTGGATTAGTTAGAATTTGTTTATGATGTTTATTAATTAACATTATTATTCACTAAAAATACTCCGAAACATTTACTTTACTTGCTTTGAATATAAAATTTGAATAAATTTGTTACAATTTAGACGTAATCTGAAGCATCTTCTACATAATTTAGGTAGAAAATGCTAGAGATTACGTTTCCCAAAAGAAAAAAAAATTTATAAACACTGAAAAACAATGTAAGTGCTTATGTAGATAGATACCAAAAAAATTAACCAAAAACCTGTAAGTTGCACCCCTAATGCACACATGCAATGTGTACTCATTTCGTTTTCGATATAAATGTTATTTACAATAATATTATGAGCATCAACAGTGCCTGAGCGAGAAAGATTACTCATCGCGTGGGGAAGTCCGCGTCACATTACAAACAATAATATATTTCATCAAACAAAACATACATTTTATTTTATTTTATTTTAGAACACGTAAGTGCCTTTTCCTACCTACACTATGTAGGTAGGTAGACTAGATAGGTATTTAGACACTTCAGCAGAGCAATAGTGTTTCTTCTTTGAATATTACATTATAAACAATGCCATAAAAATCCTATGATCAGTGCGAGGCATAGCATAGGAATAGCGAGGAATAGCATCATAGAATCAACATTCTAAAGCTATACGTAGTACCTTAAATAAGTTGGTTGTATCGGTCTCACTTTTTAATTATTATAAAAAAGCACATCGTTCACAAAAGTTCACAAAAGCCGGCTCATAGAGCACAGATAAACAAAGCAGACCGGCTCACATAGTAACGGGACTGTGGAATGCAGGCACAGGTGCTGTCCGATGATGAAGTCTTATACATTTCCGATTAGCTTTTAGCTAGTTATGTATGATACTACGCGTGGTAGATAGGATCCTCAGAATACAGAAAACACTAATAATAATCTAATAGGATCATGCAATCGGTTTTTGTAACAACTAAAATAAATCTGCGTTTGACTGTCAAAGTAGCTGATTCTTCATTCAATTAAATTTTATTTAAAAAAATGTTGACATTTTGTATAAAGTAAGTATGTTTAGTTCGATTTGTGCCAGCCTTGTGCCAGCCAATTTAACCTAGGTATACTACGTAATAGATACTTGCTAGCGGGGTTCTAGCACTAAATGTCAAATTATGATCCCGTGCGAGATCCTGTTATGCTAATCATTTGCTCTATGGATTTAGGTGTGGCCAATAAATTGCTTTACATAATTTTCTGTAAAATATATAATATTACAAACTGTTGATTAAAATTACAATTTGAAACCAGTTACCAGAAACCAGAAAATCAAAGTACTTACCTAACAAGCAATGCTTGGATTCACTGATTACATGATGCATTTAGATAAGTAATAAGTAGGTACAAGTAACTTACCTACCTAAGTTCAGTAAAGACATTACTTTAAGAGAATGTAATATCTTCAATGAATAGAAAGTGAATGGTGTTGTCACACCTTCTTTGGATAATAGCGAATTGTAAAAGTTTAAATAAACAAAAACCCTCCAAATGGTTTGACCGAACCGATCTTGGCACAATGTAGTTATTGTCTGGCAGACAACTAAACCAAGCGACGCAGCTACTTTTTCTTTACGGAAATCAAGATACTTTAGGCACATAATGATGTTGAAAAATAGACTGTACCTACTGGCGATATGGTTCCTACTAAGTGGAAACTTGAACAATAAGATCTAAACGTGCGTCAATAACAAAATGTTATTTTATTAGGGTATGGAGGTGTCGATGAACTTGATGATTGGCGAATAGACGATGTTTTTTTGGCTTATGTACCGTTACAAGTCTTGTTTATTGTAAGCCAGCGGAATTGAATGAATATTCTGGCTGTTGTTATGTAAGCATGTATTAGAGAGCTGAAGAATGTTATAATTTATGTTCATTGGCGAATACCTAGGCGATATGTTTATGGTTTATGCACCGTTAGGTACTTTAATTTTGATTATTGTGTGTCAGCGAATTTTAAATACTGATGATTTAGAAAACAGAATAATATTTTGATTTATGCAAATATTCTTATTTTGAAGCATTACTTTTTATAGAGGTGCTCTAGGTAAATTTTCTCCTGACATGACATTATAAGCAGAGTATAGGAACATAGTAGGTATATAGGAAATGTATGTATCTAATGAGTACGTAAGTAAAGTACCTATACCAACGTTTAGATAAAAAAAAATACATTTACTTACTATAAAAAGTACTAACTAATTCTTAGGTTAGGTTGTGTCATAAATAATTCTGTGATCTGAAGAAACTGAACTGAAATTGTACATGCAGGAACTGAGACATGAACGCATGTAAATTGAAAATCATTGACCAATTCAGTTAGTGATTGTTTGCTGATTCTAATCAGTTATGTTGTGTCTTGTGTGTAAAATTGACCACGGATATAATTGTAATTGTAATAATCAATAAAATTATTATTGTAATTTCACTAGTAAAATGACAATTATGACGGGTTTCACACTAAGACTGCGACATTTTCTTTATCAGAGCGTAATTACCTACGATCCAGTGATACCCCACAAAATAAAAAACTCAATTAAGTAGGCACTTTTATTTATAAGGTAGTTTGAAGCATTTGAAGTGAGGTAACGTAACGGGGACCAAGTACCGGTGCTCGGTCAAAAAGCGTGGCGGCGCGGCGGCAGTAGGTAAAGTAACAAAGTTAAACGTGAGAGAAAATCCAACGCCTTGTCTATCCCACGACGCTTTTACTTATTTACACTGTTATTCGAGATGAAAGGTCTGATTACGAAGGCAAAGTCTTTGTGCTCGTAGAAATCGCGGAAAATGTGAGGAAAATGCGGTCACGATACTTCATTCACACATCTCGATACAAATAAATACAGTAAACACTATAGATTAACAAATAATGGATACAGGGTGTAATAAGCAAATTCGGAATAGCTGACTTTTTTCGCGCTAACGCGAATGGTTTTTTTTTAAGAAAAGTGTTTCATATTGGTACTCCCCGAATAAATTCGGGAATGCTCTAATTACACTTGGATGGGTACTCAAGGCAACATAGAGTTGGATAGCCTAGATTATTATTGTTTGAAGAGACGCTTGTCCTCCACACGCCTTTCTACGTAGCGCTTCTCCTGAATTTACATCTTCAATTCGTACAAGTAATTAAATAAAAATTAAAAAAAAACCCCGAATCTTGGACCGATTTTCATCAAACATAGCTAAGAACACTTCCGACTAATTCAGATTTGAAACAAAATCAAAATCGGTTCATCCGTTCGGGAGCTACGTTGCCTCAGACACACACACACAGCCACGTCCAACTTATAACACCCCGTCATTTTTGCGTCGGGGGTTAAAAACTAGGTTAAAAGAGAAAGCTGTAGGTAACGGGACTGTGCTCAGAAGGTTCTATAAATATTTAAATTTAGAATAATTATTGGCTGGGTAGTTCCCTACCCTTGGGGAATGGTATCCATACTACGTGACCCATTTTTTTTTACAATTTTTTAACCGACATTATTAATGTGGGGTACCTAACCTACTAGCATAGACGATTACAATTAAGTTACTTTGAATTTACTAATCCTTTTAACTATAAAAACCGGCGTTTTGCTCATTTGAAAACAACGAACCGACATTATACAGTTTCCTCTCCTGTCTAAACTTCATCATTGTTTTTCATCGAATGCAAGGAAAACCTTTGATTTTCCAATTTACTTAATATGGGTTTCAAAATAATCGTGATTTGATGAGGAAATCTTTGATCAACTTGAAAATATAAGTGTGTGAAGATGACGGTTCGGTGCTGGATGTGTACCTACCTAACCTACCAAGGGCCTTGTTGATGGTCAAGAGATGACGTTGTGTACTTTACTACTACCAGAAATATGAAACAAGTGTGTTTTGAAGAGCTGAGTATTTTAAGAATCAGATTTATGAGGAAAAAATGATTTTGCTTTACATTACAATTTTTTATTTTGTGGGATAGGTAACTATTTTTGCTTCTGTGATAACCAAACCTTGTCTCTGTCTAGTAGCCCTGTTGCGTCATGTCACGCCAAAACTTTTGTAACCGACCTTACCGCGACAATATAAACAGATCGATGCCCTACCAACCCCATTGCGCCGCAATAACTGTCCCTATGGCCGCTGCCTTCCACAATGATGCAATGTACTCGCAAGTGCATTCCAGATCATTACAGCACTTGAACGCCCCAGATCGCCGTCGGACCAGCAGCGGCACTGATTATATACCTACAGGTTGAGTGACGGTAAAACTTCATTACAATGTCAAGTCAATAAGGTGTTGAAACTAAGCCGGTTTTGTTTAATACTTTCGTAGAATGACTGGGTAATTAGGTAAATCCTATTATATTTCGGTACCTATTTCTGCGGGTTGACTACGACGACGTGGGGTATAAATATGAAGAAACCTACCAAACAAGTAAAAAAAAATTAAAGAGACTCGCGCACGTAACTCTTATTGATTTCTTTGAACTTGAACCCGCACAACCTTATGAATAAGGCGCTGGTGTTCCCAGTAGACCGTCAGCACTATCAAAATATCATCCTGTATGTTATCTGTGTCAGATACGAACGATACAGTTTAGTGTGCGCGACAGAGCAGAAACTAGGCATTCATATTTACGTAGAAATGTCTTTTATATCGGTGTGACAAAATATACGCATAAAAATGATAGAGATTAATATCAAGGTTGTTAAAAAACCGCAGATGAAGTCGTTCAGGTAGGTAAGTGTTTTATACAAACTCAATTTATGTTTTTTACAACTGAAAACGGTCTTATAGGGTATGTTATGTACGAATGATATTTTCAAACCTATTTTTGTTACGGAGGTGATTTAAAAAAAAAATCAACCTCTTTGAAACTTTTGTTTTTAAGTTCAGCTGTTCAGTTAATCCAAAATTAGATGTCTTTGTCGAAACGATTAGGTACGATTTTCGACTAAAACCTAGGTAAGTACTTACCTACTAATGGAGGTATCAGAAGAAAACGTGTCGAGTATCCTTGGCACCAATACCAAGCACGAACATTTTTGTGTCAATGGAAGTATGTATAATTATTTTACTGGAATTTTGATATGTTTAAGCAAAGATAAAGCCTGTACATTTATTAGATTGTAATTCGATCAATATTTTAACTAAACTCTGAAATCGCAAGCGTATTTTTTCAAGCGTTTTCTTTTCGCTGTGAAATTTGGCATTTTTGTGGCGACGTTTACAAGCAGTAAATAATAGTATCCGTGACTAAGTGGTAATTAAGCAAGTAATCAATAAAGTCACCGGTGAAATCTTGTAAATATTTTAATTGAATATCGTCGCATGCACAGCACAACCAACGGTTATCTGTCGATTTGTCTTCCAATCCCGACGAAACATTCCTAACTTTTACACGCATAGCAAATCATGCAAATACATTTTTTCTTTACTAAATACTGGCAAGACTTACTAAAATTAAATACTCATTGCGTACAGGCTACGTAAATAGCAAAATTCTTCTTTTCATCATCAAGGATAAACTAGTGTTAATTCGTCCTTGAAAAACTAACATAAACTGTCATTCGCATCATGTTTGACAATGCAGCCTTTGCAAAACCCACCCTGTCTAAAAAAATATTTTCGCTTACTTTGTTTTAGTTTTATTCCATAGAAATGAATTAAGTAGGCATAATAGAACCAAGTCCTTTCGATTTTGGGTAAAGAGGTTACCGATTATAATAATCATAAATCCGACCTCTATAATGTAACGGCGGGCGCGGCGTTGCGTAGGCGTTTGCTACACCTACACAATATCGACTTTTCCTGGAAGAATTGGCGTAAGAAAGTATAAGTCAACCATTTTCCATTTTTATTTACTAGGTGTAAAACTTCCAAAAAATTAGCTAGGAAAATGGGACTATGGTAGACCCTGGTCGAATACCAATCTATCGCCAAAACTCCGTAAGTAGATAAACATGAGTATTTGCATTGGCTGATTCTACAAAATAATTCCTTTCAAACCTCGTCGCAATGTAGGCGAATGAATTACTTACAAGCGGATTAACTAACGTGGACAGACAGTCTGGACGCATTAGGTTCACTCCATTACGTGTCCCATCTATTCTTAGTTCCTACCACGAGGATCCGTCATACATTTTAATCCGGATAAGAAAAAATAGGGTTTAGTCGGTCAATCTCTCATCTCATTGGCTAATATTTCAGTGACAATAGGTAGGTATACCTTATTAGCCAATGAGATGAGACATTGACCGACTACTATAATACTACTATGGCAGATGCTCATGTTATACTAGGTGATAACAATTCGTATGACTACTAACGGACGCTCGTAAAATACGGAAACCAGACTCTACTGCCTTCCTCGTCCACAATGCTATACTTAGGTAAATAAAGTATAGGCAAATGGGAAATAAGCCCCTTTTACTAAGCCCTATCAATAGAACTCAATAAGTCTCTACTGAATTGCTCCAGGGCAAGGGATGGAAAGCAGAAACTTGTACTTACCTATTGTAATAAAGGTCATGTCTCTATTTATAGAAATAGCTGCATGCCTCTGTTTATTTTAAAATTTGCTGTAAGCTGTAAGGGTGGCTTGCACCAGAATCACTAAACGTGTTTATCAGCTAAATAGATTTAAATCTGACGTATTTATATGACTTGACAACTCGCTAAATACTATTTAATAGTTAAATGCGTTTAGCGATTCTGGTGCAAGCCGCCCTAATTGTAAACATTTTTTTTAATTGTGGTACAAAACGCTTGTCTTGTTCGTAAAAGGAAATATTTAAAAAAATGAAAAATAAAAGCAAAATTAAGTTTCTTCATTCCAAAATATCCACATTCAGCGCTTTCAAAATATAGGCCATGTTATTTTTATTATTGAAGGTAATTAGATAATAAGGAATCCGATAATTTTAACTTTTTATACTTACTTTAAGATCTCTTCTACACAGTTTTACAATAAATGGTTCTTATTCTTATTCTTGAGCATCTGATAAAAATAAATCGTAGCAATAATTTTAATGATTCGATCTCTACAAACTCAGCTGTATCGAAGTAATAAAAACTGTTAGGTACTTACCTATATTTTGCGAATCTAGATAACAGTATTATCTGCGTTATTACAAGTACGAGATATATTTTTACTGTCCGCTATAAATAAATGAGAATTATTTTTATTGATGCCTGATCATACAATACAGTAGCGATACTTATTAACATTTTTGTAATTATTTACTTCAGCAACTGAGTCAGAGTAAATATTACAATTGAGTCGCAGTACATTCAGTGGGCGTGTATAAACTCAAAACTGAGTTATGTTATGATTCAGTCGGTTATTATCGTTACGTACGGCGACGGAGAGCGTGCAGTGGAGCGCTACGGAATCCAGCAAGCAAGACGCACTTTTCCTCGGTAAAAACTATCCGTTAACTTTTTAAATCTTTGTGAATGGAATGGACTTTGTATCTTTTCACACTGGTATGATATAAATATTTACAATAGAAGTATAATTATGAAAGTCAGCGCTATTCTCACCCTGTACTTATGTAGGAAAGGCTTATGGCCTTGGACGAATACACCTTATGGCCCAGCAGTAGACATTCTGCACGTGAAATTTAAAAGAAAAGTATAGGAAAATCTGATTGCAACGATATTAGCAAAATAAGTATGTAGGTAGGTCTAATTAAAAGTGTTTGTAAAAGTTTAGATAGGTAGCTAATCTTCTAATAGCCACGACGAAGGCCTTTAGATGGCCTAAAAACGGTGCATTACGAACGAACTAAAAGAATCTTCAAATTGATAACTTGACCAAGACAAGTTCTACTTTGATACAACAATCTATACGGAACTAGCTGCGCGCGTAGTAAAGTAGTAAAACGTTGGCAAGATAACTAATACTTTATCCATTATCTGTAGTGGGTGGATGATAGTCTAGGCACTAAAGGCCGGTGTAGTCTGGTGCATTTCGGTGTGTAAAACTTCTTCCTTGTCGCAACCGCATACCATTAATTACAATCTGTATACTACTTGTTACGAGAAAACACTCGATTGTACCCTTAGGTCATGGCGGAAGTCACCATTAGGTTCTTATTTCTTTACCGTCAATTTTAATATTGATAGCTTGCAGTGACTCATTGAACTGTTTATAAAATTTGAGTGACAATCATTGTTACTTCAGATAAATTGACAATCGCGCTCGAGAAAAGACAACCACACCCGGATTCTTGTGTCCTAGAAAATGTTCTGTGCTTACCTGCTTGGTTAGATCTCAAGAGCATGTAACAAGTGTAATTGGGCGAATTTTCGGTCAGCCGCAATAATGTGACCGATTCCTCTTAGATAAGGTAATTGGTGAACCACAGATAAAATGTTAAACCATACCATAGGAATACTAGTTTACAGATCTGCTAGGTTCGAATCTAATAAGGTCGTAAGTATAAGGTTAGGTTCTAGTATTTTAAAAATAGAAATCTACTTTCGAAAGCCGCATCTAGATAGTGTTTTTCTTGGGTCGAGTGACGAGGTATCGGTCACACCGGATATATGCAATAAGTGACAATGGACAGCACGACATGGTATTGTATTGAAAGGGATGTGTAATGCGTGTATTTACTGCCGTCAATACCTGCGAAACAACTGGCTTCTCGTGCTTTAATTATACCCTTAGTTCTTTCTGTACGGTCGCAAGCAAGGACTTAACCAGAGGAAATTGAGGCTAGAGTTATGATGCTCACACTTATAGCTGCCATATTACTTACACGCAGTATTTTCAGAATTCAAACCATAATTGAGTTTCGCAAAATCGCTCCTGCAGATATACAGTTTCCTCAACCTCGAAGCCAGGTAGATTTGTATATTTTGATGGCGTCAGTGCAATTCATGATCAAGCCGAGATACCTCTGCCTCACGGATACCAAGTCACGCTCAGCCACAAAATACCTACAATACTAAGTGCTTGTGGTTTTATTCATTTACATTGAAATGTTTACCTTCAGGTAGGTAGAAGGCAGGATATAGTCTCCGAACACCTAACCGTAAGCAACCAAGAAATTACGAAGTGGTGACAAGATGCTCATAATGACCTCTCTAATCTGCATACTTGGTTGGAAAACATATGAAGATTTTCCGTGCCGATTATAGATTAAAGAGAAAATTGAATATGTTACAATAGCAGTAGCATTTCTATGACGTGCGACCTTCCACTCACCTTGAAAACTCACAATCAACCTTCCATTGTGGGAAAATTGATGTTTCTGTAGTTATTTTATTTAATAGGTACCTACTTATTACAATCATTGCTGAAATAATAAACATTTTAAGGACGTGCGATAAAAATTAAAAAAATCGAGCGGTTACATCTTTTCAAAGTACTTAGTTACGTGTTTAAATTGTTATACGAGTGTGCAGAAAACATTTTGTACAGAACAGATTATACAGTGGAAATTATTAGATACGAGTTATATACCATTGAACAAATCAGAAAGTGCAACCATCAATAAGCAACCGATTACCTTAGCCATTTACCTTATCTCGTTGCTGAGGAAGTTGTAGAATGTGTCATTATGTGAGAGCTATTGAGACGGCATTGATTGGTGAGAAATGTGAGAATGTCCGTATGGTTATCTTCCTACTATTCTATATCATAAAATCATAAATGCGTAAGATAAAGTCTGCGACTTACTCGCGACGTACTGGACCGATTCGGATCAAACTCTGCACGGAGACAGTTCGTGGCCTACGAAGAACAGCCATTGATTATCAGATTGATTCGATGCTGATCCACCAAAACCACTTTTTTCATAATTAAACGATGCAAGCAATGCCGGTATTCTAACTCAGTATTGTAAACCTCGGGATTTTCAAAATTCTACTTTATTCGCTTGCATTTATTCTCAAGAATTCGGTAGTTTGAATGTCAAGTTAAGTAGTTAGAACCTCGCTGTAGCTAATTCGAATCATTATCGTAAAGCTAATTTTCATTTAAGCAGCAATGGTGAAAACAACATTCCATCAAATTGGTTACGGATATTGCGTAGCGACCGTTCGGTACAACCTCCGAGAGATTAGAATTGGTAGGCATTTCGAACTTTTATTCAGTATGTGTATTTTTATCCATAAAATGAGCGACAGCCAGACGAAGTATTAGAATAAGTCGCATTAATCATGCAGAGAAAATGTAGATTAACTACTAAAAGCAAGGTTTTTTTTTATTTATTTCATATTTTTATAAAAGGGAAAATAGAAGTTCGTTCTCCGTGCTACGAAAACCGTAGCATGGTTATTTTGGAATACCTACCTACGTAGACGCCTTATTTTGAGTTTTATAAATCTTCCTACAAAAGTCTATGTGAAAGCATCTATTAGCTATTTACATACAAAACTAGGTTTTAATAGTACTGATTGAAGTAAAACGTATCGAACCGATCATACGCCCGATAAAAGGATGAGCCCGACCGGATGAGAGGGCCCGATGGACACTCCCGGGGGGGCTCGGGCGTCCCCGCAGTCTCCAGACTAGTCCCCCAGTGTTACGTGCTGTTCCTAAGCGTGTCTCAGGTGCGTAAAGTGTCACCTGGTTCTACTGCCGTTCATTCCACCTTTTCCTCACTCCTTTATAAAAATGCAGAGAATTAACAAGAAAAAGTTTACACAGCGGCTGCACTCCCTCTCATTAAAAGTGCACCTGTCAAATATACGTGGTTTGCACTCTAATCTCGTGCCAGTCCATTACCATCTCGAGACTGAAAAACCCCACCTCTTGTTTCTCTCAGAGACGCAGATAGGATGTCCATCCGACGTGGCATACCTTAATTACCCAGGATACACCTTGGAGCACCACTTCAAACCACGTGCTGGTGTATGTTTATACGCCCGGGACGACGTCTGTATTCGGCGTCTCAAAAATCTTGAGAACTCCAAATTTAACACACTATGGGTCCTGGTCGACACGGGTGTGGAGAAAATTCTTTATTCATGTGTTTACCGATCACACAGCGGAGACCAGGAGACGACTAGGCTCACCGAATACCTCAGTGAAAAGGCCGACGTGGCCCAACAGATATATCCTACTGCTCAATTGGTCTTTCTGGGAGACTTTAATGCCCATCATCAGGAGTGGCTATTCCCATTCCTGAATACAGACCATGCTGGGAGAGAGATGCGTAAACTTGCACTATCGCTGAGTCTCACCCAGCTCGTTAACGAGGCGACCCGGATACCTGATGTTGATGGGCACACTGCCAACTGTTTGGACCTTCTACTGACAACCGATCCAGACTGCTATTCGGTCGTCGTAGCTCCGCCATTGGGTAGCTCCGACCACTGTCTGGTGAAGTCTGTGTCGACTTACTCTCCACCCGACCCTATCTTTAAAGGTACTCGGCGAGTATGGCGATACAATTCAGCTGATTGGGATGAGATGCGATCTTTTTTTGCATCCTACCCTTGGCAGCCTGTCTGCTTTTCTTCTGGCGACCCTTCAATTAGCGCGGATGCTGTGACAGACGTGTTGCGACAAGCTATGGAATATTTTATTCCATTTGCTGACGTACCGTTGTCCGGCAAAGCTCATCCATGGTTTGGCGCAGAATGTTCTCGCGCTAAAGCACGACAACACGAAGCGTACCTAGCATGGGTTGATGCTCGAAACCGCAATTCGAAAGGTGTTCGCGAACGGAAGAAAGCCTTTAACAAAGCTACCAAGTCCTGTAAGAAGGCGGTGCGGAAGGCTCGATTTGACCACATTAGTCGAATAGGGACTAAACTAGCATCGTACCCCTCGGGTAGTAAGGCTTTTTGGTCCCTAGCTAAATCGGTTGAAACGAACTTCTGTCGTCCCTCACTGCCTCCAATGCTGAAACCTGACGGGTCGTTAGCCCATACCGCTGAGGAAAAAGCAAATTTATTTGCTTCTCTTTTTGCGGAATCTTCGCGTCTAGATTCTGGTAGTGCAACACCTCCAACCCCACCGAACAGATGCGAATCGTCTATGTCAGACATTCGTATTCGACAAGTGGAGGTTCGTAAAACGCTACGCAATCTAGACATAAACAAAGCTAGCGGCCCTGATGGAATCCCTGCTATAGTTCTGAGGACTTGTGCACCTGAGCTATCTCCGGTATTGACACGTCTCTTTCGTCTCTCTCTTAAGTCAGGACAAGTGCCAAAATCCTGGAAGCTTGCCAATGTACAGCCTGTGCCCAAGAAAGGTAGTCGTGCCGACCCCACCAACTATAGACCTATCTCAGTAACGTCCATATTGTGTAAGAGTATGGAGCGCATACTAAACAATAGGCTCCTGGCATACCTTGAAGACAATGACCTCCTCAGTGACCGGCAATACGGGTTTCGCCGAAACCGATCCACAGGAGATCTTCTTGCGTATGCCACCCACGTATGGAGCGAAGCAATTGAGAAAAATGGAGAGGCCCTTGCGGTATCTCTAGACATCTCGAAGGCTTTTGATCGGGTTTGGCACGCTAACCTTTTAATCAAGCTTCCATCGTACGGTCTATCTACTGATCTATGTGCTTGGGTAACAGACTTTCTGAGGGACCGGTCTCTTCGAGTAGTCGTTGACGGTTGCTCGTCTAGCCACATGGCAATTAATGCCGGGGTTCCTCAGGGGTCAGTTCTCTCTGCGACGTTGTTCCTGCTGCATATAAATGATCTGCTTAGGCCCGGTATTGTTGGGTATGCAGACGACAGCACAGTCGTAGAGAGATATATACCCGATGCACGGTCCAGTGGATCTCAGATCCAGTCTTGCAGAGAGGCCATGGTTGACCGCTTGAACTTGACACTGAAAGCAGTTGCTGATTGGGGCGATGCTAATCTTGTTAAGTTCAACGCGTCCAAAACCCAGGCGTGTCTTTTTTCGGCTAAGAAGAGTCCATTTACCCTGGCTCCCACTTTCCGAGATGTATCCATACCAATTTCAAACCAGCTTGAGCTTTTGGGTTTTACTCTCACCCCTAAACTCAATTTTGGCTCGTTTATTGAATCTAAGGCCAAAACAGCTGCGAAGAAGCTAGGCATATTATCGAAGGTGAGGCAGTACTTCACACCGGGACAGCTTCTCATTCTCTACCAAGCGCAAGTCCGTTCGTGTATGGAGTACTGCTCTCATCTTTGGGACGGCTCTGCTAAATACCAGCTTGAAGCCTTAGAGACCATCGACAGACGAGCCAAACGGCTCATAGGTGACGACGTGCTGATCGAGTCTAAGCTTTTGAGTCTCGAGCACCGCCGTCAAATTGCCAGCCTATCGGTGTTTTACAGGATACATTTCGGGGAGTGTGCAATGGAACTTCATGGCTTGGTTCCTTCATCCCCGTTCTACCATCGGACCACCAGACGAACGGAAATGAGACACCCGTTCATGGTTGACATACCACCTATCCGCACAAAGCGTTTCGCTTCTACCTTTATAATGCGGACAGCCAAGGATTGGAACTCGTTGCCGGCGTCTGTGTTTCCACCTTCATATAGATTGGATGTTTTCAAGAGACGAGTGAATAGGTATCTTTTAGGTAAGCGTGCTACATCGTCGACCGCATCTTCACTTAACATCAGGTGAGATTGCGGTCAAACGCTTGCTTATAAATATATAAAAAAAAAAAAAAAAAAGTCACGTGGTAACAGCACGATACCTACAAGTTTAAATACACAAACTACGAGCGAAGGTATGTACTTTACCGATTCGATACGAACAGACTTCAGTTAGGTGGCGTGAAATTAATTTACTTACATAGAAACCAAGAAGTACCTAACTAAGGAAGCCGATCAAGGTACCTACCTAATTTGTACACTCTACTCTGACAAAAGTTGCAAGTACATACCATTAATAATTTTTTTTTATCGATTTTTGCGATGTCTAAAAATACAGTCGAGTAGGGACATAGTGGATCACTGGGTAACGATGCTGCAGATGAGTTAGCCAGAAGAGGAGCAGGAACAATATCCGAAGGGCCAAACCCCTTCCTTCCTCTACCATTCTCTCAACTACGCACCTGGGTGCGTTTGGACACCCTTCACTTACACAACACACGCTGGGCTCGCACGACGGACTGCAGACAGTCAAGAGCTGCAATCCCAGCAATCACACCGAAATTAACACGCCGTCTACTGAGCCTGCAGAGACATAACCTCAAAATCATCGTGGGGACCCTGACAGGACACTGTCCCTTGAATAAACACCTCTACAACATCGGAGCCACTGACAGTTCACTCTGCAGAGGCTGTCTTACCAAAGAAGAAACAGCTGCCCATGTAATCCTGGAATGTGAGGGCGTAACCACACAACGAACAGAAATCCTAAATAACCCTAGGTCACTCCTCCAAGCCTGCGAAGCCCCCAGGAAGCTTCTGTGCTTTTGGGAGGAGTTAGGCTGGCTACACTCCTAGCCAGAACACCCCCCACGCATAATGGGCCAACTTTGAGCCTAAATGCGGAAAAGGGAGTCCCATCAATATCAATATCAATATAATACAGTCGAGTGCTAAAAATTTCAGGTCACCTAAAAAAATATGAATATCGTGGAAACCATGAATGCTAGCTATATAAGTAAAATAAATAGTGTTTGATAAACTCCTTATTTAAATAAAAGTACTCAATTAATTTAAGGAATGCTCAATACACTGATGAAAATGCACGCCTCCTCTAAACATGCGAGAAAATAAGTGGTAATTCACGACGCTTACATCACAGCTGACTATTCAGTTAACGGCTGTTTAACCTAACCTGTGTTTTAACTTTTACTCAGAAAAATAATGAAATTGCTTAGTTTATTTAGGAGAATGCAACAACTGAATTGAGACAATGGTGTTATGATGCTTTTTTCTAAACTAAACTTATTTCACAGCGCCAAAATTATAGCCGTCAATCGTTTCAGTTTATGAGAAATAGACGGCAACATTTTTAGTGCTGTCAAATTAGAATAGTTTAGAAAATGAAACAGTAGAATCGACAACATTATGTTCATACTTTCAGTAGACCCGATGGTTAAAATAACCGTCTTTTGTTTTGGTGAACAGTGGCATGGAGGTCAATGTGACAGACGGAGGTAAAGGCCGGGGTCACCTTAGCCTTTACTAGTTAACGATCTGCGTAGCTCAATTACTGTTGGAGTTTGTTCGTCTGAGTATCGATTAACTACACGCCCATAACATAGCGTAAGAGGAGAAAATGAAGGCTATTTTACACTAGGCGACACAGCGAAAACCTGGCGTGTGAATGGGCATATTATTAGCAGTTAGAGTGCAAAGATATAAGTAGGTATAAAGTAATGTGAGGTAGTAAAGGTCATGAGGATGAGTCCTCAAATGATCCAAGCATTTGAACGCCTGCAGGAACTGATCAGAGTGATTCGTATTCGTGTGTAATGGAATTCAAAAACATTGGTTGCCTTTTTTTACAATATCAGTAAAATCTACAATATTTTTAACTTGATAAGTCAACCAGTCGCTTTCCCTGGCAATCCTTTACTTACTTCAGTTTAAATAATTTGGATAATGCCAAGTTAGTGAAAGTGAAAATTCGGAGTTACTCTAGTTTCCTTATAAGTAGCTTTACATTACGATTGAGCTTCGCGGAAAGGCAGCAAATGCGGAATCACTGGCGACGAACAAAGCATAACTACACCAATAGAATAGAGTTGGTACCAACTTACCTAGTCGATCGACAGTTAGAAGTGGCACACAACAGTGGTTACTTGTACTTCATCCGCTTTAAGAGAAAATTCTCAAAGAATGAATCAAAATTCGACAAAAAAGGTAGGTAAGTAAGAAGTCATACTACCTAGTTATTTTTTTTTATTGTAGTATCAATAGTAGATAAGTAAGTATTTAGTATTTTGTCGATGTCGATCAATTAGTTTGGTAGGTACCGTCTCAAAATTAATATATTTTCAACACGAATACATCAAGATACCTATAGATATTTTATGTTTTATCTTACCTAGTAACCTCTAAACATATTTAATTATATTGTGTAAAATAGTTATTACACAATATCCCGTAAGGATAAACAAGTTGTTATCTCATTCAAAAAGTCATCAAGGCTCGATGACATATCATTTAAACGAACAATGATGTGACCATGGAGGGGATAATAGTGCTAGAGCTAGATGATACTGAGTGCGAAGCGAGGCGCGGTGTGGTCCGTATGTTAGAAAGTTCCAATTTAAGAGTCAAGTCATCCAAAACCGATAGGTATCCGAAAACAAGTATTCATAAGGTCACTTGACTTGCCTGTCTCGGGCTGTAATAATTACGTCAGTTTGTCCTCAACATTTAAATCAAGCTGTGCCAGAAACATGCAATCAAGACATAGATTCAGCAGTTACTATGAAACTGGTAACGGCCACAGTTGAATAACAGTGCAACAGAACTGTGCAGCGAAAGCATGTTATATAAAGCAAAGCGACTTGCAAAAAATGTTCGGTTAGGTATATTGTGCGATAAATTTTATTCGCTCACGGCAGAATAATCGGCTATTGATAAGACACAGGTGCTCAGCACAGTACAAGCCCTGGCAATAGCCGGTCGATTCGATGCACAATAACAAATAATGTCCTATATTTGTACTTTGTTATAAAAAAACATTACTTATCCTTATTTTTTCAACATACCAGGGGCTCAATTCTACTAATTAAAACTCGAATCAGAATTAGCTAAAACGACATACATGGATCGTTATTCAAAAATAGAATACCAAATATCCTAAAACAGATTAAAAACTGTTCAGCTGCGTTTCAGCTGTCAAGTTTGATAGTAGAAAACGAAGTAAACTAAAAACAGATGAAAATTATCTGTAGAATCGTGCCCCAATGCATTGACATCTTTTATACGTGTAGAACAATGAAAAAATAATAATTGTAAAGTAATAAGGAAAACATCTCTGCAATAGAGATCAGTGGAAGGACAGCGATTGATCGCGTTGGACCAGACCGGTTAACTCCGATTTTGTCTAGCAATGGGCCAGTACAGAGTACAGACTGACAATAACAAGGAAAAGTGTACTGACTATGAAGTAACTTTTTATTTATAAGAAAAGTTACAACTACAAACCTAAGTACTGCAACTAAGTACTCAACCTTACTACCACAGAACTTACTACATTTCACACAACGGCCTGGATAGACCCTAAATAAGCAATGCTTATAATATCGGAACTAGATTGCTGATAGAATAGGTACTAATATACTTTTATTTTGTAAATACATACTCAGAATACATTGCTCTCGTTTACAGGATTTCGCGAAAAGTATTACTTAATTTGTAGATGCTTCGTTCTAAAACGAATTACCTATCAAATAAAGTTATTAGGTAAGTAACCTTTAAACAGGAAAATAATGAAGGCATTGTTATAATAATTTAAGGACGCGTTGGGACATTTTTTATCAATAATACATTTGCCCTTGTTTACTAACCGGCAGGAGTCGATTTTATAATTAGACGCAAACTATATTGCTGAAACATAAACTGAATTTAAAAAGAAAAAATCCGTGGTTCTGAAGTCTCTCAAGGACTAGATTTGCTACTGCAGCAGAAAAGTACTTTTATAGGGTTAGTCTCAAAATCCCCTTTGAGTTTTCCCCCTTACTTGATTTAGAAAAATTTAAAATCAAGGGGATCTTGAGACAATGAGACTCAAAATCCATTTGGGCAAAATTAAACCGTAACCTATATGCCACTTTCATGCAGTTTTCAATAAGTATAAGTGACCAAAAAAGTTACCTAATGATTTAATCGGATAAAGTGCATAAACTGAACTGACTCGTCGATTGCTAGAACGTGCCTGCGGCCTACCTCATTTCCCAGATTTCGCTAATTTTTGCAATGTGGAGCGTATCAATATTTATCGATACTTAAATGCAACGAAACTTGATCACCTTTTAGTATAAGTAACAAAATACTTTGTTGTACATCGACTACATATTTCCAAATCGATATCATGCATTACGTAAATGAATGTAAACAATAAACACGTATTGCAAACAATTAATTTGATAACATAAATTAGTATTTTTACTTTGATCAACTATCTCTATTTTTATATCAGTCCACACCGGTGACTTTGACGCTATCTCTGTTTTTTGATATTTTCTAGATATTTTTATCTCTTTCGTTTTTATAGCCTTGAAATACGAAAAAGGTATAGATAGATCAACATAATCAAACTTTTGTAGTACATAACATTTTGTGGTACTCGTGAAAAATACAAGTGAAGCTTTCACGTAGGTAGGTACAACCATTCTTGAGTTGCAATTTTTTATGGAGTATGGACAAAAATCGTTTGGTGAAAGGACTTTTCACAAAGCGAGTTTCACATCGTCGATTTGCAGAAAGTGATTCGCTATTTTTGTACTAAGAAAAATAGTTTTCGACTAGGTAAATAGTAGGTGAAACGGTAATTATATTTCTCCATACAAAAACTGCGAATCACTGTTCGCAAACCAACCAAATAAAACTCCAAGACGGGCTCAGGCCGTTACAATCTTCAGATTCAATGAGTTTGCCGCAAGCACTATTTAACAGTGTAAGTCATTTTCATTGAATTAAACTTATGATTGGTAGCGAGCGATGATTCGAACGGGTTTAGTCGCTGGAAACATGTTTGCCAGTCGATATGAAAATAGAGAGTCGTGAAAGTAGTGCTTTGGGAATGTCACTTGTATTTACTTAGCGGGCTGCGGTCGCCGAAATACTAAAACTTATTGCAATCATATCTAAATAGCTTTTTTTGGTAAAATCAATGTCATCTAGTCGCAAACTAAGCAAAGCTTTTTGTTATATATACCTACTTAATTTGATTGCAGTTTTAAAAAGCCCTCACCTTGTCATTCTAAATGTCGCTCACAAAGTTACCATTTACGATTAACTTTAAAAACAAGCATTATTTTTAAAGTTTTGTTTTGGATGTTTGCGTTGTCTGAGATCAGAACTAGGAAAAGTAAATATTATCAAATGACTACCTACCTACCTAAAATAGTTCAATTACGTAATAAATCAATAGTAATTAAAGGTTGAAAGTCGTCGCTATCAGGATTTGTAATCAGGGTTGCAGTTAATAACAACAGTGATAGGAGGATAACAGATGGAGTAACCAACCCAAATAGTAGAGTAATTACCTACTCTTGATAACAACAATGTTTAGTTGAAATTAACTAAAAGTAACTGCTACCGCTACTAGTAAGTACAGTCACCATGATGAATGATGTGACTCAGTTCTAAATAAAAACTTAGCAACTTTTAAGTTTATTTTTCTAACTATGATGAGTAAAAATTGAAAATAATATTAAATTATAACAACTTTGAAGTTCAGAAAAGTTGCAGACTGTACCTAGCCTACCTACTGGGACACGGAAAATCATGCTTCAAATTAAGTTACCTAGATATTCCTGCAAAGGGTCTCATTCAAACTTTCTCTCAATTTGGTGCTAGATCAGGAATCTAATTTAGTTTTGAAATAGCTTGCCACCACGTTACAATTACAAGTGTTAGGTACCTCTAACTGTTGATTTCCTCATTATCTCAGCACCTGTGGAATAGATCTATTCTAAATATCTTAGGTACCTACTTACACATTATCGCCTTCGCTCTCAACTTCTGTCAAAATTGAATCGGCACCGTTTAAAATTCTGCCATCTCGTTTTGTTTAGATTGTGACAAAAAGCTACAGGGTGAAACTAAAACAGTGTTTTAACAGTAGCAGTCTTACTTATTATTTTATTACATTTTTTAACGAGGATTCTTCTAAGTAGACACTGAGAATTTTTTTTCTGATTCGAGGGTTTTTTGTAAAATTAATTTTTATCAAATATTGTATCATAATTCAGACTGATTTATCTACAAATCTCCGGCTATAAAAATAAAGTATCGTTTTAAAAATTTGCTGATACCAGAAAAAATATGTCCACTTAGTTATCTAATAATAATAAAATGATAAGCTTAATTACTTTCAGATTGACATAACGTGCACTATTCAATTATGATAGAGAAACATACGATATCACGAAACTCATTAGTTCCAACTCTTTAGCAGGAGTTCCAAATTACAGGATGTAATTCGACCATTCTCGAAAAACATGTCAATAAGTATGGACAACTTTTCTTAGCTTCTAGACCCTTGGTAGTACAGGTGGATATTCGACTAAAATTCTTTGAATATAAACTATGATATCCAAAGAATTTTGGTGACATGGTCGCACGAAGCAGAAACCCCGAGACAGTAGTGTGTATCTAGCATCACAATGCCGCCAGGCCAGCCAGCCGTGGTGAGAGGAATGCAAACTAGTGCGCGCTTGCCTTTCACACGCCACCGTTATATGTGCATCTTTATTTGACTGTTGGCCCGATTGCGGAGCCTCATTTAATTGGTCTCTTTGAAACATTGAAAGTTTTACTCTAGAAATTTCTATTTACCTAAATAGAAATTTAGTGGTACGCACAACGGATCTTTAAACGTATGAAGTTAGACTGCGACTGAAACGACTGCAAACGACTGCGCATATATTGTTGTGCGGAAGAATTAGCTTACCTCCATTTCGACCCGAAATGGGTTCTGCGCTGATAGGTACTTCAGAGGCACAAAGATTCGTTGTGACTACTATACCTACTTCTTTTTTGTTAACTTTTGTGCCACCATCATCCACCACCGCCTGACTTCCGAATCAAGGAGGAAACCAAGAATTTACATTAGTCTAATTAAAACCTGTTCAACTTTCATTTTATAAATCGAAATGTTGTTCTTGAGTCATAATGTTATTTTAGAAGGTATTTAGTAGGTATTGTTTAGAAGGTATTGTGGTCCTTCATAATCCGAGGAACTTGAATTTAACGCGTTATCGATACTCCAACAGTAGGTATAATAATCATTATTTCACTACACAAAAGTGTTTATGCTACAGCTGGCATACAAAGTCACAGCCGCACTTGGGTAAATAGCTTGTTTTTGAAATGATACCATTGGAAACATCGTGATCGTGTGACGCAACCATCTTGGCTTATATTTACGCAATGTGCCCATTGTTTCGCACACAAACAGTATGTTTAATCACACGAGTATTATCCAGCGGTGACTTGAAATATTTCTCAAATCAACTTACAATTTTTCAAAGCAATACAACGAAACCAGGCCGTGAAATGAATCGTAATAATATTATAAAAAGATCAAAGATTCTAGCAACTAACTAGTAATTTACTTAAAACTCGGAGGCGCACATAAGTGAATATTTTACGAGTACGTAAAAGAATATAAATATGCTAGCCGCACCTGCCAGTTAGGACTACATAAGCCCCACAATATAGAGCTTTAAAGCTACGCGTCCACTGGGCCGGAATCGGAGTGCACGCAGGGTACGAGACGTTTCGTCAATATTTACAATTCATATACGCATATGTCCGATCCAGTGCATGCTGTAATAGAAAACCAAAACATATGCTTTCGCTTCGTACGCTACGCAGTGGACGCGTAGCTTTAGTGTGTCAAATGCATACGCACACGAATAGTTGAACGATAAGGGTAATAGCTACTACAATCTACGCATAGAGCAAGGCCACTAGAAAATCGCATCGAATGTAGAAATCGACTCAATGTTCGCCTATGTTTTATTTCGTTCTAGAATCTAGTTCACGATTATTCACTATTAAATCTAGTTAAATATTGGTTGAAAAATGAAGGAATCTGTAATTCCTAAGAACGGTAGACATTTCGTGATACAAATTGGTTAGTTGATAAATTTGGTTGAAAAATGAAGGAATCTGTAATTCCTAAGAACGGTAGACATTTCGTGATACAAATTGGTTAGTTGATAAATGTAACTGTGTGTTTGCCAGAGTAGGGGTGTCGCAAGCAAATGCACCGTCCATATTTTAGTTGTAAACCGCAGCACGTGTCGTGTGTTTATGTCGTTATCATGCCAAAACGGACATCCACTGAGCCCTCGAATCTAGGGCGAGTCCGGTTATAGCCTTCTGCACCAGACTAATGATTGGAAACAATAGGGCTGGCAAGCACTACTTTTACAGCTTTATTTGTAACTATACAAAACCACTGCAATTTACGTAACTCGATTGAATTTTTTTTTATACTTGATGAACTGACGACGCGGTCGACGATTTAGCACATTTGCCTAGTCTAGAAGAAACCTATTCACTCTTAAAAACATCCAAATTGTAAGTGTTCGGAAACACAGACGCCGGCAAAGAGTTTCACTCTGTACCTATATAAACTTATAAGTTCACCTTTTACTACGAAGTTGGAGTGAAAACCGCATAATTTGTTACTAGCATATTTCCTTGTCGTTTTTCCTTACATCATGGTTTGAAACTAAACACAGTTCAGTTATTTAGTTTAAAACATTTTTTTTTAATTTCAGTAATCGCATCAATCATTTGAAGTTGATTGACACCTACCCAATACCCCTATACTTAATTCGTGTCTTATCTAACAACACCGCTCAAGTCGATTTTTGGCGGTATTGACTTTTTGATACCATTGGATAGATTTTAAATTCGCGCGTCGAACTGTGTAACAGATTCAAGGATATCAACCAATCCCAGGCCAGTATTCAAATAACAGTGACAGCGCCTAAGTCGGTTTCCGCGCCAACACCGCTCAAATCGTCATTCCGCCATACTGCGCGCGAAAACTACTTCTACAACTACTGACTTTCGCGGTTTTATAGTGTTATTTTTGGTTGAATATGGTTTTTGAAGTGTAATTATCAAAGATTAAGAGGTAAGTTACTGAATACACTAAAATATTTATTGATTCAAGTGCCGTAATGAACTTAAAATCGAATAAGTTTGTCGCCATCTACTTTAGGCGGTGTTACTTAGCATCTTGCTATTGCATCGAGTATGACTTGCGCGGTGTTACAAACGTTATTTCTTGTAGGGTACCTGATAAAGTGGTAGTATAGACCATGGATGGAGAAGAATTTGAGTCATCGAGTGACCAGAGTCGACATCATCATCATCATTAATCTATATATCAGTCCAATACTGGACGTAGGTCTCTCCCAAGACGCGGCACTGAGCCTGGTCTTCGGCTTTTCTCATTCAGTCCTTGCCAGCTACATTTCGCAGTTCGTCGTCCCACCTTACCAGAGGGCATCCTACACTATGCTTGCCTTAACGCGGTCCCCACTCAAGTATAGTTTGCTCAAACGATTGTCGGTAAACATGGCGGGCTCACTGCTATTCCACCTTGCTAATCCTCTGAGCTCTATCGACCACCTTAGTTCTTTGTCGGATAACCTCGTTTTCAGGATTCTATCCTTTTAACCTATGCTGCCGAAACGTGGACACTGACTGTAGGGTTAGTCCACAAGCTGAAAGTCGCGCAACAAGCTTTAAAGAGAGCGAGTGTACCTACAGATGAAGAATTAATTAGGAATGTCAACAGTTGCGAGTCCATCATGACTGAAATTGAGCCGTAAACGGTATAAGAGCTGTAGAGAGCCAAAGAAAAGGAGTAAGCTTGATCTCAATCAAAGTTTGGACATGGATACGTTAGACATCACGACGGCTTGGTTTTTGAAAAAGTTGGTAAAACTTCATAGAACTCGATGCAAGCACTTCGGTTTCTTCAAATAGAGGTTTTGCTGAAACGATACAATAGACGTCGAGTATACTACAGCAAATAGCCGAGGCAACAACGCTGGGAAACCCAATGCAGCCATGTCTTCCTTGCCAACTATATCATCTACTATCATGATACTCCGCTAAGTACACGATCGCGGTGATTTGGTAAATCAAAACGGCGAAGGCTTTATTGAACTCTTAATTAACGATTGGTCAGATAAGTCCTAGGCACTAGCGTCACGGAAGACCAGCGTTATAGTAGTCACAATTACTATGTCACATGAAGAGTGGCAACCGTTTTAGTAGGTACTCACGTAATTAATTTATTATTAAGCCAACTTATAACTTTGTAGTTTAAATTGTAATCATTAATAAACTTTTTTATCATAAGTTTTGCGACTGGCTGTGCAAACGCTCCGCAACATTCAACATTCACAACGTTCTGGAAGACCACGAATTGAGAACAGCGAAAATCATTTTTCTCATTGCATGCCATGTAAGGCAGTTGAAAAAAAATTACCAAAATCCTGAATCGAAGAAAACTGAAAGCCGCGTTTATATTTTTACGTGTGAAAACAGTTACGAAGTACCTATGTAAAAGAATGTTCATGGATACCCTTGGAATAAAAGACTCGTTGAAGAAAACTGACTGCAATACCGGCAGATAGGGCCACATCAGCAGTCAACTTGGAACTGCGTTTGTAGGCATATTTATGCCTACACACGCTGTTCTAAGTTTAATAAACAAAAAATCCTACAGTATAAGAAAAAAACTTAATTTTTATCGATTTTCGATGCACTACAAATTATATTTTCTCATACATTTTGTTGTTATCACCGCCTAAGTCTAGTAAAATTATCACGTAACACCGCGTAAGTCAATTTAAATCGTGTACATCAATATAAATGATATAATAGGCATAACAAAACATTTGTTATATATATTAAAGCACCTGTTAATAATTTCAGCCTGAAAGCTTTTGAATTGAATAAAATACACAGTTTTTAGTCTCTCCTGAAAAGTGAGCAAAAATGACTTGAGCGGTGTTGTTAGATAAGACACGATATGTATGTGGAGTCTGTGACCTGCGCATCAGGAAATTCAATTAGCTAATGTTGCAGTGCAGTTATTGCACTCACTGTTACCATGCTTAGGCAATATTAGGGGTGTTAAGAAATCTAACTAATGTTATTCCCCCCATCATTCGCGTAGTTTTTTTTTTGCTCTTATACTATAAAAGCAACTAGATATTATTAGACTTGAAGTACAAATACGGGAAAATCATCTGGGAGTTTTAATATTGTCCCCAATGCATTTACCTGTTGGCTGTCATATTTTCTGTTATGTCTGATTTATACGTTCAATTTATTATGAGTTGTTGCCTTCTTAGTAGGTACCTAACTACTTTCAATTTGTTGATTGCAGCGTAGGAAATACTCAACAGGATTTATAAACGTTAGGCATTCAAAAATTGACTCTCTAGATTTGTTCATTTGTGACAGCCCTATTGGACATGACGCATTGCTGGACACCGGATGAACGTGACGATTTTGGAAAAGGAAGCACATTCACTTAGTAGAATCTAATCATACCTTCTGGCTTACTAACTTTTATTTTAAGTATTAGTACTTACCTACATCTTATTTAGTATATGTACCTACTTACTTTTAAAAAACAGGGTTCTATTAGTACAGATATCACAATAAGGAAATTTTATTTATAGCTTCCATGAATAAGTTAAGCAAGGCACTGGATGTATTTCAGTCACAAAGTTTAACCGCAATTTGCATTCTGCTAAGCAATTACTTTTACCGTAGCAATCTCTTTATCATATCAAAGGCTTCTCAAGGAGTTTCTTTTAAAAAGTCTTTAGAATTTCTCTACGCGCGACTAGTTCCAATGTAAATGGGCATACACTAGATAATTAACCTGATAAAAAAAACTGGGTACGGCGTCGGGCCCCAGTTCAATGGACAGGTCGTCGCACCACGTTGTACCGTACGCCAACCATAAGAAGTGTACGGCCAGCCAACGTGACCAAACGCAGAAGCATCCACGCACGCCGCAAATCACATTATGCAAATCATCTCCGCAACATTGCCGGGTTCTACACGGAACCTGACGTCATTATAGCAGAGAAAACAAGTTACAGGTGCCCGAAGCTCATAGAACGCATTGACCCCTCCCGAATAACTGAGATCCAAAACTTGGAAATCCCAAAGTCACAAGAACTGGTTTTACGTTAATATAGCACATTAGTTAGAAGTGCTATTAGCGAAGCTGTTCTAATTTTCTCTAATAAAAGTATCAATAAGGTATGCTACCTGATATGTCTTGCTAAATTATGGAAATGTTGATCCCGCAAAGAATAAGACTTTCCCTGAGCATACCTAGGTACCATACAGGTTTTAAATTCCAAATACCTACAGCATCCATAAAGTCTTGCTCAGTATAATTAATTGTTGTCTATAAATGCACTTCGTAGTCGTGATGAATACCTAAGAATTGGAATTGTTATTAAAAAAACACAAAAAATTGTTTTGATACGTTCAATCAGGCCAACCAGATGAAAAAAACTACCCGTCCGTGCACGGTAAGATCCAAATGTTACCGTGCACGGACGGGTAGTTTTTTTGGTTTATTCCCTTCTGTCAACCTGGAGCGCCAGATTGGACAAAAATGTCCAATCTGTCGCTCTTTTTGTAGTAAGGTGACAGGTCTCGATACCTGAGGTTACTAATATTATACTTAATTCTAAGCATTTTAAAGTTACTAAGGCAAGAACCGATAACGTTGGACTCCACGGTTAGCCCGAGATGAAAAAACAAGGGATGGAGTCTATGCTGATCAAGCGACGGCATCGATACTTTGACTGGCAATCTGGACACAGCAGAATCTAGAAGGTAGACACGAGATGGAGGCCGTAATCATAAATAATAATAAATAAAAAAAAACACAGCTTATACTTATGCAAAAAAAAACAAAGGGGCATTTCAAACCACTACCGCAACGGTAAGTGATTGGATAAGTAAAAAGTTGAAGTACTTATAAAAGCAACTGTTCTGTTAAAAAAAAACTCTTATCCAATTTTGTGAAGCCAATAGAAATGTTGGTGAACTGTACACAAACTATGTTTTGCATTAGTTAACATCAAACTGATACACACAGGCACATGATACATCAAACTACAGTTTCATACTCGAAAAGAAAATAAGAAAAATTCTTAGATTATATTATGCGATTTTAAGTCAATGTCAAATTGCTCACGTTTTGGGTGCCATTGACGCCATTACGCGTTACGTAGCGTAAACGTAAACGTAAATTAAATCTGCGTAGCAGTACCGTTAAAGCGTCCAACGTCGTGGATATGATGGTAATCTCAGTAGAGAAAATTCTTTATTGTAATTTACGCTTTATACAATACCATTGTGGTTGGAAAAGTTATGATAAAGCGTATAAAAGTAAGCGTAGTGTGTTGATTTATGCATTATTATCAGTGATCTGTAATATTATTATCATAATAATCTTATGAAAGTAGTTGCCAAAGTTTCTCTCTAAAAGTAGTTTAATTGCTATTTAAATAAAGTTGAACCAGGAAACGAGCTAAATGTTAAAATTATAAATTGAAAAACCTTTATTTTATAGACTACCTGTCACGTGGGATACATATTGTAAAATGTCGCGATAATAAATGCTTTTCAATCCGCTCACGGGTGATCTACAAGCCGTTTTGCATTTATTATAATTTATTTTGACGATATTTTATCCAACTAATGATGATTAGGTTTTTTATGTTACATTTGTCATTATAAGAAAAAACTAAAAAGTAATTCGTATCCGGGATAGATTTTTAAGTGACAAGTTTACCTAATCGTAACATCCCAACTGCGTATTTTAATGTTAGGTAGGTACAACCTTTAGGCATCTTTGTTTGCTGGAATTACCGTGATGGATTTCCCCGGGGTTTGTTTTCGAGTAAATTAATCGATATTCATTAGTTCCTGATAAGCTGATAATTTAAGTAGATACCTACGTACTTAACATAAATTACATAACGATGTATTTAATAAATGATATCATCCATTACACATATATTCCACCTGTAAAAAATTATTACGGCCTGCACAATCGAGTAAGGTATCGGTGTTGTTGACTTAATTATCTTTCACCAGCAGGCGATGTCGTGACTCAGGAGCTAGCAGATAGTTATTCCCCGCCATTACCCGCAAATGCAGCTAAGTACATTTCAAAACAACACGGCATCGCGATGGCATCCGTATCACAGTTATCAAAATACTAAGTGCTTACTTACTGCATCCGTTATATAGGTCCGGTCAGCAAATAAAATAAATAATGTAAGAGGAAATACCTCGTGTAGAAATCAGCCTTCGGAATATCAATAAAAAAAAGCGGTTTATCAGGCTGGTAGGGAGGTACTTACTGTTATTTTTCGAAGGGGATTACTCGCGATAGTAGATAATGTAGCAAGGTCAACTTACCGGGTCGATGTCAGCCTCCCAGACGTCCTTCAGGTCGTTAGATATATCGAAGTAGGCCTCCATGCTGGGCCCAGGCAGACACAGTCCAGTACAGTTCCAAGACTCTCACTGAACACGGCAAACTGTCACTTCTGATGTCCTCTCAAACCTCACAGACTAGTTCTATGGGCGCAATCACAGAGCACTGTGCATCACAATTCAAGTTTCACTATCGGTTGCCCATTTGTTTCAGTAATAAAATACTTTTATGAAGTTTCACTGCACGCGAGGAATGTTGTTGGCTGCGATCGCGTGAACGGCGCGTTCGCGGCGAGTGTCAGCCGGCGAATGTACCCGCGTCTCGGCCCAGACCGGCGTCCCCCCCACCACCTCCCGCCCACACTCTACCCACCTACTGCTACCTATTCTACACCTCTACCTCTCATTCATATTTTCATTTTCGTGGGGGTTAGAATAACATCACGGCGGCGGCGTCTGAAGTTATTGGGCTCGGGGCTGATCGCACTACAATACCGTGCTAATTATATCCTTGATAGATAAACACTTTATTGTACACAAAGAAGAAACAGGACACAAGAGAAACAATTAAAGCTAATGTACAATGGGCGGCCTTATCGCTAATAGCGATCTCTTCCCGACAACCTTTATAATGATGTAGGATATCTCAGTAATGGACCGAGTTGAGTTGCGATTGCGAATCCGATGCGACAAAGCCGTGGATACCGTCTTTTGTAAAAACACCAATGATAAAATTACTTTTTTTATTTAGTTTACAAGTTTAGGTACCATTTACTTATGATATAAATATCTAAATGTTTTCTTTAATTCTAGGAATGTTTTTATGTTTTGAATAATTTAAGCCATCTCTAAGCGTAAGCATATTTTTAGAGTTCTGCAGTTAAACAAGGAATCCCTATATTGATATTCTTAATAAAATTAGATATAGTTTTATATTTATCAACAATATGATATAGGTACTTACTATAATAATATAACGAACGACATAATTTAATGGTTTTTTTACAATACCTTTACTAACTAAATAATTAAACTAATATACATTCACTATTTATAACTTGACAACACGCACTTGAACATTTTAATTGTCAATATTCAGATTCTTGTTTAAAATGACTAATCACATTGCAATTTGCCTGATGGCCCCGTTAATGACTACGTGCCATTATCACCATTTTATTTAAAATCAGCATTTTTAGAAACTCATGTATTTGCACAATTTAGCTACTTTCCATTTTGCCACGATCAAAATAAATAATAAACGAATACATAGATAAGAAACTCGTGTGGAGAACAAAAGTCAAGAAAACTGACGGTAATATTGTTGTATCAGAAACAAGCTTGATAAAGGACATGCATAACATGCGTGGTGTAGCTATGACAGTTATGATTTGTACGAAAGATGATTTTCCCATTGTAACAATCGGCATAATCATTGATTGTATCTCGTGAGAGTTTCAAATCTATACGATAATGTTATGACTAAGGTCGTACGAATTATTGTGAAGCGACCTTTGCACTTAAATTGGACGTAGTTACGCAAAAACAATCCAACCCACATCAAGTCACTTTTGAGACATGGCAGTTTGGAGTTTAAAAAGTATAGTGACCCGCATACATGTGGGATATTGTAGTGCCCCAGCGGGGTCATGTTCGGGTCATTATATTTACCTTATATTTTACCATTATATTTACCTATGACGTAAGGATACCAACATGAAACAATAAATTAATCTATCTACCTGGTCTTACAGTTTGCTCTTTTTTTTGTCCAATTTTTTTTGCTGGACATAAAGGTTGGTACAGTTTAGGAACCGTTTGGTATACCTAATTTTTGACCTAAATGTGGATTTCACCCTTTTTGCTTAACTACGTTCAAATAAGCTTAAAAAAAGAATTACTTTTGAGTCGACTAATTATGCATTCTGGAATGCACTTTTTTTATACTTCATCTTGATTAGCTAGCTTATGAATCACTAGCAAGAAAAAAAATATTACGTGTAGAATACCCCCTCTCAGACTTAATGGGGTCTTATGTTACACCCTGTATTAGATGTGCTTTTGCTACCTCTTTTGAGATCACTTTAGGAAATGTGCATGCATGGAAACCGCTACGCTTATTTTTAAAACCAATACTCTAAGAAATTCGCATTATCTCCTGATTGTACTATACTTGCTGATTTCACTGAAATTACAGCTTTATTACCAAGCTAATAAGATGTATGGTTACTTGTGTCCATTCCTGGCTGGTGGAACCACGAATAATGAAGGTAGGTGAGTGTTCAGAGCTGTGATGCCGCCGTGGAGGATACACACTCGTGGCACATCGCATTTTACTAGGTAATCCGTGAACTGCAAGAGAAAATCATCAATTACTTTACATACGTACCATCAGCAAAAGTTCTACCTTACCACCTTAAGGGTGCATTTCCTTTAAACCGACTAGCCGTTAATTTTTTAATACCAATAGAAGCAAATTATTTCGGGTGTAAAAGTTTTGAAAACAATGGGCCGTCATAAAAATAATTAGATGTTTAGATCTCTGGTTGGTCAAAATAAGAAGACAAAAGAAAAAGGCGGGGTCAGGTAGCTAACTGCTTGCAAGCGAAACAGTTTCAAAAGTGGTAAGGCGGAAATTTTGCCGATAGTACATAGTTGCACTCACTTTAAAAAATACATTGTTTGCTTTGAGTAAGCTAATTGAATCTAGCAAATTACATTACATTACATTACGATTTACATTTTTCAGAGAAAAAATATCAGCAGTGATATCTATTTCCATTTCTGTTTCGCCGTAAAAACGAAGGCGCTGATCAATTTTTGTAATCAATTTTAATATTTATTTCAATATGCACAGACAGTCTCTTTCTGCCTCTAACAAAGTCCTTCGTGATAGAGCCCTTGTGTTCTCAGCTCGAATTCAATACGTGTCACACTGCGCGATGACACGGCAGTACGCCACAGTCGTGTCGTAGTCACCGCGCAGTGTAAATTGTACCCTATTTGACAATAAACACACCAGTTGAGCAGTTTCATCCTCCACCGAAGCGACGACAACAGTTTTTTTCTGCTTGATGGCCTCCAACAATGTTTTCTGTGGGTGGAGCCCTAGGGCTCTTAGCTCGTGTTGGCCCAGGTGCACCCCGCTGTATGGTACGTTTATACTACCTTCGATGCAGCTTTTCTCAAACCTACCAAATGAAATAGATATAATAAGTTAAAAAAACTAGAAAAACCGTCTTCAATTCGACTACCGGCTTCATCATCACATGATGATGATGATGGCAGTTCATTGGGAATGTTTTAGTGACCATAAACACCACTAAAAAGTCACAGGAAAGCAAAAAACGCAATTTCGTGCACGTGGTTGGCATATTTTTTTTCAGTTATTTCTATTTATAACCCAAACTACTGAACCGATTTTGATGAAAATCGAATGGGACCAACCTGGAAATACACATTCAGATAAAAAAACAATTTTTCAAATCGACAAATGACGGAGTTCTGGGGTAATAAACAAACATTAAAATAAAAAAAAACATACAACCGAATTGAGAACCTCCCCTTTTTTGAAGTCGGTTAAAAATTGTAAGAGGTTAAAATGAAAGGTAGATAAATGATGTGGTGTTGTGAATATTGATGCATAAGTGTTTTAACAAGTGTAGGGCACTGCGAGGCCATCTTTTAATTTCAATTTTTATTTGCACATGCATAAATTGTTTGATTAATTACGTCTTACTTTTATAACTTTTTTATTTAAGAATACACTTTATTGAGTTTTCCTAAATGTTTTCTTAAATGGTATAGAATGTTCTACATTTCATTCAAAGAAAATGATGTAAGGAAAAAAACGTGGATTTGATTTCTTAGTATTTTGATAAGACACTAGTATATTTTGTTTGTATAAATGGTGATTTTCCGATGTACGGTTAAATACTACCCTTTTCTAATTGTTTATTTGAATACTCACAGCAAATTGGACCTTATGTCGATGCAGCAGCATTTATCTTCGCATATCAACGTGAAGAAATCCAGTATGCTTATTCTAGGACTTATTTCAGCAAACAATGTTTCCATCGATATTTCCACCATTTCCTAAAAAGGAAAAAGAAATTAATAGATCCTCAGAGCTCAGTTGGCAGTAGTTTTGCACGTGCGCTGTGAGTTGTGGGTTCAAATTCTAGAATTTAGAACATAATAGCTATGTTAAAAGTATGGGTATTTACAAAACAGTGATGTTATCTTTGCACTTTGGTCCGACTCTTTTGACAATCAATTTGTTAAGATAAGTAATGTTTATTTCCATAAATAAAATAGACATACAGTTTATAACAAACCCAAGTGGGTTTGTTAGTTTTTCAATGTTAAATTACTCTTAATAAGATCTTACCATAGGGTCTTTTGTTAGAGTTTCGTTAGTGAATCTTCTATAGCTGATACTTTTTGGAGAGCTGCGGCACATTTCAATGGATTGCTGCAAATTAATAATAGTCTTAATTGCTATAATAGCAGTAATTTTACTTAAAATTCACTAAAGCTTGAAAACTAAAAGTAATGGGCGCAGTGCAATGTATCACAGGGCACGTTTTCAGTGGACGTGCTCCACTGAGTAATTGTATGCAATGCATCGTTAGGGCCATCGGCCTGTACATTTATTTTGTTGTATATATAAAAAAACTAAAAGTCCAGGGGCGAGAAGCTGTAAAATGTTAATTAATATACCTTCACACATTCCCCTATATCTATCTCTGGTAGGTCAGAAAACAGTAGTATACACTCGTTGAACCCAGATTCCATCAGCGTATCTCGCAGTTGTCTCAGAATGCCCACTCCCATGAATAGAGGAAGCGAAGGCCCTTCTACTAATAGGGCGTCCCAAATGTGCAGAATTTTATGAAGGGGGAACACATCTGAAATAGGGAAATTGATTATGTATTTCATTTCAATTTACCTAAATAATTATGACCTAGACTTAAGTTTTGATTTTAAATTTTTGTAACTGTATACCTTTTTTGTAGTTGAAAATAAACTTTTTTTTAAGATTTTTGATATAGAAAGTAGAATTCAATTAGTAGTAGAATCGAAAGTAGATTTTTGATGTAAATTCTGATGATTGATGTTGATGTCTGTCCGTGACCAATAAATCGATGAATATTCAATCAATATGTTAAGTTAGATTATACTATATTATAGTGACTGGATATTTGAAATACTTTGTGTAAATTAGTTTACAATATCTAAAAATAGTCAATAACTTCTAAATTCCGTCAGTCATTAATTTTCCTTGATTTATAGTAACATGCGCGATGCCCAATTTATATTTTGTCTTGATGATGGTCCTAAATAATAGTACGAAATACATTGCTGGTTATGTACCTACTGCAAGCAATTGTATAAATAAATAAATAAATCTTTATTGCAGACACAAGATCCAGTACAATGTAAAAAAGCAATATACTTAAAACATACACAATAAAATTACAGTAGAACTAATACAATTAACTAGGTAGAAATATAGGTACCCTAGGCACCTATGATGCTAATTGCACCCACCGTCTATATACGCCTGTCAGAGGGAGCCTATCTGACAGACTTGCTATTATCGCATTTTTACACTTGCCGACCCTGGACATAAACTTTGCAATACGGTTCCTCTGGATGGCATTAAAAGAGTTTATTCGCGCCTCCAAGTACATGCCGGAGGCGCTACAGTACCGATCCAACCCCATGAGTTGCCTGAAGATGTTATTGTAGGCAACTCTAATACCATCATGCGCTTTTTTAGTGTAGATAAAAATACTCACGCGAAAACATAGTCAAGAACCAGGGTATAGCGAAGAGTTCGGGCACGAAGTTTATTTCATGTAGATGCGTGGCGAGGCCCGGCTCGTGGAACGCGCACATTTGCCAGAACTTAGCGAGGTATTCCTTGATCACGGCGCTGTTGTCCTTTAGGAAGAACTTGTGAAGGAACCTTGGGACGAAAGCTGACAGGCAGGCGAACGCGCGAGCTACAAATTATAGATAGATAGATAAATTATTTATTTAGTTCACAATCACAGGTAGGTACAGCACAAAACAACCAGAAATATAGATAGATATATATATATAGATGTGCTATTATTGTGATGTGGACAGGCGTCCCAGCTCAGTCGGTAATAGCTCTGCCTTCCGTGCTGTGGGTCGTGGGTTCGATCCCCACCAAGAACAAACATTTATGCGTGGAAAACATAGATGTTTGTTCTATGTCTGGGTGTTACTATGTATTATAAGTATGTATTTACAAAAAAAAAAGTATATGAGTATTCTATCAGCGATCTAGTTCCCATATCACAAGCTTTGCTTAGTTTGGGACTAGAGGGTGTTGTGTGTAAAGTCCAAGAATATTTATTTATTTATTACATAAAACCACTAAGTGATTGCGTGACCATTGCAAGTTTTTTTAGTCAATTAAATGACGGAACAAGCATATGGCATACTTGATGTTAAGCGGGAACCACCAAACAGAACCACACAAAGGTGTGAGGCTGTAAGGCATCGGACTGCGTCCATCACTCTGAAACGTAAATCTCAAGTCTCATGTGCCTGTAATTGCACCGGTATCCTTCAAGCCGGAACACAGCAATGCAAGCATCACTGCTTGGCTGTAGAAATAGGTATGGTGCTAGTACTTCCCCGCCGAACTCTTTCACAAAGAGCTCTGCGACTACTAAAAATTACCTTCATTACAAAAGTTGAGGTACAAAAACGGAGCAGTGAGCGAGTCAAGCCCTTGCCAGTAGACATATTGCGGGTTGGTCAATAACCACGCTTTCAGCAGTCGCTTCAGTGTCTTGTGTCCCGCTGAACCGCAAAGCAGCCAGCAGTATTGGTGGCAGCGTGGAATGTCCACGTCAATCTGTCAGAAGGAATTAACTGAATACTGAAGATAAGATATAGATACTGAATTCGTTCGATTTTAATAAGTTATATTTTTACCTGAGATCATTCAATTTAAGCTTCAGTTGATCATTAACCAGCGCCATCTAGTTCTGAATTCAGTACTATGTTTGAATTGAAGTAGAGAGGTTACCTGTCTATCAGTAGGCGTAGGCGTTTCTTTGTCGATCTGTTCGTATCGGTCCTCGATATCTCCTTTGACACCGAGCAATGCTGCCCACACGTCGCCGCGTAGTAACGGGGGAATATCGATTTCAGCTTCAGCTCTTATATACTGTGCTGTGTGAGGGTATGCCTGAAATATAAAAATATCTTACTTTTATACTTTGACTTGAATCCAAATATTTTACCTATGAATCGGTTTCAAAGTAACTAACTTCTTGGTTTATGGCTTTTGTTGTTGTCACAAGCTGATTTACAAACACAATTATACTTTTTTACACTGTCTTTCATTGTCATCATGTGCCTGAAGACGTCCACAGATGGATAAATAACTATAGCCTTTCCCAAAAGATTTAGTTTTAGCATGCTCCATCCAGTTTACTGTGATCTTTGCAATGGCGTAGTGTAGGAATGGGGCGTTTTATACTTCTGAGTTGTGGTCACTATTTGAAAATCTTTTTTATTTAGACCCGTGGTAGAGAGAATTTTAAAATTAGATAATTCATAAACTTACTCGTAATAATCTTTGAAACCAAATGAGCCTGTTGAACTGGTACTCTGTATCTCTTTCTCTGATGATCTTAGGCAATGCAATAGCATCATAGTCCTTCTTTCTATCATGCATCAGAGGGCAGAAATCGTACGGCGTTATATGGCTTAGTCGCGTTTTTAGAATCCCCATACTGTACTTAGCTATGCGGCGATCTAAGAGTGCACCAGTTTTGCCACCGACTGTACAACCATCTAGGAGTATTGCTCTGAAATGGACAGTCATGCTTAATAGTTCGAATTAAAAATTACCTCCTTACCAAGAGCTTACATATACATACATAGGCATAGACAGAATTGGAGGGCTGTTTTTGATCAAGTAGTTTTTCTTCAACTCAGCCTGAATATCACCTCCAGCTAATTGCCATAAGTAGTAAAGAAACTGTAACTTCAGACCCATCAGCCCTCTTTCATGCTTTATTTCTACCAACCGCTTTTTTTCAGTCTTAGATAGTTCCTCCACTATCTCAGAGAATGATAATCTCTCACTGGGATAAATCTTTAGGCAGTTTTCTATTAGGTTTCTCAGTTGTTCTGGAACTTTCTGAAATGAATTTCAATTATTAATAAATTGGCCAATACATGCTTGACTGATTCTGAAGTAGAGACCTTAGTATACCAACTGTTAAAATTGTCGTACCTATAATGGTTGTCAACTTAATGTAAATGATGATGAGATGAAATGGCTAAAATGGTTTATAATAAATAGTAATTTTTCATTTTAATTCTGCAGCCATGGCGTGGTTAGGAAATAAAAACTCTCATAATAATAGTACTAAGATGATAATTATTAAGCCAATTATAATAATTTTGAAGTCATGAATTCAATCCACTTGAGAAGCTGGCTGTATTTTTTTATCTTATTTTATTAAACTAAATGATGGAACAAGCTGATGGCCCCCTTGCTGTTAAGTGGCAACCACTGCCTATAACAATGCATTGCCTCACTGAGCATATCCACTGAAGATGTGACCTGTGATGTATTGTATAAAGTATAAAAAAAATATGACTTTCAATTCAATTTCAATTTATTTATTCAGTAACAATTAATTAAACGTATTTTAAATAACTTATAACCACTTATTACTAGAGTGAACTTACTTTGTATGTATCATAGCAATCATTTTCTCTAGCAATCCTCTCAGCTGGGTTGTTAGCATGCACCAGGGTCAGAATTCTCCTCAGAATGGGTCCAGGTTTTAGGTTCTGCCACAATTTACCAATGCACAGTTCTAATATGACAATGCCAAATGCCCAAACATCAGCTGCAGGACCTCCACCACCCACTATGGTTTCTGGGCTGAAGTATCTTGGTAGGCTAAAATTTTAACAGACAAAAACTAAGTAAGTAAAGGTGCCATTTTAATTTAGCAAGCATAAAATAAATAAAATAATATAGCAATTTCAATTTATTTCTTACCCAAGTGGAAAATGAACCTCGCTACCTCCTCCAGTCATAGAAAACATTCCATAGTGGAACAGTTTCACTCTGCCATTTGTGTCTAACAAGATATTATCATCCGATAAAGTTCTGTGCATGATGTCATGATTTTGTAAAAACTTCATGCCTGTAGCCACTTGACAGGCTATATTAGTGATCTCCTCATATGAAAACTTGGATTTCCACTCCGATAGGGGCTTTCCTATCACTTCAGCAACAACTATGATCCTTTCTGGAAATATTTACAAATTTAAGTTTTATTTTTTATAAATAAGATTTATGGGGTTTTCAACCATAACTTTTGCCAAGCTCGTACTAACATTGCTTCTGTGACCGGAGTGTGAAGAATTAGTGCAACGGGTACTATTCTATTTTAGTAGTGACCTTCATAAGTAGGAAGAAAATAATAGATTGATACCTACCATGTTTTCCACGAATAATATCCAGGTATGTGCACAAATTGGCATGCTCTAGCGTTAGCAGCCTCTGGGCTCGTCCAAGGATTGTAATGGAGCTCGGAGTGAGAGGGAGGCCATTGCTTCCGCAGGTTTCACCAGGGTGGTTCTTTGCAAAGTACGTGCAAGCAGCGAATTTATAATCTTCTTCGTTTTCTGAATTCATGATTTCTGCTTTCTGTAGTTAATCTCAGTGGGTTCCAAAAGTATTTTTATAAGTTACAGTATACAAGCAGTATATCTACTACTACAACTGTAAACAACACCCACTTTCATGCACATCCAACACTTTAGTATCGGGGAACACCACAGAAAAAGAGATTAAATTTAGTAATCTGAGAGGAACGCTTAGCGGAGCGTTTCTACTTTATATCTTTACTTTGCAGAAATAGTTAGACCCAGAACCCAGCCCTTATTAGTCTGTGGCCTAGCCATACCAGACGGTAGGATATTATACCAGATCACAGAGAAATTCACAGTACTTTATTTTACAGAAGGAACTTATTACAAAATTACAAATCACGTACAAATCAGAAGAACTAAACAAAACCAAAACAAATAAAAAACGTCATTCTTCAAGTCGGCTGATTGTCAACGTCAAGTCCACAGACGTCAAGTCACTACTCATGGTCAGTTTGAAAAAAAAGGCGGGAACTACCAAAGTGGAAAGGCGCGCTTTTGGGAAAAAATTCGTTTATTTATCTAAAATTAGGTAAATTTTCTTCTGGGTCAGCCTGGAATACTTGTGAATAGGTGGCCAAACCAGGAAGCTCACGGTTGTGGTCCGGGATGGGGAAGAAAAGGAGGAGAAAGGAGGAGCCGCCTCCCCCTGATGAGTCGCTGCAGACGTCGCCTTCTGATTCTTCGGATACAGATGATGTGAAGTCGGTAGTATCAGTAGACTGCTCAGCACAAAACAAGAACCATAAGCAAGCGGATAAGTATGCTATATTTAAGGTCTCTGGGTACTCGCGTAAGTACCCCGAGGATTCTAAAAAAAATGAGTTCATTGTCTTTCTGACTCATAAAACCGAAGATAGAGCATTCACTGATCGCGATCGTATGTCCCTCTCAAAAGGGTTAAGAGATCATGGTGTCTCAGGTGTTATGCACCTCAGGTCCATCAACAAATTTAAGGTAGGGATCACATTTGATCTCCCTAACAATGCGAACATGTTCTTACAAAATGTAAAACTTCTTGATCAGCTGTCCCTTAAAGCTACCATACCAGCAGGTGATACCGAAGTTACTGGGGTTCTTACCTCGGTTCCGGTTGAGATGTCTAACAAGCAAATATTTTCACTGATCGGCAGTTCAAGGAATGTCATTCAGGTGAGACGCTTCATGCGCAGAGTGAGAAGCGATGGTGCCGCTGCCTTTCTACCCACACAGGCAGTTGCGGTGACCTTTGCTTCCACCATTCTCCCGGAACATGTGTACCTAGACTCCTGGAGGCATGAGGTAAAAGTGTACATACCTCCTGTGAAGCAGTGCCTTAAATGCATGAGGTATGGCCACATTGCCAAGTTTTGTAAAAACGTTGAAGTGTGTTCTATCTGCACCGAGGAACACAATTTCCGCCAGTGTCACGTTGACCCAAAGAATGCCAAATGTAAAAATTGTAATGGAAACCACATAGCCATATCTTCAATGTGTCCTCTTAAAAAGCAGAAGGTAGAAGAAAACAAAATCAAGTCTAGAACTGTAACCTATTCGGATCTTTTTGATTCTAAATCCTTTCCACAACTATCTGCAAGAACCCTTGATGTACAGGTAAATAATTTAATGAAGTCAGAAGTTTTTATAAACATCTTAATTGAAACAATAACAAAGATGATGAGCAACAAAGATGTTCCAATAAATTCTGGGTCTATCAGAGAGACCCTAAAAAAAACTCTCAGTAATAAGCTCCCTCCATCTGCATAATGGATTTTTTAAACATTATGCAATGGAACGCACAAAGTCTAAACAGTAATAAGCAAATATTTATTAATTTTCTTTATACAAATAATATTCATATAGCAATAATTTCAGAAACATGGTTTAAACCTCACCAACAATTCAAAATAAAACATTACAATGTCGAACGTAATGATTGTGGTAACAATCACAATGGAGTAGCCATTTTAATTCATAATAGTTTAAATTATTCTAACATTACTACTTACTTTGATAATTCACTGCAAAATATTTGTACCAGAGTTACTATTAACAAAAAGGAGATAAGTATTCTTAGTTTTTATTGTCCAACAAATAGTAATCCAGTTTTTAGCAAAAGTAAATTTGATGCACTAATAAAGTCGATTACTGGGCCACTAATACTTGCAGGTGACTTTAATGCCCATCATACATCTTGGGGCTGTGGCTCTGACTCTCCTCGTGGGAGAGAGGTTTTGGAGGTCATTGATGAAAACAATTTGGTTCTGTTAAATGATGGTCAAGCGACGACAATTGGTTCGTTGTCGTGGCGTCCAAACGCACTAGATTTGACAATGGTTTCGCCGTCTTTGTCACTACAATGTGAATGGTCCGTTCATGATAGTCCTTTGGGCACTAGTTATCATCTTCCTGTAATAATTAAAGTCTTGTTTAACAATAATAGTAATAATTCAGCTAATAATTGTACTAATAAACATTTGCCCATCTACCCAAATTATAGACGTGTAGATTGGAAAGTGTTTAATGATTGTATGGATACCTTGTTGGTTGATTTTGAAATAGATGCTCGATGTCCACAAGATTCTTATCAAGAATTTTGTAAAATTTTACGTACAGCAGTTGCGAAATCTATCCCTAGCAACAATTTAGCAAGCTCTTCTATTGTCACTGTCAATGGTGTCAGTCAGCAGTCATGTCGTCTTAGAAATGGTGTAATACCACCCCTTCCATGGTGGAATCAGAAATGTTCTGATGCCGTTTTAAATTCCAAAGAAGCGTATCTTAATTTTAAATCTAATCCAACAGAAGAAAGTTATTGTGAATTCAAGAGACTTCGGGCTCTTAAAAAACTTACCATAAAATTAGAAAGACAAAAAAGTTGGTTTTCCCTTTGTGAAAAATTTAATCGTTGTACCCCAATTTCTTTAATATGGAAATTTATTCGTAAATTTAATAAAACATACATTTCTCACGACAATGAAGACGACACATGGATTTTAGATTTTTTAATGAAGTATACTCCTGACTTCGTGTCACCCAGACAATACTGTAATAACTCAATTAGTGTAAATACCAGCAATTCCTTTTTACTCGATGAATTCTCAACTAATGAACTAATATCTGCGATTAATTCTAGAAGAGATACAGCTTTTGGTCTTGACGGAATACCGTACATTATTTTTAAGAAACTGAATAGTAATGGTTTGGAAATTTTTCTAATGATTTTGAATTCACTCTGGACAAATAACGACATACCTTCTGATTGGAAAATCGATTGTTTAGTGCCAATTTTGAAGCCCAATAAACCCAAGCTATGTCCTGATTCCTATCGTCCTATAGCGCTTACGTCATGCGTCGGTAAAATATTTGAACAACTGCTAAAACAACGCTTGGAATTTTATGTGGAACACAACAAAATTCTATCGTCAAATCAATTTGGTTTTCGTAGAAATCATTCAGCTCGTGAAAGTATTTGTCAATTACAACTTGATATTCATAATTCTTTGGCTGCAAACAATCGTTTGTTGGCCGTTTTCTTCGATATTTCTGGCGCTTTTAATAGTGTCAATATTGATGTACTGTGTCGAGAATTGCTATCAATAGGTATTCCTGGAAAAATTGTCAATTGGGTTCAAGCTTTTTTGAGAAATAGAGAAGTTTTCGTAAAATACAATAGACATCTATATGGGCCGAGGTTATCCTCTGTAGGTGTATGTCAAGGTGGTATTTTGTCACCTTTAATATTTATATTGTACATACGTCGTTTAAATTTAATATTGGGTTCGCAAGTCAAAAATTTACAGTTTGCGGATGATTTGGTTGTTTATGCATCGGGAACAAGTTTAGCTCAAGTAGCTGAAATTGTTAATGATGCATTGACAAAGCTTAATAAATATTTTTCCTATCTAGATCTTAATGTAAATCCATCGAAATCTAAAGTTGTTGTCTTTGGTAAAAGGCATATTATTGATATGCCAGTTATTCAGTACAATAATTTGCCTTTGCCTGTATCACAGGAGGTTAAATTTTTGGGAGTATTATTCTCCCATAATTTATCCTGGATGAATTATACTAAGCATATAATATATAAAGCTAACAAAGCTTACAACATTTTAAAGTCTTTGTCTGGATCCTATTGGGGTGCAGACCCAAAAATACTACTAACCTTGTATAAATCTTTAGTTCGCAGCCATTTTGAATATGGTTTCTTTTGTTACGCTGCAGATGTAAAAATTGTAAATAGCATAAACGTCTTTCAAAACAAATGCCTGCGTTTGATTTCAGGGGCATTTAGGAGTACTCCTGTAAATGCAATGCAAATCGAATGCAGACTTCCGCCAATTCCTATTCGTTTCAACTTTCTAAAAGAAAGATTCGTCTTGAAACTTTTCAGTGTTTCTGGCAATGCTCTTCTGGCCAATCTGTCCAGCGCTCAGCCTGGCTCAAAACCATTTTACATGTTAGAGGGTTTCCAAAACTTTCTAAATTTTCTTCAAAATTTAAACATCTATCAATCAAGTCTTATGCTACCTTGTTACGAAGGATCTTTTAATAGTAAATTTCCAGCAATTAATATACTGATCAATAATGATCTGTCAACAAAAGAAGAAGTTTATGTAATGCTCTCCGAGTTTATAGATTGCAAATTTATTTACACCGATGGATCTAAAAATGAAAACGCTGTGTCCTTTGCCTTATTTGAACCATCTTTGAATATTGGTGTCGGTCACAAAATTGATAAAAACGCTAGTATTTTTACTGCGGAAGCTGTTGCAATCCTGAGTGCTTTAAAACATATTAAAAATCGTAACTTAGGTCATACTAAATGGGTTGTGGTGAGTGATAGCATGAGTGTTTTAAAAAATTTAAATAACAATAAACTGCATGCTGATACTAACTACATCATTTTTCTTATAAAACAACTGTGGGTTGAGCTGGCTGATTCTGATATTAATGTAAGTTTTGCGTGGGTCCCTTCGCATAAAGGTGTAGAGGGTAATGAGAAGGCGGATTATCTAGCCAACACTATAGTTAAATTAGCAGATACTATAGATTCTAATCTTGAGAATGGTGACGCTGATGTAGCTCTACCATACACAGACGTTGTAAGTCTTTTAAGACAACGAATGTGTCAATCTTGGGGGAGACATTCGTATCACTGTACACAGGTTGAGAATAAGGGTTCCTGGCATGCTGCTTTGGATGTTCAGATTGATTCTGTACCTTGGTTCTGTAAGAGTAAAATTTTCATGAACAGAAAGTTTTACTCAACTGTTTGCCGCTTGCGATTTGGTCATTGTCGTTTGAATTATCATCTCCATCGTTTAAAAATGATAAATTCCCCTTATTGTGATTATTGCCAATCACGAGAAATTCAATCTGTAAATCATATAATTTTCGATTGTTCATCTTTCAATATTCAGCGCCTTGTATTGATAGATGAACTGCTTCAAACTTATCGTGAACCTGATTTGGTCCCGCGTTGCATTCAGGAATTGCTCAAGGATGAGTCAAATTTCATTCATTTGTACAAGTTTATTATTAATACAGTAACAGAGATATAATTATGTCTCTGTAACGTATCGTTAGTTGTAAATAATATTATTAATACTTTTGTATAGTTAAAGGAAATGTAAATAATTTATAATTAGGTACGTGCCTAAACGTATAGTCAAAATAGACGAAGAAAAAAAAAACATTCAGATGTGTATCATTATTTGATATAATTTCTACTTAGAAAAAATTACGTATGACAAACACATAAACAAAATAACAATGGAAAAAAAATATAACGTCTGACTAGGCGGTATGGTTGAAAAACTATAGCCTGCTCTCAGGAGCGAACAAAAAAAAAAAAAAAAAAAATCATGGTCAGTTTTTTTTTAATTTTGTTCTGGCGCTGGATACTAGCCCTTTTGCCAAGTCCTATTTGTTTACTCATGGTCAGTCAGATGCATTACTGCCAGCCGGGTCTCGAAACCATCGAAACCTCTGATTATATATAATCAGAGGTTACTTTGATTATAGATTAGCTCAATGCTCGAAACAGATCGAAACTTTTTCTAAGCTGAATTATTTTGTTTTAAATTATTTGATCCCTTCGAAGGGAGATGGTGGGAGGAGGCTCAGGATAGGGATTATTGTAAGTCTCTGGGGGAGACCTTTGCCCAGCTGTGGGATGAAACAGGTTAATTAAAAAAAAATATATTTGATCAGCCAGTGGAACTGGCGGCGACACTTCATATTCTACATCGGTTTTGGTCCAGAGTTACGCTAGGCTGGCTGATATTAGTCTGTGGTTCAGTCAAAGGTTCAACCAGTCTTGCCAGAAGGTGTATTTTTACGTTTTTTATACCTTTTTGGTGTAATTTATGTCCGTGAGGTTCTATTGAGGTTCTACGATTCAAAAGGTGTATTTAGGTGTATTTTTAGAATTAAATAATTATTTATGTACCTACCTATATTTTTATATCCATAAACAAAATCAACAGGAAACGGTACTCTCATTTATATTTTATTTTCCTTAGGTTGGCTAACGCAGAACTTCCTTCGTAACGTACGTAAACGTCTTTTTCTCTCCCAATAATGTATCACAATTTCGTCCTTGACCACAATCCACAATCAGAGCTTTTCGTTTACTCGATGGATCAATCAAATTAGTTTAATCAATCAAGTTTATTTGCTTGCTTTGCTGGCATCGGTGATAAAACAAGGTATTGCTTTGTTTGTTGTGTGTCTGTGAGTGAAGTAGGTATCGTAAAGTGAAAGTACCTACTGAAACTGACCGTGAAACGAAACCGTTTTTTTTTCGAAAAAGTTTGGAAAGGGGAACAACTAGGTCAGTTATCTTTGTACAAATTAGTACGTAGATAGGTACTCGAGGATAACGTTGAACTCTCCAGATTGCAGAGTGTACACAGATATAAAAATTTAACTTAGCAACTTGCTCGCGTTCTGGTAAGCAGGCACTTAATCTCTACCCATGTTGAATGCCATAATACTGAAAAAATATATGAAAGGTGTTTTTTCATATGAAAAGGTGCTTTTTTCATTGAAGGTGGTTTTTGACGAAACTCGTCTGGCAACACTGGGTTCAACAAAGAAGAAGGTGTAATGTTAAAAAAACGAGAGTTTTCGTTTCGTAAAATTTATTAAAATATAGTGATTGACGATTGTACTTTCTTTCTACATAGTACGGACTTACAGGGCTCTCTGTGACACATCGTGTAAGTTCCTAGCTAATTTTAATGGTAAAGTACATATCCTCAATTTCCCCATCTATAATTTGTGATTTCAGAATAATAGTTACTGCGTCACGTACGTGGTTTGCTTCGGAATTCTTTCGTCCCGATTGGAGGTCAACATGGCAAGTATTGAGAAAATAGCACAAGTTACTGCTGAATCGGAGATGGAGGAAGGTGAAATTGTGGACGACCTTGATGACCTCTCTGATGTATCTTCAGAAGAAGAATTTTTACTGCGCCAGAGGCTGGAAGTCTTAGAAGACTACAATAACGCTCTTGAACGGACGAAAAAAAAACGCACTTCAGGTGGGTCAGGTGCAGGGTATGCTTTCCAAACGACCATTTGTAGCTAATGATTGGTTTTATGTATGAAACTCATTTGGCAGGTAAGATTATTATTAAGTTATATTAGTTATATTATATCTAATTATTTACTACTTGTATTATTTCCTAACTAGGTACTATATTTATATTGCCTTTGTTACATTTGACCTACTTTTAGGAATAAAAAAACCTATGCGGGATTATAAGTGTGATCTATCAGACATATCTGCTGCAGAATTAGATGAAGTAAAAGTAACAAGTAGTTTCCAACCAGCCAAGACTACAAAACATTTAAAACAGCACAATAAACCACGAAGGAGGAAAGAACCGGTCCACAAAAATACTGATGAAATTTATTCCAAAAGAAAAAGAGAACATAAAAAAAAACCTAAAAGTAAACCAAAACTTAAAATTATTAAAGAATCAAGTGATGAGTCTGAAGATGAATACAGAAATAAAAGAAGAAAATTAGCAGATGCAGTTGTAGGATATCGATGTAAAACTGACAGTTCATCGCTCAGTGCAAGATTGAAGAAAATGCTTCACAAACCTGAAGATATGCCTGTAGAAACAGATATTCCAAATATGTACAGAAAAAATGATATCCTAAAAATGCCGATAACACAACCCATTATTATAGATAGTATTGTTGAAATAGATTGTGGGGAAACAAACAAAATAGTACCTAAAGAATCAGTTACGGAAATATATGATCCGATAGGCCTTAGTTCAGATGATGATGTAAAAGTGATAGACAATGATAATTTGCAGTCAAATATAGAAAATGGTATTGTTATATCCAACCAAACTATACCTGAAACTGAGATACATGAAGTGGAGAGTGATTCAGATGAAGATTTAGCCCAATTGAGACTACAAGTTCTTAGCACTAAATCTCAGAAAGCCCAACCTCAATTACCTGAACCTGAAATAAAAGTACCTTCAGAAGATGAAGATAGTGATACAGCAGAACTAAGATTAATATGCCTAAAATCAACCTTACTAAAGAGAGCAATCGAAATAAAACAAAAACAAAAGTTACAAAAAAGACTTTCTCAGTCTACCTTAGAAGATGACATATTCTTTGCTTCCAAAATGGATTCTGGCAATAATACAGATATTGAATCTATAGATATGGATATGGGGTCAGATGCAGAAGATAAAAATAAAGATAGTAAAGATGAAACTGGCATAAAAAAGCCTGTAGCTGATATCACACAGGATGAAAACAATCAAACCGATGTGATTAGTAATACTAACAAACAAGAAGAATTAGAAGAAGATGAAGATTTGTTGAGAGCTAAACTTCTCACTTCTCTAAGCAAGAACTTGCCCAATTTAGTTAGCCCTGAGTTATTAAATACTATAGATGAAATGAAAAGTACTAAAACCAATACAAAAGATGCAAAAACTGCAAAATTACCTAAAGAAAAAAGATTTATAATTAAACTTGATGAATCGGATTCTTCTGAAGGTGAACATGAAGCTACAAAGAATTTAACTAAAATGCACATGAAGCTATCCGAACAGACTGATTTCCAACAGCAGCTAGATTTATTTTTGAAGTCAACTAGAATGCAAGTGGAGAATGCAAAGCTTCCAGATGTTGTACAGAAACAGGCTACTCCTAAAAAACCTGAAAAGTTTGTAGCCAAGGTGAATGATTTTCGATTAATTCTGATATTTTATGAATCTTTGACTCTAACCTACAACACGTAACTGTTTCGTTTTAGGCTGTGAATCACTTACCTAAATCAGAACAAATAGAATACAAGAATTTAGTTAGAAGGATGGCTGAACTAGAGAAAATGAAGCAATTAAGACAGACATCATTAAATTCAGCAACTCAGCCTCTAAAAGAAACACTAAGGCCTAGAAATACAACTTTTGATACAAATATGGAAGAAAGAATATCTCTTTCCAGGTATGGACATTCAATATAAATTAGGTAAGTACTTTATTTTAATATTTTTAAAAGTTATTTTCACAAATTAATTTTATATGAAATTGTTTTTCAGAAAAAAAATTGCAGATGAGTCTGCAAAAATGTTAAAACTAAAAGAAGAGGCAACAAAACTATCACAGAGGTATAAAATAGTTTCAACTGAATTGCACAACATTTCAACTGCCATAACTCTAAACAAGAAGCAACAGAGAACTGTACATAATTGTTTATCTAAGATCAGACAACAGCATCAAGCATTGATCAAAAGGTACCTCTTTTTTTTAAGTTGTTGCCAAGCTTTGGTTCAATATTGTTGCTTCTGTGTCACTGAAACCATCGTTGGAACTTTTTTTGCCTGTTGTATTTTCAGCTCATCTACTTTACATTCCAAAGTCAATGGTCATTTCAATAACTTTACCTCCAAAGCAACCACCACCAAATTGCAAAAAGAGAATACTCCTAAAGAATACAAAAATATGATTGCACAAAAGACAGTAAAAATAAGTGTTGCAAATGATTTGAATAAAAATGAAACCAATTCAACAAATGCTAGACTCTGTGTTGAAGTTAGTGTTGCTAACAACAAGAAGGTTGTTACAATGCCGAATCCTGTGATGGAAAAAAGAGTTGTTGAAATTGTTAAAACACAAAAAGATATAACTGAAGATTCAATAGCAAAAGAAAGTGGTTATACATATTTTAATGATGGACAATATAAAAGGGGAATAAAAATTGAATATGAAAATCTGAGATATATTGCAAATGACTACAAATCACCATTGGATTCTCTGGACGAGACGTAAGTTGCACTATAGAAAACACTTGTATATTTGGCTTGACAATGCTTTCATTAATTTATGCAATTTGATCATCTTCATCAAATTATATCTCTCTGTAAACTCTGAAACCATGTTTTTGGGTATTGAAATTAGTGAAAAAGTGATCAAATTAGCATCGCTGTGTCTAACTGCTACATATTGTCTTTCATTAGGTGTACTCGTAGAACTCCGAGAAAATCTGTATATAGCCGTTTAAGTGCATGTCGTTATGATTGAAAAGTGGAAGGCGGCATGCGTACACACATCGCGTCGTCGTCGGTGTGATGTAAGTGTGCCTTGAAGGTCCATCCACTTGTGGTTCATTCAGCTACTGAACCATTTCCGTAATTTTCAGTTGTACATGGGATCCGCACGCCATCCTCTGCCCATTCGATGTGGGCGGCCAATGCAAGGACCCAGACTGCACATACTTACACATACTCTATCAACAGTGACACACACACATACGCTTACTCGTTACATTTACCTACAAATCCTATACAAATCAAAAACCCACACACATCCTTCCTCTCCTTTTCAACAGCCTTTGGATTCTTCAATGATGTGTAAAGTATTTTACTATACCTATTTTAAAATTGCATAAATATTTCTCAAAGTGTCTTATATTTTTCCATTTTAGTTTTGTTCATAATCACCCATATCTGTATTATCTTACCCTTGTAAATTACCTAATCTATAAGTAGACATTTAATTTTTATCTATTTCTTTTATCCCGCTCAACATTTAACGAACGTTTTATAGATAATTATAAAATACAGGAGTTAAGCAATTTCTAGCGGTTACAATTTTTTTTGAACACTTAAATTATCATAATGTTGAAAAACATGTCTTGAAAACTTACTGTCATTTCATTCTACGTCCCAGCTAGTAGGTAAGTATAAGTATCCTTTCAAAATTACAGTTGGTTTCTGTGGCGACGGGCGGGCATCTCGCAGCACTCCACTTCACATCAGCGGTAAGTTGCGAGTAAAAATTATAGTGTTAGTACATAACTACAAAATAGTGCTCAGAAATAATAAATCATCGGTCGTGCGGTCTTCGCGACTACAAGAACCTGGTAAAGTGATGTGGTATTATTTTAGTAGAATAAACCTATTTTTAATATTGTTGAATACTGTTAAAATGTAAAAAAATATAAATAAAAATTAAAATATTGTAAAACAGTTTTTCATTTCATATGCCCTTAGAAATAAAACTAGAGTTATCTTACATACAAGACTTTATTCAGACATTGTAAAGAAAATACAAAGTAAAATACTTTTCTCCACATCTATATACCACTTTAGATAAAATATTAAATACGTATTTACTGGAATAAAATTCGATATATTTTCATAATTCCCTTGAATAGAGAGGGATTTTCTTATTTCCTAAACAAGGTTTACATTAAATTAATTATTTTTGTCGGTAAAATAGCTGTGGGCTAGTTTATTGGATAATAGGGTAAAAAGTAGCATCTACATTTTAGTATTTTATTTAGGTAAGTAGGTTCTTTTACAAATACTAAATATTTTTAGTCAGTGTATGTACCTAGGTACATATATGTTGACGCTCGTTTTACCTTATAATACTTTAGTCGAGGCCTCTATACTCTAAACATATTTATAAAGTAGGTAATTCTCTGAACTCTGTAGTGACTATTGTGACTGAAAAAATGAAGTACCTACCTAGGCCTTCCGATTAGGTATATAGAAATAGCTACACGTAAGCCCACAATCATGCTGCTTGGTTGACAATACAGGAGAGTAGGAGGAATATTTATTTGTAAATAGACACAAAGAGAGAAGTCTCTAAACATCACACTTAGATTTACATAAGTAAATAAATTACTATTAAAAGGTTCACATTTTGTAATGTAGAACTAAGGTCAGAGCCCGTAGTCCTGAGTTTTATTTTGTTGATCGAAGCGAATATTGAAAAGCGATTTGCGAGATGATAATTTGTATGAAAAATGAAAACCGGATAAGCGCCTTTAGCGAGAGATTTGCAAATGATTTATCTCCATACAAAAACTGCGATATTCTCGTTTTCGGATTACGGGCTCCTCATTCAAAACTGAATCGTATCGGTTGGCAGAATCGATCACTTAAACAGCTGTGATGATTATTATATTATTATAACAAAGAAGTCATGGTAGTGTAGGTACCTACAGTACGCATAACGAATCTCTGAAGTTAAGTGGTTAGGTCTCTATCTCTCTGAAGTTAGGTGCAACATCGATTGCGCATGTAGGTACTGTTGTGTGGAGAAATTCGCTTACATATCTATAATTTGACCTAAAAATCGGTTCTGCGCAGATATTCAGAAGGACAATTAATATCCGTTGTGACTACTTACTAACGTACTACCTGCTCATATCAAAGAGACGAATGGGGCCTGAGTACAAAACTTTTAAACTTTTAGGCCTACCAAAAGTAGATAATCAATTTCACTATTAATGAATGGTAAGTAACTAGAATTACTTTGATATTTACCACGATATTTATTTTGATATACTTATAAGCAAGTTTTAAATAATCTGTTGGACTGATTTTCCTAAACGGATACTACCTTATAACTAGTCAGTAGAGAATCAGTACGACACAGTGCTCTTTACATTGATATAAGAAAGCCTATGGGTTACATATACCTACATACAATACTTATTTTATAATCAGGATATAGTACTGATAATACTTTAGTACCTACCTACTGTTGTAGCAAGACTCGTTTAGATAATGGCAGAGTGAATTGTGCATGTTACTTTCTGCCGGTAGTGTAAGTATGGTAGGTAAAGTGCATTTTTTTATTTCTAGGTAATTAGACCATGGTCTGGTTTCCAAAACCAACCCCTCATATATCATTTATAAACATATTGATACAATACTGTTGTGCAAAACTACTAAACTCTTGCTGCAAGTTTCAGGTATTGGTTTGCGTTGAACTCTAATCAAACGTCCGATTTTAAATAGTTTTATCGAGTGATTTTATATGTTTTATCCAATGACGTATCAGTTGTACGCTGGAGTTTTCAAAGCAGCATTTAGCTAGCATTCGAAAAAACAATGTTTTGAAAATTCTGTTGGTATTAAAAAATGGCGCACAGACAGAGCTTCTATAATATATACAGAAAGTTGGATTGTCAAGGGGACACTAGGATGATAGGGTCCTATCATGTTGTCGTTTGTCTTTGCGACTTTTGTGAGGCATCGTAGCTGTAGTGAACGCTGGGTGTTTATATTAGGTTATTTAACTTAATTTATCATCGAAAGTTACGATTATCAGCAACACTTCCCCTTAGTAGGTAATGTGCCGAAGGCTTAGAACAGATTTTTTGTTTTACATTGTAAGTAGACACGTTTGATTGCAATCGCACTTGATGGTAAGTGACGATGCGGTCGACGATGCAGCACAATTGCCTAGAATTATTTGTATGGGAGGTGGTTCGGTGTGCTTGATAGGACCCTATCATGCTTTAGTTGTTTGTCTCACTTTTTTGTCTTTTGACGTGGTTTTCTTGACGTGGGTTTTTTGTCTACTTTGTTTACGAGCGGCAATTGCCGCGCATGGTAATTACCATGTTCTTGTTTTTGTAATACGTTTGTTTAATCAGCGGCATCTTCCCTTAACACCTACTCAGTATTCTGTGGTATATTATGCATGTTTATCTGAGCGTGTGCCACATGGCGACTGCCTTGCGCGTCTCGTGCGCCATCTGTGCCCAGTGGCGCCCCTCGGCGGCGGGCTCGGCGGCGCCCACGCAGCACCATCCCACCACCAGCGCGTTACTGCCGCCGCTGACCACGCATACCTGCAACATTACACATTTTTTTAACCCTCGACGCAAAAACGACGTGGTGTTATAAGTTTGACGTGTCTGTGTATGTGTCTCTATCTGAGGCAACGTAGCTCCTGAACGGATGAATCGATTTTGATTTTTGTTTTTTTTTGTTTGAAAGGTGAATAAGTCGGGAGTGTTCTTAGCTATGTTTGAGGAAAATCGATCCAAGATTCGGGGGTTTTTAAAATTTTTAATTTAATTACATGTTATATATTATAGACAAACGTTTCACCGCAATCTCACCATCTAAAGTGACGATGCGGTCGACAGTTGTTTACCTCAATGGAAGCTTCTTGAAGATTGGCAGAAGGCAAACTGAACGACAACGCCTCATTCCATACTGGGTTGTTCAAATCTTTTCTATTAGTCTTCTTCTTTTTCACACGCTTTCCGTTCACCAGTAAATACACTTTCACGAAAACATCTGGAATGAAAAACATAATAATTAAAAAAAATCTGTTGATTTCTGAATTCCTTGTGACAGACCTCGAAAGACTCATAGTGAGCGAAGCGAGCCACAAACCTACATTTTTACAAGAGAAATAATGACGGTAGGACCAGATCTTCTGCTAAATACTTCATAGAGCAAGTCCACTAAGTATGTATTTTACACTTATGATGGACATAAGACAGTGTATAGGCATCACAAGAAGTTGGAGTAAGACAAAACTAGTTTTACTAGCTCCTTACCCAAAGGTTCCTTTCCTTCTTGGGGCGGCAGTAGATTTCTCGCCTTCAGGACTACCACAGTGAGCCGTTCGGCAGACGGCAGATAGGAAAGAGACAGCAAAAGCTCTTGCAACTCTTCTGGGGGCCGACGCTCTCGGGAGAGTTCGGCCCAGACTTCGGCGCCGCCCGCCACTTCAACTTTAGAGAGGGGGACCTTTGCTGATCCCATCACCTCGTTGCGAGAGAATCTGAAGATTGTTAAGTTTAGTTCTGGGTTCAAAAAATCTTCTAGTCCTGATGCATCAGAACAACTTTTAATTTTAAGTGTGTAAAATTCAGAAGCAAAGTCATTCTTTATTCAAGAGAAATTGGCGACTAGAAGTGAAAATGTATGCGAGAGAAGCGAGCTGGTACAGAAAGAACCTTGTTTAGTGTTTATGCAAGAACTAAAAACTTACAACTCAAAGAAAGTAGGTACCTCAACGCGAGAGAACCGCTACAGGACTTTATGTGAGGTTTCTGTTAAAAGAATGCGCTTCCAGTAATTTTTGATTGTGACCAAGAATAGCACCCATGCGCTTCTGTGCTTTGAAGCCATAAGCGTTGTCAATAGATACCTGATTCTATAATTAAAGCTTACCTGTCATAGTCAAAAACTTGCAGCAGCAAAGTTTTATCAGTCAGTTCATCATGCGAGACCGGGAACTTGAAATGCTGGTCAAAGAACGGATTGGCTTCGTTCCTATGCACCGGGGTCTGACGGACGCGCATATCCACTTCAGGCATCAATGTGACACGGACGTAGGGGTCGTTGAAACCGCCTGCTTCGTAACCGGCAAGGTCGTGAGCTGGAATGGGAGAAGGTAGAATTTGAAAGTCGAAAACTTGGTGGTTATAGCGAGCACAAGGTAAGAATAAAAAACTTCAGAAATTTATAAATTCCAAAATTGTTATTTTAAGGGCGGCTTGCACCAGAATCGCTAAACGCGTTTATCTCTTAAATAGTATTTAGCGAGTTGTCAAGTCATACAAATACGTCAGATTTAAATCGATTTAGCTGTTAAATACGTTTAGTGATTCTGGTGCAAGACGCCCTTAATGTGTGTTGATCAAAAAACGGATTAGCCCTGTTAGTCCGTCTGACAGACGTTTCCATTTTGTTTCACAGCTCTGAAAACCAGAGATCAGACGATCTATTTATTAAAAGAGTGGTTAGCAAACCTTACCTTCAATAAGATGCACTTCAAAGTCCGACCGGTCAAAGTCATACTTCAGCCTCAGATGGATCCTCCCCAGCGAAGGCCCTGCGCCTTCCAGCTCGATCACGAGTGGGGCTTCCCGTTTCGTGTATAAGTCGGGCTGTAGGGCTCCGAGTGCGCTGATGGCTGCGGCGGAGGCAGCCGGGCTTAGCGGGCCAACGCCACTGCTGTTTTCTACCAGGGAGTTGCTACGGTCTATTCGCCTGAGACAATTGCAAATATGAAGATCACTACCCAGTTCACAGTATAAAAACCACAGACTAATTTATTAGACCGGTAACTAACTCAAGATATTTTTTTATTCTTCTTTAGTCATTTATTTACGTTTCAGCATTGTTTCCTTGTGAATACCATTTGGTCTTAGTATTGGAGCTGTAAGGCTACAGACAAACATAAACAAAAATCTTCAAAGTTGAGCTTTTCGTGAGAGATTTTGTTCAGGAAGGTCGCACATGGTCTCGCATTTCTGGGTGTTCCGATTTCAAAGGTATGAGTGCCAAACGTCAATGACATTAGTTACGGTACAGCCCTACAGGCGGGCCTAAGATGCGCACCGCGAGATATTTGTCATGTCGTTCTGTCAAAATGTGAGCATTTTGAACCAGTTTAAGAACTATTGCATTATCTGTGGTAATGTTGTTGAGAAACTGCGCACTTGAATTTTCAACATTTGACATTTCTGCATGACTATTATCTCGTCCTCAGAGAGGTACGACGAGTAAGAAGTGTCAAAAGTGTACATTATGGCGCGTTTTGTCGACACCATTAGGTACCAGAGATAATTCAATAGTTCCTAAGTTGGTACAAAATGCTTACATTTTGACAGAACGACATGACAAATATCTCGCGGTGCGCATCTTAGGCCCGCTGGTCTAGCAGCGTCGACAAAGGGCGTGATGCGCCCTAGACAGCGATTTGTCTACGTAAGAATGGACTAAAGCTAAGTACCAAAATATTTCATGTGCTAACTAATCGAGTATTTTTTTCAAAATGAAAATATTAGTGTGTGTATTTCGCCAAACCGTTGTCAGCACAACACAAAATATTAAAGAGGCTCTTCAGCGGAACCTCTTTGGAGGGTCCTTAAGTGAGGTAGTTGAATAAGTAATGATATTGAGATAGAAATAGCGATAAGTTCAAGAAGCGTGCTGCCCGGTCGGCTTAAAACGTTATCGATATGGTAGGTACAAAAGTTCCTAAAAAATTCATCTCCAAAATTCGAGGGCGATAAATAATTTTGTTTGAATATTGATGTCAACAGTTTTATTTTGGAGGGTATTTATTGTACGTAGTATTGTGATGGGTTCCAGGTTCAACACGGTTCCAATGATGATACCTAAGGGAACAAACATCTATGTTTTCTACGCACAAATGTTTGTTCTTGGTGGGGATCAAACCCACGACCCACAGCGCGGAGGCAGAGCTATCACGCGTGTCAATGTGATGGAAAATCATTGTTTGGCCTACACGTACGCACTTTGATTTACCATTGAAACCTATACCTATGCATACGTTTTTATCTCAGTTTATATGATCCTTAGACAGGTACTCGTGCTAGCGTAATTTAACGAGGCCGTATCGATCTCCTGTCTACGGTCTGTATTACGGTCTATCTATCAGAATTAGAGAATTTGTCTCGTTACTTATGATGTCATTCGGTGGAGTATTGTTTCGAGAGCCGGTACTCGCACTTTTCCAAGAGACAGCTTAGTTAGGGAGTCACTTGATAGTATCGAATATCTATAATATGGTCTTTATTTCTTTAGCCAAAAGATATATGGTTCGTTTTACAATAAGCGGCCTAGTTTTGTGTTGCCGATATACAAAAGCAACTTATTGTAATGTTGGCTGGTTTTACATAGTGAACAATAACTTTTGTTTTACGACTTTTGGAAAGATATTATCAACAAATGTATTTAACAATATGGCTTAATACATATTGTGCGCTAGGCACGTAGGTACTTGTAAGTCGCACACGCATAGTTCTATAAGTCGTAACCCCGTTTCAAGTCGGTCACAAGGCCACTGCCTCAAACTTACATCTACAGATCTCCAGATATCGAAATCGAATCAGGACATAACTTAGTGGATTCTGCGATATGGCGCCAATGACGAGACGTGGCAAATCGAGTTTTCATCCATTTGCGACTCTCTGATCTCTCCGTGAACTAAACTAATCAAATATTTTTATACAGAATGTAAAATACAGTTCTCAAGAACGTATGGTGCACTCGGCTTTACATACACAGAAAAGACAAATAGTTTTACAATTATAAATATGGAATAATATTAAGAGGAGTATTTAATAAGAGGGAATGTCCTACGACTACAAGAATTTTGAATAAAAAAATACGATTTGAAATTCGGATTGTAACAACGGATATAAATAAAGGAAGCGCTCGCGTGGAGAGTTTCACTCACAGCGCCAGCGTGCGAAGATCAAAGCTTTACAATGTCTTATTTCCATTCAAATTTCACGAATAGATATCACGTTTTTACTTTCGCTTTGACAAAAACATTCAAAAGCAGCCGAATTGAAATATACTACGAAACCTAACTACGGGTTTTGAAACTGGTACGGTGCGCTATGAACGCAACGTGTGTTGTGGTACAAGATTGCTACGGTGTGCTACGAAGCTGCTACGATATGCACCAAAACTGCTACGGTATGCAGCGAATAAATAGCGAATAAATAGCATACAGCGAATACGGTATGCAGCGAAAAAAAGATTGATACGTTTTCTACGAGACCTAAATATTGAGTGAAAAGACTGCTACGCTACAATATTGCAACAGTGTCTACGAGACATAACACTGCGTTAAAAATTTACTACGGTATGCTACGAGACTGCTACGAGACCGCTACGGTGCGCTACGAAACTAAGCCGTTGTATTGCGCTAAATTACTACTACTTTGTACTATAAAATTGATTTAATTTATATTTTTACTAAGCTATCGTTACGCAGATAATGAGAAATAAATAGACGAATTCGCGTGCGTTCTAGTACTAAATAAATAAACACACGCTTGCCTAAGCACCCGCTATCACAGTTGTATTTGTAACCACATTTGCGGAAAATAGCGCCTAGCGTTATAATTCTAATTCGGGGAATTCACGATATCCATAAAAAGCGATCGTTCACCCGATTATGAACGCTGTTTAATTATTCGAATAAATAATTCTGAATGCGGTTAAAACGTTTCTATTGTAGCAGAAACTTTATAGACAAGTATTATTGGTATAGTAACATCAGTTACAATCTTTTTTTCGAAAGTAAGTTATAGATAATAGTGAGATTTTTAAGAGATAATATTTGTAAAATAATGCTAATGTACGAAAAAAAACTAAATTGGCACAAGTGTGTAGTAAACAAATAAAGCTTTAAAAAACAAAGCTTGATGGGAAATTATAAATAGGTATGCACCGAAATTATACAGAATCAAATTCACGAGTCAACGAGAGTTCAAAATGAAAATTCAACCGCAAAAGTTATTGCTTGCATGAAATAGGGTCTACGTCTACGGTTGTAGACTCACGTACCGATAATCACTTCTGCCACTGCAAGCTTCCAATTTAATTACAAAACTCACGAGGTGTGGTAAGCGGTTTCTAGGGTATACAGGGTATACCTACATACACCCTCCCAAAGGTTACTCCCGAAAACTTAAACGAAAAACTATAGTTCGGCTGCGTTTCAGCTGTCAAAGTTTGATAGTATAGTATGATACAAAATAACCTGAAACCGATTAAAAAACTACGGTTCAGCTGCGTTTCAGCTGACAAGTTCGTTAGTGGAATTGGCCCCCTGTGCCTATGACTAGACTTAAGCTGGCATCAACTCTATTCCTGCCGGAAACAAGAGACTTCCCAAAGACCGGAAGTTTTTTAAATCTCCGGAATCGGAAGTTCGTTAAATCACGTCCTTGTTCTGTTGTTTTAATGCCCGGAAGTTTAGTATAAATGCAGCTAACGTGTGCTTAATTATTGAAATCTGAGAAGATTTCTTCATCTTTCTTAAACTATGGCTACCTTCCTTGCTGAAGGAATGTAATTTACACAGAACACAGAATACATTAATAGATGAGACATTCAGTTTCCTTCCATGAGAAAAAATGGAGTATATGTGTTTAAGCAACTACTACTTTATCCATGCCAGGCATGGCGTTTGACGCTGAACCTCGGAGTCCGCGCCGCCGCCCGCAAGAGGGCAACACCATCTTCTTTCCACAACTCTCAAGCGCATGACGCACCCTTTCATTTTTATTTTATAAATATTATATTGTAAATCGAAAATTAAACCCAAAGGTATCTCAAATCGAAGCGTCCTTATTTTGGGACCTATCTACAACAATATGAGATACATGCAAATGTACAACGCTGTAGTAAAATTCTAGATCAATGATTTGAAAGCGTTATTTCAAAGATCTTCGTTTCAGAATTCAAAAAAATATGTAGGTACCTAACATAAAAGAACATTGTAGAATTTCCATTTATAGGTTGTGACATATATTTTAGGTAGACCACAGACTGCGTTCTTTAAAAATGAAGGTTTTCCGAGTGTGACACAATCTTTGCTTACTCGTCTCTCCGCTCCTTAACCCTACACAGACCAAAACAAAGTGGTGCTCGTAAGTTCCAACTTTCACGAAAACGGTAACGGATTTAAGAGTTTTCTTACAACAAATAGGTACTTGGTTTAACTAGAGTTGGCAACAAAAAGTTGTACAATGTGTTTTGTGTCGCGAACCATAAAACTTAGCGTTTTGCGATAACAACTTTTAAAGTGAGTTTAGATAGCGAGAATAAAGCACGTAGGTGTCTCGCAACAAAAATCAGATTAGTTGTTGTACGTTACGTGTAATATGTCAAAGTGTGGAAAACATGTTATAGTTTGTTTTGAACACAGCACTCGTCGCTAATTGGTTAAACCCACTCAAAACAGCGAGCCCTTGTTACTGAATAAACGAACAGGTAGACCGTTGAAAACCATAAAGAGTGATGGAAAAATCAGAGATGCTTTTAGTGTTTGTAACGGGCAACGCTACGCTTGTGAATGGACGAGTGGACAGTAATTGGCACGTTCAGTGTGGCGGAAATGCAATTCAGTTTACATGTTAGTATGTAGTAATATTTGTATCATTCAAACGCGGAAAGGACTGTTTATTAAACTGAAAAGGTATGAAAAGACTGCGGCATTTCATCACGAGATAGGTAACGCACACTCTAAACTGATGATGGAGAGCGTTAGCGTTTGCTCTGCTGCGTTATTTTTATCACTTGGTTTTATTACTCTGCGCACTCTTCAGAAAATGTAACTGATTACTTACGTTTACGTTTATTACTTCTAACTTTTTATTGCCCCAGTAGTACTGATAAAAAAATAGAGAGAGAAGGCTAGTGAGTCAAGCAATTCGTGCATAGAGTTACGTGCAACGAGGCACAGTGTGCTAGAGTAAAGTTACCTCGGCGGCACGAGGAGAGGAGACAGGCACCGCGGCGGAAGGTGCCTCGGACTGGACGGAGCTGGCGAGTCGGCCAACGAGGCAAGCGAGCCGTGCATCAAAGGCGCCGCTCGCACATCTAGTGAGACAGCCCGAAGAGGAGACGGAGATCGAGGAGCACCAACACCGGCTTCCAACGTACGACCGTCCGGTGCGAATGTACGGATGGCAGGCGATGAACCACGGTGGCTCTGTAGACAAATATCAAGCTTTTATCGAACCGTTAGCACGGCGACGTCAGGAGCCACTTTTTACCCATGCCCCGATGAACTGGACGCTCTGTAGTGCTTGGGACATTATTTATCAAATATTCAATTAACTAAATGAAGTGTTTTAATCCTACACGACCAAGTTTGGTTACCACGACAATATTTCATAGTTTATATGTCTAATATACTTAAACCAAAGTTATTTATACACACACAAAGTCGATTTCCGTCAGTCTCCGTCACAGGAAAGTTATTGCAGAAAACAAAACATTTGAAATAGAAACAGGAAGTTCATCAGCCTTCGATGGTAAATCTCCACATTACTACGGCGAGGCAAAGAGGAAACCCATTTGAAACGACATCACATTTATAATAAAGACTTGTTGCGACCCGCGTATAACTGTGACTTCACTCGCGTTTATAATAATTCTTAGACAATTTGAATTCTTTAATTGCTTTTTGACTCTTTAAATAACCAAATAAATATTGTAATGTTTGCTGTATGATGGCCGGTCAGTTAGTTTCATACTAGGTAGGTAGCTACCTACAACGCAACAATTTCTTAATATTGATAACATGTGCACTTACTACGGATTTAATCGTTGCCATTTTTTAAAAAGCTAAATAAAATCGTAAATAAATATATTGGTGTAGTTTACAGATTGGAATTATTTTTCGCAACGGTTAAATTTCGTAATGCGCACATGGCTTTAGATGGAAGAGCGTAAGAAGGTAGGTATGTGGGGGTAGCATGAGGAAGACGGCCTCTTCAGATGTTTTATGACTTTTAATATAGCAAGTAATATCTGGGTCGTTGCAAATAATTACCTTTATAACCGCCTTGTTATCAACGTTACCGCTACTTACGGCATACTAAAACGGTATTGGTTGGTTTTGCTATTATTTCTACGAGGTTGGTAAAGATTCTGGGTGTTGCTTTGGCATATTCTAAACTAACAATCAGGTCTTTGCATCTAATCTATATGATTTATACAGCGTCAGGAGCCACTTTTTACCTTTTACCCATGCCCCTAAGAAAGATGCTGCAGTGCCGGGGACATGATTTAGATGGAGTAAGCTCCATCTTGTAAACTAGAGTTCTGTAAATTGGTAGTTATGCAAGATCACTTAGGTGGCAAGTGTACCTAACAAAAAAATCCAGTCATAATAAAATAATTACTGAATTTTGGTGAGTATTTTTACAAAGTGAACTTTAGAAGTCATTACCGCAATGTCTAAAAAATTTTATAGATTTCGGATAATCATCTCGATCTGTTATTAGAAATCGTGTTCTGTTTGCATAAACAAATCTAATTTATATTTACAAATTGCCAGAGCAAAAACCGACAACTGTACCTACTTATATACATACGGTTTTATGGATTTAGGGAAGTGATTAGGGATGCCTACATGAAACTGAGTTACCAATATGGAAACATTTATTTAAATGGGTGAGTAAAATATTATTCCGCATTCATTTCGAAAGCTTTTTACTGATTAATATTATTCGTCGGTCGTATAAAAATATATACCTATTATACAGGCTGATTAAATAATGAGTATATCTCTTCGGCCGCGTACAAATCCGGAAGATCGTATTTTTTACTTTTATAATATTACTATCTAGCAAGGTATAGTAAAGGATCGGAAAAGATGGCGTGATCAAAAAGAGGCCTATACCCAAGTAGTGGATGCAGGTAAAATATTTGAAGATCATGCTACCCTTTGTTGGAATCGAACCTGAATCTACATAGGCTTACTAAATAAGACAGAGCCGCAGAGTTCGTTAGATATCTTGACAAAGATATTTACATAATGATATAGCTCTACCTAGCTCTACCTCAGAACAATAACTACAACAAAAGCCAGGCTAAAATAATTGTTCCGAGAGCTCTACAAAGTCTTATTTTTAAATAACGGAAGAGGAAATGACGTACGGTATGCTGGAGGATTTAAAAATAGTTTCAATTTCCGATATTGAAGTGCCAAGCTTCAGGTAAAATTGAATGTTTAGTAATATTATCCGCTTCAATATACTATAATAAGTATACGCATTGATTCGCAAATGCAAAATAATTTGAAATCCCATAGGAATGAAATCGTTTGCGTTTTATTACGTGATCGTTTTGTCAACAATAGTTTTTTGCTTAGAAGTCGCTGAAGTGGAATCCCCATTGAAGTATCTACTGTCAGCGAAATTGCCACCTTACCACTTTTATAACTGTTTCGCTTGCCAGCAGTTAGCTTTAGCTAGCTGACCCCACCTTTTTCTTTTATTCTCTTATTTTGTCGAATCGTACAACTTTTAGAACGCTTTTACTTCTTGTGCATTTTTAGTGTTCCGATCCAGTTTTGGAAAAACGGAACACTTATGGCCTCACTCCGGTGTCCGTCTGTCTGTCACACGCCACCAGAGCTGAACCGTAGAAGCTAGAGAGTTGAAATTTGGAACAGTAATAGTTTATCACAACCCAATATGAGGGTTTGCATGCGGACAAAATATTCTGAAAATTAGGGACTATTAAGGGGAGTCAAACGGGATATGAAAACAAAAATATTTTTAAATTTTAAATATATCTTTTAAATTATAATCTTTTAAACTTGCGCCTTGTCCAGTTTATTTAAAGCTGGTGCGTGTGAGTGCGGTATTATGTCATCTCGGTTCGGTCATGTTTGGGATGGCAACCATGAAGTATAACAACTTTACCTTGATGAACCCTATTGCTATATTCCTATGGCGGGATCTAATTACTCTTATTACTGTAGAACTGAGCTTTGGAAAATCTACTACACCTGCGCTTAATTTGTTTCTAGATGTTTAGGATGGCAACCACAAAATGCTGCCTAGGCTTTGCTTTGCAGTACTGATGAGTCATATTATTCATTACAGCATTATTCATGTATAGTACCAGTGCAAGATTGGATTATACTCTTCGCTTATTATTACTGGAACTGCCTAGAATTCAAATAATGCTACGCGCCGAGTAACCAATCGACTTATATCGTGCGAGGTATCGCGTGCAGACATGATTGGTTTCTTTCACACGAGAGCTATGAGCCTCTCTTAATCTGTTAATACAATCGGGGAGTCGTGCGAGCTTTTAGAACGTATATAAGGAACTCATGAACTTGACCTTTTAGTAAAACCTGAGCCAAAATTAAAAAAATATGACGATTTATTAAATTACATGAGGGTCGTCCACACTACAATGTATGGTATCGTTTATTACCCAAAACTAACTAGAAATAGGGTTGTGTTTTTTGGGAGCTTGTACCTTATACGTGTACCTTGGTCATACTTTTTTTCTTTTATTTTTTTATACAACTAAATGATGGAACAAGCCGATGGCCCACCTGATGTTAAGCTATTGATTCCCCCTGCAGTGTTCAGAAAATGGCGTTTTTAATTAAGTACATAATTATAAGCACTACAATAGACAACAAAATACTTGGTTTTTGGTGACCTTATATCATGAAACATAAATTACTATGTGTGGCAATTGGATCTTTATTAAAAAAACAATCTTCTTCCACAAAACAAATTTTATGAGTACGTATTTTAAACAATAAGTAGGTCTAGTCTTATTTTCCTTAAACTATTACGACGTTCCAGACGAAACGTTCGTTACGCATGCGCGAGTCGAAACGTTCGTCAGGATACGTACGTAAGCACGTGAGTACGCAAGGGGAGGGGAGCGGGGAGCGTCTGAGAGAGCTGGCCTCCTTTCCAATGCTGGATACGGAGGCGCAAACGCAGACTGACTGACTTCTTTTTTTTTTTTTTTTTTTTTTTTTTCGAATGGACTAAATGCTGGTGGTCGTATGACGACTCTTACAGCGCTACCGAACAATGGTGAGCACAGACGGCGCTCAACCGGTAAAGTTAGGTTGGGGCAACTAGCACAAGGGCACCGCTATGGTACGACCTCGGCTTGGGCTGTTGCCAGGGGGGGAGTTTAGATCTAGATTAGGCCCCGAATGGGCGGGCACTAAGGGACGTCTTCGACCACGCCGGCGGGGTCGGTGTATCTGTGCAGTGTTTTGTCTAACCGAACTGGATGGCTCGATCGTCTCTGCGTTGGCAGAGGTGATCTTGTCATCGGGATCACCGAGAATATGTCTCGGTCTACGGAGGGATGTATCGACGGGAGGTTCGATGGGATAGTCGGGGAGTTTCGAAATAAGTGGGTTCGGGTGGTGGGGGGCTGAATCATAGTATCGCCTGGAGGCGAGCTTTATGTAGTCTGTGATTGACTCGAGACCCAAGTCGCGGTGGAGGTCAATGTTGCGCATGTACCAGGGAGCTCCAGTGGCTTTGCGACAAAATCGGTTTTGGACTACCTGAAGGGCAGGGATTGCGGGGGAGTGGGCAAATACTACAGATGAGTATGTCAGGATAGGGCGTATGCAAGTTTTGTAAAGCGTCACCTTATTTCTAAGAGACATTTTACTCTTCTTGCATAGAAGGCTATGGAGGCGGCCGAGTATGAACTTGGCGCGGTTGCTAACTTTCCTAGCATGTTCCTTGAAGTTCAGGCGACGGTCAAGAATTACTCCTAAGTAACGTGCTGATCTAGCCCAGGGGATTGGCTTGTCGAATAGGGTAATGGGACGGGTTTTGTGTAGGCCCGCGGAGAAGTACACTGCAGTACTTTTCGTTGGGTTTACTTCAATGCGCCATTTACTGAACCATGCACCGAGTGCATCGAGAGCGGTTTGCAATTTTATACACACCCGACTGGGATTCCGGTCAGAAGCATACAAAGCTGTGTCGTCCGCAAACAAGGCGATTTCTACCTGATGGGTGCGAGGGATGTCGCTGGTGTACAGCGTAAATAGGAGGGGGGAGAGAGCCGAGCCCTGAGGGACCCCGGCTCTAATGGGTCTAGGGGCCGAGAGGGCGCCCTCTACGCGGTAGCGAAAGCTACGATTGAGGAGAAAGTCTCGCAGGATGAGCACGAGTCTATGTGGCACACCGAGTTTAGAGAGCTTATAGATCAAGCCGTTGTGCCAGACCTTGTCGAAGGCTTTCGCTACATCGAGGAAGACTGCACCAGTATCTGCCGGCCAGGTATGGTGTCGTCTGCTAAGCACGTGCTCCGTGAAGCGCAGCACTTGCTGGGGACAGGAGTGACGGGGGCGGAAACCAAACTGCTCGTCGGGGAGGAGTTGGTGTTCGTTCGCGTGGGACCAGAGACGACTCAGAAGGAGACGCTCGTAGATTTTCCCCAGGGAACTGAGGAGACTGATAGGGCGGTAGCTGCTAGGCTCTGATGCCTTTTTGCCTGGTTTGGGAATGCCGATGACAATGGCTTCTTTCCAGGCGTCGGGGAAGGTGCAAGTTTCCATAGCCGCATTGAAGATGCTGACCAGGAGGTAGATAAGGGCTAAGGGGAACCGCTTGAGCACCTTATTGCTGATACCGTCAGCGCCAGGTGCTTTTCGCGGATGGAGATTCTTGATTATCGCCTGGACCTCAGAGGCCCTAACATGAGACAAGGGAGGATCAGATGGAGGCAGGGACGCTAGGCGTTCTACTTCGTCATCGACCGTAGCGAGGTGGTCAGGGTCTATGGGTTCGAGGCTCGGGGAGCATTGTGATTCGAGGCTTTCTGCTAGGCAGTCCGCCTTTTCGTCATCGTCGAAGGCTAAGGTTTGATTGTTGGGTCGGGAGAGAGGGGGCATGACTGAGATAGTGTCTGCTTTCATTGATCGAGCCAATTTCCAGTATGCCAGGTGTGTTGGCTCGATCCCTGAGAGCAGGTTATCCCATTCGTTATTAGCGTGTTCGCGGATGCGTCTCTGTACTTCGGCCCGCAGAGAGCGGAGTCGGTCACGGTTGTCTACAGAGGGCCAGGAGCTGTAATGTCGAGTGGCTGCGTTCTTCTCCGTGATCAGGCGTCTCACATCATCTGGCAGGGCTGAGCGGCGGAGTGCCGTCGCAGGGACCTGTTTTGATGACCCGTTGAGAGCGGAGGTGACATGACTGGTCAGGGAGTCAACCGCAACGGTTATATCGTCAGGTGATTTAATATCGTCGGGAATCCTGTCTAGCTCGGGTGAATGTATAGACTCGAGGGCTTTTCCAAGTTTATACCATTGCACCACGGTTTTAGTGGGAGGGGTCGGGTCAGTCGGGGGGCCTAAGTGCAAGAGCACAGGGCGGTGGTCAGAGTCTAGTTCGTGGATCGTTTCTATTGAACACAACCGCAAGGTAACGTTCTTTAGGAGCGCCATGTCGAGGATGTCAGGTCTATAGGAGACTTGATTAGGGTAATGGGTCGGAGTCAGGGGAGGGATGACGTCAAAGAGGAGATCGTCAGCATAGGTCTCGAGTCGTCTGCCGTTGGCGTTTGTCGTGTTACAGTTCCAAAGGACGTTTTTACAGTTGAAGTCCCCCGCCAGAATGACGGAGCTTCCAAGGCTGAGGAGGGCTTCGAGATCGCTCTTAATCAAGGTTTTTGTGGGAGATAGATAGCAGGAGGCTATAGTGATTGATTGATGACCGGTCATCGCTAACCTACAAATGGATACTTCTAAGTCGTTCAACGGAGGGCTGTCGATTGGAATGCAGTGCAAGGATCTCTTGTAATAGATGAGAGTGCCACCGCCTCTGCGGTCGGGTCTATCGTGCCGCACCATCTGGTAGTTGGCAATCCTAGGACCGCGATGGTGCGGTTTCAGGAAGGTCTCCTGCACTAGCAATACATCGACTTGATGTTTGATAAGAAAGTCTTGAACTAAAGCACGTTGTTCTTTAATACCGTTAGCGTTAAAAAACGCTAACGTGACGGAATGGGGTTTTAGTCTTTCTTTTTGTACATCCATATTGGTTGTTTAAAAAGAAAGTTTATTGACAGCGTCCAAAAGCGCAGCCTGATCCGCTAGATACAGACTCTTATGGAGTGGGCTGGGGAGCGTGCGGAACACGCGGGCGAATTCGCTGTTTCTCTTAAGGAGTTCAGCGAAGGAAAGGCCTTCCTCGTACAAGGGTTTAGTACGACGGGGTTCCTGAGACTTTGGCGGGGGGGGAGACGCGTACTCGGGTGCGCTCTCCTGCTGGTGGGGACGGGGTTGGGTTGCCTTTGCCTGCCGGCCGAGGCTGGTCGAGGGTAGGGGTTTGGACCATGCATTATGGGTAGGAGGATGAGGGGGAACCATGGCCAGCTTAGGGCTGGTCTTGGTGTATTGAGGGTAGGAGGCTTGCGCGCGCGCTGGTGCGTGCCTCTGGGTCACCCGCCTGTTCGCCTTGGGCGCCATGGGGCAACCGCGATAGTTCGCGGTGTGCCCCGTGGCACGGCAAAGCACACAGCTAGGTGGCTCAGTGGCGTCGCGAGTGCGAGTGCAGTCAGCGGTGCCATGGTCGCCTAGGCATTTGACACAACGGGCTTTGGCGTAGCAGTTGCGCGCAGAGTGGCCATAGAGCTGGCATCTGTGGCATTGGGACGGGGTACCGTTACGGTGGGGGGTCTCAACGTGGATCCCGGAAAGATCATTGACCGTCTTCAGGTTGAAGATAGCCTTACCTTCCGGGGACAAATCGAGGACAACGAGTACTAGTTCGAACGGGGTTTTAGTCTTCCCGCTGTACATGCGGTGGACTTCCCGGACGGGGAAGTTCTGTGCGGTTAGGTCGGTTTTGATGGAGTCAGAGCCGATCTCTACGGGCACGCCGCGGATCACGACTCTGAGGAGTCGCTCATCTTCCAGAGCATAGGTGTGGAAACCTATTTTCTGGTCCCGAAGGAATGAGGTGAGACGACGATGGTCATGGGAGGTGGGAACCTGGACTTTGATACCGTCCTTGGTACTGCGGGCGTGGGTGTATACAATACCGCTCATCCGGCAGGCAGCGGCAACGTTTTCCCATTTTTCCTTCTGTCGAAGGAAGATAGGGGGTGGGGGTTTCTCTTTCCTCGCAGCAGTGGTCGCCGCGGGGGGAGAGGGATGGGCCAGAGAAGCTGGTGAGGTAGGACGCGAGGAAAGAGGGCTGTCGGTAGCAGCAACAGCTACTTTAGCGGGAGGTGCCGAGTTGGATGCCTTCTTGCGCTTCCTCTTGCCTTGGACAACTGTAAAATCAGAGTCCGAGGAGTCAGAGGTCGCAGCTGATTCGGAATCGTCTTCAGTAAGTGGAGAGGAGGGACGGGAGTCAGATTCGGAGACCGCTTCCATGAAGGATTCCCGGTCTGAATCCTCGTCGAGGGGAGGAATGGGGGTGGGCATACGAGGCTCGGACGGGCTGCGCTTTAGGGCGGGTTTTTTGGCCTGACGGGCCAGGGGGGAAGGCGAGGGTACAGGTGCCGGAAGGGCGGGAGTGGGCTTGGGTACCTGAGGGGCGGGGGCGGGTTTTGGTGCCTGAGGGGCAGTGGTGGGTTTGGGAGCCTGAAGGGCGGGGGTTCGTTTGGGTGCCTGATGGGTGGGGGTGGGGGTCTTGGCCTGACGGGCCAACGCGGCTTGTCTAGCCAGATGGGCTTTGACGACTGGCGGTGGCTCTATAGCCAGGGCGGGGGGATCAATGGATAAGGCCATAAGGGCCGGGGGGGAGAAGTTACCTGTGGGGACCTCATTGAGAATCCCTTGTACAAATTGGGGGGCCTGCTGGTAAGCTTTCTGGAGGAGAAAGCTTAGTTGGTCACGACTGAGGGCCGAGACGTCAAAACCTAATCCAGGGGGAGGGGCAACGCAATGGACCTTCGAGTCCATCTCCGCGGGGGGAAGCACCCGGGAGGTGTGTGGGTGAGTGACTCTCCCTGCCGGGATAGGCGAGGAGAGGGTGAGTTTCCTAGTGTCCTACCTATGGGTGCGTCCCTTTTGCCTCTCTTACGGGACAAAAGGGGTGTGTCCTACACGCTGTCTGGTGTCGACTAGGAGATCCCCCAAGGCCGGTGGTTCCAGACCCAGCCGGTTTTGGCGTTCCTTTGAAGAAGGAATGCCGGCGTAACCGGGTCCACGCCCGATCAACTTCGTATGGCACAGTGAGTATCCGTTGATCGACCACTGAAGGTGGATTTTGCAAATGGACCTTTGATTAGTCGTAGGAAACAAAACCACGCTCTGAAAAGAACGTGTCCTGTGAAAGGACTGGGCTACTGGTAGCCAAGCTTCGGAGCGACGCACAGAGGGCGCCTGTGCGTCGAACACGAGGGCGAGGTCACTCTCAGGCGGCGGGGCGCTCGTCCGAGAGTGCGGCAAGCGGAGAGGGCACGTGTGGTCAGCTCGGCGTCTGCAACACGAATTCGGTACGATGCGGGATGCGGAATCGTGTCGTGATCGGTACGGTACGATGCGGGATGCGGAATGCTGACTGACTTCGGCCGCGAGGCCGGTTTATATATGCGAGCGGCGGGGCGTGGGTCGACGGGTGCGGCCGCCGGTTACAGCGGCGGGGCGTGGATTCCCCGGCACGCTAGCGAGCGCGCGCCGTGTTGCTTCAGTCTCCCCCTCTGGATGCGAAGACGTCCCGACGAGTAGACAGTCAGGTTGGTTGTTCCGGGCTGCGTCTTTCCGGGGTCGCCCACGACCACGAGTGGGCTGCGAGGATGCCGCAGGCGCAGGAGCAGGCCTAGGTTTAGGCGGACGCCCTCGTTTCTTCAGCGGGCGTACAGGTGAAGGAAGCGAGCTCGTGCTACCTTGATAAGGGGTCAAGGCAGACGTATGATACACACCAAGAGCGTTGCCTGGTGTGCTGGGATCTGAAATCACATAGGAAGAGATGCCATGGCGTTTTTGGATTACGTAAGGGCCATCACGACGAGGACAGAATTTAGCGCTAATCCCTCGTGTAGCACTGCTAACTGGATGTGTGGCAGCCAAAACCAGGTCACCAGAGTGGTAGCCAGGGTCCGTTCTACGTCCTTTATCAGCTGTTTCTTTTCTCCGTTCTTCCTTATTTTCTCTAACTTCTCGGGCTCTCTTCAGCGTATCGGCAAGTAAAAGTAGCTTCGGTGTTATTTCAGGCACAAAGTTTTCGGAAACTATAATCTGTCGTAGATCGTGCGTGTTGTCGTCTGGTGTCCGAAGCTCTCGAGCGAATGTCAAATATGCTGGAGTATAACCCGTAGTAAGACAGTTTGCGGTATTCATCGCAAATCTAATACTGGGCAATTTCTCATCCCAACATCCATGTTCATCTTCTACGAGGATAGCTAACTGAGTTTTCATATCTCTGTTTTTTCGTTCTACAGGGTTTGCTGCGGGATGATACACTGGCGTGAAGGTATGTTTGATTTGGAGGCAAAAGGTTAATTGCTGCATTACAGCACTCACAAACTGTGGCCCATTGTCGCTTATCAGTCTCCTTGGGACCCCATATCGTAGGAAGACGTCATTCACCAATATCTTCGAGCAGTTCTCCGCACTAGCAGTTTCCATAGCGAACAGCTCAACCCATCCCGTAGCAATGTCTTCAGCGATAAATATCCACGTGTTACCGCTGGTTGTAGCTGGCAAGGGTCCAAACAAGTCGAAAGCAACCGTTTCAAACCGTTGATTGACTGGGGTGGTCTGGAGCAAACCAGCTGGTTTCATGTTTGAAGGCTTATAACGCTGGCATGAGATGCAATTCTTAACATAAGCTTCTATGTATTTCCTCATACCCTTCCAGTGGTATCGCCTTGAAATACGCTGATATGTTTTATCTGCGCCGTAGTGTCCAGCCAATGGGTCATCATGATAAGTTGTGAGGACATTTGCCCATTCATGCTGAGGCACTACGAGTTGAGCTTCATCTAAATCGTTAGTAGGGTTGTATCGATATAACAACCCGTTATTCATGACATAACCTTTGTTACTCCAATAGATGGCGTTTTCAGTTCGTTCTGCATCTTCTAAGGCAACGACGATACTGTTGATATACTCATCTTTTAATTGTTCTGCTCTAACTTCAGAAGAGGATCTTTGCGGCATGTCTATCACCACACTGCATATTCCACAATCTTTTGCTGTATCTTCGTTACAAATCGGTCTGGACAATGTGTCCGCTACCACATTCGTTCTTCCTGGGATGTATTTGATAGTGATGTCAAAGGCTTGTATTTGCAGGGCCCATCTTGCTAATCTTCCTGTTGGTGATCGTAGTGACATCAACCATTTCAAGGCTTGATGATCAGTTATCACGGTGACTGGAAGGCCTTCTATGTAGCCCCTGAATTTACCAATGGCCCAAACTACAGCGAGAGCCTCTCTCTCTGTGGTAGAATAATTCCTCTCCGCAGGATTCAGCAGTCTACTCGCAAATTCCACAGGGTGTTCATCTGCGCCCTCCCCCTGGACTAAAACAGCTCCAAGCGCATAGTTACTAGCATCTGTCTTGATGATATAGGCTTGGGTTTCATCAGCTTGGCGGAGTATGGGGGCAGAGGTTAGCAGCATTTTTAATGATTGAAAGGCATCCTCTTGTTCTTTTCCCAGGACCATTCTGTTTTCTTTTTGGTTAGTCGTGTTAGCGGTTCGCTCAGTCTTGCGAAATTGGGTATAAATCGACGACACCATGAACATGTTTGCAGAAACGTCATCAGGTGCTTCAGGTTCCTCGGTGCTGGGTACCCAACTATTGCTGCCACTTTATCCGAATCTACCTTCAAACCGTCTGGGGTAATCAGATGTCCCAGGTATTTGATGGTAGAACAGCATGGTAAGACTTTCTCTAAGTCTCTTAGGTGCTCTTCATAGGTAGATGAAAAAATTATAAGGTCGTCGAGAATAGATCCATCGAGTGCGGAGATAGATTGACGACGCTTTCTTGTAGTTGTCTCTGGGCATCCCGATACATGAAATCAACTCTGGGTGAGTATCCGTCGAATAGCATCTTCGTACGTTTGGTTGGGGAAGGATGTAAGTCGATAGGTACTACACGGTACGGTATCGAGTTGCAAGCACTGGTCTCTGGCATTGCTGGTTCCTCTAAAGGTGAACTTTCAATTGGCTCTAAGCCTGTTGCGGCGCATGCACTGGACTGCGGCAAAGTAGGTTCCCCCGCGCGTTGATTAGAGATACTCCGTCCATTATCGGGTGGCGTTATTGACATTGGTGAAATAAACTCTGGGAGTTCGACCGTCTTTAGCATTGTTCCCAGCTGAGGTCTGTAGTAGACTGGTGTTGAATCCATTCGGACCAGAGACCTTTCTTCGTATTCCTCGTCATGTAGGTCATACAAAACATCAGGGTCATCCAAAAAATGCCAAGTCATTTGTGGAATGTCCAAGACCATCCTTGAGTCTTGTATGAAACCAATTCCCAAAAGTGTCCGAGATTCTCGAGATTCTGGGAAAACGATGAACGTAGTTGGTACCAAACGGTGACAGATACTGACAGGTACTCGTACTGTCAATACTTCTCTTTGTGTTCTCGTGCCATCAGCCAATGTCACTACGATCTGTTGTTTCCCGAAGGGGAATCCAAGTTTTCGTAAACATTTATAAAACTCGTAAGATGCGACGCTGGTTTTCGCGCAGGTATCCACGTACGCATTGCCGACGATTTTACCCACTCCTATTCCAATTGTGGGTCTAGGACGAACATCAATTTTGACATCTAGTGAACAGAAACTTACGTCTGGTTTTTCTTGTTTCACCGGTGACTTTGCGCATGTCGTGCATTTTGACCGTACTACTCCTGGTGTACCACAACCGTAACACGAGAATTTAGGCTGCGAAGGTGAAGGTACTTGAGTTCCTGCAGCAACTAGTGCTGGCAGAGGTGGCTTGCTTACCGAAGTTCCACTAACCGTCGCGGAAGCTTCTTTCCTCTGCTTCTTGTGGCAGGTCTCTATAGTATGTCCAGGTAATCGGCAGAAAGTGCAACGCTTCTTCTTAAATGTAGGAACATCTTTCTCTTTTTCAACCCCCTGTGTCTTCTCAGCGTCTTTATCTTCCAGAGGTTGTTTTTCTAAGAGTAACTGTTCGACTCCCCTAGCGGATTTGAGTAGAGCGTCAAAAGTACTCACTGATTCCCGTGGCATCTTAACACGAATTTTATACCTTATTTGACCATATATCATGTCGATCTGCTGTGATTCCAGGTGAGCCTCCGGAAGTTGTGCAAAAAGAGCCCTTTTCTTAGCTACGAATACTTCAGTTAACTCATTTTCTTCTTGTTTGACACAGACAATATTTTGGTACAGCTGGTATGCAGGTCTCTTTGGAGCAAAGGCGTGACGCACCCTCGCTTGAAAATCGGCCCATGTCGTCACCTGACTTTTAATGCCATTCCACCAGGTAGCAGCCTCTTCTTTCAGAATTAGTGGAACACTCATAATTGCGTCCTCATCATTAATTTGTTCCACTGACTTGAACACCGTGGCTGCAGCTAGGAAGGTTTCCACTGTCTCCGTATCTCTTGTGCCATTAAATGAAACTTTGCAGGTAGCAAAAGAGGCATTCCGCTGCTTCGTGCCTATGACGGTGAGCAACTTTTCAAACTGCTCCTCTGATAGATTCATTCTTCCGCTTTCTTGTTTGATTCTTCTAGATCTTGTTTTTGGACTGGCCTGTTTCCGGGCCTTAACGTTGAGCGCCAGTTTGTGGCAATTGGATCTTTATTAAAAAAACAATCTTCTTCCACAAAACAAATTTTATGAGTACGTATTTTAAACAATAAGTAGGTCTAGTCTTATTTTCCTTAAACTATTACGACGTTCCAGACGAAACGTTCGTTACGCATGCGCGAGTCGAAACGTTCGTCAGGATACGTACGTAAGCACGTGAGTACGCAAGGGGAGGGGAGCGGGGAGCGTCTGAGAGAGCTGGCCTCCTTTCCAATGCTGGATACGGAGGCGCAAACGCAGACTGACTGACTTCGGCCGCGAGGCCGGTTTATATATGCGAGCGGCGGGGCGTGGGTCGACGGGTGCGGCCGCCGGTTACAGCGGCGGGGCGTGGATTCCCCGGCACACTAGCGAGCGCGCGCCGTGTTGCTACATATGTATAAACCAGCATTTCTGGGATCATAGAAAGTCAAACAGCAACTGAAAACCACTAGGGGTTAACTCGGATTATATTCTCCATTAGAATGTAAGTGTTTCTGAGTATTTTGTAGATGTTTGCAAAGTGCATACACAATGAGTTCGGGTGAGACGGGGTGTAATGTTTCGGGGCTCATAATTAATTCCACACACTCGAGACTTACTGTTTGTAAACTTAAACACCTACTGAGGTGTTTTATTTTGTAGATTATTATTATATTTAATCCCTCTTTCTGTCTTTGGAATATAGTATTCGTATGATGGGATCAGATTTTTTCGCTTTATCTTTTACTTCGCTCTATCTGATGCGTTGTCTTATGAAACAAACAAAACAGAAGATAGTTGTTCACATTTTTCCATTTTGGTTTTCATCTTCTCCCGAGCCCGAGAATGTGTGAACATTAGAGATCGCTTTTAGCGATAAGGCCGCCCATTGTACTCTCTATTTTTATGTTTCTCTCCTTCTGTAATTTCTTTCTTCTGGTGTGCAATAAAGTTTTTATCTATCTATCTATCTATTAGTGCATTTTACTATGTGAAGATATATTTAAATAAACTCATGAAGAGATCATGGAAAAAGATCTGTTTGTTTTCAGGCCGGTAAGCATCCTCTTAGATATCCTAATCGATGTAACGACTATCAAAAATATTTAGTGCCATTAGGTAAGAACGGTTAAAGGTCCTCCAAGACACATTTTAAAGTTGTTTAAACTAAATGATCAAAATCTGGTGATGATACTGAAGCTGTAGTATTGAAACAGGCAGGTATCTATAGCTTCTCCGCAAAAGCCAAGCGGTTTGCGGCGCTGAAAGCTGATAATTGGATTGGCACCCCCCGGGGAAAGCTGCCTAACATTTTAAAAGATACGCATTAATTTAATTGTTATTATTACCTACTTCTATATAGCACATATCTTAATCCTGTCGAGACGCAAGTGTGGGTTCTACTCCCCTGGAATAAGAAATTGTTGTAGGTACTTATTTGAAAATTATTTGCTTTTGGTATTTTTGAGTAATTGATTATGCTTATAATTTCTTGTAATACGATTCAATAGTTATTTCAATAGTGAGACAAGCTAGTAACTGCAGATAAAAATTATTGATTTTAATCTCCGGTCAGAATTCAAAATTAAATTGAATCAGAGTTTAATTTTTTGAATGCCTATATGAGGCCTGTATTTACTGTTTAAGTACTGATCTGGACTCAGGCATATTATTTACAGTTTTGTATATGACAAACTCTACGTCAAGCAGGCAAGTCTTGAGTTTTTTTTATCAAAATACGACCATAAGGTACTTACAGTGCAACCGAACATTGGCGAGCGAGGAGGGAGGATAGGAGGTCTATCGGTTCATTCAGTAAAATCAAAAGGATCACTGAAGAGGCCGTGAAGCGCTGGTTGCAATAAATTACACAATTCACTGCCGCTTTAGTTCTGCAAATAATGCTTACAGTAAAAACAAAGCAAATGGCGCAAAACAACACACACGATTTCTATGCATTGTTCGAACTACTAATTGGTATCTGGTTGGGACTTTTTTTAATTTTAATTAATAAAATGAACGAGCATTTGCATAATAAATTTTCAATACCAGTGCTCTATATTTTGCTAAAGATTACATATAGATATGGATCGAACTGTTGTTGATATGAACCGCAAAAAGAAATATGAAAAAATCTAATTTTTTAATGTTTTGTCAGAGGAAAGAACACTACTACAGGCTAATGAACTCGGTTACTTTGACTAAAAGCATCATGTTTGTGTTGGCTTAAAATATTGTTATCTAAAATTAACAAGATAAACAACATTGTTAGAGATTGACAAAGAATAATGTTATCATCCATCAAGCTGTCCGAAGTTTTGCTGTAAGTTTTACTTTACTTTCTCGTCGATTATAACAAATCTCTTTTGGCAATCAATTGAAATTTAAAATAATAATTATTCAATATAATTTTTTAATAAAATCTCTCGAAACGTATTTTTATTAAACTTAGTTTATGTGTATTATTTTAGATTTTATTACACCTATGTGCTTAAAGATCCATAAAAACTGTCCAAACTATCATTGCAAATTAGATCTAGCTTAGGAGTACTTAGGTGTTGGGTGCCTTCTTCTTTTACATCACTTCTACATAGTTTGTATTATCTGTGCTTCTACTAACGGGATGCTCTAGTTTCCTAAACTATAGGGCAGTCTGAAACCTCCCTAATTGCGACATTTGACCTTACTTAATAAGCTCTAAATTGTATGGAACTTGAAGAACAAACGTCATAAGAGATTTAATCGTGCCGGGACTGTAGTTAAAACGAAATTGAAGCAAGTTTTAATTATTGTAATAAAGAAGGAAAGGGGCAACATAGCTTTTGTAAAATCTAATTTAGGTTTCATTCGAAGGATTGGATACTGAATATCAAGTAAGTTCGTATGATCTACCTTGTCATCATCTGATGATGAAGCTGGTAGTCGAATTGAAGTCGGTATATCTAGACTAGTCACTTTAAAATCTAATCTTACTAATATTATAAATGCGAATGTTTAGATGTTTGGATGTTTGTGTTTCAATCACGTCTAAACTACTGAACCAACTTGGATGAAAGTTGGCATATATATAGTTCGTAACCTGGATTGACATATAGGCTACTTTTTATCCCGAATAATTAACAGGATCTACAAGATAAAATGAACGAAAAGGATTAGCAGCGCCAATTGGCAAGAGGATTTCATTGTCATGTCATGTCACGTCAGTTTGACATTTCAGTACGAGTTCGGTGTAATGAGGTGTAATGTCAAGTTTTTCAAAGAAGTATCCGCTCGGTACACGCACAGATAATATAATGTACACGGAAACTGTAAACATGTACGAAGTCGCGGGTAACTGCTAGTTTAAAATATTGCTTACTGTAGCCCTGGAAGTACCGCTGTCGAGGCTGCTCTGTGAGGATATGGAAGGCGTCCTCGTAAGGCGAGCGTGCGGCAAAGAACTCGCCGCGCGACCTTCCATACTCAACGGTTGGATACGGCATTGCTCCTTGGGGATCAGCATTTCCTGAACAAAACGAAACGTAATAAATATTAAAGTTGGAATAATCAGGTAGATTACGAGCAGATCAAACTCAACGTTTTCTCTCGAGTGTATTAACCTAATATAAACACAAAAATGCTTTTTTCCGACCCCATAACTCACATTTATGTTTAATTTGAGTAGGAGTAATGTCTTTACATATCTATTACTGGGTGTAAAAGGTATAAGATGATATTTTTATATTATTTATTGAAGGGACCAACAGCTACAATGCTGAAATATTCAGAAGTATCTGTTTGAAATGAACAACGAGATTTATTTATAAATGGGACCTTCAGACCTTGCTTTTCACTCGAGCAGAGAAGTGATAGGGAATAGGTTGATATCTGCCGTAAATACAACATCGGAAAGCGCTACATTGATCCAAATTTACTGTTATCAGGCACATGAGTTTTACAACTCAATCGATCAATTGCAAACGAAATCTGGACTTGCTCCAGTACTAATCTATTCTGTTCAGAGTTAAGCGCGTCTATATCAGTCTAGTAAAAGGTGACCGCGAACTCTCCAGTTTTAATAAAGCAGCCAAAGTTTGGATCGTCTTTCATACGAAAGTTGGAAACTAGAATCTGTGGCTGAGATGTGAAACTTTCGAGATACAAGCTTTACATTGAAACTTTAGAATCGATATGCCTTCGTCGACTCGACAAAATTAATCGCAAACGAACACATTTTAACATCGGTTCGTGTTGCCGGCTTTTGTCTAGTGGTACTAACAGCTTCTGAAGTTCAGTCGAGGTCATGTTACATTATGAAGAAATGGAAATGGAACGAGACTTGCCTTATTTATCGAATTTACTCATCGAAATTTGTTATATAACTGCTTTTAGAAACAATAACCGGTAGATAAATAATTGGAACATTCGACGTTGTTGACTGCTGGTGCTAGATGTGTGCTTTCACCTCCAGCCGTTCCTGTGTTCTTGATGTTTAGTAGGCAAGTGGGTATACGTACGTGGGGGCTTCCATGAGACTTGTCGTCTCCATAGCTGTCGGTAGAGTTGTGGCTCTGTCCACTGCTCGCACTAGAGGTGCGCTCGCGAGCCGCTCGAGCCCACGACTCCAGCCGCTTCTGCGCTGCCCACACGCTCGGAGGGCCTATTCCGCTCATTGTATTACTATAGTCCCATCACTTGAGTACACTAGTGTCTCTAACTCATACGAACGAACGAACGAACGTCTCTCACACTTGTTTGCACTTAGTTTTGTTTTTGACTGAAGATATTAATCAATTAAAAATGGTAGACAGATAACCTATAAGTTATCACTGGCTGTGCGTCAGGAGAAAGTAAGTATACATATTTCAAGTTTTTCGAGTGACCAAAAGTAATGGGTTAGAAGAATATTACGAGAGAAGGTATATCAACCAACACACTGTAAGTGCAGTAAGCAGCTGATTTTTAATAAATAAATAAATAAACATCTAATAAATAATTTAGGTAATTTAAAAGAATCCACAAATACTATTTCAAAAATTGTTTTGGCAAGCAGGTGTAAGTCGACAGGAAAATCTAGTAGGGGATGAACTTTACCTACTCGTAAGAGAAATCGTCAATCTTCCCAACCTGAAAATCGTTTATCACGCAGCGCACGGATCATTAGACAGTAAAGTAAGCAAAGTACTAGCAGATGGTTGCTTAAGCATGGACCGTAATCCCATCTTTGCTTCGAAGGCTAAGCTCGAGTTAATTTAGACTCAGAATTTACAGAACCGAGATGAACAAACAAGTACCTGGTTAGTATTTACTGAGAAATTCATGCAATTTCATTAAAACTTTTTCGTAACTCGCAAAGCTTAAATTCATGAGATTGTATTAAACTTTTCAAGCGATAGGTAATTAGTTTGACCACAGTGTATGTAACACCACCAAACGAGGTCGCAGACGATTGTATTGCGTGGGCGCCCAGTCTACGCTACTACGGGCCAAGCCCATCTGTGGGTGTTTGTTTACTAATACTTGTCATTCTGCTTCTAATTATCTATGGGCACTGGGCAGCTAGCGGCTGAGCAAATGGAGTACCCGGCGTGGAAGTTGAGAGCTAGAAGTATTGAGCCCTCCTGCACTCCATTTTCATGGCGAATACCTATCTACTAACTATATAAAGTGATTTTAGTATGCAGCCTCCATATTATGTTATAGTAGAGATAGTTTTTGATGCGAGTAGATGCTCACAGTCACATAATATAGAAAATTTTATATTACTGGTGTACTTGGTCGGTTTTATAACATCGAATCTACATCTATTCACTCCGAGGGTCGCTTACTCAATTTAGAAATCAGATTATTAAGAAAATCGACTACACCAGCTTTTACCCTAAAACTCGTAGATTCAAATAAATTACAAAACTGTTTTTTTTTCTTTTTTTGGCTTGTTACGATTTCATCTTGAAACTTAATTGCTTTCAGAGGTTTCTCGGGTTCGACGACCACAACATTCATTATTTTGATCACGTAGGGAAAGGTAGAAAACTTATCTAACAAAGATTTAGATACAAAAGTATTATTGTTCAATGTCAGAAAAGGAGCACGGAGGAAGGATCGTTTTCCACATTATGTTTTCGACGCGTCGGAAAAGCACTTTTCTCGGGGCTTTCATCGCATAAAATGCGGCGAGACTATTGTTATAGAAATGGTCGACCAAGTGTACGGTCTTAACTTTGAAAGCCTGAAAGTAGAAAGGTGAGATTTTATTTATATTCGAAACTAAATGGGATTTCATAATCGTATATTGCATTTATTATTATAACAAAGTTGAAATACGAAATGAATTGAGAAGTAGACCGAAAAAGACGCTATAACCATGGTTATAGGTTATAGCGTAGGTAATTCTGAAAGCTAAATGTATCACGCTTTTTTACGTAATTTTTTATCTTTCAACCAACGTGACCCAAATCGTAAATTCATTTATCTACCTATCTGCTCAAATTCATTCAAATTGTAAATTAATTTTTGGACACGTAGACAACATAACGTGTGCTTGGTAAAATAGAGCTTGGCTTAAATCGTTCATAATTAAATTTCTCTCGAAGCTTTAGCCGAAAAATATTAATACATGGGTGTGCGTAATGTGCGTATGAAGGCCTAGGAGCCGTGAAACCCTCATCAGAGATTAATTAGGCATGTAATATAAAATCAAGAGGCTAAATATTATTTAACGCTTATTTTGAATCAGCGAAACTACTCATAGTTTTTTGTGAGACTAATATGTATACAGTTTTGTAATTTCTAGTAGGTAAAGCCAAGTATACTAATTAGCATGTGTGCTGCAAGAATAAAAGGCTCTTACCACTCCCAAACGGAGCTCTTATTCATGGACATTTCACACGACGCCCAAACTAAGCATAGCTTGTAATATGGGAACTAGATAAAATACTAATTTCTTCTTAAACTTGAAGCGACGACACCACCGTAGGTAAATGAAACTTCGCGTAACTCACAAAAGCGTATAGTAACGAATTTCAGAAGAATAATGTGCATTGAGCCTGCGCAGATCATACTTTCTGCTACATTCGCGAAATTCAACTTATCAGCCGGCCTCTTAAGATTGTAAGGCTTTTTACATTTATAGACTAACTGTTGCGTCTATATTGCTCTCCCGGGCCACCCGAATTGTGAGTTTATGTGCCATAACTCGGAAATTACGGTGAGAGATGGTAAATTAAACCACGAGTTCACATGCTAAGATTTTTTATCGAATGCTGAGGGCTGCGTTTCTTTTTTTTTAAACCTGCATTTGTTGCAATCGTTTCAGCCATTGATTGGTACGATAGGTACTGAACTACAGATACTAACCGTTTTAATAAATGTAAAATATTTTATGTCCCGTGGCTCTTTTTCCAATTATCACCATCAACAGCAGCGATATAATTTAATCAAATAAGCATTGAGCCAATGGCAATTTCAATGCCAGATTTTAAATTTACTACACAATATAAAGGGAAACCTTGAAATCTAATGTTTTTTTATTCAGTACACATCATTCAGAATGCAGGGTGTATCACACACCCTGTAATATGGGTTCATAATCAAAAATAAGCAAGCCGATAAAAAAACATCTCCCGAATACATTTAAATATTTTAGATAGGAAAGATTCGCGATTTATCAGCCCTTCACAAAGGCACTTAGAGCGATACGTTGATGAACTGATTTAATTTTCAGGTACTGATTTCAGTGTGAAATGATCAGTAGATCAAAAGAGCCATGTTTCATTTTTTCTTTAATTAAATTTTGCGTTACCTTAACTCTATACCATTTTTTATACTTTCGCACTAACGTCTTCAATTAAACTTTTACAGGGTTCATTGTTTTGAGATTCTACGTCAGTTAAGTAGTACCCGTATAAAACGGAATTAATTATTAATAACGATCGTCGCGTTTTGCCGTACAACTTGCAAATTGTAATGAATAATGTAGACTTAAAAAGGCGTTTATGTTCTACAAGTATCCAGTAGCTTCGGTAGGTATACCAATCAACAGTTGAATATGATTCAATACGGATTCTCAAAGCCAAATCCCGCACCTCACTCAAAACTCATCGAATTTCGTTGGATCGATCTTGTTACCAGGTATGGAGTTCAAAGATAAGCACTTGAATGAAAGGCTCTGTCACACTGTTCGTATAGGTACGTAGTACTAATAGGGGCGTGTGAGAGCCTTGTTGTGATATCGGAGGTCGCGGCAAGGAGCGATCGGCGCGGACGAAAACTCGCGTATACTGACGCCCGCCCGGGCATTCGGTGTTGCCCGAACACTGACGAGCTTACCCCATACAACCCACGGAATTAATTCGCTGTATTGCTATGGCATTAGGTGGAGAGATTAGAACGTCACTTTGGCTGCAACATGATTGATATGTGAATACTAATAAGCTGTACTGGACCAAGTCTATTATTTATTATTGAAAGAACGGAGCTTTGTCGTTCATGCTATTATAACACCCTTGTTAGTTTGATATACGAATACCAAAGTACCAGAATACTTGTGCGGTTGTGTTTTATTCAGTAAAGACACAAGGATCATTTAGAATCGTTTATATACTAAGCGACTCTAATTACTTAATTCGAAACCGGCACCTTCTACTTCTTGTAGAGTAGAGTAAAGGTATTTTTTTTGTGCTACACATTTGCAATTTTTTAGAACTTAATCTAACTTGCTTGTAACATATTCTGTAGATTTCTGAACTAAATTGTGATAACTGTTTATTTGAACCAAAGTGGAAAGAAGTTCAGAATAACATTTTATTTTTGTTCTACAAGAAATGAAATCTTTTTAACATATTGCAATGTAGACATTTAGCAAACATGTTTATGGGTCTGATGCCCACTCGATTCATAACTTTAGAGATGTCATATAAATCTTTGTGTATATGCTTATTTACGTCAGCTTCTTAACTAAAACATACAGGTGCTTCCTTTAATTCCTATGGATACAAAATGAACTTAATTTTATACACAAAAAAATACCCACATAAAAAAAACAACCAAGGTTACTTAGGGATTCCCTTTGTGCATTACTTTAGCGCCCAGACAAAACATCTGCAGAATTTGTAAACATTTGACTGTCGATTTGGGAATCAAAGATATAAGTTGCAAATGCAGTACCTAACAGAGGTATGATGATTGGATTAGCGAGCAAAAACTAAATCATTACGTAAGCGCGCTATGCGGACTATTCTATAAAAACCTACTACAGGTTAAAGGTACAGCCAAAATGTCATACTGGGTTTCCATTAAAATAACCGGCAAGCTGTAATAGGATGTAGGTGTCGCTCATAATTAGTTCTTGCAGCCAACCGTGTGATAGCTCTCGAGTGATTGCTACAACCTACGTCACACTTTAGATACACAGTGCATAGGTGATACATTGTGTACAGCTTAATTGGTTCCAGTATTACAGCATAAAATTGAAAATTTAAAGACAACATCATTCCTGGAGGAGGCCAAGGTAGGTACCAACTCAGCATCACTGAGCATAAGACATACAGAAAACCAGAAAAGTTAGCTAGGGTCGTAGTATGGAATTATTTTCAAAATAGAATATCTTGTACGATTTCAACGAAATTAAAAATGCAAATATTATTCAGAAACGTTTCCTGAAACACAATTAAATGCCTGCTTCATTGTTATTAAATGGAGGCTAGCAACACCAAAAAAGACGGCGTTTTCGCTCGACTTACTTTCTCCGGGCGTGAGCAACAGGTAAGGAAGGTCACGGAGGCGTCTTAGAAACTACTTTTTCAGGGGGTAATTGCTTATGGGGGCGAAACCCTCTAGAACCCCCATCGAGAGTCTAACTTTTACCTAAGTGTTGTTTCAGGGCAATGAATATTGAAGATTCATTTTAAAATGTCAAACGACATGTAAAAGTATAAATAAATTGAAACACCTTCAAGTATTCATTTAGTAGAGGAAGGCTGGCGAAAGGATGAGATGATTATTACGAGTAGGTACATAGTATGCTGACGGAGAAAAGTTACCGATACCTACTCATTATGATAACACTAACGAAATTACCAACCATTAAGGAGGTACAAGGAATACAAAGTACACACACATACACACCAAGTCCAACATTTACATAAGTACCTACATAGTAAGTAGTAGTATGAGAGTGAGTATAGCGTGGTCTCTTTATTACGCACTCAACTGCGAGGTCTTAGTTCGAGCTACTAAGTTGGAAGGTTCGAATCGATCCAACTGAAATTTTAATAACAGCCAGTTGGTGATTTAAATAAATAATTGGTTTCAGTTCACGTACAATGTAGCTTGCGACAGGTGCTTCCCGCAGGCGAAGTGGCGTGTATTTCCAGTCAGAATTTACACAAAAAAGAACTCCAATAATAAAATGCTCGAAACTGTACCATCTGCCTAGGTACTTTGAAGAATAGGTACCAATATGAGCGTAGCAGGTTTGAAGTATCAATTCGAAACTCACAAGACTCGCGGAACTCATCCGCCAAGCTTGTCATTCGACATGATGAATTGTAAAGCGCTGATCAATTTTAGATAGGAAGATGGAGAACTTCCTCTTCTTTAGTAAATAAATAAAAAAATTATGTCGAGTGAATACAAAGTTTTGAAAATAGAACGTTCAACCACTTTTGAGTGGTTACAATTTAAATTTTAATACTACAAATAAAACAAATATCAAAGCAACCTACGAGTACCGCCAAGTTGTTGGCACAAAGTAAATTTCGTGGCACAGTGTTGTTTGAGAAATTAAAAAAAAAAATATGCTCGACAGTGTAAGGCATAAACGTTACAAACAACATTTTATTAAGTACTTTTAATTTTCGTCCTTTGTTTTTCATCTTTTACCACGAGTCACTGCTTGACACTGCTGTTTGTGACAATTTCGTGGAAAATCAGCTCAGCTGCTTCAAGAGAGCTTTGGCGGAAAAAATATACGAATTTGGTATACGAATTATTTTATTGCGTAAGTGCCTACCGTACTTTTCAACGTAATTATGTTTATTGAATAAGTTATTTTCTAGAAAAGCTTCTTAATTTATTAGGACTGTTTGCGAGACTCGAAAGTTACGAGAGTTTTGAAAGCAGAAACGCTTAGGAATAATCATACTGGTAAATTTTCCGGACAGTCTTCGCACCTTAAAGTTCTGCCATAATCATAAACTGGTGGATATCAGCCGTTATCTACATTTCGTTTTCAATTTATGAATTGGCATGAACGTGCTAAGTGGACATAAGGCGGAAACATTTACACACTGTCCTAGGCGGGCGACAACGCGACATGCAAAGCTATATGGCGAAATGCGGTGGTTATACTTTATACCACTGACACATTCGTTAGGTTGCCTGGAAGAGATCGCTCTCAGCGATAAGGCCGCCCATTGTGATACCCTATAAGCTTTCTTTATTTTTTTGTAATGTTTTCATGTGGTGTGCCAATAAAGAGTTATCTATCTGTCTATTCGTATCATAAACAACACACCCCTGTTAAAAATCATCACAGAATTTGAGGTATATACCTACCCTTTTTATTTGCTGTTTCATCGGTATTTTGAAATGTGCTTTTAATGTTGGGGTAAGTCAGTGAGCAATGGAAACAAGTGGTCTTGTGGCCGAAAATGAGCCGAAATCGTTTTTTGTGCAGTTAGCATCAGAAGTCGATCAGTTTTTCAGAAAATATTGTTCAATTCATGGTTGAAAAATTAAAAGATACTAATCATTTCTCATCATTATTATCAATGTAGATCAAAGTTTTTTGTAGAGGTGTTTGCACTATCTCCTACCATCAGGTGAGATTGCAGTCAAAAGTTAATCTATAATGTAAAAAAAAAATCTGCCGTTCTCCTAGGACATTGGGTAATATGTCGAGGCACAATTGGCCATTTTTAGTACGTCGTGTGTCGCTTTGTCGTTATTATGGACGACAATTCGACCAATTTGAGTTGCGCGTCAGTTTTCGATCGCTGAGCAACATCCCTTTGTTGATACATTTTACAGGCATTGGGAAAGCTCTATATAAGTATTGGTTGTTGCGTATTAAATTTTTAAAAACATGACCCTAGGTTTATTTTTTCCGTCTAGCAATGTTGTTCATCAGTAATAGAAAGTTTGCTGTAATAAATTATACTTACAACAATTCTAGTTAATTTGGGCGGGCGTTAAAGCTTACGATCAAACGAAATAACGCTCGCTTGAATATAATTACAATTCCAAGAACAATACAAGGTAAATGCTACGCAAAACTGTTTCCAAGAGCGCGATACTCGTGGCTTTAATGATTCAACTTTGCAGCGCAGTTCTACCATTGTTTCTTTACCGTTTGAGTTTCAGAAAGGGTACCAAGACTGCTAAATCACCATCTACAATGGGTAGGTCAATAGCTGTGGTAGAATTAGATAATATTTGGCCTGTTGAACGCGGCAACAAGTGCTGCATCGATCAGAGTGACGCAAGTGGCCTCGTCCCGCGCACCCCCTCGAGCTCCTAAACCCGCCCCGCCCGATGCCTCCCAAAACTGATTTACTGGGCGATCTCCTATAAAATTCAATTATGGCTAACTTCGGACGAATCCTTTCAGCGGCGGCTCTTTAGAGACTATCCCCCGAATCGAAACGAAGGCTGTAACAGTAAAGTGTTGTAATTTTAGTGATTACAGCCGTACTCTGAACTTGTATACCAAATGAACTAGACAGACCTTCAGACAATAAGATGCTTGCTATTCTTTTGAGTAAACTCTTCTAAAGATAAATTGTATCCTAAGACATTCTACTTTACACCAGAGTGTTCCACACAATGTTTGTTCTAGAAGTGTAATCAAAAGTCTCAAGATGGTGCTTACTGTCTGCAAACAGCTACGAACTCGCATTTCAAACACGCTCTTGTGGACAGTAAGTAGTTACCTGTAGTAGTGACACGCGCCACAATGTACAAAATAACAAAGCAGTAAAGCGTGTATCGCTGTGATTACTAAATACTAACCACTAGTACTTACGAGTAGATACCTAGTAACTACATAATGTAATTCGAGATACTAATAATGCATCACCAAAACTGCGAAAAATTAAACAGTAGTCACCTAATAAAACCTAATCTGTCCGTCTAGAGGGCGAAATAAGGAGTCTAGTCTTAATACCAACATATTATCGAAATGTGAAGATCTCATTCTGACAAGATCAAATGACAAGGCAGTATAACCAGATAAGAAAGACAAAATTAAATGCAGGGTTTTGATTTCAGTAGTAAAGTAACTGATGTCACAGATGATCCAGGTAATCCACAATGTATGCACATTGTGGATTTTTTAGTGTTGCCGTAAATAAATAATCAAATCTAAATTCGGGTAAAACTTATATGCCTGTTTTAATTTCGTGTCAGGGGGTGATTCTAGACCAATATACTTTTTTGTCACGATAGATATATCTCCCAAAAACTATCAAAAAATATGAAGTTTTGACAGTTCTTGGGAGATTTATCTATTGTGATAAAAAGTCTATCGGTCTAGAATCACCCCCCAGATATTAAACAACTGGGAGCGATATTTCAACGATGTTATTATATCTCATCGCTGAGCTGTGTAGATTGGCGTTTGGCGTCAAAAAGTTAAATTACGTTACAGCGGTACAGTAACATGATTAAATATTCACGAGTTTTCCAACAATTGAGGTTAGATTGCCATGGCAACGAGTAAAAAACACGTGAAGGCTTACATACTCAACTACAATGGATCAACGTTAGACCTAATATTGATTTTTAAGTGAACTTTCGTAGTGTATTATTAAGTGATTTCTTAAAAAATATTTTCCTCTCTACATAGTTTACAGAGTAATTTTATTCATCTTTATCATCTACTATTATAATTTACTAGGAGTAAACCGCGACTTCGTCCACAAAAAAAATACGTAACCTAAGAAACGCGGGAAAAGTAGCTTAGGTGTTAATCCAGGTTCCGAACTATATTCCAAGTTTCATCCAAATCGGACCACTAGTTACAGCGTGATTGAAACACAAACATCCAAACATCTAAATTGTGACATTTATAATAGTGGTGGGATTCCGCAGAATATTAAACTCTCTCAACCTCGTCTATCTATTGACCTGCTGCGATATAACGTCCGCGTTGCACCGTCTTACGCTCAGTCATCCGGTTCGTGGTCGGAAAAAATTAGAAGACATGCCAACGACTGTTGGAGTTAGATGAATACATAAAACGACCTATCCAAAAATACGTTATCAATATCCAATAATGGTATTACAGACCCATTTGCGTTAAAAGCTCTCAATAATGTTGGTCCCTTATAATAGGACTCCTAAAACCTGTGGCGTTCGATAATTCTAACTAAGTCAACCTATACATTGTATAAGATATCTTACGTATTCAGTCGAGCGAGTAATTTCCTCTGGCACCGGATGTAATTACGACTTTACGTGGTTCCCGCTGTCAGTTTTCTTGTTCGTACTTGACCTACAAACCTTTGTCTATGTGAATTTTAATGAATTTTCAAGTTTGTGTGACGTTAGCGGTTTTAGAAGAATGCTTATAAAACACCAGAATTTATGATGACTACTTTTTCAGGTTGTATCGCCAACATTTTTATGAATAGACTTCAAGCTACACGTGAGTATACTCGTAGACTGCTACGAAACGGCCGATGGGCTACGGCGTAGACCATTGATGACGTAGATAGACTGTAGACAGCTCTACGTTGCCTACGAAATTCTCGCAACTTTTATCATCGAATTCATAAAAGTAGAGACGGATTAGACTAATGAAGAAATGAATATTCTTGGACATTTTACATTTCAGACAAATATCTATGCTTGCCACACACATATTTTGTTCTCAGAGGAGATCGAACCCACGACCCACAGCACGGAAGGCAGAGCTTTACCAAATCACCGACTAAACTTCTTTGTTCGATAAAATCTCATTAGTTAAGAGTGAATCTCATATTATTAGTGAGACCTTTTGCTAAAATGATGATATTGAATACCATAAAACAAACGCATTTTCTGAGGGTTGTTTCAAAACACAAATACGATGTTTCCAAGCAGTGTAGTGCTCGGAACTGGTTTACGATTAACAACCGTTACATAAGTATCGGTTTTGGGTCCTTCAAGACTCATAAATCACTGTTGTAATAAAATAACTATTGTATTCTTCTAAATAATGTAGGATTGATCATAGAAACGAAACATATTGTTATAAGCATTGACCATTTTACCATCTTTGTCGAGATTAGGTACGATCAGTCGATCACATTTATGGTTTAAAACGGAACATTTTTTGTGTATTAAATTTTTATTATAGGTTAACTATAGATATTTTATTTTTTGAAAATAATAATTCTCATATTCCAAGTTAACAAAACCCGAGGCAGCAAACCCTCGGAATATTTCACGCTGTAGGTGGCAACTAATTAGCATTTTAAACAAGACATCAACAAACCGTAACAAACGCCCCTCGCAAATATAATAATTAATTTAGTATGACGTAGCACCCGCTACGCCATCGCTACGAACCGCTACGCCGAGCTACATTCACTGCTACGACCGCTACGCTGTGTTTTTAGTAAATTTTAATGAAATTTTGATCGTTGAATTCTATGGTTGAATGGTATGAATGAGGTAGTGCTACAAACTTATCTTTACTCGTTGACTAAAGGCGTTGAAGTCCTGTGAGTACCATGGCGTCGTTGGTTCTTTTTGGCCACGGAACCATAAATGTTTGTGAGACTCTATCTACCATAGTTACGGTTTTACGATGGACCGAAGACATTGTAAAGATCGCAGAACGTCGATAACAATAGGGTTAATATAAAACACTCCCACTTTTTTTCCTGAAAATCTAACGGCATCTAAATGCACAATCTGGACATATCCAGCGGTGAAATTTTTGATGCTGATAATAATGATGTTCCAAAATTATAGTCCGCAAAAAAACAGAAAGCACAAGTAGCGCCATCTAACGGCATTTCTCTGAAGTATTTCTCCACGTAGGAAAATTGTTCGTGTTTAGTTTTCACCAGTCAGCGAGCCGCGCTGTGGGTTCTACACAGACTAGTAATAACGTAGATTCACGACAGAGGGAGTTTTCAATTCACAAGTACATGTTCGTAAATGTGACAATCGTAAACGTATCGTAACGCTAGCGTATCCGATATACAATACGCGGTGACGCTACAACGTTCGGCCGTCGAGCTGGCGTTGACGAGCAATATGATTCCAATACGATAGTTTTACGTAACGCGGCGACTGTCAGATTTGTTCGTGATTACCCCTGACTAGATGAAACTGTGGCGGTGGTTTTATTGGTAAAGTGGCGTTCGGCCCGGTCACCATTTGGATAGGTGACCTGCTCGATAGAAGCATATTCATCTGAGCGAATCCGTGGGAAGCTTATAAGCAGTATTCATCTGAGCTTCCATAGGGACATTTGAGAGTGTGTTGAGCCTCTGCGGTAGGTACCAAATGATTTTAAGTAGGTGGGTTACATCAACCTATGAAATTGAACAAGCCACACAAAGAACTTTTACTAAATATTGACCTGAAATCCTAAAATTCCACTATGGTCCCTACAGTGAAACGCATATACAATTGTGGGCCAAGACAAAGCGCCATAGGTTCGCCGCATAATATTCGTGTACAGGCTTGATTGCAATTTAACAAGTTGTAGGTACATACCAATGGTTATGCTTATGTAGCAAAAACATAACTTATTTATCTAGATACTGGTTTATACGAACTTTTCGCATCGTTCTACTGTGTAGTATTTATGTGTGATTGAGTAAGAGTAGTTCCATATACCTTCTTCTAAAAATATGATGAGTCAATTCTGAAAATATTATTATATTCAAATAATTTTTTTTTCAAATTGGTTTATAGATAACTGAGTTCTGAGTTAACAAACATAAAAAAAATACACCTCTTTTTTTTGACGTCGATTAAAGATTAATTAGTAATGTGTCTGACAGCCATTTTCGACTAAATACACAGTCTACCTTAGATGGCATTCTGAATGATCATAGATTTAATTATTTATTGCACCAAGTAATAACAACAGAAAAGCTACTAGGAAATATGAAATCAAAAGGGGTTACAAAATTAAATTTTATTTAAGAAAGAAAGAAAGAAAATAAATTTATTTGCTCGCGCACTATCGATACCTACCAAACAATCACATTATTATTATAAACTACTTTAGGTATAGGAAGGTACTCCTATTTCCCTAACTATTGCTCTTTACTACTTACTCTCTACTTTATTACTCTGCGTTCCCTACCCTTTTCAAGATATAATTATAGTGCCACACCAAATGGCACACGCTACAACCTACTATGAAGCTTTTAGGAGTAAAAGACAATGTCATTACAACACTATTACAGCCCCTACTCAAAAAGTGTATTACGATGCGTAATAGGCAGCGAATTGTTGAAGCCATTTGCTAGAGTTCATCAATTCATAACCAGAAATTCTAGGAGCTTATGATGATAGTAAACGATGGTAATCTGTATTAGTTATAAATTATAATACGTATGTAAGTATGAAGAAGTTGAAGTTAGAAATTCAACTTCTTCAGGAATTAAAGAAGGCAATTTGGATAAGATCAACATCATAATGAAATAAGTTACCCCAAGATTTTAATGGGAAAAGTGGAAAGAGTACTTTTCGACATAAAAATAACATCTTTGAAATTGCGACCACGTAAAGCAATCGTCAAAGATAAAAAAAAACTTTGCTGAATAGATCGCTTCTTAATATTATTTAAAACATTTTGCTAACATCGTACAAGGCTATCGAATTACCAAAGGCAAAGTTATTCCCGACCTTTTCGCGTAAACGAATCAAAGGTACGACCTACAGGAAATTAAAGTGAAGATATGTACTCACATTTTGAGCGAGATTCATAGGAGCCAGCATTGGCAGCTCGCGTCTTTTTGGTTTCCTCCATAATAGGACCAGCAGTGCGATGAATAGAACTGTTCCAGCTCCACCAATCGCACCCAATATCGCGCTCCATGCGTTCCCATTATCCAATGAAGGAACACCCACCCTCGCTTGAGGGTATAAAACCTCTTTGTTTTCCATCAGGCGCGTGACGGGTGTCATGTCTATTCCCCAATCTGTCTCATCTCTGTTGTCGTAATCCCGCGACGAGGCAAACCACCGCCGCCGGTCTGCCCACAGCTTATCTGTCAGATAACAAAATTAGCAACGTACAATAGCGTTACATCGATCGGAAATTGTAATGGCAGTATCGTATGGGAGTGGATAACATTGTTTGTACTGCGGAAAACTTTTACGATGTCAGACTGAACGTTGTCTTTTACGCTACAAAGTGGGGCGACTGATTGGTAGGTAATTTATATTTCGTAGTACATACACTTTCATACGAGTAAACATACATTCCATTATGTGCTTAATGTGCTTATCCGCATTCCGAGAAAAACTCTGTGCAAAGTCATTTGTATCCTAAGACTCTTTGCAGACTTTCTGATCGGATTGGGCTGCTAGTGCAAACTAGGCCGATACTGAATGGTTGTAATCGCACTCATGCAGACATCTTCATCTAAACTATCCGATCAGAAAATCTACAAGGGGTCTAATAAGCTATCAAGCTACTCGAGTACTCACCTAAGCTTTTACAACGGTAATAAAAGAACGCCTTCAATAAAAAGCTATCCTCGCCTATCGTGCAATCTCAGCTACCACTTATGTAGGTACGGCTCCAGCTTTAACCCATCACATTATGCAGATGGTAAATGGAACCTACTAAGGTTACGCACCAATAAATGTGTGACGCAAACAAAACGTTTAGGAGTCATTTACACTTTAGGTTTTGCTCGCTTTTTCACGTGGCGTCCTTTAGCTAAGGATGAGCTGCTTTTGGCAGAGAAAATTATAATTTCACCCTTCATGGACAATATTGTAATTTACAATGTGTGGGATGTGAACTTAAGAGTTGCTTTTGATGGCGTTGCGTCCTTGCGTACCACCCTATTATTTTTTTGGTGTGTTTTCTAGTTAACCTGTTGGTTGGTGACGCTGGTGTGCTTAATGTACAATAGCTCTTAATAGCTGTTATACGAAGTTTAAAGTCTTTTGAATCTACAAATTAGTTGATATGAACTTTGAATTAGTGGATAACAAGCAGGCGTAGGTATAGACCTACCTACCTAATGAAATAGTGAAAACTTGCTCGTGATAGCGTCTTTGCTGGATGCAGGTGACCAGCTGTTTCAGTATTTTCAGATCACGAACAAGTTTGATATACAAACATCTAACTTACCTATCAATACCCAATTAAGTACATATATTTTTTCGTTAATTTATTCTTTTACTATGCTGTCACCAAAGCAAAGGATTTAAACATCTCAAGAGTTATAACATTATCTAAACTTGATGTCTAAAGTCAATCTTTCTAAACTAGTTCAGGAATATGTAAAATTTATTATTTTTCAATTTTATTTTTTTAAAGGGTTCCCTTAATATTAAACTCGACAAACATAAATATACCTCAAGTACTTACCCATTGCAATTTCCTGAATACTAGAAAGTGTAGCACAAAAGACGCGCGATGGGCGGGCGGGCGCGCGCGACTCTACGTCGGCAGTACTAGCCTATCATTAGCGCTAGGGACGCGACGCAAGTCTCTAGAATTTCTACCCCAAATAACCGGAGCCCGGTAAATAGCCGGAGTAATGTGTAATTAGAATATAAACCGATTTGTAGCAGTGCCTATGAGCTAGCGGCCAGCTCTGAAGATGAAGATCTAAATCCACCAAGCACCCACGATAGTTCGTTTCGTCTAGATTGTAAAACGTCTGGGTGAGCAAAATGACTGGGTTGAAAAAAGTCTTACATCGTCAATATTATTACATCGTCTTGGTGGTACATGGTACCAGTTTCAAGTCCATCAAGTTAAAACAGCAGTAGAAGCACGCATCACTATGGGCTTGTTACACAAAACTGCGATGCGACGTCGCATCGCAAAAACCTGCTAGCTCCCTCTACGCATCTCCCTCTAATTTTCTGCGTTGCGAATTCGCATCGCGTCGCATCGCAGTTTTGTGTACAAACCCTATAAGTCAGCTTGTTTACCCGCCAGGCGCGTGATCTGAGTCGCGATGTTATTGCGTCGCGACACAATCCCAGCTGGATACTAACTACCTACTAGGTATGTACCTACTTACACTCATCGTGTTGTGGCTTTTCATCATCTTGATTGGAACTTTCATGGGCTTCGGGTTAAATAAGATGCGCGTATTAATTACAGTGTTTATACCTACCTAGGTTAGTTACCTATGAAGAAAATTAATTTCTGTAGGTTCACTCATTGAGTCTGCATAAGTTCACTGCTGGGCATGCCTTCTCATTTCCTGTAAGACAATTTTTGACTGTCTCCGTCCATCGACTTCCCGCGATCCTAACAATGTCATCGGTCCATTGGGTCCGTCTGGCCGTCAACGCTGCGCCTTCCAATCCGTAGCCGCCATTCTAAAAACTTTTTTCCCAGCAGTCGTCAGTTTTGTAACCTAATTCTGAGAGCGAACTACTACAGATTTCCTCGTGTTTACATCTAGGAGGAACTGAAAAAAGCAATTTAACTTACGTTGTTCATGAGATGTCATTCAGGATTTCATCAAATAAAGCAAGATAAGCTTGATTGATGTGTAGGAGCTTTCTTGCGGGAGTAGCGCCTCGTCGCGAATCTTAAACAGTAAAACTTGAAATAGCATTATTTTAAAGTCTGCACAATCTACAGTAAAATGTAATTTACATTTACAAGTATCATTTTCAAAAATACGGTTGTGTGGAAAACGGGGCGTGCAGATACCAAGATTGAGATGAACTAAATGTTTCAAACTGAAATTATGTCCGAGATTCCTCACAACTGATTTTAGGTTATCATCCAACATAGCTAAAAACGTCTCAGATCAACCAGCTTTCTTACAAAAAAAAACGCATTTAATTAGGAGCCCTACTACGAGAGCACAGAAAACAGACCAGAAGCACAACGCCGTCAAACTTGTAACATCTTTTTGTTTAGGGGTATGAAGGATCACTTCTATCTGCTTGGTGGTAGTGCACAGCATATCTCTTAGAAGGTACTTACAGAATTATTATTATAATATAGTAGCTGTGAAGGTTCTTCACGCAGAAGCAAAAATTATCAAACCTGAAAAAAAACCAACGCCATCTAGTAGTTCAGTGTAGAACTAACTAAGGAACTGCTTTCTCCTATGTTCAAGAGTGCTAGTAAATTAGAATATTAGTTTGATCGGTTTTGTATAGATAGCGCTATTAAAGTATTTTATTTTATCTATGGTAATTATGTAGGTAGGTACCTAAGTACTGAGAATCTAATCTGCAAAATCTATGATGTTATTAGCTATAAAATAATAAATAATCCAATGTGTGCAAAGTTAAATATAATAATTTTGACTTGTTTGCTTACATTTACCTGAAACTCTATTTTGTACAAATAAACTGTTTAGGTATTATCTACCTACTAAATACGTAATGCAATGAAAAGTAAGGTACACAATATGGATTAATAAACAATACACACTCATGTAGGTACACAATAGGTAGTAAAAAACTATTGATGTAAGTATTAAGTACCTATTATGTTAAAACACTTCATTTCATAATATATTAGCAACTAACATTAAATACTTATTTATTTACACATGCATAACAACTAAGTGTTCACTATTTCCTTGTAGTAATAAGGTATATTTTACTAACATAATTACTATTCTTCAAGAAACTTCTTCTTTCTTATGAAACGGAAATGTTTGTTTATACCGTGCTACTCCGAGGACAATAAACCCTGAAAATACAAAAAAAAAGCAATTATTATTATGATTATTTACTCTAATAGCAGAGAAGCTTGGCAAGACCCACATTAGGTCTCTGAGCCAGTGGAGAACATTATCTAAAATAATAATTTCACATCTCCGCACCTCACATAATAATGTAAAATAGAAACTAACATATTAAGGATTGAGCTTACACCAAACCTGCTCATAGTCTGGACTGACCGCAGATGAGAACAGAACAAAAATAAAATTAAAGGTCAGTGTCGTATGAAACAGTATTTTTATTTTATTTATCAACAATCTGATGCTTCAAATTGATTCTTTACGGTTCACTTTGAATGCTAATATGCAGTTTTTTTATTACAGACTCAACTGCTTATTTTAAGTCCACCATATCAATTAATTATTGTTGTACCTACCCTTCGTAGGTTGTGTGCATGCATCTAACTACTATGTAGGTACTCTAGGTACTACAGATACCAAGAGCAGACTATCTTGACAGTCATAAGCAAAAAATAATGTATACTTGAGAAATAGATATACCTATTTCTTGATAGGTACCTAGTTTAGCAAAAAATAGTGAGTGTAATAGTTATTTACCGAAAGAAAGGCAGGAAATGGTATATTTGCCAGCGAATGTTTTGTTTTTGAATGCGATATTTGCCAGATAACCTCCGATGCCGACGAGCCCGACAGCGCTGGTTAGTCGGCACGCTAAACAATCACGAGGCTTAGCTGCTTCTGCTGTTGCCATTTTGTTAGGTTTTGGCTTTCATTTACAAACAATCTTCATTTAGCGATGATTTATTGCGTTACACACATTGCGTAAGATTTTCCGGACGAGCCGGGCCAACTGGGCCAAGAAAGAACTGAGAAGACAAGAAAGAAAGAAGGTGACAAGAAGTCAACTAAGTCAAGAACAAGATAATAATCACGTCATGTTAACTTACCGTCAACTACAACTTCAACTTCTTTGGTGTATGTATGGGCAGGGCGGCAGGGCATAAAATATTATAAAATAATACTATATAAATATTATAATATAAAATATGAATATTATAAAATAAACCATATTACACATTTCAAAATAGGTTTATTTCATTTTATGGCTTGATGTGGGCTTGATAATCACGTCCACAGAAAACAAATAGAAGCAAAGCAAGACGTCCGGTAAGATATTATATTCTTTGGCAAGATGACAACAAGAGAAGAGATAAATAACGTCACGTCATATTTCATCACGGCTCTAATTTGCTTTGCTTTGTTATTGTCACCGTCAATCTCTAATATTACTGTCAGCGGCGTTGTGACACTGACATTAGCAGTTGTCAATCAAATCCCTATTCCCTACAAATATCCGCGCCGCGTTCAAATGTTCAAAATTGCGCACACTATTTCGAAAAATTTAAAAACGATCAATGGTGCTACATAATAAACCATTTAATTTAATTTCAGCAGTGTGAACCAGAAACAATGGACCACAGTCTTTGGGATAGCTTGTGTTTCGTCGTACAGGCTGTCATTGATGAGAATTTTAAAGAAGGTAAGTGTACCTAACTATTCTTATTTATTACCTGTTGTATACCTATGCCTACACCTTATTTTAAAAATAATAGATGTACCTACTTAATAGGTAAGTACGTACATAACTTTTTCTTGGAAAATTAATTGTACAGATTTAGATCGCACAGTTACAAATATTAGTAGGTAAGCCAAGTTTAATTAATGCTACTTTTGACTTATTTCTCAGAACTTTTTTTTATAAGTGCAACTATGATGGAAATGCCGATGGCCCACCTGATGTTAAGTGGTAATCACTGCCTGCAACGATGCATTGCCTCACTGAGCACGTCCATTATAGATATGCCCTGTGATGCATTACATTGTCTATTACTCTGATACATAAAGACCTGTAATTGCACCGGGACCCATACCCCTTCAAACAGGAATACAGCAATGCGAGCATCTCTGCTTTGGTTGCAGATATACCTACCTACGTACAGCAGAGGTAGTATGTAGGTACATCACCGGAGGAGCTCTTTCACAAGAAATTCCACTATTACTAATGCTGTTCTAGAACTACAAAATCCGAGAGAGCAGTCCGACGAACTTTTTTTGGCAGGATTATTTTTTCTCAATTTTCACATGCATCGTATTTCCGAGGATGTAAATTAAGAGTAGGTAGGTATTCATCTGAAAACGGCCGAACTGCACTTAGGTAGGTAGCTAGAAAGGATCTAACTGACTATTTTGCATTTTTCACAATTGAGATCACCTTCAAAGCCGTCCTGCCACATGTATCGTAGATAAGTACCTATAACCTACCTACCGCTCTAGATTCGTTAGCATCCGATGAATATTCCATCGACTCTACCAACTCTACTCACAGGCTATAACAGTGACAGTAGGGTTACTTTACTTCTAATCATTTATATCTACTTTCTCTACAAGCATAAGCTAGTACATACATAATTTCTTCCTCAGTTTTAACTCTAAAGCAATTCATATTAAAATATTTTCATATTATTTATAACAAAATGCAAACTTACAGTAAAAACTAACACGTTTCTTGAACTAGCTGGAGGCTTAGAGAATCGAGAAACCATTAATGGTACCACACTCCTAGCTAGCACAGAAAACAAAAATTACAGTATTGTAGTTACTACACATAAGTGCGTATTTTATAATCATTAGGTGTCAAATATTTTGGGTCCGAAGAATTAAAAAAAACATTTGCTTCAGCTATTACAATGAAAAATAGTAGGTACCGGCAAAAGGAGCGAGGCACGTAAAATCGACAAAGTTTCAAGATCCGGGCATGTTTACATTTGTGTAAAGTTTTCAGCATCCCGTCCCGCCCTAGACTATAATTGCTTTCATGACCCTACTAGGGCAAACTACGTCCCTTCCCTCCTCACCCACACCTAAACGCACAAAGTAAAAAATAAGTTGTTTTAGGGATTATAATTTACGACTTAGTCAATGATTTAGCCGTTCTCCATTTTCCTAGTGATTCTGTTCACTTCACAATTTCTGTTCAAAGTTTGCTCTACCTTATGCCCACCTAATCATTCAGGTTGGTACATCTACCATACACTTTGTCGTTGGCTTTGCAATATGAGTTAAATACCTACCTTAGGTATTTATATAGGTAGGTACCTACTTCAGAAGTACTACCAGAGAAAAGAGCGATCGTGGTCATAGTGGGTTCTAATTTCTATTCGATTCATATATAACTTTTGGAATAACGATTAATTAGTATGGATGTACCCACAGAACAGAGAAAAGTAAGGATGTACCTTTGTGCGTTTATTGTTTGTACCATCTTAGCTATAGCTGCTACTGGAATTTAGTATGGTCAGTTACTTAGGTAGAATATAACAATGGGGATCATTAGATTAGTTAGATGCCTAGCTGTGTATTATTAACTTTACGTGTGTTTTAGTCACAAAATGACATTCATGACAGTCTTTTTTAAAATCACTTGGCGTTTTAGTTACTGTTTTAGTAGATCTAGATGTATTTTGAACATAATTTTAAGCACTTAGCTGTGACAAGCGGCACCCTGTAAGCCGTAACTTTTAGTTGAATTATGGTATGATACTTTAAAAAATAATTATAAGACTAGCTAAAGTGCTAATGGCCTCAGTAAGGCGTACTATGAAAAGAAAATTTTGCTCTACCTACCTTCTACAATTTACAAAGCCAACATGTTTAATGCGGCAGTCGTCTTTCGCGCCTCAAACCCGACGCTCGACATTACAGTTACTCTGTACCTTTTAACTACACGACCGACCACGCTTACGAACTATTTTGTTTATAAACACCGCGTCTGTTTAATAAATATGAACCCAAAGTGTGCCTATTTATTGGGCAGCAAGTGTAAAACGCGGTCACCCACATTATAGTTAGTCGCGGTAGGTATAGTTCCCTTACTCCAGGTAAAGTTATTCGTAAACTTATCAGGAGGAAAGTGAATGATAGTCAATGATGAAACATAAACTGCAGTTATTAGAACTGGATTTTTAGTTTGTAGTGAAGTGTATTTACAAACCTAGGATTAGTTTGTGAACTTCCTCTGCAGGTGAGGTTTTTCCGATAATTTTTTTTATATTTTAACAATTTTGTTCTATTTTCAAATAAATGATCCTTACTTAGTTCGTATTATGTTACTACCTTATTAAATAAGTAATAAACACAAAATTGACTAGATACACGGTAGGTACTAGGTAGTGTGTCAACCTGTGGTTTCATGATGTCAACTAAGTTCGGGAGGTAATATTTTTTAAACTAATACTTCATAGATAACGTAAAGCTCCGATGATATATTTATTTAATCTTATTTATAAATAAATTTATATTATTATTTGGCTTTGGTTTATCTCTACTTAGCAAATGAATAATTCATTCACAAATTTAATATGTAGTTTTCACTTTTATCGCGTGAATGGAGTCAATTTTATATTGCGTGTAGGTATGTTGGTAAGTACCTAGGTACCTACTTTAATAACATAACGCGCCGTGAAATTAGTAGGTACATAATTAGTATCTACTTATGTACCAACAGGCACAAATTCATGCGAAATGGCTAACACTTCTAAATTATAACGAAACTTCATTAGGTAGGTACATAATGTTTCTTTTTCAATCACTTATGATTTCATTTGTCTTTTTATGTAATAGTGATTGTAATTTGGTACTTAGGTAATTTTTTACCTTATCTATGTGCTGATGCACATTAGGTACCTACCACTATCTCGTGTTTCTAGTGGGTTTGTATTTGTTTATCCAGCCTTATACCACGTACCTAATAATATTACTTATAATACACTTTTAATATACTCAAATAGTTTTTATTGTCTAAATAAGTAGTAGTAATAAATATAACAGACGATGGTAAACCACGTTTCTTACAGCGCAGCGGTAGGGTAGGTAATGTTTAAATGAACAACCGGAATACGTAGATGAAATAATCCCAAGTAGGGTATATTGTATAATGTAATGTCTACTTATCAACTTATGTAACCAAACCGGGTAACATTATGTCATCCGAGTGTACAATGTATAAAGTCAATGAGCGCATACGATACGCTACGCATTGCCAAGTAGGTAAAAGTGAGTTTACGTTATGTTATGGCACAATGATTGAATTTGTACCTTTGTAGGTCAACAGCATCGTGTATTCGTGACTCTTCAAGGACCAAATCACTTAGAGCCCTCGTTAAGCGTTATTCAGATTTTTTTCTTTTTAAAGGGTAAACAAACAGAATTAGTTCTATTCTAGGTCGGGTAATTTTTAACTAAGAAGTGACTTGACAATTTTAAACTTAATCCTAACCGGAATATGAATCAATTTTGTAAAAATATTATAAAGAACCGTCCGATTTAAAAGATCATTAAAAACTAGGCACACGAGTAGGTGATTATACCTTCGATCAACTATACCTCGATTATACTGACGCACAGCACAATTAACTTGGGCTGCGTTCACTTCATGGTCATTCTAAATCCTGATAAAAAAAACGCACTATCAATAGGTACTCCCCTTGATATTTGGGATTACCCGTCTGTCTGTCTAGCCTAGCGACGAGTAAACACAAACACCAAGCAAAGATTCTGAGTCTATATCAAGTTGTTGAAAAGCAACCATATTTTCGTCATTATTTAGTCAAAGGTTTTTAGAGATTGATAAATTTCCATAAACGTTCATAGTTACCGCACCTTACCCTAATGTTTTATCCCTACAAAATAGTAACCACATATCATTTAAAGTTATTGAGATAGAGCAAGGTTTTTCTTATATCAGTTTTGACAGCAGTTTATTTTCAACATAAATCACATAATATTCCGTGACTAATGAAACCACACCGTCAAGAGACTTTGAGACAATAGCTGTAAATACCCGCTGTTTGATAGAGATGTTTATTTGACGCAAGCAATGACGAATGTCTGAATACGCACCTATAATTAGTTAGGTACCCGCCTATTTGCCTACGTAAGGCTAGGTACGTAGGTAAAGTGTTTCAATGTATATGACCTCTACCTAGACAGACTGTAGAGTAAATAGGTAGGTACCTAATTTTTACTTATCTGGCGCTAAATTGTACCTAAACTGACATTCTACGAGCAATCTAAAACTCGTTTTATAAGCCGATTTTATTTTACGTGTAGTTTTATTAAATTTGCGAGAAAAGCGTGATCTATTTATTATCAACATTCACTCCAGGCATCGTACCTCCTTACCAATATTTAATTATTACCTACTTCTACTTACATAAAAAAAACTTACGAATGCCTGAGTAGATATCACCAAGAGCGATTGCGTCCCACTTAACCAGGTTCCAACGAGTTACCTTTTACAAGTCACAACACTGTCAACTACACTAAATTACTAATTTAATGTGCTAGTCTAATTGACAAGACATTTTATGCTCTACCTCTTTAAAAGTTAGGTTTATTTTTCGATTAGCAAAGCGTGCCACACGTAATTTGTGACGGTGAGTGAAGGTAACATCGTTATGCTATGCTGGTTGAGTAGATGTTTCGTACAATAGTTAGGTGATATTTCACCAAAAATATGTACAGACAAAGCTATGTATAGAGTTTAGCTTTGTCTAAACACAATAATGCGGTTCATGCATTCCCTTCAGTTTTACCATATTCTGAAGGTCAACAGCGACGCGACGACAACGCGACATTGGCTGCTGAAGATTTTAGATTTCATCGGTATTTTTGAAGTATTTTGATCACACTTATTAGCCAAATAATTTTACAAAACTACAACGTTGAGCGGTGAATAAATGTTGTTTATTGTATTTACCTACCTAAGTGTGACGTCACTTAACATCATGTGGGCCATCGGCTTGTTCCACCACTTAGTTCTTGATTAGATTTTGGTAAGGCTTACCACACTAGGATCCACTCTACAGGATGTATTGTGTATAGTAGACTCATCTAACAACTTCGAAAACATTTATACATTCACCAGATGTTATTTAGATACCGAAGATGGTGTGTAGATATATGGAACAATAGCTCGTGAATCAGGAATATTTTACTATCTTGACGTCAATAAATAAATGCTATTCACGTAGCTTCCGCTGGCTTATTTAGGAGCTACAAATGCTGGTGTTCACATGCTCTTTCAATTTATAGATAATTTATAAGTTAAAAAACTGGAAAACCGACTTCAACTCGACTACCAGCTTCATCATCAGATGATGATGACGATGATGACAGTTCATTGGGAATGTTCTAGTCACTATAAACACCACATAAAAGTCACAGGAAAGCAAAATACGCAATTTGGTGCACGTGGTTGGTGTTGATTCTTTAGAGGAACAACTGGTGGGTTTTTGCTTTTCTCCAATTAAATGCGGTTTGAATGTACAAACTGGGTTTATTGACAAATTTAGAAAAATGTAAAAATTTAGGTGTGCACCACAAAGGGTCCATCGTTGCTAGCAGTAAAATGGTAGGCGCTACGCAGCAACTTGGCATATTGCATCGTTGCTAGCAGTAAAATAGTAGGCGCTGCGCCGCGCCGGGCATATTTTTTTCAGTTATTTCTATTTATAACCCAAACTACTCAACCGATTTTGATGAAAATAAAATGGGACCAATCTGGAAGTATATCCTTTCAGATGAAAAAAGAATTTTTGAAATCGGTTCATAAATGACGGAGTTCTGAGGTAACAAACATTAAAAAAAATAAAAAAAATAAAAATAAAAAAAAAAAATAAAAAAAAACATACAACCGAATTGAGAACCTCCTCCTTTTTTGAAGTCGGTTAAAAATAAGGGTGTTTTGATATCAATCACACGGTTTGACTCTGATTTGTCAGATTCTTCTTTTTTGATGAAAAACACTGCAAGAGAATCGCTGTAGTATTAGGTATTGTTATTAACTGTGCGCTCGTGTTACCAACAGAATTGATACCTATGTTTATTAAATGTTTTTATTTCGATATTTTTAATTAGGTATTTTTAATTAATCAACACAGAATAACAAAAGCTCCATTCTCTTTTTATATAAGTTTCTGTAACTTATGGATTGAGAGCTTTTTCTATGCTTATTCTAGATTAAAAGGTGCGACTAAGAATTTTCTCCGAATCACAACACTTTTGTCGTCACCTTCGTTTCCACGTTTCTTTCAACCGTCTTGACTTCCCGCTAAGACATGTTTCTACTTTTGAATACGAATAAGGGATGAAACAAGCTCACGTGTTCCATTTGCCTATAAAAGGGCAAAACTTTGTAAATATTGTTCTCCATGATCCAAGTTATCAGAGAAACCATTTCTGAGCTAGCGCCCCGGGTTCTAAACACTAAACACAGTGAAGACAGCGTAAAAACAAACGCTTTCTCTAGAACCCAACAACGTAGCAACGTCATCAAGATCTCATTATGGATTCTAGTCGTCTTCCTAAAAGACACGGGACGGACCGTGAGTGCACACTCTGCACAGCAAATGGCGACCAATTACGTATCTCTACTAGAAATCGCTCTATCGAAATTAGATTTTAAATTGGAACTGCTCGCTTATTCAGGCCTGGCCGATTCGGCTGACCTATTGACAAATAACGACGTCTAAATATTTATGTTACATATTTTGCCTTGCATCAAAATCAGTTGAGCTGACGACGAAAAATGTATTTTCCTAAATAAAGTACCTATTATTTGGCTTATTATTTGGTATCGCTTTGATTGACGGTTACATCGAGTTCTCTTGAATCGTAGGGGGAGAAACAAGAGGGTACTTACGAATTTTCGAGTGTGGTAACCTTGTTAGCGATCCAATCGAGATCGCATTTCTTTCAGCGGCTTTAGCTCCGAGCTTGAGAATTTAGAGAACTACTTTAGATTATTTAGAGGTTAGCGTGATAGCGCAGTCCAAATGTTTTAGAAATTGTCTTGATCACATACTTTGTAAAGATGATGGTTATTGTATATTATACCTTAGCTATAGTCTATTAGTTTAATTTTCGAATACTGTTCAAAGTGTATTTAGCTTCTTTTTTGACAAGGAACTTTTTGACCGATTCATGACCGTGACTATGCTTTAGCGCAGTATACTGGTGGCCTACCTGGTGGACATTTAAACTTCAGAAAATATAAACTTCTAAAGCACCTATAGAAACCACAGTCAAGTGTCAGTGATAATACGGAAAAACACTGAAATCACAGGAAAGGAAATTTATTGGAAAAGCTAGGGAAATTGCGAGGGTCGCACGGAAATGAAAAAGCATTGAGGATAATCATGCCATCACTCCAACAGTGCGTTTCAAATAACATCGACTGATCGATTTACTTAGGTATTTCGTATTACTAGCATATGAGGTAAAACATTTTTATGAGCGGTTGACCTCGCGATATGATCATACATAGTAAAATCATAATATTTTTAGCTATTTGGTAATCTTACCTTGTTTTTTATGGTGATAAAATCATAATAATTCTAAAAAATGCATTATTTCAATTTAATTTACGAGTATTACTTACTAACTACAATCGATTTCTCGTATAATCACAATACCTACTTATTAGAGGTAGGTACTTATTTACCTACTGACCTATCAATAATATTAAATACATCGACTAGATAAGTGAGTAAGTAATTTTAATATCACTGAAGTGACGCCTTTTATCTAGACGATGTAATTGATAGATTTATCATAATCCTTACTCATTTGAGATTATTTAGTTTTTACTAGAGTGTTGGCCGTGGGCCGGTGTTGTGAAGTTGATTTTACGTGAGTAAAGGGGTAGGTATAAAATGGAAAATAAAAATAACTAGATTTATACGATTAATTCTGTGGGTATAAGGATTGTGTGCTACGCACATGCTACGCGTTGTCTACGAATTTGTTCTATAATGTTGTAAAATGTAATGTTACTCTGCCATCATAATTTTTTTGCATTTTTACTTGTACTTACATAACTCTCAAGTTATCAAACAATTAGGTACTTAATATAACGACTTCGGTAGCATAATTGGTAAATATGCAGTAAGTGAAAAGTTTCCTAAGGTTTATTAAACTGATAAGTACCTATACCTACTGACTTATTACGAGTATCTTAGCCATTTTAGAGTATATGCGTACATAATTCACGACTGCTCTCATATGGGTGGGCAGAGACAACAGGTTTCCACTGACCATTCTCACTAATATCATTGTTCACAAGTACAATATGCCCTTCAGTTTAGGCCGACTTGCTTTCTTCGTTAGTAAACCCAACAGCAACTAGTTAGGTAGGTACACTAGGTACACTAAAGTTCATACCTATTGCTCCAATAAAATGATAGCCCACAGAATTTTAATCAATAAAGCGCTTAGATAAGCAATCCACTTTCGATATTATATTTTAAACGATTTAATAAAAGAGATAAAACGGCTATTCTAAGGTGATTTTCTTTAAACATAATGGCAATGAGTTTGTACTTAACCTGTCATATAAACTATGCATTTGCGTCAAATGTATGGAAAGGTCTCTGACGAAACCCCACTAAGACATCCTAATTTTTATAATTGTAATTTTTCTCACAGGTAACGGAGCCAGAATTCCACCATGGCTCAAGACAACAGCAATTCTACCATGGAGATGGGCACCAGCGATCAGGTAAAGTTGGAGTACGAATTACGTGTACAGTACGCACAACGGATCTTTATCCCTCTGAAGTTAGTGCAACAAACGATTGTGAATGTACTGTTCTGCGGAAAAATTCACTTAGAGATATACTTTAGATAGTTCTGCACAGATAATTCAGAGGGACAAAGATCCATTGTAACTACTATACTTATAATAACCTAAGAGAAACACAAATTGTTCACAGATTATTACGATAAAAAAAGACCTCGCACTAAGTTTGATGTTTTATTTTCTTGAGTTGCGAAAAGTGATTCGCAATTTTTCTCCATGCAAAAATTTCGATCCACTTTTTACGAAAAGGCTCTTTTATTTATTACAAGTATTATTTTAATAGCTAGATACTAAGTACTATTGTTAGTAACAAGATAAGAAGTTAGATAATCCGCAATCAGATGGTTATTTTATTTGATTTCTCAGTTATCTCAATAATTGACTTTTTTATTTGTACGAAGTCTTATTATCCTAGTCTGGGTTTTTTATGACTAAAGTAATGAATTACCTTACTTGATCTAACTTTAAGCTCTAAGCTTTCATGAAAAGCATATAATATAAGCTTTGCAAAGATTGAACAAAGGTGCATATTCTGATGGACTCCCAGAAAAGAATAGGTGAACGTTCCATTCAGATAAACTGAGATAACCCTGAATGTTTGACTCAAAGTTCTAATCAAGGTCTTGACACTCGAGTTACACTGAGAATTCCATTCGATGTGTTCAGTGAGCGTAACAACAGTGAAAAACTACTCGATTGTTACTTCAATATTATAGTACTTTGTGATTCATTGACGAGATTTTTTTTATCAGTGCATTGAATGCTGTGCTTACTTACCGTTTATCAGTCGCGCGTGTCATTCAGTATCGAACACAAGTGAGTTAGTAATGTGAGGATAAGGTGAACTGTGACTTGTATCGAATTTCGTACAATGTTTTGAATTTTTTTACAAATTTTAAAGTAGGTAAGTTAATTTATTGTTAGCCGAATTTTAATAGAAAAGGGAATGAATAATAAGGCAAGTAATATTATTATGTGGATAAAATACGTTACGAACAATATTGTTAGTTTTTACCGGGTTCATACAAGTCATTATCCTCTCGGCCCGCTCAAATGGACGCGCTGTATTTTCCGTAACAAAATAAGATTCCGGATTTATGTTGGTTCAGTTAGTTGTTTAATAAAGGGGAACATTTAATAGACCCCGTGTTGGGAAAAGCGGAAGAATTCACAATTAATCCAGTCTTTCCCTTAGGTACCTATATATTTAGAAAGTGAAAGGAGTAACAATTACGAAGTGAACTGCAAAGAACACACTGAAATGTCTGATCAATGAATGTGTACTAGGTGATTTATTTGTTGTAGTATCAAAGTAATTTCACTATCGATGAAGAGAACAACTTCGAAAATGAACGAATTGTACCTATACCTTTTAACTGTGAGGGAAAATCATTAGTTATTACTAGAAATCACCTAGTTATCTAAGACGATTCTAAATGTTTCTTGTGATTTTATTTAATAAAACGTTTTTGACTTTGATTTTAGGTGCTGGTGCCAGCTAAAAAGAAAAAGACAACGCTCATAATTGGATTCGTTGCGATGCTCGCAATAGTTGGTGTCGCCATTGCCCTAGTGGTTGTACTGTCTGGTAACGAAGGTGGATCGGCTGAGGCTATAGTTTCCACCACAGAAGGCTGGTCGACAGTACTACCTCCATCACCGACGGTGCCTGGCGTTACTGACCCGGGTAACCAAACTACTCCAGCTCCTGACACCACAGTAGCACCTGAGCTAGAACCTCTAGGCCTTGACGAGATCATCAGTGGAGTCTTCTCACCTACATCGTTCAATGCTTCTTGGACATCAGGTATTATTTTACATTTTACTTTAAACTAAGGATTATGGAAGAATTACTTCTAATTAAAGGAATGTTTTAAAATATCGTACCTGTAGTCTGCAAAAAAAAGTAAACAAGAATGTAGAGAAAATTTGGAATAACGAAAAATAATTTATTAAGTTAGTTACTACGAGAGGTATCTCTTGGTGCTATAAAAAGTGAGCAACATACAAAATAGACCCAGAGGACCCATTAAAAGGATCAGCGCTATGTGGCCACGAAAGAGTAGGTACCTACTCTACCAAAATCGATGAGGACTAGACAGAACCTAGTCATTGATTACACGATAGATATTGAATAGTGTTTATACATTTAGGTAAAACTAAAACTCGACTATGGGAAATTTTAGTATAATATAAATAATATATGTCTTTATTTCTGACGTAGCAAATGAACAATGGCGTCACAATGTCGTTTGACACCCCACCTGTCAAAATTTGTTGAGTGGTTGAGGAGCTACATTACAATGCAACATCCCACATTCATAGACTTTTAAACTCATAACCCTTCTTTTGCTCCGCGTAGTCGGGTAAAAACTGGCTTGACGATGATGGGTCAAAAGATAATTTCGTTAGAGGATTTAGCATTTTCATTACCTATCAACATCTTATTTCCAAATTCTGTCTAACAGTGTATTGAGCAAATTTTAAGTAAATTCAAAGAGAATTCGGTACGGATACCTGGAAAATATGATAGTCAAATGGCCTACTATTTTCATGACGCAGAAACATAGCCTCTATATTTTACTTCTTTTTCTTTTTTAGCTATGTTACGATTAATAAATGTCCGGACTCGTGATAAACATCTTATTTCCTACAACATGCATGTTGCCAAGAATGAGATATTACATTAGTATAATTACAACGACACAACCAGTAGACTGGCAGGAACAATAGAGATAATAACGCACTCAAATGTAGAGTAATTTCTTTACACCAGTCATTAATTGCAGGAAGCGACGTCTTGTTCAGAAACGAGAATGGAGACTTGATATTATATGATATTGACACTGACAGTACAACGGCACTTATCGCTAACACATCTGAGGTGAGCTATTCAAACATATTATCATTGTTTTTGTAATGTTTTCTTCGGCAGTTATAAAAACTTTTTGCTGCGCTCGCGCTTTTGAAATCTTAGACTCAAGCATAGATAATGGTCTACTAAATCTGTTGTCATTTCTTTCCGCTGTCATGTAAGTGACAATGACAGCATTTTTTAAAGCTACGCTAAAATGACAGGAGAATGTTTATGGTTTTCTACCTCTTTGGAGAATATAGCCGACGAAATACTATTTCAAATAATCACTAGACACTGCCTAAATTGTCTGACGAAATGACGGACACAGCACAGCACACAGCAGAGGCCATAAATAAGAAGAATAAAGAGATAAGAGATTCTTATTGAGTCTATGCTTGGAGTTTTGATTTAGAATATAGCTTTAGAAGTGGAGTTTGGGAGATTTTTCATAGTGCATCGTTAATTTAAATGCCAAATTGTTTTATGCTTTTACGATCTATGTCATATGCAGTTATGCCGTGTGTACTTCGGTAGGAACTATTTTGCATACTCTACCTGGCTTGAATAAGTAAGTAGCAAGTATTAGGTTTTACAACGATAAACTCCGAAAACTGCGCATTGCAGACAGGAAGCTACTGTGTAATGCATGACGTCTCCTTGCTCTCGGAAAACTGACTCTACATTTCACCCTCGTAACAAAACGATTATTTAAGTATTTACTATCCACTTCCAAATTGTTCGAGTCTGCACACAAAAAATGTATAAACTGGTAACATTGAAGAAAATATTGGTAGTGATAATGGCAAAGATATTTTGTAAGGCCGCTGTAAAATGACAGGGAATTACAGAGGTACACAACAGTAAGCGTAAAAAAAATTGTAGAGCTGGTTTTTAAGATTCGCAAAAAGTGAAGTTGCTATTGTATATCTCTGAGATACGGATTTGATATGCGATATACAGGGTACACAAGTACACAGGATATACAAGCGCAATTTGTTTTAGATATTGCAGCAATCTTCAAGAGTGACGCTATTATCTCCTGATGGCAACCACGTCGCTCTTTCCTACAATGTTAATCCGGTAAGTTCCCTTGTTGAGCACTAAGACATTTTATTGCTATCTTTGCTGTGTGTACACAACACACACAGCAAAGATACAGCAAAAAAATAAGACTTGTATTAGGTACCTACCTACAACGCGGAAAAGGGGATTTCCCTTGTACTTTTTTCCCACTCACCACAATGAATCATGAATTTCGAAATTCTAATAGGGACGGTGCTTATAACAATTTTGAAATTCTCAAAAAAACGAGTTTGGTACTTTTTATACAATAGTAGGTTTATTTATGGGTGAATGAAATCTATTTCAAATAGTTTAAAACAGCAACCAAATAATTTCCTAATTTAGATTGTAGATTAATTTAATTCAGAAGCCCACCGAGCTTAGGTCCACTTGAGTGAACAAACAATCAAACAAATGCAAACATTCTAACAGCTGTAGCGAAATGGGTATTTTCACGGAACATAATGGAACCGTGATCTGAAATAATGAGTTTTTGTTGAAGCCTTTTCATCAAAATCAATTATTTTAATTTCTGTAACGGTTTGCTGAAGTTTGGAAATGTTTGAAAAAAAAAAACGAAATCCAAAATATGAATTTCGCGATCTTCATCAACGAGCAAGATGGCAAGTGATTTCTGAATAGATAAAAGCGCATACGCTTTGTTTGCTTGTTTGTTTCGGTAAATGAGTACCTACTTAACTAATTTTTATTATTTTTAGCGATATTTTTTTTTAAGTTATTCCTGTCGAAATGTGATCAGTAATATACACTGATCAATACGTATTCTTTTTTCTGGTAGTTGCAAAATAGCAGTGTATAATTTACACGGCAAAATAATCCTTATTATTTGTATGCGAAACAAGCTACTTATACAAAAATAAGGTAAATGTATAGTATATTGTTGACATCACATTAATGCAGATACATATGTGTGTACAAGTGCTGTTATCATATCACTTGTTAGGTATAATTATTATTCAGTTACCTCATTCATTCTTTAATTACCTATGTTAATTATTCCAAAGACTGAAGGCATACATACCTACTTAACTACTTACATAGATGCTTTCTTACTACTTTTTACTACCTACTACTTTCTAATTTTATCAAGCGTGCACAAGAAATACTTGCCCCATCTTACATCGTTTTGAAGTTCAGGAAAAACAATGGTTTTTCCTTGAACATTTTCCACAATAAAATTGAGACAATTCCTTTTGTAATCCCACTTACCATTAGATATTCTATCTTCTTCTTCTTCCTGCCCTTATCCCACTGGGTGCGGTCGGCACAACATGTTCTTTGTCTCCATTCTCTCTTTCATTCCTTTCCTATGCATATCATCTTTTACACAATCCATCCATCTTTTCTTAGGCCTAACTCTTCTTCTTCTATATCTATCCACATTCATGACATGACCATTAGGTATTCAATGGCATTCATCTTTTGAATCTGAAACAGGGCATATAACCTTATTACTCAATCAGGCCTTTTGCATCTAACCAAGATGATTTACTTAGCTTACTGATTTACTTATTTTTAGCTTTCTTTGTGTTTTTTTGTAATGTTTTCATGTGGTGTACCAATAAAGAGTTATTATCTATTTACACAGTGTCTCGGACATGGTTTTAGATGGAGTAGGCTTGCACAGCACCTGTACTATCCTCTCAGTCTAGTCGGCTTTATCCACAGGAAAGATAGGTCGATATGTGCGGAGCTGACTAATCCATATTATGTGTTAAAAAATTCTGATAACTGTAAAAATGATCACCAAAGTTTTGATATCCATTTCCATTTCGGTTCACCACAATAACGCTGATTGGAAAATACTACAGCTAATAACATCTCTAGGTCTACAGATACAGTTTCCTAGCCCGCTACTCGGTCATAGACGTTATCTCTGGAAACGAGACTGAGATCTCTCCACTGAACCTACCTGATGATGAAGAGCCCTACCTTCAGAACTTCGTGTGGGGTCCTTCGGGCAATGCTTTTGCGTTCGTCTACCTCAACAACATCTACTATCAGTCCAGCTTGAGTACTGTGCCAGTACAACTAACTACAAGTGGACTGCAGAATGTGATCTATAATGGCATCCCTGATTGGGTTTATGAAGGTATTTTGGACTTTATTTTTAGTTCTGAAAATTCGTAATTCATTATTTTTACAGCACTTTTGTATTTCAATTTATTGTTGTTCAGAGGTCTTATAAGGCTGCGGATCCATCAGAGATTTGCGAGGCAGGAAAACGGTGTGCGAGGAAAAATTCCGCCACTTGCCTGGCACATCTCTGGTGGATACGCAGCCTTATGCTAAGACTAGCAATAAAACTGCAGAATTGGACCTCCGCAAGAAATTTTCACTTTATAATTTTAAATTTTAAATTGGAAGTCTTTGAGGGAGACCTTTGCCCAGCAGTGGGACGAGATAGGTTAAGGAAAAAAAAATATTTTAAACAGGTAGATCAAGCTATGGGTATTCTGGAAGATATCAGAACAGAAAAGCATGTACCTTTCGAACATGCTAGTCTAAACTTAGCTTTAGATAAACTGTTGTTTCGTAACATTTATTTCTTTTATTTTCTGCGTTGCGTGTCACATTTTGACGGCACACAAAATAAATACGGGTAAACTGGGTGGGTTATAGCGTAGGTAACGCATATATTGGTTGTGCTCTACCTTGCATAATGGAGGAACTAGCACTTAGAATCACTTAGAAGTCCGTTAAGTACCCATTAATATGAACAACTATATGGAACCAGCAGTCATAATCAACCTATAACGGACGTGTAGGTTTCTTCCAAGACATGCCACTGAGCCCAGTCTTCGGCTCTTCTCATCCAGTTTCTTGCCCGTTCGTCTAGGCTGTCGCGTGGAACTGGCATCTAGAATCACCTAGTTATATATGTCGATTCTAAATAATCCTTGTGATAAAAAAAATATTTTGTTTGCTAGCTACATTTCCGCCTCACCTTGCCGGAACTCACACCGTTGGTTTCATAGAAAAAGTTGTTCATATCGATGGGTATTTCAACCTCTCGAAGTTTTCGGAAGTGTTCTTAACACACCCTGTATAAGATGATTCCAAAAATCCTTCCTCCGATTTTATCGAATAAATATTATTCTTTTTGCTATGTAACGTTGTTTTTGTTTTAGAGGAAATATTCGGGACAAACAACGCTCTCTGGTTCTCGAAAGATGGAACCAAACTAGCATACGTTACGTTTGATGACAGCAACGTTCGAGTTATGCGGGTTCCGCACTACGGAGTACCAGGCTCGGTTGACTACCAGTACACAAGACATCACGAGATACGGTACCCTAAGGTAAGTACCTGTACTATAGTTTATATTATCTGACAGGCGTCACAGCCCAGTCGGTAACAGCTCTGCCTTCCGTGCTGTGGGTCGTGGGTTCGATCCCCACTGAGAACAAACATTTGTGCGTGGAAAACATAGATGTTTGTTCTATGTCTGGGTGTTACTATGTATATAAGTATGTATTTACAAAAAAAAAGTATATAAGTATTCTATCAGCCATCTAGTTCCCATATTACAAGCTTTGCTTAGTTTGGGACTAGAGGGCGTTGTGTGTAAAGTCCACGAATATTTATTTATTTATTTATTATCTGTGGTGCCTGTAGACGCGCCCTAGACAACTATTTATCTACGGAAAAGTAAACTAAAACAATTTCCGTGTTTTTTTCGGCAAACAAAAAGGACGTGTTTTGTTCAGTAGTGACACAGATAATATAATACTGTACTAGGTTCAAAGCTTTGTGTATCCTGTCATCAAATTTTGTCTTTATCGGGTCAGTGACTAAGGGCGTCTTGCACCAGAATCACTAAACGTATTTAACAGCTAAATCGATTTAAATCTGACGTATTTGTATGACTTGACAACTCGTTAAATACTATTTAAGATGTAAACGCGTTTAGCGATTCTGGTGCAAGCCGCCCTTAAATGTCGTCCCTTCTAACATTAAGGCCAAGGTTCTTTATCTGCACTGTGTACTGTAACACTACATTTTACAATACATAATGTTACCTTACGATGTTTTATAAAGCTTTATTAAAGTAGGTATTAGAAAAACCCATATTTATTTTTAAAAAACTTTAACTATTCTACAAACCCGATTCCCTTCAAACCTCACACAGAATGCGTGCGCGGGTCGGGTGCGCGTTTATTCCTTTGAATTTATATGGACGAAAACATACAGAACGTGAGTGCGGGTTGAAACCCATACAAATTCAAGCACCCGACCCGCGTACGACCCGCGAAGTCAAAGTCAAAGTCAAAATGTCTTTATTCAATAAAATCACAAGGATCATTTAGAATCGTCTTATATAACTAGGTGATTCTAGGTGCCAGTTCCACGCGACCAGAGCCTAGAAGAACGGGCAAGAAACTACGGCCTGGTTCCTAGCGTTTTTTTGTATGATCCCTTTTACAGAGAAATACATAGAACACAAGAATAGCCCTGACATTGCAAGTCGAGTAGTTAGCGAACGTGTTGTGTGTGTTTTGACCTTTATAATCCATAATATGGATACCTCAAATTGCCGTCAGATTTTGAAACAAGCTCGATTATTCACAGCTAATAGCATTTAACCACAAGGTCTCAGCTCAGCCAAATACAAAGCTCTTCCCAAATTAATTACATATCGTGTCGACGACACGGCACAACTTCTAATGGATGTTGTTAGTATAGTTTAACTAGATAAACTACAGTATTTTAAGTCGTTATTTATATCATCCTCAAGTTAACTAAAATAGGTGAAAATTAAAAAAATAGGGTGGGTAGACAACGGTGAGATTATTAGCATAATGAATGAGACATCACAGCTCTGCACACTTTACCGCAAAACCGAAATACTCGCATTACTTGACCACCATCATTAGACCACCTCGCCTTCACCAGGTTTTGTGTTGTGACTAGCACTTTTTTCAGTCTCATGCCTGTCGTGAACAAAATACCTATCTGGTGTTACTCCATCCTTACTTTTTTCAGCAAATATAAATGTAAATATTCGAGTGAGCTTGAGACTTTACGGAGTAGCGACTAAAAATACGATCTGCGATGAACTTAATTTGTTTCGGTTAATTACATCTCTTAACATTGTGCTGAGGCAGCCAGCCTCGAGGGACAAAGGGGAGAGGGGTCCTGAAATAGTCACTATGTCAATGATGAGACTCTGGTTTATTGCGGCTCAGACGAATGCGTAGGAAAGTTAGGGTGACTACTGAAATTAAAACCACAAATTGTAAATGTAATTTAACTACAGGGGTAAAAAATACCTAGAATAAAAAATAAATAAAGTTTTATGACTTGACCCGAGTCACAAAGCCTGAAATTTTCAGTTATAAATAGATAAATAATAAATTACTTTTTTTTATGAAAAAAGTAATGAAACAAGTTGATCGCCCACCACATGTTAAGAAATGACGTCTGCCTTTAACAATGAGGTAAATACTCCACAAAGCAAGTTCAATGAAGACGTGTAAAAAGACGTATACCTAAATAAATTCCAAAACTGGAATTTGGATAAATTGGGTACGACAATTTTTTTTATTAATTGTTTATTTATTCTCCTTTTTTTGCTGGTAAGTAGTAATTGATCCAAAAGCATAATCTGAAGAACCCGATAAGTTTCCAGAAAAATCTTTTTTTTTATTAGACGAATACAAGACCATAAATATACTTACCTACTAAATAATTTAGTAAACCACACTAACAAAAAAACATACTTAGGTCAAAATATTGATAAAATAAAATGTTAATAAAAGTTAACTAGTCCAGAAAAAGTAGGTCTAAGATATTGGTAAAGGTATAAGTTTCGCCGAAAGGTCTCTGATGCAGAAACGAAAACATCAGGATGTAAGGTAGGTACTTACTTTGATATGAGAAACAGGAAAACTTGAGATTAGTTCGGCTTCTCATTACAATTTCGTATGAACAACATCTAACACACATGTACTTATCTGCGTATGATGGAATCGGATCGCACTAAGTTTGCATTAAAATATAGCAAAATTTGAAGACTTTGTGGAAAACACCATCTCTACCGCGTATATGATTTGATAACCTAAGGCCGTGGCCCGATTACGCTGTAAGGACACTCCATATAAAATATATAGAGGGGCGAACTTCTGGCTAACAGTTAGCCGCTCACTGTGAGCGTAATCAGGCCACGGCCTTAGGCTGATAAATCGTCACTCAAGCATAGATTTGAATAGAGATTCTCATACTTACAAAAATCTGCAGTAAATGCGAATACGAGCCTCAGTATGTCCACGAAAATTAAATTAGTCTCACAAATAGTTGATACCAAAATCCTTTTAAGATTCTATACACTGCAGACTTAGCGTGTTATGACTCTAGCTAGGTAGGTAGTTTATAAGATTATTTCGGCATTGAAGAGAAGGATAAAGCTTAATTAAGGTTGCCGTACCCACGTGTTAATTATTGTTAATGTGGGGTTGAGCTCATGTTATTATGGAGTACTTATCAGAAACCAGGAAATGTAGAGTTTTTTATATCAAAACTAAAAGAACTTCTTTGAACTGTTTTATACTCGGAGTTCTGCTTTTTGATAATCTTCAAGACGTTGTTTTGCTCAGTAATATGGTAATATGTTCTACTCTACTTGATAATTAGAAGGATTTATTTACTAATTTAGCCCGCAACTTGAAGTAGCCTATGCGTTAATCCAGGTTACAAACTATATAATATTCTAAGTTTCATCCAAATCGGACCAGTAGTTACAGCGTTTAAACATCTTAACTTTGGCATTTATAATAATTAGTGGGATTTGAGTCGCCAACATCGTATGCACTAGTTTATAGATAGTAAACTAAAAATACTAAATCCTATATCCAGCTAGATGAAATCCAAAAATGAGATTTAAGCTCACGGTCGTCTCTTATGCAAACTATAAAAACAAAAAAAAAATCTTTGGCTTATGACCCCACCCAGGTTTTGCTCCGCATAATTATAATTTATAAATAAGTATACCTATTTGAACGTGATCTAAACACCGTGTACAAGGTGTTCTGCGACCTAAAGTTAACAAGTTTTTGCAACATGGCGGTCTGGGACATATCTGCTACATACCATACCTAAAGATTGAATATCTATTGCAGTTGTATGCAGTGAAAGTATTTGCGAACAGGTTTGGTATAGTACCTAAGTACCACTTGGCACTCGAAAACACGACGGACGTAGGGCCTTGAGTAGTAGCATAGACAAATAAAAAAATAGACCAGCAGACGTTTAGAAAATATCGTAACCCGAAAATGGATTACCTTCAAAGGCGTGAGATGTCGCTGGGTGTATCGAATCGGTAATAAATCAAAACGGTGTTTATTTTCTTGAACCTCTGGCACGCTGACACTATAAGCAGTACGGAAATAAACGTCAGATGGCGCTATTTCTAAATTTTGCAAAGCGTATACCAAAATTCGGTTACAACGCGCGCGACGTTGACAACTTGTGCTATGCAATGTCGAACGAGCGAGATAGAGCGAGTCGCTTGCGTTGCAGTCTGGATGCAGAGCGGCAACAGCGCTCTGGTCGTATCAAGCTAGTAAAATAATAGATGTTTCGATTTTAAACCTGACGCCTTACCGCCAAGTGCGTTTGTAACAAAAAATACAATGATATTATATGAAATCTTAAATGTTTTTAGCTTGATAAAATAAAACATAAAAGGTAGGTAGACTTTTAATTATATATTATTAAAATATTACACCCAATAGGTAGGTGTTTAGTTATGTACTGAAACATTACCATACATTACGAACCATTTAGGTACGAACAAATAAGTTTTCTGCGGGTGGTGCCTAGGTCTTTTGTTCCTAGGCTATCCTGTTCTAGTTTTACTACCTACCTACTTATAAATAATGGTATAGGTATGTCTGAAGAAGGTAGGTAGGTACCTATAGGTATATTTATCAATATAAATATTCTAAAGTAGGTATATGATTGATTCTAAAAATTTCAAGGACGTAGTTGCGTTGCGACTTATCATTAAACTTGGTGGTAAAACGGCTTGTCTACTCATTAGCAGTGCCTTGATCACGAATAAATTTGACAATCGTGAACGTATCGTACCGCTAGCGTATCCGAGATACACTGCGCGGTGACGCTACAACGTTCGGCAGTCGGGCTGATGTTGACGCGCAATATCACTCGAATACGTTAGGTTTACGTAACGCGGCGACTGTCAGATTTGTTCATGATTACCCCTCAGTACCTATTGCCAAGTATCGTCATGCCAGCGCTTCCTCGGGCGGCCGCGACGTCTTCTACCCCCTGGGGGTATCCAGCCTGTGACTCCTTGAGCCCACCTTTCCGCTACTTTACGACCTACATCGGCGATTCCAGTTTTGGAGCGAAGTATTCTGTTCCGAATTCGATCTATTCTTTTTACACCTAAAATACTTCGCTCCATCACTCTTTGGCAAAGTAGTCAGCGACCACGTCTGAGCACCGTAGGAGTGATAAAAAATATATATAAGAAGGTTCAGACTATCGAAAGAAACCACACAAATACTTTTGCATCAAATCTATAATCAGTTAAAATTCGATACCAACAAGTAAAAAAATTGAACAGAATTATAGTCCATAACGGGAAGCACTATTTTCATCACAACCACAACACAACCAATCAACTACAAAACAATAAAATGAAATAATTGTACATGTAAATAAAATCGTCAAAGAGAATACAACACAACACGCAGGCCAATGACACTTTGTATCAAAAAATGACAGTACCGTTCCGTTTTAGCTTACTTGATGCGTGGAAAAGATGAATTTTCTTAGAAAAGAAATGCGTCAATCGTTTTGTACGTTTAACGAAACGTAGGGGAACTGTTTTCTGTGGTTATACCGACCATAGAGTACTGATATATACACACTAATCGAGTTTAGTTAAATTATCGTCAAAACAGCTTGGTGCAAGATGCCACTAAACGTAATTTTGCTAAACACTTTTAACGATTTAAACGTGTTTAGTTAAACGTGTTTAGGCTGAACTTAAACGACATTTCGTGCGTGCAAGCCGCCCTAGGTGTTTTATTTAGAAGGTTCATTTGTTCGTAGTCCAAATATTATGCACAGACTAAAGTGCTGTGCTAAAGCCACCCTAGAATTTGGGGAACGAGTGAGCGGTATGGACTAACAATTTTGACACTATAGTAAACAGACACTGACAGAATTGTGACCTGTCGCAAAAGCCGTAAATCAAGAAGGTGAAAACTTATTTTATATAGACGCCACCTATTAGTAAAGTTATGTCAATAATTTGTACACTATCCTTCAATTTGATGACCACCTAGGTGATCACGCCTAGGTGGCGTGGCGAAAAATATGTTAGATAATCAGTATGAAATAAAATCGTGATAACTAAATAAATGAACACCATTACAGATTCTAAAATAAGGACATAATTTTTGATGAATTTCGAAAATAAATTAATGGCGTTTCTTTGGTTCTAACGGCTACTTGAAGCTTAAGTCGTCGTCGACTGTAGCGTCATCCCGAAATACGCATGGGAACTAGCCGGTTTTGCGAGTCACGCTCTAATATATAGGGTGTAGCAATCTTCGTGTATTCATTAATCGATGGTAGTAGGTACCTTTAGATGAGCGTTTCAACGGAGGGACCATAGTGGAACTTTAGGTTTCTGAGCACCTCAATATTTAGTAGAAGTTCTCAAACAATTGTAAAACTGAACCGGTAATTTGTAAAAGTTACGAATCAAAAGTTATAAGCATTTTAAAGTGGTCCCTCGGTTCCACACATGCAATGCTGGGTTCCAAGGATCTAATCAGTATTCACATCTTCTTTCACTGTCTATATTTAGTAGAAGATTTGTAAAAAAAAACTACTTAATTTCAGCCCTTCTTCTTCTTGCAGAGAGACGAAAACTCGATAACAAAGTGGTCCCTCAGTTCTACATTGACGAAAATGTTTTTGCGGTTTTACAAAAAAACTAACTGGAATTTTTAGTTTCTGAATCAGTCAATATTTAGTAGAAGTGCTCATACAATTTGTAAAATCAATCAGTAATTTGTAAAACTTACCAATCAAAAGTTATAAGCATTTTAATGTGGACTTTCGGTTGAACACTTTCCAAAACGCAAAAGTAACTTTACAAAAAAACTACAAAACTTAGAGACGTGTAATATAGCTTATCATTTAGTAAAAATTTTTACTACACGTCTATCTTATTAATTCTTACGTAAAGCCGTAGGTACTCTGTGGTAAAACTGTGGTCTACTTTCATTGATAAATTGCGTCATAGCTAAATCCTCAGGCACGGTAGATATCCTCTCACATCTCTTGGTACCCAGTACCAACTCAAGATACCTTGTGGAGGTCTAATGTAGGTAGTCAGGGACACGTACACACATGCTCATTGCCGTATTCAAAAGTTTGGCTCATGCTCACATTCATCAAAATATACTACTTTACTTTATTAATTTAGTTATAGCAGTAGGTAATAGAGCTTCATATGAAACAGCTCGTAGGGGGAAGTACCTATTTCTACCGCCAAGCAGTGATAGGTACTCGCATCGCTGTGTTCCGGTTTGAAGGGTATGGGTGCTAGTGCAATTACAGGCACATGTCTCCGAGTGATGGGCGCAGTGCAATGCTCTCGCACTGGACGTGCTCAGTGAGGCAATGCATCGTTATAGGCAGTGGTTACCACTTAACATCAGGTGGACCAACAGATTGTTCCATCATTTAGTTGTAAAATAAAATCATGCAGGATGTAAAAAGGATTACTACCAAAAACATGACAATCATGCGCCTACAGTGGGATTATCCTATCCTGTCCTACTAATATTATAAATGCAAAAGTTTAGATGTTTGGATGTTTGTGTTTCAATCACGTCGAAACTACTGAACCAACTTGGATGAAACTTGGCATATATGTAGTTCGTAACCTGGATCGACATATAGGCTACTTTTTATCCCGAATAATTAACAGGATCTACAGCATAAAATGAAAAAACGGGATTAGCAGCGCCAATTATTAGCAAGAGGATGATGTCATGTCATGCCACGTCAACTTTGACAGGACGTAGTACTACCTCTTTGGTCTAACGACTAACGTTTGACATTCGAGTACGGGTTTGGTGTAATGTCAAGTTTCTCAAAGAAGTATCCGCTCGGTACACGCACAGATAATATAATGTACACGGAAACGGTAATCGCGTACGAAGTCGCGGGTAACTGCTAGTCACCAATAATTAATCTTGTTTGCTACATTGTTTTGGGGGTAGACAAAAGATGTAGAGTTTCTTTATTTGAATTCATTGTAATGTCCATCCAAACGTCTGTGTTCAACACATTGTTTTGTGTTCGGTGTGTTGTATTTGTACAAAGTAATGAAGTGTAGTGACAGGTTGTGTTCTCTATTTCCAGCCGGGTACTACAAACCCCACCGTGTCTGTCACTATACGAGACCTTAATTCTGGAGTGGCAACAACCTATACTGCACCCACCGATATTAACCAGTAAGTTTGTACTTACCTATTCTTTAGTAATCGACGTAATAAGAGACGTTATGCGCGGTTACTATTTGAATAGGTGACCGCTAGTGACATCTGCGCTTCCGTGGTTCGGAGGGCACGTTCAACTATCGGTCCCGTCCCGGCTCTAGCAGTCACGTTTTGGGTGCTATTGACGCCATTACGCGTTACGTAGCGTAAACGTAACTTACATCTGCGTAGCAGTACCGTTAAAGCGGCGACAACGGAGGCCTTAATGCTGCCTAAAAACTCTGTCACTAGAGTTGGCCACTAGCTCATACTAAAAAATAGTAAAATAAAATCCTTACAAACCTCTATCCTACTATCCTACTAATATTATAAATGCGAAAGTTTAGATGTTTGGATGTTTAGATGTTTGGATGTTTGTGTTTCAATCACGTCAAAACTACTGAACCAACTTGGATGAAACTTGGCATATATAGTTCGTAACCTGGATTGACATATAGGCTACTTTATATCCCGAATAATTAACAGGATCTACAGGATAAAATGAACGAAAAGGATTAGCAGCGCCAATTGGCATGAGGATTTCATTGTCATGTCATGTCACGTCAGTTTGACAGGGCGTAGTACTACGTCTTTGGTCTAACGACTAGCGTTTGACATTCCAGTAGGTACGAGTTCGGTGTAATGAGGTCTAATGTCAAGTTTCTCAAAGTATCCGCTCGGTACACGCACAGATAATATAATGTACACGGAAACTGTAGACGCGTACGAAGTCGCGGGTAACTACTAGTTGTTTATAAAACGACATTTGTGTAAGTTTTCTTTGTAATTCTGTATTAATGTATTTCAGGCCAATATTGAAGAAAGTAAGCTTTGTCTCAGACACCTCCATTGCACTGATGTGGTCAGACCGCGCGCAGATAATGTTCAGAGTAGTACTTTGTACACACGGACAAGCCACTTGCTCACAGGTGGGTACAAAAATCGACTTTTTGTGTGTAAAACTGGATTCAGTTTTCCTCATCGCAATATATTATACTGGCTCAACATACCTCTTTTGTCAATATTAGGCATTTGTTTTGTCCGTGTAGGCACTTTATTTCTGAGTACACTACATCAACGTACCTAGTATCTTTTTTTTTAATATAAAATTAAAATTATTTTACATTTTAACTAAATATGTACTAAAGTAAATACAAGAGTTTCTACATTTGACAAGGAAACGCTAAATAGAGATCTCATAGCTTTTAAAACAATGCTTCTAATAATCGCTTGAAAGCGACAAAGAGAATATAAACACAATTACTATTAAGACGTGTACATAGAAAAATACCTGGTCCTATGAATTAGAATTATTATTTACTAAATCATATGGTGCTTACATAAAGTATTTGTATACATTTTCAGATTTACCAGTACACGGAGTCAAATGGATGGATCGAAAATATTCCTCTCTTCTTCAATACCCTAGGAAACTCCTTTATCACTATTTTACCACAGGTATGTTACATTTACTTTGGTAAATATTGTACCTAATAATGTTATTACTATGCCACACCTTGAATACCTTTATCAATATAATTTGAACGTTGTGGATTTGGTTGATACCAATTTTATTTGTTTTTTATAAGGTTATTTACCCTTCCATTGTGCCCTTAGCCAAAATGAGCGCTTGAAATAGTAGAGCCATGCTCTACAAAAACGTGTTACGTTTTTATTGAAACCTTTGTTCTGTTTTAATTTTCTAATCGTCATGCTGAGTGCCACTAGATGGAAAATAAATCGTAAAATTTAATTTTCAGTCAGTAAACGGAATTTTGTACAAGCAAATCGTGCAAGTATCGGACTCAAATGCCGAAATGTGGACCAACCAGGGCCGCACCAACTTTGCACACACAGTCGCAGAGATCTTACTGTGGACCCCTGAAGATATAATGTAAGTCAGAATTTATTATATAAAAATATTGCAAAATATCTTTATAAGTAGGTAGGTAGGTATCCGAAACAAAAAAAATCCCACTAATATTATAAATGTCAAAGTTTAGATGTTTGGATATTTGTGTTTCAATCTACTAGTCCGATTTGGATGAAACTTGGAATACATATAGTTCGTAGCCTGGATTAACACATATAGAAAATCAACTGGATAAAACGCGGACGAAGTCCCTAGTCTGCTATAACTTTGCGCATTTACCATCACTCATCATCACTTACCATCAGGTGAGATTGCGGTCAAACGTTTGTCTATAATGCAGGTATATAAAAAAAAATTATGAACGTGAGACAACATTATATTGATTGATAAGTATCCAATCAATGAATCTTGAGACATTTATTAACCTTCGATAAATCAGCAGGCGACCCGTTTATTAGGTGTAGGAACTTAATTACTACTTAGGTAAGTCTATCTTATCTCTTGTCGATTACCAATGTTCAACATCTTTTAAAAACTTTGCATCTACAATTTTAAATAAAAAAATATGCATTGTGATTCATGATAATTTCAAAAGTGAGAAGACAACAACTCAAAGAGATATCTCCGATCAGCTCATTGATTCGGTCAAGATAATATGTTTTATCAACCGTATCGCTTTTATTGAGCATTGTTAACAATATCAAGGGCATTTTTCGCAATTTATACCGGGTGTCGAAAACTTATTTTTTCGCGCTCTCACTGCTGAGGCCCTAGTACAAGTTTACAGTGTAAAACGTCCGAGCGGATCTTTCTTTTTTTCTTCTTCTTTTCTTTCTTCTTTTCTTCTTCTTTTTCTTTTTTCCCGACTGAGCGGATTTTCGGATCGGAGCGAAACACAGACGTTTTACACCGGTTTTATACACCAAAACTCGTACTAGGTTTCTTAGAAAAAGTTGTTTATATTGATGGATACTATAACCATTTAAAGTTTTTAGTAGTGATTTTATTACACCCTGTATAATAACAATAGCGCCTGCGGCAGAAAGATAAGGTTGTAACGAACAAAAGGCATACAAAAGGTACCTACCTAATTTATTAGTAAAAATATTTCAAACGGGTTTTACAACTTTGCTTACTAGTAGCGCCATCTCTTATTACCAAGTTGTTACTTACTGTGAAGGGTTCTACGGGTTCTAGGAACTCTTCTTCTAAACCATTATTAAAACGTTGCAAAATTCAAAGAAAATTTCAAGAGTATTAGATAGAGGTCGCAAAGTTCTGTATTTTTATCCGAAAAGAAGGCTGGGTTAAGTGCCTTGAAGAATGATGAACGCACCGATGAGTATACTTAGCTTAAAATACCATTTACCTATTTTTTTTATGGTGTAAAACAAGTGTTTTATTGCTGTAAAATTTCAGGAACCTAGAAATATATTTTCCCAACAATAGAATAATAAGGCGTTGTACAGTCGAAGACACGTCCACTTATACTGTTTGGACTTTGAAAACTATTAGAACTTGAACGTTGCGAATCGTGTGAGAGGGACGACAGTGTGTTTGTGTGGGACGGGCTGCAAGCGCTGCGCGCGCCTACGCCTATTATTGCGCTCCCTTTCTAACGATTCTCTGCATTGTATATAGCGTAGTTATGGTTATATTATGTGTATAATCTTACCTGTTGCCATGTGTACTAACGCCTTATGTATAGCGATCTAAAGTCATTCAAAGCCTTCTTCTAATTCCAGTTGGTACAAAGCCACACACGAGAACGACTCAGCTGAACAACACATTTACACTGTCGATGCTTCAAGAAACGTTTCATGCTTTACATGCGATATTCGAAGACCAGACGGTGGAGAATGTTTATACAACGAAGCAGCAATCAGCTCTGACGCGTCGACAATCGCTCTCACTTGCGCCGGACCCGATGTTCCTCAAGTCTTTATTTATGATAGTGTAAGTATAAATAATAGATAGTATTGCACGATTAGCGTTTCTTTCTATCGAAGAGAAGACAAATCATACTTCGTCCCTTTCTTTTGTTTGACGAAAACAGAAACAGGACTACCTTTAGTCATTCTTCCGCAGACAAATCGCTGTCTAGGGCGCATCATGCTAGCCCTGCTAATTTCATAGATAAATAAATCATAGGAGATAGGGGTGTGGTGCGAGAGTTTACCGAAAAGACGTCACGTAAAACGCACTTCTTATGATTTTGTAATCTATCACGCATAGTCAATAATGAACTTCCAAAAAATAACATTTTGTACACCTTTTACTACGTCTTTACCATTATGTCTTATTAACTTTCAAAGTTTCATCCGCACAATGGAAGTCAATGCTTACTTCTTGTTATGTAAGCTTGCTGCTCTAAAACTTTACTCTCCAGAGTCTGAAAATATTGTGTTCGAGAACTGTACCTACCTATTCAAAGAGTTACTACCTACCTTTCTTAGATAGGTACCATATCTTCTGTTGTAAAATTGGAACACAGAAAACAATGAGTAGATTTTATCTAACGCGGCTATGTATCCCTGAATACCGTTTGCAAGAACATTGATATATTTTTGGTTAAAATAAATAATTTCCGCCAACAGTTCGTCGAGAACTTACCTAATTAAATGTGATTCTTTTGTAATTATTACACTTATCTTTATATTTTTATAAAATTAGCCCTTTTATGTAATAGTTGTACATGTACATTTAGCTTAAAATAGTACCTACTTCATAGTACAGTACGCACAACGGATCTTTATCCCTCTGAAGTTAGGTGCAGCAAATGATTGCTCTGCGGTGCGGAAAAATTAGCTTACCTCCAATTCAACCCAAAAATGGTGGCAGATACTTCAAAGAGACAATGATCCGTTGTGTCTACTAAAAATTAGTTGTAAGTACATTTAGCTTAAGTAGTTCTTCATAGTACGCTGTTAATTGTAACTCAAAACATGTTTTAGTAACAACTTTTATCTTCTTTGTTGGTTCTGTTTTATAAATCTCTGTCTCTATCTAACTGTTACTCGACCTTAATAAAAAAAACTTTTATTTTACTTCTTTCAGAATGGTACACTCATAAGAGTATGGGATGATAGCGCGTCCACTACTCAATTAATGAACAACCGAGTTCTTCCTACTTCAGTTCGGTTGTCGGTTCCACTCGGGCCGGGACTGACAGAGGCTGATGTTCAGCTGTTCGTGCCAGAGGATTACCTGAACAGAACCAATATGCCGTTGTTGGTTTATGTGTAAGTTTTTTTATCATAAACCTGACATGCATGATCGTCTCGTCCACAACAACGTTAAAAATAAAATTAGTAGAAAATAAGATTATTTACCATGACTTTTCGACCGCTATCAATCGATTTTCATCAAGTTTTTGCAAATTATCTTAATTCAACCAATTTTCAATGTAGATAGATAACTCATTATTGGTTACATAAATACTAAACACTGGTTTTTCAAAGCTAACGCGCTCGCTATCTCATGATTAGATAGGTACGCATTGATCTAAACAAATTGCGATGAATTTACTTTATAACTACACCATAGATATCTAGTCATTAGCCTTGTCAAAAATGTTTTTGATACCATCCGTTTCAGATTTTTATTATTGATGTTAAACCGGTTAAACTATCATTTGTAATTTTGTAATTACAAATTTGTAATTTGTCAGATTTTAATTGATATTTGTCAAAAAAACTCATGGGTATGAAAGGAAAATTCCATAATGAAAGGAAAAGGAAACGGACCTGCCTCTATAGTCACCTCTCTAGCCTCAAAGGTTTGCTGGAAGAAAACTCTTGTTAGGGTTAAGCTCACCTTTGTACATGTCATCTATTTCTGTCTTTTGTTTATGACCTGTGTTGTGTGCAATAAAGAATTAAGAAAATTTTTCATTATAATTAAAATCATGATCAACCTAAGTGTCAAAAAGGTGTCAGCTCAGCATAGTCTTCAATTGATATGCAATCAAGGGTTCATTGATCTAGATCTAAAATAACCTAAATCAATTTCCTTTCTTCTTCCAACAGCTATGCCGGTCCCGACACGGCTCTAGTCACGAAACAATGGAGTATTGGCTGGGAGTCATCTCTAGTCAGTCGATGGGGCATCGCGGTCGCCCAAATCGACGGCCGCGGCTCAGGCCTGCGCGGAGTCTCCAACATGTTCGCGGTCAATCGCGCGCTCGGCACTGTCGAGATCGAAGACCAGATCAATGTCACCAAGTAAGCTATATCTAGACTCTAATTCTACTCATTCAGTCACGAAACAATCAACTCTAGCTTGTCTGCTGAAGGTTGTAGTGTCACCGCGCACTCGGATATGCTACTGCTATGATTACGATTGTCATATATTCCTGCTGGTGAAGATTTTGGGCGTCTTTTTCAATCAATCGATGAGACTCTTCTAGTCATATTTCGTATCATTTTATAGCAGTTCCTAGGATTTATCAATATTTATCAACCATTTATCAACATTTGACATTTGTTAACATTAACCATTTTGCAACTATGTACCTACTATTTATTTAAATTTACAGAATACCCTAAATAATTATATGGTTTAAGTTTTAAATTTTTGTAATTGTATTATAAACCCTTTTTTAACCGACTTCAAAAAAGGAGGAGGTTCTCAATTCGGTCTTTTTTTTTGTTTTTTTTTTTAAATGTTTGTTACCTCAGAACTCCGTCATTTATGAACTGATTTCAAAAATTCTTTTTATATCTGAAAGGATATACTTCCAGATTGGTCCCATTTTATTTTCATCAAAATCGGTTCAGTAGTTTGGATTATAAATAGAAATAACTGAAAATATGCCTACTGTTGCGGCGTAGCGCCTACCATTTTACTGCTAGCAACGATTGTGGTGCACAGTGCAGTGCACACCTAAATTTTTACATTTTTCTAAATTTGTCAATAAACCCAGTTTGTACATTCAAATCGCATTTAATTGGAGAAAAGCAAAAACCCACCAGTAGTTCCTCTAAAGAATCAAACCAACCACGTGCACGAAATTGCGTATTTTGCTTTCCTGTGACTTTTATGTGGTGTTTATAGTGACTAGAACAATCCCAATGAACTGTCATCATCATCATCATCATCTGATGATGAAGCTGGTAGTCGAATTGAAGTCGGTTTTTCCAGTTTTTTAACTTATAAATTATTGTAGTTGCAAATAAACCCTTTGATTTGATTTTGACTTTTTGTGTAGATACCTTCAAGAAACATATCCATGGCTGGACGCGAATCGCACGTGTATCTGGGGCTGGTCGTACGGTGGCTACGCAGCGTCGCTGGCTTTGGCGCGAGGTGGCGATGTCTTCCGCTGTGCCGCCGCCGTAGCACCTGTCGTCGACTGGAGGTTCTATGGTGAGTCCATCCACAATACAGTCTGAAACAATCCTCAAGCATAGTTCCAAGAAACAGCTTTGAGACTCAAGCATAAGTATTTCCAAGAATAATAAGTTCGAGAGTGTTAGGTACATCCAAATGATACGAGGCTTAGCATATCTTTTTTTTGTTTACTGGGGGAAATCTGCAACCAGACACCTGACCACATTTTAGGGATGCGGCAAGGTGGTGCGAAGATAGCGGACTCGTCAACTCACTAAAACCACCACGGTGGCCGACCTCGATGCTTGACAAGATACTCTGAGTCCTCGAACGACCACGCCAAAGCCCTCATCGCATATCCTATCCTACTAATCCTATCCTATCCTATCCTATCCTATCCTATCCTACTAATATTATAAATGCGAAAGTTTAGATGTTTGGATGTTTAGATGTTTGGATGTTTGTGTTTCAATCACGTCAAAACTAATGAACCAACTTGGATGAAACTTGGCATATATATAGTTCGTAACCTGGATTGACATATAGGCTACTTTTTATCCCGAATAATTAACAGGATCTACAGGATAAAATGAACGAAAAGGATTAGCAGCGCCAATTGGCAAGAGGATTTCATTGTCATGTCATGTCACGTCAGTTTGACAGGGCGTAGTACTACCTCTTTGGTCTAACGACTAGCGTTTGACATTCCAGTACGAGTTCGGTGTAATGAGGTGTAATGTGAAGTGTCTCAAAGAAGTATCCGCTCGGTACACGCACAGATAATATAATGTACACGGAAACTGTAGACGCGTACGAAGTCGCGGGTAACTGCTAGTTGTCAATAAAAGGCACGTCCCGGGAGAACAACACCCACAGTCGCGATCCCAGCACCTACGATGCTAAGGCTGCTCACGCGACAGTGTGCCACCCAGAGTCCGCTAAGTCCACCCAGAGTCAGAGACCAGACGGAGCCCGCACTCAGACCGCCCACAGACCCGAAAGACTCCCTGTATGGCAGGAAGTACCACATGCTAAGCCTCCTTCAAGAAACGCAAGATCAAGATGTGAGCGTAAACCCCTCGGGACGTGAAACATACCTAGGTTCGAGAGTCAAGCTCCAACATCCAGAACTTCTAGAATGATCAAGAATCAAAACCAACGTTGCTGAGTCTTATTTAATTCACGTTTCAGCATTGTTTTTAAATAACAATGAAGGACTGGCAGCTATGGAGAGCAGATAACTACAGAGTCAATGGAAACAAACGTTTAGAGGGAAAGAATCCATTGCGTACGAACTAGAACGACCACACGCAATCGAATGCAGGTCGAATCTATCTCCGTTGTTTAATTTATCTGTGATACTGATACCTGTATTTTAAATAATTTTCTCTCTACTTTATTTTATCTGAAACTTTTTTAAATTTCGATATTTATTTACTATTTCCATTATTTCAGATACTATCTACACTGAACGTTACATGGACGTCCCGAACAATAACCCTTCAGGATACGCTGTATCCTCTCTGTTGACGGATGAAGTCGTAAGTAATTACTATTCTCTCTAACAATTCTAGCCAGTAGCTAACAGACCAACTAAGTAGCCCTGCCGAAGAAAAAAAACAAAAGATTAAAGAGTTAAAGTTGTAGACAAATCTCAAAATCAAAAAAATATTTATTTATTGAAATCAAATGATTTTGTATGCGTGAAGGATTCTAAATGATTAAAATCACAAGGACCATTTAGAATCGTCTTATACAGGGTGGTCCAAACAGTAACGTCCAAAGAAAAATATAAAACACACCCTGGGGCCCTTACTTTGTGATCGAGGCTCACCTAGATACATGTTCACTCGTGTCTTGAAATCATCCAAATTAATTGTACCTACGTATTTGGAAAAACAGAAGTCTGTAAAGAGAAGTACAGTTACAGAATGTACAATCGACCAGACGATGACAGGCGTCACAGCTCAGTCGGTAACGGCTCTGCCTTCCGTGCTGTGGGTCGTGGGTTCGATCCCCACTGAGAACAAACATTTCTGCGTGGAAAACATAGATGTTTGTTCTATGTCTGGGTGTTACTATGTATTATAAGTATAAGTATGTATTTACAAAAAAAAGTATTTAAGTATTCTATCAGCCATCTAGTTCCCATATTACAAGCTTTGCTTAGTTTAGGACTAGAGGGCGTTGTGTGTAAAGTCCATGAATATTTATTTATTTACCAATCATTATCGTCACTGAACAATCGAAAAAACTTCCATATTCCACCATGTGTACATTTTCAGGTTGAAGCGTACCGCAACAAGAGTTACTTCCTAATCCACGGCACGGCGGACGACAACGTGCATTACCAGCATGCCATGCTCATCTCACGGCTACTCCAGCGAAGAGACGTCTACTTCACGCAGATGGTAAGTACCTGATGCACAGTGAAACAGTACAGAATCCCATCACGGCACGACACGGTGGAGATGCGGTCAGGCCGTAACAGCTAATCTAATGCCAAATCTCTACCTATCAATAACAAAATTTTTAACAGAACTAAGTAAGCAACAATTTGTTCTATAGCAACTAGTTTGCTGATTTTTTGTTTAAATATCGAAACGCATCAGTGTACAGCATTCTGAAATTGGAAAGGAAAATTTTTACCTTTTTATGGTTATTCGTTAGTAGTTGATCATCGGCCAAAGAATCAAACTGGTAAAGAAAGACCGACGTTGTAGACACTTACTTACTAAAAAAACTGCGAGCAAGAGATACAAAAATCTTCTCAATAAAAAGTCTAGTACAATAAATTACTACCATAAAAAACCTATCCTAACAAAAACCGCCCTAAAATAAACGTTTCGGAAGAGTAAAAACGATATCATCCCAGTGACTTATTGGTACATTTTGCGGCTACAAACGCAATCGGAGAAAGGTTCGCCATCCATTCCCTTGACACAGGGACAGGCTATGTCCGGTCCAGAAACGACAAGCCGTTTATATAAATTATAGTCTCTTCAGGACATTAGCCCTCTCAGCGAATTGATCCTTCGGTACCTACCCGTATTGCGTAGACCGCCATCTTTCGGTGCCTACTTTAAGTTTACTTAGGGCTAAGGATTCAGTTAAAACAATTCCAAATGAAATAATAACAATGAAACGTGCTCTGAATTATATAAGGTCAGTAGGTACTTAGATAATTCTTTAAAGAAAATTTGGTAGAGATGGTACTCTACCAAATTTTCTTTATGGTTTTTCCTATTGTGTGACATTATCTTTGATCACGCACAGGCATACAATTCGGTGCGTCTCAGCTGTTGACAGGTTTTTTGTCTGCGCGCGTCACTTCAGCACTGCTCAGAAGAGACCACTTTTATAGGAATTAATAGAAATTTCTGGGAAATCTGGTTTCCCAAAAAGTATAAGTAGGTACCTAGTAGAGTTGGGATAGTTAATAGCCAACTGTGCAACTGAATTGGCTTGAAAGTGTTTTTTTTACAATCATAAAAAGTACCTACCTCCGTAATCCTATAAAACTAAGGCCGGGTTCGAGCCACTCCGGATAAAGGATGAGTCACGCGCTACACCGTGCCGGGTCCGAGCCGTATCCGAGTCCAACTTTTGAACTTTATTTATAACGGGATAGAGCTCAATATACAGGTCCACGAAACCACGGCGTCGCGTCGTCGGTCCGCACACAGCCGTGTTTAATGAATCCCGAAATTCAGCTGTAGTGTCATACAAACAGAGTTTCAAATTCAATGATGTCTCGGACACGGCTCAGACCCGGCACGGTGTAGCGTAAGTCATTGCTATTCGTCAGAAAAAATACTATCCGTCTCTACTTTAAACTTGTCAATAACAAGGATGGCACTATTTAAATCTAAAAAATAGCGTTACTTAAGTAGATTCGATCGAAATCTGGCAAAATACAAAAAGAAGGTTTATATCGAGATATTTAGTTGCCTAACACTCTTCTGTGATATTGTTTATATTGTAAATGATCACCAAAGTTTTGATATCCATTCCCATTATGGTTTCGCACTAAGATGGCGGAACGGATGTCAAGAATACTCTTGAGTTCGAATTCTACTCAGGCGAAAACTTTGGAGTAGGTACCTAAGGTAAAACCAGTGTTTTAACTATATTTTGATTGTATGTACTTACAGAGTTACACAGACGAAGATCACGGATTAGTTGGAGTTCGGCCTCATCTCTACCACGCGTTAGAAAAGTTCCTGCAAGAACACATGTTGTAAACATTCTCTTGTCGTATACCGTATTAGCAAGTCAGCATACTAAACTATAACTCGTCAGTACCTAACTGTTAAAAATCTATGTTACTTTTAGACTTGAATACGATTCATACCAAAGTAGGCAGCCCAATCACTTGTGTAGATAAATCTGTAGTCAAGTCATTTATTCCTTAGATACATTTTGTACACTAGTCAAAAGTTTAGACCACAATCGTAAGTTTTTTACCTAAGTACCTACTAATTGTTTAGACTCTGTAAAAAACTACGTTTTTCGAAAACTATAAAAAAACGGAGCACTTATTCCTGAACACAGAATAAGATTTTTTTAATTATCTTTTCTGTGGTCCTAAATGAGCCGTTCGCGTTGTAGGAAAAGTGTAAATAAAACATTACTGAGACAATGAATGAGTGAACAGATAACACATTTTGTTTAAGTTAATTTTGCCTTTGACCAGAAAGTATTTTCAAGGTATTGAATGAATAAAGAGTTAAATCGAGCCAAGGTGAAAGTCGATTTAAAATAACATTTTAAGTATTTCTTCGTTACCTACTTGTTACTTAAAAAGTAATATAGTAATAAGATTACTTCTGAAAATTTGGGGGGCCTTGGACGGTGTGGTTTTTATTACCGCAAAAGCTGTTCACATCGACGAATAAGCCTTCGAAGTTTACGGGAGTGGTCTTATTACACCTTTTATAATGGTATATTATAGAAATCCCCACTGAAAAGTCCCCACCAGTGGGGATTTCAGTTTTTTCCAGAAATCCACACTGGCTACGTCGTAGCTTGCTACGGTGTAGCAGTGGGGATTTCTAATCTATTGAATTGAATTTAAACGTAGAGCACATTTGTTAAATTATTAATGCCTCTAAGTAAAATATTCTCAGGTGCCTAGGTACAATCATTTAGGTATTTGATATCATCTAAAAACTTTTTGATTACTACCTAAGTATTTATTATTGTTGCCAAATCATTAAATTTAAACAGGGTTTACGTAAATTTGTAGATAAAACAGACATCATGTAATATTTTTGTTGATTCTGTAAAATTGTAAATCAAAATAATTTAAGTCGTTTTATTTGGTTTTGTAAATATTATAGGTGTACTTACAATCTACCTAAGTTTAGTACAAAAAGTTTATTAAATGTATTTTTTATACTTTTTTTTAGTTTAATTCAGTATACTTATACCTAAATATTAGCTGCTCGTATAAGTAGATGAAAAAAACATAAATTACGCAAACAAGTACATACATAAAGTTTGTACCTTTTTTATTTAAATGATAAATCTACCAGTATCTATCTACTTTTATTATCAGCGACATGTCAACGAAATCCCAATAAAACTCCTAAAGAAACTTTAATTCTTATGTTAGGCATGTCATTTTTCTTCGATACTTTTTCTTCGATAACGGAAAATAAATAAATGAAAATAGCACCTCTGAGGGGTTGGTCTTATTCCAGACGCTTCGTGTCTTATAAGTTAAAAGCTCTTCTGAGTTTCCATTAGCGGCAAAATAAAAATCCCTTATATCCGGTTCTTTTACTCATAAGATATGTAAGTACGCATTGGTATCTTAAAAAGGAAGATTTTTCCTTGCCTGTACCTTTATGTACCTAGGTACCTAGGTACAGCGAAGTGAAATGGTATTTGGACATCATTTTAACAGTTTTAGCATTAGCCAAATAGTTTAAAACTGAAATAAGAGATAGTTACTAATATCTGGTTTTAAATTATCAAGTTAAAATCAAGTGTCTAGTTATCAAGTAAGCTAGATTTCACTAATATGGTAAAAATGGCAACCAAATTTTTTGATTTCCATTACCATTTTGTTTCGCGGTAAGGGTACCTACCTACAGGTACCTTTAAAATACGCATTGGTATCCTAAAGGAACCAGCGTCATTCGTTCGTCAGACAATCTCCTATCGCATTAGTGACAACTTAGATTTTTTCAAACAGGACCGGTCTATCCTATTTCTGGATGTTACAGAAAACGTCGTAAATGGAGGCACTCGTAAATTGTCAATTCAAAACTCATGGTATTTGGAAATATCAAAAACATTATTAATGTTGAATAATGGTTGAGGACGAGATCAAGAAACAACTTAAAATACTGCGGTAAAACGATAAAACGCCATTTTTGTGTCACTTCTGTATCGTTTACCCCCGTCTTGGACATTGGTATCCACTCAATTTTCTCATCTATATTTTTTATTTTATGATCAAAGATGGTTTAGTAAGTCGTAGTTGAGTAAGTTAGTAGGTTTACCCAAGTTCGTAACCAATGATGAATGGTGTTTTGCCAAGGGCGGCTTAAGTATTAACTGAAAACTGATTTTAAATTAGCTAACTTATAAATCAGAATGTAGTCGTGGTTTACGAGTCTGAAACTTAGCGAAGGCTAACTTTTCCTACAACGATTTTGTTCAAAACCAGCAATAAACCTTTATGGCGGGCCCACGAGTCACCTGGACAAAAAAACATTCATCGTCTGTCAATGTGTAGTCAACCAAGACCACGGATTATATTTTTCCGGTCAAGTAGAACCATGGGTTATTTTTTTCCGGTCAACAAGACCACGGGCAACACTCATTAAAATAAAATGAGGGTCAAGCAGTTAAAAACAATTAGTTTGATTTAATGACGACATTCACAATAGGCATCGGAAATACTTTGGTTCGGTGCCAACCAGCGTAATTGAATTAATTTGAAAGCCGATTGGATCGAATTAACGCTACCTTGAGTGAATACCTAATTTTAATCTGATCGACGATTTATAAAATGTTGGAATAGCACGAGTTTTTATTGAACTAAACAGGATTATTATGCACAGAGGTTTTTAATTTTGCAAGTATGGCCTGAATAGATTATCAGAACCTGGCATACTTATACCTACTTACTTAAAAGATGAAATTTAAAAAAAAAAACAAATTCCAAAACGGGCGAAAGAACAATGATCTTCTATAGGTACATATAAAAAATATTTGTATTATAAACTCAAATATTTTCAAGTCTATAGCTACTTAGATAGCTCCACTTCCACTCAACCTACTCGTACGTCTAATTAGGAAAACTAATTGAGCTAAAATAAAAAATATTATGAGGGCGGAATTTTCCGGAAAATTGTGGCTTTTTCAAAAAATTTAAACCATGTTCTTCATCATTAGGCGCGTCATTCTTTTTACGCGAATACCTTTTCCAAATGAAGATGGATGGTGCTCGGGCTTCGAACAACACTTCGTTAGTTTTCTTCTCATTTTGTTCACTTAATTTTGTATTTAAAACGACAGCTGGTGCGCGAATTTATCAAATCTGGTCGGAGCGGACCAAGCTGAACATTTGCAACTGATGGTTTGTTTAAATATGATTTAGACGTTGTAAGGAAAAAAAAACATCTTGATACTTAGCCCAAAGATTCAGCAACGATCTGAAACCCAAACGAAAATTGCTGGGCGTAAGAATACTTTTTATGCTATCCGTTACCATACATAAAATTGATGTTACTTTGCTGAATTATTTTGGAAGCTTTACCGAGACGAAAAACCTTATCAGTGGCGCGTCTCGTCGACGCAGATAGTGCGACAACTTGACAAATTGGATAGCAGGTGGGGGTTGACCCTTTCTTTTGCCAAACATGATTAGTGGGACGCCTTGAGAACGCTCTCCAGACTTTCTGCTCGTGGAAATTTGCACGAAATGTTTATTTTTATGCTTTGTTTTCTTTTAGCATAGAATATCAGTGTCCTTTAGTCTTTGAAATAATAGAATTTGTAAAAATTTCAGTCAAGAAATCTATTGATTATTTAAAATAACTCTCCATCATCATTTTAACAAGCGTCTTTCTCAGCACTTTGCAGGTTTGCTTTTGACTGTAACTTAGCTTGGGAAAGTCTATTGTAACTTGGACCTACTTAGCTAACTAATACATTTTACCTGACGCAGGCAGCTCTATGTTTTATTCAGTTACGGAAAGAGCGCTGATTGGTAGATACAGTTCTACTAAAATATCGTCACTCTCAGAAACCGGATTTCTTAAATGGATCATACTAACGACGTGACGCTGGCAGAAATGTCCAACTATGGATGATTGCCATAAAAAAAATGGATCATGTTTCTCAACCATTTTACTTTTCGCATCGTGAATGATTCACGATCGATCATGAATCATCCCGGTAAATCTACCTAATTTTTTTCCAACTTGTAAATTATCACTCCACGTAACAAGGTGATTTCGCTTCAAGAAAAAACGATCAGCCATAAAGCTCTTCCACCAGCGCAGCGGCATTATTTCAACATTCTTCATAAAGTTGAGGCCATTGGGAACACCTGTCAACTAAAGTGATGACCTGAGATGTTTGTGTGCAGTTATATAAACGAATAACAAACCATCTCGTTATAACCGGCTAATTACAAAATAAAATATTTGATTTTTAATCCCAATAGGTATAGTGGTTTTAGGTAGGTATAGTGCAGTACTATGCTGAGACGGGGACAATTTTGCCCCCATGCAACCTGACGAGCAAGTAAGCTGTTGTAATTGTATTGTATTTTATTTCTAAGTAATTATGTTCCTATCTGTACCTACTGTATTTATGCTAACTACTGTACATGTATACCTAATTTTGGACAAATAAAAATTTATCTTATCTTATCTTAATGATAAACGAGTATTTTTAACTTAAAACTTAACGAAAGATGTTCAAAATTTTAAGCATCTTTCGTAGGTGAGTAGTATAGGTGTACGCTAGGTACCTACGTAAATAAAGAGTATATATTTGTTGACCTTTTAGTAATTTTTACATAGGTATGTAAGATTTATTCAATAATAGAATTGAACCATGAACTACCCAAGGCCTAATCCGCTCAGCTTATGGCAGAAAAAACCGCACAATGAGGATTTGAAGTGAATAGAGATACATATTGGCAAACGTGACTCAATAAACCGATATGTATTGAATGGACGAAGAAAAATGAGTGAAGCACAAACTACAGATGCTACGCGAGTGAAGTAAAGTAGAGATAAAGAATATTGCTCGAAATGGAAGGGAAATAGAGTGGGTGGTCCCGAAGTGTAGCTCAGACTAAGTATACCTATCATATTTCCGTTGCCAGTAAAATACTCGCATCAAGGAATGACACACGCCAATATCGTTTAACGAACAAAATCATAGGTCTAGGTGTCTATGGTTTTACTCGTTGAACAGTTGGTACTTCGGTAGTTTTTACGGTAAATAAAATTTTGGCTATTATCGTTACTGGGATAATCATTAGGTACTAGTAGGTAGGTACTTTACTTTATTTTACATGAAGATTTTTTTGTAATAAGTAATTATCATTTCAGGAAATCGGACACACTATCTCCGGGATGCTCAAACCTCGTATGGATACCACTCGGCAGACGCTCTATAATTTAGTAATCACAAAAGGCAATTTCAATTTTTACAATAAAATTTTCTAATGCTTGATTTCATAGCAAAAGAAATGTCTGTATGTATCGTAGATGTTACAAGATATTTACAGGGAATGTTTTCAAAGTATCCGGTTGCCTGCAAACGTAGACTAGACAAGACAGGCTCTATTGTGATTAAACGGAATGAAATGGGGTTAGCCTGGTTGTAGGCTGTAGATAAAAACTTGCATAATAATCTTGAGTACCTATCTAAGTAAGTAACTTACCACTCTATTAGACTGTCTAAGAAATAATACATTGTATTGGTAGGAGGTTTTTTATGGTATCCATCCTCATCAAGGGTTTTCCTTATATTTTTCAAGAGATTATTATAAAGGAATCAAAAAGGTTAAAACTAATTTTTAGTATCAAAAATTTAATAGCAGAATGTTTAATAGATTTTTTTATTTAACACTTACCAGCATAAATCAGTTTTATGGATGGTAGTGCGTTGACCATGCAAACAACCGAATGGCCCGAAGTCCGGTCAACCGGACTAAGCCAATGGGCAACGCGAGAAATTAAAAACTGACGCTTGTCACAGTAATTTTATTACGAATGTTCAAAGTTCAAATTACAGGAACGTCTTCAACTAATATTAGAGATGATAATAATAGCGTCAGCTGAGAGCAAACAAACTTAGATTGGGACCGTGACTCGTGATATCCACACTTCGGAGAGTTCGGAGGGCAACTTTAACTAATTTCGCAAACTATCGGTGGTGGTGACATACGGCGAGCAACTAGGGAACAACGGCCCAGTGAACATATTTACGCAAGACCGTCTAAGGAGGAAAAGTAGAAAAATTGTTTGCAATTTTGAGAGAATAAATTACGTAGCAAGCAGTTGATTTTACGATCATCAACACCTATTTTCTCTTATGAAAATCGGATCAAGGTTTACAAATTTTTTGCACATATATGATTAAATTATTACATAATTCAGAAAATTACGACTGTGGCAAAATACATCGTTTCCAAATAAAACAACATGAATTCGCGAAAAATTAAGGTCACAAACGAACAGGATCTACCGAAAATTATCGATTTCCACAATTTAAGTACAAAGTATTCTAATTACTGTCGAAACTGTTTGTGTTTAAATAAATTAGCCGAGGTGCAAGTAAGTAGAAGTTGCGTAAATAGAGTTCTGACTATTAAGAACCAGTGTGGTGGTAGGTATGATTAAAAATAACTAATGTATGTAAATAGAATGTTTTACAATTATATTATAAAAGTAGATACCTACCTAAGTAATAAAAGGTAATTTTTACATTATTTAAAAAGTCCCTACAGTATTTAGAAGATTTATATTACAAAAAAAAATTCAATGCATAAATTGGAATAACCCTTCCGCTTGTTGCCGGGGTCCACGGTTATTTTTTTACTAGCAGTACAAACGGTTCAGTAAACAGAACTATCGGCTTATTTCTTGTTGAAAACGTAAGGTTATGTGTTAAAAAGTACAGGTAGTTTTTGAATAGCCGTTGCCTTTGCAGCCACACTGTCAGCTCCGCGCGAGTGGTGAATCATGAACAGGATTAATTTTACTGTGAATGGAAATAAATGTTCAGGTGAAACTTTAATAGAATTGGGAGATAGGCTAACAATACTCTAACACTGCACAATTAACACCTACTTAAGTACTTGTAAATAAGAAAATACAACTACATTAGAGCTTGATGATCCAATCTAAAACTGCACGCCGTTCACTGCACTGTATTTTCTTCTTATTGACATACACCGGGATGTTTCAAAATGGCGCTTGTGATTTTTAATTTTAAATAAAAAAAACTTTGAATGACTGAAGAACGGTCTCGGCAGGCAGCAAAAACCTCTCCGTAGTCTCGATCTATCTATACCCTCCTGAAAAAAAAAGTAGGTAAATAAAGAAAATATAATATAACAGTGGGATCAGAACGAGATGCCGACACTTGCCTGAACGACTACATCCGAGATGTGCTCAACCTGCGCGGCACCAAGTACATGTGCAAGGAAGGCGGCTGCGGAGCCTGCATCGTGGCCGTCACCGTCACGGACCAGGGACGGAAGCGGACCTTCTCCGTCAACTCTGTGAGTTCCTTCTGCTACGTGGTATTGCTATCAATTGATCACTAAAAACTTTGTCTGCACTACTTGGCTCATAGTTACAACTTATCACAATAAATACCTAACGCACTTTGTCTTAGTGCCTGGTGAGCGCCTATTCTGCGCAGGATTGGGAAATAACTACGATAGAGGGCATCGGTAATAGAGGGAAGGGCTATCACCCGGTGCAGAAGACGCTAGCGGAGTACAATGGAACCCAGTGTGGATACTGCAGCCCTGGCTGGGTCATGAGCATGTACAGGTCAGTACCATAGAACTAGAGTTATTATTGTCATAATCAAAGCATCCAATGGTAATTTTTTCTTTCAAAAATACTGCAGCCTACTTGAAGCCAACCACTACGATCTAACCAAATACGAGATAGAGAACTCTTTTGGAAGCAACACCTGTCGCTGCACCGGCTTCAGACCTATCCTTGATGCCTTCAAGAGTTTTGCCAAAGACGCTCCAAAGCCTGTCACCAAAAATGTTCACGATATTGAAGACCTTAGCAACTTAAGCCTTTGTGCAAATAAAGAATCCTGTAAGAAGAAATGTGAGAGCTGGTGCATTGTCAGCCATAGTGACGCAGAACCTAAAAAGATCAAGAGAATACCACTCAAAGATGGCAGTGTGTGGTACAGGGTTCATGAGGTGAATGATATCTTTGATATCTTTGAGAAGGAAGGCGTGGAGTCTTATATGCTAGTGAACGGCAGTACTGGAAGAGGTAAGATACAAAAGCGTCAATAACAAGTATGGTCGGCCGTTTGATGCTCGTAATACATAATCATTATGATTACAGGCGCATCTCCGATCTTGAAGTTTCCAAGAGTCCTCATTGATATTCGTCCAATAGCGGACCTAAAACGATACATCTTTGACCAGAACTTGGTGGTTGGAGCCGGCATCACACTAACTGATCTCATGACTTTGTTCAAAACCGTTGCTAAGGAAAAGGAGGATTTTTCTTACCTGCAGAAGTTATATGACCATCTAGATCTAGTGGCTCATATTCCTGTGAGAAATGTGAGCAGAATTTTTTTATCGTGTACCTACTTTAATATATATTTGCATAGTTTTGCAATTACAAATTTATCTATGTATATTTTAAGGTGGGCACCGTTGCAGGCAATTTGATGGTGAAACACCGGCAGCCGACATTTTCTTCTGATATTTTCTTGCTATTTGAAGCGGTTGGAGCTACTTTGGTCATTGGTTTGTAAATTTTAAGTAATTTCACTAATAGGTAGTTAAAGGTATTAGTACAAATTATTTAAAGTGCGCTCTACTGTGTTCTCATTAAAAGCAAGAGTTTGAACAAAATGTAAGCTGTAACGAGTACCTACTTATGCATCTAATTTCAGCTGGAAAGGATAAAGCCATAGAGATGAGCCCTGAAGAGTTCATCTACACTGACATGACTGGTAGGGTCATCGTTCAGTTCAAACTGCCACCACTCTCCAAGGACTGCAAGTTTGTGTCTTTTAAAATAATGCCGCGAGCACAAAACGCACATGCTCAAGTAAATGCAGCGTTTTTGTACACATTCGATCACCACGACCAAGACTTGGTGCTATCTGCCAGGATTGTCATCGGTGGGCTATCAGCACACTTCGTGCATGCTCGGAAAACAGAACAGTACGTTGCCAATAAAAAGATATTTACCAACGAGGTACTGCAAGAAGCTCTGAAGATTTTGGATGCTGAGTTAGTTGTAGATGACATAGCTGGAGAAATGAAGCCAAAGTACAGAAGAAAATGTGCCTTAGGGTTGTTTTATAAAGTAAGTGTAATAGAACTTAAAGTTAGCGCAAGCATGTTTAAAATGAGGCTCTTTTAAAAAGGTTTTTGTTTTAGGGTCTTCTTGTACTCATCCCAGACTCTTATCTTAAGCCTCGGTATTGCTCTGGAGCTAGAGACTTCAGGAAAACGAGACCTCTATCCAAGGGAACAGAAGTGTACGATACTAATCCCATAGTTTGGCCAGTGAACGAACCTATGCCGAAGCTAGACGCCCTAGTTCAATGTGCAGGGGAAGCAAAGTATGTCAACGACCTTCCAACAGAGGCCAAAGAAGTGTTTTGTGCCTTTGTAACATCAGATATCGCCAGAGGAGAGTTGGTTTCCATAGACCCTTCAGCAGCAATGGTGAACATTTCATGTCTTGTGAACACAATGTATGCTATGTGGCTTTTTCTGTGGGTGGCGTTGCACCATTCCTACGTCGAAGTTACCATAACCTTTTCGTCAGTGTCGAAACAGCACTGTGTTATAAATGTTATAATCTTCAATTCAATTTGCAGAAAATCCCAGGAGTGCTTGCATTTTTCTCGGCAAAGGATATACCGGGTGATAATAACTTTCTCTCGCTCAAATCTCCTCTACTAAACGTCCCTGAAGAAATTTTCGCTTCAAAAGACATTCGTTTTTACGATCAAGCAATCGGCTTAATTGTGGCTGAGACTGATGTGATTGCACACAGAGCTTCGTTGCTTGTTGAAGTCAAATACAATAAGAATGAGGACAAACCATTGCTAACAATTCATGATGTGAGACTGAAAGACCCTAGTCGAGTGTCGTTGTTTTCTGTAAAACCAGCTACAGACAGAGGATTGAATGTTTCGAAGGTGGTCTCAGGAACAGATAACATATTTGCACAGTATCATTTCACAATGGAAACCTTGTCATGTGTTACAAGGCCCAGTGAGGTAGGCATGGATGTATTCTCTGCCACTCAGTGGACCGACTCTATGCACCTCAGCTTATCTGATGAATTGAAAATGGAGCAAAATAGGTGAGTTTTTGAGTTCCATATTATCGCAGTAAGAAGATACCTACTCGTAGGTATAGATTGATAAAATGTAAGTTATCATTGTTATAATAACTAATGTGATCAATTAAACAATCGATGAGGTACCTACTGATTGACGAATATGTGTTTTAGAATTAACTTGGTGTCCCCTCGTTGTGGGGGTGCGTACGGACTGAAGATCACACGGGCTAATCAAATCGCGTGTGCCAGTGCTTTAGTTACACACCTCATGCACCGGCCCTGCCGGTTTGTTTTAAGCATCCAAGCTAGTTTGCGTATGATAGGAAAACGACTGCCGTGCACACGAGACTTCGAGGTAAGATGGACTCTAAAATTGCCAGTAGATAAACCGATTTCTGTGTTTCTATTCTTTTATAGTTTCAGCAATTAATTATGATTTCTATTCAGGCAGGCGTCAGTGATTCGGGCGAGATTCAGTACATGGAGTACCATCTTTATGAAGACAATGGATACGCGGTTACTGATCCTGTCACAGCTGCAGCTGCACCAGCCATCAAAAACTGTTACGATAGTAGACGGTGGTCCTTTAAAACCTATGATGTCACGACTGATACTCCTTCCAATACTTACGCAAGGTCTCCAGGTTAGAAAATAATAAAAGTATCAAAAATGTCATTTTGTAGTTCTGGGTAAGTACATGCCAAAACTATAATAATTGCTTTTCAATATTTTAGGTTCCCTAGAAGGAATTTCAATGACGGAACAGGTCATGGAGCAGATTTCTTATGAAATCGATCGTGATCCTGTCCAAGTGCGACTAGCTAATCTCAGCCCTGAAATGAATGACGTGGCCGACGTCGTTAGAACTCTCCTGAATGACGGAGAGTACTATAAGAGAAAGGAAGAAGTAGAGACGTTCAACAAGCTCAACAGGTGGAAGAAACGTGGGCTCAGAATAGCTATGATGAGTTGGCCCGTTCCTCTCCTTGTAGATTACATGGTTCTTTTGTCCGTATACCATGGTGATGGTACAATAATGATCACACATGGAGGTATTGAGATGGGGCAAGGTATAAACACTAAAGTGGCTCAAGCAGTTGCATACACGTTCAATATCTCTTTAGATAAAGTGAGATGCAGTCCACCTAATGTTGTTTCAAATCCAAACAACTTCGCTAGCGGAGGCAGCAGAACCACGCAGGCAGTATGCTACGGAGCTATCAAATGCTGCCAAATTATTCTAGATCGTTTATCAGCTATACGGGAAACCTTGAACAATCCCACTTGGGAAATATTAATCGAAGCAGCGTTCATAAGAGGGATCAATTTACAAGCCTCTTACAGAATCAATGCAAATGACCAACAAGTCTATAGATCAGCTGGAGCTTGCTTAGCTGAAGTGGAACTAGACATATTGACGGGAGAACATGAGATATTAAGAGTAGATATTGTAGAAGATGTCGGAACTAGTATCAACCCGGAACTAGATATTGGTCAGGTAAGAGTAGTCGTCCACGCACATTTAAAAGTAGGTACCTTCCCAAATAGTTTTTAGGGTATCTACTAAGGTAAAATCTGTTATCACTTTTAGATTGAAGGAGCATTTATAATGGGTGTCGGTTACTGGACCCACGAAGAACTCATTTATGACGAAAAAACTGGTGAGCTCCTGACTGACCGCACTTGGTACTACCACGTTCCACTCGCTAAGGACATTCCCATAGATTTTAGGGTTCAGCTGCGAAGGAACTCATACAATCCTCTTGGGACCTTAGGAGCCAGAGGTAAGTAATAGGTAGTCATACAAATTGTACGTGTACCTAGTAAACCATACTGGACATAAAAACTTATCGTTGCCTCATTTCACACTTTATTCTATTACAGCAGTAGCCGAGCCTCCTATTTGTCTGGCGATCTCCGTTGTATTCGCGCTGAGACAAGCGTTAGTATCCTCGCGTGAAGAAACTGGCTATCCCAGAAATAAATGGTTCAGCGTTGGTAAGTTTTCGAACGTTCCTAGGTTAGGTACAATACTTAATTACCCTAATCACGCGAACTGCTGAATGGAACGCATTACCGGCATCTGTCTTTCCTGATGTCTTTCTTATGATCCTCTTTAAGGTAAGAATGAATAGGTAGGGGATCTTTGACCATCTTGCTATATTGTCTACTTCATCTAGAGTCTTTATGAAGCAGACAGTGGAGCAAACGCCTAGATTCTAGACGTATTTTCGTGCGTTCGCGAAGTTCGATGTGTATTATAAGACTAAACCACACCGGCATATATGCCGTACCTATAGGTACAGAAATGCTACAGTCATGGTTGGTTAGTATGGTTAGGTGAGTTAATTTCAGTACCTTACCTATTTACTTTACTGCACAATGGTGTAATATTTAATAGTAATAGTGTTAATTTTATTTCAGATGGCCCATTTACTTTACAAGCTAACGTATTGAAGGCTGACTGGCATCTCGAAGAGTTTTTATATAATTAACAATTTGCAAGATATGAAATAGAAAACTTATGAAAATGTAGAAATTACTTGTGTAAACATGATAAATTTTTACTAAATGATTAGGGGCTTCTACTTAGTATATTTAGCTTACTTTTGTTAAACTTTTACACATTTGGGACAGCCGCACGGTTGTAACTGTAAAGATGCTATTTCTTTTCGGGGTTTTCTTTGAATATCGTAACACTGGTGACCATCTAGTGTTGTCAACCCTATCCATCAAATACAAATATTTCTATCTTTGTTTGTGACAAGTTTATAGTAGAGATAGAAATATGATGGCCAGCGTAATCATGAGATGGTGAAATAGGCACATACAATTCAACTTCGTATTAATTAGGTGGGTAATAAACCAAAGCGAATATTATTGTAATTAAACCAAAATAACAATCTCAAAATGACGCTCGGTTGGCAGAACCTATTAAAGGATTAGATAAGATTGGATATGAGTACCTAAGGCAAATCATGTTGAAATACTAAAATGGATTATCTCTTGCAAAACACAATCAATCTATTCCAGACCAATGCATAATAATTACATACCTAATGAATAAAGTATTCGCCAATAAGGCCATATTAAACTAGAACATCCATTAAAGAAAAATAAATAAATAAATAAATATTCATGGACATTTCACACGACGCCCTCTAGTCCCAAACTAAGCAAAGCTTGTAATATGGGAACTAGATGCTGATAGAATACTTATATATATATTTTTGTAAATACATACTTATAATACATAGTAACACCCAGACATAGAACAAACATTTATGTTTGCTACACACAAATGTTTGTTCTTAGTGGGGATCGAACCCACGACCCACAGCACGGAAGGCAGAGCTAATAGCTAATACCGACTGAGCTGTGACGCCTGTCACAATAATGAATTGTTAGGGTGGTTGGCGTCATACACCTGAATTAGAATTTTACAAATTGGTAAATAATTATTATACAGGATGTCCCGGAAATAGTAAGTTAAGCCTGAACGGGTTCAATAAGACCATGAAATTGATCAGTTCTAGGGGTATGAATTCCAAGATTTTTTTCAGATTAAAGAAAACCAACTATTTTTGTATCTTTTTTAAATTCAAGGTCGTGACTCCAGCCGCCATAATAAGTAGTTTTTTTTATTATTAGACGGGAGATGGACGAAAACGGTCACAAAATAGTGGCCACCAGACCACCCGTCCCATGGTCCAATGATATTATAGAACGAGCTGGGAATTAATGGTTTAAACTCGCAATAGACGGGAAAGTATGGCGTAATAAAGAGGAGGCTTATACTCAACAAAGGGGGGAAATGAAAGAAAGAAAGAAGAAAGAAAGAAAATAAATTTATTTGCTCACACTTAACACTACCTACCTGATACCTACCAAACAATCACATTATTATTATAAACTACTTTAGGTATAGGCAGGGCTAAGATGATAATGATGATGATTATAATAGTTATCTACTTTTATTGGGATTGAACTAGGATTGGGCACCTGATACATAACCTCTTAGCTACACACCAACTGTACAAAAGAGTATGAACCATATTCCTTGAGAATAAAAGTGGTTTACCTGTTAGAAATCTTAGACAGTAAAACTTAACAGCTCCCGAGAAAATCCCGAGAGGATAAGATTTAAATTCTAATTTACAAACTCCATTTGCATAATGCGACGTCCAGACGCTAACTTTTAACTTTAAAAAGGAAAATGTTGAAAAAGATTTTAGTAGTTAAGTGAACTACTTAAGTTAGTAAGAGTTAGCTGGTTATGAAAGGAGTTGTACACAGAACGCAAAACCTGAAGTTGAAGAGGTGGTTGGTGTTTGATGTAGGATACGACTTTTCAAATAGAGAAATTATTATTAATAATATTTGCTCGTATAGTAATTACGACTTACCTATCTTGGTGTAGCTATAAGAAGGCATTTTATGACCATTCATTAACCGACTTCAAAAAAGGAGGAGGTTCTCAATTCGGTTGTATGTTTTTTTTTATTTTTTTTTTTATTTTTTTTAATGTTTGTTACCTCAGAACTCCGTCATTTATGAACTGATTTCAAAAATTCTTTTTTATCTGAAAGGATATACTTCCAGATTGGTCCCATTTTATTTTCATCAAAATCGGTTGAGTAGTTTGGGTTATAAATAGAAATAACTGAAAAAAATATGCCCGGCGCGGTTCAGCGCCTACTATTTTACTGCTAGCAACAATGCAATATGCCAAGTTGCTGCGTAGCGCCTACCATTTTACTGCTAGCAACGATGGACCCTTTGTGGTGCACACCTAAATTTTTACATTTTTCTAAATTTGTCAATAAACCCAGTTTGTACATTCAAACCGCATTTAATTGGAGAAAAGCAAAAACCCACCAGTTGTTCCTCTAAAGAATCAACACCAACCACGTGCACCAAATTGCGTATTTTGCTTTCCTGTGACTTTTATGTGGTGTTTATAGTGACTAGAACATTCCCAATGAACTGTCATCATCGTCATCATCATCTGATGATGAAGCTGGTAGTCGAGTTGAAGTCGGTTTTCCAGTTTTTTAACTTATAAATTATTTTATGACCATTCATTCACTGCATGGCCCGATGTCGCTCCACACATCGACAGCTAACTACTCGACTAGCAACGTCAGTGCTATTCTCTTGTTTTATGTATATTTCTTTGTAAAAAGGATCATACAAAAAAAACGCTAGGAACCAGGCCGTAGTTTCTTGCCCGTTCTTCTAGGCTCTGGTCGCGTGGAACTGGCACCTAGAATCACCTAGTTATATAAGACAATTCTAAATGATCCTTGTGATTTTATTGAATAAAGAAATTTTGATTTTGACTTTGACTTTGTGACCACCGGAGCGTGACAGAGACTGCAATAATATGATGATTATTGTAAGTCCTACACTACGCTACGACACCGCTACGACATCTCTACGACACTGCTACGACACTACTACGCTAATTGCTACAAATCTGTTACGAAACAACGCTACCGCTACGCTTGCTACGCAATAGTAAATTCGTAGCATTCACTCCCTGACACCGAAAACCAAGTTCGGTGTTCAGGTAGAACCAACAGCTTGATAACTGGGTTGATATAATAATTAAGTTATTTCTCTCTGATAGTTGTTACTACTCAAACATTTGCTTACGAAATCCCACACGACCTGGAATAAGATATATGTACCTATGTTTAGGTAGGTATCTGAGTACTTGCTATTACTAGCATTGTTGACACAATGATATTGCTCTGGCCCGAGGTTTCAGAATAATTAATGTTTGCTGTAGATCACGTTAATTGAAAGCACTAATGATAAATAAACATAACACGTTATTAAAATAAGAGATTTTCAAATACATTTATGTTTGTTTGGAATAATACGGTATTTACGAAATGCACATGAAATAGTTGAGCTATCTGCAGACCGTTGCAATTGATCTATAGTTAGCTCAACTCAATTTGTCAGGGGCTCAATCGCGCTTATCTTTCACCAGTTCACCCATTACCCTAACACTCACGTTATGAGTGTTTTGTGATGATTTCGTATCGCCATAACTTTCTGAAAGAATAGCGATGGGCCGAGTTGAGATGGTACGATAATGGTTGAACCGTTTATATTATATTATATATTAGGACGATTAGTAGTAGGTAAGGTACCCATCGGAAGCGTGCCTAAGACACTGACTATACATTGCCGCGCTGAATAACAATGCTGATATTATGCCGGGTCATTGTTTGTATTGACCACTTCATATCTTCTTCAATTTGTATAACACGGTATCCACGGATGTAAAATCAGATTTTGTTTTAGATGCTAAACCAATTAGTAATCGTTAAACGATTAAAGGTTAATGTGAGTATAATAATTTCCGCTACTTGTGTTGTAACTGGATTTCAATTGTAACCGATTTCTAATCATTGTATAGTCGTTTGAACGCAAGTGCAGTATGGATCGGATTTATTTTACTGTGAATGGAAATAAGTGTTCAGGTGAGTTAAGATTTACCCTTATTTATTTACAACCTAAGAGACCTTATAGTAAATAAATTTTAATCTAATTCGTAATAGTTTCACTCGATAGGCTGAGCTGAAGCAATACTGAGCATACTATTACGATACTACACACACTAATCAGTAGGTACTCAGGTTCTCACTCACTCGCACTCGAGTCGACTTAAATGTTCTTATATTTTGATTTGGGTAAGAAAAACTATACAGGATGTACCAAACTACAAAAAACTAGTATGTAGAGCCTGAACAGGATGACTCCAGTCACAGTTGTGAGAGAAATAAAGTTATTATTCAGATTCCTTTAAAATATCTTTTTATTTTAATAGAATTTTCAATAAAAAATAAAAAATATATAAAAAAATTATAAAAAAATTAATCATGATTATTGAAGCACTCACCAGCATTTGCTTATTACATAGGATAAGTTTGATAAAAATGGGCTTTTATGGACTAGTGGGATCAGAGCGAGATGCCGACACCTGCCTGAACGACTACATCCGAGATGTGCTCAACCTGCGCGGCACCAAGTACATGTGCAAGGAAGGCGGCTGCGGAGCCTGCATCGTGGCCGTCACCGTCACGGACCAGGGACGGAAGCGGACCTTCTCCGTCAACTCTGTGAGTTCCTTCTGCTACGTGGTATTACTATCAATTGATCACTAAAAACTTTGTCTGCACTACTCGACTCATACTTACAACTTATCACAATAAATACCTAACGCACTTTGTCTTAGTGCCTGGTGAGCGCCTATTCTGCGCAGGATTGGGAAATAACTACGATAGAGGGCATCGGTAACAGAGGGAAGGGCTATCACCCGGTGCAGAAGACGCTAGCGGAGTACAATGGAACCCAGTGTGGATACTGCAGCCCTGGCTGGGTCATGAGCATGTACAGGTCAGTACCATAGAACTAGAGTTATTATTGTCATAATCAAAGCATCCAATGGTAATTTTTTCTTTCAAAAATACTGCAGCCTACTTGAAGCCAACCACTACGACCTAACCAAATACGAAATAGAGAACTCTTTTGGAAGCAACACCTGTCGCTGCACCGGCTTCAGACCTATCCTTGATGCCTTTAAAAGTTTTGCCAAAGACGCTCCAAAGCCTGTCACCAAAAATGTTCACGATATTGAAGACCTAAGCAACTTAAGCCTTTGTGCAAATAAAGAATCCTGTAAGAAGAAATGTGAGAGCTGGTGCATTGTCAGCCATAGTGACGCAGAACCTAAAAAGATCAAGAGAATACCACTCAAAGATGGCAGTGTGTGGTACAGGGTTCATGAGGTGAATGATATCTTTGATGTTTTTGAGAAGGAAGGCGTGGAGTCTTATATGCTAGTGAATGGTAGTACTGGAAGAGGTAAGAATACAGAAGCTTCAATAACAAGCATGGCCGGCGTTTGAGATACTCGTTATCATAATCATTATGATTACAGGCGCATCTCCGATCTTGAAGTTTCCAAGAGTCCTCATTGATGTTCGTCCAATAGCTGACCTAAACCGATACATCTTTGACCAGAACTTGGTGGTTGGAGCCGGCATCACACTGACTGATCTTATGACTTTGTTCAAAACTGTTGCTAAGGAAAAGGAGGATTTTTCTTACCTGCAAAAATTATATGACCACCTAGATCTAGTGGCTCATATTCCTGTGAGAAATGTGAGCTGAAATCTTCTCTCGTGTAGCTCAATACATATTTGGACAGTTTTGCAGTTAAATTTTATCTTTGTATATTTTAAGGTGGGCACCGTTGCAGGCAATTTGATGGTGAAACACCGGCAGCCGACATTTTCTTCCGATGTTTTTCTGCTATTGGAGGCTGTTGGAGCTATTTTGGTCATTGGTTTGTTATATTTTTTTAATTTCACTAGCAGCTGAAGGTTTTAGTACAAATGTTGTGTCCAAAACGAAAACATCCTGTATTATTGCCATTGGACAGTAAGGGTTTGACCAAATATAAGCTGTAATGGGTATTTAATACTTAAACTTACATCAATTTCAGCTGGAAAGGATAAAACCATAGAGATGAGCCCTGAAGAGTTCATCTACACTGACATGACTGGCAAAGTCATCGTTCAGTTCAAACTCCCACCACTCTCCAAGGACTGCGAGTTTGTGTCTTTTAAAATAATGCCGCGAGCACAGAACGCACATGCTCAAGTAAACGCAGCGTTTTTGTACACATTCGATCACCACGACCAAGACTTAGTACTATCTGCCAGGATTGTCATCGGTGGGCTATCAGCGCACTTCGTGCATGCTCGGAAAACAGAACAGTACGTTGCCAATAAAAAAATATTTACCAACGAAGTACTGCAAGAAGCTCTGAAAATCTTGGATACAGAGTTGGTTGTGGATGACATCGCTGGAGAAATGAAGCCAAAGTATAGAAGAAAATGTGCCTTAGGGCTGTTTTATAAAGTAAGTGTAATATAACTTAAAGTTAGCGCGAGCATGTTTAAAATAAGGCTCTCTTAAAAAGCTTTTTGTTTTAGGGTCTACTTGTACTCATCCCGGACTCTTATCTTAAGCCTCGGTATCGCTCTGGAGCTAGAGACTTCAGGAAAACGAGACCGCTATCCAAGGGAACAGAAGTGTACGATACTAATCCCATAGTTTGGCCAGTGAATGAACCTATGCCGAAGCTAGACGCCCTAGTACAATGTGCAGGAGAAGTCAAATATGTCAATGATCTGCCAACAGAACCTAAAGAAGTGTATTGCGCATTTGTGACATCAGATATCGCAAGAGGAGAGCTGGTTTCTATAGACCCTTCAGCAGCATTGGTAAGGGATTCATTTTGTTTTGAGATGCATGTTGATGATACGGTTGATACGGCTCCCAGCGGCAACATCGCATAGAAATAAGGGAAACCGATGTCTCATTTTTTAACTATGAATGGTTTTCTACCTAAAAAGTATTTTTTATCCCTAAAATCAACTTTCAGAAAATCCCAGGAGTGCTAGCTTTCTTCTCAGCAAAAGATATACCGGGAGATAATAACTTTCTTTCGCTCAAGTCTCCTCTAATTAATTTTCCCGAAGAAATCTTTGCTTCGAAAAACATCAGCTATTACGATCAAGCAATTGGCTTAATCGTTGCTGAGAATGATGTAATTGCACACAGAGCTTCGTTGCTTGTTGAAGTTAAATACAAAAAGAATAAGGACAAACCATTGCTTACGATTCATGATGTGAGAGAGAAAGACCCTAGTCGAGTCCAACTGTTTATAGTAAGACCAGCCACAGACAGAGGGCTCAATGTTACGAAGGTCGTCTCAGGATCTGATGATATACTTGCACAGTATCATTTTACGATGGAAACCCTCTCATGTGTTACAAGACCCAGTGAGGTGGGTATGGATGTTATCGCTGCCACGCAGTGGATGGACAGCATGCACCTTAGTATATCGGAAGAACTAAAAATGCAGCAAAACAGGTATGCATAAATCTCAAAATACGAATAAATCATAAGAGTTGGGTGGGTAGGACCTTGTCATATAGAAACCATACAACATTTATTTCATAACTGGTTGATACTCGCGAAGAACTAGCGCCAACGAACTGCAAGGAATACACTAAAAATTTCAAGTCTCTGGGATCAGTTAGTTTAGGCAATACGTTGTATGTCGTCCAGTCAGTCAGGACTTTGATTCTTGTATGTTAGATGTATACTTTCTATGATTTTCAATCATTTGCTTTTAGAATCAACTTGGTTTCACCTCGATGTGGAGGAGCCTATGGGCTTAAGATCACGCGAGCTAATCACATCGCGTGCGCCAGTGCTTTAGTTACACACCTCATGCACCGGCCCTGTCGGTTTGTTTTGAGCATCCAAGCTAGTTTGCGTATGATTGGGAAACGGCTGCCATGCTTGAGAGATTTTGAGGTATGTTGGACTTTTAAAAACTTTGTATTTCTCTTCGATCACTTTACCTACCTATTTCTTACGTTGCCCGTGACTTTATCAGCTTGGTCTGTATTTTTTTATGTTAGATTTATAACAGACTTGTTAGTTTCAAAAAAATCAGCGTTTAATATTAGCTATAGGTATTTGAAATATTTATTAAAAATTCATACTGAAAAAGCAATTGTCTAATAAGTATGAACTTTTGAACTAAGTAGATTTCTAGTTTTTTCTCCTCAGACCTTAATAAAGAAAAGTTTCCAGTCTTTTATTTAGTTGCTCAATAGTTTATTATTATCCAGGCAGGTGTCAGCGACTCTGGCGAGATTCAGTACATGGAGTATCATCTTTATGAAGACAATGGATACGTGGTTACTGATCCTATCTCACCTCTTGCTGTATCTCCCATTAAGAACTGCTACGATAGTAGGCGGTGGTCTTTTAAGATCTACGATGTCACGACCGATACTCCTTCCAATACTTACGCTAGGTCTCCTGGTAAGAAGAAAATTATTACAAAACACGTTATTATATCGAAACTGACAGTGTAATACTATTGACATGGCTGAAATGTGATACCTAGTGGTCAAATATATTGGTATAACAGTTTTATTTTACGTTGATATTATTTCAGGTGCCCTAGAAGCTATTGCAATGACGGAGCAAGTCATGGAGCAGATTTCCTATGAGATTAATCGTGACCCAGTCCAAGTGCGACTCACTAATCTCGGCCCTGAAATGAATGACGTGGCCGATGTCGTTAGGACCTTGCTGAAAGACGGAGAGTACGACAAAAGAAAAGAAGAAGTGGAAATGTTCAACAAACTCAACCGGTGGAAAAAGCGTGGGCTCAGAATAGCTATGATGAGCTGGCCCGTGCCTATCCTTGTAGATTACATGGTTCTTTTGTCTGTTTACCATGGGGATGGTACAATTATGATCTCCCATGGGGGTATTGAGATGGGGCAAGGCATAAACACAAAAGTGGCTCAAGCAGTTGCGTACACTTTAAATATCTCTTTAGACAAAGTTCGATGCAGTCCACCTAATACCGCCTCTAGTCCAAACAACTTCGTCAGCGGAAGCAGCAGAACTACGCAGGCAATATGCTACGGAGCTATCAAATGCTGCCAGATTATTCTAGACCGTTTATCCACAATAAGAGATGTCTTGAACGATCCTACTTGGGAGATCTTAGTTGAGGCTGCGTTCATAAGAGGAATCAATTTACAAGCTTCTTACAGATTAAATGGAAATGACCAACAAGTTTATAGATCAGCTGGAGCTTGCTTAGCCGAGGTGGAACTGGACATATTGACGGGAGAACATGAGATACTAAGAGTAGATATAGTAGAAGATGTTGGCACTAGTATCAACCCTGAATTAGATATCGGTCAGGTAAGGCGTGATAAATCATTGTGTTGCTACACTTGTTAGTCTTGCTACCTATTTTTGTCACATTATTATAGGAATTATCTTACCTACTACAATTTTAAGTCGCTTTTAGATTGAAGGAGCATTTATAATGGGCGTTGGTTACTGGACCCACGAAGAACTTATATATGACGAAAAAACTGGTGAACTACTGACTGACCGAACCTGGTACTACCACGTTCCACTCGCTAAGGATATACCTATAGATTTCAGAGTACAGCTGCGAAGGAACTCTTACAATCCTATTGGTACCTTAGGAGCCAGAGGTAAATATTGGATATTACTACTTATTTAATCTTCGAAGTATTTACCACTCTGTACATACTCGTAGCATCAAGCACTACAATCTAATTTATGTGTATAATTATACCTAAATGTTGAGTTAATATGTTGCATGTTGTGCAGGAAACACTTGTCTTGTCTTCAAGAATCAAAGATCTTAAACCTTGATTCTCTCTTTTGTATTTTTTATGTGTTGTCTCTTTTGGATATCTTACGTAAATAAATATTCAATCTGATGTGTTTCAGCGGTAGCCGAGCCTCCCATTTGCTTAGCCATAGCCGTTGCATTCGCGCTAAGAGAGGCGTTGGTCTCTTCGCGCGAAGAAACTGGATACCCAAGAAATAAATGGTTCAGTGTTGGTACGTGTTTTCTAAACAATTTATTTATTTTCTAAACAATTGATGTGTTGAAACAATTGAACCTTCAGTAGATCTGCCACCACCGGTTCAATTGCAGGCATATGCGATTCAGTGATGTACCGATATAAGATCATTGGATGTACCCAATGCAATGCTACGTGCGTGAGATATGTATTACGTACGTAAGTGATGAAAACGTAAAAAAATGTCGTCTCACTTCTACATTTCACTTGGTAAAAAAAATAAGTTCGACGCTGAAAAAAATCAAGCTCTTTTAGAAAGCCTCATTTCGAATTTATTAACATTATTGTGTATGTGTATTTAGTGTTCATAGATTTCGATTTGATTCGATTTCGAAGAAGAACGATATTGGGTCTTCTGCATCCACCAATTACCTTTCAGTGTACCTATGTAGCTAGTAACCTATTTTGGAGGACATATTTTCCATTTTTCATTGTACCAAGTTATTCATTTTTATAATTAATTTTTTTCAGAAGGCCCATTTACTATACAAGCTAACGTACTGAAGGCTGATGTGCACCTTGAAGAATTTTTATTCAATTAAGGCATAAGTTAGGTATTTGAATTATTTAGATTTTTTAGCCTATAGCTAGAAAACGATTGTAAAAAAAACAAACACGGTTGTGCGGTAATCACGGTGAAAGCTTGTATCTAAGGCCTCTGTCAGCCCTAAGATTATAATAATCCTATTTACTATTACAAATATGTAAATGTAGATTAACAAAAACACAAATATCCGTGATGAACAAAACTTCCTAGTTTATTTTATTTTCTATTTACATATTTGTAATACTAGATTTATTATAATCTTCGGAATGGCTAATAATAGATTTTCTTAAATAATCAAAAAGTGCTTTACTTACCTACTAGTCTATAACCGTTAGTAGGTTTTTCTCGTAGATATTGTTAGATGTTGTGAATTTTCAAAAAATTATGCCGCTGTTAAAAAGCATAAAACAAGCCCAATTTAAAATGACACTTAAAATATCCTAATCAGTTGATCGAAGATCTTAATACTTGATTAAATACATAGATCGAAATACAGTTTTTATTGCAGCCTGCCCAAACGCCACGTTATTCATATTTTTGTTCACGTCACTCTTATTTAACTTCTGTGGTTCACGCGTGTTCATACCAAGCGTAGTATGAACAAGCAAGGTCATAGCTACATTTAGTACTCTGAGATACCAATATTCCTAATGGAGGGTTGCGTGCATGCACGTCGTACTTACATCGCCACCGCCTCACTGAACCGGATGTGACCGTGACTGACATGTCAATACCAATGTCATGGCAAAAATAACTGTGCGCCGGTCACGGTCATGTTATGGTGAGTTTAAAAACATTGAAACAAGTTAGGAATCAGGTATATTTGAACTAAATAACACATGAACATAGTGTCTTCCCTTAAATCCTAAATAGAGACAGTAAGAAACGTGTTAATGAACACGTTCTTAGACTAAGCAATTCTAGCAATATAAGTTAATTTTAAATTACTTATTAGCCCACTTTGTGGCTAGATTGTAATCATATTAGGGTACATCCTTTAGAAATAATGTGCACTAAATAAGGGAAAAATAAGGTATATTTGAATCAGGAAGGTACAATCTGGATCTCTTCAAGGCTAGAGTGAATAGGTGTCTTCTAGACCGTCTTGCTCCATCGTCGGCTTCATCGTCACTATCATCAACTATCAAACCTTAGACTCTCAGGTATGTATAGTAGCAAAATGCATTTCATGTGATTATCAAAATATAACTCACTTTATAACAACAACAAACAAAGATCTACAAATTTAAGTAAGTAGTTACTGTAAGAACTAATAATTTTTCTAAGGTAACAAGTAATTAAATTAAAAACTTAAAAAACCCCCGAATCTTGGACTGATTTTCATTAAACATAGCTAAGAACACTCCTGACTAATTCACCTTTCAAACAAAAAAAAAACAAAATTATAATCGGTTCATCCGTTCGGGAGCTACGTTGCCTCAGAACTTCAGAAGACACACACACACAGCCACGTCAATCCTATAACACCCCGTCGATTTTGCGTCGGGGGTTAAAAACCAAGAACGGCAATATTGGCACAGAAAACTTTACAGTATTAGCCTCTTTACGTCAACACCGCAGCCCTGAAAAGAAAAAATGGTGGGTAGGTTCGTGCAACTCGTTCTGGTGTAACGTGAGTGATTGACAAAGAGAAACGACCGCCCGCCTGTAGGACAAAGAATGAATAACATTGTCGATTTCTCTCGTAAACCTACATTGCGACGTAGGTAGGTGCCTTGTTTTGTGAATTACCTTCTGAAGAAATGCTAAACCAAACCGGTATAAATTAATAAAAAGTATTTGTTTTATCTGGTTTCTGAAGGAATAGGTCTAGAATAACGGAAATAATAAATTATGCTCAGGGAGAGTCAGGACTTAATATTTTATCTAAATAGTCAACTGTAAAACTGATTTTAGTTACAATTTATACTGAGGGATATTCAGACCAGCCCATAGTCTTAGTTTTGTTTTGTTGATAAACGAATATTGAAAAACGACTTGCGAGATGTTTTGTCTGAAAACACGATAAGCGCTTTTAGCGGGAGATTTTTCTCCATACAAAAACTGCGAGTTTCTCGATTCTCACTTTTTGAAAATCATCAAAATAAAACAGACATAAATCAACAAAATAAAACAGCCTTTGTGCCAATAATGAATTTCGCTCGCAATAAAATCGAAGATTTACTTCTCGCTGCAAAAGAAAATGTTTATTCATGTCAGATGCAATATAAATGATCTGCAGGATCTAGGTCACAAAGCTTATTTTGTCTGAGCTTTGAAGTGCAAGCTCATTTACAATTCAGATCACTTCGCTTGGACCAAACGAATAAAAAATTCTGTCGAGTCTACACAACGAAGAGAAATTAATTATACACAGCTACTAAAAAAAAGGTTTTGATTGTTTATACCGTGTTTTACAGTTCTACCAATGTTTTCTTGCCACCCTGTAGAACCTGTTAATTATTATGTATACTAATTATCTAATTATCGCCAATGGGATAAAACTACATAGATACTCAGTTTTATAAATACCAAGTTGTCTAGTTTAATAAAACACGATGAAATACTAAAGAAATACTCTGTAGTCTGGCTAGAAATTCAAATGAGGTTTTTATGTGACACCAGTCCCTAGTTCACAAAGTGCCCTAGTTACTTATTTCTCAGCTGATGATACTAGCAAAGCCCTCGGTTTTGTTTGACCCTCTCTCGGTAAAAGCTCGCAAACAAATGCCTTAGAAGCAGGATTATGTTTCGAGCCTAATCCACACTTAGCACCCTTAAGCCACTAAGCACCTAGAATATTTTCTTTTTCTTCTGTAACCAAGATATATGCTTATCTGTATGCTTTATTTTACTAAAATGTGAAATAGCTAGTACCGAAAAACAAAGCATATTCAACATTATAATCAGGGCTTTGCATCAAATCTAGATGATTATAGGTAATTTCAGCGATATTTACCGCGTTTACCTACCTCCATTATCTCATTTCAAATGACTTCAAATCGTGAAAGTTTAAAAGAAAATCAGCTGGGTATTATTTCTAAAGGAATTATTATAATAATTTGTCGGAAATTAAAATAGATAAAGTATTTTATCTTTGTGTGAGTAGCTACTTACACGTGTAGTTAAAAGAAGTTACGATTCCTCTTTACGAAGTAGATCGCATATAAGTGTGCTTACCTTGAATATTTAATTCAAAACTCTCAAGACGTATTATGTGGATTTCTCTCATGAGTAATTCCCTCGTTATTTCGCTAATATAGAGGCTCCATATCCACCTCCTCGTTGATATTCGCCGCGTCTCCGAAGTATGTTCAATATTGGTGGAGCCAGGACGCGCGTGCTCGGGCTTTTCTTGCGGGTATTAGCAGCCTGCCTTAATATAGCAAACAAGTAAGGAATAGCTTTAAGGCGTATTCACACAGCCCACTTTTTACCACTTTCCAGCTTGTGTCAAGTTGACAGCATGATGGCGCGGTGGCTATAATGCAAACTTGGTAGAAGTAACTTAGAGCGCTCCCACACGAAAACTTTTTGCAGCGATGCTGACGCGCGTTCGCATCGATACAGTCGATTCTGTCGCTGGCTGTATACCTTTTCCCTCGTAACTGACGCGCGATAGTAGCGATGCCGTCGCGCGCTTACCAAACGCGCTATAGCATCGCTGCAAAAAGTCGTCGTGGGCGAGCGGCCTTACATTAGATAATATATTGTACTTAGTAGGTTAACAGGAGATAATAATAGTCTCACTAAAGTCACACAAATAAAAATTATTCATTATTTTGTAGTTGAGTCTTACCTACTGACCTTAACAAAATGTTTTCAAAATTTTCTGCTAACTTAGATGTTTCTGTTTTACTTATTATATGCAAAACAGAAATTGACACGTGAATGGCCTATTTATTAATCACTGTTTACTGAAGGCAAACTATGAAGTTTTAGAAAAGACATAAAATTCAGCACTGATAGAACGTAATGTCTATAAAATATTTATAAAAAACCATGCAAACGTGTCGTTGCGTTTGCTCAGGTAATTAAGAATGGCGGTTACACCCAAAACAAACAAACAAGCAGATTGCTTGTTTTATTTGTGTTGTGTGGTAAAATCTACTGCAGAATCACGTAGTGCATTGTATGCTAGGTGTATCGCTCGCTGTACAAACTGCATACTATAACTACTCTAAGAGTACTTGTGAATAATATTATCCCGCGGTGTATACTCAGATGAATACGAACATGGAGTAAGCACGAATAAATCTGACAATCGCAATCATATCGTAACGGTAGCGTATCCGAGTTACACTGCGCGGTGACGCTGTAGCGTTTGGCATTCAAACTGCTGTGGATGCGCAATGTGACTAGAATAATGTTAGATTTATGTAACGCGATGATTGTTAGATTTTTTCACGCTGGTTTTTAGTAATTTTCACGAATTAAATCTCGAATGAAAGCGTCAACTATGTAATAATGTTCACGTATCTTGACTGTTATCTACAGATATAGGTTATTTTAAACCATCACTTTACATTCACAAAAAAATATTTCAGACTAACTTTTTGAAAGTCATCTAACTTTTTATTCTGTCGGTATTGATTATGTCATTCATTGTGATTTAGTCGTTGAAATCTACGAAAATCCAAATATATTCGATGATCAAACAATTAAATACTCCAAATATGCAATGTTGAAAACGTATCCATGACGCGAAACTCGTGTGGTTTCTGACTTATATAAAAACTTACTCTATGGTTTCTGTAGCCAGTTGTAAGACAAAATGTCTCGTGTTACATCGTTAAAAGTTTCTTCTTTTCAGTAAATTGACAGTCATGCCATGCACAAGTTTCCCCGGAAATTACCGGAAATACCCTCTACATTTTGTCACAGACGCTTCTTCTGTTTGTAACTTGGTCTAGATTATGTTCCAGCGTGTAGAAAGTGGGTGGTTTGGTGTGTTAATTATGTTTATGTACATATCTACTTATTAAATATACAAAACCATATTAGTTCCAGGGAAACGAGCGACGAACGACATGCCCGTGCTACAAAATATGTAGAGTAATGTAGAGTTCTTTTAAAATAACTTAAGAGTGCCTACTTTATTTTACTTTGCTTTAAATAAAATAGGTTTCTCTGAGAGCCCATTCAAGGATTCACTTCAAGTAAATTGATCCGAAATCCCGAATAATTTGTTACGCTAATCCAGAACATTTGGCACGGGAAGCGTGCCATAAATCTAAACACATGCCTTCTTGTTACTTTGTACCGAGTTTTAATACAATATGTAAATTACAAAAGTTTATTCGAATATGGCTTGTTTAGTAGGTTTTACAATTATATTAGGCCCGTTCAAAGTTATATTTGAGCAAGCCTTGGGGCGTCTCGAGAGTCAATCAAAACATCTAACAAAGGTTTACCTGCACGCTTTCTGAATAAAAAACAGGCATTTTGTCTATTTCATAAAACATACCTACTTGTATTTTTAGACCATAAAATTGCATGTGTGTTTATCGTGACGTTCAATCCTTTGGGAACATTACTTGAAATAATAAAATAACCTTAGAACACTGCTTTTTGGTTTGCTTAGTTTGGGACTAGAGAGCGTTGTGTGAAATATCCATGATTATTTATTTTATTTATTTATTTGTACGAGATCTTGAAGTGAATTTTGTAACGCGAGTAGCTTCACTTAGCTTTTTATTTGGAACCTGTCTAGTATTACCGCTTTGAGTGCCTATCTATACCTAACCACCTTTCTGGTTTCCTGAAACAAGCCAAACAGCAGATTATTTTCAATAAAAGCCTTTGCGGAGTGAATGTTTTCTTCAAGTATAATTTGTTGTAAACTTCCCTTTTAGTAGAGTTTTACTTTTTTGCTTAAAAGATAAATATTATTTAAATTGAATGAAAATAAATTCCAATGTTACTTAATTCAGCCGTGCGCCGTGCCATAAGTTAATCTACAGTGGTGGAAAGTTTTCTGCGCCTGGAATGTCGAGATAAGAAAGTTCAAATAACTAAGTAGGTGTACACTACCTACCTACTTCAGGTAAGTTGCCTTTGAGCAGCGTCATGTCTCGCCGTGCAAAGTAGTAGAGGATTTCTTTTCCTCACGATATTTAGAGGCTATTTGAATCATCGGTTAAAGTCCTCAACACATTATTGACCATACAACGTTTTTGACCTTGCACATAAAAATACCTACATAATATGTTTTTGTAAGTAGGTACCAATGTAGGTATTTTTTATGGTCACTGAAAAATAAATTAGTAGATCTATGCTCTTTCTTTATAACAATGGCAACTTATTGTTATCACATGCGCTTTACCGTGCTTTCTAGTAGTGTACCTACTTGTGAAATGACAATTGTTGTGAATTAGCTTAGTACTTAGAATAGATATCCTGTATGGTAGGTGAAGTACTCTAAAAAGTATGACTACATGGATGTCGTCTAACAATCTCAATTGCCTATTACGTAATTGAGTATCTACTGTGGTACCTAGGTACGTAGGTACCTACTCACTACCGTTGGCATTGGTTCGTGAGGCGTAGTATCTACTTACACTACAACATACCTAGGTACAGGTAGGAAGTTGAGTTACTGAGCTGGTTCAATCAATGAAAAGCAAACGTATCGTAAAATTTTATGTTAAAATAAAATACCATCGCGATAAAGACTTATGCAATCCATTACGAACTATAAAACTGTGTTTTAGTGTGCGCTACTATTTATTGCAATGTTCAGTCCTTCCTAATAATATCATCAAGGTTAAAGTTGTTTAAATCGCGTTTGTTTGGTTTGTGCGCTGTAGCTTCACTGTTGTCAATGCCAATTCTACCAGCAATTGTAATTCATATTGTTATATCTGCATCTGTTTTCCACCTGTGATACACTTATGATACTCGGTCAATCTTATCTATGATAAATAGGTATAAACCATTCTTTGTGTGGCACAACATTCCGTTGCGTTTAGTGTTTGTTATAACTTTGTGAACATGCATTCTTCGAATTTGCGACCGATATATATTTTTTCTGCTATCAACAAACAACTAAGGTAAGCTAATTTTAACTCTTCTAATACCTAACTACCTTATAAGAAACTATAAGTTTTCACCATTCAGAAAAACTGAAAAAATATAAAAAGATATCTAACCAATATTTCCGTTCGTTCTCTGTAATTTAGAGTGCAGAGCAGAAGTCAAAAAAAATGTTTTTATTTTTAAAATGCTAAAAATGTGTTTTGGTTCGAGCAGAACAATAACAGCCTCTAGTGAAGCGGTTGGTGTGAAAGAGGATGTACCATTGAAATCATGGAAAGAGATCCCTGGACCATCCGTACTTCCTCTTATTGGTGGATTACGACAATTCCTTCCAGGAGGTAAGATCAAATCATAAAAGATGAACTGGTGACCTTGGCCCCTTATTCGTTCGTAAGTATAATCAAAACTCCATAGTGACACAATTAATACAGTGGACGAAAATCTACAGTGCTGTAGATTGTCGTCCAGTGCAAACTACTTACTAAATTTTTGTTAATTTTGTGAAAGGTCCACTGCACAATTTGAACGGATTGGCACTTACACAAAAGCTGTACAAGGATTACGGGCCAATAATAAGACTGGAAGGAGTATTTGGTCGAGAGTCCTTAATTTTTCTTTTCGACGCAGAGAGTTCATCACAGGTATGTTTACCATGTGTGCACTCTAGCCGATACACAGACACCAACCAATATCGGTGTCGGCGCCTCCGATTTTACACCGTGCGGCATGGTAGCGGCGGCGGCGCGGCGGGGCGACACGATGTGAAAATAAATATTCCCTGTTTATGGAAATCATATTATCACAGCTATTAAATATTTTATGACATTTGTACTAACCTAGTAAGTATTTCACAAAGGTTCTGCGTGGTGAAAATTGGCAACCTATAAGGCCAGGATTCAAATCTCTGGACTACTACAGGAAAAATGTAAAGAAAGACAGAAAACCGGGGAGACCGAACGGACTGATTACTGAGTAAGTTAGTAAGGATAATAATGTCGAAACCCACTAAGTGAATCGACACTTATAATAATTTTGGTGATAAGTCATTATAACTCTAGGAAGAGTATAAATACTTAAATAAATATTAAATAGCTAAATTCCTACAAATTTACCTATAAAATATGTTTAATAGCCATGGCGAAAATTGGAAAGAGATGAGAACAACAGTTAACCCTGTTCTACTCCAGCCAAAAACTATGCGTCTCTACACCACAGTGCTCGACGAAGTAGCTATGGATATGGTGAAAAGGTAAGAATAATATCAATGCGCTGCTTATTTATAGTTTAGATTTCAACCTTTTTATTTCCAGATACGCTTAGAGGAATTAAGTACAACCTTGTACATTTGCTCCACCAAATTTTTCATATATTATAAGCACCAAGTCACGCCGGATTACATAAATTTTTAGACTGAAGTCAATCCGGGATGAAGATAACAAGATAAAAGGAAACTTTGATCAAGAAATGAACAAGTGGTCTCTGGAGTCCATCGGTGTGGTAGCTCTGGGTTGTCGGCTGAATTGCTTGGACCCGAATCTGCCAGAGGATTCTCCAGTGAAGAAATTAATTCAATGCGTTCACGATCTATTTGTGGTCGCTGATCAACTGGACTTTAAACCAAGTATCTGGAAGTTCTACGCTACGCCAACTTACAAAAGAGCGATGAAACTTTACGAGGAGCAAGAAACGTGGGTAATCTCTATTTTTTCCATAAAAAATGTTGTTAAACAAGCGTCCATCATAAATATTAAATTAAAAGTAACTAAATATATCACTCCTAATTCAATGATTTATGTGTTTGCTTGTCAACTTGCTTCTCTGCTTAACGCAAGTGTACCTAACTCTACCTATAAGCTCTCGATTTTTTGAAGAATTGTCCGTAGCACTTACCTATATCATGATTTACCTATTTTTGTTTCAAACAGTCTTTCAAAACTTTTCATCGATCAGGCGATAAACGAGCTAAAATCTAAAACAAAAACCGAAGACGAAAAAGGAATTTTGGAGAAATTACTTGAAATAAATGAAGATTTCGCCTACATCATGGCTTCTGACATGTTGTTCGCTGGTGTTGATACGGTTAGTAGTCAAAATATTAAGCAAGAAACTCTAAATGAGAGCAGAGGAAATAGAGTGAGAATCCTTAGACTCATATCTTTACCAGTATTGGATTTTTTTCTCTACTCCTATTAGTCAATATCCTCCTCTAAACGTAATTTAGTTGCCCAAAGATTATTTATTTAGTGCCCCAGTACTTAAAGTTTATTATAATATCTGTATTTCAGGCCGCAAACTCTTTGACTGCAGCACTTTATCTTCTCGCAGTAAATCCGGAGAAACAAAACAAACTCCGGGAAGAATTACAATCCAACGACGAAAAGAGACCTTATTTGAGGGCGTGCATGAAAGAGGCCATTAGATTGATGCCTGTCGTCTCAGGGAATATGAGACTCACCACAAAGGAGTATAATTTAATGGGATATAAAATACCCAGCGGAGTAAGTCTTTTGTACTGTTTCTTTGCAAGACATTTAAAAGGTTTCCTTATCATTAAAGAAATAAAAAATCAGGCAGTTTCCTATGTCCCCGTTGCGCAGCAAATAAAACGGTGAACTATCTAAACTGGTCTTCTTCTTCTTACGTGTCAATGGTGACAACAAACACTAGACAAAGTTCGAATAGAACTTCGCCACTTTTACCCCTTCGTCTGTGGCGTCCAAAATATCATCCCTTGTGCAGGTGGTAGGGCACAAGGGGCAAATGAGTAAACTGATCTAAACTGGTAAATCAGGTTTTTTGCACATAATCTAGATAATTATTATAGCAACAGGAGCCATTTTATCCATGCCCCTATAAACGGGACGCTGTGCCTGGGACATGATTTAGATTGAGTAGGCTTGCCCAGACAGGAAATACGTGCGGAGCAGACTAAGCCGCACGTTTCCTCACGATATTTATTTCACCGTTTGAGAGAACCATTTTTAGAAAATCACTATTGATATTATTTAACTGTGTGTGTTTTAATTTAGTTAATATTAGACTAACTGAGGGTAATAAGAGTAAAACCTTTCTGTAGAAGCCGAGCAACGAGCAATACAGATTAAATTAGGTAAACACTGAAATCTCCGGAGATAAAGCTTTTACCTAGGTATTAAGGAATTTCCATAATATGAGTTTGAAATGAAAATCGGAATAAAATTCTTTTGTATAGCTTCCTAGATTTAAGTACTATATCCATTCTGTGGTAGTATCATATATTTTTGATAATTCAGAATTACAAGATCACGGTTATAAAAGCGACGGAAGAATTTTATTTACTGAAGTACTTACACTAAAAAAATTTTTCAGATTCAGGTTGTATTTGGTCACCAAGACATGTGTTTGATGGAAGAGTATTTTCCACGAGCGAAGGAGTTTCTGCCAGAAAGGTGGATAGCTGATAAAAATGACGAGCTAAATTACAGGAAAAATGCTCATCCATTTGCTTACAACCCGTTTGGGTTCGGCGTCCGTAGCTGCATAGGTAAATATTTAACAAAAATAAGCGTCTTCAAAAAAGGGACTTGGAGTAATCGTAGAAAATAAATAATGTAGGTATGTTTGGTGTGGGTTTCCACAGTTGTGTATTTTCTTAATTTCATTTCTAAAATTTTTGCGAATTCTATTATACCTGTAGTTAGTAGGTATAATTAGTTGTATAATTTTGTGTAGCTACTATTTATAAATATATGTTTTATAGGTCGGAGGATAGCAGAACTTGAGATGGAGACGTTCTTGGGCAGGATGATAGAGAACTTCCACGTGGAATGGTTCGGCGAGCCACCAAGAGTCGAGCAGACATCGCTCAATTACATCAAAGGACCTTACAATTTTTTTATACTGAGAGATGTTTAAAAATGATTTATGTTATTCATTATTTGTACTCAAACTTGTAAGGTCGAGAAAACATTAGTAGCTAGCTAGGACATTTCATGAAGCTTAAATTGTATCTCTAGGATGCAACGGATAGTCAAATGAAAAGGTTGGTAATAGTCTTTAGGAAAAACTGTCGTGAAAAGTTATTTACTTACTAATTTTAATAAAAGTATCAGTAAGACCTACCTAGGTAAAATATAAATATTTTCATTTATCATGCTTGACTAAACTAATTACTAAGGAAAACCATTACAAAAATTAAGTTCGTGGAATGTCCACAGATAAGTCTGCTATAACATAGGACAGAGCTGCCCAAAACGCAGCACATTCAATAACATCAGGTTTGCTCTGCACGTTCATTGTATCACCCTCACTGTGATGGAACCAGAAATAACGTTCATTGGCATTCAACAACGATGCTCCTGGCACCCCCTTTCGTACAAATAGCGTAATATCCGACCCCGGTCCGCCACTTTCCGTCATTTTGTCTATTGGAGCAAACTGCTTTAATATTTCCTTAATAATACACATCGCAGTTTTTGACCCCGCCACATCTAAACCCAACGGTTTAAACGTTCCTTCGTCTGATTCCATAATAAAATTTATATTATCAAGCTCGTTAATATGCTTAGATAAATACGCTGCAGCTCCAACTAAGCCGGGTTCTTCTGAAGTCCACAGTATTGCTCGTACGGTCCTTTTTGGTTTAAAATTAAGTTTTTTAAGAACTACTGGTACAAGCCAGCTTATCATCATACCGCCACCATCATCCATGGCACCCGTTCCAACATCCCAACTATCAATATGCCCTGACACGATTACGAGCTTTTCGGGATGTTCCGTTCCTTTGAGATCAATAATAGTATTTCGAGATGTTTTAATATCAAAAGTACTGAACATTGCTATGTGTAATACTAATTTTTCTCCTAGATCTTGCAGTCTCCTTAGCAAATCAGCGTCTTCATGTGTTATGGCTGCTGTAGGGATTTTTGTGATGTTATCACCATAAAATTGGGCACCGGTGTGCAGGGAGTAAATAGAAAATGGTGTCACGCTTCTTACCAGTGTAGCAATGGCACCTTTTTTTGCAGCTTTCGTAGCACCTTGCGATCTGTACACAACTGTATCTCCGTAAGTAACATAATGAGCATCAAATACAACTATTTTCCCTTGGATTTTGTTTTTATCTATTTTGTTGAGTTCTTCGAAACTTTTGATAACTATTGCTTCTGCTGTGATACCACCGGGAGGAGTACTCACACTTGTGCCAAAACCGAGTATTGCTATGTTCTTGCTGTAAGGCATTACCATCCTTCCAGATTCGTTACCACGGACCCAATGAGGCGCCTGAAAAATAAATAACATAGGATCCATTATCAACTGCTATAAAAATACCAGGCGAGCATCGAAACTATTTTATTTTTGTTTACCTTGACATGTTCTGTAGTAACATCACTGATTCCATTTTTATTGGTGAGATTAATCATATGGTCTATAGCCCGTTCTAAAACATCGGTACCCGACGGTCGTGCTCCAAAAGTATCAATAAATTTTTCATACCTATTAAAGAAAGATGAATGAATCAAATTGTTTCATAGTCGAAGTGACGGCTACACGCACACTGGTGGCCAAACAAGTGGCTAACGACCAGAGGTCGATTATGTAGCTTTACCACAATTAGTTTCGTGCCGCTGTGCTTGGTTTTGTATTTTGATTCATAGTTTTATTGCAGTTGACCATGTCTAATTTGAAACTTTAGTCTAGGGGCCCAGGACAGGCATAGCTATAACTTAATTCTCCTTTTCGAAACTTACTCTGTGTACATATCAACTCCATAATTATTAAAGACATCTTGCATTATTTTCTGTGTCACATTTTTATAAGACGCTATTTCGTCGACAAGCTTTGGATCTAAGTTACAATCTTCAAACCGATTTATAATGGCACTGGATTTTATTGGGACACATATTATTAATACACATAATAACTTTAGGTGAAGCATAATGTAATTACTATCCAACTGTCACCGCTCGTATGGATGGGAAGAAACTAATCTAAAAGTTATCAGCGTTCGTTGAACCTAGAGATCAAACGAGATAGGTAATGAGATACTTGACCACCAACCAACTTCATATTAGTTACAAACATTAGGTAATTGTTTGGTATATTACCGCACGGGCATAACTAAAAGAATATGAATTAGTCATACACATAGTTTCCTATACTAAAAGAGTGAGTTTGTCTGAGTCCAATCGTGCAAAAATTAATAAGTTTTCTATATCAATACTTCTATAAGTACCTGTACCTTAGAATATAGAAAACATAATCTGTGACCTGTACTTACGTGTTTTATTGCAAAAGTATACTGTACAAAGACAGGTAAGTACTAGATTACTTTTGTGATCGAAATAGATGGTAACTGGTGGGATGCGAACAGACCTCGTGGACGTGCTACTGACTACCTCCCTTAGTTGACCACAAAAATAAAATCCGAGGAAAAATCTGCCTTGAATGCAGTTATTCATATAGTCAAAGACTAGCAGTTTGTAAATAACTGCTTCAGTAGGTCATCAAACAGTCGTAAATGTAATTCACGAAAAAAATAAACAGGGTGTCCTACGATACCTAAGATTTTTTTCTAAAGTGACATTACGCTATTGCCTTTTGCGCTATGCGCGGCACCAGCGGAGTGGTCATTTTGTCACACAGTGTAGATCAAAACAACTGCAAAATCTACCAACGTTCATTTTTTACGAAGTAGAAGTAGATACCCTGAAACGTCTTGTCATGTGAGTACCCAACACGTTCTTGGCAACTGAGGTCCTCAATGCGTCTCTCTCAATAGTCTCAATAGACACGTGACGTGTGTTGCCGATTACGGTTACGCCATTTTGCTATAAAAATACGGTCACCTATTTATTATTGCTTTCACATATTTTCTGAGATTAGATATCAGAAATGTATTCCAACTTATTTATTCAATAGCAGTGCTCTGAAAACTTTTGTATTTTTAGTTATTATTGGCTTTGGACTCAACTTTTACCTATACTTTGTAGAAACTTTGAAGCTTTCTTTGTTAGCTATATTTTTTTAATTTTGATTGTTTATTTATAAAACTACTAATATAACAAAAACCTCAACACGAGCCCAGTTAGTTAAAGGTTAAAAACTCAATTAGCTTGTTTATTTTTCCATAAAAAAACTTTATGCCTAAAATCCTCTAATTACTGCCTAACTTTTTATCACAAACAAACAAAATATATGTAAATAGATGTTTGATCAATTACAATAAGTCCTTTTTCTGCATTATAAGTACTTGGATGGTACTTGGGTGAAATCGAGGACAAGAGACACCTACCAGTAGGTTAATACCTACGAATAGTCGTAGAAAGCCATTAGCTTGAACAAAAGGAATGTAGAGCACAAACACAGTGCTTCCACTCTCATGTACCTAGCGCCGAGTTTAATGCATCCGCAAATACTCATCGCATTTAGTGGACTTTAATGGCTACTCCAAACTACGAAACCATCAACTTATTCTATGGGTTGATTGCTAAAGCTCTTGCGAAGGAGTAAATAAGCAACTTCTGACAAATGGACAGACGGATTCCTTTGTTTTCTACGATCACATGCCCACTTTTGAAAGAGAGGACAAAATTTAAGGTAAGTATTCTATAAAATCACAAGGATCATTCATTTAGAAAAGTATATTCCATCCGTAATGCCCGTCGCATTGGGTGGGATATACCCTTCTGGAAGGGTGGGATATATCAAGAAAAACAAATGAGTAAGCACTCAACTCCCAACTTGAATCGGCTACTGAGGATCCGATTACAAAACAATTTGGGATCGGTTTCTACTTCATTCTGATCCTAGGATCAGATGCCATAGACCCCTGGTAAGTGCCTAAAGGATCAAACATAATAAAATAATATCTTATTTCACTTCAACAGTATTTTCTAGAAAAGATACAATGGTAAATCTACCTTTTTGCAATTTGACCGCACCGATATTCTTTCTTACATTTATTGAATAGGCACTAAATCTAGTACGCTATCCACAGCATGTAAAATAGGCATAAAATATTACCTACAGTGGGCGGATACTTTGAGATCCCAACGTGAGCACACTAAATCAAGTTAATAAATAATACAAGTGTAAGTATTGAAGAAATCCCTTGCAATTTCAATAAGCTTCATATTTTGTCGCAGCAAAGACTTTATATTCTCAGATAAGTATGAGAACGAAACTATTTGACTTGTGTTTATCATTATAATGTAGAGTAGAATATGCTATGCTAGTTCTGCAAAAGCGAAAAATGGGATATGATAAATAACTTGCAGTTAGAAGATGTATTTATTTAGTATGAAACGACGTTAGCACGTAATGAACTCGTGATTTTAACTTGAATTTCAGTTAAGAATTTCAGTTTACTTAGTCGACGATAAAAGGCAGACGGAAAACTTCTAAAGAAAACCGTTATCTGGCAGGGAAGATAATATTTTAATGTAGATTCGTACATTAAAAGCATTTTCGATCGTATTGTTGGAATGAGTCGTAAGAATCCTTTCAACCGCCTAAATTTTTACTACGAGTATCGAAAATGTTATACAATTTTTAGGGCTTACATAGGTAGATTATTTTACTTGCGTTTTTTACCAAACTATGATAAATCTTATACAAATATGTAAAACTTAGATAGCTAAGATAATCGCATTGAGTTAAGTTGAATTATTTTGATTTGGGTCATTATTCTTATTGATGCAATGCGCCCTCGTTGACCCTTTGACCCACCATTGTATCCTGGGAAAGAATTTCAGGAATTTTTCGTTATATTTGGGAAAACATTCAACAAAAGATACGAGGGTTCCCGATGTACGGCCCGTTCTATGTCAATAGTGTGAATTTATGAGAATTCGTTGTTTACGAGGAGCGAAATTATGCTTCGTGTAAGTTACAATAAAAATAAAGTATTGGTTGAATGGCAATGAAAATAAACCAATAAGACTAGATATAAAATATAAGTTACTGACGTTCGCCGAATTCTGTGTGCGTACTTCCGGACTAAGTACTAAATATTCGTAGCTACATAGAAATGATCTGAAAGTGCCAAATGTAGGAAAACATGCTGGATTGACAATATGCGTGCGTTTTCTGGACGGAAAAATCCCCCAAAGATTACTAGCTAGTTTAATTGAATTTTTAATACTTCCTAAAAGCAGTTACAATCAAACGAACAAGTTTCACAGCTCGACGGTGTTTTAGTAAGAATAGTTTTTTTATTAGAAGATTTTTATTAGAATGTTGTTGTTAAATTTAGTTGTCATTCAATATCACTATTTTGTAAAAGTGTACTCTAATTAATTACAAGAATAGAAATAAAACAGTGCAATAACAGCAAAATATTCTCCAAGATGTCCAATGTCCAAATAATCCATCGTTTTAATGAAAAAAGTTTACCACTAAGCAAAACGTTTAATCAAGCCGGTGCGGTGGTGGACTAATGAAAGTTATCTGTTCCCGTGGGACGTTTTGAAGATTTATTTTATGTGCTATTAGAAGTTTGTCTTCATTTAAAGTTGGGCCAAAGAATAAAGGTACCAATAATTGGATTTGCATACTTAGAGCCTGGAGGGCTCTTCAAACACAATGTTTACCTCGATGGCATGGTGATTATCGTGTAAAAATGGGCAAACTTATAATTAGGTTGGCTTTAGAGGTCAACAGGGCGTGCCATGGTGAAGTGATGATACTATTTTAGGTTATGGTGATGAGATAAACAATTGTGTTAAAATTTAAAAACCACAGGCCCCTGGTGGTGGACTATTTTTTGCTGTTTCTTCTGCAAATACCACAGCACCATGAATTAAAGTGTAAATATGAGCTTATAATATAAACTGGTATGGCACTGTGCCAATAGCAGCATGAAGTAGTCACATTTCATTGACAGCATTGGCTTAGTTAGTTTTCTATAATACACAGATACTTTGTTGAACAAAGTTATTCGTTTAACTTTTAACAAGCTGACGTATGAACTACTTTTTGGGAGTTTTGTATTTGTTCGAAATGTCGATATGAATTCATGTATGTGAGAGGGTTTTAACTTTAACCAGCTGCTTTTTCGCTGTTACTACGAGTTGGTTATTTGGATTGGTTTTCTGTTAAAAAAACATTCAGTGAATCATAAAACTCTAGAAACTAGAATACCTTGGTCTTATAAACGTTGCTTCTGCTCGCTGTTTCGAAGCTCATGAAACTTCGCATGCACGAAGACTCACCAATTTTCGTGATATTATTTTATTTTATATTAGCTAGTAAGTAATTAGTGTCCGTCTGCCAGTGAAACTAATCCAAGATCCAAAATAAGATACAATTACCTACTTATTGGATTATTATTTTCCTTATGAAAGTCGTACCTTTTTGTTAGATATTTATTTAAGTACGATACGAAATGACTCATCAAATGTTTCATTTCATAAAATCTGTAACGTTAGCTTTTGTTATGGTAATAAGAAAATTATTAATAGGTACGGTAAACATTTATAAAAATTCAGCTAAATAGCTGACAACCCTGAGTCATAGGCCACTATACCTCTACCGTGCGCATACAAGTGAGTGCGTGTGAGTGTGCACAAAGTAAATAAAATGGGTAAAGCTAAAGAACCATCCTATTTTGTGACATAGCTCACTAATTCCTGAAAAACAATTTGATTTATAAACGCTTCACACGTTCTTTGCGACCAAATGTGCGGTAAGTCGGGAGGTCGGTTATGAAGTTCAATGTCTGTTTTAATTTTTATTTTTAGTTTTTGTCAGCTGCTTTTTTAGTATAGTTAATATGGCCCCGTAAGTGTGCCTGGCCTTACCTATAGTACCTACTTGAAACTCATCATAGCCCAGCATAGCTCCCACATAAAAGGTGAAACTAATACATTTCACAATTTTGGTCTGACGGTCTGAAGAGATTACTGAATTAGGTACACTAGATTAGGTCCTTTCTAAGTAATTGTCACCACTTAAAGGACTACCTACCTATTCAATTTTTTACTCTCAGAGTATGTTTATTTGATGGCAATGCATGAAAATGCTTTTACCGAGTTCAAAATAGCTTGATTCGTCTTGTTATATATAATAGGCCAAAGGTAGTTTTGTATATTTATCAATCTAGCATCAAAAAGGGCAGACGACATCGTCAAAGTCGCGGCCTGTAAATGGGAGAAATTAGCTCAGGATAATGATATATTGCACAAACTTCAATAGGAAGGACTTTATCCAGCAGCAGCTGAAGTCAGGATGTGTATGATAATGATGAGTTGACGTACTGGATATTATTTACTATGGTGTTGGAGAGACTTTGGTACCTAATTATTTTAAAAGTTTTGTCAATGAGGCGTGTAGTTTTACAGTTGCGTAACTTTGGAACTGTTTTCATGGTGTCGCGCTGAAGCAATTGATTGTTGACTTTTTTCATATTGTTGGAAACGGAAAATGGAAATGCTTGTTGTTTATCTTGTAAAGAGGAAACCGAAAAACTAATTTCACAAATAACAATTCTAATTTGTAAATGAAATCAAATAACCGTATAACTTATAAAAGGTCCATACCACAAATGTATTTATTTATTTATTTATTTTAAAATTTCACACAAATAGGTAGTGCTAGGAGGACTTAATGCTAAGAGCATTGTCTGCCAGTCTTCCTGGGCGTGCAAAAAGATGGTGTGGCGTGTTTTTTTAAAGGTAGGTACTAAAAGTTAAAAATTTAAATTAATACATAACTATACATAAAAAAAAAGAAAAAGAACACAAAAGATATATCAACATATATATATATATATATATATATATATAAATACTTATATAAATATTTCATATGTAATAATTATACTATTATACTATACTTACATACAACCAAAACGGTGAGAAGTAGGAAGATAATAACTGGTGATAGTGAAGGGAATAGAATAGAAACCTTAATATAACTTCTTGAGAAAGTGCTCACGTACTGATCTCTTGAAGGACTCATACTCAATTCCATTTAATTACAACACAACACAACACGAGGTAAAAGGTATACTGAATGTGATGCCCAAAATGAGAGGGTCATATTTGTATGGAGAATCATCGACAAGTAATTTTGGTGAGGTGGTATAAGTGTCCTACGTTTCTTTAATTAGTTATACCCCCGTGTATGTTTTAACTGTGTTAAATGTAAAAATGATTAAATAATTTTTGTACACCTCTGTACTAAGTACTAGATATTATAGAGGTTTACTGTAAACACTTTTGTTTGTATCTGAGAATCTGAAAAAACTCAGGTAGCTGGAAGGGAGTCACTGCGTTAACTGAGGTATCCATGTAGTTTATTGAAATAGCACGCTTAGCCTATGGCGTCGCGGTGGCGGCAGCGGCGCGGCGCACTCACGTACCAACGATAAATGGAATGCCACTTCTAAAGCGCCTTTATCCACTGCATATTTCACGAGGGGTCAAGCCTTAGGCACTTTTACGCTACATAAAACACAACCCTAGGTGTTCCAAAAGCTGAGCAAAAACAATCACAGGCGTTATGAATGGAACATTTAATAACTTTCAATTCAAAGGAGTTTATTCAAACTTTCAATTAGAATTGTAAATGAATAGATCGGTAAATTAATTGTGACAATTGTTGGCAAAATCGTATTTGAACGGAATTGTAAAGGGCTTTTTACACAGAAATAATAATTTCTTGGGGTCACGTAAATCAAATAACAGCTTTAAAGAAAATGTCGAAAAACATTTTTATCAATAACTAAATGATACATAACGGAACAAACCCAATTCAATACGAAAATAAATTCAAAGTAAAGCTAAATAGATTGATTAGGAAGAATATACCTAGCTCTTAAGTTGGTATTTTCTACATAGCTTTAGATCGGGAATTATCCCAAGGGTTATAAAGCCGCGTTCCTTTAGGAAATCATTTGAGAGGTCGGGATTTAAATCAAGAAGTGACCGCTATGGACCGGAAAAGCGAATTAAGTTTGGGAAAAAAAACTGGGTCCATTCTTAGGCACAAGTTGATTCACCTGAGTTACTCCAGGCTGGATTCAAAAGGAATTCCAAGTAAGTCGGTGTAACAATACAAGGAAATAAAAAAAAACTTTACCTAATTTCTCGGAACTGACTCATCCGTTTTAACAGGTAAAGATTATTTCAACTTTTTACGAAAACATATGCTCTACGTGAAGTAAAGATAATTTCACTCGAACTAGAATTATCTACATACTTACAAAAATAGCTATTTTTTTAGAGATAAATTAATTGTATTTTTTCGCTTTATATTAGTTGTTCTATGTCATCATCACATGACATAAAAGCAACCCCTTACTTTCAGCTGAAAATACTGAAAAGAGCAGTTAATTTCAGTTCCATTTCTGTCACACAGAGAATCTACTTTACCTGTTTTCCACCATCGTCAGTGGCGCGCACTGTGATGCTCATGTGAAGGGCAAGGTTGACTCTAATAATACTAATGGACATAGAGCCTCTACTATTTGTTATAAAAAACTTTAAAATGTATTAGTTATTTATTTTTATTTGTTTTATACTAAAGAAATTTTTACATTCGACTACTTACATATTATTATGGCCGTTTTTCACAGCTTCACACGTATTGGTTCTCAGATAAAATACGATTCCATATAATTGTATAAAAACCAACTTAAGTAAACTAAGTTGTATTATTCGATTCGATCTAGTCTTACGCCAAATTAGGTAAGATCCATATTAGTATAGTTGGATTTTATTAAGCTATATTTTATTTATTTGATAGAAATTATGTATTAATTTTATATCCATGATGTTTCTATAAAATACTTGACATTATTACTCCCGGCCATGTCAACGAAAAGAGATTTACCTACCCGCAATAGTTTTTTGTCAGTTTTCGAAAAGATTTACACTTGTGTAGGTACATAGTGGAATAATAAATTTCGGATGTCAAGAGAAAATAGTAAGGGCCAAGCGAATGCGGATTGCGTGTGGAGGCCACGGTTACGTCCGGCGTGGTTATCGACAAATCTGATCCACTTCACTAGGCGTAAATCATTCATGAGCTGACATCATTGAGGTTCGAGGTAATTCGTGGACGGGCACGTGATTTAAATTCAGCTTCATTTTAGTTGTAGGACCTCCACTGCTAAGCATAGACTTTCGAAGAGACCAATTTAATACAGGCTGCCCAGAAATGGCTTCCAGCATCCACTTAACATCGGGTGGGCCATCGGCTTGTTGCGTTATTTAATAGTATAAAAAAACGTTATCTTTAAAGAAAATAATCGTTGATGATCATTAAGTACCCGCTATTGTTATCAGTATAATATCCAATAGCAAATTATCATATTAGGTATTATTACCAGTGAGTTTTCTGTTTTCTTTTCTAGATCTGAAACTTCTGGTAACTATATTCTCGCTGCCTGGCGAACGTTTTTGTATAGACTGTTTACCCTCCCGTAGATCAGGGCGGTAACAAAACACCCTATGAATTATTCAAGTCGAGCGCCGGTCGCTTTGAGGCCTGTAATTCAGTTAGTGCATACGACGTTGAGCTATTCATACTTCGCAGGTTTATTCATAAAAGCATTTTTCATTAGACTTTTTTGTGATTTGTCTAAAAATAATCCTTTCTAGGCCGAAAATCGTTCTTTATAGAATAAGAGGCACGTTCTGTAGGTTGTTGATGGTTCTGCAAGCTGATAAATGCTGATAACTAGATAAAAAATTACCTAACCCTTTTGGCATATTAAATTAATTATTATGATGACAACGAGTGTCTTCGGCCTTTAAAAGTGTTCAGCTATTAGCTATACAATAGTACGTACCTTAATAAGTTTATTGTAGGTAGACTTAGAATTCAATTAGGTAGTGCTTGAAACGTGAGAAAAGAATGTTAGAAAATACGTTCGAATTAGAGAAAAACACAGTTTTCCTTTTTATTGGTGCCATCTCAATTTACGTCTGAAAGAATTCTTATCGAAATCGTAAAAGCTTTTTGTAAACGAAGCCTAAAATGGGTTCTTAAAATGTATTGGTAAAAAACTAGAACACTAAGTAAAAAGAAGCTTTGTATCTTAGCCACAAAAACAACATTGGAATTAGAACAGTGGCATAGACTTGTGAATAACGCATGAACGCTGGTCGTTCGAGGTGAATAATTTTCGTTGTGGACATAGGTGCTGTATTCACTTACCTTTTTAACCCCCGACGCAAAAACGACGGGGTGTTATAAGTTTGAAGTGTCTGGCTGTGGGTGTGTGTGTTTGTGTGTCTGAGACAACGTAGCTCCCGAACGGATGAACCGATTTCGATTTTGTTTTTTTTTTGTTTGAAAGGTGAATTAGTCGAGAGGGTTCTTAGCTATGTTTGATGAAAATCGGTCCAAGATTCGGGGCTTTTTTAAATTTTAAATTTAATTACTATTTGCTAAATCCAATCCGTAGTGGGTGCTACGCCACACCGTTTTATGCATCATCATCAACCATCCACGATTTAGATGTAGGTCTCTCCTAAGACGCACCACTAAGCTGGGTTCGGTTCTAATTACACAATGTATTGATGACAGTGGTGGTGTGATCTAGTAAGTTGCTTATTTTTTTATTATAGGTAAATGTATGACCGCAATCTCGTAACGACGCGGTCGACGATGTAACACATTTGCTTATGAGATGACAGCAAAGAGCTCCACTCTTTGGCGGTCCCCATGATAAATATTGAGGCAAAGCGCTTAATGCGGACAGGTGGTATGTTGGCGAAACGCTTTTTTCTGATGGATAGCAAGATAAAAGTGTAATATTGTAGCAAATGATGACGTTACATTTGGGTTGGTGGTGGTCGATGGCAGAAGTGTTCGAGGCCTTAGATTCCAAGATCCCAATACCAGTGATGATAATGATTCCAAATTAATAAAGAGATGAAATGAGACTTTTGACTTTTTTTAATCAACTGAATCGACGCAGGATGAAATAAGATTTTAGTTATATTTGTTTCTCAAAACCATGTTTTTAAAACGTATTTGAAACTCAACCAAAATATATATTATTGTCTGTAGAGCGCTGGGTTATTTATAAATCCCCAGAGACATCCTCCTCCAGTGCACAGTTCTCTCTAAAAACATTATATCAAGACTCTTGAGACACTTTTTGACATTATAGGCGATAAGTTAGTCTGTGTTTTTTGCTGAAATAAAGTATAAGTAGTTTTATCGAAAAAAAACCATGTTTACGTGATAAAAAGTGTACAGTTCGCTAATGATAAAATTCTTGATGAATAATCATTTAAATCTTGAATCAATAAAAACATCTTAAATACATTTTAATTGATTTTTGAAATTGGTAAGCCTATGGTGATTACTATAATTCTTAGAAGGAAAGAAACAAGTTTTCGTAACGAAAAATTATTGTAGGAAAGAAAGTTTTTTAGCTGCAAACTGTGCGCTTGATGGCCAAGTTACGGTGACCAAGTTACGGCGGGCAGCTCGGCGGCAGCGATCAGAGTTCTTTTGTTATCCCTTTATAAAATTTTGTCACTGCTACTGGGCGGCCAAATGGCCTGGCTCCATCGGTTGTCATTTATTTTAAAGGTAGTAAGGTGAATTTTTGAACTGCAGAGTGAATGCACCGTGAATTTAGACGGCGGCGCGCTGTGCACGGCACGGCTTTTGTTTCTCATTCAACGTTTCGGCCTGGCCTCATCGCCACGGCACGGTCTGCAACGGCCGCCACGACTTGGCCGCCAAATGCGGCTACAGCCTAAGATGAAAATCATATTCGTACTAACTGAAAATAACAGTCGTATTCTGAAAACAAAGTTATTAAATCAGTGAACTATGAGAAACAAATCAAATAGGATCCAACTGAAGAGCTAACGAAGCAAGAAGCTACAATTTATTCTACCATAAAAACAATTTCACGTCATTTTAAAGTTTGTAAAGGAATGGCCTGCTTGGTCTGGTGCTTATTTGGGTCGAGTGAAAACAATTCTCCATTTTCTTTTCAAAAGTTGCTTCAATTTAATTATTATAATAAGAAAATGGTACTTCTTCATTACGACAGGTTTTCTCCATGAAAATATTTTTTTCCTTTTTATTAAAAAGTGATTTTATTTTATAGAGTCTAAGTTACCTCATTTGAAAATAAACCGCAACCTATTGAAATCCACCATCCATACCCATTCACTCAACCAATGAACTGAAAACAGAGGAGCAATTCTCTAAATAAAATCTAGTAAAAGTAATCTAGTAATATCGTTGGGATAAAAAAAAATCGGTTATACAAGTCACCAAATGTGTGACTTATGCAGTATCCCAACAAAATCGCATTGATATTTTCCTCTCAGACTGCTGAAATGATATCAATGTAAGGTATGATTCATTCCGAGATTCCGTTTCAATCAAAATCGAGAGTTTATAGGTATGTATAAACTTTTTCTAAATTAGGTACCTACACCTAAAACTGAAACCAATATTGGACTAAACCCCATTTGGAATAGACCGATGCTTAGCAGGGATATGTGAATTCGGCTACATGTATCTTGTAGGTTTGTTACATGTAGGTTTTTTACATGAATGTTTGTTTGTCCCTTTGTGCTGTTTTGGATATTAAACGCGAGGATCGATTTCGATGATTCCTACCTCAATGGTTAACAACATGACAACAATCAAAATTCAATATGGCGACTACCATACTACTCAGTCGAGAATTGAAATTTTTTGTAAAATTTGTTACGTGACACGATAATACTATCCTATGTAATGTATAGGCTGTGAATAGTATTATCGTTTAATTTAAATTTAACTTCTGCCCCCGTATTCCAGTCTTTTGCTGTCAAGTTATATTTCACTGCCCAGTGTAATTTCTTCAAAGAATGATCACGTGACCATTCTTTTTAGACACTTGACAGCAAAATATGCGCGAAAACCAATTAAATGACATCATAATGTCACTATTTAGTCACAGAATAACTATGAGTTAATATGAACTGACCATGATTTAAAACTTTGCAGTTCAACTGAGATTGGAATACCCCTGCTGTACATAATTCTTAAGTTAACCGCAGTTTTGTGCCGGACCATGATCTATAAACACTTCACGTCTCTCGCCGGGATTCTGCGCGTGATGTGAACTGCAATGAAGTTGTGCTGGACAAAGGTAGCGCCTATTTTGGCGCCTCTCCTATCATAATAGCGATACTACTTCAAAGAAAATATTATTGTTAAAATTTTTCTGAAGCGTAAAATATTTTTCTCAACACGCTAACGCCATGTGCTTTAAATTGGAGTTACCGCCTCACTTAAACGTACAATTTCGTGCAATAATTTTGCCGCAGCACCGGGCAGATATTATTTTAAAACAAATTGAAATTTTAATGCTTTTGTCCAATGAAAACGTCTTTACAGCCGTAACAATTACTTCCGATTTTAAAACCAAAGAGGGCATGAATTATTAACTACGTACTGAAAATTGAATTGAATTGTACCGTCTATCAACGTTGCGAGTTTCTCTTATTTCTAAATTACTTCAGTAATGCTCCAGTTGTCTAAAGCACCGACGATAAAGTGAAGAAAGTTGATAAACTGTGTGCTAATTCTAAGTTTATGCAGTACTCTGCTTTCTTTACAAAGCTCATACTTCATAAAATAATAATCAGCAACTTTACATTACAAAACCAAGGTAAGCTAGGTATTCTTCAAGAGCTAATATTGTTCAATCGGAAAATGAAACCGCAAAGCTAATTATTTTCAATGACATATTGCTAACAATACTCCGCCTTGGTGCACAATTTTCCACTAGAGTTGAAGCTTTTGCATGGAAAATGCGAGCGTGTATATCTTTTCTATAGCCCCATGTTGAACTTGCACTGAATTAGTGTGGGTTAAGGTTCATTATGGCTCGTTAAGGTCAGTGCCTTGTTAGCGACTGTCAACGCGGGCGGCTGAAATTTTCACGGCCAGTGCACTGACTAGCCTCGACCGCCGCCTACAACCCTACAATCAATAGATTTTACACTGAATAAATAAAATTTTGCATTCTAAACGAACCGTATTGTTTGCGACTCTGTGGAACGTTTATTTTATTGCGCGATTGCTTATGAAAACACATTATGCTTTGGTCTTTAACATGACGTGTTTAACGCCGTGTTTGCAGGTGCCTATTTTGTAAGCGTGTAAAACCTTTATCTACCTATGACTGAAAAAGTACTTAAGTCCCGAAGACTGAAAAATCACCGCTCACTAAGGAAACTTTTCACCGTAAATGCTGAGTCAACACGGAGCAAAAGGAATAAAAGATTGCAAAGTTCACCGTTCCGTATTCAAGATTCGCGAGTGTTAAATTGATTTAACGATAAACATAACTTACTTTTCTTATTTCGGAACAGTCGTTAAAAAGTTTCAGCGTAAATTCAATTGTTTCTCTACAAAAACGTCCCAATTTTCCTCAGATAATTCAAGTTCATGAACTTTTCTTCGAGATTTATAGATAGGCATTGTCGATTTCGGCAACGGCCAAGTAAAGTAGCTTTCGTTTTCATTGCGAATTTATTGCCAAAGAATGGAAAGCTTCTGCATACTCTTCGACGGTTTCAAACGATATTATTCAACATCATCTAAGTAATCAATTCAAATGAACCTATTGGATACAAGGCAAATGCAGTCAATAAGTATAAAACCAGCAATTTCATTTGATTTTACTTTAGTCGACGCGCAAATAAACATAAATTGCCTAAAAGTTACATCGTCTCTTGTAACTTGTTTAAATATCCGTTATTTTGGTAAATGAAAAGGCTTTTATGGTAATGAAGCCATTTAGTCGGTAAATGACAAAGAACTGACCTTGAAGTCACTTTGGTGAACTTCACTTAGGGCCTTACCTTTGTGTCTTTGGTACCATTCATAGCATTTGTAAGGTGAGGCAATAACATCAACAGCTTTTATTTTTAAACGGATTTGTTCACCTGTGTCACACCTATTCTCGATTAGCGAGAGTGGAATCACCCGCATGGCTGTGACATGGGTCAGTGCGGTCCGGACTATTAATAGTCCGCACCGCACGCTTGACCTTTTTTTATACACACGGTTAGTGCCAAGTATTTAGTAACTTTACCAAAATCAAAACCGAAACTTGTCCATCAGCCCCAGTATTCCAATCTTTTGCTGTCAATATTTCACTGCCCAGTGTAATTTCTTCAGGTACCACGTGATCATTCTTTTTAGACACTTGACAGCAAAATATGCGCGAAAACAAATCAAATGACATCATAATGAAAGTCACAGAATAACTATGAGTTAGTATGAGCTGACCATGATTTAAAACTTTGCAGTTCAACTGAGATTGGAATCGCCCCCTGGAAAGCAATGATTATATCTAATTCTGTGACGATGGCTCACCCAATGAACCGATGATGTAAGGTCGCGGTAAATTATTTAGGTACCTAGGTACCTATGTATGATCTTCTTCTTACGTGTCAATGGTGACAACCATGTGTGTGGTAGTGGTGGTGAGTATGTATGATGATAAGTATGTAATTATGTATGTATGTAAATTATGTAATTAAGTATGTAGACGATGAGGAGGCCTATGAGTTGCTAATTAGAAATACACAGTACTTTTACTATTTTAATTCGAACTATTGTTTTGCAGTTATATTGACGAATAGGCGAGAATAAGTCTAGTGTTCACTATATCCCCTTAGGAAATCAAGTTTAATAGCTACCTTTACAAGCGTCGGTATCTTGAGTGATATTCGAGTGGAATGCCGTGGGATCGATGTGTTTATTTGCTGCAGAGGAATGTAAATAACAAAAAGGTGAAAATATTGCTACGCAAGACTGAAAATTATGATAGCTCTAGTACCTATTTTGAAAATATTTTTTTATAAAACTTATTGATGGTACAATTCGGTGCCCCACCTGACGTCAAGTGGTAATCACTGCATTGCCTCATTGAGCACGTCCACTGAGGACGTTCCCCGTAATGCACTGTACCCATCACTCTTGAGACATAAAGGCCCTACTTACAAACATTCTGAGTGTAGGTACTGTTAATCAAATTCATCATGGTTTTAAAAAATGGATATTTTTGTAGCGATATTGCTTTGAGCAATATCGCACATTTTCTCAAACACTGACAGAGCGTTGAAACTAGATTTTTATTAACTGTAGTTTCAAGTTTTCATCAACTGCCAAAGGCTGAAAACAAAATCAAAAAGGCAGCTTTATTGCGTTTAGTTTCAGTCAGGCAAAAAACTGGTCGTGCGTTTTCAATAACAATGAGATTGCATTCTTATTCAATCCAAACTAGAGTTTAAAATATTAAACCGTGCTAGAACTACTTATTCTCTAAGTTATAAAACATAAATAAGTAATTTAAGTAAGTTTACGTTTTATTTAGTTTCTATCCAATGATACGTTAATATTTGAAAGATAATATACGTGAAACTATTATTAAAATAATAATTTCATTCATTTAGAAAAAGTCAATGAACACTTTTCAGAAGTCATGGTATATATTTTATGAATTTTTCAATAAAATGAAAATGAAAGCCTGTACGAAATAACGACAACCCGATGACACGATACTTCACCGACATTGCTTCCGGGAATTCGTGTCGGTGTACCGAATTTGCGCAGATCTACGATGAAAGGGCATTTATAAATAGGGATGTGGTATAATTGAAGTACCATTGCACGACTTCCACTCTACACTTAGCTTAAGAAGAACTTAACTTCCTGGCCAAGTGCTATTTTGTTTCACAACTTTCAATGGTAGCGCCCTGAAATGCGTTGGTACTACACAACAACATTTTGCTTCGCAGGAATTTCAAAGTAATTTTACGACAGAGTCACCTCAGCGCGTTTTTAACGGCCGGAAGGGTTTTTTCAAGGCTGTTAATAGGTATTAATTTTACCAATTACGAAATTTACGTTCAAGGACATTTGTTACGTTCAGTATTTCACACGGTTGTAACCGTGTGAAATACTAGCCAAACAATGTTTTGGAAGGTTTGACTGAAATGTTGGTGAAGCTATCTCAGGCCACAGTTTTATTATGAAAAATGTGATGTGGCAAGCAGATGGCTGAGTATCTTTTTCACGTACCGCACTAAACAATGGCTTGTTTATGTTACACAAAGGAAGAAGTCGAAATATTTCGTAGGGGCCTTACCTCACCGGCTAGGACAGCAAATTTTTTTTGTTTTTGTACATAAAATCTAGTAAGTAGTACAATTTGTAATAATGAAAATAAAATGCAATACTAACGTAATTGGTTGGATTAATAAATAATAAAATAATAGAGTAGATTATTACCTAATTCATGAAAATAAAGTGTAATAATATCAGAAGTAAGAATATCAATACTCGTAATGTAAATTATATATTAATGTAATGTCCAAAGAAAACACACATTTTAATTGTGATTAACGATAGCTCTTAGTACTAGAAATGAGTGGTCGTTCCCGTATCCTCAAGAGAGAGCTGACGTAACAACCACCCGTCAAATAAACGAATGGCAAACGATTTACCTCGTCATAATGTAAATGTTTCCCCCGACCCTCTGTTATTATGTATAACAGATTTCGTATTATGGAAATGCAGATGGAGAATGATTGGGGAGGGCTTGGACGAGAATTCCGAGTAAACATTGGCATAACCAACGCTGATAGTTCATACCAGCGTTGGTTATCATCATCCTTTACCCAGTTACGGAGGTTAGTTCCACTGGCCAGCTTTTCGCCAGGATTCTTATGTTTTCACTACGAAATGTCAATCGCGGCGGGTGACCTTTCGACCGAACGTCAGATTGCACGAAATTATCTCAAAAATGCAAAAAAAAATAGGTAAGTAGCTAAAATGCAAAAAAAATGGGTAAGTAGCTAAAAGGATTCTTAGTAGTTAAGTAAATGGAATAACAAACAATTTAGCTACTTAGAAGAGAAATAGCTTATAGTGCAAATTATCAGACTGTTGTTCTACTTAAAACAGCTTAGGAACTCTGAGAAGATGACTTGTTACTTCTAGTAAACTATACAAACTAGCAAATAGCAATTTAATCTTCTTAACTGCTCCTGGTAATCTACACAAGTCCAAAAGATTTATAAATTGTCATCTTGTAAAGACTGAGTAAAGACAACTTTTGTGACTATCAAAATTAAACTCAATTTACTCTACCGCCGGCTCTACTGCCTCGGAATATTGGTGATTTGCAACTTTTTTCGCCGACCTTCCGTGTCGGCTGTGCGTACTGTATATGAAATACGTTTAGTGCTAGAAGAGTCACGTAAAATGGACAATATAAAAAATAATAGTCAAATGTACCCATGTAATTATGTAGTTGTCGCAAAACAGAAATCCATGTCTCGATGTGTATGGAATTGAGACATGAGAGAATCCCTTCAAGAATAGTATCCAATCGGCGAACGGAAGTAGTCAATCGTGATATTGTGCCCACTTTAATGTAAAACTAGGTTAAGTTAGCTCTAGATGTAGAACAATATTAGAAATGACTTTCGTAATGGTTTTTTTTTTAATGTTTAACTGTTAAAAAAATATGGCGTTTTCGTACGAGCTGCTATACCTCCTCCTTCTCGCGTCGTAGTCCTCAAGGCGGTCGTGATTCCCTTAGAATCATCATTGCTCAATAGCAATATAATAAAAGCAATACAACGACAGAATCAATATTCTGTCGTTGTATTTTTCCTAAACTAACCTAAATTGGCAGCGCTAGAATTATAGCTGTCTTTGTCGTTTCAGTTTATGAGAAAGGGACGGCAACATTTTTGGTGCTGTCAAATTAGGTTACTTTAGAAAAATGCAACAATAGAATCGACATCAAATGTCACGCCAGTCACCTCTTTACTATATAAAAAACCAAAAAAACTCTGACCTAAGAAACGAAATAAATTCAACATTTTCACTTTAAAAAAGTTAACCTTGCTACATTACTTCCAAAGAAAGGAATACATAGTTTGTTTACGTTTAATATCCGCAAAGTTAAATGAGATGAAAAAATAAACGACCCTAGGTGACTACACAATGAGATCTCAGAGTAGACAAGGTAAGTAAAAAGTAAAGCGTGCCTTATCTAAATCCAAATCTAGGTTCGTAGAGATACTGTATAAAATATTGAATACCTACTCTTGCCGGTTTATTGAACGAAATAGAAGGGTACTTACGGTTGGAGGAAGTCACTGAACGAGTTACAAAACTGAACAATAGGAAACATTTCGGTGGAGATACTAAAACACAATAAAGGCACTTGAGTCTGCCTTCAGCATTTTAAAATGAGATTACTCAGTTTGTACACAATACGAAGAAGGTACCTATAAATACAACGGAATGTGCTAGATCTACAGAGTGTGAAAAATAAAGGTAGAACATCTGAGGATAAAACGTACAATTGAATTCGTTGAATTGATTACAAAAAATTGGATAGAAATGAAACAGGTGCGGACACCTTGATAAAATCTATCGTGAAAGAAATTTACAAATATAGCGCGAGCCAGATTAGATTTTATAATTAAAATCTTTCGGTTATGAGAAGGTTGACAGAAAAGGTTATCAATAAATCTAAATCTAAACTTGACATTTTACAGTCGTTTTCAATCGTCAAAAATGTATTATTATATTAATCAAGCGAGGTAATTCTTAACACGACTACATTTCGATTAATTAAAAAATTCTATGTGAAGTCAACTAAAATATGTAATATTGGCAATTTTAATGACCGTGATTTTTAATAGATTATGTGCAATTGTAGCCGACTATCGCAGATGTAACGCTGAAAGCTTGCTCGGGCCACTACGACGATGGGACGTAAAACCATCGATAACTTATGAGCAAAAGGCAATGGTCGGCAGCAATCGCAAATCCTATAACGCAAACTGATTTTTACCGTCGCGGGTTTGTAAGAACAAAGGTGTTAGGTTGCAGGTCTTTGAACATAATATCATTTTCATTTATGCTGAAACAGAAAGACCCTCAAATATAAATCTGTACTGGATATCCCACTTCAAGTTATCCACTTGAAACAAGGACCGATAGGATAGGACCAAGGTTTTCGATGGTTATAAATAGAAGTTAAAAACGGTGTTTTTTACATAAAAAATAGTTATAAGCCAAAAGATAAATAGCTAGATTATTATGATTATATCTAATTTTAGCTTAACTAGTTCAAAAATACGTGAGAAAAAATGCTAGTGCACGGAACACCTATCAGTACAACCGGTGCTTTCCACGACGAACAAGTAGGTACTGTTGACTTTTAGAATTATTTTTCTTTTGCAGCTTTTTAATGAAAATTCGTCGCAATTCTCCTTAATTTCCGGCACGAAAATATTTTCTGGTGCGCAGTTAGTTATGAACTTTTTCTTTTTGTTTTCGTGTTTCCAGCCAGCCCTATTATAGCAGACAGCCGGAATTCAACTGGCTTTAAAATCAGTAAGTACTCTAACATTTACTGTAGTTTACAGTTTAAATAAAATAGGTTACATTTACAGGCGAAAAAGCTACATTTATTTTTTAGTGTGATTAAATTGGTAGAGCAACTAAACTGAAAGGTACCGGAACAGACCCTCCCTTCTAATTAAACAGAATACTTGCAAATACCGCTTCATTAAAGTCGTTAGTATTCAGAACTGTTTTTTGTTCGCGACTTTTCGTACGCACACTAGACAATTCTACTCAGACAACGCTCCGTTTCAGTTAATTAATTATGACAACGTTTTCGACAAAGATTCTTGTCTTAAAATTACATTTTGTTATTCGCAGATGAATTAATTATTTAGGCATTTTATAATAGTTGATTTTTTTACTATTTTGATATTATTTTATTTACCTTCGTACATACTTTAGCTACTTATATAATTTATATTGGAAACGAGAAATTGAGGACCCCGAGGGATCTGATTAGTTGGTCAACCGGTCCTGCTATACGGTTCATCGGGAACGTAATCTGTGTGTCTAAATTCGATCTTTATATCAGCCCCTATGGTTAGTACTTGGTCCTTGGCGATTGTAATCCAACGATTAGTTAGTGGGACAAAAAACTATGGCAGCCAAAATTAAGAGCTTATAGTACCCCAATCTCTCATTTTTGATCCCGCATATCATTAAAAGTATTGAATCAATCATTTTGAAAAAAATATATATTACAGTTGAGAATATTTGTGATACATCATATGATGTGAAAACACGATTACTAAAAATTTTCTCGATAGAAAAAAATCCCAAACTTCCCTCTGAAGCTTACTAAGAAACCACAGAAGTCAGTCAATACTTTACCTATACTATTGAAACTTTGTATATAAATTCAACTTAGCAATACACGTACATCATATGTTTTAGATTTATTAAAATGTTTTTTTTTGCATTTTAAGAAATTAAATTCTCAAATATTGCGCGTGAGACGTCGCAACCGCTCAGATTCAGTCTAACTCCGGCAGTCGAACAGGGAACCCGCGTCGCTTGCTCGCACGCCTACCTACGTAGATACGGTAAAATTATTAAATTAAAAGTAAGTTAAGTAAAATGGGAAATAACCAGTACAAAAAAAAGGGTAGGGATTGGAGAAAAGAAATTGCTAAAAACATGAATAATATATTGAAGTAAGTATCTAAAATGAGTCATAAAATGTTTTTTACCTACCTAGGTGCCCGCGGGTACGCATTTTGGTTAGGACTTTATGAGGCCATATTGAAATTTGACGACGTCAAGTTTAGGCATTTATGAATACGCGACGCGCTGCGCTACGCGTTTGCGACGCGCAAAGGACAAACCAATTTGATCTTTCTCGACATGTTCGTTCACTGGATGAGTACCATAGATTTGTAGTCTAATTACTAAGTTGGTATGTGGTAGGTACCTATCTCCACGTGAAGTGTGTAGAACTGTTGTACGAATTGTAATAAAAAGATTGTAGAAAATAAAATAAATATTGCAACCCCTCTATATCATTTTTTTTATTGACCTACTTATACCTAACAGTAGTTATAATTCCAGAAGGGGCATTAACCCCCTCTTCTCCTCTCAGAGATATTGTAACCGCCTTGCCGTATCTCCGCTATTAGCAGAATTCGACCTCCAGTATTTGGAGCCATTCGAATCGAAAAATGAATTTTGCCAAAATGAAGGAACATTTTGACTCTGTCAGAATTTATCTCCCCTACTGCGTTTTCGAATCCAGGACAGCGTACTTTACTTTTTCGAGTAAAATGATATGGGTGTTGTTTTCGGGATATTTTGGGGTGCTGATTACGAAAATGGTAACCATTTTGAAATTCAAGATGGCGGACATTGAGTTTTTTGAGTAAAGTGATATGGGTGTCGTTTTCGGGAAATTTTGGGGTGCTGATTACGGAAAAGTATCCATTTTGAAATCCAAGATGGCGCACTTCGAGTTTTTTTAATAAAGTGATATGGGTGTCGTTTTCGGGAAATTTTGGGGTGCTGATTACGGAAAAAGTATCCATTTTGAAATTCAAGATGGCGGACATCGAGTTTTTTGAGTAAAGTGATATGGGTGTCGTTTTCGGGAAATTTTGGGGTGCTGATTACGGAAAAAGTATCCATTTTGAAATCCAAGATGGCGGACATCGAGTTTTTTGAATAAAGTGATATACCATTTTCGTAATTAGCATCCCAAAATATCCCGAAAACGACACCCATATCATTTTCTTAAGAAAACCAATGTCCGCCATCTTGGATTTCAAAATGGATACCATTTCCGTAATCAGCATCCCAAAATATCCCGAAAAGGACACCCATATCACTTTACTCAAAAAAATCAATGTCCGCCATCTTGGATTTCAAAATCGATACCACATCCGTAATCAGCATCCCAAAATAACTCGAAAACGACACCCTTTATATCATTTTATTCCAAAAAATCGATGTCCGCTGTCTTGTATTTCAAAATGGATACCATTTCCGTAATCAGCACCCCAAAATATCCTGAAAACGACACCCATATCATTTTATTAAAAAAAAATCGATGTTTGCCATCTTGGGTTTCAAAATGGATACCATTTCCGTAATCAGCACCCCAAAATATCCCGAAAACGACACCCATATCACTTTTCTCAAAATATTAATGTCCACCATCTTGGATTTCAAAATGGATACCATTTCCGTAATCAGCATCCCAAAATATCTCGAAAAGGACACCCATATCACTTTACTCAAAAAAATCACACCCAGACATAGAACAAACATCTATGTTTTCCACGCACAAATGTTTGTTCTCAGTGGGGATCGAACCCACGACCCACAGCACGGAAGGCAGAGCTATTACCGACTGAGCTGTGACGCCTGTCAATACTTACAATATTTAGCATGATCATGAGCCGTGCCACAGGCCTTAGAAAAAGTGGCCAACTATGGACCACTTTTCTGCAATATTCCTTTCACTTTATTTCCATACCTACTGGGTGTACAATAACTGTGTATCATAACTACTTACGGCGCTTTAGTATATTTGTACAATAATTTATTTTTTTATTTCCATACCTCGGTACTAGACGTACAATAACTGTGTATTTAGTATTTACTCTATCGTGCGGTCGACTCGTGACCTCTGCGCTGCGTGATGAACTGTGCGAGTGAGATAGCTGCGAGTGCGCGGCGCGGTATCTGCACGAATGGGCCGTGAAACTTGGATTTGAGCTGGAGTATTGTAGGCTCTTAAAGGTAAAAAAAAAATCATTGGGGTTTTTTGGATTGTCTTGTCATTAAAGTTGCAACTTCGGCTGCCATTTTGTGACTTTTATGACAAACAAAACCTCAATGATATATTTTACCAAAATTATATTTGCATACCTTTTTATTAGGTACTTTACATACTATTATCACAGACTAATCGATGCTATTATCTAGCGAATGTAAAATGTCAGCTTGCATGGTCCTGGATCTGATGCTAGATCAGGCTTTGTTTAACTATTTTCACCAATATGTACGCAAAACAACAAAGCCGTATATAAGCTAAAATAATTATTATAGAACGTCATAAACTTTCATGCATTTTGATGGCTGTGTGTGATAGACTGACGCTGCCTGTACATTTATAAGGCTATTTGGATTACTTAGGGTACCCCTAAAATAAATTTACGGGTTCGGATATAGATCATTTAATTTTGTCATATTTAGGCCCGAAAAAGAGCACGTGTTCTACGCACGCTTCTCTAAAAGTTAGGGTGAGCTTTCAGAAATGGGGCCGCAAATTAGATCAACGTAACCCCTGTGAGAATGCCATTGCGTACCCGTCGCTATTGGGTAACCACCTACAAACCATCGTGAGGCTTTAGCTACTGCTTTTCTTAGACAAAAAGGTAAAAAAGGAACCCTAAAAAGTAATTTATCGAATCGAATAAGGTCGAGAACGAACATGTCACACTGATGGCCATTTAGCATAAAAACTTCGTGCCATAAATCATAAAGTTACTGTGAAAGTTGGCTGCTGTCGAGAGATGGGCACTTAAGTTAGTTTAATGTAGTATCCAGTGCTGCAAGTTACACAACTTAGTTGCAACTTCCATCCAGATAAGGACTTTGTACTTTGTGCACACTAAACTTGCATAAAGCTTTGTATACTTAATCGCTGTGTTTCTGCTTCAGCTATTTAGGAGTTATGTTAATTATTTTTTTTACTTTTCGGTGCCTATCTGTCCCATACATTCACAATATACCACTGGAAAAAATTCGTTCATTTATTTTATTAGTTAAAGCTAAAATAAAAGGTATCTAGCGTAAAGCTTTATTGGATTAACTATAATCCATACATGATATTGAATTTAAATCACGTACCGTAGGCCTTCAATATTGGGAAAGGAAAAAAATAAGAAGAAATGGCCATTTTTGTGACAGAACTTATACCCGAAAGTGTTTGCACAGGACGTCGAGGGCCTAAACAAACAAAGGTGGCCGGTTGAGCCATCTTTGGTTTTCCACACTACCACCGACACGCCACCTATACACGATATCGGCGGTGAGCTAGGTGCACACATTTAGTACTAGAAGCTGTCGTATAGGTGTCGTTATCGACCAGTGTGCAATCGCCCTTAGCTTAGAAATTTCAAGAAAAAAGATCGAGTGGACCAACCTTAATTCATAATTCCAGTTATGTAAGTTATAGCGTTCTTTCTTTTTAGACCGTAGAAATGGTCTTGAAAAAGCAATAAGTAATCGTTAAAAATTCAGACCATGTGTGAGCCGCAGCCCATTAGTCTGATGACGGCATTTATTCCTCCAAAAAGCTCCTTTAATACACGTGAAGTAATATAACTAAGTAATAACGTGTTGTCTAATTTGAAGTAAAGTTCAGAGACTAAGGGCGTCTTGCACCAGAATCACTAAACGTATTTAACAGCTAAATCGATTTAAATCTGACGTATTTATAGACTTGACAACTCGCTAAATACTATTTAAGAGTTAAACGCGTTTAGCGATTCTGATGCAAGCCGCCCTTAAATTAAAAGTTTTTATGAGAAAACTTTCAATATAAACTTTCTTTATATGCAAATTAACTCAGCGTCGTTGCATATTACACGTACATACTTGTCTAGTAATAAAGCTTAGGTCGTCTTACGAAGTTTTAATAAGTGGTTAGCGGCGAAACATCCTCTCATTCCTCCAATTCCTCCCTCATTATTCAATATATGTTACTCATTCCTCGACATTTATTTCAATTCAATTTATTTCTCAGATATAAATCCATATGTTGTTAGTATAAATTCATGTCATTTATGTCTTCTTGGGTTTAATTTTATCGGTTGAAAATATTATATATAATATCATTATCGAATGAAGGCTAATCGTCAGCACGAGTACATTGCTATATTGGTCCTAGAACCTAAATGGTGTGTGGTTTTATGTTGATGATTCTCTATTCTGAACATGTTATTACTACGCATAGATCTGATCCATAAAACGTACACGCTACATAATACGATTCGTATTCCCACGCTAATTCGACAAAAGCAAATGAAACGAGTTGAGACGTAAAACAAAGCCTATAAAGCAAATTAATTTGCGAAACAACGCGAAAGGATGGCTGTTTCGTAGCTCTCCACGTATGAAGTGAAATGGAACGAATTTTAGCTGATCCCTTTCAAGTTCTATGTGGTTACGTTACGTTGTTAATTAAATAGAGATATATCAGTATTCTTGATACGATAGAACTAGGGAAATGGCTAGGCTGAACCCGTAGTCTGAGTTTTATTGTGTTGATTTACGAAAAGTGAGTAGCAATTTTTGTTTCAACAAACGATGCCAAAATTGCGACTCACTTTTTGCAAATTAACAAAATAAAACTCAAAGTACGGGCTCTACGGGTTGCGGTTTGACGCACCTACGAGTAGTATCGCATTTCATTTTGACAGTAAAAATAAAGTTTAAAAAAAAATCTCAACCTTGTTGCGTCTTAAACAAAGCTATACCAATTATTATTGACAGGCGTCACAGCTCAGTTGGTAATGGCTCTGCCTTCCGTGCTGTGGGTCGTGGGTTCGATCCCCACCGAGAACAAACATTTGTGCGTGGAAAACATAGATGTTTGTTCTATGTCTGGGTGTTACTATGTATAATAAGTATGTATTTCCAAAAAAATAGTAGGTATATAAGTATTCTATCAGCCATCTAGTTCCCATATCACAAGCTTTGCTTAGTTTGGGTCTAGAGGGCGTTGTGTGTAAAGTCCATGAATATATATTTATTTATTTATTTGGCCGACCGTACTTACTCACAGTCCAACGTACTTACTCCTCACCAGAGCTGACTGGCCTCTTATTCTGAGAGATTTGGGTTACCACTTGTAACTAGACTGCGGACAGCAAACTAGAGGCTCTTTGAATCTCACCCCAGGCGTGAATAGGCATAATTGTCAACCCCCCTATTCCAATCTTTTGCTGTCAAGTTATATTTCACTGCCCAGTGTAATTTCTCCAGGTCACGTGGTACAATTTTGTACCACGTGATCATTCTTTTTAGACATTTGTTGACAGCAAAATATGCGCTAAAACAAATTAAATGACATCATAATGTCACTATTTAGCCACAGAATAACTATGAGTTAGTATGAAACTGAACATGATTTAAAACTTTGCAGTTCAACTTTGAGATTGGAATCGCCTCTCAGAAGGCCTTTTATACGAGTAGGTACTTACACTACAGGCACTACAGGGTCCCGAAGCAGGGCATGGGTAAAAAGTGGCCCTAGACGCTGTATAGATGTTAATTTCATACTTACCCACTTTCATAACAAAATTATACACCTTACTCTTGGACTTGCTGTTGCTGTAAAGCGTAATAAAAGTAACAATGACAATTTTTACAGCGATTGGGATGAAAAAAATGACAGTGTAATATACGGGTAAGCCAAAGTGACCTGAAAAACTGCGCTAGCTATACGAGCTTACTAAACTAAGTCGGTATATTTTTCGGTTTGCAACCCGGATATTATTAGGAAAGATAAGTAACGACTACAAACACGGCAGTGGTTATACCTTCGTGTGACGAAGATACAGTCTAAAATACACGGCGAAATCTTTTCCTCTTTGTAACCGGAATTAACAAAATCGTGGGACCTCTAAGCGCTTTCGTACGGTGCATTGGATACTGCCAGGTTTAGCGCACAAAAGTGTCAAATCCGTAACGAGTTAAATCCGTTTTTTGCACTTTCTATTCGTTAATGGAATGCAGCAGGGGTATGCCAATCAAAGTTGAACTGCAAAGTTGAACTGCAAAGGTTTTAAATCAAAGTCAGTTCATACTAACTCATAGTTATTCTGTGACTAAATAGTGACATTATGATGTCATTTAATTTGTTTTCGCGCATATTTTGCTGTCAAGTGTCTAAAAAGAATGATCACGTGGTACAAAATTGTACCACGTGACCTGAAGAAATTACACTGGGCAGTGAAATATAACTTGGCAGCAAAAGATTGGCATACGGGGGCAGCTCTTTTATAAAAAGCCAATCTGAAAGCTTATGAATTTATCTCTGTTCCATGAACGCAAGGCGAGCTTCCAAATATTTGCAAAAATACTATTGTTTACAAAAATTCTAAAAGTAAAAGAAAATAATGAAAACGTAGCTAAATAGAAAAAAAATGCATAAGCCTAAAGACAATTTACCAAAGGCTTAGAATGAGTTTTCTTCCAGCAGAACTTTGAGGATAGTGATAATTTAATATAATTAAAACCGAATCTTTCAACTTTTAATGGTTTTGTAAAACCTCCCTGTTACCCCCAGTTATATTAGACATAGACATAGACATAGGTTTATTTGTTACATCACACATAGAAAACGAGAACATTAAAAGAAAGAAAACACAAAATAGTAATGTGTGCTACTGCAACAAATTGGCTCCAGCTCAGCATTATGCTATTTACATTCATCGCTTTTAATTATAATGTTATGCATAAAGTAAATAACATGCGTGTTTTAATAAGTTAATGTGGCTGAAAGATTACATTACATGATATTATTTGAATAACAGCTATGAAAAACATCGATTATTTGAGATAATTACCGATCAGTGTACCTACTTCATCACATCACATCACACACACACAAAATAAATGATGCTGTAATATGTTTCAACATGTAATTTATTATCTTCGATACACATCTTAAATATTTATCTATATAACATTAATTACAATAATTTTATTACACGAAGAATAAAAATCTATAGGGGTAAGTAGATCATGGAAAGTAATTACAGAAGCTCAATACTTTATTTTCTTTGTTAACACGAACTTGAATGTTTTAACTAAAATCCCTTGCTTTTTTTGCTTATTTAGATAAAATAAAAAACAGACAGTATTTACAAATAAATATTTTTTAAAATACTTTATCTGAAACAAAGGTTTATTTAGTTTCTCGTTTGCTACTAAAATATGCTTTGAAACTTTGTAAAAGTTAATTCTTGTTTTAGCTTTTGCTCTTCTTTCTGATATGCTTCACGTTTGTGGTTTTGTGGTGAATCGCAGGTACTCAACGTAAAGGAGATTAGAGAACATCGCGCTTAGTAAACTTTTGTTTCGAATAAAATACAAAATAATAAATGAAAAAGCGTTTCTAGTTAAATTGAATGAATGAATGAAAACACTTTATTGTACAAACAAACCAAACAAAGAAAAGAAACACATAATATAGGACACACAGAAAGACAAAATGTACAGTGGGCAGCCTTGCAATTTCTTCCAGACAACTTCAAACTAAACTTTGTAGGTAGCTCATTTAACTAATCTCAAAAACTCGTTATGGTACGTCGACGTCGATAACCGCCAATGTTAATACCAACGTTAATTCAGTAAATGTATTTTCCAACAGAATTTTCCCTTCACAGCGTTTTAACGCAATTTTCATAATGGACATTAAATATAGAAACCGCTAAGCTATTCTCGGTAAAGGGTAACACAGTTGTGTTATTTTGACTCGATTTAATATTTCATGCATTTTGCAGACGACGAAAACAGGAATAGTTATGTAGATAGTAACGTAGCTACTTATAACAAAGGAAAAATGACAAAAAAAAAAGAACGCACTCACTATAAAAATAACCAATAAACACTACAAACTGATATTCTGAAGCACATCCCAATAAAAAAATGTATATATCCTTCAGCGGTTATATCACAACGTTACTGCTTCACAATAAATAAAGGAAGTCGACCCAGCTTCGTTTAGGCAGCTCCCTTGGGCGAATCCTAGCAAAGTTCGATCTGTGAAGACGTGCTTGAAGTAGCCATTTTGAGTTTGCTGTGCTTCGCGGCAGTTTCGACTCACTGAACAAGTTTTCCCGGCCGCACTTTAAGTAACACTAAAGAAACATTGTTCTTCGGGCACTTTTTCCGTAACTTTTCACAAAAAAAATAACAGTCACGGTCGCGTGAAGATCGACCAAGCTAACTTAAGTTTCGAGAAATGGAATTACAGAAACTCCATCTCAAGAAAACTTAATTTCATTGATACAGATACAACCGTTGCGAAAAAAGCAATGCACTTTGACTTGTGAGTCGGTTGGGAGCTAGCTTGGTCGGTCAGCAGGGGTTTAGTGACCAGCAGTAATGTCTATTAAAAGTCACACTTCGTGAAGACTAGCGTCAGTATCACTCTCGGCGTAGCCGAGCAGCAGGGTGGATTCACAAGGAGGAGTAGGCTGCCCAGGACGCGGTGCCTGGCCTGCCGGCAGTAGTCACAGCTCGATGGGTGCTGCGCCCTTCCACGTGACTCCAACTCGCAAGAGGTGATACAGCCGAAGTACGCAATATAGGCAGAGACACTGCAAAAAATAGATCAGAATTTTTTGACATACATTTGAAAACACATGCGTAAGTTATTAGGAGTTTACAAGGAGTAAACAGCTTTTTTTCTTTGTTTGGTATAAAGACTCTTTTTGCTTATGAGTACAGCTTATATCACAAAAAGTGCTATTTACAAACGAATGCACAAATATAAAATTTAAACGAATGCCCAGTTTCAGAACTCTTCTACGCCATCAGACTGAAAACTGAGGGCACAGCTGAGGGTTAAATCTCTTAATAAAATGCAATAAAAATATGATTGATGTTTTGTTTTGATGTCATAAAAGTCACATTGTGACTTTAATGGCACCCTAACAAAATCTTAATTTAATTTTACTAGCTAGATTTTGTTAAGAGAATGGTCCTCTTTGTTTTGTATCGTGTTCTACTGTTTGCAATTGTTCTGCGATGCATTGTAGGGCACTAGTGAGTTTTTGAGTACTTCGTGTTAAGTTTTCAAGCTACGTTGCACGCTATACAAAAGGCCAAGGTTATGTTTCTACATTTATCAGTGGAACAGTTGTTTATCTAGTTTGTCATGAGCATGGCCACGCTGAATGAAATGGTGAATGCTTTTACGCTCTTAGTTGTTACTTTATTTGACAAACACGCCCCCCTTAAAACACTAAAGCTAAAAGAAAAGTATGCCCCATGGATTACTGACCCGGTCAAAATAATGATGAAATGCCGTAATGAAGCCCATGACCGATACCGTGATACTAAGTTGGATACTCATAAAAAAGAATACAAGGAATTAAAATCATTTGTTACGCAAAGCATAAATAGCGAAATGCGTGCCTATTATAATTTTCGAATTAACTCAGAAATTAAGAATGAAAAGAAGTTATGGAAGAATTTAAAAGAAGATGTTTTACCTGCCAAAAATGATACTTATTTACCTGACCACCTACATAAACCTGACGATATAAATGATTATTTTTTGGATGTCCCGGGCGATACTACAGTTTCTATTTCTAATATGACATTCATTGAATTTAACAGACATAATAATAATAATATTCTATTTTCATTACAACCGGTAAACGATCGGGATGTTGCCAAGATTCTTCTGTCAATTAAAACGAATGCGCGTGGGGTGGATGGGCTGTCCATGGACATGGTCTTGTTAACATTGCCTCACACTCTTTCAGTGATTACTAGAATAGTTAATGAATCGATCACTTCTTCTATCTTTCCTGACCAGTGGAAAATTGCCTCTATAAACCCAATACCTAAAGTGTCTCAACCAACTGAAATTAAAGATTTGAGGCCTATTAGCATTCTTCCGGTACTTTCGAAAGTCATTGAGAGGGTAGTTTATAACCAGCTAAGCAAGTTTGTTGAGAGTAACGGGATCTTACCAGACGTCCAGTCGGGCTTCCGAAAAATGAGAGGGACATCAACCGCTCTCCTGGATGTAGTCGATAACATATTGGTTGATCAAGATAATGGGCTAGGCTCGGTCTTGGTCTTACTGGATTTTTCCCGTGCCTTCGACTCAATAAGTGTTCCACTACTTCTCTCTAAGCTGTCGTACTACGGTGTTGATAATTCATCAATAAGATGGTTCGATAGTTACTTAAGCAACCGTTCTCAATTTGTACGTATTACTCGGGAGGACGGCTCACAATTGTCGTCGTCACTTAAGCCACTTAATCGCGGGGTTCCACAGGGCTCGATTCTCGGGCCGCTGCTGTTTATCATCTATAGTGTGGACATCTGCTGGCACATAAAGCACTGCAGATTCCACCTGTATGCTGATGACGTGCAGTTGTACCTACCCATGCACCCCAATAATGTTAATAGTGAGGTGAATAAAATCAATACTGATTTGGACCGGATTTCCATCTGGTCAAAAGAAAATGCCCTTGTTTTAAACCCAACCAAGTCAAAGTTTATGGTACTAGGCTCGCAGAGTATCGTCAGTGAGTTCGCAAGACAAACTTTTAATATAAGCATACAAGGTCAGAAGGTTGAATATGTTAAAGAAGCCAAAAATCTAGGTATATGCTTTGATAGCACACTTCGGTTTGAGAAACACGTTTTAAATTTGGTGAGAAATTGTTTCTTTAGGTTGAAGCTTCTCTATAAAATAAGAAATTTTCTAAAGGAAGAAATACGAATTAAGGTTTGCGAATCTATAATATTATCCAGGTTGAATTACGCTGATGTTGTGTATGGTCCACGTTTGCTGTCAAAAACGGCTCGTCTTATTCAACGAATTCAAAATGCATGCTGCCGTTTTTGCTATGACATCCCCCCGCGAACTCACATCACGCCATACCTAAACAATTCGGATACTCTGAACATGGCCTCGCGCAGGCATTTACATATGGCAGTACTGGTACACTGTATTTTGATGTCCGGTAAACCAGACTATCTTTACAAGAAACTAAATCGCTCCGACAACAAGTACAGTCAAAGGTCTACAAGGAATCTGCTGCACTATAGCAAAGTCAAAACCGTAGCTTTTCGAGGGAGTTTTCGCTACCAGGCAACCAAGTGTTGGAATAATATCCCACCACCACTCCGACTGTTGAAATCCAAGTTTACTCTTAAAAAACGTTTTAAAGCCTTTCTACTGGATCAACAGAAAACTGGGTTGTCTGGCGCGAATAGCTATAGTGCACCGTTCACCTGTTAGAATAAAGTTAGTTCTTTCTAATGGTGGGTTTTTTGTTTAAATATATATCTGTTATTTCTATATGCCTACCAACCTACCTAATGTTCATATATCTCACAATATATACACTCTAATACACACAACACACTGGAGGGTTTCTCCTCTATAACCAGACTCTCATGAGACTGGCGTACTGGGAGAACCCTCCGGCACACTTTCCATATAAAACAAATATACACCCTCACCCTCTTGCATTCAAACAGCACACTTTCACACATACTGGAGGGTTCCTTCCCTATAACCAGACTCTCAAGAGACTGGCGTCCCGGAAGAACCCTCCAGACATACTCGTACATACCCTCTCACACCTTGACACTCTTTCACACCTTGACACTCATACACCTCGACACTCTCACACATTATTACACAACACTACACAATGGCTTTTTCACAGGGTCTATTGGCTGATGGTTTCGACAGAATAACAGCGCCTAATTACCTTCGGGTAGTTAGGCATACGCTGAGTCGAAACCCTTTTGCTGCTGTAGCACACAAACACCTACTAGCTTCATTTTTCTGTTACTTTTTTACTTTATTTTTATTTTTGTTGGTTTTGTTCTGTAAGTGTACTGTGTGTTACTTAGTGTGCAAATAAATGCCTGTCTATCTGTCTATCTGTCTATCTGTCTATCTATTTATTCACAAATAAAATTATGACTAATACAGTATTTACAATATTTATAATATGTACAAAATACACATGAAGCAGTTGAGCTATCTACACAACGTTGCAAACGATTTATAGATAGCTCAACTGATCCAACAGTTGTTTTAGAGTTTAGTTAGTAGAACAAGAACTTACATTTACGAGCATCCTTGGTATTAAAAATAGTATTTCTGCTTTGCACATTGAGTCGAATTGCTGAAACAAAAACATAAAATTAGTATAATTATAATGTATCTCGTCATTGAGTTGTATAAAAAAGAGTACGGTAGTAGTAGAGTTTTTTTTGAAGGAGCACTTTAATACATCAGTATTAGGCAGTGGTTACCACTTAACATTAGCTGGGTCATCATCTGATGTTAAGTGGAATGAAAATGTAAATGGTATTCTTGCTTACTTATTCACTTGGCGTTGTCAAGTGCCAACACGTTAGAGGAAAACATAACCCAGAGATCACCAGATAAGGGAGGTTGTATGTTTTTTTTAATGTGAGTTACCTCAGAACTCCGTCATTTAGGAACGGATTTGAAAAAATTCTTTTTTTATCTGATAGGACGTATTTCCAGGTTAGTCCCATTCAATTTTCATCAAAATCGGTTAATTAGTTTGGCTTATAAATAAAAATCCAGAGTATTTTACTACAAATTGTGTGTAAAGTGTAACTTTTTAAAAATGAGTTTTTAAATGCGGTAAATATTGCTGCTCTGTAAGAGAGGCAAGAACTAGTCAGTTATCTCAACTGATTCTATTGATATTAAGTTTCGTCTCTTTGAAAAACAACGTGGATCTTAACCACAGATATTCAATAAAGGCAAAGGCTTCACAAAACAGACCCCGCAAAATTCTCAAAACTACAGTAACCCAAATTACAAACGGACATCATTGTCGTCGTGTTTATCGTAATTTCAAGTGAATTGTCACTGTCATTATTATGACATTTCCATTAGGGTCCTCGGAGTCCATACAATTAATTTCAACAATAGCCTCAATTCACTGGGACACCCTTCGCAAATTTTGAAGTAGATTCGGTCGTCAGTCAACCGAAAAAATGTTTTCTCTCACTGATAAAACACAATAGAAAAACTGTGAGACGCATCCTTAATTGTTATTACCGGGACGTCGCGTCGCTAACAAAAATAGCATAGCTCGACATTTACCCAAAATTATAAAGAGATTATGAAAATGGTCCGCTTGGATAAATATTTCCATTATATAAGCAAACAAAATTGCTCGATTTTTGTTCGTTTGTTGGACAATGAAGTGAGTTTAGAGTAAGCCTTTCCATCTATTGTTTTTTGATCAATACAATCCGGTGCTTTTAGACGTAACCTAATCACAGCGATCCACTCTCTCCTATTGTGTTTTCAACCGGGTAATATATATTATTAAACGGGCTTCATTGTAAGGACTGAATCATTTTTTATGTATTCATTTTCAAACTATAGGTAAATCTAAAACTTAATTACGGGTTTTCAACGAATAACGTATTACGTATTTTTTAAGCATAACCAACCACTTTAGATGATACTAGTGTTATTAATTACAAACATTTTGTGAAAAAATACTGTTAGTGATGTATGTTGCGTTACTTTACTGCTACGAAAAATTCTACGTCGTAGCAAGCTAAATGTCGATGTGGTAGACAGCGAATTTTGATATCCGCTACGACACTGCTACGCCGTAGCAATATCGTTTTAAATAACATCACGTAAAAACCTCTATGTTATTGAAGGAAGCGTATTTTTAAGTCCCCTACCCTACTACAACATAGTATTTAATATTTTTATAGACAGTGAATGTCATTGAAGCTTTCAAAATCTTTATTACTATAGATTGATAGATAGATAGAAAATACTTTATTGCACACCTTAACTTAGGGACTACTATAACATACAAAACAAAACTTAACTAATTGTACAATGGGCGGTCTTATCGCTAATGAGCGATCTCTTCCAGACAACCATACTAACTACTACGACGACGTAGTCTCAGATTGTCAAAAGAACGTAACATAATAATATGGCGCAGCAAACAACCGTACAATCACGACAAATGTTTTTATTATTATTACATAATATGCGGACTACGTATTGATTGGTACTATCGGATTAAATCCAGTGAACAAAACCACAATATGTTGAGCATTCAATGTTGCCGTAGGCCGAAATTCGGGCTTATCGAACAGAATCAGATAAAATGCGGGATCATTAATAATTACTATCATTATCTTTGCGTGTCGAATAGTAAAAAACCTTGCTTTACAGCCCTCGTATGCCAATCTTTTGCTGTCAAGTTATATTTCACTGCCCAGTGTAATTTCTTCAGGTCACGTGGTACAAAATTGTACCACGTCATCATTCTTTTTAGACACTTGACAGCAAAATATGCGCGAAAACACATCAAACAACGTCATAGTGTCACTATTTAGTCACAGAATAACTATGAGTTAGTATGAGCTGACCATGATTTAAAACTTTGCAGTTCAACTTTGCAGTTCAACTTTGATTGGCATACCCCTGCAGGCAGTTTTTCACCTAGTGGCATGTAGTTATTATTTTGTAAAAAGGTGCTATCTAAGTATAACAATCATTCGTTATCTAAGTAGGATATACCTATTTCTTATTATTGTTTAGATGTGGATCCTCCAATGTTGTTTTTCTAAAGTCTAAAGAAAGGTAAACAATAACTTCCTCTTGAGCTTTGTGATAAAATGTACGGACTTTAAAAATTCTCTTTTCTATAACGTTGTAGCAAAGCCTTAGTTATTTTATTCCCGCAACAAATATTCAATTCCCCACTTGTTACCGGTGCGCGTTATGCAAACAAATAGTTACGAGGCAAACTCAATTTGTCCTATATTTACCGCCACGCCTTAGATATTTGTCGCATGATTGTATCGAAGATGTTTTATAGTACCATCGATTTTTTTGGTCCATGCTAGTACATACGTTACTTTCTCAAAGTTTTATAAATCATATAAACACTATAGAAAAAATATTTCATTAAAAAACCTCTGGATTCCAGACATATTCAATATCTAGAGTAGTTACTAAGAAAATTATGACTAATATAGTATTTACAATATTTATAATATGTACAAAATACACATGAAGCAGTTGAGCTATCTATACACCATTGCAAACGATTTATAGATAGGTCAACTGATCCAAATCAGTAGTGCCGAAGACCGAGCTCAACGGCGCGTCTTGGGAGAGACGTACGTCCAGCAGTGGACGAGTATAGGTTGATGATGATGATGATGATGAAAGGCGTGATGTATGCGAGCGAAGAATCGTAAACCAATAAACAAGATGACCAGCATAATGCTAAGCGTTAAGGAAATATTGGCGAATATCCAATACAACTCGAGCCTAGCGTTGAGCTTCTGCATAATGTATTCGCATTGTACTATGGCACATTTTTATTCTTTGGCCGAACCGAGGCGACCTCGAATGTGGAGGTGACCGTAACGACGATGCAGGAATGTCAATCCTCCGATGGACGTCCCTATTTTTAACCGACTTCAAAATAAAAGGAGGTTCTCGATTCAGTTGTATTTTTTTTTAATGTGTTACCTCAGAACTCATTCATTATAAACCGATTTGAAAAATTCTTTTTTTATCTGAAACAATGTACATCCTGGTTAGTCCCAATCAATTTTCATCAAAATCAGTTCAGTAGTTTGGGCTATAAACAAAAATAGCTAACAAAAAATATGCCATCCACGTGCACGAAATTGCGTATTTTGCTTTTCTGTGACTTTTGCGTTTACGGTCATGAGAACATTCCCAAAGAACTGCCATCATAATCATCATCTGATGAACCCGGTAGCGGTCGGTTTTCCTAGTTTTTTAACATATAAATGTGACAAAAGTTCCATGTTTGAAATGTGTAGAAGAGAGTGATAGATCGCATGCGGATTCGAGTTCTGTCATTTGTAGAAGCAACACACCCACATTTATATTAATTGTATACCTTGGTGTTCTTGTTTGTTTGTTTTACCTACAAAAACTCCTATCAACTAAACCACACGTACAACTGTCGTGGCTGCATCGCTATGGCATCACAGTCGCTTATTCGCAACAGTTTAAACGTAGCTTTAACATCATTCGAATATTATAGTTAATATTAATATTAACACAATAGAATTGAGTATCAATCGGCTGGTCAATAGGATACTCAATCAATATTCCTCTTTTTTAGTTTTATTACTGTAGGTACATAAAAGAGTTTCTTATCCATTCCATCCATTAATCAAATTTCGATCACAAAAAGCTTTTCGTAAACTTAATCTTTTAGCGAAAAAAAATACCTACGCTAAGCTCTTTTTATTTATCTTACACAGGCTTATTAACCTTGAAAATTCTTTAGTGGCTTTTGGAACATGAAAATTTCGTATATCATTCTACTGTTTTCGCTTATTTTCCAGCAACGTTGAGGATTTGTCAGATTATTTACGCATTTTTTATCGATGTCTTGTCAGAATTCAACATAATTATAATTCTTAGAAGAACATTGTTTTTGAATAATACGAACAAAGACATAATTGAAGTAGGTACATGGTTCCAATTAGCCGACTGGGTTTCAGGTAAAACAATTTTGATAGCTGCTTTATTCGGTTGTCTTCATAAAAACTTCGGCACTTTTTGAGATATAAAACCAAATGTTATAAGTAAGCTGATTTGAAACAGAGCAAGCGGTTATCCAATAAACGTTGCAGCTGCAGCGATTCTAGCCGGCACGTGGCTAACCTTGTTTGGTAGCAATATGGTCAGACGGAATCGTCAAATTGTTACGACCAGCTAAGTTCCTTGTAGTGCAGTTTGTGGTACGGGTTCTATTTTAACTTTTTTATAGAGTACCGAAGCAGCAACTAGTACCTATTTCTAATCTGCGTCAACGTATTCCATAAGAAAAATATTAATTTTATCAAAATATTTTTCTAGGTTTTTGTGTCCAATTTAGGGAAAAAAAGGCTAACTAATATAAGGGCCAATTAAAAAATCTCCTTAGTTTTGTGGAAAGACCTAAAACTAATTATAATTTTTCCAAAAGATTTTTTTGATGAAGAACCTTTTTATTGGGTGTTTATAAAAATAACAGACATACGAGTAGCTTCACGGTTTAATAATACCCACCTTGTTCACATGATCTCTTAAAATATTAGAGTAAACCATTGCCATAGCTTCCAGCGCCATAAACGTCATGCATCCAACCACCCAAGGCACGAGGAATGCCACGTTTTCCTGAAACAAGTCGCACAGCTGTTTATTTTATACTGGTGACCCGTAAAAAAAGTCCTACAAAAAGACAAAATATTCTGGCCTTATTTTTTTTGTAAACTTTTCAAATCATCATTATTTTATAGGATGAGCTATTATTTCTCGTTCAGAATACAGATTGTCAGGTGAGCGTCATCTGCAGGTATGAGAAAATTACGAGAATGGAATTCCTTCTCTGTGAAATATATTATTTCTCACACATCTGTAGGTAAGAAAGCAGTATATCAATGTGACGGCAGTGGCACATTTATTCCCTTCTTTATGACTTTAGAAGCTTTTAGATACGAATTTTAGAGACTCGTAAAGTAAGCTTAACTTGAGTGGGGTGTAATGAAATGAGCTTGGGTCGTGACTCTTATTTGTAGAGCTCATAATTGTTTGTTTTAATCCTTGGCCGGAATTTAGATTAGGTAATTTTCCTTGAAAGGTTCTGTTTTGGTATCGGTATTATCTACTTTACCACAGAGTTGATACACTGGCTTTTTGGCTTTTATTGAAGTCAAGTCAACGCCACAAAAGATACGGTACGTTTTAAGTTTTTAATTTCTTTTATAAAATGATCTAGGTACTTACTTTATAAATTCCATAGAACAAAAATACGCTCAGTATAATCATAAACATCTGCGTTCCAATAATTGCAAAATATGCTATCTGTACACCTGAAACAAAGAAAAGAAAGAGTTAGCTACAATTTGATCGTTTACCTACTCATAGAATTGAATTGAACAATATTTCAGTCAGCAATAGGCTTCCGTTTGTTGAAGGACAAACGTATTGTCGCTCCGCTGGATTCAGAAGGGCTTAACCTTCCTTTTTTCGGAATTGTAAATACGAATTTCTATACCAGCGTTTTCATGAACACGACCAAAAGATGTCGGTTCATTTGAACCCATTTGTGCTGCTCCGATAATTTTCACTCTGGGAAATGAGAAAATAGAGCAACAAGAATAAAATTCCATTACAATTTTAAAATACGTTTTTAGGATTCCGCGGCCCTTTCGTCACTTTGATGTTTATGAGTACTATAAGTAACAAGCCCTTGCGCACTGGGGGGCGATACCAATCTCAAAGTTGAACTGCAAAGTTTTAAATCATGTTCAGTTTCATACTAACTGATAGTTATTCTGTGAGTAAATAGTGACATTATCATGTCATTTAATTTGTTTTCGCGCATATTTTGCTATCAAGTGTCTAAAAAGAATGATCACGTGGTACAAAATCGTACCACGTGACCTGAAGAAATTGCACTGGGCAGTGAAATATAACTTGACAGCAAAAGATTGGAATTGGCTGATGTGTAAGTGTTGATTAGACCTAGCGAGTACTGTATAGAGTGGCGAAACAGTATTCCACCTATACGAGTTCGCCATTGTAGCGCCACCCTGTATACAGTCGTAAATCATATGCCATCGTGGCTCTGCTAGCGGGTAACGTCAGTCTATTCAAAAGGAAAATCAATTCGTACAAACGTAATCGACTCTCGAGAGCACAAGCGAATTGATGTTAATCGCAGCGATAATGTGCGCTATAGACAGTGCGATAATGTACAATCTGCGATTTAATTTAGAACAGAAGTAGAGAGAGGGTTAAAATGCAGACTCCTCTTAGTGAGTGCGCTCACTAGGCGTCTTGTCGCTGCGTTTAACCATTGCGACTCTCTGGTGTTTCCATCAGCGGACCCTGACGCCAAGTATGTGGAGCTTTGAACAAAATATGTTAAAATTTTCGCTGAGCTTTTGCAGCGACATGACGCCTAGTGTGCGCAGCGCATTCACTTCGTTTATTGTGTTTTTTAACGTGACCCGCGCTCGACCCGCACACGCTTTCTGTATGTTCAATTTGCTTTCTTAGATTGATGTTCAATTGATTGTATAGTGAAGAGTGTGTTTAACCCCTTGCCCGCGGCCTCGGATGCGGAAGTTCTCAGAAACCGCTCAGATGAGAGTACTTTTTCAAACGACAAAACAAAAGAGATGAGGCACTCAAAGCGAGTATCTTTATTTTTTATCACAACTTTTGACAAGATTTCTTTATATTGAATGGTTCACATAGTCGTTCCAATTTAGTTTACCTACACAAAAGCTCTTTTATGGGTTACAAAGTATGGCCTGAAGTTTTACAAACCATCCACCGGAATAAAATTCTACAGACAATTTTGACCGTTACGAACATGTAATTATATTCTACATGACATGTGTATAGTAATAATAATTAACATGCCCTTGTAATAATAGCAATAACCATATATTCATCCATGCATTAACATTTGCTATTGTGTTCGGAATAGCTATAGCCACAAACCGATTGTAAATGTATGGTATGACCGGAAAATGTTCTATGTATATTGTAAAACTTTCTGCTATCAAACAGTGATGCTCGCATGGGTGCGGGTTCAATTACAGGTACATGAGACAACATCGTGGCGTCTCAGAGTAGTGGGCCATGCGATGCTCACACGCACGCACGTCCTCAGTAAAGCAATGCATTGTTATAGGCAGAGGATACTACTTAACATCAGGTGAACCATCTACATATTCCAACACATAAAAAAAACCATGTGCGTATCGGTTTCGATGAGAATAAAGTCAAAATTAAGTATGGTCTCGCTAACGTATAGTTTTCGAGAACAAACTTATTACTTATCTCTACTATTATATTCTCTAGAAAGTATTAAGGTAAAGGCACCCAAATCCGTGGTATTCCAAAAGTGGCACCTTTCTCCGTGGTATTTAGAAAAACAGCATTTACTTCTGATTCTTAGGTTCTTTTTTGTTGCAAAAGTTATTTGTCATTAGGAAATATATTTTTTTGTATATAAATCTAAAAACGAGACTTAGAACGGGCTTACATTCCAAAATAATTGGCTAAATTCGCAGTAGTGGCTGGTCCAAGTGCACTCTCCATACGTTTTTGCCTCTGTGCACGAGAGTAGCAAGCTTTTTTAAATAAGGCTTATTTTGATTTTTTTTGTTCTAGGTTTTGATTTTTAGCGTTAAATTATCGAAAGAAGTATATTCTTTACCGTATGTAATACATGTTTAAGTGGTTTTTTAATTATAATGAGGTGAAATTACATATTGAAAATACCCCGGCATTAGGGATCAAATATTTCACCTAGTACCTAATTCCAAGGTATGTGAAAAATATACCGCGGAATAGCAATTTGAAAGACCTATTTTTAGTTTTGAATTTCACAAACTGGGATTAGGTTTTTGTGATTTTAACGATAGATTTGACAAATTAAATAGTCGATTGAGATTAAAACCTTATTTCGAGGTATACTTTTTAAAAACTTTTACGAGTTATAACACATCAAAAGTACCCTACTTATGTATTTTGTTTATTGGTTGTATAGAAAATTATGTTACGAAAATATTTATTTACCACACATTTGGCTGCATGTTTTATTAAGAAGTTAATCTTTAACAAAAGTTTTAACAATTTGGCATCAGCTAACATTAAGAATGATAGGTATATAAAAAATTTTGGCTTTTAGTAGGTACTGGAAATTAGGAAACATGATTTTTTAGTCTCCACAGCTGCGGGTTGGGCGACACTCTTTGTAAATGCCGTCAAAGCAAAGCCGCCTTTCGAATCGCACTGTGGAGGGCGGCGGCACGAGTGACAAAAGTGTCAAAGGCACCGCCTCGAAGCGACGCGTGGCGGCGGTGTCTTTGACGCGCCGCCGGCGTCTTTGGCGGTGTTTCCTTTGTCGGCACCGACACTCATTTGCCTTGCACGCGTCGACCACGCTTCAGTCTTGCGCTGATATTTGTACCATTTGCACGCTTGGTTTTATTTCTTCGCAAAATGTCGTATTTATAATGTGGAATACTATAATAATGTTCTTCTTCTTCGAGTCGATTGGCTCCCGTATGTATTTTTTATTATTTAGTAAGTACCTAGGTACCTACTAAATATCCCGTTTTGCCCAGAAACGGGCCACGTCTATGGCATTTTCCGTGGCGTCACACAGATCCTTCCGGGTGCAGGTGTTGGTGCATTCTGGGCAAGACAGGAGGTGAGGCATTGTCTGTGGGGCTCCGCAGTCACATTGTGCTTGGTCGGAGTACCCCCATTTTACTAAGTTATGCCTGCAGCGGCCCACCTGAATCCGAAGACGGTTCAGAGACTTCCAGGTGGACCATGGGAGTAGGTTACCCGCAGGAAGTTCTTCTGCTGGCATAACATAGTCAATAGGAGGAGGCAATAATATCATAGTCAATAATAATGTTAATAATGTGTTAATGTGTAAATGTGTGTATGTATGTGTGTGTGTGCTTAGGAAACAGTAAAAGTATTTTTTTAACTTCTCACACGGGGAGATTTTCCCGTTATCAGCACTTTGTGTATTTATCCGGGTTTGCAATCACAGGAGGAATATATTAGCCAAGTTGACACCGCTGACGTGGAGTTACAAACATCCAAAGAGGTATTTAAAAACTTTTACAGTTATAATATTAATAGCATTTATTAAATTTTTTTTTTATATAATAATAGTACTACCACCAAAAATGACCCGTATTCCTAAAGAACAATCAAGTTAATCTTTGTAACATTATTTTATCAGTTTGTTACTGTCGTTTCGTATACATTTTTCATACCACGCAATTAGGTACCAAATACCACGGGATACGGATTTTTGCATCGGAATTGGGCGATTTCGACTTGATTTACATTTTATTTAATTTCAAATAGAAATATAGGTCGGACCGTCAAAACTTAAGTAGTTTCCGAAAGTAAAAACACTAGAGCTTCTGATAACAGAAACCGAACCTTCAGAAAGTTACAGTAAATGCTTAATATTTGATATCCTTTCGAGTTTTAGTGAAAATACCACGGAAACAGGTGCCGTTACCTTAAGTGCTCCCGGCAATTCCCTCTGTCCACTCAAACCAAAGAGCGCCAAAGTATCTCAAACAAACCACAGAGACGGCCAAATGGAAATAGTTAATAAGATGTGGGTCGCAAGTAGCAACTACCACAAGCTGCGACATCTCGTAAACCCTTTTACGAAACTAGCTGAAACTATTTGCTTTCTGCAAATCTAATACCCGGTCTGAAATGTATAAACAAATGAACTACAAACAGTAGTTACAAATCTCATCATTCGATTTTTAAATTCATAAAACGTGTTGAAGCTTTGCTGTGCTATTTTGACCTTTATAGCTGCAGTATAGAGTCCTTGGAGTATAAATGGGTAAAAATAAAATGCTCGCTCGAGCTCTTTATTTTCACAATCAAGTCACTTCAACATTTTCATTCGAACATATTTTATCGAACTATTGAATGGGCAGCCGTTCAATGGTAACAACCGCATGATGTCTGTGGTTCCATATATTACAACTCCAGTACGCTTTTAAGAGACATTTTTATAGAAAATACTTTTAACCAGGGTTTACTAATATTCTGTGATCTACCGGATATTATTATGTTGATGAAGGCATATCATGTGGAATAATCTACATACGATTTGCATTAAAACCATGCTTGGAATTGCTCCAATTTCTTGGTAATGAGGATTCTTTTTCCATTGCGTATCTGTATTATGCGTGAGTGATCTCCCTTAATGAATACCTACTGTGGATATGGGTTTTTCAGATACTCACGGAGCGGAAAGTGACAGTCATTGATGGACAAAAACTGATAACACGTATTTATTTTAAAACGTTACCAAGTTCATTGCGTTTTTGCCATTTCACTGCATCGAGAACTGAAGGGGAGCGAGCAATGAAATGAAAACAAAAAATCAGCTACGTGACCACTCGACCCGTTTCTTTTTCAGTCAAGACGCGTTCATGTAATGTAGTGTAACGAGCAAAAAGTGAGCGACTACCTTTACTTGCCGTTTCTTCTATGGATCAGATAGATTAATTTCGCGGGCTTCTTTTTCAGCAGATAAAGGATCCGTAATACTCGTAGTAATTAACCACGTATCGATTACTTATCGACTACCGTGTTTTTACTCCGTATTGTAGGGCTCGATGTAGGTAGATAGACGATATTATGAAGTAGGATGGACTCTAGATCATGAATGTTATGTATATCGAGTTGTGAATAATATTCATTGCTATAATAAAATAAATTGAATATCATTCTGGAAAATAAATAAATGTTTCGCTGACAGTTTTATTGGATTCGCTTCATTCCGTTTAATTAATTGTATCGGGCCAATTAAAGCCGAAGACATTAATTACGCTATCCCGACTCTACTTGTGAATCTTTTGTGTTTTTTCACTTTCTTTTAACGAAAAATAATTAAACTTACCTCTGAAAAAGCTGTTCATATTGATAGGTACTTCAACCCCTAAGTTTTCGAGAATGGTGTTAATACATCCAATTTATTTTAAAAAATATTATTATAACAGAATTAGACATAAGTTTAGGTAATACCTAATACGTATTTGCATTACTAATCTTGGCAGAAACATACCTCTTCTTTTACAAAAGTTTTTCTAGAGGAACTTTTAGTCGATCTAGTTGGAATTACTTTAAGAGACGAACGACCGGGCTCCGGGAAGCGGCAAAATTTATTTGGTGAAGGAATTGCCACGAACCAACTTCCATATTGTAAGAGTGTCTTAGCAGTTCAATAGATATTTGTTTTTTAACTTCTTGTTGAGGTAGAAATTTGAAAAATTCAAGTAGAGTCTTGTTTCTCTCGTCCCTGGTAGAGTCATTGGCTTTGGAACCTAGATTTTATTGATACTTATAAGTATTTTTACCATAAGTACTAAGTACTTGCCTGCAAAATTATTAGGTTTTGTATTTTAGAGAATAACTTTTTATCAAACATCTGTCTGCGTCATCCTCAAAAATAGCTCTAATCGAGTATTAGTTCAAATCTTTTGACAAGAACGGAAATAAATAAAAAACGTATCTCAAAAACAAAAACCTTTTCAAAAACAACTTATTATTTTATCTCCGCGAAAGTTATATCGCAGATATTAATCTCCGCTACGTAGGACATCTAGCCAGTTTGGTGATCATCTTTTCAAAGAACAAAGCCTTCTTTTTATCAGAAAAAATGATTCTTCTTATTCAAGCTAACATTGTAAAGGATCGGATTGTAATGGAAGACGCGATGAATAAAGAAATACCTACGATGAAATGTTCTTTTGTATAATTCATTTGCGGGGACACGAGTACGACTATGTGAATGTGAGGGCTTACATTAGTAAATAGGAATACGGTTTTAAGTATATCGTTTATTTAGAAAACATGTTTGTTATTAGTTAAAACCTAGAGTGAAATAAATAAATTATAACGGTCTATAAGACAAGATAGGATGTAAGTCTTGATACGAATGTAGTGTGTATTTGAAAACGAATCTAGTAAAAACTACAGTATGCTTTCGTGTTTCTCTAACAGAGTTACGGCGCAGCGACGGCGGCGGCGCAATGGTCATAAACACAGATATATATTGATTTCTGATCATAAGCATGTCATATGACCAGTAACAATTTCTTTGTCAGAATATACTCCTAAGTAGAATCCATCGATTGGAATTCTTTTTAGAAAAGAAGGTTGATGGAGATTATCATGGTTGAAACCTTGATGATATTGTGTGTGTTTCTGTCTGTGGCCTCGTAACTCTACACCTTGTAACTCATCATGAAACATTCTACATTTGCAACGGATTTGATAATGATTCAGAACTATCAGAAACTACTACCGACGACCTTGTAAACTTGTGTTTACTAAGGTTGTTAGCTAGCTAATAAGATATTCATCATGTTCTGTAATGTTTGAGATTCTAGTTATGAAAGGGACCTTTAATTATACATACACAATAGTGTAATTTAATAGACACTATTCTAGTATTATGTGTTTGCGCATTAGTGCGAACCACTATACCAATATGTTTTTATATTTTTTATTAGCTCAACCAACAAAGCACCTATGTTATTTGCTCAAACAAAAATATATTTGACAACTTTAATTTTATACATTTTATGCATCGTATCGTGTAGCGGTCGTACCAGTGCGCTTATAACTCAGTATATTTTGTGTTCGACCAAATAAAAACAGCTGTTGCTCACTAGCAACAACTGTTTTTTTTGGTCGAAACGGATGGTGTTCGCTGTGTACACTTCGCGATGTGGCACCTTAATGCTCGTGGGTGATGAAAAAATACTGTTAAACTTTGATCAAACTTTGATTGATGGTTTATCTTTCTAAAAAACCCACCAACTACTCATTTTCTATAGCAATTTTTAGAAAGCTTATAGATCTTTGACTGAGTCAGAAAGCTATTTTAAAATTGCTATGAAAGTGTATCTTGAAACCAGCTCCACGGTATCAGGAAATGTCTGACTGGAAAAAATATGTCTCGCAATGGTTGCCTTCTACCCACACAAGCTACCTTCCCACACTACACAATTTCAGAATGCATGCGACCAGCGGGATATTGGATGTGCCCAAAAGTAAAAAAAATAACTCTGCAACTCACAATTTCCGTAAGAACCTTTCTTACCAATGGGTAACGGTCATTTTAAGTAATACTTATTTTTAAGTGACGTCTTTGAGGACAGCTGTTATGAGCGACCGACCGAAAGAAGCCACAAACACGAAACTTTATTGATTAAACTTTAATAACAGTTTAGTAAGTTATTTATTATGAAACTTTAACGTTTCACCTCTCATTTAGTAAGATATTCACTTAATAACCATTTTAATTGTCGGTTTACTAGTACACGCCACACAATTACAACCCTCGAAACATTAAGGTACCTACGCACTCGAATACTCGACTGTCTTATACGGACTGCGATTATGACTTGCCCATACAAACGTAATACCCAAGACGACTTTTAACTGGAGCACAGGTATTAAAATATCTACGATGTTGTGAATCACATTGTGATATTGAGATTCAAATAGTATTTTTCTGTTTGTGTGTTAATTTTGTTTAAGTTGAATTGTGCAAATTTATTTTCCATACATAATTGACAAATTGGAGATATTTATATTATGACAGTATTTACAATATTTATAATTGACATGTTTTCATCTGGCTTGTTGCATATTAAAAATAACAATATCTTACCTATGTTTGACACCGGAACATAGATTACATCATTAAGTTACAGATTATCATCGCAATTTAAAAAACTCAACAATTTTGCATTTATTATTTTTGGTATTACGGAACACGAGCGGAAAATGAAATTCCGGTGTCGCTAGTCCCTTAATATTTCACACTCAACCACTTGGCATTCGCTGCGGATGATCAAAGGACGTAACAGAGAAATCACGAAACTGTAAATACAAAGCTAGCTTGATCATGAACGTGCTAAAGTACTTAGTTTTGGTCGACATCAAATTATACAATATACAGGGTGTAACAAGATCACTCCTGAAAACTTAGGTAGCTAAGGTACCAATATTAACAACATTTTATAAGTCTGTACGAAATATGAATACTGTGTAATTATATAGTTATTTTTAGGAAATATTTCTTCATGATATTGCACCAGTTTTCATATTATAATATGGTTTTATTTTATGTCGGCAGGTAAGCACCGCGCGGCCCATATAATTTATAGCCTATCACACCTACGACTTCCCCGCAGATTTTCCGGCTCAGTCACCTGCGAAATAAAGGTATATACCGTAAACGATATAAGTAAACATAATAAGTAAATCTTGGATTTTGTGTCTAAGATTTTTGGATTTAATTAAAAAAAATATACCTCATCACGGAACACAGTACTTTCCTACCTACCTATACAAACACCTACCTATAACTATATAAAGGGATTTCACATAACTATATTCAAGGTATCAGCATCATGAGTAGCTTTGACACCCATGACAACAAGATATGCCTGGGACGGGTTACTCCTACAAATGCCAGAGTTTTCCGACCCAATGCGACCGATCATGAAAAACAAATGACTGCTTAACCTACTCCCAACCAATGCCATGACAGGATAATTTAAAAACTTACCATAATAAACATCATCTAACTCCTTATACCTCTTTGCATTGCCGCCTATTCTCCAACTATACAGCAGCACCACCAGAATTGAAATATTCTGAAACAAAAAAAAATCTGAATGTTTATCATAATTATTTATACACAATAAAATTATTATTGGTGGGTCACACTTATCACAAAGATAAGTTTGCAATACGATTTGTCATTTGTAGGTGTAGAAAAATCCTCTTGTTTCTACCATCCAACACAATCCCGTGGTTCGTGTGTATCACCCATTTCGTGTATATTGTACCTACGTGAGAAATAGATTGAATAGTTTAATATTGTGACAACTGACACATATTAAGCATACTCCTGAGCAATGAACTCGGATCACTGCCACAGACCTTAATATCTTGGAGGTTAGGAATCCTATTTTATTTATATTAAGACATAATTAGTGAGGTATAGTAGTCAGAACGGATCTCTGTTCCTCTGAAGTATCTGCGCACCATCCATTTTTGGGTCTTATTGGAGGTGTATGCGAATTTTTCCGCATAACAGTACTTGCGCAATCATTTTAGCACCTAACTGAGCACAGGTGGTAAACCACATTCAAATATTCTATTTCATACCACAAAGTTAACCACCACCAGCCATGCAAATCAAAGATGCTGATTTCAACTTCACTTTTATACCTACTGAAAAGGTCAAAATGTTCAAACCATGTTTTCATTTCAAACCGCCCTTGGCACTCAAATTATTATACCGGCCTGCCACTCACCAACGTATTTAGAGCATAACAACCGCTAACAATTATAATTTCAATTTCAATAAATTTTTTCAATTTCATTCGTGACAAGGTTGATTGGCGTGTAATTTTCCACAGCGGTACAAATAATTGATATTCAAATATTTAATTAAATATGACTTTATTCACAAAGAAAATTATGACTAATACAGTATTTACAATACTTATAATATGTACAAAATACACATGAAGCAGTTGAGCTATCTACACACCATTGCAAACGATTTATAGATAGCTCAACTGACCCAAATCAGTACCAATCGGAAGAATTTAATTAAATTATTTTAATAATTTAAAATAATTTAATTAAATACTCAATTTTATTACGTGCTGTGATAAAATTGTATTGTACCAAGTTACAGGTTATTTTTTTGAACATTGGTATTTTTGCATTATAGCTCTATGTTTTGTAGAATTCTTATATTTTTAGAGCAGATAAATTATAGAACACCGGGTACTGACAGCGACTTCGTCCGCGTCTCGTTTGATCCTGTCAATTTTCCGGGATAAAAAGTAGCCTATGTGTTAATCTAGACTTTGAACTATTATATATACATATATATATATCGAGTTTCATCCAAATCGGACCTGTAGTTGTAGCGTGACTGAACACAAACATCCAAACATCTACACTTTGCCATTCGTAATATTAGTAGGATAGGATATTTTGCAACAAAACCACAGCAAAATTATAACAGGCTTGAAGCCAACTCAGCAATAACCTAGCCTGGTTTGGATTCTTGCCATTTTTCTAATATAACATTGCTTTTGAAGTTTTTGGTTTCTTATCTGATTCGACTTGTCTTTTAATAAAATGCGGTATCCATCCACTTATGCGCGGCATCAATAATTCTGCATACATAGTACCTACAGTTTTCCATACATTATTTTGGAGAAAAATGAGAGGTTTGAATATCTGCTAGCAGACAGCGCACGTGCTCGAAATAAAAGCTATATTGCTCAATAAATCTTAGTAAGTAATACTTGAAGTTAAAATTGAGATAGAAAATAGCATGAACAATATTGCTTAGTATTGCTTCACTTCACTTGGTTACCGAGAGAAATGCCTGTGCTTTCTGCACGAAGCTTTTATTGACCGATTTCAAAAAATGGAGGAGGTTCTCAATTCGGTTGTATGTTTTTTTTAATGTATCACCTCAGAACTCCGTCATTTATAAACTGATTTGAAAAATTTTTTTTACCTGTAAGGATGTACGTTCAGGTTTGTCTCATTAAATTAAATTTTCATCAAAATCGGTTCAGTAGTTTGGCTTATAAATAAAAATAACTGAAAAAAATATGCCATCCACGTGCACGAAATGGCGTATTTTGCTTTTCTGTGACTTTTAAGTGATGTTTACGGTCACTAGAACATTCCCAATGAACTGCCATCATCATTATCATCACCTGATGATGAAGCCGCTAGTCAAATTGAAGTCGGTTTTTCTAGTTTTTTAAGCTTATAAATTATCTTCCTACCTCTCGCTGCACCTTTTAGAAGTTGAATTGGGTGAATTTATTAGTACTTACACTCTTATATTTCAAAAGGAATAATTGTTTTTGCGTTAACATCATTAATTCGGTCGTGCAACAGTTTTTATATGCAGAGAAGATGATGGTAAAGGTAAAACTTTTCAGAAATACGAAATTTATTTTCTTTAATTACACCCCTGTTAACTAGCTTCGCTAACAAGAACATTGATTCTTATCGGGATGACTAAATTGCGGTTGCTATCTCCTCAGGCATAACTTACATACATTAGATGTAAGGATAATGAGAGGCCGATTTCACTCCGATTTTTGTAGAACCAAAAATGTTACGCTATATAGGTTAAAAAAGATATGAACGCAAAAAAAGGTTAAAAAAGAGATTCATTTGATTATGATGGTCCATAATGCGTAGTAGGTAGGCCCTAATTGAATTCTCAGTAGTCCGTTTAAACGATTGCAAATACTAATTTCAATCGGCTTAACCGTTTTGAATTAGGAACATTGAGTACCAGACTCATATCGATAGCTTGACCAATCAATTTACTACAAATGGTGGGTAAAGACAGACTATAACCGAACGAAAGCAGGCGAAGGCTAACGAGGGGCTTCGCCAATGGAAGATGCGATGGAATGGGATTGATGACATCTCCTGTCTGTACTCACCATAACGCAAAGTCCGCTCTACCGTAGATATATAATCATGCTTGCTTCTATCAATTTTCTACTCCAGTAGTTCAATTAAAACCCCAATTTATGACGTCACTGCACGTAATCCGGAACGGAGGCTAACTGGAGATGCGCCGCCAATTTAAGAGTTTTTAAAGATAAGTTCTAACATAATAAATATATAACTTTCTAATCAGTTTCTTTTTACAACTTTTTCCCGTATTATTCATGTACGACGGTACGGATGTAACATATTTTTAATTACTTATCTACTAAGCACAAATGGGTATTTAATTCACAAAGTGGTTGAAGCTTAGAATAAACTTACAAAAACAAAACAACAGAAAAAAACTATTTTTTGTCGCAAACAAGTAACTGACAAGTTACATGAAGGATTGCGAAAGTAGAGCCACAAACGCGTGTTGTTTGCAACAATTGTGTACCTAGTCTTTTGTTTCTAGTCACACATCACGTTACTCCCAGAGGTCTAAGGGTGAGACGAGACATGTTACTAGAGCCTGACCACGCGAAGATTACAATAGCATAAATGGGCAACCCCAAAAAGTTTTGTAGATATATGGCAATACTTTTTATGAGAGTAAGCGATGGTACAGGTGACTCGCTGACCTGATGTTTAGCGGTAACCTCTACCTATAACAATGCATTGCTTTACCGAGCATATCCGTTGAGGATGTGCTCTATGAGGCATTACACTGTGTCTCTCACTTTGACACATACAGATGCTAGGTCTCATGTGCCTGTAAAGAAGTCCAACTACTACGGTGTCTTCTTAGAGTTAGTAAATGTCATGGTGGTACATCGGTTCTCAAATCGTTTTCATAGTACTCAGTGATTCCAACTATAGGTTTTCAAATTCTGTCATATTTTACTAATAGTGCTGCAGACTTACGTAGACTCTATGTACCACTAGTTCTTTGACTGAGAGTTGGAAACACGAAGAAATAAGTTGACAAGAAACAGTCAGCGTAGTCAAGTTTTTTACGATCGTTAGAGAATAGAAAATGTCAAAATGTATGGTATTAGTCACGTGACTAACCATTTCAAAATGTCATTTCTTTTACTTGGGTAGAAGAGGTATATTTCATTCATCATCGCATAATTTACGCGTTTTCAAACAGCTCATGACGTAATTGTTACTGCTAAGACTTGTTCTATCCAAGCAAGCAACAAGCAAATAGTTATCGTGCTCATGAATCGTCGTATCTCCGCTTCGTATCTCCGACACACAATTCACCCGGACGACGACGTGAGGTTAATGAGAAGCTCGGCAACTGCAGTTTGTGACAGAATAAGGCCACATTCACCAAATCTACTATATTAAGTTAGCACTATTTTTGTATAATGATTTGTGAAAATTAGCTAAGCTACTTAGGATTTGAGTAAAAATCATTTGCTCCTGTTTTTGCACACAAAAGACGATTTTATTAGACACAACCACAAGAATTTCTTCCTCTTTCTAGCCTCAGATAATAAAGCAAATCTATTAGCGTCCTCTCGCTCACTCAACTTCCTCGTACAGCTCTGGTGGAAACCTACCCTTACTCAGAAATGTTCGACAAAATGACATTAGAAGAAAATCATATGACGTCATGATGACGTTGACATCTCGACGAAAGCAAATGAACTCCACACGTTTCTCGGTAACAGCCGGGTGATTTGTGTTGACTTTGACGTCATCTCTCATGATTACTTGCCAAACACACAATGATGACGGGAAATTCTTACAACCTTTTACCAATTTTCAGCTGTGATGTGACGTTTTGCAACGAGATGTTGCCTAGTAGGAGAACAATGGTGTTTAGACATTATCTCGTTGCTAAACACGTCTGTAGGCTATTTGAAACTTCGAAAATGGTGAGTTTGAAATGTAAAACTCAAAAGCACTGTGGCGTCTCACCCATGAGCGTAGCAGTAAAATAAGCTAAAATACATTAAAGAATTACTGAGGTCATGGCCAAGTTTATATTCTACAACCGCTAGAGAATAGAAGCTAATCAAAATGTCAAAATGTATGACAGTGACATTTTTAAACGAATAGCCACGTGACTATTTTCTAATTTCAGTTCATTTTTAACGTTTTGTATTCTGAAGCTAGCCATTTTAGGATAGCTATTGGAATATACGTTTCGGAAGTTAGCCAAGTCAGTTGAGTCCAAAATCCTCTTTCCAGAATGATACACTTAGCTTTATAGATAGCAATAATGTCAGCAACGCTATTGTAGAATAGCTTTATAGCTTGTTAGTGTCCTTATCGCACCGTGGCGATGTGAGATTTAGGACGGCAATTAGCCCACTGGGAGTTGGTATTTCAGATTGTTGTGTCAGTAATAACCATTAAGTAGGTAGATGCAATGTTTGGATAGCGTGCTAACAAAGTTGAAAACACAGTTTACGATCATTAGGTATTATGCTAATGAGCGAACAATGCTTTGTTTCTATTTATACACAAATCAAAATAAACTCTCTGTTAAGATTATGAGTCTAAAATTTATTCTCCTTTACGACTCTAAGGTTCGCATTTACTGCTCAAGCACTGATCTGGACTCAAGCGTAGATTTTTGTATGCAAGCCTCTACTTATATTATATCTATACTTGAGTAACGATTTCTTCAGAATACGAGCCTTGAAACTTTGGTTTAGATAGTCGTAACAAATTCGTTGATTTTGTACGACGTAGATACTTATAGAAATTAGTTGTTAAAGCTTTAATTGTAAAGAAGAAGCTCTAGATTATGAAAAATTATTAGCTACCTATACTTAAAACTAGAACACACGGACTGACGTTGCTCAGTGTCAAACACGACCTCTCTTGATAAATATATTGTACCTCCTTACATTACATCTCCTTTGAAAATCCCAAATTCCAAAACGGTTTCACTTTCTATACTAATCCGTTCGCAATTTCATTTGCCTTTGAAATACAGTGCGGTCGGTGTTATTTGTACAAGCGCCTTTGTAAACATTCCTTATTCAGTTTGTAACTCGCATGTATCCACACTTCATACCCACAATTGTCCATTTACTTTATCAGTCCAAATTCACAGCCGCAATTTAATACGGAAATTGTGTATCTTTATTTCGAACGATGACGAGCGAACGGGAGGGCGAGATTCTGTTTTTTTTTTCAGGATCTGACACCATTTATGGCACTCAAAATTCGATATACATACCTAAGTATACAGTAACTTAGAAAGCACTTTGCGCTTCACAGAAGACGGATTAAGTAGCGGCGAGATGGTGGCAAGTAAAATTAGAATTTAGATTTTCGTGACCTGATTCTCCAAGATTGATAGCTAGCTCGAGCAATTAATAAGCAAAGCACGGACATATAACTCAAGCCTATATCACTTACACAGGACACACCATTAATGGCGATTAGCGAGACGTGAGGGTAGAGCGAGTCATCGTGACTTCGTACTTGTAAGAATTACTGGATGACAGTCGCTATATCTAAATAATTTCGGGGATTACTCGACTTCGCGGAACTTGCTGAAATGGTAAAAGGGATTGATATAGGTACATTAAGCCACAGAAGGTAAATGTGTTGCTATTATAACATGAAATGCCCGGGGATATAAACCGGACATTATGCTCTTAGATGAACGAGTAACGCGTGTTGTGGTTGACAATTATACGGCTTAGGACGAGATAATACTGGTTTGATTCTACGATTACGAGATTAATTTATTATTTATTAATTTATTTTATTCGTTGGTTTGTAAAGTTCTGGCAGCTCAAATAGGTTATAAATATACGCATATCGCTTTAATCAGATAGAGATTTGTGCTATCATATTCCGTGTAGAATAGTGTCGGGGATTTGCGTAATGCGTTGCCTCGTTATGATAATGAGACAGTTGATAACAGTATATGGCTGCATCGGTAGCTTATAGCTTTTATGTGGCTTTTAATAGCCCTAGGGTTGTCGCAAACGGGCCACCATACCTCGCACGGAAAAAAAAATCTTGTTACATTAACGAGAATCTCGTACGCTCAACGAGAATGTCTTGCTATATATGTGACCACCATCTATTTTGTAACAACTACTCGTCTGTTCTAGTTAAAAAATATTGTAGTTGCAAATGATTATGTGGTTAGAATTACTAGAAGTGTATTGTAATGATGAATAAATGATGTGCTGTAGTAACTATACTTTTAATACAGATTACCGATTAGAATACTTGGGATTACAATATTATATTGTACACACTACTATGTAGCGTTGTATTAAATACTATATTGTAATGTAATATTAAATAAATATGTTCCTGTAGTAACTAGATCTATCGTGCTGGTAAATAATCAGAATAGTTCTGAATACTCTGTAGCATTGTAATAAATACTGATCATATTGTAATGGGGATTGTTTATATTGTACGCAACATTTAAATCGGTGAGTATGGGAAAGTTTGAAACGTTATACGTGTGATACGTTTTACTAGAGTAGCGAGTGGCCGCAATCGACCACAATATGTGGCGAATGCGAAAAAAATTTGGTAGCTCCATAAAAAGAGTTAATTAAATGTTTGTTGCTGGAGAATGTCACCATATAATTATTATTAGTAGTCCGTGTGCAGCAGCCCTTAAAGACGCCGGATTTTATCCAAGCATATGAATAGATATGAAAATATGAGGATGAAAGCACTTATTCGGGTCAGACACATTAACTTAATTTTATTATCCATCCATCACTGTATTTAGACTGGGTTTTGCTTTACCAGCGCAATAACGGAGTTACTATTTAGTTGAGGGAAGAAAGTGGGAGGACTATGTCCAGCAGTGGACTTAGAGATATGACGATGATGAGGTAGGTAGATGTAAAATTTATTTTCTTACTTACCAATGTATAAAGTGCGCTAGCATAGGCAGCGTGTTTGACGTGCAATGTCCGACAACATGAGAGGGTAGTGTCATGCTCGTGTGCAGTCCACGCTTTCATCTGCAAAAAAAATATTGTAAACAAAAAGTCAATATTCAAAGTGGATTTGACTAGTCGTTCAACAGCACCTAAGTGACTAAGGGCGGCTTGCACCAGAATCGCTAAACGCGTTTAACTATTAAATAGTATTTAGCGAGTTGACAAGTCATATAAATACGTCAGATTTAAATCTATTTAGCTGTTAAATACGTTTAGTGATTCTGGTGCAAGCCGCCCTTAATCAAAATTCTGTCGTCTTTTAAGATAATTTTAACTCTCAAATATTAATATCCGTTCGTATAATAAGAATGAAGGGAGTAGCTAAATCCAATTTTAGTAGGTAAATAACAACGTGGTGCTTCGTCGTACATCATCGTACGTTATCTAACTGTCCTTTTTTTACCCAACTGACAACACGAAGCAAATGGAGGGTTATGTGGCTGCGGCATCGTAGTGCCGTGAAAATTCTGCTTGCCCGCCGGTTCTACTGCTCGGTTATCTTAGTTATTTGAACCTAGGAAAACGTCTTGTCCACATCAAGAAAACAAACTACTTCTTTTTCGTAGCACGATGCCTCCGTATCGATGCTAGTCACTTTTCTATAGTAGGTAAAAGAAAGAAAAGATACATTTGTCTACATTGATCATCAGTTGAAAATACTATCTCCTTTCCTGGTTTTTTTTGTAACAACTGTAAGGTCTTTAATGAGCTAGCATTCAAGAGGTACCAATATTCTGTCATGTGGCCTGTATTGAAGACAACGGAGCTTCATCACATCCGATAAAGCTGTCATTGAGTAAACCTTGATGAAAAATACTGTGTTTAATGAGCGGCGACTGATGTAGGTACACCGGTAATTGCTAGGCAGATAAAGTGATGAGCTGCTTTTTAAAATTGGGGAGAGGCGGAACTGAAGATTAACTTCTAAGCTTAACGTTGTTAGAGCAAAATAGCCTTGGTTCAAACAAAGGCCATTCTACGCACCCACCGCGCCTTTATTAGCCTTTCGATTAAGCTCGTAATAATGTTCACCCTTAGTGAACATTTTTGTATACCTACCTTTGTTTACTGATCCCAAAAAATGTAAACACAAAATGGTAATTTCTGCTTTCGATAACTAGGCTGCTTCAAATACCTATTTGGGAGGCATACACCTATAGATATTTGTTTGTATCACCAGCACAAATGATTGCGTACCTATCCACTATTAATGTACGAGGCAGATAAGCCATGAAGAAATTGCCAATAAGTAGTATCATTTCATATGATAAACGAAGTGGTACTAATGGTGCTATTGGTTGAATTCTACTCGCATACTGCTTATCTGCCTTGCACGTCTCTGGTGATGTGCAACCTGTAGGGAATAATATTGAAGGACATAATAGAGGATCACATACATACATCTGCCATCATTAAGTAAGTAATTGCAATTTTTAACCTTGAGTTGTCATGCAAAAGGCTGAAAATGTTTAATTTACAATATTCCCCGTTCCGGTTTGAGCACGGCCTCCGTGTGTTATAAGAAATCAAACCACATGTAGGTGGTTCAAAGGATTCCTCCAAAAACTCTGGATAACAAAACCCAACCAATTAACGTAACCTGCCTTCATTCTTCATCTTAATTTCTCTCATGAACTTTTTATTTGGTAAATACACATTGATACGTGTATTTTATTAGGTACCTATAGATACATTTTGGACATACTTTTGGACGTACATTGAGCGTTTCTAAACTGCCACCAACATGACACCTATATACGATATCGTTGGAGAGCTATGTCAAACATTATTATGGACGATTTTATGTTTGTTACCTCAGAACTCTGTCATTTATGACCCGATTTGAAAAATTCTTTTTTTTCTGAAAGGATATACTTCCAGGTTGGTCCCATTCAATCAAAATCAAAATCGGTCATCTTCATCAAAATCGGTTCAGTAGTTTGGATTATAAATAGAAATAACTGAAAAAAATATGCCAACCACGTGCATGAAATGGCGTATTTTGCTTTTCTGTGACTTTTTAGTGGTGTTTATAGTCACTAGAATATTCCCAATGAACTGATATCATCATCATCATCATGGAGCCGGTAGTCGAATTGAAGTCGGTTTTTCTAGCTTTTTAAGCTTATAAATTATATTTTTACTTCTCTGTGATGTGATGACCTATCGAAATTGCACTAAAAGGTTACATGGTTTGATTTTATGGTGTTTGAAATGTCTACCAATAGCATAGGTATTATTATTTCAACATTTACTGGCTGATGATGATGACTGAACCAATCAGTAAAATTATTTTACTTGGCTCGGTCATAAATAATTTTAAAATGTTGCAAACTATTAATTGATCTCATTTAACTTTAAATAACTTAGACGTTATACTTAGTAATGAAAGAAAAGTTCAGTCACTGAAACTGGAAGAGAGTTTTGTTTCAAATTCACCGATAAATTAATCGGCGATCGAGTCAGCGCGGTTGGATAACAAATAAAATATTACACAACTTTTTTTTTTATCGAGTTGTAATCGAGTTAGCTCTTCTTGCCTATTTTCACAGTTTATTTTATTCTGACCAAATATTATTGCCACAAATATATATTGTTATCTGCTGTCTAGGACAAGGGGACAAGGTTTAATGTCCATACTAAAAATAGCTACTAATATTTTTCTGAGGTGAAAGAAGGTATTAATTGTACATTGATTATCAATACTGGCAATAGTGAGTAGACAATAAAAATAAAATTACAAATACCCACCTATTCTTAGTGGACAACACATAGAAAATAGGTAGCCTTGTTCATCCCAGCCTAAACGTGAACCCTCGTGAACAGCTCGAAAAAAATGTAGCCTTAAACAGGGTTGTAAAAAAATTGGCTTCGCGGCTTCGCACTTATCGATCGATTAGGACCTTTCAATTTCAAATATGTAAAATAATGTAATGTCAAAAAAGGTCCAACCCTCTTAATTTATCATCCTACATTCATCTTTTCTCTCATAAGCAACAGTTAAAACAGGTAAACCTCCAGTGAATTGTAGAAAATCTAAACGTAGTATTGTCAGACTAAAATTCGTAAACTAAAATTAATTTGTAATATTAATTAAAAATATTACAAAAAGAAAGTACTTGTAGTTATAAAATAAATCATGTTTCTTAGAAAAAATTTACCTTTAAAGTAACGCAGTAGTTCTTCGGAAGCTAGATAGAATGGTTAACATGACCACCAACTTTTCATAACATTGTTAGTTTACGTTCGTAATTTGAATATGGATCGCAAGAGGGCAGACACGTGCGTCCCGTAGCGGCGCTTCACGGCAACTGACTGAGATCACAGCCGAAAGGGCTACGAAAGCTGACTGTAAGTTCGGTAGAGCTGCTACGGTGCTACGATATAGCTACGTGCTACAAACTTTTGCTTAGATAAAAAAACATTTTTCCCATCAAAACCGATTTATCCTTATTACTTAGTCCTAAATATTTGTGTTTTACCTATAAACTGATATAAAAATACACCTATATTACGTAGAAGATTCCGAATGTATTTTTTAAAATTTATAATCGTTATTTAGATATGAATTCAACTGTCTTAGCTAATATCATTCTAAAGAAGTCTACTGTTCGAGATAAACAATTCTCAAACAATCATAATAACTTGCGGTTTTGAATAAGTTTTCAATTAAAATTTATCGTTCAAATTATTTATTTTAATCCTTAAATTCCTCTTGATCTGCATTTTAAATACCTATCAAAAGGGTACAAAGTGAACAAAGTTAATTAACTGAGTGAAAGGGTTCGTGTTACTTATCTTCATTTGAGATTCCCTAAAAGATTCTTGATTCATTTTTATCTAGAGCATTCCTTAATAATATTTTTTGTATAGGTAATTTTTTTATGGAGGTAGACAGTTAGACAGAAAATTAAAAAAAACTCGTATAGGTAAATCTTACTATGGTTACATAGGTAACGTTACAATACGGTACGTTTGAATGGAATGTTTTTGGTTTAGTAGTAAATCTATAATTCTCATAGTAGCTCAAAGTCCTTCTTAAAATGTAAGAATAAAATAAATAAATAATAATAAGTAAGTATACGCAAATCGTTATTAGCAGTCATCTGTTCGCATTACAATCCAATCAAATATTTGCATGAACGTAGGTTTATTAACAATTCATATTGAATGTAAAATGAGCCAAGCGTGGAGGGCATAAGGTTTGATTTTGAATGTTTTGATATAAAGTGTCGTACGACTCGTACGTGCTTTTTGTTCCTTAATCCCGACAAACATACCTAAGTTTGCAAGTAGGTTAGCATAAGAAGATATCAGCTGAGAAGCTGATAAACGAAGGTGCTCGTTAAATCTCAAACAACAAAACGCAAATCAATGAAAAAATATTATTCATGAGAGTCCAGCAGGGGTATTCCAATCTCAGTTGAACTGCAAAGTTTTAAATCATGGTCAGTTCATACTAACTCATAGTTATTCTGTGACTAAATAGTGACATTATGATGTCATTTAATTTGTTTCCGCGCATATTTTGCTGTCAAGTGTCTAAAAAGAATAAATTACACCTGAATAAATTACACTGGGCAGTGAAATATAACTAATGTCAGCAAAAGATTGGAATACGGGGGCAGTAATGGTTTTGTATATTATTCAACTTAGGCCGGAAAAAAATATTTAAAAATATTTCCGTCCTTGTTTTTACAAGTTTGAAATAGAGGCGGATATTATTTTAACTGACAAATAGCGTTACTCGGAGTTGGACGAACCCAGCCTTTAGTATACAGTGTAGTGCTTTAGCATTGTTATTGGCTCAAATCTTCACAATGCAGCTTTTCCCTTCTCTATTTTACAATAGCTCGAACCAATTTATTCATATTGTGAACCTTGATAAGTGGAACCCTGAACACAACGTTCTATACAAGTATTGCATAATCACCGGTTGGTGGTTCTTACTCGTGTATCTCAGAGCTCTCGGAAACGCTGAATCCTTACAATCATGCGTCAGAAAGCGAATAAAATATATCCGATAAAGGTGGGTTCAGAATAAACGCAACGTAAGTACGTAGGTAAGTAAACCAATAATTATAAGCCTACGTGCAATTTGTGGCTAAAATAATTTTATCTGCAATTTAAATTAATTTTAGCTGGGAAACACTGTATCCAAAGAACAAAATTTCGGGAAAGATACGTCCAGTAAGTACATAGAAACTATATAAGATGATAATAAATAAATATTTATTTAATTTAAATTTATTTAAGGGACATTTCACACAACCCCCTCTAGTCCCAAACTAAATAAAGCTTGTAATATGGGCACTAGATGGCTGATAGAATAATTATATATTTTTTTAAATACATACTTAAAAATACATACATAGTAACACCCAGACATAGAACAAACATATATGTTTTCCACACACAAATGTTTGTTCTTGGTGGGGATCGAACCCACGACCCACAGCATGGAAGGCAGAGCTATTCGGCACAGCTCAGTCATAATAATGATGTTCATTATAATGATGATGATGTTCAAAACTTAGTATCTATTCGCTTGCTTCATGTATAAAAAGGGCTTTAGAAACAATCGTATTCGTGTATTATGAATGCGTTATACACGACGCTCCTCGAGCCCTTGGAGGTAAACCATTTACTTTTGCGTTCGGTTTCATATTTATTCCCTTTATTCAATTTCGCACATGTGTAGTGTTTGGAGAAGTTTTCGAAAAAACACATTTGTTTGCGTTCATGAAGCTTTAGAAAAAATGTTTCATTTATAATAGGCGCTTAGGTATCGATAAATAATAATCTTGATAATGACGACGTTATAACGATTTCTCCCTTTTCATAATATGAATGAGTTTCCGTACCAAATCTATTCTGGGTTTGTATTTGTAAGAGCTTAGAAGTATTCAGTAGGTAGCCAGCAACCGCATGCTTAATTTTCATTCCGAATATAAATTCAAAAGATGTACGTGGCCATTGACAATATTTTCGTCGAATCGAGGAAATGCTAATTCAAGTGGGTTCTTCGTTTCGAATAAAAATGAGAGCTTTATCTACCTGTGAAGTATCTACCTACATATTTTGATTTATATGTTGTGCATTTACATTGACCAAGTTTTAGGATAAAGATAATTAATCGATCCATCCTTGAGTAACGCTATCCGTCAAATAAAAATATGTCTTTGTCTTTGACAAGTCTAAAGTAGAGATGGATATATTTACAACTGAGGGTTAGCGTAATCATGAGATGGTGAAATAGACACTAACATACATAAACTCTAACTATTTAAATACTTATAGGAGGAATGTTTTTAGAAATATAGCATGATACCAACTTAGTAGGTAAAAATGTACAGCTCGATACGTATTTGCTGTAGGTAAAACTGCGTGAGAGCGTAAGTTGAAGAAAACCGAAATCATAAATAATAAAAGCACACCCCACAGGTGTAACAATAACAGTTCTGACATGCTCCACAATTTTATTTCGCCAGATTGTCGCAAACCTTTCTCAAGAACGTTTACTAGATTGTTAACCTCGCACATTCTTTTTATGCCGCGGCAAAAACGTCCCTTCGCAGACAGGAATTTCAAAATCTCTTTTAAGTACAATAAAATGAATAGCTACATGCGGGGAATGTCTTGAACAGTTTTTTGTACTCATCACAAAGCTCTGTACATACCTCTCTTTTCATAATAAAACATAACAATTGGTTTCTGGGAAACGAAGGCGATCCTCCACCATGTTTCAACTATATTGGTATATATACCAACCTTTTCGTCTTTGTTTACTTACCTCTCTGCAAACTTAGCTTCGTAATGTGTACCTAAGTTCAACACTTCGAAAAGCATAGTGCACTCTATAGCAAATTCCATTAGAGAAGGCGATTAACTAGCTGCTGCATTGCGAATCCTAATCTCCCCCAACAATTCGGGCCAAATCGACTGAACTTCAGGCAGTAGCACGCTCGGAGCACGCCTTATCACTGTCAGCAGGCTGTAGGAGATAAGAGAAACTCTACGTTTCTTAGGTATTACGAGATATTGGAAAGCGAATCTTACTTGAACCCTATAAGACACTACGTTTAAAATGATTTCTTTGTAGTGAAGGAAGCATGAATAATATGAATAAGCTTTGCTTTAGAGCTATCATAAAAAAATGTTCGAAGAACACACCTACTCAACTACAATTTTTTTACCAAAGTCGTTTCATATATACGCATTAACATCAATATTTCTTTGGATCCTATCTATCTTCCGTTTCCAATACTTGTTTTGTGTACCCTGGAGAAAACAAATTTAATAGGAACTGACGTCAACACTGAACGTTTGCAGAGAACCAATACTAGTGAATTCAAAAGCATTTCTCGATTGCTGCCTTCCTTCAGTGAATCAGAACAGAAAGAGACGAGTTCAAATTGCAATTTTATTTTTACCCTTTACGTACTTTTCATTACATCATACTGATTCTTTAGAGGCGTTTATGTGGTTTATACTTTAGTGATTGTTAGTTCCACGGGTTTTACCACAGATTATAAACTAAAAATCCAGTCGGTGGTGGTCAGTTGGTAGCAAATACACCACTACTGGTATGATAGCAACATTATTGTTGCAAACATTAATAGCTATTCTTGGGTTGATAAAGAGAATTTTAAAGAGCTTCACAAAACATGCTAAAATACTTTTATTCAAACTTCAAAAAAGAAAACTCCGTTTCATGAAATGTTTTCTTTATCCTCATACTTAGGTAGGTACTTACTGAAATGAAGGGATTCTCATTATTCATAATTATTATTGTTTGTAAACCTATTTTGTGCGCTACAATGAAACAAATAACGAAAGACCTTGAAAATATTGCCTACCTTTCAAGGTTGTTATAAATAAATAATCCGTGGTTCGATAGTTATTATTGATTTTTAAATGTTTTAAGTATTTCATTGGTAAGACTGAAAAAGACTAGGTCAAGAACTAGCTAGCCATACTTAGATAATTTCTCACAAGTATCCGATTTCACCCGCTTCTGAAAAGCATCCCAGTGGAAGCTTATGTTTTATTTTTATTACAATGGCGGCGAAACGATAACATAATTTAGGACATTTATCGGAACGTGGATCGCGTTTGCAACGAAAATTTTCTTTCTCCCTCAAGTGGAAAATATCTTCATATTCCCAGCCCCGATTATCGGTCCCTACGCTACGACCCAAAAAATGAGGCGCAGATAAAGGATTCACACTTAGCCATATTGATTTAAGGAGACTCCAAGAAAATTGAAAAATATAATTTTAACTTATTCTCGTTGGAAAAATGCTCAAGATAAATAATTTTCCAGTCCATTCGGTTTAATGAGGTTCTACTGTTTTTCAGCAAATTTCGTAAAATGTTTCGGTATTTTATCTGTATTTTAATAGGTTTAGTTTATGATAGGTAAGTAGGTACTTAATATTATCTTATCGAGGAATGTCAACAGATAAATCAGCTATGATATAAGCGACAGCGGTCCAAAACGCTGTCCCTAGATCAAGTTCTTCTGGACTCTCCACATTCATGGTGTCTCCTTCTGTGTGGTGGAACCAAAAGTATTTCTCATTCGCATTCAACAAGCTCGCTCCTGGAATACCAGTGTTTGTGAGTATCGTAATATCAGATCCTGGACTATCGTCTTCAACTAAAGACGAGGCATTTATAGAAGTGAATAGTTTGAGGACTTCTGCAACAATACACCTTGCTTGTTGGTTTCCGGCTACAACTAAGCCCAAGGGCGCAAAAGTTCCTTCATCGGACTCCATTATAAAGTTTATATTGTGGCTTTCATTTCGATGCTGCTTTTCGTAAGCCACTGCTCCAACCAATCCCAACTCTTCGGCGGTCCAAAATATAGATCGTAAAGTCCTCTTAGGTCTTAGGTTTAAATTATGTAGGATGACTGGCGCTGCCCAACTAATAAACAAGCCACCTCCATCATCCATAGCTCCTTGACCAACATCCCAACTGTCGATATGGCCAGATACGATAACCAACTTCTCAGGGTGTTCCGAACCCTTGATGTCAATGAGTGTATTTCTTGAAATTTTAGTATCAAACGTTGATTGCATTTTGATGGTCAAAACTATTTTTTCTCCTCGGTCGTACATTCTTCTAAATAAATCAGCATCTTCTAAAGTGATAGCTGCTGTTGGGATTTTCGTAATATTGTCTTCGTATGTCTGGGAGCCAGTATGAGGAGAGTTTATAGAAAAAGGAGCGATGGATTTCACTAAAGAAGCAACAGCTCCTTTAGCAGCGGCTTTACTAGCTCCTGAAGATCTATACTTGACGGTTTCACCATATTTTGTGAATTCAGGATCATAAACTACTATTTTTCCCTTAATTTTTTCCTCTGGCATATTTTCAAGGTCCGTGAAACTCGATATCAGGACCACTTCAGCTGTGATACCTTCGGGTGGAGTGCTGACGCTTCGTCCCAAGCCTAATAAAGCTATATCCTTTACTCGTGGCTCAAGCATTGTTATTTTTTCATCTCCTCGAACCCAATGCGGGACCTGCAACAAAAGCGCAATAACGATGGTGCTCTTATACCCTACACAAGTATCAATCCAGTGATATAAATAGTAATTCTGTACCTCTAATTCTTCGGTAGTGATGTCATGCACGTCTTCGTCTTTAGTGAGCTGTATCATGTAATCAATAGACTGCTCCAGCACTTCAGAGCCGGATGGTCGTGCTCCAAACTTGTCAACAAACTTCGCCAACCTGAAGTTAGTATACATGAAGTATTAATAAATCAATGATGAGATTAGTATTTGCAATGTTTTTTTTTCCTACTTTGTAAAGACATTCTAAATCCAGTTAATCAGCACCTGTTTATTATTCTCCAGGCGAGTTCTTTTGTATTTTTTGTTAATTTTTATGAACCTATACTTATAAACTATAATATTATAAAGAGGAAAGATTTGTTTGTTTGCATTGAATAGGCTCTGAAACTACAGGACTGATTTGAAAAATTCGTTCACCGTTGGGAAGCTACACTATTCCCGAGTGACATAGGCAATATAATATTTTCAAAAAAATTAGCGATCCTTACTAAAACTCCACCGTGCGAAGCCGAGACTGTCTACTAAGTAGTACAAATAATTTCGTTCGTTCAGACGGTAAGAGGAATCCTTTCCTCTAGTCACACTGTGTAAAAATGTGATTGATGAAAAAAAAATAGTTTTATTTAAAATCATCTACTCTGAACTTACTCATCATAAGTTTTTCCTTTAAAACCACCTCCAATTACGTATTCCAGTATTTGATTCTTAACATTTTCGTAAGCTTTGATCTCTTCAATCAGTTGTTCTCCTAAAACCTCTTCGCATGAATTTAGATATTTTTCTACTGATTTTGACTCACTGAAAACTATTATTGTAACGAGGATTCCAAGTGCATATAATAAATTCATTTCGATACAGTATCGATTGAACTCGATTGAACTACAGGCACATTACTGAACAAACAACTAGATTAACAATGAGTTCTTCTTATAGCTGAGAGTTTTTATCTTATCAATCATAGAAACCCGCCATAGAGATATTTCATCGTATAGAGCACTTCAAAGATCTACGAAAACATAGGTATCTACCTGTTCACACACTTTAGTTATAGTAGGAATTTAGTATGTATTTTGATCAGAGCTTAGCTGTTATCAAAATCATATCTTATCGATTTTCGTTTGTATGACTTCAAGTATTCCACTTATAGCAAAATTATTTATCAAAAATTGCGACACTATCGTTACCTCTACAACAACATACAGGGTGTAACAAAACCACTTTTTAAAACTTCATGCAGTGTCACTAAGATATTTTTAAGTAGATGATTTACTTACTCATTGTATGTTTTTCCTTTAAAGGGCCCCGAGACAGCATAATCAATTATATCCCGCACGACGGATTCATACGAGGCAATCTCCTCAGTCAATGCTCCGACGTCACAAGATTTAATTTTAGAATAACTATTTTGCTTCTTTGGTGCACTTAAAACACCGGGGACTAGAAAACACAGCACTAGGAACTTCATTGCATTGTTTGTTTTACTTTATTTGTGTACTTTTACTAGGAATATTGTATAGAGCGAGTATGCGCGGTCAACTGCGATAAAAGAATGTGTACGCGCTCGGATGACCAATTGAGAGGAGGTGAACCTAAGGATACACTTATCTTGTTATACTGCGCACAGCCCGTCAATGCACTGACGAATTACGATTGTGAGAGCAGTAGTTGCATGTACCTACCTAGCTAAGTTATGTTTCTTTTAATGGCTGCCCACGTGCATGCAAATCTATGTATTAGATTTGCCTGTGATACATTTTTACATTGAAAGACTTTCCGATTTTTTTAAGTATAGCTAAATATGTTTTTTTTTATAGATATTTAGATTACTCTTGAATGGAAAAAAACCTAATGTCCATACAAATATTCTTTTAAATGACAGACGGCGTTGGTCGCTTCTCCACATTGATTAATTCTGGGATCAAATGAATAACTTATCAACCAATCCTCGACATTATTTTCCTTTTTAAGTTTTAGCCCCCGTATTCCAATCTTTTGCTGTCAAGTTATATTTCACTGCCCAGTGTAATTTCTTCAGGTCACGTGGTATAATTTTGTACCACGTGATCATTCTTTTTAGACACTTGACAGCAAAATATGCGCGAAAACAAATTAAATGACATCATAATGTCACTATTTAGTCACAGAATAACTATGAGTTAGTATGAACTGACCATGATTTAAAACTTTGCAGTTCAACTTTGCAGTTCAACTTTGATTGGCATACCCCTGCAGGTACATACCTGAACGTACTTTATGAGGAAATACCCAGTACGTAGGTAATTAATACTAGGCTACCTATGTACGTTATTATTGTATCTGTCACTAGATGCTATAAGGTGCAGTAATAACTAACAACTATTTGTGTCGGGGTAATAATATAAGTATCATTTTATCATCGTACACTAAATCTAATAAGTGGGTGTACGTTCCTTGTTTCTAGTTAGGTAAACCATGTTCGGCTCAGTTCAAACTTTAGGGATTTGTTCAGTTTTCAACTATTCGAAAGGTCCTAATAATCAGGATCAGTTATTTGCAAGTGGAATTCTAAAGGTTGAGATTATCAGCTGGGCTTTAATAGGTTTTTACTTTGTCTACCATTTTAATGAGGGTCGAAAACACGTTTGCTCCTAGACTAACAAGAGTTTTAGGATTTTGCTATTAAAAGGGGAATCACCTCTACTGAATATCTCGTCTGCCTCTTGCGGTTAAGTTTACGTCTAAGTATTTATCAGATAACCTACCTCTATGTACTTTTTATAATAGGATCCTAATGGTAAAGTTGTATAAGAAGGGTTTCATCTGAATATTCTACTCATTATTTTTTAAACTTCGTCCGTCGTCTTATCAAGATTAGCGTGAACTTGGTTTCACTTGTTTTGATTAGCCGACCGATTGTACTACCTATTACTATAATATTGACAGTTTAGGCACCTGTGAATGAAACACTTAGCTCACATCTGCCTTGCGGTGTAATTTTCCAATCGCTTTCATTGTTACCCAGCTATTGATACAATTTGAATAGACTAAATGCCTAGTCACTGGTATCAATTTCATTCTTCACTACTTAGTGGGCGACTGCAATTTTGCAAATTCAATTTAATTCTGTACCGAGTATGTTACTTCTACCAGTCTCGTTGGCGCAACAAATTCATGTTATGAATAATCTCAACAGGCAACTCGAATTTATTATATAGCAAGGAAATAAGATGTACAACTCACTCGGGCTCCATCATCCCAACTCCGCGTTCAAACCGGAACACAATAATGAAAGCATGATGATTTTGCGAGAGAAATACCCACAGCAAAATGAAACCAACCAAAACGAATGCCTTGCAGGTTACGACTTTACAAATTAATGTAGGTATACGTAATTCATTTAAATATTCAATAATTCAGAAGGATCACTTTAGAACGTTTATTAAATTAGGTGAATCTAAGTCTCACAATTAAGATATAGAACTGGTAAAAATCTTACATGATTAAGTTTTTCACCGCTTTTTTTATTACTCCCACGAGTGATTTTATGATTCTTCCAACATGTACCAACATCTATAGTTTTTTAATAGGTAAAATGAATTTTCACAATCTCTAGTCGACTTAGACTGCAATAATGTACAATAGAGTGACCGCGAGATTGTAATACACTGCACCGTACCGTAGCACACGAGAGCGGAGTGTTACCACTATGTTGCGCAGTGTACCTACTAACTTCACTCGCTACTCTTCTAGTCTTGTGCAAATTTTACTTTACTAAGTCTGATGTAATGCTTTACTAGGCATGTTATACATCAGACTAATACCTATAATATTTTACAGTACCAACCCACGCTTTATAATTTTAATTTAACTCGTCTGTGTTTATTATTGCAGTAATTAATTGGTACTTTAATGAACAAACCATAATTCTCTTGTGAGCCCAGTTTTCAAGAAAATTACCTTACTAAATTGTCTCACCCCACCGCTAAAATCCACCAAACTTAGGCAGAGTTTTCTGAAAAACGGTAACCTTCAATTTACGCTTGTCGGTAGATTGTTAATGGTGGGTAAATTAATTTATTATCTACGGGCCTAAGCTTCCGCATTATAAAGGTCACCGCTTTTATTAGAAAACCCTCGTTTAATGGAAATTACGTGCTTCAAGAAAATACGCGGTAAAGAAACTCGACACAAGAAGAAAGGCAAACTTTGAGTGAACTTCTACCAAAGTTCAAGTAATCGACGCAATCCACCGCGCGGATATTCCTCGACTTTACAAATAACTCGGGATATATTTTTGCAATAACTTGAAGTGAAAATATGCGGGTTTGCTAAACTTTGACATTCTAATTTCAATTTCAAAGTTTGCTACACAATTTATACAAAACAAATGAACATATATTTAGACCCTTCTATGTGAAGCTCGTCCTCAAGGTATTAATCTTCTCATCAAAAAAATCGAACCATCTCTAAAAGGTTATGTTTTGATTACAAAGTCACTACTAGAGATACCTAGACTGAAAAAGCAACATTACGAGTTTAAGCTTTCGAATAGCACACAGATATTTTAAATTAAAATGTAAGATTCTATCTATTTTAAGTGGCTCAATTTTTTTGATGGGAAATGTATTTTAAGGCACACCACAATAGTGACAATATTTGGTAATTACGAAGATCCGTTGATGCACGACCTATTTTGAACTCACGGCTATCATCTGGCAAGTCGGAAATACTTAGAGACCAGTGAGTGCTCCGTCTATGTACAGCAATTCATTTAACGATATCTGTCACACTCCATCATAATATTCATAAAGTTCATGCAGGAGACGAATATTTTTCATCAGCTTAACTTTCTATCTATTTACTAAGTAGGTAAAGATATACAAAAGCTTTTTGAACGTAATTTACATGCAATTCCACTTTAGCCAGGTATAGCCAGCCATTATTAGCCATTTATTATCAAAATTGTTGTTGAGGGAATCCATTCCAACTTGTAAGGTATAATTTATTCCCTTCGAAATAAAAGTTTGTTACGCATTTGTTTCTAAATTGTGCTATTTAGAAAAACCATTAAACATAGCCGGTCCGAAGTTTTCTCTCGTAGGCATTAAAGCATTAGCACAATGTGGAAAAATAAATGCGTGGCGCGAATTCGACCCCACTTGGCAAGAAACTCTTGTAGAATAGCCACGAATCCTCAAACTTCGAGATAGGTAGGCCTCATTAGCCACGTACGAACTTTCTCGGAGAAAGTAAATACCGTGAACTGAAATGTTTAGACTTTGAACTTGGTTTACTTGTTTTTGATGGAGGACTTTTCAATTTGAGTGGTTGTATTTTCACGGGTTAAGTACTTACTTGGTTCATTAATTATGATACACTACATGATTTTTCAAAACTGGACGTCGCTTTTGCTAGCCTTGGCTGTATGCAAATCATCTTCATGAATCACGTAGAGTGAAACGTTAAATCTAATAAGCAGCCCATCTTACCCATGAGCACATTTTCGAAGCAAGGAAATGTCATTACTCATACTCATATGATTAATCGTCGATAATTAAAGCTCAGAGAAGCGCTACATCTGCCGCGAATCTGCAGGGGTATGCCAATCAAAGTTGAACTGCAAAGTTAAACTGCAAAGTTTTAAATCATGGTCAGTTCATACTAACTCATAGTTATTCTGTGACTAAATAGTGACATTATGACGTCATTTGATGTGTTTTCGCGCATATTTTGCTGTCAAGTGTCTAAAAAGAATGATCACGTGGTACAAAATTGTACCACGTGACCTGAAGAAATTACACTGGGCAGTGAAATATAACTTGACAGCAAAAGATTGGCATACGGGGGCTGCGCAAATCTAATAAAGATGCCTTATGTAGGTACCTACCTTCTCATTGTGTTGAACTTTAGCTCGCCTGTAGTACCTAAGTTCATGCATCATATCGTGTGGGTGGTTCGCTCAGATTTCTTAGTTTCCAAAAATTAGGTATACACCTTTATTTGTGGTTAATTTTATCAGTTTAGGTTAATTCAGCGGACAAATACTATCAGAGCATTGCAAAGGATATCATTAGGATAACAATAAATATCTAAACTAGCCTACACTTTGAAAATTCATGAATGAACCGGAAAGTCATTGATCGTGTCGTCGTCGACCGGAATTCCGAATTTTCCTTTTATAGTTCTCTACTATTTTTCTTTACGTCAACCGTAATCAAGGACTTTTTGTACCAGCTTGTAAAGGCTACGAACGAGCTGAAAGCCTTTGAGATCCTAAACCTCGTGCAGTTTCTTATTTTGGGCGCAGTGTTTAGTTCAAACTTCATTTTCAGTTCTCGGCACTTTATTTGTTCGCACTTTGAACATTACACAACATGATGGTGATGATGATATTAGTTGCAAAAGAGACTGGTGCGTCCTTAAATATGCCACAACGCCAATACATTGAGATCCACGAGTCTTAGGATTACGGACCTATTTTCGTCATCCAAGCAAGTTATAGAAAAATTTACTATCTATTGATGAGAATAATGAGATTCAAACAAAGTCAAATATCTACACAAAGCAGACGCCTACACATGGTGGTTAACCCCTTATGTGTCTGCCCCCGTATGCCAATCTTTTGCTGTCAAGTTATATTTCACTGCCCAGTGTAATTTCTTCAGGTCACAGGTATAAAAACAATTTTGTACCACATGATCATTCTTTTTAGACACTTGACAGCAAAATATGCGCGAAAACACCTCAAATGACGTCATAATGTCACTGTATTTATACTGGGGACAAATAAAAATTTATCTTATCTTATCTTATTTAGTCACAGAATAACTATGAGTTAGTATGAACTGACAATGATTTAAAACTTTGCAGTTCAAATTTGCAGTTCAACTGAGATTGGCATACCAATGCTGGATCGAACAATAGGTAGGTTCTGTCTGTTTTGTTGTGATACGTAAGTTCAGCATTATTCATAACACAGCGTCTTTGAATGCACAACGAGCGTAGCCTGCGGGTGTTCGCAATCACAAGTAAGAATAGGTACAGTCAGTATCAGAAGGAAAACTGTTTAAGAATTTCAAAATAGTTTGATATGCCAATGTCAAAACAAGTCTCCTCATCGTTTACTTATGATGTTGACTATACTATAAAAACATGGCTATGTTGATACCGGGTGTAATAATATGTCCATTGTCGAAAACTTCGCGGGGTTAAAAAATGTTATTTTTTTTTTTCTATACATATTTGCCAAGTAAGTATTGCATATTTTATGGAACAACAGATCTTTTTATTCGCTCTTACACTGTTGGTTTCATAGAAAAAGTTATTCCTATTGATAAGTACCCCCTGATTTTTTGGAATTGGTCTTATGACACACTGTATAAGGTACACAAAATGTTTGCCTTCGTGTTCGATTCGGCACACCTGTTCTTGCCGTGCGTCATAAGCACGCGTTCTAAAAGCCTTATATCTTCGTTTAGGACGAAGGTCCAACAAGAAAAAGAAAGTCCGAGTCTAAATTATGAACTTGTTATATCGGCTTTCTAGTGGGTGTAGTACACTGGTCCTACAATAGCAGCTGTAGCCAGCAGTATCTGGTAAGTATCGTAAATATCGTCGACAAATAAACACATTGATAAAAACACTGTAATTAATCTTCTAGACTTGCTAAGACAATAATCTCAGGCTTGCTTAAATTACTTGTGACAGAATTAAATATGTATTTTTCATATTTATTATATTATCCATTTAAAAATAAATTTTACTCCTCTTAAGAGTTGCAATTTAACATTTCTTTAACTATGCAAATACAGTTTAGCACTTAAAATTTTCAATTACATATATGGAGACGCTGAACGAAACCATTTCAGTTGCGCGGGTGATATCATCAGCAATTTCGGAGAATGGAAACTTACCTAAAGCTTTGGTCACACTAGCGACGAAATGTCAGAGCCACGCGATGAACCTATCAAACTATCTCGATTAGATTGCTAATAGATAGTTGCCAATACATATCCAGTTCAAACATCCCTGCAAAAAAAAATATCAGTGACATGACAAGTCTGCTACTTAGACACTTATGTCACATGCCACACTGCATCTAAAACCCTTATGCTTATGCTTTTGCTTCACATTGCTTATTCATTAAACGCGTCACAAATGGATTGTACACATTGAAAACATCTACTCCATCCTTCTCTAAGAGTATAAATAACTTGTATCTCTATACAAGTTGACATGCTACAATCTACAAACGCTAGAAAATAGAAAACGAAATGAAAAAGGCTGAACAATTACGAACGATATTCTATTCTCGATTGTACAATCCACCATTTTGTCTTCAAAACAAACGACTTGACGTATGACTCGACTTGACTAAACTTATTTCAAATAATCCACTTGACACTGGCAAAATTGTCTGTCGAAATGACGGACAGAGGCCATAATATAAGAGAAGAAGAACATCAATTTGGCTGAAGAGCAAATGTCACATTTCGAAGTTCAATACTCGCGCAAGTGTAGACGAGCCTTTAGGTCGATGTCATGAACGTTCATTTTAACGAAACAGGTGGATTGTCAACAGCTTTTATTACTTTTGCTTCGCAAATTAAACACGGTTTAGTTGTAATCCAGCGCTCGACGACCAACAGTCACTTTCGTAATTAATTTAGGCCGACTCGGTTACTGCTAGGTTTTCATTATAACGTAATGTACCTTGACTATACTTTGACTTGTATATAGATGGTCAAAAGTTATAATAAATCTGTTTTTTCTACGTTTCGTATACCTATCGACAATATATGATTACTAGGTATTGTAAAAAAGCATGGAGAAAAAATTTGTTTTTTTAATTTGCTGAAAAAGCTGTGTAGATGTTTTGAATGATTTATGTTACAGTTAAATGAAATGTTGGATAAGCCGGCTCTCCGTTTGATTTACGACTGCTGGCTGTAAATCATGCCTCCATCCGGCTCGAAGTAGGTATTCATATAGGAATCAGGCTGCTGAACACCATCTAATCTAAAACTGAATTCGCCGCTACTTTAGAGCCAGTACTTACATATTTTCGAAGTTATGCTAAGTACACTACGTGGCACCGCTTGCAAAGCACTGCAGTATGACCCGCATTGCAACTCTACAGTATCTGAATTAAATTACCACTTGTTATGAACTAGCAGTTACCCGCGACTTCGTCCACAAAAAAAAACAAAAGTAGTGGGATGTGTAAATCTGTCATTACTCATTTAGAATAAAATGGGATCTCTTTTCAAACATCTAACTACGTGCTGCCGGATGTTGCAAAATGATCCCAATGCTAAAAAATATCAATCATTCAGTTTTTTTGACGTTCTCTACTTTTTTGCGCACCGCTTTGTACCTAGTCTACTTTTTTTTAATAAAGCAAAAACGACTTTACATCTATTCAGTTTATACAGGAAGGTGCTTGTAAAAGTAATATATGTATAATTATGGTCGGTGGCATAATAATGTAGGATGTTATTAGCTGTTTTAAAATGCAAGTCACCAGCATCAGCAATGCCAATCAAAGTTGAACTGCAAAGTTGAACTGCAAAGTTGAACTGCAAAGTTTTAAATCATAGTCAGTTCATACTAACTCATAGTTATTCTGTGACTTAATAGTGACATTATGATGTCATTTAATTTGTTTTCGCGCATATTTTGCTGTCAAGTGTCTAAAAAGAATGACCTGAAAAGACCTGAAGAAATTACACTGGGCAGTGAAATATAACTTGACAGCAAAAGATTGGCATACGGGGGCAGGATGGTAACCTGAGCTTTAGGGCCAACGCACATCTGACGACAAAACTGTTTTGTCGCGTACTTAGTGACGTGAAAATAAATTTTCTGTTATAACGAAAACAGCATATGATGAATGCTTCCTCGTCATATGCTGTTTTCGTTGTAACGAAATTCACATCAATTGACACGACGCATGCATAAAATTATGTTTACCTATCTATTATAGCATTGTTTAGTACCTACTTATTAAACATTGCTTTATACGCACATACCTAGAGAATGAACTGTGCTTTTTTAATAAATAAGAATATAAAGTAATTATGTAGTGTACTTAATAATATTATTAAGTACTTAGGATGATTCTCATTAAATAAGCAAGTAACGAAAACAGCAAATAAAAAGAAGCATATCGTAACTAAAAAAGTTTTACTGAGAAGTTTCACATCACTAACTGTTCGACAAGACGTTTTGTCTTTGGTTTGCGTTCTCCCTTATGTAAATGCAGCCAAATTTATTAGAATCATTATACTCGCCACGCACCTGAGCAGTGTTTGCGATATGGAGCAATTTCCGCCAGTGAGTTTTTTGTCGTTTCCAACGTTGTTTCATCAACGAATTTACCGAAAACTCAATGGATACGGTGAATATTTCGCGAAACTTTGGTTATACTGAATTTTTTCTACTTAGATACATATAGCTAGTACCTGTCTGTTACCTACCTTAATAAGTAGTTGACCAGTATGTAAGAAAAAAAATTCAGCAACAACATGACACAGGTCAGTAGGTATACGACACAGAAGAAATATATAAATCTAGAACTAAACTAGTCGACTGGTTACATTGATAGATAGATAGATAGATAGATACGTTTATTCGTAGATAGATACCTATATTCGTTTATAGATACCTATACAGATATGTGTATTAAAAACCAGCACTAGAAACGAAATATTGTACCTACTAGTATACTTATGATCTGATGCTGTTCTGTATTTTAGGGATATTTCAAACACCAAATCGCAGTGAACTGGTGCTCATAAACCAACTGCCGAAAAACCCACACTTTCATAGAAGATATTATACCACAGATGCAAATGCTACGCGTGAAATGGCAGCAAACGAGATGAAACCCAGCAAAAGAGCTTACAAATAAAGCATATGCCATCACATTTCCAAGAAATGTGGCGCTATACCGCGGTTTTAAAGAAATATGGCCTGAAGGAACTGAAATATAAGACGAACCATTTTCACCACCTGTTTAAAAATGACTAGTAACAAAGTTTGAACAAGCTTTACTGGAAGAAAACCTTCTAAACGTGATCCTGAAAATAGGTTTCTTATAACTTTGTAAAAAAATTAAACAATAATTCCTGGTGGAAAAATATTAAAAGTTATAGCTTCATAAACTCTGTTAGCATAACTAGTTCCTAGCAGTTAATTAAAATTGTGGTTCCGTTTGCTAACAATTTAAACGTTCACAGCGCCCTGTAAACTCTCCCGGTTGAGTGAGGCTATGCAAACTGACTGCATTTCTATTGCGAGATAGACTGTGTGCAGTTGGGTGTCGTGGACGTGCAATTTTTTGCATATGATCCAGAGAAGCCTCTACCCGGGGGGGTACCCCTGGGGGGTGCCTCTACCCCTGGATCGGAAGCAAAAAACAAAAAAGATTTGTCAGGAAAACCTATAAATTGCTGGGTCAATCCTCCTAAATCGAAATCCTGAATTCGTTACTGATTTGAACCAACCCAAGTTTACGTAGGCAACTGGTTGTTGGCCAATTAGTTACCCTTTCCGTGACGTTTTTTCAAGAGAAAAGTTGGCGAAACAGCTAGTTACTCATGTCTATATCACAATACATGTCCATTTAGGATTCTTATGTGGCATCACATTTCTGTGTCCATTCAATGAGTCTCATGTGCCTGTAAGTAACTCATTTCTTTCAATTAAACATTAAACCGCACATTTGAATGCAGTCCATCTGCTTAGCCCGCTATAAAAAAAAAAAGTGCTTAGGCATACTCCGTGGTTTGGAAGTAGCACTAAAGTTTGATGTTCAACAAAACGCTGAGCATCGTTGGTGTAGTCTCTCGGATCTTTCATTACTTTGGTTTACTCTTTAAATAGTATAAAAACGTAGATACTCCTGGCTTTCTTCCTTAAAAATAGTGAAACTGGGAATGAAAAATTTTGTCACAACTAAAACACTGCAAAAAAAGATTCACTGTAGAGTCTTTCTCTAGTTGCCATGTTCTATGGTTTTAACCTAACAGTAGTTATTTTAGTTTGTGGCTTGGAAGAATGGATTGAGCAAAACCACAAGAAAGATAATCCCTATTTCTTATTGCTCCCATTAATGTATTTCTGTGCACCGACGGTAAATGATAACTTCTCCGAAGTCGTTTATCTCTCGGTTTGAATTTCTTTTTGTTCGAAGACTGATCGGCTCCTTTTAAGTTTTCTTATTGCGATGAGAAAGAAAATGTACGGGTTTTATTCAAATAACAATGCGTTGGGTATCTTGTCTTGAAAGTTTGCTATTTAGCTATATTTCTTTTTTGTTAATGCTTGTTGGGGAGTTCAAAGTTGATCATTGCTAAAACAATTTTTCCTTTTCATCTGCGTGTTGAATTTGTGAAGTGCCGCTTTTAAAAGAGGGTTCTTATTATTTCTAGTCACGTCTCCCACAGGATTCCATTTGAAACAACGTTACAATCCATGGAATTAAAGTTTAATTCTAGCACATTTCAAAAGTCTCATCTCTGAATTTCGATGAATGTCATCAATTCTTTAAAAATAGAAGTGGAAAAAGCTTTATTTATAGTTTTACTTGTTTTCATTTGAATCAATTTTGATTTTTACTTCTAGATCGCCATCTACGTTACTATTTTTTACTAAATCTAATAAAAACAAATGTACAGTAGTTACCCGCAAACGTAGTTAGATAAAATGTCAACGAAATTGTAAGAAAATTGTAAGTCAAACAGATGCTATTATTGTAAGTGCAAAAAGCTGAAACACAATAAAACCTAATAAAAATTCAAAACGGTTGTTATGAGCACTTACATAAAATCAAAGTTAACTGCTTGAATCAACGTACCGTACGTTTATTCCACGTAGTATCGCTATATGCATTACCATAAGTATAACGTTAGGATAGCCGTCTGAAACAAGCCGCGCCATCGTCTTGATCCGTGATAAGAGCCTTCGAATAAATGCTCAAAAGAGATTAGGACTCCATCATCACGTACAACGAGGAGAGGCCACGGGGCAAGTACCGCCGATTACGTGCTAGTTCACTTGGAAATAAATGACAAAATTATTTTCTGAGAGCCCCTACCTGCTGCTACCTACTTTATCGAGGGTATTAACTTCTCCGCGTGTTTTGTCCCTTCGTAAAATAATATTTATCGCATCTAAAAATACTTTGTATTTAATGTTTTACGAGTGTGTATGAACTTCGTTCGCTCACGAACCTTGATAGCTATATAAACTTGCCTACGCTCTGTTATTTTTATAGCAAACGCACACGTGCTATATGTGCATGTTTATGGGTTTTGGTTTTAGTACTGCCTTATTTTACAAAGTTAATTCTGAAAACTTTTACTTCTTTTAACACAACTATTGAAACTTATTATACGATACCGATACTATACGGGTATACTTACTCGTAGAGCGCATGGCATCAACTGAACCTAGTACGACCTTTTCAGACTCCCCTCGACAAAAAGACATAAGCTCATTAGTCTAACAAATAGCGAAATGGAAATTGGACGACAATTTAAATAATTCACCAATAGAGCCTTATCGCCTTTGAGTGTAAGTAATCACTAAATTAAATTTGCCTTGAGGAGATAACAATCATTGGCAGGCTTGAAGGACTGAAAACATTTCAGAGTGTCTACTACACAAAACGGGAAAGAATTCGTTTCGAGTTACACTGTGTAGTAAGTCGGCCACTCCATGCAAAGCCGCGCTCTTCGCATAAGGCAGCCACGCAGTGTAACTGATATATCACTATCGAATCTTCGCATATCGTTTTTCTTAGTATACGCCCATATTCACGTCGGTGTCTGTATACCTACATATTGTATGTATAAACTTTTGTCATATCATCATACACGGCTTTTGTCTAAAGGGACACTGACGTAAATGGTACACAGCAGGCACAACATTGTTTGAAACACAAAAGAGGTAGCTTTATGACATAATCCTTCAATAAGAGCAGACAAAAGGCCATATTATGAAGTCTTATTGCGATTGAATTAATCAAAGAACTAATATTCTGAGCCAAGTAAATGTATGGGCAAGATTTTGATGCTTTATTGTCCTTATTTTGGACCGTATCTTATAATAATGCTCAATACGGTGTCGATAAAAAGACATAAGCTTTATTTAAAATCCTACTTATTTCATCAAAAGATTTTTGGAGCTCATAAAGATAGTTATACATTATATTTTTTATTCCTGCTTATCTCTTGCATCATGCCGTTCACTTTACATTCACTGTCGGCTTCGTAAACTTCTCCGCGTGCTACAAGTACAATATACAACACATTGCTTGATTTTCTGTCTGTCAGTTCAGTCATGCCGACTACGTACGTGCTACGTTGCTACGCTGACTGCTACGCCGTAGCATATTGTTTACGCCATCTCCCCTTCAACTTGAAAAACTTATTATTACTATTTTATTGTAACTAAGTTGTAAGCTATTATTTTCATTTAATTATGAAAAAACACGTAAAAGGAAGCATTACGTATATCAATGTGTCCTTTAATAAAGGTAGACGAGAGAGGCATTAAAAAGGGTATTTGACTATTTTTATCGGTGCGATGGAAAAATCACAATTTTAATTTCCATGATCAACAAAAACAAAGCCCGCGCTTATCAGTTTTACTTTGTTAATTGTGTTTTGGTTATAATTTTCTTCGAAAAGTGTTTACTCTCGCCAAAGTGGTACATTCATTTTAATAGGTCGCTGTGATGCGGCTTTAGATATTTCAGGGTTCCTCTCTAAAAAACACGGTAGAAGTATTATACGTCTGTCATATATTATACTGTTTAGGTATGGTAGGGTCCAGTAGGGCAGGTATATACAGCATACACCTTCCACACATTTTCATTCACCCATGTGCAATGAACCCTAAATAAGCCAGAGGATAAAGAATTCCAATCAAGTTAATGCTTGAAATAGTGAGGCGATCGTTTTCAACCCTAGGAATCTATCAGAAATAAGACTTAAATTAATTTAATTCGGTTTATTTTCAGAGTTTGCTTCATTACTTATACGCTCGAATGAGTCAGAATTAAGATTCGCTTTAGAGATAATTTTATTTGAAGCTTTTCAGCGTTTGTCTGAGATTTATTAAAAATCTTTACAGATTAAACTAAATGAAAAATGGAATTAGATTTAATTTATGAGACCAAGGCTTCGTGCTTTATTCAGCCAATCAGAGCGCGATACGTAGCTCCCGCAGAGTACTCGCTGTCCAGAAAAGCCGGTCCTTCCGTGTAGAACCCTGAAGTTATCCATAACCATCACTGTACCTGGACAAACAAAAGTAACTAGCGTTATTGGAAATTACAATCTTGTGCCCATAAAATAACCAATTTTTTCACTGCGATGCCTCACGGTACACGTTCCCGATGGATGTGCTTTGTTTCATAACTCATTGTTATAGACACAGGCAATAGTTTAACATCCAGTAGACCATCTGTTTGTTTTATCAATTTTATTTACATTACATTTTTCAATATTTGATTACCTGGACTTAGTTTAAATTGCCACTGGTTTTCCGGATTCTCGTAATACTGGCCTAATGTTCTTAAAGAGCGATAATAGGACCTGCACTCGTCGGGGCGTTTGAAGGCCATCGGGGAACGATCGTACACGTTAAATCTGAAAAAAAGATCAAAGCAATTCGATGAAATCAACTAAATAAATTTTCCACCGAAACCACGCATTGATGTGACAATGTGACAGATGTGACAATGATTTACTAAATATGCGAGCTGTTAGGTGCACAAGATCAAACGCTATACCTACGTAATTAATGGTGATAATATAATTCTATAATAAATATGTTTTAAAAAACATAACAACAAACTTAACCTCCTTAAATTTAATAATAGAAAAAAGAGGAATATTTTCTATAAATACCGTATTTGCTTTATATTTTCTGTAACTTTATCAACCGTGATAACAGGCGCCGAGTACGTATGATGATGCCCATCCTCAATATACTCAGCTTCCACATCAAACATGGTGAGGAACTGGTAGCATTCCGGACAGTCCTCCTTCAGGAGCTTAGCTCCGTAGAAGCCGTCCACGAGAATGGTTTCTCCGCCAACTGGGTTCAAGTGCTCAATGCAATGGAGCACTTGAAGACTGGAAACGAGTTCTTACTTAAAGTTATTGAATAAGGCTTATTGTAAGCTCAGAAAAGAAACGTAATTTAAAAGATCTATATTTAATATTCGTCTTTTAGTTTTTTTTTTCAATAGAAACTAGGCCGAATTAATCTCAAATTCCAAAAAATAACTAGATAAATAAATAGTAAATAAATATTCGTGGACACTTTACAGAACCCCCTCTAGTCCCAAACTAATAAAAGATATGCAATAAGGTAGTCTAGTAAATTCAAAGTTGAAACTTAGCTAGACTAGAATGCCTGCCAGCGTTATTTTATACTATATTCTACCAACATTAGGTATTCTAGAAGATTCTTATCTTAGAATAACAATAATCGAGCCACGTCGGAGCTCGAAATAATAACGATAATAACGTGATCCTACAAACCCAGCTCACAAAACGACGACCTCATCAAAAAATAACAAGCTTTATTACAAATTGGTTTTATAGAGTATTTTTAATGTCGTAGATTGGCGACGAAAACGTTTTTTTAAGCTGACTTTATTAAAACTTGGAAATCGCCCACGGCATGTTCGCGTTTCTACACAAGACTCTTATTTTCCTCTGAATATTGAAAGTACTCAACTACCTAAATGATGGATGAGGGTAGCACAAAGAATGGCAGAAGCAAATAAGGGCCTATACCCAGCAGTAGGTCAAGTCGGGCTGGGAATGATGATGAATAAACTTGAAGCATCATGAGATCCAGACAGCCGGGAGATTTTAACATCATGTGGGTCACATGCTTCTTGCATCACAAAAAAAAACAGCTCATAGAATATAAGGCAGGTAGCGTAAGCCAAAACTTTACATAGATCCCACTAAACATTTAAGAACCTAAGAACCGTATCGGCTTCCGTTAAATGCCAGGGTCGTGTGGCCCTTGCATAAACAATATAATATTAGCGTGCACCTGAGTTCCACGGTTCAACTTGTCCGATAAGCAAAGTTGATTTAGGATTGACCCGGAGCCATACAAATACAGCGCCTGATTTTGGACTAATATTTGTCATCCTGGGCTGTAAAGACCCTTCGCTTTAGATAAAAATAGTTCAACATTAATTTGGATAAAGGTATGCGCACCTTACTTTCACGACAAAAGTGCTTGCATCGCGTAGTATTATTGCTAAGCAGCAAACTCGCATTTTCAAGAAAACCATCAATCGAATTATACTTCGTATAAATGACGTAGGTACCCAGCCAGTTGATGAACCAATTTTAATGAAGTTAGGAGATGAAATGAAGTTCTGCAGTTTCGACTTGACATTTACCATTCTACAGGGGAACTTGTTCGCTAAGATCGAAGTTAGACTTCCAGTTTTCCATCTAAATTAATCGATATTGTTAGTAAGTTCTTGAGTAGCCTTGGACAACTTGAGCGATGTTCTTACCGATGGACGACTAAATATCACGATTCTTTAAAATAACCACGTATAAGTTTCGTATTTATCTAGCTACTTATTGGAGTCTCTCTATTGAAAATGATTTAAAGAATTTTATTTATTTTTATCTATTTATGCATTGAGATTTCAGCTATCGATGGGGTAAAATCACTTGCCCAGCAGCCTCGGTAAAGTAAGTATTATCGTTATGCACAGCCAAAGGTAGGTTTGTGTAGGCCGTGTCTGCGTGTTCGGTAATGTTCGTAAACTTCCACGTGCCTCCGAACAGCGTATGCTGAACACCACCAAGAGCTTGGCACACTATTTCGGTTGCTTCAACTGTTGCGTCAACCTGTAATTATATTAGATATCTCTTTCAATAAAACTATTTACCACGCGTAAGCACATGATGGTACGTACAGGGAAGGCTTTCGAATTAGATAAGTGAAAAGCTCGGGTGAAAAGTCATTAGTGAAATATGTAGATTTACTGAACGTAAAAAACTATTAAAACTGGTTCGACGGGCCATGGCAAAACTAAGAAAACTTTAGAACCCTAAAAATAGACAAACAAAATCAATCGATTATTCTACGAGCAGCCTCTATACCAACAAAATAAAAAGCTTTTGCCAATCATAACGAGGTACCTATTCATACACAAATTCTAATATTTACCCAGTAGGCAAATTTTGCATTCAATTTTATTTATGACGAAACATTGAAATTGAATTTGCGTACATTAATATTGGGTGGCTGCGGCCGCGGTCAATACTCATTAATCTGGCTAGGCCTAGCCATTACTTACTAACACAGTGACGTTTAACACTGTACAAAGTGTGCAAATAATAGATTACCCCGTCTATCAATGAAACTCCGTAGTCGAGTAGGGATTGGAACACCCTTTTGGGCCCTTCTATCGTACCAAGGAACTCTGCAACATCTACTCTTGCGATCTTATCGGCGACTCTAGGTCCTCGCCACAAAAGAGGAGTCAATTTTCGGCTTTTTGACCATACTTTATAGTCGAATTGAACTAAAAAATCAGCTGAATAGATGGTTTCATGGTCATCACTCCCTGAAATAAGAGACAGATTAAAATCTACTAGCATTTTAACATAAATACAAGTTGGTACTACGTACATGTTATGATGAGTCCTGGACTTTCAACCCTAAGATCATAAATTTTTGCTTCAGGTATCGCCAGAAGATGCTTTGCCCTTTGAAACTTGTCGGCATAATAACAGGAAGGGCACCTGAAAAATGTTCGAAATCCAATAAAAATAATTATTTGGAAAACTGAAATAATTGACTGGAGCTTTATCGTATTACAACTGTGCCAGTCACCTCCGGTATAAAAAATAAATTAAACAAAACGAACCAGAAAGGTTACTGTCATTCTGGGTAATCGGGTCAACTTATAGAACAGAGCAAAATCCTTTTATTGACGAATTTTGCATGAATACAAAGGCGAGTCATATACAGAATGATTAATGTTTGGTCAAGGTAAATTAATATTTGGAGTTACTATTGCTACTTTTAATAATTTTAGGATACTTATTTTCTCCTCAGGGCTTTTCTGGCTCTATTTACCTACCTGCAGTTATCTCGCAGCCAGCAATCTTCAAATCTAATATTTGTTCCATCTCCAAAGTCCACCTCGATTGCTCCGTCAAGTTTCTTCACATTAACTACTAAAAACAAAATGACCTTACACACGACTTAAAAAAAATGTATTTTAAGCACAACACTTACTTTTATTTGCCATAATTTATGATGAAGTGATTTAGTAAATTAAAATAATTAAAAGTCTACACGACTTGTATTGCGATAATAGCAACTGTTGTGAACACTTATCGCGGGTTTCTGCTTAATGATGAGGTCAAAGTAAATGTGCCTAATCATCAATTGCGAGGGACGAGATAAACTTGTAAGTAGATAAGACGAGATAAAAAATAAATAGCTACTTATTAACTCTATCTGTTGGTAGTTGCAGGCAGTATGCCCAAAAGGCTAGCGACGCTATCTCTTTGTATGGCAATACAAACTTGGAAACTAATAATTCCATCAAATAATAAAAACACATAATACACATTTATTCCAATGGCTCACACTTTATGCTATGACTGCAAGTATTATTGGTTAAAATTCCACCAAAATTAATGAACAATACTCACTAAAACACCAAGAAAAAACATAAAATAAATGCGCTATGTTGCTTTTACAAATGACAGCCTCCGTATGCCAATCTTTTGCTGTCAAGTTATATTTCACTGCCCAGTGTAATTTCTTCAGGTCACGTGGTACAATTTTGTACCACGTGATCATTCTTTTTAGACACCTGACAGCAAAATATGCGCGAAAACACATCAAATGACGTCATAATGTCACTATTTAGTCACAGAATAACTATGAGTTAGTATGAACTGACCATGATTTAAAACTTTGCAGTTCAACTTTGCAGTTCAACTTTGATTGGCATACCCCTGCTGAACTCGAATCTGAAAAACTTTCTCAATGGTTATGATGAATTGGTGACGCGAGAGCCGCTCCGCTCCCAGATAACTCGATTGGAATTTGACAGCAAGCTTCAAGGTTCCAGCGCTTTACGTTCATTGCGGGCGCTTCGTGTTTGGCTTACCGAGACATTCCCCAAATTGTTACACGATGGAATTTAGTGCCGCGCTTGAAGTAGTAAATTGGCATCCGAACGTCATATCGAATCGTAAAAGACTTGAAGTAGGAGGAAGTAGGTCACCAAAGAAAGTCTGAAGAATTTATTTTATTCTTGACTTTGAGTACCTATTTGTTCTTCATATGAAAAATCCCAAACAGCAGTTGAATTTTTTAATAAACTTTAAGTATAATCAAACAGTTACTTTAGCTCACGGCTCTATAAACACATCATAGGATTATTTATTGCGTTGTTCCTGTTTCTCTGCTTATTTAGGATTACTGTTATTGACACAGGCTACTTGTAATATTACATAGAAAATCATTGTATAAACCTTTCATAAAATCTCAAAAAAGTTAACCCGAAAAATGAGTCCCAAATACATTCCTAAATTAATGAAATGCGCATATAAAACACGTATGAATTTGCAAACGACCTGTGGCCTCAAAGGTAGCGTTACATGGAAGCCAGAAACACGGTCATTAAACGTCGCAGCCTGTACGCGACTCGACTTTCATTAAACCTCATTAAACCTGAATATGCCCGCAGACAAGACTAGTTATTATCTTCCCACATTTTCATTTGGATATGCAACATCTGGGGCTTTATTTACTGAACTCCGTAGCAGTTCTATTCGTCCTCAGTACGTTTACCTATAGATTTTAAATTTATATTAATCTACCAAACTAGAAGACGTTATTTGATTTATATCAAAGTCACCGACTTGTATACAAGTTGTTCAACTTTATTAGCTTACTGTCTCTCCCTATCAACATTTTCTTGTACCACACAAATACAAATTTCAAGCGCAATGAATATGGGTTAGCTTTTCAGCCACTTGGAAGGTATTACGGGTCAGCTTGAATTAATTAAAGTTTCACTAAACACCGTACTGGGGCGTAAATTTAATCCAGCGTGAAATTCGAGCCAACTCGAGCCGAGCATAAAGTTGCTAATTGGACTGATGGACAATCCTATTAGCCAGTAGTAAAGACATAATCTATGTTGCTAGTGTGGGACTTTCATAAAATATCATTCATTTTATTAATTATTTTTTTTGTATAAAAAGTGATGGAACAACCCTGTGTCTCCTCATTATTCTCAAATCGGCTGGACTAGCCCGCACTCGCATCTTTTAAGTATCTACTTCGGTACCTAAAACATTTTTTATTGTAAGTGTAATACGGCCCATGCGTATAGAAAGGCTTTAGCGTGGATAAAAATGGCCGCCTAAAAACGCTACGTTACGTGTGACACATATTTTTCAATTTATATTTATAAAGGTTAACCTTGCATCAATATTCGACGTGTCCACAATATTGCTTGAAATATTGTGGAATGCAAAAAAATATGCAGAAAGCTCTGTTCTCTTTTTTAGACCACGAAGGAAAGTTATGTTTTTAAACCGACTTCGCGCCAGTGCGCGCTTTTGGCGAAACAAATTGACTCTAGGGGAACAGTGCCTGAAGTTGATGTTAGCAAATCTCAATGAAATCCACGCGGGAGAAGCCGCGGGCAGAAGTTGGTATACTACCAGTAAATACGAGTACATTTCCAATTTTCAACCCAGGAGACATAGAGTATGCAATAATTTAGGATTAGCATAGCAACAAATAGCCAAAGCAATTTCAGAGCTCAGTTGACACTGTCGTTTGTTCTTTCAAGGAAACGGATTGTGAATCCACTACAGATCTTACCACTGCTAGTCTCACAACCCCTTTAGCTAAGTTGGTTTTATAGAGTCGCTAGAGTTGCGTGAAGTTGGCAACAACTGAAATGACGATAAACAAAGACAGCGCTAATATTCGTTGGAACCATGTATCATTTCAATGTTGTATCCCTAAGTAGGTATTACCGCAGCAGTAAGGTATTGATGCCTCAAAATTACAAGCTGTAAACTTGAACTTATCACCATATTATTACAAACGCTGAAAGGCTCCTGATATGGCCGTCATAAAGAAGCCCTTATGCTTTTACGACTACAGCAGTAAAATCTCACCAGATTTTATGTGGATACGATAAGAACTGATAAGGTATTTTATTTACTAAGGCATAGGTTTTATTAGGGTGTACTTAGTCTATGAGACAATACACAAAGTAACCGATCATACAACTCGTTTTTTATAGAATTGTAAATTCTCAACCAAAACACGGTGCGTCTTCAATCCGATTCCTTAATGTTATGTTAGGTATCAAACCAGGCACTAAAATACCTAAACAACGATTCCCACATAAAATAGAAAGTTATAGTTGCGAGTGCGAGCAAAACTGTAGGGTTGCCAGTATGTGGCTTAATGTAACAGCATCCAGAAATATTAAATTAAACAACGCGCAACGGCTGCTTTGATACCTTCATAAAACTGGTACAATTTGCGTCTGTTGCGGTGTTAGGGTGAAGAAGTTTGAGAATCGCAACATAATTGGATTTAAACCCGTAAATACGGGATCAGAGATGCAGGAATAAATAGATCTAAATCAGAAAACCATATTCAATACAGAAATACATATCGAATACGCTGGCAATTTAATAGAGAGACGCTTCGTAGAATAATTTGAGGATGTGAAGACATTCGTCAAAAGCCACAAGTAATATGAATGTCCACTGAAAATAAAAACATTGAATGTTGTTAGTAAAAAAAAATGTTTGATGTCTGTCCAATAAAATTGACGGATTGGGTAAACCTTATTGGGTTACCTAGTCACGATGTGCCAGAGCAACAGTCGAGTACTCTCTATTGCAGAGGGTATTAACATATTCAGAGAACTACAAACTTTTGGGTACATTTTCATACTATGGACACTGATAACTATTTTGGTAAAACTAACGGACAGATCTGTTGGCTGTCCCTTTTCTGATTTAGGCACTCCACACTGTAAGCATGCGTCAGCAGGTCTGAATTTTCTGAGGATATATAATATAAATCTGAGGAGGATCTCTTCTTTATTCATACGCAAAGCGCTCTTACTTAAATGTGGTCAGACCTTGAATACCTAAATTGGATTAGGAAAAGTTATCTTATTTGAATGACCGCGGTGTTCTCACGAGACCTGAATTTAATTAAACCAGAGACGAAGTGAAACTAATAACCTGATAACATTTAGGTATAGTTTGAGATTTAGGTACCTTACCATGAAGTTAATGAGGGACGAGGATTCAAAAAGGATTAAGATTATATATCTCATAAAATTAAATTAATTAGTTTTTCAAATCCTAACTGTACAGTGTATAATAATATGTAGGACTGATTCCCACGACTGGTCACATGTGGTGTCATAGGTATTCGTAAGTTGCACGATATATATTAATACCTATAATTAAATGAAATAACATCATTAAGAATATTTTATTTACTTAGCTAAATATATTTTTTATTGATCCTACTAAGTTATTCTTTTCACAACTATTTGGCTTTTTTCACAACATTTTTATTGCATAGTAGAGTTTTCAGTTTAAGTTTTAGGTGGAACTCAAAAGTTTTCTCAAAGTATTACTATGAGAACTCGTTGTAGTAGAACTCATTTTTATTCAAGATCAACGTCGATTGAACTTTATATTTTGCCGAGAGCCATGCATTGTTTCAAAGTTTGAGGCATTTAAAATAAAGTCATTTAAATTGTATATTACTATTTAAACACACATCGGCTTTCTGAAATGGAACGATAAACTTGTGCTTAGATACGAGCACACTTGATTGATTAATGTTATCTATTAATTGCTTGATCAATATGATCATTCAACAATGAGCACAGTACCCATAACGGATCTTTATCTCTGTAAAGTTAAGTGCAACAACGATTGCACATGTACTGTTGTTCGGAAAAATTAGCTTACCCACCTCCAATTCGACCCAAAAATGGATTCTGCGCAGATACTTCAGAGGGACAAAGATCCGTTGTGACTACTAATAATTAAAATATCATTTAAACTATATAGTAAATGTAAATAACTACCATTACCTACCTATCATTATGTACAACATATACGAGTATGTTAATAAAATGTTACTGTTTTCTCGGAATCATTTTCACGTGCACGCCATTTTTAGATCGCAAGATGAGGTCTGCGCATAGCTGAGGTTCAATTTCAGCTGGTAGAAGGCGAAGCCGGCGGAGTATCGTTGAAATGGTTACTTTCATCTCCATCATCGCGAATTTTTGACCTAGAAACCAAATAATTATGTATAAATTTATGTTTTTATGTATTTTTGACAAGCGTCACAGCTCAGTCGGTAATAGCTCTGCCTTCCGTGCTGTGGGTCGTGGGTTCGATCCCCACCGAGAACAAACATTTGTGCGTGGAAAACAGATGTTATAAGTAAGTATTTACAAAAAAATAGTACCTATATAAGTATTCTATCAGCCATCTAGTTCCCATATTACAAGTTTTGCTTAGTTTGGGACTAGAGGGTGTTGTGTGAAATGTCCATGAATATATATATTTTTTTTAAATTTAAATTCACCTAAAAAACTTCGTTACATTTCTCTTGTCGGTTGGGATATCCGTGGCATCACTGGAAGGTCCTAACGCCACAGTGGCCTATTGTGCACCTATTTTAGTTTTTATAGTAAGTGCCGATAGTGTACATAGGTAAGTGTTTGCAAATAAAAATTATTTGGTTTCATTAAAAATATAACTCAAAAAACCACCATAAAAAGATGAACATAGCACTACCTATTTGTGTGAGATTTTACAATAAATAAATAAATAAAATAGACTAACATAGAATAATATACACTAGTATCTTTAAGCATAGTAACGAGTCTGCGAATCTTTAGATCCGAATACATACTTTGTCCATCCCGTTGGAATTGAACCCCCACCTCTCACAAATCAGCCGGAAGCCCGGCACCCGTTGCGATACAAATTCGTCCTATAGTTTTATAGTTTATTTTTCCATAAAATGGGTTATCTTTGCAGAAAATAGTTTTAGTAGAAGCTGTCTACGGCGTAGCAACTCAACGCTACGGAATATGGGCTAAGATACTATTTAATTGTGACTTGCGTCCAAACTGAATATTATAACAATAATTTATTCATAATACCTATATTTTTATATACGGTAATAAAATTTAGAAATAAAATAATTATGTAAATAACTTCATTATTTTAACAATTCACAAAGCTGTAAAAATTTACGTTGTCTCATCTAAAACAGTATAAATAAATCAGCAGTCCATTTGTTTCATTTTCAATCCTACAGCTTTAGGTATTTTGAGTTAAGAACTCCTGAATTTTACTACTGAGTATCTCACCAATGCAATTCCTAGGCCCAGCACTGAACACGAGGTAGCTGAAAGGGTTCTTGACCTCCCCGGACTCGAAACGCTCGGGCCTGAACTCTAGCGGGTCATCGAATAAGGAAGGGCTTCGCTGCATTTGGTAGATGTTGAGTGTCACTGATGTTCCAGGCAGTAGGTTCATTCCATCTAGCTCTGTAAAATAACAAGTCAAGTGTTGTACACTGTAACAAGTTTTTAGCGTTTCAGAAATATTAGCTTTAGCTTAGCTTTTGTCGTGCATATTTCTAGCACAGGTTTAAAGAATTTCAAGATAAAAAAATGTTTTAGTTCGCACCCATTTCTTTCGTTATAGCACGTTCAATGATAGGTACTGAAGGGTACAGTCGCAGTGACTCCTTGATCACCAGCTCCAAATATTTCATTTGATGCAGTTCTCTGAAAACGAAAATAAATAAATAAATATTCATGGACATTTCACACGACGCACTCTAGTCCCAAACTAAGCAAGCTTTGTAATATGGGAACTAAATGTTGTTAGAATATTTATTTTTTGTAAATACATACTTATAATAACACTCAGACATAGAACAAACATCAGATATTTGTTCTGTCTGGGTGTTACTATGCTTATCGAAGTTAGTTCTTTACGTTGTCTATAATATAATAAGTCTATAATATAATAAGTCTACAATATACCTAATATCTATAATATAACATCTTTGCGATGCTTGAAAAGGGTGAATAAGTTTTAAAGTGCCTACGACTTTAGCATAAGACCAAATTGTAACACTTATTTCGGCAAATAAATGTATCTTGTATCTGGTCTCATCTAAATGGGAATTATAGAGTTTCAGTTAGATGATTATTGCTTAGTTTATATGTTTGCCATACACAAATACTCAAGGAGCATGACATATATTCCATCTCAGTTTCATCATTTCAGTGCACAGCGAGTAGCTAAACTGTGGGGCCACTGGAGAGACGAAACACGTGTCTCATTCTTTTTGCGTTAATGATGTGTACTAGTATACTTTGCGTAGGTTTGCAAGAGATGCTTGCATCTACATTTTGTAGCATAGTTCTTATGATATTAAATTTTTAGGAATTATACATGGCTTTAGTTATGATAATTTCCTAATAATTTGCCAATTTCTAAGTGGTTATTGGTCCGACATCATCATCTCGCTAGAGCATCAACAAATTATTAACCAGTCACATCAGAAAGATTTCAACGTCGATCCCATTGAAAGGATTGAAAGGCTCAGTTCGGGTACAGAGGGATTTATCCAAAGTAATCCATATCACCCCTTTCAGACATGAATGCCTAACTTACTTACGCGAATGTAGGATCTCTTTCGATGTCATCAGCAAAAATGGTTTTTTGTTCTTCGAATATTTTATCTTGAACTTCCGGATACTTGGATATGCAGAAAAGGCTGTAAACAATTCCGGATGTTGTCGTGTCATGCCCCTAAAACAATATTCATGCAAATTAGGGTTACTTTTTAATTTGGTAGGCATGACCAAAAACATTTTAATGAAGTAGGATTTTCATTATACCTACCTAATTTAGCAAAACCAAACACTTTGTAAAGATGTTCTAATCTCAAATTGATACCTAGTTGTATGTAAGTATTTATAACGTCAGTAGGTACTTATACGAAGTACCTACTATAAGTATATATTCTATGGTAGGTACTTATTAAAATGACTGACTATATTAGGTACAGTCGAAGACTATATTAGGATGACTATATTAGGTACACGTCCACCTATTCTGTTTCCTTGGACTTTGAACTAAGAAGTCGAACGGGCTGCGAATGCGAGCGTGGCGCGCGCTTACACCTACCTAATTGCGCTCCTTTTCCAACGATTATCTGCATTGTATGTGACGCAGTTACATAATCATTTAATTCCTCGAATGATTGTATATAATAACCCGTGTTGGTATTCTTATTATGAGCGGGTAATTAGATACTGTAGGTAAGAACTAAGAACACATAAGTACCTAGGTACCAGTGTAATAACTTAACCAGTTTAGGCTAGTTAGCTTTTAGCTTTTAGTCTTATTCAAGTCAATAAATAAACTTTTGGACCAAAAATAAACCGAAATTCTAAATCTTGTTGGTTTTCATTATGAGTAAGTATGTAGATAGATGAGTACCTCAAACATAAAAGTGTCTACTTCTTCTCTCACACTTTCCTCGTCAATTTTCGCACCATTAACTTCGGCTAGAAGCAAAAGATCCAAGAATGCATGTTTATTTTTCATACCTGCAAACATAATAACAGTAAGTCCTCCAGCCTTCTGATATTTGCATTTTGAATAGGTAATATTCATCAGCTAGATTAAAGAAGTCACGGATACAAGTTTCTCATTTGGTTCGAACCCTTTCCATACACCGAAGAATAACATTCTAATAAACATACTTAATCATCACTATAAAAAATCTAAGAAACTGAGTGGTGGGTAACCTTTATTAGTTGGACCTCTAAAAACATATTTTATAGGCGCGTGTATTGTAAAAAGTAACACCTTAGGCGTGCTATTTCAAACTTCGGTCATAAACCGCCAGAATAAGGTTCGAAACTGCACGAGCTTCGTCGTGGCGCTTGTGACCGTCGCGACTGCATTTTAATTTATGATACACCTATCTTGTAAACTAAAGATAATTTACAAAAACAGATAGGGACATCTTTCAAACAACTGTTGCTACGAGTAAGTGCATGAGTTTATCTAATTTTTAACCCAATAATTATCGCTGTCTTTGAAATCCAGACACAATCTTAGAAAATTAGAGGAGAAAACTCAGGGATTTTTTTCTATCAAAAATCTCGGAAATATAATGAATTTATCTTTATCTACCTGTTTATATTTTTGGTTTATTACTTGTACCTAATTATGGATAACCAGCTACAAGCAGTTTGTGGCCGAGTTTCTTGTGCCTTTCTGACTTACCAATGTCATCCGATCCTCTAAGACTTGTTATATTCAGGTTTTTAAGTTCTTGCCTTCGTGATTCGATCACGTTGCTAGTGTGCGTGTGCAAAAAGTGCAAGGCCTTATCTTGCGCCTTTTTATATGGCAACAAGTTGAAAATCATGTTATCCCCGATAATAGGCACTTGTATCCGGAGGGCAATACTCTTTGAGACGCTGTAAATTGAAATAGATAGGTATATGTCATTGAACTACATTGGTATATGTATATGTAGATATTTGAACGAAGAAAATGTCATGGCTGGTTGACCCCCGAATTGTCAATGATAAAGTTAAGTACCTACTAACAAAACCAAAATCACCGTTTCCTAATGTTAAAATGCAAGGGTTATTTTGGTGTGAAGTGTGAATGATAATATAGGTAGTGAACTTATTTATACTATACACAATACGCCAGCTTATGCTATAAAATTAATAACGTACCTAAATTAATACATACCTATCCTTCAAGTTTAAAATAAAATCGTATTGCGTTTTATGCCCTCTTAGATGGCAAAGCCTAAGAAGATATATAATTTATTTAATTAAGTATACCTAATACTTATTTATGTATAGGTATTATATATTTATATCTATAAGTACTCACTTATAGATATAAATATAACACTTATAGATATAACACGTAACTTTTTAGAATTTTCACTTACATTTCGATAGATTTAACGTATTCGGAGTCGCTGTTCTTTTGAGCATTGACTGAGACACCCATTATGGCCTCTGAAATGTTAATTTTGGTTACATTATTTACAATTTACATTATAAATAATAGCTAGCTATGTTGAAACCAGGTCATAAGAAAAAAGTCAAAAGGTCACAACCAGGTCATACGTTAGTTAGGTACCTACCTAATCACACAACATGCTATGTTTTACATCGTACCTGTAACATTATCCAGAGCTGCCAGAGCAACGATAGGGAAAAGATTAATAGAACTCCCGTCAGCCAGTGCATCCAGCTTCTCTCGCAATATTTTCCCATTTTTGCAAAAAATCGGGAAAAAGTTTTGCAATATATTGAAATGAAATGCCGGGGTTAAGAACTTGCGGTGCGTCCGCCATCTTTGTCCTGAAAATATTAAAATAAGTACCGTTATATCAGTGCTAAATTAAAATCAATTAATTTAAATTATTAACATTGTAAAATATTTAAAGGAAATGTAATTCAGGGTGATGATGCATGTACGACATTAAATGATGGATAAAAACACAAGTAGGTAGGTAGGTACAGGTAAAATTAACCAAATAGATATTGAATGGCTATTTTCTGAACATCATTGTACATCACAAATGAGAATATTTTGGTTGCATACTTTTTACAGAGTGATTTTTCTTAAGTCAGGTTTTAGTTGTTGAACTACAGCCCACACTGCAACCTGTATTAGGTAAATAAACATTAAGCTATTAGTGGATGATTTACCGGTTGCTGTAAGAAGTCCTTGACCCAACCAAATCTTAAGAAACTCATACGATCTTCCTTTGGTAATAGTCTCAGAACTGGAAACTATAGGCTGAAATACCCAAGTTGAAAGAACGTACATAATATATTAAATAACAGTTATAGACAGTGTACTTCATCAACAATATATTATGTAATACAAACCTCAATATATTTTGGATGGCTTAGCACCACATATGGAAATGAAAACAAATGGATCAGGTAAATGTCTCCATACTTTTTTGAAAGCTTGTGAAGTAGATTCAGGAACTCTGAAAAACAATAAGTGGCTTTCCAGTAACTGTCGGTACTTAGGTTTGTAAATACGAAGTTGTCTTTAGTGTTAGGTACTAAAGGACCTAGAAATGTAATCATGTATTTCTCAACGACCATGCCGGTTTCTACAACCTTACTTAGGTATACCTACTGCATAGCAAGTAGAGTACTTCCTACGTTCCATTGGTTCTACTTACATTACCTACAACAGTACCTACCTACCTATAGGTACATTACGTCGGAGTAGTACCTACTTATATGTTGGTGTGCAACACTATGGTTTACCTTATAGATTTCTTGCATAACCAGTTTTTTGCAATGAAGGCTATCCGCCAAATGGTATTTAACCTTTGAACGACCAAAGGACATCTATTACTATAGGTAGGTAAGGTAAGTAAGTACCTATAATTACCTCTAATCTAATCTAATAATCTATATGTAGCTGTAGGTGGCTCAGAATGAACGGCATACGCATACATGCACATACACACGACTCAAAAACGACTTCTCTAGGCTTTTGATTTCTCGAATACCTTCTGATCTTTCTGAATACTACCTAGATCTTCTCGAATGAATCTTTGTATTAAAAAGTAATTTAGAAAACCCCGTAAAAGGCTTAGGTATACAAAAACATCACACTATGGATCCGTAGCGTAGGTGGGATCATGTTAGGAAACACTACTACCTAGTTGCTGCTACACATTATGGAATAAAACAATAGACGTTGGCACTGAAAAACAATTTTATCGTAAAACGACGAAGTTTACGAGCAATCCATTATTATTTACCCTGATATATATAAGTACTTACATACTAAGTTGCAATTACTTACTCAGTACAATGACCACAATAAAAATAAGAGGGAATATTCACCTGTAGATCGAACAACGAACAAATGAGCATTACCGAGAATTGGTAACGGCGTAGGTCCATTAATTTTAAACTTTCTATGTCTTTTCATCAAATTACGCCACGATACCAGCAAATATATAGCAACAATAGTTAAAGTTAAGGATAATAAAATCATTATTAATATTTTGTTATTTTGTTGTGTGAACCAGTGGCTAACTCGACCCACCGCACGGAACTGGATTGTTAGTACATATATTTACGTTTAAAGATATGATATGAGTCAACTAATTAGGTACGCCGAAGGCATAGCGTTGTGGTTTGCCAAAACAAGGCTAGGAAGGAAGGTATGAAGGTAACTTACCTACTCCTACTTTTGGTGTTAATCATCAAAGGAGGTTAATACTACGAGCTTTAGCACTGGTACCTACCTACCTACTCAAATTTTCATCTAAGTAGGTACCTACGTGTCTGTTTCTAATGTTGCTAATTTTTTTTAAACAATGATACTGCATTTTGGAGGGCCTAAGTTCGATCCTCAGATAGCATATGCGTGCGGACAAGCAACTGGAAACCTTCATTCACTACACGTCATACCAGGTACCACGCATTTAGGTAAGTAGTTGTAAGTTTGGTAATTATAGTTAGGTAGGTATCGTTATTAACTTCGCGAACCAGCACTCTAGCTGCTCTGAGACGTAAATAAATGCCAATGGCCCATTGGCAATGCGTATAGGTATAATAAAGTGCGCAAACTCCAGAAGGGCAATGGAACTTTAGTCCATCAAGTTAGTACGGTGTGGTACGGTGGTCTGATGATGTAAAGAAAATACCTAGGTGTCCTAAGCTTAGGATAGAGACACACTGGACGACTTTCCATCGAGTACTGTTATCTGCAAGGAACAAAGGAACAGGCGCCAATCTCGTTATTTTCAAATGGTAATGACATTCAAACGTAACGCTTTTGGTTTAGTTTTAGTTTTCACTTAGAAGTAAAATTAACAATAGAATAGACTGTTGTACCTACCTAACCTATACAGGTGTACTCCCGAAAGCTTCGGAGAGTGAAAGTACCCGTCAACATGAACAACTTTCCTCAAGGAAGTCTATGTGCTAGCGCAAAAAAAAACAGCTGTTCCATACATTTTTGCCAAGTAGGTATGTATTTCATTTTGTATTTATATAGCGTAAAACTTGAAGATTTTTAGGAAAAAGTTGTTCATAATACTGTTTACTGTACTGTTACTGGAGCCACCATCGCGCTTGTCTCCGCCCTTTAATTTTGTAGTGAAAACCACAGACAATCGAGTATCTCTACATTTTGGGCTGGCGTCGCTGAATGTCGGCTATTTGGCAAATGGTAAGTGAAACTCATGCTGTGTCCCCTCTTAATAAAGCTGCCAATATCCCATTACCGCGTTTATGTGCCGACCGTTAAGTTTTACGGCCATTAGGTAGGTATACCTACCCTATAACTTAACAGACTCCGGATTTGAGGGTAGCTGTAAAATAGACGATACCTGAAAGCTGTTTTATCCTATGCCTACAATTTAAGCTCTCATCTGGATCTAACTTTTCATTTTTTTTTTCAACAGTGACTATGACGTAGGTACTTTTTACCAATTTAGATGTATTTTAGATCAATGTGTTATGAAAAGTAGGTTCCTACTACTAAAAATATATATATATCTACATATATATATAACTAGCAGTTACCCGCGACTTCGTACGCGTCTACAGTTTCCGTGTACATTATATTATCTGTGCGTGTACCGAGCGGAAACTTTGAGGAACTTGACATTACACCGAACCCGTACCTACTGGAATGTCAAACGCTAGTTGTTAGACCAAAGAGGTAGTACTACGACTTGTCAAACTGTCGTGATATGACATGACAATGAAATCCTCTTGCCAATTGGCGCTGCTAATCCTTTTCGTTCATTTTATCCTGTTGATCCTGTTAATTATTCGAAATAAAAAGTAGCCTATGTGTCAATCCAGGTTACGAACTATATATATGCCAAGTTTCATCCAAGTTGGTTCAGTAGTTTAGACGTGATTGAAATACAAACATCCAAACATCTAAACATCCAAACATCTAAACTTTCGCATTTATAATATTAGTAGGAAGTAGGATAGGATAGGATAGGATGTATTCTCATAGTTCCTATGGGTAGGTATATAGGTACTATGTACAGATACCATACCAACACTACCAACCGAGGTATTATTTTACGCTATGGTAGCTGGGTAAGACTGCTCCGCCTAGTAATATTACCCCATCTGTCTTGTTCCCACAACGTTACTCTGCTCCATTATTGTTCTCATGTGATATGTTACCCTTTAGGTAGAGGTAAATAACACATTTAACAGCGGTTCTCCGCCAAATTAAGCGTGCACCACACCTTATTAAACCGTTAACTTCATCCCCTAACTTCATTCTCCACAGCACTTCGCAGGTAGTAGGTATTACCTATATATTCTTTGCTCTGCAGCAGCGCTGAAACTGAGACTGCGATCTCCCAAATCCCCACGTTGTCTCAAATTCAAATTCTGTATTATTATAATATAAAATAACATCGAATGTAGGTACCTACCTACATCGTTTTGCCAGGCTGTGAATCGCATGGTTGTACAATAGGCAGACCGAAGCAAGCAGTTTAATTCCGGTTTTCGGAACAATTCCGGTCGTAGAGGGAGAGGGTAACTCCCTAGTCCCTACGATTCCGGTCGATACTTTGACAGTTAAAATGTCAAAAAAAATTGTATCAATAAGGCTGGCCAAGCAAACGAAGCAAACAGACACAATTATTATTTATTATTATATTCTTTTTGATAAGACCTACCTTACCTACATAAATAATGTGCATGCTGCTATAAAAATTGGAAACTATCTGACGGCATAATACCTGTGTGGCCAAACTAAAATAATAGCTAATGCAAATACACCGAAGCGTGAGAACAATCCTCTTTTCCACTTTTCATTCAAAGCGTCTGAAACATGAAAATAACCGAGGTAGGTACTTACCTAGCTCCCCCCTTGATAGGATCCCATGTGTTTTGACTGTGGCCAACTGTGTGTAATAATTTTACCGTTCTAACTTATTTCCAGCTGCCAGGAGATGATGATTCAGCCACCTGCCGGACCTATGTCTTCCAGAATGAAAGTCACACCCTAGGAAATGCTCTAAAATGCATTATCAATAGATAGTAAGTTTTTATACATTATCCAAAATTAAATTATTAGTACTTACTTACCTACCTACCTACTCATACAACTTACTCTCTCATCAATCTATAAGATCTGAGAGGATGTCACCTGTTCTTTGAGATTACAGTCCTGAATCTTATTTTTTTTTATATTCTTATAACGGTAATCTCGGAATAAAAGAGAAATTATTTTATCTGTCTGTCTTAGTGGCTACACAGTACACAACAGATGGCTATCATGCCACAATGTACAAACCAGTACCTACATGCAGATTATAATATTTGTAGGGAGACTCAAGCACCTGTTCCTAACTGTCTTGTTTATTTTGTTCTAGCAGTGATGTTGAATTTTGTGGTTACACTGTACCACACCCAGCTGAATCACAAATGCACTTTAGAATACAAACAAATGAAACACCTGCATTGGAAATTTTGAAACGAGGTCTTCGTGATTTGGAAAAAGTTTGTGACCACACAATAGATATATTTGAGAAAGAAGCTAGGGAGTTTTGTAACTCCTGACATTTTACACTGTGTAATAATAAAACCAAATAACTAGTATCTACATCAAATGAATATTCTTAAATTCTGGGGGTTTGTAGGGATGTGCATGATTTTGTATGTGCATTTCACCACTGGAGGGACCATAGTGGAATTTTAAAGTTTCTTCTGAGCACCTGAATATTTAGTTTATTAAGTTTTCAAACAATTTTTTGTTTTGTGACAAATATTTTTTTTCTTCCCCATTTAGTTTACCCTATTATAAAAAAAAATTTGTGCCGTTTCAAAATTATTCACACTCAGATAACTAGACTAATAAATACCAAAAATTTTTTCAAGTCTCGTTTGTTTCATATTGAAAACAACAAAATATCTTTTGTATTGTTATTAACAACACACCTAGCTTTTTAATCCATGCTTACTTCAAGTTAAAGAGTGATAAATTGAAGTATAATAAAACATTGTATGTTATCAAAGGTTGTTTTAATTTTATTTTAATCAAAACTGTCTATGCCTTGAATTCAGAGTAGGGAGACTTTGTCAAAGGGATGTCTCTCCATAAGTCAGGAGTCAAATAAGCATAAGTCTTGGCGATAGCAGCATAGGTAGCCTTGGCAAAGTTGCCCAGGGTGCCAGTGGAGCCACGGGCTGAAGTGTAGCAGTCTTGTACTCCAGCCATCTGCAATAGCTTCTTGGGCACGGGGGCAGACACAATGCCAGTACCACGAGGTGCTGGGATCAGCCTCACAGTGACAGAACCACACTTGCCAGTGACCTGAAATAAATATAAAAAAACAGCATTAAATCAACTTCCTAAAACTATTCAAATGCTAGTTGCAATTTAATAAGTCAGACGTTCAAGAGCTTCATTGGATTTAACCTCAGGGGATACCACGAATGAAATTTTTATCAGTTTCATCATACATAGAAAAACTCAAATAAAAATTGTAAGACCAGATGAGATCCATACCTTGCAAGGAACAGTGTGGGGCTTTCCAATCTTGTTGCCCCAGTAGCCTCGGCGCACGGGCAGTACAGACAACTTGGCGAGAATGATGGCGCCGCGGATGGCAGTTGCGACTTCCTTGCTGCACTTCACGCCTAGACCGATGTGGCCATTGTTATCTCCAATCGCGACAAATGCCTTGAAGCGGGTGCGCTGACCAGCACGGGTCTGCTTCTGCACAGGCATGATCTTCAGTACTTCATCATTCAGGGATGGTCCCAGGAAGAAATCGATGATCTCGAACTCTTTGATCGGAAGAGAGAACAGGTAAATGCTCTCTAGCTTGTCGATCTTTCCCTCGCGAACTAGGCGGCCAAGCTTAGTCACCGGCACCCATTCCTTTTGATCTTCCTTCCCACGACCGCGGCCGCGACCGCGACCACGTCCACGACCACGTGGTCCTCCACGGCCCCTGTCGCCGCCACGGGAGCCGAAGCCACCACGAAAACCGCCACGTCCACCGGCAGGAGCAGCGTCCGCCATTCTGTGGATATAACGTCACACACATTAAGTTGCTGATGAAATGAAGTATAGACCTGATAATATGGTAGACAGTCAGACGCTTTTAGGCCATCACTGTGGAAACACTATGGTAGATACCACGAATGAAATGATTGTAAATCTCATCATCAGTAAAGTAACCTAAATAAATAGTACAAAATCACCATGTGGGGCACGTGGTGACATACGAGTGCAAAACTTGGATGCACAATATACACTTCGCCTTATTTACATGTAATAGTTTACACAATAACATACTTGTAACAAAATCATAGCAACCATGTTAATTAATTAATTAATTACTAATAAAAAAAAATAACTTACGTTGAACAGTGAGCGCAGTGAGACAGTCAAACACAAAATGGCTGATGAAAAATGAAAATCCAAAATTCTATGGTTGATTGAAGTTATTATTACGTTACACGCTTTTCGTTTTATGATCGATTATTGACATCAAAATGAAACAACATTATATAAAAATCATTTGCTAGAACGAGACAAATGAGCGTTTTCAGAACTTTGGAACGTAAGAACAGAGATGACAACCTAACAAACCAAATCTTCTCAACAAATGACTAATCTACAACTTCCGGTTGCCTGACCTGCTTGATGAAAAAATACAATTTCTCTCTGGTTACCGGTATCGAAAAGAGAAGAGTAGGCAAACTAAGCACGCTAAACCTTGGTTGATTTATATGTATAATACAAAGATTACAAAGCATTATTATTGCAGTGATGTTAAATTTGCACATGTGCTCAACATTTTTTCACTGACGACCAGACCAAAAAATATAATAGTAATGCTAAGTAATACTCTGACAACCTACCACAATTTCATTACATGCATCTACTATTTATTTATGTTAAAATAAAAGACTTTACAAACTGGTGTGTTGTAAATAGTTTTGTATTTCTACCTATACTAAAAATAGTAAAGTTATTTTAGGTCATTTCAACATATTTGAAGATATAAAATTACTGAATTTAGAGAAAAGGAATACAAAGGTTCAATAAAAGTATAATTTTGATCCAAACAAAAAGTAGGTAGGTAGGTACACTAAAGCTTAAAACATGACTGTAACTTGCCATGAATTTACACTAATTATTTCCAAATAATCAGTAGGCACAGTCAACATTAATAATTCTAAAGTTTTTTTGTGTTTTATCTTGCACGACGTAAGGAAATTTTTCAATACCATGGCAAGAAGCACCATGTTGACCTTCTTTAGTTACTGCAACCACAGCGCCCATGAATGTTGGGTAGTGTGTTTTAATTCTATCGATAGCGGTCTTTGCCGCTTGATCTGGAGAAACGCCTCTACGCATTTCTTCAACAGCTAAAAAACTGGAACAAATGAAAAGTCTTAAAATAAACTATCCGAAGACAAAATAGTAAAGTTCGTAATTTTAACGATGTCATAGAAAATCTATTATTTCAGCTGACTATATAAAGCAAATTATTTAGGTACTTATATATGTAAAGTAAATTGTGTATTTTGTATATATTATTATGAATATTGTAAATACTGTATTAGTCGTAATTTTCTTTGGGAATAAATATGTATAAGTGAAGTATTATTCAGGTATAAACAAAAATATTCTTTAGGTACCTACCTCGGTAAAAATCTCAGCATTACATCACCATCACCTGTTGCTGCAGCGCCTCCCACAGAGTTATCAGCATATGCACCCGATCCAGGAATTGGAGAATCACCTATCCTACTAAAATATATAAAAAAAACTTAAGATATTGACAATTGGACAAAAAAAATCCATATACCTACGTTAACCTATCTTACCCAGGAATTTTGAACTTTGCTCCATTCGTTGAAGTGCCAGCAGCTATGTCACCATTATTATCTATAGCGATCATTCCGATAGTGTCATGGTTAAACCTATCTACTTTAACCCTTGCATTATCTGTGATAGTATGTTGCTTGTAGCTCCACCTCTGTTGATTGTATGGCCCGCAGTGGTACTTGGAGTCTGGTTGGACATCCTGAGATAAGAAAAAAAGAGATAAAAAGAAATTGTTATCATATAGCAGATACATAGGTACCCAAAATTCTAAAACCGGTGTGAGTGACCCAATATATCTTACCATCCAAAAGTTTGGTTGACAGTTGTCATCATTATGCCATTTTTTCCACAGCTTCTTGGATTCTACTGATGTAAGTGATTCCTCTTTAAAACCCATTTGAACAGCAAACTGAGTTGCTAGTTCTCCAACTAAGAATGAATGTTTTGTGTGCTCTAACACACGGCGAGCAACTGATATTGCACTTTTGATGCGACGTAGAGCACCAACTGCACCAACATTCATTGTTCTCCTGAAATGTAATCGGATTGTTTATATGTATAAGCAGGAACCTATTTATTTTCAGCTTAACCAAACCATCTTTCATTAAGCAACCACTTTGGTGTTCTTTCATTAATCAATAAGTAGTAGCTAGTGTATGATTTGTGACAGTACTAGTATTATTAGACTTCAATGCGTAAAACATTATAGTTAAAAAGAGGGTATCTTTTGTAGAGGCAAATAAAACTAATAGACTTGTTATAAATTTTTAACTATATTAAGGACTGTATAATGTTGCTCATCTATCATTAGTTATATCTAGTTATACCATTTTATGATTATAAGTGAACTGCTTGTCCACAAACAGTTAAAAAACAAAAAACTATCAGGTTAAAAAAAACCTAATGGTTACTTTTGAAGGACTAATCATTTAGGTAGGTGTACTGATAAGTATAACATTGTTATTTATATACCCATCCATAATGAGGGCGTCCAAAGTAGTTTCCCCATCTTCATCAGGACTGCCTCCGTAGCCAACGGTGCCATCACATTGTTGTTCCTCACACACCGAAGCACCTTGCTCAAGGGCATCCAAAGATACGCCACCTCTTTTTAAAACTTCCCATGCTGTATATAAATATTTCAAATTAGATTATGTACTAGTTAACTGTTTTTCATACTAAAAAGATTGTTGAAGTAAGTACCTACTCTTTCTTCTTCCTAATTTTTATTGAATTAAATATTAACAATAATACTTTGTTACAGATAGATTACACACCTCTTGACGTAGAATTAGTAAATGACCAAGTAGTTATAACAATCGGTATGTTTTGTTTACTTTGCACTAGTAGAAGGCATTGTATTCTTAATATTGCTAACAAAACAAAATATCTAATCATGTTTTCTTTTTGTTTAGATAGCACCTTCTACCAGTGTCCTACCTACTAACAGTAGTTTATTACAACCCTCTACACACAATAAATAGGTAGGTAAATGTTTAGGTACAAACTAAATTATTTCATTGATTGAATTGAATCTAATTTCTCGTAAAGGATGCATTTTACTGTCCGTCAGTCAGTCATTTCCGTTCCGTTCAGTTTTTTTATCCTTTTGTCCTCTGTAAAATATGCTTACTGGGTTTACTCTCCAGCCAGTTTACTGAAGTGGCTCAAATCAAGCAAAACTCGATCAAGCCTTTCTTTCAAATTTGTTATTACATTTTACATGAATCGACAAATCCATCCATATGCAAACCATAGACAAGTAACAATAAATAATCTCTGTCAAATACACAAACTAAAGTCAAATACTACTACAGCTCTGTTAAATGAATATTTCCTTATAATAAAAAATTTATAGGTACCTACTTGAGTCCGGTCACTGGTCTGGTCAGCCAGCATATAAAGATAATATCCCAATTCTCGACTTGAGCAGTAAATGCGAGTACGAACCTAAAGTTGTGTTCATGTGATTATAAAAAGCCTGTGAAACAAGTGAAATGAATTTTGAAAACTTCTACCGTGTACTACCTAAAATTGTAAGTACCAAAAAGAAAACAATCGGTCCTCCGTGGACCGATTGTTTTCTTATTGTTTGGGGGGTTAATATACAATGTTTCCGGTAGGTACCCCTACTCATTTTTTATTGGTCGTTTTTTCTCGGCAGGAACTTCATGCTCATCTTAACGGTTCTTTGAGTCAAGCGACTATGCTTCAATTGAAAAGATACTATGCTGACAGAGGATTTGAAGATAAAACTAATGCATTTTTTGACGAGTTCCAAATAGGTTCCGGAGATACTAGAAACCTGTCCGAGTAAGTAACTATACATAACCTAATTTAAAGTATACCAACCTAACAAGATAACCTACACCCTTAGAATATCTTTTCTATAATCTGTGCATACACCACGATTTTATTGTATTATAAGAAAACGAGTTCCTAGGTATTAATATACTGATTAAGACAGATAAAAAATTAAATTTCTCGGAAAATAAAAACTTTTGAATTTTGTATGCAGCTCTTATTTTTGTAAAAATTGAGCCCGTGACTCCTAACAACAGTTTTCTATAACCACAGCCGTTTAAATTTTCCCCTAAGAGAGCGGTCGAGAGCACTCGCCCTGTATATACAATCAACTCGGTAATCCGCTCACGCCCGTAGCACACCTCCACCGCAAAATTGGAGTAGCGAAACCGCTGAATGAATTGCGATCAAGTGTAGGTAGTTGGATTAGCGGAATCGTCGGAACGGAACGTTACGTAAGTCAGTGGGGTTGAGGCATTTGGAGCAAAATGTCGTCGCTAGCAGAGTCAGACTAGGAAGCAATATTATTGTGGACGTTATTATTTTATAATATTATAAAATCAACGTCCATTTTATGAAAAAAAAAAAAAGTTTCGCTTTTTCATTTTTGTCAACATCCACAAACACGTGCGAAATCAACGCGGCACCGCAACGAAATGGTGGCCGGAGCGTGGAAGGGTGGCTGGCGTCGGAGCAGATCGACTAATCCGCGCGGGGAAAGAAATAAAATTAAAGTCAAGTTTATGCGTTAGAACAGGCAGTTTCACTAGTGTTTCGCTTCTCCTATATACGGACGAGACACAGCGAAATTACTGTGATTCCGCTGTTATGATTTCGCAGCGGAGGTGTGCTACGGGCATCATTAATCCGCTAGCTAACAATTATCAAGACACAGATCATACAAGATATATGTAGTTACCTAAATAACCTCTACAATAATTTTTTTATACAAAAAACTTAAATTGCAGTTGTTTTCATGTGTTTGGAATTGCTCATTCACTGACAAGCACTCCAGAAACGTTAGCCATGGCAACAATGCTGACTTTACAAGAGTTTCAAGAGGATGGATGCTTGTACATTGAGCTGAGAAGCACACCTCGTGAAACACAACACATGACTAAAAGGCAATACCTAGAGACTATCATTCTAACGATTCAGTAAGTATCAACTTCATCTACACTAAATACTGACTTGACACTGGCCTCGCTCACAAATTAAAAACTCTTATAAGTAGTTAGTATTAATCCTACTTTTTTTAATTTATGTGGTGTGTTCTAAGTTCTTTTTCATTTATTTCCAGAAAGTCTTCTCTGAACCTGTCAATGATATCTAGATTGATTGTCTCTTTAAATAGATCTAATCCAGTATGTGAGGCTGAAGAAATAACATGCTTAGCTATAGAAAGCTATAAGTTATATCCAGATGTAGTTGTTGGTATAGAGTTAAGCGGAAATCCTATGACTGGAAAATTTGAAGATTTTATACCATCACTAAATAAAGCCAGAGCTTCTGGCTTGAAGGTATAATTACCTACAATAAACAGTACAGTGTAAGTGTAGGTATCTAGACGCACAAGAGTACGTCAGCCAAGTTTGGCAATGAAGCGAGCGTAGCAATCATCATCATGATTATCAATGAACATAACATTTTCTTTTTAAATAAATTGAAGAAATCGAAATTAAATCGTACCTAAACGAATGCATGGATAAATAGCTTTGGAACTTGACATTCGGTCTGATATCATTTATGGGCGACGGTGTTAACTCCAACGTTGTTTGAATAGCAAACTTTGCTTTTTTTTACTTTTACTTTTACTTATGTTTTGGAAGGGGAAGGGATAACTACCTACTTTATTGATTTCCAGGTAACATTACACTGTGGAGAAGTATTCAACCCTGGAGAAGTTTTGGAAATGTTGAAGTACAAGCCAGATAGGATTGGACATGGCATATGCATACATCCTCAATTCGGTGGCACCGATGAAACATGGTCACTTTTGTGTCAGACAAAAATACCAGTGGGTTAGTATCATTGATTTTACAAGATTTTTAAATTTGATACCCATTGTTCTAGATAACAAACCTATATATAAATATACTTGGACATTTCACACGCCTGTATTTGCTATATCAATTAATTAGTTGAGCAGTCTCGTCTAGGCATTATTTAAATTGAACCCCAAAACAGGTAAAAATAGCCTATCTTCAGAATGCATCATTCTTTATCCTCAGTTTCATCTAATTTAATAGTTTTGCCGTTTATTTTTATAACTCACTATGGACATACCTATAATAACTAATTGAATCATTTTGTTTGCTTACAGAAATATGCCTCACAAGCAATGTTAATACAAAATCTACTCCAGATTATGATTCCCATCATTTTAAAGTGCTGTACGATGCTGAAATTCCTGTCATTCTATGCGTAAGTGACACCTTTATTGTGTAGTTATTAGGTAGCTAGGTACTAACGCAATTCTGATAGTGTAACAATCATTTTACTTATTATTATTTTTCAGACTGATGATAAAGGAGTATTCTCAACATCATTGTCTCAAGAATACAGACTGTGTGCTGAAACATTTAAGCTTACTGAATCTATCCTAGCAAAACTATCCCAAAATGCGTGTCAATATGTGTTTGCAGATGAAAAACGAAAACTACTAACTGACGCCGTACTAGGCTTTATGGATGAAAATCAGCTGAGTTATGAAAATGCTAATAATTAATAAAATTGGTTAGTAATTTTAGAACCACAACTTATTTATTTCCATTCTTTATGTGGATACTTAGTTATAAGTATTTTTACTGGTAAGTCCATCTGCAATAGGCTTAAAGATACTATAGTGCCGGCCATCCTAGAGCCGAACGGTATTGCACGTGACGATGGAAAGAGACCCGACGGTATGTCGCTGATTCCCTGGAGTCGTAGTAAGCCGCTGATGTGGGACGCTACATGCGTAGACACGTTAGCGCCTTCTCATGTGGCGTCTACCTCCAGAATGGCAGGCACGGCCGCAGCAGCAGCGGAAAACGCTAAAATGCGGAAATATGCATCCATTGGAGATGGGTACATATTTCGGCATTTTAGCGTAGAAGCGTTAGGACCGTGGGGTCCAGAGGCGTGGCTTCTATTCAAAGAGTTATCTAAAAGGTTGGTGGACGTGACAAATGACCAAAGGGCTGGCGCTTACCTTGGACAGAGAATTAGTATAGCCATACAAAGAGGTAACGTTGCCAGCCTTTAGGGCACCCTGCCTGCAGTCGGTGATTTGAACTCTGTTTTCTATCTCTAGCATTTAGAATTCAGATTACATTTTAATAATTTTTTTTTGTTAAAAAATGCTGTTTTCTAAAGTATTTGTATATAGTTATTGTTGTGAACAAATAATGGTAATTAAATTAAAAACTTAAAAACCCCCATTATACCAACATAATATTAAATAACAAAGATACTTAAATATAACCATCATCATTAAAATGTAAGTAGGCTTTAACCTATAGGCAAAGTAAAAAACGCTCTAGATTTAATTTAACGAAAGTGTGCTGGGAGCGACTCCAAGTCCATTATAATAACATAATGCGTGTTATCGAGCTGTGACTGTATAAGTACAGCCAATAAAGCGCAACATGCTCAGCCCGATAATTCAAAACTATGACATGAATTAGGATAGTGAATAGGTTTCTTCTAGGCAAATGGGCTACATCGTCGACCGCATCGTCACTACCATCAGGTGAGATTGCTGTCAAACGTTTTGTCCATAATGTATAAAAAAACGAGATTATCAGGAGCCTTATCTCCTTATTAATCTCTCCCGAATTGAGCATAATGCCCCAGGTCGTAGGTGTACGTTATTGGGCTACACATTAACATGCCGTACAATATTATGCTGTACATTGTTGCCTCCCCGGAGAACATGGATGTTAAACGACGCGGAGCGGCAAGCGGCTTGACGGCTTGAGCCTTGCTTGATGATGACCGATGACGTTTATCGTATCGTGTCGGAAGCTCTTTCGATTTGATAAGCACGACCTCACTCACACGACACTCTGTCTGTCTGGTCTGGTCTGCTGTGACAAGTGACAATTGCTTGACACTTGCTTGCTTCGACGGGGGATTTCAGGATTATTTTGAGGTTATTTTTATTTCAAAATTTTCAGATTTTGATTTAGGTATTGACTGGCTGGACGTAAATCAAATCAGTAAAACTAAAACTTGGAACTGGAACATAACAGCTCTTTGTATTTATATAGTTGTGTGAATTTTAGCGGCTAGGTACCTACTGGTTAAAACATCTAGAGCTAATTTAGAGAGATGAGTGATTTACCCGATTTTTCCAACCCAAAAGGAGGAGACTCCGAATTGCAAGATTTTCTGATGGTGGAGAAGCAAAAAGCCCAATTTCATGCACAGGTAACAATATTCATATCAGTAGGTTACGTATGTAGGTACCTGTACCTACCTATATTTGAAAAGCCAAATATTCAGTTTTCAGTCACAATTTTGTGACTATAGCAAGCAGCTAATCTATCTTCTATCAACATCTAGTTCCCATATTATTACAAGCTTTGCTTAGTTTAGGAGTTTTAAAGAGGGCGTCGCGTCGTATGAAATGTCCATGAATATTTTATTTATTCTCAAACAGTAGGTAGGTACAAACTATACCTACATATTTATTTATTTTGTAGTCCTGAACACTGAACCAAAGCCATAAAACCTTTCCATTAGCATTACCCATGCCATGCATCTTTCTGTCTGACAATATATTTACTTATTTCTAGATTCACGAATTCAACGACTTTTGCTGGGAAAAATGTGTTGATAAACCTGGATCGAAGTTGGACTCGCGAACAGAAACATGTATATCCAACTGTGTGGAGAGATTCATTGATGTTTCTCTGCTTATCACCAATCGCTTTGCACAGATGCTAGAGAAAGGAGGCGGCATGCAGTAGATCCGGAATAATGTGTTACGAGATTTTGGGATAAAGTACCTAGTTGTTATTGTTAAACATAAATGTTTGATTAAGTATCATAATGTGGTTATTTGTGTGAGTCGGATGCTTGGATTTTACTTTAGTAGGTACTTATAAAAAAATAAAAAAAGGGGTGATTTGTAAAAATGAATTCCAAACCTTATGTCAGACAGACCTAATTACTGAGACCAATGAAACTACTGCAATGAGTCAACATGGTGCACTTTAGATGTGTTGTATAATCCTTGCCAGTGGGATAAGCCAGTGGAGATTATAAAACACACCCTTTAGGGGTGTGTAAGACCTGTCCTTCCACTCCAACCAACCAACAACCTGTGTCTAGGTCACAACCCAGATGAGAAGGGATTGAGAAGATCCAACTTGCATAGGTTTATTTCTATACCATTACTGTTCATAATTTGTGTGCTATTATATGGTTTACTCATGCCACTATGATGATGCAATTTACATCATAAGGATGTTCAATAGCCCAAGATTAAATTGTTTGGTTTACAGCTACAATAAAGCAGTTTATGTTGCATAGTTATTTTATTTTCATAAATACTAGGTTAGGCTAAATTCAAAGATTGAATTCTACTTTCAATGAAGTGAAATAAAGCAAGGACACTATTATAACAGAGGTTACTTTGTTATTTTTGTTTTATTGTAAATATCGGTATGTTTCATATTAGAGATTTATTTATCTTCCAACACGACCCAATTTGGTATCTGTTCTTGGATCGGCAGTGACGGTTTGTACTGCTACTAATGACTCATTAATTTTAGTTTGCAAATCTCTTAGGTCTTCAATAAACAGTAACTTTAAGACATCAGATGGCTGCTGAATAACTACAGACTCTGATGATGGAGGGTCTGGGTGAGGTGTAGTTTTCAGAATCTTGCAAAGTGCTGCCAAACGAATCTTTGGATCTTGATGAGGACTTATACCAGCTATAGTACACACACGATCTACCCCCGCTTTGAAGGATGGAGATGAAACTGAAAATAATTAAATAAATTATGCACAATTATCTTAACTCAGCATAACATCTACATTTAATTCGACTTAATAAAATGCAAAAGTTTTGAGTGTTTCAATTTCAATCATGTCAAACGTCTGGAATGATTTTGATGAAACTTTGTATTATTATGTACCTACATAAAACTGAATATTATTTTGTAGTCTGTAATAGCACATTAAATATACAACAGAGAACAAGCGAAGTTGCATCAGTGACTTAGTTTAAGTACGTGGATGTTATAGCAAAAAGGTAATACACACAGTCAAGGTTATCCAATGGATTTGTAGAGACAACATTCGGTGCTGCTATTTGGGGCTGCTCTACTTTGGCATTCTTGTATTTTTCAACTGAAATAAGAGTTAACAGATTTATATTCGTTATGTGGGTCCATGAAAGCTAATCACAATGATGTTCAAGATTACAAACCATTATCTGTGTATTCAAGTCTCACAGCATATGACAGTAACCAATTGAGTTGTTCATTGGGTGTGAGCTCTGCAGCTGGGCTAACTAGATCCCGCTGGTAGTTACCATAACTCTCCTTCCAATTCTCACTGTCGAAATTTCTTAGGCCTTCCCTTTCTTCTATTTTATAATGTCTAATTTTCTGGTCTTCTAGCCATAGAACAACGCTTTTGTACTCCTTTTCATCTGTAAAAACATAGCTTACGTTAGATTAGAGAGCAAACCGACAAAACTAAATATATATAGAACTAGCTCGGTGTATCTTCTTTGCTACCTAGATGCAATACCTTCACAGTTAAAGCTTTCTGGGTTAGGGTGACCCAAAGACTTCAATTTTATTTTGAACATGCTACTCATTTTGTAGATGCCTCTTCGGTTATTTTTAGCCAGCTACAAAATATAAACACTACAAGTGGTTACAACAATCAATCTTCACTTCAGTTCAGCGCCGCACCGCAACCATCCAACCACAAACTACAGAAGCTACGCTCATCCAACTCAAAACAAAACAAACAAAGTTGTCAAGCATCTATTGATCTGTGCACTTGACTGGTGGCGACCGGTGGCGTGCACTGCACAGGTGGCGTGGCTGCGGTGGCTGGCTGTGGCTGCCCTGGCTGGCTGGCGTGGCGTGGGGTGGCGTGGCGATGGCGACTAGCGGACGGCGGTGGCAAGCCGAGCGAGCAATCGAACATTGATATATAGTTGTTCCGCTCCGAGATTGATACAAAAACAAACAAATCTGACCATTTAACTGTCAAAACTGACATGTCAATGTATCAAAACCGGATTGGCCTGCTCGGCTGCTGTGCTGACGCTGAAAATGGACGCTGTGCATTTTATGGTCGTACAATAACCAGACCGAAGCAAGCAGCTAATTTGATACAAGTTTTGACAATTAAAATGTCAGATTAATTGAAAATGTCAGATTAAATGAATTAGGGCCAACGCACATCTATCGACAAAACTGTTTTGTCGCGTACTTAGTGACGTGAAAATAAATTTTCTGTCATAACGAAAACAGCATATGACGAATGCTTCCTCGTCATATGCTGTTTTCGTTACAACGAAACTCACATCAATTGACACTACAGACTTTTCTCAAGTATGTTTACCTATCTATTATAGCATTGTTTAGTACCTACCTATTAAACATTGCTTTATACGCACATACCTAGAGAATGAACTGTGTTTTTTAATAAATAAGAATATAGAGTAATTATGTAGTGTACTTAATATTATTATTAAGTACTTAGGATGATTCTCATTAAATAAGCAAGTAACGAAAACAGCAAATAAAAAGAAGCATATCGTAACTAAAAAAGTTTTACTGAGAAGTTTCACATCACTAACTGTTCGACAAGACGTTTTGTCTTTGGTTTGCGTTCTCCCTTAATTGACTGATGCTTTCCAGAGTAGAATGAAATATAACAGTCAAATTTTCATATACGTGTTATTCAATAACAGTTTGGTGATACTATGTTATCATAGCTGTTATAAAATAACAGGCAAGGCTACGGATTTATATAGGTAGTGATTAATTTTCCTTCATACTTGATCAGGTATAAGACTGCCAACGTTTTTACGTTGGCGTATTAGAAAGTTAATCAACTTACTTAAAAAAAAATTAAACTAAAAAAAAACATTTTTTGAGGATGCTTTGATTTCTTTCTATTTAATGCATTGTTATAGGCCATAGCTATTTTATAAATAATTTCTGAATCCACTTTAAATTGTGTCCCAGTCCCATGATGAATGACTAATATAATTTGCACTTGTTTGTATATAATATTTTATAGCAACTGTTTCTCTAATATCCTTGCCCGCGTCCGCTTACCACTTGGGTTGGAGTAAACTAAACGAAACGATTAAAAAAATCAAACAAATCAATGTGTTTTGATATAATATAGCTATCTCAGTCACTTCATCATCATCATCATTTCATCGACAGGACATGTCCTGTCAGTGTCTGTTCTGTTATCGAAACTGATACTGGCTGTTATCATGTTATTAAATAACATGATAACAGCTAGTAACAGTTTCGTTTCATTCCGCATTGAATCCATGCTGTTCCGCAAATAACAGACCAGTATAACTTTGGCTGTTCTGTTATAGTGCTATCGATTTATTTGACTAGCAAACTGGATTCGAGTTCTGTCATTTGTAAAAGCAACATAGCATATTTATTTTAATTGTTTTTCTTGGTGTTTTAGTGAGTATTGTTCATTAATTTTGGTGGAATTTTAACCAATAATACTTTCAGTCATAGCATATAGTGTGAACCATTGGAATAAATGTGTATTAAGTGTTTTATCATTTGATGGAATTCGTTTCAAGTTTTGAAGGGAAAATCCATCATTTTGTCTTCAAAACAAATGACTTGACGTATGACTCGACTTGACGTAAACTTTCAAATAATCCACTTGACATTGGCAAAATTGTCTGTCGAAATGACAGAAGCCATTTAGAAGAGAAGAAGAAGACTAATAAACTGATAACAGTTTATTATAATATGTTTAATAATATGTTATACTGCTATATTATGCGTGTTATAATTACTTGACTAGTAAACTGTTATTATGGTTATATTAGTTACACCTCTACTACCACAAACTACAGAAGCTACGCTCAGACGGGGCACTCCCATAGAGCAAAATTCGTCCAATAGAATGCTCACGTATGTCATATGATTGGTCTTTTATTTTTAATTTGAGAGCACAGCCCGGGATTGCACAGCCATGGAATTGGCGACCACTATGTACATGAATTCCATGCCTGTACATTCCAAGGTTGTACTTTCCATGGTTGTGTAATCATGGCACCCGATTGAACCTACTTCTATCCTACTATTTTAATTAATTTAAACGACCTCGAGATAAGGGAGACTTATGAGTAAAACAAGATATTAAAGTATATTGAATCATATTTATTAAATAAAGAAAACTACGACTAATTCGTTTACAAAATACATACATGAAACAGTTGAGCTATCTGCAGACTGCTGCAAGCGATCTATAGATATCTCATCTGATCCAAATCAGTACCTTAACCACAATCAGCAGCGTGCGCTATTATTATTATTAGCCTTTCTAGCTCTCCGGTAGTAATTTAATTGTCTTTGTGATTTTCTGTATATTTTGCGCAGCCTTGCACAGTCTGGTGTCAATTTCTTTTTTGTGTAGATGACTCACCTATTGCTTTTAGTACTAATGTTAGTACCAATGTTAGAATTATCTGGAAATAATAAAATAAAAACACTTATTAACTTAATGCAAAAACTTGTAAAGTACTTAGGTAGGTAATAATAATTTATTTATTTATTTATTTATTATAAGGCATCGCCAACAGCACACATAATACACTTTCGAAAATAACTTATAAACAATAATTATATTATAGAATGTGTGCCAATTACAGGCTTGCACAGCATTCGCAACAATATTACAGACAACAGTAAAACAGAAAAGAAAATAATAAGGTATGTGAGTATTTCTTACCATCTGATTTAGGAATATCTGTGGGTTCACTCTGGGATGGACCGGGCACAACCGGGATTTCAACATGGTGTAGTGCTGGAGAAGGAACAGTTATTTCTGAAACCAATCACAGTAGGTAATCGTTAGTCGGTAATCTGACAAACATCTAAAAATAATTTTGATTAGATATCTACAGGTTAATATAAAGGTTTAATAATACATAGGTACTTACCAGAATCAGTTTTGGACCATTTCTTTACTACTGCCTTGCAGTAAGTGTGATCTTGATGTGGTTGCTTTAGTGTGTAATCATCATGATCACGATTGACATGATCTGAAAATGAAAATACACAAATTTACATAGAAGTAACTGGATATACCAATTTAGACTGCGGTCATAGATAGGAAACATTTGCTCAAACCACAACAATATTCATATCCAGCGCTCAAAATGTTATAGCAAGAGCATGATTAATTTGGGTGTAACTTACAAGAGAATAAGGGTATTCTCTTGCCTTTAACATTTCTAGGTACATTGGGCTAGGGAGCCCAAGTAGCAATTTAACTAATCAATTGTTTGAGTACCTACTCCTAAAACAATAGTAATAAAATAAGCTCAACTCGTGTGGTAGTGAATTCATTTAGATTGTTATGTTCATAACGAGGTACTTACCAGGGGGTATTGGAGATGTTTGAGGTATATCACTGGATATCTCTGTTGCGGTAAATAGGTAACGTGGGATAGGCACCGGGGCGAAGACGAGCTCTATCGCGTGTGGACGCGAGAAACCTCTTCTCAATGTGTTTGCGACCCACAAACTGCTTGCGAAGACCTTGGAAGCTCAGGCTACGACTTCACAGTTTATGCACTCTTACCACTTTTGGAGTCCTATCTCAGTTTTTGGAAACATATGTAAATTATTGACGTCTTTTCGTCTACTAGCACAGCTCACAACACAGCACTTGGTGTACATATTTAGATGAAACTGCAGTTACAGAAATAAATCAACGCAAAACTTCACTCATCAACTTTAAATTAAAACTGCAATGGCGGTTAGTTTGTTGTTTTGTTTTGTTGCCCCAGAAACAACGAACAAACATGGCGGTCGGATCGGACAAGGGGCGTGATATGAAGGAAGGGTGAAGGGGGGGTGTCAATTGACATATGTGAGCCGCAGACTATAACTAGACTAAAAATATCGTTCACAGTTCAACCCCCGTGTCTACTACCTACCTACCTACCTACCATACCCCCCGTATAGTATGCTACCATACGTGTGAGAAACATGTCCTGGGTAAAGGAAAACTGTTTGTCTTTTTTTCAACTCCTGTGCATAAAAGTAGTGAAAACTGGCAGAGTACCCCAGCACATAGCATTCATTATGGATGGAAACCGCAGATTTGCTAAGAAAAATAGTGTGAAGACAAGTGATGGCCATCACAAGGGGTTCGATAAATTGTCGGAGACTCTGAAAGTAAGAATACCTACTTATTATACTTAGGTACACTGTTTTCACGAAAAGAACAGCCTGTATGTCACAAAGAAGACACTGCAGAACTTTTTATACCTACTTAGTTTAGGAGTGATGATTCTGGGTCGCTTTAGAAAATGTTCTAAACGTCTTACTTATTAAATTCCTTTATGAACAGGATACATAAGTATAAAATTATTTTTTGCAGTGGTGCTTAGACCTTGGTATTCCTGAAGTTACAGTTTATGCATTCAGCATTGAGAATTTCAAGAGGAGTCAAGAGGAGGTTGACACCTTGATGGACCTGGCTCGGGACAAGTTCCAGAGGCTTATGACTGAATTGTAAGTCTTTTTTTATGAGAATGTGTGATGGAACAAGCAGATGGCCCACCCGATGTTAAGTAGTAACCTCTGCCTATGACAATGCATTGCCCCACTGAGAAGGCGTCATGTAAGGCATTGCACTGCATCTATCACTCTTGAGGTGTTATCTTGCTTGACTTAATTGTATGGAACTTCTTCAAGAGATGCTTATTCAATACTAACAGATTTTTGATCTTATGGTCTATTGTTTATGTTTATATTATGTTATGATGTCTCTTCAATTATTTATGAGGAAGAGCACCACTAAGTGTCATGGTGTTTTTTTATTATTTCATTAATTTAGTTATACATTTGTGTATTTCTTAATTAATAGGTACTAGACCTTTTTCTTTGTGGCTTTTAATGGGACCTTGGAACCACTGATATTTTTTCAGAGATCAAATAAATGAATGGGGTATCAGAGTACATGTAGCAGGAAGATTGTCACTTCTCCCAGATGACTTAAAAACACTTGTGTCTCGTGCAATGCTGGCCACCAGACATAATGATAAACTCCGTCTCAACATTGCCTATGCTTACACAGGTAAGACTTCACTTATTTCGACAGGCCAGGTGTATGCTTATGAAAAAGTATATAGTTTTAAAACAAAAGCTGTGTTAGTTAAAACTGACTTTTTAACAATTCACAACAAAATTCTATTATCTATAGCTTACAAGAAGCACAACCAAACATAACAATTAACAACATAAGATTAAGATTAAATATTTTGTATTGTATTGTAAGATTACTAAAAATGTGTTACATTTTGAAACATGAAATATGGAGCATGTCCATTGCAATGCTCACTCTTCCAGGCCGTGATGAAATAAGCAGAGCCGCAACACACTTGGTAAATGCTGTGAATAAAAAGGAATTAGTGGCAGGTGACATTGACGAAGCTTTGGTAACACAGACACTGGAGCTTGGTGAGGCGGAGCTCTTAGTGAGGACATCAGGCGAGGTCAGACTTTCGGATTTCATGCTTTGGCAGGTTTGTTTACGCCAATAATGTCAAGACATGGATTAAATCTAGAAATAGGTACCTACCTACATATAACTTGAATACCTTGGACCGCAAGTAGGTATGTATAGTAGTCACAGCGGATCTTTGAATCTTCTAACTCTGAATTTCCGCAGAACAGTAGGTAGGTACATGCACAAATTGTTCGTTGCAACTAACTTCAGAGGAATAAAGATCCGCTGTGCGTACTGTATGCCCCTAGGTAGGTACATACACTTAACAATATTGCAATAGTACCTATTTATAATGTAGATATTAGGTACCTCTACAAGCTTGATAAAAAAAATAAAATCTTATTTCAACAGCTGAAAGTATTTTTCCATAATTTAAGAACTACCTTTTCTCCACACTACACAAAGGTTGGTTGGATGAAAATGCTAATTAGCATTAAGCCCGCCTCTGTACTGTTTTTAAATGTGCAATAAAGAATTTTCTAATCTAATCTAATCTGAAAGTAGGTACTAACAGATTTCAACAAAAGTAGAGATTCTCCAATAACGTCATCCACGTAAATAAACGAAATTGCGTATTTGCTTTCCTGTGACTTTTCAGTAGCGTTCACAGTCACTAGAACAATCGCAATGAATTGCCATCACCGTCATCTGATGATATTGAAAACTGTTTAAGTACTTTCTTTTTAATCTTATCAATTATTATTAGACATTTACTTAGTAGATTTAGAAAATAACAAAGTATCTATGTTGTTGGTTTTACAGGTTTCGAAGACAGTACTATACTTCAGCGACGTTTTATGGCCGGAATTTTCAATATGGAATCTTTTGGGAGCAATAATCCATTTCCAAAGATATGCACCAGAATTTACAGACGCAGAATTGCTAAGTGAACATAAACAAAAGTTCTTGAAGAATTTAGAAAGCCAAAGATGGTTAGAGTTGGAAAAGTTTGTTAGTTGTAATAGTTAGAGCTAAGATAAATTAATTAATAAGGTTAGGTTAGTTCCTCCAAGTCTGTAACACTATGGCTGAATTTTAAAACACCACCATCTGCATTGGTATGCCAATCAAAGTTGAACTGCAAAGTTCATACTAGTTCAGTTCATACTAACTCATAGTTATTCTGTGACTAAATAGTGACATTATGACGTCATTTGATGTGTTTTCGCGCATATTTTGCTGTCAAGTGTCTAAAAAGAATGATCACGTGGTACAAAATTGTACCACGTGACCTGAAGAAATTACACTGGGCAGTGAAATATAACTTGACAGCAAAAGTTTGGCATACGGGGGCAGTACTGTGACAACGATTTGTCTATAAATATTATGTAAAAGTGTACCTACTTATCTACAAAAACTTTTCGGATTGCCCATTTATTCCATTGCAAACTTACATTTAGTCAGACTAGGTACCATAGTTCAAAATGATACAAGGCTGTATTCAGATAGTCGTATATTATTATTTTGATATAGAACTATGCAGTCGCAACCTGAAGTAGTCAATAGCAGCAGCTGTAGCTTCAAGATACCCTTGTATATCCACCCTTAATGAATGGGTGATGATTGTAATGAAGCGACATTTTAAATGGTGTTTTTTGATTCAGGGGTATGTATGTACCCTCTTTTTTCTTATAGTGTTAGTCTAAATCTAAGTTAATTGCAAAGGTTTACTAGTTCAGCTGTATAACAGCTTAAATGGCGACAATTACACTGTCTAATATGTGTGGGGCTGGTGCCATAGGTACTCGTATTAGGTAATTTTTCACCTTACGCATAAGCGAATGCGAATATTCGTAACATCCCTGAATATGTTCACCTTTTGGTGAACAATGTGCTATTTTCAATTATCCAATGCTATACGTTTTTATTTTAAAATCGACATGACAGTGAAGTTGTGTGCCTAATCAACCCACACACTTAGTGTGTGGTTTAGTTTGTAAATGTGAGACCTCAGTAGTTTCCAATGAATTATTTTAATATATTATTATTACATTACTACAGTGTCTCATTGCTCTACAAAAGTGCTCCTAATATTTACTGAATCTATGTTCATTTTCCTTTGATTGTGTATTTGGAATATATCTTAGTTGGATCATAAGGCTCCCATCTGGAGGCTGGGAATATGTGCTTATTTCTCTCGTACCATGACCTGGAAAAAAAATTATCTTAAAAGCATCAAATACTGTGATGAAATAATAATGAAATCTTAGTTGTGTTGTGTGTAACACTCCCAGTCACAGTACAATTTATAGAAAATACGATAGATTTTTTTTTCTCGCGTGAATCCGCGGTCCCGGCATACCAAAGGATAAAAGACACTTTAGTAAAATCTTTTAATAAAAGACTTTTACCTAAGAAGTACTTTTCCTGCGTGTGAATCCTGTTTCTCCTGTGAAGCGTCGTTGACTAGTCTAATATCATCGGAGGCGTCGAATTGAAATAGTGGACCGCTTTTGCCTCTCGCCTGAAATAAGAGAGAGGAGTCATTAGTTTACCTCTCAAATTAACGTTTGCACTTTGTCCAATGACAGATCTCTCACCTTGGTAACAATAAAATCATAAAAGGTGTAATGATGCGGCAAAATGAGGTCCTCCTTAACGTACATAAGCTGATCTGCCGTCACTGTCTTTAATTCGCTGAAATCTGTCCGTAGAGTGTCCAGGCAACGCTGCAGGAATTGGTATATGGAATTTCCTGTAAATTGTTTAAAAATATTTACATAGCAACACAGAATATACCTAATGTTCTAACGTCATAGCAGTCACAAAACTCGATGTTTAGGTATCAAGCTCGAAACTGTCGTATTAAGAAAGGAAAGCCTTCCCATTCAAGCACGTTCGACGTTTAAGCAATGGGACCACGAGAAATAATTTGTTTATTAAACTAACTACCGGTGGATGGAGTAGGCTCAGATTAGTTTTTTTCTGTTATATATAAGTATGGAAATCTATGATGAAGATAAAGTATTAGTTGAAATACCTTTCTTTAAGGTGACATTCCTGCGATGCCCTGAGCCATCCCAGTAGCTGAAAGTGACTGTGATAGGCTCATCCTTGAGGCTAGCCTGTGTCATCACCCACTCCAGCCTAAGCTCCTCTCGTAGCTTTAAATCGGCTTCTTCCCTCTCTCTGTCTGGTAGGAATGAGGTGTCCACATCTGGGTTTTTACGAATTTTTTTTAGGATCTACAACAGAATAATTATTGTGGTACAGGTAACCACTTAACATAAGGTGAACCATGCTTGTTTCATTACAAAAAAATTCACAAGATTATTCGGCTACATTTAAGACTACATAAGCGAGTACCTAGTCACAAGCAGGGTTTTATTATTGAACTTGTATCAAATATACTGAAGATGATAACTTGTTTGGTTACCATTTCAAAATAACCAAAAACATGATTTATAAGATTTGGAAAACAATCATGACATTTTGTATGTCTTTGGTGGAATTTACTTTTGTTTTAGAATATAATTTAAAATCATCAAATATTTAATTACAGGTTCTTCCTTTTCCCGCCAACTTGGTTCTGGTTTTTCATCACTAGATTCTCCATCTTCATCGTTTTCCTCTTCTTCATTCATATCAAAAGACAAAGCTTGAATCTGAAAATAGATTAATACACAAAACCAAAACATACTGACAGACCTAATTCAAGGTATAAGATCTGCACTGATGTCCCTCATCAGAGTGTAATATGCATTTAGCATCACAGCAAGTCTGAACTTTATACTGTATGAGTACAAAGTTTGAGTAACTATTAAAGTTCACTCACAGTCGGCACACTGTATACTACAAAGTTTGCATGTACTGTATTTTTGTAGAGAATTGTCTGTTATTTATATTGCCTGCAAGGGTAGCCATACAAAATTTTAGTTGAAAGGAGACACACAGTTACAGTAGTTACAAGCTGATCACTGTCTCGGTTTGTAGTAAGGAATAAAGGATATAGAATAAATCAGCTTACTTGTCTTTTCTGTTTGTTTTTCTGAGCAAGTTTTGCCTCAATTTCTTTGAGTTTTTCCTTCTCTTTTTCAGCTTTTTTCTGAGCTAATTTTTTTTCTCTTTCTCTTACTATATGTTCTTGTTTAGCCTTCATTTCGTCAAGAGTCACCAAACCAATGGTGGAGCTTTTTAGTTGCTGTTCAACAGCATCGTAATGGGTGGCAAATTTGTTTTCAATGTTATCTATTTTGAGGTCTTCTTCGATCTTCTTCTTGCGAAGTTCTATTTCCTGTTGCGCTTTTTCTCTTTTCTTCATCAGGTGCATGGCTCTGCCAGCTTCTGATGCAGCTCCTTTGTAATGTGCCATGGCTGGGCAGTGGGCTGTAAGCAGTGACTGTAAGAAAGATGAGATTCTGTAAGATATGAACTTCAATTATGTACCTACCTACTTCTAGCCCTTTTATTATAGTTTGGGTATAAAAAGGTGTATTTTATGTGGCCTTCATCAATTTGACTGAATCATTTAATGTTACCTTCTACCTTAGAATATAGAAAACAACCTTTTTCAGGAATAAAGTTTTGGTAAACAGAAAAAGACTTTCATCACCAGATTCAACTTCTTACTTGGTTTGTGCTTAGTTTACTGCAGTGAAGTGCAGTGCAGACTATGTACTAGATCTTAGAATAGAATAAGTACTCACTCAAATAATATTTACTGACTGGCCTTACGATGTAGGTACTGTTTTTGGCTTTTTGGCAAGCATTATTGCTACAAACAAAACTAACATTGTAACTGTCAAAACTGACAGCAAAGTATCAAAAACAGATTAGCGGCTTGCAGCGGAATGCACAACTTGGCAAAACGTTGCAGTCGCTTTGTAACGTTGCAAACGTTTGTAAATGTTTTCACCCTCGTTCATAAAAATGCTATAAATATTTCTTTATTTAAAGCTTGTAATATGGGAACTAGATGCTAAAAGAATTATATCGATTGGTAAAAAAAATTGTTGTTATTTGTGTTTGACACAATATTGCTGACAAACAAGCTGCTTTGCTGCTAGCACAGATTACCAAACTGCTAGTGGTCTCAGATTACCAAAGTCACAGACCGGTGTTAGTTTTGGTTTGCGCGATTACAACCAGAACAGTTTTGTGCGAATGGAATAAAAATTAGGGTATTTTTTCTGTGAAACCAGTTTACATGAAACCAGGGAACATAAAATTTTAGAGCTGGCAGCACTTTTTTGTGGTTCATTTCCTTACCTACCGGTACGAAACGACGCGACGACGTGGACGTGATATAAACATGCGTAGCATCTGTAGTTTGTGATATAAACTACAAAAACTGTTACAAACGTGTTACAAACAAAAGGTGAAAAAACAAATAGGACTTGGCAAAAAGACTAGTATTGTCGCGCCTTTATACTATGCTAGGGCTATCACAAAACGGTGACAAGCCCTCGCGACAAAGATAACATGAGGATGAGATTATGGGTTGACTTATCGTCATGTGCACTGCTTCGCAAATGATTTTACTGCCCTAAGCTGGCAGAAGGCCACGTGGTCGACCGTGTTCTCTTACACAATCACAAGCAGTTACGCCTGTGAATGTGCCCGGATTCCAGCCCTCTCAGAACTAGGCTGTTCCAGTCCTTCAAAGGACAACCGGTTGAGCTTGGCTGTGCCAAGTGCTGCCACCATCCTTCCCCACGAGCAAACACCACTTCCTCTCATCCGGTCGACCACAGCCATGTGGCTACTCCGTGCCTCTGATCGCTATCAGAGGCACATCCCTTCGGCTGAGCCCGGACCCTTAGTACTCGTGAGATCTGATGCACCAACTAAGATATTCGAAGGTCATCGGTTTCCCAGCCGGCTATACCCCGGGACTCCCAAGTACTAATGCCCTTCTTCGAGCTGTGCTCGATGGGCTCTGAACCAAGTCAGAAGCCCCGGTACCCGAACGTATACAACGTTCTTCCCCGATCGACCGAACTAGTCCATGTACAAAGGTACGCAAGTAGACTTTCAGATTAGTAATCGCGGAGAACAGATTTTATCGCGGAACTGTCTTCCCAAAATCTCACTAGCCTCTCCGTAAAAGTAGCAGGTTATACGCTAGCACTTACCCTGTGGCTATGGGCTACCTTACTTCTCCACGCCAGTACTACCATGTACTTCTGTACTAAAACAGGGTAATCGTTCGACTCCACAACGTCTCAACTCATATCCAGACCTTTTCTTCCCAGGGTCAAGGTTAAAAACTTCTTCTCGGTGGTGCGCACAGATTTGCGGTCAACCCTACAAAAGATAATGACAGGCGAAAAAATATACCAACCTCATGTCAATTTAGAGTTACCAACATACAAAACTGAATTTCGCCAAAGAGAAACTTACTTTTGTGTCTGTGACCTCGTGCATTGCGCGACACACCCAACGAAACAAAGATTTCACTTTAGCAGGGCAAGCAGATGACGTGTCCATTCCAGGATTTGCTCCCTTGCACGGATGGCAGCGCCCTTTCTACGTCGTTATCCTGCAGAGGACTTTCTTCAGCCACTTCACCTGGGCTGAAATCTTCCAACGGTAAATTCTCATCATTGACGTCATTATTACGTCCTGAATCGTCTGCCTCACAGACAGGTCCGGTTTCCATCTGAGAAGTCTTCTCAGGACCACTGGCTGCCATCTGATCACGAGATTGTATCTCACTTTCTTGAACCCGAAATGACTCCAAGTCTGGGTTTATTTCTTCAGCCATACATGCGCTGTACTGACTTGGTTCCTACTCTACTATCTGAGGAGGCTGTGACTCTCTTCATAACCCTCCTCCAGAGGATAGAGATGTCCTACAGAATGAGTAAACATTGAGCCGTCGACCTTACTTTTGCGACTCGACATGCGCCGTCTACACTTTCTAGTAGGTCAACAATTTTACCAACTTTCCAATTTTGTCGGTTCTTAGAGTCTGCTTTAATCTGCACGACATCTCCCACCTGTAGAACTCGGTTGTATCTGATTCCGGGTTGCTTAGGCGAATGTTGTGATCTCTCTCTCAAACAGGTGTGATACTGCCCTATAAACATTTTCTTAAATTCTTCAAGAATCTTAATTCCCTTTATACAATATTCAAACTTCAATCGTTATTTATTCAGAACAGTGTACATAGATCAAATTACAAGCTAAAACGATGACACAGCAAAAGTTATAAACTGTGTATCAATTTATTACTAGAGGGGTCAATTTATAACTAAACACAATTTCAAGATGAAACATCCGTACAGTCAGACATTAAAATAAAGATAACCATCTTTGTCATATTTAGCGAACTCACATACAATGGACCAAAGTAATTTATGAAATAGATGAAAAGGGGTCACTGAAGTTCACTCTTTCTGGTGGTAGGGCTGGTGTATCTGGTAATTTGTAAGGATCACCATGTTTCACATTGCTGGCTTGTTTTGAGCATCTTAGTCACTTTTGCTCTACCTTGCAGTATCCAGTACCTTCTTCTGACAACACTCAGCGTGTGTGAAGTACCAATATAGTAATTACTGTCATGAATTTCAATGATAAATTTATTTGAAAACTCATAAAATTAGCACCGGATACTTCATCTCATAATTCATACATAATCTCGTAATATCTCGTATTATGTTAGCCATGCGACCAACGCAGCGTATTAAACCAGCAGAAGCCATAAACAAAGCTTTTTACTAGACGAGTTTTCTTGCCTACCAGGAAGTGTTTAAGCTGTAATTTTTTAATTTGTACAGTAGAATTGTCTTTATTACAGTCTTTACTAGTATCTCTTTCTTCTTCCTGTAAGTTTTCACTCTTCATAAGGACATTGTGGATTCTGGTTAACTCCGACCAGTCATGAGGCTCCAACTCACCTGGACTGCCATCCAGGGCCTCCCCAAACAAAAAGAAGGTGCTGCTTGCGCAGCAACGAAGATTCACTAGCACATTCTTCGTATTTTAGGTGCGTTGTATCAAAACAAGGTTAGACTTCGTATGGACATAACTTATTTCTGTCTGTTGATGATGAAACTTAATCTCATTGACCCTGTTTGCTACAAATGGTGGTACAATTTCTAACCATGCAATAACTATTTGACTATCCGTCCACAGATATTCTTTTTCAATTAGTAAGTCTAGCTTCGTTTTCACATACTTCAATACTGCTTCCTATCAGTAAACCTAGTAGCTCCAGTTTGGGTATCTTCTAATCATCTCTGTCTTCAATTTGTGAAATTCGAAACTTTGTTATCACCAAGGAAACTGAAGTTTGTTGATCTCCTCTTGTCTTCAAATAAACGACTGCTGCATAGGCGGCATGTTTAGATGCATCAGTGAAACAATGTAGTTCATAAGCTTTGGATAACTGGAAAGTTCATTTCTATGTACCTACACACGACCACAGGTCAGGTTATAAACCCAATACAATCATAACTACGCTACATATGCAAAGAGTTGTTGGAAAGGGAGCACAATAGGTGTAGACGCGCTCCGCGTCCGCAGGCCGTCCTACACAAACATACTGTCGTCCCTCTCGCACGACTCGCAACGTTCTACTTCTAATAGTTCAAGTTCAATCAGTATAGGTGGACGTGTCTTCGACTGTATCTTGGAAGTTCAGTTTCCATCACAGCCTTCAGGTCTAACAGTATCTTCTCCAAAGGGGTTGTGTTAGGTTTTCAGGCAATGCTACATCCCATTTCCCCTTTTCGTTGCATAATTATGTTTTGGAGAAAAAAAGCTTTATTGACAAATAAGCGGGCATACAAAACCGCACGAGTCATACTCTGGCTAGAGTATGAGGAACTTTTCTTTTGGTGTGTACCGGTGTGTCAGGGTCGAAGTGATTTTCTGATACTTTCAGCTTCAACGTATCTTTTTGTACATCCCCTGACAAACCAAGAACTTTCATTTCTTTGCACTGTGTGGCTTTGCGATGTTGTGGAATTGTATCCATAATCTGTTTGCTATTCGAAAACCCATATCTTGTGTTCACCGAGAGCTACCCGAACCTTGACCTTGTTTGTTCATACATGTGATTATCTTCTTGGACAAACTCAGCTCCTGTTACTAAATTATCAACTTAGCATTTTGTTGGCTATAGTCTTCAGTAAGTTTCCATTTGATCGAGTCATGTGATGCCTGATCGTCGTAGTGAGTAAGAATGGACTTTATTATCATTCCAAAAGGACAATTACCTACAGAAATCAATTACAGAAGCGCAAATGCAACAGGTTATCATCTGTGCTGTGGCTGGTTGGTTGAGATTCTTGATCCACAGGAAATTTGTGACATCTCTATCTTCTTGCTGTAATCCAACTTGAAGAAAAGTTTTTTCTACATCTGCAATAATACTAATTCTTTTTGTCCGAAAGCTAGAAGGAGCGCTGTCAAATCTTTCAAAATTCACTGTATAAGCATTAATTGAAACTTTTCAATCCTGTTGTCTTTGTTGAGGCATCGAAGACAAGCCTTCTTCTTTTGCCCTTCTGTTTCACCAAAAAATATATGAGGAGGAAGGTGATGAATCAATTTGGCTGGAGCTTTGTTAAATTATCTCTATGATTCTAAGATCCAGCTGTTGTATTCAGTCAAGGACTCTTCATCTAACTACATAATTAAACTTCTAATAATTAAAGTACATAATAATTAAACATAATTAAACTTCTTAATCTTCCTGTGGCAAGTCCAAAGTTTGACTGAATTTCAGGGGGTTACTGTACCCAAGGCCATTTGACGTAATGATCAGGTTCGGTACTGTACATTTTCATTAAAACGACGAACCACATGTTCTTGCTTTGTCGCCTCTGGTAAATCGGATACGTCAATGCTTTTTAATGACCGTAAAATTTTATATGTATGTTTCTCAATAGTAAATCTGGTTCGGCTAAATATGGACAACTAGCTGACATTGGGAGTAAGTAATGACAAACAAAACGTCGCTTTCCAACTGGCTAGTGCTACCTGACAGCACCCATCCGAAATCTGTTTCAAGTTAGGTATGCTTGCATCAACTGTGCTTATCCTAACCACGCAAGAAGGAACAATAGAGGTCAATGCCCACAAGTACATCAATCTTCTCACCCACTGTATCATCATCAGCATGTATATCTACATTATTATGTTTGAGTTTGCTACTGGAACACGATCCGTTATACGTGGTACACTGTTTACCTGTATCTTTCTACTGATACCATGCTTGGTTTTTTATAATGATGTTTGAAGTGGGGCTGGTCATTTCTTGTGGGGTAGCAGCTCAGAATGTATATACCAGAAGCAGATTCTTCCTTTCCATTGACGGTTCAAGGTCTCTTGCTGCTTTTGCTGTAAGGTATCTGCGCTGCTAGTTGATAGGCTAAATGTTCGGTCCTCCATTGAACCAAGTAGATGGAACGGCTTCTCAACATCTTTCAGCTCCCTTGAATCAATGTTGGTCTTGAACCTGTTCCAGAATTCACTCCACTGAAGGATGTCTCCTTTGAACTTGGCTAACCCATTTTTTGGAAGTTTCGAAGAAGAGCCGGGCATCGCGACAGAAGTCTTGATAATGACATACAATAATAATAATTATAATCAGTAGTAGCTAATTGTGCTTTATCTCCAATTCCTCGGTCTCAATCTTCTCGTTCATAAAGTCCATAGACTGCCACTTTGAGGTGCTCGGAACTCGACCGCAGTTCCTTGTTGAATGCTTTGATTAATTATCTCCGATGATTCGCAATTGATCTTAATTTCATCCGGCTCATGAAGAGGTTTTCTTCCGATATTTGTCCCGTAGGTACCTACCAAAGTCGTTCCGTAGCTTGTTAATTACTTATATAAACTTTTGACGTCGCATTCTCAGGCGGGGTTTAGACACCGTGTCCATTTTTCTCAACTGGAATTTACACTATATATAAATACTAAGTTTCATCTGCTACGAATATTACTATAATACAAAATATTGGTAGCGCATAATGTTTAGGTACTTACGGTTTATCGAGCTATATTTTGATCGGTTCACAAACAGCCAAGATAACGTTTGAAACGTTTGCAAGTTAAGAATATGGTTAGTGACCCAAAACACTCGACTGGTTCCTTTCGTACTGTTGACTGAAAATAAGAACAGAGTACCTAAGACAAAACGTAAAAACAGTATTATTTTTGTTTTGCACATCAAAAGAGGCAGGCAGGTACACTTGTACCTTTTCAGAAATTACCTCAAGCTATTCAGCGATTCTCTTAGGTAATACTATTCGTCGGCAATTGTCACTTTCACTACCTACCTACTTCTATGTAAATTACTCACTGATATTCCCATAAACACAGAATAAGATAAATATAGTATTCTTTATTGTACATAAAAAATACTTAAAAATAATTTACTTAAATATACCAAAATTGGTAGTAAAACGCCTTAGGAGGTAGATACAATAGGCGAATTACACGAAAAGAAAATGTTTCAAATTTACCGATTTAACCGATCTTGACAAAGCAGAAAAAGTAACGTTGGGCAAAGGACGTTGAACTTTGACACGACGTGGCGGCATCTTTTAAAATTTGTTCTCTGTTTTCTTATAACTACATAATCTTCATTTCTTATAATACATCGCTTACCAAATACACTATACTAGAATTACAGTGTATATTCTTAAATAAGCTTAATGTAAACCAATAATACTAAATAAATTAAGGTTTTAAATATAATTCTTAAACCGGAACGTTCCGTAATATTAACCATAGACAAATATATGAACTAATAAAACCAACCTTAGACACGTCTGTCTTCTATATCGTTGCTAACTTCCCAGAAAAAGGTTTTTTCTTTTTTAAGGGGAACGCACATCTTCAATAAATATTGAAGACATTGATAAAAAATAGAAAACGCAAAACGCATAATAAAAACGCAAAAAATATCCGTTAAAAATAAAACAACATGCACACTCTATAGACGCAAAATGCATAATATTATAAACGCAAAAATATCGGGTAAAAATAAAAGAACACGCAAACTCTATAGACGTAAAAAGCATATTATAAACGCAAAAAAATATCGTGTAAAACGGGTAAAAATAAAAAAGAATAAAAACGAAATATGACACCAAAATATAAACGTAATGGGAAAAAGTAATAAATAAAACAACGTACACTCTTATCAATATTTATATTTCCCATCTTTTCTTTTGTTGAGTAATAAAAAATAAAAAATCTTTATATCTGGAGAGAACCCGAACGCATCAGGCTTCTCCAAACAAACTTCGACCCAACACTGTGGTTGGGACCAGAAAAAAAAAAATCTGGCATCCAAGGGCTCCAGAGATCCCTGCATCTCCACCATTTTTGTCGCGCCTTTATACTATGCTAGGGCTATCACAAAACGGTGACAAGCCCTCGCGACAAAGATAACATGAGGATGAGATTATGGGTTGACTTATCGTCATGTGCACTGCTTCGCAAATGATTTTACTGCCCTAAGCTGGCAGAAGGCCACGTGGTCGACCGTGTTCTCTTACACAATCACAAGCAGTTACGCCTGTGAATGTGCCCGGATTCCAGCCCTCTCAGAACTAGGCTGTTCCAGTCCTTCAAAGGACAACCGGTTGAGCTTGGCTGTGCCAAGTGCTGCCACCATCCTTCCCCACGAGCAAACACCACTTCCTCTCATCCGGTCGACCACAGCCATGTGGCTACTCCGTGCCTCTGATCGCTATCAGAGGCACATCCCTTCGGCTGAGCCCGGACCCTTAGTACTCGTGAGATCTGATGCACCAACTAAGATATTCGAAGGTCATCGGTTTCCCAGCCGGCTATACCCCGGGACTCCCAAGTACTAATGCCCTTCTTCGAGCTGTGCTCGATGGGCTCTGAACCAAGTCAGAAGCCCCGGTACCCGAACGTATACAACGTTCTTCCCCGATCGACCGAACTAGTCCATGTACAAAGGTACGCAAGTAGACTTTCAGATTAGTAATCGCGGAGAACAGATTTTATCGCGGAACTGTCTTCCCAAAATCTCACTAGCCTCTCCGTAAAAGTAGCAGGTTATACGCTAGCACTTACCCTGTGGCTATGGGCTACCTTACTTCTCCACGCCAGTACTACCATGTACTTCTGTACTAAAACAGGGTAATCGTTCGACTCCACAACGTCTCAACTCATATCCAGACCTTTTCTTCCCAGGGTCAAGGTTAAAAACTTCTTCTCGGTGGTGCGCACAGATTTGCGGTCAACCCTACAAAAGATAATGACAGGCGAAAAAATATACCAACCTCATGTCAATTTAGAGTTACCAACATACAAAACTGAATTTCGCCAAAGAGAAACTTACTTTTGTGTCTGTGACCTCGTGCATTGCGCGACAAGTATCCACTAAGACCAAATTAAAAAACAAAAAAAAAACTTTACCGGTGGCGGCGGCGCGGTGCAGCGGGTCAGGCAGTTGAAAGTTGAATTGAATCTGTTGAATTATAATATTTCGTAGTAATTTAATTGTGTAATTTCTATTTCATACATATTGTATTGTACACAAATTAAAATGGAAGAGACAATCGTGATTCCGTCTCCGAATTGGTTCCATGTATCCATATTAAGGGCTAGTCGAGACGGATGGTTGGTTTATGGTGGTCCTGCAAAGAGTCTTTGTTTTCTGGAACCCGTGGATTGCATTGGGATGATCGATAGTAAACAGCGTTTCAAAGCTCATTTGTTCCACAAAGCACATAAAGAGAAGTAAGTCGATACCTTTCTATCTGCAAACAGAAAATTTCTAAACATGGGAACATTACTTACCGTAGCGTTGCGGTTTTCAAAAATCTGTTTTTTGCAGAATTTCTAGTGTTGATATATCTCCACAATGGCCAGATAAAAGGAATGTACTATCTGGTGGTTATGATGGAGTTGTTAAAGAATGGAGCATTGAAGTGAAAGATAGGAGCTGGACCATCAATTATCTTCACTGTCATGAAGAGCATAGTATTCAAAAAGAGGTACAAGTTACATTAAACTAAAAGCATTCTGATAGTTCTAGCAGTGGATTTACACACATACTAATGCCTGCTGTTTAAAATTGATTACTATCTGAAACTAACATGCTAGAATAACTTGTAGGAATTTGTATTAGAGACCTAATTGATTCTTCATTGTGAAAGTGTTGTTAGCTAATAATAATTTAGTTGTTTTCAAAAACACAGAGCAATGAGCATTGCTTCTAAAAACCAAAATTATTCAAGATTCAAGCAGAAATAAATTTTTACTGTAAGTAAAAAAATCTATGCTTGAAAATGTTCAGCCTGATAAAACTAGCAGCGAACAAACATCACGTAATACCTATAGTCCTATTGAGATTTAGTCATAAATATGTTGACTCATATAATGGGCCAACTTTGAGCCTAAATGCGGAAACGGGAGTCCCATCAATATCAATGTTAACTCGTAACATTTTTGTAATTTGTTTCAGGAAGTGGCAGGTGTGTGCTATGGAACTCCCACTTTTGCTGTATCTGTAGGTTCTGGAGGGCAAATCTGTAAATGGGATTTGAACACAAATGTTGTGAAGGGATATTCTACACATTTGAAGAGCTTCAAACCAACATGCATCAGTTGCTCTCCTCACAAACAACTGCATGTTGCTGTTGGCACTCGGCAAGGAGTTGTATTCGTGATAGATATTAGTGGTCAGTAACATTACTGGTTTTGAAATGTTCATAATGAGGAAGAACTATTTTTTGCTATATGCAAAATGCTCTGAAAGAATGTAAATCTTTTACTCCATTCTATCCGAACATTCTTTAAAAAAGTATATCATATTCAGCACTTAATTTTGAGCTAATTGCTTAAATTGTCTTGATTAAAATCCATCCTCTTTTACCCTTTTGATCCTCTTTAATCTGCTCATGAACAATCTAGTTTGAAAAGGTCTTCACAATCTAGTTTTCTTTGATTTGACTTAATTTATCCTATATTCTAAATTCTAGGTATTGCTGGTAAACTAATCTATAGAATCCGTGGGCAGGATGATGAAATCAACCAAGTAAGCTGGTGTCCACAGTATTCAGTCACTGTCAACAAGAGACTCGGAAAAGATAAACTTAAGAAAAAAAACTTTACCGCTTCAGATAGAATGGACAGAATCAGAAATGATCTTGAACCCAGTGAAGCTTTAGAAGCTGCTATTGCTGAGAGGAGTTTAACCAAAGAGAAATCACACTGTTCACAAGAAGAAGAAGAAGTGATAATCCCTGAAGATAGCATGTTCGATGTCTATAAAGACCATGAAGACAATGAATTTGGTCACAAGAAGTTTGAACCAGAAAATATAATTGTCAAAATTAAGGCAAAACCTAAAGATGATTTCTTAGCAGAATGTGAGAAATTAAAAGCAACAATCTTGAAGAACAAAAATGAACCAGAGGAATCAATTGAATCCCTTGTGAAAGCTTTGGATAAGGCACATGTTGATGAAACACTTCCAGGTTCCAAAGACAAATCAACACGGGATAGTCAAGAATTCCCACAGCATACTCAAAGAGTGTTGCAGGATACTCAAGGGTTGTCACAGGATATTCAAGAGTTGTCACAGGATACTCAAGGGTTGTCACAGGATATTCAAGAGTTGTCACAGGATACTCAAGGGTTGTCACAGGATACTCAAGGGTTGTCACAGGATACTCAAGGGTTGTCACAGGATACTCAAGAAGAATCGCAGGATACTCAAGATAATAATGAGTATGGACATTTGTTAGCAACAATAGGAAAATATGGGTGAGCAAATATTGACTATGGTTAGACTTCCCTTCAGGCCTCTTGGTATTTGAGAATAGAAGATTTTTAAGATGCAGTCTTGTCTTATGCACTCCAGGGCCTAGGACAGTGTCAATGTCTTTATTTAAGTCCTAAATAAATAAGAATACTTTAGCTCTGCACACCTAAAATAAACATTTAAAACTATTATTATTTTACTTTATGGATTAAGCTAAATATGTTTTTTTATAGTGGTGTTCGTATTTGGACTCAAACTGGCAAGCTACTGTCTTCGTGTACTGTTCTGTTCAATGTTAAGAGAGAGCAAAAGGACAATAAGAACAGAGGAGTGAATTGGCCTACTTTGCACTGGTTTAAACCGGACTCTCTGCTTATAGCTGATGGAAAGAGTCAACTGCTGGAGGCCAATCCGCTGAAGATTGATAGGTAAGCTACATTAATTAATAATACTAACAAATATTTAGTAGCCAGCCCAACTCCTAGATGTGCAGAATTTTCAAAGATTGACCTATTAAATAAATAAATAATAAATATTCATGGACATTTCACACAACGCGTTCTAGTCCCAAACTAAGCAAAGCTTGTAATATGGGAACTAGATTGCTAATAGAATACATAAATGCTTTTTTTTAATACATACTTATAATACATAGTAACACCCAGACATAGATCAAACATCTATGTTTGTCACACACAAATGTTTGTTCTTAGTGAGGCTCGAACCCACGACCCACAGCACGGAAGGCAGAGCTATTACCGACTGAGCTGTGACGCCTGTCAACCTTCTGACACCTAATATAGTAGTGTGCTAAAATTTAAGCCTTCAATCCTGAAAACCTCCATGAATCCATTTCATCATGAGCTCTGAAAGCATCATGAGCTATTTTTTTTGGTTTTGTCCAAATCGTTTAAAGCGAGTTATGATGCGTGAGATTTCTTCAAAAGTGTGGTTATATATCAAAACATGGAAACAAGGGAACATGCCTCATTTTCAGTAAGGGGTATTAAGTATTAATTTCTAATTAAATTCCAGCAAAAGCAAGCTAGACTGGCGCATAGTGAACTCTCTACACCGCCGCGGTCTATACTTCGTTTCTTCGAGCGCTCCCCGCGTCCAGACCCCAGAGCTGCTTGCCAGCACAGCGGCCGACAACTGGGTAGTATGGACCATTGGCCAGGACAGGAATGTCATCAGCTACAACATGAAGGAAGATAAAAAAATAGAGGTGTTCAACTCCTGCGGAGGATTTTTGTATCATATTACATCATGCCCATATGATGCTGGGAAGTAAGTTTTCACTTAAATTTTTTGGTGTGACTTAGATATCGTTGACAGAAAACCAATAGAGAACATTTCACATGGCAAATCAAGTAAGAAGCGATAGATTATACATTACTGATTGTTCAATGATTAAGTTGTATAAAAAAAGTGATAGTGAATGTGGCTGTTTCCTAGTTTATCTACTTTTTCTCCCATTGCACCATTTATTGGTCTGATTGTGAATATTTGCCATACAAAAGTACACTTACATTAGTTTTATATAGTTTTTGGATTTATATTTTGTTGTTAGAAATAAGAATAATAACATTTCAGAATAGCGACGTCTGCCGGCGACGGTTCTATTCGGATCTGGGAGACAAGCACTACAAATGAGTTAGAAGATCAGCTCTCAAGCGGCGTTATGACCTCGTACTGGCAGAATGTACAGGGCAAGATACTCAAACTGGCCTGGCACCCTACTAAGGAGAATTTACTTGCATTCGCCACCGCTGAATCTAGGGTAATGTAGATTGATTTATGTCGATCATACAATAGAAAGTATTGATTGCATTTATGAATAAGGCATCTAATTCTAAAAAGCAATTCTTCGCTCATTGGCGCATTAAGGATTCACAGTGTATAGAACAAAAAGAACCTACCTAATATATTGTCTTTGTACAGTACCTAACTCCTCTAGATAGTATTTTTTTTTACTACGGTTTGTGTTTTGTAGTGGACTGGTATTTGTGAGTTTTTGGGATCTGCCAGAAACGGCCAATTTTTCCGTTCATTAATCAATAAGTACCTAGGTACAGTACGCACAACGTACCTTTATCTCTCTGAAGTTAGATGCAACAAATGATTGCGCATAAACTGTTGTGCGGAAAAATTCGCTATCTCCTATTTGACCAAAAATGGATTCTGCGTTGAGGGACATAGATACATTGCGACTAGTATACTTACCTAGGAACTCGCAAAAAACACCATAATTATTTGCATATTATTTGTTTTCCTGGTTTAACGAAGTATATTTTTGTCAGGTTGGACTGTTAGACGTCAGTGGTACACACGAGAAGCCAGCCAAGAATTTCCCGAACTCGTTCAAGCAGGGCGTGTACTCCTTGAGTTGGGGCGAGGGCATGGATCTGTACGCTTGCGGTAACGGTGAACTTGCAGTATTCCGCGCTAATAAGCTGGACGAGAGTAAGTATTTCTTATTAGATCGTATCCAGTAATTCTCTATCTTGTTTTCCACATGCAGAAAACAAATTAAGTTATAATATATGTTTTTTGTTATACTTTTATTGGAAAAAAAATAAAAATTAAGGAAATAAATATGTGAATAATAATTTATAAGTTTAAAAAACTAGAAAAACCGACTTCAATTCGACTACCCGGTTCATCATCAGATGATGATCATGATTGCAGTTCTTTGGGAATATTCTAGTGACCATAAACACCACTAAAAAGTCACAGGAAAGCAAAATACGCAATTTCGTGCACGTGAATGGCATATTTTTTTCCAGTTATTTCTATTTATAAGCCAAACTACTGAACCGATTTTGATAAAAATTGAATGGGACCAACCTGGAAGTACATTCTTTCAGATCAAAAAAATAATATTTGAAATTGGTTCATAAGTGACGGAGTTCTGAGGTAACACACATTAAAAAAAAATACAACCGAATTGAGAATTTCCTCCTTTTTGAAGTCGGTTAAAAAAAAAGAGTCGCGAGTCACGACTATTCACAGTGGACCACATGTTAATTTTACATTTCCAGGGGGACAACCCATACCAGTTGAAATAGAAGGTCAACAGTGGGAGGTTAGCGAAGTGCATTGGACCCCACAAGGTATCGTGGTGGGGGGTAATAACGGCGGGGTGGCTCTACTTGACAATACGGACTATCGAGTTATTGCTGTGGCATTTGTCTTTCTGTAAGTATGAGTACAATACTGAGGGGTAATCACGAACAAATCTGACAGTTACGTAAACCTAACGTCTTCGAATCATATTGCGCGTCAACGCCAGCTTGATTGCCAAACATTGGGTACTTTGTGGGTATAGGTAAATAAATAAATATTCATGGACATTTTCACACGACGCTCTCTAGTCCCAAACTAAGCAAAGCTTGTGATATGGGAAATATATATATATAGGTCCAGGGGGGTGATTCTAGACCGATAGACTTTTTTTATCACGATAGATATATCTCCCAAAAACTGTCAAAAACTATGGAGATTTGACAGTTCTTGGGATATATATCTATTGTGATAAAATGTCTATCGGTCTAGAATCGACCCCCTGGGTTTTTCTTAAACAAACTTGTGTTTTATTAGTCAAGTGCTGTGTATAATGTTTTTAATTTATTTATTCGTTACAGAAAAATGATTTACACTATCGAATGGCATCCCCGTCAGACAACCAGCTCCGAAGAAGAATCTTTGTACAAGAACTTTATTGCAGTTTGTTCTAATGATAAAACATATGCCGTTGCTATATTGGAGTATGAGGACAAGGGGGGTGAGTGATTGTCATAGAAAAATGGTTTTTATTTTATAAATTACAAGGATCACTTGCAATAGTTTGATCTAGGGTAAATTTCACTAATATTGTAAAAGTTAGTACTGGGCAAACAAAGTTTTTGGTTTATTACAGTTTGCGGTCAGGCTTTTAGGTCAACAGCAAGGTGTACTTTTCAGATGGTGCTAAACAGCTAAAGCAGGTACGGGAACCTTTGAAAGGGCACGAGGGACCCGTTTTACATGTCTCTTGGAATCCACATCGCGATGCGCAATTACTTTCTACATCACAAGATGCTACAGTCAGGGTAAGACACACAAAACTACGTCAAATAAACCAAGATGTATTTGCAAGTTTGCAATGAAATAAATGATCTAACTCAAAAGGATTTATACAGTCGGCTACACATCAACCTATCAACGGTTCGAACTTTGAACTATTATAATTGGAATGTTGCGAATCATGCGAAAGGGACGATATGTTTTTATGTGAGACACGCTACTTGCGCGCCACGCGCTTACACCTATTGCGACCCCTGATTCGCAACAGTCAAATTATAATAGTTCAAGTGCAAATAGTTTATAAGTTTATGTGTAGCCGACTGTACATGGTAATTTTTCGCTGAGCAGTCGGTGTTTCCAACTACATAATTATGTTTTTAAATTCTGTTATATTCTAAGCTCTGCATGGCGTGGTCTAACTATGGTTATAACTAGCTTTCGCCCGCGACTTCGTCCGCGTCCCGTTTGATCCTGTTGATTTTCCGAGATAAAAAGTAGCCTACGTGTTAATCCAGGCTACAAACTATATGTATTCCAAATTCATTCAAATCGAACCAGTAGTTTTTGCGTGAAAGAGTATCAAACATCCATACATAGTAGGATTTGTTGTCAGATCTGGAACGTAGCCGAAGGGGAATGTATAGCGATATTCGGCGGTCACACGATATCAGTTCACAGTGGCATGTGGTGCACTCGGCCCCGCTTGGCGAACAAAGTGATCTCTTGCGGCGGCGACAGTTGTCTGCGAGCGTGGGACATTACAGATTACCCGGTGGACACTTTTGCAGGTACCAGTTTTTTGTAAAATCTCCAGTAAAAAATATCATTTAGATCCAAACTGGTACACATTTATTGGTGGGAAAACATGTTTGGATCAAAATGATATTTTTTGCTGAGCATTTGCATTGTTATTCTCTAGATCGTGCGCGATCTAGAGAAATGCGATGTGCGAGCGAGAAGGTTTTTGACATTACCCACCACTGGGTGTTAGGTACAAAATAAAGCTAGGTAGTTTAATTTTCTAGGTGTGAGAAATCAGAAAGCGCCACAAAAGAAAAAAAAGCGAGCAAGGGATGAGCGAAAAAGGCAGAAACGTAAGAGCAGTATTGCGGAGGAAGGCGATCCTCAAAATGACGACGCAGAGAGTACTAACGCAGATACTGTACCTGAGACAGATCTACAGCCAACCGCGTCAGAAAACGTCGCGACCTCAATCGAATATAAAATGAAAGGCTCAAGAATATTCTTACTTCCAATAATTGCTAAGCAGATAAACAAAATATCAATGTCTTCGGTGAGGCAAATTCTGACGAAATACATCGAAGTACACAATGGATTTGATATACCCCATGTGATAAAGACTTTTGCGCCAAATGACAAAGGCCTGGGATTTCTCAAAATGTTTGGCACATTGAATGATTTGAATGAGCTCTTGGATCAAGAAGGTGATTATTAATGGATATTATTATTTTCTCACTTTGATAATAAAGCTGATTTAGATTTTGCGACCTGTCAAATTAATATACATATTTATTCACAAAGAAAATTATGACTAATATAGTATTTACAATATTTATAATATGTACAAAATACACATGAAGCAGTTGAGCTATCTACACACCGTTGCAAACGATTTATAGATAGCTCAACTGATCCAAATCAGTACCAATCGGAAGCGTGCCCAAGACACTGGCTGCATTAATATTAATATATTAAATTAATTAATGTGAATATCCAAAATTATAATTTTTGTTAATTATACTTTTTTTCTATTAGCGGCGAACCATCTTGAACGGAATGAATTGGAATCATATTTTATGCTTCTTTTCTATCGCGGGCGAGTCGATGAAATGATAAAATATGCTGCGGAGAATGACATGCTCGACCATTATCTTATGAGTTTGAGCCCAAGTGTTTCTTTCAAGTAAGTCACATTTTAGCTTCTGCAAGTTGTGCTGCATACCCGAGTTACTGCATTACTTCTAGCTATGCTTTAGTTTTTTACAATGTCCACAATAAGGCTTTGAAAGCTCGTCAAACATTTTAAATATGTATATCACATGCTTACCCCTCATTTGATGTAAAATTTTAATGATTCAATATCGTTTGTACAGGTATTGGAAAGATACTACACAGCTGTATGTGGCGCAGTTGGAGAGAATGGCGGCTAAGAATCGCGAAGACAAAGCTGGTGGTAAGATTCGAGTCCATATCCATCCATATTCCCAGTATTCGCCACTCGTCGTTGCATTTCTTGCGTATTTTATAACAATATTTAAATTGCTGAAAATATTTATTTCCATGTACAGTCGGCGACACATCAACCTATCCACTGTTTGAACTTTGAACTATTATAATTTGAATGTTGCGAATCAGGGATCGCAATAGGTGTAGGCGCATGGCGCGCAAGCAGCGAGTCTCACATATAAATATATCGTCCCTCTCGCATGATTCGCAACATTCAAATTATAATAGTTCAAAGTTCGAACCGTTGATAGGTTGATGTGTAGCCGACTGTACAAGTTGGTTTTATTTTATAGAGTATTTTAGTTTCGTATTAAACCTATTTTGTTATTTCCAGTGTATCGATTCTACGGTGGCATAATATTCCGCAAAGCTACAGCTCTTTTGAGCATCCACAACTTGAAGGGTTGCGTTGATGTGCTGGTAGAGTCAAGTCTGTTCAAGGAAGCGTACGTGTTGTGTCGCCTAAGGTGAGCAACTGTTTACTAACCAAATAGGTATGAGCGTAAGCGTGTTTGCCGCCGAAGTAGTGTGTACACGGTGTAATAAACTCCAAAAAACTTTGGGAGGTTATGATACTTATCAATATAAACTCAACACTGAGAGTAACAAAAAAATCTGATGTTCCATACGATTTTGGCAAGCTACACGTCAGGTTAGACACCCAACATACCCATAACTGCGCTTTAAATAATTTAGAGAACCGTTGGAAAGGAAGCGTTTTAGGTGTAGGAGCAGCGCGTCCCTCACAAAAACATCGTACCTCGCACGATTCGGCACATTGAACTTCTAATAGTTCAAAGTCCAAACAGTCTAGGTTGACGTGTCGCCGTGTGTACTATTCCATTTTGTATGTAATAGCCGATTTTTATTCCGCGCTAACCCTGTTGGTAACGTAGGTATATACCTACTACACTCTTCTTAAATTAGTACGCACTTTTAACCCACGTAGTTTTCTTCTTATACTAGGTTTAAAATCAAACGGAAAAGCGAGCAATACTCGCACCTAAATTGTTCCGCATCCTATCCTACTAATATTATAAATGCGAAAGTATAGATGTTTGTGTTTCAATCACGTCTAAACTACTGAACCAACTTGGATGAAACTTGGCATATATATAGTTCGTAACCCGGATTGACATATAGGCTACTTTTTATCCCGAATAAGTAACAGGATCTACTGGATAAAATGAACGAAAAGAATTAGCAGCGCTAATTGGCAAGAGGATTTCATTGTCATGTCATGTCAGTTTGACAGGGCATATTACTACCTCTTTGGTCTAACGACTAGCGTTTGACACTCCAGTACGAGTTCGGTGTAATGAGGTGTAATGTCAAGTTTCTCAAAGTATCCACTCTGTACACGCACAGATAATATAATGTACACGGAAACTGTAGACGCGTACGAAGTCGCGGGTAACTGCTACTAAAAATAAAAGAAACTCCAGCACATTAGAAAATTAATTACTGCTTTTTCACAGACACATGGACAGCATTGCAGAAGAGGTGCTGCAAAAGTGGGCTCAAGTAGCATCTATAAGCGGCTCACTTATGATTTCAACCATACTGTAAGAACTCAATACTATTTTGTTTATAATTTTGTAAGGACTAACCGAGATTCACCTACCATGCAAGATGATACAAACCAATGATTATGGTTTTTATTTCAAAGATAATAATTTTTTTATTGAATTTTCAGTCCAGTTTCACCATCTATACTTGTACTTTCCTAGGGTCTAGTGCAAACTTTACTGCTTTGATATTTATTGTTATTATTTATTTCCAGCCACTTGGCACGTGGAGACATATCCGAGGCGTCAATCATACTGGGCCGATCGAACCAAACTCACTACCTAAAGCTAGCAGCTCAGCTTGCAAAACTAGCCGGCCACAACACGTTCGCAACTTCCATCGAGGCGAGAGTACAAAACCAATTGGTCCATGAAACTGAAGAAAAAGAAGACGAATTGGAAGATCTGCCAAGCAGAATCGAAGCTCTGCTAAATGCAAACGATAGTGGAACCGAAAGTGAAGAGCATGAAGAAATTTTCGTAGAAAAAGTCAAGGCTGTGAATGGAAATTGTTTGGGTGATTTAACTGCAGTTGAAAATATTACTGACCCTACGGGAACGCCAAACGGAAATGTTGCAGCGACTAATGGGAAAGTTCTTGTTGGTAATGGCACGAAAGACGAAGTGAACGATCTTAAAGAATCAAAGGAGTAGCTATTAGCGTTTTAATTTCAAAACCGCGATATATTGGACGTAGATAAGCAAAAAAGATCCAATCCATACTTTGTTACGGTTCCTAAAGTCTAACTTTATGTTCAGCAAAAAAGAACCAGGTAAAAAATACTATAATGCATTTGTTAAGACCTTCATACATCACTGTATGGCTGATCTCAAAAATGTCTTGATGTGGTTTGGATCCTTTTCGCATAACTACGTCCAATTGCATTCGACAACAGGTACGAATACGTATGTCTTGAGCCGGATAACTATTTTACTCTACTATCGGAAATAAAATTATGTGTTAGGCACTTTCGTTATTTTTGTAAGAAAATCATTCTTATTCCATGTAAGCTCGTTTGAATAAACTGTACCTAGTAATTTTAAGTAGTGCTTTCTATTGTGATATTACTGTAATCTAAACTATGAAACAAGTATGCAAGTATAATCTTAGCATAATTTGTTTTTACGTTATTTGAAATAAAACGCTTTAACAAACTTCTTTAGTGTTTGTTTGTATCTCATCAAATTATACCAACCTACCTTATGGCTAGAACTAGGGGTACAGGAGTTACACCGCCTTCTTCTCTATCTTCACTAACCTCGCTTAGGTTGCCTGGAAGAGATCGCTCTCAGCGATAAGGCCGCCCATTGTGATACCTTAAGCTTTCTTTGTAATGTTTCCATGTGGTGTACCAATAAAGAGTTATCTATCTACAGTCAGCAATATAAGTCGATTAACAAAATCCGCCCGATAGGTGGGCAAACATCACCACACCCTGGGTCCCTGTGGTCGCCCTAAAAAGGCTGGCGGGACGACCTGGACGCCTTTGAAAAGAGATGGTGGGAGGAGGCCCAGGAGAGAGAACATTGGAAGTCTTTGGGGGAGATCTTTGCCCAGCAGTGGGACGAGAAGGAAAAAAATTAGTTTTAAAATCCAAATAGCATTTATTTCGTAAAATATTTTATCTATCATTGAAATAGCCTTAAAGCTCCCAAAATACGGACAATCCTAAATATTCTTATATTGCTGACTGTACATGCATAAATGTGATCTAGCCAGATAAAGTTCCTGGGGACCTTATTATTCTCACTTCGGCAGAGATTTTACTCTAATAGGGATGTCGTTGAAAACTCCTGTTACTAGTGGGTGAAACCAGTTTTCGACCGAGATTTGACGTCATCCCTATTAGAGTAAAATCTCTGCCATACCCAAAATCACCCCCCTGGCTTCAACAAAAAAAATATAAGGGTTAGGTGGATCAGGGGGAAAGGAGCTAATAAAAAAAAACTAATTAAACATTCATTTATTCAGTGAAAATAAGAAAAATTATAGTTTTGATAATAATTAAAATATTCTTTGAGAAAAACTTAACTCAATCAAGTTTTATCTTTGAACAAAAATAGTGAAAAAAATATTAAATAATTCTTTGTTATTATTCCACCAAGACATTCTAAGCAAACTCGAACACCGAACTCAAAACAAATTCTAGTATTAAATTAAAATTACTAAATACACAATATTAATTAATTTTAGTTCGGTATTTCCACAGTTAAGTACAAAATTCAATAATACTAAAATATTGTACTGCAGTTAATAACATACTCGTAACAAGTTGGTATCTACAATGGCACTACAAAATATTATACTCTCAAATATTAAAGTCAAAATAATTTCACTTCTTTATAAATGCTTAGGAATGTACGACATAGCATTCAGTCTTACAGAAAACGCACACAAAAAGAATTCGATGCGCTTTCAGATAACAATTACAAAATGAAAAAGCTACTTTAAATTAGTTTGATTTTACATAAAAAATTGAAATAGACATCACTTTAGAAGATATCACAACAAAATCGATAAGTATAATAATTTGATGTTATTTAACTGTAATTATAATAAGAATTGGTTTCATAAATAGTGCGATTGTGTTTCAATGTCGGTCAATGTCGAAAGTAATGTTTTAATCCTTCGAATAATTACAAAAACATTTTACTAAGAGTATAACCTGCATGTCATTATTTTACATGCATTAAAATAAGACTAGCTTACAATTTTTTGAACTATCTAAATATTTGTGCTTTAAGTCCTTTGTACAATCGGCCTATAACTTTTGCCGAGATTTGTGCGCGCTATCTAGAATACAGTGTTAGGCAATTGATACAAAACGATCAACTAGTCTCGTATAAAAATGTTAAACATTCGTATTGCTACTGTGTATACTAAAATTACTCAACCCTGTTCAGAAGGGTCCTCATTCTCCCTATTTGCGCTTTTGCCACGTTTCTTGCAAATGGTGATAAGCTTCTGGTTCATCTTCTTTAATTTTTGGTTTTCTTTCATAACATCGGTTATTTGTTGGTTCTAAAACAATAGAAAGTTGGTAAACTTACGCAACAAAGTTATTCAATTTTTTTATGAGAATAAGGGATGGGACAGGCAGATGGATTGGTGGTTGTTATTAGATTAAAGTATTTCCGTCCTTGTTTTTGACAAGTTTAAAGTAGACACGAATAGTATTTCACCTGACGAATAGCGTTATTCGGCGCTAGTCGATCTCAGCCTTATTCATATAAAAGTAAATACAAGTCAGAGAGCTAAAAATTATAGGTACTTAACATACGAGTACACTGACATGCACGCACATCTCGTTGAAGATGAAGCTAAGTTTATTTTATAATAAAATATAAGTACCTGAACAATTGCACTGCCGGTGGCGACAAACATGGGATTCGTAACTTGTGCGGCTCTGAGTTGCATTTCTAAATGCATCTTTTGTTGAGTTAGTCTTCCCACCATCTATAAAATATCAACTTTTTAACACTAAAGTGTTTTGACAAACTAAACACACAGTCAAGATCAAAAGGATGATAATCCGACAAGTTTTAAAAGTAAAACTATCAATATTTTACGTTTTTAATAAAACAACACACACATGAAATTCTGCAAATGCTCAAGTTGTGATGCGGACTGTACGCCTACCCGATAGTCTGACGGTCTAAGCGAGAATGAAAACTCAAATGAGTACCGTACTCTGTGAGTATAATGGTGAAACTATAAAGGCTTCTTGTTAGAAACCCTAAAACGCAAAACACAGAGGTCGGGTGCGCGTGTACTCTATAGTTTATTTTTTATGAATGATATGTAAGAGTGTGGCTGCCTGCACATCTGATGGTAAGTGTAGCTGCAGCGTAAGGTGGAGCACGCTCAGATATAACCCACCTGTTCACTCTTTTCTTAAAAATTCCAAATGCTCCACCAGTTCCACTTGTTGGCAGTTCGCATTATGATATGTCGAAGCAAAGCGCTTTGTGTGGTATACCCAACCCACGCACGCCTTCTGTGTGTTTTGAATTTAAAATGGATATTCGAGAAGTTCAATAATTTGTATGTAATAAAAAACTACCTTTTTAAGATCTTTTAGGTTCCTCATTGATTCTTCAACACTTTGCGTGTCACCTTCCATTTGGGAACTCAACAAACCTGTAAGAAAACATTGTTGGTCTAAATATAGTTAGGTTAATCTCTCATCTCAGTGACTAGTGTAAGCAAAGTTCTCGTTACCAGTCTTAACTGAACTTCAAAATCATTGAAACTGTAAGAGATGGAAGCTCATGTTATAGGTACTGGTTTACCAATTTTTAAAATCTTGACAATAGCTCAATATCTATTTAACCTAGAATAAAAATAAAAACTGTTTTGGAATGTCTAAGCGAAGCCCTATCATATGATACCCCACTTGATTTTCTGTAATACTTCATTTTTTACAGATGATGATGACGGTTTATTCAGAACTAGCAGTTACCCGCGACTTCGTACGCGTCTACAGTTTCCGTATTATATTATCTGTGCGTGTACCGAGCGGATACTTTGAGAAACTTGACATTACACCGAACCCGTACCTACTGGAATGTCAAACGCTAGTCGTTAGACCAAAGAGGTAGTACTACGTCCTGTCAAACTGACGTGACATGACATGACAATGAAATCCTCTTGCCAATTGGCGCTGCTAATCCTTTTCCTTCATTTTATCCTGTAGATCCTGTTAACTATTCGGGATAAAAAGTAGCCTATATGTCAATCCAGGTTACGAACTATATATATGCCAAGTTTCATCCAAGTTGGTTCAGTAGTTTTGACGTGATTGAAACACAAACATCCAAACATCTAAACATCCAAACATCTAAACATCCAAACATCTAAACTTTCGCATTTATAATATTAGTAGGATGTTCTAGTGACCGTAAACACCACTAAAAAGTAACAGGAAAGCAAAATACAAAACTTCGTGTACGCTAATGGCTTATTTTTCCAGCTATTTTGATTTAAAAGATTCCACATAACTGATTTTGATAAAAAATTTATGGGACCAATCTCGTATACCTAAAAATTACAGATATTACAGAAAAAAAATATCTGTTTCTAAATGACGGAGTTCTCGAGGTAAAAAACATGAAAAAAAAATACTAAATTGACATTTCTTTGGAGTGTGTTAAAAAAAGCTCTGCAGATTAGACTTATAAAACACGCTCTCAGGGAGGTTTCGCTCTGCTATACTATAACTAACCATCCATTGTCTCAGTGGAGGCGTCTGTTTGGTCCGCTGAGGTCTCCGGCCGGTTCATATCGTGGATCGTCTGTCTCTTCTTCCGCACTGATTTTGTATGTTCTACCGCGTGTGACTTGTCTTGCAACTCTTCTACTTTAGCCTGCATTATGTAAAACGATATCGCTATGAACTAATCTCATTAATTGGGCAAATAGGTACAGTAGTTCAACGAGTTGGGATCAGCAAAGCAGGCTTATTGTCTAATTATACGACAATAGAGAGATTAAAAAAACAATGTTTAATGTGACGTTAGTACATAATAAATAAAGCTGAGTATACACTATGAGCCGAGTGCAGGACTTGCTACCGGTACCAAAAATACCTTTAAAAGTAACAACATTTTCTATTTCTGATTTTTACGTATCGCTATTCAAGCTTCAAGTAACGGAATTTCATTTCGGTTCTCGCTGTGTTGCCAGCTCGCACGTGTGCAGCTCGGAATAGCACGCTGTTGCAAATTCGTGCAAATACTGATATTATGGGTTCAAGAACCTGTTTTAAATTATGAATTTATCGATATTTTACTACCGGTACTGGTAAAAGAACCAGATCCGTGCTAATATCTGTAACATTTAATATGGACATGTAAGCAATGAATAAATGAATCTGAATGCTATTAGCGATAAGGCCCATTATATTACTTTGTTGTTTCAATGTTTATAGAAACAACAAAGTAATACAATGTTTTTATATTGATTACTAATAAAGAGAAAATTTAAATCTAGCTAAATGAATGTGTGTTCTAAAAATAGCAAACCTCTAAAGCAGCTTTCGCTTCCCTCAGCTTGCGGCATTGCTCCTCTCGTTCTTTCAGATAATTGGCGCAAGTCTCGCATTCTTCATCCAATTCTTTGTACCGTATGCGAAGCTGTTGCAATTCATCGTTGGTGGCTTTCAGTTGCTTTTTTGTTTGCTCCAGATCCCGGCTAGAATAAACAAAAAATTAATTTATTATAAATAATGTAGATATTTCTATGAAAGTATTTAAGTTAAAGTGCTATTGTTGGCGTCCCAAACTTATGAACCGAAAACACAAGCATGACTATAATTTTAGCACTGTCAAATTGAGTTAGCTAAGGTTAGGAAGTGATGGAAGATGCAGATAACCCTCCCGATATTAAGCGGTTACCTCTGTATAACAAAGCGTTATTATACAACATTAACGTGCCCTGTGAGACGTTGCACTGCGTCCAATCACTTAAGGTTTTAACTTTCATGTGTATGTGCACCGGCACCCGTACCCTTCAATGCAGCCCTGCCTGCCAGTACAAATATATAGCGTTGAGTTTTACCTGCTATCTTTAGTTGAGTATTTCTCCAAAGCCTTCTGCATCTTAGTTATAGTGTTCTTTAACTCCAGCTTCGAGAAACGCAGTTCTTCGATAGTTTTTGCGAGTTTTTTATTTTTTTCTACCTCGGCATCGTACGACATACGATCGACAACCACCGCGTGAAGATTAGTCCAGTCTGAAATACATAACCTTTATTACTAGGTTTACTATACAGTGTGTTTTACTCACAATATGGTACACTAAAAACCCTGTATTTAAGGGGTCCTATCAAAACCAAACAAATTCCCATACCTTCATCAGTGTTTACAGAAACATGTGCGACAGCGGCGCTAGTTTTGAACGTGAATGTCGGATTGCTTGGGTGGTCAACTTTGTTTTTCAGTTCAATTACTTGATTCTGAAAAAGATCATAATTTTATAGACTAAAATTATTAGCTAGATTTTTTACTCACAACTTGAACTTATTCTTTATTTGGTGTAGTAAGACAGGAACTGTCGGTCGACGTTGACTAATCTCAGGCAACTATTCAATGAAAGGATTAATCGGTAAGCGATACGAATTTTTTAAACCCTTTTAACACGGAACCGTTTATTACACTGGTACCAGTACTAAAATCGCTATTTTCAATGAGGGTCAACCATTTTAGCGGTTCTTGTACAATACCGGTATTTTTTACGCGAACAATACACCGGTCTACTAGGCCTGTCTCTCGGTCCACGAGGGAACTGGGGACGTTCCTCGTTGAAAACCATTATGCAATACCGGTAAAAAATAGCACCAGTGCTTGCTACTTTCTACCGTAGCACCCTAAACTGAGCTGATACCTCTAATGCTGCCTTTTCTTTCTTCAGACGGGAGCATTGTTCGTCTCGCTCGCGCAGATATTCCGCGCACGTTTCGCATTCATCGTCCAACTCGCGGTATTTATCTTTCAAATCTTCCAGCTCTTGTTCGCATGAGGCTAGCTGCGCTCTCAGTTGGGTAATTTCACTGTAAGCAGGTTTGTGCAAGTAAGTGACATCTGGGTTGAATTACCTATATTTTTAAGGTACCGGTTCGACGTGGAACCGTTATTTTTTATAATAATATATATTAATAATTCTAATCTTAAATTAACCTAAATTATTAAACTACGTAAGAAACACGTAGCACGGCGATAGCACCGCCGCAATGCACTCGCTCGTGGAGGTTGCGCCTTAGGGGTATGTCAGTTGTGGATTGAATATTAATCTAAGATAATTTTTACCAAGCAAGCAAAGTCACAATCAAAAGCTTGTTTTGAGTCTTACTTATCACTATGGAGTCTGTTGCGTGATGTGTCAGTTTTCAACTGTTGCAGTTCATCAATCACATAGTTTGATAAATCTGTGAAAAAAAAACAATTTAAGTATCGTACATAGTTCTTTTTGGAAAAATATGTGGGAGCCCATGTCCAGTAGTGGACTTCTATTAATAAAGCTGCTAATAGTTACGATCTAAAAGAGAGTGCAAGTTTAATGTACCGTTTCGATACTACAAGCCATACAAAAGACCTTCAAAATACAAAACACCGTACTGTACGGCTTGGATCTTGACAATCGTAAAGCCGTTTCGATGCACAATGTAGCTTTTACGAACAAAATTGTGCTAGCGCATCACAAATAACTAACTTCAGTATTGCCAAGACCCGCCGACCGTACTGCATGCGTGTACTCTTCGCAATTGAAATCCATCGCGTACAATTCACAAAAAAAAACCACAAAAACAAACCACTGATACTACTATTTTAACTTATTTAATTTAAATAATTGATTTTACAAATTGAGGATAAATGTGTATGCCAAGAACATTACGATTAAGCCCTTTTAATTGAATAAAAAAAAAGAAGATTATAAATACCTGATGGTGAGGGTGCGTTCGGTGTGACGCTTCTGTGCAAATCGTGCGAGCTTTGGCGTCGACGACGCGAAGCCCTGGCCAATACGCTACTCGGCCTAGATGTGTGCTCGTCGTTCTTATCGCTCTACAAATAGAGTTTATTAACATTTTAGTGTCAGCATTTTAAATTTTTTTATTCGTTCCGCAGAAGACAAATCTCGTTGGAGGAGCATCGTGCAGAAGAAGGTCCTGCAGAATGGTCACGACCCTCAACAGTGAGGTTATCGACGCAAGGAGGAAGAGGTCAGCATTTGATTTATAAACGTCCAGACAAAAACAGAGAGTGAATAATTAGAGATAAGACCATTAGTATCTGGTAGGCCAAGTAAGCTTAATATCTAAATGAATAATTTTTAATACTCACATGATCTGTTCTGGACAGCAGGCTGTCTCGACTAAAAATAAAAAATAAATTTTAATAAAAATAAAAATAAATGGATTATTAGATGGATTAGCATGCAAAATTCTAGAATCTCATTTGATAAATAAATCTGTCACATTTCACGAAAAGGTAATAGTAAAAAGTTCAGTTTAGGGATGAAAAAAATGCCTGCTAGAACAGTTTATTGTTTCTTACAAAAAAAAACTCGAGTTTGATACTCTATATTCGTGAATAAAACTAGTTATAACAGTAACTAGATGAATACTAGAATAAAAATAAATTACCCTTTCACATGTTCGAATGGTGTGCTTCTGCCAGAGTTATCATCATCGATAAAAGAGTTCATAGTTTTATGTTCTGAAAAAAAAAATTGTCATAATAATTGCAAGTATTCGACGACAACCGTATTTAGAAGCATTGCTCAAACCTAAATCTAGACAAGCATAGATTTTTTGACAGTTTTTAGTAAGTTTCAAAAACTTATGCTCGATGAACCGACGAAGTTGTGAAGGTCGCGGGAAGTTGGTGAATAGACACAGCTTAAATAGTTAACCCGGAAAGACCTCACTGTGGAAATGCTGACGTTGTTGATGTTAAATACAAAAAAACATACCTTCCATGTCTTCGAACAGCCGTTTAGAATCATGTAAACTTTGTCGTCTTCGTTTAGAGGAATCTGTAATAGCGTCAATCGATAACCGAGACCGTCGACCCACATCTTCAGCTTCAGCTAAACGATTCTGAAAATCCAATACAGATACATTATACATGACCTATAATATTCACCAATATTATAATGTTCTGCATGGCTAGGGCACTTCGCTACTGACCATCATGCCTGCTGATATGAAGAAAGAAAGAGACGGAGCACCTAAGAGCCAGCCAAAGTAAAGCGTTTTAGAAAATAAAGGTTTTTGGTCAGCTAATTGCTACACAGCCAGTTTTTGGTCACAGGTTTTACGATATAAGTAAGCTTCCTATTGTTATTTTTTCTTCTAATTCAACCTTAAAAAAATATATAGTAGGTCAGATTGTTGGTATTTAAATCTAGCTAGGTATAGTAGTCACAACGGATCTTTGTCCCTTTGAAGTATTTACGCAGTAAGAACCCATTTTTTGGTAATTGAAGCTAATTTTTCAGCACAAACAGTACATGCATAATCGTTTGCTGCACCTAACTCCAGAGGGATAAAGTTTCGTTGTGCGTATTGTACCATATTATCTTTTCTATACCCGCACCCTTTGTAATAAAATATTTATACACTTAGACAGTGACAGAGACCAAATGTTCTGAACCCCTGTTTTACCAGCAGTTACTCGCGACTTCGTCCACAAAAAAATAACCTAAACAAAAGCGGGGATAAGTAGCCCATGTGTTACGAACTATAATATATTCCAAGTTTCATCTAAATAGGACTTGAAACACACATCCAAACATCTAAACTTTGACATTTATAGTAGTAGTGGGATGATACATGCTCACTTTCCCAACTTTTAAAAGCTATAAAATGACTGTTACCTCTAAAGATTGCTTTGCAATTCTCAAATGTTCCAACTCCTCATTTAAAGTCTTTATCGTGTTTCTTGAAGCTTCACATTCGGCGTGTAAAGCTGCATACTTCTGACTCAAATTATTGCTTACTTTGTCATCCTCTTCCTTCTGTTTTTGTAGCCTGGTGGGAGACATGAACGATTAACAACCAAACAGGATTAAATAAATTGAAACTAACATTTTGAAATGTTTTAAAGTTCCGGTTTCAATAGCTTTAACAATAAATTATTAGAGATCCCAAACTAAGTAAAACCCAAGTAAAGATTGTATGATATGGACCGATACAAACGTTTGTTTGGAAAAAATGTTATATATTCTTGTCATTGCTCTATAAGCTAGGTACAGGTACAGGGGAAATAACCCTAACTACGTTAAACTATAAACTCACCTCATTATCATTCTGCTCTGAACTTCAGCGGTTTTTTCGTGTGTTTTGATATTGATCTCTAATCTAGAGCAGTCGAGACTTTTTACTTCTAACTCTTGCTTTACATCAACATTTTCCTTCGAAAGAGTTTGTACTTCTTGTTTTAACTTTTCCATGCAAGCCGTGGTTTCTTTCAAAGATTGTCGTAAAATGAGAATGTCTGAAGTCATCTTATCAATGTCAATGTTGTTCTGTTTGATAGTTGCACAAGACTTTTCTAATTCTGAAGCATACGACTCCGTTTCTGTGGTGATCATTTCATTCACGCTCTTTAGTTTTATGTTGTCGTCTTGTAAGTTTTTAACAGTGTTCATGAGCTCATTAACTTTAGCACTGTTATCATACAATGTCACTATTGTTTTCTCTTTCTTGGTTAATATATCTTTCAAATTACTGATTTCTTCAGACAAGGTCTGTATCAAACTCTCATTTTGAGTAGTTTCTTTTTGTGTGTTCTTCAACGTACTATTTAATTCATGTAGCGACGTTTTCAGGTTAATTATTTCGGCATCTTTCAGAGATAACTCTCCAGCGTTCTTGCAATTAACACTTTGTAATAGTACATTTTGTGAATGTAACTCGTTCAGCTGCTTTTCTTTTTCTGCCAAAGCTACCTTATAATCATTGATTTCTGAAGAATTATCGGCTTTTATCTTCTCTTTTTGATACTCGTTGATGAAGTGTTCTAGCAAACGTATTAGAACATGTATGTTTACTGGTTCAGTTATAGTAACTTTGTCAGGACTAATCATATTCAATTCTACCAGTTTCTGATACGTTTGTTTGATAATGTTTTTGTTATCTTCTTCTATCTTAATAATATCCAAGGTAACGGCATTGTTTATTTCACTAATCCTGTCATTTTCAACTTTAAGAAAATTGCATTCTTTTTCCTTTTCAGAAAGATTGTATTTTGTTCGCGTTAGAGTGTCACGTACACACGAGCAATCTTCAATTAGTTTATTCATATGACCTGTGATTTGTTCGAAGACTAGGACGCTGGACAAGTTAAAATTTTTATCTAAAATTGTAAAGAACTTGTCTTTTAACTCGTCCAATATTTTTGCGTATCCCTCCAAGTCTAGTAATGTCATATCGATTGGCTTAATAAGCCTTAAACTTTCTCTCAACTGTGTCACTACATTGGTGATAATGTTAAAGCTGTGGTCTTTTTTTTCCAAGTCCTTTTTAATATTGTCATAATCTGCATTCATGACACTTATTTTTGTTTGTAATGATGCATGTAATTCTTGATAATCATTTAGTTTGTTGACCAGATTTTCTACTTCATTACCATGTTTGGAAACTAAATTTTCATGTAGTAATTTCATAATTTCAATCATTCTCAAATTACCTGTTAGATTATCTATTTCTATGCCGGTTTTCTCAAGATAATAATGATAGCAGTCATTTTTATCGGCCATATACACATCAAATGTCCGTTCTTCTTGTATATCAGGCATATTGCATTTTTTGCTCTGAGGACTGCCAGGTAACGAGTCGCTAGCTAATTCAAAGTTCATACTTTCATCTGAATCCATCGACATATTGCTATGATCTAGATGATGTTTGATGGTTGCTACATCTTCAGTTAACACTTTACAATCTTCGCGGCCAGCGTGAATTTGGCTTTGTAAAGAGCAAATTTTATTATGCCTTGAATTGGGGTCAGAGTCGCTTAAACTCCTGTTTAGCTTAGCATGATTCTCATTACTATTTGTTTTGGAAATTAGGATATCATTAGTCATACTACTCAGAAGTACTCTTGATTTGTTATCTAATTCTAAAGCTTTACATTGAGCAAGTAACTTTAGGTTTTGTTGTTTTAATTGTTCTACTTCTTTATTAAGCTCATCAGCTTCAGATATATGCTCCATTACTTGTGTAGACAGTGAATCATTTTCTTCTTGTAAATCCTTTGCTTCTTTACACTTAGACTTCAAAATATCAGACATTTTTGATATTTCATTTACTTTATTCTTTAACTCTTGTTCCAATGCCTTCATTTTATAAGCCATTGCATCAGTTGAAGGCATTTCTAATATAAGATCATTATATTTTGTCTCAAGATCTTTTTTTTGTGTAGTAGCAATCGATAGTTGTTCGGTTAGAAATTCTAACTCTTTTAAAATAATTTCAGATTTCACATCATCAGTTAAACCACTTATTTTTATAGGGCTACTTTGCATATCTTTCACTTTCGATTCATTAACTACGACATATTTAGTAACTTCTTCTTTCAGTTTTATATTTTCTTTCACAAGCATTTCAAGTTTTGCTGACATCATCTCATTATTCTTTTTCAAAACATCAATTTGGTTGCGGAGCATATTTGGCTCTGCGAGTTGATCAACTGTTTGGAAATCAGTTTCGTTCAACACAGTCTGGGTCAAATCTAAACAAGTTTGGTTATATTCCACTAGGGTATTATCTGCAGTCATTAAACTGACATTTGTATCTAACATTAGTAGATCGCCATCGAAAGTTGATTCATTTCTGAGTTGACTGCTTGTTGTCGTATTTTCTAGTAAATTTGGCAAAGGAAATCCTTTAGAACTATTATCACAAAATGTTGAATTTTCGTTTAAGATGATCATCAGTTCGTTTAGTTGTTTTTTGAATTCAGGTATATCACGTTGGCATACATTATGGAACCTACTGTGGTGGTGTTGCAAGCCTTTCACTTGTGATTTTAAAGATTTATTTTCAGTGAATGTTGTTGCTGTTAGAATGGATAAGTTGGTACGATGGTTTAAAATTTTTTTTTGCAATTCTTGTGTTAGCTCTAGAAGTAACCGGACTTCCTCATTCATTTCATAACGTTCTATTGCCAAATCTTTGTTTACAATTTGTAATTGTTCCAAAATATTCATCAGCCTAATATTTTCGTCTTGGGTAGCTCGCAATTCTAGAACAAGTTGTTCACATTCTCGGCATGTGGTCGTAGACATGTTGTCATTTTGTTTTTGATCTAAAATTTCAATTATTCTATTGGAACAAATGCTAACCAAACTAGGCAGAGCGTTGTTTTCTAAGCGTTCACTTTTTTCACATTCAAGACTATGCGCTATATATGATTTTCTAGAGGTCTCTGTATTTATTTCCGCTGGCAGTAAATCGAACTGCATTTTATGTTCTAGACTCAGGTTCTCAAGTTTTTCGTTCTCAGATTGTAAAAACAGCATCTGTTCTTTCATTGACATGTCCAGATCGATGAATTGCTGTTTCCATTCTTTGACTTTAAGTTCCATACTCCCAATTTCAGTAGATTTGGTTTTAAGTTCTTCTTGTATTTGGCGTAACAGTTCGCTACTCTGTTTCAAATCGCTTTCTAGACTTTTGTTGTAACGTCTAAGTTCTTCCACATTACGCTTTAACTTGTAATTTTCATTTTCCATTGGGGACTGCAATGCAATATGATCTACTATTGCGTCAAGAATAAGTAGAACATTACTATGATCTTGAATGTGGCTCTTTTCAAACATAGAAGTAGCTTTAAATGATGAATTATTGTCTTTGATATTGTCTATAATATCAATTAGTTTTTCAATAATATTTTCGACGAACTGATCATGTATCTTTTGATTTTCTTGAAAAATATGTTCGGCCTGTGTTAACTCAATACATTTCTCTCGTAATTTGTCTTTTAGCTCAATTGATTGTTGTTTGCCAAGTGTGTTTTTGTCTTCTTGTGATTTTAATGCACAATTGAGGGTATTAGCTTCTATTTCTAGTTTTCTTATTTTTTGCAAAAGAACAACCTCGTTTTCTTTTAGTGAGCATATTATCAAATCTTTCTCTGAATATTCAGCACGCATATCTTTGATTTGTATCTTAAAGTTTTTCAAGTCGGTGTTTTTGTCACTTAACGATTGTTTTAATATTATAACTTCATTTTTTTGTTTGTTGTTATTTTGTATTAATTGTTTTATTTGACTTGTCAGCTTGGTAATGTATTTATTTAAATTTACAGTTTTTTCAGTGACTTTCGCTAACTTTGATGTATGATTCAGTTCAAGAACTGATATATCATTTTGTAGTTCGATATAATTATTTTTGACTTTATCTTTTTGTGTGACAGTTTCAACAGCAATATTTTTTAAAATATCAAGGTTGTCATTTAGGGTGTTATATACAACTACAAAGCTATCTAACACATCCGGTATTTCTTGAACGTTGCCAGTTAATATAGTTAATACGTCTTGTAATTTATTGACGGCAAGTTGAGCTTTAGCTAAAAAGTCTTGAAACTCTTCATTTTTAATGTTTAAACTATCTAATTGATCATTTTTAGCTTTGACATCTACTTCCAATATTGCTATCTTGTCCCTCGCTTCCAGGATTTGTTTTGCTAAACCTTCATTGTATGAATGCTCTTTTTCTTTCATGCATAGTCTTTCATTATCCTTTTTCAAATTTTCTATAAGAAGTGTCTGATCTTTACAAATAATTTCATATTCATTGCTTTTCTGTTCTACTTCAGTTATTTTTTTAATGAGTTCCTGTTCAATAAGTGCTAAGTCATTTTTTTCCCGTAATAACGTATTGATTGTCACCATGTTTTCGTTGGCTTGTTTTGTGGATTTGGATATTTCCTCATTCAAAACTTTAACTTTCAAACGAATTGAATCTTTGTCTTCCAATTCATTATTGTTTCGCAACTTTGATTTTAATAAATCAATTTCTTTTTTACTGTTCTCCAAGGCTAGTTTCAATGCTTGTATGATATTTTTTATGTTTTCATTGTTAGCAATAGTTTTATCTTCATTTGTCAACATGCTTTCTAAAACAGCGTCATTGTTTAACAAATGTTCTTTGTTGGTAAGCTTTATTTGCAACTCTTGTATGAGATTTTTATATGAATCCGTGTCGTTTTGAGCCAATTCCATATTTTGTTTCTGACTTTTTATTGTAATGTTTAATTCATTTACGGTGGATTGTAATAACTCATTTTCGTTGCTTACGTATTTCAGTTTATCTTTAAAACTATCGACTTGACTCAAAAGATCATAGTTTAATTTTTCCAAGCGCAGAATTTGTAGTTTTTGAGAATTGATATCAGTTTCGAGTTGTGATATAACTTGGTTCTTAGCTTCTAGTGTTTCATGCATATCTTTAACTATAATACTTTTGCGTTTGGAATGTTCACTGTTATCAGGACTAATATTGCTAACAATACTGTTTTCATTATCATTTACTGAAGAAATATCTCTCGATATGAAATGGATTATTTCACTATCTTTTGTATTTAATGGCAATTTACCTAAAAAAATTAAAAATTTCATAATTCTATAAAACTAATTTAATTATGCAATTTAGGGCGGCTTGCACCAGAATCGCTTAACGCGTTTAACTATTAAATAGTATTTAGCGAGTTGTCCAGTCATATAAATACGTCAGATTTAAATCTATTTAGCTGTTAAACACGTTTAGTGATTCTGGAGCAAGCCGCCCTTAGTGTCTAGACTGATTCCAGACAATATTCACGGATTCTTGATAAAACAAATCTGTCGTGAAACATACCAACGTCTGCTTGCTTTATTCTTTGATCTTCCAATAAGGAGATCAGTTCTTGTTCTCGTAATCTTGCTTTATTTTTTAGAGTTTCGTAGCTCACTTCCCAGTCTGTGAGTTTCGTATTAAACTCTTTACGCTGTTTTTCAAGTTCTTCTTTCTAATAAAAGTTAAATAAGTATTATGAATGTGAAACGTGATGATACACTGACCCCCTCTGTTATAAAAAGTGAGAGTAGACATGATATCATGTCTTGATTACCATAAATTATGTAATCAAGACATGATGTCTACTCTGAGTCTTTAGTGGGTTCCTTTCTTACCATGACTGAAGAAATGCTTTTGATATTTTCTTCCGTGTTATTTATTTTACTTTTAAGCAATTCAATCTCCAAATCTTTTTCTTTACTAATTGTCATAAGAGCTTCTATTTCATCTTGTAGCTCACTCTTTTTTGCAGTACTTTCTTCTATTTGCTTTATAAGTTCGACCTTAAAAAAAGCAGCAAATGAAGGTTTCGTTTCAATACAGGTATAAAATCAGTTTATTGACATAATAAATAGGTCATCAAGGTACTGAATCCGTAGGTCCCAGAACTAAATTAAACTGTATTTGAGGAACCAGTGGCTTCTTCATAAGAATTTTATAAATTTATGTCTTCACGAAATTAGATTATATTATAAAAAGGCAGAGAAAAATATCAATACACAGGCTTCTTGTTAGAATGGTTAGGAAAGTAGTTACAACTTTACAAACAAAAAATTGCGATGAGTTAAAAAAAAATTTTATACATTTCAATCATATAAGAGGCATTAAATTTTTCTTACCAAGTTTGGTGAGTACATCTTTTCTCTATCAGTCAATTCTAGGAGATCTTTTAACTCTTTCGCAGCTTGTTCGGCGTTCTGTCTTAGTACGCATGGAGGAGTTTTGCTGGTACCTTAAATTGTTTGAAAGCGTTATTTAACGAGCTCGTAAATATTGTAGGTATCATCATCATCATATCAGTGGATAGAAGTCCACTGCTGGACATAGGCATTGTAGGTATATACTTCTAAATAGGTGTGTAAATTCAACTGTTTTATATACGTTTTATGTTTTATTTAAATAATATATATTTATATATTTACCATGGCATTTATGATATGGCGAACATATTTTTACACTCGAACAGTCATCGTCGTCACTATCTATAAAGAAATTCTATATTAGCATATAAGTAAAATCCCGAAAATGCATTGAAAAATTAGACAAAGATTTACTTACCAAGTTCAATAATTTCGTCGCTGAAGTTAACCTTTTTGTCTTTAGGCGAAGAGGTCAAGGGCCTTGGCGGTTCCTCAGGTAAACTTGACAGGTAGACAGACTTGCTCGGGTTTTGAATCGGGATGAAGTCATTCTGTACCAAAGATGGGCTGAAAATAAGATTTGCATTTTCATGTTAGCTAGACTGGACCTGCTACTGTCCAAAACGTTATTTTTTAAAATTTTGGCAAAAGTTGAAAAAATAAAGATTTGGGGCACGTCCTTATGTAGACGTATTTTGTGACGTTATGTAATGTTATTGTTATAGGCAGAGGCTGCGTATCCACCAGAAATGTGCGATGGAGATAAATGGTGTGCAAGGAAAAAATAACCAATAGTGTCGCTTCTTTCGCCACATGGAGTGATACTTTTGATAGATTTATTCTTCGCACACCGCTCATTTGCCTCATACATCGCTGGTGGATACTGAGCTTTATCAGACAACCCTTCTGGTTTACAATAACTTATTCTCATACAAAAAATTCACGCTCACTGATGCTGTTTATAAATAAGTGCCCTTCTATTAATTAATTGGATTATACTTACTTATACTTCAAACATGGTGTGTTGAACTTTTGCACTTTAGGAACATCCTCTTCAATTGGATGCAATGTAGATATGGTTATTCGCCTTGGCTGTTGAAGCTTTCGTCGGGCTCCGCCCATCAGCTCTACATTCGGACGTTGACCAAAATTGAGAATAAAACGTTGCAAATTAGCTATCTGCTTCTGTAAGTCTTGCTGTAAATTAAGTTGAAATATGATTTTAAATATATTTACTAAAGTACTAGGTATGTACCAATTTTTTTTATGCTACGGGTGTAGGTGACCATATTTATTTTTCAAATTGTTGATGCTTGCATTGAAATTAGTCCTACCTCAACATTCTTCTTAGTTTCAAGAATGACCTCTAAGTTTTTTTTGCTCTCCAATTGGGATTGTAGCGATGACAATTCTTTAGTAAGCTTCTGTATCATAGTTGCGTCTGTGGCGACAGCATTCACTTCTGGTTTGTTCTTTATGATTTTAGCTCTAGTGGCAAACCTAAAACATTATTGGTCATATTCATATAGGTTGATGAAAGTTCCATTAGTTAAAATTAGGTCTTTGATAACCGCTACTTTTTCATACCAGTTGTACTAACATTGACGCCGAAGCAGTATTGATTTGGTATCGATATAAATTGTAGTGATATATTTTAAAATCAGTTCAGAGTTTTTGAGATGCACGGAACTGGTTTATGATACAGATTAGCACGAATCGGCTACAGCGCGCTACTTAGTAGCGCCGCGCGCCCCATTGAGCCGGCCGGAGCACCGGCAGTGCCGCCTGCCGGACGCAGCGAGAACCGAAACCAAATTCCGGTACTTGGAGCTTGAATTGCGGAAGTAGCTGCTGGAAGTAGTGTGAAAAAATAACGTTACTAACCGCTACGTAATGCGCTTTTGGTAATTACTTACTGTAAGGTTGAGATTGTTTCTTCCAAAGCGGCAGGAGTGATCGCGCATATGATACTGGTCTTAGCATTGCCACCAAGAGAGTTTTGCAGAATCCGGGTCAACTTGCTATCTCGGTAGTTTATAAATCTGAAATAATAAGGAAAACTACATTTGGCACTGGCTACTGGCAGTCATAGAATTGCGTTCCCAGCAACCTCGCAAAGCTTTTTACAAGGGACAACTTGTTTGCCCTGAGGTTTGTATCCTAAATTTGAATCGTAACACAAGCAGTTTTTTTCACAGATTTTCATTGAACAGTGTCAAAAACATTGCATTTGAGTGCAGCTTGAGTTTCGAATCAAATTAGTGAGAAACCATATTTTGTTCAATGGTTACTTTATCACGCGATCCCTGAACGCGGATCGCAAAACCACCATATTTCCTTATTATGGATCTTATTAGCGTGATAATACTGATAGTGTAACCACCGCCATTATTGTTACATACTTGATAGGGTCCTCTGACAGCTGCTTAATCACAAGAGCAAGTGATGTCAGGGATTTGTTGATGGCAGTGCCTTCCTTGAACCTCAGTCCAGTAGCACCAGTTTGTCCGGCACGTTCTGAGCCCGCCAAGTCTACGAGGTTCAGTTGTGACACATTTACACATCCCACTTGCTCATCTTCTTCAATGTGCTCTCGTGATTCAATGTTCTGTAAGTTAATTATGTGAATGGTCAAAGAACAAGCTAATGGGCTGATGTTATGTAGTTCCCTCTACCTATAACAAAGCAATACCTCGTCCATTGAGCAAGTCCATTATGCAAGTCGGACAAGCCCTGTGAGGCCATGCACTGCTATCATTCTGAGATGTAACACTTAGCAGTAAGTATATTACTAAATTATTACTGTAATTAATAACAATAAAATTTATATATTTAATAGGTAACTTAAGACAAGTGTGGGTTACTTATTAATGTGGGTGGGTATGTTAGAACGTAGGGTATGTATGTACCTATGTACTACACACTTGACTGTGACAAGAAAATAGGAATTATAAATATTAAAATAGCTATCAGAGAATTGTGTCATGTGATTAATTTTGAATTAACTTTTTTACTTACTATTTGGAAGATTGAGTGAGATCTACTACTGATTTCATTCATGTTTGTATAGGCAGTCTGTCTGTTGGCATTCCCCTGCAAACAATAAATACTTATTAATGCATGGAAAAGATGGTTTCTAGATTCTCTGCATATTATCTAATCAACATTAGAAAAAATAACCAAGGTATTTTAGTAGTTTTGGTCAGAATCCTGGAAATTACACATTTTTTAACATTTTTCAAACTTTTTTCATAGTAAAAAATAAACAAATTGCTAGTAGAGTAGATTTTATTAACTTGGAATAATACTATCAGTCAGATAATAGTGGATTGAGTCATAAGGGACCAGAATAATGTATTTATTACGAGAGTGATTTTTTTAATCCCTCGCTATGTTCAGGATTCTACTCTAGGATCCCTCGCGAACTAATATTAGTTACCACTCAGAGATATCACTTATGACATTTTTATTCATCTTTACTTATCGGTTATTGGATGTTGATAGTTGAGTGTGACTGTCAGTGTTTGATAAGAGTTAATACCTCTTTCATGGCTTCTAGAACTTCTTCTGGGGAAGCTGTTACTCTATCAGTGGCGCAGACTTTGAAGACATTAGCAAGTGTTAGTTGCATACTAACTGTCTTTTTCAGATCAAGAAGATCTCTTAGGGATTCATTATAGATTTCTATATATGAGACACTGTAAATAAATAGAAATTATATGTAATTATATTTCAGTTTGTTTAACAAATGTATGATTGATATTGGTGAAGGATTTCAAGACAATAATAGAGAATAAAAATGCCTATATTAGGTTATAAGCATGGTGGTTCTAATCTTACCTCACTACAAAGTCCCTCCCTGGTACATTTTTAATTATTTCAAAGAGGTTCATTACAGCTAAGGGAATAATTCCAGGGCATTCATCAGTTCCTGTCATTGTGTAAGTCTTTCCAGAGGAAGTTTGTCCATATGCAAAAATAGTTCCATTGAATCCAGCCACAGCGGCTTCGACAATCGGTTTGGCAACATCATTGTAAACATCTGATGTCTTAGTGTTCTCACAATAGACTTTGTCTGAAATAGGTTTCCAAATACATATTAGTAAGGATTATATTCAAAAACTTACATGAGTAAGCCGCCATCACAGTAATGATGATCCTGATAGGTACAGTATGCACAACGGATCACTATCCCTCTGAAGTTAGGTGCAACAAACAATAAATTGAACATGTAAAGCTGTGCGGAAAAATTCGATTACCTACCGTCAATTCGGCTTAAAATGGGTTCTGCGCAGATACAGGGACAAAGATCCGTTGTGACTACTATACCGTGATCGTGTAGGCATGTGTTTTGCTCTAATTCTATTTGAAATTGGGGGAATAATATCTGCATATACGTCGTATGAAAATCCATCAATTGTGTTTGTATGTGGAAACTTACCAAATGTAAATGTCGATCCGAAATCCCGTCCATTGCTGTCGATCTGGAAGAGTGTATTATTGTGTACACGCCACTGGTGCTGTTGTTTCTCCTCTATTTCGCGAGCTATCAGAGGCCTAACTTTGACAACTACTTTTATGTTGTCACTCATTTTGACGACTCATATTTTTTCTAAAACAACATAAATCGTCCCACACATAAATTGTTCACAACTTTGCTAACATAGGGCTCTGTATCAGAGTTTTATTTTACTTTCTTCGATAAATAAAACAAGAAATCATGAATAAAAAACACAAAAATAACCGACGTCCGATTTCAAACGAAAATTGGAATGGAATGATTTTTTTTTAATTTTTTCTGGCGCTGGATTCTGGTCTTTTTGCCAAGTCCTAAAGATGTTCACGCATTGATCTGTGGTTCACGCTACACCCTGCTGGCTGGGGGGCCGGGCATGACCTACTACTGAATATCGGGCGGGACTCATCAAGCGACTGTGTGCGGACCTCGCGCGGACCGACGACGACGCCGCCGCCGGGCCATGGGGCTTTATATTCTTTGGCCATGAGGCATCCTAAAGCCTAATATACATGTTGTCCCAACGTTGACGAGTGAAGACCGACGCCAACGTGCGGACGGCATGTTTGCCTTGCCTTGGCTTGTTAAAGGCAAATCAGTCGAGAATAGTATAGTCAGTACGCTAATGGGCGTTGTTGGGCGTTTTATACATAGGTTACTTCTGCAGAAATCCATAAAGATGTAGGTAATAAATATAAAAGTCAAATTTTCATAATTATTCGTGTTATTGTTATTGAATATAACAGTTTGGTGATACTATGTTATCATAACTGTCATAAAATAACAGTCAAATAGCAGGCATGGCTCACGGCACTCGTCTAGCAGGGCCTAAAAAACATCCTGTCATGCTAGGATGTCATCTGGTCATATATGCCAATGTCATCCTACTTGTTTGTGCTAATATCATTGTCAGATACCAAAATTGTCAAAACATAATATATAATTTTAATTTATTTTATAGGTTATAAAATGAATGAGGTTATGTTATGTTTTGGTAAGCGAAAGCAAGCTTCCGTCACATCACATCTGGCTGGCTACTTGCTTCTTTTCCTTTCTTCGTTTCGTCGTTCGTCCTTCTATTTCATGTGTGTTTTTTATTTTAAAACTAAATTAATGGTCCTTTCTTAGATCCAATCCAGCAACGTTTTTATGGTGGAGGATAGATAACTTCCTTTCGCCGTACCTACATGTTCCGTTCCGTTCCGTGTGAGAAGTTGGAATTGCCTTGTGGTTTACACCGTGTCTACTGAGTCCACCTTTAGTTCGTTGTTATTACAATGCAACATGACGACGTAAGTATTTCCGTTCCCCTAAATCATGAATGGTATTATATCCTATTGTTTCATAATTCTTATAACCTTTGTTTGTTTTAGGTCGTGTGGGCCATCATCAACAAAACTCATTGTTCACACAAAGTAACGTGAGTAATTTTTTACAACTAAAGTTCTTTCATTGATTTTTTGTTGTACCTAATCTTAATAGGTCACATAAATAAAGTATAATAATTTCAGCACAAAGACACAGCAATTCTGCAGAAATGAATACAACTTGACGGGATTGTGTAGTCGGGCCGCCTGTCCCCTTGCTAACAGTAAATATGCCACAGTTAGAGAAGAAAATGGTATTATTTACTTGTTTATGAAGACAGCAGAGAGGTATATATTTTACCTAAAGACCTGGACTGATAAGTATATGACACTACCCACAACTTCATATCTGTTTCCCCGATTTGATTAACAAAATTGAGATAGCAAACTAGTAATTTTAATCTCAATAAAAAAGGTGTAGCTTCTGGCACCCATGGATAAAGTACGTTGGTAGATGGGTACTAGTACTAGATGGGTAATATTTAAAATTAGTTCAGTAGTTCCAGAGATTACCTACTCCCTACAAACTAATTATAAAATCAAAACATTATATGTATTTAGGTACCTACTTTTTTATGGTAGTATGGTTACATAGGAAACTCTGTGCAAATAATAGCTTTCAGTTGTAAGATTGTTGGTGCAGAATATTATAATGCTTCTTGAACCAGAAGGTAATGTGCAGGACAGATCCCCTTCCATTTTAAATAAAATATAAATTCATGGTATTCATGACAAGCGTCATAGCTCAGTCGGTAATAGCTCTGCCTTCCGTGCTGTGGGTCGTGTGTTCGATCTCCACCAAGAACAAACATTTGTGCCTGGAAAACATAGATGTTTGTACTATGTCTGGGTGTTACTATGTATTATAAGTATGTATTTACAAAAAAAAAAGTATATAAGTATTCTATCAGCCATCTAGTTCCCATATTACAAGCATTGCTTAGTTTGGGACTAGAGGGTGTTGTGTGAAATGTCCATGAATATTTATTTATTTATTTATTTCACACAACACCCTCTAGTCCCAAACTATATAAATAATATAAATAAATATTCTTAAATAAATAACTTAGCAAAGCTTATAATATGGAAACTAGATTGCTGATAAGATAGCTACTTACATATTTTTTTTTGTAAATACGTACTTATAATACATAGAACAAACATCAGATCTATGTTTGTCACACACAAGTAGGTAATTGTTCTTGGTGGGAATCGAACCCACAGCATGGAACGCAGAGCTACTAACTGAGTTACCAACTGAGCTGTAATGTCCCAATGGAACAATAACATTGTTATGATCATAGGAAGTTGATAAAAGGCCCAAAATATTTTTTTTGGAAATCTATAGGGAATCTGGTCCACTGTTGGGCATACAAGGTGTATGCCCAACAGTGGACTGCTGATATAATACTTCTATAAGCTGATTATGATCATGATTATAATGCTGCAATTCCTTTCAGAGTGATGTTTCCAGCTAAGCAATGGGAAAAAGTGAAGCTATCAAGAAACTTTGAGAAGGCTATTCATCAGATAAATGAGAATCTACTTTATTGGCCGGGCTTTATAAAAGCAAAATGTAAACAAAGATTTGTTAAAATCACACAGTATCTTATACGGATGAGAAAACTGAAGCTTAGGAGAGTGTAAGTATGAGGCAGTTTCATGAGTTCCTATTTGTAATAAGTAAAAATGATAGATCAACAGCCACATATTAAAAGTCAAGGTAACATTGAAGCAAGTATCAATCTAAAAAATTAGATAGCATATTGACTCTGCATTGTATATCTATAGGTCTATAGGCATATGCCAATTTTGCCAAGTGGCAATTCATCCAACTTTACACAAAAAAAAATTAAATTTCAGGAAAGAGCTGGTTCCAATTCAGCGCAAGATAGAAAGACGTGAGAGGCGCAGGGAAGATAAAGCATTGGTCGCTGCTAGAATAGATAATGCTATTGAGAAGCAGCTTTTGGATAGGCTGAGGAAAGGCACTGTAAGTAACTAATCCTTCTTTATACATGTGACAATTTCTAGATGATTTTGACTCTATCTCGTTGTCACGCTATAAGGACTAGGCTGATACAAATAAACCTGGAACCAGCTGGAAGCGTAAGCTGGAATACTATATTTTGTGGAAGTTCTTTATTTCTTTTGCTCATAAAATCGAAAATATTAGAAAGAAAGAGAGAGAAAAATTTATGTGTATGTGTACCTTAGATTCTAGGGTACACATAGAGGAATTTTCCTTTCAGTTTTCGCTTTTTCTTTTCTAAGTCCTTGAAAAACATAGGTAAAATATTTGGTACCTCAATAGATTAAAAATATTCAACATAAACTCTAGTATACCTCGGTGCTGTGGCGTCACGGCTTAATAGCGCTCGGTAGCTATTTATTTAGTATTTATTTATTCAGCCTTAACAGTAACATTACAGAATTAGTATCTACAGGAAGTAGGTACATCTAAACCGTCACTACCGTCGGTGAAAGTGGAGTGGAAGTCTTTCTGCATATTCAAGGGGACCTGTAATGCTATGATATAGGTCTCGTTAGCACGCCGGTTGTTCAAAGGTAAAATACTATTAAAATAACTTTTGTTTTCAGTACAATGACATTTACAACTTCCCCCAAATGGCGTTTGATGCTGCCCTCAAAGCGGAAGAGATATCCGATGAAAGCGAGAGCGAGAGGGAAGATGAACCGGAGGTAGAAAGAGAAATGGAGCCAGAGTTAGAAAGAGAGTTGCGAAGGGTCGAAGATGCAGACGAGTTTATTGAAGCAGACACCGATATGGACAGTGACGAGGTAAAGAGTCTGGGGCACGACGTTTTTCGTGACTTAGTGCATGCAATGTTGATTTTTGTAAATTTTTCAAAAGTCACCCTGCAATATTTTTTTGTCTATTCTATCAAGATTCTATCCCCATACTTCAAGGTAGTTTTTAAGATCACTAGCACGTTCAGAGTAGAACATTTTTTTCATGGGGAATTTGTCGAAAATTGGGCATGGCCATCTGAAAAGTAAAAATATTTAGTTCACTATAAAGGTCAAAAACCAAATTATGATGTGGAAATAATATAAAAAATGGCCTAATGTCTAATGTGGGCAATGTGGCCTACATGTCATTAAATTTTTTGACCACTATAAATGGGCCACCTGTATAAAAACAAAAGCATAAATAGGTACTACACACAGGTACACACAGGTAGGTAAGTGTTACATTTTCTTCAATGTTATTTTCAGGAAAGTGAGTCCGGAAGAAAAGAAGATGTTGATGTTGACAGCAACTTCGAATCTGAGACATCTGATATTGAGGTAAGGGCTTGCACCTATAATACTGGGTGTCGCAGATCTAGTATTTTATGCCAGGAGCTAATAATTTTCTACACTAGAATAACAACAATGTTCTACGACGTTTGTGAGCTCAATGATTTTAACCCCCAATTAATAAAAGAGAGGTTATTAAGTTGTACTAGCACAGAATATTTGTACAAATATTAGGCTTAAGTATCTTGTAATAATTCATACTTGGTAATTAGGTAGGTAGTTAGTAATCGATTGGTAGGTACCTACTGAAGTTGGTAATCAGTTCCAAAAATATGAATAGTGAGGAAAAATGGCGGGTTTTCCTAGTAGGTATAAAAAACTAGAAAAACCGACTTCAATTCGACTACCGGCATATTTTTTTCAGTTATTTTTATTTATAGGCCAAACCACTGAACCGATTTTGATGAAAATTAAATGGGACGAACCTGGACCATACTTTCAGATAAAAAAAAATCAAATCAGTTTATAAATGACGGAATGCTGAGGTAACAAACATAAAAAAAAACATACACCTGAATTGAGAACCTCGTCCTTTTTTGAAGTCGGTTAAAAAGGTAGTAAAGGCTAAATTGGTTAGACGCATAACCACTGCATCAACGGCATCATGATAGCGTTTTTTTTTTGATGACCTCTACTAGTAAGCCAGAGCTGGTGGGGATTATGATACAAATAAAATAAAGTACCTATTATCATGTTAAATGTTTCCAAAATTGTTCAGTCGACTGAACAGGTAGGTACATTGGTTGATGTCTGTCGTAAGAAGTAAGCAGTAAAAGAACTTTAAAAATATTTTAATATTTTTTAGGACATGGCTGAAACGGTGTCAAGAAAGAAGCCGCGAGTCGAGATCGAGTACGAGACGGAGCCTGTTGCAAGCATTTCCAAGAAGAAAATAAAGCATTAATATACTTTGAAACCCTGTTTTATTATGCCTGCCCTGCCTTATTTCGTTGTAGTGTAACGGTTAATTTTTGGCGCAATGAGGTAAATATGTACCTACATTTTGGGATAAGTATTCAGCTATTTGTGTGTAAGTAAGTTTAGGTCATTACTGTGGTAGGTATTTGTTTCAGTTTCCTCATTGAGAACCTACTTCCATACAAAACTATATATAGGATTCGGAATCAAATTGTTAACGTTATTCTGTAGTGGTCCGTATTTAAAAGTGTACGTGTTAAGTTGTACCTACGTCGTCAAAATAATATTAAATACCTACTAATTTTATTATAGCATAGCAATTACATTGTAAACATCCAAGATGAAATTATTGTGGTCTCTGTGCATCCTTTGCTTAGTAATCGTCGTAGTGAGTGCTGATGGTAAGTACCTTTTTCAATAGATTTTTACTAACCGTTTTTTGTACTGACGTATTACAAAAGTTTAAACTTTTGTTAGACTTCCCCACAAATGATTATAATGATTACTAATGAAGGTCCACAACACCAGTTTTAAAGCTTGTTGTATTTCAGGTGCTGAAACTACAACCACACTGAAACCCATTGGTGTAGATACATCTGGTCAGTAATATCATAGATAATATAAACTATAGTAATATTATTGTCGCAGACTTTCATAAAGATCCTAGGTTGGTTGGTGGGAAATGTTTTAGCGGCAAGCGGTAAATCCTCTTTATCTCGTCATTTAATTTATTTTAGTATTTGTGCAAAATGATTAATGATATAAACTTTTTTGCTTTATATAAAATAGGCATCGTTGGCCCCCCAACTGCTCTATTTGAATGGCTGGACATATCATCGTAGAGAATTCCATTATAAGTTTATACTTTCATTGCACTTCCCCGCTAATGATTACTCGTAATTTATTAAAAAAAAAAAAAAATGAGTATGCACAACGCATCAGTTTAAAACCTTGTTGTATTTCAGGTAAAACCACACTCAAAATAGAATCTGCTAGCAGAGCTACATCTGGTGAGTACTAATACCAACACTGTCGTATCGTGTCATAGACGTATAGATTGTTTTATAGATTACTAGCAATTACCCGCGACTTCGTACGCGTCTAGTTTCCGTGTACATTATATTATCTGTGCGTGTACCGAGCGGATACTTCTTTGAGAAACTTGACATTACACACCTCATTACACCGAACTCGTACCTACTGGAATGTCAAACGCTAGTCGTTAGACCAAAGAGGTAGTACTACGCCCTGTCAAACTGACGTGACATGACATGACAATGAAATCCTCTTGCCAATTGGCGCTGCTAATCCTTTTCGTTCATTTTATCCTGTAGATCCTGTTAATTATTCGGGATAAAAAGTAGCCTATATGTTAATCCACGTTACGAACTACATATATGCCAAGTTTCATCCAAGTTGGTTCAGTAGTTTTGACGTGATTGAAACACAAACATCCAAACATCCAAACATCCAAACATCTAAACATCCAAACATCTAAACTTTCGCATTTATAATATTAGTAGGATATAGGTTGTTTAGTAGAAAATGCATAAAGCTGTATGCCCTCGTTTTGTCTACTGTCATAATTTTTAATAGTTGTGCAATAATGTTTAAATAATAACAATAATTATAAAAAGTTTAAACTTTCGTTGTACTTTCCCACTGATGAGTATCCACACGCACCAGTTTAAAAGCTTGTTTTATTTCAGCCTCTGAAACTTCCACAACCAAAGTAGAAGCCGCTGACGCAGATGCATCTGGTGAGTAATAACAGCACTATCGTATCGTATCGCAGACCTACAGGTTGATTGGTAGAAAAGGCATTCTTCTTCTCTTCTATATGGCCTCTGTCCGTCCGTCATTTCGACAGACAATTTTGCCAGTGTCAAGTGGATTATTTGAAATAAGTTTAGTCAAGTCGTGTCATACGTCAAGTCACTTTTTGTGAAGTTAAAAAACGAGCCTCTGTTTGCTGTCATGTCAAAGCTATTTTTTTTTATAAATCAAATTAATTAATTTCAGCGACCGGTGGCCAAGGATTTTTGAAAAGTTGCAGCCTCGGCATGTTTGTAGTTATCAGCATTCTAGCTGTAACTAACTATTCTTTTTAAATTATTATGTCATGTGTGTGTATAGAATGTGAAAATACGTCATCTCAGAAAGCACGTACACTGAGGATATGGTATTTGTAGCACTGTATAGCGTAGTCCATCACTATGAAAGTATGCACACATTTTGATGAGCTTTTGTTTTTCATATCTCTACTTATTCACTGTTCTTAGAATTTTGACGTAATCTTTGATGTTATTGGTCAACAAATTATGTAGTAACACTTTTTTAATTGTATTCAATGTTCTGTCTCTCGTGTGTGCGCATGCGCGGTGCAATGTTTGTATTGTACCTAAGTGTAGCTTAGACTAGAGATTTTAATGCTAATAATAAACTCGATGTAGGTACCTGCTTCTACCTAGTTATTATAAGATGAGTAGGTAGTTATGAGAGAAACAGGCGACAGTGTGATCCAATAAATTGTTTTCTTCAAATCGTAATTGTTTTTCTTGTCTGAAGTAACATTTATCTAATTCTGATCGATTGGTGCTACTTAGGAAATTATTAGGTAGGTAGTAAACGTGTGAAAGAAGTAAATTCAAAAATCTTTACTTAGGAGGTACCTAGGTACTCGTCCGCAGTTTGGAAGAAACCTATTCAATTTATATTTTATCTTATTCAAATTTTTTCAATATTTTTTAATTATATTACAATTTAAAATAATAAACGCGACTATTTGTATGGAGATCACTGAAGATTCTCCATACAAAAAATGCAGTAAAAGCCTTATTACACTATTCAATCTCAAGTCAGTCTTACTGACAGTGATGTGATGTGACGTGACGAGTTGAATTATTTCGAACTCGAATTAATTTAGTTAAACTGAACCTTGACTCGAGCTGCCAATTGTGTTGACTCAACTAAGTCCGTATGCAACGTAAGTGGTTAGAGAAATTGGTGCTAGATTTTCACTTGCATGACTTTATATGCATGCAAATCCTCGATACGAGTCAACTCAAATTACTTGAGTTCGAAATAACTCAACTCGTCACGTTACATCACTAGCAGTAAGCATGACTTGAGATGGCATAGTTTAATAAGGCTTTAAACGTAAACTTCTTGGTAAACAAGTTCACAAAAGGTGTGCTACGAACGAGCTACGGCGAACGCTACGACATAACATGCGGCTGCGGAATAGCTACGAGATCGTAGCTATTGCCCGTAGCTAGAGTGTTTGTAGAGGTTTGCTACGGATTCGGGGTCTAGCTAGTCAATGTTTTTTGGTATGTAATGTACTACTGCACAACACAATTTACTAGAATGTTTACTGAGATAAACTAAGTACAATGATTTTTGAAAAGGTACTTTTCTTGGGTGAATGCCTTAGGGGCAGAAAAAATAAACGTAGGTACCTAATGTAATGTAGGTGTACATAATATGTTAACATTCTTTTGCGAGAGTAATAGAACAAGCAAATGGCCCACCTGATGTTAAGCAGTAACCTCTGCCTATAACGATGCATTGCCTCAACGAGCATAATGTTTTGTGGACATCTCCTTTGAGGCATCACATTGTGTACATTCCACTGAGTCAAAAGGTAATGTTTTACATCGGCACAACACCTTACCAATCTATTCGAGTTACTCTTATCTCGAATAAGCAAAAAATCTTTACTGCGAAGTATCACAGCGCAGTGTATCCGATAACCTACTATTGATAAAATTCGTGCCGACTCTGTTCGATAAATAACCATAGCGCTGCCCCGTAAATTCACCAGAGTCCACTAAATAGGGATTATGGTAGTTAAAACGCGATAGAACCACGCAAACCACAGTCGTTCACTCCCACCGGGTCATCTGAACTGAATGTTATAACTTTTTAGTGCAAAACATATTTGAGCATTCCAGTTTATTTGCCGGTCTGTAAACGGCTCTTCTCGATGGTCAATAAAACTCGCCGGTACGTAGGTATAGGTACTTACCTCAAAGTTCAAAGTCAATAAAAGAAACTAAAAAATAAAAAACAAATTCCAGGGATTAAAATATCTAAAAACCTACTGATACAAAAGTACTTGGTACTAATTAGGTAGGTATTACCTACCGCTATATCGCAAGGTAAAGTTATGATTATGATATCAGCGACTGCACCTACTTAGTACTTACTAATAATAAAAACACATTGAAATCTTCAAAAAATTGCGAGGCGCGTTAGTTTTAGGTACCTACCTCTTACTCACAAATAATAATGCAGCCTGTATAGAGGTCAAGCCATATTTCAGAAAGGTCAACTCCAGTCCTATATATATTCCCAGGAGTGTTCTCGTAAACAGAACAAATAGAAATTATTCTCCAAAGGGAGCTTCATCGTCACAAGGGGACGTCATTATGTATGTAAATACGTATTTCCCTCAGCATTCCCGAGAGAAGGGTTTGGTCTTGCCAGCTATTTTTCTTCCATTTTATTTATTAGGGTACAAAGTTAGACCTACTGCTTTGGTGGCAGCTTAATGTGGATGTTAAGGTCAGCTTGACGCTTCATAAAGATAACTATTTGAGGTCATAAAGTTCGATGATGTAGATAACCTACCATAATATTTAAGTAAGTAGGTATAGGTTCCCCCAATAGATCACTCGGGCTGCGCGGGCACTTCAGGCCTAGGTATGCGCACCCTTTTCTTAGAATTTTAATAGTTTTGTTGTTCAAGTAAAACTAGTAACTAGCTAGATCGTGGTATCGATGCGTTTTGCAAAGTTTATCTCAGCCATAGTAGAAAAATGTTTCTTTGCGTGGTTTTTTGGGGATAACGCGCGATCTCGTTTGGGGCGAACTACTAGTTTGGGTACTGTGTCTAGATCAAAGATGGGTTACTTAGTTCTTTTAGTCCCGCGTTACATGGGTAAATTAAATCTACTTCACACAAGAAGCTCCATTGCAAATGGTTTTCATATAGGTACCTACCTAACTGAAAAAGTAGGTAGGTAGCAATAAATAAAAGGTCCGAATCTACAGAGCACTCGTCGAAAAATAAACAAGCAAGGTGTTATTCCCTTTCATTTTTATTTATTACTTGTAAATGTGATTCGTAGTTTTTGTATGGAGGAAAACAGTTTCGATTCATCCGCTAGTCGAAAACTATTTTTCTCCATGCAAAAACTGCGAGCTACTTTTGGCGAATGAACAAAATAAAACTCACGACTACGGGCTTGGAATAATCGTCGAATACGGAGCGTAGCGAGGGAGGGCGCGGGGGCGAGGAGATCACTTGTTTTAAATGATGCTCTAGCATTGATCACGGGCTCTTGACCTACATTCACCTTGCAGGCTCTGATATAAATAAGCTGGGAGCTTAACCAGGCGGGTGATTTATAGTTCAATGTTACTTTACCGAGTTCTAATGGGGGTAATGTGAACAGGAATTTACGCCTAAGAATAATCCGAGGATTGGTTCGGAGAAGGCTAACAGAACTACGATTAGGCCCATCAGAGGCCTATAATTTTGTTTAGGTATAGGCTGTAAATGTAGGCCTTCCTGCGGCAAGATGGGCGGACGATATCACTGATATCGCGGGCAAAAATTGGATGAGACTGGCGCGGGCTCGTGAGAGATGGTACAAAAAGAGAGAGGCCTATACTCAGCAGTGGGTGAAGTCAGGCTGTGGATGATGATGATAGGCTGTACTTATCCGTTACAAAACATAAACTATGTTAAAAAAAAGCCAAGCTAATTCAAATAATGTCAGAGTTAACAACGTCGTCGCCGATAAAAGAAATGAGATCAGAAACGGGTGCCAAGTTCCAAACCAACTTGTTAAATTGCAGCTAAATGATTTAATATGTGTAATTCCAAATCACAATCTAAAAATGTGTATAGTGCCTATTTTATGTTTCATGTAAATCGGTCCAGCCGCTGGGGAGTTATAGGATTAGAAAGGAATTACTTAGACACGTATTTCTCAGACCTTTATCTCATCGATAACATAACTTGGCATTTATACTTTGATTTTAAAAACTTTATTCGTTACTTAATCGACTTGAGTAGGTATGTTGCAGATTGTACCTTACTTTTCGGTCCATATCCATACCGATTTAAGTTGGAAAAAATTACTACAGTGAATTTAGGATCATGTAGAAACGTAAATTCAGTGGAAGTATATTATTCGATTTATTTTGTATCAGGGCTGATTTATATTGCAACTTTACTTTCAGTGATTTTATATTTTCAAAATGTTGAAATGTGCGAGCAAGAAGTGGTTTGACGTAACCCGCCGTATCAAATAAATAAATAATAAGTAATGGTGACACATAAATTAGATGACCTAAGTTGTTCCCATTATAAGTCTGATATAGGTACCTATAAGTAGTGGTAGGTACTTATAAATAAACACTGACATAATATGCGTAGGGTTTTCCAACCATGCATAACAATTTCCTTATTTATTTAGGTACTAACTGAATAAAAAAAATGCGTCAGGAGGACAGAGGCTCCACTAAAAATAGCACCTCGGCGCGTATGATTTCAAACAGCGATTAGTGGGTCACCTTCAATAACAAACGCTAGAAAATGAAAACTATTATACTTAGATCGTAAATAGGAAATTACAGCCTCGACCGGTGCGCGTAATTCTCACTTGTCTTCGTATTTACTGTCAATATCGAAGGCGACAATGTTGCTCTAGCGACTCTATTTGACGATGTCCGCGCCAGAACTATTCTAAGGGCGTCTTGCACCAGAATCACTAAACGTATTTAACAGTTAAATAGATTTAAATCTGACGTATTTGTATGACTTGACAACTCGCTAAATACTATTTAAGAGATAAACGCGTTTAGCGATTCTGGTGCAAGCCGCCCTTAATCAATGTGTTGGTACCACTGAAGTAAATGATTCAACTTTATTAGGTATGTCTAAGTACCGTACCTACAAAGATAATAGGATATTATTCTACTGATTTCGATGTGCACATGGAACAAAAAAAAGTAAAACGTGAATTCAAATAAAGGCAGGAAGATAGTCAAATCTGCTGTTCATAACTTCGTAGACGATGAAGTTTGGATCGACGCAATCACGCTGTTTCACTATCTTCAGCGGAGTTTCGTTTTGTTTAATTAGAATCAGCAGAATAAATAAGGTAAACGAGTTAACATATAATTTTTATTTTAAAATAAGTATTGTACTTATCTAGCTAATTAGTACCGACGAGGAAATCCGTAGAAAAACCGTTATTTCTGGAATTCTATGCTGGTTGATATGATGATAATGATTGTAGTAAGCACCTAATAATTATACTACTTTTTATCCAACCATGTAGGTAATTTGTTCGTTGAATTAAAGAAATGTCGAAGTTTAACCAAACAATGAGAGGAAAAGTGAGTAGGTTGGTATTCGAATGAAAGGGAATTCGTCTTCACAACGTCAAAGAAAGGCACAGTTCGGAGGCGTTGAGTAGGTACTTACACAGGTCCTTTTCGCCCTTTGTATAAGTTCTTATAATTAACTTGGAGGACGTAGCCGTCTTCAGACTTTCCTGATTGTTATCACACAAGTTTGAGAGGTGGTCGAGATAAGATCAAAGATTTGAAAAAAAACCGTGTGCTGTGAACCTACCTACATTATAATGTAAGTATAACAAATGCAATGCTGTGAATGCACTAAATTCTGTCACTAAAATACCTACCTACCTAATAACTGTTTTACTTTTGGTTTCATATTTTTTCTGGATCTTTTTCGTCCCACTGCTGGGCAAAGGTCTCCCCCAAAGACTTCCAATACTCTCTCTTCTGGGCTTCCTCACACCATCTCTTTTCAAAGGCGTCCAGGTCCTACCAAAAATTTTAGAGCTGAACACTAAAATTGTTGGTAGGTATATGAAACCAAATGCATAATACCTTAGCTTATCCTTATTTTATTTGATAAGATTTTATAAATACGTTTGGACCAAGTCAAAAAATAAATCGAAAATTGTTTTTAAAATTATAAAGTTTTACAACCTGTGTTAGAACTTAGAAGAGAAATAATAAGTAATTGAAATCATTCAAAGATAACTAATACAAATCAAGCATATTGAACGTAGGTGCCTAAGATAGTAGGTACATCCAAAAGTATTGAATATTTTTTTTAGTGATTCATCCGTAAACTACTCACCAGAGTCAAAATAAATGACCGTTATGTGGTGTGTGTGAGTCATCATTTCGTAACGTGGAGTTGAGATTGAGATGTGTGTTAGGTTCTTTCCCGCGTGGGTGTGCTGTAACGATTTGCTACCTATGTGTTTAGCTAATATGTTTATGTGTGAGTAAAGTTGTCAGTACCTACTCAGATAAGATAAACAGTTTCTTGGCACTGCAAGCACTTATTATTTGTTATGAGCTTACCTATCTAATCCTTGTCTGCATTAGAATATTTCTTATCACTTTAGCACTTAGGTTACCTAGGTTAAATAACGATTCAAAGAATAAATAATTGTAATGACGTAGACCAAAAGACGGATACCTACCTACCTAACTCAATATTTTGTACTTTACGCTTGTGCTGATATTTTATCTACCTACACGCACATAATTTTTTTGCGGATCACGTTTCTCCACAACTGGGTTAACATCAAATCCCTACGATACTTCTACAAAACATACCTCTTCGGTCCAAAATTAAGTTTGAGCCAAAGGCTATTTTAAGTTTACTTTGATTTATAAGTATACCCTGTATACCCCATGTTTAAATAATCTGACTACTGACTGACTGTACTGTACCTACGTGGACTGTACCTACTGTTATAATGTAAGGTACTGTATGGTAGTTTTTTTGGTGGTTTGCAAAAACTGTGGTAAAATCCTGTGCACTACCTAGAAAACACAAATATGTACTACTTAGGCATGTCTCGATAAAGTACCTACTAGCAGTTCCTCTACAAATAAATAATGGTCGATTAAACCTACGTTTTTTTAAATAATTAGGTGGGCCACTGATTGAAGTACTTAGCTTTAGGTGGTGATGAAGTAGGTAATGTAAATAAATACATTCGTAGTCTAGGTAAATAACCTGCGTTGGTAAATACCCAGATCTTCGCTATATGCACTATAAGTCTACACTGTGTACATTTATAACTTTCCTCATAAATCAAGAAAGAGCGCAAGAGGCGCACATTCATAAAAATAATTATTATTTGCCAAAGTGCATCGTGTATTTTGCATTTGCAAAATATGAAAAATCTTGTAATTTGCCTCGGCCTTGTGTTTGTTCTTATCAGCTTCATTGGATTAGTGCCGGGTAAGTACATAAGTACATTAAGTACCTACTTTATAGACTAATAATTGTGCAGCAAAACGAGCAAATGCGGCTTCTCTCACTTATCAAACTACGAGTAAGTAGGTATGTAGAGAAATCCCAACTCGACCTATCGCTATTCTGTGGAGAAAAGCGAAGGATTTTTTGAATTCATAACTTAAAAAAACTAGAAAAACCGACTTCAATTCGACTACTGGCTTCATCATCTGATGATGATGATGATGATAGCAGTTCATTAGGAGTGTTTTAGTGACCATAAACACCACTAAAAGTCACAGGAAAGCAAAATACGCAATTTCGTGCACGTGGATGGCATATTTTTTTCCAGTTATTTCTATTTTTAAGCCAAACTACTGAACCGATTTTGGTGAAAATTAAATGGGACCAACCTGGGAAGTACCTAGATAAAAAAAAATTTGAAATCGGTTCATAAATGACGGAGATCTGAGGTAACAAACATTAAAAAAAAATAACCGAATTGAAAACCTCCATTTTTGAAGTCAGTTAAAAAGTCTATTTGGTTTTTGGTCCCCAGTTTTCTATATTCTAAGTCCCCAGGTAATTTTCCCATAGCCCTTTGTGTGATTTAACATCATTGTATGATGCCTACAGGTACCGATGGAGCTACTAAGAGAAGCGGTGTATGCATTCAAGATTGTAACGACCTTTGCCAGCTCCGAGGGAAAAATGCAGGGACTTGCCTCCATGGGTTGTGTCGGTGCTTTTCTACAATTAAAATATAAATATCTACCTTGTAACTCGAGCGGTAGAGCTTCGTCATGGAATAGAAAGACTACAGAACAACTACAGTTCCCAAGAACGCGCTGCTGCAAGTCACTCCCTGTGCCTGTAATACACATTACACATGCGTTTAGTTTTTCTGGTCCGTGGATACACTGTGCGGTATCGCGGCTGGGGTCGTGGGTCCATAGTTAGAGACTACGTAGAGACGTTCTTAAGAGTGTGTAAATGCTGCCTAAGAGCCAATTTGCACACTCATCATTTACGTAGGTACTTAACTTACCTACTAGGTGCTAGGTACATACGCGAAGCAAGTAGCAGTGGAGTTACACTGCGCGGTAGCGAAGATGGACGGCTCGACATGCGACAGCCGCCGCCGGCGCAGACGCTGGATCCGCGCAGCTTAAATATACCTAAACTCATTTGTTGGTATACTTAGTACCTTATTAACTTCTGTGAAGAATTGCGAAGGTGTTTATTTCAAATTGAACATCCGATTTATTATACCGACATAATGACAATGTTGTAGGTTATCTGTTGAATATTGAATACCTACTACCAGTTGCTGCTAATATGCAGCGAGAATGTTTATTGTTATTATACATCCAAGATTATTTCTGTGCTATGACTCACTCTTTTTTAGTCAGCAGTGTTTCATCTCAATTTCATAGTGCAAAGATATTCGCATCTAGGCGGTTGTGCAGTCGTGATTTAAAGTATTACCTAATTCTTAAAGAACAACTGTGACGAACATTAAAGTGAATAATTCCGGTAAGTAAAATAAAAAAAAACAATAATTGCAGGTGTACTTTTCATTATACTAGTACCTAGTTCAGGCGTCCCTGTAACCAAGCGTGGTATTTTGAAGACCTCCCCCCTCCTTGAACGGGTCACGTAGCATGGGTACGTTCCCTTAGGTAGGTATAATTAACCCACTGGTTTGTTTCTTACCTATTTCATGCAAAAGCCATATAAAACTTGAGTTTTAGTTATTTTTTATTTTAGTCATAAGTAATTTAATTGTGAAGTTTAATAATTTTAAATAGGTAGGTAAAAAAAAAATATTTAATAAAAAAATTACATTATCCCGTTAACCCTTTCACTTTTTATGAAAAATATTATTGTCATTGATGAAGAATTAAGAAAGTTAACTACTGATAAACTCTTTACAGATGTCTTTGATGAGGAAGCTAATAGATTGTCTACAAGAGCTGAAGACTATTGACTACACTGATACTTCTAAAGCTCAAGTGCGGTCGAACAAGAACAAAGCTGAGAACGCACTTAACCTAATATACCACATTGGCCTGAAAAAAGAAAGCTTCACAACTGAAGAAAAGGGAATCATCGGAAATTTATTAGCTGATACCATAGAATGTTTCCAAATGAACATCGAGAGCACAGCCAACGCCTACCGAACTAGACTGAGCAATTCCGTTCTTAAAAAGAGGTCAGCAGTTCAGTTCCTGATTGATAACTTCTCCCAGTTTCCAGTTGGGAATTCAACTTTGGCTGATAAGTTTCGGGAAGTAAATATTAATGAAAGCGTTGAGATACTCGACGATATTATTGACAAGTGGCATGATATGACAGATTCTGACGAGGGCTCAAGTGACAGAGAAAGCGCTGGTGCTACGAAAGTGCCACAATCTCATACCTGGTGGTTGAAGTAAGTTATCTGTAAAATCTAAAGATGAATTTCCTTTCCAATTTAGCAGATTCTATTCCCGTGGTTGGTCACGTTAAGGGAATCGTCCATTATGCAGTTGGAGATTCTGAAGGCGGGAACAAAGCCATGTACCAAGCCACCAGAACTTCAGCAGTTTTAGGGGCTGGTGCTGTTGGATCTCTTGCTGGTCCTGGAGGAGCTGCAGTAGCTGCTATGTATGCTGGTGCAATTACGGACAGTGTTGCTTCCGTAGCCATGGACGAACCACAAGGATTAGTCAAAGGGTGTAAAAGTATAGCAGAAGATCTGAAAGAAGGAAAAAATGCATTGGGTTCAATAGCAAGTACAAGTTTTCAAGTGGGAATGGATGGATTGGGTGGTTTAGGAATGGGTGGGGTTTCTAGTGCAGCGAGTCAAGTTTCCGAAAAAACTATTGCGAAAGGTGTGGAAAATATTGCGAAGAGTACTGTCAAGACTGTTGGCGAAAAGACCATTCAGAAAACTGTGAAGATGACGGGAGAAGAAGTGGTAAAGACGGTGACGAAGAGTGTTACGGAAAAGGCAGTGAAGAAGGTTATAGAAACAGCAGCGGTTCAAGCGGAGATTGCTTTGGTGTCGACTCATGTTTATATGAAAGCTGATGAAAGTACGAAAGAAGAAGAAATAAAAAAACGCGATAAAGAGGAACGTGATAGAGAAGAAAGACAAAGACGTGATGGAGAACGGCGTGCGAGAGAAGAAAGAGAACGACATGAGAGAGAAGAAAGACAAAATCGTGATAGAGAAAGAGAACAACGTGCTAGAGACCAACAGCAACTCCGAAATAGGGAACAACAGAAGCGTAATGGTACTCCTGAAAGAAACTCTGGATCCTCCCAACCACCACAAAGGAATAAAGATAATAATAATCAGTCTGGAGATAATAAAACAAATTTCTTTGATATTTTTATGAAGATTTTGGAAGATATATTAATAATTATCTTTGCTGATGCAGAAACAACCACAAGAACCAATATTTCTAAAATTTTTAAAAGACTTTTACAAGGACAAGTTGATTATTTGGAAAAAATAATCAAAAGATTACTAAAAGATGAAATTTTGGAAGAAGTACTAGCATTAGTAATTAGAATATTTTCTCAACATTTCCCTGAAAGTATATCATTCCCAAACTTTCTAAGTTTGATGGAATTCGTCGCGGTTTATATCAAAGAAGAAATAGACTACCGTACTGAGGTCTTCAGAATGGCTGAGAAGATATCGTGGGAAAGTGATAGATCTATTCCAAAGATGAAATCCAAAGACCTCAGAGTTATAATTGTTTCGACCATTATGAACTTAGCTGATATTGTCAGAATAATAGTCGACATATTTGTGAGACTAAGATTTGACATCGAGTCTGAATTGGCGACTTTTAATTTATCTCCAAACTTTAGAGATATATTCTCGGCTATTTATCATTACTTTAAACACAGATGCGTTCCTGGTGACGGAGTTTTATCGGTTAGAGAGTACTATGACTGGATAAGAAGAGTTCTGGAAGAACTTAGAAGACAACAAGAATACAGAGATTTGTTACAAGTCCAGAGAACCAGAGATGTAAGAGCAAATGTTATCTTCGAGATGTATGTTGTGGTTTTCGGCAGGCGGATCAAGATTGTTGTTAAACTTCAAGGCCGTACAATTGTATTAGCTTCTTTCTACGTTCTCGACAACACGAATGATGGCGATGAAGAAGGAATGGTATGGATAGTCATTCGTCGTTTCTGAAGTATTGCTTTAAAAATATTTTTAATTTCATTAAAAATATTTATATTCAAACACATATACTCAATACTCAATATTTTATTGCGTTCATGTTGTATAAAAAGGTCTTAAGTGTAGTATTAATGCAATCAACATGAGCCCAGTTAGGGCACGACAATTTAAAATGGTAACTAGGTATTTTAACCACATTAATTATTAAATAACATTTTTATATTCTCTTTCTTGTATCTTTTACTCAATATTCTTATTTACATAAGTACTTATTAATATTGCACTTTAAAATAAAACTAAAAATTACAAAATTGCTTATTACTATACTTAGGGCGGCTTGCACCAGAATCACTAAACGTATTTAACAGCTAAATCGATTTGAATCTGACGTATTTGTATGACTTGACAACTCGCTAAATACTATTTAAGAGTTAAACGCGTTTAGCGATTCTGGTGCAAGCCGCCCTTAGATCATTAAGAAATTACACAGAAAGGCATATTTTGGCTTTTTCTGATTTTACAACGTGTAACATTTTGTACTTAGAAGCCGAAAAGGGGCTTATTCAGACCAAACACGAGAACAGATTGGCATGTGCAAAAGTTGAATACAACATGTTCGAAACTTCTATTTTTTTTGTGTTACAGGAATTTGCGACCACCCTAAGGGCGGCTTGCACCAGAATCACTAAATGTGTTTAGCAGCTAAATAGATTTAAATCTGACGTATTTATATGACTTGACAACTCGCTAAATACTATTTTATAGTAGAATTTAAACGTGTTTAGCGATTCTGGTGCAAGCCGCTCTAAGTGTTTATTTACTTTGCGTATGTATCCAGCCTGTTAGTACACATGCACAGTCACCATCCTATCACGTCACACCCACACATAGACACTTTAACGCGTGTGCAATGCTATTTTTAAGGAAACTTTAAGACGCTTTTCATGAATGAAAAACATCGAAATAGGTATTTAAAGTCGTAGAACAAATGTTGTTCGCCATGACGTGTAGAATACCCCCCTTTCGGACTTATAATAACTAGCTATACCGGGTGTAACATAATAATGTTACACCCGGTATAGCTAGTTATTATAAACAAAGATTGATATAGCGTAATGATGAGATAGTGAAATAGCCTCTTAGAGCTGTGTTATTAATTAATAAACAGCATACATTTGAAGAATTTCATATATTTGCTCGAATGGCAAATCGACATCGGCCAATGACCGAAATTATGAGTCTCACATGAGATCCCATCCCACCCATTAATTTTAGTATAATTCATAGGTATACAATTACATTTAATTACATAGGTTATTCTCAATTTAATTACAATACATAAAGCACTGCAACTTTTTCACCTAGCCAACCCACAAACAAACGAACCCCCAAGGATATAAAATAAATAATCCCTAAGTGGAGAGCTCGAAAGTTTCGCTAAGATATTCCTGGCCTTAGGCCGATCGAAGCTTAGATACTGAGCTTGTTGCAAACTAAGTAATAAAATATCATTCGAGCGTATAGAAGCGATACTAAATTCTCGCATCTTTCTAGTGCTTTTTCAGTGATTGATCACTGGGAGTGCTGCAAGAACGCAACAAGGTCCTCTGTCTTGTTCGTGTTCCAATATCTGAGTTCGTGTTGTGTATTTAAGTATTATTTAAGCATAAGTTAGTTTTAAACAACATCTACTAATGCGAGCTACGTTCTGCACATCCAGTTAGTTTTCTCGTTTCCAACTAAAATTTAAGCAATTTAAAATTAGACACAATAGTTTTTTTATTCTTTCTCTAAAGTTTTTTCTAAAAATTCATTATTTCTTTCAAACAGTTAATGATTTTGACGTTAAAATATCAAAGAGCACTAAAAACCCTAAAATAACAGCTAGCTCTACCCTTCTCTTGTAAGCTTGCTGCTACATAATTTTGGTGTGGGAGTTTCACTCCGATCCTTGAAAATCATTTAACATTTTCTTATGTTTTGATGCTTAAACATTCTTCGTTTGGCTCGCATCTCCTTAGTATTCGGCGAGAGTGGCCGGTCGAATTACTCATAGGTAGCTAGCTACTTGATTGTTTTCTTTTTAAGGTTAAAAAATATTGTAGGAGAAAAACCCAGCTTGGAGTCAAAACAAAAGCTTTTAATTTGTACTTACATACCTACTTTGCAAAATAGGTACCGTTGATGACAGTCAACGCCAAATTAAGCGTCGCATAAATACATAATTAGGTAGATATAGGTGTTAGATCAGAAAAAAATCAGCTCAGATATACCTTTTTGTTTTGTTTTAAAACATACTTGGCTCTTCTTCACGTGCCGTAACAACTCCTTCGTAGATTTCCGAATAAGTAGCTACTAGCTATACCTAACACTACTTTTTCCCACGGCCGCAATAAATTCCAAGCAATCGTAGCCATATATCGTGAGGTTTGCTTACTACGTGTCGTAGATTCTAAAATATGTGTAGAGAAAAACCACCCTTATGTAGATAAAATGTACGGTTGTAAAGAGAAGAGGTTTGTTTGTATAGCAGATTAACATTTCTACTATGCTAAGGGCGTCTTGCACCAGAATCACTAAACGTATTTAACAGCAAAATCGATTTAAATCTGACGTATTTGTATGACTTGACAACTCGCTAAATACTATTTAAGAGTTAAACGCGTTTAGCGATTCTGGTGCAAGCCGCCCTTAGTTGGTAAATATACTTCAATTCAAATTAAATTTAAAATAATAAAAATATACCTAAGTGGGTAGGTAGGTACGCCTTCTTAGGACACCACTTTATCCCCTCATTTAATAATTTACTACTTGTCAGCATTTTGGTTTTCTCAGATACGCAAAGTAGCCAAAATGAAAATAGCTAATATTATGAAATCCGAGATGTCATTCTTGTGGACGGCCGACTTGGATGAGATGATGATATTGGTGCTCTCTAATTAACGCTATCCACCAGAGATACTTTAGACTTGTTAGAGAAAAAAATGGATATATTTTTATCCATCTTTGTCTTTAGCAAGTCTAAAGGAGAGTCGGAGATATTTATAGGTGACTATAGGATAGGATAGGATGTATAGCGTAATCATGAGATGATGAAATGAAATAAAATGCACTGAATCTGAAACGTTCGCGCTCCAAGTAGAGTCAGGGTGTTCACTAGTTTGTTATTGCACGTAGGGTCGTAGGTACCTAGCGAAGTTTCTGAGGTGCGATGCTATTTTCCATGATTTATTTACGATGAGGGGTCTATCGCACCTATTTTGTGCACGCATGTTTTATTGCGTATTTATGTAGGTGCACATTTTATTTTTAAACGGTTTGACCGTTATTTGCTAAGTTATCGAACAGAGGTCAGAGAATTGATACTGAGTATACTCACTCAGTATCAATTCTCTGACACGAGATTCTTACTATAGTAAGTAGGTACTGATAGCTCGTTGATTGTGTTCATAGTAGTTCATTGGTAACAGATAAGTTACAAAGTTTAAGTACAATTGTAGGTATATTTGGTATAAGATTATAAATGATAAATTGCAGGTGTGTAAACAAATTAATTAATTAATTACGCATATAAGTTCGTCAAACTTGTAAAACGATTGCTCGATAGGCGATAGGATTGGTCTTTTAGTTTGTTTTTGAAGGTTTGCGTCGACGACGGTGCGGCTGTTAAAGACTCCGGGATGTGGCTAGGTATACATAATATACTGTTGGCCCCATCATATAAACCAGTTTTTTTGATTTTGTAAGGCGACGTCGAATCACTTGTTGCCTTTGCGCATTCCGGGTAGGGTATCGATGACTATCGGGTTGCTCTACTAAGTTCGCTAGCAAAATCAAATTAGTTCATTAATTATTGAACCGACAAATAACTTGTCGATGGTCCAACTCTAAACTAACTTTGACAGCTTTTATGAAAGGCAGCGTCTAAAGCGTTGTCCATCGCTAATGGAAATTAATCAATCAATCAAGTAATAAATTTATTCACAAAGAAAATTATGACTAATAAAGTATTTACAATATTTATAATATGTACAAAATACACATGAAGCAGTTGAGCTATCTACACACCGTTGCAAACGATTTATAGATAGCTCAACTGATCCAAATCAATCATCCATGAATAGCTTTTATCAGCTGATTTTATAATTGAACGCACTGAGAGATATAATAATTTAAATATTCATAGACCTTTTCACATAGCGTAGAGATAGTCGCAATCAAACAAGCTAATTTGCACCGTGATAAATATGTAAACAATTTATGTTTGATAGTTACATAAACACAGATTATAGAAAAGTACAGATGTACTGTATAGCCATTTTTGTGTCACAGTAAGAAGTGCACCATGATGGAGTACTTTGTGTCATTCAGTCTCTGGCCATTGACACCTCCAATGCCAAACATATTTTTATACAATTATGCCGGCGTGTGTGGTTCCCACTTGCAAAAATTGGCCTGGGTCTAAAAACAAAGTAGATGGGATAACATACATCACATTTGGGTCTCTATTTGATAAGGAATCGTCTTGGAATCATCAATTTAAAGAAAAATTACCATCAATTCAATAATGTTGCAAACAACACCAACATTTTTTTCCCAACAAAATTTATATTAATCTTTATGACTACACATCATTAGGCATAGGTATTTCAATAGGTATTTTTAATCATAGAGCGCTAAATTTGTTATTTTGAAAAAATATTTGTGTAATTTTAGGATTCTTGATGACATACTCAGACGAGAACAATGGACAAAAATCATTCAAAAAACACGTCCTGAGTCTTTCCTTAATTCTATTAAAATTTATGAATATCTATTTCAGTACCTCCTACTTAGGTACCTAAGCAGCATTTACAAAAAAAATTACCCCAAAAAATTGGGAAATAGTTTTGTAGGTGCAACATTGGGCTGCGCGAACATCATGCGCACGGGAACATTTTTATAGCATTTTGGTGACAAAATCCTTCATACAAATTATGTCAAATGCGGCTTCTACTACTATCCACATGATATAATTACAAAGAAAATTACGACTAATACAGTACGTTTTTAACAAAATACACATGAAACAGTTGAGCTTGAGCTATCTGCAGACCGTTGATAAATTATCCAAATGATATTATTTGTATTTGAAATTATGGTACAAGGAGTAATAATATGGAACCGGCACCTAGAATCACCTAGTTATATGACGATTATAAATGAGCCTTGTGATTTTATTGAATAAAGACTATGTGCCGCACAGCCGCATTCAATAATGGCATCTGCCTCCAGGACGTGATCTTCCATGGCCAGTGTGGAGATCCATTAACCGGCTCCGATCCCAAGTTGTTCGCTCTAGGGAGAGCATGTGTAGATGGGTCTGGCGCGACCCTGCTTTCAGTCAATGTGACTGCGGGCGGGGTCATCCCCATCCAAACGATGTCTTATTTGTTCGTTTGCCTCTTGTGCCCTACCACCTGCACAAGGGATGACATTATGGATGCCAGACGAGGGGGTAAAAGTGGCGAAGTTCTACTCGAACTTCGTCTAGTGTTGGTTGTCACCATTGACACGCAAGAAGAAGAAGAAGAAGATTTGCTATACCTACCAACAGAGGTGAACCACGGGAAAGAAGGGGAAAGTGGCACTGTATAAACCTAAACCTAAGGTGCAGTGGCAGACACTTAGTTAATCAATGTGCAAATACAATCTTTCTTTATAATAACTTGTAGGCAGGTACTAAACACGTGGGCTGGCTAAGATAAAGTATAGATTCATAGAAAGGACCTTCTAAATGATAGTAACTAAAGTATTTGTTGATAGGCTTAAAAACCAGTATCTACCACTACAAAGATACTTTGACTTATGTAACTAAGTATATAAATGATGTCCCGGGATTATAAGAGACGACATAATTCTGTCAATTCAAATAAAAGCACCTACCTAATTTTACAATACAATGTCTAGTAGACATTTATAATATACATTGTTCTCAATCATTCTTCACTGAATTGACATTGTTCTCCACGAAGCACACGTCCAGTGGGCACACTCATTGGAAAAATCAAATCTTTTACAACATGCGCTTGGTTTGAAAATGGCGGTGCCCGTGGGAACGGGCGTTGGCGCCGCGCCCAGTCCTGCCACAGCCATTACTTGATTCTTTAATATTTTAATACTGTGCATTTTAGCGTTGAGGTTTTAGACATCGTGACAGATGAATTTAATACAGACGAAGTGAGAACTAGGTACCTACATCCTTCTGCTGTCGTCGGGAGCCGAGCGGAGTTTTCAAGTTACAGTATCTTATGACATAAAGTCCGAATTGTTTTCACTTACTAGTAGGGAAGTTAAACACCACATCATCGTATAAACAGTTTTATTTAGTGTCAGACAGAAGCAGAGGGTTGTCCCTGTCCATCATTGGGTAGACCCGGTGCTTTTTTGGTACCACGCGTGTGAACTTAGTCTATTTAAAAAAATCCATATAGCTATCTATATCTGGCACATTCGGTAGCGCAAGTTTATCTTACTTATCCATTATACTATTATTATAAATGCGAAAATTAAAATGTTTGGATGTTCGGACGAGTGGATTGATTTGGATATAGATACCTACTGGGGTCTGTGTGTAACAAGTCCACTTCTGATTTTAAGGGGTTTCATAGGAACGGTTTTATAAAAAGGAAAATCTTTGTAAACAGGTTCCAGCTTGTTTATAAATACACATAAGTAGGTGAGTTTTAACCAGGATTAGCTACTTTTTACCCCGAAAAATCAACAATAGTCTAATATATTCCTATAATATTAAGTCTGTACGCAAATGTAAAATACGCTGGTAGGTATATCGGTCGGTACTATAGTTTTTCCCGACGCATACCTCAGCAACAGTCGAGCATCAGATATCACATCCGCTGAGCCTGTTCCGTAGTAATACGCTTGGAGGACAAGCTTGGAGCAATAGCTGGGGTCTCTAGCTTCAAAATCTGGACTGTTCACTGAGTATCTGATGTGAATCGTTTTCTCGTCTCCACCTGAAGGATTGTAGTAGTGGGTGTAAGCCCAATCGGCTGCCATGATTGCAATAGAGTCGTCACGGCAACGGTACACTGTTATACTAATATCAGACTTGTGCTCGTCATACCAACTGTGTTTAGATATCCGACGATTGTTGTCTTCGGGGGTTTGATGTGATGAAGATGAGGACGATGAAAAAAACGAACTTCCGCCCTTACCACCGCCGGGCATTTCAAGTACCCAGGAGTCCGAGACCAGCATCGCCGCGTGCCCGATCACTCCGAGAAGCACTCCGCTCTTACTGATCAAAATATCTCCTTTTTTTACAGTATTTATGAATAATCTCTTGTTTTCCTCCGGACTCCGCCACATTTTCTGCCACTTATGCATGTACTCTTCAGCCATGGTGAACTAAATAATTTCCCTGATTATTTTTAGGTACCACCTAATAAAAATTGCCCTTCTTTTGGCAGAGTTGTTTTGTTGATTGAAACAAAAAGGTCTCTGAAAGAAGGAGAAAAGGTTAACTTAAACGTTATAAATTGTACATACCTACTTAGTATAAGGTACTATCGGCAAAATGTCCGCCTTACCACTTTTGAAACTGTTTCGCTTGCAAGCAGTTAGCTACCTGACCTCGCCTTTTTCTTTTGTCTTCTTATTTTGACCAACCAGAGACCTAAACATCTATTTATTTTTATGAGACGGTTCATTGTTTTCATAACTTTTACACCCGAAATAGTTTGCTTCTATTGGTATTCAAAAATTAACGGCTAGTCGGTTTACAGGAAATGCACCCTTAAGGTGGTAAGGTACAACTTTTGCTGATAGTACATGATGTACTTATCTAACTAAAAATTTGCACTTTTTATGCACGTTCAGGTGAGAGTGGCACTGTACTAATGCGTATCTAAGTAATGCACACTAAGATTAATTTTAATTACCTACCTAGTTCCAATCAAGTCGCTCTCTTATCCACTGATAGAGTCTGTGCAAAAAGAGAACCGTCGTAGGAATTGAGGGCGCGTGTGTGCCAATTTACTACTTTTGTTGCGTTGACACTGCTTTGCAATTTTTTATCACTAAAACAAGATCAACAATAATTTATCGAGTCGAAGTTGACGCTTGATAGTTGCGATGACAGCTGGATTGGGCTTATATCTTAAAATCTTGATGTAATTAATGTTAGTTCACTTCACCGTAACGCTACGAGCGACGGTTCTCTTTTTTCACAGCCTCTATTCCTACACCCGAGCGCAAACATTGAACTTAAAATATTCCTACCACAATAAGTCTGTATGCATGTGTAAAATAATCCGGAATCTCGGTCGGTGTGATCGCTTTTGCCGGCCGAATCCGGTTCAGAAAAAACCAAGTATTAGATATCACATCCGCGGATCCTGTGCCGTAATAATAGGCTTGGAGCACAAGCTTGGAGCAATAGCTGGGGTCTCTCACTTCAAAATTTGGACTGTTAATAGAGTATCTGTTGTGAATCGTTTTCTCGTCTCCACCTGAAGGATTGTAGTAGTGGGTGTAAGCCCAATCAGCTGCCATAATTGCAATAGTGTTATCACAGCAACGGTACACCGTGATTTCATGATCTGATTGGTGCTCATCGAACCAACTGAATTTAGATATCCGACGATTGTTGTCTTCTAAGGATTGATTTGATGACGAAGAAGATGAAAATGAAGAAAAAAATGAACTTCCACCACCGCCGCCGCCGCCAGGCATCTCGAGTACCCAGTGGTCTGACACCATTAGCGCCGCGTGCCCGATATGTCTAGTGAAAAATCCCCCTTGGCTGATCAAAATGTCTCCTTTCTTTACAGTATTTAGAAATAACTGCCGGCTATCCCCTGGACGCCGCCACATTTTTTGCCATCTAAGTCTGCCCGCGTTTGATTCTTCAGCCATGGCTGAGGACTGGATTATTTTTATATGCAGTAATTAGTTTAAATATAGAATATCTGGCTGTGAGTGTTATGAAAACGGAATCTGAAAGAAAGCAGAATATTTTATTAGTAGGATTATATTTCGTTTACTTCTCGCGAAGTTCATAAATAGTCACTTCATGTACTTCAATAGTCAAATTACTTGTTAATAAATAGGTACCTAAGTGAGAAGGTAGTAGCTGTAGGTAATATATTATAAAGTATATTATAGGTATTATAATATTATATATATTATATATATAAGTATATTATAGGACCTCATTTCACATCATGTTCGTAACATTGATTTAACTATTTTCATGATTATAACAATATTTATGATGCCAGGCACGTTGTCAGTCTGGGTACCTAGATTAGGTATTCTGTACACTAGTAATTACAGTAAAACAAATGCTCTACCGAGCATGTATGGCGCGCCACACAGTCTTGTATTGCTTGTCAAAGAAATAAAACAGATCTTTAAGGGGTATTATATTCTCTTTGCTTTAAGGTACGTACCTACTTACGTTTTACATTCTATTTCCATTCGAGTCTCGTAAGTACCTACTGAAAATCAGCACACACAACAAACACAGACTGAGCGCCTTGCATGCGCGTACTCTACTCTACAATAATGGTGAATCGTGCGCAGTTCTGACAACATAGCAAATATTACGCTTTGCGTTCCGTTTGATGCAAAACCTTTTATCCAACTCTCAAATATTTTCTAAGAAGTAAAAACTAAAAGTTAGAGTATTCTGAAATGTTATTCATTCACATTTAGTTACCCACAAAATGTTTTGACTCTACAAAATACACTAGGTAACTATGTGTGTCGTATTGACGTAGGTATTATGTAGCATACTGGTGGGCGTACCATACCATAATTATTAGCAACGAACGATACAAGATTACCGTTGGGTATCATCATTCATCGGGGCAATTTAAGTAGGTACCTAGTGTACCTACTACCTACCTACTTGTACCTTACCTACCATAACCTAAAAAAACCTCATTAGTGCCCAAGGCGGTCTCTAATGCACTGGCTGAATAGGTAGGTGGCTTTATTCACTTGAGAGTTGGTGAAATCAAAGGGTTTCGTTTTTTGCTACGAAATTGTTCGACACTAAAACTGTGACGATATTGTCCGCACTAAATGAGAACGCCCCACTGAATATGAGGGTAGTCAAAAAAAGGGTCAGTCTTCAACGTCGGCGAACACATGTTATGAATAGTGATGTGACTTTGTAGTGACGTCCATATTTATGAGAAAACTTTACGTGTATACTTTTAATACGATTTTCTGAACCGCTTTCCAATAACTAAGTAATGCTATGAACTTTTATGTTTTAGTCTTCTTGCTATTTGTGGCTTACTAAACAATTTCTAAAAGGATTCTTTGATTTAGAATTGTGGGTTGTTTAACTTTGATGAAATTAATTTAAAGTTGGAAAACAGATCAAAAAGGTTTCAACTAGGTATTACAAACTGAACCACAAAAACGCACTCCGTCATTTATGGAACCGTCTCAAACAAAAGCTGTTAATATGTTTGATTATCTAAAAATCAATTGTTTTATCAGGGTGGTGACTATATCAAACAAAGAACCCCGTCATGTTTTCTTTAGCAAATCTATCATTTCCCTCATAAATCTCATAAATCTGATGCGCCGGGTGCGCGGCAGTCCCAACAGCTACCTGCAGCTTTTTGCTGGGAGGCTGGACACCGACTGCCACTTCATGGAGTACTGGACGAGGGAGCACATTGTACGTTAAAACTCAGCGGGCCACACAAGCGGTGTGCTGTGTCGTGCTGTGTACAGTACCTACCTTATATGTTAGGTGTATAATATTATGTGTTCATTTGTATTAACTTGTTATTATTGCTTCTGTATGTTGTACATGTGCTGTCTGAAATAAAATTATTGAATTGAATAAATATTAGTGGTAAGTCAAACATGCTATTGGTATAAAAAATCACCTTTATTATTGACACTATAAATACAAAGTTCTCAAAAAATAAATAATTTTTTTAAAATAATAGGTTGATAAGGTGGGAATCCCCTTGGGCAAAATTATACCGTAATAGCTATATTTTAATTTTACTTCACTTACTTACCTAATGGTATTACTTACCGCAACCATACCCGTTAGCTATGATTATGTTACACATACTGGGTGTGTGTAACATAAATCAAACCTGTGGTATAACTCGAGTGCAAAGTCTGTCCAACTTTTGCCTCTGCTCAGAACATGTTTCGAGTTCGCAAGGCTGTATGAACTCTGTATTTGTTTGCATCATCCATTGATATCCAGTCGCGGGCGATCGGGCAATTTAACTTTTGAGTAAAATTGGCCTGTTTTAAACCGCCACTTACTAAAAGTTTGTTTCAGCAATTCAGCTTAATTTAGCATGTAGATAAGGTAGCATTTACTGTATGTTGCTACTTGAATAAGGCAAAAAGTATACGACGGTATATGATCATCTAGACTCTAGAGCTTAATGGTTCATCACACTGATCTTTTATATAAGTAAAAATTGTTTTAATGAAACCTCATGGTGATTTTTAAAGAACTATCCAACAAAACCTTAGGGACACAATATTATCTGACTTTGAAAGTCTTCCCTGGCGTGTTTCAATAAGCGCTTCTTTGTTTCTGAGCGCTGTTTCTGTTAATTAAATCTAGCATATACCTAGATGCTAAGCAACTATGTAAACGCTAGCACACTATAAACACAAAATGGATTTTTGTCGGAAATGTTTATCGCATTTTTATTACTTTGTTCAGAGTCGGGAATCGAACCTCGTTTACGAGGTCCAAGCCATAAACTAACTCGAACGAGCTTTCTTACGGCTGTTAAAATGTATAACAAAAATGACATTAAGCTGATGTGTTTAGATAAGTTTCAGTATGGAAATTGTTTTTTATGTCTTTGTTTACGATTATTTGCATAATTTTGTTGACACGCTTTAATATGCCAACGTTTTAAACCTTCTCAATCCTCTAAACTACCTACGTGACAGATGGAGTCAGGGTTTAATCAAATAAAACTACACGGTATACTCACAGTTTTCAACCACACCTTTTATTATTCACACTCACTTTTCACAATAACTTCACTTTCTAGAGAACGTCTTATTCGTTCAACGATCACCACTCGACTGCCAGAGCTCTGCTCTGCTTGTTGAGTCAAAACACAACTGACGTCGTTTAGTCAAAACACTGCTTTTACAAATAATAATCAAGCAGTGTTTTGAATTAGTAATTGCTGAATTATTTATGACTAAATTACTAAATATTTATCTTGATAATAATTTACTATTTTAATAATTTACAACAGTCGGCCATCCGAAACTAAGAGCATGACCTCGTGCTCTATTTACAGCAAAACAAAAACGCTTACATTTATACAAATAGACAATAGTATGTGCCAGTTCAACAATACATAGAACTTAACTATAGCTTAGACACATTGATACAAATAAATGAAAAGGGAAATTGTTCAATTAAGTAGACTATCTGGACTCCAGGTGGTATTTTCAAAGATGGCATTACACCAATGCTAGTTTCTAGTCTAGTATATTTTACAAAATCTTATCAACTCCAGACACTAGTCCAGAGGGCTTTTTTTTTTAAATGTACCGTCTTCAGACACTAGTCCAAACAGTATTTTACAGAAATGTACCAACCCCAGACGCTAGCCCAGAGGGTGTTTTACATATACATATACCAACGCCAGACGTTAGTCCGGAGGGTATTTTACAAAAATGTACCAACGCCAGACGCTAGTCCAGAGGGTATTTTACAAAAATGTACCAATGCCAGACGCTAGTCCGGAGGGTATTTTACAAAAATGTACCAACGCCAGACGCTAGTCCAGAGGGTATTTTACAAAAATGTACCAATGCCAGACGCTAGTCCAGAGGGTATTTTACAAAAATGTACCAATGCCAGACGCTAGTCCGGAGGGTATTTTACAAAAATGTACCAACGCCAGACGCTAGTCCAGAGGGTATTTTACAAAAATGTACCAACGCCAGACTCTAGTCCGCAGGGTATTTTACAGAAATGTACCAACGCCAGACGCTAGTCCAGAGGGTATTTTACATATAGATAGATAGATAACTCTTTATTGGTACACCACATGGAAACATTACAAACAAAAACAAAGGAAGCTTATAAGGTATCACAATGGTTAGCCTTATCGCTGAGAGCGATCTCTTCCAGGCAACCTAAGCAAGATTAGTGAAGATAGATAAGAAGGCGGTGTAATTATGTAGATACAGTATAGAAAACATTAAAAATAAAACATAAAGGTGTCAAGTAGGAACTTAAGTCTCAAATTATGCCTACGTACATAATATGTACCAGAGGGTAGTTTACAAGAATATACCAACGCCGGACACTAGTCCAGAGGGTATTTTACAAGAATATACCAACGCCGGACACTAGTCCAGAGGGTATTTTATAAGAATATACCAACGCCGGACACTAGTCCAGAGGGTATTTTATAAGAATATACCAACGCCGGACACTAGTCCAGAGGGTATTTTATAAGGATATACCAACGCCGGTTAGTCCAGAGGGTATTTTATAAGAATATACCAACGCCGGACACTAGTCCAGAGGGTGTTTTATAAGAATATACCAATGCCGGTTAGTCCAGAGGGTATTTTATAAGAATATACCAACGCCGGACACTAGTCCAGAGGGTATGCTGAAAATTAAAACTTACACTTGGCAGCAGACTACAAAGTCAAAGTTAAAATATTCAATTCAATAAAATCTAACTGATCACATTGAGTCATCATAAAGTTTAGTATTATTATTAACACATTTATTTTACTAGATATTGGAGATAGTTTGTCCCAAGCTCGTTTATCTTCCACATATTCAGATACTTTATTACATGCTCATAAAATAAACTTTTGGTTTTATTTACGTTTTGAACTTTCAATCCACAGGTGAGACATGTCGCTTAGGGCTTTGTTAAAAAACCGTTAAGAAGTATTTTCTTAGAAGATACCAACGCTGAACATAAGTCCAGAGGATATCATTGAAAGTTATACATACGCCTGACGTCTGTCTAGACGGTAGGTACCTACTTTATTAGATTACAGCAACACTGATCTGCTTTATGCAAATAAAAACGGAGCCTGCAACAGCCCTAGTCACTAGAAGGATCATGTGACCCTTTAAAATTACGTAATAGCATTATACTTTTTGATATTCTGTAGGGGGTCTGTATCTTGGAACCAGTTGGAAGAGCCTTGGATACTAATGTGAAACATGACTATAAAAACTGTTTCCCTTTTATTTTTTTATTCTTGGTACGATTTCACGTACCTACATATGAGTTTCTATTTGTACTACGGATAAAGGGTTCAATATGATCGTCATGGAATGTATCAACGGGTATCAAAACTACAAGTCGAACACGCGTCGAGATATAGGTAATAAGATAACCTTAGAAGGGACTTCTATAAAGTATATACGCGGAATTTCTGTAGGGAGGCTAGTAAAACAAGGGTAAGTCGTACGTAAATAAGTTTTGTGTATGCCCAAGGACTGTTCATTAATATAATATGCCCTAAGCTACAGTCAGACTTCACCGAGTTTGCAGCATTTAGATTACATCAAAATTTGAAACTTGAAACTTGAATGCTGATAGCATAGCTGGTATTGTGAAAATGATTTGAATATAAAAGCTACTATGTAAAAATGACACCAATTGAAAGAGTGCTAATCCTTTTTCGGTTTTCATATTTAGTACTTGCAAACTTAGCATCAAATTTGCTCATCACCTTCTATCGCATACGCATGAGACGTATGCCGCAGTGTGCTTTTGTCATTTATTTTATACTCATCTACCTGACTTCTTTGTTCTGTATCAAACTATCTGTTGTAAGGATTTATATTACAGTGTGTAAGTATATTCCGGCAAACGCGAGTACCTACACAAACCTCCCAAGTTACAAAATTGTATTTATTAAGTAGTTGTTAAACAAATAATAAATATCGTCTCTACCTGATGTCGCACCAATGGCAGTAGGGAAAATAGTTATTCCAATTGCTTCGATACTACGGAGAATATATAGGTAGCATTGTTTGCTACTGACCTGTGGCAATATTAAATAGTGAATATCACTATTGCTGATTTCCTGCAACGCTACTAATCAATAATGGAACACGCATAAAGTCATCAAGGACAATCGGCAAACTTAGGTCCGCATCAATTCCATCGCGACAACTATTTTTGAACACAGATAATCATTCATTCATTGTATCATCGAACAGTCACTACCAAATGAAACCAAAGTCGGACATTCATTGAAGACTGCAGAGTATTGAATAGAATAAGGTTGAATATTCCGATAAGGTTCAGAATTAGTAAAGTGAAAACGAGGTAAAAGAGATTGCATTTTCGAACCAACCTAGAAGAACATTATAGCTTCCTGTCAACGGGCACTGCGCTTGAACTAATCTTCGCATTGGGACGACGAAGTCTTTGAACCCACATGGGTAGTGCTATGGACAGAATGAATATACATTCCTAGATAGGACACAAAAAGCGCCTCTCGGACTGCAAAGACACACGAAAACAGATTCTTAAATCTACACGATTCCTGCAGTAACAAATAGGCACCTTATCACCATGTAGTTAAAGTTAAGGCGCACAGACTTAAAACTGATCGCTTGCATCATGGGCCACTGCCAACCACCATCTCTTTCGCCAGATCAGAGTAACAGATAGTGACTTCTGGCGTGGCTGTCTTCAGAGCAAATAAACATTGAACCATGAGTATTACTGCATTGCACGGCAAAAATTGTAGTCCAGTCTAAAACGGGACAACAGAAGCTGATTAGGTCCTGCTGCTTTGCATTCACAACTCCATGAGTGATGTTAAAACATTACTGTCATAAATCTAAGTCCTCCATCATTGTAAGAAGTTAGTTTGGTTGGGGCGAGGTTGGCAGGGGACGATGGGCATTACACTTCAACGCAAAAGACTGCAGATCTTATTCCCCACCTTGAACTACACAGCTTCCTCGTTCGTTGTATTTTTTGCAAAACATTGCTCAACTACGCAACCAATCCTACTAAACTGCGAATATTTCTTTGTAATGGGTCGTGTAAACTGAAGACTACTTTTTACAAATTACAATTTGAGTACAGAGTAGACGTTGCCACAATTACAGGTAAACTAACCAAATCACGCCTTAGATAGTAAGGCCATGTAAAGAGACGCACCGAAGATCATGTGGTGCAAATAGCGCTGTGTATATCAGATGGAACGAGAGGCAGAAACCGCCCGTCTTCCAGACATACTACACCTATGACCAAACCTAGCCTTCCATAATCGAAATCAAAGTTCTTTTATTAAATGAAATCACAAAGATCATTTAAAATCATCTTATATGCCAGCTGGGTGATTCTAGATGCCAGTCTGTAGTGCTAAATGCGAGCAGAGTCTATAAAACTGATATAGTTGATCGAAGATAAGAACGGGCAACAAACTACGTCCTGGTTCTTAGCGTTCTCCTCTTTTACGATCCTTCTGACAAAAAATATTCTCAGGTTCACTTGATTAACATGTCACACAACATTCGATCGTAATTTTCATCTGAAGGAAACGAAGCTAAAAGTTTTTTCCTGCCATTCCATGTATATGCATAAAACAGACGAAAAACCTTCGTAGACTACCATCGCTAAGAAACTTATCTCAGAGCAAAGGAAATGGGCCCTTTTCTATCCATATATGCTTGCACACTATTTGATCTAGTGGATAAGATAATATAATTATTTATTTATACTTATGTTAAGGTTTTTTTTTTCATGGTCATAGTTTGTGTTTCCAAAGATGGGTCAAATTCGAGTGCAGTTTTTTTTTTTTGAACATTGATCACAATTCTATCTAAGAAACTGTTACCGGACATAAATTATGGATTATCACGAGATAAGTAGGTAAGACCCTGACTACGGTTTACTGAAAAAGCGTCAAAGACTCATTTACCCAGTCGCTATCGAGACTATCACGACTATGTATTATGTAATGAAATTATTTAACCGACGGGGAATTTAATTAGTGTGGTTTTGCTAGCATTTATAACTCCGTTGGGAATTTCGTGACCAGTTTACTTACGCGTCGGCTAGTGTACCTGTTGTTGCGTTGTCAGGCGCGCAGGCGACAGGCGTCACAGCTCAGTCGGTAACGGCTCTGCCTTCCGTGCTGTGGGTCGTGGGTTCGATCCCCAATCGCTGCGGACACGCACAGTAGCACGCAATCTGTCGTGGCTGGCGGCACGCGAACCGTTGTGGCTTGTAGCAAGCAGACTGTCGCCGTTGGTGGCACGCAGTCTGCCGTGGCGGGTAGCACGCGAAACGTTGTGGCTCGTAGCAAGCAGACTGTCACCGCTGGATGCACGTAGTCTGCCGTGGCGGGTAGCACGTGTAACCGTTGTGGCTCGTAGCAAGCAGACTGTCGCCGCTGGTGGCACGCAGTCTGCCGTGGCGGGTAGCATGCGAACCGTTGTGGCTCGTAGCAAGCAGACTGTCGCCGCTGGTGGCACGCAGTCTGCCGAGGCGGGTAGCACGCGAAGCGTTGTGGCTCGTAGCAAGCAGACTGTCGCCGCTGGTGGCACGCAGTCTGCCGTGGCGGGTAGCACGCGAACCGTTGTGGCTCGTAGCAAGCAGACTGTCGCCGCTGGTGGCACGCAGTCTGCCTTGGCGGGTAGCACGCGAACCGTTGTGGCTCGTAGCAAGCAGACTGTCACGGTTGCGGTGCATGGACTGCCGTGTCTGGTGACGCCGATTACCACGGCTGTGGTACGTAGTAGCCCGCGGAATGTCACGAGTGCAGCACGATGACAGCACGATCCCAGTAGTACCGGGGTCATAGTGGCGTGTCACCCACACGCTCTGGTGAGTTCTCCATGAAGTTGGGCTGTTAAAATTAAAACACGCACAAGTAGTCTGTCGACGCAACAGCATTCAATCGAAACATCTTAAATAAATCGACGGTTTACCTATTTTGGTTCACGCCTCAATTGAATAGAAAGAGAATAAACGTAGGACTGCACTAATAACGGTCCAACCCGGGGTTTATTAAATTATTATCATTTGAGGGTAGGCCATGCATTTTACTAGTAATTTTACCAAAAGAAAACCTATTTAGCAGTGGTGTGCCTTCGCACAAAAGCATGGTAGTGATATCTACATATTCAAAGTAGTAAAGAGAAGAAAAGAAAAAATAAAAAAAAAATATTTTACGGTAGTTTGATAATTTTTTTATGAGCTCATCCCACTTCTGAATTGTTGACACGCTTTAATATGCCAACGTTTTAAACCTTCTCAATCCTCTAAACTACCTACGTGACAGATGGAGTCAGGGTTTAATCAAATAAAACTACACGGTATACTCACAGTTTTCAACCACACCTTTTATTATTCACACTCACTTTTCACAATAACTTCACTTTCTAGAGAACGTCTTATTCGTTCAACGATCACCACTCGACTGCCAGAGCTCTGCTCTGCTTGTTGAGTCAAAACACAACTGACGTCGTTTAGTCAAAACACTGCTTTTACAAATAATAATCAAGCAGTGTTTTGAATTAGTAATTGCTGAATTATTTATGACTAAATTACTAAATATTTATCTTGATAATAATTTACTATTTTAATAATTTACAACAATTTTATCTCTGAAACAGGGGCTATATGCAGACTTTGCTATCAACGATATTTCAGTTGAAAATTATTTCTTGGGACAAACAATGGTCGGAACGGAAAAATACAATACAATAAGTTATCCGCTTTGCAGCACAATGAAGCTTTTCAAACTAAATTGTCTTAGCGCATCACAAAAAGCTAAGTTCACCATTGCCAAGATCCACCGACCGCACTGTATTTATTAAAATACTTCGTGTTTTTATTTTATTTTTAGTATTTTTAGTTACCTACCCTTATCATCAATGTCATGTAATCTGCGGTTTTATCGTACGACAAACTGTCGTTATCTACGAGAAAACTGTTTTCGTTCAAGATGTGACATCATCTCTGCCAATGATCTAAGTTGGGTTTTCTTTGCAGCGAAGTGACATATGCTCAAGCTCTTCGATTTTAACTAGTAACCTCGACTGGACTAGTAACCTCTACATCACCCAGAATACCTAATACGGTGCATTGTTTCCAAATTAACGACCAACTACTGGAAACAAAGGGCGCATAGAGTTTGTGTTATGCTAAACTAATGTCAGTTCAATAATTTGCCAACTAGGGTTTAAGTTTCATAAATCGGACCATACGGAGTATACTGCGGAGTATAGTTGGGAGTTTAAGCCGGGGACTTAAGGAACAGTTCGGTCTTCGTAGGGCCAATACTGACATATGAGCAAGTTATTAACACTGTTATTGAGACTTTATAACGAGTTTCTGAATTATGCAAGTTGATCCTTGGTCCAAGGCTTCTCAAAATAGCCATGCACTTCTTGCGTTGTAACTTGGAACGATCGGGCAATGGTACATAATAATACATAGTAATACATGGTGCCTAACACCGTCGTCCAGACAAAACATTGATAAGCCTGTTACGCTTCTAACTTAAACGTGGTAATTAGTTACAAGGCGAATATTTAAGTTAAAACAACAGATAGCAATGGTACCACGGGAAACCATATCACTTGTGGTCCTATTAATGGGAAAAATAATGAGACCACAAAAAAACACCCTCAATTATTATTTGCCCTGTAGGTTTTTCAACCCTGGATCGGAAATCCCGCTGAGAAAAAAATCGCCATTCATGTGTTGTGCTCACTTCTCTTATGTAAAAATCTTTGGTTGTGCTTTTGCGTTCATTGAAACGTAATCAATACATACACCTATGTATAATATATAGCTATATCGTATCTATCTAGTATGATAAAAACGTATCTTTCTAAATGTTGTCAGTACCTAAATATTGTATACTTAGTTACAGGTAGGTATTCACAAGAGTCACTCGAACCTGCCATTTTGTGCGATATTTTGTTATAGGTAGATCTTGTCCATTGGGTAGCGTCTAGACTTCTAGAGGAAGTATGATACGTGGGTAAGTTGTAATCTCTTTAGACTCTATTTATAGGTTGATAAAATAATAGTTGATGATAGCACCTACCGTTGCCTATAATAGATTTAGGTAAACAAGTACCTAAGTACCTTTTTATTTCAATATTTTCATGCATAGATATTACCTATGCTATCTTTTTTTATAAGATAAAATAATTATTATGTTTAGTTGCCAGAATATATTACAGTTTTGGTTTTAATTAAAAAATAGTGCATTTTATTCTACCTAATAGGCATGCAAAAGTTTAGGATTACATTTTAATATTTATTACAGGCGTCACAGCTCAGTCGGTAATGGCTCTGCCTTCCGTGCTGTGGGTCGTGGGTTCGATCCCCACTGAGAACAAACATTTGTGCGTGGAAAACATAGATGTTTGTTCTATGTCTGGGTGTTACTATGTATTATAAGTATGTATTTACAAAAAAAAAAGTATATAAGTATTCTATCAGCCATCTGGTTCCCATATTACAAGCTTTGCTTAGTTTGGGACTAGAGGGTGTTGTGTGTAAAGTCCATGAATATATATATATTTTATTTATTATTATTTCAAAAGATCACACATATATTTATAGTGCCTTAAAGCCTAGGTAAGATTTAACTAGACACTAGGTTCTCGTAGGTATAATCGGAATCGAACGGACGAGCGCATTATAAGAAATCGAACAAGCAAGTGACCCACCTGATGGTAAGCGGTAACCTCTCCCGATAACAAATCATTGCTTCATTGAGCACGTCTTTTGAGTCATCTAAGTAACTTTGTAGATCTCTACCAAATCTCCACAATGAAAAACATTGAACGTGCATACATAAGACGTGCTCTGTGATGGTACGAAATTCCATTACCTACGCATGATTTTTAGTTCTTTTACTGACTAAATACAAAATATACAAACGCACTCCCCAGCGACTTGGTGACTAGGGATCGAATATGGAGTAACCTAGAAAATTAATTTCACAAATTGAATCACTTTCATATCGTAGTGTTAGAGTTCATATTTTTACAATAACTATGACAGGTACCTGCATTCATAGTAATAGTACTTGTTTAAACTAATATTCTGTGGTGGTACATGTAGCTACCTAACTTGTTCTGTATGAACTTATCTTAAAATAGATCAAGAATTAAACACGATCTAACACGAATTTATCAATTAGTATTTACCTAATTAGCTACTTACCGATTTAATGTTGTTTCAGAGTTCATTTTGAACATCGGAGCTTTCAACAAAACAGTCGTAGACAACTTAACTATTCTGAAAATGGCACCAAAAACGATTGATGTTTAGAAATTATTGAGTGTTTCTTATTAAAAAATCAAGGAAGTTCAATAGGTTAAAAAATCGGGTATATCGATTCCCTTATAGTTAACCGGAAAACAACAATCGCTGCTACCTAAATAATACATACCAGTACAAGAGGAATAACGAAGTATCTTATCATGCAGTGTTATGAAGAACAGAAACAGGTTAATAAACCAAAACAGGAACAAAGTGAAGCTAAACCTGGACTTTTGCAAAAGATCGTATAAATATTTACCAGGCCGGACAGAAAGTCACAATTTTTAGGAGCGGTGAGAAAAGGAGACATTTTAATTAGCAGAACCGGCGTATTCAGAGGGCTTATCGGACATGCGGCCATAATGGCGACGGACGAATGGGTGTTGGAGATGCCTGGTGGCGGAGGTTCTTCTGCGTTTATGTCGTCGAGCTCTTTAACTTCTTCGGATCAGACCCTCGAAGATAATAACCATCGAATCTTTGCGTCTGATTGGTTCGATGAGCATGCGTCAGATAGCATTACGGTGTACCGTTGTCCTGACGACAGCGTCGCATGTATGGCAGCTGATTGGGCTTACACTCATTACTATAATGTGTCTGATGGCAACCAGAAGACGATTCACTTTTATATTTTTTTTAAATATCGTGTAAAGTAGGTAGAACAAACAAGGTAGAAGAAATTGCAGTAGAGCGACGTTCGTTTTAAATTAAACCGACTCTACCAAGTCCCTATCGAATATTTCAAAGAGAATCCCAGCTCGACCGATATTTCGGGTAAATTGAAGGGCAATTACCCATTTCTGATTGTTTATGAACCCTCTCACTCACACAAATTATTGTTGTGATCAATAGCAGTCTCAACAAAGGACGCCAGTGTTCCTGTATTATGATTAATTAATCAAACTTTGGGACTCGGAATAACTTGTGATATCATTTGATATGTTACAGCAGTGGAATAAATAATGTACCTATTTACTACATGCCTAATGCATATTATTGTCCTTTGTGAGGTATGTATTGTTTAGGTAGAGGTAGGTATTAATGAGGCCAGCTGCTTAATCCGTAAAAAAACTCTCATAAAAATTGTTATCTTATAGGTTCTGTTCTTAGAGCATCATTGTTGAGTTCTAAAAAGTCTTTCTTTTCGGAAGAGATTCAATCAAAAGATGATAAACAGGCTCATAAGGTATCTGTCTCCCGTTGTTGCAGTAGTTTGTACCTATTGTATACTAGTTCCTTTGGTAATACACGGTGTAATTTTGCCCAAAGGGGATTATGAGACTTTTTGTCTCAAAACCCCCTTGATTCTACTTTCAAAATCAAAGGGATTTTAAAACAAAAAGACTTTTCGAGACTAACAAAAAAATCAAAAAAATACTTATTAGCGCCACTAGAGATATTTTAATTCTACATGTAATCTTTGACCCCTCTCCCTTTGATACAAAGCCACTCCTCTAATTTAGAACTAAAACTCACAGTTGCGAGAATTGTCTGCGACACGCAAATTATCCTATTAAAAAGTTTTTGATACGAGGTCATTTTTATAATGTCATGCATTTTCCAACTTTGTTATATTTTTCACGAGGGAAAGATATCTTCGTTGATTTAAACAATTAATTTAATTTACTCACTCATTCCTTTTTTTAAATTATAAAAATGTGAGTAGAAAGAGATTCATTACCTAGCTAAGGCAATAATAAAACATTATTCGTTTTTTAAACAACTCCATGATGGAACAAGCCGATGGCCCGATGTTAAGTGGTTACCTCGGCCTATACCAAGGCATTGACTCACCGAGCAGAAAAAAAATCAAAAAATAATATAAATAGTATGTATTCAAGTAAAGCGTGATATAAAATCAAGAATTAAATAGAATTACTTTAAACAAAGTTAGAATTTAGAATAGAAGTACATGACTTTTTGTTTAGGCACTGGCAGAAGACAGTTATTTTGTTATCTTAACCTTACCCTAACCCTAATCTAACCAAGCGATTACCAACATTTTCGAGTGCTTTACTATTATAACTCTTGTATCAAACCAAATAATTCTCGGATGAGCAATGGTGCAAAATAAATCAGTGACTGAGTGCTGATACGAGAAAGTATAAAACTGGTGCTAAGGGTAACCTAAATGGTTCAAACTCTACGTAATCTCGCAGTCACTAGCTAAATTTCCCCGCTTGCGTCCTCATTAGGAGGAGAGTTGTGTAATTATCTACAACGGCGCACCCAAGGGCCATAATTTTCAAGCACGTAAAACGCATGCAGAGTTGCATGAGTTTGCTGCCACTCGTGCATTTTAGTTATTACAGAAATAAAGACTGATACTAAGTTCGTAGAGCTCCTTTTTCATCATCTATGTGTTTCGTCAAGTTCTACTTTGGTCATGTTAGTAGTTTGTCAAGAAATGGATAAGTACGAGGCGTTTTCATATTAAAAACGACACGACACCTTCACGATATCGTGCGTAGCTAATCCCATTCATCTAGTGTTTATTTACCTACTAAGCTTACGCTGTGTCTTCGATTTTTTTTCAAGAAACTGACATGACATGTCCATGGTCGGTATTGTGTAAAGGTGTCGTGCCCAGTGTGTATGTAAACCCATTTTCGCTGACAGAACCTACATCCTCGACTAAGGTTTAGCCACAGATAATATAAACTGTTTAGCTGAAGGATTTAGCATTTATTTGGTAGGTATGCGAAGAAGAGGCAGACCTAATTTTACCATTTACAGGTAAAACTTCAAGTCTTGCAGAAGTTTCTTGATTATAAGCTTAGAAACGCGGGCACGCTTGATAGAGATTAAATATGGTAGATATCTGACTGTTAACATAATTACCAATTTATACTTGGTGTGTTTCCCCCTCCTTGAGTAATCCGTCAGATAAAAATATTTCTGTCCTTGTTTTTGAGTCGAAAGTAGAGACAGACATAACTGGTTAGCTACTTAGTAGAAATATTGCATCTAGTACCGTGCTGTGTAATAATGTCATCTAGAAAAAGTTGATATTGTATTAATTTATCAAATTGTACTTATTACACTTTAATTACATTGTGCAGTAATGTACAGAATCATTTAGGACACAGATAAAGTGATAACACGTTGTTCTGTTAGTAAAGCATATCAAATAGTCAAGCTTCGGTCCACTTCCTGCGAGGCAGAACCTTTTAAGGCTACACAATGTAGATAATATTGACGAACAATTTTGAATTAAGTAGGTACTGTCAAGTTGATATTTTATATTTATTTGTTAGTTTATAGACGAGCAACTTTCGCTGATATGTCTACGTCACAGTGTTGAAATATTTTTATATGGTTATTTTATTTGCTAAAAAATATACATAGATATAACCACAGATAATAGTAAAACTAACCAAAATGTAAAAGAATGCCTCTAACTCCACATCTCACAACCACTAATTTACTGGAAGAAAACTCTCTAAAGGTTAAGCTCGCTTCTGTATATACATTTAGAGTTTTACTCATGTAATTTACTGCAAGAATGACTGACGTGAACACAGCTGAACTGATGGTTACCATACATTTTGAAGTTTTCTATTCACTGGCGATTATTTACATAGAAGTCAATATGGTTAGAGGTTATTGTCATGACAATGATCCTTTGTTATAATAGGATTACCAAGATTATCGAGTGTAAAGCGGCTTTAATGTGTGCGTGGTCACTTTGTTGTAGTGTGGAGGTTCAGATTTCTAGACTGGAGCGCATCGAAATTGTAATAACGTCCTTAAAAAAGCAAACGAGTTAAAAAACAGTGTGTCAGAGATATTCAGCGTTTCATAACGACGCGATTCGCCTCCTCCTACCCCACCATCAACGCTAAATACTTCCTTACCATCACAAACAAGACATGTCGTCTTATCTCTTACCACAATTTAATCTATCTAAGTATACCTAGCGGTTTCGTTACACTCAAGTATTCAGAATGTATATTTGAGTCAGAATGTTTTTTTTATTATTAGGGTTTTTATACAAATTTATTAGGGACAAGCGGATGGCCCTGATGTCAAGTGGGAACCACTGCCTATATCAATACATTGCAACATGAGAACGTCCTCTGAGGACGTGCCCTATGATGCAATGAAATACGTCTTCTGAGACATAAAAGCCTTCAAACCGGACCACAGCAATGCGAGCATTACTGCTTTGCGGCAGAAGTAGGTAGGTTGTATTTATTATTCTAGTTGATATTTTATAAAATTTTACTTACCAAATAAATACAAATATACAGATATTTTTTATCAATTTTTCGTTAAAACTTTTGTAAGTAAAATCTATGCTCAAATCTCGACACATAATTGTTTCGGAAGATCTAACTAAATAAAAACATCAATGTGTTTTTGTTTGTAGGTAGGTACTTAAGTACCCATAGTTTTCATTTGCTTTTGATTTTCAAATTGAAGAAGGAGTAAAATCGTCATCGTGAATATGGCAGTTTACATTTTATATTGTTTCATGAGCGGTTATACAAAATTAAATGGAGTATTACTCGTTTACTTAGCTGTTTTTACCAAATCCACAGCCCAATAACTTCTTACTAATCTAATCTTATTTTTTATTTTAAACTTATGAATCCAACCCGCATTATTTCGAGGCAAAATTTTCAATCCGATACTAAGCAATTCGAAGCAATACAGACAGAAAGCAAAGATCTTAAGTGTATCTTTTACGAGGCAGAAAATCAAGTCATTAGAGAATCTACTAAGACCTTACGTAAGAGACTTGCAGATAAGGGCTCTTGAATTTAACGACGCTCTGTCTATTCGATAGGAGTACGTTTCCTCTGCGTTACTAAGATAGGTACATATCTCTGCCCTGGAGCCGGACTGGCTTAGTGGGTAAAACACAACGGCTTTTGCGGGTTTGAATCCTAGATAACCTTTCATGATTTTAAATGTGTATCAATAAATTGTAATAAAAATATTTCGAGAAAAAAACAAGCAGGTGAGTTGCATCAATATTTCTGAGGAACGAGAGGATATTTATTTTAATGTAATGAGTAACTTTCTCTTAGCAATAATCACGCAATGGGTAACAATGCCGCGCAGTAACTGAAAAACGCAGAATAAATAACAGCGCCTGAAAGCTAATAAAATTCAACCAAATTCATCTCACCTCGTTATTCGAACCCGGGAGAGTAGAAAAATTCTTAACCTATGAATACAGCGAGGGTAAAAAGGACCATCACTTATTCCCCGGCGCTCTTAATGACGTCATTATCTGTAGGGCTCGCGCTTCGGTCACGTCTACCCTTAATTCTGCCGGTGACACGGCTGAGTGACGCAACGTGATGATAGATGGCTGGAGTACAGCCACAATTTTCTAGCCAAGTTTCACACCTAGCTAGAGGTAGACCACATCAACCTCGCTTTTTGTTGTAAGGCCGTGAGCTCTAAGTTGATACTTGTCAGTTTATTGTGAGCACAGGGTGCGCGCATTGCCATACGTGTCATGATCAAGTAGGTAAACTATTTTGATTTCCCAATGATTCGGTGCTTTTTACTCTAGCACAATGATTGAGAAGTTTTCTGTTCTGGTAGGTATTATTTTAGATGGCTGAACCGCATAAAATCAAAATTTTATTTGATCCAATCAAGGTGACGGTTGAATCAAAATTATATATTTTGCTGAACCTTTGCATTGTTATTCTCTAGGACTTGAAGGTTTGCGATTATGTATATTATTACATAAATACGCATGATAATATTCTCTGATTTTATGTTCAAAATTATTGAAATATGTGAGCGAGAAGTTGTTTGACGCTGTAAAAAATTATAAATATCGGCCAAGCTATTTTTTCCGTTGAGTACCTGCTTATATCAAAACGGCCCGAGTTTTACTGAGCCTTTGTATGTAAATCTATTTCCGACGAAAACAAAACTAAAACAAATCGTCCATTACCCTCCTTGGAAACCGCAAAAAAACTTTTGCAAAGGTGTGATGACAAACGATCCGCGACGAGGCAAAGGGCTTACGTTTCGCTAAAGAGTTATGACTCAAGCTTTCATATTTGGCACGCGAATAATGCGACGCCGAAAGAATCCTAAAATGCGAAGGGTCAGTTGAGGAATGTCAACGCTGTGGTCCAATAATTTGAGCGGAAGAATTGACGAACCGCTGCCAGTTTCAGGGAGAAATCTAAAAAGTTCTATACTTACGTTGGAGGCTATAAAATTTGCCGTGGCTACCTAAATAACCCAATTCTCGTAGAAAATAAAGTTCTGATTTAATCTCGATGTCATAAAAAAAACCGCAAAGGGTATCTTAAACTGCTGCAATGTAAAAAGTTAAAAATGATGTTCTCATAAAATGTTGTAATGTAATAGAGCAGATGTACGATTTTCGTCGATTGAGTCAACTTTTAAATAACCTTTCAGATAACAAGAATTAGAAGCCTTTATTTTCTAATCGTTTCTTTATTAAGGTATTTCAAAAGGTTAACGGCAGGGCGCAGTGCCAACTGTCCTCTTAGTTTAATATCACATTAATAACTCGAAGCGACAGTCACTGCCTAGCTTAGAAGTATAAAGATGAGTGATCACATCGTTGAATTAAGTACGTGCCTCCCTGCCAAATACTCATTTTCTAGTAGGTTTTGTTGACACGAAGCCTTTCAAAAAAGCCGGATGGCAGTTTTTATTTATTTACTAACTTCCACCTGTGGCTTTGCTTGTGTATCTGGCTAAAATACAGCGTAACACTATGATATGAGTTAACCTCTATCATCAGACTCAATGTTTGTTTGTTTGTCGGATGAATTTACATAAGTTTGAAGCCAGTATGTCGTTGATATTCAGTTTCGGTAATTCATAATAAAATTGTTTCCTATTTGGATCACTTTGCTAGAGTTTTTTAATTCCTATTATAAAATAAAAATATCCTTATTACAAGTATCTAACATAAGAGGTTTGGTCAGGTGAGACAAAGATTCTTATACATATCAAATAAAAACTACATTATAATAGGTATTGATGGAATCAATCGCTCTGTACCGAGTGTAAGCTGTGCAGCGATACATGGCAGTTCCTCGCGGTGGCTACGCGTATATTTTCACCCACAATCATCGTTACGCTCGACAGCACTCAATAATAGTTAATTCTGCAGGGGTATTCCAATCTCAGTTGAACTGCAAAGTTTTAAATCATGGTCAGTTCATACTAACTCATAGTTATTCTGTGACTAAATAGTGACATTATGATGTCATTTAATTTGTTTTCGCGCATATTTTGCTGTCAAGTGTCTAAAAAGAATGATCACGTGGTACCAAATTGTACCACGTGACCTGAAGAAATTCCACTGGGCAGTGAAATATAACTTGACAGCAAAAGATTGGAATACGGGGGCAGCTCGTACAAGCATTGACCCGTAACGACAAATACAACTGTTCAATTCATATAGCGACCAAAATCACAGTCGGAATATTAATTTAATCCCGTACCGATTGGCTACGTAAAACTGGTAAAACTGCTAGTAAAATGTTCAAAATCTACCGGATTGTTTGTCGGTCGCAATTGCAAATGATATTACTGAAAATGTTGTGTTGCGGTTTCTGAATGAAGCAAAACTTTCAAATGTTTTGCGGCTCGACGTTTTCTGTGTTCTCTGTATTTACTTTGCAGTTCCCACCGCAGAAGGCAGGTTGGATACAATTTTAGGAACCAACGCTAACTTAACTTATGAATAAATAAAGTCAATTTAAATTGTTATCGAGATATTCTAACGACGAAGTACTTATTTAGAGTTCCGATACAAAGCGGGCGGCGTTGTTCTTTATGAAGGTCTTTCATAAACTCAATGAACAATCTAAAATACGCACCTGTTTTGTGGTTATAATGTTCACAATTTTAACTGTAACTTTTAACATTATTTGAATCTTTGTTCAATGATAAAATATACCGGTTTACAAAAAGGTTTCATTATTAGCATCTTAAATATTTTGAAAACTACACATCTAGTTTATTTCTAATTATGAAATTCAGTTGGCTTATTCCTGACAGATAACCAAGACGAGATAACTGGTTATCTCAGAGGAATTTTTTTCCTCTCAGATAACTGATTATATCAAAGGAATTTTTATCCTCGTATCGGTTTTACTGAAAGTTTAATCAAAAATCAGTTCTTTGGGATCAGAATTCTACTCTACATTTGGTTGTCGGTAATAGAGCCACTTATAGGAAGGGTTGTCTGCACAACAATGTCGGCTTTGTTCGTTGAATGAAGTTACATTTTCATAGATTGTATCAGCTTTCGTATGCCTAAGTTTTACAAGAATTTCACTATCAAACGATCCCGTTCTGGTTTTGTTTGAATATTACACACGAAAGACCAACTGTTAGTTTTTAGTCGACCTTGGATTACTGGTAAGGTAAACTACCCTTTTGTATAATTATTTACGAGACTTTTTCTACAGTAATCTTGGGTTATTGATATTATTGATGGTCGTATTTAAATACAAAATCACGTTGTTGTCTGGCAAATAAAAAATACATTTTTGCAAAAAAATAATACAACCTCTACGAGTTCGTAGCACCCTCTACAAAAACAATGTTGTAATTGATTTCTTTGTATCTTCAGACTTTTTTCAAAATAAAATCATTGTTCCTTCTTGATTTTACTGAAAAAAGTGTGTGATGCTGTGTAATGAAAGCAGCGGCTTTGAAAGGCACTTCTGAATAATATACTTACCTACCTGTATTCTAGAACCACTATTATATTTTATGCAACGTACGACGATCCAAATAAAGTTTCATGTACCTATGTAGTATTTTTGTATGTAATGCATAATAAAAAATAAAGTACTTTATTATAAATATTTATTCACAATATAGCTAGGTTAAAGTTTTTATTTTTGTTCATAAATTAATAACAGAATCCTGGCCCACATCATCACAAATTATCTCAAAAGCTGCAGATAAGGCGGAATTTATAAAGTTTGAAGTAAATACATGCCACAGAGACGATAAATCATTCTTCAGAGGCCTAGGGACGGCATCAGCGCGTCTTAAAATAATGTTATCGGGACGTAAGTAACTTCAACAAAGAAAGTTATGTGGCGCGCCTGAAATTGATGGCGCATACTATTTTGCATTTAATCAGCTATGTAAAACTTTAAAAAACCGATGCACACACATTTGCCAGTCATCGGAGAAAAGTAGTCAAAATAAAGCGCCGATCATGCCGCTCGATGTCATAACATGTTGTTAGCGACGCGAATTTAATATAAGTACTTAGCTAAAATATTAATGTTTGCCTAGGAGTGCCTACCTACCTAAATATAAAAATGTGTGCATCCTAGACCGCGCTAAGGTGCGAGAGGGGTACGCGGGGCGCGGGGAAAGCATTAGAAGAGGATTAGAAAAGTACCCACCAATCAGTCTGTTATCGTCGGTAATACGAGCCCCGCATACGCCGCACGCGCCTTGGCGGCCTTAGTTTTTTCTTTCGCTCAATATATCTAGTATTTTAAAATCTTCCTTCGTTTCTTCTGCTATCCCATCTTACCCAGGCTTGGACCGCTTACACATGTGATGTCATAAAATACCTTGACTTTTTTATTGTACCTTATGGAATGATACACAGAACAGACAAAAGTAAGCTGTTCTGTGAAATGATAGCTCCATTATGATAATCGCACAAAACACCGAATGCAGATAGCTACTAACGTAATAATAGTTCAATGCTCATTACATATTGTATAGTAGGTATGTACAACGGATCTTTATCTTTCTGAAGTTAGGTGCAAAAACGATTGCGCATGTACTGTATGCGGAAAAATTCGCTTACCTAAAATTTCACCCCAAAAATGGTTCCGAGCAGATACTTAGAGTAACAAAGATCCGTTGTGACTAGTATACTATATTGAGAAATAATAAATAAATTAGCTAACAATAAGTAAAGGGAAGCTCGTTTATGTATTTCAAGGTTTTATGAAACTCAACATGTATCAATAAAATATTCGCAACGTCTACAAGTCGCCTAAAATGGAAAACTTTATAAAGCCACTTAAATTTTATACCAAAGGTAATCTCGAAAGGCAAGTGAAACCAGCACATGGGGCAATAACATTTTTAGGAGGGTTAATGAATCTGGAAACGTAAAAGGCATGGTACACAGAAGATCTGAGTTGAATTACGATAAGTATGGTTGATAAAACAATTGATAATAAAATTGATTGTGTTATTTTTACAAGTTTAGTGTTTTGATAGGTAGGTACTTTTATTTGCTATGAATACTGAAAAATTGTTTAGGGCTGTACTTGAGCAATGTTCAATACCTTACTAACCATTTTGGGTTGCTAAATAAAACAAGTTTTATTTTGATCTTTCTTCCAATCTCCAACGCGGTGCAAAATGAAAATATACCTTCTAGTAATATTTTCTGTAGGTTAAAATAATTCGTGTGTTCAAATACCTACTCAATTTTATATAAGAAAACTTCTTCTCCCTAACAGCAATCCTTATTCAAGAACACTAGTATTAGAATTACGAGCATCTGGGTTGGTGGTAGTTTTATCACGGCCCGCAGATGCAACTCGGGGCACATCCTTCTTAAATATTCACTTTGCATACTTAGTAAGATAGGTGTGGGAGTTTTAAACTTTGAACGCCTTATTTTGCATTATAAAACAGTGCTGCAATGCGGTTAGGATTTGGACGTAGTTAAGCAAAATGGATCCAATCCACACTTGGCTCAAAAATTAGATAAATAAATAAATAAATATTCGTGGACTTTACACACAACGCCCTCTAGTCCCAAACTAAGCAAAGCTTGTGATATGGGAACTAGATACTTTTTTTTTGTAAATACATACTTATAATACATAGTAACACCCAATAGATAAGTATACCATATAGTATAGTACGTATAGTAGGCTTTAGGAACCGTATACGGTTCCTAAAGCCTACCTTTATGTTTAATAAAATATCCAGGCAAAAAACAGCTGTAAGACTTATGAGGCATCCCATAAGTACACTTTTAAACTTCAAACTGGCTTATCTCAAAAGTGGTTTGATGCGGGCTGGATTCTTTTTGCGTAACTACTAACTATTTGGCCTTAAATTATGCAGTCACTCAAAATAAGACATTCTTGAATTTCATTGAATTTAAAGACGGCCTCTTATACGTCGTAAGCGTTTTTCATTTATTTACCGAGTTGATAATAATCACAATGTCTATAATTATGATGATGTTTATGGTGGTTATTTTCGACATGCCATTTTAAGGGTTGTTAAAAATAGCTTTTATCACTGCGGTCTGGATTATCTATATCAGGGTTTCCCAATCTATTAAATTTTTTTCTTAATTTTTCTTCATTGCTTAATATGCGTATTGCTTAATATAATGTGCGTAAGTAATACTTATAGCTGCCGGCGAGCGGAGACAAATAAAATATTAAATAGTTTCCATCTCTTCATTTGTAAACAAAACTTGTTGCAAAACATGTACTCGTCTTGTCGCGAACTCGCGATGTAATGTCGTGAGTGACGTGACGTCGTCGTGGCTGATTCGAGTGTGTGAGTGCTGTACTATATGTATAGGTACCCCCACTGCGCCAGACCACGCGCGGGACAAGCAAAAGCGCGTCGAGTACAGTGAGTGACCGAACAAAAATAGTGGTATAGCAGTTATTTCGGTGGATTTTTTATTAGTAGATATTCACACTATTCCAGCATGTGAAGATTTGTATTGCGAAGTGGTTATTTCCTTGCTATAGACACATTAAATAAGTTTTGAAAAAGGCTGAATATCTAAATATCGGTGAGTCAACTCGTCCTGACCATGCAGTCTTTTTTGCAATGGTAGGTACCTAGTATGAATGACGCCATTTTGTTATTATCTTATCAAGCTAACCATCCGTTCACATACGTGCCGTTTTTTTCATTTATAGAAATAAAATCACTGTGTTATGTTTTGTTCGGAATATTTACTTTAATATTATATTTCGTTATATCTTGATAACTAGTAAATACGCGAGGTATTTATGTACAATATCTGGTTTTAATTGGATTACTTTATCACGTGAGTAATAATATTTTAATTAGGTTTTTGTTTCAATTTCAGCTTTTGTTGAAACTTATTAGTCATGTTTAATAGTTATAAATAATTATTTATAGACATTTCACATAACGCCTTCTAGCCCAAACTAAGCAAAGCTGAGGGAACTAGGTAGATTGCTGATAGAATACCTAAGTAGGTAGGTACTTACTTATGTAATTTTTTTAAAATGCATATGGTACATAATACATAGTAGTTATTTATTATGATAGTGTTACGCGAATAACAAAAAGTATAAGTAACTGAAAAAAATTATATCGGCTAATTTGGACGTGAATGTTTATTTGATTTCGATGTAAGGTAACGTTCATCATTAAGCTAACACAGCTTCTCTCTTTACAGAAACCATGCCATTCAAGTTGAATCTATAGCTAACAAACCAAACGTATCAAAAGGTTTGTACTGTAGTTATGATTTCAATACCTGATGTAAATGCTGAAGATAAGCTACTGTATAATGGATTATTATTCTGTGAATTGCGTTTGCATGAAAAAATAGATGACAAACTTGCAAATCTTGAGAAATTTCTCACAGAAGGAGGAGACGTCAATACACATGACGCAAACGATTGTAATAATACGCCTTTGCATGTTGCGGTGAAGAAAGATGAACCGGAAATTATAGAGTTTCTGCTACACAAGGGAGCAAATCCAAATGCGATCAATACGAATAACCACACACCTATAGATCTTGCAAAAATATGTCAAAATACAAATAAAAACAAGATTATACAAATAATAAAAAAAACAACAAAATCATTGTTACATTTGAATGAAGCAGGACTACTCAAGAATGAATCTCTCGATATATCATCAAAATTGAATAACGAACAATCTTTGATTAATGAAACCCGGTCTGGTACGACTGGAATAAGCGGCCATTTATATGAATCAAAGTTATTGGCTCTGCTTTTACTTAGAGCTCTTAATGATCATGACATTGATACATTTTACTTAGGGTCGAACATTCAAGGATTAGGTGCTTTTGATGATATTGTTTTTAAGTACTACTCAAAAAATAAAAATAAATTTAGTATTGTTTTTGTACAAGCTAAACACAAAGATGTAGGTAAATTTACGACAGATAGTGTGTTAAGTTTTGATAAAGATTTTGGTTTAGCTAACTATTTTGATAGTTTTATGAAAGTAATATATAAAATGAAACAGAAAAATTATAACGTTATGTTTAAAAATGACGTAAACAGCTCTGATTTACGTTTTTTACTATATACTACAGCTATTGAAGATTTTAATAAGAAGAAGTTGATAAAAACTATTGATAAAGAAGCTTTATTATCGACCAGTTATCATGGGAAAGTATTTATGTATGATTATAATGACAATGATGTTGATATTTTGCTAAAAAACATTCTAATTTTACGGGCTAAATCTTTGGCCAAAGTTTTTGCTGAATACATTATTAGAAAAAAGTACGAAAATATGTTGTTAGACGAATTAATCCAAGTTTATCATGTTTATTTAAGCCAAAAAGTTGTGCATGTTTTTAATGGCAAATCTGAAGACTATGTTATGGGTAGATTTCGTAAAGGTTTTATTGACAGCAAAGATGAGACTTTGTTACTAATAAGAAATATTATGTTTAAAATAATGAAAATACAAAACGAATCGGAGTGTGAAATTTTAGATTTTAAATTGCCAAAAAATTTTGGAAGCTCAGTATTGCCAATCAGCGAAGAGGAATACGTTAGTCAATGGAATGTTATACAATGTTTTATGAACAATGAAGAAAAAGCCAGTCTAGATAACATTATTACCATTGCAGTTAATGACGAATGTAATAAAACAGACTTGAATCATTTAAAATATTTGGTAGGAGATACACTTATTCTTGACGATAAAACAGGATTATTAAAATTAAACTTGGTAGAACCATCATCAGAGAAAAATAAAAAAATAATAGATAAGTTGAAGTTAAATGTAAAAACTGAAAGTGATCTAAGCAAGTTTAGATTTGAAATTAATCTTCAAAGCTTTCCACAACTTCTATTTAGAAAAGGATCTTACCTTAAAAAGAGTCTTACTGATTTTCTGAATAAATTACAATTACACACAAATCAAGCTAAAGAAGAAGAAGTAGAAGAGATATTAATAAGTGAAATTATCAGTTCATACAACAATGAACACAAAAACTACAATAACTTTTATCACATTAAAGGTGAAGCAATTTATCTAGATTATCATGATAGAGTACAAAAATGGTGTAAAAATAAAACTAAAAAATTTTATATGACAAAAACTTGCAATTTTTATGAAAAAGCAAAATATAGTTTATTAAATAGTCCTTTGTTAAAAGTTTATAACTACATATATATTTCAAACATAAACAGTTTAATGTTACATTTTGATACCAAAGCTATTGAAGAACTTAGATTACAAGAGTTTATGGATTGTTCAAATACTGGTGTTTTAAACATTATCACTAGAGACAAAGTCTTAACCAGCCTGAAGATAAAGCAGTTTTTCAAAGAAAACTATCCAAAACCACTTAAATTTAACTTTTTAAACTTGGAAGCGCTATCTGAAGATGACAGTGAAGTAATACTCTCGGAAATATTTGATACAAAAATGGACGTAGTTGTTTTTATTCTGAGTGGTGACGGTCAACTAAATGATTTTGAAATTAAACTTTTAGAAAGACAATACGATAAGAAAGTTATTGTTATAACTCCATTAAATATATCAGCTCAAGTTTTTGAAACAAAGGCCAAAGGCTTAAAACTCTATGATGAAAGTATCAGCTTATGTAATTTTGACGAAACAACTAGAAACACTATTATTTCGCAGAAATGTATCTCATTCCAAGGTTTTCAAGTTTCTTTGGATTCTCTTATAGGGGAAAACAATTATAATTTGGTGAAAGGAGATGTACTTTACACTATTATAAAGAAAGGTGCAATTAGTATTGCAAAAGAACCCACAAACATTGAAACTTACGATGAAACGAGTCAGTTTTTTGTAAATAGACGTTTATGTCGATGTTTGAAGTTAATAGAAAAACCATATCACACTGCTTTCAATGTCATAGATAGTAACAATGCATCGATTGCCAACAATAATAAGGATATATTGATAATTTCAAACGATGACAATGTTTTTATTGTCAATTGTGAAAAATATTGTGATAAAAACATACACTGGTTCCAAAGCAGCAGCCACATATGGGTTAAAAGTCACGGTAGCATAAGGAGAATATTGCCATTTCTGGATAGAATCGAATGTGACGAAAATGGTAAATGTTCACGTGAAATACAATCATTTAAACACGTAAGCGAGAAAGTTGTTATCATAAGCGCTGGGGCAGGAATGGGAAAATCTACTCTTATAGCACATTTAATAAAACAAACAAGACAAAGTGATGAAACTATTACATGCATTATAAAGTTAAATTTATTTGATTTAAAGAACGAATTTGGAGCACAGCATGAATGCAATGATTACTTGAAATTAAGCTGGTTTTTATCGATTTTATACAAATCGTTTGCCATCAACGACACCAGTTTTTTAAATACAGTAAATAACGGGGAGTCTTTTGATAATGTTACAAGCGTTGATGGTAATAAACAAATACATTTGAACACTAGTGTAATGAATACAATACACGAACGAAGTCTTTTAGAATTTCAAGTTTTTCTAAACATGTATAATAATGATAAAATAACAATAGTATTTGACGGTTTTGATGAGATATATCCAGATTATAAGAAGGAAGCAATTGAACTATTTCAATTGTTGTTGAATTCTCGAATAAAATGTATGTGGATCACTACCAGACCCGTGATATTAAAAGAGTTAGAGCGTGTAGTAAATTCTGTTTCATTTACATTAAAAGGATTTTCAGCAAATGAACAAATCAGTTTTCTGGAAAAATACTGGATGACTAATTCATCTCAAACAAGTGAAATAAGAAATAGAGACCTAGTGGTAACACAGTTTTTAGACGCTATTTCACACAAAATTATGGACCGTCAAAAATATTTTACAAGCATTCCCCTTCACTTACGTATGATTGCAGAAACTTTTTTAGAGTATTATATAAATTTTCGTAATAATCCAACTGCAAAATTTAAAGACGATTTATATGACGCTCTGAATTTAGTAACACTATATGATAAGTTCATCAATGTAAAATTTTATGGAATTCGATTTAGCGAAAAACAGTATGGTTTGAGTCTCAAAGATCCTGACATGAAAGAAGTTATAGAACAACAGCGTATTTTATTCATTAGAAATCATAAAAAGCTGTCAGCTTATACTTTACTACATAGAATAAAGCATCAGAATCCAAAGTTGCAATTTTCGGCAGAGAAAAATAGTCGTTTAGTAAGACTGTGTAGTGACCATACAGGCAGAATGGTTACTGAAGGCAATGGGGTTTTAACTAAAAATGATTTGAAACATATCAGGATTTTAATGCAAAGACTTAAATCGGGGGGCGAAAAAAAACGGAATTATTGAAAGAATAAATCAGAATGAACCGGTATTTGTGCATTTAACATATGCCGAATATTTTGCAAATGAATTTCTTTGCGATAAGCTCAAATACAATGACTCGACTATCATGTTTCTTATTGATCGCGTTTTAGTAATGGACAATAATGAAGGAATACGAAGGTTTTTTGATGCCAAACTAGAAAAAGACAAATCTTTATCGAATTTTAATTCCAAAATCATAAGTGACAATCTGTTACGCCAAAAAGACTCCGACAAATCAGCACTATACTTGGCAGTTATTGAAGGTCGTGATAATATAGCTTGTTTTTTATTGAACAATATAAGCACTATTCTACAGGCGGATAATATAGACGATTTCATAGCTTTGGTGACAAAAAAATATCATTTGTGTACTCTATGCCAAACCCTTTATAATAACAGTTATAGAGTACTGAAAAAGATAATAGACGTAATTAGTCAAGTGGATTGTTATAAACTGGAAAGACTATTTTTCTGCAAAGATGATTCAGGAAACAATATTTTTACACAAATTTTGCTTCGTGGCGATACCAAATTCCATGAGTTAAGTAACATGGATATTGTAATACAATATACAAATCCTGAAATTTTCATAAAACTATTGGTCAAAACCAAAACCAAAATGTTTAGTGCTGTTAATCGTCTATTAATACACTATTTAGTGGAGGACCTTAGTAATGTTTTATATTTAAAATATATTGAAAAATTAAACCAGAAACAGTGTATGCGCGTTTTTTGTGCAAGAGACAAAATGCAAAGAATACCAGCACATAAGGCTGCATTTTATAATAATTTCGACTTTTTTGAAATGATGTTTAATCGCGTAGGAAAAGAGAAGTTTAAAAAAATTTGTACTTTACGAGACAAATATGGTGAAATACCCCTGCAATGTTTTATTAGTCTCCCTTTCGGATTAGATAAGTTTAAGTTATTGTGTGCCAAAGTCGATATTATTATCGGTCCTTTGGATGGAGGCGGCTGGTTTTTGTATGATATAGCCAATACTAAAGTTATAGCCACTACCGTTCATACATCTCAAACTAAACTAGACTAAGACAGCCCTCATCGATTGATTTTTGTGGGTATTGGTAATGATTGGTATACTCGTACCTACACATACATAGATTATAACTGTTTTTGTTTGTCAGTGTTTTTAAGTTGTAAGTGTGTTATGTGTGTACCGTGCCGTTGTGGTAAATCTTAAGTTTCAAATGAACGATGCTCACAGAACTGGTCGGATTTTTACTAGGTACTGGAAAAAGTGAGTTAGTAAATCTTAGGATTTACCGTAGTTCAGGCTTTTACAGTAGGTAACATTATGTTTATAAATAAACATAACAAAAAAAATATAGATACCTATACGTATTTTAGTTTTACGGTATTTATAAATGTACCTTGTATTTTTTACTGAGTTGCCTGAATTAAATGAATTCATTATTATTCTAGGTATTATTCTAATACATATATTATCATTGTTTTTAGTCTATAGTCGGTATGTTAATAAACATTGATATGTTTTTTAATTCACTTAATATATTGTCATTCTATTTTAATTTTAGCTAGTTTAAATACTTTGTTAGTTTACTGTATTTATTTACCTATAGCTTCAAATTGTGGTAGGTGTCTGAGGAACTTTAATATTTGAGTAAACCTAAAGTTTGCACATTATACTCGTACGTAGGATAACTTTATGGGTTCCTTGTAGGACTTCGGAACCCTATAAATGTTTATTGTATTCTCTGATGTCAAGTAGCTACTTAGGTGATTATTGTACCTACTTTATTTACCTAAGTGGGCTCTACTTACATTTTGGTAATATTTAATAACCATATTTAGAAGTATATAAGTAAATCAAACAGCGAGTTCTCAGGGAGTTCCCACTGTGAAGCATGAAATGGACGCCAGATATTCGCGAGCATTTCTCACTAATTGCTCTGAGCCGCTCAATATGCCCCGGCATGAAAAAAGAGACAAATTTAAAGTATGAATATGGATGCTTCAAGTATTTTATCAAGTGGTAGGTACCGGCATCGATTATTATTTGTCTATGGTACCGGTTATTTACCTATTGACTCAGTTTGTAGGGTTATTTGCACGAATTAATTATTTTTTATTTTTATTTAGATACTTAGATTAGATCAGTTTTTTGTGTTATATAGTTTTACTTATTTGCATTTTATACTTTATGTTCTTATTATTAGGTATTATGTTATTTGTGTTGATGTGCAGTTACGGCCGTGATGTTACTCTGCCGAGGTCCAGTCTGAAAACCACCGCTGCTTCCTTACCCCCGTTCGGGAGTGGCATAAAGCTGAGACTGGACCTGTTTGACAGCAATTTGTTTTTGTATTGTATTTGTTTATGTCTGTGTTTTTGTGTAAAGTCTGTCAAATAAATAAATTATTATTCTCATTCTATTAATCGGGCCATTATGCACGTGGCGTCGTGTGAAATGACCTATGCTTGTATTAAAAGTCTGAATTCTGATCTTTGCAGTTTTAAAAAGTAACCTAGAAAATACCTTGTGATGTTACTACACCATCATACAGAAATATGGGTGGTTCAAAATATTCTAAGCAAAACCAGTCAAGTGCGACCCACCCATTTGTTTTTTTTTTAATTTCTTTAAAAACTATGCTAGTTAGACTTATTAAATTTTTGACTATAATTCCGATATTCTCTTATAAAATACCTATAATTATTTAAATTTTTTTGATCCACAAACTTCGGATATTAGTGCTATGCCGATTCCGTCGTCTATGTCATATTTGTCCGCAATTCGTTTTATTTTATGAGAGAAACGCGATAAGTGCGTCCGAACGTGACCTGACTTACAGTTACGCGTTTACTTTTCAGCTGTAATACATACCTCGTTATTGCTACCTCATTACAATATGTTTCAGCGTAGATATCATGTCTTTAGTGACACTGGATTTTATTATGATTAAGGCCTGAAAAAAATACAAATCTATAAAACTGATCTTCATCTTTCCAATTTAAAGAACGACTTGTATCGAAACATTTGTAGAAGTAAGTATTTTTATAGATTATTATACTTAACTAAATACAATTACGGAAGGTTGTGTGTAGCGAAAAATGTTTATAGTAAACGTGAAAAAATCCAAGGTTTATAATAAACAAAACATTTTTCATCGCCACGTTATCTCTGAAACATGCTATCGAGTTTCCAAGATTGCAGTGTGATCTTTGAAGTCTGGAAGAGGGTTTTGATTTACTACTCCCTCGGGAGCTCGGGATAAGAAGAACCCTGATAAGTAATAACTTTAGCATCTTTTTACAACACGATACAAGATTCTATTTGAGCCCATCTTTTGGGTTTTACTAAACAACCTAAAAGTATCCATGGCACAGCGTAATAATAAAGTTATTTATTTTACGCTGCAAGTACGAATAAAGTATTTTATTATTTGTAGTAGATGAAATAGATAAAATGTATAAAAACCAATTTAAATACGAATTTGAATCTATAAGAGTTCGGAGCACGTACGATCCCGCGGGGTCGAGCAGTGGACAGAGTGGTTGATGCTTCGTATCCTAAGCACCAGTTACATAAGTAAGGATTGCTTAGTTAGTCGAACAACACGACTCACAAAAATTTTGAAGAGTTACACTGACGCTTTAATTAAACTGTATAATAAAATATCACTAGAAGTAAGAGTGATGGATGGCAGACAATTTTTGTTGGTATCATTTAATGCTTTTATTTTGTGGTTTTCTCTTGTAACTTTTATTTATATGTTTAATAATTATGTTGTGTTTTGTGAGTATTCTTATAGCATGTGTGAAAATGTCAAAGGATGAAATAAGTGAATTGAAGTGAACTGGGGCCATGCCCCAACGCCTTGTGCTGGGGGTACTGAATTACTATTCGAGATCGAAATCTGTAGAGATAAGTAACTAAATTCAAAAATAATTTCATATATACTTATTTTTTACCGACTTCAAAAAAGGAGGAGGTTCTCAATTTGGTTGTATTTTTTTTTATTTTTTTATTTTTTTTAATGTTTGTTACCTCAGAACTCCGTCATTTATGAACCGATTTCAAAAATTCTTTTTTTATCTAAAAGTATATATGAACTGTCATCATCATCATCACCTGATGATGAAGCTGGTAGTCGAATTGAAGTCGGTTTTCCAGTTTTTTAACTTATAAATTATTCACTTTCAATTCAATATCCATATTCAGTATTTAATGTAGCATAGCATAAACATTAAGTACCTACTTATCTATCAGTATCGTACAAATCGAAGAAGGTAGGTAATCCTATAGATAACTATAATCTTTCTTATTTGCTCAGATAGGCACAGGCTTTCTTTGTGCATTGTGTTCCTTCTTACCTACTTAGGTATGTGGATAATGTCGTACTCACACGCGAAGTACATGTGATTGTCTATTATCATTCTTTCCAAAAAATCTATATTATTATGTTTAGTAAAAAATTTTATTAGACGGAAATATTATAAAAATCAAACCGAATATTCTGTCACAATGACATAAAGCTCTGACCTCACATAAGGAAATATTGATTTTATATGGCACTAAGTAGGTACAATTTATTTATTTATTTTACTGCTGTATTTACATATCGGAGTTATAACAGGTGTTCAAATAAGAATCCAGTGATGTGCGATTTCAGTTATTTAACTCGAATTAGTCAACTCGTGATGAATTTTCTGTAAATGTCTTTTTTTTTCATAAAATACAATGTTGAAATTGCCTACACGTTGAAATGTCACTGACTTGTTTTATCCTCAAATAAAAAATTTTTGACAAAATGAAAAAATACTCTACATCTAGTTGTAATAATAAAACGGTAGTGAATTGGAGATCTTCGTCAGAGTAGGTAGATAGATAGCTACCTACCATTAGTGAAGAAGGCTTGAACACTCTGAGTCGGTGATTTATTATCAAGAACTTTTTTTTCGACAATTTTTCATCTAAAACAAGTGGAGCAGACGGTTCTAGACTCTTGGCTAAAGAGGCTACTTAAATTAAAAATAAAATGATGTCCTAAAAGGTATTTGAGCGGCCCGAGTGATGCTGGTATTTTATTTTCACCTCAAGTCATACAAATATTACCGAGACTGTATTTTCAAAGCAATTATCTATTTTCAAAGTTGAAAGAACTTATGGAAAAATCCATAGACGTCTGAAAAAAAAACCAAACGTACGTTATGTAATTTATTTGTAAAAGATGTGAAAGGTTTTATTTTATGTTACAAAGCTTCGTGGGAGTAACGAAATAATTAGAACCAGCCTAAAACTCAGACGCAGAGATAAAGTTTCAAATAGGAGTCAATAAATAAATATAAGTGACTCTAGCCCTTGGGTTGTGGCAGATTAATTATTTTACCTGACTTGGGTGTCCTATTTCAACGACTCATAGAAAGTAAATATTTGCTAGGTACTTTATCTGTGAAGATCGGTACCTAAGTAATTATTATTTGTGCCTTTGAGCCAAACAAAAATATAGTATTACTTATGTAAGTACCTACCACCTTAGCTTGGAGGCGAAAATACACACAAATGTGACGCTGTGAACGAAACCAGATAATTTTTTTAAAACTATTTTTGAAATTTCATCTAACGAACGTAAAAAAGAATTAGTTTTATGGATAAATTGATCTCGAACTCAAGCTTTGATCGTATTGTGAAACATTAAGCATAAGACCAAACTGCTTTTTATTCGCCATGACATAAAAACGTACGTTTTCATAACGTACCTACCATAATAATATAAATTACTGTAACATTTAATTTTCATAACTAGCTATACCCTCATATAATACAGATTTTGAATCGGTTGCTACAGCTGACTTGTTGATACTTGACTTTGAACAAAACTAATGAGACAGAATTCGTTTCTGGAAATACAAAATTTAATAAATAAACAACAGTCCTAAACCCAGCTAGCACAGGTAGCTGACAAACTAAGAACCTTTTGGACATAAAAATACAAAGCTTGCCCATAATAATTTCGTTCAGTTGTACCACTTGTAGGCACGCCGCGCCGCACTCGCTTAGTTGAATAATTCAAAAATTCTCGTCGGACACTCGCGAAAACACGTAAAGTAAACGAAGTACACAGTGCTAACGAAAAAACAAACCTGCTACCGCATGGAAGTATGAGTTCATTATTCTGTTTGAGTACTATGCACTTGTGCTGATAACAGAGATGAGGGGATGCTGAAAGGAAGCGCTTTTGATTTATGTACACCAATTTCGTTCAATTTCATTTTTGATGATGTCGAATTTTAGTAAGTTGGTAGATTACTTTAAGTTAGGTGATTTTATGATTGATAGACAATCAAGGGGCAGGGCTCGCATTATGATTACTGAAAAAACCCATAATTTAATATGTGAATTGGTAGGTATCTAAATAAAAGATTTTATTGCAATTTTACAGTAAGTAATTTTGAATAAATTGTTTTTTTTTATTGTCCCATAGGTAGGTACTTATATCAATAGGGAGGGACCACCAGGACCTACAATAAATTAGATTTTCACGCAGCAAGCCATTAAAACAGCTTTATAAAAACTGGACAAATTAATTTCGTCTTGTTTCGAGATAGATTCTGTATTCGTCGGTAGGTATTTTTTACCTACTGATACATACCAAACACCTATTAGGTACCTGTAGCCGTGCCAAGAAGCCGTAGATATCGTGTATTGTACGGACACTCACGGAAGCTTGACCCTCCCCGGAGACCAGATACCTCCTCACTTGGCACGGCCACGGCGCTATTTAGCGCTATCTGGTTTCCTTTCGATGTTAATTGTATAAAGCAGGGAAACTGAAGGTTTGCTGTGTTGTATGCTGTAAAACATCCAATGTTAGGTCAGGTTTGGTGTAAACCAATGAATTTTAGAAAAAAAATGGAGCCCCGATTTTCACCAAACATAAAGAAAGTAACTATCCTAGAATTATAAATTTTCTTACAAATAAAATATATTGAAACTAGAGCTATGACCATACTGTCTAGCGAGAAGGATTCAAGTTTTAGTTTCGATCAGAAAAGAACCTCACTAGGCCATTCTGAGGCAAAACACCCATCGCACTGTAGCTTTTCACTGCACTGTAGCACTGCCGGGGTAATGATTTGATACTCTGGTACGCAGTGAAGTCAGTTGTGTAATAATTTCGCCCAGCGCGTGACGTCACATGTCGCCAAGCTGCCTACAACCAACGGCGGAATTTACCACGAAAACGCTGTATGAGCACCTCTATAAAAGTTAAAAGCTTTTGTCGAAAAAAATGCTGGGAATAAAATAAAAGTGAATGCAGTTCTAAAAGCGGGTCGCACCAAATGCTTGCAGCGAACAGTTGTCGCCTCCCACGGGACTTTTGACCTGGGAAAATATTTTTCGGCATGGCTCGGTTTTGGGACGTAATGTGAAATGTTAGTTTTTTGGAACGATGCGCTTGCGGGTAGCGGGAATGTTGGTTATAGAGTTCCGGCTTTAGGGTGAAGATTTTCCGCTGTGGTATCATTTTTGTGGCATAATGTTTGATGCTCAAATGAATGTGGTACTCTACATATTTGTAAAGATAATTTAATTATACAAATAATAAGGCCAATTTTATTCGTTGTATGAATTACAGCTTACGGTAAACCATGCCGATTTTTCTAAATGAAGGTTTACCTGCAACTAAATAACTACCTACTTTGTTTTTATGAGATAAATCGAACATAAGATAAGATTGATATTTTGATTGATGATGATAGGTAAAGTAAGTATGAAAGTTACTTTAATATAGTTATCTAAGGAATTTATTCACAAAGAAAATTATGACTAATAAAGTATTTACAATATTTATAATATGTACAAAATATAATCTCTTTTGGCTCTTACTGGCATTGATCTCAAAATTTCGTACAAAGACGAAGCTAGAAATGCTTGGCATAGAGCTTGCCCCGATTCTGCTCTCCCCAAATCACTTTCGGCTCAACGGCAATGGGACGGGCCTCTGTGCGAGTTAACACGGAACTCTCTGTTACAAACGTGTTCAAGCTCCGCAGATCGTGCCCGTCTCCTAGCCGTTTCTAAAAAAGAGTCAGGATTTTGGTTGCAAGCTCTTCCCTCTCATAACACTGGTACTCTAATGGATCCTGTCACGTTCCGTATTGCAACCTGTCTACGGTTGGGTGCTCGGTGCTGTGCGCCTCATCATTGCCAGTGCGGTACGGCTGTCGAACAGCTTGGTCACCACGGATTATCGTGCACTAGAGCCGCCGGTCGGATATCCCGTCACGCTAGCCTTAACGATATCATCCGCCGGGCTTTTACCAGCGTGAACGTGCCAGCCATTCTCGAGCCGAATGGTCTGCTGCGTGACGATGGTAAACGGCCTGACGGTATGACTCTTGTTCCTTGGGAGTTGGGAAGGCCTTTGGTGTGGGACGCTACTTGCGTCGACACCCTTGCTCCTTCACATCTGTCTAGGACATCCGCTAGGGCCGGTGCGGCAGCAGATTCGGCCGAGGATCTCAAGAGGCGCAAGTATGCGGGTCTCGACAGGGCCTACACATTTGTACCTCTTGGGGTCGAGACTCTGGGTCCGTGGGGTACCGAGGCCCTCCGGGTTTTCAAAATTATTGCAGGGCGTCTAGTCGCAGCGACGCGTGACCCGAGGGCTGGTGATTATCTGGGCCAGCGAATCAGCATTGCTATTCAGCGCGGCAATGCAGCCAGTGTCTTGGGCACGCTTCCGATTGGTACTGATTTGGATCAGTTGAGCTATCTATAAATCGTTTGCAACGGTGTGTAGATAGCTCAACTGCTTCATGTGTATTTTGTACATATTATAAATATTGTAAATACTTTATTAGTATGAAAGTATATACAACAAAAAAATTTAGGTACAGTTACATCCCTAGCATTATTTTTAACCTAGGTGAACTGAATTTTCACAATTATGTTCAATATGCACCTCTAGGTATTTTATATGATTGACTAGCTTGTACTAATATTAATTCTAGTTCACACAGTAGGTTTACTCACATGGTTCCGGTATAAAAAGCACTTGGAACGCTTTTTTTTACGAACATATTTTTTTTCCGACGATTGACAGTGAAATCGGTTTTACGATGAACTCCATAGCAAATTGCAAATTGCAATACCAGAAACTGGTGCTGAGGGAACAGCTTATGGAGCAAATTACTTTCGGTTTGAAACGTCAATTGGTTTGTCAAACGGGATGAATAAACGTCACGAGTTATTTCGTAGATACAGCAGCGGCTATACTATGCAAAACGATAAGCAAAACAAAATTCATACAGGTCGATTTGAGTTACAACACTTACAACGCGCAGCATCGCCCCACACTCCGCGGTGTAGCACAAGGCGGCCGCGCAGTGTAACCCAAATGTTAGCAGAGAACCTACGTTTATCATTTTGCTGAGTACCTAGTCCCCCAGATTTGTCCACGCAGGTCCGGTTAATCCGACGACCACAGATGCGAGTGATGAGGGTCCCGTGATATGACAGCGCGATAATTGTGATGTTATGATATCTTTTCGAATGTGGATTGTGGGTTAAATAAAAGAAGTCCATTAAATCCATTAAAAAACTCTTTATATAAAATTTAGGTTTAATGAACTTTATTATACTCATCGAAGAACTTTACAGTCCACTTATAATGAGCTTAAACTATAATTTTGTAAGTAGGTAGGAGGGTTGACAGTCTTAATACTAGGTAAGTACCTACTTAAATAAATATGCAACACATTACTCAGCTAACATATTTCACAATTAATTAATGACCCAAACAAGAAAGGGTGCCTAAGTAGGTAAATAGGTAAATTTTTAATATAGACCCATACGATCAACCTTCAAGATAGAATAAGGATTTTCTGTAGAAGTAGGTATCTCGCCTTGAAGATAAGATAATTGAAAGCTTTGTCAAAAGTGTACATTCTAGCTATAAATCGTATGAGTCACTTACTCTATATAAAAAGCCTTATAAAGCTATACAAAGGTAAATGTTTAAAACCGATGAGCAGTGTGCGAGATGTGAAGTGAATTCTAGTAGGTACCTAGTGACTTTTTGTTTATCTGCCTCGTACATCTCTGGGGGTTACGCAGCCTTAAATTGACAGATTCACAGTATTGAAATGTGTCAGCACTTGAACCAGGCAAGGGCCAAAGGCTACGTCCCTAGTCGAGCAAGAACTTTGGCATAAATTCCTTTCTGAAACAATTTTCCAGCGACAACTACGTTTGGAGAGTTTGTGAAATAAAAGTTGATTAATAGTAATATCAGTTGCTTTTACAATTATTGAATGAAGAAGTTATTGGCCTTTGATTCTAGTTTCGTAGTAGTCGAATCCATAGAGTATTATGTTAAAAAATGTTACGATAAGCGTCTATAATAATTGTAGATTTACATGAACGGTTTTATATGTGCATATTTTGAGAGCGTGGGCATTTTCGAAATGGGTTTTTCACATACAAGTTGCAACAAATAAACGAAAAGAAACTAACTTATCACTTAACATTCTATTCCGCAAAGAGCTTTGGGGATTACTTAAAAAGTTAAAGAAACGAATTGACCTGAATTAATCATTGTATTGAGTGAAAACACTTTTATTCTTAGGACTTACGAATAAGACGTTGGGTAATCTGATTTTGGAGTTGTGAATTAATTTACTGCTGGACGTTCAATACTTTCTACAGAAGATAATTATGTAGTGACCTGAAATAGCGATAGTATACATAAGCACAGAGCGGATATATAGTACTTAAACATAGCTACAAAATGGCCGTAGATTTTTTGGATAGGTACCTACCTACTCCGGTTCAGCCAGCTGAGCCCGATCCCTGAATATTTCACATCAAGTTATTTCGCTCTTCGTTTAATCTTAACACCACATAAAAATGTAGGTGCCGTGTTTCTACGACTTCTACCAAACGATATCCATCGTCGAAATTTTTTTTTTAAACTAAATAGAGAATATTCCTCTGTGGTTTTTATAAATGCAAAAGGTCCGCGATGGTTTTTATGCTTGCTTTTATTTTTTTGCTTTTTTATGATAAATACATAAAAATCTAAGTAAACTAAGGTATTTTATAAAACGTTACAGAAACGAGAAAACTAAACCTTCGTTTAATTTTATGAAAATACTAAGGTCATTACTCCCGATTATCAAGTTAATTTTCAAAAAGTGACTTTGAAAAGTAATTAAATTGTTGCCAGAATTTCCCGAATCGAGATGGAATTAAAGGCTATAACTATTGCGCGGTGGTGCGGGCGTACAGCGACGACGGGCGTCGTGGTGTTGTATTTCTTACCTCGGGCCTTTGAAACATTAGACAGGCTGAAATTCTACGACATCATTTGTAGCTATAGGCTTTAGTATGCCTAGGTACAGACACCTGAGTTCTCAGTAATTATGTTTCATGGTTGAGTAAATCAGAATCCACTGGACAAGATTCAGCGTCTTTACGATTAATTTCTAAAATATTCATAGAAGCTACATAGTGAAAGGTACGGAAGGCAACGCTCTTTTTATATTTTAGTAACCTAAAATTGAATTTTCATAAACCCTGGTCGAGTCTTGACTAATTAGTCTAAATAGCAGAAATAGGTATGGCACTCAGAAGCGCGCTTTATAAGCGCTCCTATAAAAAAATTAATGAAAAAAAAAATAGCTACATTTATAAGCAACACACAAACGGACAAAAATATGGAAAATAATAAAGTAAGGCTAACAAGACAAAACAAAAAAGAAAATGTTAGGTGTATTTCCCGGCACCGTTCATCTAGTAGTCACAAATTGGCGTCTAACTCAGCATTCGCTGTGTTCTACAACACAACGCCTGGTCTTTCGTTTTATAATAGCCTAGTGATATTGTGCACCCAAGCTTGCCTTCTGAAAGTTTTTGTTATTTTTATTCAACTTGTAAAAATACGTTCAGCCTCCGTATGCCAATCTTTTGCTGTCAAGTTATATTTCACTGCCCAGTGTAATTTCTTCAGGTCACGTGGTCAGGTTCAGGTGATCATTATTTTTAGGCACTTGACAGCAAAAAATGCGCGCAAACACATCAAATGACGTCATAATGTCACTATTTAGTCACAGAATAACTATGAGTTAGTATGAACTGACCATGATTTAAAACTTTGCAGTTCAACTTTGATTGGCATACCCCTGCAGCACTTTACCAAAAAAGCTTTAATAAAGGTTTAAAACCAATGTTCTCTGTCTGAATACAGTTGTACGAGTATTGTTACCGTTTCCAGGTTTAGGCAAGAGCGATGCGGCTCACGCAACCCTTGCTTACTGCGCACATTTGTCTTACAGAATGACCCTCTATTGTTGCCACGAGCGTCTAGGAATGTATGCAATCTTGCCTAATAGTTTGGCTGGAACCAAAACCAGCTGTTTTATGTTGGCGAGTATGCACTGGCTCTGTAAAAGCTTTGTATTTCAGCAGCATTTCAGAGGCTATGTTCTTGAATTGAGTAATCGTCTTTGCAAAACTGACTTCGTGTAAAATAAGTTCGTACAGAATACATAAAAATAGATCACTACTCCATCACAAATAAAATTTTATCAAAATGAACGATCAGTCACTTTTTAATGAGAATACTTGATGGAACCAGCACATAGCCCACCTGATGTCAAGTCGTAACTTCTATCAATGCGTTGCTTTATTCAGCAGGTCCACTGAGGATGTGCTCTTTGAGGCACCACACTGCGTCCATCACATCTGATTTGATTTGTCAACTTCCGAACATTGGCTTCCTTTCTCTACGCGTTTCAATTGCAATTCTGAAATAAAATTGCGAGTGCGAAAATAACAGGCATTCTAACACAACTTACAAAACTGCAGTATTGTGGTGTCATTCATCATGGGAGTTTTTTTTATTCATAGGACATCCAACAAGGGTGACACGATATTATCAGAAATGTCCAAAGTGTTCCTTCAATTAGAGGATGCCACACTTATCAAACAGGTAGACCACGTAACAATGCAGTTGTAATTTAACAATCTGGGTTTGAAACTGAAAGCCGTACTTACAAAAGTGACTCTAGAAGTGTATTATATTCTATCAGTACTGGTCTAGGTATTTTATGAAAAGTTTAGGCCCGTATTCAAATTTACTGCTCAAGGGTTGATCCGCACTCAAGTATAGATTTTTGTATGAAAATGTCTACTCTTTATACTTTAATAACGATATCTCAGAATACCAGCCCCCGTATGCCAATCTTTTGCTGTCAAGTTATATTTCACTGCCCAGTGTAATTTCTTCAGGTCACGTGGTACAATTTTTTACCACGTCATCATTCTTTTTAGACACTTGACAGCAAAATATGCGCGAAAGAAAACACATGAAATGACGTCATAATGTCACTATTTAGTCACAGAATAACTATGAGTAAGTATGAACTGACCATGATTTAAAACTTTGCAGTTCAACTTTGATTGGCATACCCCTGCAGGCTTAGAGTAGATAATATTATTTGATTACCATACGTAATTACAATAGTATAATGTCAACTCTAACTTTTTCTAATCCAGAGTGTTGTATCGTTTTCTATTTTGTTTGTCATTCAAAAGCAGATGTAGCCTAATTTCTTTTTAACCATGAATCTAACTGCATTCACACCAGTCGCAAATAAACAACGCATACGCACGGTCGTCTTTTATTCCAATTAGATAGGATTCATAGCAAAACAAACCTTAGCAGCCTCAACATAGTGGTCCTTCGAGCCGGATCGCGCTCTCAACTATCGAAGGAGGAATGCATTTTTGCATCGAACGTGACCTTGAACATTCGCTCGAGCCTACTTGTTTACGTGTTATTGCTACAATCTTTTCCAGAACTTTTCTACAAGTGAATAACAACCTGCGTAATTACTCACGGAACTTGCAGTGATATTTCAATTTATTGTGAACTGTTATTGTGCGGTAATGAACAATGCCTGAAGTGAAAGATTTAATTAATCAGTTAGAGGACTTAGCCGAGTTATTAAATAAGGCACAAACTAACTTTAAAAAGTGTTCTAAAGTGCGTAAAACTAAAGGCTATATACAAGCACGATTGCAATGCATCGACGAGTATTGGAATACGTTACGACAAGCTCATATGGAGTTGCTAAAGATTACTACAAAAGAAGAAAGAAGTAGTTTGTTGTATTTTTCTACTGATGTACACAGTGAATGCGAGGAATTGTATTCGAGTTTGAAGGCGGACATGATTGATTGTTTACAACCAATTCAACCTACTCAACCTAGTTTACCTTACATTCCGAGCACTAAGTCGAGTACACCAAGCAACCTAGAAGTGAAGTTACCTAGAATCAATCTACCATCTTTTGGCGGAGCTTACGAGGAATGGCAGTCATTTGAAGACACGTTTACATCGCTAATTCACAACAACAACGCGCTCAACGATGTACAAAAACTCCATTATTTAAAGTCATGCGTTATCGGCGAGGCAAAGAACACAATCAAACATTTTCAAATCACGGAGAAGAATTATTTGCCTGCTTGGGAAAATTTGAAGAATCGGTACAGTCAACGACGGCTTATTGTGAACGCTATTTTGAGAAAATTATTTATGTTGAAGAAACTTACATCCCCATCACCTATCCATTTAAAATCGCTGATTGATAACACAAAAGAATGTTTGAATAGCCTACAAAGTCTAGAAATTTCTACTAAGAGCTGGGACCCAATTATAATATTTTTGTTAATTCAAAAATTGGACAGTGAGTCACACAGAGCATGGGAGACTCATGTTAGTGAGGAGTACTGTGACGGGTTACCTACTTTCGACAACCTAACAACATTTTTGGACAGCCGCATCTGCACACTGGAACTGACAACATCATCATCATCGGCACGCGATAAGGTGAAGACGTTTCACGCAACTACACCCACAACACAACACACCTGTAATTTATGCAACGAGAATCATCTGCTTTGTCACTGCAAGCAGTTTGGAAAGCTGGACCCAGACAAGAGAAGTGAATATGTGAGAGAAAATAGATTATGCTACAATTGTTTGACTCCCGGTCATTCTATGATGTTCTGTAGACAGAAGACTTCATGCAGAGTATGTGGAAGGCGTCATCACTCTCTTCTGCATTCATTTGCGAAGAAAGACACAGAGGAGAAGAAGCAGGAGCCTACCATGTCATCACTGCACGCGAAAGTGGAGGAAGAACAAGAAGAGGACCAGAAAGACATCACAGATATAGCTACACACTTCGCATCATATTTCACAAGCAATCGTAAGAGTTCGCTGCTGGCTACGGCTGTAGTTCCTGTCAGAAGTAGTTCAGGGCACACGACGTTACTCAGGGCTCTTATCGACTTAGGTTCAGAGGCATCATTCGTGAGTGAGAGGGCGGCTCAGAGATTAGAAGTCATCAAAACTCCAACCCACGCTAGGATAACCGGAATAGGTTCCACAGAGACACAGGTCAGTCATTCAACTCAACTTGAGGTTCTATCTAGGTATGAGGACTCTTTCAGCCTTAATGTTGATGTTTTTATTGTTTCGACCCAACTGACTAAACAGTTACCTAGTAAGACAATCGCGCCTATATCATGGTCACATTTGGACGGTCTGGTACTAGCCGATCCAAAATATAACGTTCAAGGCAAAATCGATATGCTACTCGGAGTTCAAGTTTACGCTGACATCGTGAAAGGAAAGGTAATCAAAGGTCCCTCAGGTTCCCCATGTGCGCAAGAAACCAGCCTGGGATGGATTCTTTTTGGTAATGTAGGAGACGAATCACACGATGACAGAATTATTGTTCACCATCACCTGGAAACCCTCGACGTACACAACATGTTGAAAAACATGTGGCACATTGAAGATACATGTACGAGAAGTATGACAGCTGAAGAAAGGTTATGTGAAGAGATATACACAGCTACCCATTCCAGGACAACAGATGGACGTTACGTAGTCACGCTACCTCTTAAAGGTACACAACCGACCAAAAGAATTGGTGAAACACGAGACACGGCACTGAAGAGGTTTTATCAATTAGAAAAACGATTCGAAAGTAAGCCGAAGCTGAAGAAAGAGTACAAGACAGTGATAGACGAATACATACAGCTGAACCACATGGAAGAAGTACCTAGAGAAGAACTATCAAAACCAGCAGTATATCTTCCACACCACGCAGTTGTAAGAGAAGACAAGGAGACAACGAAAGTAAGAGTTGTTTTCGACGGATCATGTAGAGGATCTAACGGCAAATCATTGAATGATGAACTTCTAGTAGGACAGCAACTACAAAGTGATTTACGAGATCTAATTATGAGATGGCGAATGAAACCTGTTTGCTTCACATCAGATATCAAAATGATGTATCGTCAAGTGATTGTTAATGAGAAGTACACAGACCTGCAAAGAATATTGTGGAGAGCAAATTCTAATGAAGAAGTTAAAGAATATCGAATCCTAAGAGTTACGTTTGGTACCGCAGCAGCACCACACCTTTCGGTAAGAACATTAATGCAACTAGGAGAAGATGAAGGGAAAGACTATCCAGAAGCAGCGAGAGTAATAAAAGAAGATTTCTTTGTAGACGATTGTATGAGTGGAAGTTCTACAGCAAAGGAAGCGATACAATTGAGTAAGGAAATAACGACTGTGCTAGAAAGAGGAGGATTTATACTCCAGAAATGGGCCTCGAATAGTCCTGAATTTATCGCTGAAATAGAACCGACGCTAAGAAGCATGCACACAACACAAGACATTAAGAACGAATGTATGATCAAAACTCTTGGTTTATCGTGGAATATGAAGACCGACACACTGCATTACCGATTTGATATACAACCACAACCGAAAGTAATCACCAAACGAAACATATTAGCTGACATACAACGATTCTTTGATCCCCTTGGGTGGATCAGCCCAGCTATTGTTTTAGCGAAGATACTGATTCAGAAACTATGGCTAGAGAAACTCGAATGGGACGATACTGTAAACGAAACTATTGCAAATGAATGGACAAAGCTAAGAATTGGATTTGAGAAACTAAACGACATTGAAATAGACAGATGGATAAAGACAAACAACGAAGACCTAAACAAGACTACTCTACATGGATTCAGTGATGCGTCTGAAAAGGCGTACTGTGCGGTGGTGTATGCTAGAGTAGAAACCAAGAACGGTGATATAAAAACTACAATCGTAGCGTCGAAGACACGCGTTGCACCTGTCAAAGCAGTTACACTACCAAGACTTGAGCTCTGCGGCGCATTACTTTTGTCGAAGCTCCTGACACAAGTGTGTGAAGCTATGAGAATTCCCAAAGACAAGGTCTACGCATGGACAGACTCATCTGTAGTCTTATCATGGCTATTTGGTGATCCTCATCGATGGAAACTCTTCGTGAGCAACAGAGTGATCGAAATACTAGACAACGTAGCAAACACACAATGGTTCCATGTTGCTTCGAAAGACAACCCAGCAGATATAGGATCAAGAGGAAGAGAACTACCCCTACTAATAGAAAGCAACCTATGGTGGGAAGGGCCAGAATGGCTGAAGACAAAAGAAATGAAACTAACCAGACCCAATACAACAACTACAGATGTGGAAAGAAAGAAGACACTACAAGTAAACCTGAAAATAGAACAAGAAGAAGAAGAAACCCTGAAATTCGAAAACTTTGGAACACTACAAGAACTACAAAAGGTGATAGCATACAGTATTAGATTCATAAACAGCAAAAAGCAACCTGAAAAAATAGATGACAAGTTTTCGACAGAAGAATACGAAGAAGTTTTGATCAAATGTATAAAAATAGCACAACTAAGAGAATTCGGACCAGAAATAGAAAGGCTAAAACAGAAAAAGAATTTAAGGATGAACAGCAAAGTTTTGAATCTGAATCCATACCTGGACGAAAAGAATATTCTCAGGGTGGGCGGCAGACTAAGAAACTCAGATTTACAGACAGAACAGAAACATCCGATCATACTCGGCACACATACTCACCTGACGAATCTGATTATAGCAGACGCTCACAAGAAAACCTTACATGGCGGAATACAGCTCATGCTTTGCTACCTTAGATCAAAGTACTGGATCATCCACGCCAAGAATGCAGTGAAGGCATATATTCACAAATGTATAATCTGTGCTCGTCAACGAGCCGCAACCCGAACACAGATAATGGGTGACCTACCGAAGGTCCGTGTGACTCAAGCACGACCTTTCCTCCACAGCGGAGTCGATTTTGCCGGTCCTTTGCAAGTCTTGATGTCAAAGGGCAGAGGTGCAAAGTCAAACAAAGCCTATATCGCCATCTTTATTTGCATGGCTACGAAAGCCATCCACTTAGAGTTGGTAGGAGACCTCACGTCCGAATCTTTTATCGGCGCATTTCATAGATTTATTGCCAGAAGAGGCAAGTGCACTCATATTTGGAGCGATCAAGGCCGAAACTTCATCGGTGCTAATAGAGAATTAGCAGAAGCATTTAAAGAAGCCTGTTTAGAATTACCCGGAGACATGGCAGATATTTTATCACTAGACGGAACCCAGTGGCACAACATTCCTGCCTACAGCCCAAACTTTGGAGGATTATGGGAATCCGGAGTTAAATCTACAAAATACCACTTAAAAAGAATCCTGACCAAGAACCTGACCTTTGAAGAGATGACGACGACTTTATGCCAAATCGAGTCTTGCCTAAATTCGCGTCCCCTCGTTCCCATTGATGCTTCTGATCCTGACGTCATTGACCCCCTTACGCCTGGTCATTTTCTGATAGGCGAAGCCCCTGTTGTTATACCAAGCCCTGATCTACGCAATGTTAACGTCAACAGACTTTCACGTTGGCAGTACACCCAGAAGTTGGTAAGAGATTTCTGGCACCGTTGGCAGTCAGAATTCATAACAAGACTGCAAGAACGACCGAAATGGTTGAAACGTGAGAGAGAACTAGAACCGGGTGACATTGTTATAGTCAAAGAAGACGGTTTACCCCCTGGTAAATGGTCCCTCGGTCGTATAACCCACAAACATGTGGGCCCAGACGGTAACACGCGAGTGTATAGTTTAAAGTGTCGTGGTGAAATCATAAAACGTACAAATACACGGTTATGTGAACTACCTATAGATAAAAGTGAATAGAATAGATGTTTGTGTAGGTAGATAACTAAAAATGCCTGTTGTTTTTGCATAGTTATTTATTTCAATGTAGGTATTTAACTACTTGTCTATCAATGATTCACTACCTAACTACCTGATTTCAAAAGAGATTTACATTTTTATTGTTACCTATTTTATTGTGCAGGTAGGTTATGATAGCTGAATGTTACTAACCTACTTAAATTATATTTTTGTTAAAGCCTAACCTAAAATCTAAGTATAATTGTTTTGTATAAGAATTATTTTTCAAACAAGTACCTACTCGTAGATGAGATCATTTAAATTTGTTGTAGGTATTTAAGTTAATGATTTTGTTGATTGCTTTAGTTTAGAAAGGACTATTGTCCTTTGGTGGGCGGCATGTTGTATCGTTTTCTATTTTGTTTGTCATTCAAAAGCAGATGTAGCCTAATTTCTTTTTAACCATGAATCTAACTGCATTCACACCAGTCGCAAATAAACAACGCATACGCACGGTCGTCTTTTATTCCAATTAGATAGGATTCATAGCAAAACAAACCTTAGCAGCCTCAACACAGAGTTAAACTTCTCAATACTTATAAGCTTCAAATATATATCAAATCAAATATATATATATATAAGCTTCAAATATAAAACTTATATGTTCAAATAATGCAACTCCCAATAAAATAAGAGAAGAATTACCAACTGTCTATCTGAATTAAATAAAAATGGAAAAGTAATCCAACTCTGAATGTTAAGTAATCCCTTCCAATGGCGACAGTCTGACCAGCTGTCTGACCGCCAAGTGTAATTGAAATCAAGAACTTTGGTTATAATTTTTACCAATAATGGAAATCTATACAATGTTTTAATTTGATAAGCTAAAAAGATCCGTTATCCCCTATTTCAGTTTTAAATGATTTAGGTGATGTTAAGGTTGTAAAACGACGACCAACGGTTTTGAATTCCATTACTATTACACTTGGCAGTCAGACCGTAGTGCTTAAAGAAATAACTGTCCTTGTTCCCGTGGGAGCCAGGGAATCCTTCACCAATTTTTCAATAAAAGAGTATTTTTTATCAATGATCGAAATTGGTTAATGTAAATCTAACCGATCTATAAGGTGGACCCTGAAAACTTGAGATCTAGACGCACGAGAGGGCGTCCGCCAAGTTGATTAACCATAGAGACAGCATTGTAAAATGAACCCTACCCTCTAGAACTAAGGTCCATTTTTATAGCATTTTTTTTGTAGCATGAGTGCTCTAACGGCGGATTTTTTTTGGATGTCATAAAGACATCCTAACAAAACTTCATAACGATACTTTGATTTTACATGATTTTACTAATTGAGCCCCCCCCCCAGAAAATCCTTGAATGTCCGATTAGTGTTGCATCTTGAAGTTGAATAAGAGCTACAGACAATTTTCGCTACATATTTTTTTATTAGCGAAGGCTGTGACTTTGCTGAGTGTAATTTGTTCGGCCATGTTATGAAATGTTTTAGGTGACTTCCGAATCGAACCATATGCGAGCTTAGCTGTACAGTTTGATAGAATATTCAAATAACAAATATCTCAAATGTGCGATGCACAAAATTGTAAAGTTTTGCAACTACGGCATTTTGAAAATCCATGCACAAACATGTTTTAAAGGAAAATTGATAGTCTAGAATTCTAAATGTTGGAACAGCAGTTTCATAAGTGCCTCATAATTCCGAAAGGTAATAAAATATGACACCAATGGGTGTATGTGAATAGAGATTTAAACATGTTTTGATATTTGTCTTCATATTCGTAGAAGAATAAAATATATTAAAAATATTTTTGAGGCATTTTATTAGAGTCTGCAGCACTTAAAATATGGCGGAATTTAAAAACCGATAGTGGAAACACCGCACCGTCTGTACTGCAAAACGATTTTTTACCACGAAATAGATAGATAGATATATTGCAACTTACTGCAAGATGATGCCTGCCAATTTAATATTTTTGAGGTTGCCTATTTATACCATTGCAGATTTAGCATAGGTTATTTGCACTTTACGAAAGTAGGGAAATTAGTTTATTGCACTGGAAATAGGTATTATTTTAGAAAATCTTTACTCTACCATGTTCACTGCAACTGTGTGGATGATATTCTCTACCATTTTCTCTATCTTAGCATATTATATCTTTCATATTAATTTAAGCAACTCAACTAGAACCTTACTTATTAAAAAACACTTTGCCGAGTACCTACCCAGAGCAAATACGCTGAGGGGAGAAAATACACGAAAAAGGTTATCAAAATAACATCGCAAAATATGATTTTAATATTTCAAATGTAATTTATACGATTTTCAGCCAAAGCTCGTAAATTCTAAAGTTCAATTTTCGATATTATAGTTTTCCTTACTACAGGCGAATAGTAAGTACTCATTTTATACTTTGTTAGCATGCATGCTTAAAATTAGGAAATGTCTAATGAATTCCGAGTACAAAAAGTCTCGAAAACCCGAAAACCAGACATGGTCATCACAAAATGTCACCAATTTTAAAACCAAAGTTTATAATAAAAATAAAAAAATTTAAATATCGGGTAAAAAGTTAATTGTGGAAGTTCCATTTAGAAAAGGAAACCTTCCGGATGTTGGCGGGAACAGAAACATTCATCATAGTGCTTATAAAAGACAACGGGAAAAGTACATTTTGCTGCGAGTAAAAAGAATCTTGTCGATAAATGAAATTAAATGGAGAAGGTAAATGTTACAATTTTGTAACAGATATGTGTGATATCCTTATGTCACGGCAAAGGCGATCTAGTCATAGTTAGTTTATGTATTAGTATCATAGAGTTTGTATTGGTATATTACGCTCACAGATTATAGAATTCTAAGATTACGCTATAAGGGCGTCTTGCACCAAAATCACTAAACGTATTTAACAGCTAAATCGATTTAAATCTGACGTATTTGTATGACTTGACAATTCGCTAAATACTATTTAAGAGTTAAACGCGCTTAGCGATTCTGGTGCAAGACGCCCTAAGTAGGTAAGGTACCATTGTATTATAATTAAATAGGTACCTATTTATACGTCTATATTTTTTCTACACCGTCAACTTCTAGCGTTCTTGCCAATCCAGGCCATCCCAAGGTTGTCTGGAAGAGACGCTTTTTGTGATAAGGCCGCCTATTGTAACCTGCTGTCATTTATTGCTTCATTTTTGTAATATGTGGTGTGCAATAAAGTATTATCAGTTATTAAGTCATGTAGTTAAGTCTAGAGAAAACAATGCATACGACTCTGCTAGCGGGGTCAATGAATGCTCTTTGTGCGCATCCTGTCGCTGCCTGAACTAGATTTAAAACCTCCCATTGTTGTGGCATCAGCATAAGCCAAGGTCGTACTCTTATTCTTGTTGCCCTAACCTGAATTTTAATGCTTGGCCGCTCTCTGCACTCGCTTTGTTAAATGGTTCGTAGCGCTGTAAGAGCCATCAAACGACCACCAGAAATAATTCTTTCGAGAAAAAAAATGCCATATCTACATTATTCGTCTCTTGGTCATGAAAGGTCGCGTTGAAAACATCTATAAATCCGGGAAAGACGAAGTAAGACATCCAATTTTCTCTAAAGCTAGAGTCCACTGGAGATCTTTGTCGTGATGAATAGAACGTTCAGTAAACAAATCTCTTTGTGAGACTACACTCCAATTGACCCTTTAAGCTATTTAAAGAACTTTGTTACACTACATCTACCTTTCTATTGAATTTGTTGATCTTTTGTAGAGTCAAACTTTGCCTGGAATTCGTTGTGTCAGACACGTCCCTTTAGTGCGTGGATATAAAAGATTGTACTTGACTCAAATCTTAGCATATTTGTCTAACGTAACATCAAATTTTTGGTCAGTACAGTTTCAAATGGTAAAACAACTTAGGAGAAAATCAAAAAGATAATTAGTTCTCTTACCTAATAAAACCTAGTAAAAATATGATAAGGATTTTTCCCAATTTATGACTCTTAAGATATCCCGAATAAATAACAATTATATTATAACTTCTATTAAGAGAAATAGAGCATAAGCAAATCAATAAGTATTGATTAGAATCATTTCCATGTTTCGATTAGTTGTCAGTTGCGGTTCAAGAATATCGACTCGGGGCAAAGCGTTTCGATGAATTGATGGCAAAGCTAAATCCCAGTTCATCATGGCCATAATATTGCTAAAAGCGTCGCGCACCGCACAGCAACCAGCTCATATTTGGACGAGGTCAAAGGTCGACTGGGGTTACAGGAACATCATACTCTGTTTCACAGATTTTCATTAAATATGATTTATTACTTGGCTTAACTTAACTTGGTTTGCTATGTTTTTAAATAAGCCTTTCCTTGAGGAAGATATTAAAACACAACCAAAATTAATTTCGACTACACTGGCTGAATTTACGTACAAAGCAGATTACTAGTGTACAAATAGCAGGGACTTAAAATTACGGTATCTACATTATTATCATATCTAGAAAAGATATTTTTATCATCATAATATCAGCCTACAGACGTTTTCCGTTAGATTTACAGGAGGAGCGAATTTGAACAATCTCCATTCTGATATAAAAAAAGTTTAATGTGCCTAAATACCACTGTATGTAGGATGGTGTAGTTGTACCTACTTCAATAATTGCCTTCTTTGATCAAATTCTAAACTCCACAGTATGAAGGGCCCAGTTTTGTGCCGTTGATGGAACCTCAACTAGGTCTCCTGTTCAAAGAACTACGTATGTCATCTAGGAACAACACAACCTGCTTTGTAAGTGAATGTGGTATATTTGATGAAAGTTACTGGAGGCGTTGGGGTTTATATTAAAATCTCTTTCTAAAAAATGAGTGGGCGGCGTGTAGCTGTATTGCAAAAGTACTGTGAACTATGAAATTATAGTGTATAGGCAAGTATTCCTGTTGGTAAACGTACTTACAGTTATTTTCTGCTGAAGAAAGCATCAACTGCTTCAAGTCGTTTATGAAGCCAATGAAAAGGTCCTTCTCCTCCTCTGTCTGGTATTTCCGGGTTTCTAGTTCAAACATTTTATAGCGCTGTTTGATAGATTACTCGTATAACGTTTTTGAATTGCATGACATGTACCCTAGCTATTAGCTAGCTAGCTATGTACTCTTTGGCATAAGATGGGTTGAGACAGTAGACAGTGGATGATGGTTTTTTAGAAAACCAAAAGAAGGTTCTAATTCACCTGAAATAGAGCACAATATCAAACAAGCTAATCGTTACACTGATGGGGAAATAAAAGCGTTGGTTAGCAAACTCAGCTAATACAATTAGCTGAATTCAAGGCACGAACGAACGCGCAGCGGAAAAATTCAATTATAGTGATTAGTTTCGCCCTGCAACTCTGTTTTGCACTAAAAGTATCCTGGTATATCCCCGAGAGATATAGGACCTTATCGTCGTGGTATAGGGTTTGTTTCAGACAATCTGAAATTTTATGATAGGAATGCCAATCACGTGTACTTGACTTTAGCTTCTCACCTAAGTTTATAGCATTTTAGAAGAGATCGTGATACTGTACTGTATAAGGAAAGTTTTCTTGTTATTGAGTGTTTTCAACGTAGCTTCCTAATCAAAAAAAATATAGGAATTGAAGATGACCGCGTATTATTCTACATAAGCGTAGCCAGGCGTACCTAAGCAGAATTTTACAAATTAAGTATGAAATAAGAAAAGTCCAGACTTACTTAATTTTAGTAGACTTATGTAGGATTACTCCATACAAACGTGATATAAAAACTTCCAAACATTGACTCTCAACCAGTGCCAAGACCTACCTTTTGATTGTAGCTCGCAGAGCTGACAGTAACTAGAGAGCAAAACGGGAATTCGTCTTTCTGGGGGACAGAAAGACGAATGTTAGAACACTAGGTGCACTACCTGATGATGAGCGGAACCCGGGATATCAGTGAATAGAAAAAGCTCGAAACTGTTCTTCCTGGAAAAACTATTGGAAAGGTCATTAATTTTTTGTAGTGTGCGGGCAGCCTAAGTCCTTTAGGCTTTTAATGGTGATGATGATTGCACGAGTAAAATTATTTGTTCTGTTAAAAGTTTTCAGATGACAATTTACGTACGGTAAAGGTAAAAAAAAATAGTAAAACTCTATTTCCTTTTCAGCAGCCTTGCAAAAACTAAAACTGTCCGGTAGTTGTACCTTTCGGACTACAATCAATAGTCTACTGAATGCGCGATTGAATGTTGGTCCCACTGGGATGAATAGGGTAGATCGTATAATGAATCGGAGTCCACAGTGGGGTTCACGAAACATGATTGTGCACGAACTCTTGTGATTGATTTCGGAAACTTAGACGAGCTATGAAAAGGAAGTGTTGAGAAACCATTCACTTTTTAACCCCCGACGCAAAAACGACGGGTGTTATAAGTTTGACGTGTCTGTGTATGTGTGTGTCTGTCTGAGGCAACGTAGCTCCCGCACAGATGAACTGATTTTGATTTTGTTATTTTTGTTTGAAAGGTGAATTAGTCGGGAGTGTTCTTAGCTAGGTATATGTTTCATGAAAATCGGTTCAAGATGGCCGCCGCCACAAAATGGCGGATTACATATTTTTTCATAACTCCCTCAATATGGGTATCAAAGTCGGGGGTTTTTTCAATTTTAAATGTTTACTTTGTTACTATGGTTATTCATAGAGCAAATATGGGATGTGTTAGCTAAATTATTTATTCGGGGAAATACAAAAGAAGTAAAAACTTTAAAAAACTTTAAGACTAGATCAGTAGTCACGCATCATCCAAGAAAATGTAGAAGAAAAGATAATCACGGATAAGATAAATAAGCCAGATAAAAAAAGATCAAGAGTTCTACCTCTAAAAATGAGCTAGAGTGTCAAATACACCGAAAACAAATTTTAACTCTTCATTAGAGAAGAAAACGAAATTGTCATAGGTACTCCTCATTGTATTATACACTATTCCTACCAGCTATAGGTATATCTATTTAAAATTAGTCCACACTTAGGTACTAGTAAAGCCTGCTGCAAAGTATAAAGGTACCTAAATTCCTCAAAGTAGGCAAGTATGAACATGTGTTCAGTGAATTGAAAAATTTGCAGGTTTATTTTATGAAACATCCAGTGAATTTTTCACGGAGTTCCTAAAGCAATACCTACTTATTGACTTTTTCTTTTTCTTCGGAAAAGTTTGAAAACTCTGTAGAAAGTCAATACGCTGTAAGACGGATAAATAAGGTACTTAGAATAAATACATTCTGCCAAGTGCGAGTACTTTCAGCTTACGATTTATTTAGCTAGTTGGATTATAACCTAATAACTATCCAATACTTTTCTTATAAATGTAAAAGATATTACATTTTTTTGTTATTGCAGATTTTTTTGGATTTGAATTTGATTATTTCTTCACTTTCTTCTTCAAAATGTTTTGTGTAAATGGGCCAACCAGCGAAAATTTTAGAGTATCTAACCGTAGGTAAACTTTCTTCCAAGACAGCAGTAGAAAGGCAAGGGCACATTCCACCACGATGATATCATTCTAAAATAATCTGGCATTGCCGATGCCGAAACATCATGTGAATGTTGAAAATAGCTACATAGAGAAAATGACGATGAAAATCTTACAAGTAAAGCTTGTAAAAAAAATCCGATGGCAACGAATCGATTGAATATTGTTAGAAATGATATCACCCAACATCAATTATGTAACAACATCACACAAAATTAAACGTTTCTCGTCGGGGATGAAACCCACGACATCATGCGCAGAAAGCAGAGCTATACCAATTGAGCTAAGTTTTTTAAACCCTGTTCAGTGATTTGTCAATTGTAATTTAAATGTAACTGATAGCATAGCAATCAGTACAAAATAAAAGAAAATTATAATTCTTTCTGCACTAAATAAAATTGCGCGTCTGTATATCACCCGTTACAAAACACGACTGATACAAAAAGTTAAAAGAAATAGATGCACTTTCTTTTGAGAACGGAGCATCGTTAAACAACTGTTTTCCTTTGCGTTGCGCTGGTGTAATAACGCTAAGTATTTTGGTGGAATTTAAGTATGTATTTTGAATGTATGTCCAGAAGATACGTAATGGCAGCAATGGTGTCTTTAGGTAGGTGCCTAATAGATCAAATTAAAGCTACTTTATGTCCTAACTTATTTATTTTATTCTTATACTAAAAAACAAACTTTTATTCTAAATAATCTAATTTTGAAAAAGAAGTACCTTCACCAGGAAGTGAATATTTGCCGGAAGTGTAAAAGGTCCAAAAATAAAACGTTTCAAGCCATACCCATCTATTCTACCTATAGAGCAATAAATTATGTATTCAGTGAGGCGGGTGCAAAGTTCCAGCATTCCAGTCGTGGTGAAGAGTTAAGCAATGCGGCACTCTATCTCAAACTACATTTATGCAAAAAACAGGCTACCAGTCTCATTTATCTGCTTTATGACAAACCTTGCTCTGAAACTGCGCAGGTAAGACCGTATTCTTGCGCCGACAACAGACAGGAGAATGATGATGCTGTGAAGTCCGTTTTTGATAGTACCAGCGGTCATCAAAACCTAGGGTTGTACATAATTGCCCGTGACACTGATAGAAGTAGCATCTGGTACAGGCCAATTTTTTTCGATGGTCAAGAAAGCTTCTTGAAGTTTTCATAGCTCCTTTCGAGTTTATTAGTAAATGGAATGGAAAATAATTGATGAACTGTTTTATTCGTGAATGCGGGTCCATAACGAGACGTACGGCCCGCGTGCCGGGCAAGCCGGGCTCACCTATGGATAAATGGGTACTTACCCCGAGGGATAGTTCTTATAGAAAGGATATGTCGCGAATGGATATGGAAGTACTTCAGTTTGAGATATCGAGAGAGGTTCTGAAAAGGGTGGCAAGTGATGTGCCAGCTGAAAAAGACGAGTGAAAAATGTAGGTTATTAAATCGTAAACTCCACTTACCCACGGTACGGTCTTTTGATAAAGTTGAAAAAGCTCTCACACAAAATTAAGCCTTATGTGCTAGCAAGATAAACTGTTTTTGTTTTTACCATTTTGTTTCTGTTCATTTGTCTGAATGCGACAATTAGTGCAAACCACATTATCCTAGATATTCCAGGTTCTTGCCTAATGTAATGAGGCATGCCAGCGCAATAATATAAAACCGGGTTTATTATAACTTTTAACCGCGGATAAAAGCCTCGTTCGCACTACTTTTTGTACCACTTAAAAGACGTCCGAACAGCCATACATAGTTAAAATACTTCCTTTAAAGTTAGGCAGCGGGGAAAGTTCTAGAAGGCTTGACTGTATTATGGTCAATGTAAAATAAAAAAGTGTGAAGACTGCAAAAGTTAAGAGATAAATGTTTCAGAGATTTTTATCATGGTAGTTCTTTCGCAGGGAATTCTTTTTAGTGCTATTTTTACAGTTCTTTATAAAGGCGGCATGAAAGATGAAATGGTCATTTAGAGGCCCGCGTTTGAAGTTTGGTCTAGAATGTCTCTGCGAGTCTTTTGTTCATCTAAATTTTTACTCTGTCTTACTTAGCTCTCTGCAAGTAAATTCAGGGCGGCTTGCACCAGAATCGCTAAACGTGTTTAACAGCTAAATAGATTTAAATCTGACGTATTTATATGACTTGAAAAGTCGCTAAATACTATTTAAGAGTTAAACGCGTTTAGCGATTCTGGTGCAAGCCGACCTCAAAGTTTAATGTAAACATGGATGGACTTTTCAATAAATGTGCGGTAAATTACTGACATAAAATTAAATAACATGTCTGATTAGAATTGTTTGAACGATAACCCAATTTTACAGACCGGTTTAAAACCCGATGGTTAATTAAAAGCAAGGTATTAAGTTTTCATTAGTAGTTAAATAACAAATCAGATTTAATAATCTCAGTTTGCTGAAAGACCGTCTGTTTGTCTTCGCAAATTAATATTCGGTTCAAACTGGTAAATATACTCTTGCAAAATGTTGTATTCAATTCATAGTAATTAAAGCGAAATTACTATAAAATCGGATTACTGAGCGAGCTCGGATTATTATTTAAGATAATTTAAGTGCTTTACATTTTGTAAACCTAAGTACGTGTACTGTGGAAGGTATTTTGATAGTAAAAGTTATAAATAGAATCCAGACTAGAAAAAGGGACTGGGATTTATATAAAGAGCTCTCAGCTGTGTGCTATAATATTTTATTACACACAAACTAACGCCTAACAACTAATATTTATAAGGAAAACTACTTAGCTATTACCTACACATAGAATTGAGAAAATGTTCAGCCAGTTATATTATCAAACTTTCAGCTACCGCATAACACAAGTGCTATCCAAACCGTGCAAAAGATCTGAATTTTATTCACCCCACAAATACCGGATAATCCGTCCCCCTATTACAAAGAGAAATGCATGGCGGCACACAAATCCACCGGAGCAAGTAAAGTAACAATTGGACGCAGCTGCAAGTCTCAAACTCACTCTATCTTCATCAAAGAAATAAATGAAAGAGTGGGGATTTTCCGTTTTTATTCGCGACTCAGTCACATTTGCATTGTGCAAATAGAAGCTGTCTTTAGAAATCTACGTTGAAATACGTTGGCGTCGTCGTAAGGTGCCGTGGCAAGTTAGCATCGTAAAAATGCTCTGTCACCGGATTCACGATGAGTTTGTGAAATATTAAAAATAAATAAAATTGTGACCTAGTGAATTTTTTTTTATTCATTATAGATAAACATTTAACCGCAATCTCACCGTGACGAATTACTTTTCTACAATGACATTTTAGTACTGCCAAATACAGTATTTATCAGTATTATCGTGTATTCATTAATCGATGGTATTATTAATAGATTAGGTACGCAATGCAGTTGAAAGTTGATCGGCTCTAAGTACTTTTTCATTTACAGTGAAATGAAAAAAACAATGAAGAAAAAGCGAAACAAAATGAGACAAAAAGCGGTAATTGGGTATTCGAGGAGTGCTGTGCAGTCCAGCGGCGAATATAATTATTCTGAGTTGGGTGACAATGATGTACGAAAGGTTTTTTGTCTTATTGTTATTCTGAATTTGCTAAGTACCTTTTCAGTCCTTAGAATGTAAAATGCAGACGTTTGTTTGATTCAACGTTATCAGGTGATTTTAGTATCTTTTATTACAAACATATAAATACAGCTGACCATGAGGAGCTTGTAATATCTCTACTTTATACTTACAATGTTGACCGTAGTAAGTAATATAGTTTAGATACAATTATTCACATCCATAAGTTCGAAGCTCCAAATGAATTTGATGTTTCTATTGAATTACTTTCAAAGTTTTAGAATTTCTTCCAAGAATTTTGATTTCATCGCAATTGAGTTTTCATACGAAAAGGCGATTCAGGAGCTAATTAATGAACGTCTTCTCATCAATTCCTCTGAATTCAAAATAACTAATTCGAAGTAGATTCTTCTTCTATTCTTAAATATTTTATTATTATTTATCTTATTTAAAAATTCACATGAGAAAATAGACTTCATCAGGATTTTCATTTTTATTATTCAAAACTTTGAGATACGACGGTTTGGTATCGATTTTTTATCCTAGTTTCATTATTTAAATAGTATAACACTTACCTATTAAGTACCTACCTCCTAGAAGTTCACGAATTATCCTAGAACACAGTGTCATAACCTACGAGTGACGCGGACGTCATAACATCTCGCCGCTATCTCAATGCAAACACTACTCCAACTTGCGATTACAAAGCGGGCTATAGAGATGGTCGCGTAAGGGCCTGGCCCCAACACCACGTCACGACGACGTAACGTGAAAATTCACGTTGGCGCATCGTGAAAAACCCACGTCGCCGCCGCAACGTGAAAACTCACGTCAGGTCTTCGGACGTGGTGTTGGGGCGAGATAACGTTACGTCTCAAATTGCTGATTTTTTTACCGATAAGTCAGACTTTATACTGAGTGTTGAGATCTCTATACTTAAGGTCGCTACTATGGCCAACATTGCTGGTTGTCCTGACAAATTCCTCACGTTGTCTGACATCGTCTAGTGCATCGCATCGTCACTTACCATCAGGTGAGATTCCGGTCAAACGTTTGTTTAAATTAAAAATTAAAGTTTGTTTGTATAAAAGAAACATCCTTTTTACATAATTATTATTTGAATGAAGTGTTATGTTTTTATAATAAAGGAATCCTTTATTATAAAAACCAAATAACGACCAACAACCTTTAACATTTCATTCAAATAATAATATTTTTTTTTATTTATGTTACTGTGTGCTGCATTTTGCAGTAGTTTAATTAGTTTTATACCTAAATAATTCTATTTTATCGTAAAATGAAGCAGTATTCTGGTCACATCTATTGCATGCAAAATCGCAAGGGCAAAGGTTTGTGCCTTGACCCAATGGCGTTGTGGCAGACCCAAGCGGATAAAAGTATGCTGAAGAACTTAATTAGTTTCTGACAGAATGGTAGACCCAGCAATGGAATGCAGTTACTTTGATGAGGGATCTGTCTTTTATAGCAGCCACACACGTTTTAATTAAATCATGCCTGGGCCTGACCCACTTAAATTTTAGGTTAGGGAAATCACCAACCCTATTGGTCTAGTATTGAGATACAATGTAGAAAATCAGAAAATGTACCTATACCTATTTATTAGCAATTTTTTTTACCGCAATCACTTACCTACCTACCATCTACCTATAGCTAGTGGTAGTTTAACGGCTTAGTTAGAAGATACCATACATGCTGAAAACATGGTAGGTATAACATATAAAACATGGTAATATGTGATTTTGATGTTCTGGTTCTATTAACATAAGCAAAGATATTTTCTCATGTTACAATATTCCGCGACCGACTCACCTTCACACCACCTGGTGTGATGGTTATGAAGAAAATTTACTCCACGTAACGCTAGTATTATTCTAGCATTATAATTATCGAATTTTGATTTTTGGTGTACGAAATTCAGATTGAGAGTTCTTTTGATAGAACATCCCTATTGAGAGCATATTTCAACTGCAGTACGACTTCATTGCTGTTTGACTTTCACGTTTGGCATGGTAAGTGCTTGGTATAGAATTTTGCAAAGTTAAACTTGCAAAGTTAAAGTGCAGCGTATCATACTTTTACATGAAAAATATCCTGTAAATTACGATTTTGTATGATTTTGCGTGACAAAATAAATTCTTAGTTAGATTAGTGTACTTTATTGTGATACTATATTCCGTTTACTTTACTCGGGCTTTAGTGACTGTCAAAACTTAAGTGTAGTTAAGCGTATAGTGCCTAAAAAAAGTGCTCTACTGGTGACTTTATAGCAGAATGATCGTCGCCACAAACAATGACCATTTTGCAACGGTATTTTAGCAATAAAAATGGTTTCAACGAATGTTTTGTTCTCTTATCATTTTTCATTAGGTTCAGATTTAATCTTGTAGAGCTTGTAGTAGTTACTAGGTTAGTAGGTTTAATGTATTCTATAACTTTTCAGTGTTTCGTAGGTAACCAGTATCTAAGCTATAGTTCATAATATTTGTAGTCTAGGTATGAGCCGTTGCTTTGACCGATAGAAGTAGGCACTGCGATGATAGATACGCGTGTTTTTGGTTTGACCTCGAACGCATTTCAATTAGCTTTTACAATTTGGTATTCATGAAGATTTAAATTCGGTCTGTACGTCACTGAAGCCAACGGTTATGATAATATTTGAATGGAATTGGATATATTCAAATGAAATGTAGCAAATTTGAAGCATTGAAATAAAATACATAATGTTGCATTCAATAACGATGATGGCTTGGAATTGCAGATGCACAATTACAAACAATGATATTGAAATAATTGTTCAATATTTGAGATTTGCTAGAACGGGTGGACTAAACCAGACAGCAATATACATGGAAATTTTGACATTTACAAATTATTTATGAATCTGAAAAAAAAAAAATCGAGTTTTCACGTCGCATATTTGTAGCTCACTCATCTTTACTGACCAGATAGTAGCTGAGGAATGCCGCCGTGTATCCATAATTTGGGTTTTTTTTAACAGCTAAGCAATGTTGAATACGCGATATACTAATGATATTTTTTGGAGCTACGCGGACGCTGATAACCGCTTATACTTAGAACATGTAGTGTGTTCATGTTCTAGATATTAGATTGTCGATAGTTTTTTGTAATATGTTATAACTAGGTACCAATAGAGTTAAGTAGGTATTTATTCATTGTAAAAGTAAAGCATTAAAGCTTTTAATCGGTTCGTCACGTCCATCGTTAATCCGCCATACGTACTCCAACTCCACTTACACGGAGCTAATTAATTGGATCACATGGAAATTCGTTCCGTTTATAATGATTTTTGGTTTGAATAATTGGCTTGGTTAAATTCGTTTCGGTTTTATATGGGTTATTTATTTTATTAAAATAAATAAAAACGAATTGTTGGCTAACGATATTTCAAAGTTTTCGGAACATAAGTGATAATATTCTCTAATTATTGTGGCTTAATAAACACAAAAAAGAAATTATTACTGCAGGGGTATGCCAATCAAAGTTGAACTGCAAAGTTGAACTGCAAAGTTTTAAATCATGGTCAGTTCATACTAACTCATAGTTATTCTGTGACTAAATAGTGACATTAGGACGTCATTTGATGTGTTTTCGCGCATATTTTGCTGTCAAGTGTCTAAAAAGAATGATCACGTGGTAGAATTTTGTACCACGTGACCTGAAGAAATTACACTGGGCAGTGAAATATAACTTGACAGCAAAAGATTGGCATACGGGGGCTGGTGCTTTGATAATTATTATTATGATCAAAAGGCTTCTCACGAAAGTTTACTCTTTGTTGCTTTAGGGTACCTACCTACGCAACAACCTGGGTAGGAGGATGAGCTCTGTGAAGCAGGTTGGTAATATCAGGCAGAGGCTGGCAGAGGCAAAGACAACGTTCAATATCAAATAGACCATCCAGTTTGTTTCGTTGTTGGACGTTAAGTATTGATTGTTTTATGATATTTTGTTTGTTTAGGTACAAAATGTTTTATGCCACAGATCACAAATCTACGGAGCTATCAATGAATCACCAAATCATGACTAAAAATCTTTTGGTTTGAATTCATAGTAAAATTGTAAAACGGCACAATAATGACTACTTAAGCAACCGGTTGACCTTAACAATGATGGCATGATAACGCAACACTCCACTCAGTATAATAGTCGCGCTCGCGCTTCACAGACGTGTCACAAAAAAACATGGCCGACGACCAGACCGCGAACGCTTCCAGCTACTGGGATGAATTGACAAGCCCCCTCAACCTCTGCCTCATCGCAGTGATTGTGTACCTTCTATACAAGATCATAAAGTCTAACTTTGAAAGTGATGTCGAGCTTCCGCCGCCACCACCACAATTGCCCAAAATAAGAAAGGATCTAACAGTTGCCGAGCTAAAAAAATACGATGGCACTCAACCTGATGGAAGAGTTTTGCTGGCAGTAAATGGTGTAATTTTCGATGTCACTAAAGGGAAGAGGTTTTACGGACCGGGTAAGTGGCTTTCGTTTTTTGTAGTATAATACCGGCTTCGGCGTATGTAAAGTGTATGAGCAAAGGTCAGAACAGAAATGTGCGCAACATAAATACAGTTGTGGAGACAATTCCATCTGAAGGTTGAGGTTAGGAAATATAAAATGATGTTGCGTTATAGTCACATAATATACTCAGCAAGCTTGAAACCGAGTTCATTAGACTAGTATACATTTCTGGAAGAATGATTGCGAGAAATTACCATAATTTAGTCCGTGTGTTGAACAAGGGGCCTTCAATACGTACGAAGTATTGCGCTACGATAATACCAACTGTGCGTTCCCTTTCATTTGTAGCATGCGAGACAGAGCAAGAACATTAGTGTTTGAATTGGTTCAAACATTTCAACATAACTGGTTGATGTTTATGCTTGCAGTAGACGCGGCGAACGTTACGTACTCGTGTTATCGTTTACGATCCATCAAACAATGACAAGTGTTGCCGATAAACTGTAAACGAAACATCATTTGAGAGTTTATTGCAAATTCTCGAACGAGTTTTACACATTCTTACAAGGTTTTTATAATTATTCCGTTTGTTATTCCGTAGAGTAGGTACCTATATTAATTTTCCTTATGTTGAATTGGATCTCAAGTTTACTTTTAATTTTAGTTTTGAAAGGATAAAATGTCAGAACTAAACCTAGGTGCAGCTTCTGATTAAACATTATTTGTTGTTTAGTCTAGTTTAGATGATAGAGCACAAAAACTCGTTAGGCCTTAATTAGCTTAGATATATGTACCTACCTTTGTATCCTAACCTACCTGTCACAAAATCATATCGAAGTCTCAGAATAAATAATAGTATTGCGAATATTAAAGTCTGCGAGCCTGCGTACGAGCGACTTGTTGCCCAGGAAACTTTTTTGTTTCTTTTGATTTGGTTTTCGACTGTCGCATTATCGCGTCGTCGTCGTCGTGGCGTCGTAACGTGCACGCATTTTCATTACATGTACCCTTGTGAAATTAGTTGCGGAGACAAAAGTTGCTCGTGTGCGGCCTACCGTTTTCATTCGGCTTGAGGAGCCAGCCAAGGTTCTATACCTAGGTATTTATTCCAAATTATATTTCATTTAAAATATCACAGATAAGTCAATTAAATGGTTGGTCCAAGAAATAGGTTAGTAAGTTTGCAACTAATAATTTACATTGAATTGAATGAGTTTTTTGTGTATTTTACAGTCCGTTAAAGGCCGCGCTAAAAAGTAAACAAGTTAAACGCTAGTAAATTATCTTTTGACTAAAATAGGCCTTAGATCAAAATTAAATATGCCAATTCATTTCATAGTCGATCAATATATTTAACCGCTTCAATAACTCTGACCTCGATTCAAACAGAGTAAATTGGTTTTAATAAATGAAAATATTTTTGATCTAAGTACTAAGTTATTTGAATAAGTACCTACTTGGTTATAAATATTTTTGTTGAAATACTTTTCGTTGTTTATACGGTGAAAAGTAATAAGCATTTTTAATTTTAATACTTTAAATTCATCTATTAGCTATGATGTCTAAACTTATGACACGTTTCATGAATAATTTATAGTTCTTGTTGGAATAAATAATATTTTGTCTTTCAACTGATACATTGACTTTGAAATAACTTTGCGCAGGTAAATTATGAATTTATTCACCTACTTAATCATGTGTTTTATTAAACAAAATACATTTACTAATGTTTTACATAACTGCGCCTCATGTTATTTTACACCACACAGAACTAGTAAATAGTTTTTCTGCAGTACAAGTTGTATAAACAAATTAATATAATACATTTTCATTGTCATTGTTTTGTTAGCTCAATTGGTATAGCTCTGCCTTTTAGACTGTAGGTTGCGGGTTCGATTCCAACAAAGTAAATATATTTGTGATGAACAAAGATGTTTGTTTTATGTCTGGATGTTATTTCACGACGAACAGTTCTTGAGCTTCTCCATCCTATTGAGTTACTGCAAACGCTGCACCGGTCCGGTGCATACTTTGCATCTAATCAAGATGATTTATACAGCGCTAGGAGCCAATTTTTACCCACGCCCCTATGAATGGAAAGCTGCAGTGCCTGGGACATGATTTAGAATTAGATGTAGGAGGCTTGCCCAGCTTCTATACCATCGTCTCAGCCTATTCGGCCTTATCCACAGGAAAGACAGGAGGTGTTTCCTGCAAGAATCATTATTCAATACCTATATACCTAAGTATTATAAGGTATGATGTCCGTTCCCAGTGCAACTTCCTTATTTTGAATTCAATATTAATATACCCACAATTGCTGACAAATTACCAGGCATAATATTTCCAATCTACCTAATACCTACATGTTTTGTTGAAACTACAATTGTCAAGACACTGAGCTCTACGATAAAGTTGATAATGATGTATTTTTAAAACTGTGTGTTAGGTAGATAAGTTATTTCGATTTTATTGTTTACTTCTCGATAATAAGTACGATAAAAACGAAGTAGGTAGGTGTCAAGGACAGAGACCCGTACATAACCAATGAAAATCTACGGCTGGTACTTTGCTCAACAACCTATTTACACTACAAACAGCATCTACCAAACAGCAAAGCTATCTAGGTACCTACCAACGTGTAAACCATCTAATAAATAACTCAAATGATCTAAATGATCTCAAGCGTCTCGTATCATATATTGAATCTTCGAACATTTTTTTTCAGGTGGACCGTATTCAGCATTCGCTGGCAGGGACGCCACTCGAGGTCTTGGAACTGGTCAGGTGGCTGCGTCAGACCAGGAGTACGATGATGTCAGTGACCTGGGCCCTGATGAAGTGGCCTCGGCTAAAGAATGGGAAGACCAGTTCAGGGGTAAGATGTTTACTTACTTACCTAAGTACTGTTTTTTTATAAAGATTCATCTCTACCGTCACGATTCATTTAGTTACTACATAAATAGCCTTCGCGTCGGTCGATGTTCTTTTTAACCGACTGTGCAGAAAAAGAGTAGTGTTTTTATTTATACCAAACTAGTTGGCTCGTCCGACTTCCCACGGGTATAATCAGACAATAATTTTCCTAATAAAGCTTTCTGGAATTAATTTCGGATTTTTCAAACTTGTGGTTCATAAAGCACATAATATTTTGCTGTTACATAAATACCATATATTTATCATTCAATGTTTCGATGGTATAAAGTTGGCTGTGTACGGTTGACTGATGACGTTGGTTCATTTATTTTATTTTATAGTAAAATAAACGAAAGGGCCTTGCAATGTCGCTCAAGTCATTTAATTCAATGACAGGGCGGCTTGCACCAGAATCGCTAAACGCGTTTAACTCTTAAATAGTATTTAGCGAGTTGTCAAGTCATACAAATACGTCAGATTTAAATCGATTTAGCTGTTAAACACGTTTAGTGATTCTGGTGCAAGCCGCCCTTAGGTATTATACCGGGTGTTACCAGACCACTTCTGAAAACTTAGAGGTTCCAATCAGACCATGATACTGAAAACATTTAGTAAAAAAAAAACGCAAAAACCTACGTTAGTAGGCACTTACGACACAGAATAAATAATAGTACTACGTAAATGCGTACATTGCGGACTGGCGGAATAAATACAAATCTTTAAACATTGTTTTCTCCGGCTATAATTATTTTTCAGGATAATTAATTTTTTTTTGGTTGGGTTTTGGTGTGCTGTACCCCCCCCTTTCGTTTTCGGAAGTGGTCTGGTAACACCCGGTATTACGCAACGTGTCCATGCTCAAAGTAATCGTAGCATCATCGTTTTTATAATATACCTGCTCTAAATAATTGTATGTACTAGGTATGTAATTAGCAAATATAAAATATATGGGTATTTCGAGGAAAAAATCATATTTTTAATTGAGTACTCATTGTGTTCATTGTGTAGTCCTAAAGGTCGTGTGACCCATAGAGCGTGCTGTAGATAGACATTCACTTGCCTCACTTGATGCATATCAAGCAATAATTGAAACTCAAACGTTTATCTTTTCAGAGAAATACGACATTGTGGGCCACCTTCTAAAGCCTGGCGAGACAGCGAGCAAATACAGCGAAGATGAGAGTGAAGACAAGAAAAGCCAATAAAATAAATCAATATTGATCAGCTGTATGTGCCAGTAAAAGTATCGCGAATGCCTAAAGCATTCAAACAATGGCTATAATAATACCAACTGCACAATTTGTTTGAGGCTTCGAATGCAATGAATGAACAGAGGCGGAAGCGGACGCGTGAAGGGATATGTATAATTATGACACTCAGATCCTGAACAACAGCGAGTAATCTTAAGAATTTGAATGGAGCAACCAAACCGCCTGTTGTGATGAGCTTTAATTCCCGGAAGCATAATTTTTCACTTACGTACACCACGATAATGCTCTAAAACATTTAGACCTTCGCTTAGACGCGCTGTTAAATTCTGGTTCTAGTTCACATCAAGCAGGAGCAAAAAAGTCTTGCCTGAATTCGGTAAAAAATATTTATTTCTATACTCTTTTATTTTCGTTGAATTGACGCGTTTTCATACAATTTGACGAATGGTGTGCGCCCTCTGTGAACACTTTATAGACTGCAACGAATTTTAGAAACGTGATAGTGTGTAGATTTGTGTATCGGGTTTTTTGGTGAATGTTAAGAATGTTAACGAATAAAGTTTTTTTTGTAAAGCCTTTTTTTATTTCACCAGGAGCGTAGCAAATGAAAAAATTGTTTCTGTGTACCAAACTAGGAATTTTCGCTTAGGTTTTTTTCCCAAAACTATAGGTATAGGTACAAAATACTTAGGCTACATTCCGGGGTTAGGTATAATTTTTATTGGCGTATTTCCTATGCCAGCCCAGCACAAAAAAAATCAGCTGATTAAGACAAAACGGCATAAATATTCCAAGCTTTTACCAGGCTTGTGGTTAACACGATTAAGGATAAAACATGTATTATGCTGCTAGAAGTTCACTCTACCGAGAAATCTGTGCTCTAGGTCTGTTTTACAATTTCCTAGTAATTTCCTCTGCAGCCCACGCCACACAGACGAGTAATTTCTAGTGAAAACTCTATTTTACGCTCTATTGCATTTTAATATTTGAAAAACCATACTGACTTACCAAATGAAAAGTGAATATCTAAGTAATTAAATTAATACAAATTTTATTACGCACAAAAACGTTACCTATTTTTCCTTGAAGTTTATTCAAGAAGTTGATTTATAAGTTATGTTAATAAAACATACGATAGAAGGAAACAATAGACACTCTGAATAAGTTGCTCAAGACAGACCACGGTCAAAAGGTTGAGTCCGATTAGTTTTCAGTCACGCAAAAAGTAAAAAGATGTCTTGAAAATTTCATATCTGCCTAATGAAATGATTAATAGCACAGCTGTTTAAACAATTCTTTATTCTCTCACAATGTCACTTGAACACTTCACAAGAGTTTCTTTTTGTTATTTCAATTTGAAAAGCCCTTGTTCTTTGACAAAAAATTTCTTTGAGCACACAAAATACGCCAAACTGACTGTAATTTTAATAGTTTGGATAAAATTGTCTGCTAGCTCATGCAAGATCATGGCTGTAGTTAATTTTTATGTGGTTGCTACATTCCGGGAATTGTATCAATGGTAACATTTCAAAGTTCTCTGTCTCGTGGAAGTTCGTGACATCGGCCATATATTCTTATAAGAAAGTGTTGGGCGAAACAACTCCGGCAGTAAGTCTTCATTGCGAATGCTACAATCGGGAAACTCATGACTGAAGCAATATCGGAACTTTCTAGAGATATAACAAAGAACTAATAAGGAAAATACATGCGGGTGGTATGTCCAGAGTCATACAACATCTGTGTTGTTGATAGTTTGCTACTAGGAGAAACAGACACAAAAATTTTTCTCACCCATTGTTTTAGGTCTGAATTGCCAAGGTTAGGCTAAAGTCTTGTACCTAAGCAAGAAGACAGACTTGGTGTAATTATCTAATTACTTCTTTGCAATTCCTACATTACCTACACGAATGCTGTATATTAGACGACAGAGTTTTTCGGTTTTCAATGTAGAGTCGACCACCAGTAAATAGTCACTTGGAAAAAGAAAGCTCCGCTTGCGACGTTTAAAATGACATTAGAAGCATCGCACAAACCAATGATATCATTATAATAGGTATGCAACATTACTTTCTGATCATTTGTAATAAACCGGCCTCTAAGGTACCTTAATATTTCTTCAATTGAAAAACCTGTCGAGAGTTGAATTTAATTCTGAAACATGAGTCTCTGTTACGTCTGTTCCCGATATGATGTTATTATAGTGGACTGTATGTTAAGGGCTCGGCTGATGGTATGCCGATGGTGGTGGTAATAAAAGGCCGGGGTTACAATTACACAGCAAGGTTCCGGTCAGGTAGGCTCGGGCAGAGCGACGGCGTTACTATCGCTCGTGGAGCGCGGAAAGCAAGTGAGCACACACAGTTAATGGAGCGTCCACAAATATATATAGTAAAGCCGTCTCCCCGCTCCCAGGCGTACGCGGCGGGAAGCCCCTTAGATCTTTATTAACAAAATAATACTATCCGTAAATACATTTTGTACAATTGTTTCCTACAATTCTTACTCATTCAAACTAATGCTTTTACAATCATAAGCAGTTTAGTCGGCGCGATTACAGAGGTTGGTTTACGACGTACGGCTTGCCTTGTTAACAATATCCGTGGAACCCAGAGCGGTTCTTTGTCCGTCACAGCGATCCGTCATAAACCTTTGCACGTGTATATCTGTTCTTCGAAGTACATCGTATCTACCTACATTCTTTGTCTAACTTTCCTGCCTTTGTAGGTAGGTGTTCTGTCCCTTACAAAGATTTAACTACCTAGCTAGGTGAGGCATACAAGTTCCTGGCCTTACTTAGCTTTTCAACTCTACTGAAGGGATCTCTACCTACCTACTCAGTCTCTCAGTAAAACACTAGACAATGGAATCGTATAATTTAGCTTATCCTATCTGACCGATAATTATTCTACATGCTTAGGGCCACTAGGTACTCTTATCTCTAACTTATATCCGTTCTGTCGTGCACATTCTCCCGCCGTCGCGCTCTCGCGATCAACCGGTAGCACGACAGCTTTTTCCGTGGTACGCCGTAGGATGTGTCCGGCGCTGGTGATGACGTCCACCACCCGGGTCTCGCCGTCTCGCCTTGGATCCAGTGCCGCGATCCGTCTCCATGGTCACGCGTTGCTGGGTAGGTTCTCGTCGCAGACGATGACGAGGTCGCCGACCTTCGGCGCGTCGCCAGCAGTATGAGGCTCCCGCCAGTGCTGCAAGGCGGGTAGGTACTCGCGCAGCCACTGGTGCCAGAACTCGATTGCCAGCTGTCGTCGTGTGCGCCACCAGTGTTGGCATGCCTACTCGTCGTCGTCGTTGAACACTCCTGATGCAGGAACGTGGTCGATGTCCTTCAGTCAGTTGGTCAGGACTGAAGGCCTCTGGATCGTTGGGAGTCACACTCACATGACTGTGTGAGCGTGAGTTCGCCATGGCTTCTACCTTAGCCAGTAGGACGCCGAAGGTGTCTTCTATCGGGCTCCTCCCATGAAGCGTCGTTACGGGCGCCTTTTTGTCAGGGCGCACCATACGCTCCAAAGCGCCACCTACAGCCGGCGCCACTGGTGGGATGTACCGCCACTTGACTAGGCGGACATTGCCTTCCTTTTCTGTTGCCACAACATTCGTTGTCTGTAGCTCGCGATCGGCAGCTTCGAAGCATGTGGTACTGTCGGTCGACGTCTCTTGCAGGCAGCCGCGCCGCGCCGCACTGTGTAGCGGCGTGGCACGATAGCGGAGTCGCTCCCGCCGATGGAAACCGTAGGATCCTTGGAGTGAGCCGTGACTGCGCTAATCGTCGGCTCGTCGTTCGGTGCCCTGCCATGTAGCTTCAAGCAGGCCCGTCGATGTACAAGGTCCACCTTTCTTTTGACTTTCTCAGCTTGTTCTATGGACACAAAACTAGTTAGGTGACAATCCATAAAATTATACCTCTCGAATGCTGCGGCCTCTTCAGGGTCCTCTTGGTTGATGTCTCGTGCATTCCCGTTCGTCATGACGAGAGCCGTGCATGGTGATGATGAAGCCCCCAGTGTGACGGTTGTCACACGATACTCTTTGGGCGCCTCTTTCTCTCCTTTGTCACCATGCCGCATGAATCTCAAACCATTCCTGCCCTGGGGTAAAGCTCTTACCTGCATAAACATTTCTTTTATGCCAGTTGACATCAATGCGTATTGTCCAAAACGCATTACCACTCCCGGTAGTGACCGTAACAGGTCCGGCCCTGTAGATAATGTGCCAGTCAGACTTATTCCGGCTGACTTTACCGCGATGTTGTGAACCATTCTTATCTTCGGTTTTCCTAGGTTCATTACAGCAAAATGAGACCAACGCCATGTCTTTCTGTTAGTGGAAAGTGACTCAGCGCGCTCCGCGATATCCGAGATAAGCAGGCTATTGACTCGTTCACTGTACTTAGCTTTCTGTTTGCTTTCTCGGTCGAGCTTGCGTTCTGAGTGCAATAACCTTTTCAGTGCATCGTCGTGCAGAGCCGCGTGGTCATTTCGCCGCTGAGGTTCGGTCTTGAATCGTCCATGAGGCATCCGCCGGTCTTTTCCATCTAACGGCTGGACGGCCCTTTGTTCGGAGTGACTCACCGATGTTATCTCCTGTATCGCTAGCGACTCTAACTTGCCAAAATACTTCATGTTTTCCCCGAAGTCATCTATTTGTTGCACCGCCGCTATCGCCGATACATATTCACAAAAGGCTTTATCGTCGGATGCGGCCTCTGTGTCTCTGTCATTGTTTGGTACCTGATCTATGTGCGTGAGTGAGGAGACGGCTTGTTCGCTCCGTCCTTGTCTTACCTCATTTGCGCACACTCGTTTTACCTTTTTCTTGGCCGACTGACCCTCGGCATTGTTCTTAGATGTTGCCTCAGGTAATGTGTACGCTCCGCGTTTATCCGCTTCTTCGTTCAGAAAGGCGGAGATCTTTCTCAGCTCTGGGACGTTGTCTTGACTCTTGATCGCTGCATAGTCATACCATTTCTTGCTCAGAATGGCTGGTAGCTTATCTACTATACATCTTACCATTTCCCGACTATGTAGGTACTCCTCACGCCCCAGAGTTTCAACGGTAGTCACGGCATTGGCCACTCGTCCAGCGAAGACGCATAGTTCTCTCGCGCCATCGCTTACCTTGGGTAGATGGCGTAGCTTTTCTATCTCAACTATCATCATCGCCTCCGCTCGCCCGAACCGTCTCTCGAGAGCCTCCATGACGGCTCTAAGTTCGGGTTGACTCACCAACAGACTGTTTACAGCCTCGTACGCATCACCCATGAGGTTTTCTTGTACGAGCGCTACATTCTCTGACTTCGAGAACACCGACTCACTGTCTCTAAATGCTGCTTTGAATGCTGACCCACTCACCTGCCCATCGTAGACGGGAAGTTCTTGTAGGTCCCTCAGCGGGTCCCTCTTCGTGGCGATCTGCGATAGCACCTCTGCTGACTCCTCTGAGCCGACGACAGACCTCTGCACGGGGGGCGGCTCGACCACCGGTCCGGGTCGATTCACGACACGGTCCTCCCGCACTCCTTGGTCCTCCTTGGCAGCAGGCGCCTCCTTAGGGATACCCACACGGTCGGCAGGTAGCAACGGCCGGTCCTCTGGCCGTCGCTGCAGCCATATGCAAACGGGGGCGAGCTCTGTCTGCACTCCTCCGTCCTTTTCTCTAGCTCGCTGGAGAGTGATCTCAGCGAGCGCTGTGGCTGCTTGCGCACTCGCTAGTTGCTCACGAGCTGCCCACACTTTCTTACATTTCTTCGACCTATGGGAATGTGACTGCGTGTGCGTAGGCCTATGTCCGGCTTGCACAATTCTGTCAGCAGTCACCTCCGTTGTTGCTGACTTCAACAGAACCGATTCACTATCTCTAAATGCTGCTTTGAATGCTGACCACCCACTCACCTGCCCATCGTAGACGGGAAGTTTTTGTAGGTCCCTCGGCGGGTCCCTCTTCGTCGCGATCTGCGATAGCACCTCTGCTGGCTCCTCTGAGCCGACGACAGACCTCTGCACGGGGAGCGGCTCGGCCACCCGACCGGGTCGATTCACGACACGGTCCTCCCGCACTCCTTGGTCCTCCTTGACAGCAGGCGCCTCCTTAGGGATACCCACATGGCCGGCAGATAGCAACGGCCGATCCTCTGGCCATCGCTGCAGCCATCTCGAGATCTGAACGGAGGCGAGCTCTGTCTGCACTCCTCCGTCCCTTTCCCTGAAGTCTTCCTCTTCTGCTCGCTGGAGAGTAATCTCAGCGAGTGCTGTGGTTGCTTGCACTCTCGCCAGTTGATCACGAGCTGCAAGCACTTTCTTAGATTTCTTCGACCTATGGGAATGTGACTGCGTGTGCGTAAGCCTATGTCTGGCTTGCACAACTCCGTCAGCAGTCACCTCCGTAGTCGCTGACTCGGAGAGCATCGACTCGCTGTCTCTAATTGCTGCTTTGAATGCTGACCACCCACTCACCTGCCCATCGTAGACGGGAAGTTCTTGTAGGTCCCTCGGTGGGTCCCTCTTCGTCGCGATCTGCGATAGCACCTCTGCTGACTCCTCTGAGCCGATGACAGACCTCTGCACGGGGGGCGGCTCGGCCACCCGACCGGGTCGATTCGCGACACGGTCCTCCCGCACTCCTTGGTCCTCCTTGGCAGCAGGCGCCTCCTTAGGGATACCCACATGGCCGGCAGGTAGCAACGGCCGATCCTCTGGCCATCGCTGCAGCCACCTCGAGATCTGAACGGAGGCGAGCTCTGTCCGCACTCCTCCGTCCCTTTCTCTGGAGTCTTCTTCCTCTGCTCGCTGGAGAGCAATCTCAGCAAGCGCTACGGCTGCTTGTGCTCTCGCCAGTTGCTCACGAGCCGCCCACTCTTTTGTAGAGTTCTTCGACCTATGGGAATGTAACTGCGTGCGCGTAAGCCTATGTCTGGCTTGCACAACTCCGTCAGCAGTCACCTCCGTAGCCGCAGTCTCTATTCTTGTGGCGGCTCCCGTGCTTCCGCTTCCATTCGTGGTGATTTTGGCCGCAGTCCTGGTCACGCAAGCTTCTGCTCGCGCTCGCGCTTCATCGCGATCGTGTTTGCTTCTAGTAACCGGCATTCTTGAATGGCTGCTTCAGTGGTCCGACTCGTTAGGACCACTGTTCCCAGTAGCTGCTTCAGAGATCCGGCAAGGACCAATGTTCCCGTAGCTGCTTCAGAGATCCGGCAAGGACCAATGTTCCCGTAGCTGCTTCAGAGATCCGGCAAGGACCAATGTTCCCGTAGCTGCTTCAGAGATCCGGCTTCGTAAGGACCAATGTTCCCGATATGATGTTATTATAGTGGACTGTATGTTAAGGGCTCGGCTGATGGTATGCCGATGGTGGTGGTAATAAAAGGCCGGGGTTACAATTACACAGCAAGGTTCCGGTCAGGTAGGCTCGGGCAGAGCGACGGCGTTACTATCGCTCGTGGAGCGCGGAAAGCAAGTGAGCACACACAGTTAATGGAGCGTCCACAAATATATATAGTAAAGCCGTCTCCCCGCTCCCAGGCGTACGCGGCGGGAAGCCCCTTAGATCTTTATTAACAAAATAATACTATCCGTAAATACATTTTGTACAATTGTTTCCTACAATTCTTACTCATTCAAACTAATGCTTTTACAATCATAAGCAGTTTAGTCGGCGCGATTACAGAGGTTGGTTTACGACGTACGGCTTGCCTTGTTAACAATATCCGTGGAACCCAGAGCGGTTCTTTGTCCGTCACAGCGATCCGTCATAAACCTTTGCACGTGTATATCTGTTCTTCGAAGTACATCGTATCTACCTACATTCTTTGTCTAACTTTCCTGCCTTTGTAGGTAGGTGTTCTGTCCCTTACAAAGATTTAACTACCTAGCTAGGTGAGGCATACAAGTTCCTGGCCTTACTTAGCTTTTCAACTCTACTGAAGGGATCTCTACCTACCTACTCAGTCTCTCAGTAAAACACTAGACAATGGAATCGTATAATTTAGCTTATCCTATCTGACCGATAATTATTCTACATGCTTAGGGCCACTAGGTACTCTTATCTCTAACTTATATCCGTTCTGTCGTGCACAACGTCCATAATCCGCAAAAAAGGTTTTAGTCTGGAACTTCATCGTAATTTTGCTTGCTGACAACTTATCGATCGCGCTATGAAGTATTTCCAGGAATTTGTTCAGAAACTACACGATCTAATAGACTTTGTCCACCAAATAGCTGCCTGGTATGCAGACTGCACGACGTGGTAGTTCTACCATTATATTTATTATTATGCAAACAAAACTATCTTGACAGAGATTGTAAGTAGCAAGTAGACCTACATTAATGTATGAAAAGTTATAAAAGTAGACATATTGCACAAACTCGGCATTCAACTACAAAACCCATATAAACATGCAATGAACTTACTAATAAATTCGAAAATAAAAAAGCTTTTAAATTCTCCACTAACTAAGAAACAGCTTTGTTCGTGTGAACCCCGAATTTCGTATCAAGGCACTAAGTATGTCAAACTATAGGCTACGTAAACTTGAACTTATCTGATATAAGCAGCTGTGTGGTTAAGTTATAATTCTAACATAGACTTCGAAGCTCTTAGATCCTGAGTTATGATCCTGTTACTGTTGTGGTAGACAAGTTTATGAGGCTGAGGTGGAATGTAAAGAGAGCTGAAGTTACAGATTCAGTAGGTACAGGTAAAAAGTTTTATGCCATTATTAATGTGCACTTAACAGATAATGCACCTCACAAATAATGTTTATCTGAGCGTGTTCACAATCAATAAGCCTAAGGTACTTTTTTCATCTTATTTTAAAAGAGAATACGCCAATAAATAAGCCAATATTTTCTTAATATACGAAATACCCGATTCTAAAGTAGGTAGATACTGCACTACCTAGACTAGCAACGAATGGAGAACACGCAAGTTCAGAAATAAACCGACACGTCTTCTTGGCCAGCTCTCTCAGAATAATACCTCAAAAGTGTATGACGTGAAAATTTCGTGAATAAGCACTCAGATGAACATGATAAGTAGGTCCTACCCTACTTCATAGAGCTAAGTAAGTACCCCAACGTTCCGACAATTAAGGAAAGTCACGTTGCGACTTCACAAGCCGTAATAAGATTCGGTTTAGCTCCTAAACGCTCGCATATAACTTGCGCAATTAAAGTTAAGTACAGAGTAAAACGAAATTTACTGTATACAAAATCTACCTTTTCACAATGTAAAAAGAGTAAAATAATACGCGTACATTTGTGAGTAATAGTTGCGACAAACCCCATTAGCATCCTTTATTCGGCAGACCATAAAAGAGGCCTTCCATTTTTGTCTTTTTAAAAATTCTCATTTACAGCCTTTACAGCCCTTTGCCCGTGCAGCGTCGTTTTAAAATTTGACTACGTTACACGATTGTTTTGTATTATGAAGGTTCAATTTAAACTGGTGTAACCTTTTATAGGTATAAAATCATACCTACAATTTTCAAAAAAAATGTAATTCTTGCCTGTCAGAAACAGTGTTTGTAAGGGGCGGAATCAAATAATACGCTTTATTATTTTATTAAAAATGCAAAAACATTGCATACACTTTGCATACAATAACTCTTTGCATAATGAACAAAGAAATACATTAAAAAAGGTAAAAAATACTTCATAGAGGTATGTAGCAATCAAATGAACCCACAAGACTTACTTCTTATCCCATCAAAATCCAACAGACACTTTGCAACAAATTGCGCCGAAAATTACCCCATTTAGGTTTTATTAACCAGAATCACTTGTATTATTAGTGTTCTGAGCATTACCTCACAAACGATTTGGCCTAAAGTGGTTAACGATTTCATACAGACATGTAATAGTAACTACGTTTTTCGACTCTGTGTCTTATGTGTGTAGTGAATAAGGTTCACTTTGACTCGATTGGTTTGTTGTAGGCATTTCACTCGCATATCTTAAAAAAACTGACGATAAGATTATTGAAACTTATAAACTGGCTATATCTCAACTCTAGTTCCACGCAATCAAACTCCACTGTATGATCCTTCTTACTTATATTTAAACTCTCACTGCCAAAGACACCATCTGCGCCACAGATGTCTTAATTAATATATTAAGATCTACCTATCTATGATCTTGCTTGAGAAAAAACATAACCACTAAGTAGTGCTAGTGATGTAAGGACTAGGTGACCACATGACTATAAATACTAGAACCCATACCGTACCACTTATAACTAGTAAAAATATTCAAGCGCCTCACATTTTTAAGCTGGCTTGCACGTAGTGTGTTTGTAAAAATTACTCGATGGAGCCACCTACTATCTAATGGTACCACAATGGTGCCTCAAACGCATTTTTCATCCTTAGGTTTTTTCCCTAATGCCCACGACAACGTATTTTTTTCATAACCCAATATTGGTTTATTCCTAAAACAGTTTTACAGACGCTCATTGTGCCTGTGTATTTTATTCCACTTTGTTCTATTGTATATTATGTAATGTACAATTTATTAAGCGTACATTTATTCATTCATACCGAATCATCTTTTTTATTCAAATTTGGAATTTATATATGTGAATAAAATATAGGCACTTTTAGAATTATAAAGTAACTTACGAGAGGATAGATAACATTAGCTATGCTCGGTTCACTTGATAACTCAATTCATCAAAATTTTCAAACAATGCTAACGTTTGCGAACACAGTTTGCACAGTTTTGCTAAATTGAATCCATTAGGTTTCGCGTGTTCGCTAAAAAGTTGAAACTTGATATGTATTCGTACCTACATGTCTGGAAGATTGAGATAGTGCTTTCGTAGAGTTGGACGAGCTATTTCTCAAGATGTCTGTCTTAAGGTATGCAGTGTTGTGACATGGGTTCCACAATTCTATGTAAAAAGTTTTATAGGTTCTCAAGCAGAAATTATTTCATGAAATGAAATTAGGTAAGTACAAGTACCTACACGTGTGAAAATAACGCGAATTTTGCCGTAGATTTTATACAACATAGCAACATACCCTACATAGTAAAAAAGAAAAAAAAAACATAAAATCTTAATCTTAAAAAAAAAATAAAAGCGAATGAAAAGATTCAAACCAAAACTTCCAAGATCCATATTTCGCTTCGAATAACGCCTGTCACAACACATTTACTTACATAAACAAATAATCAGGAAAACAAATAATTCCGGAACATTGTCCCAACTCCTAATGAATACACAAAGGAACAACTCTTTCAACGAACCTCACGCATAACGTATACAGGCAATTTAGTAATATTGAGTTTTTCGTGTTTCGGGATTTTTTTTAATTGAATTAGTTTACTAGCATAGTTTAATTTAAATACATTTTCATGCTAATGAATGGTTACCTAATGGTCCTGAATTTATTTATAGGGAACAAAACTCTGAGAGGACGTCAGCAGCAGTAAAAGGCTAGTGTTCTTTTATTATTTACTTGTGTCTTTTACAACGACGTAAATATATTTTGGAAAAAATGCTAAAACTAGAAATAAATTAAGCTCTCTAAAACAATGAAAACATTCCATTTTATAACTTTATGGAACTTTATTACTTATTCCATAGATCTATTAAAGATGTTAGACGATATAGGTAAATAAAATGCTACCAAGAAACGTGACTTGACTGAAAATTTCACTTTTGTTAGTTTAGTTATTATGAGTCAGGTGCATCAGTATTATGATTGAGAGAGATTCCGTTATACTGAAAAGACGTATCTTTTCTCAGGAAATCATATTGGCTGGAATAATTTTTGTATAGCAGAGAGTAAAGTAAAGAGCAATTTTAGGTACGTGTAGGTGCTGAATTGTTTAACTTTACAGACTCATTATGAAGCAGGCAACTAAATCAAACTCTACAAATACGTTATTTGTAGAGTTACCTACTTACCGTTATTGTATAGTTTTAATTTAAACAAAGTAAGCAAGTGTTCTTTTAAATAGTTTTTTAATAGTTCCTTGCTTCCACTTTTATGTAGCGAACGATATAGCTAGCTATAATTTAGAAATTTTTAAGAGTAATCAGGTGGATTATAACTAATGTAAGTGCACTTTAAGCTGCAGCTTCGCTTTTCATCAGGTGTGCTAGCAGGCAAAAGCTGAGATATAATAAAAAAAAAATTTATTGTTTATCGTAAATAGTTTCAATAAACATGACAAACTTCCAGCAAGCTTTATTTTTTATTATCACCGTGGTAAAAACTGTTCGAATATTTCTTCCGTCCACGTCCAAGTAAAGTGATAAAAATTATGACTCGTACCTAGCAACAGAATGATAAAGTAAGGTACAACGAAAAGGATCAAACCTGGAGGCTATATTTCCTTCCAATCAATTTGTCCTAAAAACTAAGTATGATTGGCTGTAAAACAGGACAAGCAAAATAAATCGAGGCTCACGATTCCATTGACCGTTCCGACGATATTGTCGTCGGTAAAACTGACGATATTGTCGTCGGTAACTGACGGTACTGTAAAATACGATCGTGAGCCGAGTAGTAAAAACAAGAACCAAACGCACGCACCGAACTAATTGCATTTCTGATTCCCTCTGACGTTGGCGTAATTAACTGGCCATGTACCATAGTTGAGGAGACAGATAGCCCACTCTGTGAGAGACTAAATTAGCGGTAAATTATCCAAGAGTGTTATAAAACAAAAACATTGAGGCGCTATGCCATATTGCAACTAAAGTAAATACAAATCTGTCATTACTTAGTTATTTTCGATTTAAAAAAAACACTCAATATTTTTCATTATTCTGTAGTATTCGTTGTGAGTGTTCTACTCAGATTTAGTTAAGGTAGGTACAAACACCAATAAAATATTATTTTATTTCTAGGATTAAAGGATTCGTGATCGTCTATAAAACAGGAATAGAGATTCACTATAATCACATTAGCTTTCCTTGATAGTAATTATTGTATTGAGTAAAACACAAAAATAAACGCTAATTTCTATGGAATGCGCTAGCTTATCATAAAGTGCTGCCATCAATGTTGTGGCCACTGAAACGAGGCAAGGGCGGAAAAGCGAGCATTTGACATTCTTTTTGAACATTTTTCACATTCAGTCGTAACCTAAAAGGATGAAAGTAGACCCCTCAAACCTTTTTGATCCTGCGGAGAGCTTATTTCTTCGCCTGTAATTAACAGTTTAATTTTCAAGAGATTTTTTCTTTATTTACAGGAAAATGTAGTTGTTGTAGTTTTATGATGCGGTCAGTATGGCACCCATCAGTAACATTTGATTCGATTCTAAGATAACGAAGTACAATGACAAATTAAAAAAAAAGTATTATAAAGATAAATCAAATGCAAATAAAGCAATTAAATAGTTTTTAATGGTAATAATTATTTTAAATATATAGTAAGTAGTAAAAATGTTTTTTTATTATTTTGGTTTAATGTCCATTTCGTTATTCCACACACACTTGTTTGACAAAATAATGATTATTCTTTATTTATTTAGGTACCTAGTAAAATCAATTTTAAAGTGAATAAGTGCTACGTTCATATAAAACGCTAAACATTAATCTCTCTCAATTCCACGGCAAATTATCAACAAACTTGTCCGCACCGAGTCCATGATGAATAACGACGGCAGCCCCAATCCCTCAGACTGATGGATGGCGTTATCTAATAACTATATCTAATAAATTACCACCGACTCTATTCCCAGCTTTAATTGTTTTGTATTCAGTCACGATTTACTGCTGAGGTTAGATCATTTTAGAAGTGAATTCTCCTTTGAAGCAATTTTGAATTAATCTCTAACTAGAGCTGTGTTTATTTTGGTGATGTTTATTGTTTACGCATTTGCAAAGTGGTATCTTTGAATCCTGCTACTTGATATTGATTAAACCCAATTATACAAGACGTAATGTTTAGACGTGCCTTTGTCTACTCTCTTTTTGACAGGATAAATAAGGATCTTGCAATATCTCTGATATTAGGGTACCTACTTAGGTATTGTACCATTAAAAATAATACTGTGTTGTTGTAGGTTAGTTCAAAACGCGCTACAACGAGTATTCTAAACAAGAATGGTAAATTTATTAATGTATTTGTGTGTTGCGTAAAATAAACTATTTCTATTCTATTTCTAAATTGTGACGAGTCGATTGAATATTGTCAAATGCACAATCAACTTTTGCAGCCTCGTTTAGGGCCTTTGTTTTTAAACGCAATCATATGAACTTCGGGCACTTTTTTTAAATTTAATTTTATTTCTAGCTACTTAAGTATGATTCTCGTATGTACTTGTGTAGTCTATTTATGTATTTTTGCATTAGAGCGATCGGTTCGCTTCAGCATATTTCTCTGTGAGGATGCTATCCATTCCGCAGAAGACAGATAATTAAACTCAGAGTAAAATCTTTTAAAACCCTCCTTTTGCTAAGTGAAGTCGGGTGTTTTTATTTTTAAACCGTGTATACTAAAACTACTTTCTATTCCACACAACTGTACACAATAGATTGTGTATGGAAATTTGGATAAGCGAGATTTGAAACCGCGGTCTTGACCGAATGTCGGCGTTCTATTGCATCAACCGAGTTAAACTCAGCCCCGAGGATGTACCACTTTCATATTCCAAGAGCAGTGAAAGGAAATCATTTCAGGCAAAGAATAAATAACTGAGACAAGCCTTTGCATCTAATCTAGATGATTTATATAGCGTCAGGGGCCGCTTTTTACACATACCCGCGGATAGGACACTGTAGTGCCTGGGGCATTTTTTAGATGGCTTGCCCAGCACCTATATCATCCTCTCAACCTAGTCGGCCTTATCCGCAGGAAAGACAAGACGTGCGGAGTTTTTTAAGCCCTATGGGTTTCCTCCCGATGTTTTCCCTTCACGGTTTCAGAGAAATGTGAAGGAAATAACAGAAAAAAAACAATAAACTAATGCAAGTGTTTCATAAATGCAAGAAATGTTTTGATATCATAGAGGTAAGTACATATTTTGGAAAGAAAGTCAGCTGACAAAAGTCCTTCGTTGAACTAACAATAGCTTAGACAATAGATTATCCTATTTCTATAGGTACGGGTAAAAACTGAAAAAAAGCGTTGGTAAAAAAATATCAGCTTCATTTCAATAATGAACTATGAATTGCCACTTCTGTACGGTACAATACAGTACAATCTTTTAGTCTATGACAGAGTAGTTTGGAGGCAAAGCCGCGGTTCGAGTGCTAAGTAAATAGAGCAAGCCCGCAAAGTTATTTTAAACTTGCACGACTGCAACCTACTGCATAAGTTGATAGTGGGCCTGATGAGTAATTTCATCCCCCGATTCAGGTGGTAAAATAGTTTGTTTTATCGCTATTCGTGTGCAAATTATAGTCATTTACTATCTCATTTCCTACGAAATATATGGTATGGATTTTTTTATATAACTAAATGATGGAACAAGCCGATGGCTCACCTGATGTTAAGTAGTTACCTCCGCCTATAACAATGCATTGTCTCACTGAGCACATCCACTGAGGACGAGCCCTGGTGATGCATTGCACTACGCCCATCACGCTGAGACATAAAGATCTCATGCTAAAAGTATTGGATTCTTTTTTTTTTTTCATTTTTAAGGATCAAGTGACAGTGTTTGTAAAAGTTCCCCATTTTCTAGATGACTGTTCATTTATTTAAAAATGCTGGTCATAATAAAAATAACTTCGAGTCTTATAAGAACGTTAATTGTAGCTATAACGGTTATGGTAACCACCCTGACTGCCTGGTTTCAAAAATCCACGAGATACATTGCGGGGCCGCCTTATGCATTACGCTCAGCAGCGCGGAGCAAATGTTACATGTCGCGCAGTGCTAGTCAAATAAAAAGAAGGCTTCGCTCACCGTTTTACAGAGTAAACCTCCTCGCAGACTCTGTGGGAGATTAAAATGATAATGACGACGTGTTTCTAAACTTCATTGCTGTTACCAAAAACTTATGAGATTGCTTTTTGATTTAGATTCAAGACCCCACGAGCTTTTACTCACGGGACATTACTTAGCTGAAGTTTTTAGATGATATAAACAGGTTTATTTTAAGTTTACGTGTTTTTATGAAAGTTAAATTGCATAATTTATGAAATTAAAATATGAAAATACATGTTGTGCGTCTTTAAATGTTATTAGATGTTGTGTTTGTATCATAATCCATATTCTTAGGGTTGTATTCTGACAAATAAATTGTTACTCAAGCATTTGAGTAGAGATTTTCATAATCTACGCTTGAACAGTAAATTAGAAGGGAATCAATAGTAGGTACTCACGGCACAACCAGTTGAGCATAGTAGTTGTGCCTAGGGTCCGGAAGGGTAAAAATACTACAATATTTGCTACTTTCGGTAATGCTGATAAAATTTTAAATATAATAGTCTTTTTAATTAAATAGAAGTAATAAATAAATTCAGGAGAAAAAAAATGATCCTATTTTCCTGTTAGCACTTAATTTTACTAACGAGACCATTAATTTACTTCAAGTTATCCTCACGTGTAGAAACAATAATTTTATTACAAATACCTACGTCAAATACCAGAGACTTGGGAACCAAATGGATAAGACAATTTCAGTTTTACTCCAACCAGTGAAGGTTGAATTTACGGTGAAAATGCATTCATGACTCTAATAAAACAATATTTGGGCGGCTCGCGTAATAAGACAGAGAGTGATTATGACGCATAGCTTTTCGCGACCCTCCTTGAGTTAGTGATAAAAACTGGCCAAGTGCGAGTCAGACCCACACCTTCATTAGGGGCCTGTTTCACCATCTCCGAGTAACACTATCTGTCACTTAAAAATATATCCATATTTGTTTTTGACAAGTCTAAGGGTACCTACGCACTATGCGGTTAGCCGGAATGCGGCCAGCCGTGCGGCTGACCGCAATAACAAATTTGTACGAGAATGTAGTTTTCATTCGCACTACGACGCGGCTGCCGGCCGACCGCTCCGGTCGTTCTGAGCGCTGCGGCCCGACCGGCGGCCAGCCGGACGGTCGCCATACACACTACGCGGATATGCTAGTTTGCGGTTGCCCGCCATTGACGGTTGAAAAACAATTCAAAATGCTTGCTCTCATCTCGAGTTTGCAAATAAGGATGCACCCAGTACCTTTTTTTTTGTTTCTTTTTATAACGCGAGTAAATATAATAAATAGCTGCGACTTCTTCGACGTCCATCTTGGAAATGAGCCGATCCAACCGCAAACCACTACGGTTTCTAAACGCACTTTCCGGTTGGAGTTGCGGCTATCCGCCACCCGGCTAACCGCAAGTGCAACCGCTTCCTACGGTCAGCCGCACGGCTGGCCGCATTCCGGCTAACCGCATAGTGCGTAGGTACCCTTAAGTAGAGACGGACATATTTATAACTGACATGACGGATAGCGTAATTACCATGAGACACAAGAATTTTGATATAATAATATATAATTTGATAATATATTATGTAGGTAATTATAATTATTATGATAACCTACATAATATATTATGACCTACATTTCTTTGGTAAAAAATTCAATAGATACCATAGGGACAGGCTCTTTGAAAATTTTCATCGATTAGGTAGCTTATAAGTAATGGTTTAGCAATTAATTTACGAAGCATGTACTCGCACCACGTACTACGTACTACTAAGAATATCGCGTTTCGTACTCTGGTTGTTGCTTATCGTTGCGCGTAGCTTCTAGATCGACGCATGTTTTGCATCATTTTGATACGAAACCCTAAAAAAACTCTGCTCTTGAGTAAATAAAAATTCGAGGTGCTTATCTTAATTAGCTACTTTATAATATTTTATTTCTTTAATAGAAAACACCAACAGTACACATAATACACAACATAAAAATCGGAATCAAACAAAAAATTGTAGTCTTGAATTTTTTAGATTTATGTCAAAGTGCAGTAGTAGCCACAATGCTTTTCGATGTCTTGCTAAAGCGCGCTCCACATTCTCGGCAAAACTAAACGAGACATAGCGAATACGAGAGTGTGGAGGACATATTTGGCAAGTCTCGCCTATGTTCGTGCAGTCTCCATCCCGTGTCGGTATTTCGTATCCGAATCAAAGGGCTCTCGTGTAGTTTTGCCAAAACACAAAACACTCCCTCCACATTCCCGCCGCGTCAGTCTGCTTGCAGGGAGCACTTGTTCTGTTGCGATGTATTGCTGTCATCCACCATCTTCGTTTTTTCCAACGTCTCTTGATAACTTTTTTTTCTCGAATAAACGTATAATTGTAATAAGCCACAGCACATAATGCTGCAGCGACAGCTGTTTCCACGTCCATCTCGTGCGAGTCCATCTCATCAAATGCGCGAGCGAGAATGTGGAGAGCTGCTCTCGTCTCGTCCATAGTTTTGGAGAGACCCGAGACAAAACCTCTCGTGGAGAATGTGGAGCGCGCTTTAGATCAGTCACTGTCGAAAAATATATATCTAAAAAAAATTTATGAATGTAGTGTGCTAGCTGGTGTGGGTTGGTTAGATTATATATTTTTTATGGAACTTTTTCAGCCTTAGTTTGCTGGTAGACTGCGCCACAGAGGTATGAATACTAGTGCCTATCCAGACAAGCGATACGTTCCTAAATCGCTTATAAATGAAAATGTATTGTTCTGATAAACTTAAGTATCTTTTTAACCTCATTTAACCCTGTCTGCCGATGAAACATTCATGAATGATTAATATCGCTCAAATGTGTAGTGTATTTTATTAAATACTTATTGATTATTGATAGGGTTATTATACGATGCTTTTACGACGAGTGACGCACGATTCTAACTAAAATTTAGTATCACGTCTACAAATGTTTATTTATTAATATAAAAATCATAAGCAACGCCGCACGTTAGGCTGAATATTACAATTTCTTAGAATAAATTCAGTCAAAACTTGGTAATTGAAAACTATGTATTTTTCTTGGAACGGTTATTTAACAAGGTTCTAATGCGAGGCTTCGTGGGGGTTAGAAGGAAATATTTACCGTGGAACCACAGTGTCGTAATTAGTTCTACGGTTTACATTGCTTTACTTACCTCCATCTAGCGAAGACTGTGTACTTTTCAAGCACCAAGGATGCATTAATCCTAGTGATATTACCCACTCGAGTGTTTCAAATCCATCATTTTGATACACCAACCAGACTTTATAAGCAAACTTGTTGAGATTTAAAATTGAAAATTAATTGAGCTTGTGGAATTTCAGATCTTAAAGTTCAAAGCCCCCAGCAACCGTTTTTAATAATTTTGGAAATAGGTATTTCACCCGGCTGTTTCTAAGGCCGAATTTACACGGGTTTTCCGTTGTGCTAATCAGGAACAATATCGCACCACAAAGCCGCTCAGCCATTTGTCACGTCGAATTGCTAATTACATGGTAGACTGTCCCCGGCTATAGCCGTGGAAATAGACCCGTGTAAACCTGGCCTAACAGATAAAGAAGGTTAGATAATGTTTAGCACGGTCATCAAGGCTTGTTTACTGTTAGAAGCATAAGCATCTCGTGCTGCGGAGGGGAAGCAAATGGGTTTGCGGTAATTCTAGCGTTCTAGCCCAAGAATCTCAAAGACTCGTTAATAAACTCCACGCTAGTTTTTACTAAAAACGGGATATTTACTAAGATTTTTTAAACCTGTTTTTAGTGAAAACTTTTTAAAAACCGTTATTGTTTAATTTAGCAAGCTGTAGTCTATTAATTGTAATACAATAAATAATGAAAAATTGTTTGATTTTAAAAGGTTCTTTTGAGCAAAAGTGATGTCGTCGATCATCAGTGTGATTCATCACTTTTTCTTATAAAACATGTTTGAGTGCAACGTGTCGTCTCGCCAAGAGTCTGAAGTTTGTTCTTGTCCTTGCTACAGTTCCTATCATACACTAATGCTTAATCAACACTTTTATTGATCAATTTTATTGGCAGTGGAAAATTTGGTAAGTACTGCAGTGGTAACTCCACTAAAATAGAATGTTATTGCCATAGTATTCAAGTTTACCACCTAAAAGCTGCCACAAAGTTATGAGTTGGCCTAAAAACTACTTAGTTCGATATCGAACTTTGAGAACGCACATTGTTAGAAAGGACAGTCCCATACCAATTCAATTTTCATTGTTTCGAGTGAAATGTCAGTAACGATGTCGGTACGAGCAAAGCTTAGTAAGTGGAGCACGCAGTAAGTGTCGAAAACTCGTTATACACAACTAAACTTGGTATTCTAAGTCATCGATCATCTTTTCGTCAAATGAAAAGCGAATTTCCGTATCGATATATTTTTTAATTAGGTAGTTAGCTATTTGCATTAATTTATTTATGTCTGATGTACTTTCTTGAGCGATTGGATTGTTATGTTTGACTGGAACTGAGAAATTGTGATTAGTATTCAGCACAAGCTCGTGTTAAGTCAAAGTCAATTAATTCAGTAAAATCACAAGGATCATTTAGAATCATCTTATCAGTATACTAGGTGATTTTAGGTTACATATTTTAGTTTAAGCATTTATTTTTATAGTTGCAAATGAAATCAGAAAGAAACCAGTGCCAAAAATGCTAAAGAAGCATTCCAAAAAGAAAGTTTGCAATTCGTGTACCCAGTTAATTATAAGTAGGTATAAGTATAGCAATGTAAAATAAGGAAATAATTTTGCGAACAGTGTTATAAAAGTATCTTTTAAAAATATTTGAACTATAGGTTCGCTTTCTGTTGAAAAAGTTACCAAGGTGCGCATCAGTTAATTATAACGTTTTCTGTCATGTAGCTTAAAATATGGCAAAAATTCATACCGAATTTCGCGTCCATAACAAATTGTTCCAATAAATTGTGTACATGGTTTCGGCTATAAATTTAGTCATATAACAATTTATACGACGGTAAAATGAAAAAGTGTGTTTAGAGCCGATAATTTACATTCACAAAATGCTAATAAGTTTACGTTGTCATTGTTGAATGCGAAGTTTTTTAACACATAATATTATTGATGATAGTAAAATGATAGAGATGGCATTTATTCAACTCGATCAATTCTTTTTTCAAATCAGTAACTAGGCGAGACTACAAGTTACAAACGAAAAAAATTGAATTTTGTTTGGACGGCACTTTCTGATTTAGCGCAAAAATGTATGGAACCTGAAATATCTTAGTACAACACACTTTAAAACCGCATAGGTACTAGCAACAACGCGCTCAATTAAAATTTTCGTTCTCGGCAGGTACAAAGCTAGCCCTCAATTCGTTAGAACAATCGTCGAAGTTCACGCGGCGCCATTTAAACTTGGTAAAATAGCTTTCCAGTTAATCGTAGTCATTTAGGTGAGCACCACAGTCGAATTTTGGTTGGATGATATTTTAGAAGTTCTCTGCGTCTAAGTTTGTTGTCGGGAAAGTAGCACTTATGCTTTAATCCAGAGAATTCGTATGCGATTCATTTTGAAATTGAATCGACTTTGTAAGTGCTGCGTGTCAGAAATCTCGAAATCCAGACCTGTAAATCCAAATTAGTCTATACTGTTTTCGTCCTAGAGATAAATTAATAAGGGTGCTTCTTGAAAAATTATAGGGAAGTGAAAAGGACGCACTGATATTGACATGAAGTGACCATGACTTTTTTGCTCTGTGCCATGACAATCTAAAACCTACTCCTAGAATAAGAATATAATGTTGTTTCTGTGCACAACACTGTTGGTGATCCTATTAATAAATAAATAAATACTCCTAGAGTCTCAAAGTACATATCGAGTGACAAAGCACATGCAAAATTAACGTAGGTACTTGACATAGATCCTTACCAAGTAGGTAAGTTAGGTACCTATCTCCTTAGGTCATGCTTAAGAGCTACTAAATAGCTTCGAAATTTAAATAAAAACTATACGAAAATAAAGGTAAAATTCACAGAAAACAATGATTATGGTACTCACCTCTTAACTCTGATTTTATATAGCACGAACGAATATTGAATATCAAATCAGACAAAGTTCATTAGTCTGCTGCGATACATGTCTGAGTGAGTATAAGCGATAACTAAGTTATGCTTTAATGTTTCATATCATGACATCAATGTACCTATAAATTGTATACCATTACATGGTTGGTTGCTACATTCTTATCTATTGTATCGAGGATATTGTATTATTTTTGCGTAATTGATGAGGGTTTTATGATCATCTTTCTTTTGTTTATTAAGGAAGGTAAAGTGTAGTTATTTTTACCTAAAACATACTGTAATAATATTCAACTTTTTAAAGTTCACCGTGCTGTAAAAATAGCTTTTTTTACTAACATTATAATAAAAATGCGTCGGCTTACCAACACCGCGAAATAGCTGGCTCTGCTATAATTCCCCCATACACTGAACCCCACAAGAGGCAATTGATGAACCTTATTGCACTGGTATAGAATTGAAAATGTGATGTCCAGCGAGAGGCTTCCATGGCAAGCTGTAAGCACATACGTTACATTTGACTTTGCGACTCGTTACTCGCTCAGTACAATCGACCTTTTTGCTCCAACCACTGTGTATTCAGTTTCCTTTGTTTTCATTCTGACAAAAGACGCACCTTTGAAAAGGAAATCCAGCGTACGGGCGTGTTATGTAAATTAGAAACAGAACCAACTCTTACCGAGTGCAGTAACATGGTAAGTTACTGCCATATTTTTTGGTAGAGATGGAACGGCATTTTTGTATGTAGGTAGTCATAGGTGTTACATAGGATAAAAACGCTCTAGCCTTGAAGCATGTATTCTGTGCCCGAAGTGAAACAAGACACAGGAAGCTACTAACCAAGAAGTTGAAGTGAAACTGAAGTGGCGTATAAAATAACATGAGCAAACTCAGCTAGATTCAAGTTTTTTTAATACATACAAAATTAAATGCGTCCAAAATAGCCTACAACACATCATAATACTCTGGAGCATCACTTTTTAAAAACCTTTAGCCATATACATTTAGTAAGCAGTTACATACCCAAACGTGCTCTACATTATGTGACTAAAGAATTATTCGGATTTATTGATGTAGGTAAATGTTTATAATACATTGTTATATCTCTACATCATTGGTTATTATAGTACGATTAACAAAATTTTTATTATTATGTATAATTTTCTTGTGTTCAATATATATTCAATTGTTTTCAATGAAAACTAATATAAATAACAAATCGAAGAAAAAACGGCTCACTTAAATACCAGCTCGTAAATAAAGAGAATCCCTATAAGTTCAGCTGGAAGAAAGAGCAAGTTTATCTTCTGGCGTGAAAAGGAAACTTAAGTAGTTCACGGCCAAATTCTTAGAAAGAATTTGGAAAAATACATTAGTTTGAAAATCGGTCCACCTTAAACGGCACACTTTACGTCATATCGACATATCGCCTTCTTGGATTTAAATATACCTACGTACACAGGGTTAAGCAATTTTAGTGTCTATAAAAGATATGAGGAGTAAAATGTTCTGCCGTTTAGTTAATTCACCAGGGTTCAGATATGTAATACCTCTGTAGTAAATTTTAATTACTATCAGTATTCATACAATACTATTTTATTACTAAGTACCTACGCTTTGCTACCAATATTCCGAAGTAAACAAAAGGTAGATTATGTCGTGCTTGGTTTTATGCACTGTGAATTAGTTACAAATCCAAGAACACTATAACTATTCTGAGTTGATGTACAACAGCATTTTGATGAAATTCTCGTACCATGCAATACAAACAAATTCTGCATTAGCAGAACATACTCGCCTGAACACCACTTTTTTATCTGATTGAATGCAACTGCTGTAGAACCCAGATAGCATCTTGAAGCGTGCCTTTTCTAATCATCATCACTGTAATTATTGTTGAATTAATGTTAAAAACTTATACAATTTAAGGGTAAAAATCGAGTTAAACATGTCATGTTAATGATTGAAGTGGCTGATCGAAGCTTATTTTTATCGCGTTTTATTATAAGTAAAAAGTTTTATGCTTTTAAATCAGACGGTTGGCATCAGACTGCGGCCGCACGAAAGCAAGAATACCTACGTTTTTCGTGTGCTTTTCATACAATACAAGTAGCTCCACAGAACAGAAAAGTGAGAGTAGCTCAATGTGCAAATGTGGGTGCGAGAAGCGAGCACTTCAAACCCGTAGTCTGGGTTTTATCTAGTTTGTAAACGTCAATTTTGTATGAAGAAAATAGTTTTTGACTAGTGGGTATATCAAAATCTATAATTTTCCATAGAAAAACTGCGAATTTCGTAAACCAGATTTTCGCGGTATAAAACTCATACTGCCAACCGGATTGCTCTCGCACATTTGAAAATGTGTAGCATTTAGTGTTTGAGTTTCGCTTGAGTTTGCGTTTATTAAGCTTAAGGTAACGGCACCTGTTTCCGTGGTATTTTCACTAAAACTCGAAAGGATATCAAATATTAAGCATTTACTGTACCTTTCTGAAGGTTCGGTTTCTGTTATCAGAAGCTCTAGTGTTTTTACTTTCGGAAACTACTGAAGTTTTGACGGACCGACCTATATTTCTATTTGAAATTAAATAAAATGTAAATCAAGTCTAAATCACCCTATTCCGGGGCAAAAATCCGTATTCCGTGGTATTTGGTACCTAATTCCGTGGTATGAAAAATGTATACGAAACGACAGTAACAAACTAATAAAATAATGTTAGAAAGATTAACTTGATTGTTCTCTAGGAATACAGGTCACTTTTGGTGGTAGTACTATTATTATTTAATAAATGATTTTATTATTATCAATGTAAAAGTTTTTAAATACCTCTTTGGATGTTTGTAACTCAATCTCTCACACGTCAGCGGCGTCAACTTTGCTAATATTTTAATCCTGTGATTGCAAATCCGGATAAATACACAAAGTGCTGATAACGGGAAAATCTCCCCGTGTGATAAATTAAAAAAATATTTTTACTGTTTCCTAAGCACACACACATACACACACACATTACACATTAACACATTATTATAATATTTCACATTATAAATACGACATTTTGCGAAGAAATAAGACCAAGCGTGCAAATGGTACAAATATTAGCGCAAGACTGAAGCGTGGTCGACGCGTGCAGGGCAAATGAGTGTCGGTGTTGACAAAGGAAACACCGCCAAAGACGCCGGCGGCGCGTCAATGACACCGCCGCCCCGCGTCGCTTCGTGGCTGACACTTTTGTCACTCGTGCCGCCGTCGCCGCAGTGCAATTCAAAGGGTGACTTTGCTTTGACGGCATTTACAAAAAGTGCCGCCCAACCCACAGCTGTGGAGACTAAAAAATCATGTTTCCTAATTTCCAGTACCTACTAAAAGCTAAATTTTTTTATATACCTAAAATTGACAGAAGCGGTTTATGGTCCGTACGTAATACAAAAGGAACAGTACGGCCATACAAATAGTGATTAAACTTTTTAATAGCAAATACAATAGAAGTAGCTTCCTTCTGAATTTGTGCGTAATTAGTCTCGGCTTTCGATAAGGAGCGAGATGCATACGCCAGCACGCGCTCGGAGCCGTCCGGCTGCACCTGCGCGAGCACCGCGCCCAGCCCCTCGGGACCCGCGTCGCACGTCACGATGGTGGGGTATTCCGGGTGATAGTGTGCTAGCACACGATCTGACGCCAACTCCTTCTTTATTTTTTCAAAAGCATCTGACTGTGATTTGCCCCAAACCCATTTTATACCTTTTTTTAATAAATTATTAAGCGAGTTAAGTACCGAGGATGTATTTGGCACAAAACAACGATAATAATTTACCATTCCTAGGAATGACTTCAACTCATTTACGTTCTTTGGGGGTTGGCAATTCACAATAGCCTCTATTTTACCGTTAGACTTATGCAACCCGTCTTTATCTATGACGTAACCCAAGTACTCGATTGAGCGTTTAAATAATTCACACTTATCGCGTTTCACACGTAAACCCGCATCTTGTAGTCTTTGCATGACAAGTTCTAATCTTTCTAAATGTAGTACCCTATTAGGCGCAGTGATCAAAATATCATCTAAATATATAGAATAAAAGAATAAGAATAAAATATATAATAATAATAATAATGTAAATATACATACACCATCTATGTCGCCCAACAACTGTTCCATAGTTCGTTGAAAAATAAATGGCGCGTTAGCTAAACCTAGGACGAGACGTGTATACCTATATAAGCCTCTATGAGTATTTATACAACACCATTTCTTTGAATCATCAAGCTCTAATTGAAGGTAAGCTAACTTTAGATCTAGCTTGCTAAATTCTACGCCGCCATGGAGCTTAGCAAACAAGTCTTCAATACGAGGAAGTGTATAATTGTCTAGGTATAGGACCTTGTTCAAAGTTACCGAAAAATCCCCGCAGATTCGAACGTCTCCATCGGGACGTAGCACTGGAACAATCGGCGTAGCGACGTCCGAGTGATCTACCTTTTCTAAAATTCCTGCTGCCAATAACCTGTCCAGTTCCTGTTCTATTTTTGGTTTCAGAGCTAAGGGTACGGGCCGGGCCTTGAAAAATTTTAACTGCGCGTCAGGTTTTATTTTCAAACTTACTTTATATTTGTTAAACTTGCCTAACTCGTCCGAAAACAACTTAGAGTATTTCTCCCTTAGAAAATCGCCTGTGTTATCATTTATCGAGAGGTTGTTGCAGCTCAAGCTACACAAATGCAAGTTGAATGATCTCATAAAATCGCGACCTAATAGGGGCAAACGTTTCTCATTCGTTTTAATAACAAAAAAAACTACTTGTTTCGTGCGACCTTCAAAGGTAACTGATAGCGATAAGCAGCCCATTGGAGAAATTTTTACTCCTGTATAAAAATTAAAAACCTCTTTACACGGCTGCAACCTATAGGTATCACTTTCGCTAAACAGCTGTTGATAGATAACGGCCGGTAAGACTGAGACGGCACTACCGCAATCAATCTCACAAAGAATTTCTTTGTTATCTACCTTGATCCTCCGCGATATCGGTTCATCTTTAATTGAGTTTTTTAAATTAAATAAATTGTAAATACCTTCAGCGTCGTCATCTTCCGTCCCCAAAAAATTGCTATCACTTATCTTTGCCTTACACATTCGTTTTAGGTGACCTTTTTGATTACACTTTTGACAGGTGTAATTTACGAACCGGCACTTATCTTTCGAATGATTTTTATAACCGCACACATCACAACACTTTGACACTCGTGAATTGTCACTAGATGATGATCCACTGGGCCGCTGCTGCAATGCGAACACAGGCTGCGCCTGCGCCGCCGCCTCCGTGGAGCCCGCGCCGCCGCCGCCAGCCGCGCCGACCGCAGCGTTGCCAACGCGCGCGGTCTGCAGCGCGGCGCGTGCACAGCGCACGCTTTGCGCCATCTCCAACGCTTTGTTGAATGTCAAAGTCTCGATGCTCTCCGCGAACAGCTTCTCTTTTTCTTTAGTGTTCTCCAAACCTAAGACGAACCTGTCCCGCAAAGCGGTTTCTAGCTCGGTCTTGAACCCGCAATATTGAGCCAAGTTACGCACTCGCGACGCCCACTCAGCTAAATCTTCCCCTGGACGTTGTTCAGCCTTGTAAAAGCTGTACCTTTCGGCGAACGTACTTTTCTTTGATTGTAAATGAACGTTCAACTTCTCCAAAAGGCTTTTGTATTCGACTGTATCCAAGTCGTCGGGAAAAACTAAATCTCTTGCGACGCGGTAAGTATCTTCCACCAGCGCAGTGAGCAAAAGAGCTCGTCTTCTCATTCCAGACTTATCGGTGTCGTCTCCGATGTCGTTCGCCGTGCAGTACTGGATAAAACGACTCCTAAAAATGTTCCACTCTTGAACGCGGTGATCAAATGAGAGGTTGCCACCGAATACCATCATATTGGATTTGGCGTGTTCACTCGACATTGAAAACACTTCCACTTATATTAAAGTGGATAATAACACACGTGAATAACGATTCGTCGCCAAATGTTCTGTATTTTGAGGAATAATGAAACACCAAATCTCAATGAACTTGTGTATTCGAACTCGGTCACAAACCAACTGCCGAAATATCTAGCTACCCGCACTTCGATAGCAGATATACCACAATACCTATCATTCTTAATATAAGCTGATGCCAAATTGTTAAAATTTTTGTTAAAGATTAACTTCTTAATAAAACATGCAGCCAAATGTGTGGAAAATAAATATTTTCGTAACATAATTTTCTATACAACCAATAAACAAAATACATAAGTAGGGTACTTTTGATGTGTTATAACTCGTAAAAAGTATTAAAAAGTATACCTCGAAATAAGGTTTTAGTCTCAATCGACTATTTGATTTGTCAAATCTATCGTTAAAATCACAAAAACCTAATCCCAGTTTATGAAATTCATAAATAAGAATAGGTCTTTCAAATTGCTATTCCGAGGTATATTTTTGACATACCTTGGAATTAGGTACTAGGTGAAATATTTGACCCCTAATGCCGTGGTTTTTTCAATATGTAATTTTACCTCATTATAATTAAAAAAACACTTAAACATGTATTACATACGGTAAAGAATATACTTCTTTCGATAATTTAACACTAAAAATCAACACCTAGAACAAAAAAAATCAAAATAACCCTTATTTAAAAAAGCTTGCTGCTCTCGTGTACAGAGGCAAAAACGTATGAAGAGTGAACTTGGACCAGCCACCGCTGCGAATGTAGCCAATTATTTTGGAATGTAAGCCCGTTCTAAGTCTCGTTTTTAGATTTATATACTAAAAAATATATTTCCTAATGACAAATAACTTTTGCAACAAAAAATAACCTAAGAACCAGAAGTAAATGCTGTTTTTCTAAATACCACGGAGAAAGGTGCCACTTTTGGAATACCACGGATTTGGGTGCCTTTACAAGTTTTTTTTAATACATACAAAATTAAATGCGTCCAAAATAGCCTACAACACATCATAATACACTGGAGCATCACTTTTTAAAACCCTTTAGCCATACATTTGCTAAGCAGTTACATACCCAAACGTGCTCTACATTATGTGACTAAAGAATTATTCGGATTTATTGATGTAGGTAAATGTTTATAATACATTGTTATATCTCTACATCATTGGTTATTATAGTACGATTAACAAAATTTTTATTATTATGTATAATTTTCTTGTGTTCAATATATATTCAATTGTTTTCAATGAAAACTAATATAAATAACAAATCGAAGAAAAAACGGCTCACTTAAATACCAGCTCGTAAATAAAGAGAATCCCTATAAGTTCAGCTGGAAGAAAGAGCAAGTTTATCTTCTGGCGTGAAAAGGAAACTTAAGTAGTTCACGGCCAAATTCTTAGAAAGAATTTGGAAAAATACATTAGTTTGAAAATCGGTCCACCTTAAACGGCACACTTTACGTCATATCGACATATCGCCTTCTTGGATTTAAATATACCTACGTACACAGGGTTAAGCAATTTTAGTGTCTATAAAAGATATGAGGAGTAAAATGTTCTGCCGTTTAGTTAATTCACCAGGGTTCAGATATGTAATACCTCTGTAGTAAATTTTAATTACTATCAGTATTCATACAATACTATTTTATTACTAAGTACCTACGCTTTGCTACCAATATTCCGAAGTAAACAAAAGGTAGATTATGTCGTGCTTGGTTTTATGCACTGTGAATTAGTTACAAATCCAAGAACACTATAACTATTCTGAGTTGATGTACAACAGCATTTTGATGAAATTCTCGTACCATGCAATACAAACAAATTCTGCATTAGCAGAACATACTCGCCTGAACACCACTTTTTTATCTGATTGAATGCAACTGCTGTAGAACCCAGATAGCATCTTGAAGCGTGCCTTTTCTAATCATCATCACTGTAATTATTGTTGAATTAATGTTAAAAACTTATACAATTTAAGGGTAAAAATCGAGTTAAACATGTCATGTTAATGATTGAAGTGGCTGATCGAAGCTTATTTTTATCGCGTTTTATTATAAGTAAAAAGTTTTATGCTTTTAAATCAGACGGTTGGCATCAGACTGCGGCCGCACGAAAGCAAGAATACCTACGTTTTTCGTGTGCTTTTCATACAATACAAGTAGCTCCACAGAACAGAAAAGTGAGAGTAGCTCAATGTGCAAATGTGGGTGCGAGAAGCGAGCACTTCAAACCCGTAGTCTGGGTTTTATCTAGTTTGTAAACGTCAATTTTGTATGAAGAAAATAGTTTTTGACTAGTGGGTATATCAAAATCTATAATTTTCCATAGAAAAACTGCGAATTTCGTAAACCAGATTTTCGCGGTATAAAACTCATACTGCCAACCGGATTGCTCTCGCACATTTGAAAATGTGTAGCATTTAGTGTTTGAGTTTCGCTTGAGTTTGCGTTTATTAAGCTTATGAGTTTATAGTTTTGAAGTCAAATAACAATTGAAAAATTTAGATAAATCTAATAAATATGTGTATCTAGTTTTTCAAAAAATATTTGGTAAACTATATAAACTAGGTACAACATGATTATAACGTACCTAGATTTTCGAAGTGTTCTACCAGTTTTAAAGTTATTCTGATGAAACTCACTTGAGAGATTACTTTAAGTAAGTAGATCCCATCTCATCTATTACATGTTGAAATAGAGTGATAAAGAAAATAATAAATTATTTTTAGAGATAATGCTTGTTTATAATTTAAGTGAAATTACTTTGATCCACTTACTTTAATGGATGAGGTATAATAATTTAGTACATTTTAATGTTAAAAAGTGCGCCTGGTACCCAGTTTTTTCTCAAAAACAGGCCATGAGGCGCAAAAATAAATATTTAGCTAATACATATAATTATTTTTATACCTAACGTGGTAAACTGGTAACGACTGAATCAAGATCTCCATGCCGTTGTTTTTCCACTCGGTAAAAACAAGAATGAGGTTATTCGAAGCTGAATATTTTACCTTTATAGGTAGGGGAGACCTGTACAAAACCGTATACCTGGGTAAAACCGTATAGCGTTGCTATTTTCGTCAATAATTCAAATTTCATGCGCACAAGCCGCTCAGTGGTGCCTACCAATCAGAACTATTTGTAAACAAACACTTGTCACTGCAGGCTCGCGCAATTTTGAATTATTTTATTTTATTATTTTTCGGTAGTCCTCATCTTATTTTCGTGAATATACAAGCAGTGATTGTGAAGTGTATATACGCTACAGGTAAGTTACTAATTAACTGTGTTGTAGGTGATGTATTTGCTCTTAAATGCAGTGTTTGTACTGGCAAGTTTGTATTGACTATCTATGAGTGAATGTTGTTTTTGTTCTACACTAGCGTTGGGGCACAACCGTATGGGGTAAAACCGGCTATATACGATTTTGACCCGGGTAGGTAAGTCTAAATATTGTTAGTCTTTTATTACAGATGCTTCAGAAATGCCACGTAATTATCAAAGAACCACTACGAGGCAAGACTCGGATTCAGAAAATATGAAAAAAGCTATTAAAGTTGTATATGATGGAACTATGGGTTATTTGAAAGCTTCTACAACCTACCAGGCACCAAAATAAGCGTTACAAGATCGAGTCAATACATACAGAGAAAACCATGATCTCAACTGTGCAACGTACAAAGGCTTAGGACGATTTAAACTAACTTTTTCGATCTTTGAAGTTAGTATACGGTTTTACCCATGGCTCGGGGCAAAACCGGAAAAAGTAGTAATTTGCTAGTTTCTTGAAATTGTGGTCTAATTTTAAATTTTACTGAATTATGTTAATTGTAATATGTACTTAATGAATCTGACTAAATATATATGTTGATTTAATACATATGCGTTTTGAAATGGATGAACTACATGCTTAGATCCTTAGCTATACGGCCTTGCCCCGGTCTCCCAATGCCTATCAGCATCCGAAGGAAAAGTGCCAAACCACTTAAAATTGGCTCAAAAATGGAAATGAAGCCAGATGCTTCACGCTTTTCAACGCAAACCTTTCAATTGCTCTTTGAGTATTTTTTTTTGCTCACTTATAATTTTATTGAATGTATTTTTAACCAAGTTTTCACGATTGAAGAGAGCAGTTGCTATTCAAAAGGTTTAAATAAAAAAATGTATTGAAAATGTCATGATGAATGAATGTAAATGGGACTCAGATCATTACAATTTGTTGGGAAGTGCATGGTGTATGAGGTGAAGATTGTGACATGACTTTAGGGGTTCTAAAGAGTGGGAGTAAATAAAGCAAGTCGTCGCTTTTGCCCTTTATTTTACACTTTGTTCCAATATACTTAGGAACGAGTAGACACTTTTTAAAATTTAAACGCAGCAAAACAACAACTCAACACCGCCCTCGATAAAAAAAATAACGTAAAAACAGAATACCGATTTAAAAATGCATTCGGACTTTTTTTATTGTTCTTGCGTGAAATATGCATACTGCACCGCACTGGTAGAAGACTGGGCAATAACTCTCCCCCAGACATGAAAAGGGAGAGGTGTAAAGATACACCGAGCGATGCCTTTGAGATATTACCGCACCAGCGCAGGTACAAGTAGAGCGTCGGGCTATAAATAAATTAGTGGCCGAGCCCAGGTAATGCAAAGTGTGGATTTTCACATCCGCCCACACTTTTCTTTTTGAGAAGTCTTCGACATTTCTTGGTGGCAGTTCTTCCTACTGTCAGTTTTGTCGTCTGTCACCCTAATTAAGTGACGTTTGTATCATTGTAATAAACCCACAGAGCTAAGGGAAGGCTGCCCTAACGGTCACTAGGACCGGCTGTAATAGACGGTGGATGAAGCTATATTTTTTAGTAAGTACAATAGTCAGGTATAGGTCAACTACACCGATTGCTTTATTTTTTAGTATATGAAATGAACCCCATGTTCTGCAGTCACTGTCTTCGACTAAAAAGATAATTGAAACTTTGTTTTGGTAGTATTTGGTTAGTTTTAGGTTGAGTAGAAGTAAAAGTCCATGGATTGTAATATAGCGTCAGCTTCTAAATTCTAAATGATCCTTGTGATTTTATTCGATAAAGAAATTTTGACTTTGACTTTTGACTTTGACTTAGGGCTTATGGACGAAACAGAATTACATTTTAAATGCTCGATTGCTCTAGTCTGTGTGACTTTTGTAGGTTCTGCAGTTAACATTACATGGCTGCAATGACTTAAACTTTTTCGGCACGTTTTTATTATACTTACTCGTTATGATATCAACAGCTGCAGGGATATGCCAATCAAAGTTGAACTGCAAAGCTAAACTGCAAAGTTTTAAATCATGGTCAGTTCATACTAACTCATAGTTATTCTGTGACTAAATAGTGACATTATGACGTCATTTGATGTGTTTTCGCGCAAATTTTGCTGTCAAGTGTCTAAAAAGAATGATCACGTGGTACAAAATTGTACCTGAAGAAATTACACTGGGCAGTGAAATATAACTTGACAGCAAAAACCTATATCATCCTCTCAGCATAGTCGGCCCTATCCACAGGAAAGACAAGGTCAATGTGGTTAATATTTACGTGCGGATTTTTATCTTCACCTTTTCACAACTAACTACCTAACTATTATAATTCTTACATTAAAACGATTTGACGACCTATAATATAAGTACCAACACGTACGTATATGATACCATGATGCAAATCTATTTGGGATAGTTCTAGACCTGAAGAAATTACACTGGGTAGTGAGATATAACTTGACAGCAAAAGATTGGCATACGGAGGCTGGTTGTAACAACTACAGAGATGAGTAGAAACTGTCTAAAATATGGTAATAACTGTTCCGCGGCAGGTTAATTTCATCAAGAACAGTGACGGCAGTATCTCATAAATCACAATCCATCCACGTCAGCTTGCGTCGCAATTAGGTTAATGTTGGACAGAAACTTGCTTATCTGGAAACGAATCATTAGTCATTTCACTTGTTTCAAAACTTGTGTTGAAAGAATGATAACAGGTAATTATTTAGCTTCTGCTTTGCGATATTGAATCCAATAGTGAACAATATTGTGTGCTTTTTAGCATGGCTATAAGGTTGATGATGTTACTTCTACGAGGCTTCTTTTGAAGCTATTTAGAATGCATTTTACAGTCTATTATTTAGTGATTTTACGTTTAAAAAATGTCCATTTTAATCATACAGTGTTTTAGATTTTCCGAATTTTACGGCCTGGCCCTATCATCACGGCGGTGTGCCGTGGTGATAGGGCCAAACCCTTAAGCATGACGATTTCGTAAATTAGATTATCAAAAAGCGTCAAAACAGTTGCAATTAAAAAATAACCGAGTTAAAACACAAAATACTTTTGCACTGCTCCCAATTATATCAAGATTATATCATTCAAATAGGACCTATCACGAAGTAATCAGAACACAGTGCCTTCAGTGATAGACCCTATCGTAAGACCCTTCTCTCACTTCTGTCTTTTGTGAACTGAAGCATAATAGAGATAACTTCTCAACTTTTACTTTTAACTGATGATAATTCAGAAAATATTTTATACGGCCTTTGTTGTATGGTTGTTATTGCACAAAAATTCGCGATAAAAACGTCTATGCAACTCAGCAGTAGGTACTATATACATATGATTTCAGTTCGGTAACCATCTAGATGGGATTCTGCTAGTGGTATTTTTATCTAAGTGCTTCAGTGCTTTGGTGGGCTCATTAAGCTGTCGGTTTGGCTAATAGCCGTCGCTAAACCATGATAGACGCCTTCATATCACATCATTAGCAGCTCTTATAAACTTACTTACTTTTAACATGCCTTTAGCCAGTAATATACTTATTTGATATTTTTACAAATATCAGCGTGGTACTGAAGCTTCACGCGGGCATTGCCAGGCAATATTTTCAATTTTCAATATGTTATTCATCTTATCTGATTTATTCAACGAAAATCGTTTAAAGTTAAACGTATCGAAATTAAATCTTCAGGTTGAATGGTTTTCGTCGGTCACCTTACCGAAATAAATACTACAAGTGTACAATTACTGTTATGTAAATTTGAATTTTATTTTAAGAAGCACTAAGTATGTAAACTAGTTTTTCGTCGCAATTTCGTAGAACATCAGTATTTTTTAGTAATAACAATTTATTTGTTTATTATCACTCACCATCTACTTTAAAGACTATTAAATTAATATTTATGTAGTGTATACCTAGCTAGCTACTTAATTATATTACTTCTTTATAACATTGAATGGAAGCAGATTTGATGCTCAACTATTTAATAAACTCCCAGTAATAAAAACCTAGCAAACCTGTGATATTTATTACTCTGCTTCAGCGCTACGCCATTCGTAGACAGTCTACGAATGTTTAGTAGAACGCTTATTCAAATCAGTGCAAGTATATTTACAATTATAATTTTATGCTTTGAAAGTTTTACTCAGTAAACAGTTCGATAGAGGACTTTTATTGTTAAAACTGCAAGTAGCAAAGCAAGTGGCCGAGTAGATCTTCATATATGATTTTATCTTATTGTACATTATTCAAAAGAAATTTTAAATTAATTTCAGTTCAAAAAGGTTTTTTTAAAAGTAAAAGGTTTCAATAATCGTTTTTGCATTTATTTGTGAAGTCATGTTTTCAGGAGTAATTTAATTATGTACTTATAAATAAAATTGAAATTAATCACTTTATAAAATCAGTTCAGTAAATCTCAGCCAAACAATTAAAGTGAAAATATTATTACAATAAAAATAATGAATTGTTCCGAAACTTTACTGGGAATTGGACCACTCAGCAAAAATAAAACAATACAATACTACCAACAATGTAACGTGTGGATTAAGCTCGTAGTTTATTTCTGTCTTCCAAATCCGTGGATTCGACGACAAATTTTAATTTAAAACAATTTGCCGAGCGATTGTTGGCGGCACTTGGATTAAAACTTCCTCGAATGCTTCGTTCCGAGCTACTTTACCTGGATATTCAGATGTCAAAGGAGGAAAACGTAAATACCTAGTGATTTGAAACCTTAAGCTGTTTACACATTGTGTTTGTTCATTCATGATAGGGCATTTGCACACTAACCGGTACCGACACAGGCGGTAAACGAAACTCTATTTAAATAACACTTGCTTTGTACTGCTAATACATTTTATGATTAAAAATTAATTTAGCAAATTCGGTTTTACGATATTTTAATTTATGGGTTAGAAATATTTGAAGTCTTTTCGAATTCAAATCGGTTTCGTTGGACGTTGGCTTTGTTCTAGGCAAATATAAATAAATACTCGTCTAGTTCGTTAAGAATCGATGTACCACAACAATAAGTAGGTAGGTATTTTAATTAAAATCGCATCAATCGTGGTCAATTCGATCGCCACGGTGATTGCCCTCACGATTTTTGTAAGCTGGGTAGGTACTCCGATAAATGATTAACGAAGATTCAGTAGTGATATTTGTTTTACACTACGCGGCCAGCTTGTGCGTTAACGCAGGCTCTTGCGAAGTGACAGCGTTACTGCGCAGTGTAATCCAAATGAATACGACGAACCTTCGAATATCGATTTTCTTAGTAGCTACTGTGTACTTCTATCTGACACGATTGTTCGTAAGCTATGTTTTATGCATTTTCTAGTGACTGTGATAAAAATTCCTGGCCTTTTGTGGAATAGCCAAAAATGTTTGAGAAATTAATTTTGAAGTTTAACAATAATAATTTATTAATATTGGATACACAGGCATACGCTTTTTATATTCACGGTCAATCTAGTTTTATATACAATATGTCTTTACTATTCAAAACACAAACCATACTTAGAAAACTTTATAACAAAATAAACAAAAGGGATCTCTTTGAACAAACAAAACGTAGGTACGTAAACGAATTGTAGCATTTTCACGACAAAGCAACTTTGCGACGTGTCTACAAAAAAATAACGCGTCGACATATCCAGAGCCCCTGTGGTTTCACAAGAAATAAGTTTTATAATTTTATTTTTCTATAGCCCAATTTTATATAATACATTTGGCGTCAACACCAAACTAGCCTGTAACTGAAGAAGGTAATGTAATTTAACTAACTAGAAGTATTAATTGTACATTTTACAAAATGTAATCACACGGTAGGTTACCTTGAGGCGCTTCGTAGCTCTGGTGTCTGCAGGTGATGATATCATGGGTGTGGTTGTCCTAATGTATGAGTACCAAACGGTCCTGCTTCTGGTATTAAATTTACATAATATGCTTAGCGTAAGAGCGCACACAAAGGCTCTTTCCAGAAAACGATGAGACAAAACACTGTCAAAGTAAAGTGAGTTCTTTCACTATTGTGTTTAAGATTCCTTTGAGAAGGAAAATTTTGTCAATGATAAAATATTACTCTTGAGAGTGTTGTAGTTGTTTTCTGTCGTAAAACAAACTTGTAAGGCTTTCAAAAACTTACCACTTGGACCACGTATGATTCCCACTAGGCGAGACTTGCCAAAGTGCACTTTACAATCAAAGTCTTGTCTTAAATTATTATTTTACTCCTATCACAATCTTACAAAAATCATAAAAATCTTATTGAACTACGTAAGTAGTTTCTATGGCTTTATCTTATTAAATGCTATATTTGTGGTTGTGTTCGTTCTCCACGTGTAAAACACAATGATCTTAATTTAGGAATTTGTACCATCTTTTTACTGGGTCTGCGTAGGTTGTTTGTATATCTGGTATAATAAGAAAAAAAATATTTATTTTCGGAATTATGAAATACCTGGTTGCTTACTGGAGTCATGTTCCTCCTACGATGTACCCTACCACAATTATAACAAAGAGCCATAACACCAAAAGACCACATAAAAATGCTTCGTTTCTTCTATAAATATGTAGTAAAAATGAAGTGAAATCGTATTTCATTTCATTCGTATAATTTTCCCCGTTTGTACATACCATCACAGCGATTCAAACCCACGACCTACCCGATTCCAAGTACTGAAAAACATGATCTTTTCCAGTTATTTATCTACTGACTGTGTTTCTTAACTAGGTTCACTATTAAATTATAAGTTTCAGTGCCATAAAAGAGGTAGGAGTAAAAATCCTACCAAGTTTCAAATTTTTAATTCCATTCAGAAGTTGGTTTCCGCAAAACTAGTAGCAGCAGCGACCGTGCCACAGGCAATAGATAAACGGCGAACATTCAACTAAGCGACAAAGCCCATGTTGCACGCTCAAAACTTTCATAGCCACTAAAATTTGTTTCGTTGGTTGATGAATGCAAATGCCACTCGTATGAGTGATAGTACATTTTGATACTGACAAACTTTGTTGTATACAAACTCGCTGTGTATTGCGCTTGGCTGTATGAGGTTGTAGTGGCACTAAAATAACAGATCCTCTGATTTTATTACAGCTGTGGAACCATTTTAGCATAGGTATTCAATTTTCAAGACTTATTATGAAAACAGACGTTTGAGTGCACAGAGTTCAAAGCGATGTTGCAATGCATAAAAAATACACCCATCTATTAATTTCTTAATCTTTTTTAATTTCTTCTAATTTTTTCGGTCCATTGTATGCTTTCTGAGCAATCTTTCTTTTGAAAGTAACGGTCATTGATTCTGACTTAGAATTTTTGCAAGTTACAAAAGCCTCAAACTTTTATATTCTACACTTCAGTTGTAGAATAAATAAGTTGAAAAAAAACTGTTCTACTTTTCAATAGTGTTTTCATTTCAGACTTAACCGCCGAGTGCAGGTCGTATGCATAACAGGGTAGGTTGCTCCACGTAAAATAAAACGGATATACCCACTAGTGTTCCATGGTATTAAATTGAATAACACTTATGAGGAAACAGTGGAATGTTACAAGATGGACTATCACACTGTCGTGTATGAAACTATTACAATATCAACACGTAACTTTGATTCAATACAGGAAAGGTAAAAAGTCAATTGGCAACTGGCACCTAGAATCACCTAGTTATATAAGACGATTCTAAATGATGTGATGATTTTATTGATGTTTGACTTTGACTCAACGATAATCAGATATTCGTTGACTCTACTGCTTTAGTAGTGATTCTTTACTTAGCATCACACACACCTATATTTATGTACAGTACACTGACTTCATGATATCATTGGAACCACCTTGATGCTCGTTCTATAAAGTTAACAACCAGACGACGCGTATATTGATGGCAAAATGGTGCTATTTTTCTAAGATTATTCAGAAACTGAATAAAATGGCGAATAAGTTCTAAACCTTGCGTTATTGGATATAGCAAAATTGCACAATTTTTCTATGACATACCTACGTGAAAGCGTATTTTTAAAGCCAATAAAGTTTTGTACAAATACTTTTAATAATAAAACGAAGTAAAATTCAAGAGACTGTAGAAACACACTTTATGCACACGCAGTCTACTGGCCTGTGAAAGTAGAAATCCTGAGCCTGTATTGAATTATTTATGGCTTCAAATTGACTGCTCGCTTCGGTGTGAATGAATCCATTATGCAAGCCAAGCACCGGATTGAACTGGCTTAAGTTTCATTGTTCAGTCGAGTTTGTTTTAGAGTGACGGTAAATCTTTAACAATTTTACAGTTGCCCCTAGGACTCTCAGCGCTTTGCAGTTGCATCACAATAAGTATTATTTGTGGAGTCGCGGAAACCATGAAAATGTATTCCTTTTCATTCATGTCTTATGAATATTATAAATGATTCAGCAGGAAGGTGTTAAGCTCAGGTTTCTTATAATGTTGCGAACGCTAAATGATGAACAAAATTAGGTTATCATGCAGCTTCATGTAATTTTGTAGATTGATTGATTTTTACCATTAAAACATAAAATTATTTAGGCATTAGCAAACCTCCTAAGAATATTTTTTGTACGCGAACTAGTCATCAACTACGCCGTAAAGAACAGGCACACTACGAAATTATTTCTGAAAATAACTCAAGTAGATTTATGTGTGTGACAGATTAATTTATCCCTCTTCTTTTTGTAATATTATGATGTAGCTTTTTCATGTTGAGTTTCTATCTTTAATTTTCGCTTAAAATATTTTAGTAGGTACCATATTTTTGAGTTCAATAAATAACTGAACTATTTAATTAGAGAATAAGGAGATGAAATAAGCAGATAAGGGTGCATCAAATGTTTCCTGTAAAAAAATAGGCCAGTATTTAGTGCACTACAGAAAATCTAATCCTAACATTATGTGCTCGTATGATCATCTCTAAGTAATAAAAAATCATTGGTTTTTTATTATGATATGTATTTATGTTAACATAAAATACATCTTACGCAATGGCAATGTGAACAACTCATTACTATTTGTCTCGCCCGGTACCAGCGATGGAATGTTAGCACATATCGCTCGCTGTAATTGCCAACCGATAATGAGGTTGCACATGAAGCGCGCAATGTAAATTATAGGCAAAACTCACTCTACGTAACAAAGTAGAGGCAGATCGAGGACGTTTAAAATATCAAGATAGAAGACGTGCTTTATCAAGGAATTCTTTATTATTTTTATTTATCTAATCTGTTATTAATTTTGCGGAATGTAGCCCTTTTTTTAATTTTTCATTCAGTTGAAATTGCAATTTTTTTTATTAACTATCTTCAATTATGTGATGCTAGAGTCTAAAAATATAGAGTAGATACTTTATCTACACCTTTCACCCGCGCAACAAAACGCTTCTTCAGAAATCCAAGCTTAGTCCACATCCATTCTAGTACCACACCACCTATAAGATCATGTATAGTCGCATCGAGCAATCGGGTTTGTAGTTCCGCTCTCGCTCCCGCCTCCTCTCAGCTCGACTGGGAACGGTTAATTTCCGCTTGCTTGTACCGAGTGAGCGCCACGCTGTATTATTACGCTTTGCTAGTAGTTTGTGACCTGAGACGTAACGTTCGTTGTGATTGGGCTTGTTCACAAGAGGAGCGAAAAACTAACTGATTTAGATACTCGCGACCTTTTTATTTTTTTTAAAACAGGTAGATTATTTTCAGCAATAGAAAGTAACCTTTTTTACGCAATTTTATAGGCGTAAAAAGGGTTCCTTTCTGGTGGGTGTTCAGAATGTACTTGTACCTATGCAGTATAAGCAAGAAAAGAGGTTGCTATGTGAACACGAAAAAAATAGTAGGTACTTTTAAGGTTTTGTTGAACTCTTCAATATTTCAATGTATGTGATGTAACTACCAATTTCGTAAAATTATAAAAAAACGTTAAAGCACCACCGTAGTTAGTTTTTAATGACAAAATATTTTTGTTCTGTATAAAAATACAATAATAAAAAAAAAATATAATATGAAAAAACTAGTTTGGATATATTCTTCAGATTTAATCAAATCGCAACGGCTCTTGATTGTAGTCTCAACCTTAGCTAACGCTCATAGGCCGCAGTGGTGGGATATTGAGGAAATGACACAGATGTTTCGGATCACATGTAATTCTATATAACATCTGTCTAAGGATTAATCTCATATTTGATTAGAGGTTTGTATGTGGATTAAACTTTAGTTCATAGTATCTATAACGTAGTAATTATAAAGGATTCTAGAGTAAGACGTTCTTTAACACTGCGATGAGAAGAGCTGAAGAACGGACTCAACGGCGCGTCTTTGGAAAGACCTACGTCCAGCAGTGGACCACTAAGTGCTATGATAATGATGATGATCTACCTATCATAGATTAAAGTATTGATAAGTAAGGTACCTACTTCTTCAAGATCATGAAAAGAACAGAACTGGAAACAAAAACTTTACTGCGCTGCGAAAAAAGAAAATCTGAGCCGTACTAATCTTGGAAACTTACAATAAATAGGCAAGGTCTTTTGTAGCTCAAGCAAATAAACTCTATCCATAAAACGTGAATCTAGCTATCACTTTATGCAACGAAATTAATCTACCAACAAACAGTTCACTAAACATACAAACAATTTTCCCCATTACAATGTTTCCCTGTTAGAAACGAATCCATTAACAGATTACAGACTAGGAAAAATGAAACTGAATAAGTAGCCAGTGAAATACAAATTGTCAATCCGAAGCAATCACAGAGAGTCTTGAGTTACCCGATTGAATGGACTCCCTCGCTAGCTCTTAGACTGCGAACGAGAGTATAAAATGTGTAAATACAGGATGGATTGACGACACTGTTAGGATCGCGAGAAATCGGTGGATGGAAAAGGTCCATAATCGTTCTTTATTTATTTATTAATTTTAAATTTCACACAAATAAGTAGTGCTAGGAGGACTTAATGCTAAGAGCATTGTCTGCCAGTCTTCCTGGGCGTGCAAAAAGATGGTGTAGCGTGTTTTTATAGGTACTAAAACTGACAAATTCTTTCTGGTAATATAATGGGGTTTATATTTAGCAGTAATATATTCGGCTTATTCCTGACAGATAACCAAGACCAGATAACTGGTTACCTCAAAAGAATTCGGCATGTTTGTTCTAGCAATGTGACGTAAGAAAAGAAATGTAGGCTTTCAGACTATATTACCGTCTGGCATTGCATTATATCAATCGATTTTCAATTCGTTGCTTATATTTTTTTTGCTCTATTTCGTTGGGTGTGCTACCGCAAAGTTTTTTCAATACAATCGTAAGTATTAACATATTTATTATAGCTTATGTATTGAGTATACTAAACAGCATAATAATTAGCACTGATTTGATTTAGGTATATGTCCATTTAGAATTATTATACTTTCTCATTTCAAAAACCAATCAAGAAACCGTGTAAAATTATTGAAAAAACCTACTACCACAAGACAAGAAGTAACTTCGAGTTTGGTGAAGATTCTGTAAGTACAGTCGGTTCTAAAGGCTCAAAGTTTTAACAGGCCTTCAAACGGAACCGCAGAATCGCAATCAGCGATGTTTTCATCAACTTTAAAATCCTTTATAGCCACATCAATCTTGTTTTAGATCCGCTTGATCTCAGTATTTATCTTTCGGGACAATGACAGCCGATTTGTCAGGCCTGGAGCAATTTAGAACGGTACAGCTCAATTAGAAACATTTACGGATTATGGAATCCATGTACCTGAGAGCAATTAAATAACGTGCTTTTCTATCTTTTATAAATTCCTTATTTATACTTATTTTTAAAATTATAAGCTTGCGGGTATAGTAATGTTGAAAAAATTCAGTCTGTTTATTGGGTGAACTAGTTCCAGTTCAGTCAAGACTTGCGTAAGGCCTACCTAATTTATTTAGTCTACATATCAAAAAAGTTAATAAAAAAAATTTAAATTCATCTTATATTCTGTAATTTCATTACGCTGCTATCTAGAAGTTTTCCTGTCTAGCTGACACGGAAATGTTCCTGTCGAAAATGGCAAAAACGCGTTAGCATCATGCTCGTAAATAAAATTTCATATCAACAGTAAAAGTCTTTGCCTATGATCCCGTTCAAGCAGAAGCGGGTAAGTAATATTATAACCCCAACCCATATTAATAAAATTGTGCGACATAAATCGTAAAATTTGAATGCGTTTGTCATCTTACGTTATTGACTTCATTTCCATATTGTGGGTTTACTGCTGGGAATGTTTGATTTATATGAAATATCAATGGCAACTAGGGTTGATTGTCGTATGACTTTCTATAGTGAATTGAACGTTTTACAAAAGAAAAGATTTGGGTCAGCAGTTTGTGTTGTATCGTTTATTTTTAACCACCGACTAAAACGGAATATTATAAGTTATAGACCATTCGATACAAAAATATATAATTGTGATGTTTCGTCGTCTTGTTTCGTTTGTCAGGGGAAGTACTATCACCGTGCCTATTTCTGCCTATTTCAGTGGTGCTCGCATTGCTGTGTTTCGGTTTGAAGGGTATGAAATGTTGGTGGAATTACAGGATACGTCTTCAATGGACCTACTCTGTGAGGCATTGGTACAGGCAGAGGTAACCGCTCAACATCAGATGAGCCATCTTCTAGTTTCATCACTTTTCTTATAAAAATAGGTCTGGTGTAGCGCTACAGTAGCTGCAAGTACGTCTGCAGCTTTACTGCCAAAAATACATTGACCTTAACTTTATCTACTCTATCGTGTTTCAATAATAAGAAAGTTGTACCTTTCTGCATAATCCTGCCATTATAAATTTAACGAGTAATGAGATTAGTTCATTTTTATTGCCTCTAATAACATTGAAGCAACTGCTATTACTAGACCAGTTTAGCTTTCGTGCGACAACCTGAAAGGTTGGCACTAGTTACGAATAGGACTAAAACTGTAGTAGAAGACCCATTCAATATTCTTAAAAAAAATTCTGACTCTGATCAGAATTAAATACCAAACGAAGTATAGCAGTACTTATGAGGTTACAGTATGAGGAGAGTCCTCCATCGCAATGGAAAGATCTTCCGCGCTGAGCGAAGTGACCTTTGGTGTAAATAATTTTGGTATATTCCAGAAATCCCCACCAGTGAGGATTTACTAATAAACATCTTGAATCTTGTAGCGCGCTAAATGACGCTACACAGTAGTTTTCTTCCTTTTTTTCTTGAAGCAGAATGTACGTAAGACCTGCACAAAAGCTTAGTAATAGTTGACTATTATTTATTTTTCTTGTACTCGATGCCGCGATGCAACTGTCGCATTGTAAGTGTCTTGTACTCGCTTCTTCTAATTGATAACAGAAAGTGCAACTATTACACCAATTAATATCAGCCGCTAGCTCTAAAGTGAAATAAAGAATACTGTTTAGTGAAAAATTAGTGCTAGCCTTATATTACCAAAAACTATGTCGCCAGTAACTTGGAGTAAGGTTTTACGAAGGAGAAATAGGTAGGGCAAGTATCATTCTATGTTATTTGAATGCTAATTATAATTTATTTGCTTTATTATGTATGTGTTTTGAACTTGGATATAAAACAAGGTGATTACGTGCGGTGCTGACTTAGCTGCTGGTTTCCTTACGATGTTTTCCTTCACCGTTTTGAGACCACTTACATTACGCTCACAATTTTTCCGATAAAAAAATCCATTGGTGCACGACCGGGTTTGAACTGACGACCTTAGGATCGGAAGGAGGAGTTGCTTGCTACCAAATTTAGTAAGTACCCATAAATTAGCCAAAATATGAATCTTTGACCTCAGTAAAATAAGGTAGTAATACCGTTATAACTTTTATTAGGATCAAAACAATAGCCTCGTGTTCGATGGGATTAATGACCTAATTTCACAGAGATAATTTATTCCCATCCGAAAATCTATTAAAGTCGGTTCGTTTGAAATTTGTTCTGACTACAAAGCTATCACTTTGTAATCAATTTTAATTGGTAGAATCAACAACTAACACTTTGCAAAACTCTGAAAAGTTTGCTTCGAAGTTAATCAATGTATTTACATAAATATAAAAAAAGAATCTACGTGACTTGACAATTGACGTAGATCTACATTAGATTTTGAAAACATAAAATATTGGACAAGATAATTTGTTTTATAATGTAGAGGTGCAACTCGGAAAAGAATTCCAGGAATCCAACTCCTAAAACGTTCATTGCAAGGCTTTCTACGGGTTTAATGTAAAATAACAGTTATATACGCACGTCTCTTCCCTTAACTAATTACAGAGTTCACCTTGGAGTCGATTCGTTATTAAATTTTTCAAAACTAATCTAATTTGACAGTGTAGTGTAATTTAGTTAGCGACAGCGCAGTCTGTAAAAATTATAGCCGTCTTTGTCATTTTAGTTCAGGAGAAGGAGACGGCAATATTTTTAGTGCTGCTATATAAGTAGTGTTATCATTATCATAACCTCAAGATCTCGTAGCTTGTTACGCTACGAAAGCAGTGGCGTAGCAGAGCTACGTTCACCGTAGACAGTGCTACGATTATGTACTGTCAACTAATAAAGTGTTTTAAGAAATGTTTTCACCTATCATAAAACAATGTAGTGCCTAGAATGGGTCACGATTTTAGATCAGGTAGGTCTACGTACAATGCATCCTCCAGCCTAGTTGGCTAATCTACAGGAAATACACGGTCAATACGTGCGAAGCGAACTAAATCTGGTTATACAATTTCTGTATCGGGGCGTGTCGTGTGTGGGGAACGAATGAATTCATACATTTAATAGTTATGTTATCATTGATATAGGTTGCGCAATACCTTAAAACCCACTGCCGTTTAGACCATTGTGCATATTTATTTCGCATGTTTGGATTTGAACAAACGTCCTTACAGATAAAAGAAATTGTCCTTATGGTCACGTGACTTTACGTTTAGAAATGTCATATCAATTAAATGTTTAAAAAAAAATACGTCTAAGATGTATGAGACTGGTCACGTGATTTGTTGCTGTAAAATGTAATTACGATACATTTTGATTCCAATTTAATTTTCTAAGTATATGAATTAATTAGAAAATTCGCTGTTACCCGACTACTCGAAGCAAAAGGAGGGTTATAATTAAAATACTGAAAACATTCTGTATACGATTAGTAAAGGTTGTAGACCAATTATTTAACAGGATGAGAACTGATCCGCTTTAGAGGCTTATTGTGCCACCCAATTAATTGCTACAGTTACTTGATTCGACGAATGTGTTAAACATTGACGTAATTAGAGCCAATGCCTCGTACATTGTAAGCATTTACCAAAGTTATGACAGACGTCACAGCTCAGTCAGTATTAGCTCTGCCTTCCGTGCTGTGGGTCGTGGGTTCGATCCCCACTGAGAACAAACATTTGTGTGTAACAAACATAGATTTTTGTTCTATGTCCCAGACATACTATGTATTATAAGTATGTATTCACAAAAGAAAAGTATATATGTATCCTATCAGCATGTAGCTTTGCTTAGTTTGGAACTAGAGGGCGTGTGAAATGTCCATGAATATTTTGAATATTTAAACAAACGGGTAAATACCCGGGTATATTGTTTGTCAAGGTGCTTTTGATCGAATACTTGAGATGCAGTACTCCTCTTCACATAAGGTGAGTTTTCTGACAGCTGGATTTAGCTTCATAAAAACTAGTGTACGTCGTCAGTGAATGTGCTTGGTGAGGCATATATTTAGGCATTACCTCTTAACATCAGGTGGGCCATCTGCTTGTTTCATCACTTTTTCTCATAAAAAAATAAAAGTATAACTTTGACCAGGCAAAAACACTAAATTTTAGCTATCAGGGAAACACATTCTATATAATAAAATATTATTATGAAAGGGACTATAATAGTATACAATTATTTTTATACAATGTCAAATAAAAAATCTTTGGTAGTGTTAGAGACCGATGATAAACAAACTATGGCTAAAAATAGACGAACTATTTTTTATAAAATTAATAAAGATCAACAACAACAACAACGACAACAACGGATCTTCATCCCTCTGAAGTATGCGCAGAACCCATTTTTGGATCTAATTGGCGGTAAGTAAATTTTTCCACCATATACATGCGCAATCGTTTGTTACACCTAACTTCAGATGGACAAAGATCAATTATGCGTTCTATACTTTACTTTTAATTAACATTTAATTAGTTTTTTCCTTTGAGTTAAATTTCTTCTCGCCATGCCATCTCCGCCCTTAAAATATAGGTCAAAGAAACCTCAAACGTGCAACCGGTTTTAAGGTCAATGTTAAATGGTTTCCAATTATATTCTCTACAAATTAATGGTAAATCCTAAACCGTATTTACTGTAGGTTAAAAGGCTTCCGTGGTTTATTGGTTTATATAGCAACGTGTTCTTTTATACTGGTTTTTGTTAAAATATTAGGTACAGGTATTAGGTACAGCCGCCATAGCAACTATGATTCGCAACCAGTTGCGAATGAAGAATGTTTTGGTACCCTCCTATTCTTATTGGTTTCTCAAGGTACCACTAGTTAAAATGGCCGATAACCTCTGTCACCTACCATCTGTTTTCGTTATTGTGCAATATACAAAAATTGAGAATTTTATAGAGCCGCAGAAGTGACAGTAGATCGTGAAATCTCAAATAAGCGCTGCCCCCGTATTCCAATCTTTTGCTGTCAAGTTATATTTCACTGCCCAGTGTAATTTCTTCAGGTCAGGTACAAAATTATACCACGTGATCATTCTTTTTAGACACTTGACAGCAAAATATGCGAGAAAATAAATTAAATGACATCATAATGTCACTATTTAGTCACAGAATAACTATGAGTTAGTATGAACTGACCATGATTTAAAACTTTGCAGTTCAACTTTGCAGTTCAACTGAGATTGGAATCGCCCCCTTGTTCTTCTAAGACAGGTTGTTTTCGGATTGACATGACACGTACACGATATCATTGGAGGTCAGCAGCTAACCATGGAACTATGATGTGGCTTTTAGCCAGTTGCTCCGGCATTTTACCACTCGTGGCTCTTTTTCACAATTTTGCCAGGAAACTTAGTTGTCAACGCGATCAAAGAGGTAAGAAAAGTATTTCAAAATATTAATTTAAAGCATTATGAAATTTGAAACACGACATTATGAAACACAGTTTACTGATAACCACGACGACTAAGAAGAATCTTATAGACTCGTATTCGAGTTTTATCAGTTGGATCTTGTTCGGAGTTGTACATGAAGGAAAAGTTAATTAACGTGTGGTACAAAACTTTGTCGTCTTGTTACGTCTTTACAAAGTTTTAGCAAAACAACCGCTGGATATTCAGATTGCGTAAACGAACTTAAGCCTCTAAGCACCTTGGCCGCAGCAATATGCCTGAGCTCTTACAAAAATTACTTAGATCAATAGTTAACAGACATAAAAATTTGTAACAAAATAAGAAGATTATAATTTTTGAAACTATCATGGAAAAATAGCGATGATCAAGGGTCAAATGGACCCGGTCAGTTTGACCCGTGATCATGGCGCATGCAACTGTGCTGAAACATCGAGATGCAATCTATTGCAATGAAAATCATTTAACATGATTTGTGAGTTCTAACTCACAAATCATGTTAAATGATTTTCATTAAAAACGCGATTTCTTTGCTGAAAATCAATATAGGATTGTCTAGGGTGGCACATAATTCATATAGTACTTGCAGCGGCTTGTTGTAATTTAGTTTGCTCAATAGAAAATGCTAACTTTATAATCAGCAGGCAGCGTAGTCGCTGGCCGCTTGTTTTGGCCGTCAAGTGCACGTGCACCCTAAAAGTTCCGACACTCGAAGTGTTGTATCTGTAGTACTAACTAGTTTGCCCTTAATGCTGTATAAATTGCCTAGAATAGAACGTAATGGCCTCTTAACTTTTAACCCTATCCTACGGCCAGATTCGACCAAATTCGAATTAAAATATTCATCGGATATTTCATCCTAGTTTTTGACAGGTTTGACGTAGAGACGGATAGTATTTTATGTGACGTACTCGTATAGCGTAATTTGGAGTTGGTTGAATTCAGGCTAATATTAAAGCCATGTAACACATGCACATGGTAAGTGCTGGAATAAAATAAGTGCGCATCATAATATTATTCTATTTAGTTTTTAGCTCGTTATTTTGTTTTTCGCGTATTTTCGTCAGGTTTGTGTTTATTTGTAAGGATCACTAATTGGCTTTTTGGATACCTATTTATTTGGTAAATAAATTTTATTTCACATCTAGAGAGCGATATATTTTTTTTATGCCATGGTTAGGCAAACAGGCTTGTCGATGCGTTGCTTACCCTGTAAAATATAATTTATATAATTTACTTAAATAAATAAATATTCATGGCCTTTACACACTGCGAAGTTTTTGTCAAAAAATACTGTGAGAAAATAACTTCTGTTCAGCTATGTAGAATTGTAGAATCGCTGGCGTAACCGGCTTCGGTTGGTCTAAATGGTTTTGTGTTGGCTAAAACTGCACCTCGGTTGTGTTTAACTGCTGAAGCTGACTAACGCACCTGCTGACTTGCCTGTTGGTTACCTGAGGATTTTCTTAAAATTATACTTTGTTTTTAGCAGCAACATATGGACAATATGGTTTTTAAGCAGAATACCGGAAGGAAGAAATGATTCTCGGTTTTAACACATCTACCAAGAGTATGTCAGCAGTGATTGAGCCTCGTTTTTTTTATTTTTTAATTAAAAGCGCATTTAAACGTGAACTACAAATCAGAAGCTTACATTATTATCAAGCTTTCAGCAAGTACATAATCTGCCAGAAGACAGCCGGGCTGGTATCGTTTTTCCACTCCGTCCGAACAGCGCAGAGCATACTTTATTTCTATTTCCCGCGGCAGAGGTAAAAGGGACGGGGAAAGGGGTGGGGGGCGCAGGCACGCGCGTTGGCGTCGCCCCAGCCAGTTGAGGCTGCGGCGAGCCACAGGACGTTTGTTGCTGTCAGAGGACTTTAAAAAAAAATTGTGACCACAGTGAGTGACGTGCAGTGAGCAACGCACATGCGTGCAGGAATGACCGTATAAGAAGCTGGACATTTGTGTGTGTGACTTGTGATTTTATGTGAAAAGTGAGTTCGTTGCGAGTTCCTGCTGCGTGGTTGCAGTGCAGCAATCAGTTGAGCTACCTGTAAGTAGTGGTGGTACCGCAATAAAATTAGCATAGTAACAAGATCTTTATGTCGATTCTGCCTTTTCGTGCTCGCGGCATGTATCCGCCGGGTTCTGCCGCTAAAGGATAATTAATCATATTTTATTCATGCCGAGGTCCGCTACTGTTGGTCTACACAATAATTAAGCTTTCTTTTTATTTGTATTTATTATTACAGCTGAAAGTATTTCTAAATTACCTTGAGAACCTAAGTTATTTATTGAAACACTGTCTAATTGATGGTGATATCGATTATTTTCAAAATAACTACTATTTCGGTATTTTAGAATGTTTGTGTTTGCTGAAATAAAGCTTTGACTTACACAGTGAGATCCAAGAAAATCGGTATTACGTAATAGGTCCTAGAAAATTTTATTTTAATTACCATTGGTGCAGTATTTCGAGATAAATAAAACATGAATAAAATATCACTACAATAGTTTTATCGAGCTTTTTGTGTCCAGTGTATATATTTAGTATCTTATATTTTAGTGATTCTGAGTGAAGACAGGGTCATTTGAAAAACTTTTTAAAATAAAAACCAGGCCTTTACAAGTATTGTAACCGAGGTAAAAAGAGTTCAGGCTACTATTGATATGATTTAAAAAAAAACTAAACTACAGGTCGGTAAGGTAGGTACGCTACCGGATAATTAACGGAAAATAAATATATTCATGGACATTTCACACGACGCCCTCTAGTCCCAAACTAAGCAAAGCTTGTAATATGGGAACTAGATGCTGATAGAATACTTATATACTTTTTTTTTGTAAATACATACTTATAATACATAGTAACACCCAGACATAGAACAAACATCTATGTTTTGCCACACACAAATGTTTGTTCTTGGTGGGGATCGAACCCACGACCCACAGCACGGAAGGCAGATCCATTACCGACTGAGCTGTGACGCCTGTCAAAAAATAGTGAACGGATTGTACTCTGATTTTTATGAATAAAGCTGTATTTCCAGATAAAGATCAGTATATATCAGTAAGTATATATAAACAAGAGATGGGTCAGATACTTAATAGTTTCAGTGAAATAATTTACTTTTGTTGGTAGGTAAGAAATTTTCAAATACGGCTGACGCATTGCCGTGCGTGTACAGTCGGCTACACATCAACCTATCAACGGTTCGAACTTAAAACTAATTTGAATGTTGCGAATCATGCGAGAAGGACGATATGTTTTTATGTGAGACTCGCTGCTTCCGCGCCACGTGCCTACACCTATTGCGATCCCTAATTCGCAACATTCAAATTATAATAGTTCAAAGTTCAAACAGTGGATAGGTTGATGTGTAGCCGGCTGTATATAAAACATTGTTTTCAAAAAATGCTGAGCTCTCGTGATTATAGTTCATATTAACTGTCTCAATATCGAATTAGCATAAATAAGAATTAAATTTTTTTATACAACCAAATCGCTTCGACCGTCTACGAAACCGGAGCTTCATAACCAGTTACGAACTAAACATAATTCGTCCTCGTACGACACCAGTTACGAGAAAATACTAAATGATGGAACAAGCCGAATAATTTCCTGGCAGCTAATTATCATCACATGCTAGAGTGACTTTTCCATACATTTTATTCGTTGAGAAAATTAAATGACATTTCTATACATTTTGCTAAGAGTAATTATAGAACTTGGGTAGAGAGTCCTTGATTGACTCAAGCGTAAAATATTCGAGTCTTTATTGCTTTTTTTTATATAACGAACTCAAATTTGATTTTCCTTTGTAATCTAAGCAGCGCGTATTCAGCAATTCTGAGCTGTATTCAAATAATGAACAAACATGAGCTGTATTGCCACGGCATAAAAGTCATTGAGTTTTGTCAAACGACTCAGGGAATTGAATCATTTAAAATCCTGCCCCAGGAGAGTATTTAAACCAACGCACCTTTTGACAGGTGCGTGCAGGCTGGCAATACTGTCAAAAATTATTTTAAGACGATTACATTGTGTATGATTACATTTTAGTACGCAGCAAAAACTTTAATAAGTAACTCTAATACCCGACGTCACTAATAACACAAAATAGTCAAAGAACAACAAAAAAATCGTGGAGCAACGATATTAAGGTGCTTCTCCACTAGAGCTAAGCTATGTAGCTAAGGTTGTGTTTCACCACCAATAAGGATGTTTTCAAGTTTGTTTTCATAGCTTAGCTTCGTTTAGCACTGGTGGAAACGGGTTCAACGAAGCCATGTTTTTTATATAGAGAGATGCGTGCTAAAGATACGGATGCGTGATATGTATGCTATCCTCCTCGCACAGCTAACTCGCGCAGCTTCATAGTACATCTTACCCGCTTAGCTTAGCTTTGACCTCGCCCAACGTAGCACATCTCTGGTGGAAAGCAGCCTTTTCAGATGTCTTTTAATGTGATCTATCTATATCTATCTGATCTATCTATATCTATATGTATCCGCTTGACACTAGTTACCCTATGTAATTGTGATTTTGCTGGGTTGTCATAATAAGCCACAAAGGTTGCCATTTTGTGACTTTTATGACATCCTAACCAAATCGAAATTATACATATTTTTTACTGGATCTTATAAAGAAAATTACTCTACAGCTTGTAGGAACGCAAGTCATTGTAGAAATGATAAGCTAAACACGGGTTGGGTGAAGTAAGAACTCAAGGTTGTTTTTATCGGAACTAAGGTGGGGTAGGCGGGCTATTTTGCACGGAATCCTACTAAGTGGTGCCCTTCCCGTCTTTAATTCGTTTAAAAAGGGCTTTGTGTGCCGGGTTTTATGTTTTGTTACACTATTTTTACACCGTGAATAAATATAGCATCCTATCCTGATGATGATGATGACGCCTTGTCAGATTTCGGCTACAACGACTGTATATGACTAAGCAGGCTTTTAACTCAAACTCTGGTCCGATTTGCATGAAACTTGGAATATAATATAGTTTGTAACCAGGACATATTTTTGTACTTTTTTTTATTTCGGAATATTAACAGAAGCGGATGGGACGCAAACAAAGTCGTGGGTGAGAGCAAGTACGATAATGATTTCAGCTTAGGATTGTATTAAGCATTAGGTATGCATACTAGATGGAATATAAAGAAAAAGTAAACATTTGCCACGAATGAAGTAGGTAATTACTCCTTTGATTACCGATATTTTAATACTACCTTGCATTTCAAAAAAATATTTCTACAGAAAATTACATCCAAGGAAATAGGAAACAGGAAGTTTAAGTAAATATAAATTTGTACTGGAATTCGACGAACAAGCCATAAGGCACAAATCAAGGGAAATACAACGGTAAAAACTGGGTTAACTGCCGTATTTCGTCGCGTAACATTAAAATTACGAAACCTTTGGAAAGGTCTTTCATGGACAACACCTTTAAACGGCAAATTTAATTGCAGCTTTGTAAATTAGTTAACTAACGTATGAGATAGAAAACTTGTAAAATATAATTTCATATTTCGGCTAGTAAAATTACTATGATTTGTTAAAAAAATAAAACTTTTGTTATTGAAAACTCATTTAAATGAGACAAAGACATGAGTATCGTCACAAAGTGAAAAAATATTTATTTTTTATTATTAATTTCTATATTTCAGACTAGCAGTTATCCGCTACTTCGTACGCGTCTACAGTTTCCGTGTACATTATATTATCTGTGTATTATTATTATCTGTGCGTGTACCGAGCGGATACTTTGAGAAACTTGACATTACACCTCATTACACCTAACTCGTACTGGAATGTCAAACGCTAGTCGTTAGACCAAAGAGGTAGTACTACGCCCTGTCAAACTGACGTGACATGACATGACATTGAAATTCTCTTACCAATTGGCGCTGCTAATCCTTTTCGTTCATTTTATCCTGTAGATCCTGTTAATTATTCGGGATAAAAAGTAGCCTATGTTTCAATCCAGGTTACGAACTATATATATGCCAACTTTCATCCAAGTTGGTTCAGTAGTTTCGACGTGATTGAAACACAAACATCCAAACATCTAAACTTTCGCATTTATAATATTAGTAGGATAGGATAGGATAGGCTAACAAGATCCATAATTAACCCATTTAGGAACAAAAACACAAAAAAATAGGTACATTTTTAGGTACTAAAACAAACAGAATATATAGAACCCTTATATAACAAGCTTCACCCAATTAGGTAGGTACAATAAAATACTGTCGATTTATTACTTCAGTATTAGGTTTTATTCATAGAAACTAGATACTGGTTCACTCTCCCTTCAAAAACTATTAACAAGACAAAATGACGATGTTGGGTTATGATATACCTCACCTATAAAAATTGCAAACAATAATAATCCATTACACAAATGAAAAGAGTAAAAATCTGTTTTGACGTTTACTGCGAACAAAAAAGGCTTTTGAACATCAGCCTCCGTATTCCAATCTTTTGCTGTCAAGTTATATTTCACTGCCCAGTGTAATTTCTTCAGGTCATTCCTGTGATCATTCCTTTTAGACACTTGACAGCAAAATATGCGCGAAAACAAATTAAATGACATCATAATGTCACTATTTAGTCACAGAATAACTATGAGTTAGTATGAACTGACCATGATTTAAAACTTTGCAGTTCAACTTTGCAGTTCAACTGAGATTGGAATACCCCTGCAGAAGCGTAAAAAGTTGAATCACACATAAACAGCTGTGGCTTACGTTTATAATAGGGGCTGCACTTCAAAATTCCATTGCGGAGAGCTTTTTAAGCTGTCCTTTTAAAATATTCCTCAGAGGTTCCCATTTAAAGCTGGTTGAAATTTGCAAGTCCGCGCTGAGGCGAGGCGCAGGTGTCGGAAAAATGGTTAAATGTCTGAAAGCCAGTGGCGTGTATGGTTAACAATGGGCAGCCCTAAGTCGGCAGGAAGCGGTCTGAAATAGCAGCTCATTATCATTGCAAATAGCCATTACTACGGTTATTACAATGTGCATTTGCCTTATCACTGCGGTTTCTCGGTCCGTTTTTGCTCAATGTGACTTACAATGTGTTTAATTTATTTGAATGAATTATTGTAGACACCAGCTTTACGGTTTATAATCCTTAGTAAAACTATGAAAGCAAGTACTAATTCTAAACAATATGAAATATGAAGTCACAAATATGAAGTCACAAGTTTCAAATATGAAAAAATCGATTGGTGCTCTAAGTGGAATGGCGTAAGTACTCTAGCGATCGGTGCTCTAAAATTAGGAGCTCTAAGTGGAACCTACATTAATTTAGTTAGATTTAGATTGCTTACCTTGATTTATACTAAGTTCTTTTCTGTATTATTTTTCAAGAGAGAAATATGAGTTACAAATTTTGAATGGCGTAAGTTCTTAAGCGATCAGTGCTCTAAAATTAGGTGCTGTAAGTGGAATACCTTAGAATATCAAGGATGAAACTCAGACTCAGTAATCGACACCCTGAACATCTACGCCTTATGAACCACGAGAGTAACCACCTACTGACTGTTTTATTCCTACTACTGCTTCGGCTATAAAATGTTAAAGGTAAGTGGTACTAAGTGTTCTGGGCCCTGTTACCAGAACTTTGTTCCTAGACATATATAATTTACCGGCTGTTGGGAACAATGATGCTCTAACCGAAAGATAGAAGTTTTTATTCATCTTCTTCTCAAAAGTTTAGCTCTTCATTGGAGAGCTTAAAGTAGCTACGTGGGCTTTTATTGTTTGATATTAAACAAAGTGACATATTTTCCTCATTAGTAGATAATGTATCGAGCGTCCTAAATTAAGTCACCGTTACTCCGCCGAATTGCCCCAGAGATGTATGGCGAGCCATTAAAGAAATTGATTTCCTTACACCCTTCCGCCACAAATGAACGCACGTTTTTTGTAGAGGGTAATTTATCTTGGGAGAGGGGGTACACGGTATTCTGAGCTTGGCTATCAAAGACACATATTCACGCAAGATGTAAGCTGTATGGTGGTAATGTGTCCGGGTATCCATCACCACACAAAAATGAAAAAGTCTTTAGTACCACTACATTTATGCAACGTAATATTATTTTTACGTCAACTAATATGGCTTCGTTATGGCTTAGCGATCTCATTTCTTTCGGGACATTGTTTACAGTATTACAGTAGTTATTATTAGCACCAACTTATACTTTCATAATGCGGTGGCTAAGAGCATAGTTTAGTAATCATAAATGCTGATTTTGAGTTTCAGACACATTTATTTTGTTTGTAAAATCCGCATCCTACAACCTTCAATAAAGTCTATCACGATGTTTAGAAAACAGACGTGCGAGTTTCCATTTTCAAAGAGTTGGCATAATGCCTAAAAAAGCGTTCGCTATGCTTAAATTATTTGACCACTAATGAGGTAGGCCAAGCTGTCTCGTTTACCCGCGATGCTACTTTTTCTGAATATCGTTATTTACCTTGTTTAATGAACTTATAAAAAAACCGAGGTTTGCTGCGAACTGTTGAGTACACCTTTTGGAGCATCACCACAAGAAGGCGCTTTTCTTCACGGTTTTAAAATTAGAACAGAACGATTGACTGTGAAATTTGTTACCATGGAAACGCAAGCCTAACTTTTTAACTGTGGTTTTGTTTTGAGAATAGTGCGTGGTTTTACAATTTTGAAACCGTACTAACATTCTAATAATCTATTCCACGCTTTTACATCCAAATGAAAATGTCATTGTTTCATTTGTTAGAGTCCTGTCAGCGTGGCACAGCCCTAGCCAATCACGACGGTGACATGTTGCCCTGGATTGTGAGCTAAGCTCCAGGAAATAGGCCGAAGCGGCTGCGTTGCATCATCCTAGTCCACATGAAGTCGATAACCGACGATAAAACGTGGTTTTAGTTTTTATCGAGATAAGTTGCATGGTGAGAGAAATGGTCACTCGATCTAGTTCCACATCGAGTTAGTTCTTGTGAGTTATTTAGTTACCTTTTACCCGCGACTACGTGTGTTTTCTGCGGGTTTGCTCACCAGTTCTAGGGATATTAATATGTTATGAAGCTCCTTAGTGTAGCTTAAAGGTTTATGGATTATTCAAGCTTTAGTGAGAAAATATCACATTGCAGATAAATTCTTGGTCATTCTACTAGTTATACATTTTTATCTTCTATCTTTAAATCATAAGTGTAAAAATATGAATTTGTAGATTTTTAATGGTTGATTTATTGTGGCTGAGACGATTTAAATGGAAGTCGGAAAATATATAACTCGTGACTTGTGTTGTAGCATAGTCTCCGGTAAGGAAAATCTGCAAAACGTAGCTGGCTAACACTGCATTGGACGAGATGGGCCGGCGCAGCGTAGTCACGTGTTTTGGGACAGATCTCAGTGGTCCACATATTGGTAGATGATGATGTGATTTTTAAAACCATTGCAAATCCTTAAGTGGACGCTAGCTTACTACATTTTGTTTCTAGGAATCCTAAGTTCTGAACTTAAACTCGTGACTGTAAGCTGTAAGGTATAGGTACTTTAATAACTACGTACTCAAAACCTTGAACGAGCAGAAGTAGCTTTAATAAAAAAGGGGCTTTTGATAAAATACATCGTTAATAAATAGATTTTGCAAAAGTTATAAACCCTTTGTGTGAGTTCTCGGTATAAGCTTCAAGTAAGTAGATGCTGAGAGCCACTTTTATAAGACAATTTATTGCTGTAGGAAAGCAAGCACGTATTCACCGTGTCGCAGTATTTTCATGAGTTGCTATTCTGTTCATTTGCTAGTCTAGACATTTACTGTTAAAAAATATAGAAAAAGGCTGTAGTTTCATATATATTTTCATAAAAAAATAATGTCTGAATGTACTATTGAAGTGGATAAAACGAAAACTATTTTATTACTAGTTTTGTGGTGGTATTTACCACTTAGTAACAATTCTGGTTTTCTTGGTAAATAAAAAAAAAACAAAAGTATATCAGCATTTAATTGCGATATTTTCCGAAAATTAGCTCATTTACATCGCAAGCAATTGCGAATTCAGAAAGAAGTCGGTGAAAAACAAACGAATTACCTACTAATTAACGGGAACATTATGCAAATTGTAATGGTTTTCTGTATGTGCTATTGTGTTTGTGTCTTAAATAACTCATTTATTCATTCTTTGAAAGAAAAGAATATTCTCTAGTAAATAAAAAAAAACTCAAACTGTAATTAAATAAATAGGGGGGGGGGGGGTATATGGAGGCAAGGGGGGCTAAAACAAAACGTTGCTTCATGCACGTGCTTTCACAGTAACTTCTATTTTGTTGTTAGCATTACTACTAAATCGAAAACCTAAAAAAACGTTCCACTCGAGCGTCGTAACCATTTGAAAATTACGGTATCAATTCCCGATATCACTAAATCTTTCCAAGTATTTTATGAAAACTCAGCTAAAGAAGAGGTTATCTCTGAAGTTGATTAACCGAAAAATTCAGATCGCATGTAAAGCATTCCTCGCTGTCTGCCCTCACGTAGGAAAGGGTACCACGCAAAACACGTTCCGAATCACAATTTCCTCCGACTCATCTGATCGATCGGAATGAAATTTTAATTAAATTTATAGGGCGTTTTCACATTGCCACCGAAACGACACCTACAGGATATCGGCAGCGAGCTCTGATATCATACCAATGGGCCTAGAATCGCACGCGAGTTATTTTGCCACCTCATTCTGACAGAACGCGCCTTTGAATATAACCATATAACTTTTGATACTTCTACGTCACTCTTATCTCGTCTTAATTTTTGAGGAGATAATAATCGATATTATTCGTATATCGATATATTTACTTAGAGAATGCTGTACCTTAGTGAATGATTAATAAATGTGAAATTATTCCCATCTGTCACCCTGCTTTGTCACCCTAGGGTGAGGGGTATTAAATTATATATTTTTTAATAAGTATAAAGACTAATGCAATAATCGGTTTTTTTTATGAAATCAAATCGAAATGATTTCGTCACGTCACATACAAAACTTCATGAGTGACATATGTCATGTCACGGTGCTCAAGACGCATATACCGCGTTGACACCGGTTTTTTTCGAGTCACTGATATAATCACACCAGCGGGCCTAAGATGCGCACCGCGAGATATTTGTCATGTCGTTCTGTCAAAATGTGAGCATTTTGAACCAGTTTAAGAACTATTGCATTATCTGTGGTAATGTTGTTGAGAAACTGCGCACTTGAATTTTCAACATTTGACATTTCTGCATGACTATTATCTCGTCCTCAGAGAGGTACGACGAGTAAGAAGTGTCAAAAGTGTACATTATGGCGCGTTTTGTCGACACCATTAGGTACCAGAGATAATTCAATAGTTCCTAAATTGGTACAAAATGCTTACATTTTGACAGAACGACATGACAAATATCTCGCGGTGCGCATCTTAGGCCCGCTGGTGACCAGTGTGACAGAGCGGTGTCAACTTAAGTCGGTCGTGGTATCGTGTCAGTGTCGGTATCGGCCAGTGTGCGAACTCTCTACGTCCACTTAAACCACTTGATTGCGTCACCGAATCAATAACTTTAGGATGGAACTTGCACAAGGACAAAGAACCGTCTAGTAGCAATATTAATTTAAGCTTTTAAGAGTGCTCATCAATTTTGTCTCGAGAGCTAGGTACTTTAAAGTTTCATCACGTTCTATCTTTCTGATCATGTGTCATTCTGTTAATAGTACTTATCGTTTTCACTTGGTTTTCATTCAGACGCAGTATGTAGCTATGTTTTTTAATGCATTTTCTTCTATACTAGGTACGAGTAGGTATCGTGTAAAGTGCATACCGCCAGAGATATTCAAAGCAGGCTTATGTTGGCTCCAACCTTGCACTCGGCTCAGTGCCAATTGTTTAAATTATTAGCTTGAGGTCCGGGAAAGAGGGCAGCATTCCCAAGCGGTAGAGAAACTTATAAACTCCACCAAGGTTTTCATTAAAGGCAACTTTAACCTTCTTAGTACGCAATACTCTCGTATACAAAGAAATATCTTGATGTAATTGATGTGATCATTATCTTCCGTTTCGAGAGAAACATTCTAAAGTAATCCTCGCGAGACTCTCCCTCGCTGTAGCTGGAGATTCCAAGAAAAATGCGAAACTTAACATTTATCACTGGTTTTTCTCTAGAGAAAACATAAGAGTCTCTGTACAGGAGAGAATCCAGCAAAAAGTGAATGAACGTGGACATCGCCATTGTGTTCCACACAAGATTTATTGGAACAAACCGCTGCGTTGTGAATTAAAAGAAAATACGAGCAAAAACAAATGTGAAATTGCGAACGGTGACCACCAACAAACTGCCTCCAAATTGGTGCGCTTCGAGAATTCTAATAAAGAAGTAAATTGGAAAATGGAACAGGTATTGGGGCTGCTGGTGGTTGCGTGTAACTGGATAACAATGAGCAATGTGCTGTGGTATTGGATTCCGGATACGTCATCGTGTTTCGGTTTTATTTTATTTTAAATGCGGCATATCGATAGACTGGATAGTCAAAAACACCAATGGAGCTTCACATCTTTTTTATAAAAAAAGTTTTACTGTTTTTAGGAGAGTTAATAAAGTAGACACATTCATAGTCCATAGCGTAAGTAAAGTGCAGAAATCCCAACTGCTATCAACTGAGTTGTGTGTGATACTTGCATACATAGATAGGTTGGGGATGTATTTATACAATGCCAATTTGTTCTTTTATTCGTGCTCATTTATCAAGCTGTGGTGCTTGGGGCTGGATGAAAAGAGGTTATAAATAGTTGCACATCAGTGCATCAGTGTAAAAATGTTTTAAAGCTTACAATGTTTTATATATAAACTCAATTTCAAATAAAAGCTTCTGTTTCAGAGAGTTACTCATTTACTTTGTCAATTTTATTACACGCCAGAGAGGTCGGATTAAAAATTTTATACCCGTAGTGTCGTGTCATGAACAAGTAATAAATTAACGTCTACCATACCAAGATAAACAAACTGTTTCATTTATAATGTCACATTCTGATTATATTTTAATTCATACTCGCAAAATTTAATGTTTCGTAGTTTTGTCAAAGCTCATTGTTATCTCATCAACAAAATAATTGATCAAAAGTATCATCTTCAATTCATCGATATATTTTTGCTAACGCCGCGATAGACATACCTAATTTATAATAGTGTTAAATTGTGTTTATGTTTTATTGAACGCTAGTTACAAAAGTTATTGCTACAATACCTGCTTTATCCTGGGGGCTGTGTCTGACTATCTGGCCAATCCCATATTCAGGCACTGGATTTCTGTCCACATGGACCAGAATAAAAAATGACTTGGGTAGATTTCTACCTCTAATTCTATTCTATTGTTTATTTTTATTCTATTTTAGTTAATGTTTTGTGATATGGGTCTGTGTACATTGCATTGTTTTGTAACCGTGCCTGAAATAAACCAATTTTATTTTATTTTATTTATTTATTTATTTTATTTATTACAGGTAATAATAAAACTACCTCACTTATAGCCAAAATTATGTACCATCTCGCGAGCCACTTTATTGTGACCACGAATAAAATGTGCCAGAATCGTGCGCTCCACGTGACCCGAGGGCACCATTACCTACACACAATGCTTGTGTTCGAGCACATTTCAAATAAAATGCTATTTACGACTTCCTACTTCAGCATGCTACCCTGGTACACGAGGCTAACTGCCGTACTCCTACACCTTAGAGCATTTTCTTAACCAAGTAACTTCAAATCGTGGTACCATTACATTATAATTTTGAACTAAAACTACTCATTTGATAGAAAAATATTACCATTTCACAAAGATTTTCTATACCATCCCAAAGTCAAACGGGATTCGAACCTTTGTGACGTTCTTTGAAGGATAGCACTATCAAAATAATCCACGAAAATATTGTCTGTATTTATCTGTAAATAAATGAAAAAGTAGTAGGTAAGCCACGAATTGACTTTTAAGTCTACACAAATAATAATTTTACTTAGGCATCAGCAGAAAAGTCTAACATACAAAATCTAATAGCGATACGTGGCAGTCGTCAGTAATTTTGTAAAACAAGCTTTCATCCTTTCTACTACGTTTTCCCCAATGATTGAATTTTCACCGTGTTGGTATTGAATTTTGTCCTCACATGGCTTTACGGTTTCATTATGATAGGATCGTATCGGTTCGCGTGTTGGGAAAACGGCGAAGCGTGATGAAAATGTATTGAGTTGACCAAGTACCATTAGGTATGAATAGGTGTGTTTTGTAAAGTCGATTCAAACATTTTGAGGATGAAAAGTGAACATAAAAAGTCACATTTACCATGATATTCATCGCTGTTTGTGACCATGGCTGGAACCAACTACATTGTTGTCTTTCAAACTTAAGTCACAGCGTCAATAGTTGAGTAAATTACGCGTTTGCGTAGCAGATTTCTTGTTCGTCGTAGCAGTTCTAATACTGCTGCATGTAAAAACTATTTGTGAAGAAAAACCACTGATACAGTAAAACTAATACAGTATTTACAAATATATAAAACAGTTTAGCTATCTACACTCGTTGCAAGCGAATTATAGGTAGCTCAACTGATCCAAATCAGTACCAAACGCCCAAGACACTGGCTGCATTTCGAATAGTATAGCTGAATGCTGATACCTTCCCAGATAATAAGTTTAGAAAAAAAGTAAACAGTTTAGAATTCCAGCAGCGTATTTCATTCACACTCATACTTCACGTATTTGATGCATGTCACAAACGCTCTATATCGCACAAAATGTAAACCAAGCTTCAATATATTTTGCAAAATCGAGATTGCTAACTTTACCGCACTGCATCGCATTGTTGACCCGTATATTTCTAAAGCATAACTTTACGTGATAATTTGCAAACACGGTGTATAGCCAGACTACGCCACATCCGTGATAACAATTTGGTAGAATTACATAGAATAATTATTTTAGTATGGCTGCGACTGTCCTACCATACACCAAAGTTAGGACGAGCAACGCTTGGACGTATTGGTATTATTGTTATTAAAAAGAGTATACATATCTAAAACTGGACAAGAACGTTATCCCATCTTTGTTGACGGCTCAAAGCTCATATCAAATAAGTGTTCCATTTTTCCAGAACTGGATCGGAACACAAAAAATGACGCATTCATTACATCGAATTATTTCGATGGTTTGACCTGAAATAATATTTAACAAAACATATTGCATTAAAGATCGGTAATACAGGGAGAGGTATGAAAAGCTTAAACAAATCAGATTGCCAATCTTATCGCAATTGCCCAAAGCTAGCAATTTACGTAATAGTTATCAACAAACGTATTACCTGACTGCGACACATCAAAGATTACGATCTTGTTGAATAAATTAGTTCGCGTCGTTACGAAGCGTGCCTCCGTTTATGTTTACGTACTCATTGTCGTGAATATTAAGTTGGGGCTTCATAATTACTATGATGCTCTTGGTAAACTGTTTGGCAGCCGAGAAATTGGGCAGTTTGTAGAAGGAGTTGATGGTAATGAAATTACTATTAGGTAGGTAGATAGAAAACTCTTTATTGTACCTGCACCATAAGGAAATTTCATATTAGACACAATTCTTATACTAAAGTGAAGTAAAATGGGCGGCATTATCGCTATGAGCGATCTCTTCCAGACAACCTTTGGATGGACTATACTTGTTTGAAATATGCTTTGTTCATATAATAACTCTACCTAACACCTATTTTAAAAAGTAACAATGATATCGGTCATCTAAATTATTATACTAAAAAGATAACAATAATTTAGAAAATGTTTAAATTCTACGGAATTTAGGTAAGTAAAACTTAAATTGTGATATTATGACTACGAGTAACAATACATATTTATAAAATATTGGTTATATTTCCCAGAATCGGATTTGTTATAATTATGGTTGTTGCTATGAGACAATGGAAAAATTGATGGTTGGAACCTATTCTGATTACCAAATTGATTAAAACGCTTGGGGGTGATTAATCGTGTAAAGATTACATCCGTAAGTAATGTAATTACTAGAATGTATCTCACGCCACTACTATATTAGGAAATGGAAAACAAGGCCACCTAAATATGGTACTATTTTATAGAGTTAGTTAAAGTAAAACTAAACTTGTATCTAGTACTATTTCACCGATCTAGAATAGTAGTAATAAGAAGAAAATCTATAAAATATGGAGTAGTTTAACATTTATTTAGCTTGTCATTTGGAGTTACTATAATGCGCTCTATAATGTACCCCTTTTCCTCTTATTGCTATCTTCATAATATTTACAAAAGAAAAACACACTATCTCCATGCTCGATCGGATAATGCGACGGTGACGTAGCGATTCCATTCCGTACCCAGATACAAGATCGATTTCATAAAGTGCGTGTCACCATTACATTACATTTTGACTGCTTAGATTTAACCAAACATAAATTTTTATGAATTTTATTTAAATTCGTGAAAGGTATCTTTTTGAACGACCAGAGTATCTCAAAATTGCCACGTGGACGAAATCCCGTTAAAGCTAAAATGTTAAAAATACTATTTCGTAATGGCTTGAAATTCTATTAATTTTAAGACCTTGTTAAAGCATTTGGTTTATACCATCGATTTTTATTTGTCTATGGTTTATACAGACACACGCAAACACAGCACAGTCACTATAAAAATCACCTTTACCGGTGCTAGCTTACCTACCTACACTATATGCCAACCATCACGCGTTGAAACAGATGTAAGCTTATTATTATGTAATTTAGACACAATGTTGATTAGCAAACATAAATCTTACTCGAAAACTCACAGCACAAAAGGTAAAAAATATAAATCTCCCAACAAAATGAAAATGCTCCCTAAAGAAGACTAATGCCGTGAACACATTAGTGAAAGAGAAATTTTCGCGATAAATAGGATGAGTGTAAATATATTGTAATATTCATCAATCTCCCTAAACCTTGCAGTAAAATATAACGACAACGCATAAATGTACGCAATCAACCCGTAAATTATCAATTCAAAGCATACCATGAAGTAATATAATTAAGTATTACGTATTCAACAAAAATTGCGTACAAAGCTTTTAGCGATAAGGCCGCCCATTGTACTCTCTATTTTTTTATGTTTCTCTCTTTTGTTTTTTCTTTCTATTTCTTTCTTCTGTGTGTGCAATAAAGTTTTTATCCATCTACCTTTTTCAGATCGGATTTGTGGCTTTGTATTGATTTCTAGGGTACAACGTGCACTGGATCGGCGTAATACCAACGACGCTTCATACGCTCTTTATACGTTCTGGTTCCGACGCAGTAGACGCGTAGCTTTAATGTTAACCGGGGCATAGTATTTGGGAGGTTTTCCATTACTGGTGATTAGTAATCACAGCTAATGGATGCCGTGTGTGCCGCATCGCTATATTATGTCATGGCACAGTGACACTATAGATTTTTATGTCGAGCAATTCATTAGGCGTTGTACTCGTAGTTGTGTTGTGAACGATTTATTTTTAATACCTAATTATTATGTTTTATGGCAAAATTACCACGCTTTTGTTTTTACGCGTTCGTATGTACTTACTCTAAAACTATTTTATAATATTTTACCGAAAAAAATACTTTTCTTCTTCAAACTTATTTTACCTATAGGCATCTTTCATTAGCACACCACTTTCTTCAGTCTTGAACTTTCCGAACATAGTTTTTTCAATCACCTTTGATCTTTAACGGTTCATCTGATTCTGTTCATATTTCTGAAAATAGTTTTTTTCCCAATTTATTTTGCCCTATATTTTGTCGTCTATTCTTTAAAAATGTGACCATCTTCATTTCAAAATTATGACTATTCCCGAACTTGTTATGACTTTTACTAACGTTACAAAACAATTTTACTATAGTGAAGATTTATGACAAAATATAGAAACGAGCACATAAATGGCTATAATTAGGCTAATAAAGATTTTAGCACAAGAGCGATAAAGATAAAGATTCTCTATAGACTGAAGTCATTTGAAAAGAGATTCGGACACCTACGCATTTTATTTAATAGCCTTGTGTGTAAGTACCTACTTTTGAAGACTTACGACCTGGTTTCAACATTTCTGAGTAAACTAGATGAAAATATTTCCATCTTTGTTTCTGTCAAATAGGTACAAAGTCGAGGCGGAAACATTTTTATCTGATGTATTGCGTAATCAAAGAATCGTGAAATAGGCGCTTACTCTTACTTAATAGTTTTTATCAAAAGTTTTATATCAAATAGCTTTGTTAAATTCCACGCATAATCATTATTATTAGTCTAGCTTATATTTTTACAATTGACTTTTTATGCGTGGCTTTTCACGGTTTTATTGAATTATCTTTACATTGATTACTTTTAAAATGTGGTAGGTATGTAGCTAGGTTATTTGGTAACAAAATGAATAACTTTGCCCTGCCCCCGTATGCCAATCTTTTGCTGTCAAGTTATATTTCACTGCCGAGTGTAATTTCTTCAGGTCTAAAAAGAATGATCACGTGGTACAAAATTGTACCACGTGATCATTCTTTTTAGACACTTGACAGCAAAATATGTGCGAAAACACATCAAATGACGTCATAATGTCACTATTTAGTCACAGAAGAACTATGAGTTAGTATGAACTGACTATGATTTAAAACTTTGCAGTTCAACTTTGCTGTTCAACTTGGATTGGCATACCCCTGCTGAGTCGATTTTTCTGTCATACAAAGAAAATAAACGCTCCCACAACATAATATTTGCCTTAGACCCTAGACACATAAAACTGTGTCAATATTTATATTTTCTAAACATTTACGCCATCACACTCATACTCGCGCTATCAAAGCTATAAGCTATCAAATTTTCCCCTCGAAACGCCTGCAAGAGTTCCTACGAGGAGAGGCAATTTCCTTAAGCTGAATTTCATGAGCAATATACTCGCTGCTTCTTCACATATCACGTTGTTTTTGTATCCGCCACGTTTGTTAAACTTTCTAAAGTAAAGAATGTTGAAAAAGACCACGCAAAATTTCGAATGAGCACAAAAATAATTGTTTCGATTTTAACGTGTTTATTTTTAGATTTTGTTTTGCACACTCGCAACGGTTTATATATGAGTGCCTATTATGATATTATCTCTAGTTCTAAAAGGTGAAAAAATATTCCTGTACATGGAATAACTACTACTGCGTGGTCTTTTTACACAGACTCAACATAAAAATAAGTATATCGTATATTTACCTTTATATATACAACTAGATGAATACCTACCTGACTGATTGTAATTCATTCTACTCGTATCATTAGTACTGGTTGTGTATTAGAAATTTACTGTCTCGACTTAGTAATTGACCGAAAATTTGGTTCCGCTAAGTGGTAAGTAAGTGATAGCTTCAATTTCAACTAAGAATCTTAACTTTTACGAGCTCCTCGTATCTCCATAGTAAGCTGCTTGATCATGACACACCAAGTGGAATTCAAGTTATACCATAAATATAAAACTTAAAGTTTGTTTAGTGTTGTCGGTAAAGATTAGCCGGACTCATGACATGACACAACTAGTTGGCATGTACTAGTGAGCTTACGACATATTTCAGAGATTTCATCAGACTATATCATTTTATGGAACAAAAAAAATTTTAACCTTTCGTGGAATATTTTCCATTATCAATTATACCTTCTTTTTTAAAATCTCAGATAAGTTTTTCAATAGATTTTGTAGAATACTTAGAATACAAAAGTCCACCTACCTATTGTGTTGGTCAATAAAATACTACTTAGAAGCGTTCCAACAGTTAGGTACTTTAGCTTAGCTTGGCAACAACACAAAACTTAGGTCACCTCTACCCAATCTAGAACGCAACCTTCGTGTTATAACTCGGTTTTCGTCACGTATCCATTTAATTTTTTAGTACCTGACTTCGTAATAAAACAATTGCTTATTATGCCTGTAATTTGATGTTTTAACAACCAATAAAATAAACCTGAATGCTTAGCCGTAACTCAACAAAATCCAAGCTCACTTTATGCTGAAAATTCGATGTTATTTGCGCGTGAAAAAATACGTTACAATAATCAGGAATTGCGATGGACAGATCGAACAGAAATGGGGATATAAGTTGTGATGTCTTAATAACTTAATTTAATAAAACTAGTAGTGTTCACCAGTTATTTTATGAGTAGGTATTATTAGTTCGTTCTGCCTTTTTACAGACTCTGCTAGTAGTATTTACCGTGACCAAAATATATCATGTAGGTTTAACCTCTTAATCATGGGAGGCAGCATTCTACATATACTGTATTGGTATACTGATTTGGATCGGTTGAGCTATCTATAAATCGTTTGCAACGGTTTGTAAATAGCTCAACTGTTTCATGTGTATTTTGTAAATATTGTTACTGTATTAGTCGTAATATTCTTCGTGAATAAGTAAAGTTCTGCTAACTTAAATTACCGAGTTTATTGTCATCAAACCAGTCATAAACGCTCTGCACATCCAAAAGCTTATCCGTCTTTTAGATTTTCTTCATCACATCACTATTTGTGGCACTGATTTGATGGAATCTTGCTGCAGGATCATGGTTCGTTAACTTTCATTTCCAGTAACTGAGTTATGAAAGTGAGGGGGATGGAACACCAAATCAGCTTTTTTAGGCAGAAAATTTTGAAGATGCCTAAAATACGATATTGCTGTGCAATAAATCGGTATAAATTATGTAGGTACAAAATTAAAATGAATTGTTGCTAAAGCAAAAGTTTGTGTTATAAATCACTGTACTTTTCTAGCAGGTGTCTCCGCCCAAATGGGGCATACCTACCTCTAAAAACCGTGCAATTTATGTCTTGACAGCTTTAGTAGTTACTGTACTGTGTTGAAGAAAAACTGGTGAGGCGCTTTAAGCTTTTATTTTATTTTAGTTTGCGGGTAAACATTTTGCTAGACAATTTTCTGTCATAAAAAATATCAGTGGACGCCGCAACCGCTCTGGCCGCTCTACAATGGCCGCGTAGAATCACATACCTACGACGACCGACATTAAGATCTCAAACCGCTGGGCTGGCCGCCGCGCCGTGCGCCGCCGAAACATGGCCACTAAGTGAATTTGCAAATTAAAACCAACTAAAACCCTTAATCTATGAGTAGACTAGCAGTCTGGTCTGATAAAGTTTTGACGGCTTCTACATAAAGCTTTCAAACTTTATAGAGCATAGTGTGTTTCAAACTAGCATCATGCATAGGTGTATACCCGTTTTTGTTTTCTACTCATCGAAGAGTGATATCTAAATGCCTGAAACTGCCAATAGCGGCATACTAACAATAGAAAACACACAGATATAAGCCTATACAGGCGACGCCGATGCAGGCCAAGTCGGCATTCACAAAAATGGGTCACTTCTCATTGACGCCGCAGACTCACGGACGTATAATATGCAAACACTTTTATAAAGATTTTCTTTCATCGTATCTTTAAACTTGCCTCCTTATTTATGATGCTCGTATAAAGAGCCATCCAAGCATGTCTTTTAAATTTCTAGGTAATTTAACTTTTCATTCGTCGTTTTGACGTTCGATCGTTTTGCTTTTTGGTTTTGGTTTTGACGGAAGTCTCATGGAAATATTATAGGGTTTTCGACTTTACGACCCCTACTTGAGATTGCATGTACAATCTCTCACCAAACCTCAATTAAGTCAAGGTTTGTTATTCTCTACGGTCTACATGTAACCTTACAATTACTTCAAGATTGTAGCGATCTAGTATTACGGCAACGTAGCACGCAGTCACACTCGCCTTGCCTTCGTTATTTTAACAATTTACTGTGTAATGGCCTTACTTATGATCGCTGATTAAGCTGAAGTATGAAGACCTTCTCTGTCACTTTTTGACATTACCCAGTGATAGGAGAATAAGTATAGTAATAATCGAGTTATTACCAGAGGCCCTAGTCAAGGTCTACAATCCCTAGAAAATAAGTTATAGGAAGAATATGTTCCCCTTTAGTGCTGTTCCTAAAAATAAACGCGATCTGAGCCACGGGTGGGTCCCATATTTCAGAACTTCCCATTTGGGATGAATCTAAATCTCCCTATCGTTGGCTCTCGGCCCAGCTTGGCTGCACAAGTACGCCTTATCCTTTCTAGGCTTTATGTCGAAGCATTAAAGCTTATATTAAATCACTTTTAGTAAGGTCACTGCACTGTAACCTTTTGAAAACAAGATTGGACTTTAGGACATTGAGCGTTATGACACCCTTTCATTTGTTTCTAGGGTTAAAACGATAGCAAAATGCTTATGTACATCTATGAGTATGTCCAACCAAAGCAGCTGGTTTTAAGTTGTCTGTCATTGTCACATTCCAGTCACAGAAAAAAGATAGCAACAGACTAGGTCACCATTTTAGCTATAGTAGAACTCTCAGCAACCATCGTTTTGGGTGCCATTGACGCCATTACGCGTTACGTAGCGTAAACGTAACTTAAATCTGCGTAGCATTACCGTTAAAGCGCAGATAAAAGAAATTATAATCTGATGAGATGAACATTCTGTTCAGTGCTGTTTTTATTCTAGGATACCTGCTGAAGTTCCTTACTAGATAAGAGACAACAATAATAATTAAAATGGATGTGAAATAACAGCAATACACGCCCAAAGGAATAAGTAATTCATATTAATAGGTTTAGATTTACATTAGTTTTGCTCGACTTAGCGTTTGGGGACTGACTCTTGTGGTAACTAGTATGTGTTTGATTTGAATTATTTAGTCGATTTTAATATAATTGATTCAAATAATAGTATTTGAACCAATTATATTGTACATAGGTACATTATTGTACATTAGGGGTGTTTATTCTCGTTTTAATGTAACGAGTAAAATAGTTTAAAAAGTGGAAATTTTGGGAAATGATAATTATAGGCAGTAATGATTGTAAATAATGGGCAACATATGAGTAGGTATTTTGGTAAGTGGAAATTTTGGGAATTGTGAATAAAAGTAATTAGGACTCATGTACCGAAATGCTGTCCAATATATTTTGGAATCACCCTAGTATTATAGACTGGTTTCTAAAACTAGGATCCTGGTTCACGTGGTACAATTGTACCACGTGATCATTCTTTTTAGACACTTGACAGCAAAATATGCGCGAAAACACATCAAATGACGTCATAATGTCACTATTTAGTCACAGAATAACTATGAGTTAATATGAACTGACCATGATTTAAAACTTTGCAGTTCATCTTTGCAGTTCAACTTTGATTGGCATACCCCTGCAGAACAAGCTAGATGTACCTACTAGCGAATAACATGGTCTCAAACGAAACAACAGATTTGTCAGATTTTTAGAATAAAAACAAAATTGTATCTTATCCGCATGAAATTGCACTGTAAAGTAATTATGTAGATTAAATTCTCTAGCCTCCATCCCGCGTAATCTCCTCACTATTTTCCACCATCTACTTAATTAACAAGGTTATTTTGAGTGCTTCGCACTCAGATTAGTTCGAGAGGGAATTTTAACACGTCACTGGAATTTACTCAGAGAAATTAAAAACTTATTTATAGTACTTAATATAATTTTCGGTTTATTTTTGTATTCTATCAGCAATCAAGTTCTCATAGTGCTTGTTTAGTTTGGGACTAAAATACTTTATTTTCTTTTTATGTAGTATGTATTCTATCAGTAATCAAGTTAAACGTTAGTTTGCAACTAAATGAAAAAAAAAAAACTGTGTTGTGTGAAATGTCCATGAAAATTTTTTTATTTAAGTACTTGAGAATTTTTAAGGCTATGTCGAGAAGTGAGTTTCGTAAAACTTTAATCCTGTATTTTGAAATTACTTTCCTACTCAACACTTTGTTAGTACGGACCCGGATAAAAATAATTTATTTTTTCCTCTTTGTAAAAAATGCGAAATTTCCTCTTTGTAAAATTGAGCCATTCTCAATACCATATTTCCGTAGAGAGAAATATAGAACAAAGTGTCTGCTTTATCATGAAATAAATGCAAGGTAGGATCGCTACCATAGAAATTTTTAGTTTTCTATAGCAACAATAGCCTAGGCAACCGACGACCTACTTTTAAAATCCAGTTAATTACCAGTAAGTATACTTACTGTGAACAAGAGCGTCTTTGAATAATGCCAGTAATTTTCCAGCATCTTGTGAAGTAATCCAAGAATTATTACGTCAGTACGAAATAAACATTTTCAACAACCAACATAATGAGAGCTCAAGTATAGCGGAAATTGGGTGTTCAAACAGTTCAACTAATTAAGGCTTGTTATGAACAAAGCTTGAATTATTTTGTTAATGATGATGATCAGTTTTCAGTAGGTACCTACTTAATTAACTGTGTTTACGTTTGGAAACTAGAGAATCTAAATGAACCTACTTGCATACGATCTTTATCCAGCTGCAGGCAGTCACGTCTGCTTTTATTTATACGTAGCTACTTACCTATACGCAATGTCTGCATTGCAGTTGGAAGTCACCTAAACTTATAGAAATATTTGGCTCAACTCTGAAACCCAATTCTACTAAAAGTATATGAAATAAAGTTCTGATCTAGTCATAAAAAACATCAAAATAAGGTATTCTCATGATTCCTATCATAATTCAGTCGCATTTGCGCAGCTTTTGGACTTTTCAGTAAAATAAAAACATGCGCAATTTTAGAGAGCAATTTGTTTTCAATTCCCTCAGCAACACAATGCTTGTATGATCAGCAAAACTCTAATACCCACGTCACAAGGAATCCTCATGCGAGTTAAGACTGTGTCACGTCGTCTGAAGTAATCTTAAATTGCGTAATATCGTTTGACATTGCGTCTCTGCTTGTCACATGCGACATGTAGTCGTACCCGAGATCGTTGTGGATTTCCTTTTGATGTTGCGTCCCAAATGCTCAAAATTAAAACCAAAACGTTCGATGTTAAAGTAGACCTTGCTTGAAATAAATCCTTTGAAGAAATTGTGTAAAGCATATTATTATATTTTAGATGTGACAGTATGTAGGTACAGTCAAAGAGGATCATTATTTATCTGAGTACACTAATAAAAGCAATGAGTTCGTCTTCAGTGGACGTGCTCGGTGAGACAATGCTTTGTTATAGGCCGAGGTAACCACTTAACATTAGGTGGGCCATCGGCTTGTTTCATCATTTAGTTGTATAAAAAAAGGCAGTCAACTTATAATCAGTGTCGTTTGACTGATGATTAATCGTTATTTTAGCTCACTTTGATGAATTTTGATAAATTGCATACCTAGGTACCTAACTACCTACCTATCTACTAAGTAGTCTTTATTCAGCATTATTTAATCTGTCAAACCTTTCTAAGCATGAAAATTTTAGATCGGCACAGAAGTGATTTAGTCTACTCTTACGTCATTCTATTTTTATATCTGCGTAGGTATACTTGAAAGCATAAAAATAACATTTTGTGTTATTTGGGCAAGTTATATTCCACCACAGATTCCAGTTTAATATGCGCTCCCTGATTTTCACATTTTGACTAATCTACTTGTCAGTCTAGTCACTTCAAATCAGTATTCAGTGTAGAATGAGCTTTATCACGCTCAGATTAGTTAAATTTTAAATTGTACGTTGTGCATGTATTGTAAAATATTTGAAAGTTAAAACGATATGAAAAAAGCTGATGAAAGCTCTGCTAAACGAAGACCTGTTTTTATGAAATCTACACTTTATTCAAATGGTATTCGAAGTGATTGGAATACTATCGATATGCATGTTTTAACCTAAGTAGCGTCAATTAAATAGTCACATCTAATATGTACATTGATTTGGAACAATACACATCGTATTGATAGATGTTTTTGGCGAACAAACGTTTTAGAAATTCTGGCAAGTGTACAATACACCAATTCTTCAATACACCGATATCGTGAAAATATTCAGCTCAAGGATAACGTCATTTTATATTCCGTGTATGTACTTAGATTCCCGGGATTGCCTTGTCACGTCCAAGCACATCGCGCACGTTTTGTCATATTTTCTGTACATTCCGAAGAAAATTTCATTTTTCGTGTAACATTGGAATGGTTCTCATAAAGACTTATAAATAAGATAGGTTGGTATGATCACATGATCCGTCTATTCCTTTTCATGACATACCAACACATAAATAATATTATTTTTTAGGCTAAAGACATTTATTTTATGTACAAGATTCTGAAATAATCAGAAATCAGAAATATTTTTTCAGAAAACTAAAAAAGTAGGTTTAAAACTTGTGTTAGGACGACAAAATTACTAGGTACCTACAATTTTATGGTGAAGCAGTCCTTTTGTTAAAAAGTCTAGTAACTGTAAAAGTTTATTCACCAAAAGAACATTTTAACCCTTAACCATACAGAGGCTTGACAAAAAACGGTTCAGACGAAAGTCATGAGAGAACGTTAATTAAACTTTTCTTTAGGGTTTTATGTAGCAGTGTGAATTGCGCACTAAAAGCCGGTTTCGTTGCACTAACAAATATTTAGTGACACTACACGATACGATATAACGTAACTCAACTGTTGGAACTTTTGGGAGCCGGTGGGAAATTATTGTTTTGCATATTTCGTTGTTTATGAATTACTGCACTGGAAGAAAGATAAGTGGATACGAATGAGTACGTTTGTTTTTGGCTTAGTATACCTTCTCAGACTTTTTTCTATCCATTAGGTACTTTACTTAATCACTACTTGCAACAGTTGCCACTGAGAGGAGCCACTCTATTTTTTTAACATTAATAAAAACAACACCACTTTAATTTTATTTGAAAAAAGTATTGACTTTATTGTAATAGGTAAGCACAAGTACTTGATATAGTTTAAAATAAAACAGATAGAGTAAACATTACACAATAATCACTACAAATCTTTAAACAATGAAAAAAAAATAGATTGTCACTGTCTTATTCCTCCCCAGCACCAACATTGATACATCGTTGCACCTGGATCGTACACTCTTTGGCACGTACCTCCTCCTCTCATTCCTGTTTTACATCCTTGGTCACATTCTCCTTGACAAGCAGCTTTTCCAATATAATTATAGTATAATTTTCCATGCGGCGTTTCTTTATAAGCAAACGTTGTACATATTACGAGTACACAAATAATAATATAAATATTATACTTCATTTTGTGTATGAATGTTTTTAAACGAGATATCTTTGCACTAACTGCGTTACGTGTGCGTCTAAAGCCAAATGGTCAGTGGACAGCGACTGAGAAATGGTATTTTTTTTTATTACGTTATATATAACCTTTGACTTCCGATAACATTAGCACGACTACGATATTCCGATAGTTTTTAAAAACTTAGCCCAAGTTGTGGGTTATCAGTCGTGATGTTGATTTAATAACAAACAAATAGGTACCAAGTTTTGTGAATTACTGCACGGAACACTGAAAAGGGCTTCATTCCGGACCAACATAGTTTCGGATGAATACTATTAAAAACACCTTACAAATAGTACCGAAGACCGAGCTCAATGGCGCGTCTTGGGAGAGATCTACGTCCAGGGGACGAGTATAGGTTGATGATGATGACCTTACAAATAGTTCCGCTGGACACGATCACGTTCATAAGTAATTACCAAAACATCGAACTTTTTTTAGGGATATTACAAAAAAATCGTTTTATTACTGTGTTGATGAATTCAAGCCTAAACAGTTTGTTTAACTTTCTGTCTTCATCCGAGAAGTAATAAAGGCAGGGCCGCAGAGTTTTCGTTCTCAAACATACCTCGGCCTTTGCGAAGGCAAAGTTATAATGAGTTGCGATGCTGTTTGTTTAATAAACATGCCTTCGTGACTTGACAAAAATTATTAGTATAGGTAGAGTCGTTGACTTGCCGGTAACTTATGCAGTGCAATTAATATTAAATAATTTATAAGTTTAAAAAAACTAGAAAAACCCACTTCAATTCGACTACCGGCTTCATAATCAGATGATGATGATGATGATGATGGGGACATTTTATTGGGAATGTTCTAGTGTCGGTATACATCACTAAAATGTAACAGAAAAGCAAAAATACGCAATTTCGGGTTATTCCTGACTGATAACCAAGACTAGATAACTGGTAACCTCAGAGGAATTTTTTTCTCTCAGATAACCAGTTATCTCAGAAGTTGTTTTTTTCCTCGTAGATAACCACGGTTATCTGTTAGGAAAAAAAAATCCTCTCAGATGAATGACGGAGTTTTGAGATAACACACATGAAAAAAAACATACAACCGAATTGAGAACCTCCTCCTTTTTTAATTCGGTTAAAAACCGACACAGACTGTCAATAGAAAGTTAATTGTCTAATGTTTTATAGACAAACCCTTGACAAAGCAGACCAAGGGTTAATGAACCCTTTTAGAGTCAAACAGAACTGTCCCCATTCCATTGTCTTTATACGAGTAGTTACAGAAATCTTGTGCTAAGTCGCTTTTGTTGCCCATTTGTATTTATGGACATGTTACATCCAACGAGATGAATAAAAGATTGTCTTAGGATTTTAGGATATTTTCTAGTAGATTGCCGCTGAACTACTAAATATTTACTCAAGCGCGAAAATTCGGAATGTGTTTATTGCGCAGAAAGTGCTATAGGGGCCGATTTAAGGTGACGACAAAGTAGGATAATATCACTGAATGATTAATAGAACTGCGTAGTAATATTACACAGTGGAAAAATACACCAGTGACAAAAACAAAGTGATGCACTGATCAGTATCTGTTTAAAGGTATCTCTACATTGGCAGTCCGTTTGAAGATACCCTGGGGATGAAGTTAATGTAACTAGTTTCGCTGACTCTTTGTGTATCTTTGTTGCAAAGAAAGATTGTTTATGGATTAAACTCCGCAAGGAAAACAGCAATGCAGTCGTTACTGCAATAAAATGTGGAACTGTAAATTCCAATCATGAAAACTCGTTTTGATATTGCATCGTGATTTTCAGTTTAGTTTGAAAATTTCAACTAAATTGAATTTGACATTGAATGATTCGGTTATATTTGATGAGAGTGAATACATTTTATTTTATTGACTAAGAGAATTTGATGTGTTCGCTAGAGTTTAAAACTTTTTGGTGTTGCAAAATAATGAGTCCGTGATTGCATATTTACACCTTGTATTTCAGCGATAAAACGCTGCCAAATCTTGATCCAATGCATGAAATGACAACTGTCGTAAATGTTACTATTTTATTTCTCATTATGTCATTGTTGCACATTAAACTGCTACTGGCAAAGCTGCTAAAATGCCATTTATATGCTAAAAGTTTCTTGAATTAAAAATGGCAATATTGCAAGACATTATTGCCTTTCAAGTATATTTATTTCCCCAGAGCAATAATAGACTATTTAGACTATTTTATATGATGATATACAATTGCCACGTTTATGCAAGCGTAGTGTAGGACGCATGCCAGCGAGATGGGGTGACGATCTGCGAAATATAACTGACAGACACTGATGGATGAGAAGAGCCGAAGACCGAGTTCAATGGCGCAATGGACCAATATAGGTTGATGATTATGATGATACAATAGATAATTTTAAAATAGTTATACCATTTAAAAAGTTGGTTTAAGTACTACCGCGCCGGTCAGTTTTACTTCACCTTCAATGAGTAAAAGTTGAAGTACATAAACAAAGCGATCAGAGAGCTACAATAACATTAATCTTCAACTTAATCTAAACAGTGTAGTAGGGTTCTTTTGTTTAACTTGTCTCTTATCAGTACACGATTCCAGAAAACTTTGAGAGCGTTGGATTAAAATAGCAGAAATTTACAAAGTGTTTATCTTTCAAATTGTTGTAGTTTATTACAATACTTTATCTCGGGCTTATTTAACTTCAGAACATAAAATGGAAGTCAAAGGTTGGCTTTGTGTTACTTAATTATTTAAAATCTGACAGCGTTTCGCTAAAATATTTCGCTATGTGGGCGTATTTACTTGCCTCTGAATATACTCTCAGAGGAATATTAAAATTCTCTGTAAAGAACTAACTGCCTACCACCCTTATTAGTTTACCATTATAGAGTGAGTAAAAACATCCGAAAATAGGCTTTGATAGGCTTCTGAGGCTATAAATGGCCAGTTGTTTTCTGTAATAGAAATCTTAGTGAAATTGAAATCCTGTTTCTATTTTCATAAAACTAAAACCGTGTAGTTGAATGGCTTATTTACTCAAAAAAGTCACAGGTTTGCCCAAACGAAGTCTTCGAAACGCCACATTAATTTCACTGATTTGATTTGATTTGATTTGATTTCTGATTTCTTTTCATTAATTTTAATTTTACTGTCATTGACATTCAAATAGCACTTTTCACTATATGAAACTGTGCGTCTAGTTTATTGCTTTACGCCAACTCTGCGAAAAATATCGCCGTGCACATGAGAACCTGCACTTGGTGTTCATTGATCTAGAGAAGGCGTACGACCGAGTCCCCCAGAAAGTCCTGTGGTGGGCTTTGAAAGAAAAGGGAGTGCCAGGTAAGTATGTTAGGCTTGTGAATGCGATGTATGCAGGAGCACGAACGAACGTCCGGTCCGAAGCTGGCGTCACTGACGAGTTCAATGTGGCAGTAGGTTTGCACCAGGGATCGGCTTTAAGCCCTTATTTGTTCCTCCTCGTAATGGATGCTTTGACATTAGACATACAGGAGGAGGCACCCTGGTGCATGCTGTTCGCCGATGACATAGTTCTCGTCGGAGAGCAAGCAGTTGAGGTACAGAGCAGACTGGGAAAATGGCAAGAGAAATTGGAGAGAGTTGGCCTTAAGATCAGCCGCACTAAAACCGAACATTTGTTCTGCGACTTTGGTGGCTCCTCCAATTTCTCACCAATTGCCTTAGATGGTGTAACCCTACCAGTCTGCTCCGACTTTAAGTACCTTGGCTCGCTTCTCCAAAACGACGGTAATATTGACCGAGACGTTAACAATAGGATAAATGCGGGATGGATGAAGTGGCGACAGGTCTCAGGGACGATATGCGATCCGCGAATGCCCCTTAAGCTTAAGGGGAAAATTTACAAGACGGTAATTAGACCTGTCGCGATGTATGGATCAGAGTGTTGGGCAACGAAGAAGACGGATGAAAGGAGAGTGCATGCTACTGAGATGCGAATGTTAAGATGGATGTGTGGGGTAACGAGGTTAGATAAGATAAGGAATGAGTATATCAGGGGAAGTTTGAAAGTGGCGCCTGTTGTTGAAAAGGTGAAGAGTGCTAGATTAGCATGGTATGGACACGCAATGAGGAGGGATGAAAGTCATATCACGAAAAAAGTTATGAACATGAGTGTGACTGGGTACGCAGGTAGAGGAAGGCCGAAGAAGAAGTGGTTGGATTGTGTGAAAGAGGATATGAATGTGAGAGGAGTAGATTCTGAGTTGACGAATGATAGGAGCGAGTGGAAGAAAAAGACATGTTGTGCCGACCCCGCCTAGCGCGGGATAAGGGCAGGGAAATGATGATGAAACTGTGCGTCTAGTGAAAGTTTTTTATTTATACTTGAAAGTTGATAAAAAGCTTGCATGTATGGGAATGACGTAGTTTGGATGAGATTGACAGCTGCTATTAGGTATTGAATTATTCAACTCCAACTTCTTGGTTTAAGACTCGTTCTGGTCACGAACGATCAAATAATTCTTGAAAACGTATTCAATTTAGAAATAGTCCATAAAATAAATATTATCGTCGCTACGTAGAGTCGCACCGTTTTATAAGAGCTACAGAATATTTTTCGATATTCTCTTACAAATATTTCTTTTGACTGTAGAAATAGAGCCGCTCGCTTGTAAAATTCGTGCGAACTTGTAATGATCGCAGTCGCGATGTATTAAAACAATGACAGGCGTCAAAGCTCAGTCGGTAATAACTCTGCCTTCCGTGCTGTGGGTCGTGGGTTCGATCCCCACCAAGAACAAACATTTGTGCGTGCAAAACATAGATGTTTGTTCTATGTCTGGGTGTTAGTATGTATTATAAGTATGTATTTACAAAAAAAAAGTATATAACTATTCTATCAGCCATCTGGTTCCCATATTACAAGCATTGCTTAGTTTGGGACTAGAGGGTGTTGTGTGAAATGTCCCTGAATATTTATTTATTATTTATAATGCCTAACACTACACTCTCTTTTTTTTCTCATTGAGTAGAGTGACAAAGAACAACCAACTCACGATAGCCGAATGAATATCTTACTAAATAAATAAGCCTACGATCATCTGCATTAAACCTAGCCCATCATAAATTCACTTAGTTGCCTCAGGATCATAAACTTTTCAACAAGACAAACTTACAGTGTTACGATGCAAATTAGTTCCGTAACTTGTGGCCTGTTTTAAATCTTCCCTATTTTGCGCCAAGACGTGCCAGTTTAGTCCTGGTTGATCGTGAAATTGTTGAATTTATCAAGTATTTGTACCTAGATCATTATCTAAAGTTACTTATACACGGGCAATTGAAATTGCTTCTGGGCAATGTTTGTTAATTATGGTATTATTAGATATTTATTAGTTATGGTATGGTAGTGGTTTGTGTGTCATTTTATTCGCAGAAATCAGCATATAGAAGCAATTTTAATTTTAAAAATTGAATAAGATATACTTCTGCTAGATATTTGGTAGCTTTTGACTACAAGTTTGGCACAGAGTAGCAATACGATTAATAATAGCAATATTGTTAAAATTATTGAAACAAATACACTCCGAATTGCTCCACAAAATTTCATCATCTGATACCTGTTTTAATTTTATTATTTTGCACTAAGTATACATCCGCAGTTTCTAAAATTTCATATTAGGTGCACAAGGTATCACACCACGGAAAAGATTTTTATTATGCCTCCGTCACTGCCGTCATATTGAGTGACTCAACTGCGAGTTTTACTCAAAATCAATACACAACAGAAACTAAAACCACCTAAAACACAAAGAACTAATCAGAGACCAGCAATTTTATAGTCGCAGATCCGTCAGTGATATGAGCTGTCACGCGACGTCTTGCCGTAAAACTGAACCAATTTTTTGATACTGATCTTGTGTTTTCTTGTTCAATCTCTAGTTTCCAGTGCTACAACATTATTTAAAAAATCTGGTTACGCCAACAGCACGTTTGCGTGAATTTCATACTTATTTTAATTATTTTTGACGTTGTATGGTTAAAAATCCCTATAGGTACAAAAAGGTTGGTTTACCTCTCTGGTAATTCTATGCAATCTTATAATGGGGTTTCCCGCGCTGCATTTGTACTTTCGCGGGCACTCATCAGTGTGAACTTCTTACGAAACGTCAAGTTCATGCCATCGCATCGCGCGCCTATTGCAGTCTATTGTCTGGGTGCGAGTTTTTCCGTAATCTGCCTTCGCGCCGAGTGGATCGTTCTCGTGGTCTTCTCGTAGATCAGACCCTCGGCTCCCCGCGTTCTCCAGCTAAGTTAATGCTGTCGAGATCATACCGCATCGCGAGCGATAAATCATCGTTCCATCGCAAGGATTGCCATTGCTTTTAATCATACAAACTTCTCTGTGCTGTGACGGACATTTTGGATTGCAGTGCATTCGATATAGACCCCTTTGGACCCTATTGTTGGCGTTGCTGGTGAGTAAACCTTCCTACATACCTAGGGTTTTAGCTCTGCAGCGTCATAGGTCACCGCAATTTCTAGATTTCATTTTAACATTTGAACCAGCGCACCGCACCGTAACTTTTGGCGGCTAATTATTAGCTTTCTTTATCGCGTGTTGAAGGTTACGATCCATTTGGTCCTAACGAACCGGATAGTATTTGTCCTATAATCTATAAAAATCTAGAATTTTAATTACGTATAATTGCATATCGTTATAGGAAACTCGTCCTTATTGCGTTGTACGTAAGGTCCATATTGGTCTGCATTCTTTATCGCAGTCCCGTTACTTTTTGTGAATTTAAGTTATTAATTTACACTTTATATTTCTAAATCTTAACAAAGGTATATACGTTACTTATAACTACAGTGATTTGTGTCGTAAAATAAGTGTTTTCCTAGAACTACGCATCAAAATTCCATCATTGGATGTATTGCGGGTAGTTTCGTGGGAGTGGTTTCGCGGCATACACGTACGTTGTACGAATCCTTGGTACAAGGTCGAGCAAGTGTACACCGAGAAACGTGGTTGGGGTTCTCACAGTCACGTCGGTACATTGCGTTGGTTGGTCAACGTTTGTTGCATCCATTGAGGATTATACCTACCAACAGCGATTCTATTCTATGTCCCGGGATTGCATTTCTGACCGATCATTGATAACTTTTGTTAGGTATTTAGACTTATGAGAAGTTTTGTAGGTAATTGTAATCCTATTTCATCGCCTCGTATTGTACGAGAAATAAATCGCAATACAGTCCACACCGCATTCGAAGTACTTAATCGCATTGAATTCTTTATAGAATTTAATTTTGTCTTTAGGTAGGTAACTTTGTTAACTACCACCGCACCTACATTTGCGCTACGGTTGTGAGATCGGATAAGTTAGTTCCGTATCTACACCTACGTTAGTGTTAGGGTTCCGCATGGTTGGATATTATTTCCATACCTATAAAAACATTGTGTTTTGTCATAATTACCTTTCTTGCGAATTACACCTATAAGTTAGTTAGGTTTCGTATGGTCTACGGGAAAGTACAGTTACTTTTATATCCGTACCGTAGGTACTGACTCTGTAATTCGCACCGCATCGCATCGCATCGCATCGCATCCTTTGCATACCTATACATAATAGTTGTTTGGTTGTATTGGGGTTTGTAAGTGGCCATAGAAGTTTTCGTTAGGTATAAGTTATTTACCTACGGAAAGTGGTTCCGTTCTTACAAATTATACCTACTGTAGGTTTTATTGTCTTGCCTTCGCTAAGTTGTTGTGATAGGTACCGCAAGGTCGGGAAAATAATCCTGTACCTACTTTTGTCATATTGTCATCATATCTTTGTTGCTCCTTTTGTTGCGCGTTCCGTTAGGGTTCCGCACGAAAATAGGTAGTCGCGTGGACGGAAAATTGGTTCCGTACACAATTTATTTAGAATTTAATTTATTTTAAATTATATTTCTTCTTACGCATCGAGTATCTAATTTGGTACTAGGGTTCCGTCATCGGATATATAAGTGGGTTCCGAATCAATAATTTTGTATAAAGATTTTTATTTGTTAAAAAATACTTATCATTTAAAATGGAGGATTTTCAAAATAAACTAAAGTTATATGAAGGCAAACGCGCCGCTTATTTTGCTCGCATACAAAAATTATATGATTTGATCCCCAACTTAGATAATGAAAAATTGCGGAACACTTTTATTGCACAAGCTAAAACAATAGATATCATTCGTAATGAGTACATCTCTACGATTGATAATATAAATATTCTTTCAATGAAACTTAACCCCAAGTACGAGGTTAATTATGAATCACTGTCTGCTTTTGACGATCTTTCGTGCGAAATCAAACATGCTTTGAGTTCCTTAGCCACAACCGCAAAAAATGATTTTTCAGATACTTCGACAAATAAGTCAGGTACCCCGCATATTAAAATACCTCGCATTGAACTACCTACCTTTGATGGTGACATTCAGAACTTCCCGTTCTTTTATGAAACATTCAAACGGGTTATTCACACAAATCCCGATCTGACGGATTCGGACCGCATCCATTACTTGTTAGGTCACCTCAAAGGCAAGGCGAAAGGCGTGGCAGCCGGGATTGTGCCCGCTGCAGAAAACTATCGTGTTATTTGGAATGCGCTTATCGCTAAATACCAAGACACGCGCGCGCTAGCCGTAAACTATTTGAATCAGCTGTTTTCTTTGAAGTCAGCTGGTTCTTCGCCCGCTAATGTTGAAAAAGTGTTTGATAAATATACCGCAATTGTTGCTGGACTCAAGCAATTAAAAATAGATAATATGTCTGATTTTATATTTATGTACACGGGTCTTAAGTTAATAGATTCTGACATTGCAAAACATTACGAAATGTCGCTTCGCAATATGAAAGATCCTCAAAGCGTGGACTATGATTATTTCGTTAAGTTCGTTCGTGAACAAGTAAAGATATTGTATCGCACCGCGCCGCAGCGGCCTGAGCGGTCGACTGCTGGCACTAGCGCTAATAGTGCGCCTTTCGCCGCGCCCTCTAGGGTCTCGCAGGTGTACGTAGCTACGTCACCTAAATGTTCGCTATGTCAGTCGACGCATCCCAACTTATATAAATGTGGTGTCTTTTTGAAATTAAACGCGACTGATAAATATAAACATGTAAAAGACAATCGTATGTGCGGTAATTGCCTTAGTAGTCAACACACTGTGTCTAAATGTCAATCCACGACAACCTGCAAAACATGCAATGGTAAACACCATTCCCTTTTACATTTTGATCAACCGCTGCCGCCACAAACGACAGAAACGCCATCAGATGACGCCGCGCCGGCTGCCAGTACTGAAGAGAAGCCCCCTGATGAGGAACATGTTTCTTTTTGTACTCATTCAGCTATGGTTCAAAACAGTACTCGCACCACTGAAGTTTTAGCTACTGCGAAAGTGTTAGTAGTAGGTAAAAAAGGGAAAGATGTTGTCGTTCGCTGTCTTCTGGACCCAGGTTCTCAGAAGAACTATATTACCACTCGATGTTGCCGTATGTTAGGGCTACCTATTCGTGACGATTCTATAGTCACTGTTAAAGGTATCGGTGGTACTTCTCAGTCGGTTCGTGGTTCCGTTGACTTCACCTTTAGCTCGCGCCTTCGTGCGCAACCTAAGTACACCATAGATGCACTAGTGCTCGATGAGATAACAGGACAGCTTCCATTGTGCTCGATAGATGTCGCTGATCTCAATCATATCGACTCGCATTTATTCGCTGATGATACTTGGGCTGTGCCTGGAAATATTGACATTCTGTTAGGAGTCAAACTGTTTGCTAAGTTATTGCAACCCAGTAAGATTACCTCCACAGCTGGATGTCCAGACGCATTAGAGACTGTGTTAGGCTATATATTCATGGGAGAAGCACCTGTCTTAAATCTTCCTACCGCTACGTTGTCATTCTTCGCGACGTCCTCTTCTAACAGCTGTGACTTGTGCACAGCCGGGGAAACAAAAGAAGTTGTTGCTTCTTATATAACTAGTGTAGACGATAAGCACTGTGAGCAGTCTTATTGTTCCTCCACCCCCCGCTCCTCCCCTGGCACGGGTGTCGTTGCTTTGCCGCTGAAGACGGACGTCTCTGCATCAGAAATTATTTCTGAAACCGCACCTCGTAGGTTTCTTAGCCTCGAGTGTAAATTAAAACCGCATTCTTACTTCATACTTCTTTATAGTGAAGTCATTAAAGATATTCTGAAAAATAATCTTACGTCCCTGCTGGAAGGAGTTCTTCCAGATGAAATCGCATTTTATAACCCGCATTCTGCCTATCGCATGGACGAGACACCCACTAAGTTACGCGTGGTTCTCAACTCTAATGCGAAGACAGTCGACTGTTCCAGTAATATCGCTGTGTCACTGGCAAAGTCAAAACTCGCACCTTTTAAGGTTTTTCCGCTTGCTTGTCAAGATATTTACACCGCACTCCTTTTATCAAATGTGATAAACCGAGTTTTCGCTCTCTACTCTGCTCGATACGCCATTGAGGCTATCGGAGCTTTTTCGGATTCAACTGTATTTTTGAGTTGGATTCTCGCATCGCCGCATCGCTGGCTCACTCAAGTGGCCAATCGCATCGCTAAGATTCAAGAAATCTTATCGGTAGAGCACTTCATTCCGCAAGATACGCCGGAAATGTTTGCTGCTCTTCCTTCAGTAACTGCTGGTTCTGTTATAGATTCCAGTCTTTTGACAGAAATAATTCTGTACAATCGCACCAAAAGGTTTTCTTTTTGGATTCTGTCCGCGCGACGTATTATTCGTCACACAAAATGTTATAGCATTATTTGCTCCCGCGCTCCGTATTCGTCGGAACCTACCGCTCTAACTCCTTCGCATTTTCATAATACGAAACCGCTGTTGTTTCTACCCGCTCGCGAAGCTGCTGAAATGCGTTCACACCGTCTTTTGCGACATGAATCACCTGAGCAACTTGTCCAGTCTTTCTGGAAGCGGTGTTGCAATGAGCACACCCTTCAATCAAGACTAAATTGGAACACTCCTTCTAACCCAGTACGTGTTGGTATGGTTGTAGTTTCCATGCAGGATAATATCGTGCCCTTGCATTGGCCGTTAGGTTTAATTACTGAAATCTTTCCGGACAAGAAAGGGATCTGTAGAGTCGCTTCTGTTAAAGTGCAAGGTGGAATGCTTCAGAGCAGACCGATTGTAAAACTGTGCCCTCTTCCAACTCAGTAAATAATGACTAATATTGTCTTAGTTTACTTAGGTTAGGGTTAGCAGTTTATTATTTAGCATAATTTCTTATATAAAAATAACTTAGCATAATTGATTTGTTTTGTTTTATCGCTTATATGGTAGAGTTTCGCGACGATATGCAATTATTATATTTTCGCTTTCTTTGTGTTTTGAAAGTAGGATCTTTCAAGCCGGGGAAAATGGTTACGCCAACAGCACGTTTGCGTGAATTTCATACTTATTTTAATTATTTTTGACGTTGTATGGTTAAAAATCCCTATAGGTACAAAAAGGTTGGTTTACCTCTCTGGTAATTCTATGCAATCTTATAATGGGGTTTCCCGCGCTGCATTTGTACTTTCGCGGGCACTCATCAGTGTGAACTTCTTACGAAACGTCAAGTTCATGCCATCGCATCGCGCGCCTATTGCAGTCTATTGTCTGGGTGCGAGTTTTTCCGTAATCTGCCTTCGCGCCGAGTGGATCGTTCTCGTGGTCTTCTCGTAGATCAGACCCTCGGCTCCCCGCGTTCTCCAGCTAAGTTAATGCTGTCGAGATCATACCGCATCGCGAGCGATAAATCATCGTTCCATCGCAAGGATTGCCATTGCTTTTAATCATACAAACTTCTCTGTGCTGTGACGGACATTTTGGATTGCAGTGCATTCGATATAGACCCCTTTGGACCCTATTGTTGGCGTTGCTGGTGAGTAAACCTTCCTACATACCTAGGGTTTTAGCTCTGCAGCGTCATAGGTCACCGCAATTTCTAGATTTCATTTTAACATTTGAACCAGCGCACCGCACCGTAACTTTTGGCGGCTAATTATTAGCTTTCATTATCGCGTGCTGAAGGTTATGATCCAAAATCCAAAAGTCATTATTTTACCGCTTGTTCGAATAAACCCTTGGGTCAATCTTGAAGACGATGGTTATGTATATTCTAAGGTGTGGTATCATCCATAGAATATAAGGTATGTATATTCTATGGATGATTTTTGATAAGCAAACAAAAATCACCAACAAAAAGAAATGCAATGAGCAATTTGTGGGTATTCTGCTAAGAAATGCAATTGGGCTTTTGCTGGGCTATTTCCAAAACTGCAGAAAAAAAGGAAAATCTGCAGTTTTAATTTATAAGTAGTTTTTCACTATAATTTGGCGAAAAAACGTCAGCAAACGTTAGAATCAGAATGCTTCGTTTACGTTCCTGGGTAACCATTGGGTGACTCATAAAACATTTTTATTGACAATATGAAACTTATTTTTATGGTCTGTTTATACGACTGCTTTGAAAAATAGGTCGTATTAGCGGATGTCGGTGGTTATTGATTTTGTATTTTATTTATTTGCAGAGAGATTTGCTTAAGTTACATGGTGGACTTTTAGGAAAAAAGTATATCAGGCTTACTGATGGACCGGTCAGTGGTTTCGATAAGAATAGCAAGCGAGCGAAGCGTCTGAGTTTCGAGATTGGCCAAAAATGCTTTTGTCCGGCTGTCTGTCTGTCTGTCTGTCAGTAATCGCCTACAGGTCGCATTTATCAACCGATTTGGTCGAAGATCGGTACACAAGTTCCTTGATTTATTAAAAATTGTTTATCGACCGCGATTTTTGATTGGGGGGAAAATAGGGGAGAAAAAAGGAAAGTTTGCTGTAGCGTTATTTATCGACGGATTTCAATAAAATTTGAGAAGCACACGAAAAACTTCATTCTACACAAGATGGTGTAAAAATATTTCCAAAAAAAGGGAGTGGAAAGGGGAAAAAAGGGAAAATTATTTTTTTAATTTTTTTCCTGAAAATTTACTTCTACCAATATCAATAAGACTACAAAGTCCTCTCCGCCTTCACAAGACAAACCCGTAGACACTAGATTCGACGTCTTAGGACCAAGGGAACGCTAGTAATCGCTAAAACTTATACCCCTATTTTGTTCAAAAGTCTACATAGGTAGGGCCTATTGGAACATTCCAGCTCCTGAAATTCGATTTAGCCAGGGAAATTGCATGGTTATTGTTCAGTGGTTATAAAGGCTTGCGAGGTCTATGTTCTCATAGGACGACTAGTTTATTTAGCGACAATGAAACATTACTTACCTGAGTAAATATTATCAAGACTCAGTTTCAATATTGACTACTTACTACCGCTGATTAGTGACTTAAAATAGTGAATATTTACCTACTATCTATTCAGTGTAATATTATACCAATCACTGAAATATATTATGGACTGCTATTTACTGAAGCTCTTCATATTTCATTAAGCAAACATCACTTTTTAAACAGAGTAAAATATCTCATTCATAAAATTTATTTTAATTTTGTGAATGACATCCCTATAAAAACCTAATGATATTTTTACTACATTTTTTAAGAGAATTAACCCTCATCACGCAAAATAAATAGACTTGAAAGCAGACTATCTACTCACTCACTTTTTGAACTTTACTCTAAGGTTATTGTTTGTAGGCAAGTCTCCTTTGATCTCTATTCGTAAGCTATAGGCGCTCGAGGAGTAGTGAACCGAATCGTGTCAATAGCCTTCTAAGGCACCCTAGTGATACTCGATAGGCATTGAGCTTGCCCGTCATATGGTAGCAACGTTTGTGTTTTCAGTTGTTTCTTCGGAAAAGTTTTGCAATTTTGCGGCTAAGTTCCACGCATGTTCATATTATTAGCTTAGCGTATTTTTTTCCGGCTGACTTGTTTTATGCGTGGCTTTTTACGGTTTTATCAAATTATCTTTACATTCATTACTTTTAGAATGTAATAGGTATTTTATTATGCCACAACAAATTGTTATGGGTGCTTACTACTAAATCTAATGTAAAAAAACCTATGAATTTTCAAGTTGAATATTATCCAAATATACGTGAAGCAGGTTGTACGGCGAAGCTTTCATACGGTGAAGCTTAGTTAACTCCACACGCATTGTTCAATTCTTTCTTATGGATAAGGCTGACTAAGTGACTAGGCTCAAAGGATATACTCAACCAGCTTATTCGATCTTAATAATATTTCAAGCGCTACCAGTCTCATGAGTAGGGGGAGAAAATTGTGTATTACTGCATAGATTCAAGAGTGTATTTTCTTTAATTTGAACAAATCCTGGTAACTGAAATAAGTACCGTAAATAAAGATTACACATGACTACACATACACGTCCCATAGACACACTTCAAAGAATAGACGTCAGAACAAGAGGCGACACATCGACCGACATAGCGGGCGCACAATACAATTCTCTTACAGACGCTTTTGTACAACACATCGTCCCTTTCAGGTCAGTCCCAGTAATATGTTTAACAAAATAATGCAAACGACTTTGTTTGTAAAAACGGTACCTATGTTGAAATATATATTTTAATAGGGTTAAATACATAGTAAATACCCAAACCAAAGGTGCATGCCGCTGTGTGTGTTTGGCTTTAACTCGAAATGCTTCATGTTCTGTATAGGGCTTAGCAGTTGTATGTGTGAAGTAATTTATAAATAAAAACAGACGGTAGACGACTTTTAGTTTATAAAAAAAGCTTAAAAAGTATTAGGCACATGACTCAACCACTATGAAAAATTATTATTTTTTTATGCATTATATTCAGCATTTTTATGATGAAAATAAAAGCTTGAATTTCGATTTTTAAACTTACAATTCGCAGATATTTTACTGCGCTCATTAAAATTGAAATGTTGAAAATGAATTGAAAATATATATAAATTAACGTTGTTTCTTTTTGTTTCAGATGTGATGCCAAAAGTTCAACCTACTAAAAAGCCCAAAAGGCCTTTTGACAAAAAATGTCGCATAAAAACTTCTTTGTAAGCCAAATGATGCGGCCTCCAAAGAGTTTCGAGTAAAAATTTGAAAAAGAAGATTGAAGATGTCGGTAAACGCCAGTGTTGGATGAATAAAAAAGGAAAAATGGCCAGCAAAGGTTTTGGCGGCGGGGCGATTGGTGTTTTCCTTGCTGTGGCTTTTAGCATCACATGCCCGGAATATGGTAAGTGCTACATTATGTTCCACCATTACTTCATCAGTGAAACGCACCGTATATTGTGGTGGTATGCATAAATTTTCAGTTTAAAATACATATTAAACTAATTTTATGTAGGTTGGTAATAAATTATTTGCCAAATTTGATGGAAATTTTTCGAATCTGACAGCTTAGAAGCAAAGCCGGTAAAACTCAGGTACCTAAAATTATTAAGTAACTCTTTACCCACATAATATACATTGTTCTGCCATTGATTTTAAAAAATCTAGAACCCAATTGAATATTTTTGACCAAACGTCCAGCGTCGAAATTCTACAACCTTTAAAAGCTGCACAAACTTAATATTGCACTGCACAACTCACCCACGTCGTCCGTTCACAAAGACCTGCCTCGCAAAATTATCGTGTTAAATTCAAAATGTCAGGTTTCCTCACGACCTCGAGCGAGGTTATACCCAGTTAGCTCGATTACCGCTACAAAACAAAGATGATTGGGTAATTGTTCAGTGGCTTGTTCCGAAACAATTTTTTTTAATGGTAAAATTTTTATTTTCAAATTAAATAATGTATAATTTCTTGCTTTTACGTAGCACGTTATTTATTTTAGTAACAACGTAAAAAAATAAAATAAATACAGTGACTGACGGGTACCAGGCTGTCTTCAAACAACATTATATCTGCCCTCAGATAAAGATCAGATCTCTGATCAGATAAAAAACAAACAAATTAACTATGAGGGAGATGTCAATGTAAGCTGCGAACACATAAATTGGCTTTACAAATCATATTCAATTTTAACGCTTGCTTATAAATTTATTAAAAAAAAAAAGCCACGGTTACCGCATTATAAAAAAAACTTGTTTGTGTTACACATTCTGTGACAATTTGCTCTTTTGTGTCGGTATCCGCCCCTGCGTACTTTGTTGGCAATAAATACACTATTGAATAAAATATTAAACTATTTGACCGCCCGGCCGCGCCGACTTTAGATCCAACCTGCTATCGATTTTCTGTTCCCTCCAGCTCAGAATATAGAACTTTTCTTCGCAGAACGTTTTTAAGCATTTAAATAATTATTTACGTTCATTTATTTAGTTTTAAAATTCCAGTAATATTGTTCTAGCGGTAGAAATACCATTTGTATGAAAAAATCTTTTTATAAACAAATTATACGATGCGTGTGGAACAAAGTACCAATCTCATGTTATGTCAACATCATTTATTTTGTTACCTACTAGAGTTACTCAGATATTCCATGACTCGAGGTTAAAAAAATTGTAAAGACAATAACCGCTTGGATAAGATGGGATCTACCGTAATATCTTTCTAAGAAACTGTAGCTAGCGTAGCGAGTCTACTATGGTTCGTTTGATACTTTTGAAGCTCGAGAAGTAATCCCTGTTCGTTCCAAATACCTAACTTAGACCTTTTTTATTGAACGTGGATAAAGTGTGTATACTCGCACGTGTACCGGATTAGCTTTCTTTGCACACTCAGTAAAAGACCCTTTTGAGTTTAATGTGTTATCGATGGCATTTTTTTAATGTGTTCGGGATCAAAGAAGATCCGAATTCGTGCGGCTTACTGAAAAAAAAAACATTTCTTTTATTTCGAGCTTGTAAATAACTAAGTGTATATAAATGTATGTTCGTAAGACCGTCTGACTTTGGTGACGGTATTTTAAGGACGCTCTAAGGCCTACTTGGCGGTTTAACGTGAATTCGTAACGCACCTAATTAGCATGGATTAAAGTAGGTAAGTGTAGATCTTGTGCGGGTATTTAGTATCCTGCCTCAAGGGATAAGTTTGTGTCTTGAGTAACTTCAAGACGTAATACTCAACCAGATTAGGTTGTTTCAAAGAAAATACACAGTATGAATAGATATAGACATCAAAATGTAGGCAGATACCTTTTTAATTTATGACAGTTTTACATAAACTCATTAGACTTGAGTGAAATACTATGTAGATAGGTACTTTCAACGAAAAATTTAAGCTCCTTGAGTTTATGTTTTATTTATACACAACAAAAAACCTCATTTATGCAACACTTTGAGCAGAGAACCCTTCAGCAGATTTAAGAAATTATTTTCCATCCAATGAACTCTATCTCGGGTTGTTAAAACAGAGTGCAGACTATTTGAAGAACTCTAAAGTAAAACTGTCACGTCTCATCTAAAATAATGAGTGCAATATTTTTTCGGAGCCACTCGCCTGTTTATATAAATTAGTTTTTACTTTAACATTTTTTAAACTAAAAGAATAACACCCTTTATAAACAGTGTCTCAAATTATTTCAACCAGCATTTGCCTAGCGAAGCACCGGAATCTGCCTTAGAGAAGCTCCCACATCTTTTACGAATTCGAAGGTAAAAATTTACCAAATAATAGAATAGAGTCTGTATCAAAGATTTTTTATGTATTTCGTAATGCAAATACACTAAAGTTTGGCCTATGTCAGACCCTGGACTCTTACTGTGATGATGATGAAAGTTTGAAATTAAATCTACTTAAAACTAGAACAACTTTAATCACGCTACTTAAAATGAGTTGAAACTTTTCAAATTTTGTTCGTATATTAATTTTAGATAATTGTCGGGACAGCAAGAAATTTTAAAGTTCTGGATTTAATTGCCGCAATAGGATAAATTTGAATTGGAAATAATGAACAGGTCAGTAGAACAACTGTAAACAAATGCATAGTTTTGCAAGAAAATAACTTATCCCTTCTTATTCACCTGTCATTTTAGCGCAGCATTAAAAATGCTCTTTCATTGGGCGGTTTTCCACTTGCCAGCACGACGCGGCAACGGCAACGGCACGGCTGCCGGGGAAGATGAAATGTATGAAAATGTATGACTCGTTTTTGAGTGTGTGAAAAAAGCCCATTGTCGCGTGCATGGTTGCATGACAACGAAAAGAGATGAAAATACATTTAGCAGCCATTTTAGTTAACACAGCTACTCGTCTACTGTGTCAGAATCAGAGCGTATGCAGCGTACAAGGCGTCGTCGGTATTTACAATTCATATGCGCAGATATGTCGATCCAGTGCATGCTGTACCATAAAAAATTAATACTTAGAAAGCAACAAATCTTTTCACTTCGTACGCTCCGATTCCAATGCAGTGGACGCTTAGCTTTAGAAAACCAATATGAATTTACCCCTAAATATTTACCCTCTTGTAAGTTTGGAATAGTTACACCGTGTTATATCTTTGCAACAAGCAGTTTCGGATTTGATTGAAAGAGAAAACCCGGTGTAGCTACAAATATTCGAAGCTCATATCGAATTTATTGGTAACAACCTGCACGTGGCCAAAGTAATGAACAAGAAAAAAGATCGACGAGAATAGTTTCAGGGTGCGTTGATCCGAAGCAAAGCTGTCCTATTTTTGGCACATCGCCTGTCAAATCGTTGGGCAATATTGACGGAAGGTAAAACCTTTTATGACTTTGAAGTTACGTTTTGCTCAAAACGTACGATTGGGTTGTAAATCTGTCTAGTGTTTTGACGTGTTGGCAGCTCTATTCAGTTTGGGTTTCGCTTTGGGTCTAAACGAATCCAGGTTATATAACTGACTGTATATGAAAAATGTTTTGACCGTAACATTTTTTATACAACTGAATAATGGATGAAGCCGATGCCCCGCCTGATGTTAAGCGGTAACTTGCCTTGCCTCACTGAACACGTCTACTGAAGACGTGGCCTATGATGCATTGCACTGCGCCCATCATGTTATTTTTGTCCAATCTGTCGCTTAGGGTGACAGATTTGGGTGACAGAAGGGAATAATCCAACATAATTATACTTTTACTTAAAAAAAATGAGAGAAAAATATAGTATTTTAAAGATTTTACATTCCATCAAGTATCGAGAGTAAAACCAAACCAAAAATGTAGTTACTATACAAAAACTGGCAGTACACCGACTGGCGCGATATACCCCCATTCAATCTGTATCTGAAAACAAAATTAAACCTCAATATTGAACGCCAAAACACAACTTGGCTCTGATTGAAGAAAAACAAAAACGTAACTCACCTATTGAAGATAAACATAGAATGTAGGCCGAGTAAACCCTATTACAATCGCCTTGGATTGCGTTAACAAAAACCCGATCGAACCTCCTGTTGTATATTCTGTCCTTTTCACCCACACTCGGTTCTATCTACGTGCGAAAGAGACCGACTGAGTTATTTAACTACAATGTACGTACTCAAACACTTAACCGTGATAGCTAGAAATTCGTTTAGTTATCACTTTGCGTGATGAAAGCATTCATTTCTCTATTAAGTGGTACTGTGTTTGTAAATCTGTGGAAATGGAAGTCTTTGTGAACTGTGTTTTAATTTACAAAGTCTGTTTAACTGGAATGGTTTTATGTGCAGATACAATTAGTATTTTGGCAAACAGTGCGTTTTTTTTATAAACAAGAATACACCTCTACTTAAAAATTTTGTTGTTTGTCGCTTTGATTCACAGTAGATGAATGTGTACGGGGCCTAATTCTCACTTTGACAGAGATTTTACTCTAATAGGGATGACGTCAAAATGAAATTGAAAACTCGTTTAACTAGTGGGTGAAACGAGTTTTTGGCTGAGATAAGAAGTTATCCCTATTAGAGTAAAATATCTGCCGAAGTGAGAATAAGGCCCCAGACGTAGAGTATATATGTGTAAAAATTGTTAAGGCTTTCAGTGAAATTAAGAGACACGTCCAAGTGTTGAGTTTTTCAGTACCATGCTAACATTTGGTATAAATAAGATTTCATAACATACGAGGATCCTACAGAGATTTTATGTACTACAGAAGATATCATATTATAACCCTATTTTAATCCATTTGTAGTTAATTTACACTAATTCCTCGTTTAAACGCTTAAAACTCATTAGTTGCTTTCTATAGCAAAGCGCTTCAAGCGATACCAATCCTTAGTACGTTGGAAATAAGATCGAAATTAGTTAGATCTGGTTTAATTACTTTGCCTGCATAATACTATTTTGTTGGCAGTAAAGTTTTTCGCTGTAAAAGTAGTATAATATTTTGTTAAACAACTTTCAATAACAATTTTAGTAAAGCTAATATATAATAATTTTTTCCGCAAAAAAATACACTTTTAATTTTGTGCGTAACTATGTGTTTTTACGACTAATACAGAATTTGTGTTTTTTATATCTGGTCATTTCAAACAGCGCCATCTAATCCTAAATTAAACAGACATTTACCTTGACACTACCATTGTGATTTATCTTGTAATTTCACATGGCCTGTCGAGCTTCGTCTAGGTGAGGCCCGATTAGATAATGTCCTTGTGCGACGCCTTTTGTTAGGACTTGAGGTATGCAATACTACCTTAGCTATAAACATTTACTTGTTTTATTTATAAAGTTCTTAGGTGTATAATTTATAAGTTAAAAAACTGGAAAAACCGACTTCAATTCGACTACCAGCTTCATCATTAGATGATGATGATGACAGTTCATTGGGAATGTTCTAGTCACTATAAACACCACATAAAAGTCACAGGAAAGCAAAATACGCAATTTCGTGCACGTGGTTGGTGTTGATTCTTTAGAGGAACTACTGGTGGGTTTTTGCTTTTCTCCAATTAAATGCGGTTTGAATGTACAAACTGGGTTTATTGACAAATTTAGAAAAATGTAAAAATTTAGGTGTGCACCACAAAGGGTCATCGTTGCTAGCAGTAAAATGGTAGGCGCTACGCCGCATCTTGGCATATTGCATCGTTGCTAGCAGTAAAATGGTAGGCGCTACGCCGCAATTTGGCATATTTTTCAGTTATTTCTATTTATAACCCAAACTACTGAACCGATTTTGATGAAAATTAAATGGGACCAATCTGAAAGTATATCCTTTCAGATAAAAAAAGAATTTTTTAAATCGGTTCATAAATGACGGAGTTCTGAGGTAACAAACATTAAAAAAAAAAAAAAAAAAAAAAAAACATACAACCGAATTGAGAACCTCCTCCTTTTTTGAAGTCGGTTAAAAATGAACTGCCAGTTATTTTTCCTGTTTATACTCTCACAACGGATCTTTGTCCCTCTGAAGTCTCTGCGCAGAATTTTTCCGTGCAACAGTAGGTACATGCGCAATCGTTTGTTGCGCCTAACTTAAGAGAGATATTAATAAAGATCTGTTGTGCGTACATTTCAATGAAAATAGTCGAAGGTTTTATGTATAGAAAAAACCAACAGCTTGACTCCACGCACGACAAACCAAAAACCAGGACCCGAAATAAATGAATGAATGAATGAAAGGAATTCCCAAGCACAGTGGTTTTATAGGTTATTTATCAATAACCCCAAAAAGGATGAAGGCTGCCTATCACAACGTCTGAATTTATTTCTAGTGGAGACCGATGAGTTCCAGTGTAAGTATGAGCAAAAATATCCATTACTCTGTAGCAAAAAAATTGCATTTCATGAAAATTAGTCTAACAATTTGCCTAACCGCATATTAAGAGAACTTGGCTGTACACGAACGTTCCTTACTTATTAGTGACATGACCAACTAAGTAGGTCACAAATACTATGCCAACTTGCAAACTTAAGCAATTTTAGTTTAAGCAACTCCTTTGTGCTTTGCGGAAGTTATGAGCGTAGATTCGCAATGCAACAGAAATTAACAGTGAATGTAATAGATAGTTTGCATTATTAAGTTTCTTCGGTTTGATGTAAATTAAAAAGTATCCAACAGAAGAGAAAAGGCTTAACGGCATATTAAATTGATGATTGTATATTTTAGACATCGCTATTGCAACCAACATAATAAAATAAATAAACATATTATATACTTAACTGTCTGTCTGAAATTGTGACACATAAGTGGTGAAAGATAACAAATATATCTTTCTTATCAATATATCTTTGCAAATAACTACATCATACTTTTAGCGCATGCTACGCCGTAGAGCCAGTGAGTGGTCTACGGCGTAGTGCTATGAATGTGTAGAGCTTTTATCTCTCTCACTCAGTAGTAGTTTTATTTGCTTAGTACAGTGCTTCGTACGCTACATTTGCCTAAAAGTTCTCTTTTGTACGTCTTGGTAATCCGTAGTTGATGTTGTCATATTTACTGTGAAGAAGCAAACATCTCGCAAGCCTAAATTACTTTTGAAAACAAAATAAAGGAGTCGTATAAGTACTTATACAATTTTAACTGTTATCTTTCAGAGCATGTAAGCTTAGTAACGCCTCGTGGTTTTGTATGGTCCACTTATAAATGACTTCATAAAAAAGTCACATTTTGCTAAACACTGTAAGCTTTACACTAAATATATTTTCTAACAGAATAACTGGCCTGTCTTTCAGTATAGTCCTTTATTCAACAAAACAAATAGTACGAGTTGTGTACCCAAGCTTGAAAATGAAACGTTTTCAGCTCTCGAGTGCCAAGAGAAAATAAGAATTCATGATGTGTTTGCATTATACATAATACGCACACAAATCTAAAATTTTATTTACCAGGCGTAATGATGAAACCATTGCGCATTTTCATAAAATTATTATTCATGAGTTCACAAAATGTGTTCAGCCGAATATTGACACGAAAAGCTAGGTATATTAACGCTACAATACATAATTATTATAATAGTCTTTCTTTCTATGTTTTTTTTTTATTTTAATGAAAAACTTGATTAATGTTTCGGAACAATGCTACCTTTTTATCCGAATTACCATTGTGTCATAATATAATTCAGTCAATCCTTGACTTTGTCTGGCGGCAGAGTACTCAGAATGCTGCCAGTACTACCGTGATTATTATTGGCAGCATTCTGGGTACTCTGCTACCAAAGAAAAGGGAACGCGTGGTCTGGCCACTTTTTTTTCGAACCTGATGATGCTGCAAATTCTAGGTCTAAATTGATGTGTCGGAAAAATGAGACGACACAAAATTTTAGACGCAGGTAGCGTGTAAAACCCGTTTTTTAGGGTACAGTGTATGTATAAAAAAACCACTTTAGAAAAAGTAAATGGGATCTTCCGACTATGCTGTTTGAATTATTGCATCAAAAACATTATAAAACGAAGTTGGTGTTGCGGATTTCTTTTTATATTTTTGAATGTAAATATTGTTTTAAATCAAGATGTACATTTTTAGATAATCACCAGCGCCAGCGGTGCCGAACAGAGGTCGAGCAGTAGACTCTTGCAGTAGAGGTTAGCTGCAGTGATTTCCTACAGTTTTATAGTGACTTTTACAGGCTGAACGTTATAGTTTAGGTATTTTTCCATTGTTACGCGTCAGGTCAGTCAGTTGGAACAGCCGTGAAATTGGCACCGCTAAAGTCCCGATATCGATTACTTGGAAAATATTTGTGTCATAATATATTTCAGTAAAATAACTTTTGAGTCCGAAAGAAACAAATAATAACGAGATCATTATTTTGGTAAATACGGCAACTTGGTAAACTAAGGTTATTGCTATCAAAACAAGTCATCATATTACTACCCGCTAGCATAAAGAAAAAAAGGTGTTTCAAACTATTTTCAACTAAAACGACTTTAATAAAGTATCTTTATGGTTCCATAAACTTGAAATTTTACTAGTCTATAAACGATCTGCTTTATTCAGTCTCTTTCTCATATTTATTGACTCATATCCTGCAGGGGTATGCCAATCAAATTTGAACTGCAAAGTTGAACTGCAAAGTTTTAAATCATGGTCAGCTCATACTAATTCATAGTTATTCTGTGACTAAATAGTGACAATATGACGTCATTTGATGTGTTTTCGCGCATATTTTGCTGTCAAGTGTCTAAAAAGAATAATCACGTGGTACAAAATTGTGACCTGAAGAAATTACACTGGGCAGTGAAATATAACTTGACAGCAAAAGATTGGCATACGGGGGCTGAGCTTCGCACAGTGAAATTTCCAATCCTAAAAGGCCTTTGTTCTAAAATTCGAGTCATCACAAAGATACGGAGTGAATAATGAAAACATATCTTGCCCCAGGCTGTCTACAGGGCCTACTCAAATTTCATATTCGCTAACGATTTGTGGGCGTATAATACAAGTTGGCCTTGGAGTTCCACTGATTCGGTTGTTTTTTTCTGCTATAATTACATTTACAAAATATGTTTTTCTTTTTCTGTTTTGCTTATTTTTATGTATTACCATTATTTTTGTAACTATTATGGTTTTAGTTTATCTATTTTCTGTTGGAGTGATTGTTATTGTAATTCTGTGTATACTTTTTGTGTTTCAATTAACAAGTATCTACCTATTTATACCAATCAATGATATTTCTTAGGTAAATAACAAGACTGGTAATAATGATTTCAGTAGGCTTTCCAACAAGTAGCACAAATTATTTAGGACAGTGGCAAAAGGCAGAAGAATAACATGAGTGTAATGCCCCTTCATAAATGTGGCATAATGAATTATTCACCACTACACGAAACTGTCGGCTTCTATGATGTAGGGCAAATGCTTTTGTGTACCAAGTTGTTTATTTAATTCATATAAGGTTAACTATTTTTGGTTGACATGGTTTGTTTGTATGTTTAGTTTAGACTATTTTCAGACAGTATTTCAGAAGCTTTTTGAACTTTAAAACAAACTTAAACAATTGTTTTAGGTTTTTAATAAAGAAAGGTCAAAGAAGGACAGCAGGCGTTAGTTGCTTACTAGCTAGTAACTTCAGGGTTCGGTTTGCCACACTGGGTCATAGTATTTTGGTTTTATAGTAAGTATCGATAGGGTATGTATTTGCAAATAAAAAGTTTATTTCTCTCTTTTCTTAGTATTTATTGCGTCAACCATACGATATGTGAAGATTTTTTCAAATGTTTTGGATTTAGTTAGTTTTTAGGTGATGTTTCTTTGATTTATTTATCAAATATATACAAATATTTGCTTCCAAACCTTTAAATCATGAACTAGGATGTTGAACAGCCGTTTCTTTTCTACCATAACGGTGTATTTATAAAATAGTACTAGTAAGATAGAGTAAACAAAATGACTTTGCCAATAAATTGAAATTCAAAGTAGACAAAAGTGCGAACACAAGAAGATGTTACCGCTAAACCTCTACGTCTCGAAAGAAGGAAAACTTTTTGATTGCTTTAAGTTTATGTAACAGCTTTGCAATAAACAGATTTAGTTGGAGAAACAACCTTTTAAGCAGATAACTGTACTTTAGTTTGTCTTTCCTTATTATGAGTAATTCTTGATTGGATTAGGGACGGAGTTTGAAACTTTATGGTGTTTTGATTGCTTACGCCTTCATAATATCAATAAACGCTATAATCAATTAAAACTGAATAAGGAAAATTGTGCAACGTGTTTAAAAGTTATTTTTTGAAGACTTGACTTTAGCTTATTAGAAGTACATACTAGGCACAGTTAGTAAAATATAATGGTGAATTAAGAGTTCTTTTATAGCGATCTTTCTTTTATAACTATTTTGTGATGTGATGACTGATTTTTAATTTCCGTAGCATGTATTTCTATCTTCTGCAATGTAGTTTGTGGGTTGGATTTCAGAATAAAACATTTTTAGTCTGTCTTTGCATAATACTTATATTTTATTTTCGTTAGCTTACATTGCAATAGTGTGGAAAGATAGAGAAAACGGCGCAAACAAAATCGTATTCCTGCCTTAAATAAACTGAGCTTAGCACCAGTTTTAAACGTAATAAAGTTACTACGACAACCGCATTTTGGAGTCAATTAAACATCAGTATTATTGATTGTAAAAATTAAAATCAATTACCAAAATTTTGGTTATACAAGTCAATCGAGCGTCCGTTGAATATCGTAAAATAAAAGAATATCTAACTGACAATTAAATGACATGAGGTACTTAAATAAATTATGCATTATGTCTTAATAACGATAGCAAACAAATTGGTGGTAAGTAACTCAGAAAAAAGTCAAACTAAATAAGCATTTACTTAGTAAAATCCTTTTTAAACGCTTTATAAACTCGATGAATTTAAGCGGCGGACTTACCACCATTTTGTAAAAGTCAGAGTGCAGTGCTAAAGGAACTATGCGGACGACGTAATGTAACTTATGTATTACGTATATTGCGTTCTCGCCACAATCCGACCGAGCGCTGTCTGGGCATTTCTGGCAAGATTTATAGCAACGACTCTTTCCTAATATTGTTTACTTCAGTAATGGTCAGTTTTATTGTGGTTATCCATCGACTCCTTTTATTTTATTCGCCTTTTCGTTTTGGATCACTGGCTGTTTAATGCTCTAAGGTGCTGCGAAAGTGATACAAATTGCCTTACTGATTTATAACATTACGCTATAATAATCGACTAAATGTATTATTATTTTCGGAATGATTATTGGGTGGTTACTTTGATTTATCGTACAGCAAAACCACAATGTGGCTACACTGCCGTGAACCATGCCAGATTGTTATTGTAAAAGAAAGTAAATTGAATGTAAATTGAAATATTATAAACAATGACAAAAAAAAGGATGGGGTTAAAAAGCTTTGAATAAGTTTATATACAGCATCTGCTACACTGTGACCTAAATTGAATAAATAACGTTACTAATACTTTACGAATCATGACCTTCATAATTTTTTTTTCTCTAATTTTGAACTTTAGCTCGAGATAAAGTAAAAAAACGGCTTGTAGCTAGACTATCGTCATATTATCGTGCTTTATCGTAAGACAAAGCTTTTCATACACATACTACGGCAAGAATATAAACATGGGCTTGTCGCTTCAATCTCTGAAAGTGTACCAAATAAAAGAGCCTCGGAAAACATTGCACAGAGCAAACAGAAGCAGTATAAAAATACATGGCCTATGTATTTATAGAAAGAAAACCTTGTTTGTGTGAAAACATTATTGGTTGCTACCAAATCAGGGCAGAGTCATTGCGCCATCTGCATTGCGTATTTTCGCAGCAGCTTACACTCATATTTCAAATGTTTTGTGCTACCGAATTTATTGCGGGTTTTACTTGTGCTTCGGGAAGAACGAATTGTGAGATAATTTTAATTCAAATATTCGCAATACTGATTGGCTCTGATGGAAAGTTGATAACTACGTTGTACTTATTTACTTTTAATCATTACAGTGGTTGTATTGGTTATTTACTCTAATAACAATATTCGTTACCAATATCCAGAAATGAAAAAGAGAGACATTGTGTATAAACCGGCCGCCCATACCTTATCCAAAAAATGTAAGTAAAAATGAACTACTGTTCAATCTGGTATAAAAAAGGAATATAATGATCGTACATCAAATATTAGCCTCAGGCTCAGCCTACCTTATTTACAAAGCCAAGTAAACCTTACATAAAAATCTGCAAAATTACCCTTACAAAAGATTCCTTGGCAAAATTTTGAAAGCTTGAAAGTTCCGAAAAAATCACAAACTTACAACCTCTCAACATAATCGCATTACATACTCGCTTCCCTATTCCTGGGGCAAAAATATGATAGGGTTTGGCTATAAAATTTCCCCAACCTTCGTGTGCCTCCGGGTCGGCTCTCATCCATGTTTTGTTCATTCGATCCGTACTTTCCGGCCATTTTGTGATATTCAATAGCACAAACAATAACATGTAATGCCTCTATATTCATAACTTTGGAGCGCTATCTTTAGCTAAAGAAAAAATACTTTTTACAATTTATTTTTGTCTGCAATGTTATATAATATTCAACATAGAACAATCCCAAATAGATTTGCATCATGGTATCATATACGTACGTGCTAGTACTTGTATTATAGGTCGTCAAGTCGTTTTAATGTAAGAATTATAATAGTTCGGTAGTTAGTTGTGAAAAGTTGTAGAAAAAAATCCGCACGTAAATATTAACCGCATTGACCTTGTCTTTCTTGTGGATAGGGCCGACTATGCTGAGAAGATGATATAGGTGCTGCCTCCGCATGCCAATCTTTTGCTGTCAAGTTATATTTCACTGCCCAGTGTAATTTCTTCAGGTCACGTGGTACAATTTCGTACCACGTGATCATTCTTTTTAGACACTTGACAGCAAAATATGCGCGAAAACACATCAAATGACGTCATAAGGTCACAATTTAGTCACAGAATAACTATGAGTTAGTTCATACTAACTCATACCCCATGGTATGGGGTATGCTCATGATTGGCATACCCCTGCTGGACAAGTCTTCTCCATCTAAATCATATCCCAGGCACTACAGTGTACCATTCATGTGACCCCTGACGCTATATAAATTATCTAGATTAGGTGCAAAGGCTTACTTATTTTTATTATAGTTAGTTGTTTAAAACGTTATTAATCACCTACCGTTTTTGAGCAAATTATTGGCTTTGTCATCGTAATTGTCGCTAAACGGTCCAATAATTACAACTTAAATCACATTAAATAAAGTAACTTGAGAAAATTAACGTTCATTTTCTTTTCTTAGATTCAAAGTAAAGTTATATTTACCTTTCAATATTGGTTCTTAATTCTAAGAAAAGCACTCAAATATTACTTAAGTGTAGAAAGAAGCTACTACTCCAATTACTCATAATAACTTGCTTGAGTACCTATTTCAAGTCTTATGACTTTAGCAACCTATTTCACATTCTCTACATAAGTTTATTTGAGACTTGTCAAAGAAAAGAACGTATTTTAATTTAAAATCTATTATTATAATTTTTTATTGCATGATATTTTACGCTCAGCAGGGGTATGCCAATCAAAGTTGAACTGCAAAGTTTTAAATCATGGTCAGTTCATACTAACTCATAGTTATTCTGTGACTAAATAGTGACATTATGGCGTCATTTGATGTGTTTTCGCGCATATTTTGCTGTCAAGTGTCTAAAAAGAATGATCACGTGGTACAAAATTGTACCGCGTGACCTGAAGAAATTATACTGGGCAGTGAAATATAACTTGACAGCAAAAGATTGGCATACGGAGGCAGAATGTTCAAAACATCTTGATTAGGTTAAAACTGTGACTGATGACGGACCGGTAAAACGTTCTTCCAAAACGTTTTACCATATTGTTGGTTAATCGACGGTTTTATTTCAAAGTAGAATAAAATTGCTGTCATATTACCGGTCACGTTAATCAACTAGCGTTTCAGTTACTTAACTCCTACCATACAACAACAAAATTTTGTTTAATTTAACATCAAAGTCAAAAGATATGTATTGCTCTAACAACGTACCTACAAAATAAAACCGCTCCTGGACATTAAAACAACATTACGCTACTTAACGTTAATATGAGCTAGTGTGAGTGTGGCCCTTGAGGCACTTGGCTTAGAACCGACTACAAAACAAATATTATATTTGAGTGGGCACTAAAACGTTGGGAAATGTTTGGCGACGGCCTCGAACACCGTATCAGTAACGCTGGTAACAAAACTGTGTTATCAAAGATTTTTTTCATGTTAAAGCTTTTAGCACAAGTGCTTACTCTGAGGATTTTTTTTGCAGCGCCATTTTAGGGGCTTTCAAATTATCTGGCCATTTTCTTTGGAGCCTTTCGCAGATAGTAATAAAATTTAGGTTGAACTTGAAGAGTTATTGGAATACATAAGTACACTTCATATTACAATAATCAGAACTTATTCGTTTATTAATATAAATTCTTCGTTTCTTCTTCGTTTATTACAATAATCAGAACATGCTTTATGAACCCAAAAATAGTAAAATTTCATTTGCTCGCAAAGCATAACGAGAAAATACATTTATTTTCCTCAAACAGTAAAATAAAAAGAAAGTAAATAATAAAGTGGAAGCAAAGAAGTCTACGCAGTAGTAACGTGGACCAACTTTATGTTTCAGTCCAAAATGCGGAAGAATAAGTAAAACTAATCCTTTACTATCCAGCATCTTCTAGAACAGTTACCATTCAGTAAATCGATAATACCGCTGTGAGGTTACACCTAAAACTTCGTTACCTAAGCTGCCTTTTTCCAAAAAAACTACGCAGTTGACCTGAATCTGAGCGAGCCAAACGAGCAACCCCTATCGATTAGTGACACCTTTTTATAGCTAAAACATCAACTGACCCGTTGCTTCAAGTATTCGTGACGTCAGTCATACTGAAGTGCTCACACACATGATTGGTTTTACCAAGTTTCCACGCGACCGAATCACGATGAAGTTGCGTTGATGGACTAAAATCGGCACGAACAAAACTTGGGAAATACGAAAGGTCGATAGGTATTCAACAGAACCTGCAAATTCAAGTTAGAACTCAAACTCCAATTATGCTAAATTGATATTGAAGTGGTGGAGTATTTTGAAAGCAGTTGAACATAGCTGCAGGGGTATGCCAATCAAAGTTTAACTGCAAAGTTGAAATGCAAAGTTTTAAATCATGGTCAGTTCATACTAACTCATAGTTATTCTGTGACTAAATAGTGACATTATGGCGTCATTTGATGTGTTTTCGCGCATATTTTGCTGTCAAGTGTCTAAAAAGAATGATCCGATGAATGTCTAAAAAGAATGATGATGAATGAATGATGAAAGAATGACCTGAAGAAATTACACTGGGCAGTGAAATATAACTTGACAGCAAAAGATTGGCATACGGGGGCTGAACCTACAAATTAACTCGCGTAACTCATCATACAAAAATACATTTATGGAATATCTTTTCTTAGAAAAGAAAATACTCAACTACTCGTGTTTTCTAGTAGAATCTGCTGCAGTACTGATTAAGTTCCATCTCTACACCGAACTATGTTGTAAAATTGCTGAGCGAGCTAGTAAATACTGACCACGATAGGATGTTGTTTGTGAAGATAAGTCTGAAGTAAGTAGATATGTGCTTAAGTTTCTTTGGATCTGTAGATGAAACTTGTAAGATTGTTGTGGTTGGCGCTGGCTAGTTTCAAGATGGGCGCTTTACAGAGAAATTTGAATATTTATTGGAATAGCTAAGGGGAAGTTTAATGCAACGTTATTGCATGTGGGAATCTTTTAGATTGGAAAATAGGAATTGTATTAGCAACATAAATTGATGCAAATACTTAACTTTACGTTTCACCAGCTAAACTATGTTACTTACGTACTTACTATATACTAATTTAAAACAAAAACTGAAAAAAAAACTAGCTATTTGTCGGAAAGTTTACATAATGGGTAAATGGCAATACATAATGATTAATAATAAAAACCAAAAAAGTTAATTATGCACAAAACATTTCTATTATAAACATTTCATAGCCTGGATAATCCACATACACCACTAACATTTACTTTTTAATTCCAACAGTATCATCAGCCCAGAGAGAACTGGGCAAGACTCCGGGGAACTCCTCGGCCACATCAGCCCCTGCTGCAGATAACGCGATAGCGGGGCCTAGGGCAGGGGTAGCACCAGACGCTCCAAGACCTACGCCCCGCACTGGACCTTACTTCGACCTGGTGGTCTCGAAGAACGTCACTGCGCTGCTAGGCAAGACAGCTTATTTAAACTGCCGGGTCAAGAACTTAGGAAATAAAACGGTGAGTTATTTCTAGATACGAAATAAAACATAAGCGGAGTTTAAAGAGCCTTGCAGTAAGTTTTATGCTGAAAAATAATACAATAAGAGGATTTGTATAACCTGACAGCCTTTCTCTGTGTTTGGTATATGAGAAAAAGTGACTAAGTGATATTAAAGTATAACTTATTTTAACTCTATGTTGTCATATTTTTTTCGTGCAATTGAATGACTGACTGAACGTGTAAGTAACCCAAATGTTTGAAAATTGACGCTCACTTATTCATCCCACAAAATATCTCAAAACATTTATTGGCAGTAGCTAATGACGTTCTTTTTCCTTTACGGTAAAAACCTTGCAGTAGGACTTACTCAGGCTAGGACTTCTCAAACCATTTCTTATTGCCGTCTCTGAGAGCCACAAACACAGAAGTCGTGTAAAAGTACAAAAGAAAAAAAAACAAAAACAATAACCGCGAAGTAAAAGACTTGAGATCATTTCAAACAAAGTAGGTGTCGCAAAGACTGCAACAAATTCAGCCACTAAGTAAGTAAGAAGTGGCATTCTTTCCAAGAGTTTTCGTTTTTGCAACTCCTTCAAAGTTTTACGCTATAATCTAGCTGGAATGGACCTGGAGCAAAAAGGTTAAGACAATCCGGTATTTTCATTTAGCTTCGCTGGTTGAGTTTGCGAATAACTGTCGAGTTACGTTATTGTATTTAAAACCCAACACAGCGCAAATTTGAAATTGTGCAACGGTTTGTTTTTATAAAATTTAAAAACTTGAAATTGTTTTAAAAGTTCTACCTACACACGACTTTGTTACGATAAGAACAGAACCATTTGTTGAGAGAATTTTAGATGCAGTCGAAGAAAGCCTACAATATTATTCGACTAGTAATTTCCACTTATTTATACGAGTCGAGTATTTACAAAAAAAAGGTATATAAGTATTCTATCAGCATCAGTTCCCATATTACAAGCTTTGCTTAGTTTGGGACAAGAAGACGTCGTGTGAAATGTCCATGAATATTAATTTTTTTATTTACTTTTACGAATTTGGGTAATCTGATATCTTGGATCCACCAATGGATTTGAGAAAAACTAGTAGTCAACAAAGATTTCATATTATTATACCTACAAAATAATTGAAAGTACTTTATTACCAACAAAGATAACATTTTAAATGTTATGAAACCATTTCACTTGCTCTCCAAGCAAAACGGCATTATTAAAATCACGAAGCGGAAATGGCATTAACACAATAAAAACAACATAATAGGACTGTGAAATCTCTGAAAGCTGAAACAAAGCATTTGCCAAAGTCAAAACACTTCACAGCGTTATTAGAGGTCCACTGCACTCATTGTGCAAAATAAACAGTGATTTCGACTCTATTGCTCACGGTTTAAGGTTGGTAGTTGATAAGCAAATTCCAACTCGAGGTATAGTCGGATATAAAAGTCGATGAACATTATGGAGAACATTATTTTAGATGGAATTTGGGTTGTTTATAAAATAAATGGATCTTAATTGACTACGGCCACTCAATTCTGATTTCCATTGGCGATCTGTCAATAGTGACTATTATTCTCACGAGGTTTTGACTATATTACAATCATCGAGTCACGAGCAGATAATTAATAGTCTGTCATTGTAAAATAATATGATTGTTGGAAAATAGATTATGCCTAGACTAGACGGTCCATCGATTGATGAAGAAGGGCCAAATTGTTCTGGAAGTGGATGAAGTAGACCTATGTCCACTACTGGACATGTGACTTCTATAAGCTTATTTTACATAGTTAATGAATAATGAAAATAATGGCATTGCCTAGATTTGAGACCATGTCCTAGACTATGTACAACAATAGGCTATTAACGCTAGTATTTATTCACCAGTGAAATGATCTAGGTTCAATAAAAGACTATAATACGACTAGACTAGACTATTATACGCTATTATCCACCAGCGAACTCGTTTCCGCGTTCCACTCTCTGCAGTGACTGTACCCATACAGACATGGAGCACGCCTAACGAGTTACCCTTATTTCAACAACCAACGTCCAATTTACATTGCGGTGTACCACAAACTCTTCGCTTAAAACGAAACGCAACAATAGTACAATGCAAGTCGCTATTGTGCGCTCAACTTTATAAATAAAGGTCTCATTAGGCCGCGTTGCCACATCCCCCACATAAATACTCGTAACAAGCTAGGGCCTTATTCACGTTGGAGGTTGATTGCCAGTACTTGTTTACTAGTACAACTACTACTTCTTCTTGCGTGTTAGCTTGTGGTTTAGACAACAGCAAAACTATAGGATCAAATTCTGTCTGTGGCGTTTATAATATTATCACTTATCTTGTTGTGTACGACTACTACACAGCGAAAGGTAGAAAAAGTCTAACTTAAAACTGAATGCCCCTCCATCGCGTTTTCTTTGCGCATAGCAGAGTATATTAAAACAATTCCTGTGTAAATTGAATGACTAAGGAATAAGCCGTTCAATTAATATTGAAGGAAAACAAAAACTGCTCCCCAACCAACGACAAAAGGGGCTAAAAATATCTGACAATGGTAGTCAAATTGAATTTAAAAATAGAAATAAAAATTACAAAAAAATATTTATATATATATATATATATTTTTTATTCCCAACATATTTTCGATACAAACAGTGAGCAAACGGACGAAGAAAACATCGTATAGAAACTAGATACCGGTTAGTTAGAAGAGGCGATAGAGTTGCAAACAGTCACGTCAAACAGTCACGTATAGAATATTTGAGAAAAATTATACAGATCCTAGCATCGTACCAAGAAAACCAAGCAAATGTCTGTTCTAGGTACTTTGAGAATAAAGTGAATAATGTAAACATACCAATTTTTTTCATTTCAAGAACTAGAAGATAGGCAGTGACACCCTGATTTATGTGCGCGGACGTGCTTTAGTATCTTTCCTCTTTCGTGCTGGCTTTCGAGTAAGTTTTTCCAACCGCTACAGTTAAATAGTCTATTTTGTAAGGAATTCTGCAGTAAAATAATTTAATTTTTGTACGGGATATAAAAAAATACATTGTTTTATTAGGAAGGGGTGGTCTACAATCTCGTAAATTATTGAATAACTATCAATATTATTGTACTATTGAAATCAGCCATCTTATTCACCATACCACAACAATCTGACTAATTAACTATCATTAATTACGTATTGTAACGTGTTCAGGCAATTAGTTTAAATCTATGCAACAAATTCATCATCCTCAGTCTGAAGAAGCCCACTGCTAAGCATAAACCTAGGCCATAAAGTCCTAGGAAGAATAATTTTTGATCCTTTTTTTGTCCTATATTCCTGCGATCGTCATAAATGTATCGTAACTAAAGAAAAAAAACTTAGTTTTTTTTCTTTCAATACAATATGGTCACCGTTCAAAAAAACCTATATTCTTCAGCTATTGTAGATACTATGAACTAAATGGATTGCCCATTTCCATTTACGCTTGCTTATTTATGGGAGTTTATATTGGTGACTTTTGTGATAAGTAGAATGTTGTGCAAAGTTCACCTTTTTTCTAATAAAAAAAAAACTATTGTAAAATGGCTTTGTGTTTTCATGATAAGGATTTCCTATTGTTCAGTGTTGTTTTAGGAGGCAGCAATGTTCCTATCAAGAATTCTTCGTATATTCAATTTGATTTTCCCCAACTTTGCGATAACTAGTTGCCTTAATTAGTTGTACTTACGTTCCATGGCCTTGTGTATTGTTAGTTATTAATGTATTATTGTGCTGTTGTGTGTGTGTGTGTGCCGAAATATATGTATTTTCTTTCTTTCTAAAAACAATGTCATAAAATCTCTCAAAACGGTGAAGGAAAACATCGTGAGGAAACCCGTGGCTTCGCAGGTATTGATCATCGTGTCTTTCCTGTGCCGACTAGACTAAAAAGAAGGCACGAGTGGGTAAGCTCACTGCATCTTAAACAATTTCCCAGGCGCTGCATCTCGCGTCCCGTTCATATAGGCATGGATGAAAAGTGACGCTGTATAAATAATCTAGATTAGATGCAAAGGTCTATATTATTAATATTATTTTATTTTTACAGTTGAACATGCAAGTATCATGGGTGCGGCACAGAGATATCCACTTACTAACAGTCGGTCGGTATACTTACACGAGCGATCAAAGGTTTCGGGCCATACATCAACCACATACCGAAGATTGGACGTTACAAGTAAGATTTTTTTGGCTTTAAAAGTTGGAGCAACGTCACGAGCGAAAGAGATGTAGCAACCCTAGACTACGAAAATATGGCTTACACTGTGATGCTCTTACATATTATAATATTGTCCTTACCTTTACCTTTGAAGCCTGAAGTTGCTCCAAGCATCATTTCAAAGAGTTTCGCTGCTTTTGTGGCATTGTACACATTGACTCATATGTTTGTATTTGACGCTCGACGCTGACGATTGCAGTGAAAAGTTTATTCATGCCTTGCGACTCTTGGTAAGGTTTTTATGTTTTAAAACTGCAGGAATATAAGAAATTTCGTCCTTCATTCGCCGTTAAGTATCCTTTATCGTTGCTGGTAATCGAGACAAATCAAATGAGACCTCACTTATCAAAATCCATCAAGCCGTTTCGGCTACTGGATGGGCCAATGGAACCGATATACTACATACCTACCTAATATTGCCATCTTTTTGAGAAATTGGGTAAAAATGACGTGTTTTATGTTTTCAATTGAACATCATTTGCTTTGATACATTTGTGATTCAAGACTAAAATAATAATGTAAGAGCTAAAATATTAGTTACTAGCTTCCGCCCGCGACTTCCTCCGCGTCCTGTTTTATTTTAACGAGTGTATCAGAGATAATAAACCTTATTTCAGTGACTTTGTTAGTGGCATACTGTTGCTAACTTCACACTAGAATGGTAACGTGTTATTCGTAAGTTATCAACATTTTAGGAGTCCAAGCACCGGCAGTGCTAAATGTCCAACTGGTATTCATCAGCTTTCGTCGTGAGTCTTGTCAAAGCCTTATTTATACTCCCAAAACTATAAAATCTATTTTCAGTCTCAAGTAAAGACTTTTTAGAAACGTTTCATCTCGCATTGGACAAAAGAATCACTGGAACGTAAGTACTAAAACCGAGATTAGTTTAAAAGCGTGCACCAGACCAGAAAATTGAGTTAGACAATGCGTTATAATTTTCTATCCCAGTGAATCAGTATAAAGGTGCGTTCGCAAGGTCGACTTTGAAGCATACGGAGGGTACTTTATATGTTAATATTACTTAAGTATGTCCGGTGTAGGGTTTCTTCTATTTTTGAAACAAGAGAAACTGTACTTTAATTGGGTTCCGATTATTCGGAGTTTGATTATAGGATTTAGGTATTCGACACTTTATGCACGTTGAACTATCAAACTATAATGGCGCCAGAGTATTTCAGGTTTTTAGTTGCATTTATTACTTGTTTTCATCAATTATTTTCGCTATTTGGAATTATTCCTTGGTTCTGTCAAAATCTTATTACTAATGCAATGATAAAAACAGAAAATGAATTAAATATCCAGTAACTAATGATTATCGCTGCTTTCTAGTAAAATAATTACTCTTCTTAAATCTACAATAAACGCACATTATCACAAAATAATGTTATAGGGCGTGAAAATAAAGACCCGAGCTTTATACATTGTTGCCCCATATCCATATCTTTCAACGCGACGCGTACCGCGGCGGCAAGCGGTGCTTTATGTAACCTATCAGTAAAGTATTTTGTTGTTGCAGATAAAATACCCGCAGCACAGAGACTCCGGGATCTACGAGTGTCAGATTTCAACCACGCCCCACATGAGCCATTTTATACATTTGAGTGTAGTCGGTGAGTATGAAATATTTAGATCGGGCTATCACATAAATATGGCAGCGTATGTCTGTCTGCACTGTTTCATTTATCAAAAATGCAAATGAATTATAGTTTGGACGATAATTTATTCCAAAAATCCCTACTAAACATTCGCACTAGTACGGATTTCAGTTTTCTTTTCCAGATTCCCCACTGGCTATGTCGTATTATGCTACGGTGTAACAGTGGGGATTTATATACATACTTGTTTAATTTAAAGGTAGCATTCTTAGAGCAGCGCATTTTATCACGCCATTATTTATTTTATTATTGGAACTAACACGAAAACACGGAAGACTTCTCAACCTTTGATTTACTAAAACAATCCTGACAATAGATAATAATTTTTTTCGTGTTCGGATTCACAACAGATAAAAGAATATTTATTTTTAGTTTTAGCATTAAATACACTCGAGAGCAATGATTCCGGGTCACTTAAAGAATGTTAAAAATCTCGGAAACTAAAAATGATAGGTTAATGCAATAAATTGTATTTAATAGACAATGTAATACTCCTTAAATGAAAGTAAAAAAATATGAGTCACCATACATTTTATTAACACAAAATTACATAAAGAAAAAAACTGCTGATCTCTCCTTAAAACAAAAATAGGAAACATGAAATTTTTGAACTTTATTACGATTTGACTTGAATTTTAATACTTCGTATTGCCTCCTCGTGCTTCCATTACTGCGTTTACGCGGTTTGGCATGCTGTACACCAAGTTCCTTATACGATTTTGGGGAATATTCTCCCATTCCTCTGTGAGAGCAATTTTGAGCTCACGAAGCGTGATTGGGGGAGGGTTTCGTTGTTTTACGCATCTGCCTAGCTCGTCCCAAGCATGCTCGATCGGGTTGATATCCGGGCTGCGCGCTGGCCACTCCATACGAGTAATGTTCATCTCTTGAAGGTAGTCATTCACAATCCTACCTGTATGAGGTCGGGCATTGTCATGCATAAATATAGCATCCTCACCTAAATTGACCATAAATGGACCAACATGATCATTGAGGATTTCTTCCACATATCTTACGCTAGTTAAAGAGCCGTTTTCTATGATCACCAGCTCTGTGCGACTTTCAGAAGAAATTCCGGCCCACACAAGTACAGACCCACCACCGTAGGCTACTTTTTCTTCGATGCATGCTTGCTTGAATCTTTCCCCTGGTCTTCGATACACTCTGTGTCTTCCATCGTGCTTGTAGAGCATAAATTTTGATTCGTCGGAGAACATAACTTTTGACCAATCTTCAATACTCCAATTTACGTGGCTCTGGGCATATCTTAGTCTTGAAATACGATGCCCACGCTCCAGTTTAGGGCCGTTTGCAGGTCTAAGGGGTTTTAAGTTAGATTCAGCAAGCCGACGTCTTACTGTCCATGCACTTGGGTTACTTCCTCCGAGGCGTCGAAACTGATTTGTGAGTTCAGTTCCTGTGAGAAAGCGATTTCGAAGCATGGTGTTCACCAAGTATCGGTCTTCTCGTGCTGTGGTACACCTGGTTCTGCCCGTTCCTGGTCTGCGTAGGTTAGAACCAGTTTCTTCGTAACGTCGGAGAACTCTTTGTACTGTTGACAGCGACACACCGACAGTCCTGGCTGTATCGCGCTGACTCCGGCCGGTTTCCAGCATTGTAAGTATTCTGGTGCATTCTTCAGGCGTAAGCGACATAATTTCAGCTTGAATAATGAATATAGAGCACTATCAACATGGTTTATATACCCACATAAATGACAGATTACAAACAAAAGCAAAACCAAATGCTGTAATTTCGTAGTTCCATCTTCGAAAGTGGCCCTTTTTCAAATTTGATTTTTTTAAGATATAACTTTACAATAACTAAGAAGTTTTAATACCTTCATTTAAGGAGTATTACATTGTCTATTAAATACAATTTATTGCATTAACCTATCATTTTTAGTTTCCGAGATTTTTAACATTCTTTAAGTGACCCGGAATCATTGCTCTCGAGTGTATTTATATTATTTCTTTAGGTCGTAATAAACATTTCCTTCGAATTTACGTACCTACTTGTATTTACGTGTAGGTACCTACTCAAAAAACATAGCCACAATAAATGTAAAAGCCTTCCGTTACGTGAATATATCGACTTATTCGTGCGACACACGCCCCGTCTCCCACAGGATATCAGGCGGAAATCAAATCAAGCGCCGAAGAAATACATTTACATTCAACTTACCAAAATAAACTCATGGTGATAACTTGAGCCAACAACTACATTCACTAGTTTCAAGAGAGTTTTTTATTTTTTTCAAAGTTGAGATGTAAAATGTTAGTATTATTCTGACTAAAATGCTTCTATAGTTTTCGAAAGATTTGTTTTTTTTTTAAATAAAATTATAATAATTTCTTTTAGATAAAAGATAGCGACATATTGACAGGCGTCACAGCCCAGTCGGTAACACCTCTGCCTTCCGTGCTGTGGGTCGTGGGTTCGATCCCCACTGAGAACAAACATTTGTGCGTGGAAAACATAGATGTTTGTTCTATGTCTGGGTGTTACTATGTATTATAAGTATGTATTTACAAAAAAAAAGTATATAAGTATTCTATCAGCCATCTAGTTCCCATATTACAAGCTTTGCTTAGTTTGGGACTAGAGGGCGTTGTGTGTAAAGTCCACGAATTTTTATTATTTATTATTAATTTATTTATTTATTTATATTAGTTGTATTCTATCTCATTCTAATCTTTGAAAAATATCGGTCATTTATGGGTTCATGTTAGAAGGTTCCATGTTTATTTTTACTTCAATATGTAACCTTTACCAAAACATGCTTTACTTCAGCAATAAAGTGACTTAAATAGCATGATAGTAAATGATGCTTTATCAGATATTATATCCCCCTGTCTTATAAAAACTTAGACCTTTATTGAGATTCTTCAGTCATTTTAGCGCGGCTTTAAAAATGCTCTCTCATTGTTACTTGCATTACAATTCACAACGAAAAGAGATGACAACAGATTTAACAGCCATTTTAGCTTAAGAAAATCAATATGAATAAGAGAGTTAGAGTTAACATAATAGTTTAGAGCTTTTATTAAACAACTTCGACAGAATATCTTAAAATCAATCAATTAAATTGGCTTTACTGCCCAATTTTGATAATTCTCCTGCACTGTTACGTAACAAGTTAAGAGGCAGCTAACTCGCTGCGAACTTGTATTAGAAGCTGGGTCGAGGCTACCACTTTATATAACTAGGTATGTGCAATAAACCCAGTGAATGCATATCTGTTATTCACAACCCTGGCCCCTGATTATGAATGGCGCGATAGGTTTGCGATTAGATTCATTAGACATTCAGGGATGACGCATCCTTACATTCAAGATAATGTGACATTAAGCTCATGATGCTATACAAATTAACTTTTCACCCAGACCTATATTTTATAGTATATTTTACTTAGTAAAATGACCAGCGTCTAAACCATTATTTCATAGCCTATTCGGGCTTATTAACATAAAAGACAACACATCGTCAATACTTATGGAATCGACTCAGTCGCGGTTTCGGTATAAGCGGTTTACTTTTTACATCTGTCGCAAACCTGCCGCGAGATACGTAATCAGGGGGCCTTATAATGGCCTTGTTTACTCCTCAGAGCTTACACGAATCCGTTTAACGTAGGGTCGTTACAGTTTTGTTTTTCTTACAGGCTCATTGCGTGCGTGCGTGCCTTTAATATGGCCTACTAAATTAACTGACTTGCCCAAACACGGTTAACATAAACATTTGGTTAAGTTAACGAACTTTGTGACGCAGACCTTAGACACACGTCTAACACAAACAGAGATGCTTGACGCTAAATTAAAAGTTAGTAAGAGGTTCTGGGGATTTTTGTTTGTTTGTCGCGAACAATAAAACAATCGAGAAAATTGCTCAGGATCGGTTCAATTGGAAAGGTGATTTGGTGTTGTAATTGATAACACTGCTTCCAGGTATTTTATTGTCAGAAAAATGAGGATAGAATAAATTATTTAATACCACCATACCACACAGAGTGAAACTTAATATTAGTTTTAGATTTAGTTATTACTCACATTTATTTTTAGTTTTAAGTTTTACTTTGCTACTATATGTATATTTTTGGCCTCTTATTATTAAGTAACTATTGTGGTGGTTTGAATATATGTATATCTATTTATCTATCTTAATAAACAATAATTGTTAGCTCACGCAACCACGCAGCAAAAGTTTTCTGAAATCTTGTTTACCGATGATTAAAGTTGATTTGAGTTTTTTGGGTCATCATTCTTTGACCATGTAAACATTTCTAAGGAGTTGAGTCGGCTGTATGAATTCGACTGTTGTAAAATTTTTGGTAGAATTAAAAAAAAATGGTTGGATAAAAATATAAAAGCAAGTAAAAATGTAAATTAGGCTGAACAAGATTTGACGATCCAAATACATATAATTGATTGATCACGCAATTCGCTTTGACTGAAATTAAAAAATATAAAAACGGAATCGTTAAACATTTTATAGCTCTCAGCGTCTTAATATTTCTACGGAATAAAGATGTTTTCTTCTGAATTTTAATATAAGACATTGTTGGTACCACGATTATTTCGTTATAAAATCCACCATGGCATAATTAAATTTTATATTACTTGAATATACGGGTGTTTTGTTCCTAATATTTTTGATAAGCACCTTTTTAGAACTTTCGTTACATATTTTATGTAGATTATACAAATAAATGTTAAGATATTACTTTACGGAACACTGTTACGAGTCTCTTGCTTACGTTTTTGTTTTATGTTGATAAACAGTTTGTGGCTCTTTACTATATTTCCTTCTACAAACACAAAATAAACTTCTAATAGAGACTATTATAACAATCACAAAACAAACTAAAACGAGTATAAAATTAGGAAGACATAAAATGTATATATTATTTTCAAACTTTTTTATTTGCAAACGATAATTCGATAATTTACTTGCAGAGCCGACGACGGAAATAATCGGCGGTCCAGACCTCTACATAGATCGAGGTAGTACCATCAACTTGACATGCGTGGTTCTATACTCGCCGGAACCACCAGCATATATCTTCTGGAACCACAATGATGCTGTAAGTAATCATCATTCTATTCTACTCGTATGAAGACATCTTCCCATGTCGACAGTTATTTCGACCTATTTTTGAGAGTACTCTCTGTAACAATATTTCCTGCTTAATTAGGGAAACTAACTACAAAAGGAAACAAATAAAGTTTACAGAACAAAATTATTAAAATTTATTAAAAAAAAAATAAGTGTTATACACAAAATATGTCTAATTGGTAATAACTTAGAGATAATGCTAATCCTTACGATAAGACACAAGATAATGGTATTAAATTGGAGTTTAAGTAGTAATTTGAAGTTAATAAGTGAGAAAGGGTCGAGGTGCACGTCTGGTCTCTGCCGCAGTTCAAACTGAGGTTTGCCTAGCGAAACGTTGAATACGTGAGGAGTAGACCGTCCTGAGCCTATGGCGAACGTTTGGACCCCAAGACGAATGCAGTTCTTGAGTAATTTCCCCCGCCGTGCTAACTAACCTGTAGTAATGGCTAACCGCTGGAGGTAAACTGTATTTCAAGGGAGTTGGGAATACGTTCTCGAGTCTCCGCGGTTTCTTATCGCTGTGGAGCCCCGGCCAGCTCGTTGGCTGCACCAAGAAGACTGATCGCAACCTGACAGCCTCTCTGTGATAGGCAAAATAAAGAAATATGTTTAGTATGTTACAGAGCCCTACTTTTACGGTGATTTTATAGGAGTTATTATTATGTTTACCATGAATACCTTGAGGCCTTTATGTCGGGATGAACTCAAAAATCTGGTGGACAATCGTTTGCGATGCCGCCCTGTTCACAACCCCTTTTTACGGTGTGATCCGTGTATGCAGATAAAGCGCAACTCTGAGGAAGATGAGAGAAGGAAATTAATCACCATGAAAGGCTTCCTTCAGCTCTTATTGAGCTCAACTGGGACTACGATGGAAGTTCATAAATACCTTTGTGCTGGAAGCTGGTAACATGGATCGCACGCAGCGATATACCAATCGAAAAGTTGCGGACGCGCAGAACTTTCGCTTCTCAATTTCGTAAACAAACCACAATAAAATCCCTTCAGATTTCAATTTACTTGGGAAGAACAGTTATAATTTTATAGAAAATATCAAGGTAGTTTTCGTTCGCTCGTTAAAATTTTAAAGTTTTCAAACCAATCCTCTGACTCTATCCCTCCAATACAGCTCTCTCCTTCTTTCTTTCTTTTTTAGAGACTGGACACCATCAATCAATATCTATGACCTGCTTGCTTCAAGCAAAGTTTGATCGTTCTGTCAAGTCGATTTGACAGATGGATGACTGTTTTCAGAGTAACAGAATTTGCTAAAGAACCAAGAAAAGATACGTACGAACGCACAAACTGACAAGATTTCAATAAATAATATGACTACGAAAGTGGAATCGAGTTACGAATGCTTGATAAGATAAAAACGTTTGCTTCATCAGAGCTTATTTGCAAAGACATAAGTTTCGCCTATCTATGGTGGGGTTGCCAACACGAAAAACAATAAAATAATGATACTATCTCGATGAAAGGAAATTTGAAAATATCTCCCGCGAGATTCAAAGTAGGTACATTTACGAGGAAATTACTATGATTTTTTTTTAACGTGTACATTTAAGGAAATATGCTAAAAATCGAAGGTTACATCTCTCATTCTCATTTGTTTTTATTTTTCAATAAGCAAATGTATTTTTTGTGCATGTTCATTTGTTTTATTTTCTATTCTAAAAGATGATAAAAGAAACAAGCTATTTGGTGATTAATTCAACTCTGTAGACCATGCTACGGCGTAAACCTAGATCGTAGACGCTACGAAATTGTTCAACTGTATTTTTCTCGAGGTAAAAATTTGTGTATTTATTCACACAGATCGCATTCAATACAGACGTTTCTTTAAGTTTCATTCAATTTACCCAAAAGCTTTATAATCTGGTTTTTATCGTCAGCTTGCGTTTTATTCCCATAGTTTACTCGAACATACGAGTGTAAAGAGCTAAGCTTCGTTTATACCTAGAGTAGAAACACTAGAGACTAGATGAATTCTAGATGATCTCTAAATTGAATGAACAGCTTCATATATATTTCAGTTTAGACTGATGTTGGAAGGTAACCTGGTTAAGACAAATGTTTCACTTAAAAATATGAATTTAAATATTTCAGGGCTTGTATGTTCGATGCTATTATTTTGAAATACGTATTTTTAACCGACTCCTTAAAAAGGACGAGATTCTCAATTTGGTTGTTTTCGGTATGCTTGTTACCTCAGAACTCAGTCATTTACAAACTGATTTGAAAAAAAATTTTGAAAAGGGTATATTTACAGATTGGTCCCTATAAATATAAATATTTCATTAAAATCGGTTGAATAGTTTGAATTTTAAATTAAAATAACTGCAAAAATTGTGTATTTTTTTTCGTGTGTCTTTTAGTGGTGTTTACGGTCACTAGAACATTCCCAATGAACTACCATCATCATCACCTAATGATGAAATTGGAAGGTAGTAAAATTAAAGTCAGTTTTCTTAGTTTTTAAAACATAAATTATTATTCAGAAGTGTTTTTACACCCAACACTTTTTTTGCCCCTAGATCATAAGCTACGACTCCCCAAGAGGAGGGGTATCGGTGGTGACAGAGAAAGGAGAGACAACGACATCTTTCTTGCTCATCCAGCAAGCCAGGCCTTCTGACTCAGGAAACTACCAATGCAACCCTAGCAATGCTCAAGTGAAGAGCGTTGTTGTGCATGTACTCAATGGTAAAGTTAATTTTTATTTATAAAATTTTCATCTATCATTTATACATCCAAACTATTCGCTGTGAGACAAATAAAATCAAGTTTTCTTAAACCACTATCTGATGGATCAAGGAACTTCCCCGCATACGGAAGTAATATTTTTCCTTCTAAAAGCAGAAACAAAAGCAATCTGCAAAAAGAATTTTATCATTACGGCGATGATAACAATAAATTAAATAAATGAAACTCTTCTTTAAATGGGTGTGTTAATGTATAAATTATGTAATAAGTGCTATTTAATTGCGTCGTTTTTTCATCGCGACACAGATATGAAAATGTCAGAGTGCCCTTTGTACCTTTCTCTGGTCATTTATGATACTCTTATTTTATTTTACAACGTTGCAAAGTAATGATATAATTTAAAAGGTACCAATAAATATCAAAGTAACGTAAAACATGAAAAAATGAATTGAAGGGCAATTTTATTAAAAATATAAGGGTATAAAGAACTTTTACTTTTGTTTTTATAATTGCTTATAGTTGAGCTATAGAATGTAAAACTTATCTTTTCAATGTGTTGACCAGGTTTAATTGATTGAGATTTTTTTTATTATATTTAATCTCATTGAGTTAATATTTTAAATGGAGCATTTCTTTTAATAATCGTAAAACGTATGAACTATAGACATAATATCCCAAACATCCAAAAAAATTTAATCCAAATCAAATTCAATTTCATCCAAAAAATTTATTCAGTTTTCCTTCTCTTCTTAACATTTTCATTTATAATCCTATTGTAAATGTTCTTGTCAAGAGCAGTTTTAATTTTTGCCAAAGAAGCAAATTCCATTTTCCCTTTATCAGGTGAGTACCCAGCGGCGATGCAGCGAGGGGGCCAAGCGTTTGCTCCAACATCGCCGACCCACTGTCTGGTGCTGGCTGCGTGTCTCTTCCTCACACTATCTTGACACCTACCCATGTGCCTCAAACTGTAAATACGATATCTTCAACTGTTTACATAGACGCATCGAAGTAGAGCGTCTGTGGACAGAGGCGCGTTACCGAAAGCAAGTTGTCTTCGAATACTCGTGAACCGGGTTTCTGTGGAATATCAGACGCATAATGTGATACACTACTTTAAGGCTAAATTCACACTAACAACATCAGTAAAGCTGCATACTTTTAAACGATATCTATCGCAACTGTTGCGATTCGCGGTGGCGAACATTTTTTTTTACTTTGCTGCTAGTCAGCCTCAGGTGAATTGAAACTATGATTTTCGGTTTTAGTACCTACGTAATAAGCGTCAGTATAATAAACACCAACTAGTTTATTATGAAAATGTAACTAAACACATTGATTTTGCGTGAAACGACATTATTCGGCGGCAACTTGTTTGGTATGTGAACGTGCCTATTCGCTATTTAATAGTGTGGGTTGTGTTATTGTACAATATAAAGTAATTCCCAGTAGCTAGTGCTTTTCATATAGCGTTGTAAATAATGTAATATATTAGTTAAACTGTGAGTTTAAGATTTTGTCATTGTTTTAATTTGGCCTTTCGGAGGCAATGTTTCTTGTAATAATAATATGGTCAAAAAGTAAATAGCTGCTAAATGCAGTAACCTCAAAAATATTTTCTGACATTGTTCTTAATTTGATAGAAAAGTTATAATCCTCTTAGCCTACCGACTCGACGAATCTAAAATATCGTAGGTCCGGTCATTTTATGAGAGAAAATCCTGTATTATAGAAAATTATAATTGTTTTGCGAACTCCGATCTAGAAATATAATTTAAATCATTCATTAAATAGTTAATACTAGAGATTTAATGAAAAAGAAATTAATATTAAAAGAAATTAACTGGTATTCTTAGAAGTGAAACAATAAATTTAAACTTCTTCAAAATACAGAGATCTATGAGTTTAGGAAAAGGTGGTAATGAATACCAGCAAAAGATGATGGTAACAGGAATGTTTAAACAGCTGACAATACTACGTTAAAAAACAAATGTTTAGGAGGTACAAGAAATGTATATAAAAACTATTAAAGTTATACGAACCACTCCTTTCTAGCTTTACCTACTATAAAATATCGGATAGAATGTATAAATTGTAAGTAAGGTAACATCTAAATAAGGTTTAAAATACTGTAAATAATAAAATTATTATAGTAGGTACACATTGCACAGATGTTTTTTTTATCAAACGTTTAAAAACTAATATAAATTCGATCGCAATTTCTTGTCAGGTAAAAAAAAACATGGAGTTTTATAAAAATGTTGCCGAACGATGGCAATTTAATATTTTTGTATTCAAGAAGCGACAGTGCGAATTTTTACGGAGAGCGTGAATGCATCTTTGAAAATTGTGACATGAATAATGTGCACTGCTGCTTGCACTCGGCATTTTCAAACACATTTTAACTGTTTAAAGCAAAATTAAAAAAACCTCACTGGTACCTGTTTTAAACAAAAAATATCTGTGCAATATAAAATATGCATAGACTAAGATAATCTAAGATACGTACTATTGAATATATTTTAGTAAGAAATAAAAAGTTCTACGTATTAGTTAGAAAACAATTTTAATTTATATATAAATATTGTTGGTAAAAACTAAATGTTCTTCCTGTAAGCATGACCTCCGAAATAACGTTAGTTAAGTTATTTTACTTAAGTATAACAAATACTAAAACGCAAAGGGAAAATTGCGTGTTATACGTTACATCTGTAAATTATTTTTATTTATTTTATTCTCGTCATTTCCTTTGAAATTATTTTATATTACATCTTTTGACATTTAAATTAAACATAAATACTACGTGTAACCAAATCTTCCCTTTGCTTCCAATAATAACTGACTGTAAGATTATTATTTAATGTAAAAACAGATTTGCTTATTATTGTTATACCTTATCAAACTTTTGTATAATAATTATTTGTATTAACCTACTTTATCTATGTAGATGCATCCCCGTCCTGATACTTTTTATAATATTATATCTAATACTGATAATCGGTATGATAGTTGAGTCTTAGCACCAGTTTTTTTAGCTATCGGTGCGCTGATAAATAATTCTCGAAAAAAAGATATAGGTTAATTGAACTTTTCTAGCGGTAAGCAAAAACCACACATTGATCTTATTAATATCCAAGTGATAAATTATATATACCTAGTCCCAAAAATAGGACCATCGACGATAGACGTGTGGGCGTGATTAAAAGCTTTGACATTTCGGTCGTGATTATTTTAAGAAATAACTTTATCTATCCATTAAATGTCAAAGCCGGTATTAATATATGTAGAGTACTTTGATTCCACAAATAATCTAAAATCTTATTTCACAGTGCGATATATTTACTTTTGTGATGAACTTATTAGGTATTGTTAGTTACAAAAACTAGTGCTAAGTAGCATCACTATCTAATATTATGATACTTAATTTAAAAAATATAAGTGCTTTTATGACAGATGCTGTCAATAAAATTTATATTACTTTTGTGTTTTGTACATAAAGCTATAAAACTTTGCTCTGCTACTTTTTGGAAAATAAACTTATAAATGTATTTATTTTCAATAACGTAGGTTAAATTGACAGATCTCATAAAATTATAACCAGTTATTATTATGTCAAAAGTTTATTATTGTGTACAAGTAACAATAGTATTATAACTTGTTGTATTGAATGTATTATTATGATACCTAATAGTGTGAGTTACCGCACTAAATAAAGTTACATGACATGTGTAATAAATATTATAAAGAAACAATAAAGTTTTAAAAATACATTTTTCTTCTTATTTGTCTTTTATAGGGAAATATATTATGTTATGTCTTGACGCGAAGGAGAATGATTGTATGTGGTTTCAGTTATCAGAAGAAGTTTTTTTTATACACCCTGTATGCTAAAAGCTCGTGTACAGTCCTGTAAATGAGAACAAAATATAGTCAAGTTTATTTTTACACTAGAACAAAGACCCTACGAACACTTTCGACAGTTGAAGTGAGTACCTAACGTCTGATCTGAATACGTACTTATATTTTTATTCAAATGAGAGCGAATGTTGAATACTAATTTCCTTGCGGAATGACCTCCTTTCATGACAAATTTTTATTCGCTTTTACCTTAACAAGATATCTTCGTGGGATTTTCTGCAGTCACTGCTTGGAAGTTTTCGGTAGGAATGTGAGTGTGTTTTGTATAAATGTATTGAATGAAATAATGTTCCATTTTTAACGCAAAGAAATTGAGAATATGAAATACTCTACCCTATTCAATAAACTGCTATAGTAGGTATCTCAAAGTTTTCAAGAATGTCAATTTTTTTCTTTGCCGAGTTTGAACTGCTTAAGGTTAACCTAATAAATCGTGGCGTTTTTTGTCGTTTTCAGTTTTTGTCTTCAGAAACAAGATATTACAATCACTTTCACGTCCATACTCAGGGGGGTTGATTCTACACCAATAGACTTTTTTGTCACGATAGATATATCTCCAAACTATCAAAACTCAAGTTGTATATCGGTCTAGAATTACTCCCCAGATTTTGAATTCAGAAACAATGCTCAGGTTGAATCGATCAAACATACCTTTTCAGTCACAGTAAATCTAAAAAAGAAAACTTATTTCAATTCAGGCCCGAACATTATTTCTGAATATGGGCCTCTGTCTGTCATAATACACATGACCCTTGTACCTTTGTGCCATTTGTAATAACGTCTAACAAACCTGCCGGCCCTCAATCCAACGTAATCAAATCGACCCTCTAATCGGACGCACTTCTCGCCGCTCGCGTTATATCGTGCCTCGCTATAATTTTACTCTGCACGTAACACGTGCGTGCTACAAATATTGGAATCGATAATGTGTTCGTCGATTGGGTATGTTTTGAGAACGTTTGGCCTTGTAAGTGTAGGTAAGTAAGCTCCCGAACGTGAAACTCCCGAAAATTTTCTTTATTAGTTTTGAAGTGTTTCGTACATTTGAAATACCTACATTAAAATTGCTGCCAAGGTTTGTATTGGCTACGTTAGTTATGTTTCGTTAGGTACCTACTTTAAACTTTTTTGATCGCATCTTAGACCTGATTGATTACTAACGGTTAGTTTTTCTAAAGAGTGTGTACAGAATTGAAATTTAATTTAGTTTAAGGTTTATTTTTTAGTAAATAAATTGACCGAACTGATGTTGAATTGACGTTGCATAAAATAGGAAGAGAAGGTTTCAAAAAATAATATCAGCCTTACTAAGTTTTCGCCGTGCAATGAGCGTAATAAATTCATTTTATCAACGGTCTGGCTCGTTTGGCAAAACACGCCTGATGTAACATGTAAATAAGTCCTCACGAATTAGGGAAGACATCTTTCATCTTTCTTCAGTGCGATTAGATATTCATAAGCCAGCGCCTACCAGCAAACATTTTCTGAGATATATTTTTGTAAACAAAAAGTTTTACTGTTGCGGAGTATTATGAATTTCTAATGCGATATATACTCCGCGCCCCGATTCGGTTAAATTGCTCTATTTGTTTTTGTAGATAACAAGCTGCAGATGTATCTTGTTAAAAATGAATGTCCGGGTTTTGTTTCTTTTACCCAACATAGATATACTCACATATAACAATGCTCGATATACCCATTTTCTTGTTTCATTTGGTTTAATCCTACAATAGGCAATGTTATATAGTTTATTTTATACTTATATCTTCTTTCTATATTTGTGATGTTGAAATATGTATGTTTTTGACAAAGCATCCTTGATAAGGGGTGTCCAGGGAGTATTTTTTATTAGCTTTTTGCGGCTAAGATATCACTGCAGCCTACTGGCCTATTGTGATCGCAACTTGTGTAAGTACCACCCCTACTTGAGGCATTCATAGTTCACCACTAAATCCTGCAGCTGCTAAGAACTGGAGGATTTTCTTAGGGGTGAAAAGAGGCCGGACCGGGGTTAGGCGGTACCAACCCAAGTTTTTAGCTCATCTGGGCTTAAAATATGCTTAATGTCTAGGGAGTAAATAATCAGGGTTACTCCCACGTAAAGGTACATCTTAAATAAGATCATACAGATACCCATAATCATAGAGTTTTATACATCACACCCTACCAGCAGTTTTTTTTAAATATAATTCAATAAAGAGTCTTTTTTACTCGACCATCACGTGGTCTCACAGACCACCAGTGCCATTATTGTCAGAGTACAAAAAAGAGATGGTACTCAGTCTTATTCCCAAAACATAAAATAACCATTTCCAGAATACTGCTTATCCAAGCACAGCCCACTCGAAAACTGCCGAAATTACGACACGTGTTTTCATCTCGAGGTAATAATTAGGTAGTAAAGATGGCTACGTATTCTTTTCAAATTAGCCCCAAGAGACGCGTCCCTGCGAGCTTTCCCTTATAAAGTACGTTTATAAGTACCCATTCAAACGCTTGGCAAGATAAGCCTGTTGTTGAAAATCTGATTACATTATTCTATGTGGAGAATCGTGAATATTCACCTTTATGCTACGAAAACGTTTTGTACCTGCGCTATACTTTTGGAGAGTATTTTTATAAGTTTATGAAGAAGCGTAAACAAATTGCGCACCTTTTAATATTAGAGTAACGGAACATTCAGTTACGTCCGTTTCAACGACGGGTTAGTTTGCTTTTCTACAAAAAAAATCCTTTTAACTAACCAGTTATCTCAGAGGATTTTTTTTCCTAACAGTTAACCGTGGTTATCTACGAGGAAAAAAATCCTCTGAGATAACCAGTTATCTGGTCTTGGTTATCTGTCAGGAATAAGCCAAATATTTTACTATTTGAGTAATGGGATCAAAATGGTTTGCAATATTTGAAAGTACTAACGACGAATTTTTCTGTCTATGACGTATGACGTTACACTCGTTACACAACTTCCCCTTTACGCCTATCGCTTGATTTGAATGAAGGTACTGTCGACAGTTAGCATCAAACCAAACCTTTGTCTACCACACCTGTACTATAACAAAACCAATTAGAATTTTATTACTATCTTAACTACGGAACCTTTACGCTAGGCCGTACAAATTAAGTATAAACGTCGAAGCGCTTGATATAATGACCGAGGCAGTCTACTTTCACCGAGCCTATTTCCTTGTGCCCACAAGCGGCGTTTCACCAAATTGGTCCGCGTGACTTGCAGTACTAGGCATCCTATTAGCTTGAAGCACACTGGGTGCAGAAATTTTCCTTATTGCAAGATGAAAGGTAAATATTGTTGTTTGCAACATTCTGTTCCAGACTCGGTAGAGGGTAAGTCAGATGTTCTTTTGTTTTTTTAATTTTATTGATTTTGTAAAAATAATTTATAAAAATAGAAATTACTTTTTAACGAGCTAAAGTAAACTGATATGGTTTTGTAATCCGATTACTCGATACTTTGTAAAACACGCACTAGGAAGATCTAGAATCAATTTACAGAGCGAGTAAGTCATCGAAGAAAAACCTACAACGTACTACTGGGACAGCAAACCACATCTCGTGTAGAGCCTATTATAGACAACTAAGTTCTTAACAAAACGCAAAACGTAAGCTATCATTATATACGCAGTACCGATATACCAACGGGATATTTTCCTTAATACGAGTACTTATTAACATTTATAAAAGTAAAACGCGTAAAACATGAAATAACCATATTCTAAATAAGACAAGGTCTATCGCAAGGATAGTCTTCTTAGTAAAGCTTTTAAAACTAATAATGTTCTTGAAATTTACGAATTTTCTCTCCTTAAACCCGGTGTGCTTGATACCTAAAATAGCGATCCGAGGTCGGACTAGCAACACAAACCGATAACATCACCGCACTGGGTCTTACTTGTTAGTTTTAAAACTCAGATTTTTCATATTCTTTACGTCAGTCTTTCACCGACAAAGTTTGTTATTTAGTCTTTGCCTGCGTTCCGTGAAACAGGTGCGGCTGGGGCTCGTTGAATATTTAACTCGATTGTGTCCATAATAAATGAAGTTAGTTGAGTCGGTTGACTGACAATCGTGCTATGGTAAGTCTTATTTTTAGGGTAAGTAGTCTTCAATTTACATAGAGTAAATTATTCGCTGGAATCAGTGGGTAAGTAACTAGTTATTATGTTAAAATTGGGTGAATCGTTTGTAGATAGCGTCACGATACGGCGGCACTGCGTCATGTTCAACCTCTGTATTTTCCGTTACCTTTATAGGCAGAAACATATTTATTACACAGAATATTCAACAATCACTTTTCTTTAAATTTAGTAAAAATACACGCGAGAGCAATGATTCCGGGTCACTTAAAGAATGTTAAAAATCTCGGAAACTAAAAATGATAGGTTAATGCAATAAATTGTATTTAATAGACAATGTAATACTCCTTAAATGAAGGTATTAAAACTTCTTAGTTATTGTAAAGTTATATCTTAAAAAAATCAAATTTGAAAAAGGGCCACTTTCGAAGATGGAACTACGAAATTACAGCATTTGGTTTTGCTTTTGTTTGTAATCTGTCATTTATGTGGGTATATAAACCATGTTGATAGTGCTCTATATTCATTATTCAAGCTGAAATTATGTCGCTTACGCCTGAAGAATGCACCAGAATACTTACAATGCTGGAAACCGGCCGGAGTCAGCGCGATACAGCCAGGACTGTCGGTGTGTCGCTGTCAACAGTACAAAGAGTTCTCCGACGTTACGAAGAAACTGGTTCTAACCTACGCAGACCAGGAACGGGCAGAACCAGGTGTACCACAGCACGAGAAGACCGATACTTGGTGAACACCATGCTTCGAAATCGCTTTCTCACAGGAACTGAACTCACAAATCAGTTTCGACGCCTCGGAGGAAGTAACCCAAGTGCATGGACAGTAAGACGTCGGCTTGCTGAATCTAACTTAAAACCCCTTAGACCTGCAAACGGCCCTAAACTGGAGCGTGGGCATCGTATTTCAAGACTAAGATATGCCCAGAGCCACGTAAATTGGAGTATTGAAGATTGGTCAAAAGTTATGTTCTCCGACGAATCAAAATTTATGCTCTACAAGCACGATGGAAGACACAGAGTGTATCGAAGACCAGGGGAAAGATTCAAGCAAGCATGCATCGAAGAAAAAGTAGCCTACGGTGGTGGGTCTGTACTTGTGTGGGCCGGAATTTCTTCTGAAAGTCGCACAGAGCTGGTGATCATAGAAAACGGCTCTTTAACTAGCGTAAGATATGTGGAAGAAATCCTCAATGATCATGTTGGTCCATTTATGGTCAATTTAGGTGAGGATGCTATATTTATGCATGACAATGCCCGACCTCATACAGGTAGGATTGTGAATGACTACCTTCAAGAGATGAACATTACTCGTATGGAGTGGCCAGCGCGCAGCCCGGATATCAACCCGATCGAGCATGCTTGGGACGAGCTAGGCAGATGCGTAAAACAACGAAACCCTCCCCCAATCACGCTTCGTGAGCTCAAAATTGCTCTCACAGAGGAATGGGAGAATATTCCCCAAAATCGTATAAGGAACTTGGTGTACAGCATGCCAAACCGCGTAAACGCAGTAATGGAAGCACGAGGAGGCAATACGAAGTATTAAAACTCAAGTCAAATCGTAATAAAGTTCAAAAATTTCATGTTTCCTATTTTTGTTTTAAGGAGAGATCAGCAGTTTTTTTCTTTATGTAATTTTGTGTTAATAAAATGTATGGTGACTCATATTTTTTTACTTTCATTTAAGGAGTATTACATTGTCTATTAAATACAATTTATTGCATTAACCTATCATTTTTAGTTTCCGAGATTTTTAACATTCTTTAAGTGACCCGGAATCATTGCTCTCGAGTGTATTATCGGAATATTATAAAAGTTACAAAATTTTATGATATTTTGTGACATCTCAACAGAAACCCGATATTATTTTTAGAGATTTTATCCATCTGATTGACGGACATGAGTTTTGGAAAACAAGAGTCATCGAGAAGTGGACGTCTTTCTCAGTCTACGTTCATTTAGATAAAAATCATTGCTTCGAAAATTAGTTTTGATTGACTCAAAACGTACAAAGAAGCATTCAAAAATTAAGATTGTAGGTTCATGCAAAAGTATCGTGTTCGTAGTAATGAAAATCGATGAAACATTTTTGATCTAAAAAAGAATACCTCCACGCAACGGAAAAATAAATAGAGTTTGTGGCTGAGATGGCATTACAAGTACTTTTATCCTGATACTATATAAAGAAATCGGTGGGCGGAAGGTAGTAAATTTCTAAGTAGGGTTCAGTGTTAATGTAGATACAAGACCTTCAAAATTAAAATTAAAAAGTTTCCTAATTCAAAATAATATTTTACACTAGTTAAAGAAGTTTAATTAAGTCTAAGTAAGTGTGACATGTTCATTATTCTTTAAGATGACGTAACTGTGCTCGTAAAACAAGAAGTTGGATTAAAAATTATAATTATACCGCAGTTTTTTTTGCTTACTAGGTTTGTAGTTTGCAAGTTAGTGCATGTTTGAATCGCGCGACTCAAAAGAGCAAGACAGAGTTTTTGACAAATTCTCAACGAAAATCTATCAAAAAATAATAGCCGATAGCCGTACCTCCAAACTTCATAAAGCCAAACAACGTGTCGCTCGCATATTTCAACATTATGCATAACAATGCATAACATATAACAATGCAAATGTTCAGCAAAAAATATTTTGATCTAATTTTTATTGACCAATAACACCAATAAATGTGCACTTTGGTGCACATTTTTTTGATCAGTAAACATGTTGCAATCAAAATTACTATTACCATTGCCGGTTGGAATCGGTAGCGAAAAAATTCAGTCAATTAGTAACGAACAAAAATTTGCCCGTCACAACTTTTACCGCTATATAATCCGCATTGGGACAAAAATGGGGTAACATAATTAAAAGACCATGAAATGGTTACTGTCAGGGGGACGTTTAAACAGCAATTAGTATGTAACCAAAGTTTCATTTCGTTAAGGCTGGGGATCTGCCAAATTGCCAAAACTAGCGAAGTTCAAAGTGTGTTTAAAAGAAAAGTAAGATAGTAACTTCATTTATTTTGGTTGCAAATCAATATTCAGGATATGTGTAACAATTACATATTTAATTTAGCTTCATTTAGCTGGTTTATAATAGATAAATCTGGGATCAAACACAGCTCTCTCGCGCCCAAACCGTTTCGAGTCAAGTTTGTGCACTCGGATTAAGGAAATGAAAACAAAATCGCAAAAAGTACTCAGCGCGTCTTGATGTACATATCCTTGTCTCCAAAACGCCCTGAATACATTTTGCGATTTTGTTTTCATTTCCTTAATCCAGGTGGCAGAAGATCTTCGAAATTTTGGATTTTAAATGGTCTATTCCACAATATTCCCTTGTTTTATGTACAAAACAACTAAACTTACGTATAGGCCAAATATTTAAGTATATAAAAAGTGTAAAATCTTTACTTAAATAGTCTTATTTTTTTTAATATTTAATAATTGCTGAGACTAGTTTTTAACCAAATATCGCAAGAAAATTCTTCAGTGGCCTCTAGGCGGCCGAAACGTTCGGACGTCAGGCCCACGCCAAATTTCTCAGGATTTTTAAATGAAGAACACGCAAACGTCTACTCGACAAAAGTTTACAAATCATGGTTCTATTGTATCATTTGAGTACACTACGTAGCAACATGGCAGTTTTTCTCGCGGCTGCGCGTAACGCGTAAGCAGACCGCGTAATAAGCTCATTTGACATTTACGAACAGTCACAATAAAATTTTATCGAGTAGAACTCCTGGTTTGCCAATTAATACGCATTGAAAGTGGCTTTACTTTTTTCTCTTGTATACATGACAATATCCAACAATAACCATACCAATGTAAACTTAGTTTTTATTTCTTTTAAGTCAACTCCGCCAATCAGTCAGTAGCTGTTATTTGTTTACACGGAAAATAGATTTTTCTATCCTAATTCCAATTAAATTAGGATAAGTAAGTACCTAATTATTATCTTGCTACTGCTCATACTTGTATTGCATTTAATTCAACCTATTTTATTGCTTTTGTAAAAACTTTTTTGTGAACAACCTTATTTATTCTAAAGAAGGATCTAACATGGACCGGAGAGGAACATTTGATGAAAGTAGAATACATAGAGAGAGACATTGCCTTCTGGCAAGACAAAATCTACCATTTTATCTTGCCAGAACGCAAAGAACCACATCCTATCCTATCCTACTAATATTATAAATGCGAAAGTTTAGATGTTTAGGTGTTTCAATCACGTCTAAACTACTGAACCAACTTGGATGAAATTTGGCATATATGCCAAGTTTCCTAAAACTCAATCCAATCCAGTAGGCACATAGGCTACTTTTTATCCCGAATAATTATCAGGATCTACAGGATAAAATGAACGAACAAGATTAGCAGCGCCAATTGGCAAGAGGATTTCATTGTCATGTTATGTCACGTCAGTTTGACCGGGCGTAACCTCTTTGGTCTAACGACTAGCGTTTGACATTCAAGTACGGGTTCGGTGTAATGTCAAGTTTCACAAAGTATCCGCGCGGTACACGCACATATAATAATACAACACAGATAATACAATGTACATGGAAACTGTACCCGCTTACGGAGTCGCGGGTAACTGCCAGTTAACAATATTTATGCAAAAAAACTAAAATATATACTGCTGGTTTTTATTGCACGTATATTTTGGAATACTTATTTCTTCTGAAATTACCTACTTACATCCAATTCTGTATCAATGATCTGTATCTGTCTCTCACAATTTGTGTTAAACTCTCCGCAATATGTTAATGTTAAAGATGAGTTTGGAGCAGTACCCTCCCTATCCTTTTTCATATTATTTAGAGAGTTATTTTTCAGTAGTACCTAAGGTTTTAGTTTTTAAGCTTATCTACTATTTATCGATTTGAGAGTTTCCGTAGAATTTACTATGACCTAAATATTAACAAACATACCCACTTAATGTACTTATGTCTACGCCCAGCTACTTTGGATTCACAAGACGGGATATAATTTGAAGATACAATTTGATAAATAAATTTTAATTTGATACAATTTGGAGATAAATGGAGTGTCAGAAAACGAGACCGAAAATCTACTGAACACAATTAAACAACTAGACACAGTCATATAACTCCCTATTGATAATGCGGACATACTTTCATGCTCCAGAGTCAGAAAGATGGATGAGTCTAACAACCATCATCATCATCATCAACCTATACTCGTCCACTGCTGGACGTAGGTCTCTCCCAAGACGCGCCATTGAGCTCGGTCTTCGGCTCTTCTCATCCAGTGTCTGCCAGCTACATTTCGCAGATCGTCGCCCCATCTCGCCGGAGGGCGTCCTACACTACGCTTGCCTAAACGTGGTCTCCACTCGAGTATTAGTATTAGTTTGCTCCAACGATTGTCGGTTCTACGGCAAACATGGCCGGCCCACTGCCACTTCAGCCTGCTAATCCTCTGAGCTATGTCGAAAATTATGATCAATGATCGTATAACCCCAGAGCCAATCACTGTCGCCGGAATGCCTCTCGAAGTTGTGCAGGAGTATGTCTACCTCGGGCAGACCCTGCGTTTGGGTAGACACAACTTTGAGAAAGAGCTAAACCGGAGAATTCAGCTGGGCTGGGCTGCGTTTCCCAAACTCCGTCAAGTCTTCTCGTCGCAAAAATATGTGTGGACTAGGAATGGTCGCATATTCATCCGCAGAGATGACCAATCTCCTGCAAAGCAAGTCAAAAACTATGAGGCACTGGCTGATATGAACTCCATACTGATATGAAACCAGGCTCTGCGAAGTAAAAATGAAGAAGTATAGATCTCACTAAAACTCAATAATACTCTGCCAAGAATATTTAGATATGTGCAGTATACAAACAAACCCCAGTGACTATACAGACTTTGTTTCTCGTCATGGATAATATCAGTAGATAAAGTGACACAGTCAAGTGATATAAGTAGAGACTATTATTTTTTTGCAGATTTTAATTTTGACCGGTCTACCTCTAGTGAAGGACACAAAAATTCAAACCCTAATAATAGTAAATATTATGTAGTTTATAAAATACTGTTCAAAGAACTGTAGATTTAGTGGTAAGCAATTTTAGTGGTGTAACGGAGTGTGAAAATAAACTACCCCTCAGTAAGTTAGATCCTCATCACCCTGCATTAGATATTATAATTAATGTATGATATAAATGTAATGATACAAAAAATGTTAAAAGGGTAAAAATATGCCACACATATTTTCAAAAAAGTTGATTATTCAAAAGTAACAAAAAACCAATAAATACTTTCATTCCTGTATGATTTAAAACCAATCTTGGCAGATTTTATCCAATTAACTGACTATTTGACACAAACAATAGCGTTCCTTTAATTTTGTTATCATGAATGTTATCATGAGCACTTATTACTCGTATATTGGAATCCAATCACACACTTAGTTATAAGTTGTTGCTTTTTTTTTCCTTAAAAAATAAGTACTAAATTTTTTAAGACATATTTTACCTACATCAAATCTGTTTATGCCTGTAATGGTATATCACACTGTAGAATGTTATAAGTAATATTTTTCTCCTAAATAACAATTGTGAATATGCCATTGGTGTAACTAACTAAATAAATAAATATAAAGATCGCAGTAAAGCATTTTTCAGTTTAGTTTAGTATTCGATAAAATTTACGAATTGCTTTCCGCGCATGTCATGACAACTCGATTCTTCTGTTTTGCACAGATAGACTATCCCCTTAATGTTCATGATTATTTGGCGTTTTGAGTTACAAAATGGTTACAATAATAATAATTGCTTGATTGTTTTACCATAGTATTGTAAAACTTTCATTTCGGTTTTAAACATTCATTCGTTCTGATATTGTATAGTCAGCATCAAAAAAAGATCACTTTTACAGAATTAAAATATATGATTATTTTTAGCTCTAATAAAAAATTTAATTACTTTTCTACAAAAAATAAATTAGATGAGATTATTCTTATTATTTTGATATTCGACATCACGAGATGATAAAAAGTTTTGCAGCCGTATCCTCAATCATAAAATTATAACAAACTGTACGCGAAGGGGTTCCCATGGGTGTTTTATTATTGTATACGACGAATATCAGCAAGGAAGGGGGTTGGAAAAATATCTAGGGACGCGTGAAACGACTATCAACAACCGTTCTATACCCCTACCCTTGCTTACTCTGCTTACTTTATTAATAAATATATTTGTGTTGTGAGCCAACAGTTCCAGCAATGATGGCTCAAAATAATTTGAGTCATATTTTTCAAGCTCTAGACATCAAAAACATGACATAGTCATATATTAGTATATTTAGTCGATAGTTAGGTACGAGTATATTCAAAATCTCAGAGTTCTTATTTTTTTTAGTTTGGCGAGGGATCCTGACGAGTAGACGAAAGATTAGATGGCCTTTGCCCAGCAATGGGATGCAATAGGGTAATAAAAAGTTTATAATACATCACAATGACTCTTTTCTAAAACTAAGAAGTTGAATGTCTATATTCTTAGTTCTTACTTTGAATAATACTCGTCTCGACTCGACCTCGAAATTGTGCTTTGGTAGTTTTATAACTAAAACAACCAACAGCACGAGGTTGAGTCGAGCCGAGGTTTATTCGAGGTAGCGACTATAAATAAAGGCCTAACCAATATTTAGTTGGATGGATAACCTTATTGTCTGAGCCATTTTTTCCAAAGTTTAACAAAATTCTCATTGTGGTTTATAATTAGGTCTAGGATCTGACAATGGCAAGGTGTTATACGAAAAATACCTAAAAAGTAAAAAGCTGTAAAGTCTATACAATCGCTACAAATGTACCGAAAACATATCTACTGCTTTTATTGTTCTTGTTCGATCTTTATTGCGACAGATTTGGATTAGGTTGGATGTTATTTATTACGTGCTTATTTTTAAAGTTACTTATTTCTTTGAGGGTTTTCCCCCATACCATAAACATAACTTTGCTAGCAAATTCGTCCACGACAAACATGATTTGTTTTTTATGAACTTCCTCCCTTTATTCATCACAATGTGTAGCTGCATCATCCCCTTTCTATAGGTTTCCCTTCATATTTTGATAAAATTAAGAGCACAGCATCGTATGCCTGTGTACGATAACGAGCGAGTAAAACGATACACTGCACCATGACGACGACTCGATTACAGTGCACTTCTGTGTTGCTGCGCAGTGTAACTCTACTCCCTAGAGAGTGAAGTTCTATTTCCGCACGCTGTCCATAAGGAAATAAAAACTATAATAGCTTGCGTTGCTTCATGTATCAGAATTACATCCAATATACCTATTAGAACTAGGTTAAAAAACCCAACTAAGTTTCAAATAAGTTATCGGTTGAAACCATACAACTTGGAACTCCATAGGAAGCGAGTGCCTTTGTCATTTAACCGTTATTGAGTTGTAATCCGGGTGGATCAAAGTGAGAGGAACGTACGGAGTCGATTGCCTGGGCTATTTGATTAATCACGTTAGTACCGACTTTGGTAGTTTTGAATGGGACTGATGCAAATGGGTTAAACTTCGCAACACTACTACGCTTTACATCACGTTGCATTACATAATGAATCGGTGCTATGTTCAAAGCTTCTACTTACCAACCTACCTAGTTTATTGGCTAGGCTACGTGAGCCTCTAGTTTGAGTTTTATTTTCTTGATCTCCGTCAAGCGAGAACCGAGAAATTCGCAGTTTTTGTATGGAGAAAAATCTTTTGCAAATTTTCTGCTAAAGGCGTTTTCATATAAAATATCACGAAAGTCGCGTATCGATATACATTACTAGCTTTGTAGCATTTTGATTAGTTAGTGAACATACACCTATTATTAATAGGTGGCACACATAGATAAAACTCAAAATTATGCGCTTCAGTTAGGTACATAATTTATGATTGATGAATTTTATTTAGTACTATGTAAATTATTTTGTAAATAATACACAGGTTTATTGGTTTTATTTAAAGTAATTTTTTTCGAAACCAAGCAAATTTCCAACGTATAAATGAGACTATTTTCATGAAATCAAATACAAAATGATCATATTTCTCGGATGAAATACACAGAAGACCCATAGTGGATAGGAAGTAGTAGGAACTAAGCAAACTGTAGCGTCAGCTATGATGAAACCCTATACCGGCATTTCGGTTTGAGTGCAAATATTGTGTATAGCGGGGGTTGTTTGTTTATACACAGTACGTGCAATACATCAAGGTTTCTATAGAGTCACAGAAAAATATAACTGTAATTAAGTACCTAGGCTTGTTACACAGAGTGTTACAAGACCACTTCCCGAAAACTTCAGAGATTTGAAGTATTCATCAATATGAACAACATTTTCCAGATACCGTGAAAAGAAAAAATCTACTGTTTCATACAAAATACAATACTTAAATACTTGGTAAAAATGTATAGAAAAATAGATTTTTTTACGCTAGTACGGTACCTATGTAATTTAATATGGACAGTTGCTCACGCCAATCAAAAAAGTGTGTTCACGCCCTCGTCCAAGCACTGTTTTGCCATTTCATTTTCAGAACGTCAATGCAAAGACGGTATTGTATAGTTATAATAATAATAGTAATTGCGTAATGCAAACAAATCTTAAGATTTTTTAAATTGTGAGGGAGGAACTTGTTTACAGAACACGAAGTAAACAAACCGTACCCGTAAAAGGTTCCTCGTGTTGTACGTTTCATTCACCTTTGTAAGGGAAACACGATAATAGGGCGTTGATAACAGACCACCATACAAAGGAAAGGCTATCATTCATAAAATAGAGGGGAAACTATGCGTGTAAGGTGGTTTTCACAGAAATAACATACGTAAAATTTTTGGGGAAAGTTTCTAGTTTTTATGTGGTTTTATGAGTAAACTAATAGGTACAGTTAGCAACACAAGGCGATTACTATATGGAGTTTTATATTATGCCGTTTCGTTAATTTTTATTTTTTTATTTTAAAAATCTTATTTCAAAAATGGAAGCATCACATCCTCCTTGATTTTAAACCCCTATAAAATAAATTTCATGTAATCCTAGTAAATAATAATTATTGTCAAGGGACGTCGGTATATTTGGTTTTCCGTTATTGTACGAGTAATTAAACATTTATTACTTAAAATAAATCAACCTGTAGTCAACCCCACCTGTAACCGGATACAAGCCGCGGGCGTCACGTGACCTCGGACTTCCGTCTGCGATCAGCCAAAATTGACGTGCAATTTACTAACCAACTTACTCAGACCTCACTCGTATTACTAAAGAATTGAAGGAGAAGGTCTAGTTTGGTGGTTGTTTGTAACCAACCGACAACCGATCCATCTGCGAAGTCAAATAAATAGACAGTTTAATTTAGAAGATGAAATTGAGATTTCTGTTGGATTAATTTGAGAAATTTAAGGGTCCAAAAAAGAATAATCAATTTTTTTTAAATCCTTTTACTCGCAGATTGTAAGAACACTTGTTACTGGAATAGGTAAGGAATACTACTCGTATCAGATAACATTTTAATAATGTTTTTGTGTTGTCTCTTCGGGCTTTTTTATTCCATTATGACTAGTGGAGCATCTTTAGATAATAAATACTAGCTTCTGCCCGCGACTTCGTCCGCGTCTCGTTTTATCATGTTGATTTTCCGTGATAAAAAGTAGCCCACGTGTTAATCCAGTACATGTATTCCAAGTTTCATCCAAATCGGGGTTTTGCGTAGTAAGGATATGTTTCCTGAATTCTTACATTACTTTTGGAGACAGCGATTCAATTCGATGAATGTGACTTTATATTAATTAGAGTTGCGAGACATCTACATCAATTTAGCACAGAAATAAACCTAGCCATAATTGACTGGCAATCAACCGGAATTATTACTTTTCCAAATTTCCCTAAGGAATTTTCATTTAATCAACATCAACGAAAGCATATTCAAGTAGGTACTTATTCGGCTGATAAACTTCCAGGAATCTTTCGAAACGTTAAAAACATAATTTAATTCGTGGCTTACTTTGCGAAAACCCAATTCATAATACTTATTAAATTACTTTCAGGAGTTGTCGAAGTCCTACGAGGCTTCAAGCATTTATTATAACAGTCAAACATGGCCTGTAAACGTTTCGATGTATTTAAAAACCCACGTCACGTCTGGCGTTTTGCTTTACATAAATGAGCTTTAATACGTTACCTTTAAGAATCAACTTATCTTACTGTCAATAAATTTATCGGCTGGTAAAAATATTACCTGCATCACCACACCACATATAATTACACCTTAGTAGCTATACTAAGCTGTAACAGACTACTGTATGTCTGTTTGAAGTCTATAGCAATTTCAGGGATGTGAAAAAGCTATTCTGATTTTGTTTTCGTAACACAAAAAAAGACTAGTTCAAATCAGTCTTGAGTCGAGGTACATTGCAGAAAATTTCTTACGTTTGATTAGATCTATAATACGGAGAGAAACTTCCCCCCGATAACTATTACTTCTTCTCTACTATTTACTTTGTAAGTATTTGAACTCGAGTCACGCACAGCGAGGTTCCGTCGAGAGCTCTGGCTTTATATTGTTTTCGCTTCTTTTTTTTTCTTTAATTAGTCCCACTTTACCCGTGGTGTAATAAAATATTAAAGTTGCTCGGTGTAATCTTCCAAATCGTGTCTTATCTAACAACACCGCTCAAGTCATTTTTGCTCACTTTTCAGGAGAGACTAAAAACTGTGTATTTTATTCAATTCAAAAGCTTTCAGGCTGAAATTATTAACAGGTACTTTAATATATATAACAAATGTTTTGTTTAGCCTATTATATCATTTATATTGATGTTCACGTTTTAAATTGACTTACGCGGTGTTACGTGATAATTTTACTAGACTTAGGCGGTGATAACAAGAAAATGTATGAGAAAATATAATTTGTAGTGCATCAAAAATCGATAAAAATTAAGTTTTTTTCTTATACTATAGGATTTTTTGTTAATTAAACTTAGAACAGCGTTTGTAGGCATAAATATGCCTACAAACGCTGTTCCAAGTTGACTGCTGATGTGGCCCTATCTGCCGGTATTGGTCAGTTTTCTTCAACGAGTCTTTTATTCCAAGGGTATCGATGAACATTCTTTTACATAGGTACTTCGTAACTGTTTTCACACGTAAAAATATAAACGCGGCTTTCAGTTTTCTTCGATTCAGGATTTTGGTAATTTTCTTTTCAACTGCCATTAATGGCATACGTTGAGAAAAATGATTTTCGCTGTTCTCAATTCGTGGTCTTCCAGAATGTTGTGAATGTTGAATGTTGCGGAGCGTTTGCTCAGCCAGTCGCAAAACTTATGATAAGAAAAGTTTATTAATGATTACAATTTAAACTACAAAGTTATAAGTTGGCTTAATAATGATTAATCGTTAATTAAGAGTTCAATAAAGCCTTCGCAGTTTTGATTTACCAAATCACCGCGATCTCAGCGTGTACTCAGCGGAGTGTCATGATATTAGATGATATAGTTTGCAAGGAAGACATGGCTGCATTGGGTTTTCCAGCGTTGTTGTCTCGGTTATTTGCTGTAGTATACTCGACGTCTATTGGTATCGTTTCAGCAAAACCTCTACTTGAAGAAACCGAAGTGCTTGCATCGAGTTCTATGAAGTTTTACCAACTTTTTCAAAATACAAGCCGTCGTGATGTTTAACGTATCCATGTCCAAACTTTGATTGAAATCAAGCTTACTCCTTTTCTTTGGCTCTCTAAAGCTCTTACGCTGTTTACAGCTCAATTTCAGTCATGATGGACTCGCAACTGTTGACATTCCTAATTAATTCTTCATCTGTAGGTACACTAGCTCTCTCCAAAGCTTGTTGCGCGACTTTCAGCTTGTGGACCAACCCTACAGTCAGTGTCCACGTTTCGGCAGCATAGGTTAAAAGGATTCTATTCCTGAAAACGAGGTTATCCGACAAAGAACTAAGGTGGTCGATAGAGCTCACAGGATTAGCAAAGTGGAATAGCAGTGAGCCGGCCATGTTTACCGACAATCGTTTGAGCAAACTATACTTGAGTGGGCACCGCGTTAAGGCAAGCATAGTGTAGGATGCCTTCTGGTAAGGTGGGACGACGAACTGCGAAATGTAGCTGGCAAGGACTGAATGAGAAAACCCGAAGACCAGGGTCAGTGGCGCGTCTTGGGAGAGACCTACATCCAGTATTGGACTGATATATAGATTAATGATGATGATGATGTTGACTCTGGTCACTCGATGACTCAAATTCTTCTCCATCCATGGTCTATACTACCACTTTATCAGGTACCCTACAAGAAATAACGTTTGTAACACCGCATAAGTCATACTCGATGCAATAACAAGATGCTAAGTAACACCGCCTAAAGTAGATGGCGACAAACTTATTCGATTTTAAGTTCATTACGGCACTTGAATCAATAAAACTTTTAGTGTATTCAGTAACTTACCTCTTAATCTTTGATAATAACACTTCAAAAACCATATTCAACCAAAAATAACACTATAAAACCGCGAAAGTCAGTAGTTGTAGAAGTAGTTTTCGCGCGCAGTATGGCGGAATGACGATTTGAGCGGTGTTGGCGTGGAAACCGACTTAGGCGCTGTCACTGTTATTTGAATACTGGCCTGTGATTGGTTGATATCCTTGAATCTCTTACACAGTTCGACGCGCGAATTTAAAATCTATCCAATGGTATCAAAAAGTCAATACCGCCAAAAATCGACTTGAGCGGTGTTGTTAGATAAGACACGAAATGTGTAATTAGGGCGCCTTGGAAGGCGATTTTTCGTTGAGTCAGTGATTTTTTAAGTAATTCTTATTACCATGAACTCTGAAAAAGGTCTGTGAAAATGAATTCAAAGGGCAATTTTGATGCACGATACGTTCCGACTACATAAGCCTAGACTACATAAATATCCTGTATATTCGAGGTTGTATAAAGGGACCCAATACAATGAAATATTACAGTCACTGTTTTATGGCAACCGTCGTCAGCACGACTGCTTTTTCGCAAAAGCGTTTGCTACTCTGGTTTGTATACTTCATCACAACTATACGCTGTAACTTATATTTCAAAGATTATTACACCAGCTCGTGAATTAACTTTATTTATTCCCTTTGTAAACCAAGACACGTTATAGGTGACCTAAATAGCAGGCTTACCTCCTCTAACGAAGAAACGAGTGCTCTATCTAACCAGGACATAGTTACTGCATAGACGATTTTTCGACCGGTCTGTCTGTCCGCTTCTCATCTGAAAACAGCTCAACTCAGTCACTGAGTTCCAAATACGCGTCTGAAAATTCAAAAGCCTGTTAGAGCCGGCGCCCACGAGCAACTTAGTTGTCCAGAAACTTTTTGTTTTTCGTTTTTGTCGTGGCGTTACTTACGCGCATTTACCTAAAGACTTGATGTGAGAGGTAAATTAGTTGAGGAGACAAAAGTTGCTTATGCGCTCTGTCCCTTAGTAAATGCGGAATTCGTCACACGACGTCCGTTCGTGGAATTAAAAATAGTTGCTAAAGCGAACGCTCCGGTAATATGAACGAGGATGTTCGTTTTTGTTTATCTGTGCAACGAAGCAAGGCACTTTATCTGCGCTATGCAATAAATAGTTTGCTAGCATTTTCCCAAATAAGCACCAACATAGTAGAATGATATTAAAGTTCTGTGAAGTTTTAGAGGTTTATAAAAATACAGAGCTTTTTAAAACCAATTGAATAGAATTTTAAACATAAATAAACTCATTTATACCATTATTTTTAACCTTTCAGTCATAGACAATACTGCAGCTGTGAGCTATTTCTATTGCAATGCCAATATTCGAAATCTGTTTAGAATAAACAGAATGGCACGGCTGCTATGTATTGTTGAATGGAAAACGGGTGGCACTGTATTTTGCAATGCGCTTCTGAACTATGCAAACCCAGTATACGTTCATTGCCAACTGCGATTATATACGTAACACTGTATCAAGAATCCAGTGCTGGCTATAAGTGTCTTCGTAGATATTTAGTTGAGGTTACTAACAAATGTATATTATTATGTTTTTTTTTGTAAAATAAGCAAGCGTTTGACCGCAATCTCACATGATGTTAAGTAACGATGCGGTTAACGATGTAGCACGCTTATCTAAAAGATATTTAATCGCTCGTCTCTTGAAAACATCCAAACTATATGAAGGCAGAAACACAGACGCCGGCAAGGAGTTCCAATCTTTGGTGTCCGCATTATGAAAGTTGAATTATGTTCAATAAACCAATGCCAAAAAACGGATATGTATGTTCCTAAGTCAAAAAACCTGTGCTGTCAGCTACTACATACTGGTAATTTTGTATGGGTGGTAATCAGTAAGTATAGATTATTATTATTACTATACTATTTTTTTTTCTTTTATTCCCTTTTTACCATAACATTACAGTTTGCACTAAATCCACACTAATATCGATAAATTATATTCTTATTTTCTAAGTTAAATATACTGGAGCAGGGAACATGTAGGTGAGACTAAAGTAATGGGGACTGTTACGAAAGATAAACCTGACCATGCCCGGATACTCATAGCAAGAATAAAGAGACGTGTACTTAACAAACACGTCACCTTATGTTAGCGGAGAATACTTAGAACCAGAGTTTGTCATGTTGTTGAACTTTTTTTTTTAGTGGGCGCATTAGATGTTTTTACAATATTACCAACACGACACTTCAACGATGTCGGCGATTAGAGCTACATAAATGCTATGTAATGTATTTGACGCTTTCACACCGGGGAATTTTGTTCCAGCATCTCGATAGTGTCAGCCAGTGTGCCAACATCAATTCATAACCATTCAATTTTGTGAGGATTGTATATTTTTGTATTACCAAAATTACAGCCAACAAACCAAATACTTGCCACACAAAGTTCTAAAAGCGGCTCTACATTATTACTATGACTAAAATAGTCGTTTAACAGAACACGTGCCCCTCCGTTGACACAACAAACATTGCCTTATAATAAGACTTCAAAGTCGAGCCAATTCTAACACAGTGCGACTTGATTAACCGCTGTTCGGAAGCGTCGACTCGTTACAACATTAGCATAATGCTAACTGATGTCGTCTTTATGAGCGAATTCGCGCAGAAAACCGGTCATAATATTGTCTGCTAGTACTATACGGTATGAACACATAAAAAGTACGAACGCACTGTTCTTTCTTGCTCTGTTTGTTCATACCGGTATAAACCACCATGATTATAATTGTGATCACCGCGTGTCCTTATTGATTTCTTAATAGTGTATGCAGATTGCTTAGCTGGCATAAAGATTGTGAACTAAACTATTATGAAATGCGTAACGAACAATTTCATCACACATGCACACAACTTTAAAAACCGTTTGTCATGTACCTACCTAAAGTGCTTTACAGATACTCGTAAAAAAAATAAAAAAAACGTGAGTAAGCTCAGACATGGGTGCTACGCCAAGATAAGTACCTACCATCTGGCGCTCAGATTTAGAGAAGTACCTAATCCAAGTACTAACACTTGAATGTCTGATCCGGTGACTGGGTTACCTGTTTTTTATATCAATGCATTTCTACACGGAGACGCCGCGGCCGACTGTATTTACATATAATTTGAATTCGCCCTGCAAAAATAGTATTTTGTGGGCATTTTTCGTAGAATTAGTTCTATTAGCCGTGAGGTTTTTATATTGTTTTGAGTAATTTAGCTGTTATATTAATATGTAGTTTACAACGTTGACCCATTCGTTTTTTTTGTGTAAATAAGTGTATTAAAAATAGGTCAAACGTTCATATATCGTCAAAAAGAATGCTCTAGGATGCAGATGCATGCTACATACGGACAAACAATTCTCAATTAGAGAATTCGGTATTTTTACTACATAATGGGTTGAAATAAAACTACTAGGAACTTTGTAAAATGTTTATATTCTGCCAACGAATATCCTCGAAAACGTACCGTTCACCCAAAGGGTAAACTGATTATCACAGTTCATTTACTGACAATAGTCGAGGTGGTCGTCATTTACATTTGCAGAGAGTTCAAAATCGCTTGGCACAACGACTGGGGTCGACTAGATTAGGGCGCGTAAAATCTAATGAGCCATACAAATAATAGCTGCGCCTCATTTGGCCTCAGAAATGGAAACATTTTTACTATTAATGTTTATTTTTCTGGTCTTGGGAAAAATTACTGACTATTAAGAATTTCGTGATCACGTGCTCTAGTACCTGCTTACTATTATTTTTATGCTCGTAAAGGTTCTTATATCGCATAAAGTTGCTTTCAGTCAGAGCATTTTAATTTTTATTTATATCAGTTTCACTACAAAAAGTTACTGATTTTAGCGGAAAAAGAAAATTGATTATAAAAAAGTATGTTCGCATATTTTTACTGCGATTTTTTATTTGTGATTTTAGTTTTAGCATTCAGGGTGATAAAACCGAAGCTAGATGTGTGCGATATTCTTAAATTTGAGAATGACTTCTATAAAATTGTTCTTACACGCTTATGTGGAACATAATAATTTATACCTACGTTTGCGTATTGTAATATATAACGTAATTTGCGTACCTTACCATATCGTTCAAACAATACAGTGAAGGGTATAGAATCCTCACTTCTTGTATTTGTGGAATACTCGACAAGGCGCCTCAGAGGCGAGTGGTATCTGCTTTATTTGAATAATTTGATTAAGCTTCGGAGTTTTAGCAAAAGCTGTCTTAACTTTACCATAGTAAGATCTATACTTAATCGAAGGGCGTCGTGAATAATCCACGGAACAAGATGTTCTTGATTTAGTTAAATTATCCATACCGAGATGTTGGTGAACAATTTAAATTATTGTTGAGCGAGCTCTATGCATAATTTCAGGCATCATCTACCGCGATGTTTCTGTTGTTATAAATGAAAGACATGACATAAATTCATCTAACAAGGTGAAACTTAAATTCCAGCTCTCACTAAAAATTAAATTTTCAAAACTCGGTAAATGCCGAGTTTTGAAAAGTAAGAACACATATGTGTTCGATGAAATCGAATCGCATCTTTTCTTAGTTCTAACTAAGAATGGCGAGGTCGACTCTACAAGGTCATGCAATCTAAAAAGACAGTCTGCCTAGATTTACCAATTGGCTTAAGAAGCAGTAACCACAATGACGGGCGGTATATAACAGAACTATCCGTTTGAACATAACAAATGTAACATCAATACAAATATTTTGATATTTCGGTGTCTATGTCTAGCTAGACTGATTTACAAATAGCTAATTCATAATATATGATTATGAAGATGAAGTAGTCTACAAAACCTACGATCGTCTCCGTCGAAAGCCAATGCTGAGATACAAACAATGAGAATTCACAATTATCCCGCGCAAATCTTCAAACAAAAGAGAGCAGATAAAATTAAACAATGGAAGCGGACTTGGTTCTCGAACCTAAACTAACCCATTAGAAAGTAATCCAACGGACTGAGGAAGAGCTAGGTCAGTCACGGTGAAAAGGAGCTCAATTTTACTACAAAACTTCAACTACTGAAACACAGCTAAACCGTAGCTTTTCATCTGCTTTTAGGCTGTTTCGATCCAGCCATACACGTTTCAGCAAAGCTTAAGATGGATCGAATCATAGTGGAACTGAACAGAACGTCAATCGTTGTAAATTAGTAGAATTGGGCTCAGGCTCAGTCAGTTCACTCAGCGTGAAACAATATAAAGTTGCGTGATCTGTACCGAAATTGAATTGAAATCGAAAACAACGTGTGTAGTCACAAAGGCGATAGAAGGTAATATAGGGATAGATCAAGAAAAAAAATTGAGCTCATTGGCTCAGGTTTATATAGTCAGGTTAGTCTTTGAAAAAATGTTATGAGCTTTTTTTTTTCTGTTTCGTATTTTTTAAAAGTCGTAGACTGAGCTAGCTGGATCGCTGTTGTTGATAGCACGAGCTTGCAGTGGTCGGCACTCAGCTAACAGATACCGTCTCAATGCTTATTTATCTGAGTAAAGGAAACTGTAAATATGGATGCTTTCTCTAGTTTCTTGAAATTTTAAACCATTTTGCTTTACAATAAGGTTGTTATTACAATCGTTATGTTTGTTAATTTCTGAACAAACATCGTTGTCGTCGACGACACGGTTTGGAAGTGTCTAGTACTAAATGTATGAGATTAACTCCCCACAATATCGTGCAGGGGAGCGATTCCAATCTCAAAGTTGAACTGCAAAGTTTTAAATCATGGTCAGTCCATACTAACTCATAGTTTTTCTGTGACTAAATAGTGACATTATGATGTCATTTAATTTGTTTTCGCGCATATTTTGCTGTCAAGTGTCTAAAAAGAATGATCACGTGGTACAACTGGGCAGTGAAATATAACTTGACAGCAAAAGATTGGAATACGGGGGCAGGTATTGTGTCGGTTACCATTGTATTACCATAAAGCTTACTACGTACATAGCAGTATTATTATTCATAATATAACCAATAGTCATTTGAAACCCCAGATCTAATAAAGCGATACGACTACTTGTAATCCCGTTTGTCTCAATAAGCAAGTATCCTGGACCAAAGATCCGGTAGAATATATTCATTCGGAAGACGGCCAAGCCCTTTCAATCTGACCACAGAGGACAGATCCGATAAGCCCTTATCTAACTCGTACACAGAAAACTACACAATTTTCCCTGGAAAGAATGAATTTGTTGGGAATGAGGTAATTCTTTTGGTAACAGACACATACTCGGAGCATTAACATCGTCACAGCTCAGTTAGTAATAGCTCTGCCTTCCGTGCTGTGGGTCGTGGGATCAATCCCCACCAAAAACTAACATTTGTGCGTGGCAAACATAGATGTTTGTTCTCTGTCTGGGTGTTACTATGTATGTATAAAAAAATATAAAGGTATAAGTATATATCAGCAATCTAGTTGCCATATTACAAGTTTTGCTTGGTTTGGGACTTGTAGGCATTGTGTGAATTGTCCATGAATATTTATTGATTTATAATTATTTAAAAGATTTTTTTAGAAACTTTAGCCGTCGTGAGGAATAGATCGCAGTAAATGCATTCGCATTTACTACTCAAGCATTGGTCCAGATCAATGCTTGAGTAGTAAATGCGAGCAAAGATCAAGCAAAGATTTTTGTATGAATACTCGTATGCTTGAGTACCTACCGGTTTCTTTATCTGAATACGACCCTTAATCAATCATCTGTAATACGATTCGAAATGATCCTTGTGATTTTATAGATAAATAGTTTTTATATCTTGCATTAAAAACTCTACCATCCCAGTATAGGTATATTGAAAATAGAAGTTATTTTAGTTATGCCTGTCCAGATTTTTTCAGAAGAAAGCCCTAAATAAGCTTTTTTCATCAACTTATTTTAGAAAATATTGTATCAGCAAAATGGTATATTACTATCATCGCAAATGCCTTCAATCAGCTGAAAGCATCATTTTCATACTTTTTAGAGCACGTTTATAAAACGCCTAAAATCTTCTGGGATTCTTCTATCTTGGGAGCAAAATGTATATTCAGTTTTATCCGTTCAATTTACAAACTAGCCAATATAATAGTTTCACTTTACGTGGTTAGTTCAGTCGAATCCGACCTGAAAGTATGCCAAGAAAGCGAACAAGTAAGTGGCCTAAAGTGGCTTGCTCCCTTTGTGACTGCGTTTACTACTTCAGTGGTCTCTGTAAGGCTACATGCGCACTGCGGAGGACAAGACAAACGGCCAGTCGGTTTTACTAAAAATATTTTTTTTCGTTTGACTGTTTTTTTATATTACACCTCAGCCCACCTAGTGTGTACGTTCACTAAAAAGTCACGTTAACTATACTTTTGTATGGAAAACCGTTAGTTATATAAACTTCGTCTGCGTCAATAATTATCGACGCGACTTTAGCCGCTTAGTGCATCTATCCTCTAACCTAGTTCTATGCCTAGCATCGTGTGTCGCTCTCGCCGTTTTACTTTGTATGTAATTTATAAGTTTCTAATCTAGGCTTACTTAGCAGAAAACTAGCAATTTTGACGCGTTTTTTGGATAACTAGGTGGTGGTGCTTTTTCTATGTTAAGGTGTGCAATAAAGTATTTTATGTCTATCTATATATTTTTCTACGACTTTTTGTTATATTTTGAGCTATTGCCGTAATGTGGTTTTCTATAAAAATTTAATCAATCCAAAATTTCCATCAGATTTCGGTAAAATCGCGCCGTTTTTGGGAAAATTGTAGAATTCAAGAACTCGCTGCCAAAAGATAGAATGAATAAACTGCTTCAACCAGAAACCAACATACAAGCTGCAGACAATTTAAAAAGATGTTAAAACATGCAGCAAAATATTTACCTTGAGAAATAGAAACTTCTGAGTGTTTTAGTGTGAAACCACAGTGTGAAGAATAAATAAATCTAGACCCCACAGAGAAAATATACGCTACCTATGTATAGTAGTCAGTACGAATCTTTGTCCTTTTGAAGTACCCAGCAGAACCCAGTTTGGATCGCATTGGAGGTAAGCTAATTTTTCCACACAACACAACAAACAGTACATGCCCAATCGTTGTTGCACCTAACTTAAAAAGGATAAAGATTCGTTGTGCTTACTGTAGTTAAGTAGTGATTCTACAATCACTAGAGTATTCTCCATCAATCGCATTGCGACAAAACAAAAATAATCAAAAAATATTTAGCAAAAGAAAAAATCAAAAACGGGTCATGAATGTGAGTTTTTATTCAGAAATGCATTCATTTTGATTAAGTTTTCTATTCTCTAGCGACGGCAAAATGTCAACATGGATAGGGTTCATCATTCTGCAGATTAAATTCAGTTTTGTTTCGACTATTTTATACTTTGTAGGTTTTTATATTACTGGCATCTTTGATTCTAGACTCAATAACAATTAAAAAATATACGTTTCATCGAACTTACAGCATACGGGCCTAGGTGCTCATTTCACAATAATTTAATCAAAGCATTTAATAACAATTTCAAAATTGCTCCACAGTACTGTTACAAGTTTTCAGTCTGTAGTTAATTAACGCAAACCGCAACCCCCGCCCTGTCTAGTTTAGAAGTGAGGCACAAACACAATCTAGGTACAAGGTGATCCTGTGACATTGGTTCAAACTCGAAGTAGTGAAAAAGTTTATAATAACATCTAAAAATTCAGACCATGATGAATGTGTTACATTTTAATATCTGCTGTACCGGTACCGTGTGAGTCGTGAAACAGTCGTGAGCGAGCAATGACGAGCATGTTTAATTTTGTTTAGTACTCACATCCTTGTATGTGATATTCTGATGTGGAGCACAAAATCCTATCCTATCCTACTAATATTATAAATGTGAAAGTTTAGATGTTTGGATGTTTGTGTTTCAATCACGGCAAAACCACTGAACCAACTTGGATGAAACTTGGCATATATATAGTTCGTAACCTGGATTGACATATAGGCTACTTTTTATCCCGAATAATTAACAGGATCTACAGGATAAAACGAACGAAAAGGATTAGCAGCGCCAATTGGCAAGAGGATTTCATTGTCATGTCATGTCACGTCAGTTTGACAGGGCGTAGTACTACCTCTTTGGTCTAACGACTAGCGTTTGACATTCCAGTACGAGTTCGGTGTAATGAGGTGTAATGTCAAGTCTCTCAAAGTATCCGCTCGGTATACGCACAGATAATACATATAATGTACACGGAAACTGTAGATGCGAACGAAGTCGCGAGTAACTACTAGTAAACATATTGGTGCAAGACGTTTATTGAAATGAGGTGTAGGTAATAATCGTAAGTACTAAGTAATGAAACTACGCAACATGTATGTATGCAGTACGGCCGCTTTGATTCGATACCTATCGATTCCGTGTTTTACATTCACAACGATCCAACCACACCCGCGTGTTCCAGAACCTTCTAACTGTGAGCTCTACACAACACAATTTGAGCACTATGTGTAGGTATGCAGATAATTCCGAAACTTGTACCAAACAAAAGCAATGAGCATTCGCGTGGGAGAACACTGGTTCGCAAACAACTCGCCAAGTACACGCACAATACTATCAATCGATATACCTAAACGGTCCTTATCTTTATCAACATAAGGTGCATGTTTCCTTGAGACGATAGCAGGCTAAAAATTTGTTTCTACAAAGGATGGAATATGTTGGGATCGAGAGATAACCTCACACTGATTGTAGTGAACTTGAAAATTGCTTTGCGCAAACTAAGATTTATAGTGGACCCAAATATTTGTTTGACACGGTTCATAATTGGTGGAGTCGCACAGAAGTTTAGTGCCTAAGTTGTGACAATAAATCTTTGTAATAATAACCAAAAGTTGTTTGTTAATGTTGGTTGACACTTGTATTCCGGTGAGCATCCACCGTTCTGATGCGATGCCAAGCTACACAGTACCGCACATACGACTTTGTGCGTAGAAAAGAAACTGAAAATGCGTTTGATGCCGCAACGCACCAGTTGGATAGTTTAGCGGTAAGCCTAGGTTCTAGGCGTTGAGCCAAAACCGTTGGTTGTGCTACCTCTAAAGTTTTCGTTTCGCCCAAAAACGTGTTTCCGTATCATAAACTATCTAGGTACTTAAATGATTCTTTCTTCTTTGCTACTACGTTTTTATTTAGTAAACAACCATGGAAATATTTATTTAGGTTTCAAAGACGAAATATCAAATTAATAAATACCTCGTTTAACGTAAAACGCGAAAACTCTCAGGGCGTGAGCGCACCAGACGATCATAATAGTGGTAGCACATTATTTCTACTGTTGTTGCAACCGGGCACCTCAACATCTAGCTCTGGCACCTAGACAAGCTCCGCGTAAGTATTTAGCATTGCTATCGATTCTGTTGTTGCATTTTTCTAAACTAACCTAATTTGACAGCGCTTGGAATACCCCTGCTGTGGATAAGGCCGACTAGGCTGAGTCGATGGTAGGTATAGGTGATAGGCAAGCATACTCTATCTAAAACCATATCCCAGGCCACTGCAGTGTCCCGTTCATAAGGGCATGAGTAAAAAGTGGCTCTGGACGCCGTTTAAACCATCTACATTATATGCAAAAACCTGTGTAGATTAATTTATTTAACTGTGGTTATTATAACAGTAGGTATAATTTAATATGAACCAAACTCGTGCTTGGCCTTCATAATTTATACATTTGTAAAATGTTTATTTAGGCTCAGCAATTACTTCTTTTCCCTTTTTTTTGTATAAATACCATTTTTCCTTGAAAGTACCTATATTAAAAAATTTAAATGATTTACATAGGCTTTGGTTATTGAATATCAAAAGGGTTCATAAAACTCCAGCGCCCAGCACAAAGGAAGGTTTCCAATAATCATCTACATACTACAAGTAGGACTTTACGAGAAGGGTTTATAGGTACAATTTCTATAAAGTAGCTAAAACGGTGACTGAATAAGGACGGTTTCAGTATTGTGTCGTTGGTTTCACGAGCCGAATTAAGGTAAACTATTTTGTAACATCAACAAATTGGAATGAACCTTTTCGGATATCCCATAGTTGTATTTGTTTTAGGAAATATCCAGTGTAAGTAAATTATCTAGCTAATTTGATTTTCCGCACAAATTAAGCTTAACAAGCAATTTAATACTCTTTAATAATAGTAGCTATTTAAGTAATTTATGCTGATCAACTTGCTTTATTAAAAATAAACGCAAAATTTTGGTATCTCGTTAATCGCATTTTTAAAGCCTAATTTTCTGTATTATATATTGAACTTTGTGAAAAAGACACGGTATAATTGTGATTGTAAATTGTTTTCATATCGTTATTAATTTAACGAGTATATCTACGTATCTTTAGTAAATTAAAATGTTTTCAACATAGCTTTTAAACAAAAAAAAAACAAGAGTTGTGAAATTCGTTTATGTTGTGATTTTTTTACCAAAACCGGGTTTTCCAACACGAAATCTTTAATCATTTATTCTTTTTAAACATTGGAGGTAAATATTATTTTGCGATAAAATTGCGGTAAAGGAAAACGATTAAGAATGTAATAAAGTTTTCTGGGAATTCAGCACGCGAAAAAATGCACCTAGAATCCTAAATACCAGATAGCGTGACTGGAATACCTGGAGGTTAATTGTTGCAATAGTAATTGTGAAGTTATGTAATAATAGAGAGCTTGCTAGATTTAGAATTTGGTTTTCAGACAATTTCAACACGTTAGTATACTTGACTTGAATGATTTTATTGATGTTCACCTAGGAAAGTACTTTGTATTTTGTATATATTATAAATATTGTAAATAACTGTATTAGTCGTAATTTTCTTTGAGAATAAATTTCATCTACATCATCATCAAGTACTATTTAGTATAAATGTGTAAACAGTGATTATAAATATGTTTGCCATTAGGCAGTACTATTGGCGTTTCTATGTTCTCATTTGCAAGAGATATGAGTTCATAATATGTGATGTCATGTCCTCGTTTGCCGTTCAACATCAGGTAAGCCACTTATGTAAATTAATAACAAAACGCAAAATAATTTACAAAACGCTTTTGTTTTATTCTATCAATTTTAAGAGATGTAACCGATTGTACCAGTATATGTAAAGTAGGTATCACAGTTTTTTTTTCATTTATACTAGTTACCTAAACCAACTAAGTTAAACTTTTTGTTGGTCGAATTTCGATTGACTACGCGCGTTGGTCACGCGAATGGTCGCTTAAGATTTTTTCTAGCGAGTTTCATTCGAAAGAAACGTGTTTCTGTACATCATTTTATGGAATTCCTTCCACATGGAATCTGAACATTACAAGAGTTGATTGCTACGAGTTCGTAGAGGGTGATTGCTACGGCGTAGCTATGCTACATGCGTAGCAAAGTTTCAATATTAGATTTTCTGTTATTTATCTGGCTAGTACCTTAGTTTTATATCTTCAAACAATGTTTCAGGGTTTTCCACAGTTTTTGTATTGTATGTATTTGAACAAAATGATCACTTCGGTATTTTAAAAATAAAAATACTTGCATGAAAAAGGATTTACAAATCTAATTAAAAACTTAATAAACGTGGAAGGAATTTTATATTAATATTTTCTTCATCTCTAGCAGAAAGGACTTTTGTCTGCCAAGTTTGATAAAGCTAAGTTAATTAAAAATAGTCTTTGCAACGTTCAGGTACGAAACCAGTAAATCCTTGCTTAATCCTCGTTAATATCGTATATTCGCGGAACAACCACTAAGAAAAACATTTTTTAAAGGACGACTGCAAATCGTAATACAAAGCGTCGTGCGATATTCACCCGATTATTCGCGAGTAGTCGATGGATCAGTTGCTTCAGAGGGCCTAGTACGAGATTTGGTGTATAAAGCAGTCTAAAGTCTGACACGCGAGTACGGGTTCGGTGTAATATCAAACTTCGGTACACGCAAGAGTGACTAATTAAATAATTGTAACCATAACAAGCTTTCACATTATTCAGTTAAGTGATCTTTTAATAAAGGCAAGCTTAGCCTGAACTTGGAAGTGGTACTTTCATTGTTTTGGTCGCAAAGTTTCCTTTGTAACTAGAATTGCGTTATGTGATTGAATTTGAGTTCAGTCATTTTATTACAGAGTTAACAAAAGCGTTTAACTGAAGTCGCAGGCTTTGGATAATTACTTCCGTTGTTTTCGCTCCGTTATTTGCAGTATCGGTATAATAACGGTCGTCTTCTTTAGAGCGAAAGTACATTTTAGTCATATTTAATTACACTGCTTGGCAACGCTCTGCAGACAATATAATATTGTCGTATGCCACGCAGTAACTCGACAGTGCCAATACAAGCCTATGTCGGCCCTTTGTAAAACCTTTGGCCTATAATTTTGTTTTAGACAAAATACATCCTTTTTTTAACAAACAACTTTGTTTAATAAAATAAATAAAAACAGAAACTTATTTTGTTTCATTCTAACAGTTTTATTAAATATTTCAGATTTAAAGGGCTGAATTCAGCTTTTCATGAATTTATTCCACTTCTTAAATACTACCTACTTTAATTTACTACTCAACCATAAAACCCCGTGCTGTTACAATTTTCTTTAGTTTTGTTTTTCGTGATGTATAGGATATTATAGGTCAGTGACCTCAGAATTACGTAACACGCAACCACCCCACTCCAAAAGCAGGAAGAATTAATTGTTTTTGTTTCGTTTTCACATGTTTTGGAAACTAAATGAGACTTGTTAGATAAAATTTTCATTTCTAACCGGGTCCGAAAATCCGAGTTACTGGGTCCAATCAATGCTATCGTGTAAAACAGGTCTTATCTACAGCTAAGTGACTTACTGCCCATTCCGTCTTCATATTTTCAGTAACTGGGTCTGAGAAGCGAGTCACTAGCACTGGGTTCAGTAACTGCCATCGTATAAACAAGGCTTAGGTTTTGCCAAAATAAGCCTAAATCAAAACCTAAAACGCCGATCGAACATTAAAATCGTTTGAGAATTAGCGCGATTCCAACACCTCCATTAGTACGTCAGGTAAACTGACGGCCTAGTTATTGCAGAGACAAATTACACAGAGCTTGGTCGATTAGCTCGAAACATCTTGAATAGGTAATTAGAAAAGCAATCTCCGGTCTTTCGTAGTGCAAATGTTTGCATGTGCACTAGAAACACAAATTCAATCTTTGAGAAATCTATTGAACCTTATCTATGTTGGTAAATAACTCTTGTACTTATGTAGATTCTAACTTGAATAATCTATTTTAAACAATGTTTTAAAGGTACATTTGCGACGAAGTTAAAAATGTTTCAGTATTAACTTCAATAAATCATGATTTGGTAAGGTTATTTAAATAATATGTGCGTAACATTACGTCACACTAGATTTATTACTGTGATAAACATTTTGCGTTTAGAAAATATAGCAATAGTAACTTGCTAAACACTTCAAATCAAATTATTATACCAGCACATTCATAAATCAACAAAAAAACATACGTGGAATAAGATAATTTCAAATGTTTCTTTTGATTTTTAAAATATTTCCAATTCTATTTTCATCATTGACCTTTCGACGCAATCTGATTGAATTGAAATATCAAAAAGCGAACCATTGCTGTTTATTCGACGGACGTGCGGAGTAAATATTCAACGGAGCGCAACTCGCTTCGCTCACATTGTTATTGTTTAATAAAATGTCAAAGTAAATAAAGCGATCTTGTTTGGATGTCTGGTAAATAGATATAATAATTCATAATTAAAATATTTACAACAAAATAGACAATTTTTTTAAAAGAGATTCTTATTGTGTATCATTAAATACAATACCTACCTAGACAGGCAAGAGAAAAAACACGAAATATATATATATATATATATATATATATATTTCGTGTTTTTTGGTATATATGGTAATATATGGTGGGTTAAATATATATATAATATCCATTTAACCCACCATATATTATATAGAAAGGACATGACATGTACAAAGGCGAACAACCCAAAAATACAGATGGTTATTAAAGTAGAGGTAGAGCTTTAAATATTGATTTTAAAATCGCTAGCGTCTTACAAATTGCGACAACTGCATCGACTTTTCGCCCCACCGATAATGGCGCGCGTTACACGACGCTTATTGCCAAAATAAATCATTTAACGCCCCGTGTACTTTAATCTATTTGTAGAACAACTTGCTACGTTTTCAATTCCGAACGTGACGATTATTACACTTGTTCTCAATCCTTATAAATCAAAGTGGGATTGTTGGACCCGTTGGACCGACTGCTGGAAATACACTTTGTAAAGTTTTGACTTCTCTCCCGGTATTAGTTAACTTATTCGACAGCATAGCTTAATAGAAATTGTAGTTACTTTGTAATAAAAAAAAGTATGCACAGCAGCATTCAGTTGCAAACTATGTGAACAAACTAACTGATAAAATACTTTGTTTTTAAAACAAAAAGAAATGATTACACTCAAATACATATTACACTCGAGGCATATCAAACATCTATCCATACGAAATATTCGTTTTGAGTTGGTATTGAACCCACCACTTACTGCGCAAAAAATAGAGCTACAACCCTTACCGAGCTATAAATTAAGGTCAAGTATAATGTTTTCGTACCTATAATTTTTTTCAATTTATTATTTTTCTATCAAAGTAGGTAGGTAAGTAAGTAAGTCAAGTTCTTTTTACGCAATGCTTTGCACACCAACTTATTTATATTTCAATATCCATTATATTTTAAAGATAACTTATTCAAAACTCAGTAACAAGCAAAGTTTTTGCCGATAGATATCCAAAAGATACCCGTTCGTAATAAGTTATTGTTGTAATAATTATATTTAATCTAAGTTGTCGAACAAGGCCTTTGAAACTAACAGGACAAGTAATTAATCGAAAAGTTCCGGCCGAACTGAAGCTTCTGATAATAACAAACATTATTGATTCGGATCTTTCACTACTAATTAGGAACAGATAACCAATTTATTTACTTTTGTTTTCATGACAATTGACTATCGATTCGATATGAAAGTGATCATCATTTACTTAGGGTATGCTATATCTGTAAGGTTTTTAAATGCATCGATATTCCTGAGTTTGGATAGTTATTGGGAGATATTACCCTGACAAAAAGTATATTAATCTAGAACCCCAGTACCGGTTCTTACGGCTCAGGTACTGTGGATACCCCTAATTTTATTTACACCTCTTACATCAAAGTTACTTGCCTCAATTTTTGTCGACCAACCTTATTATTAAAATGCGCTGACCCTCAGTCTTCGTACGCCTTCTGATGATCACACACTTTCAAATAAAGCGACAAACCTGGGTTTGTTTTTTTGAACGTGTGTACACAATTAGGCGTCATGAAAACTTGAACAAGCCAGGCTTGTCGCAGAAGATGGTGCCACCATTGCTGTGCATGGTGTCAGATTAGATCATTATGCTTAATGGGTGGTGAAAAAACAGAAATATCGTAATTTTGAATGTCAAAAAATGTGTTTGAAACGAAAAGATATATATCGTTTCGTTAGCTTGTGTAAACACATTTTAACAAGTTTCGATTGGCGATTTTTTTGAGCTGTTCCAGTTTATCGGAGGTCTGTTTGGTTAGTTCTGTCGCGAAGGTTAATAATTTCCGTAGTGCTAATTCTTAGTATGCTATGTATGTTAAGATGCCTGTGATAGTAGATCGTATGGTTTGAATAGGAATTTGGTCACTGTGCTCACAGAACTGTACACTGCAACGGTATTGTGTCAGCTCACGCTTGACAGGAACAACAGAGTCGTGATGGATGCATTGAATTGTATCTTCAACTAATGTATACATACATATATACAACATTTCAAGCATCAATCAATATAGTATATTTAGTATTGTAAATGTACATTAGTTTATATTACGAAATATACTATATTGACCTTTTTAAATTGACCTCCATAGCAGAGTCGATATTCTACAATCAGTGGAAAATTGAATTGATACTCTAAACCTTCAATTTTTGGAACTAGTTTTACTACACCCTGTATTAGAATAGTTACGGGTACCTTACCCATGTATAAAGAAAAAAAATGCACATACCTAATCAGTTTCAAACCACAAGATCTTTTACAAGAGACTGCAGCGGTATGCCAATCAAAGTTGAACTGCAAAGTTTTAAATCATGGTCAGTTCATACTAACTCATAGTTATTCTGTGACTAAATAGTGACATTATGACGTCAAGTGTCTAAAAAGAATGATCACGTACAATTTTGTACCACGTGACCTGAAGAAATTACACTGGGCAGTGAAATATAACTCGACAGCAAAAGATTGGCATACGGGGGCTGATTTGTTTCACGGTGCGATGAACAAACAAACCACATCACAATTTGTTCTTATCTCTTGAAACTCAATGTAGACAGTCTTTGGATGCTCAGACAGAGAGCTCATTAGACCTCTTGAGATTATTGGTGTCTCCTATCAAAGAAACTCTTCATTCCGTTCGTCTGTACAAATATAGCAAAACTTCGAAAATATTTCACTCAAACTTTTCAATAACGTGAAAGCAAATAAGCCCACGCAAATAAACATAGTGCCTTCAGCTTAAATAAATAAGAGAACCCGTTGAAACCTTCCAGAGACTTAATTAAATACACCAAGGTTGGTTTGTGTGTGTGCGTATTTACGCTTTGTAACACGAGCTGGTGACAATGCTGGTAAATTTACACAGTTTGAATGAGCTTGACTTTGTTTCGGCTTTCTGCAAACTGAAATTTTAAGCATTTAGCTACTCCTACGTAATTAATACCTGAGAGAAAAACGGTAAGAAAAACCACGACGTATATTTCATACAACTTTTGCCGGCCGCTGCTCGCATGTATTTGGCCAGCCCCCGTATGCCAATCTTTTGCTGTCAAGTTATATTTCACTGCCCAGTGTAATTTCTTCAGGTCACGTGGTACAATTTTGTACCACGTGATCATTCTTTTTAGACACTTGACAGCAAAATATGCGCGAAAACACATCAAATGACGTCATAATGTCACTATTTAGTCACAGAATAACTATGAGTTAGTATGAACTGACCATGATTTAAAACTTTGCAGTTCAACTTTGATTGGCATACCCCTGCAGTACAGCAATTTCGATTTATCTCGAAGAAGGTTGTCAAAATAATGCTCAAATTTCCTAGCATGTTTGAGAAAAAATAATTATCCATTACAATTTCGCCCACACAACCAACCTAATTATTTTCCGTGGGCGAGACTTCAGAATATTATTAGAAACCAATGGTCTTAGAAATTATAAACCATAGCCCACCTCATTTGTAAACGGTATTTAGTGTCTACACGCATAGCCTTGAAATTTTATTATTATAGCTAGTATAAATAAATAAATAAATAATACGTTTATTTTTCTCACACAAGGTTTAACCAAAGATAATATAAACTATATTAGATTTACAATACAGTATGTTGAAATCATAGAGTTATGTACCTACGTAGCCTAGCTATGTACGTAACATCAGTGCACAAACCAGGAACAAAATGGCTTGGGCATTTTTCCATAGTCAGTAACCGACGGTCATTGAGCGAATCCTCAGGGAAAACGTTTGAACATATTTTCGCTGGCTTTGCGTTGACCTAAGGTTTAGCAAAAACTGTCCCCTGAATGAAAATTACCTACCACGCTTTTTTCAGGCCCCCATACCTAAAAACCTCATTTTTATTAATTTTAGAACTATTCATACACATTACATTATGTATGTGTATGTGTGGTTAAAAAACAAAGCAGAAACGTCAATCGCAACAATTTTACAAAAAAGTTGTCCCATTATATTATTTACCAAAAAAGATTTATTGAAAAAGACTATTGAACAAAATTGCTAATACAGCATCATTTTTTTTTCATAATATGTCATTGCAATTCAGCGAAAATTGCAGCGTCATTCTGGCAGTTATTAATTACAATTAATATTCTAGCTTTGCTTAGTTTGGGACTAGAGGGCGTTGTGTGTAAAGGCCATGAATATTTATTTAGTTATTCTATAAAAAAAAATATCACTAAAAACATTTTGCTTTCCACATCGATTTTTACAATCTTCAAATTACTTATTATTAAAGCCACAATACCTACGCGATATCCGCGGAGTGCTAAATTCATACCTCTAGACGTTTTCATACTGTGTCGGTGCCAATATTATGTTTGAGCTACTGTGCAAGTATCAGCTAGTGTGCAAACGCCCTTTGCTGTGGAAAAAAATTGTCGAACCTCTAGTTTATCGAAACATCCCTATTTATTAAGATTTCAATAACATCCCTATCCTAAGTGCACAATAAAGACATTTTCGCCTGTCAGCAACGTGACGGGGGTCCGTGTCAAAACGGCGTTTGGCTGTAAATAAAACTGGGATCAAGAGGGAGGATGTGGAAATTTTCCTACTTTCCCGAGAATTCACTTGACCGACACACCCCTCGAGTGTCTTCTCAATTTATTCGAGTAACCAGCGACTGGCTTCGGTTTTACGCATTATTAATCTAGGTTTATGAAAAATATATACTTTATGGTTTTATAATAATCTAAAATCCATTACCAGATGCAACTAGATACAACTTACCTAAAACAATTTAAGATAAATAAAGCTAAGACTTGTACCACTTGAGCCTTTGTTGTGTGTGATCAAAATAGCCAAAGGACATGAATTGTAAACATTACCAAAACCGTAATAAAAAAACCATATCTTATAAAAACACGCACCAACATGTAATAAGTGCGTGTCATCCACACGTTTGTTTACCAAAAAACCGAAGAAAATTGCCCTACCTGGAAATATTTGATGGATTCCCAAGAAACGCTGGTCACGATCTGGAGTGGCCAACGTCGAAACTATCTGAGGCCTGCGGCTATTAAATTAATGATAATGTACCGGACTAGTCGGCCTAGTCCCGGCAACTGTTGTCGTTATTCGCACGTGTTCTGGCCAGCGGGCGGCGCGCGTGCTTCGAATAAGGAAAGCAGACAGCTTTACACAAACTTCGGTAAATAACTTTGCTATGATGAAGAGTTGGTTAATTTAGGGTCGGTGTCAATGTTAGACTGCGCGATTGTAAAGCTAAGAGCATACCTGACAGGCGTCACAGCTCAGTCGGTAATGGATCTGCCTTCCGTGCTGTTGGTCGTGGGTTCGATCCCCACCGAGAACAAACATTTGTGTGTGTGGCAAACATAGATGTTTGTTCTATATCTGGGTGTTACTATGTATTATAAGTATGTATTTACAAAAAAAAAAGTATATAAGTATTGTATCAGCATCTAGTTCCCATATTACAAGCTTTGCTTAGTTTGGGACTAGAGGGCGTCGTGTGAAATGTCCATGAATATTTATTATTTATTATTATTTATTATACCTGCGTGTCATGTTTGCTTTTTACGAATCGCGTAAGCATTGTCTACGACTATAGAGACTATAGCTATAAAATGTTGATAATATCTATGTACCTTCTCAAAGGCTATGGCAACATCTATATGTTGCCATAGCCTTTGAGAAGGTACATCAACCAAGGTACATCAATCAAGGTACAATCAAACAATCAAGGTACATCAACATTTTATAGCTGAAAAAAATTATACCAGAGGCGTTATTATTTGTTGCGTAGGTATGTATTTTATTATTTGTCAAAAGTACGCATAAACCTGCACGCAGTGTAAATCAGATATCCGAAAATATTAGGTACCAAGAAAAAATTTGAAAGAACGTTATAATGCATTTTTGTCAGGTACCTAATTCAAAAACACATCTGTTTTAGAGAGTTGAATATATTCGTGAATATAATTTTTTTATCAGACTGTAATTTCAACGTAGATTTTACCTACTACAATTATAAAACATAATGAAGGTACCTACTGTAACACTTCTATTGATAGAGACTCCAAAGTTTATCTACTGTGTTTGCTAAGAAAACATATTGACTCAACTTGTATTACTCGGAAGAAAGCCAAAATGCTGCAGCTTATATCGGATTTCCGCCACAAAAGACCTGGGCGTATTGCGACAGGGCGGCTAACACTAGCTTTTGTACGTGAATATGACCGTATTATCGTATCCTAAGTAGCTACATACAAACGCTTCAAAGGGAAACCGGTATTGATTGAAAATTCTTGAGCAAAAACGAGCCCTACCTAACGACCTATGTGCTGAAGTGTACTCTTACAGGGCCATAAAATATGATGAGTATTGGCTCTTATTAATTGTAATTTTTTTTAACTTCGACTAAGTATTATTTTGAACAAAGTAGATGATATTTTACAGTTTTTTTTTTTTACTCTGAGTACATATCAAACACGACGTTTTGTTTTCCGATACTCAGTGCCCGCCATATTTAGAGATTTACTACATTTTTTTAGATTACATTATCACATAAAAACAAATATTACGCAATCCCATATATTTCTCGGCCTTTTTCGTCTACTATGGGTGTTTTTTAATTATCAAGTTTCTTATATTAACTAACAAAATACTAATACCACTGAAGTAATATTACGCTAAAACGCATTTGCATAAGTTCTAAAATACATTAGGAGAACGCATTTCCCAAACCATATCATTATTCTAAAGTACTGTGCGTTGAATGCGAACCACATATTTTCAATCGAAACGACTGCGATCATAGAAGTCAAGCTCCACAGGATCTTCGAATAACAGGGTTATATCTATGCAAATGCAACGAAACGAACCAAACGTCCGATTGCACGGTATGTGTAATTGAATCGAAAGGAAATTGCATTCCACACGTAAAGTTCTATGTTTGGAATACTTGTTTACATAATTTAATGTCTACCGTTTCACAGATGTAAATACTTAATAACAAATTCATGGAATCTACAAGCTACTGCTTTTAGCTTATGTATAACAAGCAATACATAAGCTGAATGTCGTGCAACGGGCTATCTAAAGAACTATGCAAGGAGTTCCACTACTATAAAACCCCCAAATCTTGGACCGACTTTCATCAAACATGAGCTAAGAACACTCCCGACTAATTCATTTTTCAAACAAAAAAAAAACAAAATCAAAATCGGTTCATCCGTTCAGAAGCTACGTTGCCTCAGACACACACACACACACATACACAGACACGTCAAACTTATAACACCCCGTCGTTTTTGCGTCGGGGGTTAAAAATCCGGAATGACAAAACCCGTAGAAGAACCAAGGTCATCGATAAAGCTCTAAGAATAATTATGAAGTAGGTGTGGATTGGAAATCGCAGAAATAACAGCTGCTGGTGAATAAAAGACCTGGCCTGGAGAAGTACCAAGCATCCCCCAAGCATTCTAGTGCCATTAAGCAATGATCTCGCATTGCTGTGTTCCAGTCTGAAGATCAGTGCTGCTGCAATCACAGGCATAAGACATGACTTACAATGCAAGTCCTCAACGAACGTGCGCAGTGAGGCGATGCATATAAATAAAGTTATCATTAAACTTTAGGTGGTCCATCTGCTTATTCTACCAAAAAGCTCTAGTGAAAACACTTCCAATAAGTTTCAAGACTTGGAACAAGATACTCGAAGCGATAGGACGTAAGTAATTTATATTCAAAGAGATGTTCCGAAATTGTAATTGTCTCTCTTGTTTTGGAAATGTTTTGTCCATTGTCTTGAAGGAGTCTGTTTGGTTTCCAATAGTATAACGCTATAGAGTCAACTAACAAATCTAGAATCTTTTCAAAATAATCAATAACCCCGTGCATGAATGACAAAACAATAATTGTGGTACCTAATTAAAAAGTGTTGCGATTTTTTCTTTTTAACTTCGTCACTATTTGTCATTAGTTACCTATTCGTAAAATCAATAAATAAATATTCATAGACATTTCACACAGTGTATAAGAGCATTGTTTATTTTTGGACAAAATACTCGTATTATTTATAACACTTAGTCCAAAAATAAACAATGCTCTTAAATAAGTCAGACCACATAAGTACTTAAAATTTCATACAAAGTTTCCCTCACTCTCATTAGGTCTTTCAAACGAAATAATTAATTCCGTGTAATGGAGTACAAAATTGGACCTCACTACATCCGAAATCAATTAACTCATGCGGTGTCTACAAACTGAGCGTCAGTCGTTTCGTCAGCATGTCAGCATTCAATCAAAACCTGCTTACTCCGGTCCGCAACCGCAAATCACACTGCTCATAAGTAGTGCGGTTACTGGTCAGCCGAGGAACCTGAAATGCCGGAGATTTTTACAATAATTTACGAACAAAACTAGGAACGAATGCCTACACTGGTAAGATAAACTAGGCTTTGTAGAATGGTGATTGATTTATTCATGTTTTCATGAACTTTATTAAAATTGCACGTCGTGTGGTGGTCTAAATATTTCAAAATAGAAAAGGTAGTCACATAAACTAGTTATAATTTATAATATCTGCATTTACGATACTTACCTAGCTAAGTATACAGTGATTCGTACCTGGGTCTGCACTTGATTTCCTTTTACCGTTTTGCCTTATTCTTATTTGTCTTCTAAAAAACCTCTAGCTAAAATGGTTGCTAAATAGAAGAGATATGACAACATATTTATTATGATGTCATATCTTTCCATTGTCTAGCAAGTGACAATGAAAGAGCATTTTTTAAAGCCTCTAATATAGCTCTAATATAGATCTAAATAATATAGCTCTAATATTACAGGATATTATGAATAACGGCCTAACTAAGTATTTATGTAGCCTTCATCGAGCACTAAGCAGTTCTAAGGGTGACCCCAGTATAACTTAATTTGGTCGTATATCCTAAGAAACTAGGATATCCGGCCAAATTAAGAAAATACAACACTACCAGTAGGGTCAGTCCTTGCGCTGACTCAACGTAAATAAATCCTCTGCTCGAGCAAGACATACACACGAGCAACTCTAACCTTTCACATATTGACATAGGGTTTATATTACAATATTTGCGGTGTTGATAACATCAGAATTATCAAGGTTTGTAATCGAATTTATATATGTCCAGCTTTGAAGACCAGATAATGTAGAAATTACATATTGACACTAGGTTATTACCTCAACGAATAAGTGGTTACAGGAACTGAATTATTTACATCGTTTTAGTAAATGGGTGCCAAAATTCGTTCAGTCCTAATACAAATGCATTTATTTTTAAGAAAAAATGAAAAAAGAAAGTCTACAAGAAGAAAACATGTTGTGCCGACCCCACTTAGCGAGGGAAACGGGTAGAAAAATGATGAAATTATGATGATAACGTCATTATTTTACTTTTGGATACGAGGTTATTAATTATTAGATTGATTTAGTATTTTCACTAACTAATCCCACTAATTCACAAAGCGAGGCCGTTTGAAAATCTGGTCTCAAAAGCCCACATAGCCCACATTCGCATATAGTGGGAACGCTGGAATTCTTTTACCAACAGTCTCGACTAGTGAAAAGTAAGATTGGCTCAAAGTTTTCTTTATTTTCAAAGTGTTTTATTATTTTAAACAACAGAAACTATCAGAAATCGATTGCATTGCCTTTATCGGCACAGTGCACACCTCGACCGTGTTACAGCGACGTGATATCGGCATACTACAAACAGACACTAGACAGCGCAATTAATGTGAGTACCATACCTGTGCCACAGCTACTGCAGTGAATAGCTGGCTCACTGGAACATTAGGCGATCGCTTTTTTTCTGATGGGAAAATACCACTAAACATTTTTTCTGACAAATCAGGTAGATTATGCAAATTACTAAAACATGAACGAAATTGCTTTATGGTAATATTCTATTGTTCAAGAGTCGGATGAATGAGAAAATGATGAGGATAAATAAAGCATAAAATCGTTTCTGCTGGAAATCTAAGGGAATGTACCGTATCCAGTAGTATTGCGAACATTTAATTTTGTGGGAATCAAATTCACACTTCTTGCGTCAGCCGTAAAACAGAGGTTCATAAAGACCTCGTACTTTTACACATGAGCACTAAATAGATACTTACAAGCTGTTTTCATAAACAAACTTCGTAGTGTTTCTGTAAATACTAATTCAGCTGCTATTGAAGTAAGCTAGTATGTAGGGGTTGCTAATGGCACTCAGAGCTGGTATTTGAAATTGGAAACATTCCCTTGTAACTGGAGGTAATTACTCAATAGAACGAGATTAGATTTACCGTGACTTTTTGTCATGACAGTACCTTTTAGGCCTTTGTGGCGTTGGTTAACTGCGACATGAGAGATGCGGGTTTTATCCCGGGTTGAGACAAATGAACGTTACTCAGTTGAGACAGATTATTTAGACTGTTTGTGAATTTGTCGTTACGAACGAATTTTGACAATTGCAATGTCTGCTATGTTTCAGTGCTAGCCTAGGAACTGTCCATATAGCTTGCAGAATTGAAAGCCGCTAGGGAGCAAAGGTTCCCGAATGTCGACTGCAAACCGGAAGATGAAGAGTAGGACGATACCTAAGATGGAAATCGATTCTGCACTGTTATGGTGATGGTGAACGTAGAGGTAAAGGAAACATCTGTGTGACAGTGTGCGGTACACTGCGCGTAATGTTCCAAAGTTAAGTAGTCGTTGCTGTTTTCCACGTTCTTACTTCACGCTTCAAAATACACTCGAGAGCAATGATTCCGGGTCACTTAAAGAATGTTAAAAATCTCGGAAACTAAAAATGATAGGTTAATGCAATAAATTGTATTTAATAGACAATGTAATACTCCTTAAATGAAAGTAAAAAAATATGAGTCACCATACATTTTATTAACACAAAATTACATAAAGAAAAAAACTGCTGATCTCTCCTTAAAACAAAAATAGGAAACATGAAATTTTTGAACTTTATTACGATTTGACTTGAGTTTTAATACTTCGTATTGCCTCCTCGTGCTTCCATTACTGCGTTTACGCGGTTTGGCATGCTGTACACCAAGTTCCTTATACGATTTTGGGGAATATTCTCCCATTCCTCTGTGAGAGCAATTTTGAGCTCACGAAGCGTGATTGGGGGAGGGTTTCGTTGTTTTACGCATCTGCCTAGCTCGTCCCAAGCATGCTCGATCGGGTTGATATCCGGGCTGCGCGCTGGCCACTCCATACGAGTAATGTTCATCTCTTGAAGGTAGTCATTCACAATCCTACCTGTATGAGGTCGGGCATTGTCATGCATAAATATAGCATCCTCACCTAAATTGACCATAAATGGACCAACATGATCATTGAGGATTTCTTCCACATATCTTACGCTAGTTAAAGAGCCGTTTTCTATGATCACCAGCTCTGTGCGACTTTCAGAAGAAATTCCGGCCCACACAAGTACAGACCCACCACCGTAGGCTACTTTTTCTTCGATGCATGCTTGCTTGAATCTTTCCCCTGGTCTTCGATACACTCTGTGTCTTCCATCGTGCTTGTAGAGCATAAATTTTGATTCGTCGGAGAACATAACTTTTGACCAATCTTCAATACTCCAATTTACGTGGCTCTGGGCATATCTTAGTCTTGAAATACGATGCCCACGCTCCAGTTTAGGGCCGTTTGCAGGTCTAAGGGGTTTTAAGTTAGATTCAGCAAGCCGACGTCTTACTGTCCATGCACTTGGGTTACTTCCTCCGAGGCGTCGAAACTGATTTGTGAGTTCAGTTCCTGTGAGAAAGCGATTTCGAAGCATGGTGTTCACCAAGTATCGGTCTTCTCGTGCTGTGGTACACCTGGTTCTGCCCGTTCCTGGTCTGCGTAGGTTAGAACCAGTTTCTTCGTAACGTCGGAGAACTCTTTGTACTGTTGACAGCGACACACCGACAGTCCTGGCTGTATCGCGCTGACTCCGGCCGGTTTCCAGCATTGTAAGTATTCTGGTGCATTCTTCAGGCGTAAGCGACATAATTTCAGCTTGAATAATGAATATAGAGCACTATCAACATGGTTTATATACCCACATAAATGACAGATTACAAACAAAAGCAAAACCAAATGCTGTAATTTCGTAGTTCCATCTTCGAAAGTGGCCCTTTTTCAAATTTGATTTTTTTAAGATATAACTTTACAATAACTAAGAAGTTTTAATACCTTCATTTAAGGAGTATTACATTGTCTATTAAATACAATTTATTGCATTAACCTATCATTTTTAGTTTCCGAGATTTTTAACATTCTTTAAGTGACCCGGAATCATTGCTCTCGCGTGTATATAGTGGTAGATAGGGTAGAGTCTTGTCTTATAGATGTTATAAGCAGTGAATAGCAACATAAAATTCGCGAGAGTTTCTCTTCCCAATGAGTAACTCGTAGTTGGTTTTTATTACTTTAATTAACTTTTTTATTTCAGACAACAAGATCCGTAGTACACGTATTTCGGCACAAAAACACAAAGAAATAGGTACATTTTAGGTACTAAAGCAAAATGAATAATTTATTCAACAGTGATTATATTTGCAAGCCTTGTGTAATCGATTGGCCATCTGGATTCACGTCGCTGCCAAATTATGTTGAGATAGTGCCGAAATTCAGCCGATGACGTGAGGAACTCCTTGGCAACCTATGGGCAATGGCTACTGGTCAGTAAATATTCAGGCAGATGCTGTAATTACTTGGATGCCATAAGAGGCCTGTATGTTATGTATGTACACATTGTACACTGTACAGGCATAGAATTAAATATCATAACAGCTACGTAATAAAACAAATAAGCTTCTAAATTCATATTAATTTATTTATTACTGACATGTACATAATAATATCTAAGGTAGCAGAAGTACATGCACCCTGTTGGGCACCATGTATTGTATATCGATCATAATGTGTGATTGATATATTATATGAATTGATTTACATGTTATGCATACCGGAATACAAAAAGAAAAAATACAAAAGCTTTTTTTAGATAAATGGAAAACTATATTTTTAAATCCAATTTTAGCATTTTTCTCGCTGAATGTACGATCAGAATACGGACTGACATTCGAAATAATAGTTGTATTAAATTCATATGACTTCATATGCAGAGATTGAAATATGAATATATTCCAGTAAAAATGCCAAACAAAATAATTTACTAGGTAGCTGGGCGATAAAACTGATTGATTTCATTCAATTAGCAAACAATGCGAGGCATCCAATAAGATTTAACGATACAGGGTCTCTGGTTGGCCGCCATTTTGGTATCGATAGTCGGTCTTTTATTTGAGTAAATCGTTGTGTGTTTTCGATAATTGTCATTTTCATTAAAACTGTGCTGTCGGGTGAAGATAATTTGGAGTGACAATCGCTAGTTGGAACTGTAGGAATTCCCGGGAACAGAATACAAAGTGGTTCAAATAGTAAGCTTACAGGGTCATACAAGAATAATAATATTATCGAGAAAAAAACAAAAGAAACAAGTTTAGTTAAATAATATAAACACCTCACAACCATGCTACCCCACACTAAGGTTTATGACAAAATTATCAATGACTTTTTGACAGTTAACAACAAAAATCTCCATTCAAATCGGGTTAATCCCACGAATAGTACTATAAAGTTTTCCCACCCTATTCCTATTCTTCATTAAATTTTTGGGCCTCTACTCTAAATAATGACGTTTGTTCACTGCGCAGTGACCCTGTGACTTCACAAGAACCCGTGTCATCGTACAATGCGCCCGCGCAGTGCAACACAAACGTCACTACCGAATCTTCATTAATAGTAGAGGCCCTGGCCATATGAGCCTAGATTTCACAAAAGCCTAGATTTTTTCAATTTAGCTACTCTATTTACAGGACAGAGGTTCATTATTCTGAGAACAACCCGTATACAAGTGTATTAAAATTTAAAAAAACACTCAAAGTGTAATAAAATCCTCTTTTTCTTAAAAAGTCACAAATCAGAAACATTATAATGAAGCCCGCAAGGCAAAAAATATTGTTGAGGAAAACCAAGAAACCTGAGTCTAGCAATCATACTTAACTTGAATCCCTTAAGATTAAGCTTAACCGAATTCGTTTTAGTATGGCTGTCGTAACCAAGAGCCCTCGATGGAGAAATATAGACTCTTGAATAGAATTTTGAATGGATTATATGAACTGTGGTATAAAAATTACAGGAAAAATATTTTTAGGTCAGTAAAATAACAAAACTAAGTAAATAATATTAGTTAGATAAATAATCAGTTAGGTTAATTACGTTCTACTTGATCGTTACCAACACCTATTATCTACCGCAACGCCAAAGGCATTATTGATGCTTTTCTATTACGCTGAAGAACTTTTGAGGCGATATTTATTTGGTCGTTCATGGAGGAGGTCTATGTTCAAAAATGAACGTCCAGTGACTGCGACTAAAATAACAGTGCTTGTCCACCAGAGCTAAACTAAGCTGTGTAGCTAAGGATGTGTTTGACATCTACCCATAGGGATTGTTTATTTTCATAGCTTAGCTTCAGAAACGGGCTCAACAAAGCTATACTTTTTGTGTAGAGAGATGCGTGCTAAAGATGGCAGCTACCTACGGATGCGTACTAATGTATTCTATTCTTCTCGCACAGCTAACTCGTGCAGCTTCTCAACACATTTGACCCGACCCGCTTAGCTTAGCTTTAGTGGTAACGATCACATCGTTTCGTAGCTTAGTTTTGACCTCGTTCACCGCTTAGCAACGTAGCATATCTCTGGTGGAAAAACAGCCTTAAAACAAGATCTGTGTCTAAAAATACCATATTTTACCAACGGGTCTTTACCTTGTTTGTTTTTGCAAACAAAGTAAACAGGCAAACAACACTACAACAACAACGACAATTTTTTTATAGAAGTATGAATCAATAGTGAAAAAATACGATATTTTAAATGGCGTTTCAGTATCCAGGTGAAACATAACATAATATTTATGAAGCTATGAAAGGTGTTCATGTTTCTTGGCCGTAAGGAAAGAATATTCGTGTTTTCTGATTGTCGTCGCTTCCAATTATGCCCATAGCTTGAACATTATGTGAATTCCATTTGCGTTTCGTGATAGAACCTCATTACCTACTGCGAAAACGTCATATGAGATCATCATAATATAAAGCGAAGTCTCATTCAAAGTCGAACAAACATACTTATTTCGTTTGAATATGATCAAGGTAAATAAAATTGTGATGTCACTTTACAGACGTGGTTTTATTTTAGCCTTTGCGACGTGCGTATTTTTTATCTTGTATATCGTAGCAATCTCGATTAATTTATTTCTTTTGCCATAAATGAATGAAAAAATACAATACATTATTAATAAAAAATCTATCATTTTCAGTAGAGCATATTTTTGTTGTAACATAGAAAATTTGTAAGTAGGTGGTGTACTTGTCTTGTCTTACTGTACTTGGAATTCCCACAGGAGATCACAACACGTCAATGTATACATCTTATCCTCTTCGATTATGAATTAGACTGCCAAACCAACATCCCATGTAGAGCTTCTCGGTACCTTTATCTGCTGAAAACGCCGCCGTAGACTTCTTTGTATTCACTCAACGAAGCGGCTTTGTGTAACGCACGCATAATGGCTAAATTATGGATATCCAGCGATCGATAGCACATTGACTTTATTTTTAGACTCCCCCAAATGGATTGAGAGACATAGGTATTTGGATACAGTACGCACAGTTTATATAACATATTCCATTTACACTATGTTGCCCTTGCATTTTTGATTCATTGCTGATGACAATTTCCTGTACGTACTAGGTATTTATCCTATCCTACTAATACACTCGAGAGCAATGATTCCGGGTCACTTAAAGAATGTTAAAAATCTCGGAAACTAAAAATGATAGGTTAATGCAATAAATTGTATTTAATAGACAATGTAATACTCCTTAAATGAAAGTAAAAAAATATGAGTCACCATACATTTTATTAACACAAAATTACATAAAGAAAAAAACTGCTGATCTCTCCTTAAAACAAAAATAGGAAACATGAAATTTTTGAACTTTATTACGATTTGACTTGAATTTTAATACTTCGTATTGCCTCCTCGTGCTTCCATTACTGCGTTTACGCGGTTTGGCATGCTGTACACCAAGTTCCTTATACGATTTTGGGGAATATTCTCCCATTCCTCTGTGAGAGCAATTTTGAGCTCACGAAGCGTGATTGGGGGAGGGTTTCGTTGTTTTACGCATCTGCCTAGCTCGTCCCAAGCATGCTCGATCGGGTTGATATCCGGGCTGCGCGCTGGCCACTCCATACGAGTAATGTTCATCTCTTGAAGGTAGTCATTCACAATCCTACCTGTATGAGGTCGGGCATTGTCATGCATAAATATAGCATCCTCACCTAAATTGACCATAAATGGACCAACATGATCATTGAGGATTTCTTCCACATATCTTACGCTAGTTAAAGAGCCGTTTTCTATGATCACCAGCTCTGTGCGACTTTCAGAAGAAATTCCGGCCCACACAAGTACAGACCCACCACCGTAGGCTACTTTTTCTTCGATGCATGCTTGCTTGAATCTTTCCCCTGGTCTTCGATACACTCTGTGTCTTCCATCGTGCTTGTAGAGCATAAATTTTGATTCGTCGGAGAACATAACTTTTGACCAATCTTCAATACTCCAATTTACGTGGCTCTGGGCATATCTTAGTCTTGAAATACGATGCCCACGCTCCAGTTTAGGGCCGTTTGCAGGTCTAAGGGGTTTTAAGTTAGATTCAGCAAGCCGACGTCTTACTGTCCATGCACTTGGGTTACTTCCTCCGAGGCGTCGAAACTGATTTGTGAGTTCAGTTCCTGTGAGAAAGCGATTTCGAAGCATGGTGTTCACCAAGTATCGGTCTTCTCGTGCTGTGGTACACCTGGTTCTGCCCGTTCCTGGTCTGCGTAGGTTAGAACCAGTTTCTTCGTAACGTCGGAGAACTCTTTGTACTGTTGACAGCGACACACCGACAGTCCTGGCTGTATCGCGCTGACTCCGGCCGGTTTCCAGCATTGTAAGTATTCTGGTGCATTCTTCAGGCGTAAGCGACATAATTTCAGCTTGAATAATGAATATAGAGCACTATCAACATGGTTTATATACCCACATAAATGACAGATTACAAACAAAAGCAAAACCAAATGCTGTAATTTCGTAGTTCCATCTTCGAAAGTGGCCCTTTTTCAAATTTGATTTTTTTAAGATATAACTTTACAATAACTAAGAAGTTTTAATACCTTCATTTAAGGAGTATTACATTGTCTATTAAATACAATTTATTGCATTAACCTATCATTTTTAGTTTCCGAGATTTTTAACATTCTTTAAGTGACCCGGAATCATTGCTCTCGCGTGTATTATAAATGTCAATCAAAGTTATGATGTTTGGATGTTTGTGTTTCAATCACGCTACAACTACCTACTAGTCTAATTCAGATGAAACTTGGAATATATATAGTTCGAAATCTTTTTTATCCCGGAAAATAAACATGATCAAATGGGACGCGGACGACGACGTCGCGGGTGGAAGCTCGTACAAAATAGGTGTCAAAAAGAATTGAAAAAGCGAAAACGGAATAGAAATTGATACAAGGTACTTAGTCAATATCAATCATGGCCTTCAAAACCGAGACGTACATTGAGCCTGAACGGAGATCTTCAATTAGGTAGGATGTCGGACAGTATCAGTATAATTCTATTGAATCTTGGGAGGCTCATTCCTTCCTTTTCATTGCGTATTCCGGGCCTCCGTAATGGTGTATTCACCTCGAGTATTTCTGCACAGATAACTTTATATTATCAGATATGTATCACGCAGGAAAAATTATTGTTATGAAGGTTTTTAAGGATCCGTACCCAAATGGTGCCATTATGTTTTTGATATACCAGAGTTGTCAGTGATAATATAAAAAAACACTGAGTAAAAATCTCCATGTTACTCTATACCCACATCGATTCATCTAAATATTTAGAAGATGTTTGATTTTGCTAATTAGAAAATCAAAAATAAATCAAGAACTGCGTATTAGTTCCACAACTTTAACCATTTTGAAAGTTTTGAAACCGTAACAATTTTATTGTTTCGTTATTCGATTTCATGTTGTCGATGGGAAAATAAGTAGCTTGTGCAACCGATTTTATAGATGTCTGGGGTGGTATAACTGAGCAAACGGAGCAACCTGTGACATCGTTTGATTCGAAGCAGAACTCACTAGCACGAAGAGAGGAATTTACAGTTCATTGTGGAAACTTGACCATGTTGTTTCTGGTGTGGGTTTTGTATTAGAGTAAAATTGTAAAACTTAGAGTAGAAATAATATTGCTTAGGATCGTAGCTATTTAGGAAAAAATTTTAGAATCGCGACTCAAACATTTTTTAATCTTTCATTGGGAAGTGTCAAAAAATAACGTTTGAGTTTGATTTAGAATTTAATATGCACTATTACAGAATATGTGTAAATGGTAAAGTGAGAAACGGAAAGTAATGCATCGTTATAGCCAGAGGTAACTGCTTATCATCAGGTGGGCTATAAGCATGTCATTATAAAAAAATATACAGAACTTTATCAAAACTGCGTGATTAATTTCGATGAAAATAGTTATTTTGTATACCCACGAATCACTGAGCCTGTTTGACCGACGTGACATCTACGATAAATCAATCATGTTGTAAAAGCTACCTGCCAATTTTGGACAATGCATCTTCATACGGATACATGATGTGTACTAAATACTAATCTGTGACAAGGACATAGAAACAGATTATCGTTATCTTATTGAGAGTAGGTAATTTGGTCAATAATTACAAGGAATAAAGAATATAATGCTTTTAATTTTCCTCTAGAAAAATCATAATAAAGGTTTACGAAGTTTTCAAAGACACAAATAGAGTACCTGGTTTTTTTTTATCTCCGTGTAGCCAACTGTGTGAATTTATTTTCTCACTAAGAACTAAACTCGCTTGAAAGTAACCGCAAACTGTGGTACCACATCTACGTTTTTCCCCTTTTTAAACATATCGCTTTACTTATAATCGTTGCTAACAGATAATGTCAAACGACTTAATTTTAACCAGGTGTTTTAAAACACCGGAGTTTATAAATATACCTCATACAGATTCCATTTTCAAAATGGAGTTAAAATGGTGGAGCGTTTGCAATTTCCTCTTAAGGTCTAGTTTCTGTCTCAAGTTTTAATTACCCTCCATTTGCCAACTTGAGATATTAATATCTTTCATGGGACTTTAATTTCTGGACATTGTTCTCCAAGATATAGTATAGCAATGCATCTTGATTTACTGACGGCATTGTTATGAGAATATTCTGTATTTGCGTCGAAGTTTTGTACTCAACAACATTTTGTTCATACGAAGTACGAAGTAAAGGAGACTGGAAAAAATCCTATAGGATGTGGTCTATGAACCAATAGCAAAACCAATGTAGTATTTATATTGGGGTACCTAAGCTGTATCTATGTGCAAAGAGGCATCAAAATTTGACTCGGTAGTTTTGAGTAAAGTTCTTTTTTGTATTTCATACTTTTCACAGTAGAATTATAAGGTGTATCAATTTGTCAGTCATATTTAGCCTTGATTAGAGTTAACAAAAGATAACAATTATTTAAAAGTTGATTAAAGTTATGTAACGGTCATAAGTAATAGCGGTAGATATCTACGGGCGTAGTTTTATGCAATGTACATTATTACCAGCTGATTCTGCAATTTATGGAAATTAAATAAAGGTGTTTTTCAAAAGGTTGTGTGATACAAAATATATTAATAAAATAGTAAATAGATTCAATTATAAATTAGGCTTCACCAAATACCTGTTACACATTTAAACGCAGAATTATTTTGCATAAATGGGTATTAGGCTAAATGGGCTAAAGTTATAAAGCTGAGCGTTTACGTACAATTTATTTGAATGAGACTAAACTTGCCGCGAGAGCAATTAGAGATAGGAAGCAGTTAAAACGTAATAATCATAACTTTTTTGCACCAGACTGTACAATGCAATGATGACTAATATTTAAAACCGCGGAAAATGTTTAATCATTTTCAAAAAGGGCGTAACATCTCTGTCGGTATTAGCTCTACCTTTCGTACTGTGGGTCCCGGGTTTGATCCTCACTGTGAATAAACATGACATGTGTGTGTGGCAAACATAGATGTTTGTTCTATGTATTTTTGTATGTATTTATAAAAAAAATACCTATATTATAATCTACTTAGTTCCCTTTATTACAATCTTTGCTTTGTTTGGGACTAGAAGGCATTGAATGAAATGTCCATAAATATAATATTTATTTAAAAAAAAATCCATCTGTTTATGATAGTAAAAAGAAGTTAGAAAATATTGTTTGGTTTGATGTAAATAACCACGTATGGCCTGAACATTCATCGGAACACAAACATCTTAAACAGTGAAGTATTATGTATAAAACAGATATCCAAAGGCGAAGCATATTTTTATATAAAATCAAAAATTATTATGTATCGAGCGGCTTCAGCACTTAATCATGTTCAACATTCAGACATTTTGTTTTTCCCGACTTTGACTGCATAATGAAACGGATTTCAATATTTTAATATTTATAAAGTTGCTATACTGTATCATGTTATTTCAAGAGAATTTTGTATGATTTTTGTGAGGAATCGCTTAAATCATTGCGTAATGTTTTTACTCCTATATTTTTAATGAAGTGAAAATAACTTCGTAACAAGTTGCAAATTCGTTTTAATGTTGAAAATATTTCTGATCGTATATAGCAGCACTCATCAGTTTATTTCTTTACTGTAAATAAAATTAATTTTACCTACTAATATAAATAAGAATGTTTAGATAATACATCGCAACGACGACGCGGCCATCAAAGCACCGATTTGGATAAAACCTGGAAAAATATAGTTGATAATTAGCTATATCTATAGCTGTAGCGTCTTTATTATTTTTAAGTGGTATACAATAAAGAATATTCTATCTATCTATCTATCTATATCATTATGACTAGGTACTAATTATTCTGGAAAACACTGCGTAAATATTAAAGAGCTTGGACGAAGTCATGGGCAGCAATTAGTTTAACAGATCCAATGGAAAATTAGCTCGTTACATCAATCTAAATAATTCCTTCAAAACCGAACATAAATGTTTGAATATTCGCAGTACACAATAAGTTATTTCAACCACCGCTAGGCAACGACGTGGCTAAACAGGAAGCGTGTGGATCACCTGGTCGCACCGGATGGACGGACGCTCCGGTAGCTCTGATTTTGACTCCACTCATGAATATTTCATACATGGAACACATGTCAGCTTGTAGAACATTTGCACTATGTTTTCTATTTCCTATTAGGTATTTCTTAATTCTTTATTGCACACAACACAGGACATAAACAAAAGACAGTGAAGGTAAGTATGATTCATGTGTGTTTTGTACATATTGTAAATATTGTGAATGCTGTATTAGTCATAATTTTCTTTGTGAATAAAGTCATATTTAGTAAAAAAAAGTATGATTTAAAAAGAGTAGGTATTATGTAGCTTATAAATTAATGCATCTAATTAAGCTGTTTTTTACCCGGGCTTACAGTAATCTGTACGAATCTCTACCAATTACTTTTATTTTTCACGTAGGTAAATGATGCGTTGAGGTTGTCGGAAAAAGGAAATTATGAGCTAGCATATAAACAAACTTAAATATTTATTTTACTGGCATTTGATATCGAGATCAAATGCCATAGACCCATTACAATGTTGTAGACCAGTGGTTTGCAGATTTTACAGTGAAATGTTACCTTCTGTGAGAAAGTAGCTGAGCTTCACAGACATGCCTCAAGGGTTGGTATAGTTCCCTTTGACCACAAGAATCTTCTGCGGTTACGTTTGCACCATTGATTTGTCCCATGAATCTGCGTATGCCTGAGACAAAAGACGATCTAAAAAATAGAGACGAGAGTCGCCTAATTTTTGTATACGCAATAAACTTCACAGTTATGCTTTATACCGCTTATCAGTTATTCACAAAGTTGATGCTACCATCAATCGTGGATCTATAAAATGAGCTCATGTGAAAAATATTTCAAACCACACCTGAAAAGGTTTTTCACGATTCGATCGACGCTATCCACTATCCAAGAGGTACTCCATTTAATATTTGCAATACTTTTAGTTTTGCGCTGTGCATTAAACATTTATTGCAAACACCTCGAGTAATCCATTACCTGTATTGTTCCGATAACAATGTGCCCACTGAGTTTACGCGCCGCAGTCTCTTCGCCTGCCCGTTGCAAACAGCCTTTGAAAAAAGTCGATACACACTATTGACTCATATCTGCAATCTCTATGTAATATGCATTATAAGGTACTATATTACTCATCGTATTAAAAAACCTTCACAACATAAATAAGTCACGTGTCACGTAGGTACCTATTAGAGCATCATGTCATGTAGATACTTACTATGCTACACAAAAAGATGTTTGTGGTTCAACCAAGTACCTAACGGCAGAATCCATTAAAAATTACATGTGGAATAAATATAGTTCGTGGCACTTATTTCTCGAGTCTCAAGGGAATAGAGCTCATTGGAATAATTAGATCTTGAATAAATATAATGCTTTTAGATGATGTTTTTGAAGGAATTTCTTACTATATGTTATTGATAGTATAGTTATTACATATGAAATATTTATAAAGGTATTTATATATATGTCGATATATCGTTTGTGTTCTTTTTTTTATGTATTGTTATATATTAATTTAAATTTTTGTTATCAGTTTTAGTACCTTTAAAAACACGCCACACCATCTTTTTGCACGCCCAGGAAGACTGGCAGACAATGTTCTTAGCATTAAGTCCTCCTAGCACTACCTATTTGTGTGTAATTTTAAAATAAATAAATAAATAAGTAACAAGCTATTTATAAAAAACACAGTATGTGGTAATAACTACAAGGATTATTCTAATTTTAATTATTTTGGTACTGGTAAAAAAAGAAAAATGTATAATACTGAAACAGTTTTATATTATAAATATTGTATTAGTCGTAATTTACTTTGTGAATAAAGTTCTATTAAAACAGTTTAATATCTAAAGAAGTGACATGAGCACATTCACAGGCTCAAATGATATAAAATAAAAGCAATTTCCCTAGATTACGTAGGATACCGTGGTACCGTGTTCATTTCATTACGCAGAATTTTCACTCTACATGCGTGTTTCAACATTTTAATTAACTCCTAATTTGACTTTTGCCAAAATTAATACTAATTATCTAATTCAAACGCTATGTTAAAAGGCAAGATCAAAGAGAAACTCCTTTCTTCTATCGCGGATAACTTCCAAAGAAAATTAAGCCAAGTGGAAAACCCGGGTTAATTATATTATAATAGGCACAGTTTTCGATAGGATTAGATTATAAATACACCTACGTACAAGAATATTTTCAATATAGGTACGCCACGACGAAACATTTTTACGAAATCTGCTCTTCAATATTTTACACCCAACTCTTCAGTTGACTCGTCAAACATCATTTTAAGCTCGAACTAAAATATCATCATTACTTTTTCAGCCATCACTGCTGAACAATAGACCGCCCTTAACAACAAAACTAATCTTGCATACAACAAAGTCTCCCAAAGTCTTAATACTAATAAAAGAGTGAAGGCACAAGAAACTCGTATCATCTAATAAATTTAAGTAAGTACTAAATCTCTTTGAAAACCTGAGTCACTAAGCTACATCTAGGTACCTAAGTAGTCGTTGCACGATTTTAATTAGTGACTTTTCTTGCAAAACCTACAAAGTTACCGTGGGTTTTGTCAACTTAGTGGTAGAGATCGACCTTTTTATGAAGACGAGGAAATATAATCTTAGTATATAAGTATTCTATCAGCCATGTATTTCCCATTACAAGCTTTGCTTTGTTTGGGACTAGAGGGCATTGTGTGCAATGTCCCTGAATATTTATTTATTTATTTTATTTATAGGTATTCACTGCATCTTATGGTAAAAACTTTATTCGTCAGATTCAGCTCATTACAGATAAAGCTGACGCGAACAGCAACTATCTTTCACAAAATTAATATCCAAATGGAAACCAACCAAGCCAGCGGAAGTCCTGGAAGAAAATGGGACAAACCTTTGCCCAGCAGTGGGACAGTATAGGTTAAGAAAAAAAACCAAATGGTTGCTCGTGGTGCTCGTGGCGTAGCCTGCTTCTGTTTTGAGATTTATTTATTTATCTGAGCGCTATCGGTCCCGGCTCCAGCAGTCGTTAAGCGACGACGGAAGCCTTAGGACGGCCTAAAAAGTCCGAAATTTGGCCATTAACTCATACGAACGAACGAACGAACCAAATGGTTACACAAAAAAGCCTGATGTCCTCTAATTAGAAACGCTATTTTAATCCTGAAACATAAGTACAACGCAACTTTGTTCAAAGTGACTTATTATGCTCCAAATGGTCCATGTTTGGGTTAGCTGGGATGTTGATTCGATTACAACGTAATTTGCCTAAGAGGCCTTAGCTAATGGCACAAAAGCCGATTTCAATGGGCGTAGGCACATACATAAATGAATAATTTGCATGCTCGTTACTTACTTAGTAGAATAATAGAAACTATAAGAATAAGAATAAGAATAATTTTTATTTCCGAAAATATAACACAGGGTATAGGGTAAACAGTATTAGGACACAATAGTTTCACAAGTTATTATATAAAATATGATAGGAACGGCGAGGCCCAAACTAGGCAAAAGCCTGTATCTTGGGTCTCAGGAATGCGATTTACCTTAATAGAAGAATTTAAACAATTTTCGTTGAGTGAGTGTTCGCGATACTGTTCGGCGGGGTTTTTTTTTTATTAAACTAATTTATTAATTATGCTAAATAGATCAAGCACAACTACTAGAGTAGCAATTAAAGAAAACTGTGCAGCGGCAGATACCGACAGAAGTGTCACGGTAAGGGTGAGTGCACATGTGCAGGAGTGCTTGTATGATTGTGTGTGAAAGGGTGTGAGTGTTATGTAGATATATATGTATTAGTCGTAATTTTCTTAGTGAATAAATCTGTTAGACAAAAATACTTGGACGAGGTGGTTCTAATTACCGTGTTACTCGTGACCCTGGTAGGAGTGTGTGTGTGTGTGGGTGTGTGAGAAGGGGTGTGTGGGTGTGTTAATGTGAGTGTTGCGCATACGAAAAGCTATTTTATTGTAAGAATCAAATCTTCTACGTCCTTGTATGAGAGTTTTAGAAGCCAATCTTTAACAATTTTTTTACATTTGAAAACTGATTTATCTTTGATGTCACATACTCGGCAAACTTTGTTATATGTGTTTAGAAGAGAGAAATTGGGACTACGTCTGGCTATTAAGGAGCCAGTTCTGGGAATAGGAATTCTATAGGCGCGTCTATCTATAAGTTCCTGGTAATCTGTTCTAGACTTGATGCTCCTGTGAGTTTTGACAGTGGCGCTTAGAACAAAAAGATGACGTACTCTCAATACATTAAATTCCTCATAAAGGTCGTCAGTAGGAAATCGATAGGGTTTATTCAGCATAACTTTAATCAATGCCCTCTGTGCCCTTTCCACCTGTATAAGGAAGCTTTTACCAGCGCTGCCCCAAACTGTAATGCAGTACTGGATTATTGACTGACAAAGAGCTGTATAAACTAGTTTTAGGATTTCGGGCGGAGTACAGTCTCTCAGTTTCTTCATGACAAAGATAAGCCTCCTAATCCGTCCAGCTAAGTCCGAAAGATGCTTTTTGTAGTTCATGTTTTCATCTACTGCTACTCCCAGGTATTTTAAGGTAACCGTCCGACCGATGAAACTGCAAAGACAGTTATTAGGAGCTCTTACTAAAGTACCCGAGCAGGTATGGAGTTTTAGTGTAAGGTCTAGAGGAGGACTCGCAGCTGCTGTCTTAGAAAAAGCCAGGAATTTAGTCTTCTTTATGTTAAGCGTCAGAAGATTATCATCTAGTAGTTTCCCTACCTCAGCAAGTCCTTGCTCTGCGGTTCTTCGCGTGTGTTCCCAAGTTGGGCCATGGAACAAAATAGCTGTGTCGTCCGCATACGCTATGACTTCAGCATTACCTAGTGGCATCTGGAGCAGATCATTTATGTATAGGGTGAATAAGGTTGGTCCCAAAATGCTGCCCTGTGGGACTCCAAAGTCAATAGGAAGCTGCCCACTCAGGCCATTTCCGATCTTTACTCGTTGCTTGCGATTTAGCAAGTAGCTTTTAAACCATTCAAGCGGCAACCCTCTAATTCCTGATGATTCAAGTTTCTTGAGAAGTAGACCAACCGAGACGGTGTCAAAAGCTTTAGCCAAATCTAAGAAGACACCAACGCATCGTTCACCTTTTTCAACATAGGATGAGACCAAATTAGCTAAAAGCGTCACGGCATCTTCGGTCGATCTACCTTTCCTAAAACCAAATTGCCGGTCCGATATAAGTTGGTGCTTTTCCAAAAAAGGAACTAACCGATTACTAACAATCTTCTCCAGAACTTTTGATAGCACACTCAGCAAGGCAATGGGTCTATAATTGTCAGGAGAATCTCTTTGACCAGATTTGTATATAGGAGAGACTGCAGCTGTTTTCCAACAGTCGGGAAACGTGCCAGTTGAAAGACTTAGATTGAATATGTGACTTAGTGGTTTAGTTAATGAGGAAAGAGAGTTTTTAATAAGGAAAACGGTTATTTTATCAAGGCCTGGTGAACTGTCATTTTTAAAGTTATTTATTATTTTGGATATTTCAATTGGATCGGTGGGGTTGAAAAACAAGGAGTGTACTATGGATACTTTGGATTTATAAGATGTTACTAATGATTGTTGATTCTTAGATATTCTGTTTAAGATGTTATTTGCAAGTGTTTGCCCTACTGATGCAAAGTGTTGATTGCAGATGTTAAGAGATGCAGCCTCATCAATACCAGTCGTTAACAATTCAGTAGGAACACTATGCTGGGTTGAGGTTTGACAGATGTTTTTGATAGAGTTCCAGAGTTTTTTGGGGTTATTAGTGCTATGCTCTAGCTGCTGCCTATTATATTCAGATTTAACCTTCCGTAAGAGGTCATTGAAAAAATTTCTGTAGCGGGTATATATTTTGTGGCGCTTGACGTCATCCGGGAAGGCTCTTGATTCAATGTGGAGCATGTCGCGGTGCCTCATACATCTAATTAAACCTGGAGTTATCCATGGCTTAATATTTACTAATTTTCGACTAATCTTCACTTTGTGAGTATGATTATCTATGATTTTGTTAATAATATTGTAGAATTCCGCTACAGCGCCATCTATGGACGGATCGTTCAAGACTGGAGACCAATCGGAACTGTCAATTTCTGCCGCTACAGCATTATAGTCTGTTTTGGATCTCCAACGTGAGCTTTGTCTACAGTTTTTGTTTGATCCTACGGTTAAGCCAGCGATAACAATATCATGATCAGTTATTGATGATTTACATAGTAGGCCTACCGAGTCAGAATTGCTGTTGGTCTTCACAAAAATGTGATCGTAGCACGCATTTGATCTTGTCGGTACTGTTATAGCAGGGAGTAGGCAATGCGATGCCATGAGACAAAGGTAATCTGGCACTTGACTTTTTGACGGTTGGCAAATGTCGATGTTTAGGTCCCCAGTAACAAGTATATTCGGTGTGCTCTTTAAAGTGCTCAAAACATCGTCTAGAGAGTTTATAAAAGGTTCAATAGAAGCAGTCGAGGGAGAACGGTAAATTCCTACTACAACTATGTCATCATTAATTTTCACAAGCATGCTATCCGCGTCGTTAATTGATGGATGAGAGACCGTAGACCTGTGAGTGTTTTTTACGTAGGCTACGACACCACCATTTTTATTCAATTGTGTCGTTGAACGGAATACGTCATAGCCCGGTAGACAGTCTAAAATTGAGTCTTCGGTCAACCAACATTCTGTAAGGATTATGACATCTATATTTGAGTTCAGACGCTGGAGCGAGACAGCAAATTTATCAAAATTGCATTGAATACTTCTAATATTTAAAGATAAAATTTTAAAGTTGTGTTTGCTGGACAGTAGATAGTTTCGACATAATTCAAGAGAATCATATGAATGACATTCTATGGATACTGTTTCGTCTATGTCGTTAGAAACACTAAGTAAAGCCATATAGATAATATATAAACATTTTTAAATAGTATTTTATTAAGGAGGTTGTCATTCGTGATTCCAGGATATAATAAGGGGTTCTGACAATAATTAGAATTTTGCGCGGTATGAGAGAGGGTGTGTGTGAGTGTGTAAGTGTCGGTGGGTGAAGGTGTAAATGCAAGTGAGTGGTTAACGTTAGCTGCCACAGTACAAATAATTTAATTTTATACATGCAAAAAATAAACATAACAAAAACAAGAAAGTATAAGGACATCTCAACTGCAGTGTGGAGTGAGCTTAAGTTAGTTATGGTTTTAATCAGTTCCATATAGCTATTGCGATAATTGTTCCGGAGGCGCGGAGTTGACGTGGAGAAGCAGCTCATCCATGTTCTTGATGTTGATTGCCGGATTTCCTTCAAGCCTCCGCACATATACGGAGCCATTTTTAATCCAGCAGTATTTGAAGCCTGAGCCTTTGCAGCGGTGGCGGGCCGATCGAAACAATTGACGTTTTTCCTGTGTAAGTCGCTCATTGAAGTAGATGTTCCTTTGAGCCCCAGCTACCTCGATGTCCGAACAACTTAGATTTCGTTTGCTTTTTCCCACTTTTAAAAACATGTCACGCTGGTGACGCCTGAGGAACCGTACGACCAACGGGCGTGGATGTTTTCCAAAAGGGCCTTCTGTAGACGTGCCGTCTTCGTCACGTCGCCGAGGCCCCACGCGGGTTACGTAATCCAGATCACTGTCATCCAAGGGCAGGCCAATTTTCTGGCCTATCACGCGGATTATGTGCATCGGGTTTTCGTTCGCGTTCTCGTTAATCCCAGATATTTCAATCTCGTTTTTCAAATAAGATTGCTCCCGTGCTCTTTGCTGTCCACACAGTTGAGTTATCTCGTTTTCCAGTGAAATTATTACTGATGTACGTTCTTCAACAAAGTTTAGCCTATCCATTGTTTCATTTAAGTTTTTTTCATACTCATCCAGACGAGCGTTACATTTAGTTATATGCTCCGTCAACGACTTCATTTGAGACTTAATTTCTCCGACGTCTTCACGTAGCAATCTCATTTCCGTGACCATCGTCGAAAAGGATTCCGAGTCAGCAGCCGATAGAAGCGGGCTAACAGGTGCCGATACTGCAATTTTGCGGGTAGCTTCGCGTGGCATCAATGTTGTTTGCACAGGTTCTTCGCTACAAGAAGCCGACATTCGCACCGGGGTGTCTGAGTTGTCTTTCCTGGGCTCGGCAGCTTTACACATGGGACATATCCAAGATTGTTTTATTTCCTCCGAAAGCTTTACAAGAGACGTGAGATTGACACAAAGTTGGTGGTAGTTGCTGGAACATTTTGAGCATTTTATGTGCTGAGTCGTTCTGATAGATTTAGTACAGGCAGCGCAACTGTATACCATTTTATTGGAGTAGGTACTTTTTTTTTTTACCTTATACCAACCAAACAATCAAATTGTGGTCAGGGAAGTGTGATGAGTGTGATTGATGACTCACGTAGCCGGTATGCAAACGCCCGCAGAGTAGGGCTTATAGTAACTCTTCAATAAGTTGTGGCGCCGCGGCAACTGGATGCACTGCGCGACAAGGACGAATTATCCGCTAAATAGGAGCCCGTCTTACTTCCACTTGAGGTACAGCGGGGTGAGGTAAGCGCATACGCAGAACTTTCTGATACCTTATTTTGTTTTTACTTTATTTGTATGCACACCACTTTGACACTTATACACGTGCAGTTTAGGTTGAGAGTTCGGTAGTTTTAACACTGTAATTTTGTTAGCACAAGCAACGCGTCTTCACCTCAACAAGACTAATTTCGCACTCAAACTGGTGTGCTATTATGGATATTGCATTTTTTCCAAAATGCGGCCTAGAGTTCTACCTACTTATATTATGCAGCCCCCGTATGCCAATCTTTTGCTGACAAGTTATATTTCACTGCCCAGTGTAATTTCTTCAGGTCACGTGGTACAATTTTGATTATTCTAGATCTAGATCTAACTATCTAATGATCTAACTAGATCATTCTTTTTAGACACTTGACAGCAAAATATGCGCGAAAACACATCAAATGACGTCATAATGTCACTATTTAGTCACAGAATAACTATGAGTTAGTATGAACTGACCATGATTTAAAACTTTGCAGTTCAACTTTGATTGGCATACCCCTGCAGGATTAAAATGTAAATGAATAAATATGTGCATTGATCACGAATAAATGTGACAATCAAAGATTTTTTTATTCACATAGATTATGGTGACAATCGTAAACATTCATAACGCTAGAGCTCTGCTGCGCGGTGAAGAAAAAAAAAACAAAATAAGGTTGCAGAAATTCCTGTTTTTTTCTTTTATTTGTGGCATTCTTGCCTATATTTGTGCTCTTTATAAAAAGAACTGTCTAAACCTCTAAACCTTGCTTACAAAGATTCTTACAGTGTATAATAATTAGCGTCAAAAGCTGAAAAAAAGTATAAGAATTGCAATTTATAGTAAAATGATACACTAGAACCTTGACAAAGTCTGACGCGGATAAAGTTGAACAGCGGCTCCCCATTTCAATGAACTAGACTAGAATGTAATTAAAGTTTCAAAGAAAATGCGAATGTCTTAATTACCTACCTTGGTGTTACGTGAACTCACTGGGAATCATTAAATTAAAACTAGTAGGTACCTACATTTTTATGCATGACCTTTAGAAAACTTTTATTTACAAATATATTTTTTTCCGAAGGGTAAAATGCTAGTGGTCTGACGACTCTTACAGCGCTACCAAACAAATAACAGGTTGTCCTCAAACAATGGTTTATAAAAGATTTTCGGATTCTAGGTATGATTTTTCAGCTTGAATCTTGTTGTAGATATGTTCCAAATAAAAGCTTTTGATTTAGCTGTCTTTGAGGTTTAATTTTAGTTCTACATTGATGTAATATATATAATTTTAAATAATAAATAACAATAAAAGGAGCGCGTCGTGCGCTTGAGAAATAAAGTTGTAGAAGGAAGTGTCGCCCTCTTGCGGGCGGCGGCGCGGACTCCGAGGTTAATCCATGCCTGGCATGGATAGTCGTAGTTGTTGCAAACAATCTCCAGCCCCTCGAAAAGTGAGAAAACTCTGCATCAATCGGGAAGGTCCAGTAGGGGACAGAGTCTGTGAATGGCTCTTCGTAGTACTCCTTTGTGGGTTAGTACATCGACTACTCTGCAGTGACCATCGGATCCCACGAAACTTGTTGTCGTTCTGCCTAGCAGCCACTTCATAGGGGGGCTACTGTCGTCCTTAATCAGCACCAGTTGATTGGGCTTGATGTTTGGCTGTTGGCTCTGCCATTTAGCTCGGTGTTGAAGCTCGCAGATATATTCGCGGCTCCATCGGCTCCATATATGCTGCCTGGCTTGTTCAATACGGGCGTATCTGTGAAGTCGATTTGGATTGATATCTTGTAGATCGGGGGCAGGCAGTGATGTTAGCGGTCTTCCTATTAGAAAGTGCCCAGGGGTTAAAGGGGAAAAATCTTGGGGATCGGAGGACAAAGGACTGAGCGGTCTCGAATTTAAAATAGCTTCTACTTGAGAAAACAAAGTTGTGAGCTCTTCAAATGTGAAATGAGCATTTCCTGCGACCCTTTTCAAATGAAATTTTGCTGACTTTACAGCTGCTTCATAAAGACCACCAAAATGGGGCGAGTATACTGGTGAAAACTTAAATTTTATGCCTTCATCGGATAAGCCTGCCACAGCTTCCGAACAGTTTTTTACAAGAGCAGCAATTTCTCGGCTTGCACCAACGAAATTGGTGCCATTGTCACAAAAAATCTCACGAGGCTTTCCTCTTCGAGACATAAATCGACGCAACGCTAATATAAATGCCTCTGTGGTAAGATCGCTCACCAGCTCTAGATGAACAGCCTTGACCTTGAAACAAATAAATACACACAAATAGCATTTACTCAGCCTTGCGCCACGACCCTTCTTATTGATGATTAGAAAAGGCCCTGCGTAATCTGTTCCCGTTATTTCAAATGGAAAACCGGGTGATAATCTCACAGAAGGTAAATTACCCATAATTTGCTTCGCAACTGCTCCTTTCACGCGTTTGCACCTCAAACAGCTGTTACAAATTCGTCTTGCTAGGCATCGGCCTCCAATGGGCCAGTACTGTTCTCGTACCGATGAAAGAAGCAATTGCGGTCCTGCATGCATTAACTTTATGTGAAAATAATTCATAATTAGCATTGTATAATGATGTTTCCCATTTAGAAGAATGGGGTGACGTTTATCAAAACTATAATCTGAGTTGTGTAACCTCCCACCAACACGAATCAAACCTGTCTCTTCATCCACAATGGGGGTTAAACAATGCATTGCAGGATATGACTTAAAATTATTCTTATAAATAGAAAAACTTTCTACCTGTGAAAATTGGGCCAACCTTAGCTCACTGCGATTTAATTCATCGACAGTCAAAGGCCCGATTATTTTCACCTTACTTCTAACTATATCTATAAATCTAAATACATACGCGAGAGTGCGACGTAATCTTATAAAACTAGAAAAACGATCAAATTCAATAATCGATTTAAGATTTGTATCAATATTTGAAAAGTGAACCTTCACTTCAGGTAAGTCTAACTTTTTTTCATAAATATGCTGGTCAGGCCACTGGTCTTTTTCGCTTTTTAGGTATGTAGGCCCATCCCACCACAACGAAAGGTTCGGAACTTCTTCTGGATACACTCCGCGGGACGCTAAATCCGCTGGATTCAGCAATGAAGGTACGTACATCCATACGCTGTTATCAGCAGTCAGGTCATTGACCTCCACTACGCGATGTGATACAAACGCGCTCAACTTATGCGGAGGTGTATTCAGCCAGCCCAAAACCACCTTTGAGTCACACCAAAAGTAAGTATTACCTACTGAGCAACGCAAAGAATCTGTTACCTTGTTACATAAACGCGCAGCTAACACTGCACCACACAGCTCAAGTCTAGGTATAGTAGACGTTTTGAGCGGGGCTACCTTTGATTTGGCACACAATAGCCGTACCGTTATATGTCCTAGCGCATCACTTGAACGAACATAAACGCACGCGGCGTACGCGTTTATTGATGCATCTGAAAATGTATGAATATCTACTGCTACAGGATTGGCGCAGAAAGCTTGGCGTGGGATGGACAGACTTTCAATGAACTTCAAGTTTTTCATTATTTTATTCCACATATCTAATATTTCCAAAGGAATCTGTTCGTCCCATCCAATGTTCAGCAGCCATAATTTCTGTAAAATGATTTTACATGTAATAACACATACACATAATAATCCCAGTGGGTCAAAAATAGTTGATGACACTGATAAAATAATACGTTTTGTCAGGTGATTATTACACTGATCATACCTTTTTAATGATTTTTCTACTGCAATAATAATACAATCTGAATTAGGATTCCATTCAATACCTAATGTATTTGTGAGACCTGAAATCTTTAAGTTTTCTTGTTCGTTTTCTTGAGTTGATTCATTTGCAATCAAATTTATTAGTGCCTGAGAATTGCTTTTAATTTTTCGTAAATTAAAACCTGCTGATGCAAGTTGAGCAGTGATGCTTTTATAAATGTTATTTAGCTCGTTTTCATCTGAACATCCAGTAATTATATCGTCAATATAACAGTCATGCTTTAATATATCGCTTATCAACGGATCTTTACATTCAATCGCTAGTTGCACGATACATCTAGTAGCAAGGTATGGCGCGGACGACGTACCATATGTCACAGTGTTCAACTGTAGGTATCGCATGGGTTCCCGCTCGTCTTTACGCCATAATATAGTTTGAAGGTGTCTTTGACCCTTTTCTACAAATATCTGTCTATACATCTTTTCTAAATCTCCCGTTACTATTAGTTTATGCTGTCTCAATCTGATTAGAATAGAGAAAATATCATCCTGAAGAGTAGGTCCGACCATCAAGATATCATTGAGCGAAAAACCTGATGATGTTTTGCAGGACGCATCGAAAACGACACGACATTTTGTGCTTTCACTTTGCTCCTTCAGTACAGGATGATGTGGCAAAAATATAGCATTATCAGATTTTTCAGCCCCTGACAAATGACCGAGAGCTTCGTACTCGTCTATGAAGTCAACATACTGGGCTTTTACGTCAGGCTGCCTTTGAAAACGTCGCTCTAAGGATTCGAACCTCTTTCGCGCTATGTAGTATGAATCACCCAATGTACCTTGGTCAGCTTTTAAAGGCAGCGTCACGCAAAACTTCCCGTCCTCAAGCCGCCGAGTGTGCTGCATGAAGTGCCGCTCGCACTCAGCCTCCTCCTGAGACATGACGGGCTTACGAGGAACCTCTTCGAGCTCCCAAAATTTGTTTAGTTGACTTCTAATTTCCTGACTGAAATTACACACAATTTTAGTTTGATTATTATTATTTTGACACATGACCGGTCCAGATATTAACCAGCCGAACATTGAATTCTGTAAGATAGGCAACTCACTACCTAATTTTATTTGTTCGGTACATAAAACGTCCCAAAAAACGTCCGCCCCTAGCAGTATATCGATTTTCGCCGGTATATGATAGTTACCATCAGCTAGCGTGACATTTTTGGGTAGCTTAATCTTTGAAATATCGACTTCCTGATTTGGGAGCGAGCTGGTTATGTTCTTGATAACAAATGCATTGACTGACGTGCTAAATGCATTTGAGCGCGACTGTACCTTAATGTTACACCGCTGTAATGCTTCAAATGAGATACTGTTAATACCTGTAACGCAAACTGAGTTGATATTTTCAGTTTGTATGTTCAATTTGTTCTGTAGTTCTTGACTAATGAATGACGACTGGCTTCCGCAATCGAGCAGGCAGCGTGCTTCAATAAACTTATCTGAATTGACAGATGATACCTTCACAATAGCTGTGGATAACAAAACTTGATTTGAAACGCAAGTTGATAATGAAATCGGACTAGAAACCAGCTGCTTACTCTCAGCGTTAGGTTTGTCAAAGTGTAAAAGAGAATTATGCTTGTGGTTGCATAATTTGCAAGACATGGCTTTGCATTGTGGGGCTAAATGTCCGCTACGGAGACAGTTAATACAATATCTATTTTTTATAATCAAATTAAATCTGTCTGTCGGTGACATTGCCAAAAATTTTTTACAATAGTAAATGAGATGCTCCTCATCACAAACCACACATTTGGTGGTAGGTTTTTGGCCCTCAGAAGAAGAAGTAGCAACAAATGATTTTTGTAATTTGTTCATACGTTTGTACTGCTGCAGCTGCGGCTGTTGCTGCGATTGCTGCTGCTCAGAATCTTGCCTGCTAACGGCATTTGTGGCTGTTGCCTCGAGAACATCTGCTCTCATACGCAAAAATGTGTAAAAATTTTCTAAAGTAGGTACCTCAGTTAAAGAACCCTTGTATTCTTCCCATTTCGTACATGTTACACTATTTAATTTTGTTGAAAATAGATAAATGATCAGAGTGTCCCAATTTTCAGTTTTTTCACCTAAGGTATTTAAAGCTCGCAGATGTTTTGCAATGTGATCAGCTGTGAAACGCAGAGAACTCTCTTCACCGACCTTTGGCGCATCTAATAAGGACTTAAGGTGAGTACACACTAGCTTACGCTTATCATTAAAACGATCACATAGTAACTGCCAAGCTACTTCATAGTTACGGCTCGATATTTCAAGTGAAGCGATCACAGTAGCAGCGGAACCAGTAAGTGCACTTCTCAAATATTGATACTTGTTTACACTTGCAATAGACTCATTATTATGAATCATAGAAGAAAATGTATCGTGAAATTCTAACCACTTTGACATGTCACCATCAAAATTAGGTATTTTAATTTGAGGTAGCTTAATATTTGTAGTTTGTACAGTTGCATTTGAACTAGAACTTTGAATATCAGATTCAGCACTACTTTGATATTTTTCTATGATTTCCTGAGCTTCTGCTATTGACTTGTAGAACCTATTTTCACTAGAATCTCTTTCTATCTGATTTTCTGAATTTTCCTGCTTAACTTCAATGCTAGTTTGAATAAGATCATACTCTTCAAAAAGTATTTCTAATTTTTTCAATCGTGTTCTTGTTTCATGACATTTTAGCTTACTTATACTAGTTAATGGTTTTAGTTCATCCAGATATTTTTCAAAAGTAGTAAGTCTTCCTTTAATAGAAGATCTTTTAGCTTTTAGATCTTTTAAATCATCTGTGGCAGTCATGGTAATGAAGACAAAAAATCAAGTTTATAAATACCTTTACTCCAAGCAAACCATGAAACAGCTAATAGGTCGAGCGATAGCAATGTATGAATGCAGGTATGGGGTCAAGATCATTGACCGGAGCACAGTAATTAGGTTTAGGCACTGATTGCACTTGCACTGGTCTGATCAACCTGGAATTGATATGAATTGTGATTAATCTCACTGTATAAAATAGTTATTATTGTTAGGAACTTTGCTTTAGATAATGCACTAAAACACAGTGGGTTAATATGCAAAAATTGTGTTGCAAATACTAGCACCCATGGAAAGCAGGTGCATAAAAAAATGCATATGTTATTAGGGAACTTTAGTGCGTTGGATATAATAGCAAAATTATGTTGGGCAATGCAGAAATGGGTAAGTTTTTGATGCACTGTAGGAGAAAAAATATAACCAAAATGAGAAAATAAAATGTGCTTTGTACCTAGATGCAAATTGTTTAGCACCAGGCGATTTTGTAATAAAATATGTAAGCTTGACTTGGCTTGCCTTAGCTGGGAAAACAGTGCAAAGCACGGACTTGCAGGGAACCTTTGCAAATAAAATAAAATAAATGTGAAACTCGAGCACGCTAGACGAATGGAAAAGATGCTAGGGAAAGGGAATCAGATGAGGAGCGGGCCAACCTTTCGTTCAGAAGCCACCTTCACAATCACCCACTGCAAATAATTCCTTCCTTTTTTCCAAATAATCCAAGATTCGCCGTTGCCGTTTCTTTCCAAGTTCGCCAAAAGTTCCACACGGCATGCAAGATGTCCGCGCTGACACGTTGCGTTGTTGCGTTGTCCAAAGTTTTTTGCAGATTTGTTTTTAGTCACGGTCGCCAAAATTTGTTGTAGATATGTTCCAAATAAAAGCTTTTGATTTAGCTGTCTTTGAGGTTTAATTTTAGTTCTACATTGATGTAATATATATAATTTTAAATAATAAATAACAATAAAAGGAGCGCGTCGTGCGCTTGAGAAATAAAGTTGTAGAAGGAAGTGTCGCCCTCTTGCGGGCGGCGGCGCGGACTCCGAGGTTAATCCATGCCTGGCATGGATAGTCGTAGTTGTTGCAAACAAATCTTGTGACGCAGTAAAATTTCAGTTGAACGAACTAGAAAATTTAAATTTATTCTTGCTGAACCCATCTGATCGTCTCGTTAAAACAATATCACTTAGCATTATACCCGACACGTGGTTGCGTATAAGATAAGTTCCAATTTGCCTACAAACTAGTGGCCTGTCCTGATATATGCGGGTTATAGTAAATTTGGGGTTAAGCCCATCCTAATGGCATGAATATTTTCCTTCCGCGTGGCTAGCGAGCGACGCGCTGTCAGAACTCCACGCCTCTTCAATTCGAGTCTTCACTGGATGTGACAGTTACCCGCACGCGCACTCACCATTCAATATTTAGAAAGAAAAATTCCTGCATCAAACTACGGTAAATGCTGAAAAAAGTTGTGGCGCTGTGAGAAGTAACCTTGGCTCTTAAAAATTTGTGACTTGTGCCAAAAACGCTCAAATGAAAGCAGTGGAATCTTGAACGTGCTTGGATTTTCTTTAGACCGCTGTCCTATGGGATTGAGATGTAGTATCTTAAACAAGTAGCCTCTAAAGGTAGAACAATTTATTAGAGACGATTGAATAATAAAGTAAACGTTTTCAATAACATTTTTCTGTGCCACATCATCAAACCACAATATAGTCAGATCGCCAAACCAATACCATAAATGTTTTTTATTGAACTTGACTTTTTTAGAAGTCATGGGGTCAATAACTTTCATGCTTGGATTTGGCAAATTGCTTAATACAACCAACCTTCATTTAGTATGAAAAAAAACTCAATGACCTCGCAAAAAGAAAGAAAATATATCAAAGAAAATATAATTACTTGCCTAGCTAGTTAGTTTATAAGCATCTATCGCTTCAAACCGCCCAGCTAGGACAGCGTATAATCAGTATGTGCGAGTAGGTGCATGAGTTATAGCCACGTCTCTGCATCTGCACACACAGATCATAAATTTGCTTCACTCGTGCTTGTTCGATATTCGAATACCGATGAGCAGCCAATATGGCCGCTCGGTGCAGATAGGCTGTATTCAGTGCTGGAGTTTTTTTTCGATAAAAATATTTCTTGGACTTTAGGGATCGTTTTGGGATGTATAAAGCTGAGCTGAATCAGCCAAATCTATAGTTCCTATCTTTACTTTACCTATGTTCCATATCCCCATTGCGTCATAGTATTTATTATGCATAATTATTACGCTAGATTTTATACAAATTGAATATTTAATTTGCGTTAGTTTTAAAGTGCTATCTTTAACAGCATCTTTAAAGTTGTTTACACAAACAGCGAGCGCGATGCATTCCCTCCAGACACTAAAAACAAACAAAACCAAATAAAGTAGGTATGCAGTGTATGCACTCGACATGCAGCGACAAAAATAATAAAACTTAAATAAAGAACAACATACAACGTATCTTTTATATGAAATTTTTCTTCGCAATTTTGCATTCTCGTCTGCGGTTTAGGGTTGCTCCGGGACGGCAATTTTAGTGCCTTTTCCGACTTTTAGGTTTTTTATTGTAGATTAAAAAACTAAGTAGGAAACGAAGGCCACTTAATTTCATTCATTCATTCATTTGTTACTATGGTCGTTGCGTTATGTAACAGTAAATATATATTGTAGCTTCTTTCAGCGTATATTAATTAACCCGGCTATATCAAGTTTTTCAGCTGACAGCCCTATTGGAGAGGAAACCATGTTAATAAAAATACAAACGCTTACAAAGATGCCATTAGATACACTCGACGAGAGAGAAAGAGAAAAAAAACAAAAAAAAACAACACAGACACAGAGAGTATACAAATAAAATGTACTTAGACAAGTATACATCTTACTATCTTACTTCTTATCTTACTAATATTATAAATGCGAAAGTTTAGATGTTTGGATGTTTGTGTTTCAATCACGTCTAAACTACTGAACCAACTTGGATGAAACTTGGCATATATATAGTTCGTAACCTGGATTGACATATAGGCTACTTTTTATCGCGAATAATTAACAGGATCTACAGGATAAAATAAACGAAAAGGATTAGCAGCGCCAATTGGCATGAGGATTTCATTGTCATGTCATGTCACGCCAGTTTGACAGAGCGTAGTACTACCTCTTTGGTCTAACGACTAGCGTTTGACATTTCAGTACGAGTTCGGTGTAATGAGGCGTAATGTCAAGTTTCTCAAAGAAGTATCCGCTGGGTACACGCACAGATAATATAATGTACACGGAAACTGTAGACGCGTACGAAGTCGCGGGTAACAGCTAGTACCAAATATTATTAAAATACATTTTCGTGTTTACAAAGTAATAATAAGCTTACCAAAACAACCCTTTTACGCGTAACAAAAGATTGAAATATTGTTATTCACTTCAAAATTTATCAAAACTTTTCTCGTTACGTAAACAGCAAATAATATGGATCGTCATATAAATGCAAATATTAGTAGACGATGTTTTACACCCACGGTGAGAGTAGAGCACATTATCTAGCACGAATTATCACCGCGTATTTTATGAACTAGTAGCGTTTCAAGTATCCACATTATTGGTTACGCATGAAGTAACTATTCTGGTGGTATCTTGCTTGCAATCGTGTTTTTAATCAACCAAAAAGAGCAGCGACTGTAGGTACTAGCAATGGCGTCTGTTAGAATTTTCAAAGCTCCTGATTTCATAAATCAAACATATTAAAAACATGTAATTTATTGATGTAACCCACCAGCTTCAGAATGCTCTAACTTTGAAGTTTAAAACCATGTTATTCAGTTCTGTACATCTTTATTGTTTTAGCGAGATAAGAAATAAAAGCAAAAACATTTCATAATCCGGGTTTGCGCTACCCGCATTGGTTACAAGTGCATTAGACGGCCGAAATATATACAAAAATGGTTCATGTAAAACAGCAATTTAATTTCACAATTATTATTATTGTTCTTTAATATTTAATTGATGAGAATCAAGTCACTGTAATAATAAAGAAGAACTAATTACAATGGAGACATAAACGTACTATTATTACTTACACAAAGCTGGATTTATTCCTATAATTCCAATCTACAGCTCACAGTCGTTTCTCTATTCGCAATAACATGCCTTTTTGTGTGACAAAATGTATAAACTGAGAGCGATATACCTTTAGCTAATTTATTTGTTCACGATTCGGCCTAATTGTATTCACTAGTGTAAATGTACCTACAAGTGATTCATTTCACTCTATTATGGTAAATATGACTGTTTTTATTTTTAGTGGGTTTATGTATTGAGTACTTATTGCTCGTGTGGCAGATTACCCACAAGATGAACAGACAAAGCTATGGTTGTCGTTTCCTTTTACGCGTTAGGTTCATCTTCCTCTGTATGAACTAATACAACTGAACATCACAGTGCGAGAACATTTGCTGACGATCCCTCTCCCGACACAAAAACCTCGATTATTCTACTAAGAGTCTACAATCGCCTCTGCCTCTTACTTGTACTAAACCATAAAACGGGATATCTATTCGAAGGTGAGGACTCTCAGGTACGTTTTGGAATCAAGTCAAGCGTAATTTTGAACTTTATTTCAAGTACACTAAGGCTTTCTGTCGGCTCTCAAGTTCAACTCGAACTTATCTCTTGTGAATAATGCCCGTGGGCAGTGATCGACGACTGACGACATTTCTCTTTGGATCGCACGACTTTAGAGGCTGAAGTAGGGCTCTTGGGATTCAAGTTCAGATTCGAGGAGAAGCATTGTTGAACATGTAGGTAATAATGTAAATAATGATAGATGTTCAAGTAGTTTTCAGAATAGAGACGTTTTTGAAAAAGGGCAGGTCAAGAGTATCCTAAACTGACGAGCGTGAACGAAGCAAAATAGTCAGAGTCGTTGTAAGTAAGTAGAAGTTTTGATTAATAAGAAATAGGCCTGCGTAGGTACCTATTTATCTAAAGTCAAGAACCAATGTAATTTTTTTAAATTATAAAAAAGCCTGAATATAAAATCGAAAACGATACAAATTGTTCTTCATAATAATATCCATTTGCATCGATTTAATATAGCTATTTGTATTTTATTACATTATTTTTTGTACAGTATGGATAATAATTTATCTCATTATATTGCTGCCATAGTGAAGGTAGGTTCACACAGTGCCACTGACTTCATACTTAAAGCATGTCAGTCTTGTACTGACCTGCCCCCGTATTCCAATATTTTGCTGTCAAGTTATATTTCACTGCCCAGTGTAATTTCTTCAGGTCACGTGGTACAATTTTGTACCACGTGACCATTATTTTAAGACACTTGGCAGCAAAATATGCGCGAAAACAAATTAAATGACATCATAATGTCACTTTTTAGTCACAGAATAAGAACAGTTAGTATGAACTGACCATGATTTAAAACTTTGCAGTTCAACTTTGAGATTGGAATTGCCTCCCTGTCAATTGTGTGTCCGTAATCTTTGTTACAAGTCAGTTGAGCGTGCTTTGGAGGGGTACATTAAACTGTCGGTTCCGGCTCTAGCAGTGGTTAAAGCCACGACGGAGGCCTTAATGCGGCCTAAAAGGCAGGCGACAGGCGTCACAGCTCAGTCGGTAATGGATCTGCCTTCCGTGCTGTGGGTCGTGGGTTCGATCCCCACCGAGAACAAACATTTGTGTGTGGCAAAACATAGATGTTTGTTCTATGTCTGGGTGTTACTATGTATTATAAGTATGTATTTACAAAAAAAGAGTATATAAGTATTATATCAGCATCTAGTTCCCATATTACAAGCTTTGCTTAGTTTGGGACTAGAGGGCGTCGTGTGAAATGTCCATGAATATTTATTTATTTATTTTATTTTATTTATTGAAAAACTTCCTCAACAGACTTAACTCATACGAACGAACGAACGAACGTGTTGATGTGTCGTATCTCAGTTTTTACTTAAATATAGCCCTTTTATTAAGATAGGAGTCAGCTCACACCCTCTGCCACCGGCATTCGTTTCATATCGAGTTGTTTGTGATTTAAGTTGTACATATTTTTCGGTACGTTAATATAATTGAATGAGTACAAAATTATCCTAACGAGTAATATTTTTGTAGGTGAATGTTTTAAACAGTCTTCGCAGAAAGTAAGTAAGACCAGTTCTTGCTATCATTACTAACGTAAGTAACTAACCTCGTGTAAACCTAGCTCGTAGGTAAAAGTCGGTAATGCCATCCAATTACAAGGTTGCTCGTCTTCGTAGAGTATTTTTACATATATTTGTATGATTTTCTTTGATGTTTCGCTGTAGTTATTTAAATAATAAAGGTAAAAATTCTCTTTCCGCTGTTTTTTAATCAGAATAGTTTTGATAACATACATAATTAATTTATTTGTAAGTAAACATAACTTTTTATTTTGTAGTACCTAGTTATGATGGGATAGATAAGTAAAACAAACAGACGGGACTTAGATAAAGTGCAAATATAACCAATATAACATTTTTGCGATACCTGAAAAGGGTGAATAAGTTTTAAAGTGCCTCTGACTTTAGCATAAGACCAAATTGTAACACTTATTTCGGCAAATAAATGTATCTTGTATCTTGCAAATGCAATTACTGTGATAATAGAATATTAATTATTTTAATCGGCTAAATCCGGATCCTTTTCATCTAAAATTATGACTAAAGTAGGTAAATATTTCTACCGTAAAGAAACCAATCGTGATAATATTATATACCTGCCCCAAACCTTACATCATTTCCCGCCTACGCTTCAACCATCGTTCAGTAATACCGTCACGCGTTAAGGATAATTCTCTTATCTAGTAACAATATATTTGGGATTTTGTTGAGATGTCACCCTATGAAAGTTATAAAATGACAGTCTTCGTGACATTTATGACATCTCAACTAAATAGCATTATAATTACTAGATTTTATTAAGAGAATTACCTCAGACTGTTATTTGGTAAGGCTTGAAGATGAACTATTTATTATTGGATTTTGAATCTAATTCCAAAGACTGAGCTGAAACAGTTAACCTTCAAGATACCTGTTGAAATTCGTCTTACTGAATATTGGAATATTAGAATGCCGCACGAGAGTTGAACCTATTCGAGACTGTCTCGAGTAAGTAATAGATACTTAAATCAATAAACTGATAAAATTCAAACAGAGCCAACTAAATAATACATTTCTGAAAGCTAAACGTCCTCATACTCACGTTGAATACCTATGAAATGTTAGTTGCTTGTTCAGTTACAGGCAATAATTATTTTAGACTTCAATCACACGACTTCAATGTAATAATTAACCTAGACATCTATAAATAAATAGTTCAACGACTTCTTCTTCTCATAAGTATGGCCTCTGTCCATCAGTTCGACAGACAATTTTGCCAGTGTCAAGTGAATAATTTTAATTAGTATTTAATCAAGTTGAGTCATTAGTCAAGTCGGTTGTCAATTGTTTTGAAGGCAAAATGGTAGATTTTCCAATGAAAACTTAGAGACGAATTCCATCAAATAATAAAATCATATAATGCACATTTATTCCAATGGCTTACATTTTAAGATACGACCTCAAGTACTATTGGTTAAAATACTTCCAAAATTAAACAGAAAAACAATTAAAATAGGTACTTATGTTGCTTCCACAAACGACAGAATTAAAGTTCGAGAGTTCATTGTACGTTATTAGTTTGGTGTATTTAAAAAAAAGGAAGCTTACAATTAAAGTTGAATGTGGATGTTACAAGGAACGTTTCCCTATAAAGTTCTAAAATATTTTTTCAAGCTTATCATTCAGTTCTAAGAACCTTTGACCTTTGAATTTTAACAAAAACGTCTCAACAAACTTTCTCTACTTAGAGCCGTTCATCTTTTCAAGCCGTTCAATTTGATTTTGTTTTCTACAAAATAAATCGTTGGTTTATTTTTGATACTTATCAACCAAACAATATTGACGACACGTGAAATGTTTCACTTAGGTAAGAGTGTTGGTCACAAAACCAAAGTAGAATGAAATTCTCAAATCAATGTAGCCTACTGTGACAAAAAATTCTTACTAGTTCCATCAATAGAATTAGCAATGTAACTAGTAGGAATAGATCTAAAAAAATTAAATCAATTCATTAAAACAATTAGGTACATTGTGGTTCGGCATAGGCACAGTGGGAAAACCTAAGCTTTATAAACTAAGCTACTTAACACGCAGCAGAAACATAAGCGGTGCCTGGTAAAAATATTTTTTTGGTGAGATTTCACTGATGCTCTGTTGAAGTCAGCGCTCAAAAGTGTTAAAAAGTTATCTCATCAGAACGGATTTTAAGTTTTTATCGCATTCAGAGAAGTTGGAACGGTGATGATAAATACAGACAATGCCGTCTTATCCTTGAGTCCTTAGTAAAAAAATATTTTAAGGGCCATAATCCAAACGGTTGCTTTTTCTCAAAAATTATGGTAATTCCATTGTTGATGAATTGAATTTCACAGAGCAAAATGAAATTATGTCAAGGCCGCACTCAGATGCAGGCTCACAGGTAGACTTTAAAGTCACCTCGTTAAAAATAATATAAGTACTTGCCTCGTAACATTCCGGTTAATATTTTAGTAACTTTGTGAATTTGCACGTAGTATTTACTTACGAAGTTTCAAACAATATAAAGTGATGTTTTAGCATAGTTTTGTTTGCAATCAGATGTTTTTGTTTTATCTTGACACCGAAAAGATAAACAATATTGCATAATTTCTTGAGTTTTCCACAATTTATGTCATTGCAAATTTTATTTTGCGACTTGTTAACCTAAAATTCAAGCGAGTCAAGGTCAGTAAATAGTAATATTAAGATAAAAGCAACATTTGATGTCTGTATGAGGAAAGCATTACGAATGAAATACCTCGTATTTTATTAAATATCCTCATAGTAAAATTGTTTTAAGAATTCATTTAAATACGATAACATACATAAGGTAGGTAACATAATTTTTTTAAGACAGCATCAACGGTTTTTAAAAGACCTTACCTATTACCGAAAGGTTACCACAACCTCGCCTCTACGTCCTATTCTTCGGAACTTATCACCCCTGTGTGTGCATTACGCTTTAGGCACTACTTTCAATAGAATATGGCTTCCTAAGTCCCACGACGTCCGAAAAAGATGGTGTTGTGAATATTTCAACACTACTTTCTCACTGTCTCTGAATGCAAGTTTGCGGAATTGCTCCACTGGAAATAAAAGCAGATCGGAGGCGGAAACGGTAGGTAAATAAATGATGTTGAACGTTTTCGAGGAATCGATAGTGCATTGGTGGGATTTATTTAGGTCTTTTGCCACATTTTGTCACAACTGTACCACATTGTAACTTAATGGGGTTTTATGCCTATAACGATGCAAGGCCTCACTGAAATGTAATACACTGCACTGGGGGGCGATTCCAATCTCAAAGTTGAACTGCAAAGTTTTAAATCATGGTCAGTTCATACTAACGTATAGTTATTCTGTGACTAAATAATGTTTTTGCGCATATTTTGGGTTAGTCTCATTTCGTCTAAAAAAGCAGCTGGTCTAATTAGCAAGTGGTCTAAAATGTATGCTGTCAAGTGTCTAAAAAGAATGATCACGTGGTACAAATTGTGCCACGTGACCTGAAGAAATTACACTGGGCAGTGAAATATAACTTGACAGCAAAAGATTGGAATACGGGGGCTGTACCCTTACCGCGAAGTGAAATCGTAATGACTTTGGACATAATTTTAACAACTTTAGCATTAGCATTACCCAAATAATTTAAACCTGAATTAAGGGATAATTATTTGTGTCTGGTTTAACTTATCTACGAGTACTTGAAAACATTGTAGATTTCATTAAAATTGTAAAAATAGCAACGAAAGTTCTTAATTTCCATTACCATTTCATTTCGCGGTAAGGGTGCTGAAGGATGGAGTGCTTCACGAACATGAGATGTGATACTCTGCACTGAGTGCTCAACTTGCTGATTGGAAGCCGTCACAAACAAAACATTTACAACACAAACACTTGTAATAATATGCACGTGTTTTCATAGATATTTTTTGTATGTGTAAACCTTTACATAAATGAGTTTTTCAATAGCGTCGAAAACCCAAAAAACGTAAGCCGTATACTCCTTCCGTGCACAATTTAAGTTTTATACCCAAATTAATACCTAAAATACCGCAGCTTAATTTATGGACGTACCCGCATAAATTAAAACGTTTGCGTGGGGATGATTTAAACCAGAAAATGAGAAAATGAACCTATCACCGGATCACAAAGATCCCCTGAATATAAATGGGTTTGAGCACAAGTTTGGTGTATTATTGAAAGTAATTGAGATGTCCGATTTTTTTTTACGTGAAAAAATTATTCACATAAAGGAGACCGGTAATGGTTGACTGAAACTGGAATAACTCCTAACATCAAAGTCAAAAATGCTTTTATCAAGTAAATCTTACTGATCACTTTCAATCGTTATGATGTTATAAGGTTTTGTATGATTATTTTTTCATTTTATTGTTGAACGTGTTGGAGCTAAATTGTCCCAAGCTTGTTTATTTTGTAATAATCAGATATTTAGAAATTATTAGGTAGCGAATTTTAACAATCACAAACTATAAAACAAAGATAAAGCAACGTCCCTTGTCGAGTCTGTCTGTCTATCCGTACATGCTATTCTCGGAAAGCACTAAACGATAGCTATCATAACAGAATTATTGTGCTCATGCTGTCCGTTTTCATCAACAACCCCTTTATTGTATACAATTCTGGAATTATTATTATTCTCGATATAATGGAACTCTACAGTCGATTTCGATATACACCTAACTTAAACAGCTCTTTGTGTTCACCAATACATTAATCCATCGTTCGTACCCAGCAATCCGGACGTTTTGCTACTAATGTTGGACCGATCTTGGCGATTTATTGATATTGCCGTTTTGCTAGATGGGTATCCTGATAAGAGTCCACATACAACTAAAAAAATATTTCACTATTGATTAATTTTTTTTAGTTAACTAGACAATTTTTACATGTGCTAAATAACCGATTTTTTTAATAGTTTCGTTTAAGCACGACTGGTTAACATATTGGTAAGAATAATTTACTTAAACTAGCCCCGTTTGACGGTAGTTTTGGTACTGTAAATTACTAAAGTTTAGCGCAGGTGTTGAACTTAAACTGAGCATGAACAAAGCAAGTCTAGAAACTTAGCAACTTGTACATTAACAGATCACAGAGACCAAAGCAATGGAAGTTGTCCAACTAATTAGTAGCTCGTGGTCCTTATACTATCAACGACTAAGGTCCATCAACTCTACGTAACATAAGTACCTACCTCTCAATAAAATCTTGTTGCAGTTATTCTTTATGAAGAAACTCATCCAGGGAAGTACTACAACCATACCTATTTCGGTCGCCAAGCAGTGATGCTCGCATTGCTGTGGTCTGGTTTGAAGGATGTGGGTACTATTCTGTTACTAGAAGCACATAAGACTTAACACATTTATGTGTCAGAGTGATAGACGCAGTGCACTGCTTCACCAGACACAGCCTAACTCAGTAAAGTAATAAATACATAGTTATAGAAAGTGGTAGCTACTTAGGTGGACCGTCAGCTTATTTCAGTAGCTTAAAAAAATCAAAATGGATCAGGTAAGATGTTATTTATGAAATAATGACGGCGCCAGCACGTCAAGTTAATATTTCTGTGCCCTATGACTTAAGGGCCAACGCACATCTATCGACAAAACTGTTTTGTCACGCACTAAGGGTGGCTTGCACCAGAATCGCTAAACGCGTTTAACTCTTAAATAGTATTTAGCGAGTTGTCAAGTCATACAACTACGTCAGATTTAAATCGATTTAGCTGTTAAATACGTTTAGTGATTCTGGTGCAAGACGCCCTTAGTGACGTGAAAATAAATTTTCTGTTACAACAAAAACAGCATATGACGAGGAAACACTCGTCATATGCTGTTTTCGTTATAACGAAACTCACATCAATTGACACGACAGTCTTTTCTTACGTTTTTTTTATTAATAGGTTCTCAAACCAACCGTTAAAACAATTAAATAATTAATTAAATTGGCCGAACGGCCTTCTAAAAGCGAACAAAGCATGCATAAAATTATGTTTACCTATCTATTGTAGCATTTTTTAGTACCTACCTATTAAACATTGCTTTATACGCACATACCTAGAGAATGAACTGTGCTTTTTTAATAAATAAGAATATAGAGTAATTATGTAGTGTACTTAATAATATTATTAAGTACTTAGGATGATTCTCATTAAATAAGCAAGTAACGAAACCAGCAAATAAAAAGAAGCATATTGTAACTAAAAAAGTTTTACTGACAGGGTTTGTCAAAAAAATTATGAAGTTTCACATCACTAACTGTTCGAGAAGACGTTTTGTTTTCGGTTTGCGTTCGCCCTAAGACAGAAAATGTAAGCCACTATGAAATTGTACCTTTTGTTACCTATGAAAGTTATCTCCAAATACGGAACCCGGAAACAGTAATACGTCAGGTAAACGTAAACACCCCGCAGTTACCAACCAACAGGTAATAAATGTGAAAGATTTAGATTCAGTGCAATGTTCCAAACAAAGTTCTAGAAGGATAAATCATCAGGAATCTTTTGTTTACGAGCTAAGATAGCGACTGTAGCGTTGCGACTTGCCAGCTCAGCCGTTTTCTTTTTATTTTGCAGGAAGCAAAATAGGTTTATAGATTGAGGTACTTTTTACTGAACTTTGTCGTTGCAAAAAATGATATTTATTTTATTGGCTTTGTAGAGTATTTAAAAAATGGTTTTATTAAGTTTCATTTGCTGATTTTTTTTCAATAAATTTTCTGTGTGCTCTTTAGGTTATTTAAGTAATGGTATTCTCTATGGTATTTAAATATTTTTAGGTGCCTCTAGCCAACTTGACTTTTTACAGTCACTAACGAATAGCATCAAAATGAGATTAGTCAGGTGACTTATCGATAAAAATTTTGCAATTACCTTCATTTCAATACGATAAATATAGCAATTGTTGAATGTCAAGAAGCTCTACTACTACTAGGAAGTAGCCAGTGAATAGTTTCTCCTGCTGCAAAAAAATATGACTTTGTATGTTACTTAAGACTACAAAAATAATGTTTGTTTACCAATTAAAGAATATTTTGGGAGCACGCCAAGATTAATAAGTCATGTTGTACTCTTGTGCCATAGAGCTTATTTGGGTCCAGTTTCCTTTGTTGCTTTTGTACTGTTGAATAATTTGATACTGAAGAGACGGAATAAGAGGAAAGTACTTTGTTGGGTTTGCAGGCTAATTAGGTACAGACTTTACACCTCAATGGAGCTGTCATATCATATAAGTAAAAGTCCCTAATCAAAGTTTAAAAAAATATATAAAAGACATTCAATTGATTGTCAAGTCGCAGCGGTCGGTTCGGTGATAGATAACTGATGATTGGTCGGTTACGACTACGGACATTTTGATGAAACAATCATTTATGAATTTAATGGTAACATAGTTTCAATTTTGCTTCTCTGGGATAAATACAAATTATACCCCTGTCATTAGTTTGCAGTAAATAGATGCCAAAGACGTGATACGTTGTGTAAATACATAGGCACTTAGTTCATGGCCCAGATAATCTTTGAAAGTTAGTAAGTATTCAATACGTTATAGGTTCACCATGTTTCTAAGACAATGTAAATTAATCGTGATTGTTTTTTGAAAAAAGTGATGGAACCAAAAGGCCGCTTGATGTTAAGCGGATAGTGAAAAGAATCTGCTATGAATTGACAAGAAATATGATTACATGCATATCGGTTTACTTTATGATGAAACGGCGCAAACGTTGATTTACTTAAAGCTCAGTCCATTTTGGAAAGCGAAACCTTGAGAATCAAGGCTTATCTCATTTCGAGTAAGCAAACAGCATCATAAAAAATAAGTATTTTGTTCCTGCAAAAACACCTCTTATTTTTCAATTTACGCGTTATACCGCCATAAAACAAACTCTTAGATACTAAACTTTACCGCGAACTGATAAAGGTTCTAATTTATAAGCTCAACTGAAATTCAGAGTAAAGAAGAAAGTTCTAACAAACGTTATCAAACACTTGCGGACCCACGGGGGGGCTGGAGGGCACAAGCCCCTCCCAAACGCTTGTGGTCTACCCGAGGGTGGACCAGGATTTGTCAGGCAAAAAAATAAATAGCTGGGTCAAGCCCCCCAAATCGAAATTCTGGGCAAGCCCTCCCAAATTCTGAATCCGCCAACCTCGGACTGTTGGTATTTCCATGTTCTTTCCCTCTAACACGACGGAAGAAACTAACCATTATAGTTGTGTCAAAATCTGGTTGTCGAGTCATCGCGCGAAGGTGATTTTTGGCACCATTATTGGACACTAACTTCCTATGCTTGATTTTCTTTTATAACTCGGTGCAGTTTAGTCAATGAATAACTTACTGGCTGTCATCTTTTTTTTTGAGAAATAATTATAAAAGATGCAAATGGCTCACCTGATGTAAGTGTTTACCTCTTTTGTGTGCCTCGCAGTGCTTGCCCACTAAGAACGCGCCCTGTGTGAGAGGCTGCATCCATCTCTCTGAAATATAGAGGTGAAGTTTCATGTGCCTGAAATAGAATGGAAGAGTATGGGTGCCGATACATAATACACTACCACATTTTCATTCTCTAAAAATGTTTGCAAAAAATGTACTATTTTCAACCAATTCATCTACAAAACCCTTTTTTCCAAGTTTCTGAGTTTTCCGATGGATTTTCAAAGTAGCTGACTAATAACGCCGCCTTTTTGTTTTAATTGCTTATACAAATTACATAGCGTTCACTAAACGGTCAGCCGCAGCTTACTATCTTAATTGTTGCAGTTAAAACTTTACCTTGTTTTATGACTGTTGCGGTATTTAACTGTTATTTGTAATACCTAAGCTGAGGAAAATGTTTTAGCTTGGGATGAGAAAATTACGGTTTTAGCTGTTTATTAGGGCTTTATCACTTCTACCAGACATATTTTCATACAAAATTCAGTGAGATTTGAACTCTTAAAACATTTTTATGAACCAATTTTTTATGATGCATTGCATAGCACTTCAATCACTCTGAGACACAAAGTTGTTGTTAAGTCTCATGTGCCTGTAATTGCACCGGCACCCATATTACCTTTCAAACCGGAACACAGTAATTATGCGACCTATTCCTGCTATACTTACAAAGATAGCATGAAAAGATAGGTAGGTACAGTTGTTGTCACAGATCTAGCGCAGAGCAATCGCTTGAGCTCCCTTACTTAAATTATTTACGCTTGGGCACGAGCTGGCCTTAATTCCCCACAGCACTCCGGTAGAATTTGGTGACTTGCTGAGATCGAGAAATTCAGGAACTATTAGAATAGATTGGAACATGCATAACTATGGAATCCAAAAACCGTTCTGAAAATGACATTTTGCTAAGACTAAACTAACTGCTAATACCCATTGGTTATAACAAACAAAGGGCTAATACAAAACTTATTATAATATTGCATCTAATCAAGATAATTTAATTTTATACAGCGTCAGGGGACATCTTTCACCCATCCATCTGCGGCGTCGCTATCAAACATAATCTGAAACAAAAAATCTACAGCAACTCAAACGAAAACTCAGAAAAGTGGCATTCGCCAATATACATGCAAAAACAGCCGTTCGATCGCGTCTGACAAACAAGATTACCGTTGATTTATACCGACGACTTATTTCTGATAACAGCTTTCCGCTTTTCACGTAAACAACGCCAAATGGTTCCGTCGGAATAACAGAATAAGGAGGTCAGCTGGACGATTCGTCAGACGCTGTTTATGACGGACGACCTAGCTGTTGTTTGTTTTGAAAGCGTGAAGGGTTGTTTAGGCTTATAGGATTATGTTTCCAATTAATTTAACAAGCACTATCTTTCTATCTTTAAATTTTTTTATTGATGCTTACTTGATTACTTACTGATGGATTTTTTGTTATTGAGTAAGTAATAAATTTTTTAATGTAACTTTCATTATCATTGATCGATTTAAATTAGTTTTCTGTTGTAGAACGTCAACTATCTAGCTGTTTCCTCTTACCGTTCACCATTAGCATCTCTAATACGGTCCGTCATTCAGAACTTAGTTGGCGTTTACTTTCTCACTTCGGTGCATGCGAAAATTTAATTATACGCTTCCGCTGTCGAACTTTTCCAATTTTCACGTTTCGTTCGATTCAGAATGTCGTTTCGGCTGTACTCGCTGAAAAAGGAGTGTCACTAACCATGGATGAATAATTTACTGTTGGCTTAATTTTTCCTGTACCATGTATTTAAAACTTTTGATAGCGCTATTTTGGTTTTAATAGGCACATCTAGTTAAACTTTCGACCAATATATTTTTAAGTACCTGCCTAAGTATTTTCGGGTATTTATTTTCAGAATTCTCAAAAGGTGAACGGTGAACTCTTGTTTGAGGCATTTCTTGTGTTAACAAAAAATGGAGCAATATACCAAAACATAGCTAAAATACGAGTTTGGTGTCACTCTGTTAATAGATTTTCACGATGAGTGCGTTAAGCTGAACTTTTGAAAAGCTTTAAATAAAACCTTCTAGATAAACTATAGGTACATGTCTAAAAACCTACGTAAATATTGACCATTAAAAAGTGCAGGCCGCTTGACAAAACTATCCTTAGGCTTCTAGTGACAATCTCGTAAAAAACAGGTCATCCAGCCTCAGCCCCCGTATGCCAATCTTTTGCTGTCAAGTTATATTTCACTGCCCAGTGTAATTTCTTCAGGTCACGTGGTACAATTTTGTACCTCATTTTCATTTCAATTTTGTATCATTCTTTTTAGACACTTGACAGCAAAATATGCGCGAAAACACATCAAATGACGGCATAATGTCACTATTTAGTCACAGAATAACTATGAGTTAGTATGAACTGACCATGATTTAAAACTTTGCAGTTCAACTTTGATTGGCATACCCCTGCAGGAGTCACTTCTATAGAAGGGATGCCTTTCCCGTGTTTTACTAAGCTCAAAATATTTTAAAACTCGGTTCTTTGAAACAGGACATCAAAGGCGTCGCTTGCGAGTTTCAAGTATGACTTGGTTACCACACGAGTAACTTGAGCTAACTGAGCTCACCAACGTAACTGAACTATCATTAAACTGGAAAAATACCTGTATAAGGCATGTTTTTTTTATTTTACGCTTTTGCTAATGGTTTATCTAGGCAGCAATATAGAACAAACCACAATATAAATTGAAACTAATTCTAAATCAGTTGCAAACCTGTCACAAACCGAACAATAGTAGGTACAGTTCACCACAGATTGATCTATGTCTCCGTATATTCACGTTCACTACATCTACATTATAGGATTACAAATAGTACGTGTGTGACTGAATCAAACAGGCGAGAGTAGGAAAACCAGCTCTATGCCTAAGCTAATATGGTAGGTCGTATGCAAACTTACGCAGGCTGCTATGTGCTTAGAGTATATCACAGTTGAACCACATAATGTATGCTGTCGACATACCTGACACGGAGGCGACTCTATTACTCACAAGGCGTAGAATTTATGAACCGAATAACACACAGTCCTCAGTTATTGGAAACGTGATAAAAATACGAATATTTCTGCAAAATTGTGTATTTAGGGAAAAAGTTGCTGACGGTTGCTCAGTAAACACAAATGATATGAGATTCATTCTTAGTATGACTTCCTGAATTAAATAACGTAATATATGATTTTCTATAATAGCTGTAGCTAGTAACAAAGCTTTCCGTACTTCGTAATAAGGCGAGTCATTTTTTGAAAGTGATCACGTATACGTATGTACCATCAGCAAAAGTTCTACCTTACCACCTTAAGGGTGCATTTCCTGTAAACCGACTAGCCGTTAATTTTCGAACACCAATAGAAGCAAATTATTTCTGTTGTTTAGATCTCTGGTTGGTCAAAATAAGAAGACAAAAGAAAGAGGCGAGTCCAGGTAGCTAACTGCTTGCAAGCGAAACAGTTTCCAAAGTGGTAAGGCGGAAATTTTGTCGATAGTACATACGACGTTGGTATTATGTCGAATTGGTTTTATCAAATAACCAGTTGCTCAAGTACTTTTATTTCAAAACAAAGTTCGTTAGTAATTCGATATCCTGAAACAAAATAAACTTTCACCAAGTTAGTTCATTAATTTTAGAAAGTAATACCCCTGACCTATGTTAGTATGGAACAAACCACTGGACATCAACATACTCCACCACAAACCATCCAATTCCGGGCCACAAAATCAGAGAAAACCGCACACCACATAACATGCGCCGATTGAACATTGAATTGCCTTGAGAACCCAGTCCTCCGACTTGTTCCAATATTGGTCCAATTTACATCTAGATAATCGACGTTTGATGTTATTCCCAAGGGGCCATTTGCACTTGAACCGATTATGGGGTGAGAATACTCAGATGGATCAACGATAGGCTCCTGAGTTATGCTAATTATGTTAGCACTAGTGTGATTCACGAACAAGTGGTTATTGAATAGCTAATCAGGTTTCGTGGCACACAGGGTCGATTACTTACATTATCACCTGACATGATGATTTTGATAAGTGGTATTGCAATTATCGAATAGGAGATTTGATATGTGACAAAACCTTGTTCTGTATTTAGTTCATGTATGTGCGCTCGGAAACTATAAAATACCTAACATAATATAGTTAGATCCCATGTTTGAACATGATTAAGGTTCCAATACTTATTATTATGCAAATGGAAACTACGTCCACTACTAACGATCCGAAAACTGATCTGCATTAGCATAGCACCAGTTCCGACCGACATTGTATCTATAGTGGCTCTTTGTTGTTGAGTTCGTACAGGGAATCACTAACACCGTACCTTTTTCCGGTTCCGGTTTGAAGGGTCCGGGCATCAGTGTAAAGTCACAGTACCACAGACTTAGATCTAGCCACAGACCTTACCATAAAATGAAAAAGCACACATGGCTTACAACGCTAGCTGGGCTGCCAAACTTTATAGCGTCACCGCGCAGTGTATCTCGGATATGCTAAGCGTTACGATAAACGTCACATTTATTCGTTATCATGGCATTGATTCCTCCATTTCCGGACTTCTTGACGCACTGATAAGTGCGTCTCTTCATGGTAGACATCCAACTTATTCGCACAAAGCGCTTCGCCATATTTTTATAGTGCAAACTGTCACGGAGTGGAACTCTTTACATTCATTAGTATTTCCGAATCACTACAATTTAGGAATTTATAAAACAAGAGTGGAAAAGTGGATTACAACAGCTGAGTGTTCTGTACCATAGGCTGCAGTTACACTTTCCATCAGGTGAACTGACAGCCTAACACTTTTATCTATCATAAAAAAGTCACAAGGGTCATTTTAAGTAGGTACTTTACTTGACTCTAAATAAAATTGACTGTTAGCGACGCTCAAATTATGCATGTAATGTCAATGTCAAATTAGGTTAAGTAAATGTCACTGTCAAAATTAAAGTTGGAAAGATAAGAAAGAAGAAATGTAGTCTAGGCCAACAATCCATGCGTTTACGCCACCAAAAGTTTTGTAATAAAGTATTATATCTATCCATCGGTGTTTTGTGCTCTGATATACGATCCCCAGCTTCTACAATTGACCAAGTGCCAATCACTAAAGGCTAATTAGCTACTACAGAAATAGCCCACCATGTAGGTATACCTTCGTAGTATACCTACATGGTAAACTTAGTAACTAGGTAAACTTGAGTATTCATGAAGTGTGGTGTGACATGTGGTAGTCAACGTCTGACTCGGCGTCATGGTGACTCAATCGCATACGAAGTGGAAATCCATGCAGGGCACGTCAGTGTTTCAGTATAACCTTGGTAGTTTCTAACTTCTGGCTAGGTTATACTAAGCTTTTATAAATTACTTGATTGAGGTAAGTAAGTAGTCAGACTATTATTTTATTTCCTAGTTTTATAACCACAATGTTTTCAGTAACAAATATTACTTTTAAAATTAAAAAAAATCTTGAGATTTCCTTAGATAGTTGGACGTGCCTTTAACTCTGTGTACACTCTGAAAACCTTGTGTTAGATTAGTCTAGTTAGATTCTTTGAGGTTTTTTTACACTAACGGTTTTTCATGTCTTGAGCATAAAAGCATTACGTGGCTCATTTTACTGGTTCCTTCTCGGCAACGTCACTGACTTATTTAAGACTTTTTCTAAATCCAGTGATAAAATACGAGAGCTATGAATATAGTCGTGAGTTTTAAAACGACTGTTTATTTAAGTTTTAAACGGATGTAATAAGATACACTAGCAAAATGCAACTTCTATTCCAAATTGGGATGAGATGCTTAAGGTCAACGGAAATTGTGGTCGGACTTGGCACACATTCAAGAATTAGTTTGTATTTCGTTGCGGGTAGGTGGATGATAAAATATTTCTCTCAGGAAATAAGCTGCGGCTGAAGCTGTGGGTAGCGGCCTCGCGCACTTGACGACCATTGTCGCGTCAGATTCATATTCTGCCCCCCTATTTCAATCTTTTGCTGACAAGTTATATTTCAATGCCCAGTGTAATTTCATCACGTGGTACAAAATTGTACCACGTGATCATTCTTTTTAGACACTTGACAGCAAAATATGGGCGAAAACAAGAAGAAGAAGAAATCAAATGACATCATAAATTTTTAGTCATAGAATAACTATGAGTTAGTATGAACTGAGCATGATCTAAAGCTTTGCAGTTCAACTTTGAGATTGCGATCGGGCCCCTGGCTGGAGTGAAGTTTACTCGACTTTGATAGAACTGCCACTTGATTGTCTAATTCCAAAACCATGAGTTTCTTTCAGGTTTCAGTTTATTGATACTATCGATGTACAGAGACCGCGTACGTTGATATTGTGAATTAACATTTCAATGGATATCTATCAATCACATTTTTACAACGTGAAGTTACTAATCTAGTATACTAATCTAACCAATTTTCAAAGTTATGTTGTTGTAAACAATCGTAAACAAATATGGCTGATAAAGAACATCTAAGCCAGCTTTAAAACATAGGACGTCGCTGTGTGTACTTTGTCATATAGTGAGCCGAATCGTCAAGTGAAGTTTTTCACTAAAATGAAGACATATGGAAACTGTTATGTTAATTTTTGCACCTTCATAGATTATTGGTTGATTTATTAATTAATTAACTAATCAAAATGTCTGTCATAACGGCATAGAAGTCATCGAATTTGTCAAATAGATTTAATTGCATAAGAATTCATAATCAATATTTGATCACTAATCGCTTTTTTGGTCACCGAGTGCGCATGTTGACTTATTTGTTAGCTGTAGATCTTTTGCTACATAAGTTGTTTGAAACTTTTGTGCCGATATTTAAGATTTGAAGAAAAAGCACGTGCAATTTTACTTGACGTGGCGTAACTTGAATAACGAACCTATTTATAATAATAAAGGAGGTATATAAATAGGCAGTATCTTAAAAAAAAACATTGTGGTAATTTTTTGTTTTTGTCTTCAATTTCACCAATGAATTATCACTCATCTCCTAAAAATAGACTTTCAAGTCTGACGCGGGCGAAGACCAAAACAACGTAGCTACAAAATGATTAATGACAGTTATTAGATGGGAAAGGACGCTGAAATAAATGCATCTAAACTTTTATAATTATGTTTTGACAACAATTAAAACTACCTAGACTTGCGTAAAATACTTCCATAACATACTCATAGCTAGTAGCTATATTTTAGTTTCATAATAATTATTATGTAATTTATTAAAAAGAAATGACTAATTAACGAGATGACGTCTGATAGAAGAGAGTAGAAAAAAATGTGCTGACCCCATGTAACTAGCAGACAAATAGTAATAATTCTAGGTAATAGGAAGGTACAACCAATGTGATGAAAAGCAGTCAGTAAGACGCACGTTTTATTAAACGAAAATGGTCATCAAAATACTAAGTAAGTGAGTACTGATTTATATTCTATTCTCCCAAAAACAATAACAATTCTCTGGCATTTTATCATCAACAGCCGTCACAATATTTGCAGGCGTACAAATTATAAAACAAATCAAATGGAGTTGAATTGCAAATAAAACAGTTCCGGCCAAAAAAAAGCGAATTCCGTCCAAAATTGCTAGTCTCGTTCACTATATTAATTCTGGGATAAGAAAATTCCCTTTTATTCTTGAATCCGGGCCTCGGGGATCGTTAACCGACGCTTTGCAGTCTTCTTTTAAACAATAAAAGCAAATTGAATAAGAAGGGACCCTCTTATAAGGTATTTCAGGAGATGCTAGCTTTTAATTGAGGAAATAAAGTTTTTTTGTAAGTAATTTTGGTAAGGGAATGTGACAGGCAAGTGACAAGAATTAAAAAACAACAGTGAATCTGGGATGGTAATTTTTTTAATCAAACGTAATTTTTCCTGAAATATCGATCCTATGTAAAACAAGACGTAGCTACCGTATTTACCTCACTTTTGCATTTCAATGTAAAGAACTCTTTTCAATAAAAGACTTGTAAAATTTACAATTTAAATTATCATCTGATGCTGATGATAAACATTATTGCTAGCTGATAATTTTCCGGACGAGCTACCAAATATTATATTTAGTATATACCAAAGTTTTGCAGCTGCCCGAGGTTTAACTTTGTCAATATTATACAAGTTGTAGTCTACTAGATGCATAGGATACTTCAAGTATTCGGTAAACTCACAAACTTTAACCTATCGCTTGCCGCAGTTTCATCTTTATGAAGCAACAAAATCGTAAACTGCGTCGTAAAACGGTACAAGAAAAATCATGCATGTGGCAACTTAAAGATCATGCCGTGAGCTTTGCATACAGAGTAATGAAATGCATTTTTAAAGCTGGGAATAAACTGGACACTACCTAGATAATGTGACAAAGTCGTGATCATCGTCGTACGATATTATGTCCTTAATCTGTTGCTTTGCTATATATACTATTGATTCGATCTTAGCTAAAAAATCACTGTATTTGATTATTAAAATTACAGTATTTTGAGCTGTGTTCATTTGTCTAATATTGAATACTTGTTCATAGATTTCTTCGTCTAACGCTAAAACTGGGCGTAAACGACAAAAAACACTATTTCTGTGTGAAATATATGACAAAAATAAAAACAAGCTCTTAAACAAAGCTCGATTTTAAATAGATTAAAAAGAAATACTGAAGATTACTGAATGAAACATTTTTATTTGTTGTCGGTCTTAACGAACATAGTTTTTACTGCAAATACGAAATGCAAGCTTGATTCCCATACGACTAAAAATGCATTGTCTTATCTGCAACTATTTGGTCATTTGGCACAAGAATCTCGTGGTTTCTGTTATAAAGGAAAACATCGTGTAAGCTCTAATAGCCAGTGAGTGGTTGGGTCTTATTTATTTGTTCAATTTAGGCCTTTGCATTTTATTTAAATAATATAGACAGCGTCTGGGACCACTTTTTACTCATGCTCCGATGAACGGGACGCTGCAGTGTCTGGGATAATTTTTAGATAGAGTAGGCTTGCTCAGCACAGAAAAAACAAAGTCAATACGTGCGTAACTAACTTAGCCCCAGGTTTCTTCACGATATTTTCCTTCACCTTCACCTGTCCAATAATCCAGCATTTTATAGAGGAGATTTTTGAGATTTTTCATTAGTTTTCAAAAACAATTATTTATTAAGACAACAAAGATAATAATCTTATTAAGCTAGTTATGAAATAAGACCGCCGAAATAATAGCGTTATGTTTCAACCCTTGAACGTAAAACCCTTCTGCCCTTTATTTGTATATTAATTTAATTTTATCGTTTCGTTTTCATGTTGTTTATGTTATTTATTGTAAGTTTGGGATAGAAAGGGATTCGATATCACAGTAAATAAATGTTTTAGTAACATTTATATACCAATACAATAATGGAAGTAAGATTATCGCAATGTATACATTACAATACCAAGTAATTTTATTAAAATTCACTACTCAGTGCACAATTTCACAGAACTATATGTTTAGTTTATAGAATTAACTGAATTATGATTCTTTTAAAAGCTTATTTCCCAAATAAAATATTGTAACCACAAGTCTTTTGAAAATAACTCAAGCGCGATGAATTCATTTAGCCGTAAAACGATCAAAACTTGTATTTATTTGAATCTACCTATCTACAACGGATTAAATTTATATTTATTGTTCTTATCTCAAATAAGTGACGAAATGTTTTAATGAGGAATAAAGTTTTTTAAACCGAAAACCATTCCACAAAAAAGTACTTGAAATAAAATTACGTACTACAACAAATATTGCAAGATAAAAAGTTTACAGCGCTTATTGTTGTGTGAAGTTTACTTACGTTGCAAAGCGCATTGGAAAATTTGAACAGAGTAAAAATATGTATAATATTGTACTGTCCTATCTTCAACTTAATTATAAACAATCTTCGTTATGAAAGTTAGTTCATAAACCCTTCGTAATGATTTATTACATAGTAGCAAAATATTTGAGCCTCCGCTATAAACGGAGGCCATGTTTACCTGCTTTAATAAGGAGATTTTCATTTTAGATCTGACACCTTCTTTGTATGGATGGAATTTAATTTTCATATCAGTACGGTAACGCTCGCACTCGGCTACAGATGGCGGGATTTTGCTTATAATAAAATAAAGGTTTCTTGTAATAACAATGGAGAAAATGGGCGAGATTAGGAAACAGGCACGTTTGCAGAATGATCGATTAGAACGCGTTAAGTCAATTATTATAAAACTTGACTGTCTTATGACTCTACATAAATAAGTTTTATGTAGAGTTGTATGAATTATTTGTGACCTATAAACTTATTGTGAAATTTTATTCATTTACCTAACAAGCTAATTTAGCATTCAAAGTGAATATTTTTATCGACTTAGATAATCAAACAGTGTAAATATATTATTTTATTCAGTCCAGATAACGCAAAAATATGGCACAAATTGATGTCTGTTTAACGAAGTTTAAAAACGAACACATTCTAATTGAAAAATGCATAATTTTAGACGTAACTTTCAAGAACCAATGTTAATTAAAAAAAACAGATATCTACTGCCTCTAAAAACTAAATTAAAACAATTTAAGTGACTGATTTTGGAAAACAAAAGCTTTGCAATATTACTAGGTTATTTTCTACTGTTGAATTCTAAAGCAAGTTAAAATTTCCAGCTAGTATTTCCACCAATCAGTATTCCAGTATCGAGCGTTAATTAGTGAACTATGACAAAGGAAACAGACTCCTTACACCCCCTCGCATTCAGTTTCAAATTTCCTCATTAACGTGTAACTAAAAGCAAGATGTTTTCCTTGGAGCTTTGCGTTTAACATTTTAGTTGTGTAATTTGAATGTTTTCAAGAGGAGAGTGAATAGGTTTCTTCTAGGCAAATGTGCTACATCGTCATGTGTTAAAACAAAAAATTAAATATTCGAATTATGGTATATAGATATATTACTCAAAAGCTCAGTCATAAGTAAAAATACATTTCGTAATGTCATTTGGCACGATATTTTTATCAAATAAATATAAATCTATATATAGCAAATCAAAAATTTCAACATTTAAAAAATTAGATCCTAAATTAATCAGAATACCAATGCTATAACAATCATCAATAATGTAATTAATTTATTTCATTAAATACAACAGGAAATTTCGTATCCCATATTTCAAATTTAATTTTAATTAAAGACAGTGTGGCCCCAGTAACAGATGTCCGAAACTGATTTTGATTGTAATTATACCTACCTAGGAGAAATTTCATTTAGAACTCGTGTTTACTAATGAAACATTATGACGGTAATGAATACTTATGTTTATTTAGGATTTCAGATTTAATACAAACTTAAAAAGCTGTTTAAATATCGTGTATTTTTTGAAGACGTCAAAAGCAAAATAAGTACAAAAATCTTACTCATACCGCAAACATAAATGAACGTACAAAAACAAATGTTTTAAAAACACCGCGACGCAAATTATCTGACAATCACACGAGTAATTTAAAACACAATCGAACTCAAATGAAAGCAATAAATAAAACAGTGAACTCCCAGCGGGATTGCAGAAAAAATAAATATTTACTCAGTATTATGGGCATGAGCGATCCATGGAGCAGAGTAGAGCGGTGTTTGCACGGAGAGATGAGGTGCCGTTCTAACGAGATTCGTGCGATCTGGAGGGGTAGGTATCCACTTAACTGTAGTGCTCTGTGTTTTGTTTAAGATATCCCTCCGTGTTTTCATATACTGAAACTTTTTTTCATCTATTACTACTGAGGAGTGAGGCACTGCCCCCGTATGCCAATCTTTTGCTGCCAAGTTATATTTCACTGCCCAGTGTAATTTCTTCAGGTCACGTGGTACAATTTTGTACCACGTGATCATTCTTTTTAGACACTTGACAGCAAAATATGCGCGAAAACACATCAAATGACGTCATAATCTCACTATTTAGTCACAGAATAACTATGTGTTAGTATGAACTGACCATGACCTAAAACTTTGCAGTTCAACTTTGATTGGCATACCCTTGCTGATAGGGCACTGAGTCACGTCTTATGTGAGACGGGGGTACTATCGTCACCATACAGTGATAGTGCTTCGAAGGGCACGTTTAACTGTCGGTTACGCCTAATTAACACTGACGATTGAATGAAGTGATACTAATAATTTAGATAATTTTCTCAAAGTCAACAACGCGCGTTTGTCACCTTTTTCTAATGCTCAAGACGTTGATCAGGCTATATTACCGTAACCGCTTACTATCATGTGGGCAGTATTGATTGCTTACTCAGCAATTAAAAAAAATTAAACTGTATCTTTCTTATTCGTACTTACTAATAACAAAACAGAGCATTCACTCGTCAGTGTTCGCACGTGAACTTTCATATTCTTTAAGGTACACTTAGGTATACGATCTTTTGACTAAAATATTTTAGCATCGCAAATAATTTAATCTCGTAAATAAAACAAGTATACTGTCAACTTTATACATGCCCGTAGATACGTAAAAACCCCCGTTGTGTGTTAACAGTTTTATTCCGTGCTCCGAACAATATTTTGAAAACACTAAACCCTCATTTTTACATAAAACTGCGTCGGTACGTTGTAAACAACGCTTTTCTCCAGCATAACCCTTTTGTGAGATACTGTACCCGTCTTATGGAACGCGATAATATTTGTCTACAGTGTTGCTTTGTTTCTTTCCGATGTAAATAACGTAAGGAAACTCTATTTGTTACTTCCGGGTGCCTTATTTTTAAACATAACCATTTTGTAATTCTGTAGTTACCAAAAGCGAACATCTTTGACCAGGACAAATGTTTAAATTATTTAACTGTTGGTCAGTAGGTCAATTTAAATAAGGAAATGTAGTCAATTTGTTAAATAATTCAGCATGAGTTCGAGTCGCTATCGAATACGTCGTCAAAATTAAATTCTTCTTCTTATTATTTAGTGACGTTTGAGTTTTGACAGAATGCCCTCGTATATCGTCAGTCACGCGTATTTTATGAATGCTTCTAGACAAGCAGGGGTATGCCAATCAAAGTTGAACTGCAAAGTTTTAAATCATGGTCAGTTCATACTAACTCATTTATTTATTTATTATAAGGCATCGCCAACAGCACACATAATACATAACTCATAGTTATTCTGTGACTAAATAGTGACATTATAACGTCATTTCATGTGTTTTCGCGCATATTTTGCTGTCAAGTGTCTAAAAAGAATGATCATGACCTTAAGAAATTACACTGGGCAGTGAAACTTGACAGCAAAAGATTGGCATACGGGGGCAGCGCTGGTTATAAAACTGCTTGTGACAGGCGGTGAATAGAGGCAGCTAGTTTTTCCCACGAATAGCTCTAAAATAAAACTCCGTGTAATTGAAGCTTAGTACTGACCCAACTTTTATAGTTTAACCAGCTAGTTCAATGATGCTTTCTCTTCAGTTTTTCTATGCTTCTAAAGCCTCATGGATAAAAGATAAATAGTAACTTTTATTGAAGTAAAATAACACATTATGATAGAACAATATGTGTGTAATAGTCAAATCAAACCATATCTTCAAACGAATTGTGTAGGCCGTACAAAACATCCAAGCCTATGCTAACCGCCCGCATTGCCCTGTCATTGTTGAATATTCACGTCAAGGATCATAAACAAGCTGAAATAGGTCACAATATCCGCGTCCCACATCTAAGCTGAAAATTAATCGCATCTTTCATACACTGAAACTATGAGGGCTCCACGAAAGCTATTAGCGGAATATAAAAGGCTGGCCGGAATTCTTGAGTAGCGCTTAGAAGTATGGAGCGATGCCACGGGTCGTTAGCTGGAAAGCGTGCTAGTACGGTAACTCGAAAACGAGCAAAATACACAAGGTAAGTTCGACGCTATAACTACACGGATAAATACGAACTTTAATTTACCATGTTTGAATATGCATTTTAACTATGTAATCACTAAGAGTTCGACCACGGTTGCGAACTGGATACGGCTGCGGTTACATTGTTTGATACGTGAAACTGTGATATAAACTAACTAATGGATGTGGTTTGGCTGTTCTCAAGGCTATTCGATACGAGGGTATTAATTTGAGATAGTTCGTAGGTGCGTTCTTCTCAAGAAGTTTACGGCTTCGTAGCACGCGTAGCGATACTGCTACGACACTACGCGTGCTACGAAATGGTGTAGAGCTCTGTAGAAATAAAGTAATAACCCACTTTTAATTTTCTGTGCCAGATTGTGAGTAAAAAATATTGGTGGGCATTTCACACAACGCCATCTAATTTCACAATAAGTTAATTCATTTTATATGAACCAGATTGCTGATGGAAATTAATAACATAGAGCAGACATCCTATGTATATCGCACAAAATATTTGGTCTTGGTGAGGATAAGACCCGCAGCCTACAACACCAAAGACAGAACAATACTAACTGCGCTGTGAGGAATTTCTCCATTGTTAAATAAATATTCTTCATTGATAAAATAACGTGCTTTCAAACCATTTCATGTAGTTAGTAAAACACGTCGTAACCTTTTTCACCTCCGAAAGGTATATTTTTGTGGCTGTCAAAGAAACAATTTATTCTATTTCTCACAGAAAACAAACGCTTATGGGAACAATTCGAGCGCTAGTCTCCAATATTTCATAGATTTCAATTGTTCCAATAACTTACGTCTGTCAAAATGGCGATAGAGTCCGGGCATTCAATAACAACGTCGAAAAACGTTTTTTTCGCTTCTGTGTACGGTTTTTGAGCTGAATAAACGGCATCCCTTTTGTATTTATTTAAATTCCCCATTTGCATATTGAGATAGTTTTAGTGTTTTCATGGAGATTTTATTGTTGTTAATTTATGAACTCGGCTTGTTGCGTGCTGAGTTTTCGGAACTGTTTTCGTAATGAGCGCTAGGTTGTTCATATTGCTAATGATGATAACTGTTTTTAAAATTGAGCTTAGATACGCTAAAAAACTTGTACCTATTGCTGACTTTCGCGAGCAGTTTTCTTTTCATAAACAAGTGTAGCTAGCTGTTTATGCCATGTTCATATACGGCAAGAGTTCAGACCAAAATAGAAAACAAACGAAATTAAGAAACTGCAGCAAAAACACGCTATTCTAAACTGTGCATAGAATTTTAACATCACACCGTAACTATTCAAAGCTTTTTGATTTCATTTATAATAAGTGTAAGTAGATATTTTCATTTAAGACAGGTGGTCGAAAATAACAATAATGTTGAATGGTTTTATCTAAATTAAAAATAAGATGACAAAAGGGTTTGATTAATACCAGTTTTATCTTGCAGATAATTATCTAAAGTAAAGCTACTAAAGCCTAATTTTATTTTAATTATACTTACCACACAACAAAGCAATCTATATCTACCCATTGTTCATAAAAGTTGTTTGATGGTTTCATTTTGTTAATAAAGCTTAACTTAACCAGTGCTTTGGTAAATCAAATTGTGAAATATCATTTATGAATTTCCTTTAATTTCCTTTGCCAAATTGACATTTTACAATCGCTAAATATAAAAAATGGTTTAGAATGGATAATTAAAAAGTAATATGGTGACGTGCTTTTTCGTACGGAAATGCCTTAAACCAACTTCGAATAATTTTATTCTTTAGAATAAAATATTTCCGTCCCTGTTTAAAGTAGAGACGCATAGTATTTTATCTGACGTATGGTGTTATTCGAATTTGGTCGAATCTGACCTTAGGTACCTAGCTCTTTTTGTTTTGTTTTAATTTCTCCAGCAATGGGAAAATGTTATATTGGCTAGAACGACGGTATCAAAGTCACAGTATTTACTTTAGTTTAGCTTCGATGATAAAACAAAGTAAATGAAAAAGTTACGTAGTAAAGTTTAGTCAAGTCGAGTCATATACATCAAGTCGTTTGTTTTGAAGACAAAATGGTGGATTTCCCTTCAAAGCTTGAAAACTAACTCAAATGATAAAAAAACATAATACACATTTATTCCAATGGCTCACACTTTATGCTATGACTGCAAGTATTATTGGTTAAAATTCCACCAAAATTAAAGAACTAAACTCACTAGAACACCAAGAAAAACAATTAAAATAAATGTGCTATGTTGATGAATCCTATCTTCAGATCAAAAAACTTTGAACTCTGACAGACGTCTAGTCAAATACGAGCAAAACAATTTTATAACAAAGTAATAAAAAAACTTTTATTTACCCACACTTTCTTCATCAGTATAAAAGCCACTGTAGACAATTTTTCGCCTAATCCGCTAATTCTCTGTGCCAACAAAAACTTTTTACTGCCTTTTTCTGTCATTAACAGCTCTAGTTAACCCGTCATGCTTAAGACTTTCTACGTGATCTGAATCGATCTCAACCCCTTAAGTAAAGCTATGTATACACACCTTCAAACGAACGGAAAGAAGGTCTCCAAAGAGTGAAACCTATGCAAATATGGATAGCGTATTCGTATGCATATTACTGCATTCATTCTTGGAGACGCTTTCATTCTGTTATTTAAATAAGATGTTTTAAAGTCTTACGGCGGCTTGCACCAGAATCGCTAAACGCGTTTAACTCTTAAATAGTATTTAGCGAGTTGTCAAGTCATACAAATACGTCAGATTTAAATCGATTTAGCTGTTAAATACGTTTAGTGATTCTGGTGCAAGACGCCCTTAGTTCTGGCTTTTTAAAGTTTTTAGTTTTACCGCACATATATTTGTAAAGCTTTTCGGAAATTGGCCACTTGCCACAGCTACTTTATCAGCCAAAAATATAAAAATATTAATAAATATTCATGGACATTTCACACAGCGCCTTCAGGTCTCAAACTAAGCAACGCTTATACTATGATGGGAACTAGATTGTAGATGCACTTTTTTTTGTAAATAGTAATATACACGTTATATATATATATACGTGTATAATACACAGTAACACCACGACACTGAACCTATAACATGTTTGGGCATCACACAAATGTTTGGTATGCGTGGGGATCGAACCCACAACGCGAAAGGCAGAGTAATACCTACTGTGCTGTGACGCCAGTCACAACTTAGTCTACTAGTGGTTCATGTTAGAAGCCAATTTTTCATACGTTTTAGGTATCGGCCTGTGAAAACAGTGGCAGCCACTGACCACTAACCATCAGCGACTCTGGTGAGATGCTTGTAAAATGTTATCTATTACACCACATAATCATTTTCAGAACGATCATAAGGTAGGTATATATAGGCCGACATGAAGGGTCCATTTCAACAAACTAAATGTAACATGAAATTGGTTACTATCACATCCTTAATTCATCTTTTATCCACCTTTTTGCACTGTGATATTGAAAAAGTCATGCAATCCATAATTTATTGTTCAATAACAAATTCAATCAGTCGCGACCTTTCAGTAAAGAGGCAAATCGTGTGAAAAATTACTCGCTATCAAAAACCACTGCTGAAAATGGAGAGATAGAAAAAAGCTGCGGGCGTTCGAAAATATTTTCGATTAGTAACTCTTTCACTAGTGTACTAGGTCACCCTAAATGTACAAATCCTTGGACGAAAGAACAAATCACAATACAAAATTCTTGTAAACTGAGTCTGACCAAACTAAACTTGCAGCAGTTAAAAAATGGCAGAATTAGAAAACCTACATTTTGGAAGCACTATGTGTACTGCGAAAACAACTTACTTACCACAAAAGTTACTGAGGTATGATTATGCCTACAAATGTTTTAGGGTTACACATTTAGTCCGAGTTTAGGCATGGCGATAAACAGACTATGTAGTTTTTGCGCAACAATAATATGCATGATATTTGGTGTTATTGAGACTCAATACTTCCAACTATGATAATAGATAGCTACAATAAAAAGTTGTTATGTTCAATTTCCCGGCAACGCCTACATTTTATTACACCCCTTGGTACCTTTACTTGCAAACTGTTTTCTCTAAACATTTACTCATACGTGAATATAAAACAAGATAAAGAGAATTCTCCTGCTAACCGCTTGGTTGTTTTCACACTGTCACCGATACGACATTTACACGATATTGGGATATCGGCGGAGAGATAAATCTCATACATTTAGTAGGTACAACCACAATCACCATCAAGACAGTGTCAACGGGGCTTATTCTAGAAATCCGTTGCGAGTTTCCCATGTAAAGGGGATTTCTGAACTTTTTTACGAAAATCCCCTAAGCGTTCATACGGCTGCCAGCAGGGGATTTTTGAACCATCATTTTGATAGTATAGAAATTCCCTGATGGGTTCATTTACATTATTAACCCCGTCCGTTCCGTAGCTACACTTGGCGCTTTTTTTGCTATCGCTACGTAGTCAAATTGCCACTTTCATTCGATTATCGGCACTGGTACCCTGCATTCTGTTGTATTTGTCTCGTTGTTGACACCGATATTCGTGCAACTGATTTCGGTATTGTGTAGGTGTTGATATCGGCCAGTATGCAAACGCCCGATGTTGGTGCAGAAGATAAATTCACAGTTGGGAAGTTGAAGGAGTTGAGCTCCGGCTGTCGCGTCGAGCAAGCGGTAGTCTGCGGATGTGCTGCGTCCACCATGGATTTATTTTAATGAAAATATGCAGATTTGCACGTTTAGGCAAGCGTAGTGTAGGAAGCCCTCCGGCGAGATGGGGCGACGATCTGCGAAATGTAGCGCAGACACTGGATAAGAAAAGCCGAAGACCCGAGCTCAATGGCGCGTCTTAGGAGAGACCTACGTCCAGCAGTGGACGAGTATAGGTTGATGATGATGATGATGATGCAGATTTGGCGGAAGACACGTGTCGTTATAACCAAGAAAATCTGCGCTCGGTTGTTCAGCAACCTAAAAATATCTACTGCACTGACTACCAACGACTTTCCAAGTGGTTTGTCTATGGGGCTGCGCCGCTTCGTCTGGTAGAATAATTTAATTAAAATAAACTTGTGATTTACGATCACTGCCAATCAGTTGAATGTGCGATGCAATTCCTATTGCAAGTATAAAAATATGTGAAGAATGTTGAGCAGCTACACTGTAAACTACGGCAAAGGGATGTGAATTCCAATATAACAGCAATTTTCATACGAAATTCCTACTGAAATGTAAGTGTATCTTTGCCTTAGCGCTGCGTCTGATTTATTACGCGAAATAACTTTGTTACCACACTTGAACTTCGGTTTGGTAAGGTTTTAAAAACGCCCGTGAAATGTGTTTTCGTTACGTCTTCGAGAATTTGCGAGCAAAATCTTATTTTTTTAGAAGAGTAAGTATCAATGAGGTCACGGTACTGTTTATTTTATGAGGTCATATTATTCTTAAGATCTACAAAATGAAAATTACGTAACAAAGACCCTTTTTGTCGAAGTAAAAAATTAAATGGAAATTATTTTGAAAAGTACTTTCATCTTTCGTAACCAATGGGTATTCTTCAGCCCGTATCATTGTGGCTCTCGTAAACCAAATAACGTGTTTAAAGCAATAAAGAGCATCAATAAAATTGTATTGTTTCTCGTCAGAACTCAAACGTTGGATATTAAATTGAATTTACATTGAATTGTCTTTAGAAATGAGATCTTGAACGGCCTTGAGATATAACATTAAAAAGAAAGTAAAACGAGGCTTATATTAAATTAAATTCTGGACATCTGTCGTACACCCAGGGGTGCGCGTAATTCGAATAAAGATTCCGCATTAATGAATATTTTAATTATTAATTCTATCAAATTAATCAAAACTTATTTTAGCAGCGCATTCTGTCATTTTACTTTGGTTGAAACGACCAAAAAAAGAATGCAGGTTAATAAATAACACTAGCATAACTTTTACAATTTTACATATAGCCGCACATTAAATAATGTTTTGAACAATCCTACTCTGAAAAAAATGTTCGTAAAGTAGAACTTAAAGAAATCACCCCCAACTACGAAGAAGCGGTAAAGCGCTGTGTCCAACGACGTTCCAATTTCCTTGATCTGCCTAGCCTAATAGCCTAGCAGGAGTGAGCGACACTTAATTTTCACATAGTTCCACTCTAAACCTATGAATAAATTTGTAGCTAATATTGCAAACGTTTTCAGCTATTTAGTCACTCTGCGACCTATATAAGGTTTTTCAATAGACTAGATAGGATCATGTCTCAACGTGATCGTATCAAGCCAATTGAAAAGTTCTATTCAATCCTGCTACATTTCCATTTGGACTCTGCTGACGAATAAACCGGAATAGTCATGACAACTTTCTACATAACCCTCTTTTTGCTCTGCGTAGACGAGTAAAATAGCAAATGAGCTATCACATTTCCTGGGTGGTTTCTAAAAATGTACATCATATCCATTAGAATTTAAATGCGATTTCCAAGAAATAGCTGTGTACATCCGGTAAATCTCTCGATTTATTCAAAGACACGCTTTCAGCATAACAGCAACTGACAGGAAATCAAATTCGCATATATTTGAGCTTACTAACGCTATAAAGAAACTGAATATGCGATATTTTGCCTGCATTTTGTCCTTCCTACAAGCTTGTTTAGCTTGAATAAAAATTCGCATCTACGTATTATGCTATTCACAAAAGTACCTACATCTCTTCAAACCTTTGAATGTCAAGCTGACTTCCTCTTGGTTAACCCACCCATCCATTGGAGTCATTATTGAGCTCATCCATGTACACTTCCCAATCCTTATCATTACTTCGAGTCGCTTTGTTGCCATGCCCCATGGCACAGATTCGTCACTGAACCAGTCAAAATCGTAACACATTTACAAGCTCAATTATTTGAGTACATTTCGTTGTTAGATTCGATACGATATCGTTTAGATTCGATTTTGTTTAGTTTTAAGATTTGATACGATAGAATCAGAGCTTCATTTATATCAATTTCATGTACATCAATTCATTCCTCACTTCACTTGAAGTAGGGAACCGGTTGCTAACATCAAAAGTTTTTGAGAGCAAAATACTTTTTACCTATCGCACGGTTGATCGGTTTTCCTATCCGTAAAGCCAGGTAATATAGAACTTTCTCGTAACGAAAATTACTTTCGTACAAAATTTCACCCCTTATCAAATTCAATTGGAAAACCAGCCGATACCGCAAACTTTCCGAGTGAGACTCCCTATTGAGTTTTCTTCTTAGATTCTAACTTAGATTTTGGATGATGTGTTTGTTTAGTAAATAGCTGTTTATCTTCATGATTGATTTACTTTCAATTTATCCAGGGTTGTCTAGTTTTTAACAGTAAACCCAAATGAAAATGACGATTTAATGGGAAATGTTTTATAAAAAAAGTACCGGGTAAATTGATTTCAGCCACATAATTTGTCTCCATGTATATGCAGAGGGATTAATATTTTTACACATCAAAACTGAAATCAAAAACATAATTTAAATTAAATAAGATATTCATCAACATTCCACAAAACCATCCATCTAGTCTCATGCTAAACATAGGTAGGTACTAAATTTTACAAGATACATTTATGGTTGAGTCGTAAACAACCATTTGGAAACTTGGATAAAGAGCTACCTTAGGTACACACCCATGTAATTTGATCGCAAAAACAGAATTTATTTCAGAGCTGTTGGCAAAGTATTGATATTCCAAGGTTACAAAGTTTATGCCCCCGCTGTTCCATCTACTTTTGGTAAAAGTTTCTCAATAATTTATTCGGTTCCGATTGCATCAATATTTGGTATCTTTCACGGATGAGTAGTACGTACCTACTGCTTGACTTCTTGTTTGAAATATATGTAATTATTAGGTTCATTTGCATTTATACTTACGTACAGTACACTATAGAAAATAGTAGTAAAATTGTTTCAGCTGGCTAAACTAATATCAATAAACAACTGCTTCATGTGTATTTTGTACATATTATAAATACTGAATTAGTCATAATTTTCTTCTTTAATAAATTTTTATTATAAACAACGATACATATTCTAAAAAACAAAATAAGAATCACACCCTTTTCACGTACCTATGTAAAATTTTGCTTTCAAATTATTCGAAGGTATTCACGTAGCATCTGTTGCTTTATAAGGGAAAAGAAAATGTTGTCTCAGAAAACAAAATAATGATGCTAGAATAAATGAAATTAAATTGAATAAACTTAAAAATAATTGTGATGACACTGTTTATGTAAATGTTCTTTTAAATGAGAAAGGTAATCCCGTTTTAAAATTTACTCAGTACTTTGCATAATGAATGAGATAAAATGAGTAGCGCTACCACTTTTTACGGTTCCATTGTCTAGCTAAACGTAATAATATGTCCATACATGTTTATTATAAAGTCATAGGTACTTTATAGCAAAATAATCCAAAAGTTTGAACGGAAGCACAAAAAATTATTAAAATATTCCAGCATGCACATTTTGAAAATATTTAGATTTTTGCTAAAACGTTCGATACCATTAGATTTAAGACTAATTTAACTTTGTCGTAATAAATTATAACAACAAAATGCCGTTAGTCTACCTACGCTTCTTTTCTTTGATATTTTTCTAATACTCCTTAAAATCCACTCACACATTTACAATTTTTCTTCTTGTTTTAAAAACGGAATAAACAATTCAAAGGCTGACCGGAGTAAGTAGGTTCCTAGTTCTTAATTGCTATATCTTTAGGAGCAATAATAGTTCTTCTTTTTTTTGTAGCTAGGTTCGTTGCCACGAATTTGCCAATATCATTATTTGTTAGTGTTTACTTGTTTACTAATCTCTTAACAAAAGCCGAAGATCTGGGACATAAGCATAAGGCCCCTGGGTAGGTAATGAAAAATATTGCCTGAGAGATCTCATAGTACAAGTCAAAAAGTTCATAAGGAATTTAATAAGGAACCATTTAACTTCCTTTTTGCTTGGTAGATTATTTGAGTGTTAATTTTGTCACACATCAGAAATCCCCGTTCGACACAAAACCTACTTCATTCGCGAAATTATCGTCGTTTCACGCCCCAAGTGTGCGAGTGTTCCTAAGCCATTCATATGAAGGCTGGAGTACCATCACTTCAATAGAAATGTCATCACGTTCGACTATAAAGCTATGTACGCAGCCATCCACACTTGGAACTTATTGGTTTCCACTCACTTCGATAGCTATTTATTATACATTACTCTACTGAAAGATTTGCTACTCTGCTGGGTATTATGGATTGTTTAGTAAGGTACTTTTGGTAATTACATGAGGATTTAAAAAGAATATAAAAGTATTCTAGCAGAAATCTGGTTCCCATTACAAGCTTTTCTTAGTTTGGGAGTAGAAGGCGTTGATTGAAATGTCCATTAATATTTATTTATTTACGTTTTTCGAATAAACTGATCCAGGCCCTCGATTTTCGTGGATTTTCCACGTGTCTCTGTGGTTATCTATACTGAGATGATGAGGATAATTAGCTACCTAGTTACTTATATTTTATTAATAATCTCTATTTTATAATTTGAATTGATTCGCCTGAATGGGCGTACGATGCCTTATTTTTTTTAATTAAAATTTTTATATTTCCTTTTATGTTGGTTGCTTTCAGAAATACACCTACATCGTCAAATACAATGTATGTTACACATAAATAAAATGTTTCATCTACATTCACAAGTATTACGAGTTGAATAAACCTAAACTTTTCACAAGCAGAAATTGCTTTTGCGATTTTTCCATTGACATGTTCTTATTCCTTAAAAACCATTACATAAGTAGTAAAAACAGATGAGTGCAAAACGATTTAGCTCTTTGAAATTTATAAACGACTTTCAAGGTATTTTTACATGAAAAGTTTAGGAAAAATACTTTGACAGAGTTGAAAAAACATATTCACACAGGTAAAGTATTTCAAAAATCACAGCTATTAAAAATAAAGTAGGCCTTTGTGCACTGGATGTCATATTAAAAAATGTTGACCTAGTTTTGATATCTACAGCCACCTCATATAGGTGAAGTCGTTTTATTTTTAAGCTGTGTTTGTGATCCAAAGATTTATTATGAGGTATATTTCAATATTAATATTACTTGGAAATGAAGCAAGTCGTAGTCTAACAACTGTAAGTGATAAGGCCGCCCATTGTGATACCTTATAAGCTTTTTTTTTTTTGTTTTTTTTTTTTTTTTTAATTTTTCCATGCGGTGTACCATTAAAAAGTTATCTATATATCTATCTATAACCCCGGGTAACCCTAAAACATGGTAGGCTATCCTCGAAACTCATAGATAGAACCGCTTTAGAAACTGAAAGGGGCAATCAAAGGGTAGTCACGTCGAAACATAGCCTTCAGCAGTGGTTGGCATTCCATCTTTTATTTACCTACACATTTTATATTTATTGAAAAAAATATAAAACGTACCTACTACCTAGTGGAACGCCTTTTGTTTGTATTGATTTACCTAGTGCTTTCCCGTGTATTTTTACAGATGGAATATATTTTTAATCTGTCGGTTGTATTTTTGTTCTGCTCTACCGTCGTACCACTCGTTTGTGTAGGCACTGTAAATAAATGTGGATAAGCGGAACACGCTTTGACGTTATTTCGACTAGTCAGTTCAGCGGCAAAAATCAAATCAAAAATATATTTTTAAATCTGTGCTATGCTACTTTAAAATTACAAATAAAATTTATTCACAAAGTAACATCGAAACTTTGACATTTATAATAGTAGTGGGATTATCTTGGTGTAAGCCAGTAACTTATTCAACAAAAAGTTGCTTAAAAAAATCCCAGAAACAAATAAGTATTAAAACTGATCATCAAACTTTATTTATTCTCATTTCAATTTTGCGGTAAGATTGCTGAACTATAGAGCAGTTTTTTTTATTAACACTACGGCCACACACTACTCCAGTGTTACTAATTCATTACCACTCAACATAAGTAATAAGTTGCTGCATTGATTCCCTAACCAATTCCAACTAGTTGCAGCGGTTAGGTATTCCATCTAGCTTCATTAATCAAGCCACAGGATAGCCTCAAAATCAAATCCATCGCGTGTACCGATGGTGCTACATACAGAATTGGTAACGGGATTACGAGTCTGTCGATTGTACGCCTGTCTGGACAGTCGACGTTAAAAGTTCCTTAACAACCTGAACAACCGATTCAAGATCTACATTGTATTCAAAAGTGTTTTCACAACTTCTGCTAAAAGTGTTGGCACCTGGTGTATAGCAAAACTATCTTCACACAGAGATTGTGTTTAGTTTATTTTTAGTATCACAATCAACAATAACAATATAACTGAAAATTAATATTGCCAGGTTCAGGTAGGTCCATGTTTCGCTGCAAAACCAAAACTGTTGGGTAGAGGTATGTCAACTTGTTTATTATATTCTTTTATTAAATTTATATATTCTTTTAAATACATTTTGGCAGACGTTTAGTGACGATGCGATGATTTGTTGATTTAGTGATGATTTGTGTAGGCTGTAAGCACATTTTGTAGGTGTATCTATAGAGCATTTCAAAAGCTCAGATTGTGAATGTAAATTAGAAACTAGAGTTGCTAAGCTACTTCTGATACCAAGCGCACAAAATTACCCCAAAGCGGTCCATACCATTACTACCCATTAATAGGGCAATTTAAACTCCGTTAGCGTTTCGCATGTTGCCTCAAAATGGCTTTTAACACGTATAATGGCGGATTAAAAACGTATTGTTGATGCTGTCTCCGTGACTGTCTCCATGACGTGGAATGAAAGAGGTAGGTATCACCTTGAAGTGTTAATTAAGAGCGCTGCGGAGGACATACAAACTTAATACCACCACTTTCGATCCGAGCAAATATCTCTACTATTGTGAAATCATTTAGATTAGAATAGTATTTCTCTTTGTTCCTAGTCATTGTTTTAGATATTGAAATGGAACAAATGAATAAAAAACAAAAACAAACAAATGAAACGTAGGCAAATTGAATTTCGCGCATTTTTACATAATAGGCATTATAGACAATAGTAATTATTGACACAGGAACATGACTTATATCATCAACTTACATTTAAGCAAACAAACAATGTGCAAAACAACAAGATTTTATTTATAGTTTTTGGTATCACACGAATTTTAAATCGCAGGCTCCATAAGCCGGGGTGTTTACTCTCGAGTCTGATCCTCGCGTGATTGGTAGGTATTAGATCGGTATTGGAATGTGATATTTTAAGTTCCAATTATTTCATTTAGCGTTAAACTAGACCATATTATGCATTGACGGTATGTCTTTTCAGCTTAAAGTAGTCAAGTAGGTATGAAAGAAAAAATACGTGCGGTATCTTTACTAAATAATAAAATTATTTTCATCTTATAAGCAGATAGAAAAACCTTGTCCAACTCATTTTTCAATCAAGACACTCTGAAATAAACCAAGAACGAAATGAAAGCTCATTTCGTTATGTCCAAGTAGATTATTTTTACTTTTTACCTTGTATAGAAAGTTAATAAAGGCAGTCCTTAATCCTGGATTACGATAAAGCGCTGCAAACGAGCGGGGAGGAAAAATTACAATTTGTTTCGTTCAACTTTATAATCTGTCTTTAAAAAATGAAAATGAGAATATTGTGTTTTAGTCCTTTTTCAGCTAGTACCCGGTTCACTTTTGAAAATCGTCTTCAACTTTACACAGTTTTTGAAATCAAGCATTCAAAAGTTACTCTACAAAATGCAGAGTTTATAAAAATGCTGAATCAATTTCAAGAACGAAGTCAAAAGCTTTAAGTTTCGACCTAAAGCGTACCTAAGTAGCACTTACAATACGGGGTTTATAGATGTTTTTCCCAGTCGAATTCGAATTAGAAAACAATAAAAAATATAGAATATTGACACATATCTATATACGTAAAATACAAAGATTTGTATTATCAATGTGCAAAAACTGATCATACGAAACAGATCAAACCTAGTATACAATTTTTTCTTTATGATGGCTAACATTTGCTTTTATCCTATCTAAAATGTTTAATGTTTTCACTCCAGTAATTTATGGTCCGATAGCATTTAGGATTCAAACTGCGTAAACCGTTAAATGCGATAAGCGAACTACATCGCATCAATTAGGTAGGTACTTCTATTTTTGAAATATTTCAAAAATTACTTTCACAATTGGCATAAAAACAGCAATTTTAAAGTTTCTGATAACCCTCACTCAAAACGTAAATCCGTTGATAAAATAAAAAAAAAATCAGCCGAAACACTTCCATTCCTTTATTAATCGAGCGAAGATCTTAACCCTCCTACTGAACTTGGGCAATTCCTATATAAAGTTTGTCAATACTTCCGTAGTAATGCCTGACACCCGTTGATTGGGCTGCCGCGCCCGCTCAGTTGACAAATAAAGTTAGCCTAGTATCGCAAGCTGAAGTTTATCTATAGGTATCTCTCTTTGCTTATAATAAGTTTTAATTTTACTGCTATAACGATATCAAACCGTACGGTTAATGATTATTATAATTAATGAGAGAAAATGTTACAATTTAGTTTTTTGCTTTTGTATATAGGAGCTACTCGCACTAAGAAAAACGACAAGGTTTTTATAAAATCTCCATGCCAAAAGTCGAGTCGAGCGGAATTCAAAATCTACGTCGCATTTTTAAGTTTCCAATTATTTACTGTAGGTATAGTAACTAAAAATAGTGACAGAATTTGAATTAATAGGATATCCAGCGTCATATTAATGAGCCCTACCGTCGTTTTGATTAATTTGCGTTAGTGGTTTTGCGTAGTTACAGCACCATAAATTGAAACACGAAGCAGTATCATACTGCAGTCAATTTCATATCTGCGATCCTAGCAATTACCATCGCTCATAGGCATTGCTCTGATGTAGGTGTACTCACCATTAATATTAAATTTACATTACACATCTCATTAGCCCACGTTGTGGCTAGATTGTAATCATATTGGAGTACATTCTTTAGACAGTAAAATCTGTACTAAATAGTTTAAAAAAAACAATCCTAAGACAACGCCCACTACTCGGAACATACTCCTAAGCATTATATTTTGTATATTTTTTTACAAAGTAAAAAAAAAATTACAATTTTTTTCCAGACTGGTTGAAGTACTCTGTTTTTATTTTATAATGGCTAAAATATTTTATTTAATAATGAACACTTCTTATCTACGTATTGTTTGTACTTAGATTGTGTATTTTACCTTCCTAGTTTTGGAAAACGCTTTCAAACGGTGCACTACTTATAATTGTTACAGCACACCATGCCCACATTGAGATAATTTATATCTCACAGGTGCTTACAATTGGTTATGCTCGCTCGGTTTATACCTGTGTCATTTAGGTTTACGTACATTGTCTAATATCACAGTTTGAACTCATTTTAACACACATCATATTCGACTATCAATTATTTTTTTCTTGATTGGATTATGCTGCCTGCTAAGAGTGTAAAGAGCGTGAAAAAAATGCGCCATCATTATCAGTATTTTGTCTTTGTGCCCAATTTGGATTTTTGTTGATGTGGTTCAAAATGTTTGTTAAAATGACATTACTCGATGCCTCGAAGCCCTCATTCATCACAGAAAAATAACATAATAAGACATGAAAAACTTTAGCAAAATGTACCTAAACAGGGAAAGATCACGGTCGAAGACGTAAAAGAATATAACAAACAAAAAGTTGCCAAAAGTCATGGACATTTCATGATTTGTTACTAATTATTGGAACCGCCCAACATCGAACATTCCTGCATTTCCAAGTAGTGCCGCAGAGGTTTTAATTAAAATTACATCATAAATTCCAATTAGATTATAGGATCCACAAAGCTTTGGACAAACTTTGTTCTGATAATTATCAAATTTATGTTATTCCAGCGATCCCTCATATCCAGTGGGAATGAAACTAAGCGATCTACTCGAATCCCGAACTTTATCAATATACGTTGGAGGTTTTGTTACGAAAATATGTAGGCCTAAATTCCATTTGAAACTGGCCTACCTAATGTGTAGAAGGTCTAAATCGCGTTATGCTTAGTCAAAACGGGAGTTAGACCTTGTGTCTATACATCCTTACCAATAAACCGATCCATACTTGGAATAGCTACATATATACCGTCTTTTGTCTTTTTCGATTGAATATAAATCTGGTTGTCAATGCAAAAAACAAAACACGGTTTAAACTATATTCCAAACTTACATCAGACTTATTAGTAAAGAGGTAGTTCTTAAAAGTTCTTACTACTAGGTAGTTTGGTATATAAATGCACTGTGGTTGCATTATTGGTGAGTTTTGAGGTTATCTTGATATATAAAAACCTATAGTCTTTATTTACATGCAAAGTTACACAGCATCTTTCAGTAGATATGAATGAATATAGAAAAGTCTATGGTATCCATAACTTTTACCTACGTATTAGCGATTGGGCCAATACCAATATCCTAAAACAATAATGTTTTGTTTATCGAATGCCTATATTGTGTAATACCGCGGTAATACCAAAACATACTTGTATGTCGGTTTGTACAACTTCGTAACCCTTGTTTATAGAGGCAGTAGGTAAACAAATGCAAACAGAAGACATCAAAGTATTTTTATCCAAAATATTGGTGGGTACATTAATAATAGCAACTGAAGTAATTCCTTAGTAGGAATATTTAAAAGTCCGTACCAAAAAACTTTTTTTTATAAGAATAAGTGATGAAACAAGCATCAGGCCCACCCGATGTTAAGTGGTAACCTCTGCCTAATACAATGCATTGCCTCATAGTACGTCTTGTAACAATATTTCCTGCTTAATTAGGGAAACTAACTACAAAAGGAAACAAATAAAGTTTACAGAACAAAATTATTAAAATTTATTAAAAAAAAAATAAGTGTTATACACAAAATATGTCTAATTGGTAATAACTTAGAGATAATGCTAATCCTTACGATAAGACACAAGATAATGGTATTAAATTGGAGTTTAAGTAGTAATTTGAAGTTAATAAGTGAATAAGGGTCGAGGTGCACGTCTGGTCTCTGCCGCAGTTCAAACTGAGGTTTGCCTAACGAAACATTGAATACGTGAGGAGTAGACCGTCCTGAGCCTATGGCGAACGTTTGGACCCCAAGACGAATGTAGTTCTTGAGTAATTTCCCCCGCCGTGCTAACTAACCTGTAGTAATGGCTAACCGCTGGAGGTAAACTGTATTTCAAGGGAGTTGGGAATACGTTCTCGAGTCTCCGCGGTTTCTTATCGCTGTGGAGCCCCGGCCAGCTCGTTGGCTGCACCAAGAAGACTGATCGCAACCTGACAGCCTCTCTGTGATAGGCAAAATAAAGAAATATGTTTAGTATGTTACAGAGCCCTACTTTTACGGTGATTTTATAGGAGTTATTATTATGTTTACTATGAATACCTTGAGGCCTTTATGTCGGGATGAACTCAAAAATCTGGTGGACAATCGTTTGCGATGCCGCCCTGTTCACAACCCCTTTTTACGGTGTGATCCGTGTATGCAGATAAAGCGCAACTCTGAGGAAGATGAGAGAAGGAAATTAATCACCATGAAAGGCTTCCTTCAGCTCTTATTGAGCTCAACTGGGACTACGATGGAAGTTCATAAATACCTTTGTGCTGGAAGCTGGTAACATGGATCGCACGCAGCGATATACCAATCGAAAAGTTGCGGACGCGCAGAACTTTTGCTTCTCAATTTCGTAAACAAACCACAATAAAATCCCTTCAGATTTCAATTTACTTAGGAAGAACAGTTATAATTTTATAGAAAATATCAAGGTAGTTTCTGTTCGCTCGTTAAAATTTTAAAGTTTTCAAACCAATCCTCTGACTCTATCCCTCCAATACAGCCCTCTCCTTCTTTCTTTCTTTTTTAGAGACTGGACACCATCAATCAATATCTATGACCTGCTTGCTTCAAGCAAAGTTTGATCGTTCTGTCAAGTCGATTTGACAGATGGATGACTGTTTTCAGAGTAACAGAATTTGCTAAAGAACCAAGAAAAGATACGTACGAACGCACAAACTGACAAGATTTCAATAAATAATATGACTACGAAAGTGGAATCGAGTTACGAATGCTTGATAAGATAAAAACGTTTGCTTCATCAGAGCTTATTTGCAAAGACATAAGTTTCGCCTATCTATGGTGGGGTTGCCAACACGAAAAACAATAAAATAATGATACTATCTCGATGAAAGGAAATTTGAAAATATCTCCCGCGAGATTCAAAGTAGGTACATTTACGAGGAAATTACTATGATTTTTTTTTAACGTGTACATTTAAGGAAATATGCTAAAAATCGAACGTTACAGTCTGGACGTACCCTGTGAGGCATCGTACTGCGTCCATCACTCGAAGACAAAGATGTTAAGTCGCATGTGCCTGAACATACGTACTGTTTGCTAAGTGATAGCAAACCGTACGTTCTCAATATCCTATGGGGAGGTCATCATCAAAACTTGTCATCCTTTATGTCATTGTAACAAAAAATATTTGCTAAAAATGTATTAGCAAATGTTTTATAAAGCAGTATTAGAACATAAATACAATAAAGAAAACATTATCATGAATTTTTTTATCACGAAAAGAACAGTTTGTTACATTGTTATCTTTTTTTTGTAGTTTAAGCTTACTATAGTATGAATGAAACTTAAAGTTCTTAGTGAAGATTAACGAACAAACATAAAAGTCTGAAACTGAACACCACCTTAGACTAGATTTCAAAGAATTCGTTCATCGTTAGATCTCAATAGGCTCTCTCAACCTCAAAAACTTGCACCTATTGAGCACAGTGTACTGAATCTACGCGATCTGTTCCCGCCACTCTCTGTAAGTGGATGGGCACACTAGCGTAAAGCCAATGCTGTTGGCGTATTTTCGCTTGAAGCTCCATTTTCAAAGTAAGCTGAGGCTTATTCTGCAGATAGGAGAGTGAAAAGATGAATGCGGCGCGGCGCGACCCGTTTCACCTTTATCTGTTGAAATAGAAAGTTTATAATGTGCAGCATCATTTGTCTGTGTGTGTCATAAGCTGGTCGCAGATTAGTTTAGCGTTATCTTTTGAGTTACCTGTGGTAAAAGTATTTCTTCATTTGTTTTTAGAAAAACAAAACTACTGATAGAAATCCCAGTTGGATGTTCGTTTGAATGCTTAATTTGAAGTGCTCAACAATACAGTGTTGCTTTTTATTCCTTTCAAATGTAAATCCTTGCTAAAAAGGTCAACAAATGAAGAACTAAAAGTAGGAAGGAAAATTAAAAATATTTTCGGGCTTTGAACTTCCACTAACGAGGTGGTGGTTCAGGGCTATCTGCATTTCGTGACTAAGGTCTAGTCTAGTAGTCTAAGGTGACGGCCAAATTGGATTTATTCTTGGATTGTTTATCCTGCTTTGCATTAAGCTTGGCTGTATTTTAGAATAAATATAATATACTGTAGGGACAGAATATTCTGTAGAAAACCGACCGAAATAACTAGACTTTCTCTTTGTGTACAAAATTGTTTTCTTTTTTAATGCACAGCAATCATCTGAAACTTAAAGCTTAAAACTATATATACTTAGGTGATATTTTTTTCTATTTTGCTGTAAAGTAAAGTCACGGGCGAAAACTAGTTCCCTCTAATTTCCTCTATTGTGATATTCTGCACTAAATTTCTGCGTAAGTATATTAGGATTGGAATTCAGATTATTCAGTTTCGGTCCCGTTTTATCGTCTCAACGTGACACTCGCTGGGCTATCGACATTCTTCGGGCACATTTCGTACATCACTCAGATTTTATCTGTACGTGCCGATATTCGATGCTACCATACCCACATACTAAACGTTATACTTAGTACTTAGGTAAAGGGAATGCCAAAGTATTAATTCGAATTCTGTGACATTATTTTAGTTAGAGGATTTTGGTCTCAGTTTGATTGGCACAAATAAAATGTAGAGCTTAGGTTTATTATCTCTATTTATTTCAAGAACCTGAACCTGTAGTAAGGCTGTATTTATTTACAAAAGGCAATAATAATTCACGAAAATTTTGTAGCACAACATTAACTCGTAAATTACACTACCCTGAGGTATCTTTCGACCCTGCTAATGAATTGCCTTTTGTCGCAGAAAGATAGAAAATCTTTGCACACAAATTCGTAAATTGAGCAAATAAAAAATATTTACATAATTATATTTCAACAGTATTTTTTAAAACGAAAAAACTTCTTTCTACTATAGATTTTTTAACATTGCATTATTTAATCCTAACAAATCATCAGTTACTTAGAAACAAAGTATGAATTTTTATTTTTAAAATAAAGGTTGACAAACTGCTCTGACGCCCAATTGCTATCATTATTACATAATTTTTGATGAATTGCGATTCAATTGTAAATCAAAACTAAAAGATAGATTGTTTTAGTTTATTTTTGCTAGGAAACCTATCTATCGAACTGATGCCCCTGCGATGTCCGCGTAGACACAACTGCGTAGAAACACAAGCCACTAGCAACCCAGTAACGGCTCATAACAATAGTAGATGATTTGTGAGGTGGCGCACCGCAAACCATGCACTTCGACCGCAAATATCATACACCATTGTCCCGAGACCTATGAACTATGCTGTATCTAAATTGGATCTGTGGGATGGGCTATGGACGCTACGGTGTTTGTGTGGTTTCTAATATCTGGAAGAGATCGCTTTTGCCAAGAAGGCCGCCCATTGTACTCGCTATTTTTTTCTCTTTCTTTTTCTTATGTAAGAAATTTCATCTATTGTGTGTGAAATAAAGTTTTCTAATCTAATCTTCAGTTTTACTTACATAGCTGGTGCGAACCCAAAAACGAATTTAATGCTGTATACATATACGAATAAATGTTTTTGAGTCTCTTTCGATTCTGGCGTCATTTACATGATACCGCTTTACTGAATGATACGAATTATGTCAAATATCAATAAATATGAGTTTTTAAAATCCATGCAAATGAAGTTGATTTTCATGATCTATGCAAAATAATTCTATTGATAAGTACGAAATTATTTTCTGTTGATTACAGCCTACGTTCGAAAACGGTTTAAAAATGCATAAGCTACTGAATATTCTATGAATATTGCATGGTCATTTGCGAACCGATAAAAGTATCTAGCAGCATTGTCATCGCTAAAGGCTATTTATGTTTGAGTTTTAAAACTGTATTACTAGCCTAAAAAGATAAAAACCAACTTCAGTGATAATCCAAAATGTGCATAATCAAATAAAACTAGATACTTAAACCAATTTTTCATGACACAGGTTTAAAATGGCATGAAAGATTCCAGACAAACTTAGGATTCTCTTTAAGAAAAACGAAGTCTTTGTTCACAGCTATCTATTTTCAAGGCTAAGTTACCTAACATGAAAGAAAGTAAGCCGCAATTGTTACAACTAGCGTTAGCTACAGTAAAATTTTATGTAGTGAAATTTGAAGCGCGCTAACCTCAGAATCAGTGAATTTGTGGTACACGTAGTGAAATATAGTTTCATATTATAGTGCCCTAAAACCAATAATGACAAAATAAAGGCAACCGCGAGTGTTCTAGAGAGTTATTGCCGTGGTGTATTGCTAATGGGAATATATGGGCTGTAAAACTTTTACACGCGTCGTGGTTAAAGTTCATAAAAATGTGTTTATTTTCGTGACAAAAATGCTGTAATTCGCAGGATAAAATCAGTTTCCGCGGTAAGATAAAAAAACGCTTGGATCTGTTCAATCATGCAGGATGTGTTAGGGTGTAAATATTATGTTTATACAAAAACGTTTTTCAGCACTTATTTTATGACCCAAATAATAATCTAACGAGAAAAGTCTCCGATTACGGTGGAATCGAGATTGAGCACACGTCTAATTAAATCTGGACAAGCAATGACTGTGGCTGGAAGTAAGTCGACTGCGTGCGACCTCGAGGAATGCTACTATTCTTCTAGCTTTTTTTTTTTTTAATATTTCTATCCAAAGTATGCTACATAATTGATTTGATTTAAGATGTGATCAAAAGTTATTTAAATTTTTATTCACAAAGAAAATTATGACTAATAAAGTATTTACAATATTTATAATCTGTACAAAATAATTTTTGATACCGATTTAAGATTTCATCAAAGATTTGTTACTATTTTGATATTTTCAGCTGATGTTTTTTAATAAAAAGTGTTTGTCTTACCTCTGTTAGCACTTGTTTTTTCCACAAATTCTGTCTCAAATGTTTAACCAAGTTTAAGTTATAATTTTATTGTTTGACTAGTAAAACTTCTGCGACTTTGTTCTGTGGAGTTATTTCCTTCAAAACTTCAACCACTTGCAACTCCTTGGAAGATGAATTTTGAAAATTCGCCAACTGCAAAAGGAAGCTCCTTTCACAAACCTCTCCTTTGCAATTAACCGGGATATTTCCAGATTTTTAAAACTCATTGAGCTGTGCGCTGGTATTCAGGCAGTTAACAACGAAAAATAGTTTTATAAGCTCCGTACTAAGTTTGTCTGCAAACTAAGTAATTTTCTGTGAGCAAACTAAACGTAATTTGGAGCATGTTAGTCTTGCTAAGCATAGGTTAGTCTAATAAGGTCACTGTGAACTATAAGAAAATCATTGGTTAGGATGAAGCTGTACAAATGGGCTTTCCTTTTTCAGCGTCATGTGACCCACATAATACAATAACGCACAAATCGCAATAAACGTAGACGTCATGATATGACACTTCAAAATTTCGAAATTAAGCTAGCTACTTCTTATCAGCGAAACTCTAAAACCAGATCACAATTAGCTAAAGTACTACTAGACTCAAACTTTCCAAAAACGAACGATATTCGAATCGGATGACATTTGAAATGCGTTTCATACAAAACTAGATTTGCAGTTTTGTGTTGGTAAAATTGAAGTCTGATGAACTTATGTTTAGCCAGTGTTTCCCGCATTCCACGATTTTTAAAAGATCAAGTTTTTTATTAAACCTAGATGATTGCACATACAAACTTACATAGTTATAGAGCTCCCTTCCGCAATAAAGTAGACGAGCAATAACTGCAGTCCTGTGGCCCATAGTACGGGAAAGTTTAGCAGTATCTCAGAGGCGACGGACGACGGGCAAAAGCTGTAATAGGTTTGTGTTTTGCAGTAAGTTCTGAGCGGATGAATAACAAATTAGTTTTAAGTAGGTATATAATACAAAACTTTTTATTAGTTACTAATATAATCGCAAGATCTAAAATCTACAAAACGTAAAACTCTAAGGGCGTCTTGCACCAGAATCACTAAACGTGTTTAACAGCTAAATTAATTTAAATCTGACGTATTCATATGACTTGACAACTCGCTAAATACTATTTAAGAGTTAAACGCGTTTAGCGATTCTGGTGCAAGCCGCCCTTAGTGATATTGATTTAATAGCTGAATGCCGATTTTCGATCGGCTCCAATAAAAACATTAATTTTTTTGTCAAGAAGTCGACAGTGCCTTATTTGTGCTCGCTCGGTGTAGCGTTTGTACAGGTGTATTTGCTCAGTAGCACCTTCACAATTCAACTATCTAGGTGGATCGTTCCGTTTTCCTAGTGAATGCAAGCATCCCTCGTGTACACCAACACATTTGAAAAGCAACGTTAACAACAACAGTATCCTTCTTGTGCACATTTCTGTTCTAAACGTTTTCTGTCGGCAATTATTGTTATTGGTAAGCTAAACACATTGTTATATCTATAGGACAAATCCAATAATTGCAAGCGTTCAGTATAGAGATGTATGTTATCTTTGTTTGCACTAGGAGCACGCATTATGTTGCCCTGTTTACATTGATCTAGTATTCAGGTCCAGTGTCGCTGCAGTCCAGCGCAATGGAAACTAAGTTTGTTTAGTGGATGCATTTGAACACCAAACGAGCCTCTTACCTATCTACTGCTCTGCGGTGAGACTTTGAATTGATAACCTGATAAAACTTAGTTTTTAATCCAATTGAAGTCAATTCTGATTAACTATTCCAATTGAAAATGTGACAACTTAGGTTAGTAAAATGGTATGAGACATCGTTGCTTTCAGATTATGTCAAGCTCGATAGCATAACTATTAGTGCACTGCCCCCGTATTCCAATCTTTTGCTGTCAAGTTATATTTCACTACCCAGTGTAATTTCTTCAGTTCACGTGGTACAATTTTGTACCACGTGATCATTCTTCTTAGACACTTGGCAGCAAAATATGCGCGAAAACAAATTAAATGACATCATAATGTCACTATTTAGTCACAGAATAACTATGAGTTAGTATGAACTGACCATGATTTAAAACATTGCAGTTCAACTTTGAGATTGGAACCGCCCCCTTGGACTTATATAAATCAGCTTTAGGTAGTAAAGCCGCTGGCAGTTGGCAGCTGACAGATTGCTTTGTCACCCAGAGGCGTGCGGTTTCTCCGTGGTGCGAACATAGCTACAGAATTAAATGTACGTCTACAACAACACATCATTTTAGCTTCAAGACAACGGAAGCACACGTATTACATTGAATATCTACTTATGTTAGGTTAGGTTAAGTGTAGACGAGACATTTTAGTTTAGATCTTCATCTCTAAACTGTTCGACGTTCCAATTTTTTATTTCATCAGTGATTTTTTCATTCATTATACGTTTTCACCTGGCGTTCATCTAATTATAGGTACAATATCTACGACCTATTAGTAAAACTTTATTTGAACTCAGCAACGTCCTTCCTAAGCTCTGGGTGGAGGCAGTGATCAATTTAGGGATTTCCTCTTCTGGAGAATAATGTACTTTTTACATTGAAGTTTTTTTAGTAAATGTTTTCCTGCTAGCATTCCTTCGGGAAAAAGATGAAGTTCAACAACTCTACGAAATGTTAGTTCATTTGGATTGTTTGTAAGTTTTGTAGAACTGCAGAGTATTCCTACTGACTCAGATCTTTGTGAAGATAGGTATTTTAAAAGTCAGTTCAATTAGGTCGATGATAAAAAAACAATCCGACCCCTTATTCCCCAATATTTAATTGTACCGGTCTTGATAACGATCACGAAGTATAGGTACGTTTTGTAATAGCAACACGGAACGTTTGGTGTTCAATAATGCAATGCTTGTAGCAGAGCTGTTTGTCAAGTGAGACAGTTGCATTCAAGTCAATGCACACGAAACACATGTATTAATTGCTGTCACGAGCACAATTACTAGATAGGTGTACCTGCTACAGGATAATAACTAAATGATCCTTCATTATTAAAGGTTAGGTGCTGGGCAAGCCTCGGTAAATAGTGGCCCCTGACACTGTAAAAATCATCTAAATAAGATGCAAAGACCTGTTTGTGTTGAAGATTGACCCAACTTGTTCCTCTTCATGTTTTCTATATTTTATTTATAATTTTAGAAGATGAGATTAATACAAGTTGCATATTTTGGTCCACGAGACATCTCCAGTATCTTGTATCTTGCGCCAGCATACACCCATATTTTGAACATGCCGCATTGCATCTACTAGGGCTCATCTAACTTATTATATTCCAGCCACTGGTTGGCCACCGCTGGATCGTAAATTTTGCCAATAAGAACATTACACTATTGACCTATAACAGGCATTACAACCTCACACCATAATTATACCAGCGAGATATTCGTTACTGGGGGCTTACCGCTGTCAAAATATTATTAATCGTGATTACGTGTTCGTTTGACATATTCATTGATTTTTATGCCACAATTGTACTACTGAAAGGCTGCGTGCGAGATGGACAAAGATGTGCGAGGAAAAAAATCCATCAATACCAATAGTATCATTTGTGCTACCTATAAAGAACACATGAACAAAGTGTCTTCCCTTTAAATAGAGGCTGTAAGAAACTGTTAGAATAATCTACACTAAAAACTTAAGTTAGAATTAAATTACTCATTAGCCTGTACTTTGGCTAGATAGTAATAGTATAAGGGTGCATTCTACCAATAGTAATGTACGCTACCAAAATAAAAAATGAAAAAACAGTATCACTGAATGTGACGAATGATGTGATATTGGTGTATTTTTTCCTCGCACACTGCTCATCTGCATCTCACATCTCAGGTGGATACTGAGCCTAATTTAATTTAGTAGAGACTATGTAGAGACCGTTTTATCTAAGACGAACCCCCCACTACTTTATGTTGCTCATTGTTATGCACACAATCCTCATTTTAAAACGTCCTGCTACTCATTGAAGGCTATAGCATAGAAGTAGAAGTAGCATAAAAGGCTATATGACATATTATACTATATATATATATATATATATATATATATGTCAACGTGATAAGCAAGCCCAGGTATAGTAGCCTTACTTTTTTGACAGCAGTTCGACAATGTTCTTTATTTTAATATTCATCAAGGTTCAAACTTTTGCAGTCAAAGAGACGCTAATAAGCTTTTCATCATTAACCTGACGATGGAAATAAATGAGCATCGGGTTTAATACTGTCACATTTTGCATGTTGCATTTTTTTGTTTAGTAGCTTAGCACTACTCCATTTTTGCAATAAGCGTTGTATTTTTTTTTATATAGCCTGTAACTTCCTACGGTGACAAAGTTTGGTAATTAGAGTTTTGACTTATCTACCTAACCTTTAGAAATTAATTTTTAAATTATGTATGTATATTATATTATGTCGTGTGTTTTCAGTTCAATTTCTTGCAGAAAATAGGAGTTAATGTCTAAAAAATTATATGGTAGGAGATTACTCTGTACGTACTATGTAATGTGTGCACTATAAAAAGTTTTAAATATATTTTCTTGTCATAGTTTTTCTCATTTTCATTTTGAGCCATAAAGGGTTATAAAAGCTGATTCTGTATCGTGGTACATTTGCTGGCGATATTGGTCGTATGGGTCGTAGCCTCAAAATGGCCGAACGTATCGCGGCCACAGCAATGAGTATTCTGGAAACACACGACATTTAAAAAAAATGAAAAGTTGTAATGATTTTGATGTCGACATCAGTTGAAGAGTCTCGTCACCCTGAGTCAATAAGCTTATAGTATTAGAAAGGCAATATTGATTCAGTAAAAATTAAAGAATGCAAACATTCTATATGAAAACTCTACACCTTGCCTAATTTTACCTAGTACACCTTATGGAATATTCTCTGATTTAATAGATATTTTTTACATCATCAAAAATAACGCGGCTTTATTTTATAAAGGTTTACCTACCATGCGGACTTTAAATTTTGTAAAACGAAGCTTTGAGAATACCCCCGAGTCGCTCACGCGTAACCAACTGCTGACGAAATGGATGCAACCCACGAAACTTTGTCTGGCTACATTGATGAGGTAGGCATACTTTTAGTTTGGTTTGCCTATTCATAAAAAATAAAACAAGTCATTACCATTTGTAAAGTTTAAAAAAACATTGAATGGCTCGAAGTAGTAGTTTAAATCACGTTTTTATTTTGAGAAAAGACGCTGAAATTATTAAACATTTTTATAGTTTGAACATTTAAAATAACAGAAAGTGAGAAATAACATTAATCGTGGTCCCATCATCTTATCCCACTACGTGGGTGGGGTTGGCATATTATTATGTTCTTTTCCTCCATTCTCCTCTATTAGTGTTCACTACCTTCCTGTGCATTATCATCTTTTACACAATCTATCCATCTTTTCTTAGGGTTACTTCTTCCTTTATATTCACCATCTACATCCAATCACTAACATACATCAATAATTTCGTAAATACATTTTCGAATCCCGCCAATAACATTGCATCAGCGTGTTTTTATCTCTTTTTACACTCTGTCGCTCTTTGAAAATGAACAATGTAATGAATTATTCGTAATGGTACGTTGCTGATTTATGTTTTGAGAATTATTATTTTACTGTATTTAATTTTATTGTGTATAAAGAGCTGAAACGTGATTGGTGCTTATGTAGATTGGTAAATTTTTACTCAAGTAGGTACGACTCTGTACATTATCTATTACTACTTACACCTCATTTTAGTAGACATGAGATAGGTACCTACTTTAAATACGATTTTATGAAAAATATTAAAAGTAGTCGCGTAACAAACCGAAGGTCACGATTAGTTTAATTCTTTGACTGTCTTATGTAATAAAAAATAATACAAATAGAATAAGTTCTAATACCTGCAGTGATGGTCATTGCATTTTAAGTTTTATAACAGTAAAGTAAAACAATAAATTGCAAAACGGTAGATAAGCACATAACATTCATCGTATTATAAGTAGAATAAACGTTTTACTACAAGTCGCAATACTCGTAAACGTAATATTGTGAGAGCCCTCGCTAAAGGTGAAATCTCTAATATTTTTCTAGCAAACAAAAGAACCCTCGTCAAAAAAATCATTAGTGTGTAGCAACAATAATTTGTCGCCGAATAATTAATTGCCAGAAATAAGAGTGATGGAAAAGTAATTCTATTAATGAATAGCGAACGAAGAAAATGGTCGTTTTGAAAATAAGATTTTAGCAATACTTACTTTGGTGATGTGACGTTTTTGTCTTTTCAATAATAATAAAAACACCCAAACTGGTTGCGATAGAAGTGTATTTATTCTTCTACCACAACCAGTTGCGGGTAAAGAATAATATTTCCGTTTTCGCAACTGGTTACGAAAATTAGTTGCGGAACCGGCCGGAAGGAATATTTTAATTCCCCACTAAGTTTTTCTACGCTATCGATGTGTATCAGTTAATTACAATACACACGATAACTAGGAACAACATTATACAAACTAAAAAAAATTACGAACAATTTTCTATCTTGCCAGGTGGCAGGTGGTGATAAAAATTACTGTCAAATTAAGTTAGTTCAAAAAAATCCGACAACATAATCGACACCAATGTACTAGTAAAAACTCAGGCATTTATAAGAAGGGTTCTTTATCCGATCCCTTTAGTTACATGAAACTGGCAGACACGTTCTATTTGCTAACAAACTATCCGCCTAGTTCTAGTTCATCGTTACGCATGTAAGGAGAACAAATCTATAGAGTTTTCAGTCTCGCATTCCGCTCACGTACAATATGTAATTTAATTACAAGTGATGTATCAAAGATTGAGTGTATACTATATAATACATGCACGCTTAACACGTTTAAAGGATAGACAATTTGACATTTTCAGATCGACACTCAGGGTTAGGCCTGTTTATGTAAACTACGCTCCCACTGCATAGTACAGAGGGGTAATCACGAACAAATCTGACAGTCGCCGCGTTACGTAAACCTGACGTATTCCAATCATATTGAGCGTCAACGCCAGCTCGACTGCCGAACGTTGTAGCGTCACCGCGCAGTGTATCTCGGATACGCTAGCGTTACGATACGTTTACGATTGTCACGTTTGTTCGTGATCAAGGCACTGAGCCTAAATGTGACAATCGTAAACGTATCGTAACGGTGGTGACGTATTCACTGTCTGGTGACGCTACAACATTTGGCAGTCGAGCTGGAGTTGACACGCAATATGAATCGAATACGTTAGGTGCAGTGACTGACAAAATTCGTGCTTACCCCCAAGTAGGTGTTCGAAGATGGTCTTAAATTATTTATATAATCCATTTTAAAGTACATTTTATTTTTAGTCTCAATAACAATGCAATTTTATCCAAAATCTAACAAATCCTCTGTGTAGGTATAAGCATGGTTGACAATCGTCGTTCGAAGAACGCTATAAAGTAGGCCCCCACTTACCGCTACAGCACTTGCGCACGTAGCCAAACTTCAATACTTTTATACATCGACGGTATATAACATCCAGCACAGTGTACTCATGTCCACCTTAAAAAACTCCCCTCTCATTTAAAAATAATCGTGAAAACAAAACGAAATATGAGCTTGGAGTGTTTTTCGATAATTACAGCTGAGCTGGCGATCGTGCCGACCTTATTTAATTAATTCTGATATTCAAGCTGACAAATTTGCAAAAACGCCTATTCATTGCCTCTCTTTGTAAATAAACTTGGCTTGTAATTAGGAACTCGAGAAAAGTTACAAAATTGCTAGCCTCTTTGAAGCCGTGAAAGTGAATATTTCTTTGTGGAATAACAATTAGATAAATAAAGTTACCTCCATTTTAATGCTGGTTAGTAAACATTGAACGGTAGAGTTGTTTTTTATAAATTTATTAGCAAGCGTTTGACCGCAATCTCACTTGATGTTAAGTGAAGATGCGGTCGACGATGTAGCACGCTTACCCAGAAGATATCTGTTTACTCATCTCTTGAAAACATCCAATCTATATGAAGGCGGAAACTCAGACGCCGGTAACGACTTCCAATCCTTGGCTGTTTGCATTATAAAAGAATAATAAAAGGAATTATAGTGAATAAAGAGATGGAATTCCCAAACAGGTGATAATAAAAAAATTGTCATTCATGCAACAATAGGTAAGACAACTAGGAACGGCTGTAAAGAAATCACTAAGTATCTGGTACGTTCACATACAATAAACTGTTTAGATTTCAACCAAATGCATCTAAAATAATAAACGGTGGTCAACTTTAGTACCTGCTACTTTTAAGATCATTATGGTCCGGAATACCTTAAAAATGTATAGAAATTTCGAAGTATACTTACTTAGTTAAAACAAAAGAATTATACAGAAACAACCCTGATTTATCACTCCCGGTTTTAATAATACGTGCAGATAAACAGCAAAGCTGAGAGGCTATTTTTACGCATAACGAGGCATAAAATTGAAAATGCCCAACATCTGTGAGATCCCACTGAAGAACTAAATGGCACTGAATATGGTCTGCATCACTTCATGTAAGCTATTATTTCGAAAATGAGTTTTATCGCGCGGTGTGAAGATTCAAAATAGAGAGGGTATGGGAGTAAAGATCTTCTTCCTTTAAATAGTGCCTACAGCCACAGAAATACCAAATAAACAGAGTGGAGACTTTTTAGTTCGTGTTTCTGTATATGTTTCATCCCCTATTCAAGAACAGTGTATGCAATGTTCATTTGCTCGTAGCAGTGAAACTTCCTGTACTAATTCGCTATTTCTTCTGTGACTGGAATTCAGCTTCAGCGTTTAACAAATTTATGGACCGAGGGCAATTCTTTAAATAAAGGATGAGATAGGTATTTTATTGCCTGCACTGAATTCACCCGATGAGATTAGTGAGGCTTTTAAATATTTTACTTTGAAAATACTTACACCAGTGGAATTTTAATTAAACTCTATTTATAAATTTTGTATACAATTGTCATAAAAATTATGCATTGCCTAGTGTTTTTGAAAATTATCTTTTGAAGTGTTTGAAAATTGACAATATCAGTTTCATCTATCAGAGGTTTTATCGCATAAACTCGACTCAATGAGTTGGAAACCATTGAAATACTTGTCATTTCATTTATTTGCTATTTTCAATTAGATTTTAGCTGATTAATTTGTTATTTGTAAACGTTTTTTTTATTTTTAAACATTTTCAGGTAATTAAAACGAAGATTAAGATAATATTGTGTAACTTTTGTTTGCAAACTGGGTCCAGTATCTTTCTTACATTGTCAGTGCATTAAAGCAAGACAGCGAAGTATAAAAGGTTATAAAAAGAGCTATTAAATCAAAGAAACTCCGGAGGCAGTTACGGCGAGATTTACTCCAGTCACCATAAAGACACAGAGACAATGTCAGCGGCACTGTCGACCCCACATGTCGGTCTGTTTTACATAGAAAGCAGAAAACGCCACCTGACCGCCCCCGAGCTTATCTGTTCAAAACTCGTGCATGACATCAAAGCGGAATGCAAGTCACTCCACCCTTGAAAGGCGTAGCATGTCAACCTGTTTTAGGTGTAAATGTAAATTCACATTTTGCTGGTAACATTTGCTGTGAAATATGTGGAGTTCGGCGTAGGGCATATTGGGGTATATTTACGTCGTTTGGACAAGATTGAGAAAAGATGTTCCAATTTCAGGGTGTAATTTTTGAAATAATAAGGTTTTGCGACTTATTGTTTTCTTAGGTTGGGCAAATAAAGTTTGAGAATAAATGTGAATTTACACGTAACTAATTTTCAGCCATGTTTATGTAAGAAAATTTCAGAGAAATTATTATTAAACTGGTAATATTAATGCTCTGAAAAACCAGTGAAAATTTTTCAAGTGAGACTTCATGTTGGTATTCAGACCAAACGTTCTAAGTAAAACATAAGCATGTTGTTAAAACGTACCTTTTAGTATAAAGTAACAAAGTACATTGTGAGTCTCGCATTGAGAGCATTTTTAATGTAATTGCCATCCAGCCAACAATTAAGTTTAACTGTTGTATTTTCAAATAAAATCTCTTTTCTAGTAATTGCAATCTCTCAAAGTGGCTGACGGTACTCAAGAAAACCATATCTGGGGCAAGGGTACCAACGAACGAATTAATCAGTAACATAATCGTAGCGTATTCGTGTTACACTGCGTGGTGACGCTGCAACGTTTGGCATTCAAAGTAACGTTGACGCGCAATGTGGCTTGAATACAGTCGATTGTTCGTTTTATTCATGCGGATCCTCCAGAACTACGGACAGGGGTGGGTTTAGGTGAATGCAAGAAGGAAAAACTGTTGAGTTTTCTACATTGTGGCATTTTAAAGTTTAACCTTGCTTAAGTAAAACAAATTAGGTATTCGAGTAGCAAAGAAAAGCTTTTGTAAGCAGCTGTTTTTTTATTTTTGGACTAAATGAATAGAAAACAGTTTAAGTGTTTACAGTCAAAATAAAAATTTAATTCAATATAATTAAGTACCTACTAAACTTTTTGTTGTGAGAATCGTTCTGCCCCCGTATGCCAATCTTTTGCTGTCAAGTTATATTTCACTGCCCAGTGTAATTTCTTCAGGTCACGTGGTACAATTTTGTACCACGTGATCATTCTTTTTAGACACTTGACAACAAAATATGCGCGAAAACACATCAAATGACGTCATAATGTCACTATTTAGTCACAGAATAACTATGAGTTAGTATGAACTGACCATGATTTAGAAACTTTGCCGTTTAACTTTGCAGTTCAACTTTGATTGGCATACCAATGCTGTAACTGCATTAGAAAACAGAGGTTACCATTTATGGTAACCCCTTTTTTATTATGATGTTAGTCACTTGACCTATCGTTCAGAAATATCTTGTTTAAGATCTCGATTGCCGAATATCGAATTGGCCCATGGTCCATGTCTTTCTTAGTTCCGACAACTTAATTTATCGACAGCTTGTTAAAGCGTTACTGCTTGTTTTCGCTCAGTTTAGCGGCCGGGTGTCTTCTTGTCCTACACTATACTTAAATGTCCTTGCTTGCACTAACTTTGGACAATTACTAACATGTCTTGATGCTTTAATACGCCGACAGTCTGGTGTTTTTCGGATTTCACAGCTTTTTGAGGGCTTGGGAGTGATTCTAAACCGATATTTTTTTTGACACGATAGATAATATATCTCCCAGAAACTGTCAAAAACTATTGATTTTGTTACAAAATCATCGTTTCACAAAATAAATAAATCTTCTTGTAACTCTTTCAGAAAATCATAAAGTAGACTGAAATGACAGCTCAGCAATCAATCGCCATAAAAAAGAAAAGCATCCTAAAAAAGGTCAACGCAATTTTCTAGATTTCAATTAGTGAGATGGTCTACTGCATAAATAGAGCAAGCATGATTGCATGGAGTCCATTTATTGGATTTAAGCTCATGTACATTTGAAGTGCTCCTTGCGTACGTGCGCTACAAAATTTGTACCAACGAGCGTCTGGACAAAAGTAACGTCTTAGAACCATTTCATTTTATTTCTCTAAGCTCCATACTCGAGCAGTTGTAAATGAACCGTCATTGAGATGAATTTATTCAACTAGGGCGATGAGACCATTTGTTCATACGCTGTCTCCGTTTTATCTGACTATTTTATTTCAACGAAATAAGTTTTGTGGGCGGTAAAATCTAGATGTTATGAGCAGTAAAACTGAAACAATCACAATAATACGACAGTGAAATGCGTTATTTATTCACATTGATATGTCAAAGTTGCTCATATGAATAGCATAGAAAGATCCCGTCCGGGTCAATATTAGTTTCAAAACTAACTTTTAAACATTTTCTAGGAAAAAATAAAAGTAATACTAAATTCATGTTCATGTAAGCGTGCATAAAACAGGCCAGCAAACAATTTTCCTCGAAAATGTTTGTGTTGGAAAAATGTAGGAATTTGTACCCTCAGGGCTCAAATTAGGGTACGCACGAAATCTGGAACAAGTCCCAACGAACAGAGTGCTGTGAAAAAATCTAGTTAAGTTTTACGTTTCACATCACAATGGTCTAAGACTAGTGTAGTGACTCACATTATTCTGAATGTATTCTCTAGGTAGTGTGACAGAGAATGTGGATAGCGTGTTTTGTAAATAAAGCTGGTAAAACGATTTTTTTATTTCTTTCACTTCTTTAAAGATAATCAGTTTTATTTTGTATCTGTTTATGGCGTATAAAGTTGTGACAAAAGCTATTAGTCCTGCAGGGGTATGCCAATCAAAGTTGAACTGCAAAGTTTTAAATCATGGTCAGTTCATACTAACTCATAGTTATTTTGTGACTAAATAGTGACATTATGACGTCATTTGATGTGTTTTCGCGCATATTTTGCTGTCAAGTGTCTAAAAAGAATGATCACGTGGTACAAAATTGTACCACGTGACCTGAAGAAATTACACTGGGCAGTGAAATATAACTTGACAGCAAAAGATTGGCATATGGGGGCTGTTATTTAAACTGTATTAAAATGGCATGCGAAATCAAAGCTCCTAAATTTTTTAGTTTCATTCGTTTTTTTTTTACCATTCGATCGTATTTATGTACATTTTAAATAGATTGAAATCCTGTGATGTTACATGTACGTAGGTATTTTTTCCATAGTAACAAAAAATGTAATTTCTTGCCCATCCATCAAAACCTACAAGCCGCAAACAAAATGAAGCATCATTATACAATCAAGGACAACTGGCGCCTGAATAATATCACAAATCTACATGGAGTTACTACTTCTGGCTAAAATACGCACATTAGCCACAGACCGTCGCTTTACTCATTTACAAGGAAGCAGCCGTGATGAGGTCGTCACAACTAACTCACAACTCAACCCCACTTTCCCCTATCTCCCCTGAAGCTGGGTTCATAGTGCACAGCGCGTTTTTAAGGTACACTGCACACTTTTAATGAGCTGTTATGTATTGTTGTCAGAACTTTTATTATTTTCCTATATATTTTATTATTTTTCTAGGACTTTCTGACGGGATAGACAAGACTACAAAAAATTCGAAAAACAAATCTCAAAATGGTAGAAAAAATCGTTTAGCCTTCGGCTTTGTTGATGTTTTAAATAAATTGTAATAAGTATATAGAGCAGTTGATACCTAGTGTGATATAGAAGAAAACATAGACATAATCATAAATAACTTAGGTACTTAAAAAAAATTCAAATAACCTTCTTTTAGCAGTCAAGAAAAAGTGCGCAGTGTGAACCTAGCCAGCGCTCCCCTCAGCCACTCTAGGTAATAGGCAGCGTTAACTAAATCACCAACATTCACTTTAATTAGGTACGCATTTAGATTTCTTTCTTCCAAACTTTGCTCGTATTTTTCGGGTTTCGTCGAAAAGCCGGAAGCAAATGGCATTCTGATTTAGGGATATCTAAGAAGCATACGACAGTCTGGAAGGATGATAGCGAATTCACTTAAAGCTAGTCCTCAAAAACGCTTTACTTACTTTGAATTTAGTCAAGGAATGTCTGAAAATTACTTTCAACAGCTTTTCAGTGGCACCTGCCATGTACAGAATGTAGGTAACCTAGCACAAAGAACGCATTGCAAATAATAAATCTGTTTTGTGTTTGAAAGAGATACGTAAACAAGTTTCAATTTGAATTTAATTTCAAATTAGGTCTCTTAGGGCGGCTTGCACCAGAATCGCTAAACGCGTTTAACTCTTAAATAGTATTTAGCGAGTTGTCAAGTCATACAAATACGTCAGATTTAAATCGATTTAGCTGTTAAACACGTTTAGTGATTCTGGTGCAAGCCGCACTTAATGCTTACAATGCGTAGGTAAGTATGCTTATTTACTGTATTTGCTAAAATCACAGTTGATGACAAATACGGCATACCTAATCCACTGACTGGTTATTTACTAGTCACAGACACAAACAAGATTACGTTTACATTTTTTTAGCGCTCAAGTACCTATCTCTCATAATTAATTTTCGATGAACCCAAGTTGATTCAATTCTCGGACTGAGGGCAATCGAAGCTTCGTCTGTATAAACAAGTTGTGCTTGCCAAGCGGGTGCCACTGAAACCGACTGTTGACGAACTTAAATTGTGTTTCTGAACCAACGACTCTCTGAGCGTAGCACTAGTTTACTAAAGTTTATCCGGTTGAAAATACCTGTAGCGCCATCTAGTATGTTACACGACAACTTGCCTGCTCTGAACTGCGCTTGATACCCGATAGATAGCACTGTCGCTAATCGATGAATCGATGAAGATCACGCAAACGAAGTTAATAAGAAGTTTGAACATAATGTAAGAAATAATACTACCGAATATAGTGATTTACATTTACCACGAATCATACATAAGCAATTCTATGGTAGAAACAAGTGCTAGCCGCCGGCCTTGGAGACAGCGAAAATAGATATCGCCTCAATATTTGGAAAGTAACGTTTGTTTGAACACTTTATAGGGTTTCAAGAGTTTGTTAACATTATGGTTTATATTTTTGTGGCGTTTTCTTCAGTTTATATTTTTATAACGGAACTGGCTAGCTACTAGGTACTTAAAACTTATAAAGCCGGTGGTTTTTATTATAAAAACATAGTTCCATCAGTTACCGACCACCAACTTAGCGACCGATGGGGTCTGTCCGAGCCATTCCAACTTTAATTGAAACCCTTTCCAGAATCAAGGAATGAACCTGTTTTGGCTACAATTGCATCGGCAGCCGTCCAAATACGATCTGACATGTAAAACAGAGTCTGCTTACGAGTAGTTGATGCATGGTATTGCACTCAAAGTTTAACGTAAATTAGGTTAATAAACCGACATAATTTTTGATGTTGTTCACTCACCTTGTTAGGTACTTGTACGATAAATGTCTAAGACAGCCCCCGTATGCCAATCTTTTGCTGTCAAGTTATATTTCACTGCCCAGTGTAATTTCTTCAGGTCAGATCATTATTTTTAGACACTTGACAGCAAAATATGCGCGAAAACACATCAAATAACATCATAATGTCACTATTTAGTCACAGAATAACTATGAGTTAGTATGAACTGACCATGATTTAAAACTAAGCAGTTCAACTTTGATTGGCATACCCCTGCAGATCTAGTCAAGTCTGAAATAAAATTGTGGTATTAACATGTAACTTTCTATTTATTGTATGAGTTGATAGACTAGAATCGTTATAAAAACCCCAAAAACGAGGCTCCGACAAAATAGTAGCGACAACTTCGCGTGTGACGATGTAACCACACAATTTATCAGTCAGGCAATTCCTGCTGAGGTGGCGAGCGGTGACAACCCAAGAAATGTCTCCGGTAATATCGGGGCGTAACTCCGCGAAGCGACAAAGGGGCAATCGATCACGATTCCACCTGGCTAGAGACGGCAATCCAAATGCGTGATACGCGTTAACTACCGCCAAATCGGTTATCCACCCAAACGAAATCCAGCCTTATAACTGTGGCAATAAGCGCCAATGCCTGTGGGCGATGAGCGTGAAAGTATTTCAGGCGATTCGTTTTGTCTCGCACTCTTCCGTCCCCAGGTAATGGTTCCCGCGATATTGGCGTAATATTTCTCAACGATGGCGTTTGTTATCAACGTGGAAGAAAGTATTTTTTCATCTCAATTCGCAGCAACCCACTTTGTTATTAATAGGAGTATAGATCTTTATTTTTTTGCTGATGTTGAAACGGCATCAATATTAGTATTTGAAGCAGTTACGGGTAAACTCAATGCCTCATTCATTTTGCTAAAGGTTATGAGAATACTATTACAATCAATAGGCTTGGCCTGAATGGAGCTTCAATAAAATCAGAAAAATCATTTGCTTTACTCAGGCATGTTTTAAGCAGAGTCTTAAAGAACCTGAGGCCTTAGCCAAGGTAACATTCGACAAGCGAAGTCGGCAGTAGAAAAGTTCAAAAATGTATGGGATTGGCATAAGGCATAGATATATCACGTGGTCTGTAGTCAACAAAACGAACATTGGTAGCCAAATGTAATACATGTCCATTCGATCGCACGAATCGACAGTAGCGAACGATTACCTCCATACAAATAATACTTTTGACAGGCGACTTCAAAAGTACAAAAATGTATGGGATTGACATAAGGCATAGATGTATCACGTGGTCTGTGATCAACGAAACGAATATTGGTATACATGTCGATTCCCTCGCACGAACCGACGACAGCCGAACGACTATCTCCATATAAATGCCTAGCCAAGTGGCTTTTTTGACAAGCGACTTCACTTCGTTTTCTATCAGCACGATAGAAAAGCCAGCGAAAACCAAAACCCTGTAGATATCGAAACAAAATGGCGATTTTAGGTGAAATTTTGACGTTTCAATCGATTTGGTGACTGCCGAGGTGACCACGAAATAATCCTAGGTTTTTTCAAACCTACTACTAGGTATACTAAACCTTGCAGTAAAGGGCGATGTTCGCTACTGATTTTATTAAGAGCAATACCTACACATGACCTAACCTGCATGCATTTAAAAAAATAAAAGTACATAAGTACTTGAAGAAAAAACATATTTTATTCAGAATTAAATTAACACAGGAAAAAAGAGCACAAAAATATTATTCCACGAAAATTCCAATATTGATTGTTGCATGTTGATTGTAACAAAATCACTTCCTCATAGGTATCACTTCCTCACTTCCTCAGTCACAGTCACTTCTTCAAATCACTTCCTCATACATATTCCTAAAATATTTTATATAATATTTTACCTCTGCAATGTGGCATGTTATGAATGTGATCTGGAATGTGGAATCCAAAAAAATCTAATATTATTCTCCATAGCCAGAGTTCTTCATTTTTCTGGTGTTTGCACATTGCATCCAATCACACCTTATATTTTCAGGGTTTTGTGGGTAAGTACTTTATTTACTAGGTAGCCCACTTTTCTATTTTTTATCTAAATGTTTCACAATAAAACATAAATTTTCTTTTCTTACATAAATACATAAAAATAAAATAAATAAACAAAATTAATATGCTAGGTTCGAATAACACTGACATGACATTGGATGTAGTAAAACCATAGACTAAACGTGATTTCTAGCGAAAGACTGACAGAATTAGCGAAGTTATTGATCGAGTAGGCATTTATTTCTCGTATGTTACTTTGTCTACCAATTTAACTTCGACATCGTTGAAGCGATCAAGATTGTAGAAATAGAATCATAGAGGAATATTATAATTGGGAATAGAGTGCCCTCTCTCGCCGATTTTTTGTCACCCTCGAATAATCGGTGAAGATTGACTAAGCAAGTTACGCCACGAGCGCTTCGTCTTCTATAAAAAGTCAAGATTAGTATTCACAATGTAAACGATGTGCAAATCACCTACACTAATAAATCTTATATTTTGCAGTAAGTATAATTATGTGTTTTTTTTTAAAACCTAGTTCTAAGTTTATCGGTATCAAAAAAAATTCTAAATTCCTAACCTAGTACACACCTATTTCATTTTCTCTAGGCTAGCACCACTTAAAATCAAGATTTCCTGTCATTATCAGGTATAGCACCTGCTACTATTCTTTTGGCAAATTATTTCTGTTATTATGGTGGCCATTGGTGGCGAGCATGGTAAACTTCTTTTTCATACTTTCCTGTTTTCTTGGTAGAAGTCCCGCTTCTTATTACGTAGTACCTGCCTATTAGAAATTTTTTCTATGTTCGAAAGACACTGACATTGGATGTAAGAAAACCATAGATTAAACGAGATTGATTAGGCAAACAAATACGCGCCAAGCCAGGCATGGCGTTTGTTGAGTGTGGCCGACCCCGCGCGCTCGCAAAAATGCAACATTACTGGCTACACTGACTCTATTACGATGGCTACTTTTATAAAATTGAATATAACAAGAACTTTTTCTAACAAAATTAGCATTTATTTATACTAAAGAAGAATTATCAACAATTTGGCCAACGCAATGTGTCGGCCACACAATAATAAATAATAAATATATTATTTATTGTTCTGTGGTGGCGGACATCAAGTAGCGAAAGACCTTCGAAAGACATCAGTCTCAGTCAGACATCAGTCAGATAGAAGAGGATGGAGATATGGAGTTTTCTACTTGTATGTCAATTGGTCTCCCGATCTATCTTCGATATCGTTGCAGCGATAAAGATTGTAGAAATAGAATTGATTCCTAGCTAATGTACATTGGCTAAGGCCTCTGATTAAAGTTGGTGCATCTCATTCAAACCTTTACAATGAACATAGATGCCAAAAAAGTTACAAGATAAATGAGTTTTACCATTGAAAAGATTCGCTCAAGACTTCAATACCAAGTCATTTTGGATGAGAATGAAACTAAATGGGAAACTTCAGAGCGCGAATTACCTACTCATTTCACGCTTGGACTTTTGATAACGTTCATGAAGTGTAATAACCCGGTCAAATATGGTTAGGTATCGTGTACCACCAAACAATATTGATAAGACCATTTTCTTATCAACAATGTTTTCTTAAATACGTGAATTGACTTTCAGAGAAAATGAGATAGGTACTCATACATGGAGTCTGAGTATATTTATTTGTAAGAAGCATCATACAATACAACCGTAGAAACAAGCCGTGCATAGTTTCAAAAACGATTCTAAATTATTATCCTAGTGATTTTACCGAATATAAAATAATTGACTTTGACTCGAAGCTCAAATGCTAGTTTTCATAGTAAAACCTTTCTCTCGTTTTCACAAAATGATTCTGATTTCCTTACCTAATAGTGCAATGAATAGCGAAGTCGTTCAGAAACCAATTTTGAATTAATTAAAGTTCCCTCCAGTACTTGTTTAAGTGCCGAAGCAGCAGGAGCTGGTAATGAAATCATTGATTTGAACCGTTACTGAGTCAATTATTGGACTATCGAACGTCTTGGACTGATGGCTTCCTACTTTGACGTATATCCAGAGAGACGATTGTAAAAGTAACTTTGTCATCGTTGTTCTCAGCAATCAGTTTATGTCAGTAATACTTAATTGTACACTGAAAGCTTCCAATACAATATCATAATGTAACGACAGCTCTGAGCCGTAATTGTACATTTTAATGTTTGATTAATTGTTGAACACATCGGTGATCGCACCACTATTCTGTCTCTAATCATGGAAGTAATTCTAGACTGATAGACTTTTTTATCACGATAGAGATATCCTAAAAAAACTCCTCCTAAAATCTATCCTATCTCCTAAAAAAACTATCAAAAAGCATAGAGTTCTGACCGTTTTTTTGGGAGATATATCCATCGTATCAAAAAAGTTTATCAGTCTAGATTCACCCCTCATGATTTTGAATGCGTTGACTACTGATAGATGTATAGACATCTATCAGTAGTCAGATTTTGATCATAGGATCAAAATCAAATCAAAGGATGGATGATGATGATGGTTTCTACCTTGGAATAGTTCGGGTGCTTCTAATGTAAATGCTAACCTTTACAACATAAAACTTATCGATTTTCCATTGGTCAGTAATTTAGAATTTCTAATGGGCAGCTACGGTCAGGATATAGTTCACGGCTCCTAGACTAACTAGTGTCTGCTCCTGGAGAACTAACACGGCAATGCACTTAATTCAATTTTATATTCTCGAGTAGATCTGGAGGAACTCTAAATGATTCGCAGGCCTTTCAGGAGTTTATTGCACGCTGTAGCCGTAAAAGATCTTAGTGGAACTAGACTACTACTACTACTTTGTCTAGCAAACAGAAAAACGGGTTTTCATATCGAATTTTGTATCTTTAGTGACTTACGTGAGCTGTAAGTAGATACCTACTACCTATTATATTTAAAGCTAGTTGGTATAAAAGTTTCTGCATTAGATACAGTATTATTTTTTTAGATAAACATGACAAAAACTGAGTAAAGATAAGTAGGTACTCCTTCTAATAAATATAGGTCAAGAAATGTACACATAATATTTTTTGCGTATCTAAGCTTGCACAGGTAAAAGCACAATAAAGATATGGTTATATTTACCATGATAAGTTTCCTTATCAAGTTTCTATAGATACCTTATAAAAAAGATGGGGGTTCAGCTGACAGGGTGTTCCATAGCCATCCCATGGAGGCCAAGCCATAATCAAATTTTTATTATTTTTTAAATAACAAAACGAAAATAATTTGACATGCTCTTTGGCCAGCAAATATCAGTACCAGTGGCGGTAATAACGTTTAATAAACGAGGTTTTTCGGAGAAGTCTTTAGAGGATTGAAGGACTTGCCCAAAACCTCACCACCTGACACGGCGCCTTTATTTAATCAATTCAGTGAGGCGACGAAGGTAATTTTTCTAAGCGTTTCAAAAGGTTACGTCATCCGAAAATCTTTATTAAGCAAAATGTGAATTCTTTACACCCGGTATCATATCCATTTCTTTTCAAAGAACAAACAATCCCGTTTTGTCAGGGTAAACTCTAGTATATTAGTATTCTGAGTCGCCCAACTGAGACCGAACGCCTACTCACTTTCATAGTAAATACCAGCGAGCAATTTCACCGCACTTTTGCCAGTCTATCTTTTATGAAAAGAGGGATGTTAACGGTGACCTTGGCGTATTTTTTTAACCGGAGAGTTTTTATGTTGATGGATGGCAGAAAGGGCATACGGCGCGGTAGTAATTTTGGCCCGCGACTGTTACTCTGTTATGTCAGTATCATCTGCGACCTTGTAATGAAAATTTTAGGACTCATTTTTTCGCGATTGCTGTGGGTATTCACCTTTATGCTTCAGGCTTTTTCCGCCCACAAAAAGTATGAAAGCTTGTTTGTGGTTTATATTTTGCAGGGCGGCTAAAACCTGGGTAAGTACAATTAATATATAGGTAAGGCCTGGTAGGAAGACTAGTAGATTTTTAAAGAAAAATTTTTTTTAATACCTCAGCTTGAAAAATTAATGAACCTTCACTAGTCGGCTATCGATCCTAAGTAAAAACGTTAGGTGTAATAATCAGGTCGCCGCGCTGCGCAATGTGACTTTGTCCCCATGCTATCTTCAACAGCCATTTCGAATACCACTCAATATACTACTAGGCCCTTGAGGCATCATCTACGTTGTCTCAAATTACAGAAATACCTCTGATTAGATGTTATAACCTCGTATATCTTCAGGTCTCTGAGTACCGATAACTAGCAACGTGTTCTTGATATAAAAATAATACTGCCATATTTTATTTATATTTCTTTGAACTCGGGTGCTCTTAATAATTCGCTTATGAAAGTTCTCCGAGGTCAGGCAGCTGATCGTGTCTCTAATAATTTTTAAGGCTTTTCATATAAATACCTTTTTTTTGTCTTGTGATCTGCCCGTTGGGCATTTAGCGAGAGTTTTGATGTTTCTGCCACGACTCCAGACATGCGTGGTTTGTGTCCATGACACATCCCACATTCGTAATCTCTTAATCTCGTATTAGGTCTTGTTTTGAATAAAACTGTCAAAATATTGTTCAGATGATTAATGTTCATAATAAAATAGATATTCTGTGACTAATAGCTTAGTAGGAAGCGGCTCTAATACGACACTGAGACTAAAATATATTACTTGCTAACAAATAATATTACTTGCTGCAATTAACAACACAACATGGAAACCGACTAAAAAAAACTTTAAAGAGGTGCTAAAGGTAAAATAGAACATAATTTTAGTATCTACGCCTACACCCACTAGGACCTTCTGAATAAAGCTATGTCCTAGCCTCATTTCATCTAGTACATCTAATCTCATCTAACAGGTGCCTACAGCAGAAATGCTGCATCGCACAATACAAAACTACCTACTCAAAACTCCACAGACAATCTACTTACACCGCACAATTTCTCCATACCTCTATTTAAGCAGTGTAAGTACCTGCCTAAGCAATTCTCCGCATTAACATTGTAACATGAACCGAGCAATATGGTAAAGTTTAATTTGAGTTCGTGCGTAAGCATGGAGCCCCGATTATTATGTCTTGCACGATCTCAGGTCGGGGCTTATCTATGGCTTGATTTTATATTCACGCAGAGTAAAAATACGAAGTGACAGATAATTTAACCCTCGCTGAGACCTCTTTGTATTCTTGGTTTTCCCATGATCAACGTTTTTGTAAGTAAAGTCAAAAGGATAAAATCTATTGACAAGTTAAAATATCTACTTATATTTAGATATTGAAACCTCGACCTGCCTAGTTTTCTGTTGTAATATCCCTAAACAGGGTTCGTGTGTGATACCTACCTTCAATGTAACAACTAAATTATCATGTGAAAGCAATAAATATGTTGAGTATTGAAATACATAATGGAGTAAAACTTTGCTAAGAGTATTATTATGTTTAACTTAGTAGAGGAGATTTTACACATTTTATTTTGTTTGTGAAAGCTTAAAATATGAACTTCATTGTATTAAAGTCCTTGTAAGTAGCTCGGGGGGAAATTGGGGTAAAATTATTGAATTAACTTTTTAGGCCTTATTGAACACATACGCCCTTGTCTTATAAAAAGTTAGATTTGACATTATGTTAAGATTACCTATGATAATCAAGACCTAACAATGTCTAAACTGCAACATTACGAGTATAAGATAGGGTAGACCTTTATTAGTTTAGCAGTGTACTGAAAACTAAAAATAAGAGTGTAACTTGTATTTTTTTCAGTTTACTGACGTACCATGGTTTGTTTGTTTAGCAAAGGTTTTTCGGTATTAGCTCCACAATTCAGGGAAGTGCAGTCCTCATGACAAGTCAGCGGCGAAGCCACAAAGCGATTGATCACGTCACGGCCGCCCTTCATCTGTCTGTAGGGTCCTCGAATTCAGAAGGGTGTCAGACTGTCTTAACAACAAGGTCGGAGTAGGCTTGTGCCACTGCAAACCAAATTCCAATTAATAATGAACTTTACTACTCTAAATCTCAAACCGTAAATCAAAATTCTCTTTACAGACTTATGAAAAGGGTCATTTCAAATCTTCTTGAAAAGCCTAAAAAGAAAAATGCAACTTTATACAGATATCAAACATTCACAAAACATGATTTCTCAATTCATAAGTTTTCATTTCTTTTTTAAAAATACGGTTATTAAATTCAAGAGCTAAAAATATACTAAAGAACGCAATTAGGTACTTAAAGGAAACAATATATTTAATTTAACGATCATTTTGCACAATGATTTCTGAGTAATGAAACATTAATTTCCCAAAAGATCGAGTATCTAATTAAAAAGCCTCATCTTAAATGTCCCACGAGATATACGTTTTAAGAACACCATTATTTGATTGCAAGTATTCTACAAGGTACTCTTCTTTTCACTCGCATACCAGTTCTGAATCAAAGTGTATACCTACTTTCAAAGCGTAGAATCTGGGTTTCTTTATCAAGTGTCTCATTTTTTTTTTAAATTTAAAAAAAACTATTTTTTTCACCGGTTACCGATTATGGGTACTTACTAAACTGTCCTAGTTCATATAGAAACATCGTTCCATTCTTGCCAGACCGAATATTATACTTATCAACAGAGCTTTTTATGACATTAAATGCATTGCAGAGTATAAGCTGCCCGCTTGTCTCTTTCACTCATAATATTTTTACAGTGGAAACTATGACCGATGTGAAACATTTATGAATCTTACCTCTGTTCTATTCAAAAGACTGTATCCGAATAGATCCGGTTATATTTGGAGACCTGTTTCCTCGATAGCCGACAAAGGTGCCAGTTCCAATCGATCATCTAGCCTCTCGCCTTCAATTCCTCTCGTTATGGACGTTCATTTGTTACAGCTGTGATAAAAGTATCATCTAGCTTGAGTCATAGGTTCTGCACTGTTTTTTCAGACTTAGTTACGTGAATTAGAAGTATGTAAAGCTGAGAAGTAAAAGTTTAGTTTAAATTTTTTTGACCGAAACGAAAATATACCTAAGTGTTTAAACTTTTAATGGGATTTATAAAAACATTTTGACTTACTCAGACAGAATTGCAGTGTGTGCTCAGCCGGTATTCAAAAACCAGTCTCATGTCTAACTCGATAATTGTTCCGTTCTGTCACCCTGATCTGTCCCCCTGGGCACAGATGAGAAAAAAGTCCAATGTGTCCCTTTTTTGCATGGATGATAGATGAAACTTTTAATCGCTAATCATAATTTTCCGCTGAAAAAGTAGTTAGGTACAGACAGGAAACCGCTTGCCCTTGAATTAATGCACAACATCACAAATCACCATCTCATAAAAACTGCAGGAAATAATAATCATTCCAACACACGAATCAACAAGAACTACAAATACAAAAAATTGTCGAAGTATAAATTATCTACGGAAGCAGATTTATTTGTAGACATTTGCTTATTGTTTCCTCGATATAGGGCGGAGGTGTCACCGCCAATTGATCACGTCGACATCCTCGCCCTCTTGGTTCTGCGATGTAACGCCGCGCTTCATTTGTTTCAGCTTGGATTATAGCTGTCGAGTTTATGGTGCGGCATTGTTGCAATATGGTTTTGTAATGTGGGTATCCTTTTAACAGATTTTAGATCAAAAAATTTGTAGCATATGTTTTTTGCTGTGAATGCAACTAATCAGCATCAATGCCGACTGAAAAAGTTCACGCCGTATAAAATAGTAATAATACCTGTTTAGTAATATAAGTTAATTGATTGAGTCTTAAACGAAACCCTGGTTTTTGTTTGAGTGTTTTGTACTTCCAGTTAAAATTAAACACAATACCCGAACTAATGAAATAGAATCATTGTAGTTTCCAAAACCATTAACAATAATTCAGCAAGTCACGAAATCATTTCCGATGGGGTTTGCCAACTAACATCTACCGGTTTTTCACTTTATCAGCTTTAATTCGATTTTGGAGTGACTCTTGAATAACTTTGCTCGGCGAAATCCATTATAGGTCGAACTGAAAGGAAGCCTATTTCACTAAATAGTTTTGTAGAAATTACTAAATAGTTTTTTAAGGCCTACCTGAGCTAAAGGTGATTTTCGTTGTCTACGCCAGACACACCGGGAGTGTTATCGTTTATCGTTATGTTGAAAAACTTTTTACTTAGCATGGGCCTTTAAAGTTGGGTCTTGAGCACAAGCTACGAACCAACGAAACCATTCAACACTGAATTTCTTAGACGTATTTCAATTAACAATGCTTTCGCTCTTTTAAGACGAATATAAAAATTTGCTGTTACTCGTAATTTGTTCCGCGTAAATTATACTTTATTATCGTAGGGTGCGGTATTTTCACACGAATAATAATACGAGAAAAATACGAGAAATATTTTTTCAGTTATACAAAATGCACTCATTTTGAAGAGGTTCATAGTGAATCTTTTAAGCTCAAGTACTACAACTCTTTCTGTGTTTAAAGTTAGGCGGGTTCACACAAACGGACAGAGCGGATCGAACGGACTCCATTTGAAATTCTTATTAGCTTTCTCATTGGGAATGTGATTGTATTCGGGAACTAGTCATTTGGAAAATGCTGACATTATTATTTTAACGAGGAAAGCTCACAAAGAAAAATGTTAATTGATGTAAATCTAAAGGTGACTTCGTCTTAAAGTGGGAGATTTTGCAAATGCATACGTTGAACAGACTTTAAAAGCTTTATTTTATGTTTTTAGACGAGATACTTATAATAATATAAAAACCTCAACTTTTATAACAGAATTACTAATACTTAGTTGTTGCCTGGTTTTGTGTAAAAAATATAAAAGAAACTAAAAAGTTTTGAAAATAAAATACAATTACCGTCATGGAAACTTTATAAAGTATTCTTGTTAGAGATAGCTTGTCAGCATGCACAGCCAAGAAACTATTACCATGATATACAGCGACAATGGATGCCAATAAAACGCGGTATCCAAGGTCGGACGATAAGTAGTGTCGCGCGCCCACGATAAGCAATGGCTTTCCTATCGCGTTTTATGGCAAGTCCGATATTACGTGAAATCGTTTTTTGTTCCCTCAGCGAGGATCTCTAGATGGTACGCAGAGGCGAACTGTTTGCTTCTAAGCCTTTCAAATTGAAACTTTTCACCAGACGTTATCTACAAGTGTCAAAACCTAATTGCCAGAACACATAATATCCTTCATTGTTGTTTTAGCATAACTCAAACAAGAACTGCAAGTTTTTGTAAGAAGCCTTTGCCCAGCAGTGAGATACATACGACAAGGTAATTAAATCCAAGCGTGTACAAAAAAAACAATAGTATGGGGCAAAGTTTTGCCCGTTGGAAATACAACCAGTATTTTAGTAAAAGGCTTTTCGTAAAGTGGTTATATTTTATTACTATTCCATTTATTACTGTCATTATTTTTAATGAATTACTTCTTTTTAAACCCTGCAAGTCACTGATCAAACGTAGCTAAAAACAGCCATTAAAACGATGAACGAAGTTGCTAATAAAGATGTGCAATCTCGGTTCGTCTTTCTGTTTAATCTGAAATGTAAAGTCTGGATCACTTTCAAACATTGGTGCGAGGTTATTTCCAGCATCAAGGAATAGACTCAGTAGAACTAGAAAAAACTAAACTATTTACTTCTAAACATCTTTACTTAGAGTAAGGGAAGCAGTGTGATGGTTCATAGAGGACGTCCTCAGTGAAAATGCTTGGTGAGGCAATGCATCGGAAGAAATTGCCGCTTAACATCAGGTAACTGCTTCTTCCATTATTCTCATAAAAAAAACTTCATTTAGATTAGGAAACGTATTACGTCAACAGAAAAGATCTTTGTATCGGATTTTGTAGAGCCTATGATTCATAGAAGACAGTCCAGACACGTTATATTTTTCAATTCACTGCGAATATTGCTTGGCGATATAAAATGATTACTTTCAAGCTTTATGTAGACAGTTGATATCGTAATAATGTCTACTGAATCCATCCCTGTCTCTTATTGAATTCCTGAGAGAGTATTTGAGCTGTAGGTACATCGTTGTGTGCGATTAGGGGAAATGGAAAAAGTTGTCGTTTTATATAAGTAATAGTGTAATTTTTGCTTGGCGCGTGGAAGTCGTTCATACAATATAGCTACTATATCAATAAATATTTTCAAGCATAGCGTTTAAATACATTTTTAGCTATTTCTTGTCGTATTCTACTCCTGGACTTATTAAAATATTCCAACCTTACAAATTACAAAGTATTGCAAAAATGTTTTAACCTTATGAATTTTAATATCAAATTAATACACGAACGGGTAACTTCAAATTATATTTTTAAATGCTAAACTTTTAGCATGTTGGAACGTAGACAACAAAACTTCAGTCAGAAGGTAAAATTATTTTTCAGAAACAACATAGCTATCTAAATCTACAATTATATGGTAGATAATCAAAATTAACAATGAATCTACAACAACGACAGAGGGCTCAATTGTACTAGTTCACAACCTGTAAACGTTCTATTCAGTTCCAACTATTTTTTCAATCTTCAGCTTAGCTGAAACTTCACTGTGCAGCTGATAAATATAAAATAGCCTGAAAACAGAAAAAAAACTACGATTCAGCTGCGTTTCAGCTGACAAGTTTTAAGTAGAATTGAGCCTATAGAAAGCAGACAGAAACGATCCTAAAAAAAAGATATTGGAAAAATTTTGTTTGTTACACGACACGAACAGCGTACTTCAATTAACCATAACAATTCCTTTTTTGACTGTTTCCATTTTAGCGAAAAACAGGCTTTGAAAGAAAATTACTAACGAGCTCCAAGCTATATACAATACTAACTTAAGCTATGCTTATTGTAAGGCTCTACGAAAAGCTATTGTTCAACTTTTACTGTCGCAACTGTATTAAATACTTTGTTTATACTAATGGGTTAGTCTAAAAGGCACGGGGGTTAGCACAAGTTTTAATATCCTAGTTCGGTCACACGCTGAACATGCGTATTTAGCAGTCAAACAAGTACCTAATCAGTAATCAGCGAATAGGGGTAAGTTACAAAGTTAATATTTGTAGCTTGTAACATATGCCATCGTGTTAGAGTTCATAGTTTGATGACAAATAAGCATTGCTACTCTAAAAGATTTTAGTAGAGGCTCAGGCCGGCCTCTGTTGCCATGACCACTAAGTGTGCTTGCAGTCAATAACGACAATACTTAGCAGTCGAGCTGTCCGTGCAGTATACCTTGCAGTATACCAGACTATCCACTGTTTGTCTTCGCCGAATCTTAGAGTTTTTCGGTCACATTGCCAGGAAGGAAGGTGACAACCTTAAGAAACTAGTTGTCACTGGCAAAGTGGAAGGAAAGAGATCGCGAGGACGGAGTCCTATGCGTTGGAGCGATCAGGTTCGCTCAGCACTGGATTCCTCTGTCAGTGACGCTATTCGTTCCACAGAAGACAGATCTCGTTGGAGGAGCATCGTGCAGAAGAAGGTCCTGCATAAAGGTCACGACCCTCATCACTGAGGATATCGACGCAAGGAGGAGGATACCTTGGGCACTACCCTCTCTACTTAAAAACACCTCTCAACCTCTTTCGAAAGTTAATCACCGTTCATAATAGTACCACCTCGTTTTTTTATGTGTTCCGGACCAGTTTTGGAAAAATGAACACTGGCTTTATACTTTTTATAGTTTTAGGATTATAACTAATAATTACAGGGAGAGCCTAAAGCAGTATCTAAGTGTCTAAGTTGAGAAACGTTTCTAAGTAGAGAAGTACAACTTTCACATTGCGAACTCATACGAACAAGTTAATTAAAGCTTGGACTAAAACTGAAACGTCCACCAAAAGGCGACTTCAGTAAGTTAATTACTTAATTAAAGTAAGCAATATATTACTAACTGGACACGGAATCCTAGTTTTCAAAACAGTAGAATATCCGAAGCAATTTATGTTTTCGTACAGTTAATTCAGTTTTCAATTTTAGGTTCCATCCCTAAATTGGACCTAAGCGAATAAAGGTCCCTGCGCCCTTGGGCCTTTTAACAATAATAATTGGATAGGCCTTTTGTTTATACATAGGAAAAGATAAGTAATTTTTTTGTCAAAATAATAAGTAGTATAGAATAATATTCTCTTCTGATGAAACTCTACTTTAGTAATTACCGACTAAAAAGAGTGGTTTAATAAGTTTGAGGTTGTCTATCCGTCTATCTGGATGTTTTGCATGTCTTTGTTTAATTCTAACATGAATTTTCTACAAGAAACTAATAAAATTGTTTTTTACGCCTTTTTCAGTGTAATAACTCATTCATTGTTTTATTACCTACCTAGATGTAAGTTTGTTAAATTTAAGGAAAATAAATAAACTAAATAAATAAATAAATAAACTAAATAAAACTGTCAAATCAGTACAATATGCAATGCAACATAGTGAGCAGCGCCCCTAGCGGGAAGTTTACATAACTCAGTCATCTCTATATAAAAATATAGTTTACATGAACTTTTAGTGTACGTAGAACCAACGTACACACTAGAGGGTCAGAGGTTATAGTAAAAATAACCATTTTTTGAGCAGACAGGTACCTACGAGTAATATAATTTAAAAGCATTATTCAGACCTGGCTTCAATTTAATATTAATAGAGGCTGACGTACTGCTGGATAAATAATTAACCCTGGTTTCGTGTAGGCGTCGTGAGATCAAAGAACGTAGGTATTCAACTCTATAATAACTCGGGAAAAGCAAATAGGACGTAGACACTCAAACATAGTACCTTAATCTAGTTCTAGACAAAAACAACTCTTAGGAATTAATTACAGTTTAGCTTATATTGTTCTAGTCTACAGAACATTACCTTAAGTTCTATTGACAAATTAACAAAGACCAAGAATTTCATGTATTCTCGGTAATAGTTACGTAACAGTAAAATCGGTAGGTAGCTCTAGCGTGGCGTAACCCATTTTGTTTTTTTTATGATAGACTAGCAGTTACCCGCGACTTCGTACGCGTCTACAGTTTCCGTGTACATTATATTATCTGTGCGTGTACCGAGCGGATACTTCTTTGAGAAACTTGACATTACACCTCATTACACCGAACTCGTACCTACTGGAATGTCAAACGCTAGTCGTTAGACCAAAGAGGTAGACTACGCCCTGTCAAACTGACGTGACATGACATGACAATGAAATCCTCTTGCTAATTGGCGCTGCTAATCCTTTTTGTTCATTTTATCCTGTAGATCCTGTTAATTATTCGGGATAAAAAGTAGCCTATATGTCAATCCAGGTTACGAACTATATATATGCCAAGTTTCATCCAAGTTGGTTCAGTGGTTTTGACGTGATTGAAACACAAACATCCAAACATCTAAACATCTAAACTTTCGCATTTATAATATTAGTAGGATAGGATAGGATTAGTAGGATAGGATAGGATAGGATAGGAAGTAGGATAGCTAAGTGTTAGGCGTTGTGCTCCGGAGGGCAGGCTTAGTGGTCAGTTCCAATTCAAAGGTATGGACTAGTAGTAGAGCTTCTTGTAAAAGAGCTCGTCCAGGGAACTACTACCACCGTATATTTCTGTTGCCAACCAGTGATAATAATAATAATAAAATAATAAATATTCATGGACTTTACACACAACGCCCTCTAGTCCCAAACTAAGCAAAGCTACGAAGCTAAGCTATGGGAACTAGATGGCTGATAGAATACTTATATACTTTTTTTTTTGTAAATACATACTTATTATACATAGTAACACCCAGACATAGAACAAACATCAATGTTTTCCACGCACAAATGTTGCTCGCAAAAAAAAAAGTGATGCTCGCATTGCTGTATTCCGATGCCGGTGTAATTATGAAACTTAACACTTTTATGTCTGAGAGTGATGAGCGCAGTGAAATACATCACAGCATACGTCTTCAGTGGACGTTCTCAATGAGGCAATGCATCGTTATAGGCAGTGGTTATCACTTACCATCAGGTAGGCCATCGGCTTGTGAAATAATTTAGTTGCATAAAAAAACTTTTAAAATATCCCACTACTATTATAAACGTCAAAGTTAAGATGTTTGTGTTTCAATCACGCTGCAATTACTGGTCCGATTTGGATGAAACTTGGAATATATTATATTTCGTAACCTGGATTAACATATAGTCAACTTTTACTGCTTTTTTTGTTTGTTTTTCGTGAAGAAAGTCATGGGTAACTCCTAGTTATATATATTTGTCAGCCAGTCATATTTAGCAGATATAAAAAATCAAATTCAAATTCAAATTGTTTATTTAACATAGACATTACCATTACAGAGGTCCAAGGCGATAACGCTATTACATATTTAAATCTAGAAAACTGTACATCAGTATTAACCTACCAACTATATATTTGACAATACAACTAAAGTGATCGAAAAAATATCAACTTAGGTAAATACACAAACGTGATGAGAAAAACGACATTATAAATGGGCTTTAATGTCACAGATACTATCGGCAAAATATCAGATATTACAAGTTTCTTGTTTATGAAGCGAAGGCGTGGAAAAGCTATTATTTTTCAATCTCTACTAGAAAATCACTACCACCACTAACACCCTCTTTATGCTCTTACATTTTAGCTTAAATTCTTCTTATAATATTTTCACCTTTTATTTTGTAAAGCTCAGTACAGATTTGATAGTTTTTGAAAACTTTATTTCGTTTCGATTTCTTTCATACATTTACTTGCAGCGCCCCTAGCGGAAACTTTCAGGAACTAAGAAATGTAAGGAAAAATAGCAAACAAAACAGTTTTCCAAAATTGTCAAATCTTGTACTAGATAAGGAAACCAAAAGCTTCAGAAAATATTCATGTTTATTTCTTCAAACAAAGGTGTTTTTTCGCATCGTTAGTATTACAGCACTAACTCGACGCTTTATTGATCATCAAAACATAATGTTATACACAGTATCATAATACCACGTGATGTCCGTGTATAAAGTTAAAACCGTGTCCCGTTACGCACTCCGTTAAAGGTTTACGTTCTGCCGTGACGTCATATCCCCCCCTCGCCCACTTCCGCTGTACTCAGCACCTTCATTACAAATTCAGAGGCTGTTTAGCCATTATCACATAACACCTGTTGTCGGTCGCACTTATGTTCGTTATGCTTAGACTGGCGACGAAAAGGGCACCACTTAACTAGGCTCCAACAAGACAGAACGCGAACCGGTTTGCATTTCAGTGTACCTAAGTAATAACATTGCTTACACGTGGCAAAGCGAGGATTCTTGATTCGCATGCAAATATGAATATAACCCGTTGATTACACATTGTATTTCTAAATTAACTGCAATGTGCACCGCGAGGAGGAATTAATCGTTGCTGAGATAAATGTTAATATAGATCATTTTTACTAAATTACTAATGTAGTGTCAAGGAAATATATATTTTAATATGATACTACTGGTTGAGCCAAGTAGTTAAGTCGGGAGGACAGAAGTATATTTTAGTGAAACATGGCTATATAAGATCCTACTTTATTACAAAAAACCTGCATTGAAGTTTTCAGATATCCAAAAACATTTCAAACCACACATTAGAGCTTTAAATGTATAACATTCAACTATTTTTAGTCAGGGGTTAATAAAAAGTAAGATCAAAAACGAAAACTCGACTGAAAAATCACGCTCTGAAAATTATGAAACAAGAAAATATTCTCAACAGAAATTGTTACGTACATGTGATGTTCAGAAGATAACCGTGGTCATACATACTCGTACATACCGGTCGAAATCATAACCCTCCTTTTTACTTAGTTGTAGTCGGGTAAAAAAGAGGCTCAGATTTCTTTATTTTTCTGTATGACGAAAAGAAAACTCTGGTACTTCATTACGTAATATACATTTCCTGTGCAAAATTTTTATTCAATGGTTTGCGTTTCATGTTTCATTCAAATTAAATTCAATAAAAATTTGTATTGCCGCGTAGCACTCCCACTGTACGAGTATAATACTTATTCGTTCTCAGCGCATGCGTTCTTAACTTGCTATTCCACGAGTAAGCAGGAATGGGTGATTTTGTTGCCTACAATAGCTACCCACAGACTTAATAAGGCACTTTACTGTAGAAAAACTCCACGTAAATGGGAAAATTAAGCACATACCTGGTTGTAATGCGCCCGAGCTGGAATCCAGCCTTGAAACTCTAACCTTTATTTCTTACGATGTAAAGCTCAATTTTGGCTGCAGTTATGTAATGTGGTTGCAGCTTAGGTGTGCATAATAACCAGTTGGAATATGGATTCAAAGTTAATTGAGTGAAATCAAGGTGAACAGGTATACGAGTATTACTAGAGAGATAACACGCTATTGAGCGTAAACTATCGTTACGAATAGACTCGCTAGAGTCTGTAAAACACCATTGTAAATAGCTAAGTAGTTTTTTTTTGGATATTATACGCTGTAGATAGAAGAAATAGGTAGGTTATTGTGTAAGTGGAGTGCCGATGTTAATATTCATGTTTCATGTTGCTGTTTACGATTTTTCTGTTATTGACAGCCCTTAGTTTTTCACTAATATATTTTTGGTGGAGGTTTTGCTGACTACCCGCTTTATACATTCAGAATCTTGTTTCTCAATATACAAATATGTTGTATGTTTAATATGTTGTTGTTTGTTTTATGGTACGGTCACCATATAGTATTTTGAAAAACAATATTCGTTAGAGTAAAACTTTTTATCTACATAAAATCCCGTTTCTCTTGTATCAGCATTGCGCAATAAAAACATAGAAAGGGTGTAACGATCTTGAAATATTGAAAAATAAAAAACCAACCAAGTGCGAAGGGTAGCATCGACTCTCATTAGATGATATTGTTAGCGCGACTACAAATGAGCTTGCACCGGCACTCGGCAGACGGGAAACTAACAAGCTAACATTTCTCAAATAAACGGGTAGTGTTGTGTAAGGTATCATTAGGTGACCGTGATGCAACATGAGCTGACCCGTACCTATCTCATACAGATGGAAAAATTATCCACTGAGGTCAGTATTCGCATTTACTACTCAAGCACTGGGGGCTTATTCTCACTTCGACAGAGATTTTACTCTAGGGATGACGTCAAAATGACGTTGAAAACTCCTGTCACTAGTGGGGGAAACCAGTTTTTGACCGAGATTTGACGTCATCCTTATTAGAGTAAAATCTCTGCCATACCCAGAATCCCCCCCCCCCCTGATCTGGACTCAAGCATATATTTTTGTATGAGAATCACTACTCAAATCTATTTTTGAGAAACGATTTCTTATCAGAATATGAGCCTAGGTTCAAAATTGCTAAGTAGTAGTAAGAGAGACTTAGTAGCTGAATCCCGACTTTTTAGAAATCTTCATATTATTTGATCGCATTATCACCTTCAAAATAGAATGGACCAACTTTATTATAAGAACAGTGGCAGAACAAAGAGATCCTGTATCTGTTTATAACATTGCATATCCTTACAGAGCACGTCCGGTGAGGACTAATTAAACCTTGCACATTCAACGGTGATTTATATGTCAAATCTAGAGTACTCTTTCCTATGTGCCCTGTTTCATGATTGCTTAATGACCGCAAGCAACCCAATTTCATGCGCTTTCAACGGTCATTCATTTAAATTGGAATACATCAGTTTGATCATGACTGATAGACAGCCGAAATAGATGCAACGACGGTAGGTAGTATTCTGTGGTAGTACTTCCCCGGACAAACCCAGATAGAGCTCTATAGTGTTTGTGGAATTCAGAGATAACCTTTACCGCTATTTAGTATTGACCTCTTAGCCTTATCAGTCATGAGTTCCAACGATAAGTAGGTGTTTACATAATTGTAACTGATCAGATTATACATAGTTCAATAATTTCTCAATAAACATAGGGGTAGTCTCACATTGAACAAACAAAATGCAAAGCCTAGGCTTGAAATCCCGCTAAAGGGCTAATAATATTGCAAATGACTTGGCTGGAGTAGACTCAATCACAGGATACCTAGAAATCGCAAAAAAATCTTAGATTTTTTTTACACAACATTATGAAAGGGATGGCTTTCATGAACTTCCCAGCCTGATAACTACGATGATGTTCGAGCTCATTACTACTTAGGTACTCACTTTTAAGGTTTTTGGATATTTTCGTTGATCTAGACTAGTAAAAAACAAAAAGAACCGAAAATATTTACCAATACTTAACAGAACATCTCCGTTTGGTTTTGATTCGTCGATTAGGATTGGGGTTAGTTGATAAAACGTAGGTATGGATCGAATTTCAACGTTACGAGGAAAAAACGCGTGGGTAAACTGTTTCTCTAAAATTTTTGTGTGATATAGCGACATCAAACAGGGCGTAAAATTAACACTCTTGGGGGCCTAGCCCGTGACAATCTACAATAAAAAAAATGAAAGGGGCTTAAAAATGACAGTTTTTTTTTTACAAAATTTATAGGCTATAGCGTTTGACCGCATAGTCACCTGATAATAAGAGACAAAAGGGAAAATCCACCATTTTGTCTTCAAAACAAATGACTTGACGTGTGACTCGACTTAACTAAACTTATTTCAAATAATCCACTTGACACTGGCAAAATTGTCTGTCGAAATGACGGACAGAAGCCATTTAGAAGAGAAGCAGAAAGTAAAAGAAAAAAAATACAGACACCACTTCCCATGGAGATACGAAACATAAACATGGAGAGGCCCCATTCTACTATACAAATTAAATCGACACATAAGCCGTCAAATATTATTTTGTTTCTTTTTAACCAAACAAATACTGAATGTGTTGAAAGAGATAGACAATATTTAGTCCCTTCGAATTTTTTTGTGACATAATGATTTTATGTTTGCGTGACCAGCGCCGCCATGTTTTGTTCCGTTTTTGGGGTAGATTTGCTGTCAATACAATTACGAAGGCAGCCATATTTGGTTCCGTAGTATATACGCTTTTTTTGTTGGTAGGTATCCATTGGTTTTCTGGATCAGAGCCACTTCCATACATTTTGACGTCTTCCATTCGAAAGCTGAAGGTAGGTACATGCTTTGTTACCCTAATTCGATTATTAAGTCTGAAAATTCTATTATGTTTTCGCCACGTAGGTATATGATCAATAATCTCCAACATGAGATTTAAACATGACTCAATGAGTGATTCACCTTATATTGCAATTTATAAACATTTTATAAACATAGCAAACATTTCGAGGAGTTCCCCGTTGCCTACCTAAAGTATTCATGTCTGGTATAAAATGGAAGAAATCAACTTCAGAAACTTCAGATACTTTAGAAGCTTAGTCTTGAAGAATTTTCTGAAGATGAAGGCCGTCTTTTTTGTGTTTGCTGTTCTTTTGGCGCTGGTGGCATATTCTTCTGGTGAAGTTTATGAAGGTAAATTATAAGTCTTGTTTTTTCATAATCTTATGGAGAGATCAGCTGTGTTACAAGAAAAGAAAATACAGGCTCTGTGAGACATCGTTCTGTGACGCAAAAACGGAAAGATGCTACCTCAGGCTCATTTCTTTGTAACCGGCACTCGTAGTCTTCAAACTGGTATACAGCAATGCGAGCACCACTGCTTGTCGACAGGAATAAGTACAGTGGCAGTACTTCCCTGGACGAGCTTCTTCAGTAGCCGACTTTACTCCCCGCACTATTGTTGTTTGCAATATTTCAGAAAACTTAGAAGCTGAACCGATCCTTCAGCGCTTCCGGCGAGAGACATGTGGCAACAAGGATGAATCTCTGGCTTGTGACAGGTGGTGCCGTTCAATCGGCTTGCCTGGTGGCGCTTGCTTGAGGAACAAATGCGACTGTGATAGATTTTAAGGATTCCCATTCTCATTTACTGTTCAATCACTGATCCAGACTGAAGCATAGATTTTTTAATGTAAATCTCTTCTCAAATATATGAATTCCTAAACAATTTCTTTATCAAAATACAAGCCTTAGTTTGAATAAGAATAAAATATATTTATTTTTAACCAAGACGATAGGTAGGTACATAAAAAAACACACAAACAATGAAATAGCAAAAGAAAAACAGATATAAGTACATAATAAGATTGCAATCTTATATGTACTTATTTAAAGTTTCCCTTCACTTTTAAACTGAATACTTATTTCCACAACCAATCAGTTAGCAGTCAGTCAGAAATAGATCACTTTTTGAGAATTTCAAAATTGTTTATTTTATACTCTAATTGTAAAATTTATCATCATGAATCATAGATAGAAAAGAAAATGAATAAATATAACGTTTCAGTCACATGGATAAAATAGTGTAACCAAAAACACAAAGTTTACAAAAGCTTGTAAAGGCATAAAGGCAATTATTTGAGTCTCAAATCAACGTACCAAAGCCTATTTCATATTATGTATACGCGTCAGTGACACTATTATGTCTGTGAAATAACTAGTGTTACTAGTAAGTAAATGGAGCATAAAATCCCCCAGCGCCTGATCCGAAGTTTCAAATAAAATAAGCGAGCCGTGAAACAAAGCTGGAAACAATATTTCAGCGTTAGCTTTTAAAACTATAGATATAGCAACACGTTTTTAATACCAAGCTCGATTCGCAACGAGAATATAATTTGGAGATATGTATTTTTAATTTCGAAAAAAAAAAATTATTTACATAGGTAAGTACTGAAATTTTATACGTAATCCCATCGCTGATATATACTAAAATTAACTGTTTTCTCCTAGTGTTTGGTGAAATAAATTAATATATAGAAAAATAAAATCCTGCTTCTGGTATTTTGATAACTTTTGTGTTGTATGCGAAATGCGTCAGGTAGGCGGAGCCCTCGCCAATATTGCCAGAAAATGCCATATACTCTGGTATGGCATTTTCAGCGATATTAAAGGCATGAAAGCGTGCAAAGGTAAACTATAGCATACCGACCACACGACCGGCGGACTAAATAGGTAGGTAAGTACCTACGTCAGTACACGCTGCAAACCAAAGACAAAACGTCTTGTCGAACAGTTAGTGATGTGAAACTTCTCAGTAAAACTTTTTTAGTTACGATATGCTTCTTTTTATTTGCTGTTTTCGTTACTTGCTTATTTAATGAGAATCATCCTAAGTAGTTAATAATATTATTAAGTACACTACATAATTACTTTATATTCTTATTTATTAAAAAAGCACAGTTTATTCTCTAGGTATATGCGTATAAAGCAATGTTTAATAGGTAGGTACTAAACAATGCTATAATAGATAGGTAAACATAATTTTATGCATGCATGTTTGCTTTTGAAGGCCGCTCGGCCAATTTAATTAATTAATTAAATTGTTTTAACGGCTGGTTTGCGAACCTATTAATAAAAAAACGTAAGAAAAGACTGTCGTGTCAATTGATGTGAGTTTCGTTACAACGAAAACAGCATATGACGAGGAAGCATTCATCATATGCTGTTTTCGTTATAACAGAAAATTTATTTTCACGTCACTAAGTACGCGACAAAACAGTTTTGTCGATAGATGTGCGTTGGCCCTAAATCAAACAAAACACTATCTACACCTATATAAGTGATTGTGTTCTTTTTTCACAGGACTGGGAAACTTTATTTTCATATTTTTAGTCTTCACTATAAAAAAGTTTCAGTTAGGTACTACTATTATTATGTCCTAGTTGGCTTTGGTACTGCAACAGAATTAGCAACTGAATTCTGGGAGCAATTTTTACGAACTCCAAGAATAACCAATTTAAAATCCCTTTGACAGAAATATACAATTCATTTACACGTAGATGGGTGTTCAAGCACTCTAGCTATAATTTTACGGCTTCATGAAAAGCTAAATTTCAGGAGAAACTTGATGAGGTAATGGTTGGGGGTAACTTTTTACCCTTTTAGATTCCCTCAGAGCACCTGTGCAGCTTAAATTATGAAAATATTCTTTCATTTAAACTCTCATAACCTTTTCTCGACGAAGGTACCCGTGTGTTGCTATTTTCATTTTTAGGTAAACTATTTTAAATATTTGAGCTATTTTTAGAGACACCTTTATTATGATACTCTGTCTGTCATACTGGTGACTTTATTTTTTTAGATATTTATAAATGTATTTTTTCCACCAATTACTTATTTATAACGAACTAGAAAAAAAGACTGGCACCATTTTGCTTATTATACTGAAACCCTTATAACATAAAGCCTTTGAATTCAATTTAGCAGACAGAGTAGAGTAGGAACATGAGTAATTGATGTAATTTCTATAGCAAAGAATGAGGATTATAAAGAAACTTTCATAGATTATGTTTAATTTACACAGCCTTCAACTGAAAACATCTGCCCAAGTATCCGATATCTGAACTCCAGCCCAATATTTGCCTTCCCGCGAATGCACTAGTTCACAAGTGCAGGCAGTTGGTTCATGAGTTGCTGCAACTTGGACAGTTTTCAATTACTCGGAACTTAGTTATGGCCGGCTTAAATGCACCGCATGTCAAGTCTGTCGGCGGGTATTCTAGAAGTTTCATAATCTTTGTTTCTATTCTATTATGTGCTGCAATTATACTGGCTTACAACTTTGTCGTGCCGTGACAGGGATAGTTATATCGAGAAAAAATGCTGCAGTTTCGTGTTGTTTCTACTCTACAGTAATATTTTGATTACTTTACATGCGAACATAAAACTGTTTCAAATATAGAACCAACTAAAAAAATATTATGACTTGTAAAAATTCAGGGTTTTGAATGAATGAAACGTATTAATTTAAACTTGTATTTAATTACGTATAAAAATAAGCAATAACAACTAAACAATGGTTTAATGCTACTTATTTAATCAGTACCCTAATAAAATGGTTGAGCAAATCACAGTTCTGAAACTATCATTGGTAACATAGCAAACGATATACGATCTGTATACATTTATCATTGAATTCAGTGATATAATGCCCAATTACTATCCCAAAACAATTTTAAATATTTTTAATTTGCTTACATTCTAAATATCGATTTCCTAGATATTATCAATATTTCTTCCAAACACATACACAGACTTTTTCATTCAACAAGATTCATAATAATTAAAAAACAAACATACAATATGTACATATTACACCTAAAATAAAAAAAAACTAATTTGATCTATGCTAGGAGTCTAATTTAGATTGACTAGTATTTCTTGATGATTCTACTGATTCAGCCGCTCTTCTTACGTTGTCGCTTATTGGTGGTGCAGCTGAAAACAAGATAAAAACAGTAAAAAAAGAGTTTGACATTACAGGCAAAAGTTAAATGCTCGCTTTGTAGAGCGTAAAAGACGCTTTGCTCATGGAAAAGTTTGAAGCAGCATGAACAAGGACACCATTTAGGCCGGATAATACTGTTATTTATCCTGTGGCTGAACGTTGGTTGGAGCCATTGACAGAAAGGAAGTGAATTTAGAGAGAGGTGCCCAGTGTTGGCGGAAACTCGCAATAGACGTTGTTCGTTGACCTCACCAGCACAGGGTCAGTGAATGTGTACCTAGTTATGATTGTCAAAAAGAGATCGTTTCCGCGGTCGCGAAGGTTATTTTATCGTCACCAAAAAAATTATTTTGGTTAATCAAATACCTCTGTTGATTCTCAACTCTTTAGATATTTAAATTTTGTGTTGGACTCTATGTTTTTGCTCCAATCCAACTGGCTACTTATGGTATTTCTATTGTTTGTTTAAAAAATTAGTTAATTTGCCCTGCACAATACGCATATGGCCTATGAGTACTGCAATAACCAATAATTACCATGCAATACACTGCTCTATGACTTTCAACCCCGCGCAAGCTTGTCTAACATAAAATTGCCTGCCCTACTTCTTGTAATACTTAAATACTACTAATAAAATGATTTCTCACTAATAGCTTTAGGAGTTCATTGAAAAGTTTTACACGAAACGTATTCCCCAAATTATTATGCGGCGTAAACTTCTTATTAAGTAATTTTAATTTCACTTACCGAACTTTCTTAGAAGGATCTTTTCTATTCCGTGTAATGGAGACTCGAAGGACACACATAGAATAATGGCAAGGAAGAACGTGAGCAGTAAGTGGGATATAGCTGTTGCCGTCTGTAAAAAAAAACAATTTTTACACACACTTAAACACTCTGTACATAATAGTTTAAAGTGAGGACTTATTAGTGCTCTGTTAACAGTTGGCTACAAACAGAGAAAAGGGTGTAAAGTAGTTACACCCTTTACTGATACTGGATGTCTCAGAACTAGTACATACTATCGCGTGGGAAGGCTATTTAATTCGATGGTCAGAGTAACCCCGTTCAGACTAATCATAGTTCCAGGACACTCTGTAGAGCCACATAAACCACGGCTCTAGATTTTTCTGAAATTATTATTTTCCATCAGTCTACTTTCTGGTTTTGAAATGCATCACTTTGAATTTCTGAGATCATTATAACGCTTGGACGTACGCTACGAATGAAATTTTAATATTAAGTAAGTCAAAGTTTTCTTTCCATTTCCTTCGAGACTTAATCATGGAATTTCGTTAAAGTTTTCAGGAAATTGAACAATCTTTTTATCAAGAACAAAACTGAACAGTGTAAAAAGACGACATTCTGTAAAATTGGATCTATTATGAATATGAAAGTTTCAATAATATCAAAGACAAATGTTGCGAAAATACGCTCTACCGTTGTCTCTACAAATATGAATCTAGATATTTTTACCGCATTTCATCTAATTCTAGTATGTCACCCGTTGACGGCTGTCGGTCGGTTTGTTATACACTGAGTTTTGACTTCACAATAATACTTTAGGCTCCTTATTACTTAGACTAGACCAAATATAAGAGCAGTACCTATTAGAAGTCTATATTGGACTGGAAATTGGTTCTAGTTTTTGGTCGTCTAGACATAATAATTTCAGAAAATTAAATCTCATTTATTACAATTAATTGTTTATTCTCATTATCCTTGTCATCATTAGAGAGGAGAAGTATCTATGAAATGTTTTACTGAACCTTTTATTTAATCCAAATATAACTCTTACTTCAAGTATCGTATATTTCAGATTTTTCAGCATGGTCACAGATCAAATTTACATACCACAGTAAACAATGTAATGTGCACTGGATGCCTTAGTTGACCCACGTAGTACAACTCAACGATCCCATTGACTAAGTATGCACAGAACGTCAATCTTGACACAGGCACCAGGAATTTCCAAGTCAGTAGTTTGCCTAGGAAGCCTGGAATAAATTGTCATCATGATACATGATTTAATTGTTAATTTATGCTACCAAAGCTAGTTTATTTATCAGAGTATCTGTATCATCATCATCATCAACCTATATCAGTCCACTGCTGGGCGTAGGTCTCTTCCAAGACGCGCCACTGAGCCCGTTCTTCGGCTCTTCTCATCCCGAGTTCGCCAACTACATTTCACAGATCGTCGCCCCATCTTGTCGGAGATCGTCTTACATTACGCTTGCCTAAACGCAGTCTCCACTCAAGTACTTGTTTGCTCCAACGATTGTATCTTCTTCTTCTTCTTCTTACGTGTCAATGGTGACAACCATAACCTGTTCTAGACGAAGTTCGAAAAGAACTTCGCCACTTTTACCCCCTCGTCTGTGGCATCCATAATATCATCCCTTGTGCAGGTAACGATTGTATACTACCTACCTAGTAATACCTACGTAAATATTACACTCGAATTCATAAACGATTTATTGAGGCAAACTCAGGCGTTGCGCTGGTGAATATTGGTAAAAATTGGTTTGTTTGACTATTCAGCCTCGGTTAATAAATTCGAGGATTAGTCCTCCATGGTTAGTTTTATGATCAAAATATAGATACCTCCACTTCCCGTAGCGCAAGCTATAATCAGCCAGCCATTGCATATCCCCCAAGCCACTTTATGCAGTGAGATGTAGGCAGCTGCCTCAATATTATTGTATTGGTACCAATCCTGGTAGAACAGAGACACTGAGAACGTAACCACTGTGCCCAGAATGATACTAATAATCCAACATGTCGTTTTTAGGAGTCTTGATAACTTGTAACTGTAAAGGAAAAATCATTGAGTAAAATATTAAAAGATGGTGGTGCTCAATGACCATGAGGCAGTCCTAGACAGACATAATAAAGAGGCTGTCTAGGTATACTTAGCAGTAGGTGCATAGATAAAGGTAAGCTGAATAGATACTAAAATAAATAGAAAATGTACCTATATGTATTTTCCTCACCCTGTATCGGCGTAGTTCTTGTAAAATGTCAACTTTCCAATAGCTTAAGGGGATAGTCTATCTGTGCAAAACAGAAGAGTCGAGTTGTCATGACATGCGCGGAAAGCAATTCGTAAATTTTATCGAATACTAAACTAAACTGAAAAATGCTTTACTGCGATCTTTATATTTATTTATTTAGTTAGTTACACCAATTCACAATTGTTATTTAGGAGAAAAATATTACTTATAACATTCTACAGTGTTATATACCATTACAGGCATAAACAGATTTGATGTAGGTAAAATATGTCTTAAAAAATTTAGTACTTATTTTTTAAGGAAAAAAAAAGCAACAACTAAGTGTGTGATTGGATTCCAATATACGAGTAATAAGTGCTCATGATAACATTCATGATAACAAAATTAAAGGAACGCTATTGTTTGTGTCAAATAGTCAGTTAATTGGATAAAATCTGCCAAGATTGGTTTTAAATCATACAGGAATGAAAGTATTTATTGGTTTTTTGTTACTTTTGAATAATCAACTTTTTGAAAATATGTGTGGCATATTTTTACCCTTTTAACATTTTTTGTATCATTACATTTATATCATACATTAATTATAATATCTAATGCAGGGTGATGAGGATCTAACTTACTGAGGGGTAGTTTATTTTCACACTCCGTTACACCACTAAAATTGCTTATCACTAAATCTACAGTTCTTTGAACAGTATTTTATAAACTACATAATATTTACTATTATTAGGGTTTGAATTTTTGTGTCCTTCACTAGAGGTAGACCGGTCAAAATTAAAATCTGCAACAAATTATAGTCTCTACTTATATCACTTGACTGTGTCACTTTATCTACTGATATTATCCATGACGAGAAACAAAGTCTGTATAGTCACTGGGGTTTGTTTGTATACTGCACATATCTAAATATTCTTGGCAGAGTATTATTGAGTTTTAGTGAGATCTATACTTCTTCATTTTTACTTCGCAGAGCCTGGTTTCATATCAGTATGGAGTTCATATCAGCCAGTGCCTCATAGTTTTTGACTTGCTTTGCAGGAGATTGGTCATCTCTGCGGATGAATATGCGACCATTCCTAGTCCACACATATTTTTGCGACGAGAAGACTTGAAGGAGTTTCCCAAACGCAGCCCAGCCCAGCTGGATTCTCCGGTTTAGCTCTTTCTCAAAGTTGTGTCTACCCAAACGCAGGGTCTGCCCGAGGTAGACATACTCCTGCACAACTTCGAGAGGCATTCCGGCGACAGTGATTGGCTCTGGGGTTATACGATCATTGATCATAATTTTCGACATAGCTCAGAGGATTAGCAGGCTGAAGTGGCAGTGGGCCGGCCATGTTTGCCGTAGAACCGACAATCGTTGGAGCAAACTAATACTCGAGTGGAGACCACGTTTAGGCAAGCGTAGTGTAGGACGCCCTCCGGCGAGATGGGGCGACGATCTGCGAAATGTAGCTGGCAGACACTGGATGAGAAGAGCCGAAGACCGAGCTCAATGGCGCGTCTTGGGAGAGACCTACGTCCAGCAGTGGACGAGTATAGGTTGATGATGATGATGATGATGGTTGTTAGACTCATCCATCGTTCTGACTCTGGAGCATGAAAGTATATCCGCATTATCAATAGGGAGTTATATGACTGTGTCTAGTTGTTTAATTGTGTTCAGTAGATTTTCGGTCTCGTTTTCTGACACTCCATTTATCTCCAAATTGTATCAAATTTAAATTTATTTATCAAATTGTATCTTCAAATTATATCCCGTCTTGTGAATCCAAAGTAGCTGGGCGTAGACATAAGTACATTAAGTGGGTATGTTTGTTAATATTTAGGTCATAGTAAATTCTACGGAAACTCTCAAATCGATAAATAGTAGATAAGCTTAAAAACTAAAACCTTAGGTACTACTGAAAAATAACTCTCTAAATAATATGAAAAAGGATAGGGAGGGTACTGCTCCAAACTCATCTTTAACATTAACATATTGCGGAGAGTTTAACACAAATTGTGAGAGACAGATACAGATCATTGATACAGAATTGGATGTAAGTAGGTAATTTCAGAAGAAATAAGTATTCCAAAATATACGTGCAATAAAAACCAGCAGTATTTATTTTAGTTTTTTTGCATAAATATTGTTAACTGGCAGTTACCCGCGACTCCGTAAGCGGGTACAGTTTCCATGTACATTGTATTATCTGTGTTGTATTATTATATGTGCGTGTACCGCGCGGATACTTTGTGAAACTTGACATTACACCGAACCCGTACTTTAATGTCAAACGCTAGTCGTTAGACCAAAGAGGTAGTATTACGCCCGGTCAAACTGACGTGACATGACATGACAATGAAATCCTCTTGCCAATTGGCGCTGCTAATCTTGTTCGTTCATTTTATCCTGTAGATCCTGATAATTATTCGGGATAAAAAGTAGCCTATGTGCCTACTGGATTGGTTTGAGTTTTAGGAAACTTGGCATATATGCCAAATTTCATCCACGTTGGTTCAGTAGTTTAGACGTGATTGAAACACCTAAACATCTAAACTTTCGCATTTATAATATTAGTAGGATAGGATAGGATGTGGTTCTTTGCGTTCTGGCAAGATAAAATGGTAAATTTTGTCTTGCCAGAAGGCAATGTCTCTCTCTATGTATTCTACTTTCATCAAATGTTCCTCTCCGGTCCATATAGCAAATAAGCACATATCCATTTCCGTAATGTTTAATTGCCCCTGAATTTGAAAAAAGTTGTGTTAGATCCTTCTTTAGAATAAATAAGGTTGTTCACAAAAAAGTTTTTACAAAAGCAATAAAATAGGTTGAATTAAATGCAATACAAGTATGAGCAGTAGCAAGATAATAATTAGGTACTTACTTATCCTAATTTAATTGGAATTAGGATAGTAAAATCTATTTTCCGTGTAAACAAATAACAGCTACTGACTGATTGGCGGAGTTGACTTAAAAGAAATAAAAACTAAGTTTACATTGGTATGGTTATTGTTGGATATTGTCATGTATACAAGAGAAAAAAGTAAAGCCACTTTCAATGCGTATTAATTGGCAAACCAGGAGTTCTACTCGATAAAATTTTATTGTGACTGTTCGTAAATGTCAAATGAGCTTATTACGCGGTCTGCTTACGCGTTACGCGCAGCCGCGAGAAAAACTGCCATGTTGCTACGTAGTGTACCTAAATGATACAATAGAACCATGATTTGTAGACTTTTGTCGAGTAGACGTTTGCGTGTTCTTCATTTAAAAATCCTGAGAAATTTGGCGTGGGCCTGACGTCCGAACGTTTCGGCCGCCTAGAGGCCACTGAAGAATTTTCTTGCGATATTTGGTTAAAAACTAGTCTCAGCAATTATTAAATATTAAAAAAAATAAGACTATTTAAGTAAAGATTTTACACTTTTTATATACTTAAATATTTGGCCTATACGTAAGTTTAGTTGTTTTGTAGATAAAACAAGGGAATATTGTGGAATAGACCATTTAAAATCCAAAATTTCGAAGATCTTCTGCCACCTGGATTAAGGAAATGAAAACAAAATCGCAAAATGTATTCAGGGCGTTTTGGAGACAAGGATATGTACATCAAGACGCGCTGAGTACTTTTTGCGATTTTGTTTTCATTTCCTTAATCCGAGTGCACAAACTTGACTCGAAACGGTTTGGGCGCGAGAGAGCTGTGTTTGATCCCAGATTTATCTATTATAAACCAGCTAAATGAAGCTAAATTAAATATGTAATTGTTACACATATCCTGAATATTGATTTGCAACCAAAATAAATGAAGTTACTATCTTACTTTTCTTTTAAACACACTTTGAACTTCGCTAGTTTTGGCAATTTGGCAGATCCCCAGCCTTAACATTTTCGCAAAGATCTATCTCTATAACATCGTTGCCTTTCAAACCGAACATAGCAACACGACAGTAACAGTATTTTCTACTCGATTGTATTACGAAACACGAGAATGTACTCACTCTTGTGTTTGGATCCGATGCAATATGTATCCTGTAAGCAAGCCCATAAAGTAGATTATCATTTTCATGTGAGTTTTTATGTATGCTTCTTTAAAGTAAAAGTTGCTTGCGATGTCTGTAAACTCTCTGAAACAAAATGTTTGGTCAATTAATTACACTGCTTGTACTATTATTATTGTACCTATCTCTCTTAAAAAACCATTGAATTATAAATCGTGACACTAAATGTTTTTTAGAATATGCAAAACTTACTTGGCATAAAACAAAAATGTAGGATCTAGCTTGTCCTTATAAGTTATCACAGCAGGAACTATTATAGATACAACAATAGCTACAGACAGTAAAGTCGGTCCAACTCTCCTCCATCGCCATAATCCGAATATGAAAATAGGCGCTATGAAGAACAGCTGTGTGTCCACAGATAGATACCAGGACTGGAACATGCACTGAAAAAATAAAAGACGGTCAGCATCGTCAAAGAAATGTAAGGTTTCGGACGCATTGCGGTTGGGAACGCTTGTTTTCAGACCGTCAAAGAAAATAGCGTGCGGCATTTTAAGTTCACCAGTGCGTGAATTTGTAGAGCAAACCAATGCCAGTAGTGGATTGAAAACACACGTTTCATTTTAACCACCTAATAATTCTATTGTATATGTTACCGGCAATCTGTATAATTCGGCATTATACACATTGCCGGTAACATATACACATAATTTAGAATTTTACAGCATTTTCTTCTATTACTCCGTTCCCAAATTTCGGTTTTTGATCTGTCTTTTAAACGGGTTTTTTATGCAAAGAGGTGTCAAAACTGTGTCGTATAGGTATGCCCAGTGTCATACAATATGTTCCGACATTTTGTCTGATCCGACCCAACACCTGACAAGTGGGAATTGGGTGTGAGTACAATACTCACCAGTTGGTCTGTGCCCACGTAGTTATTGATGTACAAGATATTAGTCCACCAAGACGCCATGCATCTTTCTTTCTCCAACAAAAGACGATCGTCCCATAAAGGACCCTCTCCAATTTTAGGGAACCACGTCATGTAGAACAGTATTACTACTAAATACGCTGGCGTTACCCTGAAAAATTAAAACCACTTTGAAAACACGTCAATTTTGGTGGGGGCTATGGCCCTAGAAAGCATAAACCTGGATCCTGATTATCAAAGGTACTAAGTTTACTTTCCAACCAAAAGTACCTATTGAAGAGAGCAATGATCTTATTAGATAAAAAAATCTTTGGAAGGAAAACTAGGCTGGATGAACAAAAAATAATCAAGAACGAGATGTAGCGAAACATAATTGATAGTTTTTCATATGTAGTACCATAAAACGCGGAGGTAACTATTTATTAATAATCTTAACATCTAAAACAACTACTAACTTTAAACAATAGTGTAAATTATGCCAACTTTTTGCCAAAAACGGAAAATCCAAGGTTATATTCGGTTTAAATCGTACCTGATGTACCGAAAGATAAGAATCGGTAGCACATTTAATCGTCCACTTCGTTTGTCGAGCTCGATGAGCAATAGGCGGCTGAACAGAAATGCGCTTAGCATCAAGAAAGTGTCCACAAGCAGGGCATTGTTGAGCATGAATCCGTTAGCTGGATTCCTTACTAGCTGAAACGATAAACACATAATTAAATAGAGTAGCAGGCATCTCAGGATACCAAGACTCTAATGTGTAAGTGTTGTAGGGAAGCTGTTGAAAATAAGTGATTTTAAACCCATGGTTGAGTTTGGTAGTGATAACTGCGTAGTTTGCTTGCCGATTCTCCTTCTTTTGCAAACGAAAGCTGACGATAAGATTCTAGATAAATTTAGGTACCAGTAAATTGATAATTGTAGTTAACTTCTTAAGACTATAAGACTAACAACAAAAGACTTCTTTTTATACTGCGTGTGGTAGTTTCTGTAAATGGTCCTTCCGCACAATCAGCCTACGTAGGTATGCTGATAATTATGCTAAAATTATGGGTGACTACCTAAAAGGTTTTATTAGATTTGCTTGTGAAACAGACAGACTCTCTTAGACAACTTAATAAAACGAGTGGATCTGAATAACATATAATTGACAGACTAAGTTATACCTAAGATTAAATAACTTACCCGATCCCATGCTTCAGCCTCCATTACTGGTCCACTAGCGATGAACAAGCAGGCATGCCCAGCCAAAATGAAAAACATAGCCAGAGATTTGATCCCAGTCACGCACTCCAACCCTAAACTAGTCTGTTGTTTAGTGGAGAGGATCTTCTTCATGTTGTTGATAACGGAAAAGGCTTTGATGAGGTCGTGGGCGACGGATGCTTTGTTCTTACAGTAGTAGATGGTGTAGATCTCGAAAATTGTGCTGAAGAGCAAGATGGCGGCAAAAAAGAGTATCATAGCCCTGGAAATGAAAGATGCATATTTATTCATTTACATACATAAGTTTTTGGTAAATGATGTAGCATATAGATGCAAACTTGTACAAAGCACATAAAAAGGATAGGAAGGATAGGTATTTTGTCGAATTTCATATTTCAAAATTGTATTTATTTAATAATTGTTACCGAGTTGTCTAACATGTCGTAAATTATACAAATCTAAAATACACATTTACAAGTTAAATACATTTAAATATTATTGAAACCAGTTTAATTAATTTTTGATTCAGAATTATCGGACGTATTTAAATATGTACTAACGATAATGTACAATATCGTAGAAAATCTATCATACCAATTTATAATTACGTTACTTGATATCATTATATTGATAGTTGGATAGATTTTAATTCAACTTTAAAGTATAGTAGGTACAATTTTCAAAAAAAATATTAAAATTCGTTCCCAAAACAAATAAAGTCGGGAACCGAGTGAAAAAATAAATCGATACTTTTCAATATACGCCTCTTACGAATTATAATGCTGCCGATCAACTGTCGATTAATCTACTCACAGAAAAGACACATCCAGTGTAGTGACAGTTAGTGGCTCCCTTTTATAGCAGTCGCTGTCGGTGACCTCCACTCCTGTGCTGTTCCCCACAGTGTACGAGAGCACGGCGTTCACAAAGCTGGAGACAGCATGGGCATCGCAAGCACTGGGAACGCACACCGCCCATCGTAAGGTCTCACCACGGCCAGTCCGAACCTGAAAATAGTAGATTGCTAATAAACTTTAGCAATTGTATCTAAAAGTGCTCGGTGATCAGACTTGGTATCCAAGTATCCTATCCTTCCTACTATCCTACTATCCTACTAATATTATAAATGCGAAAGTTTAGATGTTTGGATGTTTAGATGTTTGGATGTTTGTGTTTCAATCACGTCAAAACCACTGAACCAACTTGGATGAAACTTGGCATATATATAGTTCGTTACCTGGATTGACATATAGGCTACATTTTATCCCGAATAATTAACAGGATCTACAAGATAAAATGAACGAAAAGGATTAGCAGCGCCAATTGGCAAGAGGATTTCATTGTCATGTCATGTCACGTCAGGTTTGACATTCCAGTACGAGTTCGGTGTAATGAGGTGTAATGTCAAGTTTCTCAAAGAAGTATCCGCTCGGTACACGCACAGATAATATAATGTACACGGAAACTGTAGACGCGTACGAAGTCGCGGGTAACTGCTAGTTTAACATATAAATAATCAAGATTGGCTATTCAAGTTATCTTAGAGCCCATCATAGGCATCAAACAGCAACAATGTCGCCATTACCCAAACCGGCCAGGACATTAGGTATCGTCAGGTTTTCCGCTTAGGCTGCCGTAAATAATACCATCGATAAATGATGATAATACGCATAATAAATACTTTTTTGAATAATTACAACACCTTTAGCCATTTGTCTGGGTTAATATCAGCATGTTGAAAAGGGGTTTTGATAGCGCTTCTAGAGACCATTTCCACTTTGTATTATTCTACAAATAATAATGTTTAAAAATGACTCTAACAATACGAAAGAACACGTATCTACCTCCTCAAGTTTTCTTCTATGTTACCTTTTTCTTCTCGGGACGCTGTTTCCATTTGATTGTAGCAAGACAGTACTGTCCCGTGATGGAGACACCATTGTCCCCTGGGTCTTGAATGCCGACGCATTCGTCGAAGTTGCCGAGATGGTAGGACGATCCAAAGAGCAGGCCTTGTGGAGATTTGGCTGAAGCGTCAAACACTGAAACAAGCAATTCTCGATGTTAATAGATGAAAGGTGAAAATTGAATCAAGAAATCGTTTGCTGGATTCGACTAAGAAAAGCACGCTGGACTGCCGTAGTCCGCAAACAATGCTCCCAACATGCCCCAACAGAAAAGTTTTGTAGACTTGCATGGCATTTTTATATGACAATACCTCGGTCATTGTCAAGGTGCCTACTTCTTGAAAAAAAATAATCCCAAAACTGCTCTTCCTGAAACGTCCTAGCAGTGGACTAACTATTGGTTGAAAATTTTATATGATAGTGATGGTAGTAAGAAAGCAAGTTAGCTAATATTTCGCATAAAATTTATACAAGTCTACATTTAAATATCAAACGGTTACAGAACAAAGAGGTCCATCAATCTCTCTTTGTTCTAAAACAAAGGTTCTTGAAATGCGGAAACCGCGAATCCTTGCGCTCGTCCTCTCGTCTAATAGTTTTCCGGTACCATTGAAAATGCCAATTTCAAATCCCTATCAGAGACTTAGGTCTAGATCTCTAGATCTCTGAAACGAACTAGATTCAAGGATAGTGGAATATAATCGTAATTATAGTTTGTTGCATGAATTCACTTGAATAAAGTGCCTATCTTTAGAGCATATCTAGCAAACAGTAATGGGTAAAAAATGCTATTTAAAAAACTGCTTAAAACACTAGGTAATCTTGAAAAAAATTTACTTATTCCTGAGTACATTTTTTTAAGATTAGTTATGAAAATGTAAACAGCAAAGTAACTAAGTATTAAAACCTAACTGGTCTATACAACCACATACAACATAAAAAACTATTTTGGGTTGTACTCGTATCACAATAACGATTATTTTAACTTTAAACGTTAATAAACTAATGCTAATGTGGTAATTTTCCTGTGCGCAGGTGACGTAAGTAAAAAATAAGATACAAAGTAGATACTACTTGCCTAATATCCTTTCGGTACAAATAACACCGGTTTCGTTTGTCTAAGAATTCTATTTATAGAGACTAAACTTTTCCATACGAATGAGTAAGCTTCTTATAAATAAGGTACATAAATAAAAATGATGATTATGATGATGTCCTCCGCGACGTAACCGTCGATGGCGAATCTTGATAGTAGGATTTATCTATTTAATTAATTATATATTATTCAAATTACTAATTATTATTATTGGCGCTAAGTGCCAGCATAAAAAGCCTAAGCACATAAATAAAAATAAGATGACGATGAAGATATCAACAGACAAAAACCCAGCGAAGATTCGGAATTCATAAGTAACAGTTGAGATGCGATGCAGTGCGGACTTGTTTTTATCAGTTTTCAATCAAATAATGAATGAACTCGTTAATAGTATTGATATTTACTCGTTCCTAGCTATGTACTGCAGGGGTATGCCAATCAATGTTGAACTGCAAAGTTTTAAATCATGGTCAGTTCATACTAACTCATAGTTATTCTGTGACTAAATAGTGACATTATGACGTCATTTGATGTGTTTTCGCGCATATTTTGCTGTCAAGTGTCTAAAAAGAATGATCACGTGGTACAAAATTGTACTACGTGACCTGAAGAAATTACACTGGGCAGTGAAATATAACTTGACAGCAAAAGATTGGCATACGGGGGCAGAATTAATTGCGTGTAACACACAATAACGGTAGTCTAGATCAATGCGTGTAGTGTAATAGTTATGGATATATTTCCGTCGCTCATCTAGGATAACACAATGGGTCACACGCCTCAGTAAATAGACGTAGACAGTAAATAAAATACGTAACTCGATTAATACCTTCATGATAAATGATTCGTGATTCGATACCTCCTTTGTTTACCTGACCGAAGAACTGAAGAACTCATAGTTGGCATAGTTGTCACGACTAAGGAAACAATTTATTCTTATCTAGCAGGCGTAAGTAATGCAGAGAATGCGATGGGTAGGTATTGTATAATTTTAAACTTTTGTAAACAGTTTACAGGTTTACAAAATCCTAGAAATGCGAGTGCAAACAAACAGTCAAATACAAAGCAGTTTCATTATAAATACATTGTGGTTTTTTATAAAACAGTTTTTGATACGGACAGAGAATTCTAACGCTAACATTCATGGATTCCGCGACTTCTTACGCGTGTACCGTTTTCGTGTATTGAGCGGATCCTTTGATAAGATTGACATAACACCGAACCGAACCCGTACTCGCGTGTCAAACGTTAGTCGTTAGACCGCTACGCCAACTACGGCTGTAAAACTGGTTTATTCCTGACAGATAACCAAGACAAGATAACTGGTTATCTCAGAGGATTTTTTTTCCTCTCAGATAACTGGTTAACTCAAAGGAACTTTTTTTCCTCGTAGATAACCGCGGTTATCAGTAAGGAAAAAAAATCCTTTAAGATAACCAGTTATCTGAAAGGAAAAAAATTCCTCTGAGATAACCATTTATCTCATCTTGGTTATCTGTCAGGAATAATCCGTGAAACTGACGTGACATCGTCCTCTTGTCAATTGGCGCTGCTAATCCCGTTCGTTCATGTCATCCTGTGTGTTCTGTTAATTACTTATTCGAGATAAAAAGTAGCTTAATCCAGGTTATATTCAGAGTTTCATCCAAGTTGGTTCTGTGGTTTCGACGTGATTAAAACACAAACGTCTAAACTTTCGCATTTATTAATAATAGTGGGATTTGGTACCGTACACTGGTTTGCTCATATACTTAGGTACAGTACATACGTTATTACATGTTTATTTATATCCACCAAGCTTAGCGATAATGTATGAAAATGACAGCGACACGACAGGATGTCCGCCCGCTCCGGGATAAATCCCAGTTGGGATAACTGTGCGTAGATTAAAGATACGTGTGTTGAGCGGATTCTACGAACTTGTGATTATTTAAATCACGTTTTAGGTAGAAACTCCTATTTGGTGGTTTCTGGCATCATTTATTATGAAGCACTTAAACCACTCCCACACAATTTGAATCACTAATAACTATTTCTGTCTACTTTATGTACTTATATCATTTCCAATGTTTTTTCATTTTGAATTGTCTTAAAAGAAATGTGTTGGAGCCGTTATATTTCGCAAAGTATGTAAAGGTTCAATAAAAAATTGGAGTAGGTATAAACTTAAGGTTAGATAATTAACAAACTTGTTTTCTGTTTCGAAAGCATTTTACTTAGGTCCGTGTTTTGAAAGCTCGATCTAAAGTCTAATCTTTTTTTAAACTGTTTTGACTTTATCTTGCTAGGCTTTTTATCAAATTAGTTACTTTGAGGTACTTCTCAGCCATATCGACTGAATACAGACATGAAAAATAGTTACAAGTTTTTATTTATGCACTTCGGATATATAGTCCGAACGTTATTATGATCTTCATCTGCGTGGACTTTCTCGTAAGACAAAGATAGTTATCTTGTAGTTGTAGTTGTTATCAATCTAATATTTATTGAAAAGAAAATTACAAAATATATTAATCTATTCTCATATTTCCCATTAAGTGATTCAATGGCAAAGCCGTGAAAACATAACCCAATAGGTGGTCATACTTTCGCATTATAATGACACACCATAATAATAAAAAATGTTTAGTATTATTCCACTTAGATAAGTATTACCAAGGTCAGCCGCACCCACGACAAAATACCCTGATATCGTATTTTTCTTGATTCTGTAGGTATACGGAAACTGTTTACTGGACTAAACAAATAACATCTATAAGTTGCATAACTAGTCTTGAACCTACACTAAGATTTCCTGTAGTGTGACTATCAGACACGAAATTTTTGAGTGTAATATATACCAACCTGCTCTTTTACCTTGTAGCGGAAATAAAAAATCCATAAAATGCTGTGTGTTCGCGTCCATAGTCGCACCTAAACAATTTGTATTCAAAAAATGTATAGTGCGTAGCGTAGTCATAGCAAGTGTTTTCTATGTTTTATCCTTACAATTGTTTTGAATTTTCGAGACGTTTTAAAAAAGTTAGAGCCAGGCTTTTGGCCCTAACTTTTTATATCATAATTCCTTGTTAAAAATGTAAGTCAGCACATTTTTGATAACCGTTGAAAATGCTATGTTGGCTATCTTCAATCGCTAGAGAATTGAAAATTGAATGCACAAACAATAACATAAACTAAGCAATAAGTCACTTGACTACTCCTATAGATTTTTCACATTCTTTTTACTGTTGCGTGTGTCGATACTTGGCAATGGTTTAGGTTTCAGGCCACACCTCTTGCATGTGTGAAAGGTAAATATACAGGGACGATTATCAACCCATGCTGCCTCAGACACAGGGTACCATTAGTGTACCATAGCGAGTAAATCCCACAGCTTCTTCATTAGTAGTCATCGCTCACCCGACCTTGGTTCACCGCGAATGCCTAAGCAGCTGTTTTGACACAGAACGTTCAATAGTTTCTTTTTAAGTTTGGAGAGGCATGTGCGTCACTCTACACTTTGCAGTAAACAAAAAAACAGAAAGGAAAAAGCGAGCAACTAACTTTTAGTTTACTCGTACAATAAAAAAAATATAGAAAATGTATTTTAAATGTATGAGAACTAAACGGTAGGTCACGTGGATGTTCTCATGCATTTTTGACGTTTTTTATTCATTAGCGATTATAGAATGAGAACTCGGAAAAAGCTGCAAATATTCTTTTATCAAATTATTCTTCACATTTTGCAGTATCAGAAATCATCAAATATTTGCATCAGAAATCAAGACTGCCAAAAAAAAGTGGCAAGTAATATATTTCCACTAAGATCGAAACGTATTTTTCTGGTACGCAAATCTAATATTCCAACCACCGTTAAGTTACCGCTAAGTAAAGAGATACCGCTAATAGTTAAAATAATGAATAAAGTTTTTTTTTAAGTGAGTAAATAGCCGAATTACTAATACTTTATCCATGTTCTGGGTGGTTCTGAGTCACACGAGAGGCTGCCTGCATTCTGGCCGCGCACACTTGCACTGCCAGTGGTATTGACCTAAATTGTGAAATTTTACGCTTCGAATTGCAACGTAAGGTTGATTGACTGATAAGACTCGTAATGACCGAACTCTGCAATAACTTAGTATTGATATTTAGGAAGTATTTTATCGGTGGTCGTTTTTGAAACGGGGCGGTTTTGGCCTAATTCTTCTAAAATCAATTTTTCAGTGATAGGGCAGATGGTGTGAGGAGGCCCGGACGGAACGGAAGAATTGGATGTGTTTGGAGACCTTTACCCAGAAGTGGGGCAAAAAAGACTGATTGAAATCATTATCATGAAAGTGACATTGGTAGTAATTCTGTTGTTTCATTTTACTAAACTAACCCAATAATCACTAAGTAACTACCTACTAAGGTTTAGGTGCCCATATTATGTAACGCGTACGTTACATAATATGGGCTACTTAATACTTACTTGTGGGCAATAAATAAATCTATTCTAAATCTAATATGACCGCACTTAAATCGTTGCCGCCCTTTCTCATAAACCGAAACGACAAAAACAACTATTTTAGTGCTGTCAAATTAGTTTAGTAAGATGCAACAACAGAATCGGGGGCAATGACAGAGCCGCGCTAAAATGACAGTAATGTTTATGGTTTGTCTTTCAAAGTCATACAAAATTATTTGCAATAGTATTCTTCTTCAAGAGTACTGAGAAACGAAGGTGATCTAATGTTTTATTACGTAGATAAGTACACCTTAGTTACATACTTTGTTTTTTGTAATGATGATGGGCGTGAAGTATTTATCCTAAGCAAAGTTTATAGTCTCTTGATTGTTCAATAAATCACCATTTACTTAGTAAGTTACTTTACAACTTACCGTTTATATTTATATTTAAGTACTTCTACAAAATATGGTATCAGATGGTCAACACAGTCAAGAGCAGCACTTACCTACACATATATCATATCTTGGAAACTATGAACGCTAGCTTATTGAAATAAATTGTTTGTGATAGACAGTTTAATACTTCTCATTTAAATAAAAGTTATTGTTTAATTGCTATAAAAGCTCGCGTAATTTCACTAAGCTACCGTTCATGGTTTTCAGGATATTTAATTTTTTATAGATGACCCGGAATTTTTGTTATCGAATGTAATATATCAAAGTTTTTCATTAACCAAACTTAACAAGACGAATTAAATTGAAGGCATCCTATTAGTACCTACTAGTTCCGAATCAAATCACACAACTTTGAAGTGTTATATATTATATACGTACCAAGCTGCTACATTGTTTTGTAACATAATATGACATGGGGATATGCGCCATTAGTACTGTTAATAAATTAATTTAAATTATATATTCGCAAGCACAACTATTCACAATAATCATAATAAAACTCAATGAAGTGACAGCCTGGAATAGTTACACCGTGTTTTGTTTTGTCTCTTTCGATCGATTTGGAATTTTTGTCAATGGAAAAGACAAAACACGGTGTAGGTAACTATTTCAAGCTAACGTGGAGCTTATTAATAGCAGAGATAGATTAAGCTCAAAACTTATTATTAAAGGTTATTTTATAATAATATCCCTCCTAATAAATGAAATTTATTTAAATTAAACGCTTTGGAGATACCTACAAAACATTTAATTGGGTCTAGGTAGGTAAAGTACTCTAAGATTTTAGTGAAGTATTTACGTAAGTTAGAAAAATCATCACATCCAATGGTAAAAAAATGAAGTTGATAAATTAGTTATGCAGGTATTTTTGCATGTGTAATTAAGTATGCATGACACCAAGTCTTCATTGTTTCACACAGTGCAGATTATGACATTCAATGCAGGCTTCATAGATGAATAGATTGTTGGCAAATTGACGATCTACGAGGGCGATTTTCAGTAAAATTATTTATTTATGTTAATTAAATTCGAGATCGAAGATGTAAAAAAACATTGGTTTGAATACAGTCATGAATTCGATTTATTTAAATTTTAATTTGATAATTAATTTTCTAGCTAAGTTTATATTGTACGATTGATAGAAAAATTTAAAGAAGTAGGATGCTTGGGCCCCTTGACCCCCCTAGAGTAGTGGTAAGAAACGTGGCTATTCCCAATCATTTTTAAAATTTTCAATTCTATAGCGATTTTAGAATATTTTACGGGGCTGGGAAAGGTACATGTCTTCCTTATAAAATTAACAGAAAATGATAGCATTTTCCTACAATAGAATTTTAGTAAAATATTTATTAGTGTCTTCAAACAAAACTTAGCGGAGGAATCTTAAAGGCTTGAAAAGCAGTAAATACTAGAAGAACTCCTGAGAAGTTTCTGTCAGAAAATTCGCTCGGTTTATCGGATTAGCGGTGAAAATAAAAAAGAGCGAAACTCGTTGCGGGAAATACGAAGCTCCGGTCAAAACGAACACCGCATTAATTAAGATTGGCAATCCACCTCTCCTTTTGTTTGACGAACTTGTATTTGGTTTGGATGTGAGTTGAATTTGTTACCATTTCAAGGATGGTGCATAGATGTTACACGTTGATGATCTTTGTTAAGTTTATTTCAAGATTCTAGCTGGCGTATTTTGCACGTAAATTGGATTTCAGTTTATTTATATCTCCGATTATGAAAATTTTTATAAAACCAGCTCTGTATTTGTTAGAAATATTAAAAAATTAGCTGTTTAGATGACTTGATCCTTCCTTTATGTTGTCCTATATTTGGGAACAGACAACTAGCTTCACTTATATAAAAAAACAAAAGACAGCCGAAATAAACATTGTCTATTTTGTATTTATTTCTCTTTTTCTCTTCTCTTTGCATCGTTAGACTAGGCGGCAGAGCACATCTATGATACGACAGTCTTCAGTATTGTCTTACTTTTTCCACAGAAATTGTTTAGGCAGACTTAGGTGCCAACGAAAACGCGTGCTACTTACGTCACCAATGTCCACCATACAAAACTCACGCATAAGGACGGTCCACCATTTTGGTTTACCAATATGGCAGCTTGGCTCTATATTTTGGTTTATGTCGTCTGACTAAAGTAAACATCTGTTACGACATGATACGGTACATTACTGCAGATGCAGTTGACGCGTTAGACCCTTTTACCAGGTTTTCAGCAATGTAAATACATTTTACAATCGAAATACAGCGCTGCGCACGTTTCTTCGAAAAAGCTGGTGTCGCGCCCTTGATTTTTATAACTGGCGATTCATTTGAAAAAGAAATAATAAAGAGTAATAAATGTAACACGTAGGTACACACATTACACGTGTGTAAAAATATTATCTATCCTATTTTTTTATTTAGAAAACAAGTTGATTACTTTCATAATATAAAAATAGTGCAATTCTTATCTGATTTTTTCAATATAATACGGGCAATACGGAATTTATTTTATACACTTAGTTTAAAAAAAAAATTTAGTCATTCATAAGTCAACATTTTAAACTATGTCGCATCATCATTAAATATAAATATAAATAAATAAATATTCAGGGACATTTCACACAACACCCTCTAGTCCCAAACTAAGCAATGCTTGTAATATGGGAACCAGATGGCTGATAGAATACTTATATACTTTCATATTAACAACACTATTACGTCTTGTTATCGACATAATATTATAATGTTATCAATTTATAACACGACATACGTATACATTCTGAGACTACTAAGTGCCAAAGATTTTTTATCATTGCCTAAGTACTACGGTTACATGACAAACACACATACAATTTAATTCTACTTAGGTTGTTTTCCTTGGACCTGTTTTTCTGCGAGTGTATCACAGTAGTTGGATACGTAACCGTTTCTGTATCATATTTAAACACCAGTTAAATTAATGACACGCTACTAATAAAACTTATTAATTATATTATTTACTTATCGCTGATTAAATCGTATCGCTCTAAACTTATAAGAGTTTCAACTCTGGTTTAACCTACATTCATTTTCTATAGACTATTACTACAGGATAAAATATTAAACTCTGGGTATTTATGAAGCCCCTCAATAAGTTGATTAAATAAATTTTATAGAAACTACTTATGTACTTTTTTGCAGAATATCTTAAAAAGTGCAACGGGTACTTATAATGCCCGTCTTTTGATAAAAAATGTTTTCTAGCTCTGAATAAAATTGTATAATCTTCCCGTTACAATTTTATTCGAGTAAATAAAAGTAAAGGCTTCAGAATCGTCACTGATCGAAGTTAAAGTAATTAGGAACTATCCATTTATAACTCAGCAGTACCTATCTGTCCATTGTTCAAGTTCCGAACTCTTAATTCAGTGATTGTGGTTCGAAACTCGTTTCCAGCAGGCTACAACAATAACTAAGAGTTATTCATTGTTTATACAAGTTTTCCAGCTATTTTAGAACAAAGGTCTATTCAACAGGTCCTAGAACTAGATGTTTGTTTGTTTGTTTGAACTAACAAGTAAATGCCCCAGGGGTCCATGTTCATACATTCTGTGAGTGGAAGATTAGACTATTGTATGCGAAAATAGAAGCGAATAGAGTTCCTACTAAAAAGTTTTTGACATAATTATTTGTCATAATAATCTATAAATAATTCAGTGCTTTACGTCAGTTGTTATAGAATAAAACGGTCTACCTGTTGGAATAAAATACTAACAACTGTTTTTACGATTGCCAATTTACATTGCAAGCTGATTCAATCGTCAGATGAACAATTTCGTTGCTAACCAGATTTATACATGAATGGATGAATACCTACAAGGAGTAATGTAATTCCTTATAAATAAAATTAATTTATTCACAAAAAAATACGACTAATACAGTATTTGCAATATTTACAAAATACATAAGAAAGAGTTGAACCATCTACAAACTGTTGCAAACGATTTATAAATAGCTAAACTTATCCTTTATTGTACACAAAACCGTACATAAACAAAAGACAAATACATAACAAAATCAATAATTATTATTATTTTTTTCAGAAATCTCCATTGACTACGTCGTAGCCTGCTACGGTGGAGCAGTGGGGCTGTGTACGTGGAAATATCACTTGAAACTTAGGATAAACTTGAAATACTCATGAGCAAGTACTGTAAGTAGGTATTTAATGTAATCTATCTTCGTGGCAGTAAGTTTGTTTGAGCTTAGTAGCAAACTACATAATTATAGTGGGTTCATGCTTCCGTCCGTTGGCTTTCATCAGCACTTTACGAGCTAAGAGGTTTTATACGGTAGATGCGTTAACCCGTGATCTTAGTTTTATAAATGGCAAGTAGAAAGTAAGGTAATTACCTGACTTTTACTAGTCGCGCACCAAAGTCAAAGTCAAAATTTATTTATTCAATAAAATCACAAGGATCATTTAGAATCGCCAAGCCGCATTGCACGTCACTACAACCTGAGGGTTTTTATTTCTTTCTGGTACCTACTTCCCCCTTTTCACCAACCGAGTGCATTGGTATGTAAGGTAAAATATTATTTGCGCTATTTTGTGGTGCAACTGCATATAACCCATCCATTAAATTGGTGTCATTTTTCTGTTAGCGGCTGTTATTACTGGGATCGGAAGTCAAACATACTCTTTGAAGACACCATTCCATTCTACCCAGAATTCTATAGCAGTTGGACTTTGAATGTTCCTAAGCAGAGCCTGAACGTTTATCCTAGGTGATCTGAAGACACTGCGTCATTGGAGGTTGTATGCAGTAAGGTAAGTGCCGTCAATCATCGAACAAATGAATGAATAGTCATCCTCATTATCAATTGCATTGATCGGATGACTCACTTCTATTGTAAGTATTAGCACCACAGAAATTATTAAAGCTAGGCAACACTATTTTTTAGTAATTTTTGAGAGCAAATTATGCTAATCGTTACCTATGTACTCAATAGTCCAATTATGGTATTCATACAGATTTACATAATTGTAGAGTCATAGCAATAGGTAGATAATATAGGTATACCTAATAGATCAGATTTACATTAATCTTGGTAGGAGACCTAAGCTGGTAAATTAACGATCTTCAGGAATTCAATAAGCGTTTATGTTTATTATACTAGAGATATTATTATTATGAAAATATAAATGCTAACTTGGTAGGTTTCACTTTTAGTATTATCAGCTATCGCATAAATTGCATACTCATAGATATAATGACGTAAATGTCGAGGTAAAGTCTTCCACTCCGTCACTGGTTAATAAATTCCGTATTAAAATAATAAGCCTAAATAAGAACATCGTAGGTAGGTACGTCATAAAAAAGTAACTAAACAGGTAATTAAATCGCAGTACGACGTCATAATACGGCCCCTAAGCTCGTTTGTTACGACGTCTATGTCAAGTCGATATTAATATTCAAGTCGATTCAGTTGATTCAAGTTGTCGATTCTATTTGTCGAGATGTTCAATGAGGATGTAAGCAAGCGCACACAAACTGTCCTGCAAGTAAATGATATTTTTACTTATTTCTTAATATTTTCCAATTTATTAAAGGTCGTATTTAAAAAACTCGTATTGACAAAATTAATCGGAAGGAAATTTGTTTTTGCTTAAAAATAACAGATGAAGCCAGTCGAAACGAGATTGAATTTAATAACAGCAAACTTCAAAAAATCCCCGTTTCAAATATCATAATAATAAACGAAAAACTATAATTGTATGCTTACAAAAATCACACGTCATCTAAAACACTTCAAACGCGTGTTTTTATGTACACATTATACAAAAAGATACCAATCGATGACGTAGATACGAGGACTCTTTACGGTGAGTTCAATGTAATCCTAATTAATATTACTCAAGTATATGCAAAAGTTTATAATATGTTTAAATAAATAAATACATATTCATGGACTTAACACACAACGCCCTCTAGTCCCAAACTAAGCAAAGCATGTGATATGGGTATTAAGTGGCTGATGGAATACTTATATCCTTTTTTTACTTTTTATACGGTTTGTGATTTCATAGCAAAGAACCGCGAAACTATTTTTTTTGTAATTTAGAACATAAATTATGCTTTTATCCGAGTAACATGCGAGCGAGGCTCCAGGCGGAAACCAGTGAATGAAACATAAGCACCTTGTACTGTGCAAGCAAGAGCTAAAAAATGTAGAGTTGTCAGCGTGGCAAAGTGGTTGATTGCATTGGCTACACTGAGCTAAATTGTCATGTGCCTCTACGTAGTAAAAATGTTCCGCTTTGTAGTCAAATGCAGGAGTATTCTCATCAATAACTTTTGCACTCGGCTCGACCCTATTGACATTTGGAAGACTGGCTCGATTGACGTTTTGATTAATATTTTCACTGCGGGCTTACTGTACCTCGAACAATCTAGATCTATTCCAATGTAGGTATATCTTACATATAAAAGGTACCTTAGATTGTATAATTATAATATCGTCGCCCGCATTTTCATCTGCGTTCATTCCAAGGGACGATTTTCAATTCTTTTTCATGATAAAAGAGCTATCTTAAAATTGCTCCAGCCGTCTGGGGCTCCTTTTGGGAGAGTACAAACGTAGCATTCAGATAACTGATCACTTATTGTAGGTACGAAACGTATATAATAACAAAGATGAGGTTCGTTTCATGTTTTCACGTCTCAATTTTTTATAAGAATAAATGTTGGAACAGACAAGTAATGTTATGCCCTAGGCACCTTTTATCAAAATGTTCGATACGAAATATTCGGTTTGGAAATAACCATCTGTTTTTCTTTCATTGTAGCTTTGCCGGTACTGGTTTGAAGGTTTATTCCACCTTCAAGAACTGTAGGTAGGTGACCTGGGCAATCACAAGCGGAAATGGCGGAAGGAAACTATGATGTAGACACCCTGCCTTTGTCATTTAACAAGAAGCTTCCTTATTTGATACAGGAAGGAGATGACACTACATGACATGTATCATAAATTGGGCGCAAAATATTAGTAATGGAGGAGATCAATCAAATAACCAACATGGCGAAGTTAAGTACTAGGTCAAATTACAATTAGAACTCCTCGTAATAGGTTTAGGTACCTACCTACCCTATAACTTGATAAATATTAACAAATATTATAACAGAATATTATTAGATCTAGGTTTGTTTATAATGTACTTATGTAGATAATAGTTTTAGGTTACGATGAAGTGTATTTTTAAAATTTTATTTGGAAATAGATTCCTTTTTCTTTATCTTTATAAAAACTAGTTTTATGTATATTACAAGTAACGTAATCATTCAACTAGTAATAATAATGTCATGTATATTATCTAGGCAGTCTTTTGTTATGCTCCTATTTATGAAAACGATTTTTTTCTAGTTTTGTGGTATCCCTTCGGCTATTCAAATATAAACATAAGTACTTAATACTTTCTTCTAGTTCTAAGTAACAAAGTGATGGTTTCAATTCCACCAGCACGTAGGAACTTAACCCGACAATGCTCGTAAAGTCTCAAATTTAATATTCTCTTCACCCGTATCTTGTAGTTAGTAAATCGCAATTACAAGCAACCTAACCTACGCGATCTAGTTACGGGTCGTTGAACTCCTACGAGACATAGGGTTGTAAGAGTCACAGTTCAACCCCAATAAGACGTGTGTGACAGCCGGAGGCTTTCAAAAGACGAGTCTGAGGGACGAAATTTGTTATCATCCCCTAATACCTTTCTGATATAACTAGGTCCGATTAATCAGGTTATTTTATGTAGGTAGGTACCTATTGTATGTTGTATGGACCAGCAGATTTTTCGAGTGTGGCAGTGTGGTCTTTTTACATCCTGTATTGAGCATATAATTTAATGTGGTTAAGCTGGTTTGTTTGTATTTACACAGAAAACTAACTGAAAAATTGCACTCGTTTGCGGTAGGTATAATAATAAATTATTGTAGAAGTGCTTTTATGATTTGTTAAAACGATTCAACAACTTGGCAGATTGCAATTTGTTACTGTAGATAAATAATTACAGAATAATAACTAGGCATCTATAATAATCACTGATAAGTAAAGGACAAGGTTCAAAAAGACGTAGCTTTAAAAATAAACTTGATAATGTAAATAGCTATTAGCTATTTACTTTATCAAGCTATTAGCTAATACCAATTTATTGAATGAGCAGAGGGGTGAGCCTAAACAAATCTGACAGTCACCGCGTTACGTAATTGGAGTCATATTGCGCGTCAACGCCAGCTGAACTGCGACCGTTGTAGCGTCACCGCGCAATGTATCTCGGATACGCTAGTGTGACGACACATTTACGATTATTACATTTATTCGTGCTGAGGCCTCTGGAACTAGTTCTAAAGTTAGTGCTACGAGTCAATTATAATAACTGTTGTTTAACTATTTTTAACTAATAGGTACCTTATTACTCTCTACATTTCGTACTGTTATATATTTTTATTGTAATTTCGTATCGTTTTAATATAAGGATGTGGTCTAACATTTATTTTGTTCAAATTGAAGGCCCAGACTAAATCGGTCGTTGCGTGGGCCGCTCCGGAACTAAGCGGAAGTTATGGGCTACCGCTGGAAGTGCAAAATTTGGAATACCTACTTATACTTATAAATAAATCATACAAGCACATATACAGTGTCGATGTTAGGATACAGGGTCTTTCAAAGTATATCCTTATTATTCAAATTCTAATGGAGGATTCTACGAGCTAAATATAAGACATTTTCCGATTTGATTACGAAATTTTACATTCTTTTCTACAAAAATTTCTAAACAATGGAAGATTAGTATAATATAAAGGTAGTCTTTAAACAATTACACATTGGCAACGGAAAACCCTGTTTCGTTATTATGGGTATAGGAATTTTGTTAGACCCTATACTTATGTATATTTTTTTCAAATAAAAAATACTACTTACAAAAATCTTTTTATTTAGGGGCAGTACGAATTGTGCTAGTGAAATGCTTTTTAAATACTTATCCAAATAAATTTAATGAATTAGTACTATTATTTATTCTGTGACTGAGTGAAATCTATTCGAAACAAAAACAGGCAAATTAAACTACAAATTGAGCAAAAAAACTGTGGTTAACTAAACCAGTTGATGGCGATGATAAATACGGATATATAATAAACAATTAATATAATTAAAAAAACAAGTAAATTGTATAATGATATGTAAATAAATGGTTTATTTGGTTATTTAATCGTTTATACCTTAAGGGTTTTTAGTAATAATGTAATTGGGCTTTGGTTGGAATGTCATAAAAGTCACACATGAATGGCATTCAAATTATGATAATTTTACTACAAAACCCTAATAAGTAATATTTTTACTAAATAACGTTTAAATCAAATAAAAAATATTCAAAACAGTAAGGGCTTTTTTATCTCGGTCAATAAGAGTTTTTGTGATTTGAGTGTCGATTTACTGCATACTGAAATGACATACAAATAAGAAAAAAAAATGTTACACAAAATTTTTATTTATTTATATTGATATTTTTTTTGTTTAAAAACTGCATCTGTTTGTAGAGCTTTGTAACGGTATTGAGTTGGTTTTAGAAGGTGTATTCTCAATACATATGCTACTTCAATACAATATCGAGTTCTTTTGTTTTTTCTAAATTGATTTTATATTTTTTGAAATACCTAAGCTGTTTTTGACATATTTATCTTACGAAATTTTAATTGCAATTTCATCAACTAACAATAGTTTGCGAAACTTAAGTATATTACTGAGTTTTTTATGAAAATAAGTCTTCGTTTTTGTTCTGAATCAACCAGCTTGTGTCAAAAAGTGATAAATCAAGTCATATTATTGTTAGCGACGGCTTTGGCGACCTCTGGCGCGATGCGCGGCAGAGAAATGGGTATCGAAGATAAAAAAATAAATATTCATGGACATTTTCACACTAGTCCCAAACTAAGCAAAGCTCGTACTATGAGAACTATTCGTATTGATGATATGAATTTTTATCCCTTTGGTTCTAGTTTTGGTTGTTGTGGTACCATGTGGTATGGTATATGGTACCCCACTCGTCATTTCTCATACCAACAAAACAACACAGAGTTGCTAGTTGCTGGTTGGTTTGCTTGAATGATCCTTGTGATTTTATTGAATAAATAAACAATTATGACTTTGACTTTGTGGGCTCTGAGTTAAATACCTACAGATGACCTAAAATGACGGGTATAGGAGACTTTTTTTACATTGGTTTGGAATAATACCTAGAACAACATTTGTTATTTCAGAATTTGTTAGAAAAACTATTCTATATTTTTTGCACACAATATGGCCTGGCCAGTGTCTTATTTCTATAAAAACTTTCTAAAAGTATTAAACTATAGTGGATAAACTGGTCAACAAGCCAACAAATATATCTTTTATTCTATTTTACACGAATGCGGATGAAAAGTAAAAAAAACTGTTAAATGGCAACCGGGTTCCATTTTCAGTTTTCACGGACTTTAAAAAGTCCCCGTGATTATTTCAACACATACGCATGTTTTGAATTCGACACGAAGCAGCGAATATGGATAAAATGTTACGTAATATTGTTATTGTTATTACTTATGTACCTACCTGTACTTATACCTGTTAGTACTGCATATCTGTTGGGGACAAATAAAGAGCTATCTATCTATCTAATATGGGAAAACTGAAAAAGAGGGCTCGGGCGCTTATGTCATTACCTCAGCCTAGGTACCTTATACCTTTATGTACAGGACGAGTTCTTTCGTTCGCCCTCTGATGAGAAAAACTAAATGACTATAATTATAGAAAAATGACGTTGAATTGAAGTTCAATCACGAGTCTGTTTTGTCGCAAATGCAATGCTTTCTCTTTTTCTTTGCTGAAAATAGATTTTATAGTGACTACTCCTAAAAAGCAATCTGACCATTTTTAAATGAAAGGCGATATACAAAAGACGTAAAACGTTACGTAACATTCCAGTTATACTGGTAGGTAATAGCCAACACAGGATTTTCTCAGATGACCCTGAATCATGTTATATATTATCTTCTTACTGTCAAGGCATCAATACCATTTTTACTGCCAATTATCAAGATTTTTATAGATAAATATATAAATATTCATGGACATAATAATAATAATAATAAATCGATTGATCATCTGATTCAAATCATTAATACTCGGATGCGTTCTCCAGACGCTGACGGCATGGTCACGTTGAATGCCAAATATCTTAAGAGGGCTATCACAGTATGGCCACGATACAAAGGCTGGCGCGCGTCTGAGTTCGTCTGAGAGTCTGAGATCGCATTTTATGCAGTTGTAAATTACGTTTATTCAATATAATAAAATAAATTATTTAAATAAAAAGTATACAATTTTATTGATTATGAACTAACGTTTATTTTGGTATAATTTTTACCTAATAATATTAATGTAGTATGGAGAAATTAACGGCTAACTCTGAACGTTTTTAGCAATTTTATGGTTTTGAATTGATTTTTTTTTGTAGATATCCCATACTTATTTCTGAATTCCGGGGCCGCTACGGTCAATGGCAGTATATAAGAAATATTTGTAGATATTTTTCATTTCGTTTGCTTTGCACAGTAGTTTAATCCAGGAGCTTGAAAAAGTGTCTGCGCGAGTTTTAGTAAAAACTTGTTTCGGAATTTTGGCTTTATTTAAATATATAAGGAAAAATTGCAAAAAGCGAGGCCGCTTCGGTCAATGCGAATAACTATTCTAATTCATACAATAAATCGAAATTATCTAAGAATTTCAGTTTCAGAGATCTAGAACGTCAAAAATGGGCATTTTCACGGTTTGAACGTGATATGAGCCTTAATGAGTTAAAGAAATGCATTATTCATGTTTAATATAACAAGTAAAGTGATGCATCATTGTTTGCCAATAAAATCTACAGCAGTTTTACGTGAAACTTTAGTATCAATATTGTAGTGTCAAATGTAACAAATAAATTCTCAAGTAGGTGAACTCTGAATCATGTGCAGCAAAATAATTTCACCCCTACGCCGCAACGTCAAAGTCCACAATCCCTAAGCAAATATTGACACAACTGACCGTCTGTTTACTCTTTTGTCACGTTTAGCTCTCTGATGCTTTGTTATGAATGCATACGATGGGCTCAAATTAACCTTGCAAATATGTGCAGAGAAAGCAACGTGTTAGAAATGAACCAATTTTTTGCTTTGTGTGACCTGAGATTTGAGTTTTGAAGCACTTAATGTAGTTGTTCAATTAAAAGGCTTTTAAAATACATATGTACACTCAGGTAAGTACACCGAGACATATTATTTTTAGCTTCACAGTAAAGCCTTTGTCCAATTTAGAATATTTAAGAAACTAGACATTAATTTTTAAATCAAAATACGAAGTAGGTATAATTTTTTTTAGAGTTTTAATACCTATTTCAGTGTTTTAGACACTTTATTTTGCCGGGCCTTGAATGTGGCTGGCCTTAAGTATTCCTTTAACTTCAGGCAGAAGAAGTTTGTAGGGAATTTACAACATGCGCACAAACTTGCAGGAATACCTACCACTTATTTCCTAAGCCAAGATTTAAATGAAGACCAAGAATTTTCCGATAGCCATTTTCCTCAATTTAGTGAAGGTTGCTAAATACAAAAATAGTAGGAATAACAAATTCAAATACCTGTTAATATTTGGATAATACCGAAAAGGCTTATTTATTTTACTACGTATATATTGACGTCTGCATTTAAATATGTTACTTATAAGCTTTTAAAGTGCGATGTTTAAAAAACTTTTCACTTTTGAATAAAAAAAATCTCAAACTAATAAGTCGTAAAATAATTGGTTCTCAGATCAATGAGTTGAATGACCTTCTTCCGGATAAGAATAGTGATAAAAACATCGTAGGTATAGGACATTAGTAGGCTTGGCTCTACCCGGTTCTAGTAAGAATTTAATTAGGTAAATCCAGTTACCAGAAAATCATTAATAAGATGTCCAAATTGCCACCAAAACTATCACTTGGCTTAAATATTCATAATTATGAATACAAGATTCGACCTAAACCTTGAAATCACTAATGCTTTTTGTAGACACTTTTTTAATGCTCATAATTTATTCTTAATTTTAAGAGATCTTGTGACTTGTGATGCTGACTGTACCTAGGGTTTGGATTTGACTCATAAGTCAAGGCTTGTTTGATATATATATTTACTGATAATATTCGGAACTACATTTTAAGGACGAAAATAAGAGCACCTACTTCCTTAAAGCCTTCAAACATTAACCGAGTCACCAATATTGGTTTTACTTCAGATTCGCATAGTATGTACCTTTGATGGCTATGATTCTAGCGTTATTTATCAGTAGTCCTAGAAAATAATAGAACCATTGGCAGATTTTATGAGTTCCGATCTCTTCTAGGAAATTCCCAATTGGTATCGCGTTGTGTGAACGCGGTTCAAAGTGTTCAAGCTTTTTCAAATCCTGTACAATACCAATTCTCCCAGTAACATCAACACTAGCCGCTAAAAGACAGGAGACTGATCCACAGGTTTGTTTGTAACGGAAGAAGTGGCTGTACCATATTTTTGCGGCCGACTAAACTTCACACTGTTTTTTGAGGTTTTCTAGAACTAATGATGATAGAACATCAGCTTGGCTAGAGTGTTCGGTCATAATAGGTACCTTAGATCATCCGTAATCTAAGCTACAGAATAGATTATAGTACTTCATATCAATCATCATCATCATCTAGCGTGCTCTATGTTAGGTCGCAGCTTACACTTACCATAGGTTTGCTGGCGGACAAACGCTTAGATATGATTCATAAAAAAATATAACCTTCCGCTCAGTGTCTTGGTAACCCTGTTTTAGGTCAGTGGCCTGTTATACAAAAGACCCTGAATAGTCAATAAACAGTAAAATACTAGTGAGGCGAAAGTGTGAACGCACCTCTTGAGCCTTTCTCATTAAATCAATATTAAAACGACGGTCAGTAAAACTACCGTAAATTTTAATTGAAAATGCAAATGTACTTTAGAAGTTCAAAATACAAGCTTAACGCTTAGTTTAGCCTTCGCTGGCAAAAAGCTGGCAAACTTATGTAAGAATTTTTATATCTACTACCTATGTATAAATTCTGAACCTGGTGTTTTTAAGTTCGGAAAATCATTATCACACACAATCAATTATCTTAGTAAAACAATCTTTGCACACAATATCAAAAGCAAGACATCTGCAAATAGAACTACCAATCACTGTTATCTATCATTTGCTAATACCAAATCTACGGTTATGTACTACCTCCTATATTTATTCTGTGCTACGGTCTAAGTAGTTTGCAAAGCTGCCAAGTATTTACATATTTTGTTTTGTTGACACCATACAAACGATTTTAGTAATATTTGTGCTAGTACTGACACCGTGATGTATTTATTCTACTAAAATTTTGTTAACAATTTAGTTTTCCTAGGTAATTGTATAGGTATTGTGTTTAGGTATATGTATCTGAAAGAAATAAAATAATCTATTAAGAATACAAGTTTTGAGAAGTGATTGTCCTTTTAAAATATAGCTACCAAAAAAAATTCTAAAACATCAATTAATATTTATTGATTACCTAATTTAACTGCACAAATGCGAGGAAAATAGGTTGTCTGACTTTGACTCAAGGACATCTAGACCATTTTGGATAAAACTATCCTAACCCGGGAGTAAGTTAGGTTTATTTATTTTGACTATATAGGTAGGTGTGACTTAGGTTATAATTTACTAACCTATACTACTATTATTAGCTACTATATTTGAGACAGACGAGGTCACGGATTAGCTGTTATTGCTTTGCCACCGATACGACAATACACGATATCGTTGTTTTTTTTACGACGGACTAGGGTGCTGTTGAAATCGTCTGACGATTGCTGTCATCGTTACCGGAATACAGACGATATCGGCGGAGAGAGTCATACATTTAGTACCTACCACTAGGGGTATGGTTACTATTTGTGCAGAAGCTTTCACATCGTTGTTGTCAGCGCCTATACCGATTTTTATATCTTTGATTTTAATGTTCAAGCCACTGAAATTTCTTTATTGTATAAAGTATCGTAACAGCCAGTGTTAGGCGTTTGCACACGAGAAAAGATGGAAGAAGCGCATTTGTAATGCAGCCCTACGATTAAAGATATCGTTCATTTGAATTGTTTAGTCAGCCTCCGGCAAGATGGGGTGATGATCTGTGTAATCTAGCTGGTAAACACTGGGTGAGAAGAGCCGAAGACTGGGCTCAATGGCGCGTCTTGGGAGAGCTACGTTCAGCATTGGATCAATATAGGTTGATCATCATCGAAAACATCATCATGTTTAGTCATTTAATATATATATAGTACGTATAGATACCAGTCTATAATGCAACCTTCACAAACTCTACAGATACTAACTCAAGTATTTTTCATTCACTATAATGTTAATCGGAAGAAAAGGTTTTTAGTAATGAATTGGTCGGAGTAATTATTTGCTTTGTTTTTTTGTCAATAAGAACCTCTAGTCTACCATCTCTGTATTGATTCGCTTGGTAATATGATAAAAGATCAGTGTCCTAGTTAAGCCACCAAATACCGTCACAAATAATAAAACCTAAATAGAGGACTATCACCTGAGAATGAAGGAAGGAATCGTAGTTCTCATAGGTTATGTTTTCTGATATGTGTAACTAATGCTCTGAAACGGTAAAGGAAATATCGCTCGAAAACCTGTTAGTACTTTAGAAGTAAAGTGAGTTTCAAAATTTTTAGAATGCAGACATCCGAAACATGTTATAATCAAGTATTCTGAGGAGATTATTCGTGCTTAGCTTTTAGATACAGTCGTGAGCTTATAATATTTCATTACCATACAAACAAAAAGTGATAAGTACTCACTCTTTAGAGCCCATCTCTTGTTCATCAGCAGACCATCCAGGAATTTGTACCCCTGTTCCCTGCAAGCTTTTTCCTTGACAGAAGCGACGGCACTGGTAAGGGAGAGCAGATCACTGGCGAGCACCACTGAAGACGCGTAATCAGGGGACTCCTCAATGACCCCAATCTTCGGACCAGCAACTCCATCATCGTAGGCGTTGTAGCCTCGATCCCTGACAGGATCATGCTTGCTTAAGTTTTTTGATAATAAACCAGCTAATTTTGCGATTAAATCTTTATTGACGGCTACTTTTTGTACGGTGGAGTTCAAAAAAGCAAGATCGTCAAAATCTAATGTTTTTAAATCGGCTGCTATTTTGCTTAAAGCATCGTATTTTATTTTGTCCTCGTCTGTGGCGGCCACCAGAGCGCACGCGATCGTGATAATTGTACCGATTGCAATCATTGTGATAGGAGACGTGCGTCCGCGCCGCTCCTTTTAAACTAACTGATCAAAACCTTCGGTCATTGAAGCCTTTGTGCGAGCCTTCGTCCGTTAGGGACCACGACTAGACTAAGTATTACGTTATGATAATTAGATCATTGTTGGTCCGAAAGTCGCGATGACGCGAATCTTTGACGTGAATAAACATGATAGGGTACCTTATGTGGATTTTTGTCATTTAAATGTTTTTATCATAATGTTATCACCACGTGTTTCTAGCGTTTAAACGGCTCCTTGATTGAAAAACTGTGCGCATCTACACATATTCATACACTCAAAAACTCTACACAGAGGAGCTTACTGGTCCATAGTTCTTGTAAAATAAATAAATATGTTAGGTACTTACTCTTATTTAATAATTAGCTAGCTAAGTTTATCAAAAACTTCACTTACACAATTCTACGCCAAAAGAATATTTAGACTTTTTTATGAAAAACTTTTTTGGTTAGATACTTCGCAACTATTTTGTGCACAAACTATTTATATTTTTTGTTGGTTTTATGAAAATAAGGTGAAACAAAGAGGTCAAATAAAAATCCGTCAAAAAGTTTAATTTCAACCACATGTAAACATTGTTATCTAGCATAGCGATTATATTGAGCTCCATTTCGACCGTTACTTGTCCATTCCCATTCATCGAGGTCTTGGTCATCATTTCGAGAGTACGATCTCTCGCCTTCTTCTCTTCTTGTCCAGGCCTCTTCTTCTCCAGCCTCTTCCTCTTCAATTATCTCCAAGTCATCTATATTTTCTTCTTCATCACCGATTGTACCTTCTTCTTCTTCTTCTTCGAGTATCTCATCCAAGCCATCATTTTTTTCTCTTTGTGTTTCGTATTCAACTTCAACTTCCGGTATTTCTTCTAACACTTCTCTATGTGCTAAAAAATTATGTCTACTTCTTATTGGAACTTCTATTTCAGTGCTTTCTTTGATGATAGGTTCTATTTCAGCTTCTCTTTTAGCCTTGGGTTCAACATTGGTGGTTTCTGCTTCAGAAGGATCTGGTTTATCAACTTTTGATTGGAAGGAGAAGGAAAACACTTTGTGCAAGGACTGCATGGGAATGACGAATGTGAGAGTTAAAACTGTAGATGATAAAACTATAGCCAGTATTTCTTGAACGTCCATCTGTAAACAAATAATAAACATCGAATAATTTTATATAAACAAACGCTTAGAATTTGGAAGATGGTAGCTTTCTTTCTTACCAGAGATGACAAAGTGAATTCTCTGGATGTCTTGACGGTCCCAATACTTGTGATGAAGATGATGAACTGGCAAAGGTACATGGCATACGAAAGACGGCTGATGAACACCAAGGGTCGCCAGCACAGTAGCTGAGACAGGAATTCTGAAAGCAAAACGTATTAAGAATTTTCTGCCATTCATAAATCAAAGTATTCATTGAACATTGTATGCGAGTATTTAGAAGGTAGTATTTTTACACCTTGTAGGTGCATATTTGCAAATAGCTAGGCTACTTAGATTTTTTGAATTTTCGGTCTTTATGTAATTTTTAAATACAAAAACTATTTAACAATAGTTTGCAATAGCACGGATTTAATAAAATATGATATTAATTGGATTTGCAAAAAATCCAAAACAAGTTAGTACGGTAATTAGCACTGACCGTAAAAACCAGTTGTTTTTTACTAACTACACGTTTACGGATGTGAAATTAACTAAGTTTACTTAGCATCTTCGTTTTGAAGGTAAACGTTGTCGTCGGGAAGTTAAAAAAAAATCATGTTCTATTGCAATATCACTTGGATAGATAGATAACTGGGAACTAATATTTACAAAATACACATGAAGCAGTTGAGCTATTTACACACCGTTAACTAGATAGATAACTGATTATTGATTAATTACTTACATAATAAATACAGTTTTACAAACTTAAAAATAACAAAGATACTACTACCACTTAGATACTAGTACCTGTTTAAGACCCATATTATTATCATCCATATTATTATCATCCTTAGTATCACTGTAAATAGTTTTGTTTCAGTTGGTGGTCTGAATTTAAGAACCTCAATTTATTTTCACGCAGTTATGGTTTACTTACATTCTGTAAGCTAAATTGATCTACCCCATCGCTGCTAATATTTTTTTTAAGATCTAATATTATGGTGTTATGCTGATAAATGAACATACCACAAGTGCCACTGTGTACGGCATAGATGACCCAAGATAGAGCTACAGCTGAAGCTATTGGTGCAATGGTCGCATATTGAGCTGCGAACGAAGCGCTGTATCGGTACTGCGTAGAACCAGAATCGTAGCCAGCAAGCAGCACTAGAATCCAGAGGACGCCACTTGTCAACCATCCTAGGAAAAGAACGATCTGCAAAAAATATAGTTTTTTTTAAGTGCAAAAATTTTAAATCAGCAATCTGCGATCCTATTGACCGAAGACATTTATTAGGATCGCGGGGAGTTGATGGATAAAGAAGGCCCAAAATCAAAGAAATCTACGGATTCTTATGTCCAGCAGTGTACTTTTACAAGCTGATAATGATGATGAACAGCATCTAATGTACGATAATAATTTTGAAGTATTTTTAAATAAGTTTAATATCTCAATGTAAGTACTAATTTTATTATATTGGTATTCCAAATTAAATTATATTAAATATACGTTACTTTTTGTAACACAACACCAGTTTAACTTGATATCTTATGTAGGTAAATTAAAAAAACCATAACAATAAAATTTACGTCACGAGTTGAATAAACATTTTAATTACTGTGTTTTTATTGTTACAAAATAGTAAAAAAAAACAGCCACAAAACTAAACTCAAAACAGCAAGTTTTATATGAAGTTTTTCAAATTAGGTCTGTCTTTTTATAATTTACATTGAATTGTACCAAAAGTTAATAAGCGCCTACCCGTAGAGTATAATTACATCTCACTAAAGAATGTTTACAATTATATTCCACTCAAACAATCGATATCAATATTGAAACTTTATAAAAGTTCTTCGCACTACCATAATAGGTAATTTTGTTATGTTTGGATGCGCTAGACGACTTGGATTTGAAATTATTTAAAACATCTTTCATGTTCGTCAAGACGAGTTTTTGGACTGGAAGGCGAAGAATAAAACGGCCCCTTACTCATTAGACAGGCGATATTTTTAAGATTGCCAAAAACCGGTGAATGGAAAAGGCACAGAATTGCTAGTTCTGGAAATACGAGTATAATGTAGAGAGAGGCCTATGTCCAGCAGTGGACTTCATTAAGCTGATGATGACTAAATTAATAATTTAATGACTCCACAATTTATAAATTACCTTTCCATGTTTGGCTGGCTTCCGCAAAGCCAATCCTAAGCTGATTCCGATTAGGTATGGCGAACAGCGGTGTATTGTCGACATGTAGCTCAATCTCGCCGTGCGATATAGCTGGCTTACACTGAAATGAGATAATAAATTAAAAGTTTTTATAATTAACTTATTTATAAAAAAAAATTGTATTCAACCTAGACCATAAACAAACAAAACAAGCATCTCCTTTTAGACCTAAACCAGCCCGTTACTAAAAACACAGGCAGTACCTGACTCCGTGATAAGCCAACAGCGTCAGCCTGTGGTCGCGTACGGTGGAATATCTGAGATACGCAGCGCCGATGTGCAAGCTAGGCAGGATCAGCTTAGTCATGCCCTGGCCTGACTGCACCAGCCACACGATGACACCCCCGAGTATAGTCAACTGCATGTCTAGAGCTAGTTGGTGGGTTTGGGGGGCGCACTGAAAATAAGTAAACGATTGTTGTAAAACGAGTAAAACGGGTAATTATGAAGACTTTGCGGAAGAGTATTACCAAGGCTCTATACCAGGGGTCACCAAATGGCGGACCGCTGCCGATCCATTTTGTGCGGACCGCGAGAACACAGCAACTTGCACTACAGAGTACGTACTCCAAACTTCAGACACATAGTCCGCAACAAAAAATGTCATTTTTCTCATTGATATGTAAAAAAATACCTTTGTTATTTCCGTACTTAATTACATTTGTTTAATAAATATTTTTTTCTGTAAAACGTTATGCGGACCGCGATGGTCATTTCATTTCTTAAAACGGACCCTGAGCGAAACTAATTGGTGACCCCTGGTCTATACTCTTCAAATGACAACAATTAATGTAATTCAGTAGGCATTCATATGATACACTCGCAATGGTTTTGGAAACCTTATTTAAACAAAGGGCCTAAATCATCCGTAGCCCTTACAATCAAACTACATTGAAAGTGAATAATAGTGATGTGCTTTTAATCGTTCTCGTTAATAATAAATCACTGACCATTTTACTTATGAACCATCACCTTTATTTTATTTTTGAACAATATTAACCATTTACGCCATTAATCTTTACTAACTATCAACAGCTCAGTTACCAGCATCGTCTAATAATATGTGCCAACTGTAAACTTTCATAAGGATCCGTAGAGCTGTCCCATCTAAAAAGCTTTTAAAAAGTATGACTACTTAGTAGTAGTCGTTAGTAGTACCTACTAACATTTTTCTACTATTCAATTCAGCAGGTTATTTCCACAACACTAGAATATAAGTAGTTTTACCTTCGCCTAAACAAACAGGTCCCTGGGGAATCGAATGCGGCTATCCGAAGGATTGTGGAGAGAAACCAACAATACTCCAGTTGATTCGGTTGTTATTTACCGTATCCTACAGTCTGCAAATTGACAGACTTGAATATCTAGGACGTTTGTTTGTATGACATAAACTGAATGCTAGTCAATGCCAGGATACTTCAAAAGGTTTTTTTTATAAAATGAATGTTATGTAGACATGTATGATAAAAATATAGGTTAAGTTTGAACATATTTTAGTTATGGATCGGATCATGCATCGTTGGGGCCATGGGCTCATGACACGATACTCGGAAGTGGAGACCGATAAAATCTTACCATATCTTCAAAGCCGAAGTAATTCTGCACATACAGCAAATTCCACCACCAGCCTTCTTGACAGACCTTGGCGTTTTTCGTGACGAAGGTACCCCACATAGGTCCTGCAGACAGCTTGTCCCAAACATAGGCGTAGAAGAGGACCACTGCTAACAGCGCTGGTGTTAATCTACAATGTAAATAGGTAGGTAATAGGTATATAGTTATAGGTAATCTATGAAACGAGGTGCAGGCATTTTAGAAGAAAATGTAGTAGAAATACGAATGTTTCATTCAATTCATTCGTTTTCTTTTCATGCATCATTTTCTCATCCTAGCGAATAGTTCTTCACTATCTCGCATTTTAGCCAGTACTCATTTTGACTTTTTTCTAATTACGAGGATAATTTTAACGACGATTTTGTGATTGTGATGTCTGCTCTATTTTCTTTATTATACGAGTAGGTACCTACTAAATGGTTTTAAACGTCATCAAAGCTTACCAGTAGCCTGAACAAGCCACGCTTCTGTTGCTAATCCTAAAAGTAAACGCACCTATCTAAATTTGGAAGAAGTTACATACAATATAAGACGTGACTCTACATGCCTTATGAATCCGCGAGCCGTGCCAGTCACCGAAAAATACGAGAAGTCAAAGAATTACCATTAATTTACCGCGAACACTATGATTCGCAATGAAAAACCCATGTTTAGGGTTCTAAGAATAGAGAAGAAAACCTTTTCGATTATGTTCGTATAACTGTGAAACATTATACGTGCCTGCGCAGTTTGTCTGAAGACGCTAAAGCCTATCAACATTTTGCAGTCATTTTAGCCCCTAGGTTCGAAAGTCCTCTAAAAGTTGTGAAAACTGTGCTGAGTTTTCAGAACTTCAAGGCCCTATTTAGTATCCTAAAAGTGGTGTAGTGTTCGATAAGTAGTCTCAACCAAAATTGTTTTGACAGACTACCAAGGTAAGTTTTTGGAGATACGAGGCTTATAACTTCGGGATCCTAACATAACGTGGCTTGGCATAACTTGGACAGTTTTATTATCATAGGCTTAAAACTAAACGGAGCATCGAGAAAACGGTGCTAATTTAAAAAGTAAACAGCCTTGTATACTTATATGTAAATGAAAATGACTAAACTAGGGTTTTTCAGAATTAGCATTGATGAGTTCAAAACCACTGGTTTCACCAGTTCTCAAAATCAAGCCCAACTCAGTAGTATTAAATACGCAAGTCAAATTAAATAACTTAACCCGACGCCACACGATGCGTCTAAAAAATCTAAAAACAATTTTTGTGCTGCAAACAAACCCACAGTCCGTCCGGCGCGGCGGTAAACCGCGGAAGTGTCTCTCTAGGATGCCATAAAGTTGGGATTCGATAAGGACCATACAGTTACATCAGTTAGATCAGTACAAAATAGCCTTTGTATGTAATTTTATATTAATGGGCACATTTCTTTAAATCAAGATGAAAGAAGAAGAACCACGCCACGTGTAGCATCGATCTTATAAATGATCTCGTGTCACATTATGCTAATATTTTTTTATAATTTACCTACACATCATTTTGTGCGTCATAATTACTATTCTGGTGACTTATCTATCAAAAATTCCAAATAGATACTTTAGCCTAAATTAATATTCTGGTTACAAGCCACATAATAGTTTATAACAAACTAGAAATACTAAACCGACAGTTTTATAGCTTCGTAAGTATAAATTATTGGGTAGAATAACATCATTAACAGTTTCCAGAAAACTATTTAGCAACTCATGCTGTCGAGCCTGTGTCGAACCATAAAAAATAGATGGACGTTAGAGATCAATAAATATTTAGTGTAATAACTTTCTTCTGAGTTACATCTTAGTACATTAGTATTATGTGGTTACGTGTAGTGTAAATAGTAGAACGAATTTTGCCAATCGCAAACGTATCGTAACGGTAGCGTATCCGATATACACTGAGCGGTGATACCGCAACGTTCGACAATCGAGTTCGCGTTGACGCGCAGTGTGACTCAAATATATATGATTTTACGAAACGTGGTGACTATCAGATTTGTTCATACCTCGAAGTCTTGGGGGGTTCCAGAACTTCATTTTAGCAATATAAACGGGAGCGGAGCGGCAACATTGCATACGTCATGTCACCGCGCGGAGAAGCGGATGTCATAATAATGTCAAGACTTGGTGTATCCCACAGAACAGAACTTTGTTCTGTGGTGTATCCTCTCGGTTTGGGTCTATGTTTTCCTGCATTGCAAAAAGCACCGCAACGACATGCGCTACCGTGTATTATGCACCTTACAACTACTTCACAGTAATGAACTTCAGCTTTAACAGCTAGTTCTCGGTACATCCAAGACGGTTCCGTAATTAAACAGCCATCTACTTTAAGATTAATAGATAGTGCCTTACCTTTTTAAAGAAGCAAAGTTGTGCAGATGTTGCCTAGCAATTACAGGCGGGAAAAGAGAGGCTAATACTTTAGCCGCATAAAACCTACAAACTTATTTAGGTAAATCTTACATTCAAACTAAGGATGAAACAATGTAGAGTAAAAACACATGCTACAACCTCTTGAATTTACTTTCGCCGAAACGGGTTTCAGTGGAAGTAAATTCAAGAGGAGGAGGATGTAGGTAGAGGTAGTAACAAAGAGGTTACTTAAACGACCTTTGACTTTTTTTAGACAATTCAATTTAGACCTCGCAGAACATGTCCACTAAAGACGTGTCGTAGAATAATTATGTATGGTAGTACTCTACTCTACCTTACTAAAATCACTAAATGTACCTCATGTATCTTGAGAACAGTCTTCGAAGCGCGCTGGAATCACCATCAGCTCCTATTCGATGGGCAGTGAGGACTCCACTTAGTAGCAGGAAGCAGTCTGTGAAGATCCATCCAGCTCGGCACCATGACCAGATAGGCGAGCTTACTAGCTGGAACAAAGTATAGCTGGATATTAAACAGAAAAACAAAAATACAGTTTCGAACATTAAGATGCAGTCTGAAACAGCAAGTTTCTGGATACCAGAATACCCAGACAAAATAAATATTTATCTTGTTTCCTTGCATAGATTTGACTTTGTTATCCAATCAGTATAGCTTTTAATTAAATTTATGTTGATTCTCGTTTCACCTCTTCAGTTTTTGCGAGCCATACCATTTTGCAGCATTCCTTCCCATCTACCCCATTTCGCTACCATTCGTATTTTTTGCTTAGGTGCACTACTAATCTCTTCCCAATGAGTTTAACGAAATGCAAAGCACGTGCACTCGGCCACGCGTCGATAAAAACAGTGCAAAACAGAAATACCTGAATGCAAGCACGTGCTTTGCCTGTAAATAATTGTGAAATAAGACAATAGAGCGCTGTGTTCTGAAAACCGAAGCCTAGGTTTTCAAAAGCCTGCAAGTTAGCTATTAGCATCTTGTTTTACGGCACTCTCCAATCAGAAGAAAAAGAAAGTCAAAGTTTTGAAGATACTTCTTCAAAACTTTTATCAGTTTTTTTTTTATTTGCCTTCTTTCTAGTGTATTAATTTTTAACCAATCAACGTTTTAATTTATGAATGTGATGCAAATGAGTAAACTACCTACTTAGACGCACTCAAAATTATCTTAACTTTTATTCCAATAAATACGAACAAAGAAACTCTTTTGGTACTCTGATGAACGTTCCTCAAAATAAACTCTTATTTAGTACAAGGGAGAGAACAAAAGATCGGCCAAGAGCGAAAGGCCATTGAGACAGATTTTATGTGACTTCAACGACTTTAAAATGTTATCAAGATTTGTTTTACTAAAACGAGATATCACAATGACTCATTTGGACACATTTACATATAAAGCAGATGAGAAGCTGATGGTTTGTCATGATATTGTGCGGTTTAGCACTGGTGAATGCAGAGTGCCGGTAAGTGCCGATAATCTGCTTTCTGCGAGAAAGCGGTCCTTGGACGGCGCACACGCACTGACAGCCAAGCTCAGACGTAATGGCATCTTGCCAGTTACAATTTAGTAACCAACGAAATTGACCTTTATTTCCTTCAAATAAGGTTCATTGCAAGATGTTGACCTTTGAAATTTATTTAGGTAAGTATTTAGATTAACACGCGAGTTAATTAAACCATGGGTTTCGCTCAAGGTTGGTGTCGTTAAAATCCATGTGGTTCATGATGACGCTTATTTTTTGGGTTCACTGGTATATTTATCGATTTAGTTTGCTCCAATTTGGGCCAACAACTGCGTATTTTTGTATATTTTTATTCAATTTTTTTTTATTATTTTAGCTTCATCTATTACAAAAGGTTATACCTATGCCATCGTGTCGTGATACACTCATGTTTCATTTTTATCCAACGCTGAACTGAATACGCGCTAGCGAAATGTTAACTGTGACCATTGGCCCCTAATTCGTCCATAAATAGGATATAATATATGATATGAATACATCATTGCAAGGATTATGAATAATCTAATAGTGTCTGGATTTTAGTCATTTTCAAATCTAGAAGGTGACTAGTTGTAAAATTCTTAAGCACTTTTTACGTTACATGAATGTTTAGTTTAGTTTAATGGCTAAATATAATAATTCTAGTGCCAGGCAGTGCACAGATGTCCACAATAACCGTAAGGTTTACTGCCGGACGCACAGCTGCCCATAATTTCAGTAGTCTGCATTATGTTAGGAAAATACGAGGGAATTAGACCCATATGTTATATGCTTGCTCATTATAAGTGTAGTTAAGATTAGTTTGAGAGTAGAGTATCACATTATTTTACTTTGATAGTAGCTTCATAATAAATATTTCTACAGCATAAAAAGAAATTGTGAAAGGAGACTCTCGCTCAAAAACAGTATTTACTTCAAGATCTTTTAAATTTGGCCCACACGATGGTTTATTTTTTATTCTGTTGGTTCTCTCTCTCATAATCATTATGGTGATGTTTAGTAAAAAACCAACAGCAAACATTTCTAAAAGTTTTCCGGTAAGCCCTTGGAAAGCCGCAAAAATATTGGATGAGAGTGACTTGAAATCGTTCTGAAAAAGTTTCAACCTATGACCAGCATACACCATGAAATAAGTAGTTAAATTCACCTTATCGTACATCTGATAGTAATGAAAAAATAATTTCATGACTTTTTGCTAATTTATTAAACACTCCTTTTGCTAATGATAACGAATACATTACTCCATGTGCTTGTTATTTTTCACTTTCAGCAAAGGATTATACCTGCCGGAGGAGTAGTGAACTCGGTACTTGTCTTAAATTACTAGTCCAGACCAGCCTTCAGGGTTCTCGTTTTCTCTTGACACTTGCGAATAAATTACATTGCTAAGTAGAAAACTAATTAATTAGGTGAACCCTCTCTTTGCGAGAAATTTACTTTTTTACCTAAGTACTTATCTTTGCTCGTTTGAGAACTTATTGTACAAAGTCCCAGTAGGCAAAAAGTTCTCAAACTAAATGTAGTTATAATCAAAATAGGTAATCATAAAGAAGCTCCAACAAAAAATAATTTTAGATCAATAGTTATTTCGTTTAACCTTAAAACTACCCATCTTATCGTCCTATAAAGAAATGACTAAGCGTTTGATAATCACAAAACCACTAAAGCTAGCTACATGACGTAAAGATAATGCCAAATGTATAACGTGATACAACGTTACTTATACAAGCCATGCGACTAAGCTGTAAATACATCATTATCTTCAACTTACATCGCCATTCTCGTGCAATCCATTAAACTCACCTCAGCAATCTTCACCCTATTGGTATAAGGCATCACAGCAACAGGTAGAAATTTGTGGGCCACGAGCAGGGCCACAGTAGCAATTCCGCGGATACCGTGGATGCAAGCTATCTCGTCTGTAGTCCCAGGGGCGGTTAACTTGCCTATAGTGTAGTACAGCGAGAAGGAATGCAAGAAGCTGTCTGTAAAGAACACAATTCAATAAATCTAGATTGCTGAATACACGTCTGCGTTGTTTTAAACTTTTGAGTTTGATTGTAATCTACAACACAGTTCACTGATATCTTTTTAATCGATCAAGTTGCAGACTTGCAGTTATGATATACAAGGAGGATATGTTCACTTTTTGCTCCTTGACTTTATATAGCTTTATGTAGCTTGAAAAAGATAATGGTGTTAATTAAACACTGAGCCGATAGAATCGTAGTTATTATAAAACAGCTTTCCCTGGAAATAAAATAAATAAATAGAGATTCCCAAATCCCTCACAGATTCAAGAATAATTTTAAAATGATGTCATGATAGAAACGAAGCATCTCTCTCTCTCTCTTTCATTATTTTATATAAGTTCAGCAACGATTTTCAGACTCAGTCGGAAGTTTTAATAAAATATAACTTTTGCTAGCTACAATGTTGAGGAAACTCAATTTTAGTTTAATCAGATTACGGTTTTGAACGGACAGGAATCGTTTCCATCATTTCATGAGTCACTACGTCAATTCTAAAAGTTGATTTTTCACGGTAAAAGCTACGGGCATCTTTTTGTTTAAAATCTTTGGACTGCGTGTATCGTGTAGCGTAAAGTGGAGTATCATATCGTGCTAAGGAATCTTTCAGTCTGCCTTAGAGCCACGTAAAGTTTTCCGCAGAAAATAGCTTGGAAAATTGCGTTTCTATTACGACACGATGCTAGTACTTTAAAGCTAGTTTATACTCGTAGCGTAGTTTGGTGACGTCATTTTGCAACTAAAATTACCTCCTAATCAACGACCAACAACCAAGACAAAGACAGTTTTATAATTTTGATAAAGTTGCATACCTCCAGATTTGGCAGTTATTGGTTTTTGTTCTCCATTTTCTTCTTCTTTTTGCTCGCACTTTGTCTTGTCCGGTTCTTCCTGGTCTTCTTCAGTTGGTCTTCGAGCAAAAAAGTCTTGAGAGGTCGCAACAAGTACCAGCAGAACGACAACACCATAGAACGACCTGCGGGTAAAGTTTTAAACAGTCATCACGTATGTAGTCTAGACCTCACATTCAGCGGACGTGGTGTAGCGGTTTGAGAGTTATGAGAACTTCTGGTATGTGCAGTGGTCTCAAAAGTCGTTACACAAATATTGTTTACATTAATAAAATATGGCTGAAAGCACCTTTGTGTTATCACTCATAGGCTCTTTTCTCACTTACATCGACACGACATATATACGATATCGGCAGAGAGTTAATCTCATTATTTAGTCAGTAGCTTCCGCATCATGCTCGCGCGGCGCTAGCATTTTTGTTCAAGTCAATGATCATGATAAGAAAATTATCATACAAATGGTAGATGGAAGAACTCACAACGTCAAGACGGTTGGCAGTTCGAGCCACTCCTCCCAGACATCCCCTTCATCTACATAACAGTCCTCTTCATCCACCTTGACTCTGATGACGACTCCACTGGTGTGTTGGTAGTGTTTGACGGCATCCTTTAGAATCACTTCTGCGTCTTCTGGGTTGCAGGCCGAAGGCACACAGACGCCCCAGCTCAGCGTTGAGAAGCGAGGCACGAAGTGACCTGGCTGAACGGATTATGATACTGCTTAGCAAAAATTGATAGAATTTAGAAATAAATCAGGCAATTTAATTTTGTACTGGTAGCGCAGTCGCAATCAGTTTCATTCAGGTGGGATTGCATTACTACTACTCACCCTATGCAGACAAGTTGAGATTTATTTATACAAGGAACCTATAGAAAGGGTTGGTACCGCCTAACCCCGGTCCGGCCTCTCCCCGATGTAGATTACCAAATAGTATGTATGTATGCGCTAAATCAATGCCAGTATTGTGAAATAGAGACAACGCCGAAGATGTACGGAATTAGTCACGTGACTTACGATATCGTCTAAAATATTATTTCCAGTTGATTTCCATGCATTTTGATTAGTTTCTCAAGCGAATGTAAAATTTCAACCGTGTAGTTGGGTGATATGATAAGTTACGAGTGTGTGTAGCTCGTTATAAGTTTCGTAGCAGGCGCTATGTGTTATTTGAGCCTAAGATAAATAACTTTATCATTGCTAACAGCAAACGTTTAGGATTTCTTTGACCTCAAAATATTAACAACTCCAAAGTAAAACATTAAATAATAATACATACTGTATTAGTCGTAATTTACTTGGTGAATAAATTAAAGAGAACATAATTAGTCGTTTATTCAGCAAACTCCCGGATTGAATTAGAATTGATTCAAACGAATACAAATTTTGTGCGATTATATTAATACAAAGGCTCACACCACTCTCATTTCAATTAGAATTCGTTAATTAAAGCCATTAATTTATCTACTATGTTATTTGGATAATGATATGAATGCTAGTAAGCAATTTAATAACATTTTGTGTATCGGAGTTTGAACAGATAAATTCATTAACGGTCTGAATCATTTAGTTCTTTTTATATCGCGATTACCTATTCTACTTGTGTTGTAAAGTATGTGTTTATGCTACTAGATTATTTTCTGATTTTTAGTAATTGCAGATTAGCGCCCACCGCCAGTTGGAGGTATAACATAAATTACACAATGCACTCCGTGTGCTAAGATAGATCATCGTAGCTTCAGGAAATCTAGAGCTGATTAATCTCTGGGGAGTCGACAAGTTATACGGACGACGGGGTAAAGTTTATATTAGGATACAACGTTGTATAAAGTATCGTATTTCCGGTCATAAAATAGATTACCCATTTAATACACCCATATTATTATACATTGTTTCTTGGTTTCCTTAGCGACCATCGTAATCAGTGAGGTTTTAACAAACACATGGAAAATGGTGCCGACTAAACAAAACCTTTCTCGATCTTTCATAAGTAGCTAAGTACTATAGTCAGACTTTGCTTAGCACTGACTAGTGTAAAGATATGATTGTTTTTCCTAACCTTCACATTAGTGCAGTGTGACATAAAAGTTTCTTTGTCGGCTGCGAATCAAACACCTGACCATAAAATAGTATTAATAAGTCTGCAATTTCCCGTTTGACAGATTTTTTCCTTTCTTTAGTGACCGCTCTCCGCTCGTACTCTCACATGACAGTTTGGAGACCGCCTCAACATATTAGCTCAAAAAAACCTCAAAACTCACATCATCAATCTTACTCCTGATCAAGCTCTTGGCCTGAGCCAAGTACACCGGGCCCTCCAGCTCTGAGTGTTCCGCCTTCACGTCGATACGTGCCAAGCAGTACTTCCCCTGGACCTTGACCACGCTTCCTGTGTCCAACTTCACACGTGCCCGGCTCCCAATGCACTGGTCGAAGTCACCAAGCTGGATCCCATTCCCTTGAAGCACTCCCGAGGGGATCTTTGCGGTAGCATCGAGCACTATAATGAAAAATTCCTAGGTCTACTACGCGTAAACGGTAAACGAAGATTCATTTTGTCGTTTGAGTTACTTTGCGTGGTGATGCGCTACTCTGTAATAGGACATGTCCAACGCACCAACAGTGTAAACCAAATGTGAATTTCAGTTCACCGTTTTTCGCAGTAGATACCCTGTTACGTTCAACTGTGTGGTCAGCCCCCTGGGAACGCTGCGAAGCACGCGAGCAAGGACGTTTGTCTTTATTATCCCTACATTCCTTTGTGTTTAAAAGGTGCTGTATTATTTATAGAGGCGAGCTCCAAACAACAATATTGCCACAATGGTGCGTTGTTGTCGGAAAAGCAAGCATGAAAACATAGTTTCCGCCACTTCCGGTTTTTACATTTTGGTCAAGGATTTGAAATAATTTACTGGTAGAAAATAAAAGTGATCTAACCAATAAAGGTGGATTTTAATTATTTGTCTTTTTTAGCGTGGCACCGCATTGCCGAAATCCCTGAATAGCTGCCAACACAAATAAATAAAAACAGCAGAAGATATAATTTAATGGTTTACCTAATCTCTAGTCCGCCACACCAAAGTCTGTCCGTCAGTTTGTCATCGTGTTTTTATAAGAAAATACATTTTGGTGTTGTGTTGCAAAGCTTTAGTCCTACACCACACTGGTTATTATAATCAGCTACCAAATACGTAAGTTTATCAGTACCATCCCACTGACTGCTATGGCACTAACGAAACTATTCTGTGACAATGGCTAAGTTTAGCTGGTTTAGCGTACCCAGTTAATTATTCTGACGGCCATATAAAATACGATAAAATATTTTACAAAACATATTTTCAGTTTAGGATTGATTTTTTCTATAGTGGTGCAATATAATTTTTATACGCAGATAGAATATTCACAACTACATAACATTTTGCCCTGACAACCTTCACAGTTATGAAAAAAGAAACATGTAAAAACATTATACGCCCCGGCCGCGCGAGGGTAAAATCAAGTTTAGTGTAGAAATTAAATTGTTGGTACTTACTATTTAAAGCCCATAATTTTGTTCCGCGTAATTGCCGCAACACTATCTGGCCGTGACGCCGGCATTCCGCATTATGAATGTGTGAAAAATTCGGTGCAAATGTAGGGAAAAATGAATAAAAATCTTCAAATTCACTTTTCAGCAAGTTGCGTCGATGCAAAGCTTCTGTAACGTGTTTTAGATGACTCGTCGGTGTTTCTTCACTATCGCTTTCAGAAAGCTTTTCAGCACTATGTTTATCGCGAATCTTTGACAACAATTGCGGTTTATCTGTTTCAAACTTTTCTCTACTATCTTCAACACTCTCTTTTGAAGCACTCTCTTGTTTTTTTGGCTCATGTACAACCTTTTTTTCATCAATTTTTTCTTTGCTCTTATCTTTCTCTAATTTTTTGAACTCTATAGAGTACTCTTTATTTTCTACTTTCAGTTCTTTAGGTTTCTTAGTAGCATCTGGAATTTTAGTTTCTTTTTCAGATACTTTAGGCTTAAAGGTTTCTATTTCCAGTTCTTTTACTTTTTTCAGTGTTTCTAACTTGGACTTTTCATCGCTTATCTTATCTTTTAGTTTTATTTCGTCTTTCTTAATTACAACGAATGATGGTTTGTCTTTTTCATTGGAAGTATCTTTGTCTAACAAGGGTTTTTTAACTGAATGAGTATTTGGTTCTTTTACAACTTTATCTTGTTTCTTGGGAGTTTCCGTTTTTTTTATATCCTGCGATGTCTGTTTAGTGTTAAATTTATCATCATCTTTACCATGTTTAAAAGCTAGTTTGGGAATATGTTTTTGATGTTTGTCTTTTTCTTTTGAATCAATCTCTTGTTGTTTTTCCTGATCTTTTAATTCCTGATTTTTTTCATCTTTTTCAATCTTTGTCACTATTTTATTGGACTTTTTTATTTCCTTAAGTTTTTGAGCAACTTTTCCATCCTCGTCGTCATCGTCGTCATCATCGTCATCATTATCAAAATCAATTTTAATAGCTAAAGGCTTTTTAATAATTTGGTCTGTTTGCATTTTTGTTTTCATTGCATTTTTTTCATGTTTTGCTTTTGAGTCAGGTTTTTTTTCCATGTGTAATATCTTAAAAAGTTCTTCAATATTCTCTAAACCATCATAATTATCGTCATCTCCATCATCATCATCATCGTCGTCGTCGTCGTCGTCATCATCGTCACTACTATTACTTTCCTGTTTTGTTTCAGTAACCTTGGTACTATGTTTCGTTGTAAGAATTTTATGACTAGGTTTTTCTGATTGCTCTGGTTTTTGCTTGTTTATTATTTTTGGTAATTCATTACTATAATTATCTTCGTCGTCGCTTTTTTCTAGCTTAGCATTACTAACCTTTTTAATACTGCTTTTCAATTCAACCTTTTCTAGTATTTTATTAGGTTTAGGAACTTCTTGTTGGAAACCAGTTTGTATTTTTGCAAAATCTAAGTTATCTTCATCATCTTCGTCCTCATCACTTCTCACGTCGTATTTATGATTTGATTTACTTTCGAGGTTCTTGCTGTCCAGTATTGATCTTCCTTGCACATGTTTTTTAAGATCCTCATTCTTATGTTTATCACTTTCGATTTTAGCACTATGCACTTTATAGTCGACCTTCACATCACAATGTTCACACTGTTGTGGCTTTTTCGTTTGTAACTTCGAACTATCTTGAGCTTTGGGTAAATCGCGAACGCGGAATGCGGTTATCACTGTAGCTAGGATAGGTAGGCAGATTATAATTAGAGCTAGCGTCCATCGGTCGCGCGCCATGGTAGACGCCCGAGACGCTCACCGCGCCATTCTCGTTCCAACTGAAACGTATTCAGCCACGATCCCAGGCGTTTATTTGTAACACTCATTGAATTTGTGGAACTTCATTGATAATTCTTGGTCTAGGTTATGGGTTTCAGGAGTATTGGGATGGGTGCGTTTATTGCGAGGGGTTAATGCTAGTGTACTGACGAGTGGCCACGACTGATGGCATGCGTCCAAGATCAGTGTAAAAATAGTGCTGTTAAGACGATTGTCCGGCGTACTACGGACTGATTTCGATGATAACATTGTCCACAGGGACGGATCAGCTTTTCAAATAAATTAATCGATAATTACTGTAGTGGATGTTGGTTTAGTAAACATGAGAACAACTTGTGACTTCTGTTGTGAATCTTCTGGTAGAGCAACACTTTCTTTCATTTCATCAATAACTCAATCAACATAGGTACCTACCTAATAAAATAGATATTCTGTTATAATTGTATCATTAAAATTTTATTAGGTATAATATTATTATATACCTGTCTTGATAGTTTAACTAAAAGTAACAATAAGGTACATTCTAACATAGGTTCGGTTTGTTCCATCATATAGTTGTGTAAAAAAGTCTGTAATGTGTATGTTATAGTGAAAGAAAATGACGTCACTATAAAACGTGATTATTCATTTCAATATACATAAAGAAAGACCAATAAAAACTGTCAAAACCAGATGACCCTACCATTTCTAATTTCAACAAAAGTAAATGAAAATGAAGTAAGTAATTTGGTAATTAAAACAAAATAAATTTATGGAGATAATATTCGTTTGGAAATAAACAGGCAGGTAAATATATCTGTGAATTTAATAAATATAAGCTATTTATGAAGCTCATACCTCAACCACAGTCAGTCTCAGTGCTATGGCACTACTGTTTATTCTGCGTCAGCGGCTGAAATTGCTTCCTTCTCCAATTTAATTAAATTTGACGTGAGCAGTGAGCACTACGCATTGCTGCAAACTTTTAACAGGCGTCAGGGTATTGAGGCTGCGAAGCATTGAATTCCGCTTTGCTGAAATATTTTTTCACAAAATGTGGATGTGAGAGGATGTGACATTTTATGCATGATCACATTTTTATTATTTATTTCACCCGCTTACTTAGGTACTTACCTTACCTATACCCCTTGGTAGGCGCTAGTTTCAACAATTACTTATATAATAGTGCTTTGCCTACCTAATACTAAATTGTGCGAGATTTCTGACGACTGTACTATGTTATTTAGTTACTAGGATTATTATTAAATTTTTAACCGACAAAAATATATAAATGACTCCCACAATTTTTGAAAATTCTCAATTTTATTACTGCCAGGAGTTGTACACTACTGTTATGGTGGCCACACGCGTTCAAATAAACTTGACAAGCCCAGGCTTGTCACAAATGAAGGTGTGGCTTTGTGGCCGCCATTAGCCTCTAGTCTTTCAAACTCACAAAGATATCTTTGGATTATACTGAAAGATGACTAGCTAATAAGGTTTGGTTTCAATTAATTGACTTACCTTGAATCCAGAGTTCAAGTCCTCAAAATAAGACAAAGGTGTGTTTGGAAATTATAAGTCTTCTCGTGCCCTTGCATTGCTGTCGCAACGACGAGACGCGACGACTACGATGGAACTATTTCCAAGAGGTCCAAGTATCAATATCTCTTCTTCTTGTTTTTTAGACGATTTTGATGAAATCAAAAAATAAGCTAGGTATACTTACATGCTGCATTAAATAAGTAGAGAGTAGGTACAATAAAAGGTATGTATAAATATTATGTTATGGTATTTTGCATAATACCTACGAAAAAAAATACGGACTCCATTATTTTATTTCCGGTTTTAATGAGCTTAAAACAGTGTTTTTTAACTACTTAGCTAGATTTTAATAAACGAAAAAAATATTCTCGTGTTGCTTTGACGAATTTAGTGCTTTTTATAATAAAAATTATAGTTAACAAATACTACTACTAAATAGACAAATACTACTAAATAGACATTTAGTAGTTTCGTGTTCATTTGGATATAATATTAACAAAAATCTCTACTTTATCTAAGTTAGTCGCCGGATAATATATAAAACAAATAAATAACAAATATAACAAATAATAACAAATAAATATATAAAAAACTAGATGAGTAGGTATATTTTTATAAAAAAGTTTCCATTCATGTAAAATAGTTCAAAATAAATTTAGTAGAGCTCTTGGGAAGATACCCACATGAGTATATAATACAAGTAGCTATAGCTACCTCTAAAATATTCTGTATACTCGACGCTGATTAGCATTTGAATCAATTGTATTGTAATTGTTGTCGCTGGAATGTCAAAATAATGAGTAATTGGCCTAGAACTTTACAAAGGCCCTCTAAGGGAATTAGGGTTAAGTAAATAAAGGGTTGAAGGGTAAAATAACGGAAGTTGGCGGGTAATTGTAGGTTTCGTTGTTATAGCACAGAATAGTTATAGTTCAAATCACACGTACGGAATAATGCTGGTGTTATTTCAACCAATTTTGTGAAAGTTAAATAATATTGCCTTGCACGATACCAATTATTGAGCTTATTTTATTCTGGTGGAGTTTTCACTGTTTTGTAGAGAAAAACCCGCAGCGGTCTTTTAATATTTGTAAGAGATCTTTTGTAAGTAGGTATATTACTTTAAAAACTTGTATAAAATTACATCATCTTATTGTGATTAGTGGATACGTTTAATTTGTTAAATAGGTGTAGTAGTCACAACGGATCTTTGTCTCTTTGAATTATCTGCGCAGAAGCAGAACCGATTTTTAGGTAGAATCAGAGGTTTGGGGGTAAAGCGAATTTTTCTGCACAACAGTACGCGCAATCGTTATGCACCTAACTTCAGAGGGATAAAGATCCGTTTTGCGTACTGTACATACCTAATTATTCCAATCGAATTTGAATTTTTAAAATAAATCACGCAGGTGTACTTTTACTTTTTATCTTTATTCTAACCCTAAGTATTGCTAAACAACTCAGTTGGTAGTGGTTTTACCTTTCGGGGTGTGGGTTGTAGGTTCAATTCCCACTAATAACAAACATTTATGCAATTAACATAGACGTTTGTTTGGTATCTGGATGCACATGCCTTCTAAAAATAATGTTTCACTCATACAGACATAATGACCTAATCGTCTATTCCAAACGAAACAGAGTAGGTAGTGTTTATTAAGTCTTCTGAAAAATCAATCACTGTTCTTAAAGAAACAAGATGTATAATATTTGCATAGAATTGATTATAAAACCCTGATTCGCTAGGATATAAATATAGGTAGATAATATAAGATTTACTACAAATTCCAGGATGATTTATGTTAACAGCGTCATCAAAATACCTACTCGTATATTACGCCTTAGTTGATGTTAAAAGTACACTTCGGGCAGAAGATACATCTAATTTGAGTTTGCCATACAATGGTACTCATTTACCAGATTTTATAAGTGTATACTTAGTTACAAAATAAAATAAATAATCGCCTTATTTAATAATCATAATGTCTAAGCATGATACGTACTTTCTTCTATACTTTATTTACCGATAAATATGTGATTCTATACATCATATTTCAATTTAAATCGGTCATCATTAAAATTAGTTGTCAGTACAGTCCCACAGCTGCTAATGTATTACAAATATTACAATGCAACAGAAAACAACAAAAGCCTTTTTCTGAAAACAAAAAAGAAAAAAATATCGTAAACATTAGGATAAACACGTTCATTTGTTAGGTATGCTAAGCGTAGGTAGTATATAAATTAGGTGTGTTAAAAATTATAAGGTTTGATCATCAAAGAAGCAACCACCGATGCTGTCACTAACTAATCAGTAACATGCAAATGTCAGTAATACAACCTTTGCAGAAACTTACAGAAGTCACAGCCGTTTGTCGTTTATCTGAAGTTAAGCTCACTTTCCTCCAACCCGAACCAAGAAAGGAGTCTGCGGAGCTATCTGCGACTAAATTCGGAGAGCCATAAATCGAGTGTGATTATATTGTACTACATTGACAGATTCCTATGGCCATTTGCATGTTACTGACAGATTGCTGACTACATCGGTAATCACCCCAAACTGTATTTCGATATTTCTTATTATTTAAAAAATGTCTAATGTCTATGCTTTGTGTAAAACTAGATTTCAAATACCAACTTCCCGTTTGGTTAACAAAATTTATTAGTTATTCTTTGTTATATTATATGAAATACGAGCGTAATAAATCATTATACTCAGAAAATTGTAGACAGATTTTCAACGTCATTTATTTATGCGCATTTGATAGTCAACTACGAAGTTCTTTTCAATACTATGGCCCGCTATAGGCTCTTATTACGGTTATATGTACGTCAGAGTAATATCACAAGTGGTCCAAATAAGGATCGAATCTAAGCACTAAAAATGAAATCTGTGCACAAAAAAGGTATGCGTCACGAGATCTAAATAAATAAGCATAATCCTTTATTATTTATTGTACACGGTGAAAAGAACAAACAACTTAACTCTAAAACCTGTACATAAAGGAGAGTTTAACCATCAAAAGATGTCTTTTACTATTTATTTAATTATAATAATTGAACCACTCCCTAAAAACCCGTCACTTGAACAAGTTTTCTTATGGAATCAGCAGTATAAAAAATAATCAATGGTATAGGTGCTAAGGAAGCCTACTTTTTCTGAAAAATATCACAAGCACTACGTACGTCCCGTACCTACGTCATGGGTGAAAAGTGGCTTCTGAAGCTGTATAAATCATCTAAAGTAGATGCAAAGGCTTGTTTTTGCGGTTATAGTTTTCACTGCCAAGGCACCAAGGCCACCACAGCCCCACGGGTCATGAACCTCACCTAAGTACGTGCAAAATCAGGTTTAGCATAGGAATTCTAAGCTATCTTAGATATAATTTCTTGATAGAATTGATGCAACTTGAACTGTTGGAGGCTTTTATAAACGAAGGCGTTCCGAATTATAATATTCAATGAAGGGTTCAATGCTAATTTAAAAAAAAACATTGGCAATATAGTGAAATAGTCCCATGACTGTAAGAAATCCCTGTGATCCTTTCTGTTCAAATTTAAACCGTATTGACGATACTAACTGAATGTCAATGTATGGTAAGTATTTTAAAATACTGAAGACGTGCCCTGTGATGCATTGCATTCTGCTACTACCACTACTAACTTCATTTGGTACCGTCCAGTACTAAATGTATGCAATTAGCTCTCCATGATATCGAGTCGGGTCGGGTGTGAAAACGCCCATTCTGAATTCGGAGACATCTTGTTTTCTAGATTTCGCTTTTCAAATAAAAACTTTTTAATTTAGAGTTTAAATTCAAATCTTATATTCTTCGTTATGTAGTATTATGGTATTATAATGTTCTTGTTCTTATTTTGTGTCGTCGACGACAAAGATATTTTTGTTCGAGCAATTGACATAACATCCCCCGTATTCCAATCTTTTGCTGTCAAGTTATATTTCACTGCCCAGTGTAATTTCTTCAGGTCACGTTCTTTTTAGACACTTGACAGCAAAACATGCGCGAAAACAAATTAAATGACCTCATAATGTCACTATTTAGTCACAGAATAACTATGAGTTAATATGAACTGACCATGATTTAAAACTTTGCAGTTCAACTGAGATTGGAATACCCCTGCAATCTGCATGTCTTAAAGGTGTCGTACCGTGTGTATTGCATGAAAGATCAAGGTAAACAAGACTTGTGCAAAGTTAACGACAAAGTGTGGTGTAATATGAACCCATGGCTCACCGTGACCTTGACAAAATTCGAGGTTTTGAGTTATGTCATAGATTATGTATTCGTTAGGGCTTCCGGTGCGAGGCCGTGAAAGCTTTTTACCCCAGCTGTTTGTATGAGGTATGACCCAATGTCAACTTACATGAAGGGTAATTCTCTTAATAAGATCTAGTATTTTTACTAAGTACATTGAGATTTTGTTGGGATGTTATAGAGGCTGCCATTTCGTGACTCATAAGATATGTTAAATTATAAAAGTTTTCATAATATAAGCTTTGTTTAGTTTGGGACTAGAGGGCGTTGTGTGAAATGTCCATGAATATATATTTACTTATAATGTATACTAAAATTAATTCGTTAAAAACATACAACGACACCGGTAATAGAGGTTATTCAACTTTGGAATTTATAAATATATATAGTTACCTAGATTATGCAATTAGTGACCTAATTATAGCAACTCAGCCTTCAGATCCGACTAGATAAGTACTAGTAAAAATCTGGTAGCGAAGTATGTTTACCATATTAGAAATTTTTGTATATTGAATTATAGTATACACGAAAAGAAAAATACATTTTACGTATGCAGTCGGCGAACTTCCAAAAAGTTTGGTCACATTTAAAGAACTAAACGGAGTGAACGTTTTCTTTAATATTCACAGCATTTTTGTGAGTTCCTGCGCTTATGCGACATGTACCTACTCGTTTGAAACATCATTAAAAGTTGTTTCAGAGTTTGTTTGAGAAGGAACAGTAGAAAATAACCATTAAGATAAGAGGGCACAGGGGAGGACGGCATAAGTTCGACGTAAACAAGGCTAGTGAATCCATCGTGGGTAGGTATTGTATGATCGATAGTAATTAGATTAAACTTGAACGAGATCGTCAGATTCAGACCATGCTTCTTGAATATTATTACATAGTAGTAGTAGAGCTTCTTGTGTCTACCACTGTACCTATTTCTGCCAAGCAGTGATACTCGCATTGCTGTGTTCCGATTTGAAGGGAATGGGTGCCGGTGCAATTACAGGCATCTCAGAGCGATGGTTGTAGTGCAATGCATAACAGGACACGCCTTCAGTAGACGTGCTCAGTGAGGAGCTGCATTTTTATAGACAACTAGCAGTTACCCGCGACTTCGTACGCGTCTACAGTTTCCGTGTACATTATATTATCTGTGCGTGTACCGAGCGGATACTTTGAGAAACTTGACATTAGACCTCATTACACCGAACTCGTACCTACTGGAATGTCAAATGCTAGTTGTTAGACCAAAGAGGTAGTACTACGCCCTGTCAAACTGACGTGACATGACATGACAATGAAATCCTCTTGTCAATTGGCGCTGCTAATCCTTTTCGTTCATTTTATCCTGTAGATCCTGTTAATTATTCGAGATAAAAAGTAGCCTATGTGTCAATCCAGGTTACGAACTATATATATGCCAAGTTTCATCCAAGTTGGTTCAGTAGTTTAGACGTGATTGAAACACAAACATCCAAACATCTAAACATTCAAACATCCAAACATCTAAACTTTCGCATTTATAATATTAGTAGGATAGGATAGGATAGGATAGGAAGGATAGAGGATGGTTACGACTTTACATCAGATGGTCAATCGGCTTGTAAAAAAAATTACTTTCTGCAACTAAAAACAGCAAAAAGGTTGTACGTTTTTGGTTTTATTTGTCCAGTTTTTTTGATCAAATTGTTTTTATTGTGACGCTGAAATTGAATGGCCACCAGTAGCTGCTCCTAATGTCATAACGTAGACCGTTTTGAGCATTATTTTAAAAGTGGCAAAATGAGCTGTTTTCTGGAGTTTAGACTTATTAAAACCCTGTTGTACATACAGGCAAAATACAATTTACATTGATCAATCCAATTATATAAAAAAATGAATACGCTTTAGTCAAAATTTGACCTTGGAGAAAGTTAAAATTTCTAAAACCTAGCTCACAGTTCAAACGAGTTTGAGTGCCACTCGGTCAGGAAAACCATAAAAATACGTTAGGTTAACCTTAATCCATTCAAATTATTTTGAAACGAATTTGTTATTGACTCAGATTCTAGATTCTAGCGTGCCACTATCTACGAAAGCCATGCCTAGGTTATTTTTTTATAGATTAGCTAAAAAATATGCGTCTGAAATCCGCGCAAACAAAAAGTCTTTTAATCTACTATCTGGTAGGTAATAAAATATCTTCTACTATAATAAGATAATATTTTATTATAGTTTCTAAGGGTTCTATATAAAATTTGGTAAGTAAGTACCTACTACAAAACCGGGAAAACGAAATTTCCATTGTTCAGAATGTTCAGTAGAAAAGTAAATTCAAACCCATTTTCTGTTTTGATTGGTAGCAGTTAAAACAACGCCAAAGTTCCGAGTTTTAAGAATTATTATTTCCCGCGAAATAATAACTACAGTGTTTACCCATTCTGCACAATGACCATAAATGCATAATTTTTCAACAACAAACACCGAAAACAAAACCCTATCGTGGTTTCCCATTAGTGGGCTTACCTTATCAATCAAAATAATAAGTTAGCTCATCAACTAATCATTTCGTAGTGCGTGCAGCTATGCAGCTCCACAGTTTAGTTGACACATAACCTTGGAGCGGGTTACAAGTTTGTGATAAAATTCTGTAGTGTCGCCATTTCAGCCTGTAAGAAAGGATTGTTCCAATAAGTTTCTCAACTATTGTAGTTCCAGAGCGTAGGGTCATCCTCGATTGTTGATAAGACTTTATACCCGTGAAATGCGTGCGAGCCATCATTGCGGCTGACAACATGGAGGCGCGCGCATGCTTACTCGCGCTGTACCTCGCACTAGCCGCTAGTGCCGCGGCTGCGCGAGAGTGCATAGAAATCACACTCCCCGACCAATTAATTCACGATAGCATTGTTAATGGGACTATACTAAAGCTCACCACAAGGAATAGAAGTTTGGAGGAAAGTGAGAAGTTCGATTACAATGTGTTGCGACTGTGGGACACGTTCCCTAGGGTGGTGGTGCCAAGGAACGCGACCAGTGAGCAATGCAGAATGGATGGACAGCTATATTTGGATAGCCTGAACAGGCTGGAGTTATGGGCTCTCAAAAGTAAGTGCAAATAAAAGTTTATATGAATTAGCTAGCACCTTTAGGCACCTATTTACTAGTAATGTATTGAATCTCGATATTTTTTCAAATTTTTAATTTTCGGCGCTTTTTTTAACTATTTTCATAATGAAATTTAATATTACCTTAGTTAGATACTCCTTGGAGTAGGTAAGCATTTTTCATTATGCTTGTAAAATTAGGAACTATGCATGCAATTGATTAATTTATTCCCATGTTGATTAAACTTTGAAAATAGGGACCTTTAGTCCCTACCCTACAGCCTATTAGCACAGCCCCTACCCTTGAAGACTTTTTGTATGTTGATATGGACATCTCAAAATAACAAAACTATATGAATTATATCCCCTAATTTTATTAATTTGATCGGACTGGGTGCATTTTTAAAAGTCTGGTGGTTTATTTATTATTAAGAATTAATGTTTTATAGACTGGGTATTACAAAATCAGTTTAGTTTTAATGATTCGTTATTATTTACCAATCTCCGATGTTTGAACGAATATTAAAGACCTCGTAACCACAAAACGAAAGTTTCAATATTAATATCTGCAGATACCTAAACTTTTGTATTTTTGAAATACTAATTAATAACAACGGTAACCTTTTATTAATAAAATTGTTCAAGAAAACAAAGTGAATAATTAATACGACTAATTAATTGTAATTTGCTTTGTTATATTTTCTATTTTTTTCATAACTATAGTAGATATAATAAGACTTATAAACTTGAAGGCTCTTGGCTTCCGTCCGTCCGGATGTCTAAATATTGTTTGTAGTCTGAAAGAATTGATCCAATATCAATGGGAATTTGTTTTTGTAAAAAGGATGATCAAGTTTTGTGCATATTTTCAGGCAGAAGTTTTTTATTACTTGTAACCAAGATCATTGCTTGTGACAGTTTCATTGTGATGTTTGACTTCACTGTTAATATACAGAAATCACAACCAGTTTTTATGCCGATCTTATACCTAATCAGGTGGGGTCGGTAGCACGTGTCTTCTAAATCATGTTTTTTTAACCGACTTCAAAAAAGGAGAAGGTTCTCAATTCAGTTGTTTTCTTTTGAAAGGATATACTTCCAGGTTAGTCTCATTTAATTTTCATCAAAATCGGTTCAGTAGTTTGGGTTATAAATAGAAATAACTGAAAAAAATATGCCATCCACGTGCACGAAATTGCGTATTTTGCTTTCCTGTGACTTTTAAGTGGTGTTTATGGTCACTAGAACATTCCCAATGAACTGTCATCATCATCGTCAGCTGATGATGAAGCTGGTAGTCGAATTGAAGTCGGTTTTCCTAGTTTTTTAAACTTATCAAACTTATTTAATACCTACACGATACCGACCGACATGCCAGTAGCACCACAACAATATCGGTGTCGGTGCCGAGACGATGGGATAGCGTATACTTAGTACTAAATGTTTAACATGCTGAGACCCGATCGCGCTAATCTTCAATAATTCAACCATTACCGTACCCACATACAGAATAGTGAGGGATTTTTCGTAGGTACTCAAGTAACTCAAATTAAAATGTCTATTGACTCGAGGCGAACTTCTTCTCCGCCGATATCGTGGTCGTGTCGTGGTGGCCTGAAAGCGTGTATAACCATAATTTAAAAAAAAGGAATGTTGTTTCTGTTGACGGCTATCACTTCCGAGGAAACTGGTATATTTGGGCCTGGCAAGGACTAATACAATTATTATTGTTCCAATTTTTACGTCGAAACATTTCCTCACTGTGACTTCCGGGTGAGACATTCGAAAACCTTTATTGAAAATGAAAAAATGAAAATGAAAAAATTGAATCCCAATTTAAATTTTTTCCCTAATAGTTATCAACTCTGTAAGTCAAATTACCTGTTCATGGTCACGTTTACTTGTTTTAGGCAGGAGACTCTACAGCCTCCGACCAGATAAACCAATCGTGTTTTACTATTTACTGAAAGTTTTAACGTAGAAAATAATTAAATAGGGTTAAAAAATAAAGTTACTTATACAACTAAATGAATGACCCACCTGATGTTAAGCGGTAACCATTGCATATAACGATGCTTTGCATCACTGATCACGTCTACTGAGGACATGCCCGGTGGTGCGGTGATGCGGTGGTGAGAGAAGTGCTTAGTAGTGACTACCTAGTTCACAATGACGAAGTATCCCATTTAACTGCTTCTGGTTTAGTTCTTACTACCGGTTTTATTTTAGGACGCCCTTGCTCAACATTTATTTCATGTTTTCAAAGTGGATCTGGGTCATTATTAGCAAGGTTTGAGTCAAACGCAGTACCTACATTGAAAGTGATAACCTTTACCAGGGATAATAGTAGACTGAATTTAGGTACCTACGACGTAATATTTATTTTTCATAACAACAGTACACTTTTACAGCTTCAAACAGTAGTATAAAGAATTGCATTCAAGGATTATTGAATGTGTTTTATAACATAAAAGTTAAACGGTCATAAATACTTGAAAGTTAATGAGCTTAATCTTTAGCACGAATCAAATTTATTAAATAAATACTCGTGAACTTTGCATCGGGATTTCTCAACGCATACTCAATCACACAACGTCATACACACGATTGCAAGCAAATGGATAATCCCCCTTTGCACAGACAGGGTTGCAATGCAAGGCGGACAACTACCAACACTACACTGACGTCCTAACAAAGTTAATCACTTATGTGACCGAAAACTAATTAAAATGTATGGAAATTACATAATATTAAGAAATTACTTCAATTAAAAGTAACAATTTCCAGACATTTTTGACGTTTCTATGTAAAAAAAAATCGTATTTTCATCGTAAACATCACTTGTTGCCATCACTGATCACTGCTACTCTTATCAGAAAAATATTCAAATATTTTTTAGCAGCTCTAATACCAACGTTATTTTGAGTACAGCTTGCCAAGCAAGACAAAGTTGCAAGTTTACCAAAAAAATAACAAGTGCTTAATTTCAAGGTTATTGAGAAGGGTTATACAGAAACCAGCTTTGAATGCTATTGTATCCACAACAATTATACTTTTTAACATGCTTATCTGTCAATGCCATTACTAGGTTAGGTGCTCTTATTTGGTAGATATATTCCAAAATCCACGGACTGTCAAAATACTATTTTCTAGTTTTTAAAATTTGGAATGAACTGATTCGAAATTCTAAAAACAAGAAAATAGTTACATACGTAAACACTGCTACGGTTAACCGCTTCTGCAAATTGGTGAACTTAAGCCTTATTAAGGATACTAGAATTTTATTATTTGAGATAAGATTGTTGTTCAGCACCTGGAAGAATTTTGCTACGTTCAAATTATCATAACTGCGAAAGGAATTTATGCAAGTACAACCTACATTTTCTCTAGAATTCTTCTCTGAAGCTAGGTATAATGAAATATTATGTCTCGCTTAACCAAACCAAAACCGTTTCGTTCAATCCTAGGACGATGTTTTAGGATTGTTTGTTAAATCGACAGTAGGTAAACTAGTTACATAACTGTAAGAAAACATAAATCTAATGTTTTTTGGTACCTACCTAGATTTAGTCGGAAGTAAGTTATTTTATTTCAAATAACTACATAGATAAAAATATTTAACTATGTCTACCACTATTTTAGTGAAGGGTTGTACCGACTTCAAAACCCCACACGACAAAGCCGTCTGAGATTAGATCATTATGTCATTGACACAAAGGTACCCTAATCAGTAGTCCGGTGCCGTCACATGTGCGCGCTACGCTTACAGACAGACGAAGTAAAGTCGAAAATACTCGAAACTACAGTTATATATAAAAACATTTTAGCAGGTAAATATGCAGTTACTAAAACACTAGGTAAAAATTATAAGTGACAAACAGCTGGGTAAAAAGAAAAATGACTGAAGAAACTGAAGGGTTGTGGATGAGGATTCGCAAGAGGACCTTCCAGTGACGATGGGGGGATGATTTGCCAAGCTGATATTCTACAAGTTAAAAACTAACAAAATGTGGGAATACTGATCATCTAGGTTAGATCAAAATCAATCGAAGGGGAGAAGATAAACCACAACATAATATATCACAGAACTCTCACCAGAGTTTGTGGGGAAAAAACATACGGTCAAAAAAACTACTGCGAGGTTAGAACAACTTTGACGCGCCTTTTCGTATGAAAAGCAACAGAATATATGAAATAGAAAAAATCTTTGTTTTCGTATATCAGCTGGGAGCCAAGGTTTTATTTGGGATATATTTTAGGGAAATAAGAATTATATATTCATTTTTTTATCAAAAAACTTGTAGCCCTGGCAACCCCAATGTAATGTTGTCTGGGTCAGCATTTAGTATAACTGAAAATATTTGAAATGAAAACATAACCTCAATATAGCAAAGCTAGGAATAGTTTGGTTTTTCAATATTAATCAATTTGATGATCAGATACAGCATAGCAAACGCTGCATAAGAACTAAGATAACTAGAAATTCTACTCACGCCAATGTCATCCTTGGATGTGCACCGTCGTGTTTTATATTCACCAGTCACCATCATTTCACTGCTGTGACACGACAAGGTTCACTGGACCAAAGTTGGCAGTCGAAAAAAACTGATGTTTGTAAATTCCAATTATTTATTTATTCAAAACAATAACTAACAAATACTTTAGAAAACTGCATTATTAACAAAAAAAATTATTAAAATGAACTCTGAATTCTAAATGATAGAGATAGAAAATAGAGTTCAAATCACCGACAGCAGGCAGGGTGCCCAAAAGGCTGGCAACGTTACCTCTTTGTATGGCAATACTAATTCTTTACCCAAGGTAAATGTTTCCAGCAACACACTGACATCGATTCTGGACATCTGAAGTTGATAGACTCCCAAAACCTTTCAAAAACTATCGAGTTTTGACAGTTTTCGGGATATATCCATAAATGGGAGAGAGTAGATAGCACAAACTTAGGGAGGCACCCAGCAGTGGGTGAAGTCGGGCTGCGGATGATGATGATATTTTTTTTCCAGAAAAAAAGTCACACTAGTGATAGTGTAATAAAACAACCGTTTCTTCTATTTTTTTGCTCAACCAAATAAACTTACTGTGAAGTACTACCTATAGAATTTGGTTGACCAAAAAAATTTTGCTGACCACAAACCTCAACGTACCCAAAATAAGAAATTGCATCTTCTTTCATCTCACTATTTCCACTTATTTTTGAAACTAACTGAAAATTCTTAAGTCGACTTAAGTTAAGGCTTGCATTTGTTTATTTTTCTGGGGCGCAAACAAGGCGCAAAAGAGAAACAACGCTGATAGTTTTAAACAATATCGAAATTAAAAAAAAACAAAGTTCCACATTCAAATGTATAAACTTTAAGATAATAAATTAATAGAAACAAGCTGATATTTTTTAAATCCGCATTAAGGCTTCCGTCGCAATACGTTCGAGGCACCGGGACCGAGAGTTTAACGTGCCCTCCTATGTAAATACCTCATCCAAATAATGACTGCGTAGAACGTCGCTTAATTTAGATGATCGGTGAAGATTGTCCAAGCAAGCTACGCCACGAGCGCTTCCTATAGCAACGTTGAAAGAGCCATATATTTATTGGGTGTGGCCGGTACCTATAAGCTACTAAATCATAGCAACACGGACATGTCAAGTTGTTTGGCCGCTTAGTTTCGTACAAGTCGCAGTAACGTAGGTGTCCACCCTCATCAACTACGGTAAAACTATAGTGCAATAAACGTTTCCGCATGTCATTGACCTGATCGACCCTTAACAGCTATAAGTACTGGTTCTTTTCCTTTCATCTGATCATGATGATACTGTGTAAAAATAACTAAGCCAAACACTGTCAGGTAAATAATTTTAGACACGTTACTTTTACATTTAAAACCCTGTGTACTTTATAAGACTTCATAGATCCTTTCTTCATAATTTTTATGCTGTTCATTATCTAGAACCTGGAATTTGGATACCAGTTCGTCCAATCCGAACACCTTGAGATGAATCAATTGTTTGAATCTGCATAAAACTGCCTAAGATTCCTTCACAGCTGGAATTAAGAGCTCATGAAAATCCTCATAACTTGGAACATAGCCAAGATAACCATTCCAGAACAATCCGCTGTCTTAGGAAAGATTCGCTTCGGAGCTACGAGGTCACACACAGATAGACACAATAAACTTTAAATACCCCTTTTTCAGTCGCAGCAAACAGTGACTGCTAAAGCCATTACCTCATCAAGTTATATATTTTAGCTCCATGATTATAGACATTTTCTAATAGCATCTTTATTCATCAGCAATGCTAATCATGACATTGCAGTATCCAAGTTCAAGGTCACTTACGCATTCATTTGTTTCAGTGTTCGACGCAACAGCCAAGCCCCCATCGGGCATTCTAAGCGGTAACGGCAACCAATATGGCGACTTTGACGAATGCCTCAGCATAGATGGCGCTGTCCGTGGCAAGTACTGCCTGGCATCCCTCCAAGTCAGCCTGGAAGACAAGTACAAGGAGTTAGACTACTTGGTACATAGCGGGCACTATATCAGGAGTAATATCACTGACGTAAGTTTAACTTTCCTTTTCTGTTTTTATGGAGATGAGAATTTTGAAGAATTACTTATTCCTATTTATTGTGGTTTGGACAATCAGGCTAATGTGGATTTAATTATGGCCTCTAATATTTTACTGTTGCATTGCTATGCACTCATTGACCCCATCAGTAACTTATCAATTGTGGTAAGTTCAACTTTGTCACGCAGAATGAAATAAACTCCGTAATTTGTTATTACTCTTAAACCGGAACCGTATCTATCAATGTCCCTTAGCCCTTTGCCACAAACTAATCCAATTATTATATTAATCATCGAAATACGATATGATTGTATCAAAGACATGTAGTGATGTTGGATAGGTACTTATATAATACTAGCAGTTACCCGCGACTTCGTACGCGAGTACCGTTTCCGTGTACATTATATTATCTGTGCGTGTACCGAGCGGATACTTCTTTGAGAAACTTGACATTACACCGAACCCGTACTCGAATGTCAAACGTGAGTCGCTAGGCCAAAGAGGTAGTACTACGTCCTGTCAAACTGACGTGACATGGCATGACATCATCCTCTTGCTAAATTGGCGCTGCTAATCCCGTTTGTTCATTTTATCCTGTAGATCCTGTTAATTATTCGGGATAAAAAGCAGCTTATGTGTCAATCCAGGTTACGAACTATATATATGCCAAGTTTCATCCAAATTGGTTCAGTAGTTTCGACGTGATTGAAACACAAACATCCAAACATCTAAACTTTCGGATTTATAATATTAGTAGGATTAGTAGGTTACAGTTATTATTGAGAAGCTACATTTATCTTCAGATTATTTTATTATTGGAAAGCGATGATCTTTTTTTTTAATAAATAAATATTCATAGACATTTCACACAACGCCCTCTAGTCCCAAAGTCTAGTCTCTTGTCTAATCTAGTCTAGATCTATTATATATAACTACATTTTAATATATTATATCATTGGAAAAAATTATATTATTGTTGGGAAGAAACAAAATGTTAATTGACAATTTTGACAACTGGTACAAGTTAATTTTTTTTTTGCTCCTTCAACAATTACATTACACAACTTACTACATACGAGTTCTGCCTGTACTTGTACTCGTCAAACAAGTGATGAATCATGCCAAATATCATATAGTAGTATGGTACCTAGTAAATACGAAGATTCCGTTACAAAAAGGGAACTAAGGTCAATTGCGTAATTTTATTCATTCTCCAATCAACTTTGCCAATTTAAGATTTGTCTCATAAAATGATGTACCGCAACGAAATATGAAAATAATTCGATACGTTAACGTTATAACTGCGAAAATTTGCAATAAACTATTTCGCAACCGGACTTTTAAGTCACGTTATGAATTGATAAGCCAAAAAGTTACAAAACTTCAAATCACTTTTAATTATTAAGTATATTTATAACTTATTGCCTTTTTAAAAACGGCCATGACATTTTGGCTAACTGCGATGAAGCTACTAATGCATTGTTACCTACTCTATGTGTAGATACCTACCAAAATCAATATTTTTTGGCATTTCCAAAATAACAATTTGTATAACAAGTAACAATTTGTTCATAGGTCTTTTCTTTACCGACTATACATTATAAGTAGGTTTTTCTACTTGTGAACGTAGTGCAATAAATCTTCTAGTGCGGCGAGGACCGTGACATCACATATCTTTGATTCTAGAACCTCTACGATTTTCTTTTCCATCTACCAAGTGATAAATGCTCGTGTTGTAAATCAGTATAGTGGTTCGAACTGATTCAAGTGCGTTGGTGGCAAAGAGAAGATATGAAGAAGAATCAAAGTCACAGTCAATTTTGCAAGGTGATGGGTCCAATTTCAGATTTTCAGGAGGCCAATGCGAAATAGTTCTCATTTTTGTTTGTAGTTTAAAAAAGGAACGTGGTTTGATACTAAAATTTTGGCACAGACAAAATAGACATTGCTGGAATAGGGTAGCGGAATATATTTTGCAATGGAAATATGTGCATAAAACAGCCTAACGCGTATTAGCTGTAAGTACCTGAGGTTGGTTTGGTTTTTACACACCTTTTATTTGCGGGATAGATTTTTAAGACGTAGTTATAAACTAGGATTCTTGAACAAGAACAAGAAACTGTGGAGTTGCTGATACATTTATAAGTATTCCAATTTCAGTACCGGTTTTGTCACACTCAATTTCTCACGAGAATTCGCATTCTCGACTCAGATTGAAAGAAGAAAAAATTTGCTATTTTGGTCAAAAGGTTGTTGTTTTTAGTGGGGTTTTTAATTTTAATTTAGCAATAAAACTATGGTCATTGCCTTTCTTCTTCTCTTATATGGCCTCTGTCCGTCATTTCGACAGACAATTTTGCCAGTGTCAAGTGAATTATTTGAAATAAGTTTAGTCAAGTCGAGTAATACGTCAAGTCGTTTGTTTTGAAGACAAAATGATTTATTTTCCCTTCAAAGCTTGAAAACGAATACCATCAAATAATAAAAACACATAATAAACACACATTTATTCCGATGGCTCACACCTTATGCTATGACTGCAAATATTATTGGTTAAAATTCCACCAAAATGAAAGAAAACACCAAGAAAAACAAGCTCAGTTGCTTTTACAAATGACAGAACTCGAATCGGTCATTGACTCACATTTATTATTACCGATGCTGCCAAAATATCATGATGGTGTCAAAATTACCACTTATCTACTTGCTAATTATTTCGACTGTTGATTGGGCTTCTCCATTTTTTCAGACAAATGCTATATTTTTTATGTGGTTTGGTATATATATAAACAAAAAACACACAATCATCAGCCATGAATCCATGAAGGAACTATTGAAATTGTACATATGTAGCAATTGTCATGGTAATAGGTTGTAATAACCTGTAATTGTCAGAGAGGTGGTTCTGGCCTTGTATCGTGTGCATCGATATTAGTACCTAGACCTACTACCTAGGCACAGAATAGATATGGAACTTACTTATGTACCAGCAAGCGTAGCATGACCGTCCTAGACAGTCGATTTGTGTGTGTCTAAAAAAACTAAGTATCTTCATTTATTTTTTCGATAAAGAAAATAAATAAGAAGGAAGACAATGGGCGACGAGACGATGACGTATAATTACCTTCTCTTCAGGGCCGTCTTTAACCTATCGGAGGCCCTGGGCATATTAGGATATATAGGGGCATATAGGTGCCCCATATAGGGGCCCCTATGACTTTGACAGAGCACTATTTTGTTAAAATAGACAAAGAAAGTAGATAAACAAAATTACAAATTAGAACGCCTTAGAAATAAAAGTTCAATGAATTAAATAAGTTGTTCGGTAATAAATATCGGTTATCGTATGGTGGCAGGAACTAGAGGGCCCCTATCCATCGCGGGACCCTGGGCACTTGCCCAGAGTCATCATCATCATCATCAACCTATACTCGTCCACTGCTGGACGTAGGTCTCTCCGAAGACGCGCCATTGAGCTCGGTCTTCGGCTCTTCTCATCCAGTGCCCAGAGTGCCCAATGGGAAAGAGGGGCCTGCTTCTTTTTGGTAGAAAATCTTATCATCAGATTTGTGTAATTGAATCTTTATATCGAGTTTCTCCCTTGTTATAAGTACTTGTAAAAAAATATGGGGCTTCTTATTCATCAAACCATTCAAGACGCTTGTTTAGGCGGAATCGTTCTCAACGAATTTAAAAAAACTAACTTTTCAACTCCTCTTTGTGAAGTCGGATTCCACGTAAAGTAGCAGCAGTCACGTAAACCTGTTGATGAAGATGACAGTATAAACGGCGTGCACTTTTGGCTGGTGCATGCTGGTCAGTCAACGTGTATATGTCAGGTGTTGCAACACTTGCAACTGAAGCTCAAAGGCTACCCCTGACCTTGATTGGAAAGGCTGGCGGCATTGGCCGGTGGTTGCGCCACCAACCTTGCTCGACTCGTATCCCCGGTTTGACTAGGACTTCACGATGAGGCTAGCCTACTTTTTACTGACTTCATACTACCACTGACACGACACATCCCACTACTATTATAAATGTCAAAGTTATGTTTAGATGTTTGTGTTTCAATCACGCTGTAATTACTGGTCCGATTTGGATGAAACTTGGAATATCCAGTTAGTTATAGTAGTTCGTAACCTGGATAACACATAGGCTACTTTTCCCGCTTTTTTTTCTTAGGTTATACCTATTTTTTTTCGTGAACGAAGTCATGGTATTTATGAATGACCCCTGTGACGGTAAAGGAGATAGTTCAATTCCTCGATAAAACAAATAAAAATCAAACTCACTAAAGTAGGTACTAATTCAAAAAACTGAAGGATCCCTTATAAAACGCATTATAAAGTGTGAATCTAGATGCCAATCTAGACTACCGATGCAACACAATCTGCAAAATATACAGTGACAGGTTAGCTAACTAATCAAATACTCTCATGTATTGTTTATGCTGACTGTACATTAGTTAAATCTCATGGACCTATTGGGAATTAATATAAGAATATTTTAAATTCTATAAATATTTTTCATGGACCCACTGGGAAATGGAGAACAAAAGAATCATGGACTTCTGGGAATAAGCCGGTCAGCGACAAATGTAAATAGGTAGATAGATATGCAATTAAATCACCCATATAAACTGTTAGTATAATTTTATTATACTCATGCCAAAAATGACGCTTAGTTGCTTACATAATTATCATCTATAGATGTGCGTCAAAAACTATATTGTTCTAGCTAGATAAAGACCAGACATATTAAGACCCATTGTCAATAAATAATGAGTAAGTACGAGTAGGTAATTCTGTTTATGGAGTTCTCTTCTGTTACTGGACCGCGCCTCTGCATCATGCGTCATCATAATTCCAACTGGCTGGGGTGTGTTGTGACGACGCAGATTAGTATCAGATCCATGCAGACTAATGTCAGGGAGTGCTATGTTATGAAACTGGAAAGTATCGGATCTATTACAACCCTATGAAGTCAAATGCCATACAGGCGTCCTTCTACGTATGACGTATAATTTGTACCTGTTTGCTCAAACATTTGACTTTTTACGAATTTTTTCATTTTTACTGCTAAAATAATGAAGGACAATGTGTCGTACCGTACCGTAGGTCATTTATTAGTAAGTAGGTACTTATAGGATTATCTTACGTATCGTAGAAGTCACATAGAATATAATTATTGCAAACGGAACCAAGAATTCAAGGTCTTCGAAGGAGCCTTTTTAAGATTCTGAGCGCGACATCAAGAAGATTTTGGAAATACTTGTTGAATAATAATAAGTTGCGTTGTAAAATATGATTGTTATTATGATGTCAAATTACAGCGCGTAGTAACTAACTTGATTGTTTCCAATCGTTTTATTTTAACAATTAGATAGCACGACTAGCATCACGAATCGTTTTAAATGTTCACTTAAATTCTCGAGGACTTATACAAAACATTATAAAAGAGTAACTCTAATGCGAAAAATAGAGATTTTAAGCTTTGAAACCAATGATCAAAGCACGTATACTCAACTTGCTCATCAGGAAAGCTTATCTTTAAAACACCCCTTATTTTGCGTGTAGATGAACCCTCGACGATGGAGTGTCTAAAGCCTTCACAGTTCTGTAATGAAGACTATTAGCCGCGCTGGCCGGCGTATCATCCAGATCGCAAACACGCGATCCACAAGGTTCACACTGTTAGTTAATATTCCGAGAGCACCCAACTAACCAGCTACTATGTCAGCGTATTTGGTCTCAAAGCTGATTTTGAATCACAATTGTTATTGTGCAATCCACAATAGCCCTTGATGGCCAAGACTGCCACGGGTGCATTACTTACCTAACCGAAATCCTACCTTCAATATTTTTTTAGGTCTAAACTCCTGATATTTTATGAGCAAAGTTAGAATACCTGTCTGTTAAGTAACTAAAAAAATTATGCAAAAAAAACTCGTATTTCTGGACCAAAAGTCCAGAAATCTCCTTCGCAAGGGAACAGGTAGGGGATTTCTAGAATAAGCCCTCGTAATATAGCTCATGACTAGATACGTCTTCGTGTAACTTAAAAAAAAAACATTTTATCGTTTTGGTGTGAATATTCCATACTGCGACTGAAGTGCAAGCCCACCGCCATTCCTAGAACACGAACGGGTTTTCCCTTCACACGATGTTATCCTTTACCAGTGAAAAGCTCTGAAGCTTGAGGTTAGGTTGGAACTAAACCCTGCCCTGAATCGGCACAAAGAATTTTTGCGTCGGCCGATGTCATCCCTTTGAGAGCGAGCACAATACCACGATCCAATTTAGGTTTTGTCAGGCTTTGTTTCGATCGGCACGTCATAATTGTTCGAGAATACCAAGTCTTTGTGGACGATATCTATTCAATCGAATGCCATATGTACCATGGCTATTGATCTTATAGTTGCGCAACAGCCAGTTACTAAATACGAAAATACTCATTGTGTCCCTTACATGGAATTTATAAAGCGAAGGCAAAATATAGCAATTTTTTTTTTCCTTAACCTATCTCGTCCCACTGCTGGGCAAAGGTCTCCCCCAAAGACTTCCAATGTTCTCTCTCCTGGGCTTCCTCCCACCATCTCCTTTCAAAGGCGTCCAGGTCGTCCCGCCAGCGCTTTTTAGGGCGACCACGAGGCCGACGTCCGTCAGGGACCCAGGGTGTGGTGATGTTTATTGAAAATAAAGCAATATAAAAATTTATTTTATTCTATCAATAAACTAAAATTTACGGCCGAAAATTTTAAATACAACTTTCAACCTCTAGCTGTTTTAAAAAGGTACAAAATTTTATTTTCAGAAAGTATTACTATAACTATAGTTTTCAATTCGCCTATTGGCAATCTAGCTATGTTATTCATTCAAATAAATTATTTTGTTGCAGATGGGTCACAGAGTGCCAAGATATTCAAGTCTGTTATGGGGCGTCTGCATACCAAGTTCTTGCAGTAGTTTTGACCTTGAAGAGGAGCTAAACCACAGGCTACAGAACGTTGGGACAACTGTAAAAGTGCATAATACAATGTGCTCAGTGAAGGACTTTAAGCGACCTTATTCTTTTGGAAGAACTCTTGCCACGTAAGTTGTGCCTAAACATTCACAGATTTTATTAATTCATCTGGCAACTACACAATTAAAGTTAAACGGTTTTTTTAGTTTGCTGACCTAAGAGTGAGTGAACATAAAGAAACGATATAACTTGAATACAGTTTACGAACGAATAAAAATATATATACGGGATTTGAGATTCATGATTAGATCTCCCGCCAAAACTTACTTAGATGAGTTCATAATAGTTACATACTAACCTAGGGGAGGGGAGAGAGACTGACCACGCTAAGTCTGCAGCTCTTTATTTTTGCAAATTATATTTTTCCAGCAGGAAATCTCATATAATTGTTATCTCCATAATCCTAAGGGCTTAGCTGCCATTTAACGCTGCAGATTAAATTATGGAGCTCATAATTGAATGACATCACATTAGCTAAGCTGCGCGATGATGCTTGTTTCACACATCACGCACGTTCAAACTAAGCCGTGTATACATCAGTCACATGAAAGGAACGATATAATGAATGAATTAATATTTTTGAATCCAAACATCGAGGGAAAATGACCGGATTATTTTATGAAACGAAGTGTAATCAAAGAATGATTTGATTTAGCTGTTTTCTATAGAAAATAATTAAAATGAATCTACTTCACGCACATTATTTTTTCCAAAAAGGAAATATTCTCGGAAATATAAAATAAAAGTCAACACTGCAAATATTTAATTTTGAAAGAGTTCGAAGTTCCAAATTCGAAAAACATCTGAAAAGAGGCCTGTCCAGCAACTACAGTGAGCACACAGTCTAAAGATAAATGAATACAAGATGGTTATCGTCTATAAAATAACTTTAGGTATATAATATTTTACAGAACGTTTTTCCTCGCTATAATCCTGTTGCTAAGCCTCGGAACTATGTTTGACGACGGCAAAGAAGGAGCAACTAACTTTGAAAAACTTCTCAATGCGTTTTCATTGAAACGCAACTTGAAGAAAGTATTTGACTTATCCGACACCCCTACTAAGGTGAAAGGGCTGGATGCCCATAGAGGAATGAATGCCCTCGCTCTGTTGATAGCTCACAAGTCTATGGCTATGGCGCACAACCCGTATGTGAACAAAGTTAGCTACTCCGCGGTAAGTTTTACTATATAGTAGGTATTTACCAGTGGGTTTGTAAATGAAAAAAAACTTTTTATACAAATAAATAGTCACAGTTTTCTTAGTATCAATCTGTAGAGAGGTACCTACCTACCTCTGCTAACACGCTTCTATCATGACTTCGGTTATATATTATTTGATCAAATATGCGATAACCTATTCTGAAAGCACTAATAGGAGTTCTGAACCAATTTCGAGAGCTTGAATGTATTGAATATTGGTTGTGTCTATACTGAAAGGATACAATTCTCCGGTTTAATTAAATCCCAAACATGAACAGCAAACAGTGTTTGATTGATTGACCCTGAATTGGAGGTATTTGACTCTTGAGTCAATCCACTGGCAATATTTCAAAGGAAAATAAACAATTTTGCGGAGTAGGCAATTTACTATAAAGCCCAGTCAAAGGTCAATCACGTTCACCTTAATTGACTCGTTTGAAAAGTTTGTAAATTTGTTGAAACACTCACCTCAACCCGATCACCCCAAAGCACTTAATGACTATATTCGATCCCTTGGATTTAACGTTGGCCGATTTTGGTAAACGCTTTAAAGGATTATCCACTTCAGCCGTCACTTCGGGAACAATGACCAAAATACTTTATAAAATCTTGATGAAGTCCTGAAAAGTTTCAAGGACAGCCACAAAAAGTTCAGGACATGACCTCATTCATATTTCAGGTGTTTGGGATGCCGTGGGCTGTCATCGGACGGTCGGCAATATTGTACACAGACAGTTTCCTATACCTGAGTGGGTTTTTGAATGCACACAACCTTCTACAAGACCTCGAGAAGAAAGGGACGATTGATATGAAGGACAGGTTTATCGCGAGGTGGTTCAGGTACCTACAACACAGTTAATTGGATGAGAATAAGCCATGAGACGCACGTGATATATCTCTGAGTTCAAACGTGCAAATTAGTTGCGTGCTATACTCAATAGGAAATGATCAAGCGTATCCTGTTCTGTTAAGAATACACTAGGTACCAATCATTACATATGTGGCTTAACTTGTAGTTCGCACCGAACTGAGATCTCGAGATATTCTCAAAAAAGAGTATGAAACTCAAAAAAACATTTGTTTTCAACTATGGCTGAGATAAACTTTGCAAATTGTAACGGTACTGCGATTAAGCACGTTACAACTTTTCACCAACTTTACAAGTTTCACTACAACTGATAATTTATTTAACTAAGAAAAGCCCTTTCATATGACACCTCATTAACATTTTTGTAGGGTTATTTTTTTACTCTCTTCGGACCCTTATAACTTTACAAGCCTTTGATCGATTTGTTTTATAACTTTACCGATAAAATTTAAGAGAACTGTCCGTAAATTTATCAAATTCTATAAGGATCGGATAAACAGTTCAAAAGTTATGCTCTAGCAAACATACAACACCGATTTACCAGCCCAAGTTGACACGAAGACCTTCGCTCGATCAACCTACTCCATTTATAACAACCTAATTGTATTCATTAATACTTTTGCATTAGCTCGCATGATTAAATAAAACTTAAAAACGCATTATGCTATTGATTGGTGTAAGACACGTGCCCGCATTTAGAATCACTTATAAATCTCGTTTGTCTAAAATAAGTAGGTACATTGTGATAATAATAAATTGATTGTTATTTTTCTAGGTTATTTCCCCTATTCTTGAGTTTGATGCTATTCTGCACGTACATTCTCCCAGACCTGAACAATGGCCCTCAGTGGAATTTAGTGGTGGAAGAACACAGCAGGGTCTGCGAGAAGAACATGTGGAAGAGCTTCTTGTTCATCCACAACTACTTCGGTTTTGAAGAAATGGTAAGACTACGTAAAAATCATCAGTATTGATAACCTAGATATCACAAGGTACAACATACGCCTCAACATGTTTCCAAAATGGTTTCATGCGTTTTTTTAAACAATTGAATCAGGTGAGTAACTGTGAAATATTTAGAGTTTCGGTTTTCCTTCTACATTTTGCACGCTGAAATCTGAAAACGAAATAACAGAAGACATGACCCAGTTTTTCACGGGACTGTGGGTATAGATCTGAATTGGTATTGAGAGCTACCTACAATGAGAATTCACAGCAATAACACAAATTGGTAAACGCGATATACGCTGCTTGTTTCGAACGTTTCAAACCACCTAACACTCTTTTGTTTTCAAAATGACACAGCTAGCATGTACTGCATGTATAGCCAAGTTGTCATCTCAGTTGACATTCTACAAACGCTAGAGAATAGAAGAGGGTACATTAGTGAGGCAGAATTTAAATTCAAGTAGCTATATAATGTTTTTCTTCTTTGTAATTATCACAAAAGTTTTATCCTCGCTTTCATGTGTGTGCCAGCGACGGCGCTATAAGTACATTAGTTTAGTTAGACAACACGTATAAAATACACACAAAAAAAAATATACGTACAGCTAGCCAAGCCACATTATGTTTATTTGGTACGTGGTACTTGTACTCGTAGTATTCGTAAATCAGTGTTGTAATATTATAATAAAAGTCAATATCAACGTCTCTCAAAAAATATTGAGCTATATGCTAACTAATGTAACAAAATCATGATTGGTGGATAAGTATATAAATTGAGTAAGTAAATAGGCTGATATAAGCTTACTTTTCCCACCGATAGGGATGATAATTGATCAAAGAAGTGTAATAATGCTCTTGGATGCCCTGCTTCTCAAGATTGTTAGATAAGTCGATCATGATGTCACCCACATATTTGTTTTGCAATCGTTCATCTTTTTGCGCATTGTGGTATTACTACAGTTAGTAGTAGAGCACCCACCGGTGGTCTAGTGGTAGCGACCTCGCTTCCGATCTTCAAGCCGTCGAGGATAATATCATCGATTTGGTTCAATTTCATGTTTATCGACCAAATTATGAAATAAGTTATAAAAAAAAGATTTCATAACACTGAGTCGTAGAAAATGGTTCACAAATATCCTTAGAATATAGAAAACACAAATATCGCAAAACTATAATTACAATGCTCAATTGCTCATATCGGCAAACATAGTACTTAGATATTAAAAAGCCATTTTTTTTTTATTTCGCGCATAAACTTAACGTTCCTCCGAAGACGATCACCGTAAAAGTCTACGTTTAATTTTCCAGTGCCTTACACACACCCATCAGATCGGAATGGACATGCAGTTGTACGTAGCCACCTTGCCCCTGATGCTGATATTCTGGAAGTACAGGACCTTGGGCTGGACGCTGCTCATTGGTGTAGCGGTGGGGTCTACCGTTTTGAGATACTTGGCAACCTTCTGGTTTGATATCAGTATGTTCGTGTATTATGGAATCTCGTAAGTATACAGGTGTACCTTAGTATTTAGTTGCTAGGCAATCAAAAAATTCACAGCAACTACATAGCTATCTATATATACGTGAGTTTATGTAAAAAAATTGACATTAATATTAGTTTATGTGCACAAACATGAAAACTTAAAACTGATCTATGTACTTAGGTAGCTAAGGTGTAATTAGTAAGTAGGTAACTAAAGTAGGTAATTACAGAGATACCAATTATTTCTACAAATATTTCGTAAAAAGTTAAGGCCGATAAAATTGCTTGCTAATCGTAAATTTTTTGTAGTATAGGTAGAAGTAGATAGGTGCACGATTAAATTGTTAAATTTAGGGAACCTCACCGAATTGTATAGTTAGATACGTATTATCAAAAAAAACTCAGCAATTCTATAAAACTGATTAGTTTACTGCCAAAAACTATATAATTTTATTTTTTACATTATTTTATATAAAAAATATTCATTGACCGAACCAAAGTTCTATGAACTTGCAACCTTTACGGTTTTGAAGCGATAGTTTAGAAGCAGGAAAGTTCAAGGAAGTCTAGAATTTGTAAAATCTGAGAGCTTAGTTTCTCTATCTTTTTAACTGAGTGGTTTATTAGGGTCTGGTTTGCCACACTAGCCTATAGTGTACCTATTTTAGTTTTCATAGTAGGTACCGGTAGGGTGTTTGCAAATAAAACTTTTTTTCTTTCGTTTCTTTCAAACCGATCTTGAATTGTTTTGTAATCGGATCCCTGGATCGGTTTACGTAGTAATTGGCACAATACTTAATACTATGACTTTTTAGTAGTTTACGGTCACTAGAACATTCCCTATGAAATACCGTCATCATCATCAACATCTGATACTGAAGCCGGAAGGTAGACAAATTGAAGTAGTTTTTAAACTTATAAATTATATTATCGGCAAGCTATCCTTGACATGCTGTCTACTAGAGTTATATTAGTGCTTTAAATAGGTACCTATAGACCAAAGACCTATTTCCCAACCTCTCGTTAATATTTATTTTATTCATATGATTCAGCGAAATGCTACGTAATGTCTAAACTAATTATTATCCAAATATCATGTCCATGACTTTTGAGACTAATATTTTATCACTTTACATTATTGCGTAAAGCAATTAGGATTAGACATAGAGCTTATTATATTCCTTGTAATTAAAAAAATAAATCACATGGTTATTTCACACAACGCCCTCTAGTCTCGAACTAAGCAAATATGTGATTTAGATTATTGATAGAATACTTTTGTAATTTTTTAGTGAATACTTCAAATACATACTAATACCCAGACATATTTATAATTGATACTTTATTTTGATTTGTTTTCATAAAACCTATTAAATCATGAAACTCTGTTTGGTAAGGACCTGACCATGTAGGTAGGTAAACAATTTGTAATAGGAATAATATTAGCTAAAGAGGGTTTAATCTAAGAGCATCAAATATGAATTTTAATGAAACATTGTCAACTGGGGACCCTACTTAGTACACAGTGTCGTGAGAGCATTACGAGATGCTGTCGTCAAAACGTAGTCATCGCAAATGAGTTTCAAAAAGATTTTATGACTGACACTGTAAACTAACCACTTTTCTTATTATTTTTCCAACTATTAAAATAATCTCGAGTTTAGTAAAATTAGAGCCCTTAATCAACAAATCGTGAATTAAAAGAAATTATAAACTTTTGATGCTGACTGTACCTCCACACTTCAATGGAATTTATTCCACTGACAACAGTGGAATAAAAAGTTTCAGTCACGTAGTTAGTAACAAGTACTTATTAGCTAAGCTCGTAGCACCTCTACGAAAACAACATTAGGTACGTATCTTTTGTTGGATTTCGTAGATGCTACGAAATATTATCGAAGGAAGTATAGCTATTGCATTTTATTAGAAATATGATGTTTTTTTACAATTTATAGGCAAGCATTTGACCGCAATCTCACACATTGACAATCTGACAAATAACCAGACATTTCGATCTAAACTGATGCTGAGAATCTTATTAGTGAACCTCGTAGCACGTCTACGAAATTACGCGTTTATGTCTTTCATTGTTTTTTTGTTACTTACTATAAAATATCGAAAAACTTAGCATTGTTTTGTGAGAAATTATTAAAATACAGGGAAGCCCATACAAATTCGCGCCCCCGACCCACGCCTGATCCGCGTACGTGTTCTGTGTCTTTTTTTGTGGGTACAACATAGTTTAAGACCTTTACTAAGGGTTGCTAAGTTACTAAGAGGTAAGTAATATAAACTTTTTGTTGATCTTTGCCTTTATTTTATTTTCAGTGTTCAAAAACTTCTTGATGCGGCCAAGTATTCGTACATTCTGCCCACGCACCGAGCTACTATCTATCTCGTAGGCGTCGTAATGGCTTACCTTATGAAGACGAAAAAGTTACACTACATTCTTAGCAGTGTAAGTGATTTTATCATATTTTTTTACAACTTATACATAGTTTATAAGTGCAAATTGTACCTACCTTTCTATTTGATTAAAGGTATTATTATTGTGGTTCTAGATTTAATTTACTCGGTTTAAGGAAAAACCGGGGTTAACCAAGGTGCACGGATTATTATTAACTTTAAACTTCTTACCGCCATCTAGCGGATTAAAGTTTTCTTAGATTAGAGAATTCTTCCAGGAAAATGTAACATTCTTAGGGCGGCTTGCACCAGAATCGCTAAACGCGTTTAACTCTTAAATAGTATTTAGCGACTTGTCAAGTCATACAAATACGTCAGATTTAAATCGATTTAGAATCGATCGTTTACGTAATTAACAGTAAATACGTAGTGATTCTGGTGCAAGACGCCCTTAGTAAGCATTACTACCTACATTTTTTGCTTTGAATATTTTAGCAGAATTTTACCGCTATTGAATGCGTCAAAGGAAAACCTTGGATTATAAAATCGTAGTAGCTGTATGAAAACTAAAAATACTAGTTATGAAGTCAAAGTCAAACTGTCTAAATAAACTTGCAATAGATAATTATTTTGAAAAGATATGAATTATCTATTTTCAGGTTCATGTAAGACTTCTCTGGACAACGGCGTTTGCTCTAGCACTCTTCACAATGATCAGCCCATACAAGTGGGGCCTGGAAGGCTACACTTACGAGCACGGGCCTGCAGCGATATTTGCAGCTTTTTCGCCAATTATGTGGGGTCTCTTCATGGCGATAACGCATTGGGCTATGACTAATAACTACACAGGTATAGTTAGCATGTGTGTAATTTGAATTGAGCACTAGTATATCGGTTGATATAGGTGTTTACAAAGGTGTGATATATGGAGGGGTGATGATATTCTATTATTATGATTAATTAGTCCAATATTAGATGTCTATCTATTTATGGGAATTTACACTATTTGGACGTTAGAACAGAACGTGTTTTGGTTTTGGCTTAGCAATTAAAATTGTGTTTATCGAATAGTTCAAAGTTAGTGCAACCCTTTGAATATAGCTGTATGACCACGACTGATAAACGAAACGAGGACAAAACGTAAAAGTATAGCAAGATCGCCGATTGCAAGATTGTGCAACATATCTGGTGGAAGTTGAGGTTTTGTTTAGGTAAACTCTGTTATAGCAAGATTGCGTGGCTTTCTTATAAATGTTCAATTTTCTAGGATCAGCGACAGCATTTTTAGAATCCCGAGCATTCAAATTTTTCAACAAGATAGCTTACAGCGTGTATCTCACACAGTTCCCAATATTCTTCTATAACGTCGGTGTGCAGAGATACTCCTCTTACTACTCGCCTTTCTCACTCGTAAGTGTTCATATCTATTCTACGGTACTTACCTAAATTAACGATAAGAAATTATATTTCCTTCACTTGACTGCAGTGGTTTCCCATCTACGACTCAAATATACTTGATAACCCTTTAGAATCAAAAGAAATTCAATCTAGGAATCCATGTTTCGATTTCCAGTCCCCGTATGCCAATCTTTTGCTGTCAAGTTATATTTCACTGCCCAGTGAATTATAACGTAGTCGAGTAGTGAGTCACGTGGTACAATTTTGTACCACGTGATCATTCTTTTTAGACACTTGACATCAAAATATGCGCGAAAACACATCAAATGACGTCATAATGTCACTATTTAGTCACAGAATAACTATGAGTTAGTATGAACTGACCATGATTTAAAACTTTGCAGTTCAACTTTGCAGTTCAACTTTGATTGGCATACCCCTGCAGATGCTTTTATATGTCAGCGATCAAATTATTATTTTTTAATTCCAGATCCATGTCCCAGAAATAATAGCCATATTGGTGATATCGATAATGACGACTGTAGCCATAGAGATGCCATTCAACCAAGTATATAGAATATATTTTGGTAAGTTACTACTTACTGGTAGTCTTACGTAGCAGAAGCTTATTAGCAAATTATCTCTCAGTAGAGATATTCTAGAAGCACACTTTGAACCTCGAAGAGCCGAATCGGCAATGAAAATCAAAGTATTCTGAAAAACTTGATAGTGCCTGTGGCGCCTCATTGATGAGGGTGGTAAAGAAATGAACTAAGCTGAGTAAGAGTGACGCACAATTGACGCACGTTTCATAATGAATATTTCAAAATTAAGTCCCCTTTCAAAGTGAATTCGAGTTCGCATTCGATTTTTTACAGAACGACTCTTGTTATTGTTATTTCAAAAACGTTCCACCATTTGGTGTTCAACGCATTTCTACAAGTAAGACACAGACTTTTCAAGAAAAACTATTTTTGTTACAGGAAAATCACAAATGAAACTAAAGGACAAATAAAAAGAACTGAGACCAAATTAAGCTAGATTTTAAGGTTAGCTTTAGATAGTTGTAACCAAACGTCACGTAGATTAGTTCGTAAGTTTTAACTACTTTTTATACTGTGGCAAATAAACGATATAATTATTGTATTAAACGAAAAAGTGATATAAAATTAAATTGACATGTAATTTCTGTAGTTTTTGTATTTTTCTTTGCATATTTACCAATTTACAAAAGTCACCTTTATATAAAACTAAATGCCATCAATGACTCTACATACGAGTGTGTACCATACAAGATAAGTTAAACCCTGTAGTTTCTATTTAAACTTGTACCTTACAGCGTTGCTTTTTCATTGCAGACTGTGTGAGGAATAACGTCTGCACTTTTCTGAGATGTTTTGTCTAAAATAACACACGACAATTTACAAAACTTTTTTCATGCAATTTCTTGCATTCTACTGACACCATAAAGTCGTAATTTTTATTTAAAAATTCATCACTTATTTTTATAGTTCATCTTTCAACTTCTACACTTTACTCCAAATAAATAACTTCCAGCATCCCAATGCGTGGGGTTTGCATCTTCCTTTATTGTTTTCTCTCAGCTGTCTTCTCACTTAATATTTTACTATCACGAGATCAATCTTCGTCAGCAATCTGAGACCGTCAGCTTTTAGTATGAGTGAGTCTGGTATCCACTTTACACTCTGGTGGGACCCGTCCCGGTCGGCACCGACACGTGACCTTCCCATTCGCCTCCTTGACGAGCCAGGAGCCATCGGGGCAGGGACCCTGCGTGTGCAGGATGTGGCATGCACCACCGTAGATTGCAGAACCTCGGTAGGACGCACATGATTCCACCTGTAAAAGATGAATGAAGAATTTGAGACGCGTAGGTCCATTAAAGAAATTACTCAAATCTAAATGGCTAACTACTACGAAAATTGATATTCGAATGTTTATGAACGTTCGCTGTCACTTCGCAAAAGCCTACATCAACGCACAAGGCTGCTGCGTAGTGTAAGTTACACTACATGTGTAATGACATTTGAGTTACACCGTGTAACTCAAATGTCATTACCGAATCTTCGTAACTAATAATTTTTGTTAGGGCGAACGCAAACCGAAAACAAAACGTCTTGTCGAACAGTTAGTGATGTGAAACTTCATAATTTCGTGACAAACCCTGTCAGTATAACTTTTTTCGTCACAATATGCTTCGTCTTATTTGCTGTTTTCGTTACCTGCTTATTTAATGAGAATCATGCTAAGTACTTAATAATATTATTAAGTACACTACATAATTACACTATATTCTTATTTATTAAAAAAGCACAGTTCATTCTCTAGGTATGTGCGTATAAAGCAATGTCTAATAGGTAGGTACTAAACAATGCTATAATAGATAGATAAACATAATTTTATGCATGCGTCGTGTCAATTGATGTGAATTTCGTTATAACGAAAACAGCATATGACGAGGAAGCATTCGTCATATGCTGTTTTCGTTATAACAGAAAATTTATTTTCACGTCACTAAGTACGCGACAAAACAGTTTTGTCGATAGATGTGCGTTGGCCCTTAGGCTGAATCGTTCAGACATAGGTTTTTCGACAGTTTTTACCGACTGAAAAGTGTAAAGTGATTGAGTATCTATTCAAACTTGAGCATTGCAATTTGTATTGCAAAGCAATACGGGCTATATTTAGTGTCTGTCCTCGTAAAGTCCTACAATCATTTCTACTATCATAATTTTTCAGCCTCAAATCGTTCACTGCTTCCTCTAGTATGACCTGTTTAAGGATATGATTTCCTCCAAGAATGCAGCATATCCAAAGTTCTCAGCAAAGTTATATACTACCAGAATCTATCGTGTAGGATTGATGCAAATTGAAGTAGATGAGCGAAAGATACGGAATTTAGCAGCTACGGAGTTTGGCTTCAACGGGTTTGTTTTATGATACTCAAATTAGTTATTAGCGAAGGCTAGTACTCGTAGTTGGCCTGTTAGGCTCTACTAAAAAAACTATCGTAATAGTTTAAAGTTACAATCAAACCAGAACAACATATCCGAGGTTACATTTTTTTCTTTTTCGAGTTAGTGATTGAAAATTACCATCGACGCTATAACAAGGCCGTCACTTTCAAATACCTACTTTTATCTTTATTCAACTACGTAAAAACTTACCTCTCGTCTTGGACACGAGCCAGTGGAACAAGCACACACTCCATTATGGCTCAGACCATCCAATGCTGGCCTTGCGTCGAAGTCAAACGCCACAACTTCTCCCAGAGGACAGGGATCAGGAGTCCCTGGTCGGTAGCAACGACGTCGCTCTGGGACATACAGACGTCCTCTTGCACACGGTATCTGGAATTATTCAAATCAATAAGTTAGTAGCTTTCTGAGAATTGGAATACTTCCGTTATGACTGTATTAGTAAATAATCTACTCATTTGGATTTAGCTTCGTGCCCTCTGCAGTTTTCAATAGTAAAGTCGGTTTCCAACCAATGCTATTGTAATTCATTATTTTTTTATCCGCTTTGATTACTTTCACTAATGAAAGCCAAGGTTAATTTTAGCTAAATCTAATAAATAGAAAATATCATTGGGATTGTGTTGGGATTGGGATACATGGATGCATAGAAGTCACTGGCTGCCATTTTGTGGTGACATCCCAAAAAGTTCCATTCATATATTTTTTTTATACACGAAAGACAAACGCTTGACCGCATCTCACCTGATGGTAAGCGACGACGCGGTCGACGATGTAGCACATTTATTATGTTTATTAGATTTTATAAGAGAATCAACTTCAGATGCCTGCGTCACCTTACCCTTAAGTGTTCACTAAAATCAGGAAAATTTAGGAAAGGAAAAGTAAATCTTAGTTTGACTTGGACTTGCATTTGTTCTGTGGTTCTTTTTAACTTTCTTGGCAATCAAAAGTTTGTCTGAAAATGGCCAAAAGTTTACTTTACCACCGTCCTACCCTAGATCTTGTCCTGCTCACACGGTCTAGTATACAGCAAGCTGCATCGGCAACCCGCGCGTGGAAAGACATACAATCAGCCCGAAATCTTTTTGGACCCATCGCGGTAATTACGAGTATGAACTTGTATTTTTAAAAAGGTGAAATGTTTAGTTTACCTTAGTACACCGTCCTGCTCTAGAGATCATCTCGTCCTGCTCGCACGGTCCCCTAGTATACAGCCTGTAGCAAGCTCCATCGGCTGCGCGCGCATGGAAAGACTTGCACGTGCAATCAGCTCGGGACCCTTTTGGACCCATCTCGGCGATGGAAAACTTGTGTCCTTTGGCGCACGGTCCGAGGGTATCTGGAAAACGGGAAAATTTGCAGTTTTAACAAAAATAAGAGGGACTACCTTGTGTAGAAAACCATTTGGGACAAAAAAAATTACATCGATCGGAATAATGTAAATAGTGAGTAGAATAATATGTTCACTCGATACAATTACCAGATTGCTTTATTCACAAAAAAAGATTATGACTACAAAGTACACTTGAAACAATATTTACAAATCACTACCAATCGGAAGCGTGCCTAAGACACATGGCTTCATTGCCACGCTGAATAGCATTAATGCTGTGCTGATACGCTGGGCCAGATACTCACCCCACCCTGGTCTCAGACACAATTACTTATTACTTTTTCGGCAGATTTAGGAGAACGTGGAATCGTAGAGCATTTTACGTTTTTCATCACCGTGGAGTGGTAAATTGCAGTGAATTACATCGTTGAACCAATGGAGGACGGTCATTCATACAAAACCAAAGAATCCTTTCAATACGTCAGCCAATGACCGATCGCATTTCAATCCCCTGCAATCAGCTGATTGAATAGGTTTCACTGATTTCATTTCCAAACATACGTCGATCGGTTGACAAAATTGGTCAGCCAAATTAATATCCAATTATTCGAGCGATTGACTACTAATTACTAGGGATATTTTTGTTTTCATTTCGCTTTTCCCAAACCGCAAATTGAGCTTTTCTGTCCCTTTATGTTTTAAGGGGCGTAATGGTGGTTTGTAATGATTATTATTCTGTTTAAAAAGTTATTAAAGCATAAAAATCATATTATTGTAAAGTTAGTAACAAAAGTAATGAAGATCTCTGGAAAACATATGAGAATTAAGTCTATTGTCGACTTAATTTTTCCAATAACTCCTAAATGAATCTTACCTAATTCATAACAAGCTCCAGTCCCGTTATGATAGTGTGGTAAGTGGGATTCACACCCACACTTCGCTCCAGGGAGGAACAGCTGGCCTCTCTCACAAGGCCCTCTTGTGTAGTGAGAGTAGCACCCACCATCTTGGGACCAGTAGTTTGGTCCGTCTGAGGCACACTGGAATTGAAAAACAAGAAAATTATAGGTATCACTATTAAAATTACTAGAATATAGTTACTTAGCTATATATATTTTTTCAAATAAAGCTTTTGAAACTTCTGTAGAGTGATATTAAGTATAGACAGGTAAAAAATCATTATAGTTGTTCATAGTTCATTTATGTTACCGCGTGATATGCCTCAGAATCGATATAACATGATACCTTCTAAAGCTAAAACGTCAATAAAAGATCCACTAAAGCAAGGTATTTAAAATACTCACTGTGCAATTGGCAAGCCCATCGTCACCCAAATCCAAGATGGTTCCAGCATAACAAGGCCCCTGACTCAGCCTGAAGTAGCAGCGTCCATCAGGTGGCCAGTAGAGCAAGGTCTCATCAGCGCATTGCTGAGGCCGCACGCACATGCCTTGGCGTTCACTGGAATAATAAACGCGGGGAGTTTGGATTATATTGGCAAGATAGAAAAAAACCTTGGGATGTATCTACGCAGTAAGCGCTGCAGGCAATAAGTAATAGTGACAAGAGCGGGGTGGTTACAATACGCATACGTTTTGTATGGAGCCGGTTCATCGCGATGTCGTCCTTCGTTGGTTTGATTTGATATAAGAATCCATGACAGATTCGAGATAGTTTTTAAATTGGGGGTACCATTATGCCCCGGTACCTATTTAAGGAAATATAGGTTATGATATATTGGAATTTTGCGCATCTATGCAATGAATTTGGAGAGGTGATGTCGTAAGAACATGATAGAACTAAATTTCCTTCAACGTTAGATGTATTAATTGAGCATCGCAATCGTTAATTTCAGTCATAGGCAACCACGTTGACTGATTGCAACATTTTAGGTTAAAATTATTCCACTTAGCTTAAAAATCTATCAAGTATCTATTAAGTGGAATAGTTTGTGCTTCTAATGATCGGTGCTCTAAGTGACTTGCCTCAAAAAAAAGGCCTAAGTATATCAAAAACGAAAACGAAGAATAAAGAAGTCTAGGTGATTCTAGTGAAGCTATCGAAGTCTAGGAGATTCAAATAACGTCAATCATCCAAATTATACGATTTTATCTCAACCGCAATATTTAATTTATTTCCACCTTTCAACTCAGATCCACCCACAAAAAGAAGCGCAAACCAGTCTATGCAACAAATATGAAACGAATCTTTAAGATCCATAAATAAAAAGTAAAATTGAGCTCTGTGACTATTTAAATTACCATACTGGTATTTCGTATTCGGAATGTTGCATCTTTTACGATATTATGATATAACCGCTCAACGATGTGATTTGTAAAACAATGTGGAGTGAATTCTACGCAAATTAATGTTTTTATGACTTGGATCTCTATCCGCCTGGTTTAATGACTTAGTAAAACGTTGTGTGGTAACTATTTTCTAAACTGGAAACTGCTCCTTAAATTATAGCTGCATTCTTGCATGCACCAACTATAAAAATTTTCCTCATAGCTTATTTATCATAAATCTACAAAATACTTTAAAACACAAACGTACCAATTAAAGTCTTGTGGTTGGAACCATTCCTGAGATGCCCCTATCTGGGAGCAGTTATCTATGTATGCATCATGTGGCTTGGTTGAAAATTTGATGGACACATGATACGAAGAGTTAAGCCATAGCTACTAGGTTGAGCACTACTTATGTAACCCGTGCGTGACATATAAATTCCTAGAATGTGATTATTACCACGTCAAGTTACCACTTATCGACCAACACAGATAAACGGTTATTTCCTACTTAAACACATTTTCAGCCTGTCTCTGGCCGAGTTTTTCTACAGTTAATCATTAGATCAATGTGTGTAAACTACCCAATACTTTGTTCATCGCATCATTAGTTCTTTTTGAGCGTTCTAAAAACACTCGTAAGGTGGTCAAAAGATTAATCACTCCTGCTATTGCAGAATGTGATTGGTCAAAGTGTGAACAACATTTTGACCAATCACAGCTGTCTTGCTTGGTTTCCTTCTACAGTACCAAATATACGCTTTACATCTAGATTGTAAAGCTAGCTTCACTAGGCTTCAATTCTACAGACTTCAAGTAGATGCTTACCTACCCTCGCTTGTTGAATGTCTCTTCGACGGGCGCGAAGTACTCCCCAGAGCGACATGGTCCTCTCTCAAACAGCTTGTGACATGTCGTAGTTTGCGGCAGCTGGGCTGTTCCAGGTGGACACTTGCACTCAGCTACTGTCCTGCCACCCCATTTGCCAGGACTCAGCTCTTGGGTTTCAGAGCAGGGGTAGCCTTTCTGAAATTTATCAAATTGCTTATTAGAATGCGGTTTTGTGCCTTTCCAAAGTTAGTACCAAACACGTTCTCAGATATTCGCTGGGTTAGAATTAAACCTAGTGATGCAGAGGGTCAACATATCCCCGTATCTATTAGGGAGCAGAAATGGGATCGAAATTCAAGTTAGTGACATTATCGAAAAGAAACGAATACATATTATAAACAGCTTTGAGGATTTTGTGATGTTGTAGGTAGGTATCTTTTAGCAGCGGTTTATCAGATGCTAATATTGTTTTGTCCGCACACTATCTATTATCTTCACAGCACATTAAGTCCTATTGTTTTCCGTTTAAAACAATGAAATATCATTAATTTTAATGAAGAGACGTATATTTCTGGCGGTTAAGTCCCTATTTTTTATAATTCTTAACCAGATTTAGACAATAGGATGTTTATCACATCTTCTCTCAAGCAACGACTTTTTTATAACAAGAATACTAAAATCCCTACCTTGTTAAAATAAACATACTAAGTACAGTCAGCAGCTTAAGTCGATTAATAGAGTTTTTAAAATCCAAGGAAATGCAATCGCATAATGTTATATGCAGTTCTATCACGGGAACTAGTATAATGATATAACAATCTGCCTAAACTCTTGCAAAAGTTACATAACAAATCCTTAGTCAAAAAAGCTCTCAAAACAGAAACATGTAAAGGACAAGTAGGTACAGGCCCTACTGGCCTTTCACGTGATGTCATGTTATGTTGATCGAAATAGATTTTGCTCGCTATTTAGCTAAGTAGGTATCTACCTATTACTTAGTGGCTGTTACTGATCACATTTCAGTAGCAAAAACTTGAAATATTTCAAAAAATACCAAAAAAAAGAATAGGTAGATAATAATTAGTTATGTACTCCATACGTGCCCATTTCTTCATACGTGCTTACTAAGTAAAGTACTGACTGGCTCTCATTATTTATCCATTCAGAAATCGCATGCCGTTTTGCTAATTGCGGCAGATCGCGAAATCCATAAAATTGTGCCAGATTTTGGAAAACCAACCTCGATAACTTTGTGATAGATTAATAATTTTAGAGGTCACGGTAGAGTCGGTTTGATTACCTGACTTGATTGTATGTAAACTACCTGATTGTTAACCTAGGGTTCCGCCAGTTAGATTCAATTAAGCTTATCTATTATTCTACTTAGCTTTTAACCTCGAAATATCTTCATTCACTCATTTATTCTTGGAATAAATGTGTGTATTATGTGTTTTTTTTATTTGATGGAACGCAATTCGTTTCCAAGTTTTGAAGGAAAAACCTTAGAATATAGAAAACACAAGAAGGAGCATTTGACATAATTTGTATGAAGGTTTTTGTCACCAAAATGCTATAAAAATGTTCCCGTGCGCATCATGTTCGCGCAGCCCAATGTTGCACCTACAAAACTATTTCCCAATTTTTTGGGGTAATTTTTTTTTTGTATAATGCTGCTTACCTAAGTAGGAGGTAACGAAATAGAGATTTATAAATTTTATTAGCAATAGGTACAAACTTTAATAGAGATTTATAAATTTTATAAGAATTAAAGAAAAACTTTTTAGATGATGTACCTATAAATAAAACACAATTTTTTAGTTTATATTTCTACAATATTTATTTACTTCTATATTCTTTCTATACTATTTATATATTTATTTGATAGGTTCTTAGAACTTTGGTACTTATTATATAATTAAGTACAAAAAGAGCTATGCGCGGCACCGACTCTTAGGTACTTACTTATACTTACATTAGTTTAAGAACTTAGTTATTAAGGTTAAATAAAAAAGGTTTATTATTTTTGCTTTTCAGTTTTTTCAGCGGCCTAGTTTTTTTGTTTAAAAGTTTTTATTGTATAATTGTTTTTTGATGAGTGCGCTACTGGGCGGTATATGGCTCAACAATATTAACCAGAAATTTATGAGTTAAGAATAACTCTAAAACCTATTCAACAAACAGAAAGATAATGAGAACATTATCTTCCTGTCTGTTGAATAATTTTTTAATGTAGTAACACTACACTGATGTGTAGTCACATAGAGATTAATATAAATTTTGTTGGGAAAAAAGTGTTGGTGTTGTTTGCAACTTTATTGAATTGATGGTCATTTTTCTTTAAATTGATGATTCTTTATCAAATAGAGACTCAAATGTGATACTTACCGATGATATGTAATCCCATCTACTTTGTTTTTAGACCCAGGCCAATTTTTGCAAGTGGGAACCACACACGTCGGCATAATTGTATAAAAATATGTTTGGCATTGGAGGTGTCAATGGCCAGAGACTAAATGACACAAAGTCCTCCACTATGGTACACTTTTATCCATGACAAGAAAATGGCTATACACTACATCTGTACTTTCTATAATCTGTGGGAAAAACCAAAGATCATTGGGACAACCCACCATTTTTCCTTCAAAACAACAAACGACAGCCGACTTGACAAATGACTAGACTAGGTAAATACTATTTCAAATATTCACTTGACAATTGGCAAGATTGACTGTCGAAATGATGGACAGAGGCCATTAATAAAAATAATAAAAAAGAAGAAACCTCTAATTCATAAACGATGCCTAGGCTCCCCTAGAGGCGAATTCAGCGCCCCGCCGCTGCGCTAGATGAATGTTGGTTGAAACAGTTGGCGTACCGACTGTTTATCCTGTTTATATATTCAGAGTTAGGCCTACAACAGTTGCAGTGACTTTATGATCGTGTACGGTGTTACACAATTCCCAGTTATTTCCTCATTTTCAGAGTATTCGCAAGTCACGGCTGTGACATAACCTGACCCGTGATCCTGAGTCGGGAAACACGTACAATCGACTTGGAAGTTTGTTTACTTGGCCTAATGCATTAGCTATACCACTAATGGCAGTTTTTATACAGTTGAAGATAGCTACCTATCAATATTCTACTGAATTCAGGTGTGAGTTGCACCAACAGCCGAATAGAACCGCTTGTGGATTATCATTTTACAAAATCAGCAAAATGTCCTTTGTCACAGACGTGTCAAAGATTTCGAATATTTTATCCTTGTTAGACGCTAGCTAATAACTAAATAAAGATTTCTAATGGTGTAATTTAGTGTAAGTAAACAGTAAAAACACGAAGAAAACATTAGTTCGGTACGCAATACCTAACTAATTACGGAAATAAACCACCCACTTGAGGTTTATGCAACTTTTCACTGCAAGCATTACTCTCTTGTGATAATCAGAGCAATGAGGTTCAAAAAATAATGTAAGTACAGTTAGTCTACGCATTTTATCTACTGCTAAACTACTATTGGTTTTTTTTTATACATTAGACAAACGTTTGAGCGCAATCTCACCAGATTAGCCTACTTAGCCTACTGTAATCCCTCCGAACTAGAAGTATGAAGTACTATATTAAGGCTGTCCTAATAGCAAAGATTAGCTCAAACATTTTTATAGCAAAATGACAAATTGTTCTTAACTCTTTATTGCACACAACACAGGACATAAACAAAAGACAGAAATAGATGACATGTATCCTATCCTATCCTACTTCTTACTTCCTACTAATATTATAAATGTGAAAGTTTAGATGTTTGGATGTTTAGATGTTTGGATGTTTGTGTTTTAATCACGTCTAAACTACTGAACCAACTTGGATGAATTTTGGCATATATATAGTTCGTAACCTGGATTGACACACAGGCTACTTTTTATCCCGAATAATTATCAGGATCTACAGGATAAAATGAACGAAAAGGATTAGCAGCGCCAATTGGCAAAAGGATTTCATTGTCATGTCATGTCACGTCAGTTTGACAGGGCGTAGTACTACCTCTTTGTTCTAACGACTAGCGTTTGACATTCCAGTACGAGTTCGGTGTAATGAGGTGTAATGTCAAGTTTCTCAATGAAGTATCCGCTCGGTACACGCACAGATAATATAAAGTGCACGGAAACTCGCGTACGAAGTCGCGGGTAACTGCTAGTAAATAAATAAAATATAAATATAGTAATAGATGTATGTTGTTGTATATTATTCGTGGTCATTGGTAAAATTAAATTATTCGTTTATAGTTATTTTTGAAGCTAAAATTTTGTTTTGAGAATGATCAACGTTTTTGTCATGGTCATTGTCAGGCTCTTTGACCATGACCGTTGTCATTCAACCATGACTAAAGATCAAAAAATCTCTTTATGTCTTAGGTACTAAATGGTGCATCTTCATATTCAAACGCAACCGATAAATGTTTCAATAATAACAAACACATCGACTGAATTTACTTATTTATTGTACCAGTGTAACCAGTTTGGTTACTCACTATTGACGTTTTAAAAGACCGTGACCGAGCGACGTCTGGATACCCACTGACCTACTGATTTTTGCGAACAAAGACATTTCATTTCACAACATTCTGTTTCTATTTCTAACTACATAAGCGGCAAGCGTGGCTGTTACTGTCGAAAAGATAACATTAAAATCTTACGCAAACTCTTTTTGTTACAGAGCTTGATAAAAAGATGAAGGTAGGTGTTTTGGGCCTGTAGACATAGAGTTATTTTATTTCACACTTATTCATAAGTTTTGTCCTAACAATTTCATTTCGTAACTGTACTATGCAAGTATGTGCGTGACATACCACACCGACGCATCCAGTCACCCAGTGAACTAACCACAGGATATTATTATGCATTTGCTAGGTACCAACTTTGTCCAGGAATTGTGCCTGCGATGATGACTCCTTAAGGACTCACTACTACAAACCTATTGGTTTGTGTGTTTAATCTCAAACAAATATAGGTTTATAGAGTTGCAGAGTATCCCCTGTTATATAAAAACTTCAGTATTGACCATGATTTCGTTTTGTAATCAAGACAGAGAAACTTTATAGTAATATTATTAAGTGTTGAACTTGACTCTCTTTTGAATTACCTTGTAAATAGTGTAGCATTTCCCATCCGAAGGCCAGTACAGCATCAGCCAGCCTCTGGGATGAGAAGCGCAAGGGTTCCTCCTGACATCCGCCCAAGGTGGGGGCAGCACTGCAGCCTGCGTGCCATATAGCAGAGCTGCTACCCACATCCACGCCGCCATCATACCACTGATCACTTTACTTACGTCCTCATGCTCGTAAAAAATATCCAAAATGGATTTTTACCCTTTCACTGCCCTAGTCTTTATTCTTAGGACAACCCTTATAGAAAAATCATTTAATTATTGATCTTATTGTCATTGGTTCTTTTATAAATTGATTCACTGTTCACATAAACACACATAATAAATGTAACTCAATGAAATCTCCAACCAAAGTTCAAACAAAGTTGAAGCCTGAACTAGCATCTTAAATTAGCACCTTCATGTGAATTGTAATGACTAAGCTTAAAATAACAGGCATATTGTAACGAAAAAAAGCCTTGAAATTCAATTGACCTCGGTTTTGCACAACTTACCTACCTACTGCAATGTTCACTCTAGAATTCAAGTCAAGAAGCTGAGGTCGGTTATGCGTCCTAGTTCCAAATCGGATACTTTATGCCACACATTGGTGTTTTCCGTAAGCCGCTTAGCATTCGATGTTAGCTCACTGCAGCCTACTTCCTTGAGGTTTTAATATTCGTATTACGACTCTTGTGAACGAACTGCATACTATTTAATATAGACTCTATCTGCTATGGATTGTAAAATAGTTCAACAATTATTTGGCATGAACCTATCTATAAATTGATCGTCTTAAAAGATATTAATATTTTAGTAACTCTATCGAATTCATTACTTTTAGATACACAATAGACGTATGGAGTAAAAGGTAGAGTTATCTCTCAAGCTTGACCGTAGAAAAACTTCCGCATCTTCCTTCTCCATCAAATCTAATCGTAAACAGATCATCCGTTTTAATGTAAGCCGCGATCCAACATAATGTAACGGTGTTGGTTACCGTTTGATCTGCTCGGCACGCGGCAGTGCGCGGGCGCAGCTGAGCGCATTGAGCCGAAATGTTGAAACCAACTTCAATTATTTATAACCCACTTCTGCAGATTACGTCGTTTTTGCTTCGAGTGGGGTAGCGGTCTTAGAAACGGCTGTGGTTTATTTGCACAGAATAAAGTAAAAATAAAAAAATAAAAAATTAAAGTAGGTACTAATAATAGAGTAACTTATAAAGAAAATTTGAAAAAAAAAAACAATTAATGGTAGTTAAACAAATGAGATGAAATAAATGGGCCAAGCGCATTAGACCAAGAAATCTTACCTTGTAAGACATTGGGAGGCCAAAAATTACAAAGTGGTCGTTGTGTTCGTATAAAATATGAGAAAAAAATTGATTTGCAAAATTAACTTTTACTAGTTTGGCCAACTGACTAAGCTGTGACACATAAAAATATGTTTAATTAAACCCCTATAAACTACGATATTAGTCACGCAGGTACCTTAGCTATGTATAATAATGTAAAACATCTATTGAACTACGAGTACTGCTTGTACCTAGGTACTTGCATGAAGAAAGTCCACAAAGCACTATCTGGCTTTGTATAATAAAAAGCCAATCATACCGTTGCTCACGAGAAGAGTAAAAAACCAACTGCCATAAGTAGGCACTTATCTATTCGCTTGCTTCGAAAAAATCGTTTCCCATAATCAACTGAATCGATAAGTGGATTGCTACAACTCAAATGAATAGGAATGAATTTCTTAGTAGACGTAGTGCAATAACTATGCAAGCTATTTATCGTGAAATAGACGAAGGTGAGAAGTATTTGCATCATCTTTCTATACATAGGTTTATTTAACAAGTCTAGGTTTTTTTTCAGAGTCTAGATAAATAAATTAGCAAGTAGGTCATTAACACAATTTAAGTTTTAATATTTTTCAATGTAAAACAGGACATCCATCTAACAATACAACGTCTATCGGTGACGAGACTTAAAAATTGAATTTTAAATATTAATATTTTACTTAGTAGATACCACTACCTACATTTAGTTTTTTTTATTATGATTCATAAAATAGTTCTTGTTACAAAACCAAGGTACATAACTGTGGCTGTACTGTTGTACAATCTCTTTTGTCAATTTACTACATTCTAAGTTGATGACTCTCCTTTTGTGGAGTCTTTTTTGTTGGTATTTAACCCGAGTTTTAGTGAGCGAAGCGAAACATTTGGTTTTAGGCAAATTATCTCAAGTTTACCTGCTTATTGCTGGTTACACGTGATTGGTACGATCCTAGATAACTTTGGCTTATTGTGATGAATACTAGCGAAAGATTTGCGTAAGATATGGGATATACTTTGAATTAGCATTAATACATAATATTGTAGAATACTTTTCACTTTATGGTCTTATCAGAACATAATTTAACATCAATATTCATTTATTCAGATTTGGCTTTGGATACTTTAAACTACATACTTATTATATTATTATTTTTTATCTTCTGTGGGTATTCATTTAATGACAAAGTAGATAATATTAATATGCTTTTGATCTAGAAAAGTGTTTACTGAAAATACCAACGGCGATGTAAGGCAAGTACCTACCCCGACCAGCCTAGGCAATTTGAACAATAAAATAAAACAAAATATTTTTTCTAAACGTGGCATTAGTCATTCAATCACTGTACGATTATATGTGTATTTACATTATACATATAGGGTTAGTTCGATATTACTATACAATAACATAATTTACCTATACCTTCATTTCAGTCTGTAGCTATCTACTTTGACATCCCAATGTAGCGATGCCGAGTCCTGAGAGACCTAGGGCGTCTTACACCAGAATCACTAAACGTATTTAACAGCTAAATCGATTTAAATCTGACGTATTTGTATGACTTGACAACTCACTAAATACTATTAAGAGTTAAACGCGTTTAGCGATTCTGGTGCAAGCCGCCCCTAATAGGTAAATGTAAAATTCTCTTGGACGAATTAACACAAAAAATTATACAAACTCCAAAACATCTACTAAAGTGATGCCTCAAAAACATTGGATCATATACAATATTGTCGATCTTGCTTAAAATCATAAGTCCCTAAAATATGAACTTTAAAAACAACTTTACCTAAGTTATTCACCAAGAAAACGAACAAAAAAACTTATAATGCGTTAAAACAAGCAAACCAAAATTCGATAGTGTTGTAAAATCACATACTAAATTGTGTTTGTAAGGCGTTATTTCTAACAACGATAAAAAGCTAAGATTCACAAGACATACGCGATTTGAGAAAACCCGCGAACGCGACCACGCGCGTTTGCGTCTGCGCAGCGGCTTCGTCTCGATAGCTACTGACACTAAACAAGAGCTAGAGCTTTCTTGACTTTGCTTCTTTATTTACGTAGTGCCTTTAGTCTGGGAGCCAGAGGCGTGTGAATCACCACAGGAAAATATTTTTATACCAAACATTTTACCTATATCAAAGAAATCTGGATAGTGATGTTTTTCAGAAATGGTAAAACTTATTTCATCTAATTTTTTTTTTATATTCAGGGACATTTCACACAACACCCTCTAGTCCCAAACTAAGCAATACTTGTAATATGGGAACCAGATGGCTGATAGAATACTTATATACATTTTTTTTTGTAAATACATACTTATAATACATAGTAACACCCAGACATAGAACAAACATCTATGTTTTCCACGCACAAATGTTTGTTCTTGGTGGGGATCGAACCCACGACCCACAGCACGGAAGGCAGAGCTATTACCAAGTGAGCTGTGACGCCTGCCAATTTTTTATATAAATTGAACGAGATGAATAAATGTGACGACAGGCGTCACAGTTCAGTCGGTAACAGCTCTGCCTTCCGTGCTGTGGGTCGTGGGTTCGATCATGAACAAACTGAGAACAAACATTTGTGCGTGGAAAACATAGATGTTTGTTCTATGTCTGGGTGTTACTATGTATTATATGTATTTACAAAAAAAAAAGTATGTAAGTATTCTATCAGTCATCTAGTTCCCATATCACAAGCTTTGCTTAGTTTGGGACCATAGGACGTTGTGTGTAAAGTCCACGAATATTTATTTATTTATTTAATATGCAAACTAAAAAACAATATGACATAGCACGGCAGATATTAAGGGCGTCTTGCACCAGAATCACTAAACGTGTTTAACAGCTAAATCGATTTAAATCTGACGTATTTGTATGACTTGACAACTCGCTAAATACTATTTAAGAGTAAAACGTGTTTAGCGATTCTGGTGCAAGCCGCCCTAAGTCGTGACTTTTAACAAAGCTGACTCAATTTGTCACGGAAACACATCCTGCTTTCGATTGAAGGTGCATGTATAAACTTTAAATTAAACAATTAAATACTCTTATGTACTTAAATAACCTTTGTTACACGTTTTACAAGTCAATTTAATTCAATTCAATTTATTCATTAAAAATTAGTTAATCATATTTGAAATTACTATATAACTATCACATAAAAACAATAGTAAGTTGATTTTCTACAATGTAATAGTCAAATCACCGTTGACTCCTGGTCTACAGAGCCTTACGTATGGGTGGCGACGACGACGACGACTATGCGTGACTTTATCTGAGCTTATCTCTTAACCCTTTCTTATGGAATTTGTGAAGAAGGTTTTTTTATACCAGCCAGCGTTGTAAAGCCGTAAAACTGTGTTCGAAATTTAAAACTAACGTGCCCTTACTGCATACTGCGATGCAGGAATATCGGCCGATAGAGTGCATATTAGTACATCGGTTTGAAGGCGAGTGCCTATCAAATACTCGACCAATTTTGTTCGAGCTTGTTTTGTGCGAGGGATGATGTAAGTAATGCATTGTTATAGGCAGAGGTAAGAGCATAAGAAACGTACAATGCAAGCTCTGTACCTCCTGTAATAAGTGGTGACGTTTTTACATATCCATCAGCTTGGTTTGCTAGTTGGTAAAATGTAATGTAATGCTGGTAGTTATGTCGTCATCAACATCACCGCCCACTGGGTTTTTAGGTCTGTATCAATACTATAATCTTCATCCACAGCCTGACTTCACCCACTGCTGGGTATATAGGCCTTCATCTGTCAGTGCCACACTTCACGATCCCGTGTTAATCTCATTCGGGTCTTTGCTCTTCTTATCCAATCTACCTACCAGAATTCTAGTTTTAGACAAGAGGTTTATTTAATCTTTAAAACCAGCTGCCATATCTACCTATGTAATCTACCTATAGACATGATAATTTTGCTAAAAATCAAATAAAAAACTAATTTTCATTTATGCGTTTTGTCGGCAACGTTTTTACCAAGTGAACTTTAAAACAAACCATGAAGATACAAAACCCTTGCTCCAATTAAACTCAAGTTCAATCCTACGAGTTACCGTTAGATAAACCATGCTCTGATAATTATCTTAGACGTGACGGCTCCCCCTTAACACAATATACAGTACTTACAATCAGTAAGAATAACACAGAACAGAGAAAAGTAAGATAAGAACACTTGTCTTATCTAGTGGTCAATGTTCGAATTTAAGACACCTTAACGATGCTATGATGAGCCCTTAATATGAGACCTAACATGCAAGGAGGTATATCCAACACATTTACAAAATGAATAACTATTCTCGTAGGCACGGTAGACATTCCTCAAAAGTGTGTGGTGCTAGGTTGCCTACATAAGATGCCTAGATGAAAAAAGGCTACAAATAATGCCATCCTACTGCTTACGATAATATTTTGTGCCGTTATCAAGACATCATGGTTACGTAAGCCGTCTGGCTTCATAGACCATGATGGCCATAACTCGATTGTACCGTTAAACGAGGTTGATCGACCCCCGGACTGGTAAAAACTGTTCCATGATTGTGCTACCTACTATTGTTTTATTTCTCGATCAAGTTCGATTCGAGATTTTTCGTAGTAAATAAGGCTTGTATATCTTCGTTTTCTTCGAAATAGAATATATAGTAATATACCTATTAGGAACATACCTAATTAATTGGTAGAGTCATTTTACAATTCAGTAAAAATCAGTAGGTATCCGGCATGTCACATAGCCAAAAATCCCCACTTACACCTAATAGATACTGCATATATCCAACGCTACTCAAGTTTGGAAGGGTAGTCGATGGTAGTTACGACTCCACTTCTAATAAGTAGGTATCCCTTATTATTATACTCGAGGCTTAAATTAGGTATTGACCTATTATATGCGGAGAGATTGCTAGTAGAGTGCGCGTAGAGATCGCGTAAGTGCGCGTAGAGATCGTGTAGAAGGCGCGTAGCATGCGCGTAGAGGGCGCCTAGACCGCGCGTAGACAGATCCCGTTTATATCTTTTGTATGTAAATTCTGGAACTTGAATAATCACAAAAGGATTTTTTGATAGGTGTGTAGAATTATAACAGAGACACATTTACGACGATTTACGCTTCTATGGGTGGCGACAACGTTGAGCAGCAAGCTGCACAAGATGCTACTTCCTTGACTGCGGTCGTAGGACTGTGTAACACAAAAGTTAACACGCTGTATCTATCAAATCAAGGGCCTAGCAGATACCTACAGAGCGTTGCTAGCTTTTATGTTCTTTGACGTTGATTCCGAAAATGACATCATCACAGAATACTACCTACCGCAGCGCACCATCACTTTCCCCGATGTGTAGTGAGACTAGTGAGTGAAGTACCTAGCGAACGGAGTCACACCTCTAGGGTTATAGCCATATATCGTAAATTCTTTTGATAAGCAAGCTATGTAAGCAATCTGTGGCAATACCTTCTTTTGGAGGCAGAAAGTGGAAACTTTCAACCGTAACCGTAGGCGTAGACAGAGTAGGAGATATTTTTATCCCTCTACGACCATAGGTAGAACGATTAAGGATATTGTGTTATATATGGAATAAGATGTGTCAATGTCAGTTTACAAGGCAGTCAAAACTGACTGACAGTGACAACAGTTGGCACTGTGAGATGACAGACAAGAAAGAGGTTTAGAAGGGGGGAGTGCAGTCAACGACTCAACGTCAATCAGATCAGATAGATAGGGTGGAGAGGGGAGACAAAATAGTTTTAAATTTGTGGGTTAATTTTCTTTCTAATAAAGTTTTACACAAATAATGGATAGAAATAAACCAAAAAATGCCTCAGAAGGAATTGCGGTATGTAAAGTTTACTTTTCTCAACCTTATTTCTCCACTCGAGGTGACGGGTCTTGTGTACCTACCTATGCTCAAACAAACTTTTGTAGAATATTAATTTCGAGATTGGTAGGTAAGTAGGAATTATTATAAGCAAGTAAGTACCTACCTACTTCCCTTCCCTTCAGAAAGATCACGTTTAGTTTTTAAAATAAACATTATAGATCCTGTGTTTATGATCCTGATAACAGTGTCTAACTTAAAATAATTTTCTCTTTTCCAGCCCATGGGCATCTCAGCTCTGAATGAAACAGTGCTGAGTGACCAGCCTGAGTCTAGATATGAGTGTCCAGTCTGCCTCAATTGGCTCCGAGACCCTGTAATCACAACTTGTGGACACAAGTTTTGCAAAAGTTGTATCACATCTTGGCTACAGTAAGTACCTACTGATACCTTTCATAAAAGCATATTTTATATGAAGTTGGTACTTTTAATGTGAACCTGTTGAATCCATATTAATTTGGTCCTTCTGAGCAATTATTGTTCTTTGATTTCAGAAATAGTGGGCACTGTCCGATTGACAACATAAACTTGAGCATGAAAGTGGACATATTTCCTGATAACTACACAAAGAGGGAGATTCAGGAACAAAGGATGAACTGTCCATTTTCTAATAAAGGTGAAGAACAAATAAAATTGTGAATACCTAAAAATTAAGAACAAGTTTTGAATATTGTGTAAAAATGTGTAATGTATAAGTTTTTTTGCATGCACTGCACTATCATCATATCAGCCTGAAGAAGACCGTCCAGCAATGGGCATAGATTTCTAGAAAGAACTATCATCTTCTGAATTACCATAACATTTACAACATTGTTTGTCCATGGGGTATGGCCGTATGGAAGGAGATGCTATGTAATTCTTCAATTGAATCGTTACGTCACAAAATGTTGCTCTTATTCCACTTCTGATGGTCAATCAAACAAAACAATTACAGTATTTTTATTTCTTTAATAAAACTTATTAATATTTTTTCCAGGATGCTCTGTAAAGGTTACCCCTTTAGACTTAGATGCTCACATAGCAATATGTGAATACAATCAACCGGAGACATCATCACAGCCTGAGATAAAAGTGCCATGCTCCTTCCAAGCTGTTGGCTGCAAGGAGACCTTCGAGAGTCAGGAAGAGATGAGCCAACATCTTGACATTGATACACAGAGTCATATGAGTGTGAGTTGGTTTGGTAGCTCATTTTAAAACTGAGTCAACTTAGTCCGTTTTATTCAGAGTATTTTTAATAAACCAAACTCGCAGTACTAAGTTGCTAGTAGAACTGGCATTGACAGGAATGTATGTTCATCTGGCAACTTTATCATAGTCCATATCCATTTTATAAACCCCATCAACATAATAATTGGTCGAGATTACGAGCAAGGTCCTTGAATAAATTATATTGCAGCTTTGAATATAGCATTATTTTCAGTACCTGATGAATGCTTACTCCGAGATAAAAATAAACAATGACATGTCTAACGCGAGTATAGACGCTAAAGAACAAGAGGCAATGACGCTCTGGGAAGCGCCCGATAAAGAGGGAAATCAATCCAGTAAACCGCCACTGAACAATACTAGCGCACTTATAAGGTAGGTACTCTCATGAACATACTTGCCCCATACTCCATTAAATTATTATTTCATGGTTGTCCATTCCAAATTTACTTGATATTTTTCACTTTTTTTAACCTATATGTATGTGGTAATATGTAATAATAATTAAGTCTGATAATCCTAGAAAGTTTGTATGTATAGATGTTTGTTACTCTTTCACGCAAAAAATACTGGTCCGATTTGGATGAAACTTGGAATACATATAGTTCGTAGCCTACTACACATAGGCTACTTTTTATCCCGAAAAAACAACAGGATCAAACGGGACGCGGGTGGAAGCTAGTTATCCATAGATGTCATGTTTGATACTAACGGTAGTCAAAACCTCATTTTTGTATTTTCCAGAGCACTTTACGAACGAGTAGTTGTGCTCGAACAGCGCAATAGAGAACAAGACATAGTGATAGCCAACATGTCGAAGCAGCTATCCGCATTCTCGATAGCCAAGATGAAGCAAAATAACGAGATGCTGTTGCGCTACTGCATGGGGAATTACGTGTGGAAAGTGGATAACTTCAAGGCGAGGCTTGATGCTATGTTAAAAGACCATTTCAAAATGTTGTACAGCCCTGGATTTTATACGTCGCCGAATGGATACAGGTAAACACCTAAGTAATTCTGGGTGTTACTATGTATAAGTATGTTTTTACAAAAAAAAGTATATAAGTATTCTATCAACCATCTAGTTCCCATATTACAAGCTTTGCTTAGTTTGGGACTAGAAGGCGTTGTGTGTAAAGTCCATGAATATTTATTATTAAGTATTATTTATTATTCTTAAAAGTCAGTTAGGTAATTACATACCTTTTTTCGCGAGTGCCCGGGGAGTAACTCAAATACGTTACGTTTCCGTAACGCGACAATTGTCAGATTTATAACGGCGAGGATTTGATTTCTTCAATAGCTTTGGTATGCCGGAACGGAGATCCACGCGAGTCACAATACATTTTTTATTGTGTCTGAAATCCATGCATATAGCCCATGAGGCCACTAGGCCATCGTCGGTTCTCGAATTGTGTGCTACCACCACTAATGAGACATTTCTGTCCTTCAGATTCTGCGTCCGTCTCAACATCTCGCCCCAAAACCCGCACTGCTTTGCGCTCCACGTGCACTTAATGAAAACTGAAAACGACGACTACCTCGAATGGCCGTTCAACGGTCGCATCTCATTTTCAATGATCAACCAATACGACCCAGATCAGACACAGCGAGACACCATGATGTCTAACTCAAATCTCATAGCGTTTCGGAAGCCCTCAGCAGAAATATGTGTACGAGGGTTTGGGTATACGGAATACGCTGTAGTGAGCGACGTGATCAGAAACGGGTTTGTGAAAGATGACATGCTCATTATCAGGGTCCATATAAAATGCGTATGACATGAGGACTGATATTTTATGTTGCATTAGCTTGAGTTTGTGTATTAGCTGTTATACTGTACGATTTGCAATCAGTATTTTTATAAGCAATCTCATATGAGGAATTGACTCTAGATTGATAATTTGTTAGTTATAAATTCAGTAAGCCATAAGTTAAACATTCCGTCCATAAAGTACCTTATATAGTAATCAAACATTCTATTTTGAATAGCTAGGTATAAGAAAAAGTATAAGAATATTTTTAGATCTGCCTCTTTGGCCCTAATTTATTATTTTATTGGTGCTTTTTGTTTGTTTCTACCATTTTATTTTTATTGGTGCCTTCTACTAGTTGTCAATTTAATGTAAATGATCAGTTTAAATGTTATAACTGTTATAGGGATAACTATTTATATGCACGAGTATTTAGCTATTTATTTAGTTAATAAATATATTACCCACTTATTTCATTTACAAATTTTTTTAGTTTCATTTAAGTAAGTAAGAACACCAAATAAATAAAACTCATAAAATATTATTATAACTTTATTCAAATATTACAAAACAACACAAAATGGATTATGAAATCTACCGTTCTTAAATTAGCTTACACTATTTGATTACTTATAATTATGTAATACTAAGTATGATTAAATTATATCAAAAGGCTAGCAATTACTCATATCACATCCAAACATCACATTAATTCTTCGAACTGTTAAAGTATGCAATAGATTTTTCCAAAAAGAAGATAATTGAAGCAAAACGTTACAATAATGTGCTAAACCCACCTAGTGAGGTAAGGGTAGAAAAATTATGTTATTAAAGGTTAATCTTTTAGCCACCTAGCATTTGATCAAATGTTTAGTAAACTTTAAAAAATGTCACATCTAGGTATTTATTATTTACAACCAACGATAGAATTATAAACGTAAGTCTCGGAATATAAAAGTATAGTTTACCTAGTATACCTACTGTTATGGTAACTGAACTAGGAATGCCAATCAGATAAGCAGATTTCTATTTGCATAACCCTAGGATACTTATTTTCGATTCTAAGCAAAAGTACCTATTTTTAAAGTCGTGATTCTGTTAGTAATATAATAAAATACTAGATATTAATAATTTATAAATTACACTTACATAGCCAACTCTATAAATATTTTAAAACTAGTTTTAGTTTTTATAACCAAACGGTGGAATTTCGTTCAGTCCAATCAAAATTTTAGAAAACATTTTTACCTTACTTATATATATTTTTGACTTATCGAATGCTTTCAAAAAGTTTGTAAATGATTGACAATCTTGTTTTTAGAAGTGTCACCCTTTTAGACCTAAATTTTTTTATCAGTGGATGATTAGCCCAATACAATTTTAAATTATTTGTTAGTACAATGACAGAACAAACTAAAATGCATTCTTAATAAATTAGATGACACAAAAGACAAAACTCAATAATAAATTAAATAAATTAACAGATGGCCAGTGGCAAGTCTGAAAAGGAATACAGTAATAAATAAGGAAGATCGATGAGCAGGACTTATTCGCGACCCTACATTCAATGGCATAACGACCAAGTTTGAGCGCAGTCATCACATTTTTAAATTCATTTGAATCTTAAGCATACAGGTTGAAAAGTTTGGCACAATTAAGAGTACCACGTATTCTACAAAACAGAACGCTCCTTAATAATGACGAATTACAGAATATAGAGTCCAAGGGCCTTCTGTAGTCTGATTACGAACATTAAAACCAAATGTTAAATTGGTGTAAAATAAAGGTAATTACATGCACAGCTTCATACTAAGACAGATAAAGGCTTTACACTGAATGATGTTCTTTTTACACCCTGTATAATGTTCGGTTTTAGGATCAAAGCGGTATTTAAATCGACTGGAATGTATTTACTATGTCAATGAAATGTACGGAATCAAGGCTATTGACCAATTTTAGTTCACAGAATCACATCTACCCTGAACAAGCTCGAATAATTTCTACTTCATATCACAGTTACGGTAAACAAATGCAACAAATTGTTTGGCCACACTATTTCATTAACATTCACTATGCGGTGCATGTCTTTAGCGTCTTTAATAATAAACAGAATTAAACTTAAAAATAAACAAAATATGATGATATACCTACAATATATTTTTACCGGTTTCTTGCGTTCGGTATCAACATCAACTTCTCTTCTCTTTATTCTTTATTGTACACACACATGAATACATTTCTTATATAAAGTCAACGATAATGAATTTAGCTATCCAATTACGTTACGTACGTTCCCTACGTTACGCATAGATACTACTTTGTAATCAAACCAGTATAAATCTAGAATCCTAAAATACATTACTATTCTGTTTAAGTATCTTACTTAATCTAACGTGAAGATCATCGTATCATAGTTTACCAAGAGTCCAATTTGGTACAGTTAAGTGCTTATTGCACTCGTGTCAAAATCATAATCACTGCTTTAAACTTCTAGAAACCCATCGGCTTCTTTTGGAATCATAAATTCTGTTCTAGAACCCCGTCTGAAGCTATTTATCCTTAGTCGTGTCAGCAAGATTTTTAAATTAACTGCAGATAAAAGGCAGAGACTAAAAAAGATCGATAAACACATCTGAAACTTGATATAACTTGTTTTTAATCCATGATGTGAGTTATTTTAGCTTTTACAGCATTAAAAAAGCTACTGAAGGCTCCAAAAAGGTCTTCACTGTAGTTCACTCCCGGAACACATAAAACGGCCTAGAACTAAACTTCCCCTTTTCACTTTATTTTCCCCTAAGCACAGAATTATTCTGCTACAGATATGTAGCAGTATTAAAAAGAGCTACTGGAGTCTCCCGGGAAGTGAAGCAGGTTGTCCCCACTGCAGCTCGGGGTAGGGGAAGAAGGGGGGTCGAGGCTTGCCCGGGATGCAGAACTGAAACTGCTCGAACTCAACTCTTCTTGTTCAGCCTCGAACCGACCACTTGTTGTTATTGCTGTAAAGAATAACAAAGTTTGTGTAACATTCTACATTTCAAACGCAAAATAAATTATTGACTAAGTAGATATTGTGCGTAACTCACCTGAAAGTATTTATTTATTTTATTATCTCCATATCTACATAAATCCTATTATTGTGGTATTTCTTGGCGAGTCATATTGTTTTAGTAGACTATAAAAAAAGAAAGGTCTATTCGACGACTGGGTATAACTTTAAGTTATGCATAGCTTATTTGTAAATATTCTCTATGTAAGTGTAAGAACAAAAAAAAAAAGTGAAAACTGTCTATGAAAGTTGTAAATGAAAGAGATTTTGGTTTTTGAATTTGCATTTTTATTAAGATACTTGATTTTCAAACACTCCTAACAATATTAACAGTGTCAGATGTAGGTACTAAGAAAAGCAGCCAAAAAGGTACCAAACTATTTGAACAGATAATTTTAATTATTAATTTTATCAACAAATATAATTTCATTTCTATGTCAGTCGCTTAGGATAAAATCATTTTTTAAAGGTTACATTCCCTAATACAGTAATATTACATTCTAGGACCAACAATCTTTAAACCAGATACAATCTATTATATTTAGGGAGTTACAAGTTTGTGGTTTACAATAGAGTTAATTCTACTTAATATTTTAAGTGACGTCATATTGAAAGGTTACTTTGTTATTCGAGTGAACATTGCATACTTGTAGCAATTCTTGGTTTTTAGTGTAAAACCAAATGCGTCAATAAACTGAATTTCATTATTCGTAACAATTCTGAGGTACTTAAATCATTAAAAATTCATACACTTATATGTACTTATCGACTTTACAGCGCCATAGCTTTATACAATCACGAAAACGCCCACTGAAAGTCACTATTGTAATAATCCTTATTGCTGCCATCTCATAAATTGTACTACTTAACATTATATCTTGGTTGGAATTCAGATACTATCATTTTTGAGTAAAACTCGAGCTCAGCTGGATAATTTTTCTTTTTCTCCCGGTTTAAAAAAACTGAGCCATGTTTATACTAAAAAAATCTCTGAATCTCAACACAGAAATCGAATCACTTTAAGACCTTATAGTAAAACATAAAACTAATACGCACCAATTACGTATACTTTCAGCAAATAAAAATGATATATCAAAATAAATAACATATTTGTCATGATTTAACGTATTAGAGCTAAATAAATTAATAAACTTTCGTATATCCAAAATAATAATGCTAGATAATAAATTATATTTTGATAATAATTTGTACAGAGACAGCCATAAAGTAAGTGATTAGGTATTATATACCAGGATGACTAAGTCAACTTTCACTGTCGGAGAAACAAAGTTTAGAGTTTTAATGAAGTAGAACCGAGGTGCTTTCTTCAGGCCGTGCCATATTGGCAATGCTTAGAGCAGGAATTTTGACCTCCTTGAAAGCATAGACAATAATATGGAGCTGTTACAACAAGCATCGTACAATTTTATTGAAATAATTTTAAATTAGTAATTTATAAGCCTAACGAAGCAGCACGAATATTTTAAAATTTTGGCATTTCATAGCGCGTCAAATTGTAAAACAGCACAATTAATACTGAGGTATAGCAAATAAGATAACTATTACACTACATAAAATAACTAAAAATAAGCAAACCAATTGGAGAAACAGATTGCATAACTCTATTGGTATATAATTTATAGTCCCAAAAGTTATCACAGGAATTCAAACATTTCGAGCCGACAATTGTGACATGTGTCAGATACGAGGATGCGTTAGCTAACTGCACTATTAGGTTCAATACCAACCCAGTGAACAACGCATTTTTTAATAGGTACCTAAACACAGTAATAAATTATGAACTCAGTTGGAGTAGGTACTTACAAGTATGTGTTTCCAACATGTATTTACATAATAGAGGTTTATTAATAATTGCGAGGAAGCAAAAAGCCTTAATATTGATCAAACTAATTCTAAATCAATGTCTAAATTAATATTTTAGCAAGCAGTTTAGTACTTCCAAGGAATCGGATGACAAACCTTATGCATTTTTTTAATCATTTGTTATACTGAAGAAGTACATTGTAAATACCGGCACAACAAAATGTGGACCAACACGGGAGATCTATAATTATAGATTATAATCCGTTTCCTTGATACTACATTGATCAGATAGAATATGGATGTTCTACCAGACACGAGGTTATTTATAAACTGTAGTATGTTAAAAAACTAATAGCAATATTTTAGGTTACATAAAACAGGTAACATTGGAGCATACTGGCCACTGATCAACTTTCAAGTGGTTACTATTTTTTACAACTAATAATAAAATATCTAACGCGAAATTCATTATTATAACTAAATCCGAGAATAGTAAGTACTAAGAGGAATAATACATAATAATTATTAGATTTCATATTTTTTAGGAATACCAAGTAACAGCGCGTATTGCTATCCAAAATATAAGCAAAACTTAATTTATATGGCATAGACGTCAAGCGCAATAGTTACTATGTTCTTAAAAAATGTGAAACAACTTTACACATTATTTTTTGAGATTTTGCAAGTTTTTGTTTTTTTCTTTTTCATTTTTTGATATGACTTACTAACTACTTTCGTGACAAATCATTTGATGGCCATCGTTTACTTGCCTTTTTAACAGCAAATAATTTGACATCACAATTTTTATATATTTTTTTTGTCTTTTACCTGAGCTTCCTAGCTAAATTGCTTTATTTATACTAATGTTACTATTAATAGCTAATTTCGAATAACTACTAGCAGAATCGTTACAATCGAAAAATAATTGAACACATTAATGATATTACTTCTTCTTCCTGCGGGATTTCTTAGACTTGCTTGATTGCTTTGAGGGCATGGTTACATTCGAAGCACTAGTAGATTTCTTATCCTCTTTATCGCTGTCAGTGGACAGCACAGGCGAAGCGTTATCGTCATCAGAAGATTTCTCCATGATTTCCGCGTCTTTATCATCTGTTATCATTTCATCATCTGCCTTTACTTCTTGGCTTGTTATTTTGTCGCTTTCTATAACACTAAACCCTTTCTCCTTTTTAGCGGGAACCTCTTTAAGATCAATCAAGTTGAAAGTACTCGTAGACTCTTTTATAGACGAGAGGATGTTATCGATGTCAATTTTACAAATCGGACTGGACACTTTCGCTTCGGTTACCTCAAGGAGACTGTCTCGCATCACATCTAGTTTGAAATCGTCTAAATTGAAATCTAATTCAAGAGGAGGTAAATCTTGCAAAAGTGAATGATGGTCGTCAAAGAAACTCAATTCTGAAGGGGTGTCACATTGCGCTACCATTATATCGGTTCTTTTACAAAGTCGCATCAATTCTTCATGCAAGGAAATACCTGCAGTTGGAACTTCATCGTCATCGTCAAATGAATGAATTACTTTCTTGTCAATTATGTCTCTTTTCGTAGTCTTATTTGCAGTTTTCGTGTCCAGAGTTTTTTCTTCTTTTTTAACATTTTTAGATGCAGCAATAGAACTCCAAGACTTTACGGGTTTGTCAATCTCCAAATCTTCGCTATCCGCTTGAAGAGATTTCTTGCGTAGCTTGTAATTTCCTCTAGTTATTTGAATTTCGGGAAACTCATCGTTTGTGCTATCAATAACGTAAACATCTTTGACATCAGATTCCATAGCCTTTTCAACTGATTTTCGATTTTCATAGACTGATGGCGATTTATGTTTCTTATCGTGCCAGGATTCCTTGACAACAATATTCTCGACTACAGTGATATCGCCACTTTTAATTTCAACAGCATCAGTGACTTTTTCCCATCGTCTTTCTTTGCTTGCTACTTTGGAATCCAATTCAGGCAAAATATCGATATCAGACGTATCCAATTTCTTCTTTGAACTTTTCGGTTTAGAAGTAAATCCAACGTCATCTAGAGACCACTCGTCAAGTTTAGTTTCCGGTTGTTCTTTTTTATCACCAGTATTTTTTGGAGAACGCGATTTCTTGGTTCTGGAAGAGTAAGTGTTGGAGGGTTCTATTTCTTCAAAGGGTACGGAAATAGATACTAACTCGCCACAGGACAGCTGCGCCTTTTCCTCGATCGCGTGTATCTCAACGAAGCTGTCATCTTCTGATTTGCTCTGAGCATCTTCCTGTGATTTTTTAAGTTTGCGGTTTTTCTTTGACTTGGATTTAGCTTCATCGCTTTTGTCACTAGCAACTGATTGCGGACTGACACTCATCTCTTGCTTTTCTGGCTGGTTGAGAAGTAAATCCCAAGCTTGCTCTTCTGTTTTCACTACTTCGTTGAATGCGACATTAGAAACCTTAATTTCAGTGCTCTCTCTTTTGGATGTTGTTTCTGAAGGTTTATTGAGGGACCAATCGAACTTTTCCTTTTTCCACATAGTGTTTGACTCATTAGAATCTTTCTTCAGAGATGACTCACGGTCACATGATTCTCTTTTGAAAGACAACATTTCAGAGAATGAGAGCGAAGAGGACTCTTTCTGAGATGCTACAAGGGATTCTTTTTTAGAAGGCGATGATGATGGCTCACATTTCAACGACAAAGGTGATGATTCGTTTTTCCCGGAAGGGTCCTTTTTCGAAGGAAGAGGCGATGTTTCTTTTTTTGAGGAAGAACGTGACTCCTTTTTCGAGAGCTGAGGGGATGTTTCTTTTTTCAGAGGCATATCTGATGCTTCTCTTTTTGAAGCAGAAAAAGAATCTTTTTTAGAAGGCTCTTTTTTAGTTTCCTTCTTCGACGGAGCAATTTGTTCCTTCTTTAGAGGCGAAGGGAATGACTCTACCGTGAATGAAGTCTCGACAGTTTCGGTCTTTGATAATGAAGGCGATGACTCTCTTTTCGAAGAAATAACAGCTTCTATTATGGGTGGCGATTGTTCTTTCTTGGAATAAACTAATGATTTTTCCGAAACACTTGATAACTCTTTTTTAGAAGTGACCAGCGACTCTTTTTTGGAAAGCGATGGTGATGACTCCCTCTTTGGAGGAACCGATGTTTCTTTTCTAGAAGGAGATGGGGTTCTATTCAAAGACACTGGCAAATCCGTTTTTGCAGTAACAGGTGATGGATCCATTTTCAAAGGATCTACAGTTTTCTTTTTAGATTGAGAATCCTTCTTAGATGATTTTTTGGAAAGTGAGGGCGACTTTTTGAAACTTTTGAGTTCTTCAAAGTCCTTTGAAGACGCTTCGATCTGAGCTAATACCTTAGCGCACGCTTGCGCCGACTCTTCGACAATAACATTCGATTCGGGCGACATTCTCGTCAATGTCACAGATGCTTCTATCGGTGGGATATCGTCAACTAATACATTGTTAGGTTCAACCTTAGTTTCTATCTCGGCAACCGGCTTCACTTCTCGGTGCGGCTCGGGGGTGCGAGCGCGTTCGGAAACCTTTACACAAGAGCTATCCACTACTGCGGTGGGGGGCTTCGTAGGCGCGACCGAAATATCCGGTCGCTCGGGCAGTGGGTGGTCACGGGTCGCGTCCCTCATCTGCCGCTCGAGGTCTGCGTCGAACTCGTCGAGAGCTGCGGGGATGACCACGTCCGTGGTTAACGGGCGGGGGTTTGTTTCTCGTTGCGGGGAGCGGGTCGCTTGGAGGGATTGGACGGGGATGGTGGTGGTGCGGGGGAGGTTGGTGGCGGGCAGGTCGGCGGGGGGCGGGAGGGACTGGGAGGTTCGCACGACGGGCCGGAAGGAGGCCTCGTCGTCGTTGGCGCACGTGTACGCATCGGCCTCAGCGTCATGCTGGGGGGGCGCGGGGCGCGAAGGGGGAGCGCGCACCACCGTGCCGCCCGGGTCCACCGCCAGCTCCACGCCGTGCCACTCGTCGGGGTCCGCCGCCGCCGCCGCCGCCGCCACCGCGTCCGCGCGCTGTCGAGACACCCCTATAGCGAAACCGAAGGCAACCATTAATCGCTGATCGACGACATCCGCGCGGCTTAGTGGCGGGTTTAGAACAGTATGGGTTAGCGTCGCCCGGGCGATCGGGAAGTTTCGAAAGTCAAGAGGGGATGTTCGGTGCTATGGATGCCTTTGGCTTCGGTGCGGGGCCGGCGGCGGTATAGGAGTGCACTAGGTGGCGGTCTTCCTCTTGATATTCATTTGTTTCACTCTTTATTATTGTTAGTTCGTTCACTCCCGACCGGTAGGCGACGAACCGATATGATTATGACGGAAAGTGTTATAGGCGCGCGCGAATAATCAGTATTTTAACACGGCTAGAAAAACCTTAAATAGAATACTGATTAAACTTATCGATTAAAATGGTGATGTGATGTTTCTCATTAGTCTTCTTATTAGAATCAATCATCCAAATTCTTCCACCATGAAAAGTAATGCGGCGTGTGTTATTTATGAAATATTGATACTGTAGCATTGTAGTTCGGACTAGATATTAAATTAAATTTATAATGGAGTGATAAACTGTGTTTTGATAACAGCTGTACTTATTTCAAAATGTGTATACCGTAAGAATCGGATGGCTGAATAGTAAAGTTGAGGTTATAATGCACATACCGTGATCTTCCTTCATAGCCTCAGCCAAATCTTCCTTCAGCTGTACGTCGCACACCGAAGCGGCACGTCCCGCTTCAGCTAACAACGACTTGCGACGGAAACTGTCTGATGGCGAGTGTTCTAAGGAACCTGTGGAACGAGTAAAGTATGTTCGATACTCATAGATATACACTTATTTGCCTCAAAACCACATACCCATTTTTATATCATATGTGTGCTACATATTGTGTAGGTACTACATATGTGTACTACATATGTGTACTACACATGTGTATTACACATGTATACTACATAAATGATACAGAAACATGCGTGTGGCTATTTTCTTTAGGTTTCTGAATTACGATGATTCTCCCAAATGTTAATTTGATAATTGTTTCGACTAGACTCACAAGATAAGAATTTTATACTAGTTGATTTTATATAAAAAGCCGCATTTAATTTAGAGCTCTACTTTCGGAGCTACGAGGTCACGGACAAACAGACACACAACACCGTCAAACTTATAACATTCCGTTTTTTCAATGACAATGTTTTTTGTTTAGAGCAATGACAGGCGTCAGAGCTCAGTCGGTAATAGTTCTGCCTTCCATGCTGTGGGTCGTGGGTTCGATCCCCACCAAGAACAAACATTTGTGTGTGCCAAACATAGATGTCTGTTCTATGTCTGGGTGTTACTACGTATTATAAGTATGTATTTACAAAAAGAAAAGTAAAGTATTCTATCAGCATCTAGTTTCCATATTACAAGCTTTGCTTAGTTTGGGACTAGAGGGCGTTGTGTGAAATGTCCATGAAAATAGTTATTTACTGGCTGAGCCGGAGTCGATGAGTACAGGCACTCGGGGCCGCGCGCCGGGCATGTTCACCGGGTTAGACCGCGCCACGCCGCGACCAGCGCTCGCTTCCACTTCCACTGTTTCTGCTTCGGATAATGATGATGTGGACCTGCATATTTAAGCAATAATTGAATGTTTTTTGGGATGGAACTTGATTTGATCAAACGTCGAGCGGTTTTAAGGGAGTCAATGGGCCATGAGTGGTGAGCCAATAACTTGTTTATTGCGTTTTTTATGAGTCGATTCATCAGAAGTTTTACTTGTTCGTCTTGATTGACAAACAAATCCAACTTGGGTTTGTATGTCATTCGTTGTCAACACTGTTAAACCCGAAATCGATTTACTTTATACATACTATCAGCAAAAGTTTTACCTTACCACCTTAAAGGTGCATTTACTGTAAACAGACTAGCCGTTAATTTTTAAATACCAATAGAAGCAAATTACTTTTTCACTCAATTCACTTTGGGTGTAAAAGTTATGAAAACAATAGGCCGTCATAAAAATAAATAGATGTTTAGGTCTCTGGTTGGTCAAAACAAGAAGACAAAAGAACAAGGCGGGGTCAGGTAGCTAACTGCTTGCAAGCGAAACAGTTTCAAAAGTGGTAAGGCGGAAATTTTACCGATAGTAGGTACAATGTACAGAAATAGGTAAGAACAGTGGGTTAAAAGTCTTACCCAGTGCAATTGAATGTTTTGAAGACGAATTGAGGTCCCATCCATAAGCGGCGATGCGGTCCGGCGTGGGTCACTATCTCGACTTGCGACAGCCATCTCTCTTCCTCGCTCATGCAAATGTCGGCGTATCGCTGAAAAGGACAGAAAATCACTCACCACACTCTTTTCATATCTGTAAATGCCACTATTTTCTATAACCTAGGGAGAACGCGTATGATTCCCGTGCGTGTGAGAACGACAAAAGTCTTTAGCATTTACTAACCACAGATAGTGTAAAAGAAAGTAGAATAAACTTACGGCACAGGACATGGGCTGCAGCAGCGGGTTAGACGGCGGCAGTGGCGCCAACAGATCGGTGGCGGGAAGCGGACGTTGTAACGGCCATTGTGCTACTGGCTCCACTTCTAATTCTATTGGCGAGTCGTCACAGATCTTTTCTTTTGGCACACCTGCACAAAAATATTGCATCGACGACGTAAATAAATTATTTTATAAACGAGCCTTTTTAGAGGCGGATTCAGGCGCTGCGCTAGGTGAATGCTGGTTGAAACTATTTGGCGGACTGTTTATGAATTTGGGGGGTGAAGCGTGAAACACGAAGCACGCCCTCCACAGTACACAGGTTGTGAACAAGGACGGTGTCATCTCAGCCTTATATTTTAAGGAAAAGAGAGCCGGGAGGGGGGGGGGGGGGGGGTAAACCACAGCTATTACGAAATCTGTGGTAAGTACTTCTTCAGCGATGATATTCGAGGTTCTTATGAATGCGGGGGTAGTTATAGTTACTCACCGCTGGCCGCGCGAGGATGCAGTACTAGATGAGCGAGCGCGCCCCCTGCTGTCAACAAGTAGAGCGCTGCTTGTGGGGTCCCCCTAGTGCCCCCCGACCCCCCCGCAGACCCTGCGGCGACCCCCCATTGTGCGCGCGCGAGCAATGGCACGCTGCTACCGTCTTCAGACATGGATGATAGACGCTGACGGCCTGGGAAAAGACATTTCTTTTTACCTATTGAACGTGTTGTAGACATATAAAAAACTTTTGTGTGAATGCTTCACTTTCAATATCAATGCAAAGAACTATGCTATGGAATCAGCTTCAAATAACCAGTCACTCAAGTTTTTCCATTGTATATAATTTATAAGTTTAAAAAACTAGAAAAACCGACTTCAATTCCACTACCGGCTTCATCGTCACAGAAAAGCAAAATACGCAATTTCGTGCACGTGGATGGCATATTTTTTTTCCAGTTATTTCTATTTATAAGCCAAACTACTGAACCGATTTTGATGAAAATGTAATGGGACCAACCTGGAAGTACATCCTTTCAGATAAAAAAATATTTTTTTAAATCGGTTCATAAATGACGGAGTTCTGAGGAAACACACTTGGAAAAGTCATAGTTATCAACAATCAGGTTGCACAAAACGTAAAAGTAATATTTATCAGGTGGGTGGCATGTCTAATCATAATATAGTTCTATAAAAAAAAATTAAGTATCATATATCAGCAATCTAGTTCCCATAACACAAGCTTTGCTTAGTTTGGGACTAGAATGCGTTGTGTGAATTGTCCACGAATATTTATTTATCTAATGATCCAACAGATGTCGAGCCCGTTATTTGAGCTTCAGCCAAAGCTGAACCAACAGCTCATATCGTGAGGTGTTTTCTCGTAAATGTTTACGTATCCTACAAATGCCAAAAGTATTTGGATCAGTTTTCTATTTATAAAACCAATTTGACTGGATGATCTTACCTGAGCTGGTCCTGGTGACAGTGTGCGTGGCCAAGTTAGGCGTAGGGCGCAGTTGTGCCAAAGGTGCGTTTACCACTGGCAGCGGATATGGCGGTAAACGAGGGTTGGGAAACCACGTGCCCGCGCCCGCACCGTCGCCCACCTAAAATAATGTAAGTTTTAACCAGCTCAAAAGTACTTATGGGTTAAAAGATAATGTAAGTTTTAACCAGCTCAAAAATACTTATGGGTTAAAAGATAATGTAAGTTTTAACCAGCTCAAAAGTACTTATGGGTTAAAAGATAATGTAAGTTTTAACCAGCTCAAAAGTACTTATGGGTTAAAAGTGTGCATTTTCCACTTTTTCTGAAAATTATTTTATTCAATGTCAGGGTGTTACTTTTACAAAATGTATTTACAAAACAAATTGTATAAGTATTCTATCAGCCACTTAATTTCCATAGTATGCTTTGCTTAGTTTGGGACTAGAGGGCGTTGTGTGAAATGTCATGATATTTTATTTATTAGGATAAACAACACACAGTACAAATATGTGCAATGGTACGGCGGAGTAAAATAACTGTGACACCAACACTGTTACCACGGATTACTTAAAAAAGAAACATAATACCATATTAATCGATGATAATACTAAGAAAGCTAAACTAAAGGACTAAACAACTTTTTCTTGAAAACTATGTGAGTAATTTGTTCATCATAAAAGTGGTAGAAGCAAGACCATCAGCTCACGATGACTTTCGGATGCGTGTTTGTGCTAACACCACATGAGGCCCATTAGAGATATACGTGCGAGACCGCCCACACTAGCAAGGCCTCTGATGGTCACAACACTTACCGGACTAGCAGGTCCACGTTTATCTGCCGCATGTATTGGCAATCCCGCGGACCGGTGGAAGCGAGACAAGCGGTTCACGACTCTCGGATGCGTGTGTGTGCGAACACCACATGCGCCTCCGTATGGCGACATTGCGAATATATGTGTGGTTCCGCGGAGAGTTGATATCGCCGCCCATCGCGAATCGCTAGAGATCGCTATGTCCTGAAATAAAAGTATTTCAAATTACTGAAATTCTTTTAAAACTACTTTTGATCTTGACTCGTATGGTCTGTTATAAGTACGGCTGTTATAGGCCCGCTTAACGTTTTGAGTGAACTTCAAAAGTTTTCATTTAATTTCATTAAAATCATTATTATTTTGCGACACGCAAATTATTTTGAGCAAAAGTGTGGGCATAAAAATGGCCAAAAAGTTTTGCCCTTACCTGAACTTTGGCCGTTGTATCACCACGGTGCAGCACATACAAATGATGCACAGACGCAAGACTCGGCGACGAGGGATGCGGGTTGATTCTAAACACGTGAAAGTCATGGCCGCGCTTGTCAGCTGTCACTAGCAACATGCCACTCGAGTCAAACTTCAGGGCAGTGACGGGCTCAGAGTGCGCTATGAAGTGAGCGACGATCGGCTCGCAAGGCTCTGACGCGTCCTGTCCATCCTCTTCGTCGATACCCTGCAATCGTGAAACTGAGATTACCTCAGGTTACTGAGATTACCTCTCGGCACCCCTGAAAACCAGCGCTAAAGGAGCCACCGTGCACCTTTAGCATTTGCTGAGTGGGTTCCTTTTTTACGCATGTTATCGTTTTATTATTAAGTAAATAAGTATGTACCTTATTGTGTGTTGCGTAAAATAAATAATTTCTTTCTTTCTTTCTTTCTTTACCTATTAGGAACCAACAAAACAAACAGTTAAAGTTCAGCGTTTACTAAAAACCAACAAAACACCCTTGAATATTATTGTCAATATAACAGTCCCGTAATATGAGAGACAATTTGTATAATACTTTGTGACCCTGACACTTATTACCCTTTCTTGAAAAATGCAGGCGGGATATAGACAGACACGGCGTTGGAGGCTGACTGTGCTTCACTCTCCCCTGGGCCTCGTAGACCCTTGCCTATAGTGATTTAAAGTGGGACACAGTACCTCCACATCAAGCACAGTGACCACCCCGGGCTGAGTAGAATCGGATCGCAATGCAGGCGGCGATGGACACGGCGCTGGAGCCCTGGTTCCCGCTAGACTGTGTGCTACACTCTCTCCTAGGCCTCGTAGGCCCTTGCCTAGAGATTTGGCCGCGTGAAGCACTGTGGCTGTGTAACTACTGACACCTTCGCCTGGAACGGAGACACGTTATTTTATCCACTTGTAAGTATCTGTGAGTTTTTTTGATGGTTTAAGAAATAGCAGCTGTTTTTCATGAAATGATTGCTGATATCAGCCATTGTTTTAAAGAAAGCAAATTCAGTCGTTAAACGCCACGATGGACGATATTACATTTTGATCATACATTATTGATATCTACAAGCCTGATTTTGTTTGAATAAGAATAAGCGAAAGAGTATGTAGTGACAGGAAAATAATATAAGAATGTCTCCCTAATACATTCATCTACCTAAGATTTAACAGTATTTTTATAACCTTTTGAATAATTAATAAATACAAATGTTTAATAGTTTGCGATTGTCCACGGATAAGTAGTTAAATACACATTATGTTGTGTAGTCAAACAATAATAAACGCATGTAATGACTAACAATTTTACGTCACTCAGTTGACGATGCGACTTTGTTTTGTCTACTGATTTCAACAAAGAGTAAATTAGACGAAGTGATTGTTTTGTGTATGGGAAGACAGAAGAGTCAGCAACAAAATGTAGAACAATTTTAGTTTTGATGAACCGGGGATTAGGTATTAGGTGGTGCGTATTTTCGGTACCTAACTTTTATTTTACAATGATAGACTTGAAAATTCTTAAGCATCGAAATAATTTTAATGTTCATTCGAATGAACAAAAGAACATGTACAGCGTGGTTTAAATAAATAATTGGATTAACTGTTAGACACGCACTTATCTAGCATCGTTTAGCAATGCACGAATTGTTTTGCAATAAAACAATGTACTGTTAAGGTCAACGAATACTAGCGAAGTAGCGAGCCAGTTCCAGTAGCCGATAAAACGAATAGGTACTTATAGCAATTACAGTAGTTCATTACAAGACGATAAACATGCGGAAAGATCATAACAACGTTTGTTTGTAAATCTTTTACTACGGGATCCTATAAATTCAATGATTTATCTAATAGCTTAATCATCATGTAAATAATATAATTTTTTTGCTACTCTAGAACTCAGGAAGACTAATGCAGGCTGCGTTTTATATATTGCCCCAAAAAATAAGTTTTATGACACCTTGAAATGACCTAGGTAGGTACCTACTTAATTAGGCTTTGTAATCTAGTAAAGTCTGTAAGGAGGTGAGTACTCTAAAATGTAACTAGGTATAGGTATTCTTAGGGTGTCATTATTATTATTTTTAGGAATTTTTAGGCAAATTTTAGCTAAATTTTAGGTTGTGGTGCCAACCGAATCGATACCATTGACCACCTTGTCTTTTAACTTAAATCTAGAACAGAACCTTGTATCCAATGATGCAAATGTTAGCGTAATTCGGCAACACCTACTTACAGTTACAAATAAAAGGCAACTTAGGTCAGCTCATGAAACAATTGAATGTAAATAAACAAAATTCAGAATTAGGTATTTTCATCCGCGTTATAATAGCGGTAAATTCCAATGTGTAGACATAACTGTAAAGGGCTTACCTTGGTAATGAATCAAGCGGATATTGACTTTCAGAGTTTCGCATAGACAAAACAAATAATCAAGAAGATTCTTACCTTCACAACCTCCACTGCTTCTTTTCGACTGGTTGAGTTTCTTATCGGCATATGCGAGCCAGCGATCTCCCAGTGCGAGTGGATTTATCGGGATATTTCCTCCAAGAGGGCAAGGACACGGGTAGCAAGTGGTAACTGACATTCGGTCTTCTAAAGTCCCCGCATCGAATACCGCAAATCGTTCGGAGAATGATACAACTACTGAACGCTTGTTCGCTAGCACGTCGAGAATCTGGTTCTTGAATTTTATGCTTTTCACCTGTTGAAAGATGGTAGCTCAGTAATCTCCGCCTAAACGCTCGCGTATGTGTCACATATAAGCGACGATAAGTGTTACTTGCCTGTTCACCACCGCGGATGGATATAAAACTGAGCGAACAGAAAGCCGGGCCGGTGCTGGCTGAATCACACAAGACTATCAAAGGCCTCTTCGGTGCGAAGCAGTCTCCCCTCACAGGCGTGGGCAGAATTCTCAGTACGCGGACGGTGCCTTGGCGCCAGGATAGAACCTCTTGAGCCTCCCCATTGGGTGGTATGAGCCACACTTGCACGCCGGCTCCGTAGCCGAGGATCAATAGTAGAGGTGATATCTCATTTTCGCCGTCGCTCTCGGATGTAGGCTCATTTATGTCAGCTGTTTCAAACCTAGGGCAAGGTATTTTATAAAAACTCGAGTGTCAAGCAAACCGGTAGGTCTAATTGGTTGTAGTGATTAGTGAGCAACAATTAGTCAAAATCGCGAGAAATCGATGGATGCAGAAGGCATTTTTTTTATTTAAGTTCTAAGGATGAAAAATAGCAATAGACAGATGTGCCAAAGAGGGCTCTGTAGATAACTAGAATATTCACTATGGCTGTAAAAACAGAATCTGTCGGTCTTACCTGGCCCATTGTATAACGTCTTTCGGGTCGATGGAAGAAGACGAGGTCAGTTTGACATCGTTGATGAAGCCGGAGACAGCGTCAATGATGGAGCGGTCGGCCGGGGGCTGTGAGGGCACCGTTAGCGGCCCTCCCGACCTTGCATGCCGCGGCGACTCGGCCGACATCCTGTCTTATTGCCGCCTGTTGCAATACACATGGGTTTTTGATTCAGATGTGACTTTTGTGAGAACTTTAGGAAATTTTCTGTTACTAATTACTGTGAGTTATATTATCATTAGTTTATATTAAAACCTATGCTTTAAAACATAATGAAAATCATGTGAATTAAAATTGGTGGCATATTTACACCACCATGATTGGGTTTGCTGGCAGTTTCTCTCCCTCTGCATTAAATTCTCTTTTTGTATAAATTTTTTATATCTTGTGCCACCACCTTCCGATCTTAAGGTTGCAGGTTCAAATATGGCAGTGCACTAATTAGGATTTTCTACTCAGAAAATTTATGTGCGCAAAGTGCTCTCAGAAGGTGAAGGAAAACATTGTGAGGAAATCCACAGTTTAATCAGCTTCACATATATTAACCTTGTCTTTCCTGTGGATTAGGCGGACTAGGTTGAAAGTAAGGTATAGGTATTTTGCAAGCCCACTCCATCTAAATCATATCCCAGGCATTACAGCGTCCCATACATCAGGGCATGTGTAAAAAGTGTCTCCTAACACTGTATAAGTCACCTAGATTCGATACAAAACTTTTGATCATTTACTGTAGTATTTTGTCAAGAAATGATGGGATCTAAGGTTACAAGTATTAGCTCATAAATTCACAAACTTGGTTCTTTGATGAAAATAATAATTGTGCATTGGGAATGGCTACCTTATATTATAAGATATTATTTGATGGCTAATGGCCATTCCATCAAATAATACCTTATTATATTGGAGACTGTTACAACCTATACAGTTTAACACACACACCAGGACACTGAAATGATTTGTTGTCCCGTGACAATTAATAACACAAATGTTTAATAAAAATACTAATAATAGGTACCACAGTAAGCATAGATAATGCAATATTTTTTCAAAATTTGACAAAAGCCAGTTCATAATTTCACCTACCTTTCTTTGTTTTATCACCTGTCCACTTGTTGATATTATTAATGAGGGTAGGCACAGTAGTCACTAATGTTACCTAGGCCAAAAACTACATCTATGCCAAAAATAGATCAATATTACATCAATTACTAATGAATATTACATAATGCTAAAGCAACAAATTAATGCAAAACAAAAGTACGTAGATGTAGTGCGATATTACTGTGATTGTAAAACAGCTGGTTTCGAGCCCATACAAAAACCTATAGCTAGGTATGTATCACACCACACAAATGGTCAGAGGACAAAGGAAATCGATAGCAGAACGACCTGTAACTAAACGATGATATCTTTTTACTACGCACATTCCAGATGACCAAAACTACTACGTATTATATAAAACTTACCTTGTTTACGAAAACAATCCTCATTTTAAATCCATTTTCGAGTAAAATGCAATTGCGTCGTTTAGCTGGCAGTCGAAAACAATGACGTCACACGGAATAAAAACTAAACACAACATTCATTTCATTATCCCAATCGCACTTTCACCGAAATTAATTTATCTTAAAATAACATGAAAATAAATTAATTAATTTTTATATACAAAATATACAGATTTTACGAAAACAGATGATTTTGTTTGAATGATGGCAAAATGACAGGAGACAATACGCCCCGCCCCCCCGCCTGTCCTTGCGTATTGTTTTGATGGTTTTGTTTGCATGAGCATAGCTCGCTCACTCCCACAAAGTACATTTTGTATATACTGAAAAACTCACTCGCTCGCTTCTACCCAGAGTGAGTGGATTTGATTGAGAACGTTTTCAGTTTGGCGCGAAGTTCAAAAATGCAGCTTTTATAAAAATCGCGCAGAGCACAGAACAGAGCACTGCAGACCGCAGCAAACACAAACTAATAGATGAGCAAGTTACCTTCACCACTTGAGAGTTTGCGCACAAAACAAACATTTTAAGATAATTCAGTTGCACCCCCGGATTCAAACCCACCACAACCGTGGTGAGCTTCTACGGTTAGCTTCTGACTTTTGAGACGCAGCGCAGCCACGCCACCAACCACCGCTCAACTCCATTCATTCAACGTAACAGAACTAACGAACGTTGCATTTCACGCACAGTGATTATACTGACTGTGACTAGTGAAGCAAAATGATTGGTGATGATTTTTGTTTATTTTAGAAGTCTAGAATAATGTAATATATTATGTACATAAACATAGTACCTACATAGTCGTTAGTTATGCTATTGATCACAAAGTACACTATTGATGAAGAGTTTTGTCCATGTACGCTGCCGCTAATAAGTGCTAAGAAATAGTTGGTGTTTAACATTTTAAATCATAGCAATCAAAAATGTTGATAAAATCTACATTATATATTGATGTCTTGTTTATTACGCTCTGTACATATTCAGCATTTACTGCAACTACTACAAGAGAAGTTAAGCCCAACGTATTAGTCCTAATAATAGATGATCTACGCCATCTATCAGTCGAAAGTGTCAACTTGCCAAATATACAAAAACTAACTATAAAAGGGGTTCGATTTGAACATGCTTACGCTCAAGTAAGTGATCCAAATTACTACTTACCTATGAGTAGACAATCTTTATGGATAGGCTAGGTACCTGAACACCTACCTACATTCCTACTTCTTTATTTTGCATTACAGCAAGCTCTTTGCGCTCCAAGCCGGAACTCTCTTTTGACGGGTCGACGTCCGGATTCTCTTCGATTATATGATTTCTACAGCTACTGGCGAGATACCGTTGGAAATTTCACCACAATACCGCAATTCTTTAAGCAGAAAGGTTACGAAACATATTCCGTTGGTAAAGTTTTTCATCCTGAGGGGCGAGTATGAGTTGACAATGTACAAAACCGGTGCCAAACGTCTCACGCCGAGCACACCGGTGTGCGCTGCTTGGTATGGAGACACTGAGCGGATTTTTTGAGAAGCTTGAAATGCGAGTATAAGTTCGGTGTGGTTTGCACAGACGTAACACGGTGTAAACTTTTTGTACTATTATCTAAGCTGTGACTGTCACCATCGTAGTGTACACCGTGTGTACGCCGGTATTTGACCGTTAGGCTGATAATTGCGAGTACGAGTGGCATTTAGCACCTCTCATCACCTCTGCGATTGCGCCGCCGCGATATCGCGGCTCACACCATGGAATTTCTCGGTGTGGGTGTACTAACTGTTAATTAATCTGTGTCAAATATTGTGATTTTACGTGTGGAATGACAAAACGTTCTCTATTTATTATTTCTTTGTTACCATAAATTAATTATGCTATATATTATTACCATAAAGTAATTAATTTTAATTACCATAAATTACCTAGGTAGGTACCTAGGTACTGTGAAAAAATAGTGCTTGATTTATGTCCTACTACGCTGGGTGGGAAAAGTAGAGCTCTGCCTACGAGAGAAATGCTACGGAAGATGCTTCCGAAATGATTCCGACTCTGTCAATGATCTTTCGGAGACCGAGATGTCAGACCGGTAGGCTCAAATACATCAGTGAAGATCCATGCAGTGGCTTGCACATTTGACCTTGGATTTTGGGATTCCTGATGCTGAGAGAGACCAAGGTACACATTTATAACTTACTAAGGAGTTTTCACTGATTATCAAATACTTATTAGTAAGTGCACAACACAGAGAGGGTGGTATACCTATTATTCTCTAGGTATAGTTTGCCTATCATTCAATGCTTTGTCTGAAACAAAGCTGACTTGTAACATAGGTACTTGACTCCGAGGTCAAACTGCTCCAGCTACCCATGAAGTTGCTGTTCTTTTAGTACTGGGCCATTCATGTACAAAATGGCATAAACCTTTGTTAGTTAGATAGGTACCTATTGTTTTTATCTTAGAGCTTCTACCTACAAATAGTTTTGTCTTTGTTGCAGACCATTGAATGTAACAAATGGTAAAAGTTACACTACTCGGGCAGAGTTGAGTTGACTAAAGTGAGATCCTGAGTCAACTGAAGGCATCACCACACATATAAGTCAAGTTTGCAAAGTCCGCACCAGTCCCTGCCATTGTCCACTTGCATATTTCACCAGGCTGTACCAGGGGCAACTTTTTCTCATGGTCCAACTTTATTATGGATATACAAAATATGTTGGCTTGTGTAGCTATCACTTAAGAAGTGTATCATAGCAGGATTTGATCCTTAGTTCCTAAACAGTTACTTTTATTTGAATAAATGTTATAAACACATTATCATACTTAGCATTACTTATTTATTTACCTATTTGAAATTAATTTATTTACTAAGACAAATATTCACATTCTTGTCTTGCTATTTGTCAGTAGATTCTAATCAATAAGTTCCAATTGTTCTTTGTTATTGTATTGTAAAATAAAACAAGTGACTTCAGATAGTATAATTACATTTGCTACATAATATCATGTCATACTCAATCAATTAGTCTCTTATAGAATGTTTACAAAGGTAGGTATTCACTGAAGTTTTCCGGGGATCTGACTGTGAGGCTTGCTGTAGGATAGCGGTATTGAAATGCAAGCAATGGGGTGCTTGCTGCCTGCAGTGAGTACGAGGTGGGTGCATCCAGGTCTAAGCCAGACCACTGTGCTGGAAAGTTATTGAATCATATTAATATACATTATTATTGAAACGTTAAACATAACTAGCTGTCATGGTTTTTACTTCTAACATTTGCTACAAGGGGGTTAACTTTTATGTTAATTATTTAGGCATGCACATTACTTAATAAAAACCTACCTGTAGTAAGCCTTGGTGTGTAGCATTTGAGGTCAAGCACAGAAAACCCAAATGCAAGCTCTTCATGCTAATTGCAAGCACCCAATAGTTTCAATAGGGTGAAGTAGAGTTTGTGACAGGGTCTCTTTCATGGGGGGTGATTCTAGACCGATAGATATTGGTGATAGATATAGAGATTTTATATCTATTGGCAATTATATCATATCACTTAAAATCTCTACAAATATCTCTACTCCACGCTAAAATACGTATTCTAGCCGGCAATAGACTTTTGCTTTAGTAGATATATCACAAAGGAGGTTTATTCAAATAGTTCATTTACACTTACACCGGTTTCCACAGACTATCTTGATTTTGTTTCCACCGAAATGCGTTCAGTTATTATATACATTTAGTATTTAACCGAATAACTTTGTTTGGTCGTAATAAAAGTTATATTTTCTAGTAAATGTTTAAATAGTAAATCGCATTGTTGTTTTAAAATAGGTATTTTTGTACAAATACTCATTTAATAGTAATTTCGTCTCACATTTTTCACAAGAAATGGAATGTTATCTTGACCTTCTGCCTGCACAAGGGGGGCAAAAAAAAAAAAAGAAGAAGCGGCAATCAGAGAAATTTTTCCAAACAATACAAACATTTTCATTTCAATTTCCTTTTGATTTTTATTGTTTACTATTAAAATACTTAGATAATTACCAAAAGCACCAAAAAATCGTTGCAGCTCGAAAAACTCCGTTCATATAAACTATTTGAAGGCACATTACGAGGGAAAAAAGTTTAGTGCAAATGTGATTTTCGTGCATTGTTGGATGAGTCCTCCTGTGGATGCATCACATAGGGGAAAATTCTCCATGCTTGGTATTAGAAAACGTGGCAAGAATCATCCATGAAGAGCAATACATAAGAAACAACGGTTTTGGAGACAGTGATTTGTTAGTGTTTGATAAACATACCTACTTACATTTTGGACTATATGAAAATAAAGAAATATTATGTCTACTTATGCCGTTTTAATTAATTTAAAAGTGAGTAGGTAGGCTACCTAGCTTGTAGTTTTATTCCCGCATCCACTGATCATTTAGGCAGGCTTAGATTTGTAGCAAAGGTTAGTCAGAGTAACATTGAAGCACAGACAAGTTTTCTAGGGGCTGCGCAGGCTTGTGGGGGTGACCTAGGTAGTAGGTAAAATTGCAGGGGGCGCATCGCCTAGGCTCTAGGATACAAACAAGAGTCAATTTCAGCCTCCACAAGTTGATTTCGCCACATATTCTATGATAAGTTCGTCCGTTTGGATTTTTACCGAAAGTAGATTTCTATTTGACACTAGGTAAAAACTGAAATGTCTAGTAGAGATCTCAATATCTACTGCTGCCGACCAGTCGATACATGTCTATCGGTTTACGGTCGATATATATCTACAGTGATATGTCCAGAATACGATATCTATTGCAAATTTTTATATCTATCGAAATTTGACAGTTTGAGGGATATTTATCTATCGTGATAAAATATCTATCGGTCTAGAATCACCCCCATGAGAAGATACCATTTTTTATTTCACCAATGAGGTTATTAGAGATCTTCATGTCTGAGAGTCGAAACTTTGGCTAGATGTAGACACTAACATTACCTCATCATAGTATCAATAATTTTAACATCTAGTTGGCTCTAGGAAGTCATTTTCTTCCCAAGGTTTTCGTTTTCTTGTTAGCTTGTTTGTTGGCGATGACACGCACACAATGAAGACTTCCAAAGGCATATTCGTTGCGTTTTGTGATTCTGCATATCCAGCAAAGATTTCATGGGTTTTTCAAGGCTTACAGACATTTTTCAAGTCAAAAACCGAATATCAATAATTCAGTTTCACTTCATGCAACGACAATAAACGAAAATAACTTCAACTTTTTGGTTTATCAAAAATGGAAAAACATCATTTCTGCCAAAAATGGCATCGACTTTCCGATTTCAAGTGACATGACAATAACATTGACATTTCAATCTGTCAAAAACCTCAATTTACCTAGTTTTAGTTCCATGCCCACGAAAAAAGCATTCAAGCGAACAAGGAACCGCTCTATTCTTTAGTAAAGAAATCCGAAATGTCAAATTCAAATTCTATTTCCGGTGTATACGATCGGTGTGGCCACGCTCCTTCGTAAAGCACACTTGGTGCCTTGTACACCAATCTCATACTCAAGTGTAGAGTCATTATCGTGGTGTAAAGCCCGTGTCGAACGAGCCCACACTGTCGTGGTATACACTGTGCATGGTAAATCTTATACTCGCCCCTCTGGACTCAGTTCCAACTACACTGACGACTACCCGCATAGTTGGTCGCACTATCCTTACCATCCTCCAACTGAAATGTACAAAGATGCTGCAGTATGCATGGACTTCATTACAAACCAACTTGAAAGCAATCTTGTTTGTCCAGTCGATGTACAGCTTCAGCCAGGACATAATTTGCCGGATATGGAGAGCTTGAACTACGCCATTGACATTCTTATAGAGAGACAAAATATCAGCAAACCTTACTTTATGGCTGTCGGATTTCATAAGCCACACATTCCTCTTAAGTTTCCCAAAGAATTTTTAGGTAAGTTAACAAAGTTAAGTACCTACCTACCTATGTCCTTATAAAAAATATAACAAAATGTTGTATGAAAAAGCAGAAAATACTTACCTACCTAACTCTATCCAATGCTTTCTAATTTCCAGATAAAGTCCCCATTAGCAAAGTAAACCCTCCTACATTTCCAACTATGTCAAAACAGATGCCTTTAGTGGCATGGCATCCATGGACGGACGTGCGGAGCAGAAACGACATCAAAAGATTAAATATCTCATTTCCTTTGGGAACTATGCCGAAAAAATGGACCTTGAAAATAAGGCAAAGCTACTACGCCGCAGTCAGTTACATAGATGCCTTGATTGGAGTACTATTGAGTTATGTAGATATGAGGAAAACTATAATTGTCCTTACTAGTGACCATGGTACGTTGCATTCTTTTTGTCGATGTATTATGTACCTACCAACCTGTATTTATGATATTTTAAGAAGTCTCACATACAGTATTTTGACCATAGGTAACTTATCTGAGAGTTCAAGTACCTACCTGCTTATAATTCCTTATTCTGCACAAGACACTCTTGCAGACTAGGCCACAAATATGGTGTAACTATGTACTAGCATTTATGTGATAGGTTCACATAAACGCGCTTACGCTTCAGTTTTTGCATTATTCTTTCAGGTTGGTCACTAGGTGAAAATGGTATGTGGGCGAAATACAGCAACTTTGACGTAGCATTAAAAGTGCCGTTAGTATTCGTCGCGCCGGACTTAACTCCAAATGTGTTGCACACTCCTGTAGAATTAGTAGACATATTTCCAACATTAACAGACCTAGCCAATCTGGGGAAAAATATACCAAAGTGCAAAAATAAAGCAGATAAGAGGAAACTATGCTTTGAAGGAAAGAGTCTGAAACCAATGATGGAAGGGTTTATGAACGAAAAACCTTTTGCCATAAGTCAATATCCTAGACCAAGTGAATACCCTCAACGAAATTCCGACAAGCCACGCCTAAAACACATCAAAATCATGGGTTACAGTATAAGAACAAAACAATTCAGATACACTGAATGGGTCTCATTTAATAACACTTCTTTTAAATCTAACTGGAATAAAATATATGGCTTGGAACTATATGATCACATCATAGATCCTGAGGAATCCAATAATTTATATTTGGTTTTAAAGTATAAAAATATTAAAATCAATTTATCTAACTTGTTGAGATCACATGTCGATCCATACTACGCTACTACAAATAACTTGTAAACTAGAATACATATATAATACCTACCGGCATCTCTTCTCAAAACACCGATCTCGTAATCAATTAAATTGCAAACTCAGAGATCTGAAGATCTCATAACATTAAAGGATGTCTCTTTTTCGTCTTTTTACTTGTCTAAATCTAGCTCACTTTGCTTACAAGCAATAATAATAATTGCAGTATTTAACAGTCGTTATAAATGCACTCTTACGCAATAAACTACATCATACTAAGCTCCGTTTTCCTTCGGGCAGTGGTCTCCGGGATTTCTCCTCCATTTCTTGTTGTTTGAATCTGGCGTATAAAGCACTGCTTGCTAGCACTATAACATTTGATGACCACCATAACGTATTCTTGGATTCATTGTACCACTGGGTAGCAATGACTGTTTGTGCACATGCTTTGGCAGTGCCTGAGATATTGTGCGTCAATGGTGAAGTAACCTGTAACAGAAAGTATTTAGCTTTGCGTGGCGTATCGCAAGGGGCGATTTTATAACCACTTTTTTTTCTTTTTCTAATTGTTCATAATGTATCAATCATCATGACAGGTCTATAGCCGTTATTTATTTACCTTTATTTGTAATGATGTAAAGTATCCAATTGCAAATCCACACAGTCCACCAATCACCATCTGGATCCAAAAGTAAGTGCTGTCAAAGTTTGTGTAATTTATCAAAACCGTTGCCTCCCCATTGATTAAGATCAGCGGCAGGAATAAGATGATTGAGTAAGCGTTATTGTAGTATGACAAAAGCCATATTTCTTGGTTCACACTAGGGAGCACTTTCTTGGTGTAAATTGAGTACAGAGATAGCATTAGGGATCCAATGACACCGTAAACGGTTCCAGTCAAGGAGAATGAATCTGAGGAAATAAATACAACTTTAATACCTAATATGTAGGTAATAACTAGTTAGTACCTAGTACATAACCTGTTTATTGGTAACTAGTTAAAAAAATGGAGGCAAAGCACTCAACTAATGAACTTTTCTGGGCTAATGGTTTAGGTATAAAAGCACCACAAATACTTTTCATGTTTTCAAAGTCTTCTTCATATATTAGACTTAAATTTCTCCTAAGATGACGTCGCGATGTCGCTTGCGCGCACTTGTCGCAGTAAGTTACCTCATAGAACATAGTGGTTAGGTATTAATAGCTCAACACAGCCGAACATAGCTCACCCGACGTTAGAGCAGGAGGAATTCAGCTAAAATATTGACTTCGACCCAGAAAAGGTATGGCGAACTATGGTGAACTGATGGACTTCGTAGCATAATTATAGTCAAATCATATTAAGCCATACTAACCTAGTAAACTTTCTTGATCTACTCCAAGATAGAATCCGAAAATAATGAATGCACAGCACAAGATGCATTTGTATGAAGTGGTCTGTCCTAGTAGCACCCAGCTGAATACGACATTGAAGACTGTAGTCAGTGATCTACCTACATAGTAGAATGGTACTCCAACATACTTCAAGCATAGATTATTGGTTGCTATCATCAATGTAAACATCAAGGATAGTGGGATGACCTGGAATATAAAACACAGTTTAAAAAAAAATCATTTAAAAACACTGTAGTCACATAACATAGTTTTTGATCCTTAACAACTCAAATACCTTGTCTACTGTTAAAAAAATATTAATTTTGATTTAATGACTGACTTTAGAATGATTGTATAAATATTTTAACAGTGTGTGACATAGACATATTATCAGCGAAAGCTGCTATAAACAAATATATAAATAATTTTAAGATAAGTGCCACAACTATGGTTTAGACTGGGTAGCATTGTGCCAAATGTCCATGAATTAATACTTTATTTAGTTATAACAAAATATCTAGTTCATGTTTATCAGGTGACCATCAAATTCATTTCATAAGATTTTATGTGCAGCTAATCAGTTAATTTGTAGGTATGGCCTCGTCTGTTATCAAACCACTTATTCAGTTTTATTTTTAACAGGTTTAATTAGTATGTACACTATGTACCTAACTAGTTGGATACTGATAACAGATAATGAATAGTTTAATGTGGTTACGTTAAAATTAAGCTATTTTACACTGAAGACTATAATAATAATAATGATTGAAAAAGCCAATTTTTTTTTATAATTATTTGGATATTATACCCTTGGTACTATGAACTAGGATTTATTATGTAAGAACATACCTTTCTCACAGTTTCAATTTGCCATGGTGAACCTTTAGGGAAGACAAACACTCCTGGTATGCCTCCCGACTTGCTAAGTAGAGAACATATTGTGAACGAGACAATGCACTGAAACCAGGTGATGAACAGAGGAGCTTCTAAAGCTACTGTCTGACTACTCAGCAACGTTTTGTTTACAAATACTGTGGCTATTGAAACAACCCTGAAATGGAAAGGTAGTAAGTACAATATTTTTAGGTAGCTTCCAAGGCAATGATACAATAGATATACCATCAATATTTCAATAAACAAGCACATATTTTACGTGAGTGCTGAACACAGAATGAAGACGCAGAAGCTGTAAAATAGATATGGTTAGGAATGGACTTACCAGTAGCATGAAACCACAATAAATATGTGTATGTATCGCGAACACAAATCGGAGCGATGTTCCTTCATGATAGCTACCACCAATCCAATAGCTAAAATCCAATACGCACCGGGTGCCTGCTACGGGTGCCGGGTGGGCGGGCGTACAGTACACTAGGTACCAACACCAAACCAACACTTTCAATTGTATTAGGCTCTATAATGGATTCTGTGCTCTATCTAAGCAGTTTTGATTGTTTAATTATGTACTTTGCTAGTTTTTATATACCTACCACTCATTGCGCACTTTTCCAATCCTACCTAATCGCGCGCGGTGCCAAAGAGAAATAAATAAAATACCTCTCGCCTCGCTCGCAATGCATGCAACTCGAAAAGAAAATAAACACTTCTTCTTCTCTTTTGCATGGCCTATGTCCGTCATTTCCACGGACAATTTTGCCACTGTCAAGCAAGTGATTTTTTTTTAATGGCAATCTTCCGTAGTTGGACATTTCTACCAGCGCTACGTTTAATTATTTGAAATACTATTCCGCCCGCGACGACGCGACTTCTTCCACAATTCCGCATTATTGGGCCTTATTACACTATTCAATCTCAAGTCAGTCTTACTGACAGTGATGTGACTGACGTGACGAGTTGAATTATTTCGAATTCGAATTATTTTAATTAAACTGAACCTTGACTTAAGCCGCCAATTGTGTTGACTCAACTAAGTCCGTATGCAACGTAAGTGGTTAGAGAAATTGGTGCTAGATTTTCACTTGTATGACTTTATATGCATGCAAATCCTCGATACGAGTCAACTCACATTACTTGAGTTCGAAATAACTCAACTCGTCACGTTACATCACTAGCAGTAAGCCTGACTTGAGATTGCATAGTCTAATAAGCCTTTATTCTATGCAGCTATGGTAGGTAGGTAGCGTCCATCCAGAATTCCAGACCAAAGACAAGTGTTTGTTTTTGGATTTCGAATTCTGTCATTTGTAAAAGCATCTATTTTGACATTTTCAAAACTAATGACAGCTGAATGTTTTTTATGGCAATCGTCCGTAGTTGGACATTTCTGCCAGCGCGTCACGTCTCGAATAAATGTGTATTTTGTGTTTTTATTATTTGATGTAATTCGTTTTCAAAAATAAAACGATTTGACGTATGATTCGACTCTCTGATTCATAACAATGATTCGACTTGACTGAACTTATTTCAAAATTAATCCACTTGACATTGGCAAAATTTTCTGTCGAAATGACGGACGGACAGAAGCCATATACTATAAGAGAAGAAGAAGAAGAAGACCAACCAAACATTGGTGGCATTGGCATTGCAGCAGTGAATGGTTATATTTTTCGTAAAATAATACATAAATTCCCGTATCCTGGACTGAACGGACGTTCAGTTTTGCGTTTTCGCTATCATGGATTCTTCAACAGCCGAGTTTGATTTACCAGATGCAGAAGATAGATTAACAAAAATACTGGAAGATAGTTTATCTCCAATGAACCTTGCACTGTTCGCGATTATTTGTGTTTTGGCTTACAAAATTATAAAAAGGTTTACTACTACCGCAGTGGAAGCGGAGTACGATGAGCTTCCGAGGATTCGGAAGGACATGACGGTAGCAGAGTTGCGGCAATACGACGGCAATCAGCCGGACGGCAGAGTGCTTGTCGCAGTGAACGGCGTCATATTCGACGTGACTCGAGGACGCCGCTTCTACGGACCCGGTGAGTACATTTGCATACTTAGTCGCTGTTTATAAATAGAATTGACACCTAGTGACTCACAAGGCGTTATAATGCATTGTTTACATTGCATACAAATTCAATTTACGCAGTCTAAGCCTTTACCTTTAATATAGAACCATTTCTGGTTCAGATGTAATTTTTATTTTATGATTTTTAGGAGGTCGATATGCAGCATTTGGTGGCAAAGATGCTTCAAGAGGTCTTGCTACATTCTCTGTGACATCATCAGATAAAGAGTATGATGACCTCAGTGACCTAAACTCTATGGAGATGGAATCGGTCAGAGAGTGGGAGGCACAATTCAGAGGTAATTATAGCAAGGGACCAGCATTTATTAATTGACCTTATAATAATGCACTTGGCATACTAGTAGAGGTCAGTTTTATTATAACTGCATTCGAAAGTGTTTCATTACCTACCACTGTGGATGTGACAACTCTGAACTGTATAAGTAAGCATAAAAAAATGTTCCATCACTGATAGATTCGGAGACTGGCACATGAGAACTAGGATAGGTGAGGCTATGCCTCATCATCATCATCATTTCAGCCTGGTATCACCCACTGCTGGGTATAGGCCTCCTTCATGCAATGCCAGCCTCCTCTGTCTTGTGCGCCTCTCAACCAGGTGTTTCCTGCGACCTTTACAATGTCGTCGACCCATCGCGCCTACAGAGGCTATGACTACATTCCTTTAAATCTCACACACATCCATGCTACATTGTAGGTATAGTAATTTTATGTTATCGAGGTCCTTAGCTTCAAAGTAACTAAATTTAAAAAATGTATAAGTATACCTAAGTATTATATCAGCAATCTGGTTTTCGTAGTACAAGCTTTGCTTAGTGGGATTAGAGGGTGTTGCGTAAAATGTCTATGAATTTTTATTTTTATTTATTTATTCAACTAAAATTATTAATGTCAATTAATTGAGCTTTGTAAACAGTTCTAATAACTAACTATACATATTTTATGTAGTCAACACCTTAATATCTGAATGGAATATTTTAAATGTACATGAAATTATATCACACTAATAGGATTTGAAACCATGGTCATCAAAGGCTTCCGTTACAAAGAGAGCCATACTTAAATAGAGTATGTTTGCCTTTGCAGCCTAGTCAGTCTTATTCACAGGAAAGACACAGGTGCTGACTCTGTTGCATTTTCTAAACTAACTTAATTTGACAGCACTAAAAGTTTTGCCGCCTCTTTCTTATAAACTGAAATGGCAAGGACAGCTATAATTTTAGTGCTGTCAAATGAGGTTAATTTATAGAAATGCAACAACAGAGTCTACAAAAATGACAATATTGAACTGAGGACACAGTAGGTTTCTTTACAGTAGTCTTTGTGCACATATTTTGTTTACAAGTACAATATTTTTTATTAAAAATAATTTTCTTTACTGTACTTTATACCCATATATTCGAACTTCAGGGTTGGAAAAAGTCATTTCACTACACCAAGCCACATACTGTGCCCTCAAAATATACAGAAACAATAATATGAAATGTTATATATTCTCTCCAATAGAACTGATAAACATTTTTATCTACTAACACCATAAAAATGATAGTGTGATGTGATGGCTAAGTATATCATTTTGTAGAATGCAAACATATTATTTAATAATCGAATGAATCACAATCCAGTAAAATTCAAGTATTTTCAAACATAGATTCTACATAAATACTGGGTGGGTGTACAATTTTGTGGTCCTACAAATTATGATTGGTATGTACTTGGTACCTATGGTACAGTCAAAAACAGAACTAAATTAAGAATTTAGTTATTCAAAGGGTCCTATCAGACAGAAAGCGGTTATGCGTTCGCGAGCAATTCGCGTTTCATTGGGCGCTCGAACTCGAACTCTCGAACGCGTGACCACTTTCTGTCTGATAGAACCCAAACTCGGTGTCTTAGATAATTAATTGCTAAGGAATAATAACTTCATTTCGCAGTTAGTTTAGGTCAAGGCTGTCATAGATTAAAACTGATTAATGGCCTAGGTACTGTTTCTAGAATTATTTTAGATTTACTTACTAATACTATTATTAATTTTGTTGTTGATTGTACCTACACCACCTGTCTGATTTTTTAGCGGAGTTTCGGCCTTTCGACCTTGCCTTTCCCAGTATTCGATCAATCTATTACAACAATGTTTTACTGTGTTGTAGTTTTAGGTAGTAATTAACGGTGGCCCGCCATTGTGCCTTGCCTATCCCATTTAATGCGTAATAGCACGTAATAGGTATTAGTTTACATTTATCTATAGATACCTGTGCCCCTTGTTTTATTAGACTTAATAAATATTAATTGGTGTCTGTTACTAGACAATCAATAGAATGTAGGTAATGTTTGCATGTACTAAAATGCGCATTTTGTAAATAATATCAACGAAGTACCTACCTACTTGCTTTCCCTTCAAATCTGGAAAGAAAAATATCGATAGCTTTTGTGACAGACACATGTTTTTAACCACGGACGAAAAAACGACGGGGTGTTATAAGTTTCACGTGTCTGTGTGTGTGTGTGTGTGTGTGTCTGAGGCAACGTAGCTCCCGAACGAAAGCTATGTTTGATGAAAATCGGTCCAAAAGGTGGTCGCCACCACAAAATAGCGGATTACATAATTTTTTCACAACTCCCTCAATATGGGTATCAAAGTCGGGGGTTTTTAAAATTTTTAATTTAATTACTTGTTATAATAATCAGCCATCATATCTGATGGACAATAGGTATGCTGCATAACTACCAAAAAAATGAACACTAAAAATCTACAATCTAAAACGTGTGTAATCTTATCTTGTTCACCGGTAAGCACCGGCTTGTTCACTTCAAAAACAGATTTATTCCGTTTTTGAGTGTATTTCCGTTCGAGTGTAAAGCAGTCGTATATTCCTCAAGATTCTTTTGCTAGATATCCTCAGTTAACTCTCTCACCGTCTTCCCGTGACCTTCACAATGACATTGACTTAAAACATAATATATGTGTATTGAAATGTGGTCCCTATTACAGAGAAGTACGAGCTAGTAGGTCGTCTCCTGAAGCCCGGTGAAGAGCCCACGAATTACTCCGACGAAGAAGCAGAAGAAACTGACACCTCGACCAATACGCCCACTGAAGAAAAGAAGGACAATTGAACTGTTGCCGAACCGCTTGCCTTGAATTCAAATTGTTTGTATGTAAAATAGGCCCAGTTCCCACCCTACAGGTTATAAAAAAAGCACGATTTTACTTAATATTTTGTCGTTCTAACACTTCTAACACAGCACTGGTTCGTAGGTAAGGTATACCTAATAATCACAAACAACTTAGTAATGATCGCAGGTACAGTCAACGCCAAAATACAACGATCAAAATTAGTCCTATCATTCTATGAGTAATATTATAAAATGTGAACTGCGTGTGAATTTTTTTACACAGTTTCTAGTAATTTAGGAATATACCGCTGACTGTACCGCAACCGTAAGCCTTGTTGAATAAAAATACATTTTTTTATGATTGGCTTATTTCGCGGCTTTTTCTACACTATTGCAACGTACAAGTTGCACTTATCTGGTAGGTATCTCTACATCATTAAAAACGCATAATCCGTCCAGTAGAACTCAACTTAAAGAACCATTGATAAATTGACAGCGCTTGTCCACCGCCACTGTCTTGAAGAATCTCAATCATCCCGCCATTCGTCATCAGAGCCTTATTCTCACTTCGACAGAGATTTTACTCTAATAGGGATGACGTCATATCACGGCCAAAAACTCGTTTCGCTAAACGAGTTTTCGATGTCATTTTGACGTCATCTCAAAAAATCTCTGCCGAAGTGAGAATAAGGCCGCTGGACGACCGTGATTGTGAATAGTTTACTAAATTCGTTACGATCCGAAATGTTGGTAACACAAATCACCACCAAAGTAACACCGCATTTTTCGAATACGGTGGTGGTGGACAAATACTCAGTTTCAAATAACTTCCCTAATTCGGACTTAGGCCTACTTTTAACTAGCAAGATAAAACAAGCGCTAATCAAAAATTTATGAAATAAGACGTGTTGAGGTCATAGTTATTAGCAACAGTGTAAAATAACTTCACTGTGTTTTAGGCAAAGTAAAATATTTTAATTATGTTTAAGGAATATTTGTAATGTTATCCTGCTATTTTATTTTGGTGTAGTGACTTATTTAAAATTTATTTTGCCAGTCTGCCTTAAAATGTGTAGTTTTTACAAAATATTCTTTTTTGACCTAATAACTGGCAAAGCAGCTAACTAATAATTTTAATCTGTAGTAGACATTTGCATTTAAACTAAGTCACAATTTCGTTGCATAGAACTTCAACTTAAAACTGCAAGATTAACAACAAATAGAATTATTTTTTTAGGATTTACTTTGGGCATTTTTGGTAGGTTTTATAGAATTTTGGTTTCAAAAATGTTTCTTTTCCCATAACTGAACCAAAATACTAAAATGAAATAAATATCTAGAGTGGCCTATAGCTGGCATTCTTATTGAGATGGCTAAAATTAATGATGTAAATATTGAATTCTATAACTTTGCCTTTGAGCTCTTGGTTATATCGTATTTTGGATTAATTTTGTACCGTTCTTAAATTATAAAGACTGAAAAATGGCATAAGTTAAACAAGGGAAGTAACAGATACTTAATGAAATTGAATGCACTATTCATTGGTTGTTTTCTTGTTGACCACATTTGATGTAGATTTTTGCTATTGTTCTAACTTACGCTGTTCAATAAAATAATAAAATATCTAGAATTTGCTGTCTCGCTCGACTTTGCATGAGTGAAATCATTTAGGAAATTATCAGGAAATCAAGCAATTTGTGAGTTAAATCAGTTTAGTTCAATCGGCCGTAGATATAGACCCGGGATTCCGGGACGAGACAAACTTTGCTTTATTTATGTAGCTACTACTTCTACAGTAGTACAATAGGGTTAAAATTACTCTACTGTGTTGAAATAAACAAAATTAGAGAGTAACACCCTGGTTTTGGGTACTTATTAGTATTTAAATGTGTTGCATGAATTAAAATTGAAAAAAAAAAAGAAAATGAAGTGTGCATAATACATACATACCTATATAATTTTTTATAAATCTTGTACTAGACACGTGTTTTATAATATTATGTTTGTCCCTTTTTCTATCGTGTCGTTGGTGATTGTAATAATGTCAGGCATTTTAATTAGGAACCATATTTATGCATTTTGCTGATTGCAACCAACAAAAATTAATCTTCAAGACTTCTTAACATTAAGTACAAAACTCACATAATATGGCTTAAGTAATTTTGTACTACGTGCTATAAATTGTTCGTTATAATCATATCTTGTTCATTGTTGTTTTAATTTTACTTAGATTTTAATGTCTTAAAGGTACCTATCTACTAATTTTATAGTGAGGTTAATGAAGTATCGCCTTATTCATTCGTTTGATGACTTCATGTCCCTAACACGATTCTACTTACGTTTGTTCTCTTTTCTTTGTTTTAAGAGTACTTTTATCATTATTTTACTTCTTTTTCTCTCCTTAGGTTCTGAGTATCTATGTATTTTATTTTAGCTTGTTATACCAACTAAAATAAAAGAGAGAAGACCTCTAATAAGTGTTACACTAACAGGATGGTATCAAAAAATGATAAATGAGGCGGCTACACATTATTGGTAGTATGATAGAAGAGAACATTTTGTTATTGTCACTTTTTTTACTATGAAAATTAACCCAATTAACCTACCTAATAAAAATATGATACATTATTCATACACTGAACACATTATCATAGATTACATGCGTTTTCTATTGTCTTCTTTTTTTAGTGATTTTATTTGTGGTTTGTGCAAGATTGTTTGTCACCTCACCCATACCTCCACTTAATTTAAATTGTCAACCGTTTGTTAAGATCTCCTAAATGTTAAAAACTGACCGTTGCATTTGTATTTATTGTATGCATATACTGTATGTATTGAGAACGATGCCTTTTTGTTTTTGGACAAAATATCAATCCATTACCTAAACGTGTCATTGTAGGTGACAGAGAAACTACGAATCCTGCCCTAATTATAAGTTACACACTTCAAGCCGCATTGATTCCAGCAGTCTCATATCAGAATGTTAGTAGATACCCTAGGACGCACCTTTACAGCACTATTAGCTATTCTAGTTAATTCGGAAAGCCTTTAAGTGTCGATATCGGAAACTTAAGATTTCGAAGTCGCTATTTGAAAATCTCCTTCGAAAGTCTGATATCTGCATTAGAGCCCTGCCGATCGAGGGCTGACAAACACAAACATGAGGCGAATGAATGTCTAACGTGATTTGCCTGGAGAGTAGTCACTCTGTCCCTCACTGGCCATTACTAATTATAATTATATATTAGTCGATATGTCCCTATCATTATATTAATCATCACATTAGGCACATGTCTAGTCTAGTAGTCTCGATTTCCATACAACCGGTTTGCAAGGCACATCGCTACTGCTAAGTGGTAGAGTGTTGTATTGTAAGATGCGTTAATTAACAGCTTTATGCGCAAACCATCTTCTATCTCTCTATCTAGTGGCTCTAGCATTAGAAGTAACATTTCATGGTCTAAATTCGAGGAAACAAAAACAACAATTTATAATGATCACATAATTATATTATAAAATGATTTAATTACAATAAACAGAATAAGTATCATAATGTACCTACACTACAAACAACTTACATTACGCAGAAGCGGACAAGGACATACTTCCTCTCATATTTACATTTTGTACATTGAGCGCTCGATCATCGTAATACTTAATTAACGTCCCTCGCGCGTTAACGACAATAAATAGGGAAGGGGTGGGGGGGACTCGCGAGGGGCAACGGGAGGAGGTAGGGTAGGGTGGGGGGGATGCGCCCCATCCATGCTAGCCTATATGTTCAGTGGAGGGGGCGCCGCGGTTATGTACACTACAACTGCTCGACGAACTTAGTGAGTTGGTCCTGCGGAGTCATGGGCGGGAGCTGGTCGTCGGGCGGCGGGTGCGGGTGCGGCGGATGCGGCGCGGGCGACTGCCGCAGCAGGAGGAGCTCCGAGGGCGTGGGGGGCCGCGGCGAGGGTGTGGCGGGGGGGGAGCGCGCCACGCCGCCGAACGCGTACCGCGCGCCGGGCGCCAGCCGCGCGCCCGCCGGGCCGCCGCCGCCCGGCGCGCCGCCGCCCACGCCGCCGTACGCGCCGCGCATGCTCATCATGCCGGGCGCCTGCTTGAACCACCCACCGCCGCCGGGCATGCCCTGCACCTGGCCCACGCCTACGCCCACGCCGCCCATCTGACTCACGCCGCCTACCTGGCCCACGCCACCGACGCCGCTCACGCCGCCTACCTGTAACAAACATCAACCACATGACACAACGACTCAAGCTACTTTGGTATTTTAAATATCATTAAGTAAATGTGCCGAACCGAAAGTCAAGCCGTGGTACGACCCGCCACTGTTTGCGGAGAGGCCAATATCCAGCAATGAACTTATTTATGACGATGATGATGAATGTAGGTTAAACCGATAGATTTAATATTCATTATTATTATAGTTTCGCAGTTTTTGATGTTATATGGTCAGGTCCACCATAAGACATTATTCTAAAGCCGATTTAATTTTGGTGGTACCATAAATACCAAAGCTCCAGTCAGAAAAGCGTATTTAATTTCCGATTGTGGTAATTTTATTGTTTGATTTTCCATCATTTATTTGCTTCTTTATTTGACAGAACTTAGTCGTTTCTTTGTACCTGTGACTGTTGCGGCAGCATCTGATGCATCTGCAGCCTCTGCTGCTGCTGCGGCTGCATCATGTGCTGCAGCTGAGGCTGCAACTGCGGCGGCTGCTGCTGCGGCACGCTGCCGACGCCGCACACACCGCCGGGGCCGCCCACTCCGCCCACGCCGGCTGCCGCTTGCTGGTTTTGGGCGTTCTACAATAACATTACAAATATTAATAAAACTTGTAATTATGGATAGGCAAAAGAAGTTAAAAATGTGTATTAAAATTAGGCCAGTTTTGGAGCAGTGGCGCCTAACCATTTTGTATTGTGCCTTGAGTTTTCGTACGCCAGCTCTTGGTTTAGTAAAAAACGATCTCATTTTTAATCAAAAGCTTAAAAAGCTCTTAACCTTATGAGAATAAAGTTCAACACGACACAGGGACCGGGCGTCGATAATTTTTAAATTTTTTGGTGGGTGAATTGTTTTTTGCTTATAACTCTGAAACTACTGGACGCTGAAAATGTTATCACCTAGGGCACAAATTCGGTACAAAACCTAGAGTCCATAAACCAATACTGTACGATTGGTCATTCGGCGTAACCAGCGGCGTATGCTGGTGACATAGTCTCCAGCTTACACGTTGATTTTGGCTTATAACTCTTGAAAGTATTGATGCTATAGGCCTGAAAAATTTGGTACACCTACCTAGTTACTGAGGTACTAAATGATAGGCTATTGGTTATTCCTCTCTCTTCAGCCGTTTGCCGTAGCCAGATGTGCTAGCATACACACAGTTACAGAGTTGTATCTTCGTAGGTTTTTTGGTACTTAAATTTTGAACTAGTATTTCAGATTGCACTAATTTAGTACTAAATAATGGCATATTAAAAATCTAGAATGTTCTATGTGTATACTGGGGACATACATATATCGTTTGTAGCACTTATTAAGAGGGATAATGATCCGTTGTGCATACTGTAAGTGGCAGTTCCAAGTGACTAAGCCTAGAAAATGGTTGTGTACTGTACTGACCTGTCGTTGTTTGATAAAGGCGGCCATGAGCGGTGGGTTTGATTTGAGTATGTTCAGTATCTCTTGCTGCTGATTGTGACTGGTCGGCGAGCGAAGAGTTTGCATCAGCTGTTGCAACGCCTTCTGATGCACTTGAGGTTGGGTTTGTTGTTGTTGGGGCACTGGCGCTCTTTGTTGCTGGAACCAAATTAATTAATTGTTATGTTGAAGACAATACTTAATTCTTTAAAATTATCAGAAATTGTCTTATGAGCTAGGTGAATCTAAATGTCAATTCTTCGCGACCAAGTAACGTGATAGTTGTTATTACGTCACACTGGGTGTGGCTCTGGGGTGTGACTTACCGCCATGTTAAGTTACCCCATAGAAACAGCCACCGCTCCTACGCTGGTGGTAGGCCTCATTACTACTTGCTAGTACTTGCGGGGCCCGGGGCCGCGGAGCGGGGGTACTGCACACACCACTCGCAGTTTACAGACGTAATACGGCGTTCTACGGAACTGAACGCAACGACAACGTCGAGTTCGATTGTGACGTAAAAGGCACCGCCCTCTGCCTTTTCCCTACTCAGCTTTGCTATAATATAAGGTGACTGCTGCTGGTGATACCTAGCCCCACTCTGGACAAGGTGGAGGCTGGCTACTGGCGATACGGAAGCTGCAGACAACGACAGCGCATAGCTTCGCCCTCCACGACCCCTCGCTAGTCACATGATAGTTACCAGTTGCGGGTGCAGATACTGGGGATGGTGCGGTAAGTACCGCGCCGCCCACTGCTCGCTAGTGATGCGATAGTTACCTGCAGTTGGGGGTGCGGATGCTGCGGATGCTGCGGCGGCTGCTGGTGGTGATGCGGCAGGCGCGGATGGTGCGGATGATGCAGGGGCGGCACGGGCGCGCGGTACCTCGCGGCCCACTCGCCGCGCACGGCGCCGCCGGCCACCACGCCCACCGCTCCCACTCCCGGCCCCACCACGCCGCCGGGAGGACCCATCGCAGCTTGCTTGCCGTACGACGGAGCCTGCTGTCGGGCCGCTTCTTCTTGAACCTTCAAACATCATTGTTATTAGTTTTCGCTATATTGAAAACGAATCTGACTTACACTCGTCAGTTGTCTCGCCTCGGCCAGGAGCTTTCAGACTGTCCTATCGTCGCAAAATTACAAATAAACCGATCCAGCATGGTTTCGCTAACTGGAGCATTTGGCAAACTCTGGTTTCGAAGGTCAAGTCAAGAACTACTTTGGCTCGCTGTACCACAAAAATCGAACACTTGACGTCAGTTGCACTTTAATTTCCGATAAGGCAATTTTTGTTGAGCGCCATGTTTTAAAAGTGAGATTTAAGATTAATTAAAATTATAAATGGATATCCTAAATTCGATCAGCGATGAAACCAAAGTGTAAACTGAGTGAACACCGTGTGTTTGAAGGAAAACAAAGAAGTATAATATAACGCACCTGTTGCAATGCCTTCTGCACATTGTGCGGCAAGGCATGCGACTGCGGCTTGGAAGGTGGCGGCGAGGCGAGCGCGGCTTGCGGCGGCGGCGACGCGGCAGTCGGCGCGGCGCGCGTGTTCATCGCCGCCATGCGCCGCCGGAGCAGCTTCGCCTGCTGCACTCGCTGCTGGACCTGCTGCTGCTTCAGCTTCTGCTTTATACTGCTGCAGAACGGCACCGAACACTTCGTCTCTTGACAGTGCTTCGCGTGGTAGCAGCACAACGCGATCAACTGCTTGCAGATCGGACAGTCTCCCTTCGTCTTCCGCTTGCAGATCTTGGTATGCGTCACAACCCGCTTCATCTTCTGGCAGGAAGGCAGACGGCAGTTCGCGTCGCGACATTGACACGCGTGCACCAGAGATTGGATGCATCGTTGGATGGAAAGCTTGCGCGCCTCTTGCGGGTTCGCCTGCTTCATATCCCCCGGTGACGTGCCCACGTCCAGATCCAACCCGAGCTTGTCCATCTTGTGAGGATGGCCCTCCTTGTCGTAGCACGGAACGCATAGGTCGAAGTCGTCGCATACGGTGCAGTGGTATCGGGTCTCGACGTGCGACTTGCAGGTGTTGCACGTGTACACGAACTTGTCAGTTCCTTGGTTGTGGAGTTCGTATAACATGCATAGGGTGGAGTAGCGCGCGCGTCTCATGGATGAGAACTCGTAATGCCGATCCCGCGCCATCGTTAGAAACGCATCACGCCCGTCCATTAGGTCACAGTTGAGTAGGGGGTCTGGGTCTTGAATGGGCTGTGGGAAACAAGTACCTATAGTTTTCCTCATAAAAAAAATTTAATAATGAGGAGATAGTTTATCAACTGCTTGGACTGAGTTGGATGAAACTTGAAACAGAATAATGTACTAAGTGACCTGAATATAGATGCTACTATATAGATAATATAGATAGAGGCATTTGATAAAGGCATCTATAATAGTTATAACCTTTATCAAATCTTACAAGTATAGCGGTACTTTATATAATTTGACAGGGTTACTGTAAGAGTTGTGTGCTTAGTAATAATAGATTACTTACTGCTAAACTAGCGGCGGACTGTGCGGAATGTAGCCTTATAACGAAAAACACTTCTTTATGTTTTTCCATGGTTGCAAAAATCTTTGCACTGAGATCACTTCCTTGCTGCTGGTCACTTTGTTTCTTGCTATTCTTCCGTTGCGCAGCCTTGGATTTGTTTGACTTTTTCGCCTTCTTCTGGCCCTTCTTCTTGCCATCAGGACCTTGTTCACTTTCCTCAGAGGACTGGAATATCTAAAAGCCATGTTAAAAGTTGTCTCACACCACAAAAAAAACCATGCGGAGTTGCGCCCTATGCCCTATAATATAAGCCATTGTGCAAGAGTTGCAAAGTATGAAGTTTAGATCCCAGATAAGAGATAGACAAATAAACTTTGAGAAATATGAGAATAATGAAGGTGTTGTGAAACATCCATGAATATTTATTCATAGACTGCTTTTGAGAAAATATTTACAGTAAAATCAAGTGAGGGAAAGGAAGACTTTCCAAATAGCATGTTACTAGAAACTGACCACTGCTTCTGCTGCTTCAGCCTGCTTTCGCTTCTCTTCTTCTTCCTGGTCTAGCTCCTTGATAGATTCTTCTAGAACGTTAGGCCAGAAATCCCCTTCAAAATACGGCAATTCCGCCGCAGACGAGATATTGTCCTCCATTGCTTGCTTGAGTATATCTTTATAATCTAATATTATTCTCTCTATAATTCCTTTATCTAACATTTTCTTGTACCACTCTTGTAATCTTTTAGGTTTAGGTATTTTCTGTTCTGGGGGATGACAGTGGAAGATGTAGTCGTCTCCCTCGGACGGGGGACACGCCCAAATGTGGGCCATTGTATAGCCCAACTGCTTGGCGTAGTCCAAATAGCCTAATATAATCTCGTGGTACGCGGCAGTTCTATACTGCCGTGGTTGGAAGAAATGCACTGAATCTAGATATGCTATGTACACTCGCCTCGTGTTCGGTGATGGACTTTCACTGCCGTATTCCTGAAAAGTTTAGTTAAATTAGTTTTCTGAATAAAGTTGTTGAGAACAGGAGAGGAAAGATGATTGGACACCTTATACGACATGACAGCTTAATCGGAAATATCATTGAAGGGAAGGTAGAAGGAAAGAGAGGAAGAGGAAGACCGCGTATTAGCTACATGAGCCAAGTGAAGGCGAAGATAGATGTCATGTCGTATAAGGACGTCAAGGAAGCTGCCCTGAAAAGAAGAACCTGGCGGGAAATGCATACATTACGCCGACAAGAGCATAGCTCTTAAGTTAGAAGAAGAAGAATAAACGGTACTAGATTCATAGGTTTGAAAAAAAAAAATATTGCGATTTAGAATGCCAATTCTCGAGTAAGCAGTTAGTAACAGTACACATAAAGGGTTTTACACATTTATAATAGTTATAGAGTGAATAGAAATAGTTACCTGTACGTGCATTCCGAAGAAACAGACGTCTATTCCGTCGACCTCTTCGAATGCAAATAGTGCTTTCGCCCGATACGGGAATTCAGAACACAGTTCACCAGATTCTACGAATCTTCCTCTCATACCAGGTTTCACTTCTACTATCTGCAATCAAGACGAAATAACCTAAGAAACTGTTGCATTACACATAACAAATATGATTTAGTTTATTGTTAATAATTTACCTTATCTGAAGATGCAACAACTCTGATATGCACTTCACCAGCACCAGCCTCTTTTTTCTTTAGGAAGTTATTTACTCTAGTTTCAATATAAACACCGAGTTTTGAGGCAGGTAACCTTTTAGCACTGAACTTGTTATCTTTTCGCTTGGCCGCTTTCTTCTTCAAACAATTATCACAGCAGAAGCCTAGGGGCCATATCGAGTCGAGGTGAAGTACGCATATTTGGTGTTGCTTCCTACCACAGTCCATGCAAACCACAAAGGGTTCTTGTTCTAAATGGTCATTTTTCATTTCTTTAAATTGATCCTTCTTGATTGCACTGAAAAGGTTAGTTCTAGTTAGATATATGTTTAAATGAAGTTATGTGATTCAGCAATAGAAAACAGTGTATAAGTATTGTTGAGGAGTAGTTTACACTCACGTTTGCGGCTGCAGCGGATCGTCGCCGAGCGTAACGGTGTCGCCCTGGATGTCATTGAAGCATTTCTGGCAGAAGGTGTATCTATCGGACACAACCCCATACGCTTTTAGACTTTAATCATAATTGTTCATCCGTAGCAGTAGTGATGAAGCGTGAACAGGAACGTTTGGTGTGCAGGCAAGGACGTGCGTGGAGAGGGCGAAAAAAATTTAGTAAGCAATGAGAACATAAAAGGGTTATTGTTATACAACGGAAACACAGGGTCACTCTCAGTCGTGAGGCGAGGTGGTGGCACGTGGCTTTACGATTTGACACTCTCATAATTTTTATAAAAAATATCTTCTGTATTTTACTTAGAATGAGAGTTGCCAAACCGAGTGAAGTAAATTTAGCTACACAAGGAAGACACAATAAGGCTGCATCCACATCTAAAATATGGCACACTATCGAAATTTTATTTACGAATCCAAACAGACCTAAATTCGACGTATGTGTTAGATGTAGTAGCAGGATCCAATTAGAAACTAAAGTTAATTGGACGATTACAATTTGAACAGGTGGTGGTGGTTTGAAATTCAGAAATGGTGTGTGTGGGCTTGAGACGCGAATTTAGGAACATTTAGTTACGATAAAATAAAAAATCATTTTAGTTACGATATTCCGTTCTAGATTTTCTTGTGATTTAGACCCGTGAGGTTTCAATTGCAACAGCCAAGAATTTGATTCGTGGCTCTGATTTGTATGGATAATGCAGACATTTCGGTCTCAAATAACACAAGACAGCTTATTACTTTTCAAACAATAGATAGCGCCGAATGCTCAGGTTTCGAAAGATAGTGTGAATGTCTCAAACTTGAGATTCTTTAGCGAGTTGGGCGAAGCTAAATGCTCTTTGATAAATTTATAATGATTTTGAGTACTTATTTATGAAAACCTTTACACCATATTAAGGAGCACACAGCTAAAGCATTAGTGAGACTTTAATGAAGGATGGAAGCTGAAGAAGATAATGGTATAAAATAGACCTTAAAATTACTGTCCATTAAATTAATACCAGTAGCTTCAATTGAAGATTATTTTGTTCAATAAGCACTTGAATTTCTATACCATAATCTAAATGTACAACTGAATTTTACAATAAGTGCTTCAATTTTATATGAACATAATTTTGCTATTCATGTGCCTTTTGAAACCTATATCCACTGATATGAAAAGGCTGCTCTGAAGTTAAGTAACTTCTATAAAACCAGTAAAGTTAGGCATATCCTGGACACCGGAATACCCTAGGTATCAAAAACTAGAGGGTACCATAACCAGATAATGAACAATTCTCGACTTCACAGTACACTCGTCGACCAGTAGAACAATATTATAGAAAATACAAGACATTTGAATAGAAAATTTCAAGGCAGTCTCGATATATCAGTAGGTAATGACACACATGATAGATAACAATTCAGTGCAATATGAAATACAGATTTCATAGGAATTGAGGCCAATTTTTCACAAGCAAGCAACTGAAAAGAAACCTTATGTAAGAACAAATCAGTAGCAATTCAAGATATTTATTTGCAAGGTTGTGATAGTTTGCTCTCAACTAAATATTAAAATTACATTAATTCTAGAACTCACCTATTCTGATAACTGAAGTATTTGGCATCCCTTGGAATAGTGCAGAGTTGTTTGCCATAGCAACATAAAACCTGAGGGTTGAATGTGTACTTTCTGCCACAACAGTAGCCCAGGCTCTGCATTACAGGGTCAATCTCTTGTTCAAACACTTCAGAAAGCTAAAAATAATTGTTATGTTTTACATTTTGTACAATAATGTCCAGCACCCAACAGTGAAGTTACATGCACGGCCAAGTAAAACGAATTGGACGTAAAAATAATTTACGCCATATTTTATTAGGAAACTCACCTTAGTACAATATCGGTAAACCCTTGAATTCTTCCTATTGTAAAGCCATGCATTGTCGAACATCAACCACACATCGTCAACATACTCCCACGGATCCTTATATTCTCCTCTATCTAGTTTCATTTTAATGGTAGATAAGTCTATAGGTTTAGTGACAATGTCGAAGTAGTCAGGAATGCCGAGTGATGTCGCATCGACCGGTTGTCTGAACGGCAGTGACTCGGGGTCCTGTCTGACTAATTTTTCTAAGGTAGGCATGAGCGCCTGTCGCAGATCTTCGGGTTTGAACACAAAGATGCGTTTTGTTTTATCAGTTTCGGAGACGCTGGTTTCTCCTGGTTCTTCCTTGATCTCATTCTTTTTGATTTCCTGTTTGATCTCTGTTTTGATCTCTTGTTTGAAGTCCATGGGAGGATCTCTGTCCATGGGCGTTTCGTCTCGCATGCCCTTGCCGCCGCTCATTTCATCTTCTTCTTGCTCCTGCTTGATGCGGATTTCGTCAGGCTCCATCTTGACGCGCGACTCGTCCATGGGTGAGCTAAGCAAAACAAAAGATCCACGTAGAAATAAAATGCAATTACATGGGTAGTAGATAATTCCATTCACTCACTCACAGTAAACACCGAACGAATGGCGAATGAGTCTCTTCTCATTAAACAAGCTGCCTCGCTCAATGTGCATGTACAATCAATTTCTACTTATAAAGCAGACTTACCTTTCGTGTTCGCTAGAAGCGCCCGGCATAGGCGGTAGCGGGGGCGCGGGTGCAGGCGGAGGCGGGGGCGGTGCGGGCACCGATGGCGGCATCACCCGAGGCTGCGACGGCGGCGCCGGTGACGCGTGAGGTAAAGGCGTCGCCGGGGTGGACGGAGCCAGCGGCGCGGGCGATGCTGTCGTGTCCCGGAACTGGTTCACGAACGGACTCGATACTGGGCCCATTCGCTGTTGAAGAGTTACCCAACTTATAGTCTGAAACGCGGTGGACTAAAATTTGGTCAGAGCGTGGGCGCCCTTATATATAAAAGAAAACCCAAAATGGAATAAACAGATGTGATCAATAAAGAAAACTTTACAATGTTTTCCAAGACAAAGAATGTAGAGAGCAGCATGAGATAGGATAAAATATTAAGGAAACAAAAGAAAAATGTCTACAGAAGATGGTAGATACTATCACTGGATAGCATAAAACCAAATTAGGGAGGCTTGAAACTCAGCAGTTGTGGCCAGGATGCACAATGATGACAGATGGACAAAAATAGCAACAAAATAGAAAGGTCTCACGAAGGAGGGGACTGAGCAGACCAAACGCTAGATGGGCAGTCGATATACAAAAGGGAGCAAAAACGACGAAGGTCTTAGTGTCAACTTGGACAAAAGATATATCACGATTTGCAAATTAAATTTGTGTAGCTGAAGTAAAGATTTACAAACCTTTTCCGAATGTGATGGCGAGGCAAGTGCAGGTCCATTGCTGGGCATCGCGGGATAGTTAGGCGCAGGCGACATCATCGGCTGTCCAAACGGTGACATGCCCGGCTGGCCCACCGACCCAACACCAACCGAGCCGTTAGGCGTCTGCGACATCTGCACATCCACGAGTCCGCTTAAGTACTGCGGCGTGACGCACATAAAGGAAAAGAAATAAAAATAATATCACACCCACAAAACAAAAAATAAGAAAATTTTACATTGATTTCGCGCACGCAATCAACACATTAATTTGTTTACGATAAACGTGAGAACTATGTTCTAACATTGTATGCAAACGAAGATTCGATATTGGTATTTGAGTTACACTACATGGCGGCATTGTGCGTTGTGTCTCCTGCGGAATGGCCGCGTTTCCACGCAGCAGCATAACGCAAAACGAGACATCGTTTATCGTTGTATAAACTCTGAATTATAGATTTACCGAACCGACCATAAAACAGAATTCAAATAGTAGCGACTTGGCTACACGCCGCGCAAGATTTGGCTGTAAATTATGCCTATTTTATGGCTTCGCCTGTGCCTAAAACCGTCTCCAGCCAAGCCACAGATGTCCAAACTGCTGACAAAAAACTTCGTTTGTTGTTATTGTTAAGAACACCACAGAATATAGATTGGAAATAAGTACCTACTACGTACACAAAGCGCCACAGAATACCTTATAATACCTGAAGTCGTAAAAGCAATGAAAAATAGACTCCAGCCACACAGTATTTAGCTACAATTTAGCTTGACTAATTGACCGAGCGAGCGAAGCGTCTGTTTCGAGATTGGCCAAAAACATTTTGTCCGTCTGTCAGTTCTCGCCTACAGGTCGCATTTTTCAACCGATTTTGACGAAAATTGGCACCCAGTTTTTGGCGATCGCGATTATTAATTGGGGGGAATATAGAGGAGGGAAATGGGGAAGTTGGCTGTAGCGAAATTTAAGAACGGATTACAATCAAATTTGAGAAGTACTTCATTCTACACAAGATGGTGAAAAAAAATTCCAAAAAGGGGAAGTGGAAGGGGGAAAAGAGGGAAATCATTTTTTTTCCAAAAATTTATGTCTACCTATATCCTCGGTCGATAACTTTGGAATAACCAAAGATATACACATATTTTTTCTGCATTGATAGAGGCGATCTTCTAGTTCCATAACTTTTTCTCATAAATATTTGACATACCTGATTAGGGCTAGGTCCAGGCGGTCCAACGAGTTGTTTGCCTTGGAACGGCAATCGCTGTTGGGGAGGCATGTTACTCATAGCTCCCGGGGAGGGTATTCGCATTGCGGGGAGCTGAGGCCGAGGGGGGAGGGAAGGTCTAACACCGCCCGGCATACCGGCCGCTGCTGCTGCTTGTTGTTGCGCTTGTAGTTGTTGTTCCTACAAATGCATTCAATTTAAAAGCATTGAAGAGAAACAGTGTGTGCATCAGTGTGAATTTGTGTGTAATAAATAATACACCACACCACCTAAAGAATACACCAGTGAGACTTCACAAGAGTTTTGATAAAGTTTTATTATCTAATTAGGTTGTGATACCTGTCTGCTTTGAAGTGAAGGTGAATGATTGTTAGTGAAAAAGTGTATGGTGTGTGTCAGTTTGTAGTGAAATGGTGTATGTTGATGCGTTTTTGTGTTTGGTGGTGTGGACGTGGTTTCGTAGGTTAGGACATCATACCTTCCGCTTCTGCCGTTTTTCTTCCAACTCTTTTTGGATTTTATAGATCTTCTCTGCCAGTAAGTGGTAGTATTCTGATCTAGTGCTGGCCATTTCATACATATCGCCTTCGACCTTCCGTGCATACGCAACCAAATTATGCATTCGTTTATCGAGCATCGCTGTTGGATCCGGCGTGGGGAATATCGCTTGCACTAGCTTGTGCACGAGATGGTTTCTGAGATCGGCCGTGATGGAATGATGCCACTCCTTGGTGCCTGACGACGGATTGGCGGTCACGGGGCCGCCGGGCAGTTGTAACGTGCCCGAGCTCATCTGCAACGAACGGATCTTTAACGGGAAGGTATAGCGGGTTCCCGAATTGTGTGGTTGATAAATGGGGCCCGATTTATGGGAGACTGCGACAAAAATCAATCAACAGAGCATATTGCAGACTAGATGCGTCGGGCCCCAGTAAGATAATTCGATACTCACCAGCGCCTGTTGCGATTGCTGCGAAGGCTGCTCGGCACTCTGCAGCCGCAGCATATCGGGCTGCTGCGTGAACAGCTGCTGCATGGTCGGCTGCTGCTGCTGCGGCACAACGTCCGTGAGGCCGGGCGGGCGCGGTACGGGGGGCCGCGCGCGAGGGAACGAGCTCATGTTAGGCACCGAACTAGGGCACGCAATGCCGAGCGCCTCGTACGCACGCTTCATGTCTGCCCCGGGCGCAGACGGCGCTGGCGCCACGTTCAGGGACGGCACGCCAGGCATGCCCCCGCCGGGGCCAACACCGCCGACGCTGGTCACGCCCGTAACGCTGCCGGTCGCGTTGGATACGTTGCCGACGGGGCCACCGGGGCCACCGGGGCCACCGGGACCGCCAGGACCGCCGGGACCACCCGGCCCTCCGCCGGAGACGTTGACCCCGGCCACGCCCGTCGTCGCCGTATGCGTCCCGCTCGACGCTACGGCCGCGGCCGCTGCTGTTGTGATCATTCATCCCATTTAGCAATTGATTTAAAAATAAATACTCGGTGGCTAGATAAGTAAGGAACTTACCACTTCTACTCCTATCTGCTTGCTTTAGCGGCAAGCAAACCGGGCAGTCGTTTTTGTTGCAGTGCTTCCAATGGTTTATGATCTGCCTCGAAGATGAACAGTGCGGGACGGAACAGTTCTTGCCGGCCTGAAAAATTATCGATCGTCAACATCGCGCAACGTGATTGCGAACCTAGGAAGCTATTTAAACAGCGAACGTACCTGACACGACATCATATGGTTGAGTACACCTTTCATGGTCTTGCAGTGCGGTAGCGAGCACAGCCACACGTCGCCGTTGGCCTGCGACTCGCGGCGCTGGCACTTGTGCGCGTGCAGCAGTAGGACGAGCTGCTGTTGGATGAGTTTCCGCTTCTCGGGGTCCGCGATGGAGCCGGTGGCGGGGGGCTGCTGCTGCGGCTGCGCGGGCGGGGCCTGCGTGGCAGCCTGCGGCTGGGACTGTCCGCCGGCAGGCGCACCCGGTGTCTGCGGCGAGGGGGCGGGGGGCACCGCCTGCGCGGCGCCTCCGCCCGACTCACCACCGGGGGGCCCGAAGCGCACGGTAGCCGGCCGTTGCGCCGGCTGCACGCCCGCGGGCGACTGTCCGTACGCGGGATGGTAGGGTGTCAGCGGATGCCCGCCCCCGCCCGGCGCCTGCATTCGGGTATGGTGCTGCAGTGCCGAGCGCATGTTCGGCGCCTGCATGCCTACAGCTCCTACGCCTACCCTCCCGAGTGGGCCGTTTTGCATTGCCTGGAAATTACGCCTTCTGTAATGCGCTGTTGTTTCCGACTGATGGTTGCAAATATACTGGTTTATTTCTTGCTGTTAGGATTGCCTACCTACAAATATCAAGATGAGACTATTAATTATAAGATTTTTCTGTCTCACTGTTTTAAAAATATTATGGTGAGCTCACCTGTGCATGAGGATGGTGTTGTGGCCCACCATGATGGTTGCTGCCCATTAGCGTGGGCAGCTGCTTGTTAACATTGTTGATGATCCCGCTTCCCAGCATCCCAGCGCCGCCCATGGTGCTGTTCGTCACGATCATGTTTCCGCCGACGTTAGCTACATTCATACCGCCTTGTATGGAGCTCATTGGCATTGTCGAATGTAATTGATTTGGATGACTTGTATTTGGCATTAGTTGCGGGTGCATACCACCCGTGTGTATGAGGTCCTTGGATACAGATACATTAGGAGGGGACTGTAAATTGGGACTCTTACTCCCTAAACTACTCAATCCCATTGGATTGTTGTGGCCGACTAAGCCACCTTTGCCCTGTGAAAAGACCAGCACACGAAAAAAAAACAATTAGTGCATTTGAGATATAAGTGATTGTTGTTTAAGTTATATAGAATTTTAGGTACCTAATAACTTTATATTTTGTTCAGCAAAATTGTTTGTGTTACTTATACAGAACTTTATAATACAAACTGCAACATGAAAATGAATGTGCTAAGGAATTTATAGGTTTCACAATAATCTTTACATATCTTATACAATAATGCAAAATAAAAAATTTAAATCTTTTGGGAACTGTCTTTTTAACTTGGTTTGGGAATTGTAGTTGTCATAGGTACTAACATATGAATAACCCTGAACCAGTGATGCTAACCAGTTGTCTTAGGTGTTTTAAGTGAAAGAGAACATGAATCCATCCATCCCAGATACTCACATGTTGGATAAGGTGATTGTTCAGTTGTCTGTGCATAACAGCTGTTGGGTCGTCCCCATTGAGCTGCTGTGGTCCACCCATCTGCCCCCCGGGACCTGGTCCTTGGGCAGGGGGTTTGGGCACTCCGGGTTGTTCTCCCCAGGAGCCCCCCATTAATTCATCTGGGAGGTCCTTTTCAAGGTCGAACATGTCAAGGTTTGAAAACCCATCTACAGAAATATAACAGAATAAGATCAAAATTATATTATTTGTTCTGATCTAACTTTAGATAAGTAGTTAATATGATCAAGTATTATTAATATAAACTAGTCACTATTAAAATCTTATTTATACCATGTTTCTGACAAATAAATTCTATTTCATTTCAAGTAAGAAAGCCTCATAAAACTTTTCAAAAATTTACATTGTTTTTCATTGAGACCTAACATTCTGTTATCCCAAATATTTATATATGTTTGGTCAGATTTGTACTCTAATTGATGGCTTTAAAATTACATACAGTTCACAGCAAATATACATAGATTCAATTAACCAATAACTTCCTAAATTGTAAAATACTTACATATATTCATTTTATATTAATTGTTTGAGACACAAGAAAGCCTTTTAACGTAATGGAACAGAATAAGCTTAAAAGACCTTCCACTTCATTCTTTTCAAAATAAATATTGGTAGGTAAAATTATCATAGAATAATCATTATTACGAAATCAAGTATGTAAACATAAATGGATAAAAATTAGATATGAATTTACTTTTTCTTTAAGAATAGTAATTGAGCAATCAGATGGCCCATCTGATGATAATGTATAGATGCCAAAATATAGTTTAGATTCTCAAGATTGTTTAGTCAAGTTATAAAATATAAAGGTCCAGTTAATTTTTTTTAATTTCTGTTTTGTATTCAAAATTATTTTTAGAAACCTAACTAAATATTTCATGCAACTAGAACTTAATTTTGAGTATTTATTTCTTTTTAAATTTCACACAAATAAGTTAATTATAATAAATAACAAGGGATGTAGGTATGTATTTATGAGACTCTTCAATGTAGACTTCTGAAACCTTGCCATTGACATAGATTAGTCTCAAAACCTTACCAAGCATGAGAACTAAGAGGTTAGGTATTATCATTGAGATCTGTCAAACTATATACACAGCATCATGTGGAAACTATCAAAACAAAGAGATTAATAAAATCGGTGGTAATAAAATGAAATCTAAAATATTAAGTAAATTCAACTATGTAGGTCACTAAGACAAGATATACATAAAAAAACTGTAATTATTATTGATAGACATACCAAATTATTAAAAAGAGTTAAGTTACTTCGAAGAGTATTGACATGAAACTCGCAGAATTGTAGAAAATTCCAATTTTTAGAGCATCAAATTTTTTAATCAGCATACATTTACATATAGTAAAATATTTATAATAATATTTCTTGGGTAGGTATACCTAATTAAAATAGGCTAAAATGGTCCTTCAAACCAACATGGTCCTTTAGACCAGCCCTACCACTCAGAAATCTGTTTTGTGGCACTGCAAAGAAATCGTGAATAAAAGTTCAAATTAGAATTAAATAGCTGCTTTTAGTTTCTATATGAGCTCAGTAACAATTTACACGACGCAAAACTTCCAAGGCGCTAACAAGAACAGAGGCAAAATGTCAAAAATCCAAGAAAGATAAATTATGACAGAACAGTTCGAAAACTTGTAAAATAAGTAAAAATACTCACCCGCGGAGTCCGATGGACCCTGGAAAGGGTCCCGGAGCATTTTGGGCCGCTTGTTAGGCGGCTCTTCGGCCATGGTTCTGTTTACTAATCGAAAGCCGTCGTGAATATTTTCGGCCCGCCGATTCAAATAGCACTTTTATGTCTTTTATCTTTACGAAATAACATTTTAGAGTGATTTGTCATTCATCAAAATGTAATTCACCCACATCGCGGTCGTTCGATGTCCTTTACACCAGCGAAGGCACATAATAAAATTCTCACTCAAGTATTCGCCATTACAAAGCTCCGAATCGAAGAGCTACACAGACCCTCTCACCATCTTCCGTCGGAACTAGCACAATAAATGAAAACAATATCACCAGATTTTAGCTATTTTATGGAAATATTAATGCAATCGAACGACACGATTTCACTTAGAACAATAAAATACACGGAATGATAGAGTTTTTGATAAATTGATGTAAGAAAAAACAGAAAATTTACACGACAATTTCCGAAATCCTTCTCAGTCTCTCCAGCGCAAAATGGCGGCTGTTGATGTGAAGTTTTTCTACGCTTGTCAGAAAATGTCGGCCTGTGGAGAATACGCTCTCTGATTGGTTAACTTGTACCACGTGACTACCGGAAATTACGTTTGACGTAGGCTCGGTCCAACTAAATTGACGTCATCACGAACGAAGCCGAAGGTTGAGTTTTCATGTTTTTTATTTTGTTTTATATAATAAAAACTTCAATTCATGAAAACTGGGTTTGATTGCAAACCATTGATTGATTTATTAATAATATTTAAAATTCGGAACACACTTACATGATTTTTAGATGACTATTTTTATAATGAAGTTAAAAGCATTTGAATTTCCCTCCAAAATAGGAGTGGCCAACATCAAGACGACGTGTCTTCTAATAACCATAGAGAATTCTATTTCTCTGCGAGTTCCAAACCACAAGCTTAAAAGGTCTAACCGCACTAACGCGCAGTGGTGTAGACTTACGTGGTTATTCGCTACCACTTTATGATATAATAAATAAATGCATCGCGGAAACTTTCACGAACTACAAAAATGTATGGAAGAAAACGAAACGAAATAAAGTTTTCTTTAGCGATCAAATCTTGTATTAGACCAGACCTGGACATGTTAATACAAAACGCATTTTTATGCTATAATAGCAATTGGTTAAAATTATATAGCTCTAAGCAACCACTTATATAACTAATATAAAAATTATCATAACGGATAGCCAACGCAACTGGTTGAGATATTTTGAGGCACCCAGTAATAAAACTTATCATAATAATATGTTTCTACTTCATTCTGATCCCGGGATCAGATGCTATAGACCCTATGCGACAGGTGTTTGAGTAGTAGGTTAGGATTACCGAATCGTACCTACTACCTAACTTTTGCTACCACTCTGGCCAGTAAATACCGTATGTCTGAAGCCTTTCATCTACACTGTTGCCTAATGCGGCAGCGAGGATGCTTTATATTACAGTGTGTGCTGCTAAATGGTTAGTGCGGTTTGAGCTTTATTTTTCACATTCTGCTCAGAACCAAACCAAACTTTCTCAGTGCCATATATATATTTTCTGTGCATATTCTGTGGCACCAGAATCACCAGATTAGGGTTTATATGTACCTACTTTATTTCCGCTACAATTTCGCGGGAAGATATAAACATGTTATTGAAAAACCGCACCGACAGACTTCTTTCCATCAACACCATTATTTTCATCACACCTACCTACTCTGTGAATGATTGCTCACCCCACCCCACACCCTACGATTCTCTACCGCGTCTGAGATTCTCGGAACCTACAAGTAGGACTACCCGTGATGGTATATCCTCTGTGGTACAAAACAGCTAGTCAGTACAAAAATTATACCTGCCTATTTTATCATAAGCGGTTATTACATTACACAATCTCAAGCACGCTAACTAGCACGCTAACTAGCACGTGCTTAGAATCTACGTAGACTGGCTTGCTACTAGTAAGTCAGTCTACCTGTCTTTCCCTTATTACACTACGCTTGATGCTAGTTAGCGTGCTTGAGATTGTGTAATGTAATAACCGCTTTAGATGAAAATATATCTCATTGGGATCGAACCCACATCTCAGAATAGGTTGCAGTTTCCTTTATTATGTGGTAGTGCTGAAACAAGCAGATGGCAGACGGTTACATCTCCCTCTGATAGCAATTATTAGATAGTTACCTACCTACTTCATAAGACACGCTCACTGAGGCGCCTCCTGTCTCTGATGATGAGTATATGTGTCATATCGTCCTAGCAGAGGCAGCATTTTGCTGCATGAAATAAAAACACCGATCTTCTAAACTAATTTTACTTATAATAAATAAGTGCCTTAAAAATTACATTTCATGTAAAGGTTTTACTCCTAAAATTTCTAAGGCAGATTTAACTACAAGGCGGGCTGTATGAAAAACAAGCAGCCTTTGAGATGCTAAGTCAACATCAACATTTCTAACTTTCAACTCATTGAGCATCCTATTGACATGTTTTGCTAAATGGAATAAATACCCCAGCAGTATACATGCTTCATATTCTTCACATGATTTCTGTAAAATGTGCTCAAATTTCGCTAATTCTGCTACTACTATCCCAATAACTTCCTCCGGCAAGTAGCCAGGATCGCAATGCTCTGGTAGTGACACTCCACAAGTTTGTTCCAAACTCCATAATCTGCAGTGTAAATATTGAAGTTTGATTCCACTATCCCCTTCACTTTGCAAGGCTCTCTCCCAGTTAAAAACATAGTCCTTCTGTCTTCGTTGCTTAAGGTCATTTAGAAAAACTGCTGTAGTGCCCAGTACGTCACATGTTTCATCATTCATTGCTGAGCGTCTTGTATCTGCAATAATACAAATATATTTTTGAATCCTAGTCAACATAGTATGTATCAAGTGCTGCCCAAATATTGATTACTTTTTGATGCCAACTGTTTCTCATGCATTTTCTGTTTAGCTTCATCCAGTATATCATTTAGGAATACTACATTTCCAGATCTAGTGCTCATTCCTTTGATTCTTCCAAATTTTACATGCTCACAGCCATCTGCACATTTTTTATTTACTTTTTTAACCACATCAAAGACTGCAGAAAAGTGATCTGTTTGGCTATTATCAACAACATACAACATTTTATCAAATTCAAACTTCTGATACCTATCTAACAATGCAGCAATATCTCTAGATAGATATAATGTTGAATTATCACTTTTCAATACAGTAACATATCTATTATTTATGGCTGCTATCTTCTTTCCGGATACATCATTTCTAATTATGCCTTTATCCTCTAGAGTATCCATCAGATGTTTGATTGCTCCTCCATGATAGTCAGACTCCCAGTGATATTCATCAAAATGAATACCTAATCGCTTATAGACATTTTCCAACTCCTGAACAGTGGTTTCACGGACTGCTTTCCAATTTTCAAGATTAGATTGGCCTTGTTCTATCTCAGTAAAGTACTTTCTAGCTTCTTGTTGCACATTATTATCCTCTTTTGCCATTTTGTTGGCATAAACATAAACATCATATAGTGTTTTTATTGGATTGGTTTGCAATTTTGTCACATCTATGTTTTTAGCTTTTATGCCATACTGTAACAAACCAAATTGAGTTCCCCAGTCGCCCAAATAGTTTAGTCTTGTAACATTGTGATTAAAATATTGATTAGCATTAGCAATAAAATTCCCAATTATGGTAGACCTCAAATGGCCTACATGAAAAGGTTTTGCAATGTTTGGTGAACTGAAATCAATGACAATTTTATTTCTTTTTGATGGTATGTTGTGTTCGTTAGACCTTTTTTGAGCTAACACTGTTGTAAAAAAAGCTTTCTTGTCTACAATTAATTCCAGATCTGTGATCAGGTCCAAAGTTTCTTGGTTGGAGTTTTTTTCCAGGGTTAGGTTTTGGTTATTGAACTGCTTTCCTGAGGCAGTGATCACAAAGCGGCTCTCATTATGATTGTACAAAACCTGTAAATTATTTAGATGTCTTGCTTGAGCTTCTTTACCATTTTGCGCTAGTATCTGAAAATAAACATTATATTATTATTTTATACTACTATTATTTATTAATTTTTTCAAGGGTATTGGCTAGAACAATAAAGTATAGTATGTATCGTCTTCTAATGACTGACTGACCTTAGTAAGACCGTACTTCATAGTAAATTATTTTTTGGGCTGTTTACAAGATAACTGTAAATACTGTGAATCAGTAATGAACTGAATAGGTGACAGTAGGTTTCTTTTTGGCCGAACAAAAACAGATGAAATGGGAAGGCCAGGCGACTTTCATACACATCGCACAGTTATAACTTATAACAAAGGTTTTAGAATTGCTATCAAATGGAGAGCTAACTGCTAACTCTGCTAAGTACTTATTAGGTAGAAGAAATTCTTATTTTATAATTTGTTTTTCAAGTCAACTTCAACTTGGTTGTTTTTCATGTCTTCATCTTCTTCTCTTTGTTTTTTTTTTAATTTTTCAAATGTTTGTTCCCACCGAGAACAAACATTTGTGCGTGCAAAACATAGATGTTTGTTCTATGTCTGGGTGTTATAAGTATGTATTTAAAAAAAAAAGTATATAAGTATTCTATCAGTCATCTGGTTCCCATATTACAAGCATTGCTTAGTTTGGGACTAGAGGGTGTTGTGTGAAATGTCCCTGAATATTTATTTATTTATTATTATTTATTCTCTTATATGGCCTCTGTCCGCCATTTCGACAGATAAAATTTTGCTAGCGTCAAGTGAGTTGGTATTTGAAATATGTTTAGTCGAGTCATTCATACATATGTCAAGTCGTTTGTTTTGAAGACAAAATGGTCAGTTTTTGACTTGGACAAAGAATAATGTACTTTGTGTGGTGTACATAAATACTTCTTAGTATTTAGTTCTCTATTACCTGTTGGTTATCAGATGATACTACTGTCATTCATACACAAAATTTAAATTAGATAAAGCCATATTTCTGGTTGTTACTTCGTTTTATTTATAACACTTTGTTTGCTAAATAATTTTTCTGATGCTTGCATCAAAAATAATCAAAATTGACACTTTCGTTACAATCTATGACCAGTTGTCCTGTGAGAACCTAGATCTCTGATCTCGTGAGCCTTTATAACCATGCAATAACCGCCACTTTTCTCTTTCCCTACTATTAGGCTGTAAACTTGAGTAAAATAGGAGTATAAGTTTTAGCGATTACTCGTGTTCCCTTGTTCCTAATTTCCTCGACTTGACTAAACTTTAAACTAATTCAAAAAATTCACTTGACACTGGCAAAATGGTCTTAACAGACAGCAGCCATTAAAAAAAAAATTAACAAGCACGGGTGGAAGGTGAAAGCTACCTAGTATCATTGAGCTATATCTATGGAGTAGCCCCATTCTTCTATACAAACAATACGTTATACATATATCTATTAAATCGACACATAAACGTCAAATATATATTTGTTTCTTTTTAACTAAACAAATACTGAATGTGTTGAAAGAGATAGACAATATTTTGTCCTTTCGAATTTTTGAAAAAAAATTATGTGACGTCATGATTTTATGTTCGCATACCCAGCGCCGCCATGTTTGGTTACGAGTTTTGTGGTAGATCTTAGACCTGTGTCGATCGATCCTTTCTTGCGACCCGGGTCGATTATGACCCAATGGTGAAGTGATCAAATCGAAATAATTCGATCCTTTTCCGGGTTGCGGGTCGCTGAGCCGACTCCTTCGTCCACCGCCCGCCGCCGCCGCGCCGCGCCGAATAGCTAATGGTTTTCGCACAGTACCTACTCGCATTTTGCCTTGTCCTTATTGATTATAGAAAAATGCTTCCATATTGGACTTTTTTTTCTCGCAAGATCTGACATTTTATAAAAGTGCAAGATATTATAATATTTTATGATTAAAAAAAACCACCACCACAATGTTCATATTCAGTAAACAAGTAAGCAGTTTATTGTAGGTTAGGCAAGTCGTAATAACTATGTTAGATTTTACCACCACCAAATCACTAAAATCAATCAAATTGCAAGAAAAACACGTAAAAAATAGTACTTAGTAAAAATAGTTCGACAATCACACTGTTTGTTTTGGTACCGAATTCTGCGGTATGCATGCGATGTGCAGAATGTTAGAAGGTCACCAAGCAACTGATTGATTGATTGATATCGATCGCGAGTGCGACGTACTGTGCTTGCTTGCATGCGAACGAAAGAGACCACATCAAATTTGTTAGTTGCGTTGCGTGATTGTGTATGCGTTTACAATATTATATGAATCTGAAATAGCTACTTTAAGGACAATAAATAAAGTCCAATTTAGCTTGGCGAGCAATTATCTCTTTCTATCCTGCACATAAGATTGGCGTAGGTACGTACGGCGCTGGTCGGTCAAAAATGATCGAATCTTTTATACCACATTTACATTCGCGTACGAGTCGCGAGGCGAGGGACGAGGCGAGGGGCGAGGTGCGAGTGTGAACAGACGCTCGTAGCTCGCCTCGTCCCTCGCCTCGTCACTCGCGGCGCTCGCGTCCGGAGCGGTTTTTGGGGCACGAGTCAAAGGACCTCGCGTCGCACGCGAGTGGATGCACTCTGCACACTGAACTCGGCACGCGAGTGTAAACAGGCAACTCATTTACCATCGATCAACACGAGCCTCGCACGAGGGACGAGGCGAGCCACGAGGCGAGGGACGAAGCGCGAGTGTAAATCCGGTATAAAACATCTTTCATTCAATCACTCCCGCATGGGTGGTGATCGAATCAAAGTGATTTGATCAATCGCGATCGACACAGGACTAGTAGATCTGCTGTCAATTACTGTTTTATTCCGGATGTTTTTGAAGATTTTGTGGAAAGTATGCGAAGAAACTAAATTTCAGTCTGTTATAAACTTTAAGTAAGAATAACAATCATGCTCAAGTGTTGTGTGAAACAGTGCGGTGCAAGGAAAACCAACAATCAGCCAACATTATCTTTTCATAGGTTAGTAACCATTTTTCTGTTTTTGTAAAATGATTGTTGTATTTCGAGCTCAATGTTTGGAACAATTGGTGTTAAATAAAGAATATGAAGGCTTTTGCTAGTCGTTTGTGACTCTCAAGACGTTATTTTCTTCGTCATACTTGGAGTTGTTTGTTTACTAATGTAATGTTACTTAATGTAATGTTACTTTTAAGGCTGAATAAATAAATAAATACTAAATACTAAATACTAAATACTTTGCACTCCCTTTCCAATAATTCTCTGCATTGTATGTAGCGTAGTTATGGTTGTATTGGGTGTTTAACCTGACCGGTGGTCGTGTGTACCTACTTTGATTTGTAAATACTTTGTCCTACTTTTTACCTAGTCATAAATAGAATAACGAATTGGAACGCTCGCTCTGTCTCTGTAATGTTATTTTATTATAATAATAAAGAATTTGAATTTGAATTTGAATTTGACTAGTTGAATAGTGATGTGACATACCTACTTTCAAGAACCAAATCGATTGTGTGGTTATGTACTGTAAAATTTTATTTTTAACTTACCTTCTTCCTATGTGTAATGCTGCAACTTTTGTATTACAGGTTTCCTGCTAATGAAATTTTAAAAAGAAAATGGTTGGAAATAATCGGAACGTAAAATATTAACCCCCAACCTAATGCCGCATTGTTGGCCCAACGTCGATCGTCCACAATCTACATTAGAGTTGAGTTTGGACTCACAATCTACTGCCAACATGATGGCAAGCTTTTTGAGCTTTGTTTTTAATTAATACAAGATTATAAAGATAAAGCCTCCTGAAGTTTTTTATTATTATTTTTAACTGAGAAAAGTTATAGTTTATATATATCTCCACTTACAACGTCCAGCACACTGGTGTGCGCTGATTGGTATGGAAACACTGAGCGGATTTTTTGAGAAGCTTGGTCTCGTCAAGCTTCCGCTCAGTGTTTCCATACCAATCAGCGCATACCAGTGTGCTGGACGTCAGACGTATTGCACACTGTAATCTCGTACTCGCCCCTCAGGTGAGCCGCTTCCCTGTGTCGATAGAACCACCCAGTTTTTATTTCTTATCTTTAGAGGTGAATAATATATCTTCAACTTCTTGATTTATGGCTTTTGCGACTTGTTGCCACAATTCTGCCAGTGTCGAGTTCCTTCCTAGTATTCATTTTCAACAATAATTTTCCTACATTCATTACATAATCCTAGTATATTAAAATTACAGGTAAAAAAAACATTGAAAACCGAAAATACGCCCTTAAAAGAAAACACCTTAAGGTTACGCTAGGTCGTAAAATGAGTTCAATTACATAAAAGTTCTAGTAGTAGTTTTTTATTAGACGCTTTTAATCTAACCAATTTTAAATCACATCCGTGCTTTTAAAATGCCATTTGCTTACGTCAAGGGGATAATCGATATCATTTTCGATAATTTATAGCAATCGATTAAATCGGTATCGGCACATCACTTAAGCGGCAGCCATATTGTGTTTCAAAAATTACCACGCTTTTTTCGTAGGTAGAGCATATCCATTGGTTTTATGAATCAGAGCCTAGTATCATATAATATGTCACTGTCAAAAGTAAAGTGGCAAAATCAGAACTGTCAATGTCATATTAAATCACTGATTTGTCACTTTTGGGTTGCCTAGCAACAGTTGGCAAAAGATATTTTACTGTTTTCTTTCATTTCAAAAACCGAAAATTCAAGAGAATGTGAATTGAATACGAAAATTACGAAATCCAATAAAAAGAATAAGTCATGCCTTCTACTTTTTCTTCAAGAAAACGGAGTATCTACCTAGTGATTTCTTAGTACCGGAATGTGAAGAAATAAAATCATAAACATGACAACTCCGAAGGTACAATACATAGCTCCCTTACGCTCATTAATTAACTCAAGCACTGACTGAGATTAAAAATTAAAAATTATTAAGATAAAATTCGTACATACCATGCCGGCAGCAAATCCTAGACCAATGTAATAGTAAAAAGTTCCTGTTGAGACTACCTAGACTAAGTAATACACTGACAATTTTCCTTTTTGAACGACAGAGTTACCTGCTAGCCTCAGATTATAGAAAAGTACAGAAAAGTGCACCATAGTAGAGTACTTTGTGTCATTCAGTCTCTGGCCATTGACACCTCCAATGCCAAACATATTTTTACACAATTATGCCGGCGTGTGTGGTCCCCACTTGCAAAAATTGGCCTGGGTCTAAAAACAAAGTAGATGGGATAACATATATCACATTTAAGTCTCTATTTGATAAGGAATCGTTTTGGAATCATCAATTTAAAGAAAAATTACCATCAATTCAATAATGTTGCAAACAACACCAACATTTTTTTCCCAACAAAATTAATATTAATCTTTATGTGACTACACATCATTAGGCATACTTAGGTATTTCAATAGGTATTTTTAATCATAGAGTGTTTGTTATTTTGAAAAAATATTTGTGAAATTTTAGGTTTCTTGTTGACATACTCAGACGAGCACAATGGACAAAAATCTTTCAAAAAACACTTCCTGAGTCTTTCTTTAATTGTAATAAATTTATAAATATCTATTTCATTACCTCCTACTTAGGTAAGCAGCATTTTATAAAAAAAATTACCCCAAAAATTGGGAAATAGTTTTATAGGTGCAACATTGGGTTGCATGAACATGATGCACGGGAAGATTTTTATAGCATTTTGGTGACAAAACCCTTCATACAAATTATGTCAAATGCGGCTTCTTGTGTTTTCTATATTCTAAGCTGCTAGCACATTAGATTTTCTGTGCTAATAGCAGTACTGTTACGTTTCAGTTGTTGTACACAATAGAGCAGCCTCATGGCCTGGGTGAGCTATACTTTCTGTGGCAGAAGGGGGAATCACATTCTCTACTTGCAACCACTGGAACGGATGCTACTGTTGCTATTCATGATAGAACAGGACAATTGATGGAGAGAATGAAGTTGCAAGGGTAATTTTATTGTATGCTGGAGTTTATTTAGCTGAAATGGCAAAAATGTATGATTATTGCAATTCACATATTCACATTAAAAACTCATATTCATACTCATAGTCAAAACATAAATTTTTCAAGTTAGATTCTGGAGTAAAGGTATGAAAACATAGCAACCAAAATTTATGTCTATGAGTTTCTAATCAGATTTGAGTTTTTATCAGCCTGATAAAAACTACTACTACTGTGCCTGAGTATTGAAACTGCAATATTCTAAATAGTTTTTTTTTAAAATTGAATATTCAAGCACTAGGAATTCAGGTCACAATTCAGACTTGAACATAATTTTAGAAAGGACTCTGTGTCCAACCTTTATCCAGTTACCTATTAAAAGTGTGAGAAATGAGAGAAAATACATTGATTTCATACTAGTTTTGATACCCTCAGACTATGTGCAGCGATGGAATGGGATCAAGATGGAGACTATCTTGCGATGATCACTCCAAACAGTAATGCAGTACTGCTGTGGGAATGCCATGCTAACAAACGAGTTAACATTGAAACTGGATTGAGAGAGCCTCCATCATGCTTGGCATGGGCATATGGAGAGCCCTTGCTGGCTGTTGGTACACAAAAAGGCAATTTGGCGCTGTATAACCATCACACAACTAAGTATTAACTTTAAATTCAGCTTTTAAAATGAATAATTACAAATATTACTAAAAGAAATATTACCTACGTTTGATGTTGGAGTAATATTTTTTTCACAAAGTGGCATAATTGCTGAAAATCTATGTAGTAATGGGTTTTTTCATGCTAATTTCACAAATTACCTAAGTACAAGATTTGATTTTAAAGTACATGATCTGAGGATATGTATAGTTAATAATGTCATAGGGTACAGTTGTAGAGCCCTATTAATATTCGTCTTTGGGGAGACCTTTGACAAATAGTGGGACAAAATGGATTAAAATTTTTTATTCTTATTTTTTTCAGAAGAATACCGATAATAGGCAAACACACTAAGAAAATAACCTGTGCGGCGTGGAACAAGGACAGCATTCTAGTCCTAGCATCTGAGGATAAGAGTATTTCCATAAACAATTCTGATGGAGACACATTGAGGGTCATATCTCTGAGAGATGTGCCTTGTGATCTGCAGTTCTCTGAGATGAAGACTGATGAAAGGGTTTCAGGAGAAAATACGGTAAGAAAACTTCGAACTCAAAAAAAATTTAAATGTATAGCCATTGAACTACAATATGTACCTACAGCTCTACATGGAAATATTTCTATATAAAATTAATATACAGCGTGTAGCTACAATGGCGACATTAAATTAACCAGCGTATTCGGTTTCGCGTTTTCAGAATATAGACATATTTTTAATTTCATTAAACATAAGATTTATCGAAATAAATCAATTTTCTTAAATAACGCCTCGGAGCAACCTGTATGTAAGAGCAGAGGTCATCTGTCGGGTTCACGGGTCATAACCGCGTATGAAGAGCAAGAAAGTATTGTTGTATAAGACACCCGAAATTGCGACGTTGTGCATGAAAGGGATAGCTAACTATTGAAGAGCGCCGCCCGCTCGACCGACTCGTCCTGCCTAGCCAGTGATACGCGGGCCGGTGTCCTTGACACACTTTATTTTAATAATTTTGCTAATTATCTACCTATTCTAAATGTTTCGCGAAAAAGACGCTTGGTTTTGTTAGTTTAGCTTTTCTATTCTAAGTACCCAATCAGGTCTACGTAGGTGCAGCGATAAAGACGCTTTGATTTATTATTTGTTTATCTGTCTACCTTTGCGACTACGGAGCGGCTAAATGAAATGTTTGGTGCTCAGTGGATACTGGATAGGACGACACGACACGGAGCTCTTAGGTGGCCCAATGTCACCTGACCTCACGCCCCTCGATTTTTTTATGGGGCTTTGTGAAAGACGACGTTTATGCAAAAATAAAATGTATTATCAAAAGTGAGGGCGAATATTCAGCGTCGGTTACATCTTTGTGTCCGACGACGTGGTGGCGGGGCGGCGGCGCGGCGGCTACATTGAGAACTTGAAGATTTAATGAGTGTAAGGCGCTAGGTGCATAATTAGAGATGGGCGCTGGGTATTTACCCAAAAGGTATTTACCGGGTTAATACCCGATTCGGGTTTTTACCGGGTAAATACCCAAAATCGGGTATTTTCGCGGGTAAAAACGATTTTCAAAGAAAGTATTACTGTTCTAGAGTGCTTACCTAATTTTATTGGGTTATATAAATAAAAGCAACCAGAAAAAAATAAATTTACTAATGTTTTATGTATTAAACATAAGAAAAACAATGAAACTCCGTATCCGTGCAGCGTCTAACAAAATTTACGCAAAATAAAAACATTTTTTTACCACCAAGTGATACCCTACCTACTAGTGTCTGTCTACCGTATTCAGTAAGGTATCTCTTGGTGGTATTAGGCGTATATTTTGTTAGATCTGCACATTAAACACTTCCAATACATCCTCACTACATCGACCCGCTCTGAAATCCATACATACCTAAAAGTTCACAGTACGCTGTGAACCGGTGATTCCTACGAAGGTTTTATTGTCACCGTATTGGATCCAACCATATTTTGGTAGATTTTGGTAGAAAATACTCAAGAACATGCAGGAAAAATATAATGGTCATTGTAGATTGTCTCTTTCATTTTGTTATGGAACGAGAAGTCCAAGATGAGTAGTTTCCAAGATAAGGTCGTTTGACTTTCAGTTTGAGAACTTAGCCGTTCTAATAATTCTCTGGAAAAATGCGATACTATACCCGTGCTTCTTAGATCTTAGTACAAATCTGACAAGTAGATGTCGCTACGAGTAGTAAACAGAGCCTGGGACGCGCTTTTGAGTGGTACATTTCAGAACCTGCTAAGTAAAATCCTGATTGAAAGCCTGTCGTTTGCACGGTTCCGCGTGGTGAACGCGCCTAGCTGAATTTATTCATTAGAAGCGTTACAAATCCTGTAAACCCCTACCAACTTTTACCAAAGCCTACGTTGTACTATGTAAAAAAAAATTAGGGTAAAAACAATTGGGGTCAAAAAAATTTGGTGTCAAAAAAATTGGGCTAAAAAAAATTGGGTTAAAAATAAATTTGGAGTAAAAAAATTTGGGGTCAAAAAAAAATTTAGGGTCAAAAAAAATTTGGGTTCAAAAAAAACTAGGGGTAAAAAAAAATAGAAGTCAAAAAAAAATTTGGGGTCCAAAAATGTTTTGGGTCATTTTTGCTGAAGCACCTTGTACCTATACCTACCATGAGTGAGTGAGATAGGAGATCAAACCACTAGTTGAATTTTGTTAATAGTACTGATGCACCTTGTACATGTTAACCCTACCTATAGAAAGATCTATTCGATTTAAGCAATATTTACTAAAGCACCTTGTACCTACCTACATTGGGAGATAAGATAGGAGCATTTATAGGATTTCGGCAACAATACTGATGCACCTTGTACCGGTCCACCCTACCTTTAGAAAGGTCTATTCGATTTGAGCGATATTTACTGAAGCACCTTGTACTCGTACCTACCTACAGTGGGAGATGAGATACGAGCATTTTAGGATTTTGGCATTAGTACTGATGCACCTTGTACATGTCAACCCTACCTATAGAAAGATCTATTAGATTTTAGCAATATTTACTGAAGCGCCTTGTACTTACCTGTTTTTGTTTCAAGAGCCAACCCTCTAAGTCTTACCGTTTAAAAGTTACGAGCTAACACTCATTGAAGGGGGTGATTAGGAGGGGGGGAGGGGGGGGTTCGAATTTTTCCCATGGTCACCGTCCCTCTCGAAGTTGATCCACAGAAAAAAAATCGTGTCAAGAACTAACCCGCTAAGTCTTACCGTTTAGAAGTTACAAGCTAATACTCAAAGAAAGGGGGGGGATAGGGGGGGCTTTGTATTTTTCCCATGGTCACCGTCTCTCTCGAAGTTGATCCACAGAAAAAAAATCGTGTCAAGAACCAACCCTCTAAGTCTTACCGTTTAGAAGTTACAAGCTAAAACTTAAAGAAAGGGGGGGATAGGGGTGTTTTGTATTTTTCCCATGGTCACCGTCCCTCTCGAAGTTGATCCACCGAAAAAAAATCGTGTCAAGAACCAACCCTCTAAGTCTTACCGTTTAGAAGTTACAAGCTAAAACTTAAAGAAAGGGGGGGGATAGGGGTGTTTTGTATTTTTCCCATGGTCACCGTCCCTCTCGAAGTTGATCCACCGAAAAAAAATCGTGTCAAGGACTAACCCTCTAAGTCTTACCGTTTAGATTTTACAAGCTAAAACTCAAAGAAAGGGGGAGGATAAGGGGGTTTTGTATTTTTCCCATGGTCACCGTCCCTCTCGAAGTTGATCCACAGAAAAAAATCGTGTCAAGAACTAACCCTCTAAGTCTTACCGTTTAGAAGTTACAAGCTAATACTCAAAGAAAGAGGGGGGATAAGGGGGGTTTTGTATTTTTCCCATGGTCACCGTCCCTCTCGAAGTTGATCCACAGAAAAAAAATCGTGTCAAGAACCAACCCTCTAAGTCTTACCGTTTAGAAGTTACAAGCTAAAACTCAAAGAAAGGGGGGGATAGGGGGGGGGTTCGTATTTTTCCCATGGTCACCCCCACCCCCGAGATAGATCCACCGAAAAAAATTGTTTCAAAAACCAACCCTCCTAAGTCTTACCGTTTCAAAGTTACGAGCTAAAAGTCAAAGAAGGGAGGGGTTAGGGGGGGTTTCGTATTTTTCCCATGTTTACCCCACCCCAGAAATAGATCCACCGAAAAAATTTTTGGCAATATACCAGCGCAAGTGGGAGAACAAATACTTGACTACCAGCTTCATCATTAGATGATGATGATGATGATGATGACAGTTCATTGGGAATGTTCTAGTCACTATAAACACCACATAAAAGTCACAGGAAATCAAAATAAGCAATTTCGTGCACGTGGTTGGTGTTGATTCTTTATTAGAGGAGAAAAAAAAAAAAAAAAAAAACTGGTGGGTTTTTGCTTTTCTCCAATTAAATGCGGTTTGAATGTACAAACTGGGTTTTTTGATAAATTTAGAAAAATGTTATAATTTAGGTGTCAAAGGGTCATCGTTGCTAGCAGTAAAATGGTAGGCGCTACGCCGCAACTTGGCATATTGCATCGTTGCTAGCAGTAAAATGGTAGGCGCTACGCCGCAACTTGGCATATTGCATCGTTGCTAGCAGTAAAATGGTAGGCGCTACGTCGCATCTTGGCATATTTTTAAGTTATTTCTATTTATAACCCAAACTACTGAACCGATTTTGATGAAAATTAAATGGGACCAATCTGGAAGTATATCCTTTCAGATAAAAAAAGAGTTTTTGAAATCGGTTCATAAATGACGGAGTTCTGAGGGAACAAACATTAAAAAAAAAAAACATACAACCGAATTGAGAACCTCCTCCTTTTTTGAAGTCGGTTAAAAATAACTTTACATCAACAACATCTCAAATATTCAATTCCACCAAGGTGCGACCGGTGCAACAAATAAAACAAAAGAAAGAAAAAACAAATGTCCTCCCACCAAAATTCAAATAATTACGACGGCACGAGCAGCACGGCAATAAAAAAAATTTAACTAGGTACTAAACCGAGTTTAATGAAAATTAAATGGGACCAATCTGGAAGTACCTATATCCTTTTAGATAAAAAAATAATTTATGAAATCGGTTCCTAAATGACGGAGTTCTGAGGTAACAAACATTTAAAAAAAAATTCAACAGAATTGAGAACCTCCTCCGTTTTTGAAGTCGGTTAAAAAACATTCATGTGAACCTGCCTGACTCCTCAAACTCCAAAAGTCAGACTCCTATAGAAAAAACGTATTAGATTTTTATTTTTCACTTTTTTACTAGAAAATAACTGTATTTTCAAATTAATATAATTGAAATATGTGTAAATAGCCAATACTATTTACATTTTAAACAATTGAAGGTCAACAATGACAAATATCTCTTGAAAATTGAAAAAACCCTTGAAAATACCCGTTTCAAGGTTTTTACCGGGTATTAACCCAAAACACCGGGTATTTTGAAAAAACCCGGTATTTTGCCCATCTCTGATAAGGTCACAATGAAATTAATAGTAAAGTGAACAAGGTGAAGTGAAATTATTTGATTTCTTTGAATTCCTTGGTGTCGCTTGATTTCCCCGTCCCGCGCTCCGCCGCCGCCACCGAGCCGCCCGGGCAGGCAGGCGCGGGCGCGGGCGCGGCGCGGTTTGCGACGTTGCCGTTCAATGCAGAACACGTAGGTAAAGACACTCATAGGATGATTAATTTTTGTTGCGTATTTTACTATTAAGTTTGTTTGAAAAAATCGAAATTTCTATTTTGGACTTTAATTATTTTTTTATTTTTTTTATAAATACTTACAAGTAGCTCTACCCGTGTGTTCATTTAATGTCGCCATTGTAGCTACACGCTGTATTTTTAATTTATATATATAATTTTTTAAGTAGGTAATTAAAAGCTTTATGTGACTATAATAGCTTAATTAAGTATATCATTTTCAGATAAGCATAGTCGTCGGCAAAAGAACTCTATACTTATGCAACCTTCTCAATCCTGAAAATCCCATAGAGCTCGCGTTCCAACAACGCTACGGCTCAATAGTTTCCTACAAGTGGTATGGTGACGGCTACATACTGATTGGATTCAGTGCAGGGTTTATTTTAGCCATATCTACACATATAAAGGAGGTTGGGGAAGAATTGTTCCAAGTCAAAAATCATAAGGATAATCTCACCGATGTTGCCGTCACAAATGGGTTGGCGGCGTCTTGTGGAGATGGCCAGTAAGTTATTTTAATATATCTACCACGGATCTTTATCCCTCTTAAGTTAGGTGCAACAAAAAATTGCGCATGTACCTACTGTTGTGCGGAAAAATTCGTCTGCGCAGATAATTCAGAGGGACAAAGATCTGTTGTGACTAATATACATATTTATTTCAGAAAAAGATACACAGCTCCGGTAATAACAGTGTGATAGTAGAGTAAGAAAGAAATAGAAAAGAAATTTAATAACCCAGACTTACAGTAGCTAGGTATACAAACATATAGTACGTAGGCGCCTAAGACAAACAGGTAGTGGTATCATAAACCTTACCCAGGTGGGTACATAAACATAAACAACCTGCCTACGATCAGTCACGCAGCCTATCTAAACTCAAAAACTACTTATAGAAAGCTATGTGCATTTTCAGCGGGTACCTACATAATATAGGCTATTGATATTGTTATTTGTACATCAATTCGTAAAACAAAAGTTCACGTAGTTTTTTGTTTTTTTTTCAGATTGAAGTTATTCTCTGTATGGAATAACGGCGAGGTATCGGGCTCAGTGATGCCGACCGGTGGTTCCGAAAGGTGCGCTTGGAGTTCTGATGGCAGATTGCTCGCTACGTCCGGTCGAGCGTATCTCAATGTGTACGTAACTGCCCTGCCGCCGTTGTACGCTGCGTACGGAACTAGGGCTATAACACTGACGAGCCTTACTGAAGCGACAGTGTATCAGTGTATAGGCGTTGCGGACGACCCTGAACCTGTTAACAAATGTGAGTAAGATAATTTTAAATGATTATGTTGAAGTGTTAAAAAAATAAGCCATATTTTTCATAAATCATAAATTTATTTACATACCGAAATCAAAGTCTGTTTGAATAGATCAATTATGAGACTAACTTATCACTAAAGTATTATCTATTAAATATAGGTAATTTAAGTTAGATTTTCTTTTTCTTCATGCTCTGTTATTAACCTTGGTTGCCCATCTTTCGTTTTAGTTGGATCAATATTTGCACATTCTACCTCATAAAGTGGCCCTTGTAACATTATCTGTATATCTCTCAAGCTTTTACCCTTCGTTTCGGGAACTACACAATATGTAAACACTGCTCCAACTAGGCATGCGATTCCATAGAACCAAAATACTCCATAAAGCCCTGTAAGATCCTTTACTATCTGATAACTTTTAATGCTTACGAAAGCTACACTGCTGCCTAAGACATTCATACAAGTCATCGCGATCGACTTAATATTCAAAGGGAATATTTCGCCCGGAATTACGTTTAGTAAAGTATCAAAGCCAATAGTAGAAATAATGCTGAAGCAGACAATTCCGAAGAAAATGATATTGCCAAGTAAATTGGAGTAATTATTGAGGATGATAATTTCTTGGAAAAAGAAACAGGTCCCGACTACAGTTAATGATAAAAAAGCGCCCGTATAAGAACATATAAGAAGAGGACGGCGGCCGACTCTGTCCACTATTACTGATGAAATCATACCTGAAATTAACGAAATATTAATAAATCATTCACTTAAAACATCATACACCAATCAGACGTATATTTTAGGAGAATATTTCTTTGAAAAAGGATCATACAAAAAAAAACGCTAGGAACCAAGGAAACCAGGCCGTAGTTTCTTGCCCATTCTTCTAGGCTCTGGTCGCGTTGAGCTGGCCTAGAATCATCTAGTTATATGACGATTCTAAATGATCCTTGTGATTTATTGAATAAAATTACTTACAAACAACGAATTTTAATGTTGTATAAAATATCAACGCCGTGGACACAGATATTGAAGAGTCGGCTTCATGCATTATTACCCCTAAATATTGTTGTATTGTAACCGCACCGGAGAGCGCATGGATAGTTCTTAACCCTTTAAAAAATAAATAAGTTAAATTCAGGTCTTAATCTATGTAGCAATGTAAAGTGTAGTGAACGCACCGAAAGCAATAATAAGTGCTTTGCTATATCGTTTCCTTGTGAACAATTCTTTCATCGTTGTAGATCGCTGCATGTCTGTTTTCACGTGTATTTGCATTTCAGACAATTTTTGTTCAAGTATCTGTAATAATTTACAGTCTCTTATATGTGTACCTTATTTTAATATTATACTTTTCTTACACATTATATTTTTTACAGAATATTTAGTTCACCATTTTATCTTTGTATCTATTGAGCTTTTGTAACTGCTTTCTGGCACCATCGACTTTATTTTCCTTCAGTAAGTAATATGGCGACTCTGGAATGCACCAACAGGCGATAAAGCAGATGATAGGTAATATTAAGAACAAATAGGTAACTGTGTAGTAGGATGCGTATGTCCCTACCACAACAACCAATATAGTTCCTAAGTTAAACATAAACCTATTGCCAACTACCAGACTTCCTCTTATTTCTTTAGAAGCTATTTCTGCTATGTATATTATGGATACCTGAAAACAAAAACGAAATTAAGTCGAATAAGTACAGAATTTTTCATGAAATCGTTTATTTTAATAATCGTTCTTACTGTTCTAAAAAGACCACAACCAACGCCCCAGAAAAACCTTCCAATATATAGCATCCAAACTGTTTTTGTAAACATTATAAACATCTGTAAAATAAAATGTGACAATATTAAATAATGTAAGGTTAATTAAATGAAAATATTAAAAAAAAATCAGAACACATACCGTTCCAACACAAAAAGGTAAAGCGCTTGCCATTAAGGTGGTCCGCCTTCCGAAAATATCTGACTGGTACTGTGAAAGGATATTACCCAGTAGCATGCCTGGGGAAGGGGCTACTATCACCCATGATATCTCGTTCTGCAAAAAAACTACAGAAATGAGTAGATCTAAAAAATCTGGGATTGCTAAATGGTGTCCCGTACAAAACAGTATCTTGTTTTGTTTGTAAGTATACAAAAAAATTGTCTCAGTAAAGTGTCATTTTAAGCCCAGACCGAAATACGAAAGGGGTGTTCCGATTTCAACGCGGTTTTTGTAACAAAGATGGGATCTGATCTGGGATGGTTTTTTGCTATGTTTGGTTAAAAATTGTTGGAGCCGTTTCCAAGTTAAGGCTCTGAAAAGCAGTTTTGAGGAATCTCAGGCATAATTTTGCAGTTCGAAACATGTCGTTAATCTCAAAGTATTGAGATTTGATGAACCGAAGTACATACTCCAAGGTCTGATGATGACCAGCAATGATGAAGGTTATATTCATACACGAATACTTACGTCAGTTATGCTGAAATCGGTCTCATTGTTCTGAAATTTTGGTATGACCGGAGTAGCCCAAGAAAATGATGCGCTAGAAGTCATTGAAGACAAACCAACTGTGAAGTAAAATTTTATTTAAAATCCTGTTTTAAAACCCTCACCTTCCTTCTCATTCTTTTAAAATAAGTTAAATTATGCCGATTATGTGCTGAATATTTTTAAATAACATCTTATTTGAATGTAGTAAAATGAACAAATAAACACAGTCAACATAGATAAACACGACAAGTTGGTATAGTAGACCTGCGCAACGCTAGGGCGCATCGTGCTTTGTTGTTGTTTGAACATATTGAATAACATCATGCTTAGAAAAGTACCTACTACAAGCAGCTAGGACAAGGCAATGGGGGCCTTGTAAAGTACCCTTTCTACTAACCTGCTAGAGCTACCCAATACTGTGCTTTCCTGCTGCTTTCTTCCATAATTATCTCGCGTAGGAATTGCCTTCAACCACAACAAAATAAGTTTTTAATAATAACTTGTACACGTACTAGTTTGAAAGGTTAAACCTTATCTCTTATACATAAGTAGGTACATGCCTGAACTTATATATTTAACATGTTTGAACCTTTAGTTTCATTTTATTGAGGTTAACCTATTTAACTTCACAAACTCAAATCACATGTTTCGCATATAATTTGGACACTCTCTTAAAAAGTTACATCAATTAAACAAGCGCGTGTTGAATCACGCGCAGGGAGGATTCCGATATTAATATTTTAGTTTATACGACACTAGGGTAGTGTTAGGTCGCGTAAATATTTTACTAAACTATTATTGATATGATGATATCATTGCGATCACAATGTGCCAGGTACGCAATGAATCATTCCATTGCCGTCACAACTGCGTAATCAAGGCCACGTCTGAAAGCCTTGCCAGATGATCGAAAACACGACTTTCTCCAGAGGAGACCCTGTAGATTTCTGTCGATTTCTGACGTGAAGACAGTTGTTGCCCGATATGACTTTCAATGACCGTAAAGGGATCCGTGTTAGTAGGTAATACATGCCTCAGTAGTAATTTATAATTATTTCAACTCCAAATTATCGCGAAATTCCGTTAGGTACCACTGCAACCTTGTGTAAAATTCAATTTTTTTAAATCGGTTATTACTCGTAATCTAGTAAAAAATACTACACTGTAATAATACCTACTGACCGTAATTAAACCCGTTAACTGGGGGATATTCCCAATTAGCAGTTTAGTCAATAGTGGGACAGGTACTCTAACTTAACTCTAACAGATGCATTTGAAAATTGAAACGTTAAACGTGCTCTAACATTTGAAAATTGAAACGCTTTAGTTATCAAAGTTATTTTTATCAAACGGGTCTATGTTTGTTAGGTAAAAAAATTAACACCACTTTTCACATATTACATTTTATAGGTAATATTACAGTAGTGTCTGCATTCTACGTTTTCGATATGTATTTCCCAAAAGTCACGATCGTGGTACTAATAAACTGCGACTACAACGGTTCTGACTAAAGAACGAACGATCTCGTTTGTAGTTCGTTCGTTCGAACGAACGAACGAACGAACTACAAACGAGATGGCGAAACTTCGCAAACGGATAAGGATTTCTTTTAGGCCACGGTATCCCAAAATAGTATAAACTGAGTAAACGCGTTATTTAGATTTGATAAGCGTCTTGATTGTAATTTAAGTCAAGGAACTGACATCCATTTTTATTCTGTACTCTTGATAAGCTATCATAAGTACTATATGTATAACTAATTAACTAGGTCTTTCTTACTGCTAAAAGCAGTTATGTGTAAAATGTAGATAGTAGTGTTTGTTTCGACATGCCTCAAATAAACTAAAAAAGTATCATCATGCCCCTATTAATGTGACTTCAGATTTACACTATCGTTACAACCAAAAGTAGGTACAGACAGACAGTAAAACACGGAAGAATGATATGTCATGCTTATCATTATTTTATCAGTAAGTGGTCAGAAATAATGACGCGATGATATAAACAATTTCATGCTCCTCATCTTTACTAGACTTTGTTGATTTACTCGGCGGTTGTCGGATTAAACCATCTTGCAAACGTTTAATCTTGATTGTTGACAACCCTTAAATATGCTTACCTATTTGTTTAAACTTATTTGCAAAAAAACCATTGGTCAACAGCGGAACCACGTGCCCTTGCCACCTACACGCTACCAGCGGAGCCGACGCTCATCGCACTAGGCGCCAGTCACGTTTGCTGCGTCCGCGGCGCTGAAGCTTGGTTCTACCCTTTAGCCGGTGGAGCAGCCCTAAGACGACAGTACCCAGGTTCTGTCGACGCGTTGCGATTGGCAGCGAATCGCGCAGCCGCTTTGTGTCAAGGTCGCGCATTGCTTCATACTGTGAGTGACAATGACAAAGATGTTATTTGGTCCTTTGAGTTCCGACATCCGGTTCGAAAGACCAAATAACATTCAATAAATGCTATTTTCTAAAGCGCAAAATCCTAAAACAACTAATCGAATCCACCTTTATTTTGGTGACAGCTTTCAGTGAAATCCGATGCTGTTTTATTTCTGGAATACGAGCAGTCATTAACATTTTACAGATAGATTCGTCAGAACCTTTACAGCCCGAACGTGAACCGATGCTGTTTCCCGAACCGCACATGCAAGGCGCCAAGATCGTCGACATAGCTCTGACGAGTGATTTCTTTATTTATATCACCGATGTGAGTTTCTATTTTAAGTGATAATGATGCTAAGCTTAGGTAAGTTGGATAATGAATGAACCCGTCCACTGTTTGACATAGATTTCTAGGACAAATGATCTTCAGTCTTTTATAAGTAGGTACACCTACTACCTACCTAACCTACCTACCTAGGCTAGGCTACCTAGGTTAAGGTGTGCAATAAAGTATTTTCTATCTATCTATCTATCTACACTGACTTTACAACGTTTCGAACCACCATCGGAGCGACATATTCACTACTTGACGTAGACTTCCCCATTGGTTGGATTTTCAGTATCCTGTTACTCATCTATGTATTTAGTTTCAGCGAAAAACAATGCCGTTGATCCATTCCAGTATCTATATTCCCAACAGCTCTATTGTACGAATAGGCCACCTATTGCGAGTTGTTGATTACAGCGTGGCGATATAGAATACTTCTGCGTGGAATCGTGGCGCGTGGCAGCTCGTCACAGACACAATTGCGCCCTGACAGCGTTGTATGCTGACATCGGGGGCGCGCGAGCTTGCGTACTAGATGTGAAGCGTCGAGCACTTGTGTACGCGCCTGCCGCCGCCGAGCGAGCTTCACTGCCATCCCTACACGCTAATATGAGGTAGACGATATAGTCTACTAGTCTGTGTCATCTCTATAACTGGTCATAGCGTGAAACATCACATTACAAGTACAGTTGTGCGCTGAAGCGTTGCATTTTGACATCGGAGGCGCTCGATGCTGGCGAAAATAATAATGTTATGCGCCTCGTCAGTTTTCGTTACAATGCGTAAAATATAATCTTGCTAAATTTGTTACTAACAACGCTATAATTTTCATGTATTGTTCGCAGAGGCGTCGTATGGGACATTTGCCTATCAGAACGCAACGTATTTATAGTCTACACGGATGACACAATAGAAACGTATTACTACTCTGCTAACTCTATCAACGGGGCTCACGTGCAATGGACGGGCAGTACTAGTATATTACCCGGACAAGTGCCGCTTATTCTGTTCTGCGGAGAGGCTTACTGCTATAGCAATGGGGGCGAGTAAGTACTTGTTTACTCCCAACTGTCAAATAGTTCTTGTCAAAGTCTAGCAGTAGTCTTCTAGTAAGAACACCCGTAGTCTAGTGGTAGCAGCCCCGCTTTTCGATCCTAAGGTCGTGGGTTTAAATCTTGTCGGGCACCTATGGATTATTCTATACGAAAAATTGTATGTGCCGCTTTTCGCCGTATTAATCTACGGTGAAAGAAAACACCGTGAGGTAATCCGCTGCTTAATCAGTTCTGCACGTATATTGACCTTTTCTTCACGTAGAAGGCTAAATAAAGATAAGGTTAAAATTTATAAAACACAAAGAAATGGCCCCTGACGCGGTATAAATAACCTAGATTAGATGAAATGGCCTGTTTATTTATTACTCTTCTAGTACCTACTATTTTTTTCAGCATTATAAAAGTATCACTCGATTCACACAACACTAGCGGTCTAGCCGACGCTGACACAGAGAAGCGTATGGCGAACCAACGGAAGCACATCGACAAATTAGTCGCGCTTCGGAGATTTAGCGAAGCGTGGCTCACTTGCGAAGCATTGGATGATAATAATGTGTGGAGGAAAGTGGGAGAAGCAGCTATAGCAGATCTAAACATTGATTTTGGTGAGTTAACGTTACTGAGAGTTAAGTTAGGTATCTATGTGAACTGTAGGGATAGCTACTAATAAGTGGGGAGTCAGAGCATTTTTGGGCCATGAGCTGGATATAAAAAACTTGAGATGAAAAAGGTGTTTGTTTAATTAGTACCTTTTGGGTAAACTGACACACAAATGAAGAAAGCAAAATGGTTCAAAAACTAGTGGTCATGCACTGAAACCTATTCTCTGAATCTCTAATGTTGTACTTACGCCTAGTTAGTTACTTCAAAAATAATCAAATCACATAATTTTTCATGTAATTTTATTTCAGCTATACGCGTGTACACAAAACTGAGTGAAGTCGCTATGGTATGGGCATTAGAAGATGCCTCGCAGGTAGAAGATCTCTCAATCCTATGGTTAGTTTTTGACCGGTTTTTCGTTCGTTATTGTAAATAAAATCACAAGTTATAACCTAACATTATTATCCCCAGTGGAATGCTATGCGCGTGTCTTGGAAAAGGCGAAGCAGCCGCCCGCTGGCTCGAAAGCTCTCCTAAGGGCGCCTTACAGGCATTAGAACTACATGTAGCGAGAGGAGACTGGGCCAAAGCGGCTGAAATAGCAGAACGGGCGTGTCCGCAACGAGCCAAGGATATAACGCTTCACCAGGCACAGCATCTTGAACTCACGTGCGTATCACATAAGGTTTAGTCTTCTATAACACCCTATAGGTGCTAAAACTACACGTGGCGAGGGGAGACTGGAGTAAATCAGCCAAGATAGCGGATCAGGCCTGTCTACAGTGAGCTAAGGATAATAATCGATTTTTGTTTTACAGCGCCGACTATCATGAAGCTCTAGCCAACTACGAGAAAAGTATTATAACAGAAAATGCAGAAAACATCAAAGTAAAGGAACACAATATAAAATGTGAGGCCGGCATCGCTCGCACTTCAGTCAGATGCGGTGACGTCATGCGAGCTGTCACTATGGCCATGAAGTATTCACACGATGACATGCTCCTAAAAGAATGCGCACAACTACTGGAAGAAGAAAAACATTACAGTCATGCAGCGACTTTGTACGATCACGCTGGCAACACTGAAAAAGCTGCATCGTTGTACATAAAACTAAAATCTTGGCTAAAAGTGGAAGCGCTGCTACCAAAAATCAACTCGCCCAGCATTCACATACAATACGCGAAAGCTAAAGAAGCGGAAGGCCGATATCACGACGCTTTAAAATCCTACATGAAAGCGCAAGATTACGAAGCGGCGATCAGACTCAATTTAGACAAATTAGAAGATATCGATGAAGCTGTAAACTTAGTCCAAGAAACTAAGTCTGTACAAGGTGCTAAAATGGTAGCAAACTACTTTCAAAACAGCGATGACCCAACCTCAGCGATCAAGTTTCTAGTAATGTCGCTGTGTTACGAGGAAGCTTTCCAACTAGCCAGAAAGAATGGAAAACTCCATTTGTACGGGGAGATATTAATACAAACATCGCAAGCGAGGTCTGAAGACTTTAGAAGTCTAGCGTTATATTTTGAAGGGGAAAAGAATCATTTGCTTGCGGGGAAGTTTTATTTCCATGCAGGCGAGTATGGGAAAGCTATGAGTCATTTGATGAAAGCGGGCGGATCGGAGGATGAAGAAAATGAAGCGATCAGTATAGCCATTGATGCTGCTGCGGCGAGCGATGACGAACGACTGACTAGAAGGTAAAAACACGAAATAATTTTCCGATTAGTTCTACTGAGGAATTACACCTTTCTCGATAACTTCCTGTAGCACCATCGGATATAGCACGAAAAACAACTGTTGCATACAAAATGCAATACATACTTGATAAAAATATTACGACCCCTAATATATTTTAAAATATTATAGTAACTGATAGGTTACTATAATCGGTCACGTGAGTCGCATGTCTCAAGACCGGTGGACTACCACCACCACAAAGTGGATACCTGAGGGTCGGCTGCGTCGGGGTCGGCCGAGAAAGCGCTGGAGGGATGACCTTGACGTGTTTGAGACGAATTGGTGGGAAACCGCTAGGGACCGGGATAAGTGGGGGAGGCCTTTGCCCAGCAGTGGGACGAGCAAGGCTAGCATTAAAAAAAAAATAAAGTAACTGATAGGCGTGTTGAAATTGCAGATTGATAGAGTTTCTGCTGGGAGACACAGATGGAAATCCTCGAGAGCCACGTCATTTGTTCCGGCTGTACATGGCTAAGCGACAATTTGCTGAAGCAGCTAAAACAGCAGTAAGTTTAATCACACCAATCAGTCTTATCAGATTCCGATTGGTGTATTGCTATCAATTCGAATCCGATAAGACGTGTCTTAGTTTTTCAATTTGTCATCGATAATACTTACTTGCATTTTACTGTCAGCATAACTCATGAATGACAGACAATCCTAAATTAATCATTTTTTAATCCACCATTTTGTCTTCAAAACAAACGTCTTGACTAAACTTATTTCAAATAATCCACAAATGCACTTGACACTGGCAAAATTGTCTGTAGAAATGACGGACAGAGGCCATATATATAAGAGGAGAAGAACCAAATAACGTTTTTTAATCAACTAACATCAAATAAGCCAGCACATAAAAATTACGATTAACTTGACGTAAAGAAAAATTCTAATTTTAGGTAATTAGATTGTCAGTTAGCAATGTTAGCATGCTTATTTGAACCTTGGCTCAAACATGATAAGTCAGTTAGTTTGCTGTAACAATAGAATTGCCACCATTATATCTTCTTCTTCTAACTTAAGAGCTATGCTCTTGTCGGCGTAATGTATGCATTTCCCGCCAGGTTCTTCTTTTCAGGGCAGCTTCCTTGACGTCCTTATACGACATGACATCTATCTTCGCCTTCACTTGGCTCATGTAGCTAATACGCGGTCTTCCTCTTCCTCTCTTTCCTTCTACCTTCCCTTCAATGATATTTCCGATTAAGCTGTCATGTCGTATAAAGTGTCCAATCATCTTTCCTCTCCTGTTCTCAACAACTTTTATAAGGGCTCTCTCCTCGCCTACCATTATATGACTGGATATAATTTTGATTGCAGGTGATAATAGCGAGTTCCGAGTGTCGCGGGGGACGTTACCGCGAGGCGAGAGACGTGGTGCGCGGCATGTGCGCCGCGCTGCGCGCGCGTCGGCTGGCCGTGCCGCGCGACATGCGACGTGCAGCCGCTTTACTGCACTCTTACATACTGGTGACTCAACTCACTCACGAGACAAAGTTTTAACTGTAGGATACGTCGTCGCTGTTTTCACTAAGTGACGTATCTGATATTTTGTGATTGTTTCGCGCCTCAGAAACCGGAATTCGGGCGCGTCCAAAACTGTGATAGGGCTCTTAACGCACAGACAGTTTTATGGTCTGTGCGTTAAGAGCCCTATCACAGTTTTGGACGCGCCCGAATTCCGGTTTCTGAGGCGCGAAACAATCACAAAATATCAGATACGTCACTTAGTGAAAACAGCGACGACGTGATATACCCCATCGAGTTTTGTTTTGTTCATCGAAACGAATATTGAAAAGCAACTTGCGAGATATTTTGTACGAAAACCCGATAAGCGCTTCTAGCGGTAGATTTGTAAACGATTTTGCTCCATACAAATCTGACTACATTGTCGAAATCGCGGGAAGTCGATGAATGGAGTAGGCTCAATATAGTTTTTTCTGGAATTCTATGGGGGAACTTCTCCAGGCTGCCATTATGGTGATGTTTTACTAAATCGTATAACGGCTCGATAGATTTGTATAGAACACTAGTAGTTACCCGCGGCTTCGTACGCGTCTACAGTTTCCGTGTACATTATACATTATATATTCAAGTTTCATCCAAGTTGGTTCAGTAGTTTAGACGTGATTGAAACACAAACATCCAAACATCTAAACTTTCGCATTTATAATATTAGTAGGATAGACTACGCTTTGTATTATAACTTGTTCTCATTTCAGGTGCGTACACACGTCAAACGAGGTCGCCACGATCTTGCAGCAAGACTGTTGCTTCGTACTGCAGAAGACGTTGAGTTCTTTCCCACACCCGCACGTAAGTAACATTTTATTCCAGCATTACCAAACTCGCTGTAGACGTGGAAGCGAAAAAGAAAAAAAACTATTTAAATGAAGCTCTAGAATCTAGATATCTAACAAACAATCTTTGCAAGTTACCGTTATAGCTTTCTATTTGAATGTTTACCACTGATCCTTTATTTTAGATCAAGTATCAATTCTGACATCGGCAGTGATAGAATGTGGTCGCGCAGGACTCAAGCATCAAGCTCATCATTGGGCCAAAGTTCTTATGCAGCCGGAATACAGATCTCAGGTAAGTACGCATTTCCCAGAACAATTGAAAATTTTTTGTTCCATAGTAATGTATGTTCAACTGGACTATTACTTTTTCTCTGTGTACCAGTGAGATGTCCGTTTCGCCTTTGAAATCGAATCTGCCTCTCTTGTATTTGAAACTGCCTGTCAGATTTACAGACAAATGATTTGGAGTTGCGCAGAAAAAAAAAATAGTAAAACTAAATGGCGGCACCGGTAATTTAAATTATTTTAAATTAATCTAGCCATCTCTTTCTAGATCGATCCAAAGTATGCGAAGAAGATAGAGTCGGTTGTACGTCACGCTCCTCGCACCGCCGCCCCCGCCCCGCCCGCCTCCCCCTGCCCCGTCTGTGCAGCTGACATGCCCATTGCAGATCTACGGTGCACTCACTGTGAGGCGGACGTGCCTTTTTGCTTAGCTACAGTGAGTAACAAGTTAACTTTACAAAAAATTTAATAAATCCCGTAGACGGTAATCATTAACCCTTGGAGTATTGAGTTCAGCTCGTCAAACTTGAATGATTTGAGAAGTATTAAACTGCAATTATACGAGAAATCCTTTAAAAATCGGTGTTCTCCAGAATATGACGGCAAACCTCTGTGGTAATTTCTTTGAAAGAAGCATCATAACAAAAAAACGCTAGGAACCAGGCCGTTCTTCTAGGCTCTGGTGGCGAGGAATCGATTCTAAATGATACTTGTGATTTTACGGAATAAAAATCTCCGATTTATAATTGCCCGTGATGAGAACGTTCGTAAAAGAAGGAACTTCAGAGACCCCAGTGTGTTGCCCTAAAAAAGTAAGCACTAATCGTCCCTTAAAAATGTTTTCTTGTTACAGGGTCTCCACATAGTGAAAGATGATCTCACTGCGTGTCCTGAATGCGACTTTCCAGCTATATTATCTGAGTTTTTAGAGTAAGTTCAAGAAATTGTTCACACTGCAAATCTATAGTGACCATTAGTATTGGACCTCGTATGGCTAAAATAGTTTGTTCGATTAAACAATTTATATTTTTATTTGTTTTTAGGATTTTACAAGAGGAAGGAAAGTGTCCGATGTGCAGCGAGAATGTCGATTATAGGCGGCTGGTGAAAATAGAAGATGCCGCTTCGTACATGGACCTTAACACAAACGAGTAAGACTGATTTTACTACAAACTAAACCACCTAATGATTCCGTCCGTATTTAGTGTCATAAGAAATGCATTTATTTTACAAAACGTAAATTAAGTTGCAAATTGAAAATTAAGGGGAATACTTATAGACGCTGAATAAGTTAAACACTTAATTAAAATTACCTCTGAGGCCCTAGTACGCGTTTGCAGTGTCTATAGCCGGTGTAAAACGCCTGACGTCCAGCACACCCGTGTGCGCTGATTGGTATGGAAACACTGAGCGGATTTTTTGAGAAGCTTGGTCTAAACCGAGCCCGTCAAGCTTCGTAACGAGTCGGTTATTGAAATAGTTAATTAAAATTATGCAACGATTATAAGAATAGCGCTAGTTTAGTAGTTTTAGAGTGATTTGTGACGAACTAAGTGGGATTCGAACTTACAACGGTCCTCTTGGCGCTTAAGTATAGGTACAACTAAAAATATTGTAGTTTGTGATAAATAATCCCTCCAGTAAATACCAACTATAGTTTTATTAAATACCTAGTAGTATCTTATTTTGTGTGTTGTTGTTCTATTTCTGTTTAATAAACTCGATGTAAGCATGGAATAGTTACACCGTGTTTTGTCTCTTTCGATCGAATTTGAATCGGCTTGTTACCTAATGCAAAAGACAAAATACGCTGATTTATCAGTAAGATTAGTATTCTTTACAAATTCCAGTTTTCAGTTTTTCAAATTTCAATGTTCAAATCTAGCGTAAGATAATAAAACTAATAAATTGCTATCAGTTTAATTTTACAATGTATGTATATTGTGTCAAGGTAACGTAGATTAGATGTATTTGTAAAGGATAATAAAATGCACAAATAAGTGATGAAACATTTAATTTTTCATTTGAAAGTATACCAAGGTTGTAGTTACACGTTCGATACTGAGATTCAAATGAAATATGGTTATGTCTACTAGGATCCTTTAGCCAAAATCTTCTCCAACTTTTCTACATTTTTAATAGTACCTACGTTTCAATAATAATATTTTTACTAAAAGCAGGTAAGACAAGCAAGAATTTCATTAAAAAATACGGCTGATTTAGCAAAAATATCATAAAGAATATCGATTTAGCTAGGCTTAAGGGATCCTAGTGGACAACCACACAATCAATGGTATTACAAAATGGCAACGGTCACTTTCAGACTTCAACTTTTTATGATCCCATTTATCACTAACGATAAATTTTTTTAGTGATAACATGAGTTCACCTAAAATAAATAACATAATTTAGTTTTAGGCAAATAGTAATCGGCAAGTGAATGAAATAACATGACGTAGTACACATAAAAACAATAGAAAAAGTCAAAATAAGTGAAGGTAGCCGCAAGTATTATCCGTTGATGTTACAGAGATTCGCTACTGTGACTAGATTCACAAAGTTCAACTTTATTATAGATTTTATAAATTTTATAAATAATTCAGAAAAGATAGAGTGAAGTCTGGCAGTAACCGATCTGGCCTACCCTCGAAATATGTTATTCTAAAATATTGCCTATTATCTTTACCGCTACCTACCTATGCCTTATACAGACAGTACATTTATACAACTTAAAATAATGACAAGACGAATAATAAAATTATACAATCATAACAGAAATAATTAATTCATTGTGCTAATACATAGACGGTCGACTCACTACTCGGACCAACGCTATAATTTTGCTAGAATTCAGCTAAAATTAACATAACATAGATTAGATTATGTTATGCCTAATGTTTTACATTCATCCATCTGAAGTCATCCAAATTCTAAGCAATCAAGAAAATACAGTTTGATATTTGGCTTTGCAGCATTTTCACGCACAAGTATTAGAAATTTTCACATTTGTGAATTATAATTATTGAATTTTTAAATGTTGTAAATAAAGCAACAAAATATTTTTATTGCACACAGAATTTATAAAATGTATAATGAATTATAAATATTGGTGTTATACATTTTAATTTTGTTTGTAGTTAATAATATACTACATAATAATTATTATACTAACTACTTGTAAAACAATGCACGGATGATTTCGATTAGTATAAAAATGTACTTTACAATGGAACGGATGAAACACTAATGAGTGTGAACCTTTGAAATACCGGGATTATAGTACACAATAGATTTTCTATTGGTCCTAACTCTCACAGAGGAGCCGGTGACTTCTCAAAAGGTTAAAATAAGCGCTAGGCTGTGAGAACACATTCAAATGGAAATAGGCATTTTACCTCTGCGGTCAAAAGAGTGGGCTATTGCGACTTAATAATGGACGAAATATAAAGAATTAAATAAAAATTCCTTTTAATGAACACATTTGTGTGCAAACATTATAGAAATACATTCATAATATAAATATTGAGTATTTATATGAATAAATATTTAGTTCGTTTATAATAATATTATATTTTGGCCGGATTATTAGTTTGTTTTAACGCTTTTAGTCCACTCTTTTAACATTTTCATATAGCTCTTGGGATATATTTACAGATAGATATTATAAAAATATATTAAAACATAGTCACAATGGCACTTGGTTGCGTTGTTATAAGGGTAGAAATAAAATAGATGGTTTGTACAAGAAATAAATAAGTGAAAATAATTTAAAAATAGTTATTTGACACATTTGAGATAATTATACAATAACAAGAATTGATTACAAAAAAGAAACGCAAAATACCTATTATTATTAAAGGAATGTATAAAAATTAGTTTCAACTATATCAATGTTAACTCCTCAATAATAAATACTATAGTTCTTTGGTTTCATTTAGTCGTTTGATTATAAAAGGTTATTTCTCTTAATTTTTAACTTCTTTCGCAAAAGTAGGCTTTGTTATATTTAGTCATAAGCCTACGACGAGTGTTCGAAAACGTGAATCATTACACTATCGCTGCTAGAACGAGAACATCAAACAAACGTAGCTCACAATATCTTCTATATCAGTGCAAAATACATTAACAATTACAAATTGTGAGAAATAGGACAATTCCTTACACTACAAGGTGACGATAGGCTGCGAAGATTGGAAAAATTTGGCACTATAAAAGACTCAATGTGAGCACGATTTGAATCACCGAAAAATTGAATGAGTCCTGTCTACCAGAACTAGTGTCCTAAACCTGTAATCCACCCCGTCTGCTAATATCTAGAAAGGTAAGTAATATATCTATGTATACTGCCGGTGAGATTTGTTGAAATCTAGATCGGACTTTTATAAATTGTTCCTTATTAGAATTTAAATATATCTTCATAATCAAATAAATATTGGAATGAATCAATCAGATACAATTTAGGAAAAGTCCGCGGATGCTACTCATAAGAATTCACTGCAAGTGCGCGAGTTGTTTCGGTAACGCTGCGACCACTCTGACGCGATCGCTGAACTGTGGCGGCGGGGCCAGAACGGGCGGCGCCGAATCCGCTGTTCCCGCGGGCTCTTCTGGTGGAGGGGGCAACTCTGCCAGTAAAACTGCAGCCCTCGCGCGTCTACCCGGCGCCTTATCTATGTCCACCCCGAGTCTTTCCGCCGCGGAGCGGCCCCGCGCAGATCCCACCGTCCCTCTTAACAAGGCCGCCGTCGCGCGCTTTCGCGTCAACGAGTTGTGTCGCTGCATCGGCGGCGGAGGCGTCGCGAGGCTCTCGGAAGAACTGTGCACCGGCTCCGTACTGATCACATCGTTGGACGACTTCACGGTTACCGACGCGCAGAACGATACCTTATCTCTCCTGACCGCGGGTTTTGCCTGGGCCTCCTGGTCTGAGGACACACCGGATGATGAGTTGTCGCCGTCGTCCCGTTCGACTGCGCTTAGCTCGTCGCCGCAGGATTTGGATGATTTCAGCCGCGTGCGGATCTTTTGGATCTCGTCCACGGAAAAAGAATGCTGCATCGAGCTTGAGCCTGAACTGCTGCCGCTGGAAATAACAAAACTAACATTGACCTAACGATCGTAAGACGAATGAACCCGATTACGCGACAATTCATTAACTTTCGATTAAGTCACATTCATAACTATGATGATATAGATAGCAGTCAAGAGTTGCTTTAAAAATGAACTCGGTGAACACAATAACGGGACAACACTTTGGAAATTACAAAACGCCACATTAGTATGTAAGTAACCCTAATGTATTGAGTGTCAGATAGGAAAAAGAGAGTCGTGGAGAGTTGCCAGATGTTTTTGTTACTGATTCTCGGGAAGTATACTTACAGGAAAATATCGATTTATATTTTGGCAAAGAAACTGAAGATGCAAATCCAATGAATGAGGAATAAAGAAAACAATCAATTGTAGGCTTTGAAAATGCCTATCCACGAACACAAACACGATGAAGCAGTATCCCCAGCAAAATAATTTGCAAAACTATACCTTCGAACTAAATTCTCTAATACATGAATTTATATGTATTCGCCTTCTGTTTCAAAGATTGTGGTGTATTTTGCATTCCTGAAAATGGGCAATGATTTGTTCACAACATGGAGTAAAATAAACACCAATTTATACAGGCAAAATAACAATTTAAAACTATCCAATCACATACCGCTTACTCTGATTATACTGAATCTAGATGAAAATACAATAAAATTAAGGAAGTTCGTACTAAACCGAATGCAAATCTTTTTAGAAACCGAAAGTTTAAGAAATACCATTATTATTTGAGAGTTCTTTGAAATTAAAGTCTAATAAAGATGTGGTTGTCTGAAGAGATACACTCTTATTAGATTTTCAAAGAAATACTGACCTCGCATTGCTATTAGCACTAGTTTCAGCCACAGCGGGTGCTTCGCCTTTTGGTTTGGTATCTCCTTCCTCGTCTGATTCGGACATGCTGTAATCCGGCTCGGGGATAGGCGGCGCTGGCGTCGAATTCTGAAAACATTGAACAATGAGGAAGATGAGTTAGGCATTTTTTCCTGTTTTTATAGCTTAAATCAAAAGTCTAGAAGATTGTAAGGACAACTGTGAAAGAATTTTGGCGATAGCTCAAAAACTGAATTTTCTACGATTTTTTAAAGTTTGGATTTTCAAAATCTGTTTTTAGCCCGGCGATTTCGCGTGTGACGTCAGCCAGATCCGATCGCTCACCCGCGCGTTTTAAGCGTTTTCTGCCTTTACGTTTCTATTTATATTTCTGATAAATAGGGAGAAAAGTACCAATATTTTTATGTAATATTGTGCCTTTAAATCCTAAGGACACGTTTAACGCTTCAGATAAACTTTTTAACCACCGACTGAAGAAGAAAGGTGTTCTAAGTTTGAGGCTTTTTTGTGTCTATGTGTCTGTACCTTTCAAGGCTCGTAGCTCCAAAAAATCACTCGTAATTTTTTTATAACTATTCTTGAAATGGAAAGCAGATAAATCTGGCATAGTTCTAAGCCAAGTTTGGTAGAAATCGGTGCAGCGGTTTCCAAGTTATGAAGATGTTTATCAGCCCTCGACACGCATTTTGAAGGGTTCTCAGGCATATATTGATTGTAGTTTGAAACATTTGGTTCTTATACCAGTATAACGTGAGCTACTATTTCTTAGTGTTTCATTGATTTTGTATATCAGGTAAGACTGGTAATGAGCAAGATTGTGTTATCGACGTGATTAGCAATGTTTTTAACCCCCGACGCAAAAACGATGGGGTGGTAAAGTTTGACGTGTGTGTGTCTGTGCGTGTATGTGTGTGTGTGTGTCTGTCGAATGCGCGCGTTGGTGCGCGTGCGGATGCGGATGGTAGTAGTCTAAGTCACATTGTCTACTAAGGACGTGCCTAGTGAGACATTGTACTGTCAAGTACAATGCCTCACTAGGCACGTCCTTAGTAGACAATGTGACTCGCTAAGAAGAAGAAGAAGAATGTGACTTACACTAGGACGTGCCTAGTGAGACATTGTACTGTCAAGTACAATGTCTCACTAGGCACGTCCTTAGTAGACAATGCCTACACATACATATAGTGCAATGCCTCACTAGGCACGTCCTTAGTTACGAAGGACATTGTACAGTAGGTACAATGCCTCACTAGGCACGTCCTTAAGCAATGCATTGCTAATGCCTCACTAAGCACGTCCTTCGTAACTAAGGACGTGCCTAGTGAGGCATTGTACCTACTGTACAATGTCCTTCGTAACTAAGGACGTGCCTAGTGAGGCATTGCACTATATGTATGTGTAGGCATTGTCTACTAAGGACGTGCCTAGTGAGACATTGTACTGTCAAGTACAATGCCTCACTAGGCACGTCCTTAGTAGACAATGTGACTCGCTAAGAAGAAGAAGAAGAATGTGACTTACACTAGGACGTGCCTAGTGAGACATTGTACTGTCAAGTACAATGTCTCACTAGGCACGTCCTTAGTAGACAATGCCTACACATACATATAGTGCAATGCCTCACTAGGCACATCCTTAGTTACGAAGGACATTGTACAGTAGGTACAATGCCTCACTAGGCACGTCCTTAGTTACGAAGGACGTGCTTAGTGAGGCATTAGCAATGTATTGCTTAAGGACGTGCCTAGTGAGGCATTGTACCTACTGTACAACGTCCTTCCTAACTAAGGACGTGCCTAGTGAGGCATTGCACTATATGTATGTGTAGGCATTGTCTACTAAGGACGTGCCTAGTGAGACATTGTACTTGACAGTACAATGTCTCACTAGGCACGTCCTAGTGTAAGTCACATTCTTCTTCTTCTTCTTAGCGAGTCACATTGTCTACTAAGGACGTGCCTAGTGAGGCATTGTACTTGACAGTACAATGTCTCACTAGGCACGTCCTTAGTAGACAATGTGACTTAGACTACTACCATCCGCATCCGCATGCGCACCAACGCGCGCATTCGACAGACACACACACGCATACACGCACAGACACACGCACACGCACTGACACACACACACGTCAAACTTTACCACCCCATCATTTTTGCGTCGGGGGTTAAAACATTGCTAATCACGTCGATAACACAATCTTGCTCATTACCAGTCTTACCTGATATACAAAATCAATGAAACACTAAGAAATAGTAGCTCACGTTATACTGGTATAAGAACCAAATGTTTCAAACTACAATCAATATATGCCTGAGAACCCTTCAAAATGCGTGTCGAGGGCTGATAAACATCTTCATAACTTGGAAACCGCTGCACCGATTTCTACCAAACTTGGCTTAGAACTATGCCAGATTTATCTGCTTTCCATTTCAAGAATAGTTATAAAAAAATTACGAGTGATTTTTTGGAGCTACGAGCCTTGAAAGGTACGGACACATAGACACAAAAAAGCCTCAAACTTAGAACACCTTTCTTCTTCAGTCGGTGGTTAAAAAGTTTATCTGAAGCGTTAAACGTGTCCTTAGGATTTAAAGGCACAATATTACATAAAAATATTGGTACTTTTCTCCCTATTTATCAGAAATATAAATAGAAACGTAAAGGCAGAAAACGCTTAAAACGCGCGGGTGAGCGATCGGATCTGGCTGACGTCACACGCGAAATCGCCGGGCTAAAAACAGATTTTGAAAATCCAAACTTAAAAAAATCGTAGAAAATTCAGTTTTTGAGCTATCGCCAAAATTCTGTCACTGTTGTGTTTTGGACGTAAAAATCTATCGATCTACATTAAAAAAAAAATACGCTCATCTTCCTCATTGTGACGCAACTGATATGCAAATGGATAAACCAAGATCGACCATAATCTGGCATCTTACAGCTAGTTTGAAATACCATACGGTGTTTTACCCTAATATTTTAGTCTCATTTTCTAATGTTCCTACTTTCTAGGTACGTACCCTTTTCTGCTGCGTTACTACATTTAGTAACGCAGCAGAAAAGGGTACCTACCTACCTATTACCTACTGACAACGTGACAACTTTTGTCATTACAAAAGTTGTCACGTTGTCAGTAGGTAATTAAAAGAAAACGGCTATACCTGTCTCACAAAGCCCTTATTGTGTTTGTTGAAAGGCTGTGCGTACTGGTTCGAAGGCTCATCAGCGGATTGCGCCCTCCCTGGTGACGTCCAAGATCGAAGTTGTGATAGTCGGCTCTGAAATGAATTTGCAAATTATAAAGAAACAGAATAGTGAAGATTTTTCCATAATCAAAAATTGCTCAAAATCACCAGATTGTCCACCAGATTTTGAAAGAATGAAAGAAAGAAAGCAAGCTAAGTTGCTTTTCTTCATGCTAAGTTGGTACGATCAACCAGAAGTGATACTAGTTTTTACTTGTCTTGTCACACTTACTGCGTTTACATTGTGACATGGTACAGAATTATGGCACTTACAGCGTGTGATTCAGCACGTGCAGGTCTGTACGCCACAGACTCCAAGTCCTTAGGGGAGGCGTACAGTTTGGCCGGCGCTGCTGGTCGGAACGTTGAGGCTGGAGTGATGCCACCAGCGTTTCCCCCAGGGGGCGGCGGCGGGGGCTGCGTTGGTGGGGGCACTCGTCCGGGACCTGGAAGCATAACCTCAAATATGAGTAAGGAGACGAATACCAAGCAGAGAGGAGAGTGAGGGTACCTGACTCAGAATTATTGAAAAGCAAAAACGTGTGGCCGTTTTCGCGTGCTCGTCTACACCATGGCGTATTTCTTGGTCAGTTTGTGAACATTTGCAGTTCCAAAGCAGCAATGACTTTCGAAGTGCGTACCGTGCACATCTTCTGAAGAGCGCGTCCGTAACGGCTGTGCGGCATGTTCTGCCGCGAGGTCTGGGGTTGAGTGGAAATCACGTCGGAGCGTGCTTTGAGACTTGCTCCACACCTGAAATTAATATCAGTTTCCTGAACATATGAAACTCATAGGTATTTACACCGACTCGAGGCGACCGACAAACCAAAGTCCATCACTGAAAGCTGGTCTGCGCGAGTTGTAAGTCACGCAAGAAAAAAAAAGTGATCATGCTTTCGTATTTTGGTAGCAAATGCAAGAGTTATTAGGTACAAGGTTGTGGTACAGAGTGGAGCTGGCAGGATCGATCTTGTTTTTCGCTCACCTAACATTTTACATACCTTCCCTCGCGAACGTTTCATTTCTGCGACTGATGCATAGACGCGCGTCGGAATCCGCGCTGGGGAGAATGGAGACCCCTCCAAGTCTACATCCGTGAATGCTGATCTCGTCATCATTGCACTTGCACCACCACTGAAAAATATACAATAGTGAGCAGAATTCTTTGAATCCTGTAGATTTCCAATATACCAGACATGAGGGATACAATGTTAGTTACTCACGCAGTGTCAGCATCCGCCTGGCGTTGGAAAAGCTCCTCAAGCTCAGCGGCTGTGATTCGAGATGATGCAGGCCTTTGCCGAATGGACGCCGTTCGGGGTGCAACAGGCGTACCTGAGGATGGCGTCCCATCTGGATAAAAACATTACTTGTGTTAATTGCACCTCGAATCTAGAAAAGGAGGGGGTTTGGTTGAATATGGAGAATATCGTTTTGGTTTCACATAAAATGAAGATTGCTGTAAGAACAAGGCTCAAAGACTCACTGTTGCTATTACTGCCTCCGTGTAGTTGAACTGATTCGGCTGAAGAAGACTTGCCAGCCACTCCAAGAGGCTCACAAGTTTCTTCCTTTTCACCACCGTTTTCTGAAATAATACACAAAGAGTCACAATTAGTCGAGATTCTAAAGGGCATCTACCTATTCAACAGTTTTGATTCTGCTTACCTAAACCAGCTACCATTGACTTGGCTCTCGCGCGTCCCACGCTCAAAGTGGTGCGAGGATCCCGACGAGGCGGTGCCGGAGCCGGACTTCGACCTGAAATCGCCATATCTATTTAATAATAAATTTTTAAAACTAGAAAACCAGACTTGGACGAAGATGAACATTATCATCACGTGGTGGACTGGTTTGGATCCGTGGTTTGGGTAGCATATAAGGCTATCTTTTATCCCAATGTCATACAATTGTAGCTCCAGGCAGTAACACATTATTTAGGCGCTTGTTGACGATCGATGGAAGGAATGGTAAACAAGAAGCATCGGCCGGAAGGTTAGGACTGTTAATGGTAATACGAGCTTTTCAATTAAAGGGGGATTTCCAATTAAATAGAAAATCACTACTTCAATAACTACGAGAAGGTTACCTCCGGCACCTTTCCTCGGTAAGGTAGCGGCATACGGGCGGCCCGTACTCGAGAGTTGGTTTTGAGACTTGCTCGTGGGAACCGTACACGTGTTGTTCTCGTTGTTACCTGAAACACGTGTTCGGTTTCGTAAGTAACTGTTTGTCAAAACGATGTGCGATCTCGATGTCATCAGGCTAGAAGATATCCACTGCTTGACCTCTACGATTTGTTTCGAGGAAGAACGATTTTGCTCTCTCCATTCACCGACTTTCCGTAATCTTTTCAATACCGTCGATATATTATTATAGAGAACATGTTATGTGCTTCGGTTCTAAATCGATTCGTCGATAAGCACTGATTTGACCTTTTGATTTTAGAATGTTTAAGGTTCGTGCTGTAATTAGGTAGGTAGCTAATTGAAATGTACCCACCATTACTGCTCAACGAGACAACAGTCATGGAGACGAGGGCACCAGAGCTGCGAATCAGTTCCACCACATGCTCGTGTGAGGCTGCGGACACATCCTCGCCATTTATCTGGAATCAGAAACGATAGTCCTCATAAAGGTTTCGGCATTGTAGGTAAATTCCTGTTAGAGTACTAGTGCAAGTTATGTGTTGTCTTTTCAAATCATTGAAAATTATAGGTTTGAGTTTTAGCGTGTCGTTCCGGATGTCCCACTGTTGTGTATATGGCTTATCTCCGAAACGTAAGCACCTCCAATGTCAATGTGGTTTTCTTTTTAAGAAGGTTTATGATCACTAAGGAGATAGTTCTCATTACCACTTATGAAATAAGTACCTATCTGATCAAATATGACTATTATTTCATTAATAATTCATAACCTGTGGCTTTAAATTGTACAAAACAACAAATCATAATAGACTTGAACTACCCTGAGCCAGCCTAAGTTGCCTTTCTGTTCTTCACTATTTTTTTATAGCTTAGGAAACATTTACCGCCACAAGAAAGTCTCCCTTTCGTAGACCAGCTCGATCAGCCACACCACCAGCGTCCACATCATCTAGATACTGTAGCCCCGGACACCGCTCCGAGGGACGGAGTTCCATCAATGGGGACGAAGCTTTCGCCCCTCGGAGGACGAAGCCAAACCCGCGCCGTGCCCTGTGGAGCACCACCGTTCGGGTCTCGATGTTGCCAAATCTGAAAAAAGGAAACAAATGGTGAGTTTCTCATAAACGCACTAAACATTTATTTTGTTAAAGTTGAGTACAAAACTATATCGCTAGTTTGGACCAAAAAAATCGTTGAAAGAAAATGCGCGTTTACAAAAATTTGGAAGAGAAAACGATGGTTTTCTACCTCCAACCTCAGTTACGGCTGGATTAGATGTTACATATACTTATTTCACCCGTTACACAGCTAGTAGTTCCCCAATAATTATAATTGTGTACTCCGGTGGAAGAAGGTACCTATGCAAAAAGTATCGAGGACAATTTTATTAAAGACTGACAAAAAACTTACCTTGCTAACATAAACTTGATCTTCACAGAAGCACATATTGTATGATTTCTAATTAATTTATTTAACTTCGCCTCGAACTCCTTTGCGGAGTATCCGCGCGATTCTTTTGCGCTAACCATCGATAGCTAAACTGGACTCTTCAATAACAAACTGGCCAAATGGCTATGTTTGTTTATCGATAACATTGTCTCATGTTTCAAAACAATATTTGTGTCTATTGAATACGTCGTTGTCGTTGGGTCGATTGATATGATCAGTTTGTCGAAGGTGTCTAAATAGTTAGTATATCGAGTCGTGTAATAGTCACGTATGGGCAGTGGTACTTACGATTTCTTTATCCTAGGAGCCGTTGCGCTGTAAGTTTTGCTTAGAGCCATTTCTCGCCTTCCTGTTACTCGGGAATGATGAATAGGTCCAGAAGCTAGCACCTAAAAGTACCATAGAAAATACGGTTAAAACACTAAATGTCTCGATTGTTTTTTTTATTGTTTAATGTGTTTTATTGTAGATATAGTAATTTTCAGAAGTTGGGTTACCTGATGTAAGTTCGCATTCTGTCTCAGTCTCACTTCCTGGACGCATTGACTTGGAAATAGACCGGACGCTCCAGATCCTCGAACTGTGCCTTCTAACAGGCCATCATCTGTCGCTCCAGTTACTGTCAATTCAAAACAAACTCTGATCTATTTTACTGTTTTTGTCTGTTGATTTTCTTATTTAGATGTTAGAACATAAAATGTTGTTTGCCTTAATGTGTGTTTCAAATGTGTCGATGAGTGTTAGTATTTAGTAAGCGCGTACACATTTTGTGTAAAGAATTTGTGCCTGTTGCAAGCAATGCAAATAACACTATCGTCCATTTTGTTTAACTTTGATTTCTTAATCAGAAGTCAGTTGAAATTTGGGTCAGTTTAGATTGTATAACATTTTGTATCATATGTCTGGGTTCATCCAGGGTGTTTGAATACTGTACCTTCAATAATATCGCCCTGGTTGAGCCTGAGATGGCCAGGTGCGGTCGGTTCATAGGGCTGCAGACACACCACCGTCGCGCCAGCGGTCTGCAGCGAACAAGTGGTCGTGTCCGAGTTGCTGGTGCCCACGCCGCTCGAGTCGGATATAATGTCGCTAGTGTCGCCCGCGCTTTTATCTATAAAGTCGCCGGTGGGGCATGGGATATAGCTATATATTTTTGGTATTTTACTTTGCTTACATTATTATCGACATTTTTGATATACATCATTTATTCCTTTACTGCAGACAAAATGGTATATTTTGCATAAAATTATCACACAAAATTCACTTCTTCAATACGAAAAGTTGTGATTTGTGGGTATATTAGTATGATTTTTTATTTGTATCAAGATCCAGTGTTTTCAAATTAGATATTATGGAATCGGATAGGGTTCAACTGATTTGATTTTTGAGTTAAGATTTAGGGTCTTACAGATACTAAAAAAAGTACCACAATTGAGAGAAGTAAAAGTTGCTACACCTTAGGTACGTTATTTAAAAAGAGCTCGATCGAAGATAAGAGAAAAGAAACTTACAGCTACACTAAATCTAGAAGGTAAGGGTCGACAAACGTCTGGAAAAGAAAGAAGCGACAAGCGAACCTTGGAACTACATATTTACAAAAGGCACATATAACATGCAGTCGAATATGACAATGACGTGGTCGGTGCATGGTGATGGTTGTCTTTCTTAAGGACACGTGTTACATCACTGGTGTGCTTGAACAAATATTGATCCTAGCTTATTACGAGAATATCACGGATTATAGATGCTATCACAAAACATAGGCAATAATGCCTATGCGTATCAATTTTTTTGAATGCATCTTCAAACCGTTTGAAACATCAAATTTAACTAGTTGGGTGGTATACCTGTGAGGATGCTAGCGTCGTCTTCATGGCTCGGATGGCTCGCATCGCTGATGCTTGAGGAGGCTGAGGAGAAGGGTCGGTCGAGGCTGCAGGGTGAGGCGATATGCGGCCCGCGAAGTAGAGCGTCCAGCTCAGGTGGTAGGCGGGTGGAGGACGCGAGCGAGGATCGGTCTCCTACAGAGCCTCCCCACCAGCCCCACGCAGCCGATCGACGCTTCGGATTGTACCGCGGCGGACCTCGGAACGGCACTGTAATACCACCCGTAGCCCACCCAAACAAATATAATCGTGCCAAAATAAAACCAAAACTGCTTTTCAAATTAAAAACAGATTGGGAATGTAAATAATAATTGAGGGTAAAAATTAATTCGTGCTTAAATAAATTGAACTAATTTGTAAATAAGATAAAATACTAAAAAATATATAGGTTGTTAGATGTAGGTAAGTGTCGATAAGTATAATTACATTAATTACTTACGAGTTATTGAGTGTGTTATATTTTTATTAACTACGTGATACCATATTCTATGAATATCCCTGTTCGTAAAATACATATTAATACTCTAATAATAATATACAATATTATATACAGCTCATTAGATGTACAACCATCACCATTTGAATGATAAATAAGCAATGATCTAGAAATATATTAATGGATGACGGCATGCACACCTGATTTATAGAATAAAATAATAATAATGCTAATAATAGACAATACACTGCTTGCATATACTTACATACAATCATTATCATAGATTTAAGATGGTAGGTACTTCATAGTGCTTCTAACTTATTGTATTATATCGTTACACCATCAATATCCTTCCTCAATATAATATTTAACGATACGATTGATAGTTTGACTTATTAGTTGTTCCTAATATCTAATTTATTATTATTTACATAGATTTTATAAAGCGCCAGTCAAAGCCATGCAATACAGATACTAAAATATATTTGATACAACCAGGTTGTGACTCACCAACTTCTTCCGTTTTATAATTCTTTATAACTTCTGCCAGTTCTAAGTTTCCAGCAATTACTGCCACCTGTAAGTCAACAATAATAAAAAATTAAAAACGGAGCATAAATGGTACCCTGTGGAACCCCCAGACCATAATGATCAAATAGTAAACTAAAGGTTAAATACGTATATAATATTAAAATTTTTAATGTTGTTTCTGGCATTGCTTATGATTTGATAAAATTCGAACATCGATCATTTATTATATTGAAGGCGTTATCTTTTTTAAAGAATGCTTAAACATTTTATAAACACAATTATTTTATTATTATTATAAGCCTTCAATGTCCCACTGCTGGGCAAAGGCCTCCCCCCCTTCCCTCCACGCTGTACGATCCAGCGCTGTGATGCTCCATTCGGGCTGGTATTTATGGAGCTCATCCTGCCATCTTGTTCTTGGTCTGCCGCGCCGTCTCGGTTCTTGTGGACGCCACTCTGTTGTTATTTTGGCCCAGAGTTCATTGGGCATGCGGCAGACATGGCCGGCCCACTCCCACTTAAGCTTGGCAGCTTTGGTTGCTACATCGGCGATCTGAGTTCGCGAGCGTAGTTCTGTGTTGCGAACTCGGTCGATTAACCGTACGCCCAGAATACTACGCTCCATCGCACGTTGGCAAACCTTGAGCTTGGATTTTTGGATGTTGGTCAGAGACCAGGTTTGCGCACCATATGTCAGAACGGGGAGGATGCATACGTCCATGAGTTTTCGCTTGAGCGATAATGGGAGCTCGCTTTTCATTAAATCTCCCATGGACCAATAGCTCTTCCAGGCATTTTCGGTTCGCCGAGCGATCTCCTTATCCTGCCTGGCGTCGAAAGAGACTATTTGGCCCAAGTAGATGTACTCTTGGACGTATGCAAGTTGTTCACCATCCACCGTTATTCAATTATTTATTTTATTTATTTATTATTATTAATTACTACGGTTAACACCAATTAAAATAATTAATTAAAATACACACAGGCTCAAAAAGTCAATTAAATACATCTAATACATCTAATCTAATTATAAACATACCTGGTAAGGTGTCTGGTTGGCGAAGTTGAGGGATTCTTTATTGCAGCCTCTGAACAGTAGCTGTCTTGCGCAGGAGTCTTGAGCGTTGACAGCGCAAACGTGCAAGGGCGTGTTGCCGGAGGCATTGCGCCCGTTCATATCCGCGCCGTAGAACAGCAGGTGGTCTAGGTGCTGCACTAGGCCGTTGCGACATGCCTGCAATTGCAAATTCTTGAATTTGAATTGGTTGAAGTTAATATTGGGCTACTAAAGCTCAATGATATGTTATTTTGAATTGAAATGTTTATGTTTGTTTAGCAGTGTCCGCTTGAATTTAAACTCTGTTTCTTGTAGGTTTCATTACCTGGTGGACTTCTAGCCATCCTTGCAAATCAGTAGCACCAATCGTCGCGTGGTCGTGTAATAATGTCTCACAGAGCAACGGGTCGGTCTTGTTCGTCACTGACAAATATAAAGGCGTCAGACCCTTGCCGTCTTTGTAATTAGGTGATCCTCCAAGTTCCAATAGAGTCTTCACCGCTTCTAAAGAGTTCTTTTCGATAGCTCTATGAATAGCGGTACTGCCGTCTTTAGTTCGGTAATCTAGTAATGCTCCACCGTTGACTAGTGCTATCAACACTTTTCCTGGTGATTTTAGGCCTGCAGCTATTGTTAATGGTGTTTCTATAAGTAATGGAAAAATAGCACATGAATTAAGTGGCTATACATTGTAGCGTGTATGTTTTGAGCTAAGAATTTATTTTGATCGATATCTCCATTGAATATCTAACAATAAGGAAGACGGTTAGAGATAACAATACAAAAGTAGATTGAAATGATATTCAAATGCTTAGCGCGACAGCGATTCGTTCCATTCAATTTTGCACTGACATCACTGTGATCTGTTATGTCTTCGACGGAACAAATAAATACAGAGCCTCAAGGCTGGATCGACATTTATCGCAGATTAGGTACGCCTGGATTGATACGGTTCGCACAATACTGCTGCTTTAAGTATACGCCGAACAATAGCAGATATGGATCTTTATGTAAATGGACAAAGTAATATAATAGAGCTACTGTGAAATATTGGTACATTTGTTTGAAAAGAATCGGAAATAATTGGAATTTAAGAAATCTATACTTAGACTTGGGTATACACAAATACCTAAAAATAAATATGCGAATTCTATTAGTATTACCAGTATTACCTACAATACAAAAATGTTGATTTGTCTTTGTAAAATGTAAGGACCTACTGATTACAGTTCAAAATTATTTATCAAATATGTAGGCTTAATTTTAACTTCACGGAATTTGAAACCCAAGAAACTATGGGATTTGTTGGTCTAAAAACTATTTGCTTTGGACTTTGTAGTCAGAAGAGCAACCTAATACTTGTAAAACTGACCTCCAGTCTCCTGACAATGAAAATTAGGATCGAGGCCCTTTGCACAGGCTTTGGTGATTTTGTCGATCTGCGCATGCGTCACGTGTTCCAGAAAGCGCCGCAGGTTCGCTCTGGAGTGGAGAGCTTTCAACGTCTTTTCATCCAACTTCAGCATTTTGTACACACGCCGTTTGTATTTCAACTGGAAAAGAGAAAGGATATTAGGGATTAGGTATCTGTTGGGTACCTATATTCTTCTTCTTTCTGTCTTTTATCCCACTATGTTGGGTTGTCTTGTCACAACATGTTATTTTCTTTTTTCTCCTCTATCATTTTATTTGTTTGTTCTCTCAATGAGTGAACCAATAATGTAATGATTTTTGTACTTCTTAGTTAGCGAGCTTTAAAATGTTTAATTTGTCATCGCTGAGTGGTTTTACTGATTGATTTATAGCATTACCTCAAGATATCCAACAGGTCCACTGAAGGGGTAGTCTCCAAGCCTTCGTTCCTCATCGAGAAACTTGCCAGCCTTTCCGTTGACGGGAGGGCAGAACAGACCATAGTTGAAGCTCTCTTTCAGTTCCTGCAACAAAAAAAAAGTAATTCATTTTGTATTCATTTCAGAATCGTTCCAGAATGACCAGTTCGGGTATGCTTTGCCTACACAGTTTAGACGAAAGAAAAAATAACATTTCAAATCAACCCATCATATACAGGCTGTTCATGGCGAGATTTGTCACTAGCACAGCAGACATAATGTTTGAAACGTTCAACGCTAAAGTTAGGTGATTCGTTACAACAGCAAGTTAGGTACTCGAGCTACAATACAAGCATCAGAAAATTAATTTACCATAACGGGTTAACTGACATAGATGGACTCCTGTCCCATCGAATGAATTGCAGCAAGAATCACTTAATGAAAAGATATAAATCATAACATAGATATTTATCATTGTCAATGGTTTAATTACAAATAATATTAATTGATGCCAGCAGGATCAGAATGTATGACCTCATAACTCAGTAGACATGAACAAGAGATATTAAAAGCTCAGGCTTTGTAAGAAACAAAACATCTTCAGTAGTTTGAGAATATTTACGTTGACTTAGCTCCAAACATCAATCTGGTAGAGAACGAAGTCAAACTATCCCTCATTGTAATCGAAGCTATTATAATGAATACAATCAATTAAGAAAAAAATCTAAGCCAACTCGAACTGGTAAGTTCCATAGCACTAAAACTGGCAAAATAAATAAACCTAAAAATAAATGCGATTGAGAAACAAGATGCATTTGAACGTCTGCAAAATTAATGGAGTCCACGCCGGCTGTCTGAGATGATTACAGGTACATCACTTGAAATACCTTTCTGTTGTGGTGATATATGAATATTTTGCTGTATGGTTCCAATCTAATGCTAAAACTTCAAGATTGATGATGAGAAATGATTGCGTTTGATGTCAGGCTGTATTCTCGTTCCCTTAGTATGAGTCAATCTTATGTAGGTGAGTTCCTACTTAATTACCTGCCTAGCCTTCCAGAGCGTTGTTCATCTAATAATAAATTTAAGGTGACTATAGTAACATATTCACCTTGATATCAAATGAATATCAGGAAGTGTTACTCTGCTTATACCTAACTAATTGGGTATAAGGGAGCTTTTCTAACGACATGCGCATAATAACTTATTAATAACATAAATTATATTTCTAAGAAACCGCTTATAGTAAGTACCTACCTACGTGGATACGAATAAGTGCGCAGAAAGTGTGTGAACGAAAACATGTTGAAATGATTAATAGTGTTAGTGTTACTAATAATTTCATTACGAGTGCTTTTTACGATACCTTGCAAGTGACATGTGAATGTTTTCAATGATGTAAGGAATCGAGATTATTATCGTGGTATCTAGTAGTGTTATTTATACATAATATGTAGGTACCTATGAATAAGATACCTACCTAAGTGAAGTTGACGAAAGAGCCTCTAAATTTTGCTTAAGGCTTGATCTAAAATTTTTTCCTAATATTTTAAGGTCTGTGTGTGTATAATTATAAGGTAAACGTTGTTCCTACGCTAGGTTTAGCTATTATGGTCCTAAGCTTATACAATCTTAGAAGAATTTATCCGTAAAAATTCGAGTTGGAGATATTGGCGTGATTCCGACAGTTTATTGAAGTAATATTGGCTTCGGTGAAATATGGAGGAGAAATATTAAAAACTCTGCCATATTCTGAATGAAGATTATCTGCATGTAGCATATCGAAAGAAATTTTACACGATTTATGTCTGTGTTCATATCTAATGATTGTTGGTAGGTACCTACTGCAGTAAACGCTTCTGCTTGTTACCGACTGCCTGAACACCATGACGTATTTTTATATCGATGAATAAAACAGATTTCAGAATTAAAGAATAGAGAAACAACAACAAAACCCTGGACATAAAAGTATATGATTTAATTATAAAACTTACAGTGGGTTTTATAAAAAAGACCAAGATATTGAAAGTATGCTAAAGTCAGAGTGCAAAACAAAATAAAATAGAAGCATGCAATGAAGATGAGAACCTACTTAAGGATACCTACCGACGCAATCAATTTTCAAACAGATTGCCGTCATCGTAACTTTACTCGTAAAATCGGAAATACCCTACAGGTAATGAAACAAGGGAGTTCCTTTAATTAATGGTTGCTAATAAGGAGTTCGGTAGAAACTATAAAAAGTTACTGTGATTAGATTACTCATGAAATCCTCTGGTTTTTCGTCGAGACCTTGGGCACAGAAGAAAATACCTACTAGGTATATTATAAGTAGGTATTACTTCCCGAGAGCACGTAATCTAGCTTATCTTGTAATACCTATGTCTTAGAAGATAAGAGTTAAGCTCTACCAACTTTTGGCCGGACTAGTAGGTGTACCTACAGTAGGTAGGTACGCAGCAAAGTTAGTTTTTCGATAAGCGGTTCAGTCAGATAATCCTTGGTACCTACCTAAGTAGATAATGTCAGTAATGCATAGAAATAAAAGTGCCTCCGTGCAGAGATCGCAGAATTTGTAACTCTGAATAAGATCATATTATATTGTAAACTAGCTTCCGCCCGCGACTTCATCCGCGTCCCGTTTAATACTGTTCATTTTGCGGGATAAAAAGTAGTGTAAGTATGTGTTAATCCAGATTTCGAACTGTTTATATTCCAAGTTCCATCCAAATTGGAAAATTAGTTATAGTGTGATTGAAATACAAACATACAAACATCTAAACTTTGACATTTATAATATTAGTAGGATTACAGTAGAATCTAGAATATTGTTTGATGACACAATACTGTCTGCTTCTGTCTCCCGGCTTCGTTCATTTAAGGAATGTCTATGCGGGCAGATATTATTACAATATTATGCTTTTATTCTATGTGGGAGTGTTCGTGTACGGGTGTTCTTGTTTCAATCAGCTTGTCACATGGTAACAATTAGCCAGCTTTAGCATACAATGGCTCGTGTTAGTGGGTCGGTCGGGGTCTTGTTCACATAGAGATGGAAGTATGGTACGTGTTGCAAGGATGATGAAACCGTACTCTTGTTGATGTCATTAATTTTACTAACTGGAATTTTATACTGAAAGTTTATTTATTTATAGGTATCTACAAATTGATGTAAAAAAACACGCTCATGTGTAAAAATACTAACTATACCTCGACTTTTAAAATTTTAGACAGGTCTTCTATTCACGCGGCCCTGCTGTTGGTAGATAGATAGATAGATAGATGGATGGATGGATAGATAAAAACTTTATTGCACACACAGAAAAAAGAAATTACAGAAAGAGAGAAACATAAAAATAGAGAGTACAATGGGCGGCCTTATCGCTAAAAGCAATCTCTTCCAGACAACCTTACCACGAAAAAATTACGTGGTAGTTTACCACGCAATATTTTTAGTATATTTTTACATAATATTTTTATACGAAATTATTTAGCTTTTATCTGGATTATACCTTGGCATTTAAACATCCTTTAGCATTAACATAATAGCAGTCCCATGGCTCCAGTAGTTCCTGTACCTACCTATCTAAACGCAATATTTGTCACAGCAAGAACCTAATGTCCAGAGATCTATTGGACCCACGTTTTATTACGCTGATACTTATAGAGGAAGCTGTGCATGTAGGTACCTTTTTTCAGTTTTTAAAAGCTGTCTTTACATCCTCTAATCTAGTCTACTTTTAACTCTATTATTTTCAACTGAACAATAACCAACATGGAAAGATACTGTAACCTACTTCCAACTCTTGTTTAGTTAAAATAATGAACTAAAAGTGCACATGCTTGTATCGTTTGAAAAGTTAACAAAACGGGGCATTTGAACTGAGGGAAGCAATCAATTTATAGCGGGTCGTGGGCCGCGTGGCTTCGTAATTGATGTGCGGTCTGGATTGGGACTGACCGGTGCCACGTTCAGACCCTACAAGGCGACTAGTCGAGGCTTTATTTGAATAACCGTATGCGATTTGAATAAACCTGTTCTCATAGCGAACTCCCATGGATTTTTGGCCGTCATTTTGGTCTAAGATAAGCGTGAGATGTGGCAGATAGCCAGATTTGTGATGGTGTCCTACGTACTATGTCCGTTAAAGGTGTTCCCAAGCTTAGTTAAATTAAAAAATATTAAAGCTCCTGATAGTCTAAGGGCGTCTTGCACCAGAATCACTAAACGTATTTAACAGCTAAATCGATTTAAATCTGACGTATTTGTATGACTTGACAACTCGCTAAATACTATTTAAGAGTTAAACGCGTTTAGCGATTCTGGTGCAAGCCGCCCTAAGCTCTTAAAAATGTTATCAGATATTTAGCCACTCGACCAGCCAGCTCGTCTGAACGCAACTCCAACAGCACATAAGTGGATCAATGGTCAACTTGACAGATGTGTTTTGTCACATCGGCGCGGTTCTCGATTGAGCGGCGTTGCTCAAGCCACTTGCGTGATTATAGGTCAATTTGTTGCGTACCTACTACAGGTTTTGTTACTTAAACCTCATTTTATTAGCGAAAGCCTGGGAGGAAAACTTCTACCCAATAGGTTTTTCCCTTTCCAATAACCTAAAACGGTTTTTATAGCATCTGAATGAGGTCGTATCATCTTCCTAAAATGACAGTAGATTCGGAAGCTATATGCAGATGCCTAGCTTCTATGAAACTAATAAACTTATTTTTTTATTACCTTCATAGGTAAGAGTGTGTCAAGTATTTGGAGCAAATCCCAATGAAGCAAATCCACTGCCACAGTATCAATGTTTTTTTCTAAACATTATGGTTAACCTCAGTAACCACATCGAGATTATGGTCAAGCCATTAACTTTTGAATGAGTCATTCATTCAATAATTTCCTAGGTCAGTATATCCGTGTGTAGTGAAAGTTCGGATATGCAGCCATCTTTGCTGGATACCTTTGTTGATGTTGTATTAATGAAATCATTCAATATAATCCTGCATTCAAGACCTACATAGTATTCACCTTACGCTTGTAACCTATAGGTACAGGAAAGGCTGGTAAAACTGAATTTTTGACTAAAATCCGAAATGGATCGATTCGATTTACGTACCTAATCCGTTTGAGCAAATTTCTCAAAGATTGGAAGATTTTTTGCTGGAATAGTTCAGAAAGTATACTACATCTAAAACCTTGGCTTTGGTCCAAAGTGTCTTGATAAAGAACGTTCGAGTTCAGCCAAAAATGCTGTGCGACATGCACGCCGTAAAGTTTTATGTTGCGTACCATTAAGTAACCTAAAATATCTAATGTGCCAGCTTTAACTTAAATATGACATGGTTTGATTAAGTTCTCAGACTTAATCTGCCTTTGAGGTTTTCAAAATATTGATTGTAAGAATATGTAAACTAACTACAAACATAAATATATTTTTGCAAAAATTTATAGGTACCTAAGTAGTTCAATAGAATTGATCCAGAATCAATTACAGACGAGTCTTGTTAGTGACCGGAAATACAAAAATAAGTGTGGCATTGCCAAGTTTAATTGACAAGCCGTCTGCATCCCTATTTGAATAGAACTTGAATACTTGAACTTGATAAAAGTTAACGAGTCGACGCTTCATAAATCTTCTGCATCTCACCGAATAATGTTTATTTATTATCAAAATTGGAGCTGGTGTTGTAGAGCAGCGATTGTCTCGAACAATCTCGAGATCTGCGCCAATTAGGGTACGAGGTAATGGAAGTCCATATCTGGGTACACTGCAGCACTGGTATAAAGTAGATTATGTACCCAACCTAGGCACGCGGCATTGCTCTCGGTCACAACGGCAGCAAATAATAACAATAACGGTAGTCTGCGGGATCGCCCTCGATTCTCTATCTGAATATCGCGTTCGATTCTGAGAATGTCCAATTATTTGTGTAACAGAACCACTGGCGCTGGCGCTAGCCGGGATTAGGCACTACAATTTGAAACAAGCCTTACAGTTATGTTACTTATTTTATTCATAAAAGTCATTATTTTAGCAGCCTGATAAAATTCACTGCTGTCATGGACTTATTCCAAAAAATTTCAGGAGGAACGATTTCGTGCCTACTCTTGTGTATCAATTTTACGCGATCTTTAGGTATACAATACAATGTTGTCGGGATTCGTCGGATACGGAACCGCAAAGTTTCTATTGATAAAAATGTTATTTCTGTTTAATTAGTTAGGTTAGCTGAAAATCATATTCCCACGTTTTAAATCAGATGAATCAGCAGCAAAGTGAAAAATCTTCCAATAATCTAAAAAAATTAGATGTTCTCACCTGGCGCTTGCGATGAAACCCCAGTATTAATCACGCCGTCAGAAAACAATTTCGAAATCGCTTTAACTCGCTCCCTCGGGCTCTGTAAGCTAAGCTAATTAGCTGGTGGCTCTGTAAAACCGACTGTATTTTAATCTATGCCTTTTTGCTACTATGCAGCAATCTGTAAAGCTCTTCCCAGGAGTCCAGGTTGAACTTTCATATTCCTTCCTGTAAGAGCAATCTTTGCACACTATGCAAAAGAACTAGAGAACTCAGTGCTTAAAGCTCTTTCTACTAGACTACCTAAAAGTTGTAATGATGAATGTTGTTTTTTTCCATGATTGGAAACAGCTTTATTCTTCTCAACATTCTTCTAAGCTTTGTTCATTTTCCTTATTTCCAACTCAAGGAAAAATGTTTTTTCAGTTAGTATTTGTTGTATCCATCTAGCAATATTGTAGCGGCCATAAAACTAATAAACGCAATTTATTATCTGTGGATAAAAACGAATTACCCAATAACTGTTGAAAACAAACCATTGGGCTCGACGGCAACTTTGGAAAGTTCTATTTGGAACCTTCGATATTATAGACCGACTGTTAGTGATCATTTTCTTACGACGAAGACTCTACGAAAGTTTGAAACTTAGGTTTTATTAAGGCGATTGTATAATTTTATAGAGAAACTTATGTTGCCTGTAATAAAACTATCTGGTCATTTTAGCACATTACAAATACTGTAACCATTGCTCTCATGTCACATTTTTTAACAGGATTCATAATAATGTCACGAGCTATGGACTATATTATGTAGAAACTTACTTCATATTGCAGCGGTGACCTCTAAAATCAACAGCATTTAAGTAGATATGAGAAGTTACGACTCTTCTAATGATGTCATTATTCTGCTAGGTACATGATGTTTTAATATATGTGCTAAGGTCAATGTTGTATCGTGTCGTACGTGATATACCTAGGCTTTGTGAGTATATTAATGTTGAGAAAGGTCAATGTAGGTAATTGGTATTTAGTGACTAACATACAGTCCTACTAGTAAACAGCAATTGAGAAGAAAAAACTCGATCCTTTCCTGAAATAAAGATGAATAATTGCCTACGCAAATAATCCATTACCTTCCAATTAATTTGAAGTTGGTAATAAATAAATGATGCACCTATCCAACAGGTTCCTTTGAAGCATTTCGTTATAATTTATTTCCATTTTTATTTCCTATCTTTCCAGAGAACTTCAAGCACAAACGCCTTAGGAAACTATTACCGACCAAAGCATGGTAAGAGCGCTATTAGGTAGGTATATAGGTACATAGAAAGATAGCGATATTCACACGAAATATCAATTATGGTGTCCGAGAGAATGGAAATTGGCATGAAAAAGAATGACTCTACCATAGTAAATAAAAACTTTACACAAGCAGTAGTGCCAACTTCTAGGATATGGTAAAAACAATTCAATGGTATCGTTTCTAAGAGCGGACTTTTTGGTGTTTTATCGCACTAGTACTTCGTAAAAATATGTCTATTTAGTAGGAAATCAAAACATTTTTTAATAGGGCATCCTCTAAACTTGCTGTATGTACCCTGATGCAGTCTAAATTCGGTAGTAAATGGCAAAATGTCGTCACATTTCGGATGAACACTTCCCACTTTGGCGACAACCGTTTTAAATTCTCATTTTTGGCGACGTTTTGTTGAGCATTTCCGAGCTTGCAGTCATACTACTGCTAGTAGAGTTACTGTGTCTGTCCTGGTACGGACAGTAATCGCATGATGCATGGTAATAAGCGGTAATCAGGCCCCAGGGACCGGGGTTCGAATCCCGTGCTAAAGTACCCGCCTAGAGATGTGCATGCATATTTCAAATGGAATAGATAATGAGCGCGGATGTGAGAGTACATAAACGTCTCTTGTTTTTCGATGTTTATGTTATAAAAATACATTCAAAAATTATTTCTTTTAGTTAGAAAAACATAGCGAACTTTGTCTCGGAAATAACACGCGTAACAAGAGGTAAACAAGATTTGTTGTTTTATTTCTCAAGAGGACAATATAACGTAAGCTTAGGTAGAGAATAAATAATAGTAGAAACGTACCTGTTTGTTTATGTACCTAACTATAAGTACTAATACCTTTGAAGCAACGGTATTTTAATACTATTTCACCATCTCACCACATTTCATCACATCATCACGTTTAGTCTACTTTAGACTTGTCAAAAACAAAGATGGATATTTTAGCTGACCGATAGAGTTACTGGAGATGGTGAAATAGGCTCTTAGCATTTCTATAGTTAGCATCTCAATAAATTATAGTCAGGCGTGCAACATAGGTACCTAGCAGATATGCACAGCTAATTAACAACCAAAGCTTAGGCGGGGTATGCGGATAGCTTATCATATGTCACATAGCTAGATTTCAGATACAGGTATTTACGTTTTATTATTTTATCAACTATTATTTACCGTCTGCGGATTCTGCGGTCATGCATCCACCAAAGTTGAATTGGACCACGTTAAGTCTGCATTTTGGCACAATTGTTTTTTTTTAAATTATTATAAAAACCCGTCTGTACTGCAAAAATAATTTGCCAACTGGAAGTGACTATAAAATGATACCATTAAGTAAATCTTTTTGCAGACAGTGGTCTAACTCTAACTTGCAAGCTACTGTCATTTTGAAACTAAGATACCTAATTCTTGCATCACGTTTTAGTTTATTAAACATTTCACGCCTGTGTTAACAAGCAACCGTTTCCTTAAAGATATTGTTCTGCGTTTGTTAGCTATTGGCACCCTAGCTAATGTTTTATAATAATCGGTCTATAATTCATAGGCATTACTGTAATATTATTTATAATACAAATGAAATCACTTGCTTTATTCGACTTGACTTTATTCATGCCCGTGCACTACGAGATGAACCTATAGTACCTATTAGGTATTCGTTTATTTGACTCCTATGAGGATTGCTCCGTAGTGACCCTAAAGGGGAGGCGTAGATGCCTATCGTTCAGGCTTTTTAGTCTAGTTTAGGTATCTGAGGCTTCATTCTTTTATTATGTAGGTACTTACCACTAAGTACATTAAATTTAATGTTTAAATTGTTTATTATAAGTTTTGTACCCACTAATTTTTGTACCAAATAATTACAGCATGAATTTAAAATATTTGAATCTATCAAAGTAATTAGCTACATTACATTCGGCTATGACGTACGAATTTGCGTTAGCTTGCTGCACAAATCTTACTTTTGGTTTTGTTCAAATAAAGGAGCAATGTATATCATTGAAAACAAACAAGCAATCTAACAAATCACCACCAGGAAATACCGGAGTGACAAGAGGACAATTTAACTGGAAGCGGAGCCGGCTCATCGCATCGGTTGAACAGGATCAAGCTGCAATGTGTTTCTGTCAGGTTAATAATAAAATATTAATATAACCTAGCCTGTTATTTACACAGATACGGCATAGTAACTGCAGTCTACTAGTCTCCGTGTTTGAATCCTGGTTTTAGTCTCTACGCGCCGTTGCGAAATTGTTATGCCTGTCAGTGACAGACAAATTACGAGTAGAAACAACTCGTAAAATTGGCTAAACCAAACCTTACCACTATTGACGTTAAAAAGAATGCTTATTTTTATTATTTTGGTATTATTACAATAAAATATTTATGGACATACACGATAAAGTCTGTGGGATTTTTGCATTGCGATATATTGCCTGTGATTTGTGGTAGAATAGCCAGTGGCTTCGACCAGGGTGTTGCAGACCGCCCGCTGTCTCGAATACATTCCAACTGCATTGCCTAGGCTGTGGGTACTTGTACTCCTTGCCAATAGCAACAAAATTCCGCACTTTGTAAAATTGTTATTTAAAATTGAAATGGCCGGGCGTACAAATAGTTTTAATTAGGTGCAGGACGCTAGTAACATTAAACGGATGGAAAATAACCCACAGCTTTAAAATAATTTTAATCCAGCAACTTGGTCTTGAACTGACCCGATTTTGAGACAAGCTGGGCTGACGAGCTATAATTACCACAAACCACACAATAGCTGGAAGTGACTTGGCAGTTCAGATACCGATAAGCGTCTACGCAAACTTGCACCAAAGTTTGAAACCCTTTGAAATTGTTTGTAATTAACCCTTCGATTGCTGTAGGAAGAACTCTGTCGTAAATAAAGGACTCTGTATTTTACGCCGCTCGTGTTTTTGCACGTAGGAAACTAAGAATAAATAATAATAAATTTAATGTTCATGGCCATTTCACACAACGCCATCTAATCCCAAACTAGGCAAAGCTTTTACTATGGGTTCTAGATGGCTGATAAAATATACATTTTGGTAAATACATAATTGTAAGTTGTTGACACATGTACCTATATAGATATTGATAGCTCTATGGAGACAAATAAGATGCGGTTTAAAATTCTTATTTCTTACACTATTAGGTGCCTACTAAGATATTCGTAGATTTACACCAATACACCGACACACCTTTGATTACACTGGTTTTCTATATTATGTTATAGTTGACTAAGTTCGTGTCCAAAGAAAAGAATAGTTGCTAAAACAAACTTTTTCTTTCAGCAGCTTGTTAAGAGTTAAAATCATCAATATTAAAGCCAGCTAGGTAAGCGATAACGACGCAATCAACAAAGTAATAAAGAAAATCCGATAACTCATCAACTCACAGTCGGTATTGTTCTCTAACTAATAAAGCGCTTTCTTTGACTGAGCGTTGTCTGAAACTTTCCTACAATATTCGGACCTTGGGCCGAATTCATTTTCTTTTTACTTTCTGACTTTTATAGGTCTGTCGAACAAACTCGGATACCAATTTGAAAAGTTTTTGATTGACTTCCAGTTTTACGAACGCTAATAAATAATAAAAAGTTTTAGTTTTCTGTAAGCACCTACACTACACTACAGGGGTTCTGGTCTGTGCTTACATTTTGTTAATTAATTCCATGTTCAGTTAGGTTATTCAAATTGTCTAAGAGATGTGTGTGGGGGATAATAGTCACCGAATTAAATAAGAATAATTTATTCACAACCTTAAATAAATTGTTTATGTAGGTAGCTACTTAGGCCAATATGTTACACTTATATGTAGGTAGGTATAAGATGCCTGTGAACGTTATATAAATCAAAGTTATTATTTATTAAAGTTTTGTGGGTAGGTATACAAACAGTAGAAGAACCCATACCTTCCGCGCTAATATCCAGAATAATGTCCAATTCATATATTAAAATCCACCTATACTTCCTGAGTCTCAGTAAGTAGTTGCTCAAATTATATTAGCTTCTCATAGTTCAATTTCCATGCCGGCTACCATACCTACTCAAATAAATACAGCAAATATAAAGGCAGCACTAAATCCTGAAAGACGTTTTGGCGGAACGCCAGTAGAGGAAAATGCTGATACTGGGTAGTGCTCATGTAGGTACCTTACCTACCTACCTACATTGGAACACGCACGATATTCCATACCAATAATATGGAAATTTTGTATGTAGGCAGCTAGCTATGTTTAGTCAACTTGTACCTAATATGTTTGAAAAGTTATCATTTCCACAAAATGAAAAATCGCATTGTGTTTTTATTTCAATACTTTGCAATACTTTAGTGTTGGGAACAACTAGTTGCAACTAAATACCTACTTTGGTTTAAAAAAATACTTTGGAAGACGAGGGGAGGGAGACCTTTGCTGAGCAGTGAGACAACATAGGTTAGTAGGTAAAACAAGTAATTAAATTAAAAATTTTAAAAAACCCCGAATCTTGGACCGATTTTCATCCAACATAGCTAAGAACACTCCCGACTAATTCACCTTTCAAACAAAAAAAAAAACAAAATCAAAATCGGTTCATCCGTTCAGAAGCTACGTTGCCTCAGACAGACACACATACACAGAGACACGTCAAACTTATAACACCCCGACGTTTTTGCGTCGGGGGTTAAAAAGAAATTCGATCTAAATAAATAAACCTTTATACTGAATTCGTAAATGTGAATTGTAGGTATTGCAACTGAAATCGCAATGTTTAATAGGCCCCCATTTTCCATAAAAGGAAAAGTTCATCAAACCACAAACAAACTGCATCATTAAAAAACTTGGATGAATTTTCATGCTCACTAGAGTGTCGGTACACTTGACCCAGTTGAGGTGAGAGAAAAAGTTTTAAAGCAAATATGCACGTGGCTAATTAACTCCTTTTCTGCATATTTTACCTGGCTATGCATGTGTAGCGAACCAATGTAATGTAATGTTAATACTTTATCCATACAGCGTGTAAATTGTGTGAGATAGGTAATGCAGTGGTAAACAACCACCGACATTCGTGGTAGAATCCAACCGGGACCGCGTGGTTCAGTCAAATGCCGATGCAATGTCGAACCAATCGTTAGATGAAGAATGATGCACCGGTACAAATGTGAGTGAAGTTACACCGAAGGGTACGGGAGGTTATTAGTGCAATATCCACAGTACAACCTAACCACTTGCTTGGTACGAGCTGTCTTGGTTTCTACCATTCTATTAAAATGGTATAGAAATTGTATAGAAACCAAGACTGACACATCTATAGCCTCTGACGTCAATCCATCATCGTGCTACTAAAAGTTTTCTCGGTAAAGAGTTGGTTAAGTTTTTTCATACAAAAGACATCGACGCGCTTCTTTATTTTCTACGGTTATTTTGCTACAACTAAGTAAATTGATTCTTAAATTTCACAACTGTTGACTTCCCACGTGTAGGATCCAGTTCGAATCAGCATCCGCAGGCCTCACACATTCATAAACAAACTGCAAATCACCTACTTGTACAGTCAGCCGAAAACGTAGGGCGGAATGAGTGATAGTAGTAGATTTATAGTAGAGAGTAGTAGAGAGTAGATTTCTAGAAAGAGTAATTCTGAGCCTTCTCCATCCACCAGTTTCCTGCAATCTTAACAATGCATAAATCAATCACTTCATTATGTTTTTTTATACTACTAAATGATGGAACAAGTCGATGTCAAGTGGTTACCTCGGCCAATAACAATGCATTGCCTCATCGAGCACGTCCACTGAGGACGTGCCCTGTGATGCATTGCACTGCGCCCATCACTCTGAGACATAAAGGTGTTAAGTCTCATGTGCCTGTAATTACGCCGGCACCTTCAAACTGGAACACAGCAATGCGATTATCACAGCTTGGCGCACGAAATAGGTAGGTGTGACCACCAAATTATGATCAGAAGCCGAATTCAATTAGGTACCGATTGAGTGAAAATAAGGGCAGAGGTCCAAGCCTTTAACTGGCTAAGCTGACTGTACCTACCAGTAGAGCACGTCGGATGGGAGCGCGCACCCCTCCGGAAGGATGCAATGATGAATTCATTCGCGCTTCCCAGGACGGAGTGTACAGCAACCTAATTACAGATGTAATCAACTCGCTCCGGGCTGATTGGACTATTACCGGCTATTCCCAGATTCATTGGACGATTGGTTCAACGAATGGTCCACCTTAGCTGGTACGATGATAGAGTGGAGCCCGAGGCACGATATTAGTATGAATAAAACACTTGTTCGGTGATTTTGAGAAATGAAAATTAAGTCGCTTTAAAAAACGCGTTTGGCATTTGGTGTCTATAATAAAATTGTTATATTCTTATTTTAGTCTACTTTGTTGCAGATAGATAAATACAAATACAATACAATACTCATCATGTATGCAATGACATTTAATTTAATTATCATGCATTCACACACACAGTTACCTATTGAGCCACTGAACAGCAGTCACTCGCCCACCATCTCCGTTTACAACTATAGTGAGCTTTTACTTTACATTATGTTCTGTCAAAATACACTATGCATCTTGAAACTAATACCCACATTACCCTAAAATACCGCAATTGAATTTATCGCAACGAAAAATCGATTCAGATAGTAAGAATACTTTATACATGGCGCCATTCTCGTTTATAGGCGTCGGTATCTGTGACTGGCATCTAGTCTAGTCTCTGTATCGGCAGAGCCGTGGTATGAATCAGGGACTTCAGTTCAGACAAACGTTCATCCTAGCTTTGGCCAAGCTCCATCCAAGCTTATTCGACTAATGAACTGGAAACATAGAGCTTTTGAATTTTAAGTTAGTAAATAAATGCTTTATTACTGAGTGAAATTTAGGTTTATAACTATGGCTCACAGGCCCACCCATAATGTTCTTTCTTACTTCATAGAGTAATGTATTTTGCTCTGTAATCGTATTTTAGTTTCAAATGCGAATAGCATTACGTCTCGATGGGCACTTACGTAGAAGGATAAAAATGCGTTTTCCCATTTCGTATTAGACAATGCACATAAATACCGACCGATATGGCGCGGATGCCAGCAAAGTTGGCTTTAAACTGAAAACTATTGGAAATATAAGGTTTTAAGCATTCAATATTCTGGAAAGCTAACGTAATGATCCAAAGATATTTTGCTATCTCATCTTTTCATTTCATGTCTTAAAAATATACAAGCAAATTTTTAAGGTTTATAACTACCGTGCCTGTAAGTGATTACTTACCCTTTTTATTTTGACTTTAGAATAAAGAAAAATAATTTAGCCATAACCCTTTATCCTCCGTGACACTACTACTTGGCTCAATCAGTAGTACCATAGGAAAATATTTTATTTTTTATTATTTTACAATTCTCAATAGCTACTGTACTACCGTGCCATGTATAGTCGTGAATTTAATTTAACTCCAAGATAAAAAAAAAAACCTTGGTACCATTACCAAGAAACGCACATACGAGTAGGTAAATGTTTCTTATCGGAAAATACATAGAACAGAGTTATTTTATCATGGAAAATTTCAATGTGAAACGAATTTAATTTTTTATGGTTTATGTACCGTGCAAACCAATGATTTTTTCAATAAACATTTACCTACAGCTTAGCTGCGTATGTTTTCATCCAGGAAGGTAGGTAATTATGTAAGTTTATAATAAAAAACGTTAAGTATTCTTATTTTTTAGTAAAACACTTCTTGAATTATAACTAAGTAAGTACCTACTTAAACGTGGGAAATATAAAAGTGGGTTCTATTAATCTTAAAGCACCTACATCTGTAGTAAGATCTTATTGCGATTGCGTGTTCATAATTTATAGATGCTTTGAACTTTGCGCAAAAAAGCTCAGGCCTAATCATAGTGGTTTTTACTGTATTACAGAGGTGCAAATTGCTATGTTTACCTACTCCATTTTATTACCCTTCAGCATGTTAAGGTTCAAAATAGCGCAATATTACAATTGCACAATCTATAAGCACTTATATAGCGCAATCAATCGTTGTTTGATCAAAACGCACTTCAGATTAGCTGTTGGTCATATGTTGCGAAGTCGATAATCTTGCTTTAAGTTCTACGGTAAGTAGGTACCTACCTGTTTTTTAAATAGCTTGGCAACTTTAAATAAATTATGAATAAATTAATAAAGCTTTGCTCAAAGCATCATCATCATTCAAAGTCCAACTTCACCCACTGCTTGATATAGCCGGTAAACGTCTCTGTTAGCCATCTGTCACGATTTTGCTTCTGCACTAATCTCCTCCATAGAGACGAGCATTTAATTTTATGATGTTGATATGTCGTCATTGTCGTCCGCCCATCTCGCAATACTACACCGGACGTCCTACCTCCTACGTTACAGGTAAATATTTATGACCTTACCTACCTTATAGCTTATTTTTATGCCATATAAAGATCATCGGTCAATCTCCATGTAGGTATAAGATTCCCAGCGTTCACTCCATTTGCTCAATAGTTGCACAACCAGTTGTGGAGTGTACTATGAAGCTCTTGAGTAACGCGTTTAATCATAAGTCTGCGCACACAATTGCTAGTATTGATTGCACTGTTTGATACAACGACAAGATCATTACGAGATTATATCTGTCAACTGTCAGTTCTGCATTACTCTAGCGTTCTTTCTTCATAACACTTAGCTCGTAGAAGAAACAAAAGCTGGTGAATAATGCTATGTCATTTTAGAAAAAGCTCTGACATTGTCATTAGCATGACAACGAAAAGAGATGACATCTTTAGCAGCGATTTTACCTAAAGAAAAATTGTTTGTCGAAATGACGGACAGAGGGCATATATAAGAGAAGAAGAAGAAGACGCGTTAGGAGATCAATATGAATAAGACCAAGGTTTTGAACTAGATGAAGCGTAGGCCCGAAAGATGGACGACAATTTAAACGTTGCATAAGTCGTTTCGAGTCTAAAATCATCCGCTCTGATTTATAAGGAATCTTATGTGTACTCATGTGCATCCTAATATAGATTCTGTAATAAACTGATTGTCGTGCTGATAGCTATTTGTTCTACATTTCCTAAGGCTCTCCCTATACAGCGTGTAGCTACAATGGCGACATTAAATTAACCAGCGTATCCGGTTTCGCGTTTTCAGAATATAGACATATTTTTTATTTCATTAAACATAAGATTTATCGAAATAAATCAATTTTCTTAAATAACGCCTCGGAGCAACCTGTACGTAAGAGCAGAGGTCATCTGTCGGGTTCACGGGTCATAACCGCGTGTAACCGCGTATGACGAGCAAGAAAGTATTGTTAGAATAGGACACCCGAAATTGCGACGTTGTGCATGAAAGGGATAGCTAGCGCCGCCGCGCCGCCGCCCGCGCCGCTCGCTCGACCGACTCGTCCTGCCGCCTAGCCAGTGATACGCGGGCCGGTGTCCTTGACACACTTTATTTTAATAATTTTGCTAATTATCTACCTATTCTCAATGTTTCGCGAAAAAGACGCTTGGTTTTGTTAGTTTAGCTTTTCTATTCTAAGTACCCAATCAGGTCTACGTAGGTACAGCGATAAAGACGCTTTGATTTATTATTTGTTTATCTGTCTACCTTTGCGACTAGGGAGCGGGTAAATTAAATGTTTGGTGCTCAGTGGATACTGGATAGGACGACACGACACGGAGCTCTTAGGTGGCCCAATGTCACCTGACCTCAAGCCCCTCGATTTTTTTATGGAGCTTTGTGAAAGACGACGTTCATGCTAAAATAAAATAAAATGTATTATCAAAAGTGAGGGCAAATATTCAGCGCCGCCGGTTACATCTTTGTGTCCGACGTGGTGGCGGCGGCGGCGCGGCGGCTACATTGAGAGCTTGAAGATTTAATAAGTGTAAGGCGCTAGGTGCATAGGTCACAATAAAATTAATAGTAAAGTGAACAAGGTGAAGTGAAATTATTTGATTTCTTTGAATTCCTTGTGTCGCTTGATTTCCCCGCCCCGCGCTCCGCCCCGCGCCCCGCCGCCGCCACCGAGCCGCCCGGGCAGGCAGGCGCGGGCGCGGGCGCGGTAACACGTAGGTAAAGACACTCATAGGATGATTAATTTTTGTTGCGTATTTTATTATTAAGTTTGTTTGAAAAATTCGAAATTTCTATTTTGGACTATAATTTATTTTTTATTTTTTTTATGAATACTTATAAGTAGCTCTACCCGTGTGTTCATTTAATGTCGCCATTGTAGCTACACGCTGTATATCCTTACATTTCTTATTCTCATTCTCATTGACGTTATAAAAATACGTGCATTTACATGCATACTAGGAAGTAAACTAGGGCAACTAAAGGTATCTTACAAATTAAGCTCAAAGTTTCCTAGCCATTGCAAGCTCAGGTGGTCTTCATTACAAATTCAATTTGCCTATAAGTTCCCTAACATTTCCATTCTCTATCTATAAACAACTCACTCACTCATTAATTTGTTTCGTTATTCCAATAATCCTGTGTTTCTAATCTATCCTATAGTCTTATCTAATTGAATGTCCTGTAACTCGCTGTAGCGTAAATTAAATTCTGTGGGTTAGTGGTAAAGCTCTATTTAGCTTGTGCATTTGTTTTTTGGATTAAATTTCTGCTCTTTGGTATTCTCTTTTCGTAGCCAGTTCAACAGCTAGTGAAATGCTAAAATAGATTTAAAGCTTTTGCTATTAGAGCTTAATTTTGTATGGTAATTTAGTTTGTCTGTTACGAAATCCTGTTACTAATGTAACAACGCTGGCGCCTGTTGCTTGTTTTAATCAAAATACGCATGTTTAAGATAATATGACCAGAATTGAAGGTATTTACGTTTAATGAGCAGATTTTATCAGAAATTCGCATAGATTATAAAGATATATTATCAAACTCTGAAAACAGCGTCGTGTGTGTATACCTAATCGTTGAAAGAATTCATAAATGAATTTATGTAAAGAAACATTTGTATTAGACCTTCTGTGGCTAGTTCCTGGCTGGCTGGCTGGCCTGCCAATGACATGGGTGTTTTGATTCAGGGATTACGGTACAGCACACAAAAGATAAGGCCCTTTCCCTTTCACCCGCTTTCGCCGACACAATGGGTCCTTATTACCATACGCCATCGATACAACATGAATGAATACTATGTTATCTAATAAGCGGAATAGATCTAGAACTAAGAATAAGAAGCGAAGACACGGGGGAAATAAATATGTAGGTAGGTATGTGAAATTATGGATTGTGTGTTACAGTATACTGCTATGAATAAAACTTACGGATGACATAATGTTTTTTAACTGCGATTGTGTACCGTTTCGAGCTGACTGTGAGAAAACAAAATCTCCGCTATGTAACATGTACTTACGACTTAGCTCTACGTCATCTGTCTGATAACGGTCGACTGTTTCATGTACTGTTTTGTGAACTATTGTAAAACTAGTTATAACTTATAAGTTTGCGAAAAAAGCAGCTGTTTTCTACTTTAAGTTAAATAAATACTGTGATAACTTCAAGATTCTATATAAAAATATATTATGCTGGTAAAGCTAGTGTTCTCCGCAATATTTTCCACGATCCACGATGGGTTAAGAGATTAGGCTCGTTACACAAGCTTAGAGCGTTAAATCCCAGGCTAGGTCTTAATCTGTGACCTATTACGAGTGTTGTATCATCGGCCGTACACTTTCTCTCTCGAAAGTAGGTTTTTGTGTTACACGTGCAAATATACCACCAGGGGCCTTTCCTCTGTCTACTTACATACCTACGACATGTAATTACAATAACTGGTTCATGATCCAATATCTTATTGTGTCAGTCAATCGCTTTCAGGTCAGAACATGCACGAAATCGATCTGAGATGCAAACCTAATTGAAAATTGAAAGTAACAGAAATACTGTCTTTTTTACAAGCACAAGTGACTTTTATTTAAGGCTCATATCACGGTCAAACCGTGAAAATGCCCATTTTTGACGTTCTAGATCTCTGAAACCGAAACTCTTAGATAATTTCGATTTATTGTATGATGTAGAATAGTTATTCGCATTGACCGTAGCGGCCTCGCTTTTTACAATTTTTTCTTATATATTTAAATAAAGCCAAAATTCCGAAACAAGTTTTTAATAAAACTCGCGCAGACACTTTTTCAAGCTCTTGGATTGAACTACTGTGCAAAGCAAACGAAATGAAAAATATCTACAAATATCTCTTATATACTGCCATTGACCGTAGCGGCCCCGGAATTCAGAAATAAGTATGGGATATCTACAAAAAAAAATCAATTCAAAACCATAAAATTGCTAAAAACGTTCAGAATTAGCCGTTAATTTCTCCATACTACATTAATATTATTAAGTAAACATTATATCAAAATAAACGTTAGTTCATAATCAATAAAATTGTATACTTTTTATTTAAATAATTTATTTTATTATATTGAATAAACGTAATTTAAAACTGCATGAAATGCGATCTCAGACTCTCAGACGAACTCAGACGCGCGCCAGCCCTTGAATCGCGGCCAAACTGTGATAGCCCTCTTAAAAATTAATTAACTTCTAAAGTGAATTTATATCATTTTTCTCTTTACCAGTCCTCGATATAATAGATAAACGTTCCCAGTATTTTTACTTTGTACTTTGTCCCTTGTACAATGTACAGGGGTTGACGTGGCTGAGAGGTTTTCTTCAAAATTGATTTGATAGTTCACTCAACAAAGTCAATTCATCCCATCTTATTCTAAAGCCATTTTCTATTTATATTGAAGTTCTTATAAATCCGTTTTCCACAAATGGAAAAATATCAATTGAAAATAAATTAATTGAAAATGTTTTTAATTAGCTGGATATTATTGGATCAATCTTTTATTTAATAAAACGACGTATCAGTTGATACTGCCCACATTTAATCATAATGCTTAATTTCTTCTTGCAACACTGCGCGTGCGCCTAAACCACAGCTTACCTAATCGTAAAGCCTACGTAATTTATTCCGTAAGGCTTCCATGTTCAGCGTGTAGGTCTCTTATTGTCGGTTTGTGTAATCATGATTATTCTTGAGATTAATCTTGGTTATGATGAACTAGTGGAATACCTGAAGTTACATTGTTTGCGTTGAATAATTTCTGGTAAAGTTTAATCACCCACATTAATTAACTAGTATTCAATTAATTAGAACAACTTCATTTGAATTCGAGACATGCAGAATAATTCAGACTTTCAATCTGATAAATTAACCAAACTTAGCAGTCATGCCGTTTTTATTAATTTAATCTAAGTAGGTACTTTTACTGATAAGTATACCTACTGTAAATGGGTAACATTACAGATTTGATATAATAGTTAAATTTGTCGTCAAAATACAATCAAGAATGGGTCTGCCAGCCGCCGACAGTTATTTATTATAACAAGTCTTTGTAACCCATAGGCTAAATCAGCAGATAATGAGCCTATTACAATAAAGCCTGTCGGCCTAAATGATTGCAATGATTTTAACTCGGTGTCTGATATTGCATGTTATTCCAATTATTTTAACGTGTTGATAACAGAGATTACAGTGTTATTTATGGAATTGATGTTATAAAACATCAAACAACATAAACAAAATAAGTGTGCTTGTTATTGAGTTCTGTAATGTCGTCAGTTTCACACGATCGCATCATGCAAAAAAAAAAGACACTCGTTAGAAAAAGATTTTATATTCAGAAATCCTAGAATTCGCTCTAAAATGTAAGGAACTGTTTAATGGAAATGTTTAATATATACTTGAAGTCACTTTGAAGCTCACAAGATGGAAAATGATACATAGTAATGTACCTACGATACAACGCTGATGATGGCCCACGTCTGTGAAGGTCACGTGAAACTCGCGGTGGAGGTTGGAGAAAATCCAAGAATTTTTCAGCAGTTTCAGCAGCTATAACATTTCGCGCTTACGGAAAATTTCGTCCCATTAGTGTCACTCACGAAGCGAATCATGATGTGACAATGGTTCATTACTTTGCTTGTTTTTATTTTTCCGGTATAATGGTCTCATCTGGCGTCTGGAAGCTTCGTCCATAATTTATTAGGGTAAGTGGGGATGTGCTCGTAATGTTTTAATAATTATACATTGTATTATAATGATTAAACTTTTGATAGCACTTTACTGGCCTGAAAGTATTTACTTAATTTAATCCAGGTCCGAATACCTAACGTATTTTTTTTAGATTAAAATATTTCTGTCCTTGTTTTTCACAAGTTTAAAGTAGAGACGGATAGTATTTATGTGACAAACAGCGTTATTCGGAGTTGGTTCAGCAGTAGGTACAGTCAACATCATTAGTACCTTTAGTAAGTCATCGTGAGAGAAATTTTCAAAAATGTTTTTCGTTTATTTTTTCATTCAACTATGCTAGAGAGGTAAAAGGTCTATTTTAAAATAAGAATTATGATAAAACGCAATAATGTTTAAATCATTTACTTTTAGAAATTCAGAAAAGTGATAAACGACTGAATAAGTTTGTGAAGTTAATTGTGTTTTGCATGAACTTTGCCAATTCAGTTTCAATGGATCTTTGTGTTGTTTCCTAAGCTTTTCATAACTTCACACAAGTACAAAGTTATAAACGTTTGTTGTGACCACTAAGTGTCTTTCAATTTAACAGGTATTGTTCTGAAAACCTGTTAACTTGAGGACTACTGGTAACTAGCGGTCATCGAGATTTAACTGGTGTTTCCAAGTTAAGTATTTTCTTTCCGAGAATATAATGAGCGTTGTCGTGAATTGTATTATTTGGTCATGGACGATAAAAAGTAATGATTACAATATTAAAAGTTCTTAAGTTTCCGGCCCCAGTACTGCTGAAACTTTACTAGCGTGGACGCAAAAACTTATTAAGTTTGATAAAAGAGAGGGCTAGTCAACCGACTCTTAGAAACATCCATTATAAGTAATATGTAAGTACTTAGTTGCTTTTTTGTGTTAGAAAGCTGTGCGACTATTATTCGAAGGCCGTGTGCCATAAATACGTTGACCTAGAAATAACCCGTGATTCATGGCAAATGTGTAAAAGAATTTAAGTTGCAGATAATAGGAGTAAAATATTTTTACTCCCAAACTAACCGAGAGAATCTAAAAGCACTTAATTAAATTGAATTTATGACCGACAAATCCAATTTGAATGATATTGACAGTGTCGATGCGGTGCCAAGGCCATCAAAGCTCGAGTTTAGACGTGGATGGTTTTTTCAAGACTATTTTAGAACTATAATTAAATAATTAATATAAGTGCCTATTTTAGTTACCAAAATTCAGCAATAACTTATTTTGTTGAAAAGACAAAAAGCTTCAAAAAAATTATGGACATTTCATACAACGCCTTTAGGCCCAAAATAAACAAAGCTTGTAATATGGGAACTATAGATTACTGATAGAATACTTATATACAATTTTTTTCTAAATACAAACTTGTTATACATTGCAACACCGAGACATAGAACAAACATCTATGTTTTCCATACACAAATGTTTGTTCACAATAGAGATCGAACCCACAACCCATAAGCACGGAGGCGGAGCTAATATCTACTGAGCTGTGATGCCTGTCAAAATAAAATAAGGTCAATCCGGAATAACCTAATTTGTATCAGTTATCTGTGTATCGTTACATAACTGTCTGCCTTTGATAATGATCTGTAAACTCGTGATATTGAAGTGAATTCCGTGTGAAACTTACATCATGTCATTATTATGATGACCTAAGTCAGTTGTATTACTATTATATTATCTGTGGGAATAGTAAAGTTAGGCACTTACTTAAACGAACAAAAAATAACTTCCTTACTTAGTTTTTATGATTTGCAATTTTTCCGTAAATTCATGCATGAAACTTCCGCGTCACTATCCGTTTTTACAATTTTGTATTATACGAATCATGAAGCATCTGAAATATGCATAAAGCTACTTTATAACTGACGTGATTTCACACATAAAAACTGTCAAGGTCTGTCATGTCACGTCGTACCTACATGTTTCGTCCTGTTCTCGTATCATTTTTTTTATTAGCTTTTTGCGGCTATGATATCACTGCGGCCTTCTGGCCTATTGTGATCGCCACTTGTGTATGTACCACCCCTATTTGGGGCGTTTATAGTTCACCACTAAATCCTGCAGCTGTTAAGAACTGAAGGATTTTCTTAGGGGTGAGGTTTTTTAGCTCATCTGGGCTTAAAATATGCTTTCCCAGATGTATGCTGCGTTTTCTCGTATCATAATAGAAGTTTTGTTTGGTATACTTACGGCCTATTTCACCATAGATAAAATTATATCTGAAATATTTTTTTTTTCGACACGTCTTTAGTAGAGACGGAAATGTATATAGCAGACGGATAGCGTAATCATGAGATAATGAAATGGGCACTTATTAGCTTTTCGTGCGTTGTCATTTTCAAGTGACGTCGAAGATGTAGTTCTTGCGTTATTAGTACCTATTATTAATTTTTTTGTTGTCATTAATTAGCCTTTCTTTAGAGACTTGTCAACTCGATATAGTTCTAACCCGCTTGTTAATTTGACTAATTAAATGTCACCCGATAAGCCTTTGCGCTGATTTAAATGTTTGATTGTTAGGAAACTTTATAATTTATTACATATCTTAATTTATTTTACTGGCAGACAAAAGGGAACAATGGTAAATACTGACATAACAATTTTGAACCAAATTTAGGAGCTCGAACTTAGTAGGTACGAGTAGATTTTTGTATTTCAATCCACACTTGTTATTGCTTTTTTATATATTTTTTCTGTCAATTTATATGTAAAAATAACAAAAAGGGTACAACTCGACTTAAATCACTTATCACAGGAGGCACAGATTTGTAGGTACGTAAGTGTTCTTTTTACAGTGTTTTTTGACCTCTTTGTGCAAGTCAATCTCCAGATTAAGGAATGTTGTTGTAAAAAATAAATAGCAGGTAACTTAAACTTTGGAGTTGGTACGTACAATCAAATAAGATTACGATGTGTCGCCTCAAGCAATAATCCAACCTCAATAAAAATTAATAATTGATCAATTATGGCTCGTCGAGCAGAAATAAGCGTTGTACCATGTTAAATAACAAATAGTGGCTTAATCGAACAATCTTACTAACATAACGCAATTGTAGCGAAGCAAATTGTTCAAACGCACGCGTAGAGGTGTGGTATGGTGCGCCAGCCTAGCGTGCTTTCAATGTGCTCCAATTACTTATTCTACCTTCGAAAATACCTAGTTTTATATTTTAAATGAACCTGTAATATTGTGAAGTGTAAACCTGTGTTGGGTATCCAATTTTAATAAAATAAAATAAATAAATAAAATAAAATCTTACAAATAACACAGATAAACATTTCCGGGCTTATAATACTATTACCCTCTTTAATAGCAAAAAAGTAAGTCCAAAGTGGATCATATCTTAAAAATACAACTAGCCGTTAAATCGCAGAACAGATTATTATAGACCACCAAAACTATTTATTGTAGGTTGATGACTTGAAGTGTATCCACGTGAATGGAAAGTACTGAGAAAGATCAACAACGCCGACTCGTTTCTCGGTTAATCTCAGTTATGTAGGTTAATTAGTGCGTTGTCTTGACCGCTATAGCTATCGATATAAAGCATCGGTTAAGCCCAGTCGATACAACGTGTGTCCTGCAAATTTTAATCGCTTAGTCGGAGTCTATAACGTCGAATATGGTGTTTTACCTCTTAGTATTCTTCGGTGCCATTACGGCGAGCGAATCTAAGATTTTTTGCGCCGGTTATAGCTATAATTAGGCATCAAAGCGTTTTCGCTTAATTGGCAAAAAGCAGGATGATTTTGTCCATAAATGGAAAGATATTTCTTAGCTGTAGAGTGGAAATACCCAACGGTTAATTACGAAACAGCACAGCTGAACTAATAGGAATAATATATCGGTGCTAGTAAAGGGACTGTGATAAAAGAGAGATATTCAATGGTTGTATGCGATGATTCTAGTGTCTACGTAAGAAGGAGATGCATAGTCTGCCTTGCCTATGCCTGATGTGGAAGTAGTAAAATTTTGCTAAAAACTACTAACACTAGTTTTTGCGTCACTATTGCTTGGCAGATAATTGGATCGGTAATATTTTACGGATAGCCAATAATGTTACAACATAGTATTTATGAAGTGGGTGAACTGGTTGGAACTCTGCTGAAATAATCAGGTTTTATATATTTTTTAACATTATTAAATCCTGACTAAGTGGCTGTAAGCATACACCTATAGATTGTACGTAGATATGGCTCTAACAAGCGTGAAGACATAGGTAGAGCGCTACTAATTTCTTCTTGTTTCGATTCCCGGATTCAAAACTTACAGATGATCGATATCATTGATAGTGATAGATTTGCTAGCAAGTATGGAAAAATACCTGTATGCCTTTGTGTATGTGTTATAGAGAACCGGATTTTCGTTAAATGTTATACTCGTATAGAAAATGGTCCTGTCAGTAATCTCACAGAACATTAGTTGTAATCCTTCATGACGGTCTACGGCTCATTTAAAGGTAGAGGTTCTTGAAACAATATTAGGAAGATACGATGGAACTGACATCGTCTTAACAGACGCTAAGTTCCGTGAAAAAACATATAAAATATAAAAAAAAGGTAGAGGTGAGAATCCCGGGCGATTTAACAAGAATTCTCAAATCAAATGTGCCAGATGGGCACTGTGGGCAGGTGATTCACACAAGTTGGTACATTATTGTGAAACTGCACGTGTTTGTATTGTATTGTTATGAATGGCCAGCAACTTCCTATCTGCTGAACAAGGTGAGCAGGTAAGGTTCTTACAAGAAACCTGCTTTTAATAACTTACACACATTTTGTAATCCTCTAACTTTAGCCTTATTATTAAGCTCTACTTGTTTGTTAATTATTTTTTAAAATATTAGATAAGCATGAAAAGTGACCTTTTAGTCGTGTATAGATAAAATTCTAAAAGCTACCTTTTGTAAAAAGTGTTTGCAAACTTCTGTAAACATACTGATGTTGAATTTTGGCCAAGAAAAATGTCTACCCAATTGACTTGGTGTTTTTGTTTTCTCTCTGGGTTTTCTGTACTACAATATCTTTATTTAAGGATGTTACCTACCTAGCATATAGTTAATTCTAGCTTTGAATCCAACGATCTGTTATTAGAATGAATTCTTCCTTCGGACGGAGTTTACATAGAAATCGGGTACCTAATCTGTACCCTGAGTCTGTAACATAATAATAATTGTACTAAGTACGAGTATATAGCTTCTCATTCGTTTTCTAAACACGTCTATGAGTTAATTTATTTCAGTAAAGAGTTTCATGATGTACTTGAAGGCGCTGGTAAAGTTAAAGCTGGATAAATCAGTCAAGTCTGAACCTGCATAGTATGGAAGCGTACTCTTTTCCAAGCCAATGGTTCAAAAGTATATTGCCAAGTCTACAAACTTGGTCGTATACAATTTTACGATCTTGTTACCATTTGTTTAACCGTTTCGATCCCATTTATGGGTAACGGTGTTTGTTTGAGATGTCCCATAACAATTTATGGGCATGATTTTTTAATCACGGAAGCGATTCATTGTATATCTACCTAAGCTGCCTTGCTTTTCGTTTTGATTTTATTCGTACCTAGAGCATTGATTTTTTGTAGGTAACGATCGTAATTGGTTCTTTCAAATAAAGTAATAAAGATATCTGATTAATTAAATATAATATTAAGAAAACGCTGTATTGAATTGGTATAATAAACCTTGTAATGTAAATTCTTAGACTCCCATGAAAATAACATAAGTGTAACTTAGTTTCCTGGGAAACCAGTTCAACTAAGTTAAACAATAGCTTAAATACAATCATTTTGTAGCCATCATGATCCTAGATTGATTCTACTGTGAACCCACGACCAGCTCCCACAGATTAGGAAACTGTTGGTAAGGGTTGAAGATTCATCCCATCACGACAATGACCTTGGCTTTGCCCCTACTTAGTGCTATGCATTTATCTAAATATAACTTAGGTATACTTAGGAACTGAAGCTGCTAAAAACCAGTGCGCAAGAGAAAAATAAGATTATCAAAAATTATTGCAATAAAAGCGTTTAACGTATTTTTAATATTTAATTAAATTTAAATAAAAACATCGTTACTCAACAAGTTAAAGTTACAAGTACAGTAAAGTAACAGAACAACCTGTCAACATAATCGTGCAAAAACACAGTAAATAACACATTATGCATGTTAACAATACTCTTTCACTCAAAAACCGTAACTAAGCGGAACTAATTCTGTAAATTGTTATAATTGTCGAAAACGAGCACAATAGCTTATTTATACGATACTTCCGTCCCTACAATTAGACTCGATTCGACTAGCCGGAACAGACCTCATTGATAACTTATTTAAAGCTACATTTTTATTAATTCGTTTAAAAAGGGTAATTAGAACCATTGTTTTTTGAGATGGAAAATTATACGTAACTTTCGGGAAGTTACCCATAATTTTCATCTTTCAGTTTTCTTTTTCTTACTTAAATCGAAAAATTTACCAAAATTTATATTCTGAAAGTTTTGTAACTTTTTTCTTCGTTCTAATGAGATCTTACTAAATTATCAGCTAGGTAGGTAGTGTAGGTACCTAAGTGTTTGCTTGGGTACTTTACGTATGAAAGCTCGAATATTTTTGCTACCTGTAATTTCATAATTTCTAACTTTTGTCGTAAATGTTAATATTTGCTTAGTAAATAAGATGGCACAACACCACATGTTTTATCAGTCACTTACCAGGAGGTGAGATTGCGGTTAAATGTGTGTCTGTAAATCGAGGGTTACTGACATTGAATGCTAATATTGTTGTAGGGTAAGTCAACAGAAACACAAACATAGCTAATCTGAAGATGCTAACAAAAAATAGTATGATAAAGTTTACACCTAAAAACAAATCTTTTTCTTTCTCCACAATCTTTGATCTCTACTTGATCTCTACTATAACTTTTTCTAGCATAAATAAAACCGAGCCTCCATTAATAAATCCGCAGAAGCCTCCTTTATTTCTGTTCTGTACAAAATAGGTATTGTGCGTATTTTGTAGAGGGGTCGGTGTTTGTTTAAGAGTTAACCAAGCTTTCAAACCTTCCGAGAGTTGAGAGTCGAGGTGACCCTTCATCCTGATCAAATGTTAGTCTCTGGAGTAAATCATCGAGTGACAACTCTTTGATATTAATTTTACCACTTATACATTTTACCACGTAGGTATAACTGTTTGATAGAATCGTTCAGACGATTTTGAGATTTGTTCTTTCAATGTATTATGCTATAAACAGTATATTAATCATATCTAATCTCAGCCTTAACATAATTACTCTCTACAACACTCATATTCTGTCTCTGCTCGCTTTACCCACCAATCATTTTACAAGGAGAGTAATTTTTGTTTTTTATTCCACATCGTCGCGTTGTTGGCCTTTATGAATCAGTAGTCTAGGAACTACTTACATGCAAACTAATAGTTGTTCTTACACAACTGTGATTTAGATGTGTAAATGTCAAGTGACTCCTTGTTCTTTGTAGTCCTATTGTAACGCAACTTCATCAACGGAAATAATACCAATCTGGGTGCAATAGTTGATAGTGTCGGTTGAAAACAGACCATTGTTACTCGTACCTTAGCAAATGCAAAATATAGCCATAGACACAGATATTAGAAACGGAAGCCACGGTTCGGACGTTTTTGTACCTACTAGCTTTGAGTAAGTTGATAAATATAGCGTTCTAAATCTAATAACAACCATCTTACTATGGTAGAGTACAAAATGTTTGTCCAAAAACCAGGTTCATCTTGGTAAATCTTGGGGACTTGTGAATCCCAACACGAGTTTTCTTTGTCACTGCATATAACCCCACAATACCTACTTGTTTCATCTCTATTCTTTATTATTATTATAATAAAATAACATTAAAGAGCGAGCGTCCCAATTCGTTATTCTATTTAAGAATAGGTAAAAAGTAGAACAAAGTATTTACAAATTAAATTTTTTTTTTTTTTTTAATCTGTTTTTTACGGAACTTAGCGTCTGTTAAGACGATGTCAGTTCCATCGTATCTTCCCAGTATTGTCTCAAGACTCACTGTTCCCTATCGGCAACTCAAAAATGAGCCGGTAGAGCATGTTAGCCTCGTCAGACGTTGGCGAAGCCAAAATACCCTGAAACAGACCCATGTCGAATCGGCTAGCTCCTAACATTGTATAAATATCATCCCTCATAGCCTCAGTCCGGACACATTCCATCAACAGGTGGTATACATCTTCTCTAAATTAAAATAAGGGAATATTAATGAGATCAAAGGTACAGACTAAAAATAAGATACTATACAATACAATCAAATATTATGTCATAAGAAGTAACAATAATTATAAACTGTAGATTAGTTAGTAGGTACCTTACCTACCTAAAAATTTGAAAATGGTTATTGACTACCATGGTGTTGGAGAGTTGGGCTCGTCACAGCAAGTCAAGCTAAGTTTTAAAGTCATCAAGTAGGCATTTTTTTGAGTTGTTAATACAATGAGCTCATGAAGCAAATAAGCTAGTGTTGTGGCAACGCAATGACGATCAATAAAATAGATCTACGACTGATACAAAAACACCTTGCGTGCTTCGAGCAAGGTCGCGTGCCACGAACAGTAATAGCACGAGGGTGTTCTCATGACGTAAGTACTACATTATGGCCCTTACAAAATAACTTAATTCCTAATTAACGAGTTTATGCCAACTCGATACTCATGTAACTATTTTTTTTATAAAAACCATCACAGAAAGAATGCACATTTGGTAAAGTGCTCGTTATTTTTTAATGTTTTTTTCTTTTTGAACATACATAGAACAATATCTATGTTAAAGTAGATATGATACTCATAATGATGATGGCGATCATTAAATTGCAGGTTCGAAACAAAAACGCGAGATAAAGGGACTATTTAGTAATCTGAGGTTATAGGTAATCCTGCAAGCGCAATATTAAATAAGGTTGCATTTTAAATTTAAAAAACTGTCAATTGAGTCTCGTTCCCAATTTAGCTCTGAGTTTATAGATCTCTCTTAATTACTAAATCTTAAAACGGGTATCCACATTCGCGTTTGTAGACTCAGTTAACTATACTGATAAAGTGGTAAAGTACCTATCAAAATCACGTCTACTACTGTTTAAAGAACGATAAGTAATAGCGCTGAAGGTGACCCGGGCATTCCAGACTTCTGTAAGTCAATGTCGGCACTCGGGAACACGAAATTGGTTTGCCTGAGTTTGTACTAAGTCAGGCCAATGTTACAGTGATAAATGAAAATTGAACGAAATGTTATTTTAGTAGGGTTAGTAAAATTACGTTGTCTTGATACTAAACTTGAACTTCAAACATTTCCAAGAACAGTTAAACAGCCCTACCACTTAAACCATCCACAGAAGAGTGATTTTTATAATAAAACTGCTTGACATTTTCTTTACATTCGTTTAGCTCCTTCCTACTTAGTTCTTTTGTAACAGAAGCCCCTTTTGAGTTTTACAACATTCAAAGAAACGCAACAAGTAGTAGAGAACTCGGCCGCTGAACAAGTATACCAAACGGTTGGGCATTGTTGAACAATGATACTCCACGGAAAACACCACGGCAATGCTTCAGAAAATTCCCTTTTATATAGGTACTGATTCTACTCAAAAACTTGAGATAAAAATGCAGGTAACTTTTTATTCTTCGGTAGCTCTGCTAAAGATAGCACCTACCAACTGTTTACCTACAAAATATTATTTGAGAAATACTTAATGGTTTTGTCAAATACAATTTTTCATTTTATTTTAAATTAAACAGTTGATTTAAAAAAAACAATGTTGGGCTTAGTCACACACAAGCCATTGCAATGGTTGGGAATCAATTAATGGTTTTTTTTATTTCTCATTTGTATGGGCATCACATTCGTGGGAGTAACCCCAACTATGCATTAGACGTGACGTAGCGAGACGTGTATAGTCTTGTACCTAATATAAAGAATATATTTATAATACATCCCCACGATTTACAAACAAATAGGTAAATACTCCAGTTAATAATTAATTCAACTTCTTCTAACAAGAAGCACTGGTCTTGTTATGCATGGATAGAAGAACTAATGCGAAGGGTTTCTCGGAAAAATCTATAACAAAGTCACACGCAACAACTAATGAATACAACGTAACAGTTGGTAATACTAACTAGGTAGTTTGTTTTGAAAGCATCGATAACAGGCGAGCGCTAAAATCGAAATCTCTTGGCATAATGCCTGAGCAATCAGTTAATTTGCCTTCCTAACTACAAAGTTAATTTTCTAATTTAGTAAACGATAGTGTCTGTCATCTATAGAAAAAACATACGGAGCTTGATGGTGACTTGAAGAAAGTACATAACAGTGCGGTCGGCGAATCTAAGCATTCGTGAAAATACGCACTTCAGGCGCAATGGAGCTTTTTCGAACAAAATTGCCATCGCGCATCACAAACGGCTAACAATCGTAAATTGTACTTAGTCCCGAATGGACTCGAGTGACGAAAATGAGTGATGGATATTGAACATAACTACAGCCATCTACAAAAAACACACGGAGCCTGCCCCCGTATGCCAATCTTTTGCTGTCAAGTTATATTTCACTGCCCAGTGTAATTTCTTCAGGTCACGTGGTACAATTTTGTACAACGTGATCATTCTTTTTAGACACTTGACAGCAAAATATGCACGAAAACACATCAGATGACGTCATTATGTCACTATTTAGTCACAGAATAACTATGAGTTAGTATGAACTGACCATGATTTAAAACTTTGCAGTTCAACTTTGATTGGCATACCCCTGCTGATGGATAGGTAAGTCTTTAGGTTTCAAGCGTGACTTGAATGATGTAAGTGTATTTATTCAGGGTGTTTAAGATGTATACGCGTATATAGGGTGTGCTTCGACGAGAGTATTGAGGGTTTGATTAATAGGATTTATGTGAACGCCCCCAATCGAAAGTGTTACGTGTCTCGTCTAGCAAAATAAATCACCTGTCAGCGGTATTTTATAGGGAATTTTCCAGAAATTTATATCAGTGTAGGTAACTGTAAAAGTGAGCCAACAAAGAGTGCGAACGCAAGAGTAAATTGACAACACTACTCAAGTTAATTTTTTTTATATAAAATCTTGTTAGGTATAGTCAGTGACATGTAGCGATCGTTTACGTTTTGGGAGCTTTTGAATAAGTATTGGTTTTGCAACTTTTCCAAGTAAGTTTGGGTAGATCTATAAATATACTTTAAATTATATTTTGCGACTCCGTTTAGATACATGGATTTTGAAAATTAAATTTGTTAATAATTGACACATGGCTGACATACATACCTACGTTTCTAAAGCCATCCATAGTTTTATTTATTCAATTCTATAGTTAGGAGGTATCTAGACTCCAGAATAAAACTTGAATCAGGTAGTTTTAGTAGGAACCCATTAAAGAGCTATTTAGCTACCACTGAAAGTGGTTCCTACCTTTATTACTGGCTATTTCCTTAAATTTCAAACTGAGTTACTTTAATTGTAAGCCTTTCTTTTGTTTCTTTATCTTGACACTTAATCTAATTAAAGGTTTTTACAGCTTTTAAAAGTAAAATTGAGCAGCCTGCTTCGCTAAGAGTTTCATCATCATCATCATCATCAACCTATACTCGTCCATTGCTGGACGTAGGTCTCTCCCAAGACGCGCCATTGAGCTCGGTCTTCGGCTCTTCTCATCCAGTGTCTGCCAGCTACATTTCGCAGATCGTCGCCCCATCTCGCCGGAGGGCGTCCTACACTACGCTTGCCTAAACGTGGTCTCCACTCGAGTATTAGTTTGCTCCAACGATTGTCGGTTCTACGGCAAACATGGCCGGCCCACTGCCACTTCAGCCTGCTAATCCTCTGAGCTATGTCGACGACTTTGGTTCTCTGTCGGATAACTTCATTTCGGATTCTATCCTTGAGAGAAATTCCGAGCATAGCTCTCTCCATAGCTCGCTGAGTGACTTTTAGCTTATGGACCAGCCCTACTGTCAGTGGCTAAGAGTTTATTACAAAAAAAAAACAAAAAATATTTTAAGCTTACGGGTAAGCTTTTGGCGTCAAATTATTTTTACATCATGAGACTTATCAGTCTTGTATAACTGTAAAAACGTCGATTCCAGATTGAGCGAAAATAAAAATTAGTTTCTTCTATAATATCTAATCGTCGGAATAATAAATTTCCCGAAGGTCCACTTCAGAAGTGACATGACAGGGGTCAGAAGCTACGAAAAATAGTTGCCTATTCATAGTATTCAAACACACCTACATCACAATATTATTTTTTCGATGTTCTTGCCTCCAATAGTCCAATGCCAAATAGAAAAAACCTCCTATATCATAGTGAGGGATACAACTCCTGCACTCGTAAATAATAAGACAAGTGAGCAGATTAGGTAGGCAAGATCTACAATTAATTGCCTACCTAATTTTTTCAACTGCTTCACAATGTATTTTGTAATTTTTTTAAATACTGTGTACTAGTCGTAATTTTCTTTGTAAGTAGGTAAATAAAAAACATGTGGCTAATTTGTAATTAATTAAATCCAAACTATAAACAGTATATTTCAGCAAGTTTAACCTATTCGGTAGGAAATTAATTTAATTAAGCACTGAACTGGATTGCTAGTTGTTGCATATTTTATTTGCGGTCGGGGCGGGTCGTGGTTACCGGTAATCACCGGTTTTCTATCCGATATTTTATATCGCAGCATATCCACTTAAAAGTTTCACTTAGAAATATTTTTCGTGATAATATTATTGTTCATTCATAGTTAATCATCAGTTAGTCATTCGTGTGCCTACGAACCTACGTTTTAAGTGAATAGTAAAACAAAACCGTCCCCGCAATGTTTGCTCTAACGGATATCTGGTGCATAATCAAACAACCCATTACTCCATCTATTATAAACCTTATCTGTTAGCAATACGGTCTAGATTCAATTAGCTACTTCAAAGGTATCAGTTTTAATACTACGCAGATATAACATACTCTAATTTAATGTAAAATACGGTTGAAATTACAGTGATTTTAAATATTTCCATATCAGTAGGGTACAAAAGTTTTGAAACAACTTGATCAAATATTTATAGAAATTAACGTAGATATACTATCTAAGTACTTAGGATTAGATACCTACCCGTTTTATGCATTGAATAAAAGAAAAGTAATCGTTTTCTCGCAGTGGGAACAGCAGTGGGAAAGTACAGGTTAAAAAACAATCGTTTTATCGAACTTTTTCGAATAAAGTAGGTAAGACATAATAATACCTGTGACATTACTGTAGCAGGTGAATTCTTTCGTGACGGAGTCAATATTGTGAAAAAAATAGTTGGTTAAAAATTGAGTAGGCACAAGTGGTTGGCTAAATAAGTAGGAATTATTTGCTGCAAGAGCTTGAAGCTAAGCAATAAATAACATTAATATTTACGCCATTATTCAAAACGCAGTAGGCAGATAATACTAGCAATTTATAGGGTTGGTAAAATGTTTGTAAAGCTGAATGCACACTGGACCAAATTGAGAGACGCGAGTGAGCTCCCACGCGACTGATTTAAATCGAATTTATTCATAGAACGGTGTCGCAGTTTGCGTAGGGATGTAGCTGACTAAACTGCGGATCGGTTCTGAACAATATTATGATAGTGTATTAGTTAAGTACTTACTACTCTCACTAACTTCATTTTCCACGCAAAAACCTTGAAGCCTTCGAGCGACAGAAACCTTCTCCAGGTACCAGCGTGTCATACGAATTTAATAAATAAATGTTAAGAAGAAAAAGCAAATAATCGGCGGTTTTAGCTTCTAAAGTAATGCGTTCTACAAAAGATGTAGTTTATTATTTAATTATTCATAAAGAAAATTACGACTAATACAGTATTTACAATATTTATGATATGCACAAAATACACATGAAGCAGTTGAGCTATCTACACACCTACTTACTTACTTTGAGAAAATCAAAGTCTCTACAAAACACATTTGTGTGGTGGATCAGTTTTTGTAATTATTTCATGTTTTATTTCTGAAACCAACATTGTAAAGATATTATTTTTGGCAAATTCCGAAAACAATATCGTTGGCAACATCAACATCCCTATTTACGCTGTCACACGATATGAATATGCGACACATGCAAATATCACCCTCATGTTCTCTTGAGGTAAGCTATTTCTGTTTTCATATACATAGAGCTAAAGTTTCGGAATACCTACTTTTATCAGCTTTTATCATGGATTTCAAAGACTTGCTTCTAAGGTGGAATTTTATGTTATATACACGTACCTACCTATCCACCTAAAATGCTCGAGATTTTGTTTGTGTGATTATAATTTTCTTACCAAAACGAACAGAACTATCACAAACCTAAAATCACTGTCACTATGTCAAAACAAGCTGTGTGTGTAGACTTTGACAAGTCAAGGTACAAAATAATCCTGGCCAAATAAAGCTCCATCATTTTATAGCTACCTATTCTAATTTGGAACTTCAGGGAGTGGCTAGGGGCTTGCAGGACAAGCCCACCCTACTTAACTCTTCAAGATAAGTAGGGTCCGTTGGTCTTAGGAGAGTGTAGCGCAACAGTCGCCGATCCCTAAGGCAAGCCCATCCGGTTACCTTCACGTGGTACTCCTGTTATTGGTCTAATTCCATCAGAAATAGACGTAACCAAAACCGAATGGACGCTCATTTCCGGAATACCGAGGTCAGTTCCGGGGAGTTCATCATCAGGCGAGCTGAATAGCATGATTGATGGATAGTGTGACCTCCCGCGCGTTTGTGCCGTGCGTGGAGACCCGTACGGGGGGATGAAGGAATCCTGGTGGTTGAGGGTATAGCAGGCCGGTGGTTGTTGCAGGCTATACTCAACACGCCTCTTTGGTCCGGATTTCTCCTTAAACGGGAGGTCGTAAAGCAGCCATTTACGATCAATCGGCTGTGACGTCCCGTCTGAGGGCCGTCTGGTGAGGGCCCCTAACTGGAGGAGGGCAGGCGGCGAGGCGCGGGACCCGGGGGATAGTGACCCCCGGGCCTTTCGCAACGTTTAGTCTCGTCCATCTAACAGGGTGCGGGTCCTATATCACTGAGATAACTCTGGCGATCGCGTGCTGAGCGCGCGACGTCCCCGACTGAGGACTCCATGGCGGGTGGAGAATCTCTTTGAGGAAATTTTTAAAACCTTTAGTAATGGCATCACAAAGACATCACTACTTAACCAAGGCTGCTACAGCGCCAATCAGTGAACATGCAGCGTCCCCGGACGCCATGGCTCACACCACCCCCAAGGCTGCGCTTTCGAGCGCGCCATCTACGGCAGCGCCTTCGGGCGCGCCAACCGACAAAAACCCGACTGTGCTGGCGAATGCGCCAATTCGTCGCAAAGCTGCGCCTCCGACAACGCCGAGTGCGAAGACGGCTGCTTCTGCGGGCCCTGTGCCCACGAATGCGCCACTACGCCACAAAGCTGCGTCTCAGGCAAAGCCGAGCGTGAATATGGCTGCTTCCACCAGTGCATCGAGTTCCAAAGTACACTCACCTCTCTTTCACACAGGTGCGCCACTCGGAGCCCCGTGTGAAGACACCATGGAAATGTCAGCCCTCAAGGATGTAATTTCCGAAGGCCCACCAGAGCCCACGTGGACTTTGGTCAGCCCTCGGAAGAAATCAAAGGGCAAAAAGAACAAAAAGCGCCAACAAGCGGAAACGGATGCTCAGGCAGGGAAGTCGGTAGGGAAGAAAGTTGCTGACGGGGGACCACGGCCTCAATCCGGGGCCAGGTCCTTGACCCAAGTAAGCGGGACCTCTGGTCCTGCCAAACAGGTCCAGGCGCAGGCAGCGCCAGAGGCGACGCCAGCGACAAGCGAAAGCGACCGCCGCCCACCGCGCTCCAAGCCAAGAGGTAAACGTGCAGGCAAGTTGGCAGCTAAAGCAAAACCCAGCCAGCCTACAGCTGGCAAAAGATCGCGGCCGGATGACTCGACCACGCCTACCGGTGACGAGAAGCGTGTAAAGACGGGAACCAGCCAAACCAGGGTCAGCTATGCAGATGCATTCAAGGCCAATGAGCTCTGCGTCGCCGTCATGACTGACCCATTCTACGACCTCACTGCGGACCAAGCCAACGGCATCAAGGCGTGTATTGAGAACAGGCTAGTTGAGGACCTCCTCAACCCAGCGACCTGCTCCCAGACAGCCGACGTCGGTTTCAACGGCAAAGCGCACTTCAGCGAAAACGTCCTTAAGGTGTGGTGTGAGGACGACGTCACGCTGAAGTGGCTCCGCAACGTGGTAAAGGACATAGCCTCACCAATCGCAGGATCGACGCTTGTGGTTCGCCCGCAAGCAGAGATCCAACGACGAATCCTCTGTGGGCTGCTCGTCCCCCAGCTCAATATGGATATAAACACCATACGCCAAGTCCTGACGGCGCACAACAGTAAGTTTGTCAACGTCAGATCCTGGTCCCTCGTGAAAGCGGAGAAGCAGACGGAAACGGAGACGCCGGGGGTTTACCTGCTTCTGCGCATACCGGAATCTGACGTTGACAAACTGAGAAAGCGGGAACGACGCCTCAAATGGATGCTCGGGAATATATACGTCCGAATTCTTGGGGATAAGACCGGAGCATCCTCAAAGGACTTGGCCCACACCCCGGCGCAACCAATACCAACCACCCAGAACCCTGAGAGCGAGGTTGGTAACGACCCACGATCAGAAGAGATGGACCTGGCGGTCGATCCCCCATCGACGCCAACAAGAGACGAGGACTGCTTTCACGACGTCGAGGGGAGTGAGGCCAGCGACAGCTGCCTTAACTCCTCTCCGTTGCGGCCCTCGTAAGGCCGTCTCCTTCATCCAAACCAACCTCCAGCACAGCATCACTGCAACGGCTTCCCTACGCAGAGTGCTGGAGGAAAACACCCTAACCACCATCGCGCTAATCCAGGAGCCGTGGATTAGAAAGGGAAGAGTCTGTGGTCTGCTCAACACCGGTGGAAAGCTTCTCCTGGACACCACCGTAAGCAACCCCAGGACTTGCATCATAACCCCTAAACCTTTGCGAACAACACTAATCACCCAATTCTGTTCTAGAGACCTAACAGCCATTAGGATCAAAGCAGAATCCACCAACCAACCCTGCGACACAGTCCTGGCATCGGTCTACCTGCCAAGCGACGAAGACATCCCATCGCCGGAGTTGGTATCACTCGTCGAGTACTGTGAGAGGGAGAAACTCGAACTCATCATCGGCACCGACTCCAACGCGCACCACAACTTGTGGAGCAGCGAGAGGAACAACACCCGTGGAGAAGAGCTGGTAAACTTTTTAATATCCACTAACCTTAACATAATGAACCATGGCTCGGAGCCAACGTTCGTTAACAACCGAGCACAAACCATAATTGACTTAACTCTAGCCTCAGTAGGGGTGGCGCGTTTCATCTCAGGCTGGCGCGTCTCCGACGAGGCGTCGTGTTCGGATCATAGATGGATTCGGTTCAGTCTATACATGACCCTACCTTTGCCGAGTCCGAGGCGCCTCCCGCGCAAGACTGATATAACAAAGTTTGCTAAACTAGTTCAATCAGAACTTGCAGCCGAAAACGCACCATCAGACACACTAGAGATAGACGAAATTGACCAATGCATTAACCAACTTAACCAAATCATAACCAACAGCTATGAAAAGTCATGCCCCCTCGTGACACCGAGAGGAGACGCCAAACGACACTGGTGGAACCCGGAACTGCAAAGACTACGTTGCAAAGTACGGAAACGTTTCAACAGAGCAATGAACACCAGACAACCAAGGGACTGGGAGGAATACCAATCCACCAAATCCACCTTCAAAAAACGAATACGCCTCAGGCAACAGAAATGCTGGAGACGCTTTTGCACAAACATTGACAGCACCAGTCAGGCAGCCAAAATAAAAGGCATACTATCCAGTGAACCTGCGCGTACCATTGGATATTTAAAAAAACCTGACAACACGTACACCAAGACCGACGATGAAACCAGCGAACTACTGCTTGAAACGCACTTCCCAGGATGTCTAATATCAGACTCTCATGAATGGGAAGCACACAGCGAACGAGCAACCAGTAGTCAAGATTGGACCACAGCTCAAAACCTGATCAACAAAGAGAAGGTAATTTGGGCCATCAACAGCTTCCTTCCCTTCAAATCGCCAGGGCTAGACGGAATCTTTCCGGGCCTTTTGAGATGGAGTGGCGAATTACTAGCCGAACGTCTAGTAAATATCTTCAGAGGATGTATCGCCCACCGCTACATACCTCGGAAGTGGAGGGAGGTGAAGGTTATATTTTTACCAAAACCCGGCAGGAGCGACTACACAATGGCAAAATCCTTCCGACCCATTAGTCTAACATCGTTCCTCCTCAAAACCCTAGAAAGGATATGCGACCAGGAAATCAGAGGTAACACTCTCCTACGCCAACCGCTACATCCGCAACAACACGCCTACAGCCCAGGCAAATCAACAGATTCCGCACTCCACAGCGTAGTCTCTCGAATTGGAGACGGTTTAACCACAAAGCAACCAACTCTGGGGGCCTTTATAGATATAGAAGGTGCCTTTGACAAAACAACCTTCACTAGCATAGACTTTGCACTAGCAAGATACGGTGTCGACCCTACGCTAGCAGAATGGACAAACAACATGCTTAAATACAGAGCAATACAACTCACAGTAAACACCACGACGAGGGGCATAGTAGCGAGAGGCTGCCCACAAGGCGGCGTCCTCTCGCCCCTGCTATGGAACATAGTAGTGGACGAACTCATCCGAAAACTGAACGGCCGCGGGCTTTTCACAGTGGGATATGCAGATGACCTTGCTATTCTTGCGACTGGATGCTTCGAAAGCATACTCTGTAACCTCATGCAAACAGCGTTTAAAACAATTGAAAGCTGGTGCACTAGCCATGGCTTATCAGTTAACCCCACAAAAACAGAACTGATCATGTTCACACACAAAAGAAGCCTGGGTAACCTAAAATTACCCAAACTCTTCAACACCGATCTCAAGTTAACCAACGAAGTCAAGTATCTAGGGGTCATACTGGATAGCAAACTGCTGTGGAACAAGCACCTTGACTATAAACTCCAACGGGCGAACGCCACATTCTTCCAATGCAGTAGAATGCTCGGAAAAACATGGGGGCTTTCGCCGAAAATAACTCGGTGGCTCTATACAACCGTAATAAGACCAGCACTTACATACGGAGCAGTTGTATGGTGGACCAGAACCGAACTCACGACCGTGATAACTAAACTGCAACGCTTTCAGAGACTGGCATGCTCTGCAATAACAGGTTGCATGAAGACAACGCCGACGGCTGCCCTTGAGATAATCCTGGGCCTCACGCCACTCGACCTTTATATACAACAGGAAGCGACGATGGCCGCTATCAGACTCAAACACCTGAACCTATGGGGATCAACCAGGAGCCCACACGCATCTATTCTGGTAAGAGCGTTAGCGCACGAACCGCTGATAGGAGCACCGTGCGACAAGATCCCCAAGCAACAAATATTCCAGAAACACTACCACATACAAACCCACGAAGACCAAAGAGATCAATCAGGAAGCAGCGAAGTACGAGTCTACACTGACGGCTCAAAAACCAAACAGGGTACAGGCGCCGGAGTACATTCGCTGGATCTCAACATCAACATATCAATGACACTCGGCACACACAGTTCCATCTTCCAATGTGAATGTGCAGCCATTACCGAAGCGGCAACAGCAATCAACAGGAGAGGAATCGTTGATTACAACATACGGATCCTCTCCGATAGCACAGCCACACTTAAAGCCTTGGAGAGCCACAACTGTACCTCCAGACTGATATACGAATGTCACCTTGCCCTGGAGAGCGTCGCCATAAAAAACAGGGTAATCCTACAGTGGATAAAGGGACATAGTGGATCACTGGGTAACGATGCTGCAGACGAGTTAGCCAGAAGAGGAGCAGGAACAATATCCGAAGGGCCAAACCCCTTCCTTCCTCTACCTTTCTCCCAACTACGCACCTGGGTGCGTTTGGACACCCTTCACTTACACAACACACGCTGGGCTCGCACGACGGACTGCAGACAGTCACGAGCTGCAATCCCAGCAATCACACCGAAATTAACACGCCGTCTACTGAGCCTGCAGAGACATAACCTCAAAATCATCGTGGGGACCCTGACAGGACACTGTCCCTTGAATAAACACCTCTACAACATCGGAGCCACTGACAGTCCACTCTGCAGAGGCTGTCTCACCAAAGAAGAATCAGCTGCCCATGTAATCCTGGAATGTGAGGGCGTAACCACACAACGAACAGAAATCCTAAATAACCCTAGGTCACTCCTCCAAGCCTGCGAAGCTCCCAGGAAGCTTCTGTGCTTTTGGGAGGAGTTAGGCTGGCTACACTCCTAGCCAGAACACCCCCCACGCATAATGGGCCAACTTTGAGCCTAAATGCGGAAAAGGGAGTCCCTTCAATTTCAATTTCAATTCATTGGAACTTCAGATATGATTTAGGTATAAGACAAAACAATGAACCAAATCCAAAAAGCATATTTCACATTTTTTGTTAATAGCTGTGGTTATAGTTGGCTTACATTACTGGTTTATATTATAAGCATCTGTAGGCGAGTTTACATTTTAAGATTATTAATTGAAATGTCAGGATGGCTACTTGATATGGATATTCAAAGATACTGGTCTCGCTACCGGTGGCGGCTTGTTTACTAGCTACAGGGGACAGTGAAATAATTGCATGTACAAGTTTAATCTACTCGTCGTGGCTCGTACTCGTAATAGTTCAAAACGCTATTTGAAAAGTTCAAAAAACAAACGCCGTAGAACAGGCCTGAATTCAGACGACATATTATTATCTCGTCTGTTATGGTAATAAAGTGTTTTAGATAAAAAAATAACGTTGCCACAGAAATATTTCACACCATTGCTTTTGTGATTTCTGTCACTACCTTAAAACTATCAATATAAATCTTTGAACGCCTGCCTAGTTATAAGTATAGTTTAAAAGGAACCAACGACAACAATTTCCAATAGATAAGAAACACTGATTTATCATTGCACTTCGACAATGCAATTTACATAAAAATTTGGTTCGTTGCGTGTCGATCTGAAGCTTATTAACTTTTTGAACGCAAAGTAAGCACGCGGCTATCTCACTTAGTAGCCGCTATTTAGCGTAAGGCAATTTTACAACTAAAAGTAATCTCGATTGTCTCGTTTGGGAATGTGTAAGTCAGTGTGAAATGTCTATAAATATTTATTTCAGTCATTTTTACGCGGTTACCAATAAACTCGCCGTAAGCTCGGAATAAGTTCGTTGGAAAAAAAGATAGGTGTACCTACTAATTGCGTATTTCGAATTTAAAAAACAAAACACGCTTTTCAGAACTAAGGAATAAAAAAAATTATAGGGACATCAGTTTCAAAGCCACGGTATTTTCAACAGCGCACAGACATCAGAGATCCAGCTCTTTTGTAAACAAAAGATTTATTTGTCACATTTGATAAGAAACTACTAGCCGTAAGTATAAAACGGGAACCGCTTTTTAGATAACTAGAACATTAGATCATAGAAAAGGTGGCGACCTAACAATTTCAAATTCTACTGTCATCCGGTTTTCGAATAAATAGATTTATTATAGCAATCACTCGCGCAGTTTTGTAACCTGATAAAATTATTCGCCATGCTTACTCCACGTCTTTTAACTTATATTTTGTCTACGACGGTAAAATTATATTATTGCAATTTTCTATTTTATGAACGATCTTCGCCACTTACAAGGTAGGTATGTACCTAACCTATATGACATGTTATTTTACTATATGTGAAATTAATTAAAATGTTTATAAGCTGTGTAAATGGCTATTAAGTACATAGTTGTCTCACTTACATCAGACTATGATTTACAACAAACATTATTTTACCATAAAAGCGAAACTAAACGAGATAACATGTTACGCAAAACACACAAATTCAACATTTTACTAGGGCGTTAAAGATGCGTCATTTTATACGTATTTTACGCAAGATTTATTATCTTACTCAATATTTTTTGTTAGTTGTTAATTGGGAGCAAAATTTATAACGATCGGTCACAATAACAAAACTGTGTTCTTATTAGTAGGTTTGATAGACACCTAAGGTGAAAATCGGGCCTCTTTTTATGAAGTAGCCGCTAGGCTAGCTGTATCATATTTAGTAAAATATTTTATAACATTGTTATTTTCAATAGTTTATAATAAAAAAATTGTGTTTTCATTTAAAAGGTCTAAATATATTTATTTCGTAATTTAATGCGACAATATTCACCTTCAGATCCTATAAAGACTTGAGAGCCCGAAGATTCCTGAATTTATACGCCTAAAAATAATAATTAACTTATGTATAAAGACATTGAAGCCTTACCTACTCTGAAAGAAAATTCTTAGAAGGCGGCAATTTCCATTCTAAAATTATTTTTATAGAATTTCTCGAAATGTTTTAAAGAGTTCATTACACATACTCGTATTTAATCGTTTATTATTGCTAAGCCTTGCGTTAAATAATGTTTTATATAGATAACAGTGTATTGTATAGTCCTCTATTTAAATAAAGCAATGAGGTCACAGCAGCCCCAAAAGCTTTATTGAGTACTAGCAGTTGCCCGCGACTACGTACGCGTCTACAGTTTCCGTGTACATTATATTATCTGTGCGTGTACCGAGCGGATACTTCTTTGAGAAACTTGACATTACACCTCATTACACCGAACTCGTACTGGAATGTCAAACGCTAGTTGTTAGACCAAAGAGGTAGTACTACGCCCTGTCAAACTGACGTGACATGACATGACAATGAAATCCTCTTGCCAATTGGCGCTGCTAATCCTTTTCGTTCATTTTATCCTGTAGATCCTGTTAATTATTCGGGATAAAAAGTAGCCTATGTGTCAATCCAGGTTACGAACTATATATATGCCAAGATTCATCCAAGTTGGTTCCGTAGTTTAGACGTGATTGAAACACAAACATCCAAACATCTAAACATCCAAACATCTAAACTTTCACATTTATAATATTAGTAGGATTAGTAGGATTCACTTTAAGTTTGACTCGTATTGCAAAGAAATAGAGTCCAAATTATACATCTAAGGATTATTAATTCCACGTACAAATTAAATATAATAATAGCCTTGATATTAAAAGCCGGCAATTATCGAAAGTCAAATTAGATTTGCTTTCTTGATTGAAATTGATTTATGAGCAAAAACTGCTTGACGAATTAAGATTATTCGATAACTTCTGGAAGTGTGGGCGGTTAGAGCAAAACATACAGGTATGTAAGCAAGTTAGTAAAAAATTATGGGTTTGAATAGCACTTGATACCTACTGATATTCAGAAAAAAATATTTGGACATCTCTAATATATCTTTGTACTTATCTACAAATATTCTTGGAACTCTAAACCCTGTCCTAACAAGAAAAGTTTAGGTAAGCAATGATATTGAACCTTGAAGTATTTACAAAACATAACTCAGATGGCGAAAGAAAATCCCCTCACGTTTCGTTCGCAATCAATCAAGGACTATCGGGAGGAAAAGGTCGCTACAAATGTTTTTCGCAGCTCCAGTATTTTGCAAAAACAGAAAATATCAAGAAAATAGTGATTCAATTTATATGTTGATAAAAACAGTGAGGTAAAATTAAGCAAATGTATATTTATTTTGCACATAAAAACAGTAACGACAAAACGAAGTAGGCACCTACCTAACCTACCCCCGTGGCCTCAAAGGAAGTTCAAATGTCTTCTTTTTTTTTTTTTTTTTTTTTTTATGCTAGCCTGGCTCGTCCCACTGCTGGGCAAAGGCCTCCCCCAAACCCTTCCACTTATCTCGGTCCTTGGCGGTTTCCCACCAATCCGTCTCAAACACGTCAAGGTCATCCCTCCAGCGCTTTCTCGGCCGACCCCGACGCAGCCGACCCTCAGGTATCCACTTTGTGGTGGTGGTAGTCCACCGGTCTTGAGACATGCGACTCACGTGACCGGCCCATTCCCACTAGAGCTTTGCCGTTTTCGCTCCAACATCAGCGATGCCGGTCAAGGAGCGCAACGTGGTGTTCCTAACACGATCGGTTCTCTTGTAGCCCAGTATGCTACGCTCCATTGCCCTCTGGCAAATCTTGAGCTTGGACTTCTGTAGTTCGGTCAGCGACCATGTCTGCGCACCGTAGGTTAGGACGGGCAGGATACACATGTCGATAAGTTGGCGTTTTAGAGTAAGGGGAAGTTCGCCTTTCATGTATTCCCTCAAGGACCAGTAGCTCTTCCAGGCGTTTTCGATGCGTCGATCGATTTCTCTATCTTGCCTGTTTTCGAAGCTCGCTAACTGGCCCAAGTAGGTGTATTCATCGACATAATGTATCTCCTGCCCATCTACCTCGATCCTACGTTTCGTGCTGTTCGTCATTATCTGCGTCTTGGACCTGTTCATTTGAAGTCCAACCTCAAGACTCGCCGTGCTCAGTTCTTGGAGCATTTCTTGTAGGCCTTGTGCTGTTGGGGCAAATAAAACAATGTCGTCCGCAAAACGCATGTCAAAATGTCTTCTAATCTAAGTAAATATTTTCATGTAAAATTAGGTACCTATACGTAATCATCGTATCTGGCCCATAGATAGCAAATGAAGTCTAGACAGATGTTGCCTGTAGGTCCTCCATTGCACTTGTTTTATACGCATGGTAATACTGCATAAAGGTCCGAAATATTCATAAGGTATGTTACATCAGCGAAACATTTCCATATTTAGTCGGCGCTCGCGACAAGGCATAGGGCGTTTGCATACTCCGATAACGACACCTATATACGATACCAGCAATGGCTCGAACAAAAATATTGGTACCTATCAGCACTCATGGCGGCGACGGCGTGGAAGCTTCTAGTACTAAATGTACGAGATTAGCTCTCCGACGATATCGTGGTGTCGTGTCGATAGCAATATGAAAACCGTCGGACATGAGCGTGACTAAAGCAGTAACGATCGTGCAACACTTTATTTTTCACTTTACATGAAGGACGTAGTGATAAATAGGCATTGGAATGGCTTAATTGGAATATTTTGCGATACGACTCAAATTCAGAAATAAATAATAAGTAAGATGAAAAGAATACCCAAACTTTCGCATGAGCGCTCTATACAAATTGTTATTTCTATCAAAGGGAAGACAAAATCATACATCGTCTATGTAAATGAGACAGCCATCGTCTTCATCTACTCTTCTATAGACAAATCGTTGTATACGCACATGCTAAACTTGCTGATTCTTAAAGATGTACGCGATACTACTATAACTAGAGCACCTTTAGGTAGTTTAGTTTTCCCATCAAGCAAAAGAAAAGATAAATAAATCAGATTGATCCAAAAATGTGCCTTTATTCCTGAGCTCTTAAAAACATAGGCGTAAGTATTATTTTCCTATTTCGTATTTTACGGGAAATCAAAGTGCATACGAGTGAGGTTACGGACAAGAGCTAGGCAGATATAAATTAAGGGCTTATTCCCAGAGGTCCATGATTCTATTGTTCTCTATTTCCCGAGGGGTCCATGAAAAATATTTATAGAATTTAAAATATTCTTACATTAATTTCCAATAGGTCCATGAGATTTAAATAATGTACAGTCAGTATAAACAATACATGAGAGTATTTGATTAGTTAGCTAGCTAATCTTAGAGCGAAACAGACTACAGGTTTGAGCAAGACAGATAGCATGCAGGGAAGAGATGCGAAAGTCCGAATTATTTATTTCTTATCAGTTGACCTTGCTCCCTTGCTGCGGGCATGACGTCAGAGTCAGAAGTCTTTTTTTGTGAATTATGAGTGCAACTCAAGATGGCGCCTGCGCTGGACCCAGTGTGGCCACGGCGTTTATTTTCATAGACGGTCCAAGTAAGTACATTTTATTTTAATTGGGTCGAAAGTCACGTTTTACAGGTAAGTATTTCCTTTGGGCATGTTTGCATCTACCGCGAAATCCAAAATTTTTACCGGTGTTTTCGTAATTTCTGCTCTCTACAAGTAATTTAACTAGCAGATGAGTGGTTTTGCACACATCGTAAGCCATTAGCTATGAACTCTTATTGAAACAAACTTCATAGGTACATAAAACTATAATCATTGAAATCAAAAGCATGTCATATAAACTAGAGTAATATATGTATGTTATATATATTACTATACCTACCTAGTTCCTAAATATTAGATAAGATGTAACGAATATCAAACAAAATTATGAATTTGGCAGTTGATAATGTTACGAAAATGCCCTGACTTATGGACTATTAGCGCCACGTATCAGGAAGTAGAAACACTAAATAATGTCAAGCTACCAATCTGTCACTATCATGTCAAGTCGGATTCACAAGTGACTGAGTAATTGATTGATAAAAAGTGCCTACTAACGCCATCTTTTGGTGCATAGTAGGAACTATTTGTATAAAATTTATATTATTTAATTTAACTTTTAATGCCTTAGATTGATATTTTTCAACGTTCTTTAATAGAGTCTTGATTTATCTATCCATTGTCTCTTATTAAACAAATATTTGCCCTATCTTATCGAAACCTTTTGATGCTTACTGTACCAAACAATTTCGTGGACCTGGAAGGAAAGGAATATTATTAAATTTAAAATGTCGTGGACCTCTTGGAAATAAATGTATGAACCTAATTTTTTTGAAAACAATAGAATCGTGGACCTCTGGGAATAAGCCAAATTAAGTACCTCATAAGAAACAGGCTTCACGATGCGAACTTGGAATGACCTCACCCATGCGTCATTGACATTTGGCGGGTCAAGCAACACGTTGTGTTCTTTTTACCAAACTTTACGACCTGCTATGAGAAAATCTTTTATTACCTAGCAAGGTATTCATAATACGCTCTCTCGCACTTCTATCGACACGAGCGAGAATCGTCTTAACCTTTTTTTGGACATTAGGTATGCGTCGTGATTTTATTTTTTCATTTTTTTTTGTCTGTTTTGTGAAACCGAAAATTTCGACGCAAAAGTATTGTTACATCTACAAAAGAGGGAATCTTTTTACTCTACTAACTTAACTACCTACATTCTACCGGATTCAATCGAAATACCATAACCTACCAACACTCAATTTATCAAAAGTCGAAACTGGGCACCCTTGTACTTTACTGTGCACCTAAGTGAATATTTTCTGATCGTATTTCCCGTAAAAGTATCTAAGTATTACCAAGACAAGTATGCAATGTCACCATTGCGCGAGTAATATACAAATATGGTCACAAATACCATTCACTTGCTTGAAAAATGGGGCTTACGACTGGTTAGAATCCGCATTGCGGAGTTTATGAATGAAGCCAAGCATATTTTGTTTGGCAGCAGTTTAATATCACTAACATCGACGTCATGATTAGCAATGAGGTCTATTTTTTTACCAAGAATAAAAGAAAAATGTAAAATAAAGTACACTTTTTAATTATGTAATTCTAATACAATATACTTACGCAATGTAGGCTTGACAAACCTAGTAAAATATTATGTTGCTTAAAATAGTAGATAATGTATTGATTCATGAAATTTATCTTCTAGAGCCTAAGCTATTCACCATCAAAGTGTTTGGATTCACTTTTATTTGCACCCGCAAAAAGTCAGATATAAGTATGGACATAATGGGCGAGTCATGGATGAGAACAGTATTCATGTGCCTCCCAAATATGGAAATCAGCTTTTATCCTCTTACTTTGGCCTTGTTTGAACCCTATTTACATTTTACTGTTTGTATTTTATTTGAGAGCATTGGCAGATTTGGCAACCCTTATTTGCACGCATAAATAAACCCATCTAATTTTTTGTGCAAAACCTAGCCCGTTACCATTATTCTCAAGAAAACTCATCGTTTTCAACATAAATCTCCACACACAAATTATCCCAAAAGAACATTTTGTGTACACTGCACGACAAGCATACGCTACAAAAGCTTTCCCATTTGCCCAACCCTTTCAAGTGTCCTAAAAATGACACAGCATACAATGTCGCACATGTAAAATCCCGGGAAAAAAGCAACAAAGAGTAATGTGTAGTGTAGTACTGTTGTTAGGAAAGTGTCCGGTCGTTGTGTAGAGATGGTTGATAAGTAGGCCGGCGTGAAGATGGGGCTATTTTAAGTAGGCCGTGAATATGCTACATTCACGACTTGATCACGCGAGCGTGGTAGGAAAACAGTTTCTTGCATTTTATACTTATACATTTTATACTTTATGGTAGGTACTCGTAAACGAGATGCTAAGCCTACATGGCAAATTACTAATAAATCAATGCGTCACCAATGGACACAAAACAATAAAATATGCTATCTTAATTATGTAGAGTAAGAGCGAATTTATTTGTTAATAGGGATTAACAAAGTATAATAAATGCGTCAAGAACATTGTATTATACGGTATATAATTTTAACAAACCTAACTCATATACCATTATATACACGGAGTAGCTACGAGTATATTCGCAGAGTTAAACGAAAACCCAAAAAAAGTTAAACTTGTAAATTGAATGATTCTCACTAATGGATCAAAATTATTGTTCAAATTATGCAAATCTAAATTGAAATAACTTACGCATGACTGATACGTATTTATCATAATTTAACCTGCGGATTCATTCATGTAAACAAGACAGCATAAAGATAACATGCAATGAATAACATAGAGGTAGTAGTAGGTCTAGGTACCTATAATCTTCATGCAAACACGTATAATGTCAGGCAAATCCGTGTCGAATCATTGTTCTGATTCATGCAGATATCTATAAATATTTGTAGAATCCTATATGCATCATTCGGCAGTGGCAGTATGTTTTTTTAATATATTGAAATTTAGTTCTCCCAATATTCCATATTTTATGATTACCTAATCCTAGACATAGATATACTTAAAGCATTGGAAACACATAATATCAATATATTCATGCTTATGGTATATATTCCGTTTATGGATTTTCTGTTCATCGTATACAGGGTTGCACAGGCTATACAGTCATGTATATATGGGGTTGCATTTTGAAATGTGACATACCCTGTACCAAGTGGCCACCTGTGGTTTCCCGGAATCGCCACCGAAAACAATATACATACACATATTAATTTATATGTTAGAATACATATATATTTGTTACACAAAAATAGGTAAATATTTACATAGTAATAATTATACTACTTACTAATAATTAGTGTAATTAATTATTTACAAATAAGTACATACAAATATAATATTTATATGATATAATTATCTTAGAAATAAGCTAAATATTGAAATGAACTCTGATTTCTACCTGTTAAATAATCAAAAATTAAAACAAATAACAACAATATAAACTGAGGCCTTAGCCAAGGTAACATTCGACAAGCGAAGTCGGCAGTAGAAAAGTCCAAAAATGTATGGGATTGGCATAAGGCATAGATATATCACGTGATCTGTAGTCAACGAAACGAACATTGGTAGCCAAATGTAATACATGTCCATTCGATCGCACGAATCGACAGTAGCGAATGATTACCTCCATACAAATAATAATTTTGACAGGCGACTTCAAAAGTACAAAAATGTATGGGATTGACATAAGGCATAGATGTATCGCGTGGTCTGTGATCAACGAAACGAATATTGGTATACATGTCGATTCCCTCGCGCGAACCGACGACAGCCGAACGACTATCTCCATACAAATGCGTAGCAAAGTGGCTCTTTTGACAAGCGACTTCACTTCGTTTTCTATCAGCACGATAGAAAAGCCAGCGAAAACCAAAACCCTGTAGATATCGAAACAAAATGGCGATTTTAGGTGAAATTTTGACGTTTCAGTCGATTTGGTGACTGCTAACTACTGCCGAGGTGACTGCGAAATAATCCTAGGTTTTTTCAAACCTACTACTACACTAAACCTAGTAAACCTTGCAGTAAAGGGCGATGTTCGCCACTTATTTTATTGAGAGCAATACCTATACATGACATAACCTGCATGCAGTTAAAAATAAAAGTACATAAGTACTTGAAGAAAAAACACATTTTATTCAGAATTAAATTAACACAGGAAAAAAGAGCACAAAAATATTCCACGAAAATTCCAATATCATAGAATGTTGGTTGTAACTTTCAAGTAGGAATACTTAGTAGAATAACCTGTATGTTTGGTTTAGGCTCAGTGCAGCAGTAGATATGTAGGTAGATGATATCTGAAAATATAAAGATGTTAATATTACCTACCTTCCACATACCGTATTTAGATAAGTTATAAAACCTAATATATCATCAGTGTATCGAAGCTAAGGACACCGCTGTAACAAGAAAATAAATAACCCTTGATATTATGCTTGTAGGCAGGTAAGCCGCTTTACACTGACTGTTTGGATTGAAACTAAAATCACTTCCTCATAGGTATCTACAAACAATATTTTACCTCTGCAATGTGGCATGTTATGAATGTGATCTGGAATGTGGAATCCAAAAAAATCGAATATTATTCTCCATAGCCAGAGTTCTTCTTCATTGATATCATTTTTCTGGTGTTTGCACATTGCATCCAATCACACCTTGTATTTTCAGGGTTTTGTGGGTACTTTATTTACTAGGTAGCCCACTTTTCTATTTTTATCTAAATGTTTCACAATAAAACATACATTTTCGTTTCATACATAAAAATAAAATAAATAAACAAAATGAATATGCTAGGTTCGAATAACACTGACATGACATTGGATGTAGTAAAACCATAGACTAAACGTGATTTCTAGCGAAAGACTGACAGAATTAGCGAAGTTATTGATCGAGTAGGCATTTATTTCTCGTATGTTACTTTGTCTACCAATTTAACTTCGACATCGTTGAAGCGATCAAGATTGTAGAAATAGAATCATAGAGGAATATTATAATTGGGAAAAGAGTGCCCTCTCTCGCCGATTTTTTGTCACCCTCGAATAATCGGTGAAGATTGACTAGGCAAGTTACGCCACGAGCGCTTCGTCTTCTATAAAAAGTCAAGATTAGTATTCACAATGTAAACGATGTGCAAATCACCTACACTAATAAATCTTATATTTTGCAGTAAGTATAATTATGTATTTTTTTTAAACCTAGTTTTAAGTTTATCGATATCGATAAAAATTCTAAATTCCTAACCTAGTACACACCTACTTCATTTTCTCTAGGCTAGCACCACTTAAAATCAAGATTTCCTGTCATTATCAGGTATAGCACCTGCTACTATTCTTTTGGCAAATTATTTCTGTTATTATGGTGGCCATTGGTGGCGAGCATGGTAAACTTCTTTTTCATACTTAACTGTTTTCTTGGTAGAAGTCCCGCTTCTTATTACGTAGTACCTGCCTATTAGAAATTTTTTCTATGTTCGAAAGACACTGACATTGGATGTAAGAAAACCATAGATTAAACGAGATTGATTAGGCAAACGCGCCAAGCCAGGCATGGCGTTTGTTGAGTGTGGCCGACCCCGCGCGCTCGCAAAAATGCAACATTACTGGCTACACTGACTCTATTACGATGGCTACTTTTATAAAATTGAATATTACAAGAACTTTTTCTAACAAAATTAGCATTTATTTATACTAAAGAAGAATTACCAACAATTTGGCCAACGCAATGTGTCGGCCACACAATAATAAATATATTATTTATTGTTCTGTGGTGTCGGCGGACATCAAGTAGCGAAAGACCTTCGAAAGACATCAGTCTCAGTCAGACATCAGTCAGATAGAAGAGGATGGAGATATGGAGTTTTCTACTTGTATGTCAATTGGTCTCCCGATCTATCTTCGATATCGTTGCAGCGATAAAGATTGTAGAAATAGAATCGATTCCTAGCTAATGTACATTGGCTAAGGCCTCAGATAAGGTTAGTCGGACCGATCATATGTTAGGTTTCATAATCCATTCTTACTTCTTCGAGTCTTAGTCAAATCAATATACTTAAAATGAGAAAAATGGATTCAGGTGTTGGGGTAATAAAACAGTCATTTTTCTTGACAATCTTTTTAAATCTAACTATTTATTATAGTAATAATAGCCCAATTATTGATCTCGCTTTTTTATACAAAAAGACAAAGGCAATTTGCACTGTAAGTAATCTACCGCGTGAGTGAGTGAATGAAAGTCAAGGGTTATACAATCTTTAATCTGAACGCAAACTAATATGTACTTGCGTGAGTGAATGTAGTTCGATTGGTGACCGTGGGCCGAATATAAAGAAAAGTACGTACTCTCCACATAACGGTATTGTTGGAACTGGCTTGAAATGTCAAGTATGAGTGGACAACGAGCCAATTTTCATACATTCGCTCCGATCAATACAGTGTATAAATAAACCAAGACTTTTTCTTTTGAAGAAAAAAGCGGCGGAAGATAATTAACAAATAGGGGAGTTTTATAACGATTACCATATTGCATATTTACATAGCTATAAGTGAGAATTTTATTCTAAAAAAAACTGTTTGAAAAACAACCACGTTTTCGGCGAATGGTGTATTATATTACGCATTTTACCTACGCAATTTATTAATCTTAATCAATATTGTAAAAAAGTAAAGTAGGCAATACCCGCGTAATAGTTAAGTAGGTATTAAACCTATTCATAAAGATATCAAATATAAATTTATGTCTCTAGGCCCAAAGCCGATAATTAAAATAACTGTTTAGGAATTTAATTTATTGTGATCCCTCCATATCACATTCTAGTTAGATAACTAAAATATTTTATTAAACAAAATAAATAAACGGTCACTATTTAGATGGGTGACCACTAGTGGCATTTACATCTGACCACTAGCATGATATCGTCATCGTCAAGCCACAAGTTACACTGAAATTATAATGGTTCATTTCTGATAAGTGACAACAGACAAAAACAGCTTAGTATATAAATAACTTTGTCCATAGCAAATACGACATTCAATTTATATGTATAAAAGCTTACCGTCAGCCCTCACGAGTCTAATTTCAATCAAAAATAAAAGCACTAGCATAGAGCGCACACGCACTGCTAAAGGGACTTATTTATAGCGTACTGAGCTTGATTGAGTCTGTGATGTTATAATGTGAACATTTATTACGATTTGCGATTGTTTCTTCGCCTTGTCGTCGAGTCTCGCCCACCGCTGGGCACTGCCTAGCTGCCTTGAACTTTTGCCTCGTCTCTGCGTATAAAGCTATCCAAAGCCGGCGCCTGACCGCAAAGCTCAATAGTAAGGGGTTTAAAAACTTTGGATGTAATTTTTACAATCTTAGCATTACTCAAAATATTTTAAACTAAAATAGAAAGTAGTTACTAGAGACTGGTTAAATAACAAGTTAAAACAATGTAGATTTTGATTTCCACTACCATCACGCTTTGTGGCAAGGCTGGTGTAAAAATAGACGTTATTCTAAATGGCCTATGAATAAAAAATAGCGGCTCTTTGAGAACGTGTCTGTAAACAGAATCGACCCATAAAATAACGAATAGTGAGGGTTGTTGCCTTGCAAAAAATCTAATCTTATTTTGCTGAGAGACATAAAAATGTTGGAAATTCTTTCGAAGACGGTTTTCGGATTAAGCGTTTGGGTTTTATTTTCCTTTGATGTAATATATAACGTGTTTTAGAAAATGTATTGTGAGCGAAAATGGGATTGTTGTGACTACTAATCTTACCCCTTTCCGGATACTTTACATATTTTGAATCAGTCTATACAAACCGAGAAATAGAGATAAAGACAGGTAGAAAACGAATTATAATTTTTTTCTAATAAAAGGTGGATCACAAGGTTTTTCTCCGTCAGTCAAATAGCAAACATTCCCCGGAGATTCACGTTCCGCTTTTACGTTCTCGTTGAAAGCCATTCAACGACCGACATTTTCATTTCAATCTATATTACAAACGTAGAATATCTACCTACCAAAGAAATAAGAGATAAAAAGTATCTGTCATTTACACTTTTTATAAAGACCTTCTGTGGAGCAGCCAAAGTCTGTCTATTACCCGTAAATATTTATTTATTCTGGGTCTGAGCGTCACAGTGCCTGGTACTTGTAGGTACAGTGCGGTCGGCGGTTCTTGGCGATAGTGAAGTTAGCCGTTTGTTATGCGCGAACACGTTCGATAAAGTTCCATTGCGCATTGAAACGACTAAGTTCACGATTGCCAAAGCCCCCGACCGTATTGTATTGATGGCAGGTCTGTATTTGTAAGAGCAACAGAATCAAGAGTTGTTGATTGTCAAGATTTGTTTTTGGTATCTCCGTAAGTGTTGCGTGATTCTATGAAATAAGTACATCTTGTTATTTTAATTATGACCTTAGATTTTTAAGAATATTGTTCGAGATGAGATGATGGAGTCGTGATGTAACTGTTTGTACCGTAAGCTATTGAGTAGATGATTGATTTCTACACAACGTGAGTATTGCAATGTGCCTAATTAAATAAATATTGTTGTTCTTGAGCTTCGCAATTTTGAACTAGTAGATATAACATATAATACTTGGTACTGATTTGGATCAGTTGAGCTATCTATAAATCGTTTGCAACGGTTAGTAAATATGTAGCTCAACTGAAAAATGTGTATTTAGTTAGTGTAACGTTTTTAATTAATTCCTAATATTATTATCATGAAGATACAAGGTGCTGCAAAATATGTATGCGTATAACGAAGAGGCCATATTCTATATCGAAAAAGAAAACAGTTTTTTCTTTTTTCATGGATTTTAGTCTCTGAAATACATTAGGTATATTTGGTAATACCAAACACGATGATTTCTTTTTCTGATGATAAATACATAAACAAAAGTACTGCCATATCAAAATAACTCTGCCTTTACATTTGTAAGGAATATTCACGTATAAATCAAAAGTTGCCGTGAAACTGTAACATTGAATAATCGTACTTTACAGAACAACAATATATTTGAATAAGCGAAAGTTTGTGGCGTTGTAAAACCAGTCTATTTACCTGGTCTAGGTATTTTTACTGTCTTTGCTAGAGGCTATAAATAAAGGCTATGTTTTTTGTGCCATAAAATGCAGGTAATCCATGTTAGGCGTTTATTTATACATGATGCCTCATTCTTATAATGAGACTAGTATAGTAATAACTCAAGACACGTTCTCGTGAAGCAATAAAAAGTTATCGTCGTTATATTTCAAGTACAAATCATTCCTATTATTTTTTCAAAATTCCTTGAAAGTGATGCAATCCTAATTAGTTAATTTACCAGAAATAAGCCTATTTATTAAGTACCTATTTCTACATCAATGCGCGAGCCTGAAACAATTGACTCCTAAGTCCCCATCGTTACGAACATTCATTTTATTATAATTTTACCGTAAAAAACAGTATTATGCCACTAGTATTCCATGTAAACCAGTGTTTAGTATGTAATCACTTAAGAGTTATCTATCTATCTAAGTACGCCTAAATAGTAGGAATCTTCCTCTCTCAAAGTGTACAGTTGTACTGACCTTGGGTAACGCGGCCAGGCACTGCTGCTTCACGTCCCAGACGAGCTGGTCGCGCGGGAACTGCAGGCTCTTCTGCACGTTCAGCTCCGGCACGTGCACGCGGACCAGCAGCCAGCCCTCCGTCTCCGAACCCTCGCCCTCCATTACTCTACGACATCTGGAACAAGTTATCATACTGTTAGTTATAGGTTATAGTTAGGTGGGTGCCCAACTAGCAAAAAGTGGTCTTAGATAAGTCACCAATGCGTTTTTGTCAAGATCTATAGCATAGTACTTTAGTCTTGAAAAGGTTTTGTAGTTTCTTATACGACCCGATTTGGGCACAAAACTCAAGATTTGTAGTCTTGATTTAGCTTTGTGAAATCATTGTAACGTGCTACTTTAGTCTTATTTTTGTATTACAAACGCACTGATTTGTGCTTCTAATCTTCAAAAGTGCCAAACTATGACAATAATGATGCCAAAGGTCTTTTATTTCAATCATCCATGGATGATTGAAATTATGAAATTGTTTTTATTGGTAGTCGACAGTTTATTGGACAACGCAGAATGTTCCATGCAAAGTTTTTCTTTTTCGGAATAGCGGATCCTTGCAAAAATTATATTATAATACATTTTCAATATATTTTGATAAAAATATATATAAAAAATAAATATCATGGACGTATATAATAATATATTTGATTTTAATATATTTTTTTTATAAAATTATATTATATTTTATTTTTCCCTCTAAATCCTCTTAGAGGTGAATCCTGAACGGGTCTTGATTTAGTTCTGGGGAGGGATCTAAGGAAAGGTATTTTCTTATTACTTCGTTTTTCTTTTTACTTACTTATATGGAGCAAAAAAGACGTCAAAAAACTATAAAAATAGATAAATAAATATTACAATAAAAGTCTTGGTAAGTTATGTAGTATTCAACATATGAAAAAATACGTGGAAAGATATAAACACAAAAATAGATATGCCTTGGCGCCAAAGCCTTTATCCGGTTGGATTTCCATGAAGTTGGAATTATGAATTCAATAGCTAATGGCGTGTTTATCGCCAGCTTCGGGGAATAAAAGCCGGACTTTGTACCTTATCTTCAGAATTTATATTATTGTGAGTAGGTGAAACTGCCTATGAAAGTTAAGGTCTTCCGATCTAGCGATTACCTGGGGTCTACGTCCACGAACCAAATGGTATTAGGAAGTATGATTGACTTACGTCGTTGTTATATGATTGCGGGAAGTCGAAAGATGGAGAAGGCGCAAAATCGCTCTTTCTGGACTACTATCGAGCCTATATCCAGCAGTCGACTTAAAGAACTTTGAGGTAGCTTCATTTGGCGATTAAGGGTACCTACGCACTATGCGGTTAGCCGGAATGCGGCCAGCCGTGCGGCTGACCGTAGGAAGCGGTTGCGCTTGCGGTTAGCCGGGTGGCGGATAGCCGCAACTCCAACCGGAAAGTGCGTTTAGAAACCGTAGTGGTTTGCGGTTGGATCGGCTCCAAGAAGTTTTTATCGGAATATTCTGCGGATTTAGTATTCCAGATTGCTGGCCTATTTTGTATCTCGATTATAAATTTTTCGGTATCGAAATCCATCCATAGTAATAAACTATCAAATGCGCGAACGTTGGTGAACACGTTTACCGTCAATGGCGGGCAACCGCAAACTAGCATATCCGCGTAGTGTGTATGGCGACCGTCCGGCTGGCCGCCGGTCGGGCCGCAGCGCTCAGAACGACCGTAGCGGTCGGGCGGCAGCCGCGTCGTAGTGCGAATGAAAACTACATTCTCGTACAAATTTTTTATTGCGGTCAGCCGCACGGCTGGCCGCATTCCGGCTAACCGCATAGTGCGTAGGTACCCTTAGTAACTAACAGTATTCGGGTGATTGATGAGCACTAGCAACAGTAGCTCCTATCTACTTTAAGAAGTTGCAAATAACGTCATATCAGCTAAACTGTACTGTGCTCGATAAAGTTATTGCACTGAATCACAATAGATGTCAAGATGCTTTTGTATTGTAACTGAAAGGCTTTTCTCTAGGAACTTTGTACACTAGATAGATAATACTTTATTGTACACACAAAGAATTCAGGTGACATCCTTTTGAATCATGTATGTTCGTAGTAGTTTTCTATTCAATAGAACTCATGTTTTATAAATAACGCGCCATTGAAAGAAGTCCTTATATTAAAATCAAGTTTACTTACACTCTTATTTATCAAGACAGTTATTAATTATGAAGGATATGGGGGAGACCTTTGCCCAGCAGTGGGAAAGTACAGGTTAAAAAAGAAAAATAAAACTAAGTTTAGTTTAAAAAAAAAAGTAGAACAAGTCTTGATAATAATTATTTTGTTTGTATTGAAGAGTGATATAATTATCTACTCACTGTGATATCATTATCATTTAAATACCGACCTCATTATTTCGGAGATACAATTAGGTACGTTAATGGCCTTCAACAATGTATTGATTAAATAATAAATAATCAAGCAAACGTTTTAGTTTGTGTCGACGTAACATGTTTTAAGAAAAAGTATTGCTGTGTTTCGGTTTGAAAGGTATAAAGGTGCCGGTATAATTACAGGCGCATGAGCGTAGTGCAATGCATCACAGGGCATGTCTTCAGTGGACGAGCTCAGTGAGACAATGCATCGTTATAGGCAGTGATTACCACTTAACATTCGGTGGGCCACCTGTTCGTTTCATCATTAAGTTGTATAAAAAAACATGTATCTGATGATACTTCTAGTTTTTCTGCAATATAATTGTACTTAAATATTTACTTATAGATATCTTATCTTCTACCCACTAAGTGGTACTTACTAACTTAGACAATAAGTAATACGAAAGTAGTAATTAAAATGTACCTATTGAAATAAATCATAAAAGAAAATTTTAGTACAAAATACAAGCAGCGCAGTTTTAAAAAGGTATTGCCATTTAAGACCAGTATTGTGAAACTACCTACCTACGTATAAATGAAAAATTGTATAATAATATGGTATGACGAGAAAATACATAAATATTTCTTGAATTGCAGTGCCCTTGATAACTTACCTTCAACAAGTTTTGTTCACTTTCGTTGATATAAGAGTAGTGGGTATTTCTTCAATATATTGCTATTTCGCCATCAATCAATGTATCCTTTCAACCGTGGAAAAATCTGTTTCGGTAATTCGTGGCAAATTAGCCCTTTTAGCCATTAGTGTTTTTATACATACGGGTAAAAAAAAAAAATTTCAGAGTGAAAAATTATAGTAGGATCCATAAAAAAGTTTATTAAAAAGAAAAATAAGGAAAATTTAGTTACTACTAGTCCTACCACTGATCGCATTCTTATTATGTATAATACCTATGTATGTACTTTATGTACTCATATCTTGTGAATTATATTCTCACAAGGTAGCCAGTACATTTATCTAGTGACACTTAAATCACGATTATTTACTTTGGAAACATTCCGTCAGGGAGTGGATCGCAGTTATCTTAACTGCAGTAATTAACCCTATTCTACTTAGTTATCTAGGAAACGTTTGCCCACTTCATTTTCCTTGCTGGGCGCCAGATTGTTGAGTAGTTAGTCATACTGCTGCCTACGTTCATGTTTGACAAGATAATGGGTTATATGACGTCACAACGTCTCCAAAACCTCTCGATTGTCGGTCAGCCGAACGGTTTGACGTAGCACTACCAAGTACCAAGTGAGATTTGTCAAACGTTTCCTCTAAACGTATACTCTGACTTGGTCTAACCTGTCCTGCTAAAACATGCGTATCGATAAATCTCAAAAACTTGTTTTGACAGCGATTAAAGTTGTAAAAATGCACATTTCAAACACGCCTTTCGAACTAAAGGATGCAATGGGACTTTACGAGGCCAATAGATGTAAATGTATTTTTTTATAATTTCGTAACGTCCGTTGATCGATCCAATAGTTGCGACATTTGCAACATTTTGCCAGGAGGTGGTCAGCCAATTACATCTCCTAATAAAGTTTTTTGTTTTTACATATTTTCTAAGTAAAATTCAATAATACACCTACGTAATTGTACTTTTTTTTTCTCGTCCTACATCGTCTCGTTATTGGCAAAGGCTTCCAATTCTCCCTCTCCCAAGCCTCCTCCTACCATCTCCTTTTTAAAGGCGTCCAGATCGTTCCGCTGTTTAGACCGACTGCGAGACCGACGTCCGTCAAAGACCCCGGGTGTGGTGATGTTTGCCCACCTATCAATATAGTTGTAAATACTACGTTTATATTATCTATAGTAAACTTAAATAGAAGGTACCCGACACATAACTGTACAACTTACCACAGCTTGCTTCGTTGACCAGCCGCAACCTCTGAGACTGAGAACTTGGAATACTTGCTAATTAGTAATTACAGAGAGGTGAACGTTCCCCAATTATTTTGTCTTGTCTTGGCAAAGCTCGCATGACTCAAATAGTTTATTCCTTGAGGTTCCAAAAGTTGGCGCAAGGATAGATACGAGTAGATCTAAACAACCGTTGGTAGATTTTTATATCCTTATACTAATTTCTACAATAGGACTGCTTATAACATTTTACGACTTTATTTAGTTGGATTTTAAAAACTCAATTTGTTAGTCAATTTATATTTCTTACCTACTCCAAAAAGTGATATTTTGTTAATTCCCTCTGTTAGGCGAGTGTAAATATTTGATCGCCGCTCGCCCAGAGCCGGGTGTAGACAACTTATTAGCAGACCACTGCTGTTTGGCTTCCTCGCTTTCTTTAATAGCCTCTTTCGAAAGCGTAAACGCAGTAAATAGATTCCCTAGAAAATGTTTTTAAAGAAATGTTTCAATATTAAGCCGATGATGTTTTAGTTTCACATAAATGATGGACAAAACTTACTAAAACCTAAAAAATCTTTTGGTTATTGATCTTTTTACACAAAGCACTGGAATCACATTTTCTTTCCAAATTCAAAGTTACTTGTCAGACATTCAAATCTCTTGTCTGTACAACTGAGGCGAAAATTCCTTTCCTTTTAGTATTTACATTATACTGTAGGTACAACCAACGGTCTTGTCCTCCATTTGCCTTCCAATTTATCACGCGCGACAAACTGGTATCGTGGCTAAATACAAATAGCCCCGAAGTGCCTGGAGATGCTTTTGTTTAATCGTCGAAATCCCAGACATTTGTTAAGTCCCAGAAGTGTTCAGAAAAATCGGAGTAATCTGCTTATTTCGGTATAATGTTACATTTTAACTTGTACTGGTTTTTATCAACTAACTTGGTGTCTAAGCTTTAAAAAGTTTTAAGAGTTTAACCCTTTATACCCTTAAAGGGTTAAATTTAACCTTTTCTCCCCTAAGGGGGTTAAATTGGGTACCTAATAGGTAAGTGAAAAGATAGTACCGCGAGAACGAAACCGTAGCATTCCACTAGTGATCATTATCAGACAGAGTGTATAGCAGTTTCTGTTATTTTCATCATATAAATGAAAAAAAAACGATATAGGTACCCATTACTATTTCTTGTTATCAGTGCTTTTCAAATTTCTCGTAGGTAACATGTCTATTGTCATTCACACATTGTCTATGTGTATATTTTATGAGTCATTATTTTGTCATATTACATGACATAAAATAATTACTTTTAAAGAGGGTAGGTACTTCTGAAAGCTCTAACGTAGACACTAAAGTACCCGCGGTACGGAATATGTGTGTCGTAAAACTTAAATTTAACGAAAACACAGACCTTTTTACGGTAACATTATCATCTCCAATTACTGGGGTACTGCTAACTTTTTATGATATTATGGACAGTATCTGTCTAACGTAACGGACCAACCCACGAGCTTATATATCCTGGTGTAAAAGTACCTAATAGAAGCTTGCTGTAACGTCTAACGTCAATAATATACTCATGGAAAGTCATTTCATATATTTTGATTTACTATTCTATTCTCTTTCTGTCTTGGACCTTTCTGTAGTAATTGTATAAAATAAATTATTTTCATTTATTGAGACTCAATAAATTAAAATTAAAATGGTGCTTGTCTCAATTCGTGAGTGATGAATTCATTTCGGGTGAAAACTAACCCAGCATGAAAACAATTCAATTTTTTAATTAAAAATAGTGCAATGACATTGGATAATTAGAGGTAGATAGATAGGCACCTGTATTTAGAACAGCTGCAAGGCCGGTCCAAGAATTATAAAGTGTCACGTTTTAGGTAAGGTGCCCTACAAACTTCGTTAGGGTTGTCACAATGGCTTTGAAACATGTATCCATATCTTCTATCATTTTATAGCTTCTGCAAGCCTACTCTTTATTTTTCTATCCTTTTGGATCACAAAACAAGTAGGTATCAAATCATCTGCCTAACAACTTAATATAAAGAACCATAAAGAAACACTACACAAAATAAATGCATTGTTTTAGGCTGCGATAAAAAATGATAAAAAAAAATTGATGTTTGCTTTTAATTTGGTGACCCTATTCTGGTACAATACGAACAGTTTGTCTGTACCTACTATACATACCTAAACTGTGGTTAGGTACTATCAGAATTGACGTGGGAAAGTGCATAACCTTGTCCGGATAGCAATAACGACGATAGAATTGGAAAATAAACAATAGCAAACAAACTGCACAATATTTGGCACTAATTTAGATCTCCGGCTTAAAAAAATAATTTAACAAAATAGGTTTTCAGTTTGTACTAGGACATGTAGAATTTCCAGAAAAGTAGACTTAATGAGAAGATTTAAAAAAATACCATTAAATAAAATAAAAAAGTTTTATATCAGATAAGTCCATGTTAGGATAATCAACAATTTGATAGTGATGTAAGTAGATTTTTCTTAGATCTAAACTATTATAAAAAACTGGAATCTGCAAACCTCATGCTTACGTCGCTGCCGGCATAACTTAGTAAAATGGGGGTACTCCGACCAAGCACAATGTGACTGCGGAGCCCCACAGACAATGCCTCACCTCCTGTCCTGCCCAGAATGCACCAACACCTGCACCCGGAAGAATCTCTGTGACGCCACGGAAAATGCCATAGACGTGGCCCGTTTCTGGGCAAAACGGGATATTTAGTAGGTACCTAGGTATTTACTAAATAATAAAAAATACACATGGGAGCCAATCGACTCGAAGAAGAAGAAGATGCTTACGTCAAAAAGTGCTCAGTGGAAAACCCCTAATTAGTGAGTTATACCTACTCGTAGGTATGTATGTACGAGTATACTACTTAGTAGGCTCTGTGCTAATAGTTATACTTAGGTATAGCGTTGCGTGTACCCGGAACATCGCCAGAGATTAGTTAGTTACGTGGAAGTGCGTATTTGTTTTTGTAATACAGAGATTATTTTTGTATTTTACCAGTTATTTTTTATCAAGTTAAACACCTTTTTCATACGCATAATATACCTACGGTCTACTTTGACCACAGGTTTTTAATTACAGATATAACATAAAAAACTTCTTGCACTAGAACTGAAGAAAAAAAAAAACATACAACCGAATTGAGAACCTCCTCCTTTTTTGAAGTCGGTTAAAAAAGTACTTCACGAGTCGTACCCAGTGTCGTGACGAACCGATAAGGTCAATGTTCTTTTGCGACAGTGGACATTATGTAGGTACCTACTACCTAGACATTGGTGTTGATTCTGTTGTTGCATTTTTCTAAACTATCCTAATCTGACAGCGCTAAAATTATAGCAGTCTTTATCGTTCCAGTATAGAGAGGGACGGCGACATTTTAAGTGCTGTCAAATTACGTTAGGCCAACCTTTCTTGGTACATGGTGTTATTTCAATGTTAAACAACATATTCCCAAAACTGATGATCTTAAAAATTGTTAGATTTATAAGAAATATTTATAATTATAAAACAATACTATGAACCATCTTTCTTCTAAAAAGAAACAATTGCGACTTCCGTTTCGGAGATAAAAGGGTTAGGATCAATCGTGGATAGACTACATAAATCTTAGGCCAAGCCCACAATAAGTCTAGAAGAAAAGACAAGTTTTGAGACGATTTTGTGACTATGTACCCATGCCTTATCTATTGACTACATAAATAATAAACACCTAACCTGCGTGGGCGAACGCCTATAGCGTAATGTCTACCCGATTTTAATTAACAGTTAAATACTGCCCACTAACGTTGTAAGTAACTACAAACCATTGGAAAAAAACCTATTTTGTTTTCACAACCACATTTTGGGGCTTTGTCACAGCGAGTATTATGCTTTTTGAGCCACTTTTGGTCTTAATAGTAGTTCAAAAGTAGTAGCGCTTAGTTCAAAACCTTGAATGGTTTGGTTCAGTAAAAAGCTTTCACAGTTTGTCAGATGTAACTAATTAAAATTAAGAACGTTCCCTAAACGGCTTTTCTTCTAGAAAGAAGTCCTTATAAAATCTAGCGAAATTGCTAACAAATAATATAGTTTTATAAGTCACGTCTTATTTTTTTTATTACCTCGTAGCATAAAGTATCTATTGACATTTAATATGTGCTCCAGCAAGTATCCTTTAATGGATATGAGGAAGTACATTAAATTGGTTCAGTTAATAAAATCAGGTCATAAATCTATGAATTCACATTATCCAATTAGAGTTACAAGTAAGTTGCTAGCCATATTTGGCTTCGTTTTAAATTATCATCCCTAATTCGTAAAGATTTGATTGAATGTTACTTTGTCAATGTTTTTCTAATGAATTAAGTACTTTATTACTTCTTACCTACTATTATGAAAAATAGATACTACTTACCTACCTACACAGGCATTTTATCGTCACCGTTTAAATAACATAAAAGGTCTCTCTTACTAACCATATAAAAATAATTAATTTTTTTATTGAACTTATTCTATAACTTTTATGATTTCGCAATAAAGTAGGTACTTATATATTATTATTTTATTACTTGGTAGGTCATTATGAAACCGCGAGTTTGTTATACCAGATCCAGTCAGCTTTGTGTTGACCTTAGATTATCTATCATGTATATGGATAGGTAATTATTTTATGAAGAAATCAACTTATTTTTTATTCTCATCAATAATTCGGAGAATATTCTTTGGGTCATGGTTAAAGGTTGTTACAAATTAATGGAACTTTATCGAAGTAACCATCTTCGTCAATTGCAATACCGAGAACAATGGAATCAAAGCAAAAAGTCGATTAAAGCGATTTCCTTAGAACGATCTTAAGATAAATAAAACTGGTTCAATCAGTTAAAGAGACAATGAGATTATTGTCGAGAAAATATTTAAAAAAATATATATAATTTACGAAGTTAAAAGACACGTTTCCATCAAGGCTTTTTTTTCTGGGTATAATAAAATTGAATTCACTGACAGCGTCTAAAAAACTCGAGTCGTGTTTACTTCAGAAAGTTTGACTTATGTATTTCATTAAAATTATTGTAAGCGTAATCTTTATTCAAGAAAGCTTAGTTTACAGCGTTTTTACTGAGAACAGTCGCATCGTCATGGTTATCTCACGGTAGTAAATTATCTCAGACACGGTTACTGTTAGTTCTACGATTAAATCTCCATGCTATTTGCAACAATACAGATATTATCTTGTAATTATTTTCTTGTCACGGCTAGTCGTGGCTGGACAAAGCCCTTCATTTTTTGTCCGGAACCAAAAATGGCCGAAATTAATATCGTACCGGTTCTTACAAGGCCTTTGGTGAAGATTAGAAAAAAGAAGTATAAAAAATAAATTGAACTAATGTGCGTCATGGAATTAATTTTACCACAATCTTTTTGTGTACCTTTACCTACCTAATAAAAAAAGGTTAACTTCGGATTTCGGAGTAGGGTTGAAAAGGTTAAATAATTATTATTATGGGAATTCTAAAAAAAACCAAGAACAATTTATACCTAACTAATGTTAATCCTAAGCATGTTAGTAATTATAAGAACATTCAGGTTGAGTAATCTTACTTTACCTACTACGTGTTTGTTACAATCACGTGTAGGTAACTATTTTATCATGTTATGCAGGTAGGTACACCTACACTATTGGTACAATACAATTACACCTACGAGTACTTCAATCTGCAACTACTATTGCATCGTAGGTAGTGTGATCACGCTAAGTCTGCAGAAGGTACTGGCAGAATTTGAAACCCTATGTTTGCCTGCAAAACGATTTGACAATCTACGTACTACGAAAGTAATTGAGGTAAGATGATTGATACCTTTTTCAAACTTTTTTGGGGTTGTCCATTTATTAATTGCAGGATTAGCGTGGTCAAACTGTCTATAGTATACTAATTTAAATATTATGTGTACTTAGGTACGGATGTCATAAACACACAAGTGCATACAAAATAATTAAATTAGCATAGCTTGAACTATGCACGTTGTTTTACACGTGTAGTATATTAGCTTACCTGCCCCCGTATGCCAATCTTTTGCTGTCAAGTTATATTTCACTGCCCAGTGTAATTTCTTCAGGTACAAAATTGTACCACGTGATCATTCTTTTTAGACACTTGACAGCAAAATATGCGCGAAAACACATCAACTGACGTCATAATGTCACTATTTAGTCACAGAATAACTATGAGTTAGTATGAACTGACCATGATTTAAAACTTTGCAGTTAAACTTTGCAGTTTAACTTTGATTGGCATACCCCTGCTGATAATTATCAGGTTTAAAAAAGCGCAATGGTTTTGCTATTTTTAATGAATTTGTATAGTTTCTGTAACACCTCTTGCAGACTGCAGATTTTCTGGTAATTTTAATTCATTCAGAAAGCCTTGTCGAATCGATATCGGATACTTTCGAACACAAACACCTAGTCAAAAGCCGAAACGTTGTTAATCAGGTTATGCTACTGACTGTACCTCAATATTCGTATCAAATTGATTGAGTACATTTCACTTGCGATAACAGTGGATTCTAGGCCACAGTACTTTCTACTTATAAGTCTCGCGTCTCGATATCGCATTTATCGAATATCTGTGTTACGCTTCGATGAAAGGTAGGTATATATTGTTGATTCTTTGATCGTTTGATATGCGAGCATAACTGCTTGGCGGCAGACATATAGGTGTACGGTGGCAGTACTTCCCATGAAGAACTCTTTCACAAAAAACTCTACTACTAAGTATTATGCTATTTAGACTACTACGTAGGTAAGATAAAAGTAATCTAGTGGGTTTCATCTAGATTTTAGTATTAGTGTTGTAGTTGCTATGAGTATAGTTATTAGTCAATCGCCATTTTCTTTTCCCCACACCGCGAGGCCTTGCACCAGTTAATTTTTTACCAAAGTAAACACCCAGATCCTAAAATAAATTTAAATAAAATGTGTATTCATTATCTAGTTTGAATTTAAAACTCAATTTACGATTACAATTTATTTTACGTTGTAAATAGGCAAACTTTTCAGACAGTGGCAGCGGCGAAAGACATTCAAGTCATAACCCCTTGGAACAAAATTTGGTCTCTGTTTTAGATTTATTGTTTCAATAATAGGTCTAATGAACAGATAAAGTGATTTATGAATGAAAAATTTAAATTCACAAAACACTTTTGCTATATACTTTATGATGCTGATTGTAGTGTATCTAAAGCTTTCTCCAAATGTAATTTTTACATTTTTACTGGTACATTTTTCAATAAAATGTTACAGAAATGTGGAAAATAACGAACTACATCGTTAGCCTTGGTCTTTATTCACCTCGAAATATTAAGACATAGTTACTACGTCATCAGTCAACGACAGCCCCCGTATTCCAATCTTTTGCTGTCAAGTTATATTTCACTGCCCAGTGTAATTTCTTCAGATCACATGGTACAAAATTGTACATTCTGATCATTCTTTTTAGACACTTGACAGCAAAATATGCGCGAAAACAAATAAAATGACATCATAATGTCACTATTTAGTCACAGAATAACTATGAGTTAGTATGAACTGACCATGATTTAAAACTTTGCAGTTCAACTGAGATTGGAATACCCCTGCGGAATAGTGGTACAACTGCATACAAAAGTGCATGCCTATCAAGTTTTTTAAACAACACGCATGTTTGGTTATTTGTTGATTGCTTATATCAGGTATTCATTATTTTGAATAAGATCATTAATCGATATTTTGTCGCTGACAGTATTTAACTTCATTGAACTGAACTTTTTGGGACCAAAAAGTAATAAATTAAAAAAGTGGAATGGTAGTGTTTCGTCCCAGTGGGACAATATTAGAACCACCTCTTACTTTATTCTACTACCCTAGTACTTTTATTAAAATCTCCTCCAAATTAAGCCAAATCTTCATTTTTATGAATGCTAGTTTAGGTAGGTACAATCTTATAGGTTCCGGAACTTCATGCTATTACTGTGTAAATTTGCCAAAGGGGATTTTGAGACTGAAAGTCTCAAAATCCACGTAAGGGGGAGAACTCAAGGGGGATTTTGAGACTAACCCGGACAATATACCGATAGTCCAAAACAGTAATAACTTACGCTAAGTTACGGCTGCTAGTTTTTAAGAAATCAAGTAAGTAGCTTACCGTCCCTATTAAGTTACATTGTAATCAAGTAGGCACCTTTCCCATCAGTCGGTAGCATAGTATCGAAACTAGTAGGTAATTGTATCTGCTTGTGCTAATAGGTACTACTAACGAGTACCCGTATCGTATCGTATAGAGTTACATTATAGCTGATCGTTCTTTCGAAGGTTGGTCACCATAAGGTTGTGTCATACAAATAGCTAAATAAATATTTATGGATATTTTACACGACACCCTCCAGTCCAAAACTAAGCGAAGCTTGTAATATGGAAACTGAGATGATAGAATACTTTGTATTTTTTTTGTATTATATTTTTTCAATTCAATTTGATTTTTCTATTATAAAATCAATCGGAAGGTGAACTCTACCTACCTATCTATTTTTTTTATACAACTAAGTGATGGAGCAAGCCGATGGCCCACCTGATTTTAAGCAATTACTTCACTTTGGTTAGCGGATAAGTAAATGAAAAGTTAAAGTAATCAAAATCAACGTCCATATCACCCCATCAATTCAGTTAATACGCGACTGTAGGGTTACCACGCGTACCAAATTCTTTACTTTTCCCGGATATTTATTACATTCAAGAAATAAAAAATAACACGATTTAGTATAGAATTTTCATTCCATACTGAATGGAATGAAAACTCCATACTAAGTATGTAGTATGGAACCAGTTCGGCTTATAGTATGGTGACACACCACCCTCATTGGTAATACCGGTACATGTCGCGGTACTCTTTTGTAAATACCTGCTGCTATTTTATTCTGTGGTAGGTATCGATTGCAAGTACTTCCGGCTATGACATGTTACCGAAGGGTGTATTATTGGCACAGTGATGATAGCGACCGCAGTGACCGGCTTTTGTTTTGACATACTACGGAAACGAGCCATGTAAGCTTAGTAAGTACTTCTCTGCCTGTCATACTTTCTATCTATCTATCTATGCAAATCGGTTCGCCTCCGAGGAAATTTTATCTCACAGAGGAAGTCCATTGAGCACGTGCCCTGTAAGGCAATGCACTACGTCCATTACTCTGAGACAGTCCACACATCTATGCCTTGCTAGATAAATCGGATTCGGTTTAGCAAAAGCTTTTTATTGTCTTCGCAAAATTATTCAAATTGTATTGGGTAAAATTGTGATAAGCTGTAGGCCTGTAGATGCCTTTCATCGTCTACCTGTCTGCGTAGAAGGTGTAAGTAATTTAAATTTCAATTTAAATACGCATTTATTCAGTAAAATCAGAAAGCTCATTTTGAATTGGAATTAAATCCCTGGAGAGCTTGTCGTCGAAATGGAATTTACCAGAAATATCATTGTATGTTCAGTGACGACATGGTTTTGACAACCCTATTTGGCGTTTGCAACGAAATCGTCAGCGCTTTGATATAAGTTCTGCAAACCGAAGGCTAGGGCCACAAACTAGTTCGCTGACGTTCATACGACGCAATTACTTCTAAAGCCGGAATTTCAAATGCACTATCTATTGATTTAATAATGCAACTGGCTGTGTAGGCAGAGCTTTATTATTACGAAACCGGTTGCAAAACTGGACATTGGAAGAATATTAAGCAGGTAATGGAGCGCTTTTGAAGTCTGTGATGTGACTTAGCAAAGAAAAGAAAAATAGAAGTTTTAAAATTTTATGAAGCTATTACCTCGAGGCATAATCTGAGACTAATAAAATATAATGTTTTATTATTCACGCTCAAGCACAACACAATTACTGCTACCTACTCAAATGCAAATCTTCGACTGTTAGGGAGAACGCAAACCAAAGACAAAACGTCTTGTCGAACAGTTAGTGATGTGAAACTTCTCAGTAAAACTTTTTTAGTTACGATATGCTTCTTTTTATTTGCTGTTTTCGTTACTTGCTTATTTAATGAGAATCATCCTAAGTACTTAATAATAATATTAAGTACACTACATAATTACACTATATTCTTATTTATTAAAAAAGCACAGTTCATTCTCTAGGTATGTGCGTATAAAGCAATGTTTAATAGGTAGGTACTAAACAATGCTATAATAGATAGGTAAACATAATTTTATGCATGCGTCGTGTCAATTGATGTGAATTTCGTTACAACGAAAACAGCATATGACGAGGAAGCATTCGTCATATGCTGTTTTCGTTATAACAGAAAATTGCTTAGTACCTACCTATTAAACATTGCTTTATACGCACATAATATCTAGAGAATGAACTGTGCTTTTTTAATAAATAAGAATATAGTGTAATTATGTAGTGTACTTAATAATATTATTAAGTACTTAGCATGATTCTCATTAAATAAGCAAGTAACGAAAACAGCAAATAAGACGAAGCATATTGTGACGAAAAAAGTTATACTGACAGGGTTTGTCACGAAATTATGAAGTTTCACATCACTAACTGTTCGACAAGACGTTTTGTCTTTGGTTTGCGTTCTCCCCCTTTGACAGGTAGGTACTACAAACGTTGTCCATATATTTTTCTCACTATTTGCCAACGAAAGTGAGAAAAATATATGGCAGTCCAGTTGACATTTACTGTATTTTAGTTATATACTTTATGCAACTCATTTTGAATCAAAATGTTAACTTGTTCGAGACCTTGGTGGAACACTTTCATAAGTTTATCACCCACAGGTATCCGGTAAGTCGGACTCTATTTCACAAAAATGCGCGGACGCCAGCTTTGGTTGTGCAAACGTCTGATGTCAAAATTGACAGCTGATCGAATAACACTTTATTTGACAGGGGCGAACTTTACCATCTCCTGTGAAGTTAGACTCTAATGTTACACACGTTTCGAAAAATGGATAAATAAATAAACATTCATGGACATGTCACACAACTAGAGATGGGCGCTGGGTATTTACCCAAAAGGTATTTACCGGGTAAATACCCGATTCGGGTTTTTACCGGGTAAATACCCAAAATCGGGTATTTTCGCGGGTAAAAACGATTTTCAAAGAAAGTATTACTGTTCTAGAGTGCTTACCTAATTTTTTTGGGTTATATAAATAAAAGCAACCAGAAAAAAATAAATTTACTAACGTTTTATGTATTAAACATAAGAAAAACAATGAAACTCCGTATCCGTGCAGCGTCTAACAAAATTTACGCAAAATAAAAACATTTTTTTACCACCAAGTGATACCCTACCTACTAGTGTCTGTCTACCGTATTCAGTAAGGTATCTCTTGGTGGTATTAGGCGTATATTTTGTTAGATCTGCACATTAAACACTTCCAATACATCCTCACTACATCGACCCGCTCCGAAATCCATACATACCTAATAGATATGCAGTACGCTGTGAACCGGTGATTCCTACGAAGGTTTTATTGTCACCGTATTGGATCCAACCATATTTTGGTAGATTTTGGTAGAAAATACTCAAGAACATGCAGGAAGAATATAATGGTCATTGTAGATTGTCACTTTCATTTTGTTATGGAACGAGAAGTCCAAGATGAGTAGTTTCCAAGATAAGGTCGTTTGACTTTCAGTTTGAGAACTTAGTCGTTCTAATAATTCTCTGGAAAAATGCGATACTATACCCGTGCTTCTTAGATCTTAGTACAAATCTGACAAGTAGATGTCGCTACGAGTAGTAAACAGAGCCTGGGACGCGCTTTTGAGTGGTACATTTCAGAACCTGCTAAGTAAAATCCTGACTGAAAGCCTGTCGTTTGCACGGTTCACCACGCGCCTAGCTGAATTTATTCATTAGAAGCGTTATAAAGCTAACTAGGTTGCGTGGTGCTCGAGCTGCATGCAGCTCGCAAGCGGTTTTTTTTACCTTATACTTTTTTCTAAAAACCCCTACCAATCCCTACATACCCCTATAACCCCTACAAATCCTGTAAACCCCTACCAACTTTTACAAACCCTACGTTGTCGTCGTAAAAAAAATTAGGGTAAAAACAATTGGGGTCAAAAAAATTTGGAGTCAAAAAAATTGGGGTCAAAAAAAAATTTTGGGTCAAAAAAAATTTGGGGTCAAAAAAAATATTTGGGGTCAAAAAAACTAGGGTTAAAAAAAATTGAAGTAAAAAAAATTTGCGGTCCAAAAATATTTTGGGTCATTTTTGCTGAAGCACCTTGTACCTATACCTACCATGAGTGAGTGAGATAGGAGATCAAACCACTAGTTGAATTTTGTTAATAGTACTTATGCACCTTGTACATGTTAAACCTACCTATAGAAAGATCTATTCGATTTAAGCAATATTTACTAAAGCACTGAACGATTAAGTGGACTGTATTTTTGTAACGATTATTTTACCCTAAAGTTAGGTTTACGACAACGACACGATAAAACCACAAACTAGATCCTAGCACCAATAAACTGCGTAGACAGGATGTAAGAATAGCGTCCCACGTACCTGTATGTCCTGGGTGATGAAGAGGATCCAGTAGAACGTTTCGGTAGACAGGTCCGTCAGATTGTCAAGGTACTCGCTAGCTAGTTTTCTCCTTCGAACTCTTCAGGGTCCTGTACCTAACCGCTACGTGGAAGGCACTGGATAGGGCTCCGTCGCAGGTTCACTAGACTACACATCAGCTGGGTACACAGTGGGGCAAAACTAAGATGCTAATTTGTGGTGATTGCAAGCAAATTTAAATAGATAAGTACTATTCGAGAAAAACACTACGAAAGATATTTAGCCTTTTCCGAAACGATAAAAATGTACTCTATTTAATTCGCGTAAGATCAAGTTTACAATTCGACTTCTCAATCTGCAATGACGCTAAGGTCAAATTTTAATTTTAAGGACAAAATACGAATTATTTCCGTTGCCTATTGTTTTTAGGTGAATGAACCCTATAAGGACCAATAGGAGGTCAGTGACCTATGCCAGGTAACAGACAGAATGACGCGCGAATGCGTCAAGTTGGTAATGACAGCTATCAAAACTGAACAAGCACCTTGTACCTACCTACATTGGGAGATGAGATAAGAGCATTTATAGGATTTCGGCAACAATACTGATGCACCTTGTACCGGTCCACCCTACCTTTAGAAAGGTCTATTCGATTTGAGCGATATTTACTGAAGCACCTTGTACTCGTACCTACCTACAGTGGGAGATGAGATACGAGCATTTTAGGATTTCGGCATTAGTACTGATGCACCTTGTACCTGTCAACCCTACCTATAGAAAGATCTATTAGATTTTTGCAATATTTACTGAAGCGCCTTGTACTTACCTGTTTTTGTTTCAAGAGCCAACCCTCTAAGTCTTACCGTTTAAAAGTTACGAGCTAACACTCATTGAAGGGGGTGATTAGGAGGGGGGGGGGTTTGTATTTTTCCCATGGTAACCGTCCCTCTCGAAGTTGATCCACCGAAAAAAAATCGTGTCAAGAACTAACCCGCTAAGTCTTACCGTTTAGAAGTTACAAGCTAATACTCAAAGAAAGGGGGGGGATAGGGGGGGTGTTGTATTTTTCCCATGGTCACCGTCCCTCTCGAAGTTGATCCACAGAAAAAAAATCGTGTCAAGAACCAACCCTCTAAGTCTTACCGTTTAGAAGTTACAAGCTAAAACTCAAAGAAAGGGGGGGGATAAGGGGGGTTTTGTATTTTTCCCATGGTCACCGTCCCTCTCGAAGTTGATCCACAGAAAAAAAATCGTGTCAAAAACCAACCCTCTAAGTCTTACCGTTTAGAAGTTACAAGCTAAAACTCAAAGAAAGGGGGGATAAGGGGGATTTTGTATTTTTCCCATGGTCACCGTCCCTCTCGAAGTTGATCCACAGAAAAAAAATCGTGTCAAGAACCAACCCTCTAAGTCTTACCGTTTAGAAGTTACAAGCTAAACCTCAAAGAAAGGGGGGATAAGGGGGATTTTGTATTTTTCCCATGGTCACCGTCCCTCTCGAAGTTGATCCACAGAAAAAAAATCGTGTCAATTACCGTTTAGAAGTTACAAGCTAAAACTCAAAGAAAGGGGGGGATAGGGGGGGGTTCGTATTTTTCCCATGGTTACCCCCACCCCCGAGATAGATCCACCGAAAAAAATTGTTTCAAAAAGCAACCCTCCTAAGTCTTACCGTTTAAAAGTTACGAGCTAAAAGTCAAAGAAGGGAGGGGTTAGGGGGGGTTTCGTATTTTTCCCATGTTTACCCCACCCCCGAAATAGATCCACCGAAAAAATTTTTGCAATATACCAGCGCAAGTGGGAGAACAAATCGATCAGTCAGTGTTAGAGTGAGACAGAAGATACGAGTACCCTACCATCAGAAAGGTATGGTCACCTGCTTCAACATTTGCCTTTGCACCATACTCCTAACCTGAGTGAGACAGGAGATATGAGCACCTACATTCTGAACTTTTAGCCAGCATAAATAATTTTAAAAAATAACTTTACATCAACAACATCCTATCCTATCCTATCCTATCCTATCCTATCCTATCCTATCCTACTAATATTATAAATGCGAAAGTTTAGATGTTTGGATGTTTAGATGTTTGGATGTTTGGATGTTTGGATGTTTGTGTTTCAATCACGTCAAAACTACTGAACCAACTTGGATTAAACTTGGCATATATATAGTTCGTAACCTGGATTAACATATAGGCTACTTTTTATCCCGAATAATTAACAGGATCTACAGGATAAAATGAACGAAAAGGATTAGCAGCGCCAATTGGCAAGAGGATTTCATTGTCATGTCATGTCACGTCAGTTTGACAGGGCATAGTTCTACCTCTTTGGTCTAATGACTAGCGTTTGACATTCAAGTAGGTACGAGTTCGGTGTAATGAGGTGTAATGTCAAGTTTCTCAAAGAAGTATCCGCTCGGTACACGCACAGATAATATAATGTACACGGAAACTAGACGCGTACGAAGTCGCGGGTAACTGCTAGTCTCAAATATTCAATTCCACCAAGGTGCGACCGGTGCAACAAATAAAACAAAAGAAAGAAAAAACAAATGTCCTCCCACCAAAATTCAAATAATTAGACGCCACGAGAAGCACGTCAAAAAAAAAATTTTACTAGGTACTAAACCGAGTTCAATGAAAATTAAATGGGACCAATCTGGAAGTATATCCTTTAGATAATCTTATCTTATCTTACTAATATTATAAATGCGAAAGTTTAGATGTTTGGATGTTTGTGTTTCAATCACGTCTAAACTACTGAATTAACTTGGATGAAACTTGGCATATATATAGTTCGTAACCTGGATTGACACATAGGCTACTTTTTATCTCGAATAGTTAACAGGATCTACAGGATAAAATGAACAAAAAGGATTAGCAGCGCCAATTGGCAAGAGGATTTCATTGTCATGTCATGTCACGTCAGTTTGACAGGGCGTAGTACTACCTCTTTGGTCTAACAACTAGCGTTTGACATTCCAGTAGGTACGAGTTCGGTGTAATGAGGTGTAATATCAAGTTTCAAGTATCCGCTCGGTAGACGCACAGATAATATAATGTAACATGGAAACTGTAGACGCGTACGAAGTCCCGGGTAACTACTAGTAATTTATAAGTTAAAAAACTGGAAAAACCGACTTCAATTCGACTACCAGCTTCATCATCAAATGATGATGATGATGACAGTTCATTGGGAATGTGACTATAAACACCACATAAAAGTCACAGGAAAGCAAAATACGCAATTTCGTGCACGTGGTTGGTGTTGATTCTTTAGAGGAACAACTGGTGGGTTTTTGCTTTTCTCCAATTAAATGCGGTTTAAATGTACAAACTGGGTTTATTGACAAATTTAGAAAAATGTTATAATTTAGGTGTGCACCCACAAAGGGCCATCGTTGCTAGCAGTAAAATGGTAGGCGCTACGCCGATACGTGACATATTGCATCGTTGCTAGCAGTAAAATGGTAGGCGCTACGCCGCAACTTGGCATATTTTTCAGTTATTTCTATTTATAACCCAAACTACTGGACCGATTTTGATGAAAATGAAATAGGACCAATCTGGAAGTATATCCTTTCAGATAAAAAAAGAATTTTTGAAATCTGTTCATAAATGACGGAGTTCTGAGGTAACAAACATTTAAAAAAAAATTCAACGGAATTGAGAACCTCCTCCGTTTTTGAAGTCGGTTAAAAAAACATTCATGTGAACTTGCCTGACTCCTCAAACTCCAAAAGTCAAACTCCTATACAAAAAACGTATTAGATTTTTATTTTTCACTTTTTTACTAGAAAATAACTGTATTTTCAAATTAATATAATTGAAATATGTGTAAATAACCAATACTATTTACATTTTAATCAATTGAAGGTCAACAATGACAAATATCTCTTGAAAATTGAAAAAACCCTTGAAAATACCCGTTTCAAGGTTTTTACCGGGTATTAACCCAAAACACCGGGTATTTTGAAAAAACCCGGTATTTTGCCCATCTCTGCACACAACGCATTCTAGTCTCAAACTAAGCAAAGCTATTGACATGAGTATTAAAATTTTCAATAAAATACCAAATATAATAAAAGAACAGCCACTCAAGAGATTTAAAAAAGTTTTACACTCCTGGTTGCTGGATCATGGGTTTTACACTGTTCGAGAATTCATAGAGTTAAAATTGTAAAATTATTGTTAATAAATCTATTTTGTATAAATTTTGCATGCTATATATTAGCGAAATAATGGGCCTAGTGAAAACATTGTTTACCACCATGTGTGTACTTATTTCAAGCAAATAAAAATTCTTGTTTTTCTTTTATATTTGTATACGTAAAAAAATCTATAGGTGCTTACGAATAACAGGGCAAAAGCACTTATGTGTTGTACCTTATGGGAATGTAGTGTTTTGAAATGCATGGATGAGACAGCACAGCGTCGATAGTGACAGTTGCCAATTGACAGGAAGTTCGAGGAAAAAAGTCGATGCGGGAAAGAATGCGGTCAAGCATTCCCGAGCAGTTCCCGTTATCACTGTAAGGCGATATCTCGCGCAGTTTCTAGGTCTTCTCGTTTTGTCTGTGCTCTATCTTATTAGGCTGTGGTTTGGTTTGCTAACTTTTGTCAAGTATGTTCAGCCCCGTAGTTTACAAAAGTTAGACGAATAGACGAAGTTCAAAGCGTATGGAAACGATCACGTGACTTTTCGTTCAGAAATGGCATATCCAAACATTATAATTAGTTTTTTTTATTGTAGAATGTCAACTTAGCTAGAGTGGCTGATACCGAAATAATAAATAGCAGTATGGCTTTATCTAAATAAGTAACGAGTTACGTTAATTTAATAAATAAAAAGATAAATTACTGATTAATATATTTCTTTGGGAAAAAACATCAAATCCGAGTTAATTTTTTCTTTGTCGACATAAAACCCGCGCGGGTCAAAGTTCGTAGAAATCTCGTAGCACTGCGCACGCGTTGATGTCTTTTATACTTACTAATATAACGTTCAATAAAACCATAATACCTACATTTTAAACCATACATAAATAATGTGGTTTATTTTTATATCAACCTATAAAGATAAAATAATAATACTTTTTTATCCTTGTTATGAAAACTTTAATGTCATGCAATCATATAATTTAACAAGCTACTAATACTACTTGTTGTAAAACATTCATCAAGTCTGACAGTTGTCTGACATGACACTAGTTTGAAAGGTCAACTGTTTGGAAAAGGTTAGAGAAGAGATCATTGGGTCAGTTACTAATACGAGGGTATAGATAAAGATGCTAATTATTAACCGACTTTACAAAAGGAGGGTATCGATTCAGTGGTTTTGCTTCTCTCTACGTACCTAATTTTTTTTTATGTGTAAGAGAGCTTCAAAATTTTGCTATATTAGTTTTTTATGATTCGTATAACTTTTATTTTTAGCTTTACTTTTTGATAAATCTGGTAACGTGCGTACTTGACATATTAATGTATTAAAAAAACGCCTGTTTGATTTGACTGATACTTACCTGATATATTTTATCGAAGAATCAACCATTATCTGATCCGAAGAAATGCGGAATTCGGTTTATGTTAGTTGAAAACTTATCTTTAGATAACCAGAGTACGTACTTATAAGTTAATCTATTTATTATCTATATGAAAACCTTATTTTTTCGATTATGTTTGTTTTCTAATGTTCATACTTATTTTTATATATACCAGAAATCCCCACTGAGAAATCTCCGTCAATGGGGCTCATGTGCTGTGTGTGCGATGACGTATGACTGGCTAATACTGGTAAATATAGGAGGACTACCTTTTTTTTAGCCGCTTATCTTTTCAGAAATATGTCATTTAGAAAAGTTGGAGGTGTTTGTATATTTTTCACTATTTATTATCAATGTTTTTCAGAAATATGTGGGTGGATATTTACATAAGTATTAAAATAGGTAAAAACACAAGAAGTTGTAGATTTTGATATAGGTTTTGCGTAGATTTTGTTAAGATAAAAGTTAAGTTTTGACGTTTTGTTAGACAAGATAGATTTACGGATCTCTTAGTCTATCGAATCGTCAAAGCAATTCAGAAAAAAAAACTCAAAAAGCAGTGCATGTTCAAATCTTTACAAACACCGTGACAATTATTTTTGTCTGTGCTGATTTAATGAAGTCGGTTAAAAAACTACTTACAAAACACGTTATTTAGCAACGTCAAACTCCTTATAGAAAGAAATCAAACAGCTATCTCTTTATCTAATCTAGACGTAAGTTTAAATTAAACTAACCGGCATTTTCTTGATCTACGAATTAACAAGGTATCGGAGTTCTTGATATTATTTATTATAGTATTGGTATAGTCTGTGCTGTTCTTGAAAACTTCGTGATCATGAGTGGGTACTAGGTACCATAGTCCCAAGTGCCCACTTGAATCAAACTCGATTAATTCTGAGTAGTTTGAACTTGATAATGAATAAGGACTAAAGTCAACATTATTATTACGAGTATCGGCACCTGATGCGTTTTAAAATCTGATGTAGGTACCTACAGTTCATCATATTTTTTTCTTTGTATCAGCCAATCGAAAAGAATATTTAAAATAATCGATTACTCAAGTAGGTATGCTAATTAGTAACGAATTACTCTATCATCTGCTCCTACCTGCAACGCTATCAACCGATGATAAAAACACTTTATAGTATAGATAGTACCCTATAGTATCTACTAGGTACCTAATCCATAGCGTAAACAAAATAGTTCCAAGGGTAAAATTCCTAATTGATTAGGAAAACGACAAACGTGGTTTTTTTTATTAGAACTTGAAAATAGGCTATGGATTGTACTTTGCCATTGTTCTTTGAATTTGTACGTCAAGACTTAATTTAAAAATTACAAAGAGATATATTTAAATTATTTATTTACAATAAAGATAAGGTTTATCGTCTAAAGAAGCTAGGTAGCTATAAAATACTTAAGCAGGAAGGTAATCCTGCCTATCACCTAATGCCTAATTTATTGGAATAGATTAAATATCAAAGCACGTGAAGAAAAATGAAACCGAGTATCTATCCACGCTATAGGTAATTTAAGTTCCTATTACTATTCATATAATATAAAAACCTACGTACCATTATACAAGAACAATGATGCAGGTCAAATTGAAAAATAGTTGACCTGAATCTTTCCACTGAAGTTTTCCATAAAATTTTCCACTATGAATATTTTTTTATTATGCTTTCATTTGTTTTCCTTATTGCCTTACACGCAGTTTTTTGTCTTACACTCTACTACTAATCCGGTTCGGATATTGAAGTGTGTTGGATAGGTGTATCAAAGTGTGTTAAATCGTTTAGTAGGTAGATAAGGTACCTATACTACGCAGGTAGCTAGACGGACCAGCAACCTTTGATTTGTCTTACCATAAAAAACTCCGGCAAAAAAAATCCAAGTTAGTGTAGGTATTGAGTTCACAAAACTGGTTTTTCACACACACATACAACAATATTTGTTAAATCACGCACAATAAGTATAAATAAAACTGCACAATTTTCACTGAGCACAATTTCAAAATGGGTTTTATTCGATTTTCAAAATCGCATTCGAGTTTCGTAGCACCGCGCGGGCAACTAAAGCGTAGCACAGACGTAGCACACACGACCGTCGACGAGCGGTTATCACCCACGACTAGTGAAGTGAACGAACGGAATGACGGACCGATATGTGGTAAAGAATAAACCATATTCCCTACGTAAATGGTGACCGAATGAAAATAGCAACCGGCATGTGCCGGCTTATGGCGTAGGCGTAGAGCCGTATATGGAAAAAGAAATGGATATAACTAGGGTATCCTTTTATTTCCTAACCCAACCTAACTAGAGCTTTTAGGTACTAGATGTACATCTTTTCCAACTTCTGCTGTCTTTCAAGGTATGGATTGAAAAACTTTATTTTATTTAAAGTTGCATATTATTCCGTTACAACTGAGCAGTGCTGCATATGCATTTATCTCACCAACGGTTTTCTTTGCTCATTGACGCATGCTGCTTTCTTGTACCCACAATATCTACTGTTTTTGTATTGTTTTGTGCAACTCATGAGTAGAGATAGGTGTGGTAAATGGTAATAACACGTACACGGATATGAATCTACAAGTCTTCTGTAGAAAGCTGTGAATTCATTGGAACTGAATCAATTAGTATTTATGTTACTATTGATTTTCCATGAATAAAGGCAGCGAAATTGAATTTTCCAGTTTCTAAATGCAAAAATTTTCTGTTACTGTGCTTTGACTGAGCATTGAAGTAAAACTACAAGAGTTTAAGAGGAGAGCCTGTAAAATATTGTAAAACTTGTGGATGTTCTTTTTCTATCATTCCTTTAAACATCCCACCATACCCTTATTTGGAAGCTTTATATATATTTTTTAAGTTTTTATCTTTTTATTTGTTTCTCTATTAGTTTTTTCACGCTTGTCAGAGAAGTCGCGGGCCTCGTGAATCAAAATCTCATAATAAAAAAGTTAACAGATTTTGGCATACCACCGGTATTCACCACTTCTCTTTGTTCAATCATCTAGTAGTTTTCATAATCATAAAAGAAAATAAGGTTATACTCCAATGTTACGTCAATGATATTTGTAATATATCAGCGTGATTTGTTACAATCTTATTAATGGTACGTAAATCTATGTCAAAATGTACAAATTCTTATTATCTCACCCACAATTAAAATAGTCATGAGAAATTAACGAGCTATGATTATATTAGATCGTTGCATAAAGCCTAATTCCTAATCGTGGGAACATAGCAAATGTACTAGTCTATTTAGATTGTTACTTAATTAATGATCTACTCGTAGCAAGATTCTTTCTACACGATACTCTACCAATAATTAATTATTCTCAGGAAGTCATTATTCAGAGCTACTGCAATTTCATAATTGGAATGATTTAGTTTTAAGATTTTATATTGCGTAATATCAGTATTGTTCTTTTTAAAAACTAAATGTAGAAAGGAATTTTGTAGGTCTGTCTCCAGCACTAATGAACGAGTACGACCAAAGACCACACCCTTATTTCAAATCTACATGACACTGAGTATAGTCTAGTGTAAACAAAGCTTTAGATAGGTACTGGCCATTATAAATAAACAAAACACAAACGCGCAAATTAACTGACCAAGTAGGTTTGTTAGGTTTTGCTGTTTATCGACTATGGTACTTTACCTCACTTGGAATACTTTACGACCGCAAGCATTCCAACGTTTCCGACTGACATACTTGTGGGATGTGAACTAACCTATCTACCTCCTACACCAAAATATACAATAACTAGTTAGTTTGTATCAGAATAGATACAAATTGTATTTTAACAAACATGTTTGATCAAGTGAAAACGGTTGTAATAATTCGAAACTTTTTAACATCTTACCACGACAAAAACCAGTCCCCGCAAACTACATTGAGTTGTGCATGTTTTAGAATGTACTCAAACTCTTTCTCTTTGATTATTATGTTGGTAGGTAGACACAGTTTAGATATCGCTTAGCCGGCATCAATACGGTAAGTAATAGGTGGTACTATAGAAAGTATAACTAGCTACGTACTCCATATGAACTGAGGAATAATTTTATTCTCATAATAAAAATAAAATCTACCAAAAATATCATTGCGATTTACGATAGACATCTAAATTACAATTTTTAACATATAATTTTTTTAAATTTTAAAATTTCTTACCTATCATCGTGAGATAGTCACAATAAAATTGTAAGAAAATATTGTAAAAGATATATAGAAATATTAAACTTGTACGTTAGTATTTCTTTGTAAGAAAGATCATACAACAAAGCGGTAGGAACCAGTCCGTAGTTTCTAGCCTGTTCTTCTATTCTCTGGTCACGAGGAACGGAAATCACCGGATAGTTACATAGGACGTTTCTAAATGATTCTTATGATTTTACTGAATAAAAGATAATTGACTTTGACTTTGACCTGTGATTGGAACTTACGGGGTAGTTTACTCGGCCTTGGCTAATCGGCCAACTTGGTCTGAACTTGGTCCAAACCAAAAGAAACCCAGTCCACTTCTAACCCAGCAAGTAAGACAAAACCAACAGCAGCAAACTGTGAAACAAGTGAGCTAACAGCAGAACCGTGTACATCTGTTATCACAAAGCTGTTAAGCACAGATTATACAACACCTCTAGAGCTATCTGGGCTACGTCGACTTATCGCCCGACAGAGACATGGCTCGCCGCAACGAATGGTACAGTTATCCATCCAGTTGAGTTTGACTAGGGTCATAGACTAATAGATAGATAGGTAAAATTTTGATCCAACTCACTAGTTTATAATAGATTTTTAAATAGATTGTTAGCCGTTTGTCATTCAAACACGTGGCTAGTATACGGTTATAGTTTTAAATGTAAAATAAAGCTTTTTACCGTGTACCAATTAATTAAATTAGCTTGTAAATTAAGTTTTACGAAAGCATGTGATATAATTTACACAGTCAACTAATTCTGGCTAAGGTGAGTTCCTAGACGATAATTGCGATCATCTAAGTATCTACCTACTTGAAACTATAAATCACAATACCAGAATTATACAGAATCGACCGTTCCGACCAACTGACTTGGGTTGCCACAACACAAGGTGTTCTTGGACTGATTTTTTTCTGTAACATTAATTTATGGTTACCGATTTCTCATGCCTACCATAAAAATAACCTCTATAACCAATTGGTTTATTCTATGGCAGCGTCCGAGCTCACCGTTACGTCCGATCTCACCGCAGTCCCGCAAATGATCTCGACATCGTGCAAGGTCACCGGTACTTATAACATAATGATAGGTATTGGTGCCTCTATCTAGCCAGCAGGTAACAAATACAGGAAATGGAAGGCACGAAGCTCTTGAAATGTAAATCTTATTGAGCAAAGTGAGCTTGTCTATTCGCACAATGAAAAAGTACAAGAAAACGTACCTATTAGAAAGTACTTAGTGACCGGGAGAATAACTTTAGCAGCCAAAACCCTTATTGCTTCTAAAATGGTGAATGTATCCTTATTTACCAACCAACGTCATCGAAATATGAGATCATCCTTAAAACTCGGATCAGTCCTGCATTGGTATTCCAATCTCAGTTGAACTGCAAAGTTTTAAATCATGGTCAGTTCATACTAACTCATAGTTATTCTGTGACTAAATAGTGACATTATGACGTCATTTGATGTGTTTTCGCGCATATTTTGCTGTCAAGTGTCTAAAAAGAATGATGATGATGAAGAAATTACACTGGGCAGTGAAATATAAGTTGACAGCAAAAGATTGGCATACTTGAATCTTGAATTAAAGGTAGGATTTTCAAAGATGTGAACATGAACATGACGAGCGCTATCTAAAGATATGGAGGTTCACCTATACCTACTAGTATATATAAAATATATCCCAGCCATTAAATTAATAAGAAATAGCTAGCCTAAGTTTTGGGATATTATAAAATCTTTACCTAATAAATTATACTCGTTTGTATCGGCTAGGCAGGCTGCCTTAAGTTTACGTTTTGAGCCAAAGGTATGGGTTCTCAAAATCAAGGTCAAGGAGATCATTATCCATGCAATCTGGAAGTTATTTCAACATTCATAAGATCTTTCATAATTTATAGGTAATGACCCTTCATACCAGGAGAAGATCAACTTTGCAAAACTCTCCAGGAGTTTATTGAGAACTATTGTTTATTCTGTGCCCGGTAGAACTTCCAAATTGTAAGGGTCAAAAGCTCTTGAGCCCTTATTGTAGGTATCTAGAAAATCTCGACAAAGAAGGGAGATTCGAGAGGTTCTATTTATAAAAGCCAAACCTGCTGACAGGCGAGCTTATTATCTCATTTTTTAAGTCTGTAAAAGTCTTATGTAAAAGTTAGGGAGCAAAATTGGATGCTAAAACGTGTTGCCTAGAAGATGTAGCTCTCAGCGATAAGGCGCACATTGTAATGTTTTCGTGTGGTGAACCAAAGAGTTATATACTCGTATATATCCATAGTATCATTTTCGTGCGGTTGTTTTTTGTCATCTCTTGCTTCATCAGTGACTCATTTCTAATGATTCATTGCATCGATTGACGCATATCCGTGTTACCCTCTAAACAATTTTGTTACTAAACGGTCTAGATCTAGATTCACATTCACGAGCTAAGTTCATCCGACTAAACGCCAGCTTATAATAAAATATATTTTTCTATCACACTATTCTACGGGAGCTTTAAAAATCACTATCGATCCGGTCAACATCCTGCCAAAACGAATTGTCGCCGATGTATGTGTAAAATCTAATCCATTTGGCGGCAAAAAGCGCCAAACAGCGGCAAATAAGCAAACAGTGAAGCGGAAGGGGAGCGATGCAATCAACGTAGGGGAAACGACGATTTGTCGGCAATTTCTCGTCACCCGTCGTCGCCGCGTCGTCGCCCAGAGCCGCAGAGCCACAGAAGTAGCTATTTATTATGAGCGATATAAGCAAATCTACCAAAATTGATGTAAAAAATCGTTTTCACAGTAGCAAGAATTTTATACGATTGATGATTGGGTATCCCACAGAACCGGGTATCCCATGGTAGAAATAAAAACACCCATAAAATACTTATAAAACTGATTTGAGTCCTCGACCATCTTTTGTAAGTTACAAAAGTAGATTTATAAACTCATTTTTGAATGAATAGGAAATAGCTTCTGAAGCTCAGGTAAATACGTTATTGAGCTTTTTTCGAGAAATGTTTTTATATTGGAAAATACGATCAAAGTGCAATTATTAAAAAAGTATAAAAGTATTCTATCAGCCATCTAGTTCCCATATCACAAGCTTTGCTTAGTTTGGGACTACAGGGCGTTTTGTGTAAAGTCCATGAATATTTATTTATTTTTATTTATAGAAGCAATTTTCTTGTTTGCTAATAAAAGAAGCACTACATGTGATTTACTTAGATTTAGGTAAATAGGAGTTCAGGAATACTCAGACCAGAAAAGCACAATATCGACGAAACTAATCCCTCGGCCTACACGTTTTACCTATAAAACGCCGTCCCACGTTATTATGATAATACATTTGAATACATTGCATATTATATACAAGCGCAAAATTCACCTATCAAAGCTGTGTATAACGTTAAGTTTTATAAAAACCGACACCGTTATTTTGATGGCGGTTAAATCCAAAATTAATGCTTTGAGACTAGTCGCGCTCTATTACGCAAGCGCAAAGTATTAGTGAACATTATGGCAGTTATTTTAACAATCTTAGCAATATCTAAATCCAGTTGCTAGAGATTTATCGAGCTGTCTTATGGTTACTATAACTATTATAATTGTTGCACAAGTATTTTTATGCAACCGCCTTTAAGTCATACATCCCAATAGGATCAATAGGGTATTGTACTTTTCGTAGGTACTCAAAAAAGTTTTTCAGCATAGTTTTCGTGATAATCACGATTTCGTTTGGTGTTGCTGGGAAGTCACTATTACAAAACGATGCTTGAGTTATGTTATAAGTTAAATAGCACGTGTGTAAGAGCTAGATAAACATTTATTTTAAATTCGATGCAATCCTTGTAATGACGACGGCTACCGTTTTTATGAAAATCTTAGAATAGGCGCTTAGGTAAGCAATTTGAATTTAATCCAACCTAGCTTTTGATGTCACGTCACATCAAGAAGGCTTGGAGGGTAAAGCCGTAGATAGAATTACGAACGTTAATAGGTAAACTACTCTGTACGTATTGGATTTTGCGCGGTTCACATCGTAAGTACCTAACCTACTAATGGAAAAATTAATCTTTTTTACCTAATAATAGGCGATAATATGAAAAAACTTATAGATCGGAACCCAAAAAACAAACCTATTAGACTTTTGCAAACTCTAAAGCACGAGATTACTAGTAATTCGTTATTAAAAAAAATTAAAATTTGTGCTAGATTGAAACAAACAAACATCAAACAAAAATTTTTAAGAGTAGGTAGGTAAGAAGATTAAGCTATCATAATGTAGGTATCTATCTAACAGATAATATCTACAATATAGGCTTATGATCACATTCTTGTAGGTACTATTTGGAGGTAAAAAATATAATTTACGATGTCATCAACATATTTACGTCAAGGAGACAAGTTTCCTGTGATTAAAGGGATTATGGATAACGTAGAGTCGATAATCTATCTATATCATAATAATATTATAAAGAGGAAAGATTGGTTTGTTTGCGTTGAATTGGCTCCGAAACTACTGGACCGATTTGAAAAATTCTTTCAGTATTTGACAGCGCTATAAAACTAAAAGCTCCTTGTAGTTTCAGTCTAAAAGTCCTGCCAAAAGAGGAAAAAAAAGTTCTTTTAAAAATAAAAGAACAGAATGGTCGCCACTGCTGAAGTAAATAGCGTGGTGTTTCTGAAAAAGTAATCAACTTTAGCTGCTAACTGTACAAGTACGTGACCCCATATACGAGAGTGCCGCATAACTCTCCAGTGTACTAAGTAAGTAGCTCAGTGGAATAAACTTAGCCCAATTTATACGCTTTTCTTACTAATTAGAACGAATAAATTAGCAGTAAATCAATTACCTACTTACAGTGCGGTTGGCAGATCTAGGCAATCGTGAAGTTAGATTTTGTGATGCGTGATAACAGTTCGAGCATCAAAATGGCTAACTTCACGATTGCCCAGATCCGATGACTACAAGGATCATTTACAATCAGTTGATCGAAGTGTACAATCCTCTTTTTTTACAAGTAAATGATGGGACAAGCCGATGGCCCACCTGATGTTAAGTCGTTACCTCGGCCTACAACAATGAATTGCCTCACTGAGCACGTCCACTGAGGAAGTGCTCTGTGATGCATTGCATTGCGCCCATCACTCTGAGACATACAGGCGTCTTATATAACTAGGTGATTCTAGGTGCCAGTTCCACGCGACCAGGGCCCAGTTAGTATCTAAGTAGAAGTGACTCGTATTTTCATTAGCATTAGGATTGAGGGATCTATGCTCAGATAAATCTCATGTAAAGCGTAAAAACGCGTAGAGTAGAGAAAGGTAGAAAAAATCGTAATGAATTAATTTAGGACAAGAAAAACGTCGTAGAAGCAGTAAAACCACAGTTAGTGGCAATATAAGTACCTTCGTAGGTCTGCCAGGCAAGTTTTTCTTTCAAATTACCTTGACAGCATAGTTTTTGACAGAATTTTATTGAGAAATATCAAAAAATAGAGCCGCAAAAGATAACATTTTGCATAATAATGTGCAAACGCTTACCTCGCGTGCTATCTGAGACCACCCTCCGCTCCGGTCGTGTTTGCTATTCATGCTGATGGTCAGGGTTACGAAGTGACCTCCATCTGTATGCTAATCGCTGATTAGCATACTAAACAATGACATAAATGCAAGGTGGATGTAACTGCGTTTTAAAATAGAATTTCTGACGTGTCTTGTCAACATAATCAATATTTTGTAACAAAGTGATCTAGTGGTGAGCATACTTATTACTATAGGTGTCAGGCGTCACAGCTCAGTCGGTATTAGCTCTGCCTTCCGTGCTGTGGGTTGTGGGTTCGATCCCCACCAAGAACAAACATTTGTGTGTATCAAACATAGATGTTTGTTCTATGTTTGGGTGTTACTATATATTATAAGTATGTATTTACAAAAAAAAAGTATATAAGTATTCTATCAGCATCTAGTTCCCATATTACAAGCTTTGCTTAGTTTGGGACTAGAGGGCGTCGTGTGAAATGTCCATGAATATTTATATTTATTTTATTTATTATTTTTTATAGGTAGTAGTTGCCACTTAATATCGGGTGGGCCATGGGCTTGTTCAATCATATAATTGTGTAAAAAAAATTGAGAAAACTTTATGATAGGTACTAAAACTACATATTTCATAATAGCTAGTCACACCTCAAGAAAAACAAGTCGTCTGAATATTTGGCAGAACGAAACCGTTTTATTTCGAATGTAAATTATAATATCATGGTTTTTATGGGGTTTCATCTATTTGCCAATCGTAATACAACTGTATACGTCAACTGTGAAATTAATTCGCACGACTTGATCTCATGATCTACCATCCGCAGGGGTGTATTTAGGCATACACAACAAATTCTACAATTTTGTAAAGATACTACACAACAAATTCTACAATTTTGTAGAATTGGTTTTGTAGATAGTAAAGTGAGCAATTTTTCGTTGCGTTGGTTAAAAATAGGCTTTGAATGGTTAGGTTTTTTTAGTTTTCTTAACAACTCCTTTGCTATATTTTACTCGGGTGACAAAATAACAATAATCACACAGATAAATAATATTTTCGTCTTTCCGGAGTCCATTTTCGTCGTCTTTTACGAGCCAGATAGAGATGCACTTTAATGTGCATCTCTATCTGCGTTTTTACATCAGAATCTGCTTATCGCTTCCTCATTTCCATGAAACGATCATCTACTTATAAACTTCAAGTCTAAGTACTTCATGATTCGGAAACTACGAGTTTCAATACCTAAGTTCATTTCTTTCTAAAACATGAGACTGACGTATATTGTGAGGGCACATTAGTAGTGACTTACGTGACGTAGTGACTGCCTTAATCAAACGTCTCTATCTAACAGGAAATCTTAGTCTAATTCCTAATCTTGACTCTTCACTCTTCATATAAATAAAGTGTACTTGTAAAATAACCTGGAGATAACCCAAATAAGTTGAAAGGTAACCCAGCTGGCGATAACCCAAATAAGACTATCATGGTGCTATAGGTGCTGGGCAAGCCCACATTATTAAGATTTCCCAAGCACTATAACGTTATATAAATCGTGACATGGGTGAAAAGTGGCCCTTGAGGCTGTATAAATTGTAGTAACAACAGCCTATTTATTTTTTAATTGCAAAAAATCTGTAAGAATGGCGTGCCAACCCTGATAAACGTCTTAGCGGTCCATCTAGAACACTTATGCCTCTCCAGCTCATTTTCTCGGCAGCTACCGCCGATAAAAACTAACAAACCGTAGCCTGACCCCATTAGCCGTAAACAGGCAGTGCGGTTCCGTTCTTATTAGATATCTCGCTAATATACCTTCACCGTCTACAGTAGCTTCGGATGATTAGCTATCTCAAAAAATAATTTTAGTTCGATACTCATTCATTCGTATAAGTTAGTGTCCAACCACTGGCTTACTCTGGTGACGAACTTTTTAATTCGCCACCAAAAAAAACAAACAGTTTTTTCGGGTCTGCTTACCAGCCCCTCTAAGAAAGTTGACATTCTAAAATTCAAAAAAGTATGGAAATTGTCACGTAGCTTTTCCATCAGAAATGTCATTTTGATTAGTTTTCTATTCTCTAGAGATCGTAGAATACCAAAACTGTGAGAACTTATGTAGAGCAGGGGGGCGATTCCAATCTCAAAGTTGAACTGCAAAGTTTTAAGTTATGGTCAGTTCATACTAATTCATAGTTATTCTGTGACTAAATAGTGACATTATGATGTCATTTAATTTGTTTTCGCGCATATTTTGCTGTCAAGTGTCTAAAAAGAATGATCACGTGGTACAAAATTGTACCACGTGACCTGAAGAAATTACACTGGGCAGTGAAATATAACTTCACAGCAAAAGATTGGAATACGGGGGCTGTACTTTGTTTTGGAAAACGTGTTAGGTAGAGCCAAGCAATTTTGTTTGATTAGAGTTTTCTAATAAAGGGTGGTCCAAATAGACTTAGTAGCGGTTGACTTTTCTATGAAACGAAGCGTGGCCAGGTACTGTTCGCCTTGACGTGCTCGATCGCTGTTCAATTATGTAGAATGATCGGTGTCCAGCGGTGTGAAATGATGGACGATGATACAGGGCGACAGATAATATATACCGATAACTGAAAGGTTTCAACCACGTGTCTATAAGATAGACTCTATCAAGATAAAAATGGTTTTAGATCAAAGATCAACCTATATCAATGTAGTTAATGACTGTTTTAACCGACTTCTCATGTGGCTGTTTTAAATCCTGTAGGTATACCTCCACTTACGTACTTTTCTAAACACTTGACCAATGTAAATCAGCCTTAAATGAGAGCGATGACGCCAACACGCCACAGTACTTCCATCTCAAAAGGGAAGATGAAATATAACGTTTTTAAAAATTTCGTGCAAGACTAGGCAAAGTTTAGTCAAATAAAAAAGGCAAGGTTTCGAGTTTTATCATTACAAGAAACCTAATTAGTTATTTGAGTTACCACTTTAAGGTAAGTGTACCGACCGACCATAATATCACATCCACAGGATACAGTAACACCGACATTTCCAACAAAAACTTACTCATTACCCTTGATATAATTAGACGCCTAATGAAGGGACGGAGTTGTGAAAATTATTTGATTGCTCGAGCTTCGCAACGCCTTTTGTATTTATTCAATTTTACAGCACGCAATTTTGCAATTCTGTTTATGGCAGTTATATTTTTAACTAACTTCAAAAATGGAGGCACAGTCAGTCAGTATAACACCGACAACTACCACTAATTTAAATCCACCACTGGTATACCGACCCCATGTCCCAGATTGCTCTCCCAAGAGCCATAATCGCCACTAACCTTATTAACCAGAATGGCATGTTAGTCTCGTGAAAATATCCTACGTTTTCACGTTTTCTGTTCTCTAAGTGATGGCAGTACGTGAACTTGGCTCGGGCTGGCCACACTGATCTTGTTGGCCAGTCTACTTCAGTACTACACGTGATACTAAATACAGCCAATTCGAAGTCAATTAGGTATCTTTTATTCAGTGAAATCACAAGCAATCTCAATCACAATCTCTCTAGCCTCAAAGGTTTGCTGGAAGAAAACTCTTGTTAGGGTTAAGCTCGCCTTTGTACATGTCATCTATTTCTGTCTTTTGTTTATCTCCTGTGTTGTGTGCAATAAAGAATTAAGAATTAAGGATCATTTAGAATCGTTTTATAAACTAGATGATTGTAGGTGCTGGTTCCTTACGACCAGAATGGGTAAAATATCACAGCCAAGCTTTCCCGCACATATCCCAATCCCTAATGGGTCGTTGGAACGGCTCGACGCCACTAACTGTCGCCTGGCCCCTTGACCGACACTCGGTAAGTCGGGCGTTTCTTGTAAGCCTCTCGGGGCTCAAGTGAGAGACTTACATGGAATAATTGCAGTTCTCTTTTGTTTCGGCATAACGTGTGGTGAAAGGTTAAGTTTCCTACGAATCTGGTGGCTGGAGCTATTGTACTGAACTCAATTAGAATTTAGAGGGAATCATGTTTGCATGGATAACTCTTTTTAACCCCCGACGCAAAAACGACGGGGGTAAGTAAGTTTGACGTGTCTGCATGAGTGTGCGTGGGTGTGTGTGTGTGTGTGTGTGTGCGTGTCTGTCTGAGGCATCGAAGCTCCCGAACGAATGAACTAATTTTAATTTTGTTTTATTTTTTTGTTTGAAAGTTGAATTTGTCGGGAGTGTTCTTAGGCTATGTTTGATGCAAATCGGTTCAAGATGGCCGCCGCTGCCACAATATGGGTATCAAATGAAAGAGCTTGACTAGTAAAATACTACACACTATGACCAATTTCAAATGAAATATGGCCGCCACCACAAAATTGCTTGGATTTTGGACCGATTTTCATCCGACCGATGGGTATCAAAGTCGGCTAGCAGTCGGCTAGAGTCAGCTATTTATGATAATGTTTTTTTCAAAGATCTGTCTTCAGCGAAACGCTGGTGGTTTATCACGTGAGCTGGTAATTATTGCCAAGTTTTTGTCGGTAATCGCTCATACGGTAATTCAGCCAGCAGCACGTTTAGCGGTCACTGAGCAATTAAATATAGTTCATTAACAAACCATAATTGACCATACCGTGGTAACGGGTCATGTCTTGGTCGAAGCACCAATAAAAATTAATATGGGTCATTCCCAGCACTCACCACCACCTTCAATATTCCCAGTGTCAATAATGCCAACTCGGAATTGTTTTTAGAATCCGTCACATTTTGTCACTACGTTAGGACATTACAAAGCTTATTTAAAACAGAAGCCAACCTTGATGATTCTTGCTTTCGGCAAATCTTTTATCGCAACGCTAAGGATTTTTATCAACTGTCGACGGAGCGTGTATGATTTCGGCGAATCATTCTATCGGTGAAGGGCAATTCGGCGAATCATTCGGAGTTTCAATATGTACTCTTACAGAAGCAGTAATTAGTTAGGTACCTACCTACCGGCGTCGTTTTATTTGCGGCTTTTCATCACTTTGTATTTTCTGCAACGTTTTTTTCACACCATGTAGGAGGTAAAGTATGAAAAGCACTTGCATCATTGGCACCTACCAAGACAAAGCCCAACCCTACCTCAAACAGCGCACACATGTACTTGCCTAAGTACACATTCCTAGTACGGGCGTTTGCACACCGATACCAAGACATAGTCAAGAGCCCGACCAGAAATATCGGCGTCGTCACCACCACCGGCACCAGCGTTGTATGTGTGAAGGCATCTAGTACTATCTATGAGAGCATCTAGTACTATGTATCGGCAGAGACCGATATCGACTAAGTATCGTATCGGTGACAGTGTACAAACGCTCTATCCTACCACAGACGACATGGTATTCGAAAGAAGTATAAGGTGCGTCGTGCCTCGCTGAGGACCTTTGACAAAGTAATGACGGGGCGTAGACAAAAGACCTCCCCCACTCAGGTGTTCGGGGTTCTTCTCAAAAGACATAGCATTCACGCAGCGTTTGAAGATTTCCCAATAATTTCTGGTAGCGATAATATTTACATACAATGTAAATGCTGTTATTGTCTTTTTTTTCAGAAAGCGAAAATGTAGACTAAGAATTTTTTAACTTAGATAGTAGGTAGCTAATTTGATTGGGAAAGTATTTTTTAATGAAATTTTAATTTATATACTAAAATAATATTACTTAGCATTCACTCTTCATTTATTATCAAATTATGATAAGTAGATAAGAAGTTATGAGGGAACATACATACCAGCAGGGGTATGCCAATCAGAGTTGAACTGCAAAGTTGAACTGCAAAGTTTTAAATCATGGTCAGTTCATACTAACTCATAGTTATTCTGTGACTAAATAGTGACATTATGTTTTCGCGCATATTTTGCTGTCAAGTGTCTAAAAAGAATGATCAAGTGGTACAAAATTGTACCACGTGACCTGAAGAAATTACACTGGGCAGTGAAATATAACCTGACAGCAAAAGATTCACATACGGGTGCAGTTAAAATCATAACCCTTCCCTTTGTCTCCAAAAGGTGACAGACAGATCATTCGTTTGATAAGATAACTACAAGACACGTGTATACTGCACGTTCTTCAAATGAGGCGGAGTGGGGTGAAATCTTGGACGAATACACGGTGAAATGCACTCTTGCTCGAGAGTGCGCGGTGGTTTCTGGCTATGTCGATGGCTGCAGGTTCAATAATACAGATATAGTAAGTATCTACCTAGCTATTTTATTCCCACCTTCCTGAATCAACCTCCAAGAAAATTGATTTCAAAAGAACTTAGGTCGTCCCATCTCATGCAAGGCTTCAATATTGTCTTTGCATTACCATATTATTGGAGTTTGGTTCGACACGAGTCCCTCCAATATTGGTCTACTGAAGTACAGAACATGGGAGGTATATTGCTTCTCGCAATCCTCGAGTAAGAGAAGAACTTGAAAACACCTACTAAGGATGGCTGGATAAAATGGCTTTTAGCATTAAGCCCTCCCATTGTAGAAACTCTTGTTTTAAGCATTAGAAATAAAAACGAGTCAGATTACAATACACATTATTATTGTTTGATTTAATAATTTCAATGTATGTATATTGAAAATTTCATTTTATACAGACTCATTAGGGTGCCTGAAGTGACCCACACCACACCAGAATCCAGGTGACCCATAAAGACCTGAAGAAACCGTAACCTGCAATTGTTATTTCTACTGCTGCCTATTTGCAACACCATTGACCTGTAAGTGGCTGCTACGTTTGTAAGCCATCTTCTCAAAGATCTCACTATAGAGTATTCTCTAGAAATGCGTACTGCACCTGTATGCCAATCTTTTGCTGTCAAGTTATATTTCACTGCCCAGTGTAATTTCTTCAGGTCACGTGGTACAATTTTGTACCACGTGATCATTCTTTTTAGACACTTGACAACAAAATATGCGCGAAAACACATCAAATGACGTCATAATGTCACTATTTAGTCACAGAATAACTATGAGTTAGTATGAACTGACCATGATTTAAAACTTTGCAGTTCAACTTTAATTGGCATACCCCTGCTGAACTCACACAAGTGACATAAAGCGTAAATTGCTTTGTTTTCTGCACCACTACCACACTCGTCAGAGAAGTTTTTTATTAACATCTCAAACTCGTAGATTTAACCCTTCAAGGTGAAATATGTTTGCAGAACAATCCTATAGAAATGTCCGAGAAATGTGTAGTATCCCTACACTCGAGTGTTGTAATGAGCTTGAACCGCGGTAATGCTTCCGTGAACGCCAAATTAACCATAATTTGTTGATTCTCCTTCCGCGTATTTCTGCAGAGTCTTGTAATAAGGTTACGGTTCATCTTGGGTCACTCGCTAGGCTCTTGGCACCAGAACACATTCTGAACTCCTGGAAAAGAACTGGAAGAGAGGTTACAGTAAATATTACCAAGAGAATATGTCGATGGCCAAAACGCTTTTTTTGCCAGAATTCAGAACCCAGATTACTTAAAATGCTGAATGAAGTTGAATCCAGAAAATTAAACTGTTCCATTGACAAAATAAAGTACAGTTATCAAATTCCATCGCGAAGTAGGTGTGTACGGAGCCAATTACGTAAGCAGATAAATGCAGGTTAAACATAACGGTATTCGTGACGAAATGCACGCTTAAATAACGCTACGATTACATCTAACCGGTTTTATCATCGGCACTACGATGAAGAGAGGATGGCACTTGTCTCACGATGATTTAATTTAATTAAACCGATTTTAGACTTAAGTTTTTTAATTCGATAGGCATGAAGTTATTACAGGCAGTTTTTTTTTCTCATCTATGTTAGTATTGTCCTCGAGAAAATCTTATGATAAAAATACGCATGATAATAATAGGTGTTTGGCCTCTTCCTATCATAGATAAGAGCGAGTAGATTACTAATTGAACATTTCAGTGTACCTAAATACTACCTAATACTAAATCCATCATTTTACCTTATCGCATAACTGCAGTCATCCCGCTAGATTTTTCTGAAAAGAGAAAATAACTCGTTATTTTCTAGTCTAGATTTTCAAATTCTTTACGGAGGTTAGTACAGAAAATGAATCAAAATATATAATGGCGTTGATTCCTGTTGTTACATTTTCTTACTTTGGCAGCGTTAAAAATATAGTCTGCCTTATTGTTTCAGTTCATATAAAAGGGATTGCATGACTGCACCATTTTTATTGCTGTAAAAAATAAGAATACCTAACTATTTTCTAACGACCGCTAAGTATCAAAGTTCTTTTTCTTCTTCTCTTCTATATGGTCTCTGTCCGTCATTTCGACAGACAATTTAGCCAGTGTCAAGTGGATGATACTCTACAGTCTGACATTCTTCAGACTTATATAGAATGTCAACTTTGTAACCAGCGTTGTAACCCTGCTTCAGCAGTAAATACCAGATAACCTAAAACTACTAGATACGTACTGAAAACCTCACAGGGGGGTAAAAGTACCTCTCAATATGAACATACTTCTCTATGGAACCATCAGTGTGATAGATAATGTGGAGGCAAAAAAAACCAGCTATTCTATACGACCTATTTCACATAACTGGTTCGCTTGAAAAAATTATTCATATTGATAGGTAATATATCCCCCGAAGTCCTCGGGGATGACCACCTGGCAGGTTTTTTAGCGTGTGTGTTACCTAGGTATGATGTAGGTAGATGGCAGGTCTTGACTCGTACCTGCGGCAAAGGTTTCCACGTCACCTCGGATTACGGCCAGTACGGCTTCTGTGAGGTCATATTATTAGTACAAAAGCTACTGAGCTCGGTAACAGTGCAGGAATGCAAGGTGTAAACGACTACTAGCGAAAACTACTACCATATTATATTACTTTTCACATAAATAATAACAAGTATAGTATGTACCTAGAATTTTCTGTCATTGATATGTTTTTTATTGTGACACAAAATAAATTATAGTACCTACACTAGTCAGCAAAATTATTTGTTATTGGCTCTAGGTGAATATTTCAACACAATGCCTCTCTTAAAATATATTTTTTCTTCTTAGGTACTTACCTACTTGATGTACTTATATCTCCACACCACACCATCCATTTCATTTGCCATTTTTCGAGAGCCTGAAATAGCTTCATCGTACCATAATAGCCAGTAATAAAATTACTCTTACGACGCCATTACAAAAAAGTTTACAGAACATGCTGGCATACGTGTTTAGACGACACTGGCGAACGCTAGCCTTATACTTATTAGAATAAAGTTTAAAATCGATTGTTAGGTAAGCATGTAGATGAATATGCGACAACACGCAGGGCTGTAAAGTGGACGGCGAGACGTGTACATGCAATTTCTTTTACTCTTTTTTTGTTTCAATGTCTTGTCCTGAGATACCTGAGACTCGTGCTCTATTGCTATGTAAACTATGTGAGGATGTTTATCCCTTATGAAACAAGTTATTATTTTTTTTTCAAAAATTTGAAGACACCCGACCATGAAACTCCATAAATACTATTCATCACTGCCTGGTAACATGAACCGTATCATCATTAAAAATCCTTCAAATGGGAGTTCTTATTACATCGGTTTCATTTAAAAGTGGAAAGGTTACAAAACGAATCTTGCACTCGGAACACTACGATGCGCAAATAAAACTTGGCCTTGGCCAGTTTATTTATAAATAAAACAAAAATACAACCAGAAGAAACAATTGTGTTTACTTAGTCAATAAAACAAAAATGAGTTATTCTAAAAAGGCTAGTGTAGTGTGTAGTGGCAGCCCTTTCACACGGCAGTCCAGTCCACACGGCAGTCACGGGAAGACCATAGAAACAGGGGCATGGCTTATTATCCCGCACCACACGGCGGCTGGGCGGTGCCGGCTAGTCAGCTGACCTAACGTTACGTACGAGTTTGAAGCGGGGCGGACGGATCGCCTGACACTTTTGCTCGGGCGGTCGGAGTGTGTGGACGTGCAGTTGGGTTATACATGCCTAGGTACTACTACTACTACTAGTACTGCAGGGGTATGCCAATCAAAGTTGAACTGCAAAGTTTTAAATCATGGTCAGTTCATACTAACTCATAGTTATTCTGTGACTAAATAGTGACATTATGACGTCATTTGATGTGCTTTCGCGCAAATTTTGCTTTTGATCACGTGGTACAAAATTGTACCACGTGACCTGAAGAAATTACACTGGGCAGTGAAATATAACTTGACAGCAAAAGATTGGCATACGGGGGCTGTTCCGTTTTATATTTTTTTATTCAGTTTCACTTCTGGTCGTTAAAACTAGTTTATATTTCTGTATTACATACAATATAAGGAAGGAACATGAGTTGGTAGGTACAAAAATGAAAATTTGAATTAGTAGTTCGCCCCGAACTGAGTCGATATTCCTAAATAAGTAAGGAAATAAAACACAAAGAAAAATACTTTTCAACTTTACTTAGCTGAGGTAAACCTTGCAAATGCATCGATACTTGATCTTACCTAGTTACCAGTCTTATCCGAATAACAAAACCATTAAAATTCTAAGAAACAGAAGCTCACGTTATACTGGGTTACATAATTTTTCCATTTTTGCTATTATTACTTCAAAATCTATTTTAAATTTAACCTAGAACTAATAACGGTTAGGATTTTTTTTACCTCCTTAGGACCTTTATAACTTTACAACCCTTGGCCCGAATCAGCTCTTTAAAAAAAATTGTTAATTTACCAAAAATTTTAAAGTAGGTAGTATATTTTATTATATCCTGATTTCAGACAGATGTACCTACTTAAAACTAGTAATAATACACGGGGTAGGGTTTTTATTACAAGCTCGTAATATCTAGTCTATTTTACGATCCTTATGTAGATCCTTATCACAATGAACTTGGGATAAACTAACCTTACCAAATTTAATCAATAATTTAGAGATATTACCCAATTGCCATTCCTTTCCTCTAAACGGCTGATGATACCGGCTTTAGCACATAAGGACTTAAACATGTCCAAAACACTCTGCGTCAATTTAAAACGACCAAAGAATTGCCATAACGGTATTTCACCATAATTATCAGCAGTGGTACAAATAATTTTGAGCTGTTCTACTCCTACCAGAGACGCAATTTTGTCAAAAAACTCAAAATATTGTGGCTGGGCTATAATGCGCCGTTATTCGGCCACAGTCATCTCTGGCGGTTAATATTGTCATTTTTTGCTCAAAACTAAGCTTTTCAAAATATTTAAAGATAAACAAGCTTTTCTTCCGTTGCAATAAAATGTGTAAAATTGTAGATTTAGTGTAAAAGTTGATAGTTAATAATTTAGTTAAGTCTTCAGCACTGATATGATCTATTAATAAAGTCATACTGTCTTCAGTGCTGCGGCTGATCTTTCCGCCACTTGCATTTTCATGGAAAAAGGCGAACAAAAACATATTCATTATCGGGGTGTTTTTTATATAAAAAAGTTCAACTAACTTAGTGCAATCCAAACGTATAATTATTTTTATAATCTCATGCAACACTTCATCGTTTCGTTCATCGTGTGTACACGATAGAAAACAAGGCATTACACCGTGTTCTGAAACTAAGAATACAAAATCATCCAAATTATCTTTAGTTAGATATGTGCTAAGGTTATTTAGTAAAAAAAGAGCTATATTAGGATGACACTCATTGATAGCGTGATTGAGTGCTGTTTCAGTAGAGCTATGCATTTGCAAAAACAAAGTATCGCTTATAAACTTAGAAGTAAACATTGAAAAAGTTTTGTCATTTTCTAATTTTGCATCAAAAAACCTTTTAATACCTCTACTATCCATCATTAAAACACGGTTAATCATGTATTTCCAAATTAATTCGATATTTTTTTTGAGCTTATCACAAAGAAATTCACACGCGAAATACTCAGCAAATGTAAAGTGCATAAATTTAGGTTCGTTTTGTATAATTGTTTCAATAATGCCATTTTTTTCTTTACCTAAATTAAAAATCTGCATAAACTCAACGGTTAGTTTCAAATCGTCCTCAGTGAAAACACCTTCGTCACTATTTCTGTCTAGTAAAGCATATGCAGCCAGTTTCTTATGATTTTCAATGAATAAGGTGTATTCTCTTTCTATCACCATTCTGATGTCGGGGTGTTTATAACATAAACAGTTCATTTTATTACCAAAACGTATCTTATGAAATTTAATCTCAATAAATGTGTCATAAAGCTTTTTCAAATCAAAAGTGTCACTAAAAACATCAAAGTTTGGTGTGACGTAGGTTTCCGCAATCATGTGTAAGTGGAGTGGTGTAGCTGTAAAATCTCTATTGTAGCAATTAATTCTACGTAAAACCACATTTAAAAAATGGTTTATATCAAAATGTATATTTTCTTGCTTTTCTTTTAAAAACCGTTCCATAAAACATATTTGATCATTTCTAGAAAAGCATTTTAATGTGTAAGAAAATGTATTTAACTCTAATTCTAATTCATTTAAAATTTCAGATGGTCTCGATGTTATCCATAGACGTTGTACTCGAGACTTAAGTAGTGCTTTAAATAAATCAATTGCTTCTTTCTTATAATCTGGACATATTTTATCAAAACCATCTAATATTAGAAATATCCTGTCATTATTATACATATTTAGAAAAGTTTGATATTCAAAAGCAGCAAATGCATATGTCTTGCATGTTATTAGTTCTTCGGAATCTAAATGAATTTGATTATTTACATCGATATAAATAGAATGTAAAGCGTTAGCAAAGTTTATATTTTTTGTGGAATTAAAGAACTCTGTATTGTATATGGAAAATGATTTATATAAAACTGTCAGAAACCATATCAATCTCTTTTCAAAATTACATTCCTGCCATGAACTAAACTCATTTTTAAGCTCAATTAAATTGAGCTTTATAACGCACATCGATTTATAAAGATATTTGGTTTGCATCATTAAATGTGTAACAAAAGTAGATTTACCCATTCCGGGCCCCCCACTTACTAACACAATTCTGTCATTCAGATTACTTAAAGATTTTGGTTGGAATAAACAATAAGCGTTTGCTTGACATTCAATTTTAATAAGGTAATGATGTATTTTTTGGATGCTACCAGTACTTTTAACCCATTGCAAGCCTATATCTTTTCTGCGAAACCAATGAACATTTACACTAGGTAGCTCTTTACAAATTTTATCAGATAAATCTTGCTCATTTAAAATTACAATGAATTCTTTACCAGTTTCATTTAGAGTCTTTTTTATACTCTCTTTTTTAATATCTTCAAGTTGTAAAACATTAAAGTAATAAAGATACGACTCGTTTTTAAAATATAAGCATCGACATAAATGTCTATCTACATAAACATCTTTTGTGTCACAGTGCTTTTCAACATTAGTAAGTTCTTTTCCAATCTTGACCATATCATTACTGATTACTTTATGAAGTATCATTTCTTTAACTAAAACTTGCATGTTATCGTTTACAATAGAAGCAAAAGAGACTTTGTAACCTTGAAACAAAATACTTTTCTGTTTGTTAATTCTGGTTTTTGTATCAGATTCAAGATCCCATAAGCTGTTGTTTTGGTCTATTTGTTCTAAGTATGTGTTTTCTCTTTGAAAGTCTAACACCGAGCTTGAATGAGATATAACTATTAGTTTTTTGGTAACTTGTAGCACATCTAAATAAAAACTTTTTACAATGGTGGTGATATCACTTACCACAATAACAATTACTTCTACCAGTGCTTCAGATATTTCCGATAATATGAGTTCGATATAACCATCTGCGGAAACAACATCAAGGTCAATAAATTTACAATTTTTATCTATTTTCATCTCATTAAAATATTGAACTACCTTCACACTAGTCCAAAACTTATCTTTAGAAACTATGTGAAACACTTTTACATTTGAAGTGCTCATGAATTTATCAAGCCATAAAAAATTAACAGCTTCTATATTAAAAGTTATATTATAATCTTTGATTTTTTTGAGGTAAACATAACTGTTTATGTTTATTAAGGGGCTATCAGTAATTACTTTTTTAGCTTCTTCGTAAAAATTACAAGATTTTACTAAATATTCTTCGGAGTTTTTCCACCACTTTTGTACTCTATCATGATACTGCAAATATATTGCATCACCTTTTAATAAATAGAAAGTTTCACTTTTTTCTTGTTCTGATATATATCTATCGTTTATCTCATTTTTCAATATGTTTTCTACCCCTTCTTCATTTTCTTGGCCTGTGTAAAACTTAAATCTATTTAAAAAATCAGAAATTAACTGTTTTGTGTGCTTCACATTGCACAACTCAAGTTGCGGAAAGTTGGAAATATTGATGTCTAATCGTATATTTTTGATATCACTCTCAGTAGCATGATTTAATTTTAAAATATTTAATATTCTTTTAGTGGTTTTAGAGGAAGGTTCTTCTGTGTTAAATTTTAAAAAGCCGGTTTCACTGTCCTGTGTAATTGTTTCTCCTACGAGCGCTCCAATCATGGTTATCTCTCGTTTACTAAAAGTATTTTTCCTACCAACCATAGTATTATCGATCACAATGATAGCTAAATGATTTGATTTACCTATAAGTTGCATCAGCTTTTTAACTATGTTCGTCAGTTCTAGGTATTCTCCTTCATTCAGTGATATATTGACATTTCCGAAATGTTTTGGTAATTTAAATTTTGAATGAATTTTTTTAGAGTTGCTTGGTACTTTATCATTAAATACTTTCATCATTGTTTCTCGCATAAGAATAAAAACATCATACTCGCTTTCGAGAAAACTTTTACTAAAACTCCCCATTAGATAATCTTCTGAACTTTCATTGTAAATTTCTAGAATATTTCTTGTTAAAAACACATGGTATTTTTGTAACAACTCGTTGAAAAACATGTTTTTGTATTTGTGTCTAACAATGTTCTCGGCAAATGCTTTTGCTATACTTTTAGCTTGTAAAACTAGAGTTTTTTTATACAAAATCTCAATGTCTTCACTGTCGTAATCATACATGAATATTTTACCTTTGTCACTAGTTGATAATAAGGTATCTTTTTCTTTACATTTAATTTCAACAAACTTTTTTTTTGAAAACTGTTCAACAACTGGAGTGTAAATTATAAAACAACAGTCTGAAATTAGTACATTTCTAAACATGTTGTTATTATTTTTTTGTTGAATTTTTTTTCGAACGTCTATGTAACTTTTAAAATATTTGTCTAAGCTAAAGTCACTGTTTGACTTTAACACACTATTCACAGTCAGTCTTTCTTTTGTCTGGTTAGCTTTGTGTTTGGCTTGAATAAAACAAATCTTATGTCTTCTTTCATTCGATAAACAATACTTAAATACAATATCATCAAACGCGCCTAGTTGGTTAATGTTCGATCCTAAGTAAAATTCTTCAACAGCGGTATCCTGAATAGCTCTATGTAATAGCAATCCTATTAGTTTACTTTCATAAAGTTGTCCACTAATTCCAGCTGTTCCAGGCCGGATTTCTCCGGTGAATGGTTCTATCTTGGCAACTTTGACTTCTTTCTTTTTCGATGATGGTGGTTTTGATGATTTAGCTTGATTCAACTCTTCGTTTGAAATCTTTAGTGCTGTTTCCAAAATTGCTATTATGTTATTTTTATTTTTTTGATTCAATTGTTTTACGAGGTCTTCGGGTGTGTGCTGATTTTTATTAATTGCGTTTACATTTGCCCCCATTCTTAACATGAACTTGACAATTTCTGGTTCATCCTTCTCCACTGCAATGTGCAAAGGCGTGTTGTTGCAATCGTTAGCATCTGCTGCATTGACGTCTGCGCCTTCTTCAAGATTTTTCTCTAGATTCTTTAGTTTCATGACAATATTTTCATTGTTGCGCAAGCTACAGAGTAATAATCCATTTGCTAATAATTTTTTGATTTTTTCTTCAATATTTAAGTTGTATGCTGGATTCATATTTTGGTTTATTGATATTATGAATGCTTTTAAATATTCTTCTTTAGAAAACCGTTTTGTCAGTTGGCTATCTTAACCCTGAAAATAATGAAATTTATCAAGTTTCATTATAGCTAGATGGTCATTGGCTTGTTTCATTATTTAGTTGTATAAAAAAAAAACAAAAAAATTACATCATCATTTTAAAACCTAAGTAAAAATACCTACCTATTTATTTATATCTACTGAAATATAGAAAAAAAATAGATTTCTTAGCTATAACTAAGTACTTACTTACAAGTATAGTTTCCAATGAATGCAACTGCTTCACTTAAAATTATTAAGCACTATCGACATGGCATATCTATTGATGTTATTCCTAAATGTGGACTAAAAGTAAAGCAGACGCAGGCCGGCTTGCCCACGTTATATCTACATATATAAGTAGTACTTATAATAATAGATAAGATAGTGTTATGATAACTTGATGATAGCAAAATCCAAATTTGTTTTTTACTCTGCCGAGGAGTTTTTTGATAAGTAGCATTGTATGTCCTTAATTTTTATATTGACTTCTTTTAAATGTGTATTTAATTTATTGTTTCGTGTATGTTTTTAGAATAATTTACAAAAAACTGAGAAAACCGACTTCGATTTAACAACATTCCGTTGTCATCATTAGATCATGAGGATGATGGCAGTTAATTGATAGTGTTCTAGTGATCGGAAATACCACTAAAAAGTCAAATCAGATAAGTAGGAAAGCAAAGTACCTACGCAATTTCGTGTTTGTGGATAGCATATTTTTTTCAGTTATTTTGATTTAAAAGCCAACAACAGAACCGTTTTCTGGTAAAAACTTTTGTGCCCAATCTGGAGGATGTATGTATATCTTTTCAGATAAAGATATTTTATTCAAATCGGTTTATAAATGACGGGCTCTGAGATAACAAACTTAAAAAATATTGAGACTTTTTTTAAATCAGTTAAAAAAGACGTTAAGGTATAATATTACTTATACTATACTTACTTACTTACTATACTTACCTACTTATTACTTATACTATTACTTTTCAGTAACTTTGTTGCTTTTAAGAGTCCTACCGCGTAATCTACAAAATCTCATGAAATTCAATCACGAATCTTTCTTTAGCCATTCAAGTATACCTAGGAAGTGAAATGGCAAAAAAGACGTGGTTTTGATTCCTGTGTGCGTGTGATCCACGCGCGATCCAAGGGAGGTGGTCGCACAAAAGACGTGGCACTTTACTTCAATGGTTCCTCCATGGCCGCAAACTTATTTTAATTATAATAAATTCAAGGGAACGTAGCACATCTACTTAGTTATTGTGCTTTCAATTGTTTTTGTTCTGTGCTCGAAAACCCTGGATAGGATAGATGATAGGATCTGGTCTGGAAACCTCGGATGTCTTTACATCGCGTTTATCCAATAAGTAGTTTCATCTCAACGCAACACGTTTGATAAACTAGTAGGTAGGTACAACGAAGTACAATCGATACCAGAAATAGCTGTGTATTGTTGGATTTTCAGATGAAGCTCATAATTTTACTTTAGTACGATCAACCACAAAACAACTATAAAGCGTGTGGGAATTCGATTTTATAGCATCGAGTCCTACGTACCTTTGGTAATAGGTGTGTTGCTAGGAACCATAGATAAGTAATAAAATTGATCGCATGCGAAGTCATAATCTCATGCTTAGCCCTGCAATATCTTACATAATCGTAAGGTAGGTAGGTACGAGGGTCAACGGTGTTTATTGACCTTTGGGATCCAAAGTTTTCAGAGGTCACTGACCCCATTTCTTTTAAAAAAATCCCTCAGTGTCCCGTATGCTACACTCCAACTGAACATGTTATTTCCGCAAAATGCTTCCTATCTTTCTTTGGTGAAAAATCATGATCAATGTCTAAGATCACAAATCCAAATACTATTTTGAAATAGTCTCTTTTTGAAAATAAAAATCCAGTTGGCCAAACAAGCTTTTTGTAGGTAAGTACTTCTAACGTTATTTAATGTTTACACAACTGTACGATATGTGGCGGTTTGTTTGCGCTGCGCATTCCATGACGAAACTCATTACATTTTAAAGATAAGCAATAGATGGGCTCCAGAAATCCCCTGCGTGTTGCCTCTGCGAAGGGGATTTCTGGACTTTTCGTACAGAAATCCCCTTAGCAAGCCCTGCGATTGCCGGCAGGGGATCTTTTTAGACTAAAAGTCTAGAAATCCCCTGATGGGCTCATTTACACTGTTAGTGCGTCCGGTCTGTAACTACACTTGGAGCTCTTTTGTTGATATCGCTACTGATAGTCAACGTGCCACTTTTATTCGACTATTACAATGCTGTTACAGATAATAAATACTGCAAATTCAAATTTTAATGACTGTGTTCATAAAATGTTGTGTCCATCGACTGTCACTGGCCTCGAGTTTTACAGTTTTCAGAATTGCATCGCATTTCATCAATGCATTGTTAACTCATATTCATAATGTCAGCATTGGCAATTGTCTACTTACTGCTAACTGCGAAGTGAGGGTTTCATGTGATGATGCGTATAATCCGATACTGTCGAAGTATCTGTTGTAGTAAATAATATTACTTATACAGATAACAAAATATACCTTACTGTATGTCGAATACTACAAGGAAAAAAAATTTTACATGGTGAGTTCTCTCGACCGCCTTCTGAGGGGAAAATCTAAACGGCTATAGCTATGGACAAAATATTGTTAGAAGTCACGAACTCGATTTGCCACCTGAGGCCTTAGCCAATGTACATTAGCTAGGAATCGATTCTATTTCTACAATCTTTATCGCTGCAACGATATCGAAGATAGATCGGGAGACCAATTGACATACAAGTAGAAAACTCCATATCTCCATCCTCTTCTATCTGACTGATGTCTGACTGAGACTGATGTCTTTCGAAGGTCTTTCGCTACTTGATGTCCGCCGACACCACAGAACAATAAATAATATATTTATTATTTATTATTGTGTGGCCGACACATTGCGTTGGCCAAATTGTTGGTAATTCTTCTTTAGTATAAATAAATGCTAATTTTGTAAGAAAAAGTTCTTGTTATATTCAATTTTATAAAAGTAGCCATCGTAATAGAGTCAGTGTAGCCAGTAATGTTGCATTTTTGCGAGCGCGCGGGGTCGGCCACACTCAAAACGCCATGCCTGGCTTGGCGCGTATTTGTTTGCCTAATCAATCTCGTTTAATCGATGGTTTTCTTACATCCAATGTCAGTGTCTTTCGAACATAGAAAAAATTTCTAATAGGCAGGTACTACGTAATAAGAAGCGGGACTTCTACCAAGAAAACAGGAAAGTATGAAAAAGAAGTTTACCATGCTCGCCACCAATGGCCACCATAATAACAGAAATAATTTGCCAAAAGAATAGTAGCAGGTGCTATACCTGATAATGACAGGAAATCTTGATTTTAAGTGGTGCTAGCCTAGAGAAAATGAAATAGGTGTGCACTAGGTTAGGAATTTAGAATTATTTATCGATACCGATAAACTTAGAACTAGGTTTTAAAAAAAAACACATAATTATACTTACTGCACAATATAAGATTTATTAGTGTAGGTGATTTGCACATCGTTTACATTGTGAATACTAATCTTGACTTTTTATAGAAGACGAAGCGCTCGTGGCGTAACTTGCTTAGTCAATCTTCACCGATTATTCGAGGGTGACAAAAAATCGGCGAGAGAGGGCACTCTATTCCCCATTATAATATTCCTCTATGATTATATTTCTACAATCTTGATCGCTTCAACGATGTCGAAGTTAAATTGGTAGACAAAGTAACATACGATAAATAAATGCCTACTCGATCAATAACTTCGCTAATTCTGTCAGTCTTTCGCTAGAAATCACGTTTAGTCTATGGTTTTACTACATCCAATGTCATGTCAGCACAAACTACAGATGCTACGCATCATGTCAGTGTTATTCGAACCTAGCATATTAATTTTGTTTATTTATTTTATTTTTATGTAAGAAACGAAAATTTATGTTTTATTGTGAAACATTTAGATAAAAAATAGAAAAGGGGGCTACCTAGTAAATAAAGTACTTACGCACAAAACCCTGAAAATATAAGGTGTGATTGGATGCAATGTGCAAACACCAGAAAAATGAAGAACTCTGGCTATGGAGAATAATATTCGATTTTTTTGGATTCCACATTCCAGATCACATTCATAACAGGCCACATTGCAGAGTTAAAATATTTTTTGTATGAGGAAGTGATTTGAGGAAGTGATACCTATGAGGAAGTGATTTTAGTTTCAATCCAAACAGTCAGTGTAAAGCGGCTTACCTACCTGCCTACAAGCATAATATCAAGGGTTATTTATTTTCTTGTTAAAGCGGTGTCCTTAGCCTCGATACACTGATGATATATTAGGTTTTATAACTTATCTAAATACGGTATGTGGAAGGTAGGTAATATTAACATCTTTATATTTTCAGATATCATCTACCTACATATCTACTGCTGCACTGAGCCTAAACAAAACATACAGTTATTCTACCAAGTAGGTATTCCTACTTGAAAGTTACAATCAACATGCTCTTTTTTCCTGTGTTAATTTAATTCTGAATAAAATATGTTTTTTCTTCAAGTACTTATGTACTTTTATTTTTTTAAATGCATGCAGGTTAGATCATGTGTAGGTATTGCTCTTAATAAAATCAGTAGCGAACATCGCCCTTTACTGCAAGGTTTAGTATACCTAGTAGTAGGTTTGAAAAAACCTAGGATTATTTCGTGGTCACCTCGGCAGTCACCAAATCGATTGAAACGTCAAAATTTCACCTAAAATCGCCATTTTGTTTCGATATCTACAGGGTTTTGGTTTTCGCTGGCTTTTCTATCGTGCTGATAGAAAACGAAGTGAAGTCGCTTGTCAAAAGAGCCACTTGGCTACGCATTTGTATGGAGATAGTCGTTCGGCTGTTGTCGGTTCGTGCGAGGGAATCGACATGTATACCAATATTCGTTTCGTTGATCACAGACCACGTGATACATCTATGCCTTATGTCAATCCCATACATTTTTGTACTTTTGAAGTCGCCTGTCAAAAGTATTATTTGTATGGAGGTAATCGTTCGCTACTGTCGATTCGTACGATCGAATGGACATGTATTACATTTGGCTACCAATGTTCGTTTTGTTGACTACAGACCACGTGATATATCTATGCCTTATGCCAATCCCATACATTTTTGAACTTTTCTACTGCCGACTTCGCTTGTCGAATGTTACCTTGGCTAAGGCCTCTGATTAGCTATGATTAGATGCTTTAATTGAAAATGAAAAATCTTTATTTCCAGCAAAACATACATACAGTAGGTAGGCAAGAGTAGGGTAAGGTAAGGGTAGGGTAGGGTAAGGGTAGGGTAGGGTAGGGTAGGGGAATTTCCTAGACTAAAACAACCTTACCAAACCAAACAAATAGATTCGCAGACAAAGAATGAGAGATAACCTCAGTAGACGCATCACTTCTCACTTGCCAACTAATCTAGATAAACAAATCTAACAGCACTTTGTAGCCAAGAAGCGGAATATTAAAAAAACTTACGTAAAAGTCTATTTTGTTATATTATGTACAAACACGTAAAAGCTTATTAGAAAAAGTGAAAGAGTTAGTTTTATTTCTTATCCGACTACGTGGAGCAAAAGGAGGGTCATTTAATGTCTTGGTCATGACATGCTTCACGTTTCCTATTCCTCGCCCCCCAAAGACCAAGATCTTTTAGCGCCATTTATGACAAAACGTTTGCTCTTTTAGAACAGGTTAAAATATTCGATAGCCCATCACAAGACCTTTATTTATGTAAAAGGGCCTCAGTTGGGTAACCATGGATCAAGAATAAGGGGATGTATGGTCATTACCATACGTAATAAGCGAACCTTCCCAACGATGGCCAATCATAATAAAAGCGCCTGTCAAGTGTATGGAATAATAATTGACGTGATACATGTTACATGATGAGGTAAACGTTGACTCTATATTTAATTTATAGAGCTTTTTTTGTTATTATTGTAACACGTCTATAAAGGGTGTAACAAAATGACAAGCCCAGTCAGATCCTATTACCTCCGATTATACTTATACTATTAGTAGGATAGGATTATTTCTTCCACTTTATGTATTTTATACAGCTACTTTTGTTTCTCTCACAACTGTATTGAAAAACGTCGCATGATACTCGCATCGTAGGGTTATTGGTAGAACATGAGCAAACGTCAACTCGTTTGCTATAACCAATCTACAACCAACGCTTGGTATCATAATGTACTAACTAATACATGCATCGCGCGTTGATGTCTTTTGTATGATAAATGCAAAATTAAAACAAAAAAATAAAACATCAGAGTTTCTAAGCAATTTTTTAATTATATTACCTACAATACAAGTTAAAGAGCTTTCTTGAACCAAAAAAAAAGCAAAGCTGTTTCTTGTTCTGTCTGTTATAATATAATCATTCACTTTGTATCTAACCGCTATTACCGCTAAGTATAATATCTACAATGCTCGGATGCTTAAATGGTACACGTCTGTACTCTTATAACACCAATAACACACAGTATTTGTGATACAAAAGTGCCATACAGCAAGCTAGCAAGTGTAGAATTTGTAGTTTCCCCTCGATCGATGCCGCCAATTTGGCGACGACGACGCGACGCTTCCTTTTATCCCGCTACAAACATGATCTCATAATTATCTTCATATTATTATGTAGATAATAGTAAAGAATCGCGGTGAATTCCTGCACAAGGTATCCCGCTGACGACTTTTGTTACCTTCTCAAAATCTGACCTGACTGACTGATGGTACTCGTTTTATTTTTAAAATCGACTTTAGCAATCTACAAAGTACTTTCCATGAACATCGAGCAAAGCTGTAAACTTGTCAGTGTTGTTGAAATTGCTGTAGAAAATATGACATTTAAACTTCAAGCATACTAGCATATAAGAACGTACTTAGTTTTTGGACTTGAAGTTTAAAGTGCCTCTGATTTAGGCATCTTCAAGAGAATAAAATATTGAATCGAATGATAAGATAACGAGACTTGAACATTTACGTAGAATAGAGTACCTACATTTGTCTTCGTTGTCTCGTAAATCCAAACTCTGAATTCAATCTTGAATGATGGCCAATTCCAATTTGGAATAATAAAATAAGTAGTAGATTTTTTCTAATGCATTAGTTTTTTGTAGGTGTTTGTACATAAGCTCAATTTTTATTTTCCTTAGTTATTATCTTTTCTATTGGAAAGGTAGTTTTATTGAAGACGGAAGGCAGAAAAAGCGGTCTCGAAAGTCTCGATATACAATTATCGGTAGCCAATAGGTAGATTACCATAGCAATGAGTTAAATAAATAAATATATAGCCGCTAGTTAGCTAACTGAGGTCTTAGTCAGCGAATAAATGTGACAATCTCAAACGTATCGTAACAGTAGCGTATTTGGAAATACACTGCGTGATGGTGCTATAACGTTCGGAAGTGGTTGACGGCGTTGACGCGCAATATGATTCGAATACCTATCTATATAGGTACCTAATGCGGCGACTGTCAGATTTATCTGTCCTCGTCCCATCGCTTAAGGATATTTTGAGAAGTCACGACTGATCGCCTGAGCGGCCGTGGCGGTACCTCAAAGTGAGGATTTAATGGGATAAGGCTGTTATTCTTAGTAAAACCACTTTTTACAAAATTCTAAATCACAAAACAGGTAGGTAATCAATACCTCATTAATTTTGTCTGTCGGCAGAAAAGGGGTTTCGTGTTGGTAGGCATAATAAGGTAGGTATAATACGTAGGTTTAGCTCGATCACGTTTTGGCTTAGTATACGACTACATTAGACGGTACCTGTTTTTGACTTGAAGAATACGTGTTTACGATAAGTACTCACTCTAAAATTACTTTTGTTACCTGTTGTAATAATATTAAAAATCCAGCTTTTATGAAGCCTAAATAAAGCACATGTGATGTGTTCCTACGTAGAGCTCTGCTCTTTAATAAACTAAAGGCGTTGCTCTATTCTTACCTTCTTCTTCTTCTATACGGCTTCTGTCCGTCATTTCGACAGACAATTTTGCCAGTGTCAAGTGAAATATTTGAAATAAGTTAGTAAGTAATAAGTAAGAAATAAGTCAAGGATAGAATCCGAAATGAAGTTATCCGACAGAGAACCAAAGTCGTCGACATAGCTCAAAGGATTAGCAGGCTGAAGTGGCAGTGGGCCGGCCATGTTTGCCGTAGAACCGACAATCGTTGGAGCAAACTAATACTGGAGTGGAGACCACGTTTAGGCAAGCGTAGTGTAGGACGCCCTCCGGCGAGATGGGGCGACGATCTGCGAAATGTAGCTGGCAGACACTGGATGAGAAGAGCCGAAGACCGAGCTCAATGGCGCGTCTTGGGAGAGACCTACGTCCAGCAGTGGACGAGTATAGGTTGATGATGAAGAAATAAGTCAAGTCAAGTCATACGTCAGTCAAGTCGTTTGTTTTGAAGACAAAATGATGGATTTTCCCTTTAAAACTTGGATACCAATTCCATCAAATAATAAAAACACATAATACACATTAATTCCAATGGCTCACACATTATACTATGACTGCAAGTATTATTGGTTAATTCCAGCAAAATTAAAGAACAATACTCACTAAAACACTAAGAAAAATAATTAAAATAAATGTGCTCTGTTGCATTTACAAATGACAGAACTTGAATCCCTATCTTCCCGTTTGAGGCACAAAGTCCTCACTCGTCACTACAATGTGACAATCAGAAGTTCGAAAATTATATGACTCTGTTCTGAAATGTTTGAATGTTTTGTGATTATTTATTTTTATACACTTTCTAGCGACTGTAGAATGTCACCTTGCCTAGGGAGCATCATTAAAATCATCATAATAAATAAATATTCATGGACATTTCACACAATGCGTTCTGTTCCCAAACAGCTAAACTTGTACTATGGGAACTAGATTACTGATAGAATACTTATATACATTTTTTTGTAAATACATGCTCCCACAAATGTTTGTTCTCAGTGGGGATCGAACCCACGACCCACAGCACGGGAAGCAGAGTTAATACCGACTGAGCTGTGACGCCTGTCAAAATAAGAAAGCTATATCCCTATATCCAAAACAATACCGACGATACAACAGACCTAGAGGTCCATATTCATAACACGAGAGAGCGCATGCGCGTTGTTTCCCCTTGGAAGTCTGTTCGTTAACCTCTGCTATGTGTAGTTGTAGGTGTAAGCATGGGACTCCATGGGGTCGCGACTCCTGGTGAATTCGTCTAGCGTCCGCAAGGTCGCCTTTACATACCTCCACATACAGTATTGCGGCAAATTCCATGTTTTTGGAGAATTTAAAACAGCTACGCTATTCGTAAAATGACTACCGAGGCTGGACATGAAATTAATTTGTACGTATTTGTAAGGATCTTACAAGTAATTTCTGATAGCCCGTAGTTGCAGTCAGCAACGTAAGTTGATGAACAATTTATGATTATTCAACTATATTTTGGGAGCTTTGAATCCCATGCCGACCCATCCCACTAATATAATAACTGTGAAAGGTTAGATGTTTCGATGTTTGTGTTTCAATCACGTCGAAACTACTGAACCAACATGGATGAAACTTGGCATATATATAATTCGTAACCTGGATTGACACGTAGGCTACTTTTTATGCTGAACAATTAACAGGATCTACAGGATAAAATGAACGAACGGGATTAGCAGCGCCAATAGACACGAGGACGAGCGACGTGACGACGACGTCACATCAGTTCAGTGTTGATCCGCTCAAAAAACAGACACAAACAACCATGCACAATAAAAGCACACATCGTGCGCGACACGACAACGCGGCGATACCAAAGATGAAACATTAATTGGCAATTTTGCATTGATATACCTAATTCCATTGTTCGTTTGCGTCCGTTTGTTAAATTTTATACGTCTGTTATTTTTAACACGTTTCTATTTACATTTGGCGTTCGGTTTACAACAAAGCAGCAATAGATAGGTAGGTGACAGATTTTTCTTGCATTGCCTTTCTCGTCTTCACGGTACTAGATAGAGCTTAAGGTCTCGAATCTCAATACATCTGAGGCTCGTCAGCACGTCTTTGCACGACACACATGACACAATGCCATCTATCGCTGCCAACGACGGCGCTTCCCTCGCTTGTACACGATCATTAATCGTGGTACGGCTCTGCATAGCTGGTATTTATCCTCTTCTGACCTCTTGTCGCTGGGTAGGTAAGTTTTTATTTCTTAAATAATGGAACTACAGGTAACCAAGATTCAGTGGACGTGCTCAGTGAGGCAATACATCGGCTTGTTCTATAAATAGTTATAAAAAAATATTTTAACGAGTCACACTAAGTACGCCCAAACCAATGACATTGTGACTCATTAGGTAAAATATCACATCATAGTCCAGCAGATAGGTGCTTTATTTTCCTTGGAACTACAAATACTTAATAAGCAAATAAAAACCGACTCTTGCAGACCTGCACGTAGCCGGGAACATCCTTCTCAACAATAATTCCCAGAGTTTAAGAATTAATATTCCAACTCCATGCCCACATGCAGATATCCCATTGAAAAACTCCTAGTTCATTCAAAATGCAAACTGTTCACGTAGGGCATGATTGAAATTCCCCGGGGTTCGCGGAGAACACTAGTGCAATGAAGTTTCGTTCAAAAGCTCCGAGGATCTATCCAAGGATCGACATAGGTAGAAACATAGGTAGAATTTTGAGTGAAAAAAGTCTTCCAGATAAATAATTAAATATAATAAATACTCATGGACATTTCACAGAACGCCCTCTAATCCCTAAATGCGACATTTTTATATTCATTTGATGGAATTTATCAAAACCTACTTCGACAAGTTGACATTACAGTCGCTAAAGAATTCAAATGTAGGTATGTCATTTCTATACATGTTGATTATTTTCCTTAGCGGTCGTAGACAACTGGCTAAGGTTTACCAATCGCCACAGTAGAAAATGAAGCTCTTTACGTACCTAGTTGCGGAATGTGAACACTGAGAGCACTCACTACGGATTTTCAATTATACAGGAAAGACCACTCCCGAACAGTTACTTCAATTAAAGTTATGTCTGCGCAGGACCTTAGCACCAGTTTTTGACATAAGCGAGTTTATGGCAAATATGTGCTCTCTACAATAATGCTTTCCATGAAAATCTCTACGTACTACCAACTGAAACTAAGTACGACTGGATGATATCAAAGAGATGATTCTACCTCTCTCTCGCAACACAAAGTCACGTGAGAATTCCCATACATTTAGAAGTTTTCTATCCTCCATTATAGAATGCTAATTTTGTTCCCCAAATATGGAATTTCTTTACATATTCTCGTCTCGAACAGTCTTCTTCCTGAACGGTTAATGTTTCCGCAATCCAAATGTGTGGGTTAATTCGTCCCACTCAATGTTACTTCGCAGGAGGGTGCTTCTTCAGTCCCGAATATAAATACTGATTAGTAGTGAAAAAGGCTTTCACGAGATCACTAGCAATAACGACAGCAAAACAGCCTTCAGTACTCAAAGAGCCAATCTTCATAAATTGCGATATCACCCCCTTTCGACGGTCTATCTAATTAAACGCTTACGAAGGTCATGAAAAGTACGTAGCCACTTCCATATTATCCCACTTCAGACGCTAGCTGACGTAACGGGAAAACATGAACTTTTAATTGCTGCCAATTGTTTAACTCACCTTTTCCGGCGAAAATTGGCCGATACAACAAGCAAACAATCCAATCCACTGGTCAAGAATACACCACTCTACACTGCTGTACCACTTTACTCAGCCTCTCATAGTTTTATTATCCACTATATATATTTTATTTAATGTAAATACAGAGGGTTTATTTTGATTATCGGTTGGAGTTCTGCAGCGTCAGCAAAAGTACGCCCGCACGGGGTATCCGCGGTTCGCGACTGCTCGGTATCGAGCGGCGGCCGGCGGCGCCTCCCCGCACCTCTCTAAACCAATTTATAATACATACAGAGGCGCAGCATCCCCTTCAACCCTGCCAGAAGGAAACACAACCTTATTCTATACCGGTTATAGTCGAAATCAAAGTGGAAGCAGTTTGCCGCAGGAGCAGAATCGTCGCCAGTTCTTGCAGAGGAGCCAAGGGTGCGAATTGTGTACGTTTTCTTCATTATAATTGAAATCAGCGTCGTAAGGAAACTTTGATCGTGGCGATTGTATGCTATTGAATATTTAATGTTCTTAGGAGTTATGGGAGCTGATAACTGGCTCGTTCAAAGTTTCTATTTCTTTAGCCAGCATCTGCGTCGTTTCTGGTCAGTGGCTAATTCCAAGCATATTATATTCTTGGTGAAATAATTAAGCAGGTTTATATTTATATAGTGAGGCTCATACTATAGAAATGAAATTTAAAATCCTTTTTACTCTAAGGCAGAGCTCCTACAAAACTCACACTTGGTAAAAACTTGTTTCATCCTCTCGTGACCCCTATCGTAGATCAGACACTGGCACCAGGACCTAACGCAGGTATCTGTCTTCGTCATTATGCGTCTGACGCCTGAGGTGCAAACATGAGGCATGGAGTTCATCAGATTACACTCCATGATGCCTGCATTATGAATTAGGATGTAATCAGAGACACTTCAAACGTGGTCGTATTGCACGTTTGTGGGATGGACTATGGACGCATACCTAATTATGTAGCTTCGTAGGATTCATAACAAAATATAAACTACCTTGAAATATTCCATAAATATTTTCCTCAATTATTATTCCATAAACCTACGTTTCATGATTGGAAATTCTGTCAAAGATAACTGTGAGCTCGAGATGCTTTTTTGCGAAGACTAATAGCGAAGTCTAAAAAAATTTAAGAAGATTCAAATAAGTAATAATTGTGTTTGTCAAGATAGATTTATTCGAAATCTCTTGGACGAATAAGTGTTTTTATTCGTCCAAGTCTCTACTGCTCCTCTTCTAGGCCAAAAAAATCTAATTGAAATATATGGGAATGAAAATCGAATTTTGAAATTAGAAATAAAACCTACTTACTCTCTAAAAACTCCTTTGCCACTAACCTTTTTATCTGTTAGCGAGCAATGTCCTTAATAGTGGTCGACGTTGACTTATTTCTAGTATTGGGTAAGCATATCGAAAGGTTTTTATTTGTCCTGCGGTTCCATTGTCCGCATATAAAAGAGGCAATTGCGTGAGTTTGATTCCACCGCGATAGTGGGGCGGTGCCCTTACGCGTATTCCGAGAACTGGTGAGCCCTATCCTGTGTCTTTTTACTTTGAATAATGTGACCTGTACTTATACTTTCCTATTTTTCTTTACATTGCTCTATGGTATTATCCCTATCCAGCCTTTTAGAGGTAAGGAGATTTGATATTCTTTAGCGTTTTGCTTTTAGCGTATTATCTCAACTTTTAGGTAATAAGAGAAGGTTATTATTTTCTTTTAACGGGTATTTTAAGTAATAAGACTGTCGTATCGTCGTCTTTGATAGATAAGTATTGAGCCAGAGGGTATATCAGTCTCAGTCGGTTAACGGTTTTTTTTATACATTATATAGACAAGCGCTTGAAATCATTCTTTTAGGAAATCAAAAAAGGAAGCTTAAATCCAGTAGTTTTCTTCAGCTGGATAGGATGATGTTGAATATAAGGAGAGCGAGATAACCTTAGCGTAGTATGGTAAGGCTTTATCACGTCAGTCCAAAGCTTCGATCCAGAGGAAACAGTAACTCACGCAGGGAAATAGATTCGGATCCCGGAACTAGGAAAATTGGCTTGCGACCACGTAAGGATCGAAGATTAATTAAAAAAATAAAACAGAACTTTTCATCATGCTATTATTATTTTAGACGAAGACTCTATAATACTCTACATTTAAAAATACTTTTAATTTCCCGACTTTCACACTATTCTATAACAAAAGATGGGCTTCGTTATGGACTTTAAAGACATATATTCATAAAACAAACTCGTTATTAACACACTAAGCGATAAAAACTCACAATTGTAGAGTCTGTTCCTAAATAACAAACTATAAATGTATGTAGAGTTGAGAACATTGCTACGCGGCTCCACTAAAATGTGTGACGACGCGACGACGACAGTGCAGCTCACTGGTTGTTTTTAACTTTTTGGGTTTCAGTAAGAGTTTCCAAAAAATAAAACTGCCTCGAAATGGTCACACACGACAAACTGAAGAATATTGCACTGCACCTTATTTTAGTAAGTTAAAGTAAAGAGAGATACTTAACGTAATTTTTATAAATAATTATTTATTAGACAGGCGTCACAGCTCAGTCAGTAATAGTTAAAGATAAAAGATAAAGATTTTTATTTGCAGTGAACATGGTAGGTAGGTACAGTATACAGGTGTTTTAAAAATAATAATATTATCAAGTTCAGCACATTCAGTTATTTGTCAGATAACATACAAATAATGTTAGGTCATGTAGGTGAAATGTCAAAACTTAGACTTCAAAAACTCACTAATTGAATAAAAACTGTTATCTATTAGCCAGTTTCTTAAAACTTTATTAAATAAATTTCCCTGCAACTCTAAAATTGACCTAGGCAAATGATTATATATTTTACATGACATGAAAACACAATTCCGCTTAAAAAGTTCTAACCTTGGTTTTGGCATCACTAAAGGTAAGTTCTGCCTTCAGTGCTGTGGGTCGTGGGTTCGATTCCCACCAAGAACAAACCTTTGTGTGTGCCAAACATAGATGTTTGTTCTATGTCTGGGTGTTACTATGTGTTCTAAGTATGTATTTACTAAAAAAAATGTATATAAGTATTCTATCAAAATCTAAGTAGTTCCCATATCACAAGCTTTGCTTAGTTTGGGACTAGAGGGCGTTGTGTGAAATGTCCATGAATATTTATTTATTTATTTACTGAATTAAATTAATTTACTTATGTAGTTTATTTTATTACTAGGGTACAGTCAGCATCATAAGCTAATATCATAAGTAAAATTAAATGATGATGAGTCAAAGTTTTAAAAAAATTTGCCAAACTGAAAACTAGATTTTTTTTTCCAACTGACTTTATTTAGGTAAAAAATTATGATTAGAGTACACATTACTAAATTCTGAAAAAATTATCTACTTCTAATGCTGACTGTACGTAGTACCTACCTAAGTACTTACAAAGAACAGGTATTCCTATGATACAAAGGTGGATGAACCCATGCAGATCGATTGAAAAAAAATGGCCATCTTTTCATGTTAGTTTCCACTTCAACGAAGACCCTCGTACACAAATTGTTGCCACCCTGAGCTCTGCTATCATCCCCTATGATGTCGCCTAATGTGCATTGAAGCCTGCGGTAATGTAATGGTCATTGATTAATGATCTATGTCACTTGCTGACTGAGACTCTTGGAGTGCGGGTTTGAGTTCCGAGACAAAATTACGATCTGTGAATATTAATAATACATTAATAATAATATTATTATATGTTAGTGATCATTAACATATATTATATGTTAGTGATTGAGGCATTTATATAGTGAAAAAGTAACGGAACAAGCAAATGGCCACCTGATGTGAAGTGGTTACCTCTGCCTATAACAATGCAATAACACCAAGCAAGTCCATTGAGAACAAGCTGTGATGCAACGCGCTGTGTCCATTACTTTAAGATGTAAAGATGTTAAGTGGTTATGTACGGGTTTTATAACCCGTAGCGTATTAGCATCGCGCGAAAAACTAGCTTACTTAATTCAGGTACTTAGGTAGGTATTTTAGTGTATTTTAATAAATAAATAAATAAATATTCATGGTCATTTCACACAACGCCCTCTAGTCCCAAACTAAGCAAAGCTTGTGATATGGGAACTAGATGGCTGATAGAATACTTATATACTTTTTTTTATAAATACTTATTATACATAGTAACACCCAGACATAGAACAAACATCTATGTTTTCCACGCACAAATGTTTGTTCTCGGTGGGGATCGAACCCACGACCCACAGCACGGAAGGCAGAGCCATTACCAACTGAGCTGTGACGCCTGTCCAAATAAATAAAACCAAAAAGTAAATAGACCTTCTAAATTCTCTTTGTGTAAATAAATGGTGGATGATAAGGCCACGGTTTCTAACCTAGAGCGGCTTACTGAGACGTGGCGTCTTACCGACTTAGGTTCTTCGTGTAGCTTGATATAGAACTATACAATATAGAATCACCTTCATAATACGAGATTTAGTTTAGACCCACAGGAAGGTCCCTACTAATGGCTTTAAGCTCTTGTAACTAATGTGTATCTATCCGGATTAGGTTTCGGTTTACTCAAACCTAAACCTAATAAAAAAAAATTATAAAAGAAGATAAAAATAGAAATAAATTATTTCCACCGTATAGTTAAAATTCTTTATTTTACACAAAACCAAACATAAACAATATGTACATAGAGTTCAAATTCGTCTAGCTTTAAACGAATTCTCACCCACTTTTTGGTAATATTTGTCAATTCGGTACTCTGCAATTTCCTTTGCGGTGGCGGATGCAGACGCTGCGACGACGCTTTTGGGAAATTATTTCCATTTCCTAGTCCGACGCGAAGGGAAGATGTTTCAGACGCGTAGTAATCAAATAGATTTCCTGATTCTAAGTACCAGTTTTTCTCCATTTTTAAAGATGTGAAGATTTCATTATCACAATCTTCTTACCCTTATACATCAGTTTATGTGATAGAAATAAATAATTATTTTTATAAATTAAGTATTAGGTTCAATCACCGATTGTTCGTGCTCTATTCATAAGCTTTTTATAGAGTTCTTGTTTGCAAACTCCTAATGGAATACCAATTCATTCATCAATATGTATGAGTAGCCCGACGATGCTTTGCAATGAGATTAGTACCAAGTAGAAGTTCAACAATGATTATAAAGTGCCAAAGAACTCTACCCAGCTATTATGAGACATGGTTTTATCGCAATTATTTATTCAGAAAGCTACGTAAAGGTACTCATAAACCAGTTTCAGATGATGTTTTTTACAGAAACTCTAGAGGCGTGTATTCTTTGGGCAGTAACGTTGAACACCATAGTTCAGGCACATTCCTGTTGGGAGGTAGGTAATTTAGGGCTACTGCATACGGTAGTTCTAGTTACCTACTACTTAGTGCCCAGTCACCATCACTTTTCATGCATTTCACTGCAGTTGGTATATCCAGTGACCGCCACTAGCTACACGTTTCGGGCGAGCTCTATGAAAACTGTTGAAAAGATGTTCATTTCGCGAATAGCCCGTATTTCCGGGAATCTATCGTTCAAAACCTAGACGTATCTATAATTAGGTTTTATTTCATAATTATTTTCCTTTCAAGCTCTACTTACTGCTGACATGAGCAGACAGTCTAGGATTACAGAATAATGCAATTTACTCGCCAGTCGTTCCGTCTCACTCGGCGTCATCGTGTCGAGTAAACCAACAATAGACGTAAAGTTTATGTGAACTACCGTACGTTGACAGTGGTGTGGACTTTTTCGACTTCATGGTCTTATAAAAGAGAAGAAGAAGACTCCATGCTCTATATCTACGTGCCTTTTTCTTAGCCCTGCTGTTTGTTAAACATCTGACGTTACTGTCGCCGCTTTTAACAAACCACAAAGCTTTAGATCACGGGCTCGCGTTGGCTCAAGGGCGCGAGGCTTTGGTGCGAGGGTTAGTAGAGGGGTAGCTGAGACGAACTTAAGGCGGTATAATGAACTATGAATGGGCCAGTGAGTAGGGATGAAGTAAAAGTATCGATTATCCTCGGTTGCCTAGCAACGGGAAGACGTCGCGACGTCGGCGTAAGTTGGCCCGAAATAGCTCTTTGATTGATAGTTTTATAAATTAGATAGAGAAGTTTACTGGATTACGTTATTTCTGTATTGGATTGAACAGCCAAATACAAAGAAGAAGAAAGATAAGATAAAAATTCGTAAAAGCTTAAAATTCATTTTAGAAAGTGTATAACGGATCAATTCTATTTCAGCGATCCAAAATATTATGATAGCGAGCCATTACTTAGATTTATTGCAACTAATCGACTGAGCAATCCAGATTAAAATACGTAGTACAGCCTACCGCTGCTCGTTGATCTTTTAAAATCAGGTGCAGAGAGTAGGTGAAAGCGATAACCCGAATTTATACTGAAAACCACCCACTTTTGCCTAGTGCAGTGCCTCAACCCATTTAACATATACTAAAGGATCCTTTATATCATAAAATATTCCCCTGTTTCCCCTGTCACTTGCAACAAAAAGAGACTACGTTACCCGCGCCCGACAGACATTTTTCATACATATTTTGGAGTCTCGTTGCATACGTGATGTTGGTGGTGGCTACTCGCTACTCCAACTTATTTGAAAAAAGTTTTGTAGCTAAACGGTTGTTACTTGCCCCATTGGTATATTACAAGTAAACCGGCTGATGCTGTGTAAGCCGTCCCGGGGGCATCGCATATAGCAAATTGATGGGACCAATCAACAACTAATAACTCAGCCTCACTATGGATTCTGTGCTTTTGTTGTTCGTTAGCTAATAGCTATGCAGGTGGGTAATCAAGTGATAGGATAGATGCCGCCTGTATCAGCACGGGTGGTCGAATCAATGTTACGAACGAAACTTATAATTATTAAAACACTTACTTTATAAAACCTATAGGTTTTATATTTTATATATATATAAAGCAAATTAGACTGGGCTTATCTAATGATAGGTATACTTAGTGCTAAGTAAATACGAAGATATACTGAATCAGAAATGTAGGCTGTTGATTTTACTGTCGCAGTATTTGATTGATCAAATTAATTAGGTAAATATAATTAAAAAATTAGTGATTAGCTGAGAGTAAACAAGAGTCATTGCGATCTTTCATTCATCATACTACTCGGTTCTACGTACCAACCAGCGGAGTTTCAGCTTGCATAATAGACGACCCGCATTTAGGTAAAAAAGTTACACGGAAAACCCCTTAGCCAACGAAAATTAAATGAAGCTTCGCTACGGTAACCTCCGCAGGATGATGAGGGGTGAATAAAAACAAACAATGAAATTAAAATAGCACGCAAGAGTATTTTGGAGAGCTCGGAACATATGAATTATAGGTAAATCTAACCGCACGTCTTGGATAGAGGATGGTTATGTAACGTGAAAGTTTAATTTGGAACTCTATTATTACGAGGTTGAGAGTTCGAAGTTCTTGACTACGTTCTGAAGATTTATTTTTTACAAAATATTTAGTACTTATAAGTATTGTGCAGTTGGAATGAAAGTCACCTACCTAAGGGTAGGTATTTATTTCACGTCTAGAGTCAACAAAACTTCAGCAACATTTCAATTATTGTGAGAACGAGAATGTTGCACAGCCGATTTCAGTTTGATCTGATCTCGAACAGGCTTCATAGAGTTCTGTTAATTGGCATAAATTTTCTACAAACACGAGTCTTTGGAAAGGAAAATACTAACAAAGAACATGAAGTGACGGTATGTAAGCCCATTATCGAGATAAAGGGAATTTAAAAACATTCACCGCTTCTATTCGCTCCCAGACCTGTAGTAAGGGCAGTGGAACAATCTGCAGACCTCCATAGGTGCCCACAGAGGACTAGAAACTAATTAATACAAAAACAGTTAAACTTTTCTAGGATTTGTTTTGAGTTGGTAATAAAAATGAGATTTGATTTTTTTTTTGTTTATTTTGCTACACTAAGTATATTTTTCTAGCTCTCATAATTTATTTTGTAACAATTTCCACCAAAATATACCGAATTATTTAAATTCTTCACCGTTTACGAGTAAGTAACTAGGTACGTAGATCCCCCAATTAGTGAATCACGATCGCCCTGAGTCCGGCCCTGCCCTAACTCAAACAGGCGTTTCCATTACCGCTAGTCAATAATTTACTTGCATTCTACAACTATTGTGACTATCCTGTATAGTCTACGACAGGGGTCACCAAATGGCGGACCGCTGCCGACCCATTTTGTGCGGACCGCGAGAACACAGCAACTTGCTCTATAGACTACGTACTCCAAACTTCAGACAGATAGGTCGCAACAAAAAATGACAGTTTTCTCATTGATATGTAAAAAAATACCTCTGTTATTTCCGTACCTAATTACATTTATTTAATAAATGTTGTGCGGACCGCGATGGTCATTTCATTTCTTAAAACGGACCCTGAGCGAAACTAATTGGTGACCCCTGCTCTACGACTATACCCCCTAATGATAGGCAAGTATTGACGCAATCCGTTACTTTGTAGGTATGTCTGTCGTTTAATTAGACGTCAAAAGTGTAGCTTGTTTTAGTGGCTAGATATTTTGTAAATGTCAATTATTGATTAGCTTGATCTAAGGCATTCTAAGGAATAAATAGATAGAACCTTGGAATTAGACCAAGGACACATAGCATAATTTTTCAACAAGAATTTTTTTTCTAAGATAAGATGTAAGATGTATTTTAAATAATCTTTTTTACTTCAAATAAATGATAGTTTCAAAACCCCTTTTAAAGCTATCATTGCTTCAAATAATATTTTTTCACTCTGAGTGCGTCAGTCATTTGTCATCTACAGGTAAAAGTTACAGCAAGGTTAGGTAATACTATCGATATGAACTGGCACGACTAATTCGATCTAACTAAGTAGTTGGTAAGTAGGTATGAACCTATTCTTTCCTGATAATTGCAAGTATCGAATTCACCGCATATTTTAATCACACATACCCCGAGCGCTGAATCGGTGAAATTCTATCCTACGAAGCCACAGTCACGTACTGAAAGGGTACAATAGGCTACAGAATTGTTAGGAACCACTTCGTATCTCAACAATAGGTCCTAGATAGCAGTTTGGGGCAGCTTCATTTCTAAAGTAGGGTTGCACTAAGAAAATAATTCTTGAAAACACCAATAGAAATCGAGGGCATTTTCATCTGTAAATATTTTATATTTCAATATTTATTTAAATTACAGTGTGACGGCTGAACAAACTCTGATAAAGTTTTCTATAGCTTTTGAAGCTTTGAACGATCTCTTTACAGCCTCAACTTAGTGACCATAACAGCTTCCGAATAAGGAAATACTATAAGTACCTACCGTTGGGTATTCACTTTTGTTGCTCAGTGTACCTACATGTTCTTATAGCGGTACAATGTCATCTCATAATGAAGAATAAATACATTATTGACTGTTATTAGGAACGTCTAGGCAGCTATGTTACTTATTTGCAACGATTGTTGTACCTAAAGAGCCAGGTAACAAGTGGTCTAAGCTTAAAGTCTGTTGAGGCCTACGAGAAATTTGCTATCCAGCGCGGTGGCAAAGTCCGAATGCGGGCGGTAATCCTACTTACTGTTCGAAATAGTTTCGCTCGGTCTAGCCGCGGAACTTCATACGAAAATATTGCGAAACCGCGGTACAAGCGGAACTTCCGCTACGGGCAACGAATACCGCGTATCTGAACGGACCTTTATCAGGTGGGTGTTAGGTATCTACCTAAATTTTTAGGGTTATGGAGATCCATAGGATGCCAACGGGACTATTACTTGGACGAATAAAAGACTATTATTTAAACGTAAAACAAGTGTTCCGTTTTTCCAAAACTGGATCGGAACACTTGCCGTGATGATGAACATCTTCTTTCTTCCAAACTGATGGCTGTCCAGGTCGAGACTTCCACTACGTCACATCACACGTTGTACCAACAAGACCACGTGACTGTGAGGTAATGGCCATTTCAACCCTGAACTTCTTCTTTCTTCTATCAACTGCTTTCTTCACTCTTCTTTGTTCGTTGCCTATCGAAGAGGCATACCTATTTTTCGTAGATATATAGGTACCTAAATAAATGAGCTCTTGAGTGCTGGCTGCTAAGGGTAGATACGTTATGCATCTTTTGCTGACCCCAGATAAATAGAGATCAACGCAGTGCAAAAGCAACCGCAATAAAGAAAAAAAAAATATTTTCGTGAATTAATCAGTTTTAAATTTTGGAGTCGCGCTTTTACACCCTGCATAAAAAAGTTTCACTGTTCTTGAGGTTTTTATAACATCCTGTATGTTGCATTTAAATGTAGGTACGTAAACGGTATTCTAAGTTCCTAATTATAATATTTTGAACAATCAAAAAGTAGAAGAAAAATAACTTACCCGATTGAAGAATGCCCGGCTATATTTGAAGAACAACATTGTCACCCTCAGCCGCTGATGACTTTCCTCCTGAAATTTTATAAAATGCTTGTATTAGTTGAGTCAATTCAATAATGTTTTGATAGCTGTAATCGATTAGCTATGCTGGTTTAGTAACAGGAGTCGAACCTGCATCATCCACCCAGACCCACCCATCGTGGCTTTATCTAAAAAGTTTATAATGTTCAAGGTTCTACCAAAGTGAAAAAATAGTATTGATATAGCCTAGAAAAATATCTATAAGTAAAACAAGTAGATATAGGTTGTATTAGAAATATATAGAGCACAAATTCTTGAAAATGGAATAAAATAAACTCACTGACTAGGTATTTAAGTCTAGTTTAGAAAAGTGTAAAGAAATCCTTTGAAAATGTGTAATAAAAATAACTGGTACCTACCTATGTATCTGCAAAATTTTCAGTTCTATGGAGCTGCAAATCCATAATGAAGAGAAAATTGAACTGGATGCGTTATGGAAGTTCACTTAGATTGTGTAAAGAATTAAAAGTCACTTTTACCAGAACTTTTCTGTAACCTCAGAGTTCTCTATAGCAAGCGTGCTTACAAAAGCCGTCGTATGCGTGTTTGCCGGCTTGATAGGCACCTAACTAACTGATAAAAAGATGAAGCTTGAACCTGTCCTGAACATTAAATATTGAAAGTAATTACTCACATGGTGTGTAGTCCGGGTGGCGCGACTGAGGAGTGGGTGCCCGGTGGCTTGCGCACGGGATCCGCGAAATGCTGACGATGCAACGCGATGCAACCAGTGGTGGTCAACTTTTTATGACGATTTGAGAATTAACACAACAAAGCGTCGGCCTACGGCTAATCAGACTTATTCTAGTTTCGGGCTACCAGTCTCTCGTCCCACTAAGACGAAACACTACCTTTCAACTTTATTAATATTTCTATTACAGTTTCGTCCCAAATTCGGTTTGTTTATTATTAACCTAGTTTTTGTACTGTCAGAAACAAAAATGAGTGGTGAAAAAACTTGGGGATGGCTGATACCAGAGAGTCCCGCGCTACTCGTATTTAAATAAGTACAGTCAGCAACAGAAGTTGATTAACAAGTTGAGTTTCAAATCAAGCAACAAGATCAAAGTAAATGCAGTCGTAAAATGCTACACCTAAGCAGTTAAATCGTTCGTACCTATGAGTTAATGGCGAATTCTGGTGACGGAGTTAAATCATTAACCTAGGTACCTACCACCTATAAAGATATATCCCGTCTTCTAAAAAGTTACCCATTAAGTTCTACCGAAACTCTTGTAAAAATTACATCAACTTATGTTGCTGACTGTACCTACAATCGCTGAACACCTAAGCGAAACATTGCCTTTTTAATTAAATTTTGGTGCTCTCTTCTTTTATTTATAGTCTCACAATTTTAGTCGATTAATTAATTAACATTTAATGCGGTGTTTCATACCATAGGTAAGATGATAAAAGTACTTGTTAGAACCAAATCATCAGAAATGGATCTAAAGAGAAAAAGTTTTCTCAATGGAGTCAAATGGATCTTGATTACTGGATCTAGGTACACAGAGTAAACGCATTGGAAACTACCTGAATTCCGCAGGAATCGGACCTGCACTCTCTGGCGGCCCACCACAGAATTATGGGCTATTTAGGAAAGATTCTCATTGCCTGCAGGATTTAGATTCTCAACTGAAACGCCTTAGCAGTCAATACTGACGAGACTTTGAAAAACTGTTGACCATACCTGGCACACACCAGTGTCAAATTCCCTTGTGAAACATTTATCGCAAGCGTTCCCTGGCATAAAATAATATACCTTTCGTAAATACCTTGTATTGCAATAACAATATCATCATATTCAAAGAAATCGGAAACTTTATTCCGTTTAGCTTTTCTATTTGCAATAATGCATTTACCTACGTCATACTCTTGCGTATGTGTTAGTACCTAAATGCAATTATTTGCACTTGTTTTAGTCAACATCATAAGTAAATGATGATAAAATTTCTTGGACGAATTTAAGTAAAATTTTCAATGTTTTGACTAAAACAAAGATGAACTTTTCATATTCTTTTTCCAAAGATAGGTACCTAGTTATGAACTTTTTGGCAGCTACCTATGATTGATTTGATTAAGATTTTGAAATTCTGAAAAAAATACATCAATATCTGATCCTGACAGTACCACCTACCTAACTATTAAAGTAAGCTTTTGATAACTAGTACTTTCTCAGTAGGTAGTGAAAGAATTTCACTTTGATTTTGTAACGACGAATAGGTACCACATCTTACAATAAAACACATTTCATATCAATCATACAATATGTATTTAATCAAGATAACATACAATCATTGTGACAGGTGGACAAAACCATTTCAATTGAAAAAATCTTAGTAAACCACTACATTGAACAAATACAAAGGACCACATTAAATTAATTCACTATTATTATGCCCAAATATGTGATAAATTAATTGAGGTAGATTCCCATCAACAGTTGGGGTTCAAATTATAATTAACTTCAGATTCACCGCAGGGTATAAGCAAATAAGACAACGCATTAAACATTATACTATATAATTAAATATCTACAAATTGAATATAAGTAGTGCACACCATTGAGGGTTACTCAGGCTCCGCTAATAGATTGCTTTCTCAAACATTTACAATACAAGGGAACATTTATATAATAAACGCATAGGAAACATGTTTTAATGACACTCGCTGCAACCACGTCTAACCCACCTGTCTTCTCACATTCCCGGCGCGAAGCAAATTACAGAATTCTGCCGATTATAATACTTATCAATAAATACTAGCTATTTACATATGAGAAGGCTGTTCCACAACTGACCAGACCTATCTATATTATAATGTAGTACAAGTATCAATGAAGAATTCGTACCGTAGGATTGTGCAAAAACTGGTCATCAGTGTAACAGTATCCAACATCTGTCCAGCGCGCTTGCATCGCAACTGTAATATGTTTCACGCCTCACATTCATTAGTGAAAAGAGCAAAAACAATACAAAATATCATATAAAATACATTAAATTTGTTCGTATTGTCTTTGAGAAATTGCAAAACATTTTGTTACATTTATTTTAATTACTACCGGAACAGTTTAAAATGTATTGCGATATTACAACTACTATTTAGTGGCAGTGATAAAAATATTCAATCTTTTTGCGCTTACAAGTACGGTAAAATTTCCCTCAACCAAAACTATCAAGTTTCTCAAAATATTTCTCTGTCTAACGTATTGACCGTTTTACATCTATTCTACTCATTTAAACGTTACTTATTTCGGTTTATCAATTTGTCAAAATGTTTTAGAGAAACTAAATTTGTACTCAAGCTTTTCGCTAGGCCAGGCACGTGATCTATCGAAATCTAATTGAGCGAGACAATATTGAACCATGCGCCTTATCTCGCCATTGGTCTCTTTTTCACCTTCTTTTGCACACGTCACTGAAATCTTTGAGATCAAGATATATTAAGTCCATTATGTATACGGATAGAACAAAAATTGTCTTTACGAATTTGGTGTCGAATTTCACTAAAAAAATAATAATTTAAATTAGCGAGCCAATTAAAATATGGCACTATATCAGTGCTGGATAAAATTAAACTAAATTTCAAATTTTTAAATAATAATCAGTACATTGGATAAACTCCAAACGGAAGTCTCGACTGCGCTTTGTAACAGCAAACCGTACCGTACAACAATCAGGCACCAACTTGACTACAAGATAATTTTTTCTAACATTTTCTTTGGGTCTACCTACGCCTACTACGAATGCATTCAAAACTGTTGACCGCGACAGCAGTGGTGCGGTTCTGAACAGATTCTAGTTACAACAGTGATCCACGAACCAATAGCAAACGATTCATTGCTTTACCATTACCCTAAAACCATCCCGCTTCATTTTAAAGCGTAGCGTAACTAGCGTTTACTTTACGCCTTAAAATTCACTTCGTTCAATATACTAAGGGCCGATTTCAACTCTACAAAACGAATCTAAACTCCGCTCCTGTCAAGTACGAACGACGCCGTGAAGCATTACTAGATATCTGGTGTTCTAATTAAGTCAACACCATTTACCGCGCGTAATTCATATTAACTTAACTCTAGGCTAGGCACTAACTAAAACAATACTAGCGAGATCTCGTGAGCACGGAACACAATGTATCTTGTCACTTGTGTATAAATCACTTACGACTAAAAGGCATTACAATCTGATAACTTCAGTATAGGGGCATCCAAAACATTCGTATTACATCTAACTCTGTCTAGTGATGAAACTGTACCGGAGCCTAGTGTAGGTTTATTGAAAGGTTCATAGGGATTTAATATGATTTCAACTTTAACTCTCTATTATTAAAGTAGATATCAAAATCGTTGGCATATAAGTCTGTATGATTTTATTTTATACTGAATTGAGTTATTACTTTATGTACAATCAAGGTCGTTTACAAAGGTGTTGAGTTGACTTCACTAGTTACAGATAATAGATAAGTCTTCTATTAAGAGACAAAAGTTTTTGTATTATTACATAAGGAATACAATATCTTCCAACGAAGACGTAAAGTTAAGGACAACAAAACTTTTGTCTTGTAATAGAAGAGTGTAGCGTCCAAAAGGTTTGTAAAGTGTGCGAGATCTTACGGTTTGGTTTTTCACACGTGAACTATCTCATCTCAAGTGAGATGATGAAATTATATCTAGTGAGATGTAGATAGAGTACACGTGATAACATCCCAAACAAATACCATCACACAACCGCTAAAATACGTACACATTGTACGTAATAACCTCGATGATATTGAACACTTTACGGCTATTTAGACACATTAAGATCTGTGTAAAGTACAAAAGTGAATCGTGTTTACTTGACTAATGAATATTGAATGTTCAATAGAACTTACACAACTCATTAATTCAAGTGCATTGACTCGTTTCTATTTCTTCAATAGTTATAAAACTTTACTGCATCATCACATTTAAATCGGCTAAATACGTTGTGCATGAAATTAATAATCAACTATAGTCTTATCACAAAATTTTATTGCTAACATTACGTTTTCGAGGCTAGTGTACAGTCGGCCACAGATTAAAATATACCACATCAAAATTCTAAAAAAAAATATTTAAAACATTGAAATCCTCATTATAAAAAAAAATGTTCTTATTCAACAAGGCACAAAAAATCTATTGCCGACTAAATAGTGAATTAAATACAACTCCTATGGCAGTGTAGTTATTCACAAACACACAGACGGCAGCTGTTGATTCTGTAATAAGCGTCATCATCAACAATTGCTTGGCTTTGTCACTCGGAACACAACGGATCAATAAATCGATTATCAAAAGTGGACTCTACAACCTACACACTAACGGCTAGTTTCGTTTGATATGACTACGCGCGTACCTGAGGCCTCAGCACTAATAAATGTGACAATCGTAAACGTGTCGTCCCGTCCATATCCGAGATACATTGCGCGGTGACGCTGCAATGTTTGGCAGCCGAGCTGGTGTTGACGCGCAGTGTGACTCGAATACGTTAGGTTTACGTAACGCGGCTACTGTCAGATTAGTTCATGCTTACCCCCAGATAAACGTGAACACTACTAATAAAGTGGCTACTATAGGCACTTGGTGAGTGAAGGTAAGCGCCTGTCAGGTTAGGAAGACACCTGTAATCACCGCTGTCCAAGGAGTGTAGAACGGTAATTCATCTACTGATAAACTAACGGTACTTTTTAAAACTTGAAATATTAGTGTTAGCAATCTTTGGACAGCGCGATAGCCGTTTATAATCGCACAAACGTCGCCCGAATATTGGCACCTCAAACAAGCGAAAGCATAAGACGACTCGCGGGGAAGGTAATTAATTAAAACTAAATTAAAACGTTACGAGCGCCGAACGAAAATTATTCTAATCCAGACATTATTCCGGGTTTAATAAGAACTAGTATTTACACATTGGCAGTGGTGCGTATCGCTGGTCGTAAAGTGTCGATAGCGACATTACTTATTACCTAAAAACTTAAAAGTACTCAGACTACTTTCGTCCGTATCCACTCGAAGATCGAGAGGTCAATTTAAACTAAATCGTCTATAATTACATAGAAAATATCTAACCTCTGTTAGTCTAACACATTTCTTTTTACATTTCGTACTAGCTATTTACATAATTTGTTCACGTCTTCGTCCGCCACCCCAATCCGTGACGTGGTCGGACGCAATAAGGCTCGAAATTCCAACGAACCGTTCAAATATCATTATAAAATCATCAGTCTTGTGAATAAATTTACGCCTGCTATGGATAATAGCAGTCTATGAACCTTCGTCAACAATCTTTGGCGAGAATTTACCTAAATCAGCCACCCGGATCGGTGGAGAATCAACATCTGCCTTGCTTGCCCACGTTACAATCAAACTTAAGCTACGCGCCTATAAGGATGTTGCGACTTGAGCTTGCGCGCTAAACTGCGGCAATTGTCAATAGTCTATGAAACAATATTTGTTTGAATCTAGCAATCGAATAGAAGCAACATCCCTATCGGCTGGGGTGTATCGAGAGGGAGAGCTACCGTCCGCACGGCCAGAAGGCGTTGCCGCCGTATCGTCGGCCGAGCTTGCGTTTCTTTGCGCCGCTGACGTCCGTCCTTTCGCTACAATCCTCCTTGAAGATGACGGGCGCGACGGGCGCGTTGCACTCGGGTTTCGGTTCAACGGCCTTCACTTCGATGCTCTTGCGTTGTTTCGCGATCAGGTTATTCAGTAGTCGTGAAGAGGTGCAATGTCGGGCGGGGAGCAACCGGGTCGGCGTAGGGGGGGTCGCGGGGGGTTTCTTCACCGGCGCGGCGGACACTTCCTTGCGGTACGAGTCGCAGAAGTGCTCGTAGAGGACCACCTTGGCGGGCGCAGAGAGCGACGCGATCTCGACTCGCTTCAAACGCTTCACTTCCTTCTCGGGAACCCACTCGTCGTCCACCCTGAAAGAGCAATGGAACCAATCAGTGTGTGAACGAGGTCGTGCCACACAGAGGTGCAAACACATGAACTATGACGAATGGAAAACATAAAAAAAAATCATTTAAAATTTTCAGGTCAAGTTGACATCGAGTTTTTGTCAGATAGATTAGTGTGTTTGCAGTATTTTGGGTACCAATCCTACACATTATAAACTACAAAAAGTGAAGGCAAATAAGTTGAGAGCATGCATTTCTAAAAGCTTATGAATGTAACCTTAGACGACAGCACGAATATAGTTATATTTAAAATTGCTATAAGTTAACCAAATCTGTTAAAACTAAAATAATGTCCAGGACTGGCAACCCTCTAGCTGCTAGCAACTTTGATAGCCAATTGGATTCATTAAATTCTTCGGTGATAATGATGATTTGGAAATTGGAAACCTATAAGCCGATGTAACGTAATGTTGTAATCTTTCGCTGAATTGCTTTGCTAGCAACGTTTGTAAATAAATGATGTTCTGTGTGGCTTTTGTCATACAACAAATAATACCAAGCAGAGACTTTACAGGGATCAAATGCATATCACATTCTGCAACGTTTTTGTGAAACCGTACCTACGTTCTTGTATAAACTATTCTTACAACTCATTTTACAATACAATGCAACAAACTTTTCTAACCCGGCGCCAGATGCGATGCGGTATTAGTTGACTTATACTACACCATTAGGATCAACGTAGAACCAGCGCTATACTTATAATCGTTGCTTAACTTTAACTAGCTGTTTAAAATATTGCTATCTCTTACTAACGTGTAAAGTCAAACAATGACTGAACTTAATTTAATCAATTGTTTAACTTATTCAGCGTTTATAAATTTACACGCCCCCAAGTACCCCCAAGTGGTTGACTGCCCCTAGTATTTGCCTTAGGTAAGCAGACATCCTAATTATACTAAAATATTGAATAACTTTGCACGACTTCTGTAAGAAATGTTTGGACGTGCCCATTCCATCGTGGGGTCGCGTATTTTGAGTTACTAAGTAAACGTTATATTTATATTTTACATAAATACGAATAGTGAAATTATGTACACGTTGATAGAAATAGTATAGTAATAGTAGTATAGGTCGAGCTGCTTGGACTGCGTTGAACCATAAGTACTCTAAATAGCGACTGCGTTAGGTGGTTCCGGCCACCGGGCCCGATATGTTTGTGACATTGCCCAAATAATATCACTAATATTTTTTCCTTGAATGATGCAAATGATCCCTTATAAGCGGCAAGCTAATAAGTTGAAACCATGATGGTGAAGATTATGGTATACTGTTAGATTAGACAATAAAAGGATGTATGTAATGTATTGTACACTCCCATTGATTTATTATAATAAACATTAGAACTGATACATGAAAAATGAATTGTCATTTATGAAATTTAGAACCAAAAAATCTGTGTGTGCAAAACGGTGTAGGGGTGATCATAAAACGTGAAAAATTAACGGTACCTAAGTAAATGATTTCAATGAGTAGTATAATAAATCAATTCAGATGACGAAACTACAACCCACCTGGAGTTTACCTTACAACATTATAACATCGTTCCTTTCTCTAAATCTGTACAGCTGCAGGGTTTGGCATGAGCATTAGTAAGACATTACAACTTTTTTTTAATAATAAACCGGATTTTTTTGAGTGACTTGGAAGAGTGAGGTATGGTGCCCTTAGAAATAGTCTGGTGACCGATGTTGAAAGAACCAATTCGGCGCCAGGAATGAAGTGTGCCTATCAAATATTATTCACAAAAGAAGTCGACCAAGTAATTTTACCAGTCACAGGACTCATCAATATTTTATCGCCATGAATAAAAATTTACATGAAATTGCTTACGCTTACAATATAAAATGAATACAATCCGAATTCATTCTGTGTTGCGTAAAGTCGACTGGGCATATTTTTTTACCTGCTATATGGAAAAAATTGCAGTATCCCGGATGTGACTACTTTTGTTGGAATATTATTGTGAAATGTGGATACTTTAAGGTAGGTATTTAGGAGAAACCTTTGCCCAGCAGTAGAACATCTAGCGATAAACAAAATAATTTATAGCAAAGATCAAATTTACCGCGAAATAATATTAAAACGGGCCATGTAAATTATTACTGATGTAACCACAAGCGACTATATCCAATGCTTACCTGTAAAAACACACGAGACTTAATGACTCAATAAAACTTAATTTAGGCATCTAAGATAAACAATTAACACAAAATATTGATCTAATCGGTCATAAATGAATAGAAGTTTCTAACAAAAACTTAACATTGTAATAATATTCATGTAATTCGAGTATTTTTATACGGGTATGTAAATATGTTATACCTATTCGCTCGCATACGCATAATGCAAGCTTGCTAAACTTGAAACAATGTAGTTACATACTTTTATATAATGATAGCGAAAACATCCTTTGTATAATTAGATCTTCAGACATGATACGAGTTACAATACAATGATTAATTAATGTAATGAGCTATTTAACCGAACAATAACTATAATGATTTACCGTTAATTATTTAATGTGTTCATTATTTAACGGACACTAATTATGACGATGCCATATTTTAATACAAAATCATAGAAATGAGAGTAGCGATTCTGATACAAAATCTATGCTTGAGTCTCGATCACTACCTGTGCAGTAATTGCGAATACGGACCTTCGAGAGAGAAATAATATAAGATAAAGGTAATTATTATCTGTGTACTTATTGTTTCCTAAGAAATCCCGGTAGTTTGCCATTATTAGCAATGATTATATTATTAGATGGAGACTGAGGGCGGCTTGCACCAGAATCGCTAAACGCGTTTAACTCTTAAATAGTACTTAGCGAGTTGTCAAGTCATACAAATACGTCAGATTTAAATCGATTTAGCTGTTAAATTCGTTTAGTGATTCTGGTGCAAGACGCCCTTAATGTCGCTTTATCTCAACAACAACAGCGATCAGGGGCCTAATTCTCATTTCGGCAGAGATTTTACTCTAATGTAATTTACTCTAATTTACTCTATCTCGGCCAAAAACTCGTTTCACTCACTAGTCAACCGGCCCCAGATGACCGTTCTGTGATGGTCCGGCAGACTAACAGACAGTCTAGCAACTACATACGTTAAAATAGTGCATTACTGCAGCGGCCATCAACGACGAACGTGTAAATGTGGGCTGAGGCGAAGCTGAGGCACATATACGTAAGGCCATTAATACCTACTTGTGGTCAAGGCTTGTATTAGTACTTTTCTCAAATAATGCGCGGAAATTAAAACTAAGTAGTATCCACCTACCTAGGCCGAACTTTTTATTTGAAAATACAATCACTTTTCAATATCAATGACGAACAACAATATATATTTTTGTTTTTTTTTTTTTCAATAAACAGCTTTCTATTTGCAAGGCAATCCGAAATTTAAATAAAACCATTGATAAGTTACCTCCTTGATTGCCATGTGTCGGAGTAAAAGATCGTTCCATTTTTAAATTACATGACAGATATGAGTTTACTATGGAATTTATTTGGTCGCTAAACACGACAGATATGGATTTTCATACAGCTTTAGCCGGCCGCTGCTCGCATGTATTTGGCCAGTACAATAATTTCGATTTATCTCGAAGAAGGATACATTACGCCGAAAGGGGCTTATCCTACAAATAATAAAAAAAGCTAACTTTTGTTTCATGACTTATGGCGGCTTGCACCAGAATCGCTAAACACGTTTAACTATTAAATAGTATTTAGCAAGTTGTCAAGTCATATAAATACGTCAGATTTTAAATCTATTTAGGGCGGCTTGCACCAGCCGTGCAAGTACCGTTCTTGTCGATCGCTTAATTTGACATTTAGAATCGTCAAAATTCGATACTTCGTACTTGCAACTATGGATAAAACCATTTTTATCGAATTTTGACGATTCTAAATGTCAAATTAAGCGATCGACAAGAACGGTACTTGCACACCAGGTGTGCAAGTACCGTTCTTGTCGATCGCTTAATTTGACATTTAGAATCGTCAAAATTCGATAAAAATGGTTTTATCCATAGTTGCAAGTACGAAGTATCGAATTTTGACGATTCTAAATGTCAAATTAAGCGATCGACAAGAACGGTACTTGCACGGCAGAATCGCTAAACGCATTTAACTATTAAATAGTATTTAGCGAGTTGTCAAGTCATATAAATACGTCAGATTTAAATATATTTAGCTGTTAAACACGTTTAGTGACTCTGGTGCAAGCCGCCCTTAAAAACTTTACTTGAAAAATTACTACTTATAAAAATATAAGCCCCTCTCGGACACATTCTGAAGCAGCACAAGCACATGTTAATCGACACGAGTAATAAAGCAGTACTTACACATGCGGCGGGTAGTAAGTAAGCAGAGCCTCCCTCTGCATAGTGGCGACGTTGTACCGCGTGGCTGCGAGCGATGCGTGCAGTGTCAGCACATGCTGCGTATTCGGCGGTTCAACGAGCAGACAGCCGCCGCCGAGTCGCCAATGCGTGCAGCGCACTAGCCGCCACATCAGACCCTCCATCATTCCAGTGTCGAAAAAATCGAACATGCGCGCTGTAACACACATTCAAACATTGGAATATAAATAAATAATAAATAAAAAAAATAAATATTCAGGGACATTTCACACAACACCCTCTAGTCCCAAACTAAGCAATGCTTGTAATATGGGAACCAGATGGCTGATAGAATACTTATATACTTTTTTTTTGTAAATACATACTTATTATACATAGTAACACCCAATTTCAAATAATTTAACATAATTTCAAAGTTTAAAATACCGACTTCAATTTGGCGCGACAATGATGAATTCATTGAGATTATTCTAATGACCGTAAACACTACTGAAAAGTCACAAGAAAACAAAATACGCAATTTCGTTTACGTGGATGACATATTTTATTCAGTTATTTTGAGATAAAAGCCAACGTACAACCGAGCCTACAACCAGACACCGCACTCAAACAGTCCACTGGCTCCACCAAGGAGCTTATCTCAATGATTACTTTAAACTTTTAACGGCTAGCCAGTCCTAATTATAAGATAAAAAATGCGTCAGCCGCCACGTTAGACGCTAAAAACAAATCCTGAAAACGATTTCCATAGATCACCAGGTCCATTATGCCAGGACAGAACACGAGATATATTTGAAAATGAATGGCAGTCCTGAAGGCTTTCAAAGAAATGCGTCAGAGACCATGTCATAGACCCCATTACGCCCATATCAAAATAACTTAGCATTATGACGCGATCGAAACACCAAACAGCTCAGGCTCCGTTGTATATGGCTGTGGGACATTCTGTTTGATAACGCCGAACGTTACTACGACTGATCAAGTTACACCTACGAACACTATTAAATGATTGGGTAATTGGGTATGGATTTCGAATGATGTTGGTATAGATATCGAAATTCCATTGATGACCAACGCCGTAAAATCTGTTAGTAAATCCATAATAGGTAACTGTTAGTTGATGCATCTATAAGTAAACGTTTATTGGTTTGTATTTGTGTTCACATACACTAGGGGAACTCAAAATAAATTTTGGAACATCATGAGATATTTGTAACGACAACACTAAAATGTTGATGATAATATTATTGTACCCACGACAAGCCTAACATGCTAAATAGAACACACAAGATGTCGCGCCGTGCGAGTTTTGGCAGTTTTGGTATGCATATCGAAATTCCATCGATGACTATCGTCATAAAATAGTGTCGTAATGTGAACCGTTGTTAGCGAGCGACGATCAAATCGAATCGAAATATTCACATGCGTACACAGAACTCTATTACTGAACTATCACAGAACTATATTATGTATGTAGGTATGTATTTTATTTTATTTAGCAAGCGAATTTGTATTTAATTAGATAAGTATATATTTGATATATTTTTTTAATTTATTAGGTTTAAAATTTTGCCGTTTTATATTTTTCATCATTCCTGTCCATCCAAAGGTTGTCTGGAAGAGATCGCTTTTAGCGATAAGGCCGCCCAATGCACTCTATATTTTTATGTTTTTCTTTTTCATGTAATTTCATTCTTCTGTGTGTGCAATAAAGTGTTATCTATCTATCTATCATGTAGGGCATACTATGCAGTGATTTTAGCTCTCAACTAATGTTTTACAACATTATGTCCAGTCTAGCCCCATTTAGATTTAAATTTGACTGAACTCTGGGTTACATCTGGCGATTTTCGTAATGGAGTTAGGTGTTTCTTACAAACGGCTTAGCGTAACGCAAAGATGACCTAACCAACCTCGCGAATTTAACTTCGTGGAATCCCGCCTTGGCGATAAACATAACTCACGATAAATTATAAAAAAAAACACTTATTTGAAGTTTGTGCACTTACCCGACCATGGTTGCCGGCGGTACCTAAGCTTCTTCCCGTTTCTACGAATGAGTTTGCTCGCGCTGTCCACAGATTTCTTAGCACCGCTGGAGTTTGGAGAAGACTCGTTGAAGTGATGGTTTACATGCCGCTCAAGCAGAGTCTGAAATTCAAAGCCCTTTTGTTAAATTTTGAAGCAATATTTTGCTAAATTTTATAGGAAAGGCCGAAAATCAGTTCATAAATGCATAGGGACGTTTCGGAAACAGACTCAAATATATTGCCCCCGATTCTGTTGTTTCATTTTCCTAAACTAATCTAAATTGACAGCACTAAAATTGTTGCCATCCCTTTCTCATAAACTGACACCACAGAGACAACTATAATTTTAATGCTGTCAAATTAATTTAGAGAAATTCACCAATACAATCGGGCCCACTATCGTCCATATAGTCAGTGAAATCATTGAGTAAGCTGATTTATCGACCCGTCGTCTGTCACAGATAAATAATTTACTTTGAATGCCGCAAAGACTTTCTTCATAAGGTAACAAGTGAACAACCAGCCACCAGAAACACAAACAACCCTTTAGCATTTCAAGATATTTGAGACCTTAGTCTTTTCAGTAGAGGATCTCTGATTCAGACCCTCTCTTCTTCGTTGAAGAAAGTGAGTATATAAGATGTCTTCAAAGGGTAATGGCAAATTGTGTATTCTAACAACATCGAAATATGTTTGTAATTGCACATGAGCAAAAATTGCATGTCACAGACATAGACTTTTTAAACTTTCTTCAGACTTTTCAGTCTACATTAAAGTTATTTGTGGTATTTTTCACTTTGTCTTACACTTTTTTAAAATAAATTGATGTCCATTGTTCCAATGAATAGATTAGACTTCAGTGAGCTAATGCTTTTAAATGTTTTAACAACATTAACAAAACGAAAAGCAACTACAACTTTTGTTTTGTTTATGTATGTTTATTTGTAATGTTTCTATTTCACTGCATTTACTCGATTATTATTTTAAACCAACACTGTTAGTAAATTGGAGGCTTTTATAACTAAATTGTTATTTATTTATTACCTAATATGACTATTCTAATCACAAACTTGAGTGCTGTTCAGTTGTGCTTTCACTAACACATACATCCTCTCGCTCATCTCATCTCGTAGTGGTATTAAACAAAAGTAATTCAATAAATTTATCGAAAACGTCAAATAGACTTCCAACCAAAATAAAATACATGAATAGGACCATGTGAATGAAGACATACGTAGAAATGTAAATTGATGTAAGTGACGTGTTTTAGTGCGAAATGTTTATGGTCTATCCATGTATTATTTGGTCAAAATAAATCCCAATAAATTCATTGACAAAAAAATTAATGGAAATATTGTTGTGGAAATGTAGTGGCACGCCTTCAGATCCTTGGGAAAGAAAATATTACATCTTTATAAGCACATGGAATGGGACACGGTTGTAAACCAACGTCACTGTGACAATATCACGTACTTACAAAATAATGGAAAAAAAAAAACTAGAAGAAGAATCGGATTGTTTCACTTTTGAAGGAATCGATACAGTACAATTGAGAAGAAAAGTAAAACGAGCGTGATAAAGCCACTTCATCGACGAGTGATTGAGTCACTAAAACAACCAAGTAGCTTAAAACAAAGTAACAAATAAATGAGGTGGTACGAAAAATACATTTTTAGATACGTTAAAACTTTGAAACGCCATGAGTCAATCACTATCAATTAGACGTGATTTACGTGGGACATACTACGGTACACTTACTCAGTCAATCGTATTACTGTAACCAATTTAAAATTTTTTTTATTAGAACATTACTTTACAAACTTATAATGTACCTACTTAACTTAATTCTAAGACGGAATAAGATACCTATCGCCAGGCCGACTTTAAAAGATACCTATGGTGGAGGATCCGTTAAAATCAATGACACCACTACGTTCATTTAAAAAGAACTTTTTCATAAATTCACGTTGGTTCACTAATTATCTGGATCCATCTACAATAATGTTTGTAGATAAAGTGCACTTAGAGTCAACATTAAATAGGTTCTCAGAATCAGACATTACTGCAATTCCCATCGTAAAGCTTCACCGAGAAACTATTTAATGAATCATTAAACTCTAAATGCAGCAGTTGCAGTGATTCCTAATCGCCCAATATCTTTGCGGATGTGAAATGAAAGGTAATACGCTCCATACGAGTTATTCCAAACCAATTACTTTCATTAGTCAAGGACACAGCTGTTAAGAACATTTCTTATTCAAGCTGATCAAAAGCCGTGCGTTCTGAGAGATCATCGAGTTCAAAGAGTATTGTAAAAAGACCACAAAGATATTCGGCGAAGAGATATATTGAAGTGTTATAGAGGCAAGAAACGTAATTGTACCTGGGTGGAGAATCTCCGCTCGCATCCGTGGACGATGCACTTGAATGGCTTATTCCCTCCGTGTAATAGCGTATGGCGTTCCAACCAAAGTCGGGAACAAGAAGGCTTGCCGTACACCTTGCAGCGCTCCCAGAGACATACGTAGTTTTCTTTGTTTGCTTGCGTTTCGACGTGCGTGGACTGAAATGTTATAATTACAAGTTTAATTTGGATTCCAAACAGAATAAGAGGTGATTTAATCACCTTCAAATTCTTCAAAGGTATAAAATTATGAGAGGGCTCAAAGTTAAAAACTACGAATTATGTAAGATCCCAGAAAAATGAGCAGTAATAGAAACTACAGAACATTGATTAATTCGATGACCCGCATCCCGTTATCATCATTACCCAGCTCGTTAGTAAATGAAGCGTGCGAGCTAATTATTGCTTTATTTAGTTCGGATATGATACAAGTCCAAATCCACTAACAAGTAGTTTCATTAGAAAGTTAATACACACCTGTATGTGATCAAGTAGGTCGGGATCTCCGTCAAATTCTTTTTTGCAGTTTTCCCATAAACACACGGTGATTGTGGAGGATGTATCCGAGCTGGATGTCCTTTTACCGTTATCTGCCTTCACGAGCACTCTAGGCGGGAATCGTAACGTTTTCGGCTGTTTCAGTATAGGGCTCTTTTGGCTCTGGGTTTCCGTGGAGCACAAACTAATACTTAACGACAGAGACGAATCATCGTCGCCTTCTTTACTTGTGAGCGAGTCACTTGGAGAATCTATTGATTTATCTGTTCCGATTCCTGATTCGGACTCGTTGGAGAAATTCGCCTCCAATAGGGAATTATGGACATTTGACGACACGTCATTCAAAACAGTTATTTGCGTAAAAATAGTATCTTCTTGCTTCAGAGCTTCTTTACCTTTCCGCATGTCGTCGTCTACAAGGTCCATTCTCGATTCGTCGCTATCGTCCTCCATTTTGATGTCTGATTCTATTTCATCTATTTCTTTCTCAGACAATAGCTCATCAAACTTGTCTGGGTAACTACTACTCACTTCCTCAAAAGGCCTCTTTCTACTAGTTACTAATGGAACTATATTGTTGTTTACAGTTTTAGAAAGCCACGGGAAATCACACTTTGTATTTGTAATTTCAGACACCTCCGGTTCCTTCACTGTACTGCTCGGTGGTTCTGTCCCTTGTATTGGGTTATCAGGAGGTTTTACTGGAGCGATAGGAATACTATTCGTGTGAATGGATTGGTTGGTGTAACTTACTAAAGATGGTGCGTGGTGGAGAAGTTGATTCGAGTATGACGATTGTAAACTTGTTGCAGCTGTGTAAATGTGGTTAGAGCACGATGACTGCATGCTTTTAGCTGTGCTGCCAGGATAAGTCTGATTCGTACATAGTGAGGGTTGTATACTCGCAGTATTGCCACGATAAATCTGATTAGAGCACGATGACTGTATACTTGTAGCTGTGTTGCCGGTGTACATCTGGTTAGAGCACGATGATTGTATACTAGTTGCAGTAGTCCCAGAGTAGCTCCAAGTTTCCTTCACATTCATGTTTGGCACAGATGTAACTATGAAACCTGGTTGAGGGACTAGAACGGGATGACTGAAATTGACAGTGTAGTTAGGCTTCTGTTGAACCGTCATTCCAACAGTCGGCACTCCCGGGACATTTTTGTTAATAACCGGTTGCGCGTTCATAGGTGTCGTTTTGTTCACATTGGAGTACGCTGAGCTTGGCATAGCGCTGGCGAGTTTCAGAAGTGTACCGTTTATTAGAATCTGCGTAGTAGTGCTTTGAGTTTGTAAATGGTCTTGTCTCTGCGGTGGTAACTGAGATGATTGGGGAAGTACAAAATTAGGCATTTTGGCCATTAGATTTGGTATTTGAACAACTGTTCCATTGATATTTTGCATCAAGGGAAACATAAATTGGCCGTTCAGTTTCGTTGGACTTGAAACGTTGACATTTTGTCGGTTGAAAGCTGTCATATTGTTTTGCTGACCTAACGTTTGCGTTTGTATTCCAGTTTGAGGTATTCTCAAAGTAGTTAGCATCATATTTTGAGGAACTGCAACAAAGGATGCCATGTTGGTGGTGGTGGTGCCATTGCAAGCTTGCGGAATGTTGATTTGGTGGCAGCTCTGTAAATTGTTCACAGGTAAGTTTATGTTATTGAGATTTCCATTTACCGCCATCGGTACTTGTCGGACGCCGTTAGGAATGTTCACTTTTGATGAACAATTTGCTTCTCCCGGTTTGAAGTTGGTAGGTGGGTGTTGATTCGAATTGATACATTTTTGCTTGAGATTATTCGCTCTCGACCATGTAAGGTTTTTGCTGTTGGCTATACATGCTGAAGACTTGCGGTTTGTTTTTTTTACTGACTGAGCTTCTACAGTCTTTTTGCTGGGTAAGTCTTTTTTCGTTGAAATCATTTTGTGTGCCATGGGGTTTAGGCTAAGATTGTTAGATCCACACATAACACCATTCATTCTACTGTCTAATTTAGTCGTGGAACTTACAACCCCATTCAATCTGTGGTCTGGTTTGGCTGCCAACTTTATGGGCGATCGAGTGATAGTGGGCACTGGTAAAGCAGGAATTGGAACTTTTCCTTTAGGTATACTTGTAGACACTTTGTTTACACCATTGGCGGATGGGTCTAGTGGTCTCTTTTCGCTTGTCTTCTTTTTGTTATCTACGAATCCGTTATGTAGCCCGCCCGTTAACTTATCTTTGGCAAAAGATTCGATACCGTGCCTAATGTCCATGAAACCATTCATGGTGGTATGAACCCTTTCTTTACCTTCTCTGGACTTCCCATATTCACTTGTATTATTACCGACCGTACTTGACGGTGTTTTACCATGATCTACGGTTTTCGGATCTGCGGATCTATTGAAGGTAGAGTTCGATGGTTTCATAGCAGCGGCTTCGTTTTGCCTTCCAACGTCCATTAGCACCTTAGGACTGAGCGTTTGCGATAAATACGAAATGTATTTTTCTAATTCGTGCGTGACGCCATTTTTTGGGCATTTCTTTTTGGGATCATCATTAGTGACCGAATTGTGGTCCCGCTTGAGACCATTCTGGGGTTTCATTTTGTGATTGAAGAACTCTGTGATGCGGCGGTGAGAGGGCGGGTTGTGGCGGCGCACGGGCGCTGGTTGGACCGCGATGCGTCGCGGGGCCGGCGGCGCCGGCTCGCTCGCCCAGGGCGGCATGCGCGCGCCCGCTCCCCCTCCCGCCTCCTCAGCGCTGCTGCTGCTGCACGACGACTCGGGACTGCGCGGAGACCGCGGCTCAGTGATGTCGCTGCCGCTGCCTCCACTCTCCGATGGACTAAGCACCACCACGCCACTGAAACAAACAACATTTACATTTATTAAAGGACAAATATTTATATCTAATACTAAATAAGCACTCCTTGAATAAGACTTCTCGACCCCTGTAACCCATCAGCTGGAATAGTCAGTCAATGAAATTCATACGAAACTTGGCATGAATGTTAGAGGGGGAGATGACTGTAAGAAACGTGGCGATCAAGGTGCATTGCCCTGTAGAGTGACGACGACGGTGCGGCGGTGTTGTATGGTTCGGTACAAGGCGGTGCCGCCGCGTCGTGACGCAACGAGACTGCACCGGCCGAGAGACGCGACACGTCCAATTCGACAAGCTCGATGTAGAGAAGGTATAGAATAATGTATTTTTGGCTGCATGATATTCACTGCACGTCTACAAACCCGACGCGACTGTACAATGCGACGGTCAAGACGATAATTTTACTCATGGTTGCGCGTTCAAGAAAAGCACTTTTATTGTTTAAGTACACCTTTATATTCGCAGGTGAGCCAGGCATGGAGGTCGATATCAATTTTACGTTTAAAGTTGACGGGTAACGTGACTAGTCGAGTTATAAGTGGAATAACTGTTATTTATCCACATGTGAGACTCGGTTCACACGTGAAATGTTTATCCCAGGAGCATTCTCTCGCTAGTATAACTTGTTTAAGAGTCTTGTTGGGCACAATCCACAGGTAAAATGTCGAACATGAATTTCAGAAGTTTGCTACGTTCAACATGTTTGCAATAATAGGCTTTGTAGAGATTATGAGAGCTATGTTGCTTTTATGGTGCAGAAATTCTACCTTGGAGCTGTATTGGATATTCAGAACTTTATGCACGGGAAGTTCGCTCTGTTCTGTTTCTCAAAGTGAACTGAGTGAGGAATTTTGTATTAAAAACTGTAACCAGTAGTTTCAGTATGATTTTAGGTAGGTACTTAAAATTACTTATTTGGTAATAAATACTTGTTATGTTAAGAGCAGAACAGGTATTAGTCAAAACATTATGAATGCGTCCAATATTTCCGTATGCTAATTCGGTATCACGAGGTCAATATTTGCACGCGTCGTAGCACAAAGCTTCTCATCGGGACAAAGGTTCTTTTATAGTTTTTTTGCGAATTACCGAAAGCAAAAGTGGCTGGTGTGTCGTTATGTAGGTGAGTCGGAGTCGAGGCAAGGTCGCGCCCGCGCCGATTCCGGTCGTTCACCCGCGCTCCTTACAGATGTAATACTATTGTGATCTCGCTTTCGAATTAACTCAATACAGCAATACCTACGAATATTCCGATTGTAAACAACTAACTCATAAAATTGCAATTCCTGATTTATTGGTCGCCCAGTGGATTTGAATTAAGACGGACTAACTGATAAAAGGGTAAAATTATATCTAAGACTAGCAGAACGTCCCGGCTTCGCACGGGTGGAGTTTTAGTAAGGATCCCTAATTTTTTTGAAAATATTATATAGCCTATGTCACCCGGGGACAGTGTAGCTTCGCAACGGTGAATGAATTTGTCAAATCGGTGCAGTAGATTCGGAGCCTATTCAATTCAAACAAACAAATCTTTCCGCTTTATAATATTAGTATAGAAGTATAGACAACAATCCACAGTAGAGATAAAGTGGGAAAACTAGAATGTGATGCGATGACAAATCACCCGACAAGTAGGACTGCATTGCTGAAAGCATCCATTGCATTACGTGTGTACATCGAATGCGACTATTGCTGAAAGCATGGACATGAGACACTAATTTCTTGAGTAACTTGTTTGAAAAATCGCTCGAGCAGAGTTAGATTACGAAAGTAGGAAATATTGTAGGTATAATCTCGACCTGATCGCCACTGACTGTTCTAACGGGTGGGCGTTCAAAAGCGCAAATGATACGTCAAACGCATATGCCATACCTCCCTCCTGTCCGTAGCCCGTAGCAAGGAGGGTGCACTGATTACAAAACGTGGATTTTGTAGCGAATATGAATAAAAAAGCTGCGCTGATGTTGTGGTTGCATTTTATAATAAGCATTTAGGTGACAAAATACCAAACGAGTGATGTGGAAATGCAATGGGTTTCGGATAGCACAAACAAACGCCGCCGAGTTGGACTTGCGCACGGAGGACTTCGCATCACCGAGGTATAGTTGATCGAAGTCGCCACACAATAATATCGGTCTCTCGTTCCATTGGGCCGAAGCGCCACCTTTTAATTATTTGGTAAAAAGCTAAAGAAAGTTATAATGCACACACGGCGGGGTGACATAGGCTACAATAAAAATAAACTTAGTATTGTCCTGTTGGCACTCTTTCTTTACATACCAAACTCTAAAAAGCAACATGACGCCAATGTCTGCATGTCGTCTATTGTCATCATGTTTTTATTTTCCAAGGTAATTTCTTTATTTATATTTAGATCAATAAAATAAAAATGAGAGGTGTTAGGTGTTATAAACTATCACATAAATCAAATCAAGGATGAATAAAAATATGTAAATGAGAAAGCTTTTCCGTCAAACCAGCCGGCTCTGCAAACGGAAGATAGGCAACGTACTCGTAAATTGATACGCATCATTACCCGCTCTCAAATGAGGTAAAACTGGTAAAAGAAAACATGATACTTAGCTAGTCAATAAAAATGCAAATAGAGTACTTAACTAAAGTAAGCAGTTGCATTGCATTGCATTTTGTGATTAATATCTTTTATCAATTAGAATGAGTTCTTTACTGTATAATTAGACCCTGGTTAATACTTCTAAGAATAAGAATTTACATAATAATGTATAGTTCAGATAACTTTCAAATATCGCTAATGGTAACCAATACACCAATAATAGCTGCATACGATAAATATCTTTGGACCTAATAGTATAACTTATTTTTATAGATGTAACAATATAACAACAATGTTTATTTTCTTAGTAAGATAAATTCATTTTAAATTGGTGATATTTTGACTTCGGTTAAATTCCATGAAATTTTCTTTACGACAACATGATATAAATGAAATCTGAAAGACAACTTTAAATCCACCCAAATTAAGTCTAGGGTTGGCTTTCTTTTGGGGTCGCAAAATGGAATATTATTACGTTTAGCGTTGGAAATTGATCATCATGCCCGGGGTAGGCCCACTGGGGATTTGCTCGTCGAATTTCGCTGGGGTGGTAGCTGTGTGCATCGCGGAACCCTGTGGCGCGCATATGTGCTCTACCCACGCATTTTGTACCCGCTGGGTTATTTTTAAAATATAACATTCATGGGCAACTACCTATAATAGCATATACGTAATACACAAATCATTCAGGCAATGAGCGACAGTGTTGAACCAGTTTTGAAAACCAATTAATAGACAGAATGCTTCTTTTATACCTATTAAATTCAAAAAACGTTTAATTAATCGTGTACAAAATATACCTATGCAAATATGTATGTCATGCACTCGTGCAGTAGGTGTGAACTTTTTCGGGCATGTTATCTGAGAGTTTCAAGGTATCGTGATTGGTATACTTATGGGTTCAGTTCAGACGATGATAAGCCGAATTTTATGCCATTCGAAAACTAATGGCATATTTCTTAGTAACGTGGACTAAGATGAGTATTTGTGCACAGCTACTAGAGAAGTGCTGCGGAATTCTAATGCGAAACAAAAATGTTCAACGAAAGTGTTTTTTATTAATCGCAGCAAAAACAATTTCCAGACTAGAAGATTTCCCTGTCCCCGTATGCCAATCTTTTGCTGTCAAGTTATATTTCACTGCCCAGTGTAATTTCTTCAGGTCCAAAATTGTACCACGTGATCATTCTTTTTAGACACTTGACAGCAAAATATGCGCGAAAACACATCAAATGACGTCATAATGTCACTATTTAGTCACAGAATAACTATGAGTTAGTATGAACTGACCATGATTTAAAACTTTGCAGTTCAACTTTGATTGGCATACCAATGCTGGTCATTCCATTTTCCGATTGCATGTAACTGTCACAATACGACTGGTTTTCAATGGCAAGTTGTGTCGCAACTGTGATTATGTCACCGGCAACGTATTTACTCTGTTACCCATTCATTACGAGTTGAAAGGAAGTCGCGTCGCGTGAGAATCGTGTCACAGGACGGGGTGGGCTATCCCCCTTTTTACTATGTACCTCCGTTGCCTCCCTGTGCTCCCCACACCCCCGCGATTATTATGCTAAGTGTCTGACGGTTTTGTCAGGGCGAGTTTTTCGCGCATCTGCTATTTATTTACGCGTTTTATATTCATGGGATTGTGTAGTCGCTCGGTCGTGGCAAGGCGTTGGGCTCACAGTTCATTACGCAGTGTTACAAGGTTATTGCCTGTTGTCTGATACACGAATATACGTTTTGTAGTGTGAGCATTACGGTAGCGTTTGTTAGCGGGATTTGAAAGGGAAGTAGGTTACAGGGAGCACCCTGCGTGACGCTCCTGCCAAACATCAATTGATTTTGTACTAGCTAGCTTTAGTGCTGATTCAAATTGTTCTTAAAACTAGGTATCAATATTTTCAAAGTTTAAATTAACCAACTTTAAATGTTGGTTTAATAATTAGTAGCTATTACTATATATTCAAGATTATGGATGATTTGTAGGTAACTTTTGCATAACAAAATTTCACAGGAAAAGGTTACGTAAAAATTTAAATCCAGTCTATTTATTTTCTCCTGTGTTCATTTATTTGGTGGGTTTATTAGACACTGACCGATGAAAATGTTGATAAAGTTGAAAATAGAGATTCTGGTTTCAAAGTCTGCATTTGGGGAGTAGCATAGCATCGACAAAGTCGTTGCAGTTCTGGTTTCCTGTTACGTCTGGCGCGTCTGGGCAGGAAATAAGCGGATCCGTGGTGAGTGCTTTGTCTAGAGCCGCTACTTTTGTTAATTTCCGACTAAGTTCTTTGAAATAAATGTTGACAACTAACAGTTTCTGTTCACCGTTACTTCAATATACTCGTAGATTTGAATTGGGATGGAAGAACTTTTGTAAGGTTCAAAGCTAGGGTTGAAAAATTACGACCAAGTTTCTGAACTTCATTACCTTATAACACTTGGCGGTAGCGATGTAGAACCCAGTTTGAAATATAATATACGAATCCATGGAGTCATATTACAAAATTAAATTGAGAGAGTTCACCCTCGAGGGAAATCACACACAATAAAGGGTATAATGGTGGAATCTCCATTCTATCCTGCCGCTTGTCTGTACTCGATCTCAAATACAATTTTAGGTTGGAGATACGTAAATAAACATGACCTATATTTGATGAGAAGATAAGAACTTCGATTTGGAATGATGAATTTAAACAGCACAGATGAAAGACTAAAACGTTTTTGGATTAAATACATAAACATACCTATTATAATAAATGTGTCTATAACTAACACTTAGGGCATACTTTAGAATTGTAGAACAAACAGCGGGCATTGCACTCGGGGCATTGATAACTTTGCAACGTCCTCTAGTAACATAAATTCTATAAGAGTACCACTTGATAACTGCAATGTAAACAAAATAATATCAAATTGTCTGCAAATTGCCCTAAGCTAGTCAAGTCTCTTTTATGCAGACTATTAGCACAGTGAAGTACTTACTAGTAGTAGTCATATCTACATACGGAGGTGAGTTTTTTGGCACATTCAAACAGGAATCAGTCAAGTTTATTTTTAAACACAAATTGACAGTGTTCCACTCATACTATAAAATTGTCTCGCGCGCAGGCAATAATGGTGATGCAGTAGGTAGTATCTACAAAGACGTCTACTTTGTTTGTTATATTATATACAGCACAGTAACAGTAGGAGAGAATTCTGTCATAGCTAGATCATTATGTTTCAAATGCGTGAATGAATGCCTAGCCCCATAGTCGCCATGAATGCGCATCATTACTTTGCCATTACTATGAGTATATGACGCATCGAAATAATGCATTTATTTACTACAACGTTAAAGGACATAAACTCTACTATAGGTTTGCGAATCATACTCGATCCGAACTTATCCGAATAAACTACTTGCTCAAACCAAGCGGTCCGCGTGCACTCCGTGATATTTTGTTTATGTTAATTAATTTAAATTACATTTTAAGCTTCGTGGGAATTCAAAATTATTTTCAGAGGCATTGTACTTGGTTTCCGGTAAGTTTATAATTCTTATTAGAATTCATATTTTTTAAGAATTACAATAGAATATAAATAAGTAATTGTACGTAAGTACATGTACCTACCTGCCTGCAGGCACAAATTTTAAGAGTCCTAAGTCCTAACTAGTATCCTAATGAGGTTTTAGGTACCTATCTGCAAACGGTCATTTTAGTGACGTAACGCCAATACCGCAACAATAAGCGGAAAGCGGAAAATACTAAATGCGAACGTATTTTCCCCATAGATAAGTATTTAGCCAATAATTTACTTAACATAGTGTAAATGTACACTAGTAGTGGATTGACAAGATCTATTGCATATCATGTTCCGTAATCGCGAGTGCAGCAACCTTGGCTTGTCGGCTCTAAGACAGAAGCATCTTCGTCACCTTGCTGAGTCGTGACAGTAAAACAACTGTGATTGCTTATACCTACTCAGACTTACCTGCATGCTGAACGCATTAGGTACAGTAGGGGTATGCCAATCTCAGTTGAACTACAAAGTTTTAAATCATGGTCAGTTCATACTAACTCTTAGTTATTTTGTGACTAAATAGTGACAATGATGTCATTTAATTTGTTTTCGCGCATATTTTGCTGTCAAGTGTCTAAAAAGAATGATCACGTGGTACAAAATTGTACCACGTGACCTGAAGAAATTACACTCGGCAGTGAAATATAACTTGACAGCAAAAGATTGGCATACGGAGGCAGATAGGTACTGTAAATGTTTAAGTTGTATTCATTGCCTCTAGCATTTAGAACAGTCACTTTCTACTGTGGTAATTATTAATGGTTACAATACAAATGAACAACGCCGGTCATTCCTTGGTAGTCAAGTCATTAATAGAATATTTCCCTCAACCTTACATTGATATGTTATTTTCAAGAGATTAGAAAAAAAGATAATAAAATTTACCCAAACACACAGATTACGCGCGAAGCTATGCCCCGTTTATACTCAACTTTACTCAAGCGACACAATTTTTTATGCCGGTGGGTTTCTGACGACTCTAACAGCGCTGCCGAACAGTGAAAAACAATCAAAAACAATGCAAATACCGAACAACAAAAAAGTTATATAAAATAATAAATAAATAAATAATAAATATTCTTGGACTTTACACACAACACCCTCTAGTCCCAAACTAAGCGAAGCTTGTGATATGGGAACTAGATGGCTGATAGAATACTTATATACTTTTTTTTTTTGTAAATACATACTTATAATACATAGTAACACCCAGACATAGAACAAACATCTATGTTTTCCACGCACAAATGTTTGTTCTTGGTGGGGATCGAACCCACGACCCACAGCACGGAAGGCAGAGCTATTACCGACTGAGCTGTGACGCCTGTCTGTCATTGTATATGTAAAGCTATACAATGTGCTACAGTGAAGAAGCGAGCAGAAAGTCCTATAAGTACAGCGTTTCTGTCACGGAATTACAAAGATCGTAGTAATAACGGTTTGGAGGGCATTACATTACCACTATTGACGGAAGTAGAGTTCCGGTACCTACAGACGGGTTACAGTCTCCGACGACGGATTATAAAACAACGGGATGTATGTAACTGGAACCCTTTATTGAATCTGATAGCGGGACCATTCTATCCTAGTAGTACTTCTATTATTAAACAGTAGTTTAGTTGGTTAGATTTTGGTGCCGTCACAACGTAACGGCTGAACCGAATTGAATTAAACTTGGAATATATAGTTTGTGACCTGACAAACATGGAACTACATACAGGAGTATTTTATCAAGATAAAAATGCAGCGTTGCATGCGTTTAGTGGTTCGTTAGAATGGGAATAAAATAGTTGAAATATCACAAGAATAAAGTATCTCTATAGCCAATTCTCACATGACATGTAATAAGTATGTGAAACTATACAACAATACCTATGCTTACAGGTTGTGGGCGTAAGTGTAAGACAAGTGAACTACCGACTTTTCGATGTTATAGATCCACAGAAGGAATAATAGATATGTATAACTATACCTACTCCACTTGCGCAATGATACGCGCGCCACTTGTTTCTGTTCACTGAACGTGTTTACATCACGATAATTGCACTTTCAGTCCATCCTCGGAAGGCGGTAAGAGATAACAGATATGCTAAGAGATAGAGGCGGTAAGAGATATGCTGTTGGCGATGCCTATTAAATAAATAACAGAAATGTTGCTTTGTTGCTGGAACACGGCCCAAAATATCAAAATAAATAGCCCTAAAGCCCAAAAGTCGGGTCCTTGAATTTGTATGGGTTTCACCCGACCGACGCCAGACCCGTGTACGCGTTGTGTGTTTCGCGCTTATTGTTTACACTACTCTCTTTTATTTTTAACCCCCGACGCAAAAAGGACGGGGTGTTATAAGTTTGACGTGTCTGTGTGTGTGTGTGTTAAAAACTATTAATTATACAATTAAATCTTATTATTACTTTATCTGGTGCAAATCAGTTTCCATTTGACGCAAAGGCTTCCTCTTGTACTAGTGAACTATGGACAAGACCGATATACCTATGTAAAAAAATCTGACTGAAGAAGTTCACTAATAAACATTCTAGGCCATCTCTAACCATTCAACGACTACTGGCGACCGCGCAAAAAAATCTTGCGAAAGTAGTAAATTGCTTAGGTACCTACCTAATCTACCCCATTCAAAAGTTATCGATGAAAGAGTGCACTATGTAGGTGCCTGACTATAAATAGCAAACATTTTTGCATGTCGATGATGAATATGTAAATCATAAAGTTAATGTGGTCGAGATGGTATCAGTACACGAAGCGAAGTTATATCATGAGGGTAATTTGTGGGGCATCGAACCTTGAACCTCGGGCCCGCATGCCCATTGTCCACTGGCGAACAATGTCCACTTGTGGCGTGCACAACGTCTGTTTAAAAACCATTCTTCGAGTTTTGAACTCCAGACCAGACATCAAGATTTTTAAAAATAAACGTTGTAGTTACGTTACATACCACCTAACTGCCTAGTCTAGCCATAAGTCTAGTTGCCGTGACATTCAATTGGTCGATTCCTGGGACTCAGGGCGGCTTGCACCAGAATCGCTAAACGCGTTTATCTATTAAATAGTATTTAGCGAGTTGTCAAGTCATATAAATACGTCAGATTTAAATCTATTTAGCTGTTAAATACGTTTAGTGATTCTGGTGCAAGCCGCCCTCAATCTATGAAGATTAAAATTCAGCGAACAATGGATTTCGCATTGAGTGGGATTAACCCATTTTAGGACTCACTGGTAAGTAGTAATTACGTTTCGGTGACTTCATTTCTGTTTGCGGATCTTTGATCTTTTTCTGCGCATACCAACAAGCCAACTGATAACAGACTTGCTAGTGTTATCAAAGTTGGGTATGTTCCAAACATGGCACCATTGCTTGCGTTCAATATCTATCATCGCCAGATTGCATTTATTTCTATAAAAACCGTGCCGTAATGTTGTTTGAACTATTGAGTGCGCGTGGAACTGATTTAGATTCTCCAAGTTTGACAATTTCTAAGCAAGCCTATGATTTTCTAACATGGCTATTATTTTAATTGATGGGGTCTCCAACATAGCACTGCCAGTAAACAAACTTGAGTAAAATGCTAATGCTCGTCATCACCCATGCCGTTTTATGTTGCTTTCCATAGCGGTTCATTAAAGCGACATATTATTAGCATTCATTTACATTTCCAATTGCAGATATAAACACGTTTACTTTATGCTATACGGTTTTTCTAGTGCTACTGTATAATATCTTATCTTTTATCTTATCTTATCTAGATACTGGGTCGCAGTTTTAAGACACGGTTGGTCGGTGAGAACTATGAACGACCACAAAATTAAATTAAAAATCGTTGTTTCACAAAAAGCAATGATTGCTTGTCTTCTTCGTTTTTTAAATCAAATGCGACCTTAAAAATATACCATTTGGCTATCAGACAAACGACTAATCTAATGTTTGCAACGTCCAAACCTGGTGGGGAGAGAACCGGTGTTCGACAGGGGGTATTAAAAATAAATAACAATAATAAAATCAATACAGTAAAAGTACGAAGGGTGGTCTGACCGGTTTTTAGAATGAGACTGGTTTTGCTGGGCTACAGATATACGAGTTTTTAGAACTGACACGTGTTGTATCAAACTTTTATAAGTACAATGGATATTTTTTGTGCCAGTATTTGTATTTTATCGTGCACTGTCTTATTGCACTATCTATAATAAAACAAAAAACATTATTTGGAGATATCGAGAAAAGATCGGAACGGCATTGAATGGACAACTCGTAAACTTGACCGATCACCTGATTCACTCGGCCGCTCCGTGCCGTGGCTTGGCTCGCCCTCAAACCTGTCTCGCTTCCGCTCCGTTACGCCAAATAAGTTTATGAATTAAATAGCTAAATGAAATGTATGTGTGAATTTTACACATTATGTACAATTTTATATGAAAGAATTCTTACTTCTAATTATAACACAAAAATCAGTGTGTTTCATCTGTGTTTATTTAACGGCTACGATTTTTTAGTTTTAATTTTTAATGATGAACCTGCACAAGTTTACATAAAAGCTGTAATTTTACTATTGCCAAGTGCCCAGCACCGCACAGACTAGGGATTAATTATTAAAATGATATAAGTACTATTTTAGGAGCTCCAGAAAATAAATATTTTCATTTTTACAGGCAATGCAACATGCAGGTCCATAACTTCATCTAAGCAAAAAATCTTATACCACATGCCGTCACACTCCTTTCTTTTCATTACGTTGATGCATTGAATATTATAAACGGCCACACAATCCGCCCGATTTAGTGTTGGAAAATACATAGCCATAGAATCAAGGAAAGCCAAAAATTTTTATGCGTGGCCTTATTCTTACGATACATTTGATGTTATCAACATTACGCTCTGGTTTATCAGTGTATAAGCAAGCATACTGTGTAGGCGTGGTATTTCGAATCTAAAATAAATAAATAAATATTCATGGACATTTCACACGACGCCCTCTAGTCCCAAACTAAGCATAGCTTGTAATATGGGAATTAGATGCTGATAGAATACTTATATACTTTTTTTTTTTGTAAATACATACTCATAATACATAGTAACACCCAGACATAAATAAAAAATAAATAAATAATATCTAAAATATTATTTCACCTTCAAATAATATTTTAATATATTTTAAAAGGTATGGCCTAATCCATATGACCTAATAATATAAATATTTGTTTATGCAAGACACCTGTGTTATTTCGTAGGTAGTGTTACTTTACTAGTACCTTCGGATAAACGCCTTGTGCAACGCGATAAACTATTTTCTGTTATTCGCTGGCTATATTACAATCTGTTAACCATAGTAGATAAGCACTCTAACTTTGTTATTTGTTGTAACGTTGTCGTTATCAGCACGCTAATTCAATGAGTAACAGGATCACGTTCCGTGACCCTTACATACGAACTATATACCTAACCTACCAATTAATCAGTATTAAAATATTAATATACACGGGTTTACGGTTTACCGAAGACTAGTAATAAGGATCTAAGAGATGTCAATTACAAAAACGTTGGCTTAAAGCTAGGATTGGCCTAGCAATGCCTAGAAGTGACAACTTTGCTATATTACACATTGTTCCATAATAAACTTATAAAATATTTATGAACTGTAGTACTTTGAATGGTGCATGTGTATAACCAACATAATTTTACACCAATACCAACAATAGTTTTATTGGCGTATTGTTAACAACCGGAGTATATTTAACATTCCATGTAATAACTGTAACATTATATTAAAATTTATCGATATGCTTTTTTATGGACTAAATGTATACGCAAACATTTATAACAAGATTGCAAGAATATACAAGGTGCCCTACACTGTTGTTGAGATTTGCTATTTAAGAAGTGATTTTTGTATTCATTTACAGAACCATAGTAAAGTTCATACAATATTATAATTGAGCCTATAATTTTTTTGGGTGTTACTATGTACTATCGGCAAAATTTCCGCCTTACCATTTTTGAAACTGTTTCGCTGCAAGCAGTTAGCTACCTGACCCCGCCTTTTTCTTTTGTCTTCTTATTTTGACCAACCAGCCCCCGTATGCCAATCTTTTGCTGTCAAGTTATATTTCACTGCCCAGTGTAATTTCTTCAGGTCACGTGGTACAATTTTGTACCACGTGATTGCAGTTCAACTTTGATTGGCATACCCCTGACCTAAACATCTATTTATTTTTATGACTGCCCATTGTTTTCATAACTTTTACACCCGAAATAATTTGTTTCTATTGGTATTCAAAAATTAACGGCTAGTCGGTTTACAGGAAATGCATACCTTATGTTCATAAGGTAGAACTTTTGCTGATGGTATGTATTATGTATTTACAAAAAAAAGTATATAAGTATTCTATCAACATCTAGTTCCCATATAGCTTTGCTTACTTTGGGACTAGAAAGCGTCGTTGTGTGAAATGTCCATGAATATTTATTTATTTTGTAATCGATGGTCACGTGGGCGATATTAGTTTATAACGTTTCCGCTATCAATGGCTCTTTTTTATAAATTGGGGAAAGTTTAATCTAATTTAATTACAAGACCGGTCAAGTGCGAATGGACTCGCCCACTGGGGATTTCGAACCAAGATGTACAGAAATGTGTTCCATCGAATATATACGGTAGAATAGAAAACGAACAAATGACGCAATCGATAACCGGTAATGCAATAATGGAAGTGCTTCTGCGTTCACACTGCAATTAATGGTACGTCCGTAAACACAGAACTCGTTCGCGGAGTCGCGTCCAATTGAGTTGGCAACTGCTGTGTTACGGCAATTTGTTTAGATTGCTTATTATTTTTTAAGCAAGTATGAAATGCACAGCACCAAGAAAATCCTTCATCAGAAACCACAACAAGAATACCTACCTGTTTTGCGTAATTAACTTCCAATAATGATTAAATTTACTCCTGGGCCTCCTCCCACCATCTCCTTTCAAAGGCGTCCAGGTCGTCCCGCCAGGAGAGAGAGTATTGGAAGTCTTTGGGGGAGACGTTTGCCCAGCAGTGGGACATCTCTATACAGAAGGTATACCTACATACATATACTTTAAGAGACTCTCATGACAGAATAATACAGATGCAGTTCATTTTGATCTAGCTAATATTATAATGTTGATATAAATTTGCGTCATAATGTGCCTGCCATTCCTTTTTGATCCTGTCCAGCTTTGAAAAACTAATCAATGGTCTCATTCCGGTGTTTGGCCATCCCTCTTTCACCGCTCACAATCACAATACATTTTATAGTTTTTCAATAAAAACCAAAAGTTTGATAGAGCCTATGTGCCAGATTTTAGGACAACTTGATTTATAATCCAAAACGTGTTGCCTTAGGAGAATTTCATGGAAAATAATGTAATGCAGTAAGCCAGATGGCTGACGTTAAGAAATCGCTGACTGAATCGACATCTCCTCCGGAAATTGAGCGTGCAGAGGCAAGATTGATTTTAAATCGTGTTACTTGCAAGCAAGTGCATCGGACGATGCAGACGTCAAACGAGAGTTCACGATAATTAAGTTCATTTAGACATACTCTTTGCTGGTGTCAGATAAACTAACAGGAAGAGACGAAATATGGAGATGCGAATGTTTCAACGAACACTTCACATGGTTGCATGGTTGGTTGGAAAATGTGATAATTATTTCACTATAAAACTTTATGAAAAACGAAAAAGATTTAGTAAAAAAAAAATAGGGTTACAGCAAGAGAGAACGAGGACTAAAACAATACAGATGATATTGCTGATGCTAAAACAAACAAAGAGAAAAATTAAAAAAACAATCGTCCTAGCAATTGTAACAGGGTTCACAGCAAATAAAATTGCAGTGTCAAAAGGGATCAGTCGTAAAACTTTATACGATACCTAGAATGGGCAAAAAAGAACGGTTCGCTTCGACCGTTGAAAAAACTTTCCCCTACCGCCCGTCGTTTCGTTTCCCATACTTCAAAAAAACTTTCGGTTACCAGGCACGTTAGAAACTCATCAATAGTTTGAAAATAGGTGTGAAGTGAATATTATAAGATAACACGGATTACGTAGAGAAGGTTAACTATAATGTACTCATTAACCTTTGATAATAATGATAAGAATACAACCCGTTATGTCATTAAATAAATCATGAAGAAAAAAATCTTATAAAAACATGCGGTAGAGTCGACGGGGTCACCTTTGGAGCAACATTCGCTCCGCGGTCACGAAACATCTGCCTGGCTCGCAGACAGTTTATTTCATTTGATACGTGGTATGATATAAATTAACATTACAGTACTTCCTAGTATCAAACACCACGTTTTGAATATGGACCCTGTCTGTCTTTATACAGTTGAAACCTCTGAAAATTGTTGCACATAGTTTTTTTATACAACTACTTAGCTATATGACGGAACAAACCGATGACCCACATGATGTTAAGTGGTAACCACTGCCTATAACAGTTCTAAGATACGTAGAGATAATTATGTAGTTTTACATGTGTAAAGCTTTTGAGAAATGATTAACTAATTACAGTAATTGTAGTGACAAAGCTTATGCAAATTGACAATATAATATAAGCGAAGTATAAGTAAAGCTATTAAAAGTAGTTGTTCAAGAGTAGGTGTGCGTGTAAGCTCAATAGTTGATCGAAGGTGTAAGCAAAGCACACATTGTGAACACTGTACTAACACCACCCCACGGAACAGAATGTCAATGACTTCCTTACAGAGAATATGATACAACGATGGTAATCGTTTTGCAAAACAACGCGCATTAATATAGCCGGGTTACCATCTTAGACAAAGAATAGATAAATTATTCAGTGAATAAACCGGAAGGCTAAGCACAAGGTGGTGACACACCTGCCTTATAAAACATAAAACCATTAATACAAACAAGGTAGGTATTCCGTAAACTATCATTTTATCAATACTAGTTTTTAATGCGAAGCAAGCGCAATATTTCTTGTAGCTGATGATTTTAATGCTTGTAGTCTTTCCTAGTTAGAAATAGTATAAAAATGATTTCGTTAAAAACAGGATATTTACTAAGATTTTTCTCATTATATTAGTTAAGACATACAGTTTTTAGTTAAAAAATTGCTGCATGATAATCTCCACAAAAAAAACCTGTATTGAAATTAGAGATTTCGTCCGAGAACCTCTTCCTTTTTTTATGACAGTCTAAAAGAACTTCGAAGAACCAAGATTGTCAAGTTTTTGTTTCTTAATCCATACTCTATGAGTCAGACAGGACAGGGGTAGTTAGTTATTATGTTGTTAATATTACTAAGTAATCTATCAAGTTTCCAAAGACATAGCGTTGCTAAAACGTGAGGTGAGACCCATGACGTTGTATTCTGGTGATTAAACATGTAATTGCGGTAATAGAGTACCTACATAGTTGATGGATGACAAATCACGGTTAACCACATTTCTAGCTATAATTACAAAGCCTATCTGTAAAATAAATACCGTTGTTTCTTAGAGAAGAATGTTGAGAGTGATTATTCTTTCGACGCAAGATTTTTCTATCCAATAGGTATTTTTCTCCATTCGATCAAAACTTTTGATTTATAGTTCTCCTTTCAAACCACGAATGAAAATACAACCTTCATAAATCTCTAACATACCTATTTTCCAAAGTTTCCAATGCAAATGTTGAAAAGACATCGTATTTTTCTAGATTACCTAACCTACACTAGTTATTTTATTTAATATTGCTGGGAAATAAAATAATATCCTAACTAAATCTACTTCTGCTGGATTTATAGTCTTCCAATATAAAGGGAATGTTTTTATGTTACGTTTTTTGTATGTCTGCATTGCCTATGATTTTTATTTTCCCAAAACCCTACACTACCGTAAAAAACGGAGCCCTGCTCTTTCAATACAATAAGTCCCCATTTCGCTTGGGGGAACCCAAGTAAATTGGACGATTTTTTTTATGTATTAAAGAGGCACAAAACCTTTTTTTGTAACTCCTGCGAGTGTGACTTCGGTAAAAAGTAGAATACGAATGTATAGTGTACACATGAAAATTACAAAACCGTATTAGCAAGCATCGTGGCCTACGAATGGTTTCAACTGCAAAATTCCAACATTTTGTGCGGGTACTGTCCTTCCGTGACGCTCCCGCTCGTACGCACGCATGGTGTTTTAGGAGCGAGGTCGAGATAATCACCTCTGTCGGTGGTGTAGCATAACTTTTCATCTCCTATCCGCCGGCCGTGTCGCGGTCAGCTCCTTGGTGTTGCACTGCACATCCTGGGCATGGGTAACACTGATCACTGCACCACACAATCGGTAAGCACTGATCGAGACGTCACTGCACTGTACTGACGGGAAGGGCACGCGGCTGGCGGACGGGCGGCGCGCTCCATCAACGCCAATGCATTGGCGGCAGGCAGGCAGTGTGCGGTGCGCGCTCCCGGTCGCGCAACAGCTGACGGGAGGCGCGGTCCCCTCGCCCCGCACCAGCAGGCAGACCGCGCGCGCATTCGGTGCGTGAGCCATCCCCCCCTCACCCCCTTCCCTCTTTCGGCTGTTCCTCGTCCTCCACTATGCCTCTAATCCATTATTTACGGACGGCCGACCGGTTTCAGCCGCGTTCGGTTTACCGACATCGCATCTTGGATCTTACAAATATAATATCTTCCTATGTCCGGCTTATCTACCGTCCAAGATACAGCTTTTGCACCTTGCCAGAATTTAGAATGATCTTAGAAAATATATATTATAAGTACTTCATTAAATTCAGATTTTGAGACATCTCTGGACCAAAAATTAACTTTATTTAACTCTGGGAAAGTGCTACACAACCTATACCAACACCTAATCAAAACATTTGTGAAAAATTTCAGCGAATAAGTAGGCTTCTTTCATATGCACGAGTGGATGGATTGAATGAGAATCGAAGAGAAAAATATGTTATGTCGACTCCACCCAGTGGTATATAAAAGCGAGGAGAGAGTTATGATGAAGTAATGCTTATCCCATCCTACCTAAGTCCTCTATTTCTACTATAATATTTTAAAATTTTACAACGGAATTGAGAGCACAAAATAGATTTTACTTTTCACAGACCCGAAATTTTATTGTGTGGGAGTGGAGCGTATCTTCCAAGTACACCAAAAAACTATGACGACTGGGTTTATCTCACCATTTATCGTATTTCCGTGAAAAGAACTCGAGTGTTATCTTCTAATACCAAGAATTTTTGTTACCAGAAAGCATTACTTGAAACTTAGGTGATTGCACTCTGAAATTTTTAGTCCTTAAACTTAACTAGGAAATTGTTTGGTAACATTTGCCAACATAAACAGGTTTAAAAAGAACATGAATGTTAGACCACTTCATTGATTCATGTTGCTATCGATTTGAAACACGACGTGACTTTAGATACTACAAAAGTAAAACCAGTGGTGTTCTTAATGTGGATTCTGGAAACCTTAGTGGACCTGGCCAGCCAGGTTATAATGGCAAACGGGAGTCAAAATTGTCTTGGCTCCATTTTCATCCTTAGAAATCACGGACTTCGCGGAACTTTGTTACCTGTACCTCAGTAGAGCGGCGGCGGCAGCGCAGGCCGCAGCGCCAAGGTGAACGTTCGGGCCAAGGACGGCCCGGGGCGTCGGGGGCGGGCCCCCGCCTCTCCCCCCTCTTCGAGACCCCTCTCTCTGTGTCCCAGTAAAAACACTCTGAACCTTCCAAGTCGACCGGTGCAGCCCGGCAAAAAATAGCCCCGATGCCGACGGAACAAATAGAAAACGGTTCGTCCCAAAAAGACATCGAATAACATGAATCTTGACTCAGATATCAGAACTAGTTATATGCTTTCTGGGTGAATCTCGAGATAATGAGGAGTTCGCATGTCACCTGCGCCTACACAGATGGGTAACACTATGCAATAGAAGAGTTATAAAAAAGCTGGCGAGCGGATGAGGCGCGGAACTGGTCGTATAGTCTAGAATAGACGACAGCGCAGCGGACGGATCACTAATCACCCGGAATAATGGCTATTTTATAATTTTACAGTTATAGCGAGCGACGACACGAAAGAACACCTTTCTCAGAGCTTTAAGGTCAGCAATGAGGGGATTAGTCATTCTTATTTTTTTTCTATTTGTTAATCGAGTACGTGGAGTGGAGAGTACTTTTCTAGGTTGACTGGGCAAACCTCTATGGAAAGTGAATCAATAGCGATACCAATATGGTGTTTATTTGTAATTTCTTTCTTCTGTGTGTGTAATAAAGTTTTTATCTATCTATCTATTTATGTTGGATACATCAGTTGTACTTTTGTACAAAGGGGCATCAAAAACTGACCTGGGAGTATTGAGTAAAATACGTATTGGTCTAGAATTACTTTTGCTAGAGTAATTTAGCCCGCTTTTGCCCAGTCTGCTTTAGTACATAGATAAAATAATCCGGACAGGACAACTTCTTATGACTATTGCGCTTGTGCTGTTATTTAAGATGCAACCTTTGAATTACAATCGATAGCGAATCGACTTCCTCATTGACTTTATTGAAACAAAGACAAAATAAGTATATAAGTACTGAAGTGTGGTTGTAAGACCAGCCTATAGTTCGTATTACATCATAGAATATAAATAGAATCTCGTGGAGCACCGAGCACTTACTTGCGTACAGCGCGTGCATAGAGGCGTAACATTCTGCACTTCTCTAGCGAGTGCTATTAAACAAGAGAGAAAGGGACGAGCCAGTGTTACAGTTAAGCAGGAACTCTATTTATATGCAAATAATAACCTCGGAGTCGACACCTGTTTGCGTATTCTCGACGCTGTTCGTCGCTTCTCTTTGTGGTAACAGTCTTGCTTGTGATATCCTATGGTAAAATTTCATATAAAAATGCTTTTTTTTTACATCGAAACATATTATGATCACATTTATGCCAATACTTAACATAAATAATATAATATAAATTTGCATGCCGATGTGTTTGGTGAAATAATATGTGAAACTTATTAGATACTGTAAGAACTTGTAACCATATTACTAGCAAATAAACCATTTTATTTCATTTCAATATTGACACTTATTTTCTGGACATAGCATTCGTAGGACTTTTGTAAATTCTCAATTTACAAGACAATATGGATAGAACGGATAGAAGCACAGTCGGTGTATTTTTTTTGTATACTCCTCTCTTGTAATTATTTAGCAAACCAGTTTGATTAATTAATTGTCATGTTAACATTCAAATTAGAATTTTTTTTAGTATTTATCAACACGACAAATTGCAGCAACCATTATTCTTGCGTACTGCTATTTGTTTATAAAATAATTCTGGCTGTATAGCCTTATGGACCTATCCGTATCCGTGCTTTCATGTTCCTCTAATTATCATTTCCTTTGCTGGCCTAATGAGGTAGCTTAGGTACTATCTTTTTTCGCCATGTATATATATCTACCACCTAGACCACAAGCGTAATCCGTGATCATTATTTCCCCTGTGATCTCGCTGTCACATTTTTCCATTATTGTCATATTTCATCGGACTTCTCCCTGGTCCGGTGAGGAATTAGAACGAGTTTTGGCGTCGGAGTGTTCATTTATCATACTCCGAAGGCAGGCGGCGGCGGCGGCAGACCGACGGCGAGTCCTGAGTGCGTTCCTGTGTTCGTTCTCAGCTGAGATACGGTCGCCAGCGCGTTGTTTATTTAGTTTATACCACGTTATTTTGCAGCGTCTACATAACACACTATGAAAAGCAATTCAATCAAAAATATTGAACAATCCACTAATTTAGAAGGTTTTATGTCAGCGAAATTATGTCGTCAAGGCACAAATGTACTCTACTCAGCTTAATTTATATGTAAATATTTTATCACACTTATCATCAGATATAGAATATCAAAACTGAGCGTTCACGTAGAATTCGCCTAAACTCTGAATTAGTAATATCAGAAACGTCACTGATGTATGCTCTATTCTATACCTTCTATTCAACATTTTTGGTGTTTGATGTGATGAGGATTATGTGTTGTTTGCACTGTTACCCGACAGCAGAACCAAACACAAAACATTAAATGCAACAGAAATATGCAAGAAAATGTTTCAAGCAATTTGGCAAACCTAGCATTTCTCCCTCCCGAAGTCCCTAGCGAAACAAAGAGCTCGTGTGTGGCGCAGCGAAGCGATGCAAACGACCTGCACTGCATGTCATATAATTACTCTTAGACGGGCGATTATTCCAATTACAATGTTTTCCACTTTGATGCATCAAGCGAGTCGAGCACAGCACAGAAAATGGAACCATTAGGTACGCATTGACGAACGGACTTTGTAATTTGTGCACAAACACGAACTCCATCGTTCTTATTAAAATACCACTCCAATCGGGTCGGCGGCGACGCGGCATCGCGGCTGCGGCGCGGTGGCGGCGGTAGTTCTAGATAAGACGGTGATTAAATCCCCTGCAAAACTCCCAACGAATTACTTGCTGCAAACCTTCGGCTTATAATAACGCAATAACAAATTCTTACACTTTGATGTTTGTAAATTCGGAGCGTTCGGGAGGCAAGTCTCGAGAGGATGAAAAATTTCACAGCAGTCGCTTTTAAGATGTCCCTAATCCCAGGCACGTCCCTCTCTCTAAGTACAAGAAAGCCGTGACTACTAACGACGGAAGGCAGCTTTAACTGGAGCCGACGACGCCGCCGAAGCGAACGACGCCCAGCACCGCTCGACTCGACGTCTGACCTATAAAACGAAATCTCGCGCTCGTCGCCTTTCAAACCCCGTAAATATTTTGCTAAGCTTCCTCCCACAGATAGAATATTTATGGGGATCAGGAACTTTCACGTTTAGAATGCCGTTCTATGAAATATTGATAGCATTACTTGTTTTCGGCTTATTTCCCATTTTACCTACCATATATTATGGAATTGTAAATAATTTAACTTCTATGGAGAGACTAGTGAAAAGCTCTTTTTAGGCAAAGCGCAATGGTAAGTTCAGTACTTTACTTAAACAATAGGTACACATTTCGAGTTATTCTGATAAAGAAATCGTTACAAGCATTTTAAGTAGAGATTTCCATACAAAAATCTATACCCGAGTCCAGATCAGAGGGGTAATCACAAACAAATTTGACAGTCGCCGCGTTACGTAAATCTAACGTATTCGAATCATATTGCGCGTCAACGCCAGCTCGGCTACCAAACGTAGTAGGGTCTCCGCGCAGTGTATCTCGGATAATGATAGCTTTCCGATACGTTTACGATTGTTACAATTATTCGTGATGAAGGCAGCACAGTGCTTGAGCAGTTAACACGAATACGGATCCATGAAGCTACGATGACCTCTAGAAGTCGCGTTCGAAGTGAAGTATCTGTGCATTGAGGTCCGTAGGTATCTCCAAAATAAAGAAAAACATGAATTTACGCATTTTACGCATACATATTATGAAAACCTATAAATAAATAGACACGTTTAAATGAGCAGGTCAGCAGGAAGGCTAGATAAGGATGCGGCGAGACATCGTCAATTTTCTAATCAATTGGTCACTCACTAGCAGGGCCTTTTGTCAGGCATGAGCTATTCAACGAAACTAGTGCTGTTTTCATTATTGACTTCTGATTGCTGAAAAATAATCTGTATAAAAGCATGTTCGTAGGAATAATCCTTTTTTAAATTTGATTACAATATTTTTATTTCAGCAGTCCGATAAAAATAAAGTCCAGTCTTAACCAAATTCTTCTACATAAAATTACAAGGTGCCAAAAAAATCAACAAACATGCAACGTAATTGTATTTTCTTCTTTTTACACTTCAAAAGCTCTTTGATATTCAATAATAAATATTTAGTGAGTAAACGCAGTCGTTGGGGTTCTGTAATTCAATTCGCCGGTGTAGAGTTTCTTATTGACATATCCATTAGGTATGTAGGTAGTTACTACCTATTATTCAAGTTCTGGTGGGACGCGTGAGTCGAGTTCAGGTTGAGTGCAAAGCAAAGTTCTCGTAAGAGAAACCTGGGATCGTTCGGAAAGCTATTTTAGGAAACCATAATTTTATTGTTAATTAGATCATTGAAATATCTAGATTATGAAAAAAACTCGCCTTTGATTCCATTAGGTTAAATAGTATGGTAGCAGTGAGCATCAGCATAAACTCTCAAATATTTTAACCGTTTAGCGCACTGCATTTGCGTTAGAACTCTGTTTTACAAAAATATTATCAGATATATATTATACGATATGGTTTATTACGTCAGTCAGAATTACAATGTGATTTGTTGATCACAGAAATACAGGGTTATTTTCTTTCTACCTAATTGGTGTCAAGTTAAAGAATGAATGTTAGTTTGGGACTAGATAGCGTTGTGTGAAATGTCCATGAATATTATTTATTTATTTAACGATAATATTTTAGGATAATATTAAATATTTTAGAACCAGGATAAGTGGAAGGATTTGGGGGAGGCCTTTGCCCAGCAGTGGGACGAGATAGGCTAGATAAAAAAAAAACGATAATAATGGTTCAACTACCTTCAAATAATTTATTTCTAACTTCATACTGTTTTTATGTTTCACATTATTGTGCAGTTATAAAAGCGGTTGCTGAGGGGAATAAACTATAGAATACTAATGTCTTACTTAAGCTCAAGTCGTATTCTCGGTCTCCGCAGGCCAGTTAACTGACAGATTAGTGCGTTATAAAACTGGATATGCATGCAGCTCCGGCAGTTTAATTTAACTGACTAAAACTTTGTCTACATTCCAATCTGAAGTGGTAGATGGATGCGTCCAATTCGCGCTGAATAATTCTTGAACATAATTATGTTGAGCTTTTCGAAAGAATGCGTACTGTTTTTGTTTCAGTATAAGAACGGTAGCTTAGAGCTTGATAAGAAATATAAAACAGTTTTCCGTGAATTTTGGATATGAAAGAAAGAAACAATTATAGTTTACATGGTACCTACGCTACACATTGAAGACCAAAACCAATAACAATAGTCAACTATGCAAAAAGTTACCAGATCGAATTTCTAAATAAAAGTTTTTTTGTATTTGCTAGATGTTTATAAAAACTACCAAGTTTGACTGTTTCTTCTGTGTTCGGTAGAAAATTTGAGAGTCACCTTAAAAGATGTAAGGGTTTGTATTTGTAGGAGTGGCTCTTCGAGCAATTTATTTATGTTCCGATTAATGGAACTCAAGACCTCTCAACAAAATGAGGGTGCGGACTATTATCCACCACGCGGGCTCATTCAGTGTCATATTGTGAACACCAAATATATTTTTCTGATACCGAAACATAATTATTGAAATATTAAATGTATTTATTTCTTAGCGACTTTAGATTAAGCAAAAGTAGCGAAATTTCTAATCCCATAAGAATCTTATCTAAGTAGGTAAACAAAGCACTGATTTTTTTTTTCAATCTTTTCAGTGAAGCCCGTGTAGATTAGATTCTTCTAGAAAAACATTTTTGTTACGGATAGTTTAGTTATATGATTTAATATCTAAGACGGTGAGTATAAGTACCTACAATATGTATACATAATACATACATACATATAGGCTTTGTTCGGAACTAGTAGAGCGATGGTGTAACCTGAGCGCGGTGGTCAGCGAATGCGGCACCAGTGCAGTGCAGTGGTCAGCTCAGGTTTGAGGAAGTAGTCATTCTCACGGAGATAGTCGTATTTCGTACGTACCTGAGGACAAGATAACAGTTTCACTATAAGTTGGCAATAAACGCACCACTAAGGGCGGCTTGCACCAGAATCGCTAAACGCGTTTAACTCTTAAATAGTATTTAGCGAGTTGTCAAGTCATATAAATACGTCAGATTTAAATATATTTAGTTGTTAAACACGTTTAGTGTTCCGGTCCAGTGAGAAAACGGAACACACTACAATGGTCTCACTATGGTGTGTCTGTCTGTCTGTGCGTCCATCTCAACTCAACGAGAGCTGAACCATATCAGATATAAATTTGGAATAATGTGATTGTGTTGTATCGAGAGATCGATGTTATTTTAGTTCTGAGTGTTCTGGCATAATTTTTTCGTTGGGAATAAATCATGTACTATGTAACATATTTCGCTTAGTCTCTACTAGATGAACTTTATCCATTCTCCACCCTCTTTTGAAACCCTCCACTTTCACACCCAAATATCACTTAAACTAATTCTAAACCAAACCATCAAACTCTCAAAGAATAATTTTGCTTAGGGAGTTGCTGTATGTTATTTTTTATAGTATTGGGCAGGTTTTCCAGTAAATCGAAGGAATTTCCTTTATTCCCTTTTCCTGTTTGAGGGTAATTCAATTTCCATTCAGATGCACTTCAGACGCCTCTAAAATTATTTCACCTCGGCATCCCAGCCCGCATATTTTGAAGGCGGATCAAAAGCACAGTTATTGCGTGGCTTTAAAATTGGCGATTTCGAATTTTGTTTTAATAAACGTAGGTCTTTATTACAGCACATAAAGCATAGTTTGAAATGTTCTGAAATTAAATGTACTTTAGCTTACCTACCTAGTTCTAAGCAATTTTCATTAATCTATCACCACAGAATATTAATAGGTACCTATCGCTAGTTTTAGCAGCGTAGTCGCGGAGTGGCAGGAAGCGAGCGACATGGGCGGACGTTTAATACGGGTGAGGAAGCGGCCATGTCCGATACGCGTATCAGGGTTTGCCGCTAAGGCTTAGGCTTAGAGCATCTCATGCCGAGATTTGCGGTAATATTCCGCGTATTATGCTCTACAATATTTACAGAGTCTGATATGCGCAGTAACTGTATTTTATGCAGCTCACAGAACAAAATAGTCTCTATCTCTACCAACAGAAGAATGCCATCTCCTGATAGAGCCTGATGCTACGGAAAACATGCCTGATTCAGGTTTTGAGCCTGACACACGTTTCATCCTCAGAAAAGATTTCATCAAAAAAAATGCAATAAAATCTAGAGGTTGCTTCATTTTTAGTTTAATAAACCTCTTTGGTGTTAGTGTAGATGCTATTTTCTTAAAATCTCTTATTGCTAATATTCAGTTTTAGGTTTAATTCGAATTTAATAAATTACGGACAGTGTAGAGAAGGAATCTATAAAAACCCTTACTTATACATTAAAGGGTCTGTATTTTCCACGATAATCATAATGTTGTTTTATCCCCTAATAAAGATCTCTACTTCTACGAAGGTAACAAAGGCAAGCACGTGTTCTAGCTCATCTGTTATTGATAAGGGTAGGTTCTGTGAATCAGCTGAAAGCACTTATTGTGCCTTTGTTCCTCCTCTGTAAACACACCCAGAGTTTGCTCTTGTTTCAAATAATAATGATGATGTGCTAGCCGATTTCGGCTTTGCCCACCACTGTGATTATCTGGACAGGCATATTTAACTCGAGTGTAATATTAATATATGTAGCAATTAAAGCAATCTTACTTATAATTTACCTATTTGACTAATTTATAATTTATCTAAAATTGTCTGATAGAGTAGGTATTACTTCGTTGGTTATGTGTTGGATCGCACGCCCACTGGCCAAAATAACTGGGTAACTTGAACCATTCGCATTCAAGACAGCAAAAAACTAACGAAGCCATGGTTACGATGGCCTTCCCAGACTGCATCTTAGCGGTTTCATTAGACATCTACTATTGAATGGAACAGTATATTTGGGCCCAATAAATAACCTCGTGAAAGTACTTGTTTTAAAATGGTTTCGGCTTAGGTTACATCCTTGAATTTAGAATATAAAAATATAAAATAATAAATAATACTTCCCACTCGTATAGATAAAAAAAAACACAGTAGGTACAGCACTCTATCTCGCTTATCAAATCATTCAGCAATTTTGGTTTTATGGTAAACGCAACAAAACAAAATATTGATGTTTCATGTACTGTACATGTACCAATGAGAGCGTAGGAACTAGGAAGGTATATAATATAATACAAATAGTGCGAGGTTGCCGCTCTGCCTGGACTCCGGCAACGTGGCAGGCGCACAATACAAGGATCCAACCAGCTGTTTGTACCTGGCAGTGTTTGTTGAGACGACTGTTTACCCGAAACCTTCGCGGCACAAGCAGTGGGCTGCATGAAGTACCTACTTTGTATTTGTATAATTTTGTACCCGACCCAGGCGAGGTGGGGGAAAAGAACTGTGGCCGATCTTGGCAAGTTCTTCCATATAAAGAGTAATCGATCCGTGTGTAACTGATACATCACCGGAATCCGCAAGATCTGACTAAGAGCACGTATGGCGTCTCTTCATCAAAAATTCCTTGCATTACTCATGAGAAGATTTGAAAGTGGTTACTTCTGATGTACAGCGAAGAACACAATGTTAACCCCTCGTTTCAATGCGAGGGATACTTAATCCCTTGTCTATTTCAAACACGTTTTACCTCATTTCGCGCGTAATAAAAAACTTGTATTCGATTTCATACTCGCGCACCCCACAGCTCGATCGATAAATGGGACCTATTGTGCACTGATTTGACAGATCCTATAAAAATGGGGGAGATAATGAAGTTACTTATTAACACTTCTAGTAGAAGAAAAATTCGTTAGCGCAATTTTATTGCGATTTACTAACAACTAAACTTGCTTTCTGCTGTGTATTAGCACTACAGCCATATGTAGATAGTAAGCCTGAAAACGATAAGTGCTACTTCTCGCCGATCAATACAGGGAGTATAGATCGCTGAGAAGCAGCACTCATTAAAACCGCATTGGTTGAACTATCGACTTTGCTTTGCTCCACCGCAACAGTTAGGGGTCACGTGAATTCGCAAGTTTACAACAATTAGGCAAGGCGCATGTTTTACTTGGGCATGTAGTGTTCCTAGTGAAGGAACCCTTTTGCTGTAAGATTAAAAATTCGTTTTAGCTCTCCACTTTAAATAGAAACATTGTAACATGAGCTTCCATTTGTATTATTTTTAATAAGGATACAGTTCAAGTTAAGCTGGAAATATTGTGGTGTTTATTTAATTTCTGGAATCATTTGTTTTCTTACACCTACTAACAAACTTGGGTTGTTACAAGCTATTACTATTCCTCTAACTGTCTATTTCTATTGTTCAGCTCTGGTGAAGGTGACAGACACTAAAGTGAGACCATAAATAAGTTTTCCATTATTCCAAAACTGAACCAGAACACTAAAAATGCACACATTTTCTGGATATTTACAAAAGATACTTAGTAAAAATTTAAAACGGGAATGTGAATCCAGGTCACACACAATAATTTACAGTTAGCTATAAAACATAAAAAATCTCAATTAATCAATCATTCATCTAAATATAAGCTGCAATAAAAAAACCCAATTATTTATCTCTGCATAATCTGTTGAACACGTGCGTTCTCGCGGTCGCCATGATCATAATATTTAATTCTGTCGATGCTCCCGCCAGCGGTGTGGCACGGTAAGGTTATCCGGCAGTCTTCAAGCGAGTGATAAATGAAAATAGGCGGCGAGGGGGGCGCGACTCCCGCAGAGCCTGCACACATGGCCTTATCGACCAGCGCCGGTGGCGTAAGGGTTAGATGGAGGCGAGTGTCGCAAAACGGTACGAATTATTGAAAATTTTTTACCATTGGGTTTAGGACATGTCAAAAAACCTAATGCTTTTTGGTAGAGTTTTCATTTAAATGAAATAAAAAGGCTTTCGATTTGTTATCATTCAATTTGATCTTTCCTCCACCATTTGTTATCCATCTTACCCTATTCTACATACTTTGCTAACGATATCATATTGCTAAGCATATTTACAATACGATTATCACGGTCCCTTTGACCGCCAATAGTTCTGAGCATAGTGCTAGCCAAATCTCGAAAAGCTCATCGTTTGCTCCCCGGCCATCTTCTCAGGCAGGGCCGGCACACGCGCTCTCCTCCGCTACAATAATAGGCACGCACGAGCCACGCGTGTGACCGCCGACTGCCGAAATAATTGTCCATTACATATCGCACCAAATTGTGGGGGAACATTATGTTATGTACATAGATATAGTGTTAACATATCAACTATGATGAGTGCGCCATAAAGACGTTGTTTTACGACTCTCAAATTAATATAGGTCACTTAGCAGTGGTGGTGATGAGTATGTCATCTAGTACGATGTATGACGTCATCGTCATTCAGTTTGCGACAAACCTGAATCTATCTATGCATGACGCGTGGATTTCTTTCGATTTTGCATGACGTCATGCCTCGATATATTGTTCACATACGTTTCAAGGTTACATACTTGAAACGATTATTTTGATTCTACTCATGTCCCAGGCACACTGCAGCGTCCTATTCATCGGGGCATGGGTGAAAACTGGCTCCTGACGCTGTAAAAATCATGTAGAATGAGGAAGATGAGCGTATTTTTTTTTTAATGTAGATCGATAGATTTTTACGTCCAAAACACAACAGTGAAAGAATTTTGGCGGTAGCTCAAAAACTGAATTTTCTACGATTTTTTAAAGTTTGGATTTTCAAAATGTGTTTTGAGCCCGGCGATTTCGCGTGTGACGTCAGCGGGTCCGACCGCTCACCCGCGCTTTCTACGCGTTTTCTGCCTTTACGTTTCTATTTATATTTCTGAAAAATTGGGAGAAAAGTACCAATATTTTTATGTAATATTGTGCCTTTAAGTCCTAAGGACACGTTTAACGCTTCAGATAAACTTTTTAACCACCGACTGAAGAAGAAAGGTGTTCTAAGTTTGAGGCTTTTTTGTGTCTATGTGTCTGTACCTTTCAAGGCTCGGTGCTCCAAAAAATCACTCGTAATTTTTTTATAACTATTCTTGAAATGGAAAGCAGATAAATCTGGCATAGTTCTAAGCCAAGTTTGGTAGAAATCGGTGCAGCGGTTTCCAAGTTATGAGGATGTTTATCAGCCCTCGACACGCATTTTGAAGGGTTCTCAGGCATAATATATTGATTGTAGTTTGAAACATTTGGTTCTTATACCAGTATATATAACGTGAGCTACTATTTCTTAGTGTTTCATTGATTTTGTATATCAGGTAAGACTGGTAATGAGCAAGATTGTGTTATCGACGTGATTAGCAATGTTTTTAACCCCCGACGCAAAAACGATGGGGTGGTAAAGTTTGACGTGTGTGTGTGTCAGTGCGTGTGCGTGTGTCTGTGTGTATATGTGTGTGTGTGTGTCTGTCGAATGCGCGCGTTGGTGCGCGTGCGGATGCGGATGGTAGTAGTCTAAGTCACATTGTCTACTAAGGACGTGCCTAGTGAGATATTGTACTGTCAAGTACAATGTCTCACTAGGCACGTCCTCAGAAACTAAGGACGTGCCTAGTGAGGCATTGTCTACTAAGGACGTGCCTAGTGAGACATTGTACTTTCACGTACAATGTCTCACTAGGCACGTCCTCAGAAACTAAGGACGTGCCTAGTGAAGCATTGTCTACTAAGGACGTGCCTAGTGAGGCATTGTCTACTAAGGACGTGCCTAGTGAAACATTGTACTGTCAAGTACAATGCCTCACTAGGCACGTCCTTAGTAGACAATGTGACTCGCTAAGAAGAAGAAGAATGTGACTTACACTAGGACGTGCCTAGTGAGACATTGTACTGTCAAGTACAATGTCTAGGCACGTTCTTAGTAGACAATGCCTCACTAGGCACGTCCTTAGTAGACAATGCTTCACTAGGCACGTCCTTAGTTTCTGAGGACGTGCCTAGTGAGACATTGTACTTGACAGTACAATGTCTCACTAGGCACGTCCTAGTGTAAGTCACATTCTTCTTCTTCTTAGAGACATTGTACTTGACAGTACAATGTCTCACTAGGCACGTCCTCAGAAACTAAGGACGTGCCTAGTGAAGCATTGTCTACTAAGGACGTGCCTAGTGAGGCATTGTCTACTAAGAACGTGCCTAGACATTGTACTTGACAGTACAATGTCTCACTAGGCACGTCCTAGTGTAAGTCACATTCTTCTTCTTCTTAGCGAGTCACATTGTCTACTAAGGACGTGCCTAGTGAGGCATTGTACTTGACAGTACAATGTCTCACTAGGCACGTCCTTAGTAGACAATGCCTCACTAGGCACGTCCTTAGTAGACAATGTCTCACTAGGCACGTCCTTAGTAGACAATGTGACTTAGACTACTACCATCCGCATCCGCACGCGCACCAACGCGCGCATTCGACAGACACACACACACACACACACACATATACACACAGACACACGCACACGCACTGACACACACACACGTCAAACTTTACCACCCCATCGTTTTTGCGTCGGGGGTTAAAAACATTGCTAATCACGTCGATAACACAATCTTGCTCATTACCAGTCTTACCTGATATACAAAATCAATGAAACACTAAGAAATAGTAGCTCACGTTATACTGGTATAAGAACCAAATGTTTCAAACTACAATCAATATATGCCTGAGAACCCTTCAAAATGCGTGTCGAGGGCTGATAAACATCCTCATAACTTGGAAACCGCTGCACCGATTTCTACCAAACTTGGCTTAGAACTATGCCAGATTTATCTGCTTTCCATTTCAAGAATAGTTATAAAAAAATTACGAGTGATTTTTTGGAGGCACCGAGCCTTGAAAGGTACAGACACATAGACACAAAAAAGCCTCAAACTTAGAACACCTTTCTTCTTCAGTCGGTGGTTAAAAAGTTTATCTGAAGCGTTAAACGTGTCCTTAGGACTTAAAGGCACAATATTACATAAAAATATTAGTACTTTTCTCCCAATTTTTCAGAAATATAAATAGAAACGTAAAGGCAGAAAACGCTTAGAAAGCGCGGGTGAGCGGTCGGACCCGCTGACGTCACACGCGAAATCGCCGGGCTCAAAACACATTTTGAAAATCCAAACTTTAAAAAATCGTAGAAAATTCAGTTTTTGAGCTATCGCCAAAATTCTTTCACAGTTGTCTTTACAATCTTCTAGACTTTTGATTTAAGCTATAAAAACAGGAAAAAATGCCTAACTCATCTTCCTCATTAGATGCAAAGGCTTATGTCAATGAAATTTACAATGTTTTTTTTCAATACTTGTCAGTCTAGTTTTTTCTGTTGTTGCAAACTGACCTAATTATATAGAGTCAACTTAGGTAAGCTTTAAATGATTTGGGTGCTTGCTTAATTTAATTATTGTACCTGATGCTAAGGTTGTAGAAACAAATCACGAATAAGTTTTTGAACTCAAGAATATCTTTACACTTGATGGTCAGACCGCAGTAGGTTGTTGGAATTGAAAAACCAAACTACTTTTTAGACCTAACAAGCCTTTAAACTTGAACAGTTTTTTCCCACACACCTTCGAATAAATCGAAACAAACATAGGCCTAATTAAATTAATTTAAAAGTGTGTGGCCGCTATTAAAAGTTAAGAGTTGGGTATGGTATTGATGGATGGCCTTATGAACCAAACTGCAACTGGTTACTGCGAATAATTATCTAGTTATGTTATCCACTATAGACAGTTAGTGTCATGTCGACGTGCAGGTATTTAAACAATTAACTTAAAAAAATGTGTTAAACTTAATTACGTTTTGTCGAATTAATGAGGACTTACCACTTTAAAATAATTAATGTAATATCTACGAATGGAATCGGTCATTTTAGAAAAACGTCTACGCGATACCCAGATGAGATAAACAGGGATGAAAACGGGCTACAGATAAGGGGAGCCCGGGGCTTAGGGAATTGAACTCGTAAACCTAAAAATAGATATGACGACACGCCTCTATGCGCTAACTAAAACAAACGTAACTGACAACTGACACTTGAGTCCTCCAACTGAGCAGCTTATTACATCACTAACACGTAACTTATAAGAATCATTATCGCTTGCGTGAGGCCATGAACTGTAGCTTCATAAAAGCTGTAGTATAGTTGCTTTCTATAATAATTTCGTCTACCTGTACTGTACCGGCATCTGCCAAAACAAACAGCGTACTCGGAACGGAACGGAAATAATAAACGTGTTGTTAGTCTAGTTAGTTTGGGATGGTTCTCTATTATAATTATTTTAAAGCATCTAATAATATTAATGTCACCCAGATGCAAACGTGCCCCAATTTCATATCCTGTGTTTCATGTATCAAAAATTGAAGTTATGGTAAATAACACGTGTAGGAATGTAGAATAGCAGCCGTATGTAATGTAGTGTCAAGGGACTGCGGGAAACATTTCTATGTTTTATTACTAAAACACTAACTTGTAGTGTATCCATCTTACTTTAGAATCTATACTTAGACACACACAATACACCCCAAGCTTAATTTCCGGCGGTTTAAGTACTTACAATACCAACAATACTGTGATATTGTTAGTGTTCCGGTCGTTTTGGAAAAACGAAACACTTGTTAATTCTAATTTAAATTCCACCTATACAAAAAAATTCGACTATAAAAGGGTTCTTCGTCGTACAACGAAACCCTAAAAAATGAAAACTCCATTCCAATTTATTTCACGTCATACTATTTAATCGAAGTTCGAAAAAGTAATAAGAAACCTTAACAAAAGTTTGCCGAAAAACGTCGCCTTCCTCTTGGTCGGTTGGTTTGTTCAACTATTACATAAAGTTGTTATTGAAAAGGTTAAAGATTATGTAACACGCATAACATTTTCAGGCTAAACTTTTCTCAAGTAAAAATGTGACATTTCTAAAGTAAAAGTTAGCAAAAGTGATGCAGTAACATTACATCTCTCTCTTTGCATTGTACAAGGGTGAGAAGAATATAGAATTTTGTAGAGTTCCGGCTCTGTCCAATGTCCAACCAAGGAAAAAAAATCTGCCTAACTATTTGTCCGTCTGTCAGTTGACCCAAAGCCTTAGGAAGACACTTCTTTCAGAATAACCTTAGCCTAACTTTTCAGCTTAGTAATACTTTGGTGATTATTTTTTTTACTTTTTAATCTTATTACAGTCATAAAATATTTTTGTAACATTTCATAGCCATATATTTTCTATTCAATGTCATTACCTCCTACGATCATGCAGAAAAGACACATAATAACTGTTAAGCCCACAGAACAATAAATAAGTAATTGTTCTGTGGGTAAGCCTATGATTAAATAATATTTTTCAGGGCGACCTCCCCTGCATGTACGGTAAGTTTTACCATGTTCTTGCCTCAACGCGCGGGGTGTTGTTCGATAGGTCTTAAAAAACCCCAGAGGTTTCATAATCCATTTTTTGACAGACGTAACTAACTGTAAATCTAGCTGGAGGGATACCCTAAAAAGCTTATTTGCCAGACAGACATATGTTCATGATGCCCTTCCAGTTCTCTCTACTTACATATAACTAAACAACTGAACTAAAAAACAACAAAACAATTTTATGATACTTTTATTTTATTTGTTTCAAAACAATAATTATATACAAATACTTAAGAAAATAGCATTTAAAAAAAAACTGCCATACAAAGAGGTAACGTTGCCAGCCTTTTAGGCACCCTGCCTGCAGTCGGTGATTTGAACTCTGTTTTCTATCTCTAGCATTTAGAATTCAGAGTTCATTTTAATAACAATTTTATTATGATAATGAATAAAGTGTGTATTTACTATATACTTAATCATTTATTTGTGAAACACAGGATTAATACATGTTTAAATGTATAACAATTCGTAGGGTTCCGTGTTGTCTAAAAGGGTTCAATTTTAGACCCTAAATAATTTCACGATTATGCAAAATACGCACACACTTGGTTCCTGAAGTTTTTGGTAAATAATTAAACAGATAACGAAAACGACCGCAATTTCACTTTAAATCTATATATCTTTTAGCATCGCTTTTATTCGACATCAATACGCAAACGGGCGTTCCAAATCCGTCGAGTGAGTGACAGATCCCAATCAAACTTTAATCAAAGCAGCCGCCAACATTTCTAACGTTCTGCCGGCTGCCGGCAGGGCAGACGAGCCCAGCCGCCGTGCCGAGGCTAATTGACCGGAATGGCCCTCTACCCCGTATGCATTTAAACTGATTAATTTAAAAGCGCCTAGCGTAACACGGATGTTCAAAATTGGGAAAAAACAAACATAAGCAAACAAGCATTTAATTAATTAGTCGTCTTTTTATAGGAAGCTATTTCCCGTTTATTTTCTAATTACAGTTTCTGAGCATTGCTCATGGCTCATCATCATCTCCCTGTCTTTATCCAACTTCACGTGGGGCCGCCATTACATGCGTTGTGTCTTTTACGTTGTTGGAGGAGAACGGGTCACCAATGACGAGAACAGAGCATTATCAGAGAAATGTTGATCCTCGTGAGAAGTTCCTTTTTCTCAAACACTACATAGCTATTGACTGACGTTATTGTATTGGGTATATTTAGATTTTGAACAAGTGATTCGCTTCAGCCTGTCGCCCACAACTGATACACACTTTCATGTGAGTAAAGGGGTGTGCCAGGGGAACAGAAAGAGATAAGAGATGGGTTCGGCACAATATTACGCGCCTGTGGAATGTGGGGAATTTAAAGCTTGGACAAGGCGAAGGGTTCAGAGTGGCTTTTAAAATTGAAATGACAAACACTGAGGTGGCACCGTGTAGGTAATTGATTGGTTTAACTTGTTCTTTTTGTTGGGTTATTTTCAAGGTTATGACCGCGTGGATTCTGAATTGGAAATGAGGCTTAATTCAGGACTATCAACAAACTCTGCTTCAGCTCAAGTTCAACCAGTTAACTGAACTAAAACCGAAAACCCATATATTAATATAAGACCATCTAACCTCTCAGGTTCTAAGCTTGTCTTCTTTTTTTATTATTATTTTTGAGCACCAACCAGCTCTACCATCAAAATAATACTACAGCATATTATTTACACTTATGTTAACTAAAAGTATTTGTTTTGGTGAAGTCGCAGGCAGTACCGGCAGTACCGAGAACTCCCCATGTGTTGAGCTTTCTCCGAAAACTCATTACCCTGGCACGCGTCACGTAGCAGCCATAACGGGTTTTATTAGGTTTCACTAACGCGCCCTAAGTCGGCCGGAGCCGCGGCGTGCATCTGAACAGCCCTTTGTGTCGCCCACGACCACGACTTTTCACATCGGATGGTGCACCGATTCGGACATGACTCTTAAAAGTTCAAAGAGATTTTAGTGCTTCATTAACGCATCTTAAAAGTAAAATATTATTACCTTCCTGTACTCGTACTAGGCTTGATCTGGCCATTTTAAGACTTCTCTTCTTATCTCACAAATTTATGCGAATATGACTGTATTTAACCCGCGTGGTGAAATGGCATACTAGTAAATACTTGATTTGTACCTTTAAGGCTCTCGTTATGAATAGATTGTAAAATGTGAAAACGAATGGTAAGTGAGAAGAGAACGCCCAATCAGATAAACACCGCAAAGTTATAAACAGCTATCAAACTTTACCGCAGGGAGACTAAGCTCGACTAAGATGCAAACTTGGGGTTCGATTGTCCTCTTACCCAAATATTAGCTTAGGAACTCTCTGGGGTTCTGTTATCGTATCACTAGTTCAGTCAGGTCTGGTTGTAGAATTATCAGTGAGATAAGATTTCCGAACTTGCAAAGTGTTTAATCACAGTGGACTGATCAGGAGTTTGTGTAAATTGTAGCTGGTTAGTAGATAGGTAGGTAAAGTATCTGACCTACGAGTACTATTGGAACTTATTCTATACACCAAAGGAAGAGAAAAACCTTTTGTATTGATTGCTCTCTCTCATCTCTTTACGGCAGCAAAAACAAATTTCGTATTTATATTATATGCCGTACTATCGAGAATCATTATAAAACCTGCATTATGTGCAAAGGGCTTACAAAGCAAAAGTAAAGTACCAGGCTCGCATAGAAGTGAAGGAGGACCGTGCTCGCGTAGGCTCGCTCGGCTCGGCTCTCGTGTAGCTGGCAGACGGCGACGACGACGACGGGCGAGGGCGGATCGATACCCAGGCCGCATTGTTGCCCCTGTACTCCCCCCGCGCCCTACCACACCCTCGCCATGGGCCTGCATCCGAAATTCGCCCTATTTGTTCCAGAGAAGCTCGAATCAATCGCCTTTGTTGCAGTAACTTGATGCGCCACACAATAGTGGTGACGTGACGATTCAAGAATTTTGAACTCAACACTCAGGGGCAGGGCAGTCCACTCTCATAATCATGTAGTACTGTTATATAAGCAGTAAAATGTTACAGTATAACAAAACACCTGCGCAGGTTGAAGGAAGCCATTTCCACAACAGAGTTTATGCCGCAGTAACTTTTACGATGAAATGAAATGCTTAATTAGCAGCCTAGTTATTACCTAACTATATTTCACACTTGAGCGCTGACCGTAATTGCTACGGAAGATTGAAGAACGGCAGTATGTGCACGAAAGTTTTTTCTAAAGGAATACATAGCACGCTGCTAACGATACTGTTAATAAATCATGATATTTTTCTAGGCATATAATTAAAAAATGCATTACCTAGTTTATCCGTCCCTCATGCATAGAATATTTATTGTTTAGAAATGCCGCGTTATCATCAACACCGTGAGAAGATAAACTGGCCGGAAGTACTGTAATTTCATGGCTAAGCTCAACATGCGATAGCGTCTGTTTTAGTCCCAGCATTCCAGATGAGCGTCATGCATTACACACTCGTACGATTATAACAGTAAAAATTATATCGAGTTTCGAACTAATCTTTCATCGGTTTTGCATTATTTGCTTGTGGTCATTATCTGTGCGTTCGACCTATGTCCGCCCAAATGTGTTTCGACATAGCTAGCTGTCAACAACTATTGAGCTCTATCAGCAAAACGATAACGTTTAAATTTACAACTCACGTTATGGGCCTAAAATTCTGTTATTCTTACGCTTGGTTATCGGTAGCTTGGAACATAAATCTCACTTGACAATGATAAGCCTTTTTTAGGCAGAAAGTAGAGTCAAAGTTATCAATATTCAATCACGTTTCAATAGTATACTTTTTTGTACCGTCCTAGACAGAACAGAATGTTGGTAAATAATTGATTTCCGAATTAGGTAAGAAGGAACGCAAGCGTCATTAGTTGGCTAACTCTTCTACGTGTCTGATTTCAAAATAAAAAACATCTTTCACATGAACACAGTTTCAACCTCACCGTCCAGTGGGCTGTCATCGCTCATGTAGCTATTACTGTATTCTGTATTTTTAAAATACTTATCGTTTTAAGCTTTTTAATCTTTGAACGTATAGGATAACCATTGTTGCAATCAACTGTACGTTTTTCTGTATCTACTCGCGTTAATTGATATTTATTTTTGCTATTATTGATATTTATAAAAATATCAGCATGGTTAAATTTCACCCATTGAAAATATAGGTACAACTCAATAAACGGATAGCAAATTCGCGATCAACTGACCTGCCCCAATCTACCGCCAGTATTTGCCAAACGCGTCATTCGACCGACCGAGACGATCGACGTAACCACCTAACCACTACGCAGACTAACATAACAGTCTGCATAACTTTGCTAGTATGACTACATGAAAAGGTATTTATTGCTTCTAGGCTTGAAGAATAAGTAATAATTTTCAGCAACACTGAGGGCGTCTTGCACCAGAATCACTAAACGTATTTAACTACTAAACGTATTTGTATGACTTGACAACTCGCTAAATACTATTTAAGAGTTAAACGCGTTTAGCGATTCTGGTGCAAGCCGCCCTAATTGAAGGAAGTTTTTCACATCTGGTGTTTAAACCTAAAAATTCCACGCTTTATCCCATACGTAAGGAATTTTTAGGTCGAAAGGAAAAAACCCGTACGTTGCTCGACTCAAGCAATCATTTTTTGACAGGTTTTTAAGTGTCAAAAAATATATACTTGAGTCACATTTTAGTCTGAGTATTTATGAAGCAGAACCATACAGCGCAGACCCAACATCTCCAACATTTTTACCTATTTGAGAATACCTGACGACTCCATGCGTTGATATTAGTAGCAAATATCTCTGGGATTGCACCAATTTACGACAGCCATCAGTTTTAATTTTAAAGTATTATGAGTTTGTACTATAGTGTGACAAACTATAATGTTCTTGTAGCATTTATTTCGACGGTAAAAAACTAAAGCTGATAAGTTATACTCAAAGGTCTAAATGATGACCAGGATTAACATGACAAGGACTTATACTTAGATAGGACCAGGACGAATTTATAAGTATGGTGTTCCAGGGGTTTTGAAGTGTAGAATAATAATAATATACAATACAAAAGTATTAAATTAACCTCAATAAGAATGTAACGCTATCTCTGTGCCTTGGGGTAGTGTAGGTAGATTCACATCATAGTGATGATGGCATTAACATTGCACACGACTGTGATATCCTGAGCGCGTCGGGTCGCTGTCGTCTCGGTCGCGTCATCGTGTCGCCGATTTGCATAATTGAGTAACATTATGCATTCAGTCAGGTCGCCCCCATGTAGCGGTGCGCCGAAACAAAGCGGGCGGATGTATCGATAAAACGCCTCGTAATTACATTAGATAGGGAGGTGGAGTGACCGCGTATCCGCTTCATGAAATCAGGAATCCTAATGAAATACGCATAGGTCATCCTAAAATAAAAGGTGGCCTTTCGCAAATCGGGCAGGAAAGTTTCTAATTTGTAACGTGCTCTAACCACAGTAATATAAAATTTCAGCGTGATTTTACTGCAGGACTATTTGCGAGTAAAATGGTACTGAATGCATGGATGGACAAAACTTTAGTGCCTGAAGTATGAAAAAATATTGCGGAGCTTTTTAAAGTACTGTCCAAGATAATGATTGAATTAGGGGTTTTAAGATTTTTGGTGATTCCGCAGTGCAATCTCTAGAAAAGATAATATTATTCATAGTCATCTCACATATTGTAAGACTATCAAATCATAGAAAGCAAAGGTGCTCAGTGAAAATTTTATTATTTTAAAAGTACCGGTATGGCAGGTGCTCAAGTCATTGATCGGTTCTAAAAAAAGGCTGCTACAATCTAGTAACCCTGACCGAACTATTTCATCGTCTACCGATCCTATTTCCATGCCGTGTTTCGTGGAAATACCGGTCGTTTCGCGTATTCCGAGAGACAGCGACTGTCTACGAGTTTTCCCGAAGTAGGAGGAAAGCGAAACCACCCCGTTTTCCCCCTCGGTGGGGGCTGGGGTCTTTGTCCCAGCGCGACCCAGTTAATGACCACCCTCGCATACAGCCTCGCGCAGATATAAATACGCCTACTACACTTGACCTCTAAAGTTTTTATTGAAAAGCACGTGTGCTCCGATATCGTGATCCAAGTTATTAACGATCAAACATTGTGCATCGGTCCTGACATCTAAGAAAAAGTGCTTCATTAATCATTTTGTGTTTGAGCTACTTGCGAAGTCTCTATGTAATTTGGCGCAAGCAGTGGGTTTACGGTCTGATCGAGCCGTGATTTAAAGAGGCACAGGGAAGGCAACAGGTCGCGAAACAACGTTTTAATTATAATAATATGCTGATAAGCATCAACGCCATCGGACCGCGACAATTACCACACGACACGCATGTAGTAAGGTACGATGACCGACCCTCCATGCGCCAACATTTTGTTTCATCGAGCATCTTGCTCGGTTGTTGCCTTATTTTTTTGAGGATATAATACAAGTAAGTATAACGTAACCGAATCATAAATAACTATTGCGCTATTTCAAACTTGCGCGAAGCCCAGAGCCAGTAATAGGTATAGGCACTACATTTCCATGGCAGTTAGACACCTTGGGAGTATAAGACAAGATACCGGTTTTCCAAACAGGAACCAGTTTGTGTTGAACTTTCGCGTCTGAGGAAATGTGTTTCTGTATAATGAAACGACGGGATCCACGACTCTGGACGAACGGAAACAAGCCCGCGGTGATAGTTGCATAAACTGCTATTTCACAAACGCACGAAACTGAGGAAAACGTTTCAATACTCCTTGTTTTATAAACATTGGTTTTAGAACTAAAAGCTAAGGATCAAAAGGAGGACTTCTATGCCACCAGTGCTTTGAATTTTTGTTTAATCTGAGTAGATTTATTAGCTAAAAAGTACCTTTTGAATAATAACGTACCTACCTAATTGAAAATAAAAAAAAACAAGAATTAAGTATATAGGTACTTAAGTATCTCTCAAAATCAATAGATTATTTAGAAAGCTTTAATTAAATCATCTAGCCATCCGTTAATTTTATGTTAAACAATAATCAGACAGCTTCATAAGTACTTTACGAAAACACAATTGAACTTTACCTTACCTATCTTTGCGTTTCGCCCACGCCACGCTGTAAACCAAAGTACAAAGCTCGAATCTCATTGTTGTGGAGGCTTTGTGTCAGCTTAGGGCTCAGTAAGCCATAGTATGGCCCGGTTTATGGCAACAGCAAACTTAACTGAAACCTAACCTTTCATGCTCAAAATGTACAAGCTGGTAGTTTTTAATCAATCAACGCGTTTCATGTTTGAGATTCTTAAGTGTAGGTAAGTAAGCTGAATCTTGAACAGTCATAAATTCCGCATTTTAAGAGTGTATATCAGTCAGCACCACCGTGGAGTAAAAGTCATGACAAGTGGTCCTAATTCCCAAGTGATGTTTATGAGGGCAAGCATAAATCATTGGTAGATTATAAACATCAATTTGAAACAACACTTAAACGAAAACATGCTTAAATTTCAAGCTGTTTTAATAATATTTTAACTAAAAGCGAGGCATTGTTTGAATGGGCATGGGCTAAGGTTGCAATATAAACATGGGCGCGAGTGTGCCGACATTATAGAATTTTAAGTACCGAATTTAATTAGTTTTACGTCCCGTCGAGTACAATACATAGGTAATACAATACAGTGTGCTTTAACGTTTAGTTGTGTGTGTGTGTGTGTATGTATAGGAATTATCAAGAGGTAATAAACTAAAGATACGTTCATTGCAAGGTAATAATTTAGAAAAGTGAGCTTTCATATTTATTTTAATTACGGCCACCTGCTGTTCCAAACATTTCTTCATAATAATACTTTACAATGCAAGTATACTACAAGTATCTACTCGTATAGCCGGAAAACTCAATTTTCATTTTTTTATCTAAATTGTAAAAAGTTTGAACCGCCCCTAACTAAACCGGTTTTATTGTAGATGCAAATGATGGTAGTTATTGGTACTGGTTCGCGAATGTTCTATACGGGTACTTGCATCGGGGTTGCATTAGAGTGCAGTTATTGCAACAGTATGCAGGGCCTTGCATTCGCCGACCCGCAGTTGGCCATGGGCCAAAATGCCCGCTTTCACGCACTAAGCTCGCTATTCTGGTACAGTCTCATACATTAGTTTAGATTAGGCTTACTTACTGCGTCTTAGGATAAAATTCAAGTTTTTAACCAACTTCAATAAAGGAAGAGGTTTTGCTATTGGGCTTTAGTTGGTAGAGAGAGAGAGAGAGAGTTGGGAGTTGGGAGAGAGATTGACGGAGGCTTTTTCACTTTCGTTACACTTCTCATACACGTTCGACGGTTCAGAGTACTGTTGACGCTTTTCTTATAATAACATTTTTAGGACTAGCGTAGGTACGTAACGCATCCTTGTATCAATGAGAAGGTCGTCTCACATAACCTTTAGGATATTTTAAAAATATTTCTTTATTGTACACCAAATTGTATACTTATTGTATATATATGTATAAAGGTGAGCTTAATCCATACCTATGGGACAAAACTTTTCTAAAACATACTAGTTTGTAAAATATATTCAATATTCTAATTGAATGTTGACTGTACGTATACCTACGGTCCGGTTGAGGTTTGTTAGAATTAAACGCGATTTGTTGGACTTGTTCGCATAGAAGATGTCGTAATTTGCCCTGTCTCAGTATCTATATGCCAGTAAATATTTCACATAAATACTGTGTACTATTCTGTGTACTGGTAGAGCAAGATACGATGTTATCGCCGCAAGAGTTATCGCAAATAATTTTACTGGGTTTATCTCAGTATTCATTTTAACTGACTTCTTATTTTTGGGCCATTATAATTAATTAATCAACTGTGTGGGTTTTGAGAACAATAGTTCACTTACCAACTATACGATAAACATGAATATCCCACTAATATTATAAATGCGAAAGTTTAGATGTTTGGATGTTTGTGTTTCAATCACGTCTAAACTACTGAACCAACTTGGACGAAACTTGGCATATATGTAGTTGGTAACCTGGATTGACACATAGGCTACTTTTTATCCCGAATGATTAACAAGATCTACAGGATAAAATGAACGAACGGGATTAGCAGCGCCAATTTAGCAAGAGGATGATGTCATGTCATGTCACGTCAGTTTGACAGGACGTAGTACAACCTCTTCTAAATGATCCTTGTGATTTTATTGAATAAAGAAATTGTGACTTTGACTTCTTTGGTCTACCGACTAGCGTTTGACATTCGAGTACGGGTTCGGTATAATGTCAAGTTTCTCAAAGAAGTATCCGCTCGGTACACACACAGATAATATAATGTACACGGAAACGGTACTCACGTACGAAGTCGCGGGTAACTGCTAGTATAACCATAATGCGAAACCTTTTATCCGTTACGGGTGCCTAAAGCTCCACTGTAAATGAAATGAAGAATTTATTTATATGTATATGTGTATAAATAAAACACCTACCAATAGAAAACAGAACAAGCAACTGATACCCTTGTGTAGGCAATCGAACACAAACAGTTTGCGGTTACAATAACAGTATGTGCGGTCCGAAAGACTCCACCGTTCGCAATACAGATTAACTAACACTTGCAGATGAACTGCCAAATAATTGAACTACATAGATCATTTACTCGACACCACAACCTATATATACAAACGGAGTTTCTAGTTGGGCTCTAGGTGCGGCATCATGGCATGTTTGCAAAAAGATAATACTATCGAGTACTTATTAGGAAAGTTATCAGTTTTGTAAAACTGGTTGACGATAATGGGTGTTTGCACATTGCCCGATACCGACAGACCGACGCGACACCTAAAGAATACCGACATGACAGTTGCTCGAACATAAATATCGATTAGTCTCCGCCGCCGAAACCTTGTAGATGTCGTATTGGTGGCATTGCGAAAACAACCATTGTTGGAAAGATACAGAAAGTATCGTTCCAGTTAAGTATTCAAGTTTGTATTTTACGACAAAGCTACGTCATCACGAAGCAATATTTCGTATAACTAAACTAAGTAAGTACAGGTACTCAAAAATATTAAAATCGGCAAAGTGCAAAGGCATTATAGATTTCCTAAAATTCAATAAACAAGGGGCAGTAAAATTAAACTGTTAATTTTACAGCCAAGCGACAAAAGCACAATGGAAACGTAAGACAAAGCTCTTTAGAAAAACTTTTGCCGTTCGGAACAAAAGGACGTTTCGTTGAAAGTCGCTGTAAATCAATGTAGGCAAATAATAAAATGAAAATGACACCGAGCTGTGTTCAACCCTGGAAGGGGAAAGCCTTTTCGGAGTTTTCGGTCGCTGTCATTGAAGTTCAGCATTTATTTCAGAGGTACGGACACTGCGGGCCATGTGAAATAAGACATATTCCAGAAAGCCCTAACACCCTAGTGTTAGGTTAGGTTAGTAACAGTAGTTATTACAATTTTTTAAATCATTTCTTTATCCATTTAAATTGCTTCAGTTTATTCTTTTCTTAAGTTACTTCTTCCATATAATAACTCTCATATCTATCCAATAGTAATAGGTACCTAATAATAAAAAGATAATATAAATAAATGTTTCATAAACATTTCACAAAACGCCCTCTATTCCCAAACTAAGCAAAGCTTGTACTACGGGAACTTGTTTACTGATAAAATATTAACCCATTTTAGGGTTGGGCTATGTCCAGCAGTCTACACTTCTACAGGCTGATATGATGATGATGATGAAACTCTACCAGTAGCTCTATTTCCGCAAGTGTGCAACAAAACCTTGGTCGGTGCATAATGTGTGCATTTTAGTGCTTGTAAGCATCGACATGCCGCCGCCGCGCCGTTTTTCAAGCAACCTACATAAAAATAACTGTAAAATGTTATGATTTCTCCTTGCGAAGTATTTTAAATGTACGCGTAATAGGTAGGTACAGATTGCAGCCTTACGATTCCCTTACCCATTCCGTATGGAAGGAATGACCATAGCAAATCCTAATAATTTTCACACACGTCCATGAACTGCAGTATTTGGTAATGCTACGACTTCGCCCTCGTGTGCGTTACAATGCCTTACAATGCCATTGGCATCAAACTCTTAGTTCTTATGTATTTTGTACGATATGACTAAAGAACTCTGAAGTTGTATTCATCCTGACTTGGTCCACTGCTGGCTTATGCTGGCTATTGTCCAATTCTAAACCTTCCGCTTGTATGATCAAACTCTCGACTGTTAAAAATGGTTCGTAATGTCAAATAAAAAAAATACCACGTTCTTGTGTAGTCTTTGGTAGGTATTCAAAGTATTTCTAGGGTTGCTTGAAGCAATCACTGAACTACCGTCCCAAGGTTACGAGCCGCATGCACCATAAACTAAGATGTTAACAGCCATTCACTCGTCTTTGTCTTTGAAATCCATAGATCTTGGGTGTGGTTTAAGTAATCAGCTTAGGGTATTCAAGAATGCGAGGTTTTAATGGCAAAGTGTAGTATTATGTTTTTTGCCCCTTCACCCTTTTTGTGTGTGTGTGTGTGTGTGTGTGTGTGTGTCTGTGACATGCGTGTAAAGCATTTTATCTAACACCAAAAGCACTAAAATGTTGAGTCCATTAGAGTCTAGTGCTGCATAATGGTGTAGAAAGAAAAACAAAATAGCGTTCTCGTAATACAGGTTCTGTATTCCGTGGTAACTTTCCGCTCGAGCTCACAATTGGCGCCACAACAGCCTAGCCTGCACAACTGCACAAGAGAAGGCTAAGCGTCTCGAGAGGCGATCGAATGCACCGACCTACAAAGACGACCCTGGGAACGCCAGTTACTAAGTTTACTGCTAACGTAGGTGGTTTCAAGTAATGCCACACCGAACGCGGCGACTGAAACTGTAGAATCAAGACGCGAAACGGTTCCGATCGGTGTAGTGATATCTTCAACTGCTCAGCTTTGTGTATTCGACGTTCATAAAATGCTGGCTATTCAGTTTATTACCATCGCTGTAATAGGAAACTTGAGATCAGCTTTGTTCGTGACATCATCATATCATATCATAGAGATACGATAATAACGACATTTAGCTTAGATTTTAAAGCCTCTGGCATTACTCTAGTACTCTATCTACTACCATTACTTGTAACATTATGCTCTACCAATGATGGTGTGGCGTGTAAAACCGTAGACCGATGACCGCCAAAGCAATCTGTAGGAAGATTTGTCCAAGTAGGTAATGAATCAAACAATGAAGAAGATAAGAAGGGACTATATATACGCATGCTCGCACTAACAAACCCTTAGATTATAGTTAGAAAGACTGCAACTACTGCACACTGCACCCGTTCACATGCCAATCATTCGAATCAAATGACAACAGTCAAAATAGAATAAGCATGGAAAGTAAACACGTGTCGATCACTAAATGACAATAATCAACCAGTCTACTCCGCCCACCTGAATTCCTCAATTGGGGCCAGTCTAAGCCGCAATCACATAGTAATCAGATGTGAAAATATGTAGCATGGCGTTGGTTAGCTGGCAAACGCAGTTAGTTTCATGACGGTTAGGATCCCAGGCAAGAATCATATCCTTTTTATAACATTATCGTTTGGAGGTCGGTAGGCATGAGCTCTTGCAGATAAGTGTTGGCTTGACAATCTGCATTCAATATGAATGTGACCATTAAAATCACCGGCCGTAGTTAGTAGCACAGTTGTTTACTCTCTCACAGAGGTTATAATATTTTTGAAGTGCGTGACTTGTCAAATGCCACGTCACTGAACGCTGCATGGCACGCCACGCCACCCAACTTAATTTTAATAGGTAGAAAACAAGGTAGAAAAGTGCTTTCCGAAATGGAACCATACTTTTATCGCTGTATGTTTTATCGAATGTAGCTAGCTTATCTTCAAGTGTCTCATTGTTCCAGCCTGATGTTCTTTGTGTTTTAAAACTATACCATAACGGGTATTGTATTCTGAAAAGATCTATAACAGGATCAATAACATTTGAATTGCCATTTCAATTGAATCCCATCCGCTGAGATCATTGTGCAATGTTTTGGTATTGAGGCCAACTCGTAATCAGATACTAAGATTTATACTAAGATTTATATGAACGTTATCATCCAGTCTTGCATAGCGCATAAACGTGTATCAGTCTATGATTTATGGAAGGGAGCGAGTTTGATCAGTTTATCAATACAGCTGGGACTACTGTTTCAACAGTATAGAGATAAACATAGAGAAATGGGCTGGCTGTAGGCGTACAGAACCGGACGGTAAACAAAGCGGAGGTCAACGGACAACCACTGCAGCACTGCAGCGAGCCAAATGAGACAGATGAGCGTTTGAATTTTTATGTCTCGGAAAAATTCTGATTTAGTAATTCTTGCCCTTCACTTTTTGGGATCCTGAAGCTAAATGGCTTAATCGAATTGATTCGTAGCGTATTTTTTAGTTTCTTTGTGTAATTAAATCAAAATATGATCTAAGTACTCGTACATAAAATATTTTGACCGATCAAATCTAATACAAGATTACGTTAAAATAACGCTATTTTATGACCTCAAATATTTAGATGGTAACGTTTTGATGATGATGTTTTAGAAGATTTAGAAAGGCAACAAACACTGTAGTAGTAAAAAACATGTTTGAGATAAAGAAGTTATCCCTCAGAGCATTGATATTCAAACTATTAACTACGGTTTTGTGCAAATAATGCTGGTACGTAAGTACCTATATAAACAGACCTCCACAACAAAATATAGCCATAAAAAGCTTGGTGAATCAAAATTATTTCTCGAAATTGGCATTACTTTCAGTAACGAGAAACATGACTACACAATTTGAGCATTCAACAGCCAACAAAAAAATTCAAATAAAAGGTTCCATCAAGTCATATCCGCATCATTCTGCGACCCCTCACTGAGCTGTAACTTTTTTTTATGATTTGCTGCAGCAATAACAGTGTGTCATAGATTTGTTAATTTTTAAACCATGTTGGATTGCCCTAACTAAAGCAGTAGTACCTCACAGAAGGCGAAAGGTAGTTGTGAATAATAATCGTGTTGAATCGGCTTCGAGCACTAATTTCCGTCCGGCTCCATGGGAACCTTCGTTTATCAGAAGCGTGGGCGAGTTCTAATACTCTAGTTCTCTGACCTCCAAAGGATTTGCAAGCTGTTGCAATTTTGTCGCAACTTCAGAAACGGCTTGTGAATTGCGGTAAGCTGAATCATTCTCGATTTCAACTAGAGGAAATAGAAATAGGTAAGTATAGTCATCAGAATGAATTACAGTCAGTGATTATTATGAAGATTTATTACTCAATCGACATCGACATATACCTAACGTCATATTTTTAGTATAATATTTTGTACTACGAATAAAATTTGTAGCTTTCGATTTTGATCAACCCGATAAGATAAATAGGAATCTAAAAGTCAAATTGAAAACGGTGTGATATTATAATACGCCCACATAATGAATTGGTCAATGTTTGGCATTGTATCTTGTTAGATCAATATTAAAGGTTTTGAATTCCATTTTACGATGCACGAAACCTTAGAAACATTAAATAATTTTGTCACTTTTATAGAATGTGAATAAAAAGACTTAATAATGAAGATTAATTACCAGCTAAGTAATGCGCTGTGAAGGCTAAAAGGCAGATAAAAAGCTGGTGTAACGTTTAGAGAGGCATACTAATTGAATTAAGGTTTAGAAGAGGTGTAGCTTATTCGGGCATTCAGAGGGGAGGTAGAATTCCTGGGAGGGTGGGGGCGGTACTTTTGTACCTGCAAGCCAGACGTTGACCTCGCTAGCCTTGAGAGTTTTAGCTCGAGTAAAAAACCGAGGTTTAACCACGGGTCTTCAACTGTAACAGTTTTAGGAAAATATTTCAAGTTATTGTTCACTTTTCATACATTAAACGTTCATAAGTTACTTGCGTTATTAGTTTGAGTTTTTTTTTGGTTACCATAAAATTATATTGATGTTTGGCAATTCTTCAAGCTGTTTGTACTGAACATAAGGTTTTCTCGGTAATGCAGTAGTAAAATATTATATTTAGTATAAAGACACTTAGGGCGGCTTGCACCAGAATCGCTAAACGCGTTTAACTCTTAAATAGTATTTAGCGAGTTGTCAAGTCATACAAATACGTCAGATTTAAATCGATTTAGCTGTTAAACACGTTTAGTGATTCTGGTGCAAGCCGCACTAAATATATTTTGTATGGTTTTGCACGCCCACACGCATCAGGAAATTTCCTATTTGGTTACATAATCTACTCACGTAAAATGGCCTCGTAATTATTACGTCTCTTTACCTGAAACAAACAAGGGTGGTTCAATTAGTGTACGTCTGCAGCGCTATGTTGAAACATTTTGTTCGAACAGTAGCAGAACCAAAACGATTGAAAGTCCAGCTAGGTCCAACGATGTTCTATCACACATCAGATAGATACAGGGTATTAGGGAGTAGGTACTATGTTATGTTATTTTCATAAAAACGTCGCCTTCATCCATAGTCAAGCGAAATAAATAAATGCGTAGTCTTAGGAATTATGGTTGCTTAATATTCTTTGAACGTTGTGGGGCCAGTGGTCCCTTGTGGGAGTTCTGACTTCCTTGTCGCTCTGTACGTCCATCCAGTAGAATTTAGAAAATAAAGATTGGTTTATCTGGCAAAAAACATTTGTAAGTAAAGTCTGAAATTAATAATAGATAACTTAAACAAATTAAACATTAACTTTTAAGCTCATCGGCTTACATCATCATTGGTCGTGCGTGCGTGATGTAGATATTCGAACTGTACGGGTTCCACTCCACCACGTAAATGTCAACAAAATGCTCGTCGCGAAACTCGCGACTCTTGATCGGACCGAGCAATCAGCGACAATCAATACTGTTTGAGTCTGTACTTATACTGCTTTTCAGCAACCTTGTAAATCTGTTATGTACCAAAACAACGCAAACCACAAAATAAATTAACTCAATAAAATTAGCTTAATCAGCATACTTAATTTCATTACAATAAAAGCATCAAGCGAACTTATAAAAGTTGGCTTGTTTACACAATAGGGTATTATGATTCCAAACAAGTCTCGCTCTTTCAGCGGATTTAGTCCATAACCCACATAAAACAAAGACGAAGTCCCGGTCCCGTACTCCCGACTCCCGTTAATCCATTTTATTCCCGCCATGCAAGATAGTGTAGGACCGTTTCCTGTTGTAGTATTACCAGTCAACAAGCCAGTTAGAACACGCCGCGAGCTAACACCTCACATTTGTCTTGTCCGCTGTCTTTGTAGCCAACTATTTATTGCCCTACTATTCGTGTCCACGTGATCAAATAGGTAGGTACTGCGTTTCTGTCCTGCCTGATGCATGTTCGCTACGGGTTCATTAGTGGTTCAGCTAATTTTAGTTCGGTTTTAACTTTCAAACGGATCTGAAAGGAAGTCATTTATTCATTAGTTAGTCCAAGCAAAGAAAACGGGTTTCAAAGAGACTGTTCTGTTCGTTGAAACTTGTTGAAAATGGTCATGAGTAATAACTCCGGTTTTATGATTAGGTAAAATATTATAAATACTCATGCAGTCTGTTTTTAGTTCGGGGACCACTACGCAGTTATCTATTCAAGTTTAAAAATAAGGGTTGTGGTGGATTGTTCTGAGAGATGGCACGAGGCACTTCCATCTGCCAGTAAAGTGTGAGTGCAAGTTCAGTCTTCTCTTATTTATAGCATCCGGTTTGAAGGCAGGTGGTGAACTGATGATTGAACACACGCAACTGAGGATGGGAAGTTATGATTGTTAATAAATCACCCGAGACTACAATGCATTATGTATTAAAAAATATCATAAAAACGATACTAGTTATTTGATTGCAGCCATTTCTTGGAATCATTTGGGTGCAGTAAGGTCAAAGTTTTTCAATGAGACTATCATAAAGTTTTTGTGGGTATCTTACAACATGTCTAAATAAAAATCAAAATAAGTTTGAAATTACAAGTTAGTGTGTAATAAATAATTTAGTAAAACTGTAGAATCATTTTACTTAAATAGTTTATAGTACATTTGGTGCATTGCAACTAAAATGAGCTGTTCGCCATCACATTCGGCTATTTCCGTCGCGATGCATTATTTCTAAGTTCTAAACTCGAATTACCTTCGGTTGGGCTGTGCGCGGCGTGGTAATTACAAGCGCTGGTGATTAATGAGCAATCAGACCCCTGCTCGAGGGATAAGGGTTACCTTTTTAGTCAGGCCTTATCACTCTGAACCAGCTTTCAATGTAAAATGAGCTTTATCGCTGACTTTTTGAGGATCCGTAGGTCGATAAAATTAAATAACCCTTATAGCTAGTTTACGATACTAGAAAGCAATTATTCTACCACCAACTGGCCACTTTAACTATATAGGTAGAGAAAGACAATCCAATCTATAACGGAAAACCCTAGCGGGGCGTGCACTTAATTTGGTTACTTATTAAAAGGTGAAACGTTACTTAATTGTATACTTGTACAAGGATCATTCATTTTTGCGACTGTATTTGTTACCTCTACATTAATTGTCTGCTAATGCTAAAGCACTTAAAGCTGGCTGCATGAGACAGCCCTAAGCTCCAGCTCAGCCCCAGCTCTAAGCTCGTGTTGATGTTACACGATATCGACTGAACAGTGAGAGATGCGTACGAAACTATTATTTCTTCTGTATAACATCCTTCGGAGGCCGAAGTGCCAACGCCCAGCCAGATTTGGTTAGGTGCTTTTTTTGGCAGTAAATCAAGTTCAATTTAATTTGGGACTGCATATCTTTGAGTGGTTGTCGATTCTTTTATTTTTAGCAATGATTTTAGACTCATTTTAAGTTCGACTTTTCAACAAACTCTTATTACTGTTTTTAATTTTAGTGCTACTTTATATGTAAATAATTTATTCCATTTTATAGACCTAAGGTCTGATCTTTCTATATTAGGTTTATTTTCTCTTATACCACTCTCTCCTGGTTTACCAGAATTCCAGAGAGAAGAATAAATATCTTTCAAATGATTTCTCCAACACGTAAACTCACTTGTCACTGTACTTCGTCAGCCATAGAGCTCTTGGAGAAAGACACTTCAACAGCTGAGCTTTAGTGATTAATGGTTGTTTTAAACTTTCAAATTATTATTGTTATAAATTGTTACAGAAATAGGCCTTTGTCGAACACAGTGGAATTCAAAAATAATTTTACAGTTTGTAGGTAGGTATCTAAATAAAATAGACCCACACATATTTTGGAGTTAGTGGTTAGGCCAAAGACACAGATTACCTATCCTTTTTTGTTTTAATGCAAAAGCCCTATTCCCATCTCTTTCCTACCCTTAAACTCACGAAGAATTCGCGAGCTTGCGCGAGCGCCGTCATTCAGCTAGTATGCAAATGGACGTTAATTGGATGCGCGTACGCAATTTGGAAATAATAGAAAATTGGTGATTTTGGTGAATTTTGGTGCTTTCTTTCTGTGGAGTGTTGAGATCTTTGCCCCCCTTGGATTCGGCAAATACGAGAAGACAGCTGCAGCTGGAGCTTATACCTGATCTATCGGAGACGCCGGTGAGTTCCTACATTTTCCTGCATCCTATCCGTGTCTGTGTTTTTTGGCAAAATTAAGGGTTCTTTCTCTAGTTTCAATAAAATCAGAATCAGCGCGTAAACATTTGGTCCTATCGACCGCGGATTAACTTTGATTTTTAGAGATTATTTTTTTGCAAAAAACGGCAATCGCCATCTTGTAAAATTACAATGACGGAATCTTCAACTGCAGTAAGTTCTAAAACGCATGATCGTAGCTTGCAAAAAATGCAAAATAAGCTAGCAGCTATGTTCGGACGAATACAGGGTATTTACGATGCAATGAATAAAATAGGAGAGGATCCATTGCTTATAGAAAATTTCTTAGCCGAGTCTTTCACAGTCGATATGTTACGTACAGAATTTGTCGCAGCGTTAGAGGAAAGGAATGACTTTCAATTATCCCTCGCGGAAGGTCCGATACCTACGTATAGTTCTCTTATCGCTTACGATCAATTGTACGCCAAAATTAAATACAAATCACATCAACTAATAACGTCAAAAAAGGCTCAAAATAATAGCGTTAAATGCGAAAAGCCTTCATCAACAATAAAGCTTCCTCGATTAGAAATTTGTTCTTTCGACGGCGAGAATGAAACGTGGCCTATTTTTTACGAGACGTTCAAGTCAGCCATTCACAATAACCCCGATCTTACTGACGGAGAAAGAATTCAATATTTAGTCGGTAGGTTGAAGGGAAAAGCTTTAAATATATGTAAAGGTATCTTGCCCACGGCAGAAAATTATCCCGTCATATGGAATGCTTTAGTGAATAAATACAATGACAAACGAGTACTGGCCGCTGCGTATTTTGATAAGCTGATGAACTTGCCTACTGTCAATGAAAAAGTCCCTACTCAATTAGAGGATTTTATTGATAAGTTCTCATCGCTTTATTCCGCGCTAAAACAGTTAGAATTAGATAGTTTAGAAGATTTTGTGTTTGTGCACATTGCGTGTAAAAAAGTGGGTTTGGAGACAGTAAAATCATTTGAAATGAAAGTCAATGAAACTGCTGATAGTACTAGTTGTTTAGAATTCATTAACTTTGTCCGAAATCAATCCCACATTTTACAACGCGCACATAATAGCACGAGTGTAACTTCTAATACGAAAGCGGGCAGTATTCAGGCGCGTAAAAATAATAGTACGTCGTCGTCAGTCGGATCGGGAACGCGTACATCCAATAATAACATTAATAATGTCAAAACATTTGTAAATATACAGGAAACGACATGTTTGTGTTGCGGGAAGAGTGATCATACTCAATTGCCCCAGTGCACTAAATTCTTGTCAATGATCCCTAATGATCGATATAAGTTAGTGAAAACTAAACGTATTTGCGTGAATTGTTTAAGTGCTTCTCACATAATTGCAAATTGCACAGAATCAATTCGATGTAGCGAATGTAGTCGGAGTCACCACAGCCTTCTGCATTTCCCGAATAGCAGAAAAGTTGTGGTTCCGACGACATCTGCAGTGCAAGGCGGCCCTGAGTCCGTCCCTGCAGCCTCGTCTTCGTCCGCCGCCGCCGCCGCAGTGGCTCTGTGCGCAGTTGGTAACGAGTGCACCGCTGCACCCTCGCTCAGTGCGGGTTCGATTCCCGAGTCGGTCTTGCTCGGCACCGCTCAATGCAAAGTGCTGGATGCCGACGGGAACATTGTCGTACTACGTGCTTTGATAGATAGTGGGTCGCAGAAAGATTTAATAACAGCTGAGTGCTGCGAGCGTTTAAAATTAAAATTACATGAACCGCAAAATAAATACGTGTCAGGTGTAGGTGACGTCACTAACCCTACACTGAGAAAACTGGCAATCATAAAAGAGGTGAATTCAGCTTAAAGTATGATGAATTCACTCCAAGGACGGAGCATAGTGATTCACCAAAAAGAACGATGATAATACTGATGTTGATGATAACAGCATTTAAGATGACGTGTCACCATGGATTTAGTAGGACGAGCATACATTATATAATAATATTTCCCACAATTTTTCAGTGACGTAATCATATATCCAGTTACGTACTACTATTTTTCGGTGACTTCCTCAGATATCCAGTTATATTCTATTATTTTTACTACTATTTTTCGGTGACTTCCTCACATATTCAGTTATGTCATACAATATTTCTATGACTTAATGATATATGCAGTTACATTCTATTATTTTTCCTACTATTTTTCGGTAACTTCCTTGTATTTTAGGTTAGGTCCTCTTACTTTTCTTACTATTTCCTCATATCTCTGGTTATATCCTATTACCTTACGGAGGTCGCCGATCGTCCAGTGGCGCCCTCAACAGGAGGATTGTGTTTTTTAATAAACCAATTAATATCACCATAATACACCAGTGATTAGTTGTAGTCCTTACTCATTCTCCATCAGTAGGACTACAACTAATCACTGGTGGATTATACAGAAATTGTTTGGATTATTAGAAATCACAATCCTCCTATTGAGGGCGCCACTGGATTTACATGATCCCCTTCTTGTTAAGTATCCAATATTGGTTATTTACTTTTAAATATTATTTCAGGTGTGAGCTCAATATTAAAAAAAAAACTGAAGAACCATATACTTGAATCATTTATTACCGTCACAAATTGCCAATGTGTCAGCTATTTTTCGACGAAGAAACTTGTCCTTTGTGGTGTTAAGCTTCTGCTGAGCAGCTTTTAGTATGTTTTCCGATGAAGCATCCAAGGCGTCGAGGCCCCCGGATTTATCAGGGAACAGTGCTACGTAGTCATACGTCAGGAGTCGCCATCCATCACTTAACTTCAGGATAGGATACTTATTGAAGTACTCCTGTAATGTCCCTTCCTCGTAGTACAAGTACCGGAGGCGAGCTCGCACCGTCTCCCGCCAGAGGGCACTGACCTTCTGCCACGGACCAGCTGAAGGACTTGACAGCTGCTCTAATGCTGACGCTACGTCCTCCACTTCACCTGCACACAAAAATTAAAACGATTAATAATTAGTACAATAACAATAACGGTTCTTAAATTCAGATATTTTATAATTTGTAATGAAAACTTAATGTAATTCAGATATTTTTCTCACTAATTTCGTTCTTGATAATTTAATTCAATCTGAAAACAAAAGCCTAGAAAAGTAGTTACCTTCTTTAAGTCCAAATTCCACTTCTTCAAAGATCACGCGTAGCCATATCCATTTGGTGCACTGATCAAACCCGTTCACTGGCACTGATAGAATTCTTATTACCTAATTTAATAATTATACGAGTCGTGAGTCGTGCGTGACCGGCTGACTGTAGAACTAAAATAAAAATGGCGCGTTGGCTTGGCTTTGGCGCGGCGCGGCCCGCCGAGAGAAGAAGATAGATAATGGTTGCTCAAAAATTCAGTCATCTTATATTTGTAGGACATCATTCAAAATTTGATGTTACTCATAAATGGGTTTCTATAATAATAATTTAAAAGGATTCACTTAAAATAATATGACCGTAATATTAAAAAATGATGCTTACTTTAAAAATATAAGTTCAAAGCATTATAATTTATTATTGTACACTATGGGGAGGTCATCGTAATTTTAGAGATACTTCTTCATAATAAACTATGAAGTCTATTTAGATTACGGTGACTGTCATTGTGTTTTTTAACTAAAATCTTATTTATAATTATCATACAAATTTATGGGACAGTGGACCATTTTCTATTACATAGTGTTATTATTTGAAGAAGACAATGTTATTTTAAAATTACAAATTTTTACGATGACAAGTATCATATTATTGCACTATTTACCCAAACAATTCATTCCATCTTTACACATTTCAGTTCTAGCGTAATATTGACCTATTATCAACATATTTTAGGACAACGCATCTATTTTAAACCAACGTCACGATATTTTAAGATTATGCCAAAATGACATTTTTCTCAGTGTATCGTAGGGATAACTTGTTTAACTGTTCGGTCTCGCTTCGATGAATCGGTTAGGTTCACTATTCAGCCGCTGGTCGTAAATCGTATCACGAGTGAATTGCCTACCGCGAAGATAGACGTAGCCCGCTTGGAATATTTAAATAACATTCCATTGGCGGATAGTAATTATTACTCCCCCGCAAAGATTGACCTCATATTGGGGACGGATTTATTCGCTAGAATTCTAGGTCCGAATTCAATCTCTCGCGCTGCTGGTGAACCTGTCGCGATTGAAACCTTATTAGGTTACATAATAATCGGAAAGGCACCGGTCGTTGCCCCTACCTGCAATATTGTTCGTTCTTATTGTACGGTAGAAGAATCTCTGGAAAATTGCATGAATCGATTTTTCGAGTTGGAAGAGGTACCTAATGTGCCCAATTGCCTAACTAAAAATGAACAAGCTTGTGAAAATTATTATCTCGATACCACGCGTCGTGAATCGAACGGGCGCTATACTGTGTCGCTGCCGTTTCAGAGCGAGCCTTGCGCTTTAGGCGACTCCATGCGCACAGCTGAGCGTAGGTATTTATCGTTGGAGCGTAAATTGTTATTGAATCCCGATATTAAAGAGGAATATGACAACGTTTTCAAAGATTACTTACAGCGTAATTACATGCATCCCGTAGGTAAGATTTCTGCGATAGGTAATACGAATAATCAGTACGTGATACCACATCATGCGGTAATACGCCAAGATAAAAGTACGACGAAGTTTCGAGTAGTGTTAAATGCAAGTAGTAAGACTTCGACCGGGAAATCGTTGAATGATTTATTACATACCGGTCCGAATCTGCAGAATGATTTGTTTCAAATAATATTAAAGTTTAGATTGTTACCCGTGGCAGTAAGTGCCGATATTCGACATATGTACTTGCGTGTTCTAATGGATGAAGATAGTACGAAATACCTAAGATTATTGTACAGGTTCGATATTAATGATCCTATTACCGTTTTCGAGATGTCGCGAGTGGCTTTCGGTTTGTGCTGTAGTACCTACTTAGCTATACGTACTGTACGTCAACTGGCTTCCGATGAGCGTGAACGCTTTCCTATTGCTGCTTCTGTAGCTGAAAGCGACATTTTCATGGACGACTTGGCCACCAGCTGTTCGTCAGTAGCTAAAGGTGTTGAATTATCAAGTCAGCTGATCGAAATGTTTGCCGCTGGAGGGTTCGAGCTAGTAAAATTCTCGAGTAACTCGCCCGAAGTTATGGCAAGTATTCCCACTTCGCATCGTGTGTCCGAAGCCGTAGAATTCAGTCCGGACAGCTACCTGAAAATACTTGGTCTGCTGTGGATACCTGCTGAAGATGTTTTTACGTTCAGTGTCAATGTCGTAACTCGCGATTGCACCAAACGGAATATTCTGTCAACAATTGCCCGCTTGTGGGACTTGATGGGATTCGTAGCCCCGGTAACTCTTCTATCCAAGTTGATAATTAAATCCCTGTGGGAAAGTAACGTAGGATGGGATGATATTCCCCCTCCTAATATCGTGACCTTGTGGCAAACTATTGAATCAGAATTACCATTGTTTCAGAATATTAAATTGCCTCGTCACGCTGGCGTGAATGATAAGTGCGTCGTCTCAATAATAGGCTTTGCTGACGCTTCTGAGCGCGCTTATGGCGGCGTGGTATATTTACATGTTCAGTTTCCCACCGAAAATCGGTCAGTAACTAATTTGCTTTGTGCCAAGTCCAGAGTTGCGCCATCCAAAACGGTGATTACTCTTGCTAGAATGGAGTTGTGCGCAAATGTTATACTCTCAAAATTGATGCGCTTAGTCATTGATGCTTATTCTGGTCGCTGTCAAATAACAAATATTTTTGCTTTCACTGACAGCACCGTAGCACTGGCGTGGATTCATTCCTGTCCCACTCGATGGCAAACTTTTATCGCTAATCGAATTTCCAAAATTCATAATGAATTGGATTCGCGACATTTCCATCATATTAGTGGAAAGGATAACCCTGCGGACTGCCTCTCCAGAGGGCTTACTCCCGCTCAGTTACTCGAGCACCCACTCTGGTTCAATGGGCCCGCGTTTGCTAAATTGCCAGTCTCGGAATGGCCAGTACATAGCTTCGATCCCACGGCTGTAGTAGACGAAATACCGGAACAGAAAGTAAATGTACTTTTGACTACAGCTGCGGCTTCGGAAACGCCTCTGGTTTTCTATGAGCTCGCTGCTAAAATATCCTCATGGTCTAAATTGCTCAGAATTGTAATTTACATTCTAAGGTTCTTGAGAAAATTGCCGCGTAAATTTGAGGTTTCTCACCTAGATACAGCCAAGAAATATGTAATAAAAGACTTACAAAAGGTTTATTTTGGCAGCGAACTCAAGAATGCCGAGGCAGGAATAAAATTGCCTCCTGCTTTTCTAAAGCTTAATGCTTTTGTAATAGATGGTTTGTTTAGGGTCGGTGGTCGATTAGTTCACTCTGATTTAAATTACGACAGCCGTCATCCAATATTACTGCCTCGTAAAGATCACATAGTAGATTTAATTATCGATCATTACCACCAGAAATACCTACATACCGGTCCGCAATTATTAATGTCTTTATTGAGACAACGGTTCTGGATTTTAGCGGCACGAAACATAGTGCGTAAACGGGTGCAACAATGCAACGTGTGTTTTCGGGTCAACCCTCGAAACCAGGCGCCATTCATGGCTGACCTACCGGCTTGCAGGGTACAAGAGGCTAAAGCGTTTTGTCACACTGGCATGGATTACGCAGGCCCGCTGTACATAGTGCCATATCGTCGCCGTGGAGTGCACAGTATGAAGGCGTACTTATGTTTGTTTGTGTGTCTCGTTACTAAGGCCGTCCATCTCGAATTAGCATCGGACTTAAGTACGGAATCGTTTTTAAATGCATTTAAAAGGTTTTTATCGCGACGTGGTCCCGTAGCGGTTCTTTATTCAGACAACGGCACGAATTTCATCGGAGCGAAGTCGTATCTCGATGCCATGTACCAACTGTTAGAATCTGAGGAATATAAAGATCAATTCGCTAACGTAACGCGTGATAACAGAATTGAAATGAAGTTTTACCCGCCTCTGAGTCCTCATTTCAATGGGATGTCAGAGAGTAATGTCAAGAGTGTTAAAAATCATCTCAAGAAAATAGTAGGAAATCAGCTGTTGACAGTCGAGGAAATGACTACGGTTCTGTCTCAAATTGAGGCAATATTGAACTCGCGTCCTCTTTCAGTGCTGAGCAGTGACCCTGCCGAGCCACTTGCGCTGACGCCTGCGCATTTTCTTGTAATGACGCCTTTGAAATCCCTTCCTTCTGAAGATTTATCTAATGTCCATGGCACTCTTCTCCAACGCAAACGTGTTGTAGATCATTTGGTGCAGTCATTTTGGAAAAGGTGGAAGTTAGAATACCTTAATACTTTACAAGTCCGTAGTAAATGGCTGACCCACTCGGAGACTATTCGCGAAGGCACTGTTGTTTTGTTGAAATCAGATAACAGCGCTTGTCTCGACTGGCCTCTGGGGGTCATTGAACGTACCTATCCCGGAAAAGATAACATTGTGCGTACCGTAGACGTGCGTACCAAAACCGGTGTGTTCAAGCGACCCTTGTTGAAGGTTTTTCCATTGCCTAATCAATAAATAAAAATAAATATATATAAAACATACAGTCCACAAAAATTTATCGAATGTTTAATAAAAAATTATTGTTAAGTAAGTAAATTTATAAAATAAATAACTAAATTAGGTATAGTAAATATCGCTGAATGTAACTGAATCGAATAAAATGATTAAGTGCTTATTCTGATAATGCGAATTAAGTAAATGCATAATTTAAATAGTACATAATTTTCTATTGTTTTGAAGGATTATTATCCTGTCAAACCCGGGGGGATGGTTAGGCCAAAGACACAGATTACCTATCCTTTTTTGTTTTAATGCAAAAGCCCTATTCCCATCTCTTTCCTACCCTTAAACTCACGAAGAATTCGCGAGCTTGCGCGAGCGCCGTCATTCAGCTAGTATGCAAATGGACGTTAATTGGATGCGCGTACGCAATTTGGAAATAATAGAAAATTGGTGATTTTGGTGAATTTTGGTGCTTTCTTTCTGTGGAGTGTTGAGATCTTTGCCCCCCTTGGATTCGGCAAATACGAGAAGACAGCTGCAGCTGGAGCTTATACCTGATCTATCGGAGACGCCGGTGAGTTCCTACATTTTCCTGCATCCTATCCGTGTCTGTGTTTTTTGGCAAAATTAAGGGTTCTTTCTCTAGTTTCAATAAAATCAGAATCAGCGCGTAAACAGTTAGTAAAATTCCCACGTTAGTAAACAAGTCTAGATTATCTAAGCTTATTATGTTTATAGCTTATAGTTTGCAGATATTTTTTTCATCGCCATTTTACTACCTTACTTGCTCAAAATATACTAACACAAAAATGGTTTGAACCTCCAAACTAAAAACTTCATTAAATACGAGAGACCTAAATCAAAAACTAATTTTACGACACAAATAGCGTCGTAATGTTAAATCCGCGGGGTGAATATTCAATGTGATGCATACTTCAGTCCTAATTAAAGCTCCGAGTCCAATATATAGTTCTAGCTTTATTTTATAAGTAAATAGGTAGACGGGAACATAAAATCGATGGAAAAATGCTTGCCATGCGTATAAAAATTTTGCAAGTATTCAAAACCTGGTAGCTGCTTGTGTAGTAGTACGTTCACCCTAGAGGGGTACGCGATACAACCACTATCATTACAATAATTGAAGTAGGAAGCCTACTGACTGAGGTGTCATTAGATCGCCTATATTGAAGGGACGTGCCAGCCAGTCTGCGAAATACAATTTATTAGTAACTAGTGTTATTAGGTTAGTATTATATTCTATACGTCCAATGTAGAGCAAAAACCATATACTCCGGTTAATTGAAACTAAAACTTTGGAATGTAACTGTGACGTTAGCATGTAAGTTTCACAAGAAACTGATATAATAAAATAACTCTCAAAAAATAATTAAATGTGCACCAAGTTGACCACAAAGTTTTTATGAGGTTTTCACAAAACTATGTTCGGTACCAAACTCACTAAAGAGAAGCCTCACATATCAAAAAAACACGATAACCGTTTTAATTAAAAACAATCAATCAAAGGCGAAATGATCAATAGCGGTGGAAAGGTCGATATTATCGGATGCCCCGCCCAGCTGGCTCCCCTGCGACACTAGGCCCTGGTAACCCAATATACGGAGAGTACGAGGGTTGTGGACAGGAAGCTACTTCTGCTAGATGAATCAGAAGGATTATTACATTTTAACAAAATACTTGTTTGAATTTTGAATTAAAAATAGAGTCATGGAGTTTAAATAAATTGCCCAACATAGAGACCGACCACTTTCAATGACAAGACGGCTTACTCTGAGGTAAATGCAGGGGGTTAAACTGATTCTAAAATGATAAGGACTGTAAACTAAAAAATAGCAGTAAAATGAATTTCCAAAAGTACGTTGGCAGTGGTTTTGCTAGGAAAACTGATCTCTTTTCTAAACGCCTACTCAAATGAAGCAGAAGTGCACAGGATAACGACTGCAGTCCTCGGGCACAGTAGGCTGACATTCCTTCACATCTCATTATGAATGTCTATAAAATGATTCATGTGACGATTACAAAAAGTAGATCTAGCAGATAGGTCGCTTCCAGTAGCTTTAGAGCAAGTTTTCAAATAAGGGTGTCCGAGGGGCGGCGGCGTGTGAACGAACCGGGTGGGGTCCCCGCGCCCCGCGTCACGAACACGGCCGATTGCTCGCAGCATTATGAAACTCTACCAAGGACATCTGATTTACGCAACCTATGATTGCTTACCCTACAACTTGTTGCTTTTCCGCCTAATTTCAAAATTAGTTTTGAACCAAATACAAAATCCGAAGCGTGAAGCTCTGAAGCGCATGATTTATTCAGAGGAGCAATGAATTTTACTTATTTCCATGTCTTAATTTTATTCAAAGACATGATTTTGGTCCAAGTATTTATCAAGACGTCAATTAGCTACTACATAGTTTATAATTTTGCTTTAGTTTTCATCATAATATTAACACTTATGTATTTTTTTACTTCTGCCAACTAAAATAGGTAGATTACCTACTCTTGCTTGATATAAGTCAAATCAGCACAAATATTTCATTTGATTATCGGTCACTTGATTGGATACAGAATTATTTGCATCTGTTGTACAGTACAAACCAGCTTTAGCATTTGAGGTTTTGCATTGCAAATTGAATCATTACAAAACCTTTCAACGCGGTCAGCAATTTTTTCACTGAGGACAACGCAGTATCGTATCGATCCCATGCACCCTAAAGTTTATTCCAGAGACCGACATTTGCCGATGGAGCCTGTGAATGAATCAAATTCATTACATCAGTATCTCGACAAAGGGTTGTTTTGAATGACACGGTCGCGTGCCTAATAAAACACGTGCGCACACAAATGGGAGATTATGCAAATTATGAACAATTTTGTAAATAATTGTATGCTCCATCGTTTGCTATGTAAGATATCATTATAGTCGATAAGATAGTGTAAGTTTACAGCTACTTTAACTTACCATTGTACTGCTTGTCTCTATAGTTGTATAAAAAAAAAACAAATTCGTGAGAACCACAGAACACAAACAAGACAGAGATGCTATTTACTTAGGTAATACACAAAATGCGTGTGCATGTGCACGTGTTGGTCCACCCCCATCTCGCTTCTCATTTTCACCCTTACGGAAATATGCCACAGAGCGGACAGATATGAACTTTATGTGCCAGGTAATAGAATCGCCAAGGTTGAACCAAAAACCCGTCCAAGACTTGCCTCCACAAAGGGCGCAACTTTGAATCTTATGCATTAGAAATAAGGCCTGGAAACAGAAACACCGCCGGAGGAAACCTAGACCCTTTCAACAAAGAATTAAATGTCACTGTTGAAGACTCGAGCCTGAACGAGCAGGATGGCGTATGAAGGGATTACTTTATTGTGTGCGAAAATTAAGCACAGTTTTAAAGTTTGGAAATGTGTCACTAAAAATTTGCTGGATCCATTTAGGAGAGTATAATGAAATAATTTATGTTTAAAGGAATATTCAATGTTGCGTTATACATATAGCTATGTATATTATCAGGAATCAAGCACTTAGTAGATAAAGTTACTTTTAGTTCTAATTGGTAAAATTTGTATTTATCTGTAAAATACACGCACAGACTTATATATTGATTATATTTTTCCACCACCAAAACGACAACTGGTAAAGTGTATTATTAGATTAGGATTTGAGTGCATTTTTTGTAATATGATGGTCAAAATCTACAAATTACAATAAGGAATAACTTGGGAAAAATCTGTGAGGTATGAGGTAGCCCTAGTAGCTGATAGCAAAGCAGCGAGTGCGTGAAATGACAGATGGTTCCGTATCGATCAGCGTATATAAGCAGAGTACGTAGTGTACGCACGGACAGCCGACTCCATTATTGTTAATCGCAATCTCAGCTCATGATTAGCATAACCATTGTGTACCACAGTCATATTATCGTTCGTTTGATTCAATGAATATCTAGGATTATGAAAGAAAACAAAACGCTAGTGTAAACAGTATCGTGTAGTCTTTTTTGTATAAAAGTTCTTACTTATTTTTAAATTATCAGAGGCTATATTGCCGGTCGATCAGCTAAAACAAAGAGTTTCACAGAAATGAGGTCGATTGCTACTGCTAATCCACTCAGTTTAATCTTCCTGGCAGACAGCCAATTTCATTTATAAAACGTTGATTCGAGAGACCACAATACGATTATAGGAAAAGTGCACAGAGGATAATCTGATAATCCATCATTGACGGTCGCATTCCGGTGCAAACAGACAAACAAAAACCAACGAGTTACACCAGCAGCCTCGAGATTCCCATGGGGAAACAATAGCTTTGATGTTCCACAAATTCATGGCGGTTCGTGAAACGCAACGGTTATTTGGGTAGAGTAAACTCAAAATTGTTTGTTATAACATAGTAGCTATAAAACAAGAGCATAGATATGCATTGTTTACGTTTTCACTGTGGTTCTCTTTTCTGTCATCTTGGTTGGTGGATAATAGACATTAGGACTGGCATCGCCTTTTGGTGACATAACCTCTGACACTTCTGCATAGAGTAGGGTAAGTTTTCTATACGCATAGTCCTTGCTAGCTGTCTGACTTGTAAAGCCAATTGTAAACCCATTAAAGACGTGTCAAAAGAAAACATAAGACAAAAAAGACATCAGATTTAAAGACTTTGTTATTAGCCAGCGACCCGTTAATCCTCGAAAAGTCGACAAAGCGGACGACTGGCTAGCAACCTCAACGCGACGACTAATTACGGACCCTCTGCCTGATAATCCAATCCCAGCAGGCGGCCTCTAAATTAAAAACCCCTGATACAAAGTCCAGTCCAGGATTACCGTTCCCGGGCACCAATCTAAAACCTTGAGATCCCGAAAACCCGAAGGGTGAATTTCTAAGTTTGCGCAAAATTCGAAATCCAGAGATGAAATAGTAATTTATCAAAGGATTTTGAAATCTCGAGGAGCGGCAGTGAAGAATGGTAGGCCTTTCATCGTTAAACTGCAGTCATTTACATTAAAAAAAAGAGCTATTCCTTGGAATCGAAATATGATATCGAATTGCCTTCATTCGGATAGAGTAGACACGGAAAGAACTAGTTAGTTTATTAACTTTGTTACTCGTAAATTATGCTCGTTTGTTTTCGTATGTATGTATTTCACATGGCCGTACCCTGTATAAAATATTTAAATAGCATTTCGTTGGCATGCGTGAGCCCTGTGCGAGATTCCATGTTATGGAATATGGATACCATTAGTCCCAATCCCAATAACACAGCAGTGAGAGCGCTCTCTCAAACTTGTTGTGTAAACGTTCTAGCCACTAAAGCAGGTTGCCCTTTACCGATATAAACTCACCATAAAACATTAACCATAGTATAATGCCATAACCAGCTGACGGCTTAGCTCTAATTTATAAACTTCTGAATGATGGCTGCAATAAAACAGCATCTGTGCCTGATGGTATTATTTATAAAGAGTGAAATCGTTTAAAAAGGTTACAATATTCCTATGACGGACTATCCATTTATTTCCTTCGTAGCTTCGAACAGCTGTTGAGGTAAAGGTTACGCCCTTACACACCTGCGTCTTCCTCTGTGGGAGACACATCGCCCTTGTTTTGTTTAATAACAATCCTATTAGCAATACCATCTCTTATTGATATTAAGGTTCGAATGATAAATATTTGACCGTCCGAACTTCCTGCATTGTATTCATTATTCATCACTCAGATCGTCGATAATGTCAGAGTGATTTTCAAGCAACGATTGAAGGCTGATAACCGAATTTCGTCAAAATACGATTTACGGCCCAACATTGTATAAAATACTTAGGTTAAAAAGTTTTGGAATTGCACGTGCGAGTGCGAGGGCACACTAATCCACAAAGGGTCGATTTTTTTCTTTCGTAGACGAAAATTCCACCGACAATTACCAGATTACGGATGAAAATGAGGGAGCCATTTTTTACTCTCAATAGGTTACCGTTGGTCTTTTCTTTTTGCTCTGCATTTCTCTCGTCTCGGAATACGTTTTAATTAATCAATCTCGAATCTAAGTTGAACATTTGAATAATATTGAACTTCGTGCTAATTGGTTTCCAGTCTGTTATAATTAAAACTGCACTTGAAAGAGAACGAAGTTATTCAATTAAATGGATATTGAATCTATATGAGATCAGATAAATTAAAATGATAGTTTTAGAAAAGTTGGTAGAGCCAGAATTTACTGGAAATTGCAATGGAAAATAAGTCAGTGCGCGTTGAGCCCGGAACCGCTCATCGTCCATGACATAGCACGCGAAACAGTATAATGACTGGGCCGAGGATAAGTGCACGTAATTTCGCCGCGTCTGCCGACCGCTGCGGGCGCGCACGCACGCTACTCCCGCGCGTCACTCGGGAGCCTTCTATCCAACATCAACATAAAACCATCGAAACTATAAAATATGACCTTTATACTCCGCACCAAAGAGAAACAACGAGTGTACTATCATTTGGTGGTAAGAAGAAACTTTTTGCATTTGCAGACATGATACAAACTCTGTTGAGCTAAACCTGAAGTTACTCTACCAAGTTATAGAAGTGTGAGGCCGGGTTCGACCAACTCCGAAAAACGCTATTCTTTAGATTAAAATATTTCCGTCCTTATTTTTGACAAGTTTAAAGTAGAGACGTATAGTAATTTATCCAACGAATAGCTTTATAGAGAGTTAGTCGAACCCGGATTTAGATCGATAGTAGTTTCGAGTTAATCGAATATAGTGTGACCCAGCGCGTTCCAATTCAAGTAGTTTGAGTCTTCACAGTCAGACAGACAGAAGACAAAAGATAACAGCGATCGATCGTTGGCCGCCGCCGTTCGTGACTATTGTTCGAGCAGCGAATGCACCACGGTCGTACATCTGTTTCGTTCCTTTTTCACTCGCCCTGCATAATAAAACCGGCCCATTGTGAAAACATCCACAAAAGAACACGCACTTTGGCGTTGGGTTCGTATTTTATAAGAAAAATAACAGGAGCCCCCGAAACTAAAAGGTGGGCGTAGACGCTGTCGGAAATGAGAAAGTCGAAGTAATGCAACTGTTATGACATACGCGGTTCGTTAAGTGTTATTCATAAACAACGGTTCGAGTTTTACGCGCAGTTAATAAAGATTCCACTCCCACTGAGAAAAGTACCAACTAAGCAACAAAGTCTTCAGAGTTTTTATTTTATTTTAAGAAATAATACTCACACCCTGTAGAAACTTGGTAGTAACCAAAGCAAGTTACAGGTACCTTTCTCATATTTCCGGTAAATCTATAAAACGGACAGAACAAGCGATCTAAGCGAAGTTTTAAGGTACACATAAAAATTTATGGGGGTATAATGAATGCGGGTTCCGCCGGCAAATTGTGCTCCCCGGGCGCCGAGAGCTTGCGCCGACAATTAACTACACTTTATTCCATTATAAATGTTGCCCAATGGGGAGTTCGCAAAGTTGCTCCAAGCTTTTTCTTGATGGCAACACACGCATTATACTTAGGGCAACCGAAAGTTTGCGGTAACAAAAACGAAGACTAACAATTTTATGGCAAATCGTTATTCCGTGACCGCAACTTCTTTTGAGAACGCAGAGTATATTGAAGGTTTAACTAGTACCTATGCATCATTGTATGATAAACATGTATCGAAAATAGTTGTAGTATAGCTTCATGCTACGTTCATGACGACTTTAGCAAATGCAACATGGGCTTTAATCCTCCGCATGCATAATCACAACAGCTCTTGGGTAATATGCAAATGAACCATCAGCCTTGTAGGGGAGTACAAGCAGCCCTATGGTTTAATGTTACCCGTTGTATCCTCGCGTAAGTCGTTGAGCTGTGTGTCTGTCCAAATCGCTCCCAAACTGTGATATCATTATTTTATACCTATACTGATGCACACAGCGCACAAGACGGAGGAGGCTGGCATAACATGAAGGAGGCCTGCCTATACCCAGCAGTGGGTGACACCGGGCTAAAATGATGATGATGATGATGATCCTGATGCAAATCTATCTATATAAAATTACGGGTGCTTAGTAATCGTTTAGCAACGCTTTTTGCTCAGACAAAATGTTGCAAAACCCTCCTAAAAAAGCTTAACTTGAGAACACTAAGAAAACCGCAGACTTTCAGTGGATTTCTTATTTAACGAAAGCGGCTGAAATATTTGGAAAGGTGCTTTTGCTGTTTTTTGTGTTACAGAAAACTCTTTTCGAGTATAAGAATTGTAGATGCCATAAACGTAGTCAAGATTCTAATGATCTGTGCACACGAGATCGATATACAAGACTGTAATAACATAAATCTTCCCACGGTTTTATGATCTGCAACACTTTTTGTTTAGGGCTCTACTAGAACCAAGTTAGCTATCGCGTGATACAATGCTGCTCAGTTTAAAGTTAATTAATAAAATCCGAGAAAACTGAATGCTATGAAGCTCAATATGAAGCAGGAAGTTGATCCCATGATTCCCGCGTGGCTATTCTAGCTACACAGTTTATTATTGTGGTTGGTTAATAATATGCTACAGCTGTAAATAACTTCTGTGACTAAAAACTACCAATTGCATTCCAATAAAAATTGGGTAGCTTTATTTGCCGGGAACTAAAAATTAATTCGTTCATTGATTTCGCCTTACAACTTTAGTAGCTCGATCTAAGACAACGAATGCTTACTGAATTTTAAATCACACTCGTAAACTACCAGTAATTGTGTTGGATTAAATAATAAACGCCTATTTAGATGAAAATCGAATCAGGAATTCTAAACATTCTAATAAAATTATGCTCAGTTCCTAACAAGTTATGTTTAACAAGACTGGATGAGTTGAATCTGGCATCATACCAAAATATTCCAGAGCTTCCTAGTTTGTTTTCATCACATTTTAGGTCTAATGCTGGAAATAGAGAAATATTATTTTCGTCACAAATTCTATGTGTAGTAGCAAGTAGTGCAATGCAAAGACGTTAATAGGTAAGCAAAAGTAGTGAAAATTCCTCATAATATTTGGAAGCTTGACCATTAACGCCTTTAGGTTCTAGAGAAAATTAATGAACTTTCTGAAAAAAACATTTAATTACATAATTAATTAGGATTGAAGTAGTTTTTCCAAAACTGTTTTTTTTTTGCAGATAAATAACTTGGGAGTTTTCTTAACGACAGAAAAGGATTGCTGGGTAATTTTCGCATTACTAAGCCACTATCTTGGGAAGCCTTCCCTGTGCATGGTCCACCCAATACGTGCTTGGCCAATTTAAGTATACATTATACGGAACTAGCCTTTGCAGATATCCGGGTTCAGTTCAATACACGTACTCGTACATTATTACACGAATCTTCACATGATTACTATCACAGCAAGCATAGCACCAGAAGAAGTTTAAAATTCTTTAAGAGTCAGCGACATAACTGTCCAAGTGTAGCTCGACGTAAAAACAATGTGCCAGTAAAAACATCAAGCCTGCATCGTGAATACCATCTGCAGAGCTCATCAGGACATTGGCGAGCGATAAAAACAATCGCACCCAACGTACGAATATCGAGCAGGCATGATCTACAGATGCTGGTTTTCTGTATTTTCATTTCACGTTCACACATCTCGCTAGTGTGTAAGCGTGATAACCAAATCTACGAAGTTAAATAAATGATACTTGTTTACTCACGCTCCATAAAAAGAGAACGAAGTTCAATAGCAAGAACACGGACACGACCGCCGAAAAGATTACATAAGTACGCGAAGTAAACGGCAAGGTCAATGTCGCGTTGAACAAAGATCGCGAAAGTGCTTCGTCGTTACGTAGGCAACACTCGACACTCGCGGATAATTGCGATGTAATCGCCGTAATCCATCCATGAGTCTTGTTTCCATTTATGGAGCGCGCAGCTTGCGGCCACATAGAAGAAACAGCTGACCGCCGCGCTGCACCGCCGGCCGCTGTGGCACGCGCCTCCAATGCATATTTATGTCGCACCCGCGGCAAAAACATGTATAAAATCGAATCGTTATAAACTAGCTATTATGAAATATCGAACAAGTTTGTATTATGCTTCAATTATGCAATTAAACGTACAATACAGTACCAAGTGGATGATAATAATTAAGGACTACTAAGCTATACCTCCTACCTGATCTAATGAATCCTCTGGAAAATACATATACCTACTTAGCTGCACTTGAATACATGAATTAGTCCTCTAGCTTTGATAAATTCGCTCTACAAGACACCCCTTTGTGTTTTAGTTTTCCGAACTTGAACCTAGACCCCTAATATAATATGAATTGCCTTACTTATCAGATTAAATTTTGTAAGACTTTTCATTGGGCTTGTTGAAATAAACACTAGGATTAGCTATTGAAGAGTTATGGCGTATGTAATCATAGACGAATCAACAAGTGGTGTTCAATAAACGATCATTTTCCCAGTATTAACTATTCATGCAAAACCAGGCAGGTGTCCTAAAGTTCGACGACGTTAGACCTTTCTATGCCCTGTCACGTGCCTTGGCTTGCACATGCTGTTTATTTATTAATATAGGCTGGATACAAACGACTATTTGCTTTCAACACTTTCAAGACACTTTGTTATGCTGCGAAGAGATATCGCGAATAAATGGCTCTACAGACCTTTCGGCTAATGGAAGTCGACGAGTAGGTGCGGCCCAGCTGCTCCTTACCACCTTGAATATTCTTTATACGAAGCTCGCGAATAATATTTTTTTTACAACTTTTTAAATTAATAAATATATATAACAAAATGTTAAAGCGTAACTAAGAATGTTTTGGTAGAGCGAGGAAAACAGACAACATTTTCCGTTAGACCGAGTTTGGGCCATTAATTAATTTTTGTTCATCTAAATTACGTAGAGCCTAAAAATCTACTGACAATGGTCTAAAGAATATTATCAATTATACAGATAGTGCTAACAATATTTATGAATCAATCGTCTAAGGAGCGCAATTTCAACATGCCTAGGCAGTAATACGTATTTATGAGGATTCACAGCGGGAGAAAGGGCCCCTATTAGCAAAACGGGTCTCGAACTTTCCAAGTTTATTGGGACAATGTTGGCTTCCTAAACCGGCTACAACACCTGCCGGCGAGGGGACACCAAAAATTTAAAAGCTCGTCAATATTGCAACTTGATAAATCAATACGGGACTTTATAAGCACCAGCAGTAAGGTGTAAAAAAAGTATATGCTGCCCGATTGATATACGCAGTCTAGACAGAAAACGATGATCCATCAATAATAGATGAGTTGACCCACAAGCAGTATCTCATCACAATCTTTGAGCCATTCTTTATTTTCAGTTTATTGTGAAAACTAATGAACGTGCTAGTTTTTAGTGTTCCAATTCATTTTGTAAAATGGAACGCTTGTGGTCTGACTCCACTGTCTGTCCATCCGGCCATGTTAACAGTTTTCCGAGACTCCGAGCTAACCAGTTTTGGATAGCTATTGTCTATTAGAAAGAACATAGTACGAGTTAAAATTTTCCGATAATATTTAGGAGTGATTCAAACGTAATACGAAAATAAAAAAAGAGTAAAGTTTTGACGAAAGATAGATTTTATTTAATATCCCGTTTTTTGTTGCCAAGAATAACATAATATTAAAATTATAGTATTTGAACGTATAGAAAGAATTACTAATGAATGATTAATTTATATTGTTATTTCAGTTTTTTTTCAAGTTATAGTTATTATTGTTAGTTGGTTATCTATTTGATTAATTTTATGAAATTAAACGTTCATTGTGGTGTGGATTGAGCCTAAGCGAGGGGACGGCGAACTCGTAATTACAAACAGGGCGAGGTGAGTCGAGGTGTGGAGACATCGCGATAATATCGAAACGTTTGCGTTTATCGTTACCAAAGGGTATTTAAACGTGGAATTTAATAAAACGGCCGAGCCAACGAGGTTCCCGACTGATTTATTGTGGGTATACGACGAATACCAATCGTAAAGTATTCTTTTTCTAATTCCACGGTCAAAGAACTTTTTGGTTACTTCGAAATTTGTTTTTACAATCCAATTAAACACAATAATTCAGAATATTTGATTTGAAGGAACAGACATGCACTAAAGCTGAAGACAGGTACCAGAGGAAACATAATATATCATCAAATTTCGGTAGCACGCTCCTCCTGAATTGAGGCTCATGTGTGCATAAAATATTGATAGGATTGTTATAGTTCAGGGACAACTCTGTTCAGACAAACACAAGTATTGTATATATATATAAAAATCGATTGCAATAGGTTTATTGACCGTTTCAAGAAATTCTTAAGACTTCGCATTGATTAATAATTAATTATGTAAGTGTAGCGGAAAGGGAAAATGTGTAATGTCGGTTTCAAGTTAACGCACAAGAGATGCGAGATAGCGGCGACTTCTTTAGTTTCGCGTTGAAGTTCTAACGGTGTCGCCGAAGTAATTACGAAATACCTTGAAATATTGGGAAGGGGAAATCTTGATGGTAATCGTTAAGGTTCGGAAAAGTTCTAGGGAACCGACCGTAAAATGAAAAGGAAGTGTCAAGTCAGCTCAACAAATGATGAGCGTGAAGAATCATGATTAGTCACACACAAAGAATCACTTTAAACAAATAATTAAATTAAAAATTTAAATAACCCCCGAATCTTGGACCGATTTTCATCAAACATAGCTAAGAAAACTCCCGACTAATTCACCTTTCAAACAAAAAAAAACCAAACCAAAATAGGTTCATCCGAATAAAGCTCTTAGATAATGGAGTCCTCAAAAATCGTAACCCTTACCGAATGATTCTGAGAGTGCTGAATGCTGATAATGTCGGAAACGAACGATGATATTATATACAAATAAATAATTTTTTCACCGGCCAAGTGCGAATGAATCGCCCACCGATGCTTCCGAACCAAAACTGTAAGTAATTGTTTTATTTTTTCAAACACTATGCGTTAGATACTTTTGTTTTATTTTTGCTGTTATAGTTCACATAATAATTATGAATCTATGATGATCTCAAAAAGGGAATAAAACGCAAAGAAATATAATTTTTTTTTAAAACTATTGCTGAGCTGAGACCAGTCTTACCTGAACTACAAAACTATTGAAACTCAGTTCGTAAGATGCTCCCGTTATACTGATTTTCCAAACTTTACGATTTTCACTATAGCTCAAAATCTATGTAACCTAGAACAAAAGTAAAAACTGTTTTGGAACGTCTACATGAAGCCCTATCATATGACACCCCACTTTTTTGTATAACTTTTTTAACTCTCTTTTGAACCCTATAACTATACAACCCCTTAGCCGATTCAGCTCATAATCCTATCAGTAAACTAAGTACTATCTGTCGACCTACCAAATTCTATACAGATCGAATAAGCAGAGTTTCGAAAGTAAACGGTACCAAACATACAACGCCGATTCGTCCAAATTGACACTTCGTTCGCTTCGCTCACTCAATCAGTAATTATTTCAGATTTCAAACTGGTCTTTCTGGCCTCAGCATCTTAGTATGTATGTTATTTGTGTTGGTTTGAGGGTTGTTCATTCTTATTCTTTTGTATATCGATTATATTCCGCGATATTATTTTTGCAAGTTATTATAATTGTTATTGGCAAGTTTTTGGTACATCCATCTTCGACCAACGGTTTTTGACGCCCATTATCTCAAAAAGCAACTCCTTATTCGTTCAAATTGATCGATTCACCAAATAATAAAAAAATAGCTACCAAGCGTCCTTTCAATAGGCCCCCACATCGCGCCCTCTACGACTACGACGTAGGCATGTGTCACTCCAATTTACTAAGCCTCGCCTACAATGTAAAGTCAGCTTTATTGCGCTGACTGTAGATTTAATATGAATCAGGCGAGCAATATCTTTTAAATAACATTTTTCAGGTTCTAACTAGAAACTGATCGTCTTTTAAAAAGGTTTTAGTATGTAGTGTACAAGTTCAAAGTAGTATGTCTATTTTCAAACTTTTAGGGAGTGATATTTGTATGAAATTAAAGTGTTATTTTGTTCTACGGCTACGCCATTGGAAGCGGTAAGAATGCAATGGGATTATGCGGCAATCTGCCCTCTGAGAAACCCCCTACTACCCTTGGTAACGTATCGTGTTGCCAGGATTAATTGACGTTTACCCCACGCCCAGGGGCAAGTATTCTTGTATTATATCACGCGAAATTAGCAACGGTTGTTGTAATGCCAAATAAATAATACACAGCAGCCTCCGAAAACTTAAAGGTGATCTGCATCTAAAATAACAATTAATCTAGAAAAGGAATCGTTTATTTGCTAGAAGTAGAGTACTTTACAGGTGTTATACTTATACTGGTAGATACCGTCAAGTATCCTCCTTACCTATTAGATTTAAAATTATTTAGTCTTTTTCTAACATTAAAAAAATATCGGATAAGTATAACAAATGAGTTCCGAATTGACAAGAGCTTTTAAAAGAGATTGTGTTGTGTTTAAAATGTAACAAGATTCTGAATATTAAATGTATGGATAAAACAGGAAAATAAAGGAAATGGACATATAATTGTCCAAAAATTCCCGAGGGACTCCCGAAAGCCAGGAATGCAATTATATAAGGCGACGAACGACCACGGACGAGCATCTCGATAGATGGGATACGATAAATTCATAACGCTTCTTTAGAGTCAGCTACAACAACATTTATTTATATCTAAAGTATTTAAAACTAGAACAATTGAGACCGCGAAATATTGACTGCTGTGGAAATAATGCATATTGAAACTTTCATTTAATTTACCTCTCAATGATTAATTTTAATTAATTGAAGCTGTGGGTTTGTGCAATGTATGATAGTAAATTTGAGTCATTTGAAAGGTCATATCATTGTGTAGAAACTATTCTTCAACGAAGAGAGAATTATTAGTATTATTACTCAACGAGATGCTTCTAATGAAACAGAAATAAACAGGAGTTTTATATATTAACAAGAGGTCTGTTAGCTACGATTCTTGATACGCGTTAGAGAATCCGATATTAAATAAAGGTCTACTACACAAAGGCTAGTCTAGACAGAAAATTACGTTTCTAGCAAATCAATCTCAATTTTTGTGCATTTTACTGACCGACCTTGCCAGTCTTTCAACTCGAAACAGCTAGACAAAAACTCCGCTAGGACCAAGTCACGAAATGGCAGCCAAAATGCAATGTTGGTGACGTACAAAACGCACGATTCCACCGCAGGGGATTTATAGTCGTTTATTTTCGTACAATTTTGATAATAACTAAGGAACCTTTGGGTCGGTCATGTGAAATCGCCCATTTCAACGCTAATTACAGACATCGGACTTTGTATTACATTGATGCAGACAGTTTTAGTATCTAAGACTTGGCATGTCTTTTTTTTCAGGCTCCGTGTTATGTGAAAGGGTTAATCTCAAAATCCTCTTTGAATTTCAGTGTCTAATATTATGTTCACTATTTAATCGGTAAACAAACAAGGAATTTGGCTAATCCACGAATATAATATTTACTAAACATTATAAATTACAAAAAATGTCGAAATAAAAATTTAATGTTACTATGTTGCCATAAAATTATGTCAAATGTCAAAGTACACGAAACAAAGACAAGCGTAAGCAGGTGTTTGTCTCCAAGCAGCTGCTGCATACTCATACAAGACAAGTCACATTAATCGAAAATATACCTATAATCGTATAATCGTGCGCTGAATAGCATCAAGCAACAACATTTTTTATTACACCCACGGCGCTTCAACAAAAACCATTTCTTATGGGTAATAACTATGTTTTAATTACTGAACACCAACAGAACGGCGATTCCGAGAATCGGAGAAGACTTCGAGATTAAAAACTACCCCTCCGTTCCGGACCAATGGTTATTATTTTTGTACGGTATCAATTCTATGGAAACAAAGCCTTTTTATGTATTATTGCTGGCAACAAAAAAAACCCTTTAAAATGTTGATAGTAAGTTCGACATTCTGTTGAAAAGTGAGATGGTTTTAGGTAGATTCATTAAGGTGGTATTAGAGGGCCTCAAATCAAAAGTAGCGCGTAATGCTTCGTAATAAAAATATGCACACTCCCGTGTTTATCTAGTACTAGCTTCTGCCCGCGACTTCGTCCGCGTCCCGTTTCATCCTGTTGATTTTCCGGGGTAAAAAGTAGCGGGGTAAAATGTGTTAATCCAGGCTACGAACTATATGTATTCCAAGTTTCATCCAAATCGGACCAGTAGTTATAGCGTGATTGAAACACAAACATCCAAACATCTAAACTTTGACATTTATAATAGTAGTGGGATAGGGAGATGTGGGAAACTGCCGCCGACGGAAAGCACAAAATATAAATTAGGGGGGGGGGAGAGGAGAAAAAGTTAATGAGACGTCAAAATTTAGTTCCCAGATTAAGGGCAATGTAGCTGACCAAGAGCGTGTTTGATCACGCAACGCATAGGGAAGATTCTAAAGCTTATTCGTTCAAGTTCTAAAGTCTGAGGACGGCACTGCCTGCCATCGACGTTCGACTAAAAATAAATTGGCTAAAACGCAAGTAAAACTTGAGAAAAAGTCATCGACGAGAGTTAGTAATCAAAGCGACGAGATCACTGACCTACAATATTAAGGTCAGTGGGCGAACGGGATATAGTTGGTACTTGGCACATGCGCACGCATCAGAATCGCACTACGATGAGATGCACAAAATAACTAAAAAGGTTCCAATTCTTCTAAACAGAAGATTCTTCATCTCGAGTAGCAGTTTGGATGAGGCAACCTAAACCGGTAATTACATTAGTGTCGAGAGAACCAGTTTGAACATTAGCTGCCCTTTGACTGCTGCAGTGATTTTTTTCTGACATGCAACATGAGAGCACAGAGTAGAGCGTTTTTTTTGCTAGGTAGGTAGGTGGATGGTCCTTGACACGGGTATGGAGGGGGTACGGTGTAAGGCAAGCATGAATAAGTGCATCTACACATAAAACATACGAGTTGTGGTCATTTGATACATTCTTTTGTTATGCAAATAATTCCAATTTTATATGCAGTTAGTACCTACACTCATAGTACTTACTGTTATTTTATTCTGTGGCACAACACAGGTCACAGACGAAGTAAACAGTAATTTGAAAGGATACCAGCGATGGTTTTACCGAGTTTTAGGCCTTTCTTAGAAAAAAAAACTTCGAATCTGAGCCTTAATTTCAAAGCTACGAAGGCACAAACAAACAGACAGACAGAAACACAACGCACTGTCAAACTTATAACAACCCTTCCGTTTTTCGGTCGGGGGTTAATTATGAGGGTTACCCTTGAGAGTACTTACTTTTTGTTTAGTATACCTATTACCTACTTATTCTGTGACTTGAGGTACAATCCTGAATGTCTTATACCTACGATGGTATTTTTACCGTTGTATAAAAAATTATCTAGAGATCTCTTGATGTAGGTATTTTTACGTCCGGCAAATTGGCTCTTTTCCATTAAAATCTGTTAAGGTTTTTAAAATGCCATACGGCAAAAACAAGAAGTTTAGGAAGCAGTAAATAATACTTTCTATACGGACATTGAACATTAGCCTCTGCAATGTGCGTGTTTTGCTAATGTCCTTCATTCAAATGACTAGGTAAGTTTCCAGCAGTCAGCAATAAATACGACAATATCTAGGTAAATAAACGATACACTAGTCTAAGTCTACCAAGGCTGTACACATTCCACATTCACCGGGCCTTGGTTTACGTGACCTGACTTGCCTGAGACGGCTGACTAGGTATTAGATATCTTCAATGCACAATACCATTACAGTAAACGAAATTGTAATTTCTACAGAATATCTCCACTTTGGCGGAAGTCTAAATAAGAGCGTAATCTAGAAGGCCTAAAAAAACCACCACTGTGGTGGTGATTTAGCACTTCCTTACTGTTCATGTTCATCACCAGTGACCGTCGAATACTATAGTAGGTATTCCCATATCACAGCAAAAGTCTCTATGTAATCTAGGTGTGTGTATCGGGAACAAATCTTACGAACGTCTTCCTACAAACCGGGCATAATAAAAAACTACTGACTCGCTTTGTAATGAAACCACCAAGTTCTACAGTTGAGCTAAAAGGAGTAACAACTATCTTGTTTCACTTCAAAACCCATTTTCATAGCAATCATTTCGCATGTGGTTACCGCTTACCATCTGCCGTGTGGCGCGCGGCGCGACGGGACGAAGACGAAGGTAATCATATCGTAATTATTATCATGAAACATTGAAATACTTTATCTGGTTTTGTAAGTTGTTGCCATCGTCAGTCTACAGTTGATTTATTTGGAAACATTGCCTCATTGCCTCACTCACTGTGATAATGATTGACGTAATGTGACGTAGAGTAAGGCAAATCGTTGTGATAACAGTGTCAGGTAGGTAACCGGAATTTGTGAATTTATGTAAAACTCTGAATCCTGAGGATATAGTATGCAGAATATACTATTTATATTGTTTCACTTATTTAGTCAGTTCGCTAGCGTCGCGTCGTAACTGCAAGATTGTTCAGTGCCCTTGTTCCTGTTCATCCTATGCTAGCTTCGATCAACTACACTCGAGAGCAATGATTCCGGGTCATTAAAGAATGTTAAAAATCTCGGAAACTAAAAATGAAAGTTTAATGCAATAAATTGTATTTAATAGACAATGTAATACTCCTTAAATGAAAGTAAAAAAATATGAGTCACCATACATTTTATTAACACAAAATTACATAAAGAAAAAAACTGCTGATCTCTCCTTAAAACAAAAATAGGAAACATGAAATTTTTGAACTTTATTACGATTTGACTTGAATTTTAATACTTCGTATTGCCTCCTCGTGCTTCCATTACTGCGTTTACGCGGTTTGGCATGCTGTACACCAAGTTCCTTATACGATTTTGGGGAATATTCTCCCATTCCTCTGTGAGAGCAATTTTGAGCTCACGAAGCGTGATTGGGGGAGGGTTTCGTTGTTTTACGCATCTGCCTAGCTCGTCCCAAGCATGCTCGATCGGGTTGATATCCGGGCTGCGCGCTGGCCACTCCATACGAGTAATGTTCATCTCTTGAAGGTAGTCATTCACAATCCTACCTGTATGAGGTCGGGCATTGTCATGCATAAATATAGCATCCTCACCTAAATTGACCATAAATGGACCAACATGATCATTGAGGATTTCTTCCACATATCTTACGCTAGTTAAAGAGCCGTTTTCTATGATCACCAGCTCTGTGCGACTTTCAGAAGAAATTCCGGCCCACACAAGTACAGACCCACCACCGTAGGCTACTTTTTCTTCGATGCATGCTTGCTTGAATCTTTCCCCTGGTCTTCGATACACTCTGTGTCTTCCATCGTGCTTGTAGAGCATAAATTTTGATTCGTCGGAGAACATAACTTTTGACCAATCTTCAATACTCCAATTTACGTGGCTCTGGGCATATCTTAGTCTTGAAATACGATGCCCACGCTCCAGTTTAGGGCCGTTTGCAGGTCTAAGGGGTTTTAAGTTAGATTCAGCAAGCCGACGTCTTACTGTCCATGCACTTGGGTTACTTCCTCCGAGGCGTCGAAACTGATTTGTGAGTTCAGTTCCTGTGAGAAAGCGATTTCGAAGCATGGTGTTCACCAAGTATCGGTCTTCTCGTGCTGTGGTACACCTGGTTCTGCCCGTTCCTGGTCTGCGTAGGTTAGAACCAGTTTCTTCGTAACGTCGGAGAACTCTTTGTACTGTTGACAGCGACACACCGACAGTCCTGGCTGTATCGCGCTGACTCCGGCCGGTTTCCAGCATTGTAAGTATTCTGGTGCATTCTTCAGGCGTAAGCGACATAATTTCAGCTTGAATAATGAATATAGAGCACTATCAACATGGTTTATATACCCACATAAATGACAGATTACAAACAAAAGCAAAACCAAATGCTGTAATTTCGTAGTTCCATCTTCGAAAGTGGCCCTTTTTCAAATTTGATTTTTTTAAGATATAACTTTACAATAACTAAGAAGTTTTAATACCTTCATTTAAGGAGTATTACATTGTCTATTAAATACAATTTATTGCATTAACCTATCATTTTTAGTCTCCGAGATTTTTAACATTCTTTAAGTGACCCGGAATCATTGCTCTCGCGTGTATTATGCTAGTCATCAAATTCTGGAGGATGAAAGAGAAAAAAATGAAACAGAATTATTTCGCAGCTACGAGGTCAAACACTAATAGTAAGCAGCATCCCGTTCATAGGGGCATCATGGGTAAAAAGTGGCTCCTGACTTGACTTGACACTGTATAAATCATCTAGATTAGATGCAAAGGCCTGACTTGATTAGGTATTATATTATCAGGTAAGGTAAGGTGGTACCCAAATATCCGAGCGCACATCCACTTAAGACCTCAAACTTTGTACATCCTTTTTTTCAATGAATATCTAATCTAGTAAAGTTGAATGTCTTAGATATACCATTCGGAAGTACCTACCTACCTAAGAGGTAGGTACTTCCGAACGGTTTACTTATAGGCATTGTGCACGCGTCCAGCAAGACAAGTCTTATCCTGGTCAAAAAAAATAAAGAATAATGAAAGTTGAACGACCAAGTGATGACTCAGTTTCTACCTGACCGGTCGTTTTTTTATTACAATACAAATTCATCTGTGAGCGTCGGAAACAGAAATAACTTATCATCTCCGGAAGATTTAGGATTTTTGAGTGCCTTCCTTGAATTGTTTTGTTTCGTAAAATGAAGTAGAGAACCGACAGAAAGACTCGAAATAACTTGAATAGGCCGTCCAAATCTTTTGAGTTTGAGACGAGCTATACGGGCTTGTTCCAGAAATCCCCTGCGTGTTTCCCCTGCGAAGGGGATTTCTGGGTTGTGAGATACTGAGTTTTTCCAGCCTCATAATAAGCCAAAAGTGATTGATGTTACGTTATGCCCCAGATTGCTTCTTTGATTTACACCCTTGTAGTATTAGGCCCAATAAATGGAATGGAAAACTTATATATACTTACCTAAATATTTTCCTACATCATTCAAAATGAAATCACTACCATCGTGGTTCCCGAGCCCATAAGTCGGAGCCCAGCGCAACGGTCGAGGGCCAATGCGCCCGCGCACGCTTCTAATGACAGGGGGCTGTGAGCTCGCAGGGAGGGCGACCGGTCGGCCGGACGCCATGATGTATGTAACACGAAAGCAGAATGAATTTGTGGAGAAGAGCTGAAACTTGCACTCAGTTATTCAACTTATTAGGTTTGTTTGAGGCATGATACGGAAGCACACTAATAACATAATCTACTCATTCATAATAACACGAAGAATATTATTACGGAAGGAATGACGTAACGACAAATAGAGAAGAGTGGAAGAAAAAATAATGTTGAGCCGATACCGACCCACACATGATTTAGAAAGACATTGAGAAGAGAGATTTTTACGAAACCTTCTGATATCAAAGTTATCGGCTGCAAATACATTTAAAAAATATATAACCAAGCGCGGCAGGCTCACATCCAGTTACATACCTCGCCGCTTCCAAGAACCCGTTCGCTGTCCCCGGCGCGCCCGGTTAGAACTCCTAACTTTTTATTTTACTGTTTACCCTTTGTGGCTTAGGCTCACGTGAACGCCCTACTACCTACCGATCCTGATACTTTTTGTTGGTGCTACCACGTCAGTTGCTTAAACTTTCGCGATGGTTTTAAAATTGTACCTTTGAGCTTAGTAACAAAGAAGTTAACTATGCTAGAGCCGACTTTTACCTACTTTAAAGTGGCATAATGGTTATTGGTACTGCATGTATGTGTACCTTTTTACTGAATGATACAAGTGAGTGAACAATATGATACACATACATCCTCTAAAAAGTTGTTTAATAATTATTTTATTTCTGATCTGAATTGCTTTGACTACCTAACCTACAATACCTACCTTGCTAGGAGTGATCCGAATTCAATCAATATTGGATACAACATAACATTGTATTTATCACACATTCTGTGACCTAAATATAACTCCACTTAGCCATATCTCTAGGAGTGATAGAGTTATCAACAATGAGTTAGAAGACAAGCTTACTTTTAAAATTTTAACCTTTTTGTCAAAAGTGAACTAATAAATAAAATCATTGATTAAGTGAGAGAAGCAAACAAAGATCTTAGTGGCAACTTGGGCAAATCTGCTTTGAATGTTTGTTAGAGCATAACTTTCAAACCACTTATCCAATCTTCATACAATTTGGTGGGTTTATGGAGTACTCCTAATTTTTAATGGTAAGATTAGGGGGTAATTTGGTTATAAAGTTATAAAGAGGAAGTAAAAAAAGTTGTACAAAAAATCAGGCAGGGTGTCATATGATAGGGCTACGTTTAGACATTCCAAAACAGTTTTTAATTTTGTTCTCGGTTAAGTCGATTTTGAGCTGTAATGAAAATTGTAAAGTTGCCAAAACCGGTATAACGTGAGCTAGTATTTCTTAGAGTTTTAATGACTTTGTAGTTCAGGTAAGACTGGTAACTTCTTGGATCGCGTTATTGATGGGATTTGCAGTTCATCTCACTCAACTAACTGTAACAAATATACCTATAGATGTTTCTTAGCGTTTAATTATCTATTTTGGGAACATCGCGAGATCTCGGATCGTGGAGAACTACTAGATAGTACCTATTTGTTTTTATTGTAACCACATTACCATATCATTCATCACATACATGTATTACCTACCACATACTTATAATATCCCAAAAATACTAGTTAAGTTGTGGAATTAATCCCACTTGATTAGATCTTGAATAAATAATAGGTAGATATAGATAATTAGATACCCTAGATAGTAGACCTAGCTCTGTGATGTTGGTCACACTTGCTTGTATGGAATACCTAGTAAATCTTTTATTTAGATAAGGAGGCACCTATCATGATCAATGTCTGAAAAGATTAAGACCATTATCTTAAAAAAAAAACTTATCAGTCTGCACATTCATTGTGTGATAAAATTACGATTATTCTGCCTATCTTGACAGTGAATTGAATAGTCAAGTTCAATGATAAAAAGAATATACCAAGTGGAAGAAGGTAAAGCTGTGCAGGAGAGTTTAAAGTGGTGACCAATTAGTTTTTTGCCATTATGAAATTAAGATTATAAATGTATTTTAAGAGTTTCTTTACACACTGAAATTACTGTGTATTCAGTTTTACCACTAGTATTAAAATATCTGTGGTTTTACTATGAATGAAGTAACAATAAGGAAGGGTTAGATATTGGGTTCAGTTATTACCTGGGTACTTGCGAGTTGAGTTGAAAAAATTGAATGGATAAGTTTGAGCAAAACTTTTTACAAAAACAACAATCAATACAAGGTCATAATTTCAAATGCTGTGTGGTGCCGGCGGCGAATAGTACCAACCCATTTCATCCCGTGGGTGTCGTAAAAGGCGACTAAGGGAATAAAGGAACACAGAAGACGGGCAGCAGCGTCTCTGAACCGTTTGACATCTTACTGCGATCGCCAACCCGCCTGCCAAGCGTGGCGATTATGGCAATTCCTCCCAAATGTTTGGGAGAGGCCCTTGCCCAGCAGTGGGATCCCTACGGGCTACTAAAAAAAAAAAAAAAAAATTTCAAATAGTTCCTTCAATCGTTAACCCCAAATTTATCTATCTAACTTGTGTATCTACAAAATTCTAACTAGGTATCAGCTTTCTGACAAAAGACAACCGCAAAGCATCAGAACAATATAGAGCAATGCCACAGACAGACATCCTCACTCAATCCTCATGAGTTTCATTATTACCTACCCTGTTTGTGGAATACTAAAAATACACAAGTTAGAAAGTGCTTGTCTACTAATAAATTTATTATTAAGTATAAAAGGGTTAAAATACTAGCAGGGATTTATATAAATGTAGAGTCCTGCTCACGCACCAGGCTATCATCAGGGCAGTCCAGTGGTGTGGCAACAAACGTCTCGTAATATTATGAGAACGATTCTCAGCGATTAGTTAACAAGTCAAACGGAGAACTCGACGCGTCTACGGTCGGCCCAGCAGCGAGCTATTCAGAGGGCATTCAACCGGGCGAAGGCGGCAAGCAACACCTAAATTTCACAATGACCATGACATCGAAATCGAACAGCATCCGGTCACTGGAGCATTGACTCGTCAAAATAGTGATTACATTACAAACAAACAAGTTGTACCAAGATGTACGGTCTACCAGAAAATAATTATGATAAAATTTGAGAAATTCCCATCGACTGACCTGTCAGAAGATTCCGAGCTGTCGTATCGGTCGATGCATCGCTTTTTTCTATCGTCCCCGTCTGTCGTCGTCGTGTGCTCAACCGGCGGTTTTTGGGAATCCGTAGCGAAGAACGCGCGAGTGGCGACCACGCCGTCCTTCTCACTGTTCTCACACGATTCACTCTGATCCAGTTCCCTGTAGAATGATTTCTTCACACTATTGCCGTTGAATGTTTCGCCACTGAACTTTTTTGAGTCACTATGTCCTAAAACAGGCGCGGAAAAAGTTAAATCGCTCAATTGTTTCGGGCCGGCACGGTCTCCGTGCGACCCATCCGCCATCTTTGAGCGCACGAGTGTTTTGGTTCTAGAGCTTCGGTGCGACGCCGCGCATGGCCTGGCGCTGCGATCGCGCGCTGCAGGTGCGGGTAGCGGGCAGCGCGGGGGGCATGACGTCACGGCGGCTGCGCGGCCGCGGGGGGCAGGCCGTGGTGACGTAACGACTCCGCCCCGTGCATGTGCAGGGGCGCTGTCATTGGCCGCGAGTTACGCAACCTGTGAGCCTATTCAAATACGGGCTCGGAAGGGCCCGTAGGAATCGACGCGATAGGGACAAGCCCATCCCAGCCCTGAAGTAACAAAATATACCAAATGCAGTCTATCTAATGAATGACCGTGCTTCGCTGATCATGAACATGACATAGTAATACAATAACATAACACTACATAGGTACCTACTTGGTCCCAAAAACAACAGTATACCTAGTACCTAACCTACCTACCTACTTACATATCATTGTAAGGTAGAGGTAGGTAGGTATACCTACTCTCTATCACCTAAACACCATTTAACTGGTGAAAATACCTACCTAAGTAGGTAATACTTAGTCACAGAAAAATTATGAATAACAATGCAAGCCATTTTCAGACAGGATTGTCAGTAGATGCATTGTTAGTATAAGCCGAGGTAACCACTTAACATCAGGTGAGCCATCTGTTTATTCAATCACAACTAGCATCTGAAAGTTCGACACCGCGCGGTCTTAAATAAGTACCTACCTATTATAGTTTAGATTTAGAGAGTCAAGGAATAGAGGCTAACTAGTAAGTAATCAATAAGTACCTAGGTATAGTTAGTTTGGGGTTCATTCGAATCATGATCATGGGACCCTTTTTACCTACTCTAAATTATCACCCCTCCTGCAAAATCTTCACCGCGGAAGGCGTTCCTCGATACGGTTGTCTCACTCTCTCCTTTGCAGCTGCGTGTCTGCCTGCGAGACCCTGAGATAACCGAGGTTTATCTAAACCTATTACCGCTGATGCGAGCTCTGCCATAAAACTTAGATCTCAAACTTTTTTGTTTAGAACTCTGCTGCTAATAGAGTACCTACCTATACTGACTTAGGTAGGTAGGTAAGGTACCTATTTCTTATAAAGAATGGTAACTTTTTAATTTTATTTATTATCTTTTTTTTAAGTTTGTAGACTAAGGGCGGCTTGCACCAGAATCGCTAAACGCGTTTAACTATTAAATAGTATTTAGCGAGTTGTCAAGTCATATAAATACGTCAGATTGAAATCTATTTAGCTGTTAAAGTTAAACACGTTTAGTGATTCTGGTGCAAGCCGCCCTTATTAGGTATAACCACGTATAACATTGCCTAATATCACCGAATACCTAATGTATCATATACATTTTGACTGAACTAGTTTTCTATATTTTTTTAATAAAACACTTAGGTATACTTAGGTGTGATTGAATTCAATAAAATTACCTTTTCTTCATTTGTATATTATTATTATTAATTTTATTACTTACTTACTAATCTCATTGTTACAAACATCAATAAAAACATTTTAGTAGGTACATATCTACCGGGTGTAAAAGGACCACTTCTGAAAATTTCGGGGTTTCAAGTACCCATCACTATAAACCACTTTTCCTATAAATCCATCTAATATAATATGGAAGCATCCAGTGTTGGCGCAAAAATATCAGCTGTTCCATATGTTTTTGCCAAGTTTTTAAGTATTTACATTTTTGTATAAAACAGATGATTTTTCGCGCTACATAGCGTACTGGATCATTTCATAGTAAGTTGCTCATAAGGCGTGTTATACATAATGGCTACTAAAACCCACGAAGTTTTCTGGAGTGGTTCTATTTCACCCTGTATTATATAAAAAATATAAATTATGTATTAATTAATTACAAATTTCACAGTAGATGATTAAATAAGTTCAAAAGCACCGTTACTTATTAAAGTTAGTATACCTAGATTTAATTATATTACAAGGATGACATGAGGCATTTAAAGGTTTCAAGACAAAAATAAGTAGAAGTGCGATACGGTGGGTGCGAACCTTGTTCTTAATTTAAGTACCTAGTGTAAGTAAAAAAAATTTTTTTTCCCAATTTTAGGCTGATTTTGAACTTTTTGACCCCAAACAGTTGCTTTCTTAACTTTTTTTAAACACTTATTTCCAAAAGTTTTTTAATATGTAAAGGTTGTACACACGGCCACAGGTCAGGTTATACCTACACCCAATACAACCATAACTACGCTACCTACATACAATGCAAAAAATCGTTGGAAAGAGAGCGCAATAGGCGTAGGCGCGCGCCTTCGCAGCCCGTCCTAGACAAACACACTGTCGTCCCTCACGCACGATTCGCAACGTGCAACTTCTAAAAGTTTAAAGTCCAAACAGTATAGGTGGACGTGTCTTCGACTGTACTATGGGAACTAGTTTGGTGATAAAAAAATTTTTAAATACGTAACATACTTTTTATACATACAACCCATTTTGTGTAGAATAAGCCTGTGTCTTACTATACATAATTTGAATAATTATTTATTTATCTAACAGACATTACACAGAAAAAGTCAACATACAATATAAAAACAAATAAGTAACAAGAATCACTCTATATAAGTACTTACTAGGATTCAGAGGAGAATGAATTGGAGGAGAATGGAAAGGATTAGCTGGACAGAAAAAGTAACTAACATAGAAGTATTAAGTAGAGTAGGCGAGGAGAGAGCCCTTATAAAAGTTGTTGAGAACAGGAGAGGAAAGATGATTGGACACCTTATACGACATGACAGCTTAATCGGAAATATCATTGAAGGGAAGGTAGAAGGAAAGAGAGGAAGAGGAAGACCGCGTATTAGCTACATGAGCCAAGTGAAGGCGAAGATAGATGTCATGTCGTATAAGGACGTCAAGGAAGCTGCCCTGAAAAAAAGAACCTGGCGGGAAATGCATACATTACGCCGACAAGAGCATAGCTCTTAAATTAGAAGAAGAAGAAAGATTCAGAAAAAAATCCGGTGCTAATAAATTGAACAGTTTCCCATACAATGCAAGAGCCAGCCCCCATCGCAATTTACAAATTTGTCTTAAATTAGCACCAAGCATTTTTACATTTTGAAAAACGCATTCACTCACACCAAACCCCATCAAAAAAATAAATGCGACTAATAAATATTTATTCTACAATATTACTGTGTTCAGCATGAGAAGTTGATAAATAAGAGAAACAATATATAAAAGTTCATCCTAATAAATGTGTTCATTAGTACCACATTTTATGTTAGTTTTCACTTATTAGTCATCTGATATTTTGTCCAATCATCATTACCTACTATACTGTTTGCAGTGGACGCGCGCCCTAAGGTGCTGTTATTAAATATAAATTTTTTTTAACCTGTACTTTCCCACTGCTGGGCAAAGGTCTCTTCCATATCCTTCCAATTAAACATTATTTAAATTAAATATTTAAATATATTTACTTAATAATATTACAGGTGGCAATCGAACACACTGGAATGATCATTTAAAAAGTTACATAATAAAAAAAAGAGTAAACTCTTGCATTTTACGAAGCGAAATTTTTTTTTTATGCTAGCCTTGCTCGTCCCACTGCTGGGCAAAGGCCTCCCCCAAACCCTTCCACTTATCCCGGTCCTTGGTGGTTTCCCACCAATCCGTCTCAAACACGTCAAGGTCATCCCTCCAGTGCGAAAGCGAAGATACATAATTAAAAAAATTTTGCTCTCCTTTATTCATACAGGTTGTCCCAATAAGCGCACCTTGTGGGGCACACGAATAACCACCTGAAGGTTCTGCGATTTGTTATTTTTCAAAAGTTATTGATCGTAATACATAATTTTAAAAAATCTCTTGACTTAATTTCAACATAGTGACGTCAAATATTGTTTTTATTCTTCTACACAATATCTATGAATGTTGAATATTTCAATTAATCTACATGATGTAAAAACGTTTGTAACAAAAACTTACTTCATTGCAACAAAAATGAACATTGAAGTTCAAAAACATTAGAAATATTGCTCCAAAAATATTTGCTTCACCTCAGACTTCCGCTTAAATACTATTTATTGGGCCATCCTGTATAAACAACAAGGATAATGTCAATGTCGAATTCAGTTATTTAAGGAATTCGGTAGTCAAAAGTTTAGGATAATGAAAAAACAGAGTCAACACCAATTAGCTACCTACTCAAGAAATAATTACAATTAACTAAATTATGTCATAAAATATTCATAAAATTAATAAGAAGTAATATCTGATATGTAATAATTAAATATATTAAAATTGTATTATTCGGGTTGGTCTTTAAAAATAATTTTATTTATCAATCTAATAATACATTTTGATGTCTGTAGTGACTGTTTACGCAAAACCTTTTTGAAAATACAACACATTGTTAGAATATAATCTCAAACATAAAAATAACGCTTATATAAAAACTAGAAGGTACAAAGTAGAACGGATTTTTATCCTATACAAGGTGATTCAGAACATGACATGTATGTATACCCGAAATGGGCTAAGCTTAATCACATTTTTACAATATTACATAGAAAAACCCAAAAACTATTTTTGTGTATTGATAGATATGTCATTTGTTAATGTACCTTACCTACCCGTAAGAATAAGCCCGTTTCGGCTTACTATAGATATATTGAATCACTGTATATTTACATTATTAATTCCGTATTAGGTAAAATATTATTTTCATAAATTATAATTCGATAAGAATGTTTATAATATCATATCACAGAGGAAAGTAAGCATCAAACAAATAGGAAGTTACGTCATAACATTCGGTAGAACACTTTTCAAGCACATTTTTTTTTAGTTTTTTTTTCAAAGACTGGGTTTATAAAATTAATTTAAACGGTACGATTATTAGCTAATTATTGAAAAACGTACAAATTATAGTCTGTTGCTATTATGCTGCTATAATATTTGCACTAAAGTACGTAGCTAAACTATCTACAGGGTGTGATAAAACTTTGAGGGAACAGCATTTTAGTTGTTTTCTTATACAGCGTGTAGCTACAATGGCGACATTAAATTAACCAGCGTATCCGGTTTCGCGTTTTCAGAATATAGACATATTTTTTATTTCATTAAACATAAGATTTATCGAAATAAATAAATTTTCTTAAATAACGCCTCGGAGCAACCTGTACGTAAGAGCAGAGGTCATCTGTCGGGTTCACGGGTCATAACCGCGTGTAACCGCGTATGAAGAGCAAGAAAGTATTGTTAGAATAGGACACCCGAAATTGCAACGTTGTGCATGAAAGGGATAGCTAGCGCCGCCGCCCGCGCCGCTCGCTCGACCGACTCGTCCTGCCTAGCCAGTGATACGCGGGCCGGTGTCCTTGACACACTTTATTTTAATAATTTTGCTAATTATCTACCTATTCTCAATGTTTCGCGAAAAAGACGCTTGGTTTTGTTAGTTTAGCTTTTCTATTCTAAGTACCCAATCAGGTCTACGTAGGTACAGCGATAAAGACGCTTTGATTTATTATTTGTTTATCTGTCTACCTTTGCGACTAGGGAGCGGGTAAATTAAATGTTTGGTGCTCAGTGGATACTGGATAGGACGACACGACACGGAGCTCTTAGGTGGCCCAATGTCACCTGACCTCAAGCCCCTCGATTTTTGTATGGGGCTTTGTGAAAGACGACGTTCATGCTAAAATAAAATAAAATGTATTATCAAAAGTGAGGGCAAATATTCAGCGCCGCCGGTTACATCTTTGTGTCCGACGTGGTGGCGGCGGCGGCGCGGCGGCTACATTGAGAACTTGAAGATTTAATAAGTGTAAGGCGCTAGGTGCATAGGTCACAATAAAATTAATAGTAAAGTGAACAAGGTGAAGTGATATTATTTGATTTCTTTGAATTCCTTGGTGTCGCTTGATTTCCCCGCCCCGCGCTCCGCCCCGCGCCCCGCCGCCGCCACCGAGCCGCCCGGGCAGGCAGGCGCGGGCGCGGGCGCGGTAACACGTAGGTAAAGACACTCATAGGATGATTAATTTTTGTTGCGTATTTTATTATTAAGTTTGTTTGAAAAATTCGAAATTTCTATTTTGGACTATAATTTTTTTTTTTTTTTTTATGAATACTTATAAGTAGCTCTACCCGTGTGTTCATTTAATGTCGCCATTGTAGCTACACGCTGTATAAAGTTGTTTATATTGATGATAACTAATACTGTATTTAAGCAGCGAATCATTTTAGGATACTTTTAGTTTTATGTAGACTTAGGTGGGCCATCGGCTTGTCTCATTATTTACTTGTATAAAAGACTTTGGTTGAACAAAAAAATTACAGTTATAAAGTAGGATGGTTAGTTATAATAATGGATCAATTTGGCTCTGAAGTTGCCTGTAGAATTGTCCTGAAACTTCTAAACTGTTAACATATCATATGCATAATAGGTCCCGACACGGTTGAATAGCTCTGACGTGAAGCAATGAACTATGCATTGGCGCTCTGAAAATGGAACGATACAATTGTGCTCAGACGAGCGCGTGAGCACATTTCTTAGTTATACATTAACGGCTTGATTAGCGAACACTTAGAAGGGCTTGAGTGCCAATTTGCAATGTACAACAAACATACTACTGACAAGCGCCAAAACATGACATTTTCAAAGTGCCTAAATTCTGTCGTTTTTCGAAATGACCATTATGGTCTATCAGATAGAGCATAAGATCCACAAGAGATTGAGATGAGAGTGAGTACTACTTGTATAAATAATCGAATATACCTACTAACTATTGTTATTTACGTCCAAAGAGCAGTAGGCATCATTCCTTCCATTGAAGTTGTTTTCGGTGTCAGCGTTTCGTTGCATAGGAATTCCAATGGCATGTCGACCAAATGACCTTGAATAAGGTCTATTTTCCTATGCGCGAGCGCCGGGTCCGAGTGCCAGAGACTCTCGCTGTGTTCCTCTTGGAAACGTTTTAGTTCTGCAAAGTTGTGGACGGAGTCTGTTGGTATGACGTGGAATACCTGTCAAAGAAACAAAATTATTTTTGTAGATTCTCCTCTATCAGTACCAAATGCTACCAGAAGAGAATATAGTATTAATCTAATCACAAACCTCTTCATATATATCTGTATTCTTCTTTGAAATGGCCTTCCACACGTTTCTATAGAACCGTTCGCAGCACGGGTCGTCCAGAGATATCCCTATTCGGTCCAAATCCTCTTCCATCAGACCCAGGTGTTCTCTGAAGAGACGCTTCCGTAGCGCTCCGGCGACACGCCCGCAAGGAAACGTCTCCTCAGCCAGTGTGCCGTCCGTGAATTGCTCATCCTGACAAAATATTCATATAACAGATTGCCATTAATAAAAAAAAATAGCCTTTATTCGCTGACCGTTTTACAAGATCTATATACACATTCCCATTAGGCAGTGAAATATTGGTCAAACATATATTGTGTAACTAGCAGTTGCCCGCGACTTCGTACGCGTCTACAGTTTCCGTGTACATTATATTATCTGTGCGTGTATCGAGCGGATACTTCTTTGAGAAACTTGACATTACACCGAACTCGTACCTACTGGAATGTCAAACGCTAGTCGTTAGACCAAAGAGGTAGTACTAGGCCCTGTCAAACTGACGTGACATGACATGACAATGAAATCCTCTTGCCAATTGGCGCTGCTAATCCTTTTCGTTCATTTTATCCTGTAGATCCTGTTAATTATTCGGGATAAGAAGTAGCCTATATGCCAATCCAGGTTACGAACTAAATATATGCCAAGTTTCATCCATGTTGGATCAGTAGTTTTGACGTGATTGAAACACAAACATCCAAATATCTAAACATCCAAACATCTAAACTTTCGCATTTATAATATTAGTAGGATAGGATAGGATAAATGCGTACTTTCTTTTGTTTATTTGATCAGTGGTATTTTTATCAATTTCCAAGTTTATTTAGGTTGAAAGCGGGCAATATGTAAAGTAAAATCTTTAGTTTCGACTTCTTGACGGACACAGGCTATCGAAATCGACTAAGTCAGTCATTCAGTTAGTGAATAAATGCTCAGTAACAGGTTGGTTTCATTGGGCTGGTCATGTCTGCCGTATGCCAGGTGAGCTGTGGGCAAGGATTGCCACTTAGTGGCATCCTGACCCAGCAAGAAGGCGACGCGGCAGACCAAAAAGAAGATGGCGCGACGAGCTTGACCGTTATTTGTCAAATTGGCAAAGTATAGCCTAGGATCGGAGTGAGTGGAGAGAATGGGGGGAGGCCTTTGCTCAGCAGTGGGACACGGAGGGCTAAATATAATAATAATATAATAACAGGTTGGTTTCAGAGACGGAGGCCGTATATCACAAAAGCTCCTGACTTGCTGTGCATTGATCTATTCCACAAACCTGCAAAAGTACCGCGATCTCAGAATCCCTAGTGCCCAGCATAGAGCGATCGTTGATATTGGCGCTGCCGCATATGATGATCTTATCGTCAGCTATCATTAGTTTGGAGTGCACGTATATTAGTTCAGTGACGGGCTCGTGCCCGAGTGTACTGTGCGTGCGCAGGCCGTGGAACGTTATGTACTCGGACGGGTCGGGAACGCCGGATTCGTACAGGCGTGTTATTATTGCATCGCGACTCCTGGAATTACATAAGGTTATATTATAGGCTTATTACACAAATAGTAGTTACCCGCGACTTCGTACGCGTCTACAGTTTCCGTGTACATTATATTATCAGTGCGTGTACCGAGCGGATACTTCTTTGAGAAACTTGACATTACACCGAACCCGTACTCGAATGTCAAACGTTAGTCGTTAGACCAAAGAGGTAGTACTACGCCCTGTCAAACTGACGTGACATGACATGACAATGAAATCCTCTTGCCAATTGGCGCTGCTAATCCTTTTCGTTCATTTTATCCTGTAGATCCTGTTAATTATTCGGGATAAAAAGTAGCCTATATGTCAATCCAGGTTACGAACTATATATATGCCAAGTTTCATCCAAGTTGGTTCAGTGGTTTTGACGTGATTGAAACACAAACATCCAAACATCTAAACATCCAAACATCTACACTTTCGCATTTATAATATTAGTAGGAAGTAGGATGCGCTAGCTAGGCACTCTAAATAATAGTGACGTGACCGTAGACAGTTTAACTCAAACAACTCCATGCTTACCGACTAATACTCTGATAGTTCCAATGAGTAACAGCGTGTAACGAAGTTCCAGAAGGAGCTCCCACTTCGCCTTCAAACCCGGGCAGTAGTGGCATAACTACAAATACGCGGAATTTCTGCTTAGCGCGGAACGCTCGCATTATCCTGTTGTATAGCGCCTCGCCTATCTGTTAAATGGAAAAAGTTCAAGAAACTCGTGAAAAAGAAAAAGCTTCTAAAAACTAAAGTTCTTGCGCAGCCTTACATTGATTTTGAGACATTACAGTTTTATCTATGCAAATGTTCAGACTCAAGTCGGGAATTCATGAAATCCAGCTAAACATAAGGTGAATTGAAAAATCATTACTTTCCTTATTAGAATCTATCAAAAGACTATGAACCAATTGAAAATGTACTAATTTTTGCTTTTGTGGTTGTAATTGTACAAAAGAAAGATGTTATGTTTTTGTAAGTAAGTGAGCACGTAGGTACCTGATTCCTAACATTGTTGTTAGCCCGCGACAGCGTGATGAAGAACTGGTTCTCAATATACACGTAATGCTGCGCGCTAGTTATGGTGTTGACGTACGCTTCATGTATGCTCTCCTCCACCGTGTCGGGGTCCAAGAAGCCACACGACCAGCTCGAAACACTTCGAAGCACCTGGAATACGTAATTGGGTAATTATATTTTTTTTTTAGCACGAAACAATTTATTTGCAAAGAAAATTATGACCAGTATTTACAATATTTATAATATGTACAAAATACACATGAAGCAGTTGAGCTATCTACACACCGTTGCAAACGATTTATAGATAGCTCAACTGATCCAACTCAGTACCAATCGGAAGCGTAATTATATTAGCTAGTGAACAATTCTTGGATGACAGTTTTATAACATAAGTTATGCTACGACATAATCGTTTACGATAGGGATTGAGAACATACAGCGCGGAAGGTGAAACAATTTTTCAGGTAATCAGCTCTTATATAGTGGTAGTAAATGGCACTTAGAAATCTTAGAATCAACTTATTGTCCTGAGACGTAGTGGTTGGTGATTTTATTGAACAAATTCGTATCGAGTTGACTTACATTAAGTATTATGTGCTTGTAGCGTCTAGTAAGATATAAGAGTAAAGCATTTACCTGACAAGAAACATTGTTGATATCTACGTTCAGTGTCCTGTGAAGATCTGGTATTGGCTTGATATCCATATAAGTCTTTGGAACTAGGTATGGGTAGTTTGTGTTTTGCCTGAAAAGTTGAAAGGGCTTCGTTCAAGTGTCATCATTGTGTTATTATTACATAATCTATGCATAGCATACAAAATCGTAGTGGGTAGGTTAAATGAGATGCTGAGACAGTTACCTAGCCTTCTCCAATTTGATAGCGTTCCAGCGCTGAATAAAATGTCTTGCGACATCTCTGGCGGCAGCGTTTTGAACCATAATGCCGATGTCGTGCCAAGGCATTCTAGGCGTTGAGAGTCTGTCAACTAAGTCTGAAATTGAAAAACAAAAATCATACTTGGTCTATCGAATACGTAATGTTATCGATTCAATAAGTCACACATACTTACCGACAAAAGGCAGATCTAAATTACTGAAATCCTTGACAATAAAATTGGTGTAATCCTTCCCAATCCACAATTTCGAGTTTCCCTCCACGTTTTCCAAAGCGTCCTTAGTACTCTCCGTGATCACTCTTCCTTCCACAACTTGAGCTAACGGAGTCGGCTCACTCACATTTCTCTTCACTTTTATATCTTTCGTTCCAAACGCATCGGTTAGTAAGACTTGGTCGTTCGATAGCGCGTATTTTTCAGCTTTTTTCCTTTCAGAGTCATCGAATTTCTGCTCTATTCTTTCCTCTTCAAACGGCGGGTATATGATACTTATTATGTCTTTCCCTCGATCGGTGATTTTGTTCAGTACGTTCCGTTTTTGTACTTCTGGGGTTTCGAAGAGAGAAAATTCCATAGTGGGGTTTGTGGGGGTGGTGATGAGTAGTTGATCCCCGGGTTCTAGTTGGGGTAGATTTGGTTGTGGAATGTTTTCTGTGTCAGTTTGTTGGTCCGAGTCACTTTTTGTTTCTTGCGCATCTTTGTTTTCTTGTATGTTTATTGTACTGCTGTAAAGTGGAATAAAGCAAATAGTTTCATAGTTTTTATGTTATGCCAGGAAGCAGTTTAACTATCTACAAAATATACATGAAATGAATAAAGTTTTTCAAACACCAAATTGGTAACTACATTGGTAAATAAAAAAAACCTTAATCACAGATCTCAAGAGGAATATACCTTCTGTACTATTTTGTGCGCAATAGAATAATGATGAAACTTACTCGTTCAAACTTATAACAAGATCCTTGGAGCTCTTAGCAAGCTGGATGGTGGCTTGCAATCCGTTCAGATTGGGGAGATTCAGTACTCCACCGCCGGGCGAGCTTGAAGTTTTCATCTTTGTTCGCAGCGAGTTTTTGGGTCGTGATAGGTTGCCGAGGTCTGTTAGCCTGCGCAAGAGTGTATGTCAGCTTGTTTGACAACTACGTAATTTATTCGTTCTAAGTTCCGAACTATTCTTAAAACTGCTCTAAGCTATTCTTAAATTCCTCGGCAGTAGCGTCAATATTTGACATGAAATACTTGTAGATTAGTATTTTTTCGTTGTAAATTACTTATTTTCGGCTGCCATTGTGCAAAAAACTTTATGGTAGAACCTCGAAATACTTTTGTGGAATTTCCGAAGGCTGTAAGTATGTTAATCACCTCACTTTACTGGCGATGTTATGTCTGTATATTGTACCTGTGTTTATGATCGTCCCAGCGTCCGTAGCAAAGGTCAATGCCCCCGACGAAGGCGACAGTTTGGTCAACACAAACAATCTTCTCGTGATGGGCCCAGAACAACACGCCGGCTTTCGCGTGGTCTGGGTGACGGAAAACCTAACGTTAGAATAAAATCATCAATTTTAGACTCGAAATGGAAAAATATTAGTCTATTTTGAAGCTATTATCATACCGGCTGCGCCATTAAAAACGAGAATAAGAGTTGTACTGAATGAATCATCAATCAATAATCAAAATTGTGATACCTATGCATAGAAGGATAAATTATTTATAACTTTAGAAAAGTTAATTCATAAAATATTGTAATGAGCAAGCTGTCTCACCTTGATGTACTCATTGGCTAATCTACTTTTACTGTAGAAACTGTTGATACCTAAAGCCATTTCCACTTCTTTGTACAGCATTATGAATACTTTCACACCTTGCACCTGTAACAAAAGAAATACGTTTATTTATGTCTTTTTTTAGTCAAGCGTAGTTGTAGAATCAACAGAAAAGCATCAATACTATTATCTGTAGAGGATGGTATAATGTCTACAACTGAAATGATGATATAAGGTATTCAAACGTAAACATCATAGGTAAGAAATCCCAACTCAATTCACAATGAGCGTAACAAAAAAGATATATGCAAACAATGACGCACATATACCCCAAATTATAGGAGGTATAATTACAGGCACATGAACAATTATTAAAAAAGATGTGCACAAGTAACAATTATAAAATTAATTTAACAGAGTTAGAGTGGCTTGCACCAGAATCACTAAACGCGTTTAAATAGTATTTAGCGAGTTGTCAAGTCATACAAATACGTCAGATTTAAATCGAGATAGCTGTTAAATACGTTTAGTGATTCTGGTGCAAGACGCCCTTAGTGTGACATCAGTCTCTCGTCATGAGACTAACACCTTTATGTTTCAGAGTTATGGGCGCAGTTAATGCATCACAGGGCACGCACTCAAGAGAACGTGCTCAGTGAGGCAATGTATTGCTATACGCAGTGGTCACCACTTAACATCAGGTTAGCCATCGGTTTATCCTATCATATAGTTTAAAAAAACATAGGCTGAATAGTCCTCCAAACTGTTTCAACTAGCATTCACTTACCAGTGCTTCAATCCACCTCTGGAATTATGAATTTGAGGGTTAATAGTTAAGAGGGCTATCACAGTTGGGCCGCGATTCAAGGGCTGGCGCGCGTCCGAGTTCGTCTGAGAGTCTGAGATCGCATTTCATGCAGTTTTAAATTACGTTTATTCAATATAATAAAATAAATTATTTAAATAAAAAGTATACAATTTTATTGATTATGAATTAACGTTTATTTTGGTATAATTTTTACTTAATAATATAAATGTAGTATGGAGAAATTAACTGCTAATTCTGAACGTTTTTAGCAATTTTATGGTTTTGAATTGATTTTTTTTTGTAGATATCCCATATTTATTTCTGAATTCCGAGGCCGCTACGGTCAATGGCAGTATATAAGAGATATTTGTAAATATTTTTCGTTTCGTTTGCTATGCTCAGTAGTTCAATCCAGGAGCTTGAAAAAGTGTCTGCGCGAGTTTTATTAAAAACTTGTTTCGGAATTTTGGATTTATTTAATTATATAAGGAAAAATTGTAAAAACCGAGGCCGCTACGGTTAATGCGAATAACTATTCTACATCATACAATAAATCGAAATTATCTAAGAGTTTCAGTTTCAGAGATCTAGAACGTCAAAAATGGGCGTTTTCACGGTTTGACCGTGATATGAGCCTTAAAACACTACTTACAGCTTTCCTTTTCAGCAAAGTATCAAGCCGCCAATAGTTGCCATTCAATGCAGGCCGTTTCAAGTATATCTCCGGACTGAGCCACCAGTCCGCAATGAATATCTCTTCCCTCGCGTGTTCCATTGCGTCGGCGACAGCTGAGAGGTAAGCAGAGCCGTCCACAAAGGTAGCAGCGGGTATCGCGCTGCGACTTGGCGCGAATGAGTGGTGGACGTTTGGGTATGTGAAGTCTCGAGCTGGAAACATGGATATTGATTTAAATAGTATTTAGAAACTAGATTTGTAAAATGCATTGAATATACGGCTGTGAATGCTAATTTATGTGAAAATAAAGATAAAAAACTTCTAGGGTCTAACCACTTTATATCCTTGTGACACTAATAAATACAGAAAAGTCTCAAATCTATACATATAGAGGAATTTCAATTTTGTAAACTAAAAATGGCCTATGTCCAACAGTGGTTTTCAAAGGACTGATAATAATGATGATGATGAAACTAAAAATGAAATTATGTTTTGTAACAAGAGGCTGAAACTGAAAAAGGTGATTATGGACTATTTTGGAAACTAGAGAGTTGTTTTACAGGTTAGTTAAAACCTTTTTTTTTTTACTGATTATAGACAAACGTTAGACCGCAATCTCACCTGTGCCTTGACCACGAAAAAATTTTACAATCGTAATACACTGCGCGGTGACGCTACAACGTTCGGCAGTCGAGCTGGTGTTGACGCGCAATATGATTTGAATACGTTAGGTTTACGTAACGCGGTAACTGTCAGATTTGTTCGTGATTACCCCTCTGATGGTAAGTGACGATGTAGCACATTTGCCTAGAAGAAACCTATGCACTCTCCTCTTAACAGTGTTATCTAAAGTCGTATCTTACCAGTCTTATTAGCAACATGTTTCAAGACCTGCATCCATTCCTTGCTCTTGCGTTTCGTCCAGCATTTGATGACCAGTTGCCTGCTTTGATTTAACACTTGTAGTCCGTGATTGAGCCCCGTCGCGTACATACCCGTTGATACTTCAAACCTTAAAAAGTTTCATCAGATTCTATACGTTCTGTGAGATTGGAATCGAGTACAGTTGATCTATTTCACGATGACGGTTTTGCTGTTTAAGTGTGTAAGCTCCGGAGCACTCAGTTAGACAGAGATAGAAAGAGACGGAGCGTACGATTAGTGTATGTGCATGCACAACTACAAACATAGCGAAGCCGCCTTAGTGAAATAGAACAAACTGTAGCATATATGTCAGTAAGGGGACTCTGTTTGAAATTAAAATAGACAATTTTTCTAAGCATTATGTACGCATTTTAAAATAATTCTCAAGCCATATAGATTTTATATGCAATAAAATGAGCTTTCTAAAGCCCGTATTTTGTAAAGCTCAAATGAACTCATACTTAGATTGTTCGACCGCCACTTATTAGACGTGTTTCTTTATATTATAGTTAAGAAAAATATATATTTGTAAGCGAAATCCATCACTCACTACTACCAAACTAAAAGAAAAACCCGCATTGTATAGCTAAGTTTGCATGCAAACTAGAATTACGTGACTGTTTATATACAAAGTTATTTTTATGCAAATCTTTTACATGATGAGGGACAAATGATATTATGATACAGTAAAAATTACATATGAATTAAGTAATTTTATACACATTTGTAAATGATAAAACTATGTTAGATTCAGTCCAAACCACATTTACTTTCAATACTTACAAATCCATGATCTGCTTGAAATAAAAAAAAAAACAAAAAAACTCATGAATACTAATTATTTTAACTTTTAATTTAAAATATAATAAACACCCAAATAAACGCTGGACGTTATTTAAGATTTAAGTAAATCAGGTAATATTTTTCCAGCAGCGGGAATCAAACCCACACTTTTGAGCCAATTTTTTTGAACACCATTTGCATGGCTTAGCAAAAAAACGGACCTTAGGTACTCTTAGATGAAAGCTATAATAAGTATTTTATATAGATACGTACCCTTGATCGAAAAGCATGATAGCCTTAATGATGCCGTCTTTCGGTCGGATGTATCCGAAAAAGGTGTCTTTTACGAATAACCACCGCTCCTGCCATTGCGCGCAAACCAGGCCCGTGCAGAAATAGTTACACCTAAAAATTATCAAATTGTTCTACATCCACGGTTTTCTTAAACATTGTATTGAACTATGCTAAGTACGGACACGTTATTCTTCTTTTTTATTGGGTCTGAAGTGAGACGCGCGTTAGGGTTGCGCGTGCGCATATAAGCCAATCTGAAAAGTACGCCACTTCAGACCGTTTCCAACCGAATTAATAAATAAATAAATATTCAGGGACATTTCACACAACACCCTCTAGTCCCAAACTAAGCAATGCTTGTAATATGGGAACCAGATGGCTGATAGAATACTTATATACTTTTTTTTTGTAAATACATACTTATAATACATACTAACACCCAGACATAGAACAAACATCTATGTTTTCCACGCACAAATGCTTGTTCTTGGTGGGGATCGAACCCACGACCCATCACGGAAGGCAGAGCTATTACCGACTGAGCTGTGACGCCTGTCAAAATTCTATCTATCTATCATTATCTGTCATATCCCTTGAACAAACAAACTTCGCAGAGGTTCAACTGTTTTTCTTCAACGATTGTCAATTCTACATGTAAGTATACAGCTTGCCCATTGCCTTAATATTTTACTAATTTTGTGAGCTATGTCGGAAAAAATGTTAGTCTAAATAATATTTAGACTTTGCCTTATTTAAAGCCTTTGTAAAATGTTACTCAATATATTATATTGAGTAACATTTTACAAAGGCTTTCATACCTAATTATTCTACTTTCTTTTTGGGCAACAAGTTAGTGGATCGTGGTTACCTTACGCAGACCATATTGCCGAGCATTCCAAAGCAGTTGCAGCCAGCTTGGCCCGGGCGAGTGGATCCCGTGCGTTTCTGTATCATGCCCTCCTTTCCTTTAGTGCCCAATTCAGATATGAACGAAAGATTCGATACTTCAAGGAATTTTACCTTAAATCCACATATACAAATCAGAATTACAGGTGAAATCTATTATTTGGGTGAATAATATTTAATAAAAGCATTGAAGCATTCTATCAGTAATCTGGTTAGGCTTTGCAAATTAGGGCTAGATGGCGCTGTGCGAAATGCGAATATTATTTTGAATTATAACCTATAAATAAGTACATGAAATCCACCCAGATCCATTCATACCTACACTAAATGAACATTTGAGAGTTAGAAAGGAACTATGTATTATTTTGCATTTTTTCTATTTTTATATATAAGTTTAGTATAATATGTAAACACAGATAATATCTAACCACTTCCTGTAAGGGCGCTATCATTACCAACGCCAGTATAATAGGCGCAAAAGCAAACCAGTAATTTTTTCACTGGATGTCTGTTAGTTTGCTGTTTCGAAAACATCTATGGTTGGTATGGTTTATCTTAAACGTTATAGTCAGATCTTTTGAGTCATGTTCCCTAAAGAAGATAGGCAGAGACACGTCCAATCATTAATCCCCTAACTCGTGCTAGCTGTCACGTATCTACTTACTGTCTCGTGATGGTTTCTGTAGATGGAGATATTTAATAAATTATACAAATATTCTTCTAGCTGCTGCATTCTTAGTTGGATACCTTCATATGTTATCATAACTTCTGGTTTTTTTGGAAATCTGAAAAAAAAATACAGACAACCTATAATTATATGCACGCTATTTAAGTTTTGTTTCTATGTAGTTGTAATCCTTAGGTTAAGGTGTGCAATAAAGTATTTTCTATCTATCTACGTGGGATTTAGATTGACTACGAGGTACTTAGTCAATCTAAAATCGACACTAAACCGTCATAGATAAGATTGATATTACAACTGAAAACATGGCCTTCAAACATAGTAATAATGAGGATGACCTTTATCTGTTTTTACCTTGACCTTGTAAATCACCATGAGCATGATAAAAACTCCGTTCTAAGCACCTATATAATTGCTATGTAACTAAACCGGTAAACTTCATCATACCGGTATTCACGTGTACCCTAAAATGGGGAAATCTTAGACAATAGTATTTTAATACATTTACTCAAGAACTCGACACTCGAGCGTAGTTTTTTAATGTTAGATTGAAAAGAACCAAGATGCTAACATCCTCAGTGGACGTGCACTGTAAGGTAAATACTCTGTGAGTGAATGCGTGTTCCGACAACAGAGCATATAAAAACAACTTTTATTGGCGATAAACTTAGGTAATGCTAAAATATTAAAACAACTCTTACCTAGGCAGAGCCCCTTTTCTAACCCTAGGCCTGGCATCTCGTTTCTTCGAATTAGTTCTCGGCACTGCCGCTTCTAAAGCCGACCGCTCGGCTGTTTCCTCTGTCACAGTGTTCTTGAAGCTTGCCCGTCTAGTCCTGTGAGTTTTAGTCGGGAACGGTATGTCCAGCGAAGTACGGTATAAAGACAACTGCTGATGAAGGTATAGGATGTGCTTGTAACGCTTCTTGATTGTCCATTGGAAGTCGCCATGTTGTAGGGATATTGTGTACCTGGAAATATGAGGTGTTTTTTATTAAAAGACAATAAGTTTACAAAACACGCAGATATGAAGTTACTGTAAAAATAATAGTAAGTGATACAAATGTCGATTATCGCGTTCAGGGAAGGTTGTTGGTTTTTGCCCGGTTGATAACTTTTGGGATGACCCCTACACTCTTAGATTCCATAATATACGTACTTGAATAAGAACTTTATTTTTATTTATTGATTTAATCAACAGAAAATATGCTCAATTCATTTGCTATACAGGAGTACTACGCAACCACAGTATAACCACAAAACAGATTTTAGGATGGTACTAGAGCAATTCTGTATTTTCCTTGACAGTAATTTAACTACCTAGTAGTGAGTAAATACCTCATTCATGCTGGTAAAGACCAACATGAATGAGGTTGATGACTAAATTAGCGGATTTTATTATATTACCAGCCTTCATTAGCCTGCTGGTGTCATATTACTAACCTGCATTTTACGTCATGTGAATTTACATTGTAATCTTAGCATCACGGAATAAGTCGTAAAATATTACCATACATTGGAAGCTTACCTCAAGAACTGCTATATTTATAACATTGCGGAAAGCCCTAATCTTTTGTAAAACTAACTCAGATAAATCTTGAGAATGCTGCCTTGTCCGACGTGCTCTTTTCATGTCTTATTGTGACTCGACTCTTACGTATGGTAAAAGCTGTAGGCATGTGTGCATACCATTATTCTGTGCCTATACCTAGCTGATATTGGAATACAAAGGATATAAATAAATTGCTCATAATAAATGGATTGTACAAGGTAATAAATAGGTAAAGTCCACGTGTTTCCCTGATGAACCAATCACTCAACTCATTTTACCGTGTTGTCTACATCTACACGATGGTTTTTACCTACTACAAACTGCCGCTTTGTACGCGTTCAGTTTGGCTCACTAAACCAAGACATTCACTGACAAATTGGAACATCCCAATTAGGGAATCAAATCCCGCATAATTTTTAGGCCTGTATAAAGCTGAGAAATTCACGTGATTTCATTTTAAAACATGAGTTTACATTCTTAGTATGTGGAGGAAATAGAGAAAAATACCTATAGAAGCTATATGTAAAACCCATTCTGCCAACAAATCCCGAGGACGTGCGTTTTTTTTTATTATATTGAAAAAGACAAAATAGACACAATAAAGTATAATATGAGTAAGAAATTAATTGAATATTACTGCAAACCATTTCTAGATTATCTAGCATTGATAAAACGTATTTACACTAATCAATTCGTCATCAAAAGTTATTATCTGGGCATAACAAGTTAAGGATCTAGATTACTAGGATTTATTGACTGTAAATGGGCCTATCTAATTACAGAGTGTAAGCATTGTGCAATCGGCAGGCTAAAAACTAGAAGAATTTATTTTTGCATGTCTCTAATATTATTTAGTCCTTCAAAATCAGCTTAAGTTCTTTGCAAAACATACAGAAAAAGAAAATAGAACAGGTAGGTACTTACTTACCTATCTGAAACTTCCATAATTATGTCGCTAACTAATAGGTAAGACAGTATAAAACCTTATATAAAATTAGAGTAAACTTACAAGTTAGGATTCAAGAGATGTGTGGTGACGCTTCTCTCGTTCTCCACGAATCTGACCTTTATAACAACGCCCGGAATGAACACTTTTCTGTGGACGGAGCTGAATTTGATTGGTGGATCATGTATTGCCTTGAACGGTACGGACTTATCATCTAACGCTGAAAAATAAAAAACATACTGTAAAATGAAATGTTAGAATATATTATATATTGGATATTTTTATCTATCTCTATCTATCTTATCACTAGAAGTAACATAGGTACAGTTAGCGTAAATAAAAAAATTATTAAATCAATATTATGAAATACTTATTACGGTTTTCGTAACAAAAGTAATTAATGAGCATAGGGCCCTAAGATAGTGTCCTTGTAGTCACGTGTACTATAAACAAAAAATACATAAATAAAAAAATATTCATGGACATTTCACACGACGCCCTCTAGTCCCAAACTAAGCAAAGCTTCTAATATGGGAAATAGATGCTGATAGAATACTTATATACTTTTTTTACATAAAGAATACCTATGTATTGTTTTTAACATAAGTAATTATGACTTGTATTCTTAGTGTTTTAACTACCTACCAGATCTCTAAGTTTTAAAGAAAACACTTAAAGAGCATTTGATAGTGTTTATTAGATTATATTATCTGTGGTCACAACAAAACAGATAAGATTGAACAGCTATCAACGGCATACTTTAAACTAGGTAGGTAGGTATGTTTTAAACAAAAGTTAGATACTTGAAAGAAACTCAAAATTATAAATCACTTTAGTATCTCTCCAAATACCTATATGGGGATGCAATTAAGATGGTCAACACATTTCTATATTTATGGAAAAGTCGAGAAAAAGTCAAGGAAGAATGATAGTTGAGTCTTAATTAATCAATAACTTTTGATGCATTACAATAATCTTTCATAAATAAATAAAATAAACATTACTTTATTGAATCATTATAAAATTCAAACTTCAAACCTAATAAAAATATAATTAAAGACATACCTGCATCAATTTCCTCCTTGGTTTTCTCATCAATCACAGATAGAGACTCTGGCACAGCAAGGCTGACATCAAATTCAGAATCCAGGGTCGGACTCAGGGAATCCAATGTCTGGAAGAGTCCGGGTAGGCAGTCTCCAGGCGTGTTTGATGGAGTAGGGGTCTCCATTCCGTAATTTGTATACCCGTATAATTCTTCATCTGTTCAACAAAATAATTTATATTAAATCCAAGTTAATAGTTGGATTTATAAGTACATGACACTCATCTGGTATCACTACTTTGAAAGTTGGAATTACATGTTTAAAACTACTATCATTTTTATTTTATTTCATAAAATCATAAAAACTAACTTCTCCGAGCTACCTATAACATGTTCATCAAACCAAACACATTTAAGTGTATCTTGTCATGATCATGTGAGTCTTATATTTCCATTGTTTACAATTACAAAATGATGAGTTAGAATGCTGTTGATAAAACTATCAAGAATGAGATAGTTTTTTCTGTCATGGCATTATGTTTTGAAAATAAGTTTTGCTTTTTTTATAATTTGCACATAAATGTCTCACTCAAGTAATGCAGTGGATAAAGTTTATAATTAAGTACCATAATAATGCCACCACACTGTTTTAATATTTAATTATTAATTCTACTATTTTTTTGATAACACTTTGATCACACAACGGCACTCATAATTGAATTTAACATCTTAATTCAAACACAAACACTACCTCGCTTTATTAAGTTATGGAGACTCAATGTCAAATCTTTGCGTTCCATTCGTTGAATGTAATCTATGTCTTCGTGCACTTGAGATATAACATGGTATTCAGGCGGGTGCTGGCTTGTAATGTGCTGCCCATTGCAAGGTACAAATACACTTGTGTACATAATCTGCAAACCTAATCTATCCTGATAAGATAGGTACACGTAATGATAACAGTAGGTAATCACTCGTTATTTTGACTCTGACAGTGTGCAACAGTCTGCAAAGGCGGTAAAACGGAACAGACGTTTGCGCTTCGCTGAGCAAGGCCATAACTAATTTGTACAATGACAATGAGGGAAAATAAAGTTTTACTTACAAAAAATAGACAAGGTTTCTTCACTTCTGCATCGTTTGCATCTGCATGATGTTGGTGAAATACAGACACCCTGGGTGCACCCAGGTTACTCAGCAAAACTGGTGGGTTTAGTTGGTTACGTTACAGTAGGTAGGTACCTACCTACGCTACCTAGGATGCTAGGTTTTTAAACATTAAAATGTTGTAGGTACTAATGAACTGGTGCTGGACTGACTCAGACTGGTTGGATGATACGCGATTTTAGTCTGTATGTTGCTTTGCTTACTAATAAGTAATGCAGTAATGGTACACATAATTCATTATTTCAAGGATTATAGTCATTCAAAGAAAAAATTAGTACTTAGGACGATTCTCATTAAATAAGCATGTAACGAAAACAGCAAATAAGGAGAAGCATATTGTAACTAAAAAAGTTTTACTGACAGGGTTTGTCAAAAAATTATGAAGTTTCACATCCAAGTTCACATCACATCACATCACTAACTGTTGGACAAGACGTTTTGTTTTCGGTTTGCGTTCGCCCTCAAATGCCAAAGTACGTCATCATCACCTATGATGTAGGCTACTATCATTACACCCTTGAACTATTTAGCGTCCTCGATTAGTAGAACCATTCAGGATGTATCAGCATGTAACCAATCAGCATGGTATACATAAAATTACATGGTCGTGTTTTGCCAGACTGTGCATTCCATGGCTAAGCAATAGACAGACTGAAGCAAGCAGCTAATACGTTTGATACTTTGACAGTTTGGGATGTCAGTTTGACAGTTTGTAATTGTAATGTCAGATTGTACGTAGGAATAATGCTCGCCAACCAAATAATTTGCATTGCATTGCATGCAGCCCCGGCTTTGTTTGGTTGTGGTTTTGTGATTTTTAGTTTCTACGTTTCTACTTTCTTTCTACACCAGACCAGTTTCTATAAATAATGTCTTCCAAAGAAACTATTGAAAAGTTCAAAGCTCTAGGATTAAATGAACAGAAGGCCAAAGAGACGTTAAAAAATGTTAACGTCACCAAGTCTTTGCTTGCCGCTCTAGATGAGGTTAGTAAACTTTATATACCTTTTTATTTTACTTATTATCTACCTAACTAATACTCTTACTCACTGAAACTGTTGCACACAGCATGACTATCTGATATAACTATTGTGTAAACTGTTTTAGGTGGAATTATCAAAGCTACCTTCGGGCGCCGGTATGTTGATATACCATCTGGCTACTAAAATAAAACCTCAGATCTCGGATAAGCTCATCTTTGTTCGTGATTATATCACTCAAGGAAAACTAGATTCTACTCTAAGAGTTGATGCTGCTCTTGAGTACCTCCTTAGTAATGTGAATGAAGCTAAAGTTAATGTTGTGGCCTTTGAGAAAGCTTGTGGAGTAGGTGTTATTGTAACCCCGGAGGAAGTGGAGCAGGTCGTAGAAAAACATATGGCAAAATATAAACAGGAGCTTTTGGAGAAGCGATATCGCTTTGTCTCTGGTATTATTATGCAGGCGGTGAGGGTTGATCTTCCCTGGGCTGATGGCAAAGCTATAAAAAATGAAGTTGATGTGCAGGTAAGATTTGCAAACTTATTTCTAATAATTTTATACTTATACCCTGGTATTAATAAAATCAATGTAAGTAGCAGATTCAAATTCGATCGATAGAGACAAAACACGGTGTAACTATTCCAAGCTTACATCAAGTTTATTATTAACAGGAAATACAATAATGATTTATCTTTAGATTTTAGATTTGTTAGGTCCTAAAACTGATGCAGACCTGGCCCCACTGCCTAAAGCAGAGAAAAAACCTAAAAGCACTGACAGTGGGAAGAAATCCAGAACTGAAGATAGTAAAGGTATGATGTGCATCATTTCATCCTCTTGTTTTTCATTTCAATATTTCTTGGTTCATTGTTTTATTAAGCTTCCCTTCTGATAATGTTTATTTGTTTATAGCTAAAAGTAAAGATGCTCCAGAACTCAGTGATGGTGCAGCATCAATCACGGAACTAATGAAAAAGCTACCGTTCCATGTTCCCGGTGAAAACTATAAGTCTGATGGGTACATAGTTACTCCAGACACAAAGAGATTACTAGCTGAACATCTAAAGATCACTGGTGGTAAAGTGAGGACAAGGTTCCCTCCTGAACCAAATGGCATCCTTCACATAGGACATGCTAAAGCTATTAACATTAACTTTGGCTATGCAGCAGCTCATGATGGGGTCTGCTTCTTGAGATATGATGATACAAACCCAGAGAAAGAGGAGGAAAAGTTCTTTGTTGGCATCAAGGATATGGTTGAATGGCTTGGTAAGTTAATTTGGATCAAGGGTGTCCAACATAATTTTCTGGAGGGCCAGATTCAGTATTTTTGTAACCATACCGGGCCAAAAAAATGCCCAATAATAGCGAAGCCTACATATTTTAAATTAATACCTACCTACAAACATGTACCATCAGCAAAAGTTCTGCCTTACCACCTTAAGGGTGCATTTTCTGTGAACTGACTAGCCGTTAATTTTTGAACACCAATAGAAGCAAATTATTTCGGGAGTAAAAGTTATGAAAACAATGGGCCGTCATAAAAATAAATAGATGTTTAAGTCTCTGGTTGGTCAAAATAAGAAGACAAAAGAAAAAGGCGAGGTCAGGTAGCTAACTGCTTGTAAGCGAAACAGTTTCAAAAGTGGTAAGGCGGAAATTTTGCCGATAGTACATGCTATTAGTAGTGTATAATTGGGTTTTCTGGATCAAATAAGATCCAGAAAATCCCAATTATACACTATTCGATCTATTCATCTATTCATTTTCATCTATTTGAAAACTTAGTACGAAGCATATTCAAATAGATCATCGATTCAAAAACTTGACAGTACATCTATTCATTATCGTCTATTCAAGAACTAAACAGGGCTTACTTGAATAGATTATCGTTTCAAAAACTGAAAAGTTATCTATTCATTTTCATCTATTTGAAAACTTAGTACGAAGCATATTTAAATAGATCATTGATTCAAAAACTTGACAGTACATCTATTCATTATCATCTATTCAAGAACTAAACAAGGCTTACTTGAATAGATTATCGTTTCAAAAACTGAAAAGTTATCTATTCATTTTCATCTATTTGAAAACTTAGTACGAAGCGTATTCAAATTGATCATCGTTTCAAAAACTTAAAAGCTCATCTATTCATTTTCGTTTATTCATAAACTTAACAGGTCCAACTTGAAAAGATTACTTATCTATTTAAAAAACTAACCAGTTCTGTTATTTATTTCCATCTTTTCAAAAAAACACAGGCATTGTGTTTTGGTCTTTAGTTTAGTAAGGTTAAAAAAAACTTAAGATATAACTTTTACTTCATTTTATTTCATAATAATAAAATACTTACTTAAATATAAGCTTAAAATACATTGACATTATTATCATCATACCATTTCTTTATTCAAATGACAAAATATAATAAAATGTTATGCAATACAACATAAAACTATAACTGTAACATTAGTAATCTGTAATTTAACATAAACATAAATTCATATTAATAATAAAATTTACATTAACTTACTCTTGATAAAACTACAATATGGCTTTATAATGACCCCATGGCATGGTTAGAATCTTATTAAAAATTTGACGTTTATCATCATTTGCGTTCAGTACTAGTTTGTTCACTTCTTGAGAATAGAGAGTATGGTGAATGGACTTAATCATATTCATTTTGCATTTTAAATCTTTGTTATGACATAATGAATCTTGATAATCGGAGAATGTAATTTTTTTAGTAACTGCCTTGGTCGCACCTTTAGCTTTATTAATATGATTGTCAAGACTTTTTAGGGAATAAAGTTTTGCTCTCAATCCTATAAATTCACAAAGAACGTTACCGCCAAGCTCATCTTTAAACAAACCCGGTATTTTAGAATTGATCAATGGTATATCATATGCATTATCAAAAGAATAATTACTTGTATCAAAATATTCAAGACTATTTTTCATATCTTCATAAAAATCATTAGTTTTTATTAAATAAAGAAGACTATCTGTGTCAGTATAACAAAGTTTTGCTTGTTTTCCATATTTATGTTTTATAAAATCATAGTGAAATTGATATAAATGGGTTTTAGCATACTCCAAAACAGAAAACCCGACATAAATAGGCCGATCTAAAACAATTTTTTCTGGTTTTAATTGTATTGCTACAAGGTCATTTGTAAATATAGCCAGGCTTTTCAAATTTGGTTTTGCGATAAGTTTTTCAGCACCCAAATACTTATTAGTTTTATTTTTATTATCTTTCCAGCAAGATATCAGTTTAACGTCTACTTGTTTGCGTTTATTTTGAATCGTTTTACCAAATATAGCATTATTTAGTAATTTGAAAAAGTCTTTCTCGAAAGTGGATGTGGCCTTTTTCCGTAATTCAGTATTTAGTTCAATATATTTTCTTAAAAAGTCTTGCTGTCGAAAACATACAATTCGATGAATTTTTTTCAATCTTAGGCCTTGTTTTAGACATTCTTTTAAATGTACATAATGAATAACATAGTTATATTTATCGTATAAGTTCGCTATGAGTTTTGCTGTTCTACCACCCGGAGGCTGAAATTTTTCCGGAGCAAATGGCAAGTCACTATGTGCATCGTGTATATGTTCCGGATAAATTAAGTCAACTTCTAGAATATAACCGTATTCATCATCGATGGCACAACTTGAAATCTCAAAAGCATTAATTTCGTTTTCAGTCAGGAATTTGAATTCAGAGATTGGAAACTTTTTCATCATTGCATAACCATAAAGATTATTACAGTCAAGATATATTAAATACTCGGTATCCAAAGACTCATCATAATTCGGTAAATATTTGTTATTTGCAACAGCATGTCGAAGAGAACATTGTGCTAAACCACCACGTATACCTCTTTCCAATAACTGATATATTTCCAAATCTTGAATTAATTCTAGTTTAACTTTAGTATAAAGAAGCATAGCATCCCAACTTAAGCCAGGAGAGCTTACATAGTAAGCGGGATCAAGTTTATAGTATTTCAAACTAGTATTTCGAAATTTTTCAAAAACGTCACATAGTATTAATACATCCGTTTTCAAATACAAATCAGTAAATTCTCCAAGTGATTTAATATTAAATTCCAGCCATATATTTTGTGCTCTAAGATATTCTTCGTCTGTAATATGCGCTTGCTTCAAACTATTAAAAAAACATTCTTTTGATGGAAGATTTAACTCATCATATCTAGACCACGAATCCATGTAATCATAAGGATAAATTCCTTTCACTTTTATCAAATTCAACTGCTTTTCATTTTCAACTATCTCTGATAAATGAACGAACTCTTTTTTATCTAAGTTTTGACTTAAATTATCCAGACTTGTACTTAAAAATTGAAAGGAGTCTATAAACTTTATTTGCATTGAACTACTTTTATTTTTTCTATAGTTTGGGAGGTATTTTGTAATGCTGATATACTTTTCTTTTGTTTTTGGTATTATTTTTATATCACCTGGATGTTTTGATAGTTCTGTTATAAAAAGATGTGAGTCATAGCCCGACAAATTATGTATGATCACAGGTACAAATGAACAAATACGATAGTTTATATTACAAAAAGCGTGTGCAGGCCCTCTGAATTTTTTTGTTATATGATCGTGGTCTTTAACTTTGTCATTTAATAATAACCGCTGACAAATATGACAAACAGTTGCTACTTTATATTCGTTCTCTTCATCAATAGTCAATGGTGTCATAGGCTTTATATCATCCAGTATTTTATATACGTCTTCGACATCTTTTATTAAATGCTTTATAAAATATTGAACACACTTAGGACCTCTGTAAGTCCTATATTTGTTTAAGGATTGATCGTGTGCGCAACATATATAATAAGCAAAACTAGACGGTTCGTGAACTTTATATTTTAGTGTATTTGTATTACTTGTTTCTTTATGATTTATTAAAAGGCTTTCAAAATCAGCGTACACTACGAAATTTATTTTTTGTTGTCGTTCATAATGCTCAAATTGCAAGATGTTGTTGTCAGGTAATACAGTTAAAACCTTCGAACAATTATGAGACTCAAATTTTTGATTGCTGGTAAAAAATTGAAGGCACTGCTCGCATAAATATGATTTACCTTGATGTCGAGTAATTTGTCTTCGTACTAGTTTATATAAATTTTTAATCAAACAATAATGTCGCTTACTTGACTTTTCGAAATATAATAAGTTGATATGATTATCTTTTCGAATACTTGAAGCATACAATGGTCCAGTTACACTGTATGTATCGTCTAAACCATATACATTAACACTTATATTTGGATTCATTTTTTCAAATAATTTAATATCATTTGGCGCTAGAGGAAAGTTTAGACCTTGTGTTTTAAGAACTTCTGAATAATGAGGATATGAGTTTACTCGATTTACATTTACTTTGCTAGGATATAAACAAGCAACAATACTCCACAAAAAGCAATAGTCGTCATTCGTTTTTATGTTTATACAACTTTTCGTATTTTTTATACAAGATGGTAAGTCAATGAATGATCCACCTCGCAATGGACAGTATTTATTAATATTGATCTCTAAATGACTAATCGTTTCAAAAGACCAACCTGATTCACAATGTTCAAATTCAATCATTTTCCTTTTTAAATTTTCAATCACTTCTAAATAAAGTTCAGATAGATCAGTATTATTATAAACTGTATAATATTTTAGGTTAAATGATTTTAACTGCCTTGACAAATATTCGTTTTTAGGTAGTATAAATAGAGCAAACAATTCAAAATTCACCTTTATGCAAGTATGTTTCTTAAGAGATAATTCAATTAGTTTAATTACGTCATTTTCGTGTTCATATAAAAATGCCTCAGGAGTGCAATACTCAGATTCTGGGTATGGATTTACTCGATATGATCTAATTCTATTTTTAAAAGCGGTACCTATGATATCTATATTTTTAAACTCAGATTTCATTAAACAATTCGATTTATGAATATTAGTTCGTATATGGCATTTATAACGTGATTTAACTACTTGAACGTTGCATTCATTACATAAAATCATTTTACTGCTATTTTCGTTATTATTTATTCTGTTATTCAATATTTCATCTTTCAATATTTCAATATCAGATTCAGTATAACAACACGGTGCGGTTGAATTAGCTGAAAACAAAAACAAATAGTATGAATAATTACTAATCTTTTAATCTGAGGAGTGTTGATTCTTATTCATTGATGTTTTCGATACATTGGATCTTAGAATCTATTTAAAGGTAATAAGTAAGTTACCTAATTGGTTACCTATCTGCGCGTTTTAAATTCATCACGTATCACTTCTACATAATTTGCTAAACGACTTCAGCTATTTGTGGTGTCCACGAGTTTTCAACGCTATGACAGCTCGGCGCTGTCTATTCATTCAAGACGATTTAAAAAGTAATGTAGGTATATTTAATTAATAATGAAGTGATTGTATCACGCATCGTGCACGCAACTTCACTAAGTATTCTTAATCATGAGTTATTTCAGAAATTAAGAATAGTTAGTGAAGTTCGTAGGACAAGTTTTGAACTCATCGCGCACCTCTTTCACATAATTAGCTAAATGCCCCCAACTCTTTGCTGTATTTTCGGTACGTGTTTTTAAGGCGATGATGGCTTGGCGCCATCTGTTCATTGGCGAAATCGATTCGATTTCGCTGCATTCATAAACTTTGAGTTCTACGTATAAGGCCCCCTTTTTCTCAGGATGAAACTGTTTAGCGTAGCCGTTCGCCACGCGGCGTGTAATATAGCAGGCAAGTTTAGGGGGTTCTTTACCAACGGTCGTGGAGGCGTCATCATCGTCGCTATCATTTCCGAACAGATCTTTCATTGTTGGTTTCATTGGTCTGAAATATAAAACAATCATTGAAATGCTGTAATCGATAGTAAGTATGTAAAAGATTTATTAATTGATGATTATATAGCCTTTTAAAATCAAAATTAAAATTCAATCTACTTATTTAAATCGATGAGTGATGCAACAAATAGAATAATTGTACTGTGAATACTAAATTATAATTATTGAGTTGATACTTGATGACTGATTTTTTAGTATCTATTTAGGGTATTTACCTGCAGGTTGATGATGAAGGCTTCGATTTTTTAATAGCTGGAGCTGATAATTTGTGTTTTCTTTTTGGTATTACTTCGCCATCATCTTCGCTTTCTTCCGTATGTGAATCGGTATGCTTAGATCTGAAATTTAAAAGTAAACATTTTAATAAATACACGGCGTTTTTGTATAAAAAAACAAATATTGAAACAGTACGCGTAATCGATAGATAATTAACTCTTTGAAACTATTATGTATAAACTTACTATTCATACCTACTTATTTATTTATGTATGAGATGATTGATGCAAGAAATTAAATAATCTCGCTGTGAATAGTAAATTATCGGATGGCCACGATACTTGATTACTGAGTTTTCACTATTTACCTAAGTATTCATGGTATTACCTGTTGATTAACTGCGAAGGCTTCAGCTTCTTTGCAGTAGCTGGAGCAGCGGATTTTATTTTTTTCTTTGGCACTTCTATTATTTCGCCCTCTTCCTCGCTTTCGTCCGTTGGAGTATAAGCATGTTTAGATCTGAAATTGAAAAAAAATATTTTAATAAATACAAAGGAACGATGAACTAGTTTGTGTGAGACAATTAATTACCAAGCACACTACATAATAATTTTCATCAAAAGGGCTTAGATAGATAACTACCTATGAAAAAATGTACTGCTGAATACCTACTTAACTACTGATCTTTTCACAAAAACTTAATGCACTGAATGATGAAAATACCTTGATGTTGATGGTTCTTCTAATTTTTTTTTCTTAATAACTGGCTTGGTTTTCTTTTTCTTTTCAATTATTTCTCCTTCTTCTACTCCCGACCCTTCGTCCGATGGAAAAACTTGATCCGCGATTTTAGACCTGAAATGAAAAACATAATATTTAAAACATAATAATATTGAAATTTAAATACTCATATGTTAATTCATACTGAGTTCGTGTATGGTATAAATAATACATACATTGAATTCAAATGAATTTTATAAAACTATTTATTTGAATCCATCAAACGAGTTATAAAATTATTCAGAATACTTCTCTTATTTTTGTTTGTATTTTGTAAAACTTTAAATTCCTATAAAACTAGTATTTATAAGTAGGTAAGTTTTAATTAATTATTATCTATTCACCTAAATTCCCCCATAGGTAATTTTAAAACTTAACACATGAGGACAAGTGTGCGTATGTTTAACTATTCTGCCGATTATGTATCTGAATACTGATCTATTCAAGCGAATATATTTATTATTTGAATAATGAACTTTTATACTCACATTTCTCGTGGCTTTGTAACTAACACTTCAGTAATCACAACACTAAAATCCACTTGTTTCTGGCTGGACAACAAAAGTCTAAATGGTGACGCTCCTGCTTTCCAAGATCAATTTATGCTTTTTTATTTTACTAGTGTGCAAACTATCTGTACACATTTCATTTGTGTTAAAAACCTATGTCAGCAAAAACTGATTTATTGATTGATTGCAGCGAATGTAAGAGCAAATCAAAGTAACTTGAACCTTAATCATTATATGCGAAATTACATTCACAATGAAGATGGTAGGCAAGTTATAAGTTTGTAGGTGTTATACAAATATACCGATGAAGTAGAGCCATCCTCCTATTTAGAGAACTATTTAGAGAGATTTACATGAATGCAGCAATGATTTGTATCATGGTATCTACTAGGGCATGCAGTACCGGTACCATTCTCAGTACCGGTAATTTTCGGCCGGTACTGGACCCGGTACCGGTAATTACCGGTACTTTCGATACTTTCGATACTGACTCGATTTTCATTAAAAAAGGACTAGAATGAAGTAAAAACCTGTAAAAATAGAGAACTTTGGTTATTTCTAATTGTATTATTCCACTGGCAGCCTAAATTAGTCCACTGGTGGACCTAAGATCCACCAGATTTGCGGGAAAACCGATTTTAAGCGTTCTTTATCTACTGACCTTACACAATCTATTCAAAGTCGTTGGTGCTTTGGCTATGTGGTCACTCTTCGCACCTTCACGTGGCTCCATGCTATAATATCTTTACCCCTACGAATGTTAGTTCTACTAGCTATGCGCCCTGCGCCAAATCACAATTCCTCCTCATCCTTAATCGTTTCTCCGTTGTTGGGGATCGTGACTTTGTACATGTTTTGGATAGCTTTTTTCCATCTGTCACGGGTCACGATCTACGGCTTGATAGATCGCGATGCTGACAAAAGTCTCCAGCTGTTCGGACACCAGGCCAGACCAGCACTTTGGGCCCCTCCCTCTTGCTCTCCATTTTGCCTGTTATCAGAAGTTTCTCCATGTTTTCCGCATTTCTGCGCGCAACATGTCTATGTCTGTACAAGTATCCGGTGAAGGCAAATGGAAGACAGGCACTGGGCACGTTCTTTAGTATAAATATATTGGTTCTTTTGGCCGTCCACGGAACCCTAAGGAGGTATCTCCAACACCATATCTCAAAAGCATCGATGCGCATGCGATTTCATGGTTTACGTTTCAGTTCCGTAGAGAAATATGGAGAATACCAGTGTGCAAATCACGTGGACCTCCGTCTTTTTCTGAATGTTGCTGTCTCTCCATATTCTGTTAAGTTGGTCCATCGCTGTCTGATGAGCCCAGGTATGGAAATTCCTCAACAATTTCATACTTTTCCTGTGCATCCGACAATTGGATGGACTCAAAACGATCGACAATCATTAACTTGGTGTTGTTTTTGTTAAAACCGGCACTAGCCGACTTTAAACGCTGCAGAATAGCAACCATTTTGGGCTCCGTAGATGCGAACAACGTCGTATGATCGGCGTATCGTAGGTTAGAAAATTTGACGCCTCCAACTTTAACAATGATTTTCCAGTCATCTTAGGTCCAACGCATGGTGGGTTCACCGTATATATTGTATAGCATGGGTAAAATAATGCATCCTTTTCCTACTCTTTTCTCCAAAGAGAACGGTTTAGACGTGCAATTCTCCAAAGTTATAAGTAGCATAGCTGGTTTCATAAAGGTTTCTGATGAGGGTCTCTATATATTTGGGTTCTTCAGATTCCTCAAGAACAGATCAGAGGTGTTGCCATCTGATACAGTCGTGTTTCAGTTCGTGTTTAAAACCAATAAATAGTGACTATGGCTCAGTCCTATAGTCTTCGCTGGTAATCAGGCCTTTGCATCTAATCTAGATAATTTATACCTACAGCATCAGGGGCAACTTTTCACACTATGAACGGGACGCTGCAGTGCTTGGAACATCATTTAGATGAAGTAGGCTTGCCCGACACCTATATCATCCTCTCAGCCTAGTTGGCCTTACCCACAGGAAAGACAAGGTCAATATGTTTAGTTAGGTAAGGTTTGGTGACCTCTTTATACGAAGTTGGACCTAACTACTAAATTATTTTGACTCAAATCAATAATAGCGGTAAACAACTCCAATAATGTTACTCGATAAAACGTTTTCTGTGTTCTTATTGCGTCAAAACATCTTATAATTCAAAAAGTAAGATGAAACTATACCCAGAGTGTATGTTTTTGAGTAACAAATCGACAATAAATAACAGAAAAGTTGAGTATCGAAAGTATCGAAAGAACCGAGACTGGCTTCGTGAGTACCGGTACTGGAATTTTTCAAAAGTACCGGTAATTCCCGGTACTTTCGATACCGAGAATTACCGGTTGCATGCCCTAGTATCTACCTACTTTAATATTTATGTCCAAAACCTGTGATATGTTAGCTATGTAGGTAGGTTTTTAAAAGTAAATTATAATTTATGATAATTTGTATCAATATTATTATAAGTACTAGATGTGCTGGATTTTATAAAATACGAACTAAAATTACTTAAAAAATATCTTTTCGTAATGATGATGATGACGACTTATAAATTAAAATCATAACCTTTCTTTATTATTAAAGTCGGATATAAAGATCGCAAGTAAGATGCACACCGGCACAAAGAATGTCGCCGACTTCCTTGTAGGGAAAGTGATTCGGGTTGCAATTCGCTAGAAGCTTCACATTAGTTTGAAGACATATTTTATCCAACTAACTATAATAACAAAAGAAGGTTATTATAATGCTACGAGGATAATCTAATGGCATGTGATGAAAATGAGTTGATTTCATGATTTAGGGGTTCAAAAAAACTATTTTTTATCAAACTGTTCCAACTATATTTATCTGTTTTAATCACCAACGAATGCAGTGCTTGAAAATACTTTTTCTAATAGGTATCTACTACTTAATGTACAGGGTGTACAAAATTACTCACTCCATGCAGGCAATTAAAATAATCTTGTCTTCTACATCATTCAATTTATTATTATGTACTTACTTGTACCTAGTTAAAAATGAATACCTACTCACTACGATATAGAATAAGCCTACTTCATTTCTGTTTTTAATTTCTTATCTTAAATTGATATTTCTTAAATTAAACAAACATTTTTTATTCGAGTCTTTTAATATCAATTGTGTAATATTACATTACTAATTATTATATAAGTGGTGTACAATACAAAATATTCTATCTCTTTAGGTATCTACACTATGAATATAATGTTTAGTAAAATACAGGGTGTTAAAGACCAACCTCAAAAATGGACTAAGAAGGACTAGGCTCCGATTTAATTTTTATATGTAGGTATGCTTTTGACACCCTGTATATTATAAAATTCAAGCACCTAGTATTAATCTTAACTATAACACGCGCATATTTTATTTATATGATATGTTGCTATCAACTACACTTACTTTTTTAATCATTTTGTCAATTAATCGTTCTGCATCGCGCAGAACTTCATCATAACTGTCTTTCACTACGTATTGCGCACTTATATTTGTTTTTTTGGTTTCACAGAAATCCGTACCTGCTGTATCTTCAATGCTTATTTTTATTAAATGACGCGCTTTTCCTTCTTCCGTACGAAAAACATATGATGTACATGCAGTACTGCTACAAGTGGAGGGCTTAAAAATAGGTTTTTTAAAAGACAATCTTGACTTTTTCTTCTTGTTTTCAACAATATCTTTATTTGATGTACTAGCCTCTAAATCTTTTATTATTTGTTCCGCTTGTATTTCTTTTTGAAGTTTTTGGATCTCAGTTTCGTATACGGCATCCATATTTTGCGCGTAATAAAATGGGTTGGTGATTGGGTTATCGTCATCATCATCAAAGGTATTATTCATTTTCTGTAAAAAAAAAAAAATATAGAGACAGCATGTAATTAGATCAAAGTTCGGTGTTTCCCAACTTTAAATAAAAATACTTATAAACTTACCTCAACCACTAGGGAAACGTGTGCACTTTGATAAACTCGAAATCCGAATGCAATATCGATGCATTTTTGTTATCAGTACATTAAGATCGTGTCTGCTATACTTCATAGTTTCTCGCTGTTTCAGAAATGTGTTCTGTATATTCGGGAAACTACATCAATCCATTGTAAATATGTCTATATAATTAGTGCATATTATAATTTTTGAATCATTTAATCATAGATTGCCTCACAATGCAGTTCATAAAACAGCCGGTTACGTTAAAACTCGATAACGTTACCATTGATTCTAAAAAACGCATCCCTCGTCATGGTAAACTTTTACCAAACACGATACGCTGCATAATTTGTGGTCCATCAAACTGTGGAAAAACTAATTTGATGATCGGTCTACTTCTACACGAAAACGGATTACATTTTCAACATGTGTACGTGTATTCTAAAACTCTTTACCAACCAAAGTACATATTTTTAGAGCAAGTTTTAAAAAAGGTTCCTTCTTTAAAGTTTTTTAAGTATCATACAAATGATGATGTTTTAAGTCCAGAGACAGCAAAATGTAACTCCATAATTATATTTGACGATGTTGCCTGTGAAAATCAAAATAATATACGTAGTTATTTTGCAATGGGTAGACATAAAAACATAGATTGTTTTTATTTAAATCAAACTTATAGTAAAATACCTAAGCAACTGGTTAGAGACAATGCAAATTTAATAGTCCTTTTTAAACAAGATGATATAAATATGAAACATATTTATAATGAGCATGTTAACACCGATCTAACATGGCAAGAATTTCGAAGTATGTGTTCAAATATTTGGAAAGAGCCCTATAGTTATTTAGTGATAAATAAAGATTGTGAAAAAAATAAGGGTTGCTATAGAAAAAACTTTGACACATTCGTTGTTTTTGAATAGAAGACATATTAGTCAGGGCACTGCATCAATAAATATCAGTTTATTAAGTATATAATAATAACACAGTAGCCGCTAATATTAAACGCAGTTGAGCAACACTCCGTTGAAGACTGGAACGTGTTATAATTAATCATTGTTAAAAATTTAAACATTTATTAATACAAAAAGAAATGGAAAAAAAATTGAAAAGTCAAATTGCGAAAGCTACAGAAAGTGTTAAAAGAAAAGTTGAACGGATGCGAGATAATGAAATTAAGAATAACATTGTCTTAGAATCTGTTTTCAAACCAATCACCAATTCTCTAAATCAAATGGTTGATGTTACAAAACATTCGAAAGAAAATGAAGGTAAGATCGAAAGATCAAGTCCATTAGATATAAATAAAACTTCAAAAAAGCGAGAATCCGATACTGAGCTAGATGAGTTTACGACATGGAATTCGGATAATTCAAGAGAGTATTATGATAATTCTGAACATTCTGAAGATGACAATGGAGATGAAAGAAATAATGAATCATTCAAAACAGTTAAATCTGCCTTAAGTGAACCAAGTTTTGATGTGTCTTCATGGTCTAAGTCTTCCGAAGCTCTAGTTAATGTTCCTTTTGGTGTAAGAAATGATCGAGGTAAACTCATGATGGGATCAGCACATGTAGCTGTATCTGGCGAATATATACAAGTTGGGCCAGATAAATTTAAAAAAACAATCGGCATAAATGAGCTGCTATTCAAAAAAGAGCCCGACTTATCTACAATAACTAACGAAGATATGGAAAATTATAAGTTGATGTTACTAGAAACGAATGTTCATCGAAGAGATTATGATCCACATAAACCAATCAGAAGTAATAGGGGTCAAAAATACATGAATATTATAAAACCGCTGTTCAAAATGCGTAAGGTATCAGCAAGTACTACTGACAGTAGTAATTCTAACTTATATAAAGGTCAAGGGTTGCCTACATTGAAAAAATGGAAGAAACATGTCGATTACGTTTACTGGGATGATCCTAACGAGTTAATTGATAGGTTAAAACTATTGATAGCTTCTCGGGAAGCTGGTAACACAGGGCTAGATAACGAAATAATATCTGTTATAGAAGAGTTGCGGGAGAACGGTATTATAACATAATAAATAAGATGATACCTTATTCTTAGTTTCATTTGATCTTAATCCTCAACGTTGATTAGTTCATAGAATAAAAGTATGGATAAATTTGGTCATTTTATTCACAAACGATCTCGTTTACCAGAATTCTTCGAAGTCCTTGACAAAGCATTGTTGAAAGGTGAAATTGATTTGCAATCAAAAAGATTGACGGGTTTTACAAGCCCTCTAGACGCCAACGACGCCGTCAATAAAGAATACGTTGATAAGCAGTGTGAATCATTTGCAAGCAAGGAAGAACTTAATGATATAATTAATACAATTAAATCTGACTTCGAAAAACATATTCAACAGTTTAGTGAAAATTTTTATGCAAAGGATAAGGATAAGAACATTTGATATACATTCATAAATGAGTAAATTACAAGTAGTTAATGAAATTCATAAAACAGCACGTAGAAATTTTGTTCGACGATCTGTTGTATTGAAAGGAATCGATGATTTATGGCAAGCAGACCTAATTGATTACCAAAATTATAAAAGTTATAACAATGGCTTTAAGTATATTTTAGTAGTATTAGACTGCTTTTCAAAGTATGCTTGGGCTATTCCATTAAAAACAAAATGTAAATCTGAAGTAACAAATGCTTTTAATAATATTCTTGCCAAAGCTCATAGAAAACCTGTTAACTTACAAACGGATAAGGGTACAGAGTTTTATAATGATGATTTTAAAAAAATTATGATCTCCAATGAAATTAATCATTACTCTACATATTCCATAAAAAAGGCTTCTATAGTAGAGCGACTTATCAAAACTATAAAAAGCAAACTACACAAATGTTTTAGTTTAAATGGTAGTTACAAGTGGATTGGAGAAACTTTACAAAGCGTTATTACAAACTACAATAATACAATACATCGGACAACAAAATATAAACCAAAGGAAATAAACCAGTTAAATAAAGCAATAGTAATGTCTAATATAAAAAAGTCTCAAACTAAAAATTATAATAGTAGTAAGAAAAGTAAATTTTCTGTTGGTGATTATGTACGTATAAGCAAGTATAAAGGTAGTTTCGGAAAAGGGTATACCCCAAACTGGTCCACTGAATTGTTTTTAGTTAATAAAGTAATTTATTCAGTACCTTTTACCTATGAAATTGAGGATTTGCACAAACAACCGATATTAGGAACCTTTTATGAACAAGAACTGCAGAAAACAAACTATCCTAATGTTTATCTTATTGAAAAAGTGATAAGAAAAAAAGGTAAAAAACTTTTTGTCAAATGGTTAGGGCTCCCCAGTAGTGAAAATAGCTGGATTGAAAAACATGCAATATTAAGCTCCTGAATAATAAAGTGTATAAAATATAATAATGCTTACAAGTGTAACCAGGTCATTAATAACTTAGCTATGCGAGGTGGTGGACTAGTTAACACTTTAATAAATAATTTACCTTTTGAACTACATTTACCCGGTTATAATTATTGTGGACCTGGAACACGATTAGAAAAACGATTACTGAGAGGTGATCAAGGAATTAATCAGTTGGATAATGCTTGTATGGAACACGACATTGCATATAATTCGAATAGTTTAGAGGATCGACACCAAGCCGACTTAAAATTGTTAAACATGGCAAAACAACGGTTAAAATCCAAAAATGCAGGAAAAGGAGAAAAATTAGCTTCATGGCTAGTGAGTAAAGTAATGAAAACCAAACTAAAACATGGTGCCGGAACAAAATCATTTAAATCGATTGTGTCTACAGTACGCACTCACTTAAAGAAATTGAAACCTAAAACTAATTCTAAAGCTATACAAATAGCATATTCTGCTGCGAAAAAGCTCATTAAAAAAAATAAAAAAAGAGTTTGTTTACCTCGCATTATACCATTACCGAAAACAGGTGGTATACTTCCACTGATACCAATATTTGCTGGACTTTCTGCACTCGGTGCATTAGCAGGAGGAGCGGCAGGTATTGCTAAAGCCGTTAATGATCATAAATCAGCAACCAAAAATCTAGAAGAAGCTCAAAGACATAATCGAGCGATGGAATCTATTGCATTAGGCAAAGGCTTATACATGAAACCTTACAAGAAAGGAAATAGTATATTTGTAAAAAACTCAAAAAACTAATGAAACGGTTACCCAACCGTGCTCTAACTAATATAGACTTACTCAAATATGCTTCTAAAAACATACCTTATTTTAGAGGTGTTTTTATGAGAGATACATTGCCAAAAAAAACAAAAGACGTTGAGTGTGCTATTATTAATTTAGACAGTTCAAAGAATGGAGGGACACATTGGGTAGCCTTTGTAAAATATTTTGATTATTACGAGTATTTCGATAGCTTTGGAAATTTGAAGCCACCATTAGAAATATTAAAATATTTGAAAACTAATGATATAACATATAACTATTGTAATTACCAAAGTTTTAATACGTTCAATTGTGGACACCTTTGTCTGAAATTTCTTCATGAATTTTGGGAAAAAACTTTATATGGAAATACAGCTTAGTGGGTTACCTATTAACTGACTTCAACAAATAACATAAATTTGAGAACTGGGTTAATTTCTTTCATTTGCAAAATGTCTTTCACCCTGTCTATAACTGGTGATTCATCTACTTTATCAACTAACTTTTACCCTGCATTACAATTTGATGGTGACTATGAATGTGCTCTGCTGCATTTATCCACTTTTAATTCAATTCCCAATATTGATAGTAAAAACAATAAATTTCACTATGGAGATAACGAAAGTGTAGAAATACCTGAAGGTGCATATGAACTCCAGGATATATCTGATTATTTAAAATCAAGTGTAAAAAAAGGAACAACTTTCAGTTTGTTTTGCAATAACAACACTCTGAAAACATTTATTTTTTGTTCTAAAGATATACATTTTGAAAAAGACAATTCTATTGGTACGTTACTCGGCTTTAGTGAAAAAACTTTACCACCCAATATAATACACGAGTCTCAGCTTCCAGTCAACATTTTATCAACAACCGTGGTGAGAATCGAGTGTGATATAGTGAGTGGATCATATATTAATGGAAAATCAAGTCATATAATTCACGAATTTTCACCCAATGTTGCGCCAGGTTATCGAATAATTGAAATACCAAAAAACATTATATATTTTCCAGTCAATCAAACTAATGTTAGCTGCATAAATATCAGATTATTGGATATTAAAAATAATTTGATTAATTTACGTGGAGAAGAAATTCAGCTATATCTACATATTAAGAAAAGATGATTGCTTACAATAAATATAGTCATGCAAAACCAAAACACGTCAGTGTTAATCGAACAATCCGAAAAGGAACAACTAAAAAGCTAATTAAAATAACTGAAGAAAATAAAAGATTTCTGAAATTAATTGGACTTCGACAATGAGCATTCTAGATATATCATGTTTACCGATATACGATAATACCATTGATAGTATCGAATACCATTCATACAAGCCATATGTAACAAGTTTTAATAAAAACGATGAAATTCGTATACCTATCAATCAACAAGATCTTTACATACTACCATCAGCCAGCACCCTTTATTTAGAAGGAACAGTGAATATAGTGAAAAAAGATACAAAACAAAAAGTTACAAGTGTAGAATTCACTAACAATCCATTGTTGTTTCTTTTTCAAGATATTCGTTATGAACTTAATGGAGTGGAAATAGATAGATTAAAAAATGCCGGAATAACTACAACTATGAAAGCTTTATTATCTTTTAATGAAAATGATGCCAAAATAGCAAAGTCTTGGGGATGGGATGTAAATGGAACGAAAACTAAAAGCAGTTTCTCAGCTTCCATCCCACTAAGCAGTTTCTTAGGGTTTGCTGAAGATTATAAAAAAATTATCATTAACTGTAAACATGAATTAATATTATTACGCAGCAATACTGATATAAACTCAGTAAAAATTCCACCAGGAGAGATTCTCGAAGAGATAATAATTAACAAGTTAGTGTGGCGTGTTCCGCATGTTAAGGTATCTGACAAGGAAAAAGTAAATTTGCTTAAGATTTTAGAAAAAGATCGTCCTTTACGTTTTGCATTCAGAAATTGGGATTTATATGAGTATCCTTTACTACCGCAAACTACTAAGCATACATGGTCAATTAAAACATCATCACAAATCGAAAAACCTAGATATGTTATAATAGGTCTGCAAACGAACAGAAAAAACTTAGCAGAAAAAGATATGTCGCGTTTTGATCACTGTAATTTAAGAAATGTTAAAGTATATCTCAATTCTACATATTTTCCTTATGAAAGTTTAAATGTTAATTTCAATGATTCAAAATTTGCCTTAATATATGAGCAATATACCAAATTTCAACAGTCTTATTATGGAAGCAGAAGTGAGCCGTTGCTAAGTGGTTCTGAGTTTATAGAAAAAGCACCACTATTTGTAATCGATTGCTCGAGACAGAACGAAAACATTAAATCAGGCCCTGTAATTAGTGTACGCGTGGAACTTGAAAGCAATTCAGAGATACCCGATCAGACAGCAGCATATTGTCTCATTTTAAATGATTGTATAATAGAATATAGACCACTAAGTAATTTTGTAAAAAAAATATCATGAATTGTGATCTAAGAATAGTAGATCTTCAAGGATTCAAAGATGTCAATAATCATTTTATAATTAAAGAATTTGCAATTTTATATAAAGGAATCACACAAATATTTATTATCAAACCACCCTATCCATACAACCGTTTATCCACGGAGGAAAAAAAACAAGTACGATGGCTAGAGAATAATCGAGGACTTTTTTGGAGTGAAGGATTTATTGTCTATAAAGATTTTAAGCGTGTTATAATTCCATATTTATTAAATAAAAGAATTGTTACAAAAGGTGAAGAAAAAGTAAAGTGGATTCAGGAATTGTGCAAAAACTGCGATATTATAGATGTTGGTGAAAAAGGTTGTCCTAATTTTATTAAATTGCTAAATAAATATGAAACAGCAAATAATAGCTTAAACTGTATACATCATAAGAAAAAATGTGCACTGAAAAATGTTTTATGCATTAAGAAATGGTATGATGATAATAATATTAATGTACTTCTAGCTTAATACATAATTTAATTTAACCGTGTTAGCCTGTAAGTATTTTGTTATTATGAAATAAAATGAAGTAAAAGTTATATAATAAGTTTTCTTTTATCCTTACCGAACAAAACGCCAAATCACAATGCCTGTGTTTTTTTGAAATAACGGTATTGTTTAGTTTTTTAAATATAATAGATAGGTAACCTATTCAAGTTGGACCTGTTAAGTTTTTGAATAGACATAAATGAATAGATGAGCTTTTAAGTTTTTGAAATGATGATATATTTGAATACGCTTCGTATAAAGTTTTCAAATAGATGAAAATGAATAGATAACTTTTCAGTTTTTGAAACGATAATCTATTCAAGTAAGCCCTATTTAGTTCTTGAATAGACGATAATGAATAGATGTGCTGTCAAGTTTTTGAATCGATGATCTATTCAAATACGCTTCATGCTAAGTTTTCAAATCGAAGAAAATGAATAGATGAATAGATCGAATAGTGTATAATTGGGATTTTCTGGATCTTATTTGATCCAGAAAACCCAATTATACACTACTGCTATTCATAGTTGATAGATGATGAGTGAATTAATTAATGATGGAACATTTTTATTTAACTATTTACGCAATATCTATTGATGAAGGACTTATGCGGGCCACATTGTGGCCCGGGGGCCGTATGTTGGACGGGCCTAATTTAGATCCTATAAATGTATTATACAAAATCTACATAGCACAAACAAACATTCATTCATCATCTTATGTTAATAATGTTAGTTGGATGGATGGTAAAAAGTTTCTGATTATAATTAGAAGCAAGTATTGCCCTTATATCACTAAGTGAGATTACAAACATAGCAGATAAATTTTAACAGGTAATATTTAGGTTTAAGCCTAAATTCATAAATCTTACAGGTTACAAACCATACAAAATCACCCATTCCTCTGACAACTTTGACCAGCTCTACCAATGGGCTGTAGATCTCATCAAGAAGGATCTAGCATATGTGTGCCATCAGAAGTCGGAAGAGATCAAAGGGTTCAATCCTCCCCCTTCCCCATGGAGGACTAGGCCTGTTGAAGAAAGCTTGCAATTGTTTGAGGTACCTGTAGATAGTGTTTAAAGAAAAAAATAATGCTTTAATTTGAGCCATTAGATGACTAAAGACAGCAGCAGGAAGATGAAAGATGAAGAAGGTCCAAAATCTTTCTGGAAATCTATGTGAGAGACCTGTGTCCAGCTGTGGACTTCTATAGGCTGACATGATGATGATGATTATGATCAGCCGAAGATAAGAGGTTTTGTTTCGTTAATAAAACCAAATTAAAATTTATTAGGTGTTTTCATAGTATCTTAAGACTCCTTTGAACCAGAGGCCTGGACTAAAACAAAGTAAGTAGGTACCATGGTTTACATATTCCCAGGACATGAAAAATGGCAAAATCGACGAAGGTGACGCGACGTTGAGAATGAAAATCACCCTTGAAGAGGGTAAGCAGGACCCAGTGGCTTATAGAATTAGGTTCAAGCCCCATCACCGCACTGGTAATAAGTGGTGCATTTATCCTACTTATGATTATACCCACTGCTTGTGTGATAGCATTGAACACATCACTCACTCTCTGTGTACTAAGGAGTTTCAGTCGAGGAGGTAAGTGATTCAATAACAGGATGTTTTACAAAACAATCACATGAAGTGGCCATAGAAACATCAACATAATGATAATTTATTTTTATTGGTTTAGTAAAAATAACCTCCTGTGAATAAATGACAATTTATGACCAAGTAAAAGGTTTATTTAGAAGGAAAATTCCAACTAATACAGTACATATTTACAAATTACACATAAAACAGTGGTGCTATCTGCAGACCATTGGAAATAATCTATACATAACTGATACAAATCAATAGGTACCAACTGGAAGCGTACCCAAGACATCGGCTGCATTGCCACACTGAATAGCTATCCTGAAAAGCTGGGCCAAATACAAAGGCCCTCGGAATACGCGACGCTACGACTAGATGCTCTGAAAGAATTTTGAATACCCAGAGGGCCTTGATACCCCACAGACCTAGAGTCTCGATCCTAAGAGGAGCAAATGCGTAGGCCCTGTCGCAACCTGCATACATACTCTTGACCAATTTCAAAACATTACAGGTCATCGTACTACTGGCTATGTAATGCATTGGGAATCTACTGCCCAGTGCAATGGGAGTATGGACGGCTCAATGTCAACTACACCGTCGTATCTAAGAGGAAGATAGCCAAGCTCATTGAGGAAAAAATTGTAAATGGTATGTTTGCAACTTTGTCTGGACTTGGGAATTCTAATCAGCGAGAGCTGAGTAGTAGAGCTCTCTGTGAAAGAACTCGCTCGGGGAAGTACTACCACCGTACCTATTTGTTGCTTGGTACAGTGATGCTCGCATTGCTGTTTTCCGGTTTGAAGGGTATGGGTGCTGGCGTAATTACAGGCGCATGAGACTTAACACTTTATGTCTCATCATATCAAACTTTGAACGCGTTTTTTACAAAACGTGATTTTCTAAGTTACTGTGTTTTCAATTACGAGGGTAGATAGATAGATAGATAAACATTTATTCACCACAACACAACAGAAATACAGTAAATAGAAGGTACTTAACTAAAAATGAACTTAATACTATGTGTACAGATAGAAAACAAAAGCTTATTTATAAAAATTTAGTTCAACACTATGTGGTGGTGAAACGGCCTCTGCTCAGCTTGGTGCTACAGTAAGTTGCCATACTGTAGCGCTGGTTTTCTGCAGAGGGTAGTATGTAAGTATCTATTCTAAAATGTGTTTGAACTTCAGATTGGGACGACCCAAGGCTGTATACGCTAACGGCACTCAGACGGCGTGGAGTTCCGTCTGCTGCTATCAATTCGTTCTGTGCTGCGCTCGGTGTCACCGGCGCATTAGGGGCTGTCGACCCGACTATGTTGGACGCTTACATTCGAGATGCGCTCAATGTAACCGCACCCAGGTAAGACTGTATTACTAGATTGTGTCAACCGCATAAAGAGGTATTTGCGTTGTATATTCTGTACGGGGCTGCTGCTACCCCTAGTACATGACAATGATAGTATGGAAGTGGAGGTGGACCGGGTTGAGAGAAACAACCGCACGACACTGCTGTGAGTTTGCAACTGAATTTACTTCATAAGATTAAAACTAAAAGTGCTTGCTCTGCTATAAAACTGATTGTACGAGTGGGCTCGTACATATTCGACTTTATGTAACCACGTCAGGGTAATCTTCTCACTGAAACTAGAATCGGGAGGATTGATTCAGAATATCCCCAATAATAGGACTTTTTTTCAGGGTAATGGTCGTGTTAGAACCATTGAAAATTACAATAGAAAACTTCCCAAGTGACAAACCTATTCAGGTGTCAGTACCCGACTTTCCCAATGAGCCGGAAAAAGGATCTCATACGGTGGTTTTCAATAAGGTTCTGTACATTGAAGCGACTGATTTTAAAGAAATCCCAGAGAAGGGGTACAGACGGCTCACACCGACTCAGGCGGTGGGGTTGAGGCATGCAGGGTACGTCATCCAGGTAAATAAATACATAGTACTTAATTTATTTTTGATTTTCATACTCATTCGTGTTTTTTCTCAATTTATTTTATAAATATTTCACTTACGTTATAATTTTTTTTTTTTTCAATTTTGAAGGTACGTATTATACTATGTTAGACTAAAAAGATAACGGAAAAATAAATTACTTCAACTCAAAGAAGCGAAGCCAGTAATTAATCTATTCTACGCAGCTCTTTTTTGTGGCTTTGTTTGAACAAGTTGAAATAATTTGAAAATAAATTCGTTTTATGTAATTATATCAAGACTGTGCGCTTCGTTTGGTTTTTCTTAAACCATTTGTTGATATTATTATTCGTAGGTGTCAAAGGTAATCAAAGACAGTGCAGGCAAAGTCACGGAGCTGATCTGTAAGGCGGCCCCAGTAACAGATAAGCCGAAAGCATTCATCCACTGGGTTTCTGATCCTATCAGCATGGAAGTTCGTCTATATGAGCCATTGTAAGTTATTGCACTGAATGTATTTATCTATGTCGTTTGATGGTTTAATTGAACTTTTTAAAAACTTTCACCCTACAAAAACACTTTTGTATCACGAGTTGTGTTGTACCTATCACTATATAATAGAAACTGTATAATTTGGATGTCAGAATATATACTAACATACGGTTTAGACATGCTAACACCCAGCTTAGACATGCTAACATCCAGCTCAGTCATGCTGACACAGCTCAGAAACTGACACGTTTGACTTGGTGAACAAAATAGGTCGATAAACAAATTGAGTTATTAAAATCCAAGTAAATGCAGTCATAAAATGTTATAAGCTGTTATATCATTAAAATTAGTCTGAAGATATAAAGACCTATCCAACTCTTTGCAAAAATAGTTAAAAGCTCGAGAACTTAGTTGGACAATCTTATTTTGTTCATATACTTATATGTTGCTGACTCATATAGACTTCTATTTGCACCCTTGATTGTGAACACACAGGCTTTTTTCCACCATCAGGTTCAAACACAAGAATCCCGAAGACCCGAGTGAGGTTCCCGGCGGTTTTGTGTCCGACTGCCGCGCTGACACGCTACAAATTGTCTGCGGCTACGGTGACTCTTCACTCAGGAGCGCTAAGCTGTATGACAAGTTTCAGTTCGAGAGGATAGGCTTTTTCTCTGTGGATCCTGACACCACTTCTAGCAATGTAAGTATCCTTATTAATAAACATTACACAACCATATGATACTGTACAATTTGTGCATAAAATAACGCTTGATTCATATTTTTTTTATGTTTTAGCCACATACGCTTTAGCAATGACTTAGGGGTTTTTTAACGAAAAATAAACAAAAGTTATATGATTAAAAGTTCGAGAAGAATCGAATCTTGTTCTGCGTTTTTATAATATTCAATCGAATTATACTGTGTTCGTTTGAATAAACGCCGGCTACTGTATCGCATTTTTTACTTTTAGGTTTTTTATAAATATTCAACCGTCACGTTGAGTTTAGTTTTGCAATAAGGGTGGTTTATGAATACCATGCAGTAAAACTGTTAGCATTTTTATTATTTACTCTTTATAGCGTCATTGACATGTGACGATCATATCGATTGACGTGAACCTTTTGAATACCTACGTACCTACCCACAGTACCCACTATCAAAGGATGCTAAATATGCTATAAAACGACTCGCTTCAAAATGGCCTGACTATTTATTGTGCTAAGTTTATGCGCAACCGTATTATATAAAAGATTATTGAGTATTATTGGTACCTAATTGTTGTAAATTAAGAAGTTTTGCGACTACACTAAATAAATGAAAAACTGTTAGATTCACAATTGACTCGACTTTTAATTTAAATGATATTTTTATTGAAAAAAAAAAAACTTTTAACCTCTTAGGGCGGCTTGCACCAGAATCACTAAACGTGTTTAACAGCTAAATATATTTAAATCTGACGTATTTATATGACTTGACAACTAGCTAAATACTATTTAATAGTGAGACGCGTTTAGCGATTCTGGTGCAAGCCGCCCTTACAGGGGGATGATCTTCATCGTTAATGTTGTGTTGTGCTGTGCCGTGTAATATGCTTAGATGAGTTTTCTAATTATTTTTTGAACACGTCTAATCTAACTGTCCATTGTATCGTAGGTAAGTATGCTTTCATTATACATATATGTTATTTTTAACCCGACGCAAAAACGACGGAGTGTATGTGTGTGTGTGTGTGTGTGTGTGTGTGTGTGCGTGTGTGTGTCTGGCTGAGGCAACGTAGCTCTGAATGTGAATTAGTCGGGAGTGTTCTTAGCTATGTTTGATGAAAATCGGTCCAAGGTTCGGGGGTTTTATTAAATTTTTAATTTAATTACTAGTCATTCTTGTGCTAACATTTACCATCATCACAATTAGTCAAGGAAAAAAAATAGTGAATACCCACGGGCTATCTATTTCCGCCTTGTAAACATTAGGGCGCGTGATGGAAGGACGTGACCGCATTATGGGCCAGGGATCTCTGACCCTTATTACATAAGAAATGGCCTATGGAAGCCTTCATCTTAAATGCCTTGAAACATATTAATCCATCTGTTGCATGTTTGTTACATTTTATTTTATTATAAAGTACATGGTTTTTTAAGGATAAAATGAGAATGGTTTAACAAAAAACCTGCAGTAGTAAGCTCTCTAGTTAGATCTAGGCAAAGATAAATAATAATACTAGTAATATAGGTTAGGTATAGGCTTTACTTTATTTTAACGTTTGACGTTTATTTGAACAGCTACTTGTTAGCGGCTTGGCTCTTTTCAATATTGGTCATTTCAGTTTTCGTTTTTAAATAATTGTAATTTAGGTAACTGATTTTTGTATTGTTGCAGATCGTATTCAACAGAACTGTTTCTCTGAAAGAAGATACTGGCAAATAAGATTTGTTAAGTTCTAGTTTTTTTATAAATGATTGAATAAAAAATATATTTATTAATACAATGATTTATTTTAACTTTACAATACTCTTACTAAGCCCATGTTTTAGAGAGTGAGAAAGTAGTTAAGATATGGCTGATCACATAAAGGCTACAAAATAGTATCGGCGATCAAATTTCTCGGTATTGTGGGATATTTATAGTGGATACTAAAACTCACTTTATGTGTAGGTAGAATAGTGTTCGCCTTGCGATATCCTTGTGGCGAGTCCGATCGTCCTTGAGTTGTGCATAGTACAGAGAATAAAGTGTTACACATTCATGTTCTCTTTGTATGATAAAAAACCTATGAGTACGTAATCAAGATGAAGATTTTTTCACTGAATACAATTCAAAACCTCAGAGCTTACCTACCTATCTGTAGATATAATACCAAGATTTTCCGTACAAACGCTTGCCAACTTAAAAATTGGCATGTTTCCCTCTGACCCATATAACATGGACTATTTTTCCGAATACTTACAATGTTGTCGATTCTATTCAAGTTTAAAAGATACCGTCCCGCTGGAATTCGTAGCTTTTTACGAAGTTGAACTACTGTGTTGTTGAAACTGTGAAGGGGGTTGGGGCGACGGGCGGGTATTATCGAGCGTGGGCGACGCGCATGTCAACACTCGCCTCTCGACCATCCCGCGGCTTGCAGTGCGATTCGGTCTGCTAAAACTCTCGTGAAACCCCTGGTGATGCCGACCACTATGTAAAAAACCAGGAATATCTAAGTTTAAGGTAAGTTTTTCTCTGTTTTTCATACTGTGGTAAACAACCCCATTTTTGCTATATAGTTTCCACAACCGTGGTCTTGGAAAGTGGTTCAAGTGCGTCATTTTGACGTACACGTGACGTAACTAATTGGACACCTTCATTTACTAAAAAGCTTTATACAAAGACATAAATAAAACTCTGATACCTATAATTTGTGTTCGATACTTTGCGTCCTTGCAAACAATACCTAAAGCTGGTCGAAATCGGCCATGTATGGGTGCTACATACGTGTATGTGTGCGTATAAAAAATACTTGAAGTATTTGGTAGTAATTTGTAGAAAAACAAACAAATATAAAATATAAGCTTTTTATTTACGTAGCACGTAGACCCGCGTAGACGCGTAGACCCGCGTGGATGCGTAGACCTCTACGATTTTTCAATATCTTATTCTTTGATTTTCCTGCTCTCTAGATACCATTTATGCGTATTTCTTTAGGTAGGTGTCCATGTAATTAGACCATTTCATAGATGTATTTGCTAGATTTTCTAATAATATCCAGCTGTAAATTCAGTACTGTTTCTTTATGTAAAAACAAAAAAAAACTGACGAAACTAGGTTGTAAGTGTTGTAACTTTCTACTCAAAAACCTTATCACCGTACACTATCGTCGTACTATCTGCTTTTAACGGCTCAGCATTAATGTTCAACATGCTGGTACGATATACTTTTATGGAACAAAATTTGCATTACCCACACATATTGTGATAGTGGATTGTGGGCGTTGCACTTGTCCTATGAATAACGTAATGATGTCAGTGGGTGTTGACACAGGATTTTGTAGGTATGACTCGGTATGAGGGTCATAAGGCTCTCGGTTGTGAAAAATAGAAGGGGTGTTATAAGTTTGACGGCGTTGTGTGTTTATCTGTGCCCTCGTAGCACTAAAAGTAGGGCTGATTTGAATGCGGTTTTTTGTAAGAGAAGTGATTTATCTAGGATAGTTTTTAGTCATGTTTGGTAAAGTGGAACCGTTTCCAAGCTATGAGGATATTCATCAGCTCTGAAAAGCAGTTATGACCTATGAGGAATCTCAGGAATAATTGTAGTTTGAAACATTTATGAACTCCAATGCACTAATCGCAACTAACCGTTGAAAAGTAGTGTCGGAGTCTGATTTTGTGGAAGTTGATCAAATATGTACGTAACGTACCACCAATACAGTAGGTACGTATAATACCCGATCCGACTCGACGGAATAGTATATAGTAGATATACTATTCCACCAATCTTTATTCATACCGTGAGCGCGCAAAAAAAGTAAAAGGCGAGCTTTACAAGGTCTATGATTAATGTTAGAAATATAGGCAACTGGTAACCTACAAAAAACAATTTTAGGGCTTAAAATATGCTTAAATTTCGTACATTTTAATTGGTTTATAAGCCTCGCTTTCACAGCTTTACTGTACAAAAATCGTTCTAATATCAGAGCGAGCTTTTTAGCGAGATTCTACTTCAAAGGGAAGCTTGGAATTCGTTTTAGTAGCCCTGCCTGTCTATTTACGGTTGCGAAAGGCATTTGAAAAAGCAATTACGTATAATACCAGCGGGGTCTCGAATACTGCTTCTCGTTAATAACGGAATTAAATGAAATCTGATACTTGGTGCCCTAATAAATTCGATTTATTTGTCGAATAACTATAATAATTATGTTATGGCGTAAATCGAAAAGATGAGATCCAGATCGGGGTTGGTTCTACTTTCCGTTTTTGTAGCTAAATCCTAGAAAAGGTTTAAGTACGTATATAAAGTGGGTATAGTGCTGTTCATAATCGTAAATTACCTATTTAATAGCCTGACTTGGTGTTTACTGAATGAGTTGGTCCCGAGAATACCCCAAAGCCATATAAAAGTTTTTATTGAGCGATCTTTTACTGAAGCCCTAGGGATGCTGACGATCGTTAGCATTTACTCGTAAACGTTATTTTTGTGCAGTATGTAGGTACAAGTCTTCCTTTTGTTCATAGTTTGAACAATTTTGATCTAAGTACCTATACTTCCATAAGACCTAATTTTTTCTTACCAGATTGATGATCACCGGAAAAATGACAATAATTTCTAGTGTTATCCTGCACTATAAAAAATTATAAACATTTTTAGACCATCCAGACAGGCGTCACAGCTCAGTCGGTAATAGCTCTGCCTTCCGTGCTGTGGGTCGTGGGTTCGATCCCCACCAAGAACAAACATTTGTGCGTGGAAAACATAGATGTTTGTTCTATGTCTGGGTGTTACTATGTATTATAAGTATGTATTTACAAAAAAAAAAGTATATAAGTATTCTATCAGCCATCTAGTACCCACATCACAAGCTTTGCTTAGTTTGGGACTAGAGGGCGTTGTGTGTAAAGTCCATGAATATTTATTTATTTATAAACATTTTTAGACCATCCCAGAACATTATCATTATCATCGAGCTGGTTCGACTTGACAACTTTTGGGATGTTATATAAACATTAGCCAATAATTTGTATTTTTAACACGAAGGTTTCAAGTATTTCAAATATGCAAGCTTTACCGTTTTCATATTATAAAGTATGCTTACGACAGTTGATTGTAGGTATTCAATAATAGCCTATTCGTATTCGGATTAATAGGTACCCACTCTGAAATGACGTAACGATGATAGGGAGAATGATATATATGCTTATCTATGTATAGGTACATGATACCTAGGTAATTGTAATGTAAAATGTCGTGTAAAATGTAATGGAGCCATTGATCATGTCACAGGTATAGAAAAAAAGCAAAGATTGGAATCTTATAAATAGGAACAGTAGCATTTTACCAAAACGTTATATCGTATGTAGTTCAGTAGCTACTGGATCGCTTATCTCAGTAAAACCCTCATAATGGGACGGGTGTTCATTGTTCCCGTGAAGTCACAGCGAGAATCTAATGAAATGCCAGCCATCATGTGGGTGTGGCGTGAGCCATAGGTAGGTTCCACAGAGGGGATCTTTTCAAGGTCAACACAACACACCGCTGTTGTTTTCCCTTGAACTTTCGGCTCTGCATATTGCCAACATCAACTCCACACGATTGCTGCATGCGACTTGGGATTTGGTATTATGATTGAGTTTCATTGTGAACACTGATCTATAAATACCTATCTCATTTTATAGGCCACAAAGAATGATTTTTTTTTAAATAATAATATATCTTTATTCAAATTGAAAGGTAGGTATATATTAGCACTTTTAGACTATGGACTGCACATTGCGCAGAATGGCTTGCCACCAACGATAGGGGTGGCTGGGAAAGCTCCCCTGGGAAATGTGTCAAGGCAATAGACGGTTCAAGTGGATCGGGTATTAGATTGTACATTTATAATTGAAAACTTGGGTCATATCGGTAAATGCTTTACCTAGTTGCAACATTCATGAGACTTCAAAAGTATTTCAATTTATTTTTCTCAACTAGCTTACTGTCCAATTTAAGTTACGGAGTTCATCTTGATAAAGACGTTAAGCCGCCTAAAGTCAGTATGATTTACGACTTCATTCTTGCACACAAAGTATAATACACAACACGCGGGTACTCTTATGCCGCAGACAGGGGTAGGATTAGGGGAGGGGGGGGGCATAACGGGGACGCTAAGGGAAATAAACAATAAAACAGTAAAGATAACATATTTTTTAATCAAAACTAATGACCACTCTTTGGTTACTTATTAATTAATCATTTGGCACCGAATTTGGTGAAGTAAGAAATCAAATAATATTTTTAATTTTAATTTCACAAAACTATCATGAAAACTCCATCGTGCCCCGGGGTAGGGGCAGTATGGGGTACCCAGTGCGGGGCAGTACGGGGTACACTATTTTATTTGTTTTTCTCGATTTCTTCTAAATCTGCGCCATCAACTCCTGCACAGGCGGTATGGGCCCACTGTCCACATAGCTGGCAGGCCACCCAACGCTCCGAAGATTTCAAATAAGTGTGGTTCGAGTCTACCTATCAAGCTCCTCTTCTTCTTGTTTGGAAAATACGGGTTTAAAGTTACCTGAAGCTGAATTAAGAGATACCTCGCCCTTCTTTATTTTTGCGACGTGACGCTCCAATGTGGTCTGTGGAACACCGTGCAATTGAGCTGCTTTTCTGAAACCTGCTGATTTGCTTAAAACTGCATCAATTGCGTGTTTTATGCTTTCTACAGACCAACTGCCTCTCGATGTCTTTTTATAAGGACGTACCATTTTTTAAAAACCTAAAACAAAATAAATAATATTATCAAATGAACAGATTATTCAGGGGCATAATGGGGACGGGGCACAACGGGGTACCCCATTATGCCCCATATCTATGACCCCGTTATGCCCCTATGTCTAACAGAATTTTAAATACCAAACAAAAAATTGAATTCAAGGTCAGAGTGATTTCGCTCAAAACATATCAATAGTTGATGTTGGTAGTAATACATATTAAAAAAAACTATAGTAGTAATCTAAACACTTACCTTTTTAGACGCGTTTTGGTAACCACTCAAAATTAGATGAAATGTTGCCAGAAAAAAGAATTGGTCGTCAAAAATAAACGCGTGCACTCTGGTTGCCGATCACTACCGCACTTAAGTTCGTTGCGAAATACCCTCTTATTGGCGAAAACAAAACACGGCTAGTGTGCGTAGTTACTTGCAGGTGTGGGTGGCCCCGTCGTGCCTCGCGTCCCCGTTATGCCCCCCCCTCCCCTAATAGGACGGATTTTCACATACTAGCGCAAAGCTTGCTTTGTTCCTTGTATAATTTATTTAGATTTTTTTTCAGAAAGTGATAATTATGACAAGCAATATTAACATAAACTATAATGGGTACAAACGCACTCTATAAGCAACAACTAGTTTCGCGATGGATGTTCAAAGACAGCATCTATGCCCTCGGCTTGTGGATTACTTGACTATAGTCGGGGCGCGCCCTTACACCTCGGGGAAAGGACTTGCACCTGTTCAGGTAAGCCTATTTCTACCACACCTAGTTATGATAAATCAGTATCTATGTTAAAATACAGTAGGGGATCTCTGGTACGGGAGATTTAGTAAACAAGTTGATTAATCTGTTTTAAATTAAATTCTGAACTTGAACCACGCAGATTGGTAGCAATGATGGCTAAAAAACTTGAAAAAAGCGAAAATACTCAAGGTTTTCCTTATTTTCCTAATAAAAGTGTAATCGAGAAAATTCGTTACATTTTCACAAGTACCTACTTATTTTGATTGCTCGTTAAAGTTCCAATAAAATTTCGCTATCACGAATTTCGCTTGTCCGACGCGACATTCCCCGAACTTCGCACTTCGGGTAAAGTCCCTACTTATTTCTTTTAATAATGTTTCGACAGTTGGAATGCCTGCCACTTCGTTTGCGGGGTGGTATTTTTATAAACCTATTAAGAATTTCTCTACCCTATTGACTGTGAATCATCATGACAACGCAACATTTTCAAATACTGCGATATTTATTATGAATGGTTAAATAGCTAGTAATATTCTTCAGGCCCCGGAACTTCTCCGTCGGTACCCCCTTACAAACCACGATGACTTTCCCCTGCCATTGGATATGGTATACTTCTGTCAACCGGAGGGATGCGTATCAGCGGGACCCAGAAGGGCACCCGGACATTTGGCTTCGAGAGACACTACGTCATTCGTGTTCACGCTCACTGATAAGGATTCTGGTATGTTAGCTAATCTATTCTGTTGTTTTCGCTAGATAAGCTTTTTGGGAGAATACCCGGATTGAAGAAGTTAACATTAGAAGCCGAACCATGAAGCGACCCTCATCAGAGATATTTAAAATGAATACCAAGATTCTTAATAAAATATATTCAGTGCATATTTTCAAGCAATCGCTTTAGTATTTTATAGATGCTTTCAATTTGTTTAGATTCCGTATCAGCACGCTATTTACGAATCCAAACAAGATTAAAATGTATGTCTGAGGTTTGATGGTTTCTAAGCGCGCACGAACCGACGACGTTGCAAACAATTTGTTATTCACAAACGCCGATAACTTAAACATTTGAATATGATATTTTATCCTGATACCACCTGGTACCAAAATCTGTTATTTACCAGGTAAAACGCGGTACGGGATATGCGTGAACTTCTACCGCGCGGTGGACCGAGCGGCTGCCTCAGGCCCGCAACGGGGCGTCCTCCGAAGAGAATCCTGGCGCAAGTCCATGGAGAAGAGCTCGGACTCTGCTTTCTCTAGGTGATTGCAACTTTATCTCCACTGCATACTGTTCAAATTCATTCGGTTTCAGCAATGGTATGGTGTCAAGCGCAACTTTTTCCTGGTTTTCTCAATGCCAGATATCTCAATATCATCTCTGCAGAATCATAGGGAGGTCTCATCACGATTAAATGTTGGCGGAATGTCCTGTTTATGTTATTTCAATGATGATGTTTATGTATTCGCAGATTGTTTGTATTGTGTGAAGAGCGTTTAAGAGCTATGGGATGTTCCAGTGACTATAGGAGTAGCAACGTGGCGCCGAGCGACTCCGAGCGCGACTGTAGCGCCACTCTGGGCCCGCGGCTCGCGCCGGCACCCGCGCCTGACTCCGAGAGTGGAGGCGAGCAGTCGCCTAGTCCACGACAAGCTAGGAAACGACAGGTGAGCTTAGGCATAAATTCCTCCTACGCTGACGTAGAAGGAATACCGACTTTACAACAGGAAACAGGTAAGGACAAGTGAGGGCTTCTGCTAAATGTAGGAGAAAAAACCTAACCTAACAAATGGAAACGAGAAGTACCGGGTGGAATATATTCCACAGACTGTCAGCGCAGCACAAAGCACCCACAGCCCAGCCAAGGCAGGAAGAGACAGGTGAGCTTACACTGAATATAGGAGGACCAAGGTGCCCATGTTAAAGTGAGGAGTAACAGGTGAGGATTTACACTGAATACAGGAGCAGGGTCTGGACACCCAACCCGTGCTAAGGCAGGAAGTACCATTTTTTTTTTTTAATAAATAAATTTATAAGCAAGCGTTTGACAGCAATCTTACCATAGACTATAAAAGCAATATTTGTATTACTGCTTCACCTATGTTGATAGATGAGTTTCAGTGTGGTATTGATCGAATTAAATTGTAGTTCTGTAGGTATTGCATTGGAATGATTCCATAAACTACTTAACCCTAACCTTTTTAACAAACTGATTGCGACTGATGCGTGGGCGAGAATCGCGTGGGTGATTTAATTATCTCCCATGCTGTCAAAAGCAATTTGATATCGTATTTTTCCTTCTAAACAGATGAAAAATAAGGTTTGGTTGACATTAATTAAAGGGGTTCAACTCTCGAGTTAGGGTTGTTTTTGATGCCAATGCTCGAGAGCAAAACAGAAAGTTTGCAATCTTCTAAGCTGAAAGTTGGATAAAGATGTGTCTTGGGCACGCTTCCGAATGGTACTGATTTGGATCACTTGATCTATCTATTGATATTCGCAACGGTCTGCAGATGGCTCAACTGTTTTATGTGTAGGTACTTCATAAATATTGTAAAATACTGTATTAGTCGTAATATTCTTCGTTAGAATATAAAAAAGACAACTTGCCAAAAAAATTCACGAGTTTAGTGCTTTTCAAGACTAAACATTTGAATTTTTGGTTATAAAATGGATTTCTCGCGCCCTTCACAATGTCGGCGGTCCATTGCTATTTATTTGAACCCTCCCTCAAGCACAAAATACCTAATGCTCTTCTAAAAACACGAGTGCTGATATGGAGATAAGCGTAGTTTTGAAAACGAAGTTATAATTTCAATTTTGAGATAATTTATCGAACTTTCAGATCTATAAAGTCGGAAGTTTTTGTGTAAATGTGAAATGGTAATTTGTTGTTTCAGCGCGTCCGAAATCATTCCCTTACGTCCTTATGCCTACTATCTCATCACCCCTTTTTTTCTACCTTCCGCGAGTGCCTCTTCATTCTCAAGAAACTTATCGACGCGTGTAATGAGTCTTCCAGTCCACGGCGAGTCGGCGCTTCTCGACAAATATTGAGGTAAATATCACCAAAAGTGACTACGTCAATTTCTACGCCAGCGTTTTCTAAACATAAAAAATACTCGTCTATTAAATACTACGAGAAAACGGTGTATGTATTCTAGTGGTGGTAAAGGCCCCAAACTAAGCAAAGCTTGTTATATGGGAACTAGATTGGTGATAGAATACTTATACTCGTGTAACTTTTTTTTTTGTAAATGCATAGTATTTATTTGCACGTTATTTAAAACAGGGACACAGTATGGTCAGTTCTGACTGGGCAAGCCTACGACAACACGCCAACCATAGTTCTCCACGACGTGAAAGAGATAGAAACATGGATTCTCCGTCTTCTTTCCGCACCAGTGCCGGTTCCCGGAAAGACCCGAGTGGAGCTCGAGGTTCTATCACCGACTGCCCATTCGCCACTTATCTTCGCGTTGCCTGACCACACAAGATTCACTCTGGTTGACTTTCCTCTGCATTTGCCACTGGAACTCTTGGGTAAGTGAACCTCATTTTCATAGTTTAAGTTCTATATAGTTTTAGACTCGAGTAAGGATAAGTTCTCAATGCGTGATGGTGTCTCACTGATGGACTTTCCATCAAATAGCCTCTGAAACTCCTTGTTATTATGATCATAACAATTTGAGCGACTACGAAATTCGAGAACTTTAATAAATAATTATTCAGTAAAATCGCACGACCATAGTAAAGGAAAATAAGCAAGAAACTTATGACTTAGTTCAAAAGAGTTAACGACCGGTTCATCGGCCGTTGTAGCTATTGAAGGTTTAACGATATTTATAAAGGCTGTTTATTTTCATTAGCCATGCGCTTCGAAGTTGTTTTTAGAAGTTTGGGTTAAATCCAATCAAACTCATTACCCAAGTATCGAACTTGCTGTTGGTTTTGTAATTTGTGTCTGTCTTAGCTTTTTAATACATAAACAGTTTAGGAAAGTTAGTTTCCTAAGTCAAATACTTGTTAGGATGCTAACCTAACGTTGCTGATCAAGGGTCAAGGGTCAAACTCTTGACCTCTAGTTTTGGAACTCTAAAACTCTGTGATCTTCAAACTTCTGCGTATATTAATTCAATAAGTATATTGATATTTCGTCAGCTTTCGTGATGAATGGAATAAATGAAAATATATATTCAGGGACATTTCACACAACGCCCTCTAATACTTTCATAAATAAATATATATTCGGTGCCCGTAAACTGTAAGCTTTTTATAATGAATTGAACATCAAGTTTAACAGTCAATTTATTATCTGTACTATAATGAATGAACGATTTCTAACAAATACATTTAACCATTATGTCTCTTTCACAGGCGTAGACACGTGCCTAAAAGTTCTCACTCTAATAATCTTAGAGAACAAAGTGGTGGTCCAGTCACGTGACTATAACGCCCTCTCTATGTCAGTGATGGCACTAGTGGCGATGCTGTATCCTCTAGAATACATGTTTCCTGCGATACCGCTACTACCGAGTTGTATGAACAGCGCTGAACAACTTTTGTTAGCGCCAACGCCCTTCCTAATCGGAATACCGGCCACGTTTCTCACTTATAAGAAAAGCTTTAGGTATGTATTGCCAAAGCAAAACGGAATTACAAGACATACTCCATACGTATTATAGAACGTCCATCATAGGCGTCTGTAGATTTCCAGAGCGATCTATCTCATATGAGTCTATTGTCTGTAATGAAAATAAAATTCGTCCTATGGCCACAATCTCACCTGATCGTGACTGATGCCGATGATGGAGCAGGACAGTCTAGAAGACACTTATTCACGCTATCCGTCTGATAAAATACTACCAGTCTCTACTTTAAACTTATCAAAAACAAGGACGGAAATATTTTAATCTAAAGAATAGCGTTGTTCGGGTTTGTTCGAATCCGGCTTAAGTCAGATTAGAAACGTGCTATTTAAATATAAAATATCTGCATATCTCAAACATTTGTCCGTCATATCCTTGATATAACTTTTAATATTTTTATTTTTAGGTTACCTGACGACATTTGGCTCGTGGATTTAGATGCGACAAAGCTCATAAGCCCAACCGGAAACGATCAAGACCTGCCTCCATTACCCGAACCAGAAGGATCTGTACTAAAAAGTCATTTAAAGCAGGTACTGTAATCTGATTCAGCTTTTGAATGTTTCCGGGTGTGTCTTAATCCATTTCTCTCTTCTCAGTTACTTATCACAGTTTCTCTTTTACGGACATGCTTTATCCACTAAAACTGATCAAAAGAGCTATTCTGATTCTTTCGAAAGCCTTTTCGGAACGATATCGGAAACTTTCGAAGGAGAATTCAAATATCGAATTCGAAATCTCCCATATTGATTTGAAAATTCTATGAATTAAAATAGCTCTATAGATATAGCAACTTGTAGACCGTTGTACACTTTACCAAGTCAGCACCAACCCAACTCAAAGTAAATCATTGCAATGTGAAATCTATACAGTCAAACGTACAGCACATTTTACAGAAAAATATGCCTGTCGTACCTGGGAGCCAATTCTTCTAACGAACTTGTGAGCTGAAACACAGCTGAACCGTAGTTTTTCATCTGTATAATTCGTATTCTACTATCAAACTTTGACAGCTGAAACGCAATTATACCGTAGCTTTACATCTGTTTTAGGCTATTATCCAGCTGCACAGTGACGTTTCAGCTAAGCTACAGATTGAACGAACCGTAGTTGGAACTGAATATATGTCAACGGTGCAAATTAGTCGAATTGAGTCCCTGGGCGCCAGGCGATTTTCTAGATTCGCTCTAGCCGCAGAACTCGAAACAATACCCTGCAGAATACCGCTCGATATTTTTCATTATCCATAGTGGCAAAGAATTCCACTTGAGATGATGTTAAACTGGTTGCTGTGTATTATGGGGTTTACGTTGATTTTACAATGTCCGTTCGGTTTTGGTGGATAGTGGGCCTAAGCGTGCACTAGCGCATTGTGATCGATGTCGCTATACTGCTGTCAAGTATTATGTCTTGTTATATGGAAACTATTGCCTATTTGTGAAATCAGAAGCGCTATTATAAACTTGCAATATTATATTACATTTCACACAACACCCTCTAGTCCCAAACTAAGCAAAGCTTGAAATATGGGAACTAGGTTACATTTTTTTATATAACTATGATGGGACAAACCGATGGCTCATCTGTTAAGTGGTATCCAATGCCTATAGCAATACATTGTCTCATAGAGCACGTCCTCTGAGAACGTTCACTGGAACTGCAAGAAATATCGCAAGAATATAGTAGCGCTTTCAAAAGAGCTGTCTGAAGTACACAAACACTATTTAACTCACTAAAATACTCCCTCACTTTGTTCTGTCGTCGCTAGGCAGTGCATCTTCTGCGCGGTGCCGGGATTGGTGTAAATATCCTCTTTTTACATTGCACACTTTGACTTTTATTCACAATCGTAACGTAATATAACAGTGATACTATACCTACAACCGTGTGTGCCAGATTTTACTAACAAACCAACAGTAACAAAATATTAAACCTTTGAGAGACCTCATAAAACTATATGTTTATATTACATAGTACTCACTTGTCACTGCTACTTCAAAAGTACGTAAAGTACTTGCCTTTTAAAATTTGGCAGACACTGGTTTCGACTGAAATAAGTGTTGTGATCAAATTCGAAGTACACATTTTTCTTACCCAAAGTATCACATTTCTGATTCATCGCTTACACAATTTCAGTCTGGTTGCCTTATTCGCAGCATGTGTTTGAGTGTTGTATGGTGCTAAATAATTATCTATGCTAAACTATATTTTTAATATGGATGGTTTGGTTGTATAAAACACTTTTTATTACAAATACTTTTATGGCATAAGTAATCGTAGTGAGTTTGGCCTTTGATTAATATCCTAGGAAGTATGCAACAGTGCAGTCATAAATCTCGAGTGTGATTAAGTAGTATTATAAAAGTTTATGAAAAATTGCTGGTGTAGTGTGCTCTTGATACAGCCTTTTACATGCTATACAACTATTAATACCCGTTATAAATATCAAACTACGCCGTAAAAAATTTTGCTGTAATACAGATTAGGCACAATTTGTAAAATACTAAACACATCAAATTCAAAGAGACAGAAAAAGACATCACCCAAAAATTCAACATTGCTCACGCACTCGTTTGTGATGTTTTACCTTTTCCTTGTTGCCCATTAATATACTTAACAAAATTAGGGTGGCCGGGCCCATAACCTAATATTTCAAACAATTTCTGGGGTTGCCTTTTTCTACCCTCTCTTGCCAGTATCAATAATTGTGAGTTTAATAAAATGTTGTTTTTGTGTCAGGCTCTAAGTAGTCTGACGAATAACGCGGCCGAGCAGGCGACTGCTCTTCTAATGCCTTCGATGCGGGATGGCATTGGTGGCGCTACTTTAAAGTAAGTTTAATTAAAAAATCTTGTATAATTTCGAATTTTTCTGTTATTATTTTGCCAAGTGGTTCAATTTTGTACCATAGAGTAAACCAATAATTTTTTTTTAAGTTTTGAAGACTTTCTAGCAAATAAAAATAACTAAAACGTTTAACAGCGTTTTAAGTTCGGAGGTATATGAATGAAGTTACAACGGACGTTTTTTACGGCATATAAAAATGAAATTTTAGCCACGACTCAAAAGTTTACAGACGTCACACTTGCAGAGTGCAGCCAGCGTCGTACCGTTCATCAGACGGAGCCCACTCAGCTCCCCACAGCACCCCAGAAAGCCGACGTGTGTCAGTAGCAACAAACGCGAGCGCGGGCCACACGCCGGCGCGACACTCGCTCGCCTCGCCGCACCAGCCGCAGCCCTTCAACCCGCTCATCTACGGCAGCGACGTCGACTCAGTGGATGTCGCTACCCGCGTCGCCATGGTAACTAACGTGTGTCACTAGCAACAAACGCGAGCGCGGGCCACACGCCGGCGCGACACTCGCTCGTTCTTGCCCGTTCTTCTAGGCTCTGATCGCGTGGAACTGGCACCTAGAATCACATATTTATATAAGACGATTCTAAATGATCCTTGTGATTTTATCAAATACGACAGTTGTGACGATGACTCGCCTTGCTGCACCAGTTTGGTCTTACGAGCATGTGTTGTCAGCGATTTTTGCTGAACTGTTTGAATTGTTGAATGTCATCTTCTAGTGCGAAGAACCTAGCAGTCAAACAACGTGTATTTCTATTTCCAGGTCCGTTTCTTCAACTCTCAAAATATCCTAGCTAACTTCATGGAACACACCCGCACATTACGTCTCTACCCGCGACCGGTCGTCGCTTTCCAAATCAACAGCTTCCTCAGATCTCGGCCTAGGACCACCTCGTTCCTCAATAAATTCGCTAGAACTCAGGTGAGTAATATGTATAGTTCTGTTTCTCTCGCTCCCGTTGAAATTGTGTAAAAATATTCTGTGCCAAGCCACTTTTTGATTAGCAATTCCGTCTTCCAGTAACTTAAGCAATCCTATGCCAAGACGCTGACTAACATTATATTCTGTTTTGTTCACCCTAGGCCGTGGAGTTCCTAGCAGAATGGTCACTAACGCCTTGCAACGTGGCCTTTCTGCGCGTTCAAACGGGAGTTTTTGACCCGCGACAAGTGGGCGACAAGCCAAAATGGTTCGCTGAAACATTACAACCTGTGAGATTCGCGGTTTGGGATGATGGAAGTTCACTTAATGGCGCGCTTAGGCAACTGCAGCGACAAGAAAATCAGCCTACAGGTTTTAAATTTTTACTATTTATCATCAGAATTCTGTATTATTTTCGATCAGTAATATGTCGCGGGAAAGCTAAAACAGTCGGCGGCATAGCAGCGATCAAGTGTCGAGAAATACTCGTTGCTTTTATTCACTGACTGCTTATGTGTCTTTGTCATACGAAGCAAATACATTGTCTTTTCTTTTGGACTTTTCTTTTGATAATTTTTTATTGGACTTTTTTGGGAATGGGCAGGGAAATTAACTATCAGATTTTTTATTTTTATCATCTGTATTACTTTATAAAAGCCTTTGGTGTCTTTTAAAGACAATGTTATTGCAGATGAAAGCGGATCAGATTCGGAAGGCGCGGAAAGCACAAGCTCGTCATATTCGTCTCTCAGCGACTTTGTTTCGGAAATGGTGTCTTCTGACTTATCACCAGGTGAAAATGATCTATTCATCGTATTTTTGGCCTCATATTTGTGATTAAAATCATATGAAATTCTTTTTTCAAATTCTACTGAAGTGATTCGGTGCTTTTTCATAATGATGTGGGTTTTTACAGGGAACTCTCACCATCAACACCATGTGATAGGCGAAACGTATAGTGCTGTTGTACAAGTTCCCATGACGTTATCTTCATCTTTGGATCCGAAAACGGTAAAAATTTACAATAAATTCTTTTAAATTAAATATGAGTTCATAAATCTGCTAGTTTCATCACTTTGTTCTCAAAAAAAAAACTTTTAGATCGTATTGTAGGTCCGAAAGGATTAATTCCTATCATTAGTTTTTAATCGACAGGTTTACAGCCCTCCGTCGTCCCTAATGTTCGGTGATGAGGAGGAAGTGGGGGGTCGTGCTTCGACCTCCCCCTCCCCCTCGGGGGGGAGTAGTTCGGAACACAGCGATGCGTCTGATGATGAGCCTCCGGTACAAAAGGAACAACATCCGACTCCGGTCAAAAAGAGCGTAAGTACACACAGCTCAGTCGGTATAGCTCTATCTATTGCGTTGTATTGTAGGGTGGGTTTGGGTTAGCATTAAAAAAAAGAAAGAAAAATTAGTTATTTGTTCACATGGATTCATATTGGTGCGGCGAACTTGCTGGTTTATTTTCTGCCTGGAAGATGTTTATTTTAATGTACAAGAAACGATATACGATGAGTTTTATTAGCTATACGGTGAATTTTCTCGAGCGCCCCCTAAAGGCAAAAGCTAAACAGCTATAGATTTTCCCCTCAGAGGGCGGTCAAAAAACATTACCCTGTATATCCTGTCCCATACCTGTGCTTAGCTTGGTGCTAGATGGCATTATCTGAGATGTCCTTCAATTGTTGATTATTATTAAATATGCTATGTAAAAATGACATTCACGCAATAGAATTTTTTTTATAAATTATATGCAAGCGTCATTCATTTCAAATAGTGCAATTAACGTGTGTGTGTAACTTAGGACACCGACAGCGGCAGTTTCGGTCGCGAGTCCGACTCGAATTCTACGACGACTCCTAAGACGGTCGTCAGTCGACAGCGAGCCACCGCCGACAGCGGCAGCACGAGCGAGTCAGAACGTGCACTCACTCCCTCGCACCATTCGCATTCTCCGCACGCACACACCAAGGTACGTTTCACACATACAAAAATCCACAGACGATATCAAAAGACAGTAATCTTCTCTTCACGCTAATAAATCATTTAACAAAACAAGTTCATTTTACATGTAAAACTTGAAAATCTTCTTTGATCCTCTTCATCATAGCTGGTCATCATCAGACCTTGTAGTATGGACTCCAGTTCGTCAAATCTCAAAACTGAGATGAATTAAATGTTTGTTATACCTGAGATTCCTTAAAACTGGTATTCACAGCTGATGAATATCCTCATAACTTGGAAAGGGCTCCACCAATTTTCACCAAACATGGCTAGAACCCATCTTAGATAAATCACTTTTCATGCTAAATCAAAAGCATTCAAATCGGAGCACTAATTTCTGAACTACGAGGGCACAGACAACGACTTCAAATTATTACATCCCTTCCGGTTTTCAGTCTTATTAGATTAAAAAACATTTTATTTTAATAAATATTAGCAGCACTACCGAGACAGAAGAGCATCGTCGCATTGCGGAAGAAGAATGTTTTACCTTTCCGTTTCAGAGTATTAGCGGTGTGTCCCGTCAAGAGTCACAGTCATCCCTTCTAGAACAATTCGCCGCTCAGGCCAAGGAACTCGTGAGGGAAACCACACGCCAAAGCAGTCAGGAAGGATTGCTTGCTCATATGGATAAGGTACTTTTAAACTTAATCGTGTTATCTTGTTTTCTGATAAAAGGCCAGAGAGGCGAGTACGAGTTGACAATGTACAAAACGGTGTCAAACGTCTGACGCCGAGCACACCGGTGTGCGCTGCTTGGTATGGAAACACTGAGCGGGAGCTTGACGAAACCAAGCTTCTCAAAAAATCCGCTCAGTGTTTCCATACCAAGCAGCGCACACCGGTGTGGTTGGCGTCAGACGTTTGACACCGGTTTTATATAGGCAACTCGTACTCGCCCCTCTGCTAGCCTGTTCTCACGTGCAACAACAATTTGTATTTTGATCCTTTGAGTCAGGTTATAAATATTTGCATAAAGTTGAATTCCACGTTTTAGTTGAGTGTTGGTTAACTACTTGTGAGAATAGTCTAAGGACTTAGCTGTAATTAATTTTTATTTGTTTAACAAATACTGTGTTACCTACTTGTCATACATAAAAGAAGAAAGGAAAAGTAGCAGAAGGAGATGAGAAGAAAATGTTTGCGCCTTTTGGTCAGGTATATTTCAATAGATTATAGCTGGATCACGTGCCAGGCAGAAAGCAACTGTAATCGCTTGAAAATAGAATAGAATGTAGAAGATTTACATTTTAAAGACATTAGTAAACGTCTTAACACTTTTTTACTCTCACGCAGTATCAACTCAGCTAGTAGGTTCTTACATGAACATTGCTTTAGCCCATAGTTTGGGGGTAGTCTGGGGCAATTCCATACATTTGACATTTATTAAATATCCCATTGCAAGGAGGATGCTATGTAGAGAAATAGGTAATTCTTTAAAAAAGATTTGAATATTTAATGAAAAATATGCAACGAATCCTCATCTTGTTTGCGTAAAATATGCTTATAGTGCCACGTCCGATTTTGGACTCTATGCCAATGCTAGGAGGTACTATTTCCTTTAGGAAGCTAAATCACCATAGAATAGAGGTTTACATGACATTAAGACTCAAATACGACTTCAAAGCTTTAAACCCCACGCATTCATAGCATTAATACCTACCCTTGATACTTATAGAAGTAATCTAGCTCACGCGTCCTAACAACAAATCTTTCCTTGTTTAGTTTTGAAAACTGAAAAGTTTAACCGACATTAAGAAGTGGTGTTCTGAAAGCTAAAATTAATAATACACATAAAATCCACAGATTCAAAATAATAGTCTATTCCGATGCCTATGTCGAGATTTATCGTTATATCGATGTTATATCGAGAAGGTCTCTGGTCAAAAATTTGATCAAAGAGAGAATCGACGTTTTAATACATTTTTCGTAGACTGCACATTTTTGATAAAATCTTTATTTAATTTAGTTGCCTTGACCAATCGCAAAAAACACAAAAAAAAACTTATTATTGTAGTTTGTATTTTTTTCACATAGAAAAAATTACAAACTACTTTTTGGAGTCGGTTGATATCCATGCCTTTTTAATAAAGGAGGGTTATACCCACAACAAACAAAATTAGATAAGAATACATTTTTGATATCCACAGCTGACATTACACGCGAAAAAGGCTGCCGAAGAAGCATCGAAAAGCATGCACGAAGCTTCAAAGTCAGCTCTTGAGGCAAGCAAGACAGCAACTGCCGTTAGTAAAAACACCTTTGAAGATCTTACTTATGTCGGCAAGTCTACTTTGGGAGACCTCACCAAGACTGCGAAAGAAGCCGCTACAAAGAAAGGCTTAATAAAGGTAATTTTTTTCCTGGTTATACTTCATTTTCAGTTATATCTAATACTAGCAGTTGCCCGCGACTTCGTACGCGAGTACCGTTTCCGTGTACATTATATTATCTGTGTATTATATTATCTGTGCGTGTACCGAGCGTAGATTTTAGAACCATGTCTAGGAAAGACTCCATTACTGACAGAAATGGATAAAATGAAATTTGACCTAGCATTCTGGTTATGTTAGTATTAGTCTCATACTAATAATATGCACTAGTATTTTACTTAACAACCTGGCCCAGGAAAATTATCTTCAGCGCGACTATTAAATTTGGCGAGTGTGGCACAAATTCCCAGTCAAATAAAAAAAAAGAATAGGCAACTATCGAAATGTTTTACCTATTAAACAGGGAGAAAGTCAAGACCTACCAAGCAGTCCGCCAAACCGACGCGACTCCACCGCGTTACAAACGACCAACCTACTAACTGCCACGCACAGAGACTTCCTCTCGAACATCAGTTCAGATTTAAACGGCCTTGCTGCTTCTACATCCAGTATGTTCAGCGGATTCTTTGGATCTAATAAAGGTAATAATGACTTTTAAGTCAAAGATCAAATTAGTTCTTTTCGACCACAAATTGCACCAAAATTGGTCACAATGGTACCGATAGCTGTACCGATTCGCATCTCTTACAGACAAGCCAAATCAGTTAAAACAAGTGAAGTCTGTTCTATTTTATCGTACTGGCGATTACAGACATAAAAAACAAATGAACGGCTGTAGATGGATCTGTACATCTTTTACAGGGAAGCCAAACCAACCAAAGCCAACGGAATCTGTCCGCAGCGGGGGTGTTTCCCCAGGGGGCGCCAGTTCCGCTGCATCGTTTGGTCCATTCTCTCAAGGAGCCCGGGGATTGGTCCAACGCTCGCCGTTGATCCGTCACGCCGCGCCTGCGCCTGCGCCGCCGCCGCCGCACGCGCGCTCCGCCGCCAACACAGAGAACCAGGCCTTCCTCAACGACGTAAGTATACAGTGAGGGCACTCGTATACAAGAAGTTTAGATGAGCCACTAGAGTAAAAATATTTCGCGTTGCCTTATAGGGTGTCGGAGGTATAGCCAATTTGGCACTGACATGACATATTGACGTTGATATTCCTTCCGCACAGTCTAGTAAAACGACTTAATCCAACATAGGTCTTTTTGACGTCACTTACACGACTCACGGGCTATAGAATACCACTGTATTTTTAACTTTTTGTTCCTTAACTTGGCATAAATTGTGTTTTCATTAAACAAATATTGATTTTAATGTTTGTTCCAGTTGATACAACACGTTTTGGAAGGCGAAGGGGTCGGTTGGCTAAAACTCAACCGACTCAAGAAGCTGATGGAAGATGAGTCCTATAGAAATATGGTGCTCAGCAAACTCAATAGAAACTTCAACCGCAAATCTACACCGTGCGATAAAGTCGACGACGTGGTAAGTTGTGACAACTTGTTTTACGACTTCTGGCAGACATAATAGGAAGGAACGTATTAATTTCTTCATCAATAACATTTTTATTCTACAGTTCATCAGCAAACCAGTATGGAAAGGCATGCTCAAAGTTCTTCAAGCGGTAGTCCACGGATTAGAACACACTTTCTCTAACTTCGGTCTGGGAGGAATGGCGTCTGTGTTTCAACTAGCTGAGATGGCACACACGCATTACTGGAGCAAAGAAATTGCCTGTTTAGGAGACGGGGGAATGGCTAATTCGGCGTTAGCTGACTACAGACATGACCTTGACACTCCATCCGCACCGTCTTCAAGAAAAAGCTCACAATCAGGTAAAAAACTTATTCCAAGCAAGGTCTGGGAGTGATGCCTTCAGTGTTTCAATTAGCTGAGATGATACGTACTTATTACTGGAGTAAAGAAATTACTTGTTCGGGCGACGGGGGAATGGTCGATTCAGCGCTATACGCTATCGAAAAGTTCATTACTAGTAAAAATGATATTTATTCCAAGTTAGGTCTTGTAGGGATGGTAAGATTAGATTAGAAAATTCTTTATTGCACATTTAAAAACAGTACAGAGGCGGGCTTAATGCTAATTAGCATTTTCTTCCAACCAACCTTTGTGTAGTGTGGAGAACATTAGTGTTTAAAAAATAAAGTGACAAATAAGTACCTATATTCAATTTAGGGATGATATGTTGTCGAAAGAGTAGGTAATAATAACCCCTAGATAAGATTGAACCTACTAGCCCTTTCCTTACGATAAGCCAGTGTGAATAGAATTATAGATGATAATTTTATTCACTAGGATATTCATATTAGAATATGAATGTGAAAGGAGTAGATTCTGAGTTGACGAATGATAGGAGTGAGTGAAAGAAGACATGTTTTGCCGACCCCACCTAGCGTGGGATAATGATGATGAATTTTATTCACTAGATATACCGACTGTCAACTATCCAGAAATGGATTCAAACGAGGCTCAGAGTACTACTGAAATGTTCAAAGACATGCTGAACCAGAAAAGAAACCTATTATACAGTAAATTGACATCATTTGACTCAGACGTAAGTATTCCTACTGCTTATCGATATTGTTACTGTTGTTTGTGAATCTGTTGCATGGTGGCGATTCAGTATGTTGCTAATCCAGTTTAAATATGGTTTTGTATGTAATACAGTTAACCAATCCCTTGAGCATGTCAACTATCTAACCTGTTGAAATAAGTGATCTTGTGTGTAAAAAAGTCTAGTTTGCGAAGTTACGATAGCTTAATCGAATCTGTTTGCTTATCAATGTTGTACAGAAAATATCGACGAATAAAATCTTAGTAGGTACCAATTTGATCTAAATTATTAAGACATCGCTCTTTGAATCGGAAATGTAAAAAATACGGATCGACTTCTTAAATTAAAACATAATTGGAATCGAAAACGTACGTCACGAGGTGGAGGTTAGCCAAAAGCTACCATCCATCGCCATGAACGTCAAAATACTCAGTAGGTCATAAAAAGATTGGTCACAAAAGCGCCGGCAAGTATGGTACAGGGTGATTTTGGCGGCAGGCGGCGCCGTCTGATTGCTCGGCAGACGAGAGCGGCTCGATCACCACCAACCGAACCAATCTCTACGACCATCGCGCCTCCTTTAAGTCAAACCTATCTGACACTGACGTCATGCTCCTCAATGTAAGTCCTAGTGCGTGTTCCCTTATCGCAGGCCCGTACCCAGCAACCCTCCAATATTCGCCAAGTCGTGTGTGACGCAGTCTTGATTCAGTTCTAGCTCCCGGTTACTAAGGCTCACATACTGCAACTAGCTCAAGTAATCGAGAATCAAGCATAATGCTTGACAGGCTTTCATTGAAAAGTATAAAAAAATCCATGTTAGAGACTCGATTTCTTTTTATCATCCCACTACTATCATAAATGTCAAAGTTTGTATTTCAATCACGCTGTGACTACTGTTCCGATTTGAATGAAACTTGGAATATATTATAATTCATAACCTGGATTAACACAGGCTATTTTTAACGCTTTTTTTTTGTGGACGAAGGCGCGAAGACTAAATAAAATACACATGAAACATTTGAGCTATATGCAAACCGTTGCTAAGTTAGTTCAACTAAGTCTCATACAAAATCTGGTTTCTGGGTACGGGCCTGCATTGTAGCACCCAACCGCTTTCTGCTTTAGTATCGCAATGCGACAAATAGCTATACCCAATTGGCACATTGAAAGACGAAATTCAGGCTATTTGTCACACGATTTGACCACAGAACAAACACACCATTTATAAAGTTCACTGAACTTAGAACTGGTAAAGTACTTATGAGAATAAGTTCAGATTCAAAGGGCTCACGTTCTGTGTTCAAATCTAGAGGTAATGTAATGCATGATGTTTGCATTTTCGAGTGACGTTTGCTAGTTCTAAACGGCAGGTCTTACAGGTCTCAAGTGATCAGCAGAAAATGAAAAATATTCATTGTACAGTTAAACATTACAGCACCACTGCATCAACGCAACAATTCATTCAAAACTAGGCATACTTACTTATCTTTTTCCTAAATTGTCATGCAAAATGAAATTGGTGAAATTCGGCGACGTCACATTTGTCAGAAGTGTGTGACTGTTATATTGACGGACTACGGCGTACATTCGCGCTACGTTTGTATCTTGATTTACAAGTCGCTGTAGTCATTGCTCGTTCAAAAGCAGTATTAAATTCCTACTCCCGGGTACAGGTGTGTCGACCAAGTTCATCCGGCAAGCCTCGGGCAGCGAGTGTGTTCTCAACAAAGTCTTCAATGGGCTATCGACCGCCGCCGACTGGAATTCCGGCAACGTCGCCGCTTACTTCGCCTGATACTACGCGCACATATCTTTACCAGGGACTTATTGGTACTTGAATATTTCTAGATTAAAAATATTTTGTTTTTTTTTTCATACCTAACAAGGTAAGGCCACATCAATTTCTCAACATAGGAGAGATCTTGCCGCTTTATTTCCGGACAGGAAAAACCCTGGATGCAAAAAGTTGTTACAAACTAGACTGGCGTTTGAGGCCGCTTATGCACTGCTTGTAATATATCACGAGCGCCCTTTACAGCCATTTGTCTAAAGAAAAGTAGAACAAAACTATTTCTGACTCTTTTTCCGTCAAACAAAAGAAAGAGATGACGCCTGATTTGTATATCCTCTTTGGTAGAAAGTGTCGTTGTCTAGGCAGCAGCGCTGCAGCGGTGATTTAGTACGGACTGCCAATGATAATAAAGTGAAATATTTTATGACGTATTTGTTGATGTTGCGTATAGAACTAAAAAATAATAATTCCTGCTATTTTCAATTACAGTGCATGGTTTGTCTCACAGGTAAAGAACGGTCAGGCATTTGGGACCAGATGCAATTCTGGGAAGATGCATTTTTGGACGCTGTGAGTCAAGAGCGAGACATGATCGGCATGGACCAAGGCGCTAATGAAATGATGGAACGGTACAAATGTCTGAGCGAGACAGAAAGAAAACGCCTTGAGCATGAAGAAGACAGACTACTGTCGACCGCGTTGTATAACCTCACTGCAGCGATGGTGTTATTCGAAGTGGAGTCAGATATTGTGAGAAATAAAGTGAGGCGGTTACTCGCGAAAAGCCACATCGGACTTATTTACAGTCAAGAAGTTAACCATCTTTTGGATGTGGTTCACACGTTGGTAAGTGTCTTTTAACTCCTGACCGAAAAAGGAAGGAATGTTATAAGTTCGACGGCGTCATGCGTCTGTTTGTTTGCGGCCTCGTCACTCCGAAGGTAGTAAAAATGGTGCAGCCGTTTCCAAGTTATGAAGATATTCATCAGCTCTGAAAACCAGTTTCGAGGAATCTTTGGTTCATTTCAAAGTATTCCGTTTTGATAAACCGGAGTTCTGATGATGACCGGCATATGATGAGGATCTAGGATAGATTATCAGCTTTGGGGACATTTGAATTTTTGCAATTAGTTTTTTGTGCTAGTCCTGTAATTAGTTATTTAAAACGTGTAGGTAAATGTTTGTTATAGCACGGCAACGACATCGAGCTGAGGCCGCTGGGATCGCGGCTGCTGCGGCGCGCCACGTTCACCGTGCACGAGGGGGACGCGGGCGCGGGGGGGGAGCTGCGCTTCCTAGAGGTGCGGGACGACGGACTCGTGCTACGATCCACGCAAGGTATCAATGCGTCTAATCACGTCACGCCGCTAAAAATAATCCCACTAATATTATAAACTAGCAGTTGCCCGCGACTTCGTACGCGTCTACAGTTTCCGTGTACATTATATTATCTGTGCGTGTACCGAGCGGATACTTTTTTGAGACACTTGACATTACACCTCATTACACCGAACTCGTACCTACTGGAATGTCAAACGCTAGTTGTTAGACCAAAGAGGTAGGTAGTACTACGCCCTGTCAAACTGACGTGACATGACATGACAATGAAATCCTCTTGCCAATTGGCGCTGCTAATCCTTTTCGTTCATTTTATCCTGTAGATCCTGTTAATTATTTGGGATAAAAAATAAAAAATAGCCGATATGTCAATCCAGGTTACGCTATATATATGCCAAGTTTCATCCAAGATGGTTCAGTGGTTTTGACGTGATTGAAACACAAACATCCAAACATCCAAAAATCTAAACATCCAAAATCCAAACATCTCCAAACCAAACAACTTTCGCATATATAATATTAGTCGGATAGGATAGGATGTGAAAGTTTAGATGTTTGGATGTTTGTGCTTCAATCACGCTGTAACTACTGGTCCGATTTGGATGAAACTTAGAACATATATTATAGTTCGTAACCTGAATTAACACATAGGCTACTTTTCTCTCTTTTTTTAGGTTGTATTTTTTTTCGTCGACTAACTCGCGGTTAAGTATAATGTATTATTATAAATTTACGTTTTGCGGTGTCGTCCGGATCAGTAGTATGAAACTGAATCATATGAACAGGTACAATCGTGGAGAGATGGTGGTACGAACGGCTGGTGAACATGACTTACAGTCCCAAAATACGTGTTCTGTGCCTTTGGAGGAAGAACGGTGGGCAGACGCAACTTCATAAATATTACACCAAAAAGGTATTAATTTCTAGATCCATTTCTCTAAAACTATAAGAGGAAGGGTACCTAGTGTCAAACGACTTCTCGATCGCACATTTTATCATTTTTGAAGATATATCAGACTATGTAACCAAAAAATATCATTTTGATTCAAACAAGTTTTCTGACCAAAAAATGTGCACCAAAATTGGTCATATTGGTGCAAAGTTTGGATCAAAATGATGTTTTTGCTGAACCTTTGCATTGGTATTCTCAAGATCGTGAACTGCGAATTTACATTCAGTGAGCTTATAGTCGAAATGAGAAGGTTGTTTGACCTCACCCATTGGTCTTAGTAAGTCTTCGATCAATTAGTAAGTAGGTACCTAAATTTGTCTATTGTGAAGAAGTCCAACATGCAATAAAGTTCTCGACACGTAGGTGTTTTTTCCATGATTTCATACTATTAGAATATGGTGTGTGGAGATTTTATTAAACTTTCTACACATTGATTTATTGGTGGATCTTTGTGACTGTCATCAGTTCCATAATGGATCTGCTGGTCTACTAATTAGATTTACTAATATATTGATTTGACAACCAGTTGTGATTCTATTAGTAACTGAATGCTAATCTGTGTACCATTTCAGTGCAAAGCGCTTTACTACTGCATCAAGGAAGCGATGGAGAAAAGTGGAAGACGGCAGGACGCGGCGGAATTGGGAGGGGAGTTCCCCATCCAGGACTGCGCCACAGGCGAGGGCGGGCTTATACAGGTAACCAGTATTGTAGGCTGTCCACAGTGTATATTCCGAAAAGGAAAATAATTCAGTGAAAATAGTAAGAAAATAGTCCACAAAACCCTGTAAAACTACTAATATTAGGTAAATGGTAAAAGTTAAGGAGCGGTTCAAAATATTTTTTTTAATGTTATTTAGAGACTTCAAATCCAAAGACTACGTAAATGACCACTACCAGATGTAAATGCCACTAGCCGTCACCCATCAAAATAGTGACCGCGCAGAACGTTGTTTAACTTAGATAATTTAAGATTTTCATATAAATGAATATTAAATTAAAGTATGTGTAAAACTGGTACTTTCAAGGTGTGCATGGAAGGCGTGGGTCTACTCTTCCACCACAGCAAGGTATGTTCAGCCGCTTTCAAACATTTTTTATATTTTTGTCGGCTTATTTATGTCATTTATCCGATCAGATCCATTGACATGCCAAAACTTGAGTCTGCCAAGTGTTTTGGTGTAGTCATGGCAGGTAAGATATTTATTAGTGTTTTGCTTAATTTATAGGTCGTCTCGATAGGTTTTAGTAAATAGTGTAGAATGTCGTACAGGGCTAATGTATGACAATCTATGATAGTCTGGGACATCGCAGCGTCCAAGCTACGCTACGCTTCATTGTATTCGATATTGTATCGGTGCCATCAGCGCATTCTAATCGTTCCTATTACATGAAGCTTCTTCATCCAACGAAGACAAACTCGGAACAAGCAATTACCTATGTGATTATGTATATCAAACTCTGCTGCTATCTTTCAACAAAATATAAATCCCACATAAACTAAGCCCATGATTATCTGTATGTGATTTATTCATTATCCGGACGCAAGGACCTCTCAAACTTTCCTATCGAAGTATAATACTTTATTCTTCTGATCTACTATTTTTTTTCTATAATTTTATGTATTTAATATTTTTACTTACATACGTTACTTAATATATTTCTATTCGGACAATTTTGCATTCTTACTTTTTTTTACGAACAGCTTAACAAGATTAAATCCATTTTTTCCCCTTATCTTTTTATCTATCGTTCATGAGTCGATGTAATAGTTTAGTGTTGTTGAGCTATTGAAAGTACGAGTGTGGTAGGCGATGGTACGCCTGGACTGGACTGGACTGGACTGGATTGGAGTGGAGTGGAGTGGAGTGGAGGGGGAGGATGAGTGTGCATGCGCTGTATTGTGTGCCGTGGCCCGCGCCGCGCTCCGCCGCCGCTCGCTAGGAACTTTTGAGATGGTCCTTGACACGCGCTCGGCCGCCCGACTCTCAACTAATCTCCTGTTTTTATCTGTTCTACCCTCCCCGGACACGCCGAACCCGCGCCGCTGCGCTAAAGGATTTCGAGGTACATAGTGGTTCGTTCACTAGTGGCTGGCTCTTACGATGACACGACCTATCATCTCAGTCACGGGTACCGTGAGACGCGATCGGCGATGATCGCTCGAGGTCGTAGGGCTTTACTTGTAGTTTTGAGGCTTACAGATTGTTTTTAGCCGTTGTTAGCGTTGTATTAGTTCTCCCGAGTGCGACGGGCGCCCGGCGCCGTCGTGCATGCACATAGATGCCCTTTGTTTTATCTGTTTATACATATCGCACCCGACAGCTTGCATTCGTACCGTTGATCGTCCGGCGAGCGGTCCCTATCCTTCGCTCCCGCATTCGTGCGGATTATCGGTTCGTTTGTCCCTTCACCCGGAACCCGAGCGAGCGTCACGTCAGCGCCGAACGCTTAACGTACGCGAGTCACGAGGTCAGTCGTAGAGCATCTGCCATCTCACAAGTTCTGGTGCGGCTCGGCTCGGGCCGCGCGGCGTCCGCACCGGCCACGCTACCTCCCCCCTCGCCCTCCCCCATCACCCTTCACCTCACCTGACCACGCACTGCATCTGACCTCGCACCACGCACTCTGCCTCGCTCTTTGTATATACCTACCTTGCTCACTCACCCACTCCTCATCACTCCAACTCTCTATTCACTCTGTTTATAGGCACGAGCTTACTTCAATTTTTGTCACTATACGAAGAAGTAAAGGCTTGTGATTTAGCAAGTCGTCCTGAATGCAACTGTCTTGTAACGCTAGTAATCTCTGCATTGTAGCTCGATTCGCATGATTGCATGTCGTTGTTATGATTATGGACATTTGTTTGGTTAGCCTGCTCATTTATTGTAAATATGTGATCATGCAATGGCCAAACGCATAGATAAGTAGACAGTGTGACGATTACAAAATGGTTATGAAAGTACTTAGTTAAATTGCATGCTTCCTTATGATGATAACCCTATACCTTCCCTATTAATATATAGGTATACCCAAACCGATTACAAAGTATTATTAAATTGTTTTGAAACAAATATCTCTGAGGAAAAAATAAAAAATAAAATAGACCTTGTAATCCAAGTAGAATCAGTAGAAAATAAAAATATAAATAGTTATTGTATTTAGGCTTTTCAATTAGAAATCATAGATCGTTTGCAACGGTTTGTAGATAGCACAAAATACTGTATTAGTCGAAATTTTCTTTGTGAATGAACGTCATAGACCATAGTAGCTAACTATATCAAACTAAAATAACTGTTGTTAGGGTAGACAATGCTGTCGATTCTGTTGTTGCATTTTTCTAAACTAATCTAATTTGACAGCACTATAAAGATTGCCGTCCCTTTCTCATAAACTGAAACTACAAAGACAGCTATAATTCTAGCTCTGTCAAATTAGGTTAGTTTAGAAAAATGCAACTACAGAATCGATAGCATTAGGTGTTACATGGGTGTTCTTATTTTACTTTTAAAACACTTGCTATTTTAACATGGATTTATTTCATTTTGTTTGTTTTCCAGTTCTTTGTGCGGCTGGATCATATTCGAAAATGCTTCACTCAGAATGGCGGAATCTTCGTTTTAGAAGAATTCAGTAAGCATAAGCCTATTTCATTATTTTTATTCTAGTTGCCATGGTACCTAATAAAAACAATAAATTATTAGATATTTGTCACAATTTGTATTCCAACTATTCAATAAATAAAATAAATAAATATTCATGGACATTTCACACGACGCCCTCTAGTCCCAAACTTGTAATATGGGAACTAGATGCTGATAGAATACTTATATACTTTTTTTCAATAATTGAATAAGATTTTCCAACATGCTGGTAAGCAAATAATTACAAAAACCTTCCTTTAACATTAATAACTGTGGTTGTTTCTTATTTTTCAGATCCAAAAACAAGACAGATAATACAAAGAAAGTACAAATCGATAATGGTAAGCACATCTCTATCAAACTGAATTGTGTAGCACTTTGTATTCTGTGATGTTTATTTGTTTCCCTTTTATGTTTTGTTATAGGCAGAGAAAGTAGTATTTGATCTGCACCGTCTCTTCTCCATATGGCTTTCTCGATACTTTCTCTATCTCGAGGCAAATGAGAGTGTACTTCATGTTTTTAGTTAGTTATTCCCACGTGTACGTATATCTCCTTTATTTTCTCTTATTTTATTACGATCCGATTATTATAATGTTACTTATTACTGCATGGCATTTTTTTCTTTGCTCTTAAAAAGGTAAGTGCTTTTATACATTTTGATTTTCTTTACTTACCTTCTTATTTTTTAATTAATTTTATTATCCTTCCTTTTCACAATTAATAAATAGAAGAGGGAATGCTCAGAAATATTAAGGTACTCAGTAACAGGAACAATCTTTGAGTACTAAAGAGCATGACATAATTTTGAATCCCGACTCTTTACGAGTTAGCTCGCTAAATGCCAAAATGTCACAGTTGCATCAACAGCGTTTCGTTCATGTTTCCAGGCAGACCAAATCTGCTACGCTGTTCTCTGCGTGTTCTCATACTTCGCTGCGGGTCAGGAACAAAAGAAGGCGATATTAGAGCAAGCAGCACGAGTACCTCCTGCCTCGCCTTGCCGCCTCGCGCCCGCCTCGCCGTCCCGCCTCGCCGCCTCGCCTACCGAGCCTCGCGGCCGGGTCACTCCACAGGTAACTATGTACTAAGCTATATACTTTTGTTTGTTTATACCTATATTTACATTCTCTTGGTTAGATTTAGCGCCGTTATAGATTTTTTTTAATTTTGGAACTCTAGATAACAAACAAACAAATTACTTAGGTACATGACAATATTTTAATAGTAGCAGATGTCCAGAACTCTTTTGATCATTTTTCTTCCCGTACCTTAGTTAGTTAATCGCTAAATTAAAAAACAAAATCTTTTCATCTCATACTTTGTCAACAGGCTGAGAAGAAGTCGCCAAGCCGTACAGGGGAAACCAGAGCGTCGTTTGCGCGATGTGAGGGTACTGAGACGAGAGACACGATCCGGGGCGGGGAGCGGGCGGGGGAGGAGCGGGGCGGGGGGCAGCCCCCTCCTGACCCCGGCAAACCGGAAATAGGTAAATACACAGAATTCAGTCATAATTGACAACACTGACTGAAAAGACTAGATTTGTTTTGAGGCTTTGGTACCTATCTGCGACGAGAAGATACCAACAGGTAAGTCCCATCAAAAGCATTTTCAATGTATCTAAGCATGCTTCCAAGTCTATTACTATCACAGTATAATAAAAAAGTTAAATAAAATCGCAATATACTTACCTATCCCAAATTTGAATCGTATTCCAGGTCCAGAGCGTGCGAGTGAGTTCCCAACGCCGGAACGCAAGACGGAACATCCAGGCCCTGAACGCAAGAACAGCCTCCCCCCTCGCCGCCCCCCTCCGCCCGCGCCCCCTCCACACCAGCGGCTCAGTCGTGCGCTCTCACTAGCGCCAGCGCCTTCGAGACCTCTCGACCCCCCCTCGGTGAGTAATGCAACATAGATAGATAGTCATAGATAGATAGAAAATACTTTATTGCACACCTTAACCTAGGGACTACTTTAACATACAAAACAAAACTTAACTAATTGTACAATGGGCGGTCTTATCGCTAATGAGCGATCTCTTCCAGACAACCCTGGACGTAAAGGACTACGAGGAAACTAGGGGTGCTATCTAAAGATAACATAGAAAAAATATTGAAACTTAGACACTATATAATTTTATGGCAAACAATACTTATTTTATTTTATTTAAAATAGAACTCCCAACACGGGTTTGCACTTTAGTATCAAGTGAGCTAGTCGAGGGTCATAATAATAGTGCTCCCATACTTATAGGGCGTCACAGCATGCGATGAGGAACAAACAACAACTTAACATTAATAAATGACAAAGAAATCACATCACAGTGCTAATAAAAGTTAAAAATTAATACACGAGCATAACATACAAGCCATACGTCATATACGTCATACGTCATACGACATACGTCATACTGCAAGAACAGCTTCCCTCTCCATCCTCTCCTTTGGCCTCCCTGTTCAGCCTTTATTTATGAACTCAGGATGTGAGTGTTCTTATGTTGTGTATTCCAGATCCCGCCGCGCGTGACCCCGACAGTGATCCGCGCGACCGGCCCGCCCCCCGCCCTGCCCCCGCGACAACTCTCCGCAGCCGCCGACCTCAACATAGCCCCTAGGTAACCACCAACTCAATCAATTACAATTCTCTTATTGTACCATCAGCAAAAGTTCTGCCTTACCACCAAAGGCATTAAGGCATTAAGGGTGCATTTTCTGTGAACTGACTAGCCGTTAATTTGAATACCAATAGAAGCAAATCATTTCGGGTGTAAAAGTTATGAAAACAATGGGCCGTCATAAAAATAAATAGATGTTTAGGTCTCTGGTTGGTCAAAATAAGAAGACAAAATAAAAAGGCGGGCTCAGGTAGCTAACTGCTTGCAAGCGAAACAGTTTCAAAACTGGTAAGGCGGAAATTTTGCCGATAGTACGTTACTCCTTAAATAAATAAATAAATAGAGACCAATTAATACAAACTAGTTTTGTGTAGAAGATTATTATTATCTTTAGGGCTATAATAAATCGATATAATTTGAATTTGCTTGTCAATGCAAAAGACAAAACACGATGTAATTATTCCAAGCATACATCGAGTTTATTAATAACAGGGTAGATGTACTTTTAATATGTATGTTTCAAATTATGCAGCCCAGTCTCTAATACTAAGAACCAACAATAAGGTAATGCAACGGCAAATTGCACCAAATTCATTACATTTTAGTCAAATAGTCTGCAATCATTCTAGCTACCTGCATTACCCCTTAGAGTTATTTTTATTTATTGGTTGTATTACTTAAAAAATATAGCGTTGTGATGCTTGGTGTAATCATGCCTTGTTTATGTTACAAATAATTTTGTACGCTATAAAATATTCATATCATAGTGGGTACCCCCAGGTGCACATCCCAGCGCTAGATGCCGCCCGCGCCGCCGGTGCTGATCATATTCCCAACACCTTCAATTAGATTCTTTTTCATTATTTATGGCCTCTGTCTGTCATCTCGACAGACAATAATGCCAGTGAATAAATTGAAATAGTCATGTTGAGTCATTCGTTTTGAAGGCAAAATGGTGGATTTTGCCTTCAAAACTTGGAAACTAATTCCATCAAATAATAAAATCACTTTTGTCCATGAATATTATAAGGGCGGCTTGCACCAGAATCGCTAAACGCATTTAACTCTTAAATAGTATTTAGCGAGTTGTCAAGTCATACAAATACGTCAAATTTAAATCGATTTAGCTGTTAAATACGTTTAGTGATTCTGGTGCAAGACGCCCTAACTCCAACAAAATTAAAACCAAAAAAAATGTGCTAAGTATGTTGAACAAACAAATGACAGAATTCGAATTTTAATTTTGACAAAGGAAACCTAGTACGTCGCATAGCTGCATAATATGCAGCTGATACCGTGTTTTGTGCAGGGCTTCGCCCGGCGCGGGCAGACGGGCGCCGCCACAACGGCAGGGCTCCATGAGCGGCCCTTTCGCACCCACTAACCCTTTCACCACCCCGCGACACGCAGAGTTCATCATCCCGCAGAGAAACAACGTACGACGCTCCTCCACTACAGATAGACATTAGATATTTACACGATGACATTTTATATGAGGACTTTGCATCTGAATTTAAAATGGTAATTTAATGACCGCAATACTAGGTGCTTTTGTAAAATGTCATTCTGCACAGCACATAATTGTAGATACATCTCCATAACTTTCATTTTCTCCTGATTTTATGTGCCTTTTGCACAAATAAGCCAATTGGGTTTCATAACCGCAGTGTGAACGCTATTTTGGTGTCCCAGACAATCATGAATGCTGAAGCGAAATGTTGTTCGGCCAGTGTAAGTACCTACCTACCTAGTTTAGTTTTCGATGTATATGTAGAATCAAACTTTGTGTAATTTTTGTCGAATTATTAAACTCTTATTCTTGTTCCATATCTAAGGAACATACCTAATTGCATTATGTTATAAGCACAGGTGTTTCACTAGGTATGATGAATGTGTACCTACCTACTTTTTGATCAACAAATAATAAATATTTCTAAAAAACAATGATAAGTAGGTACTTACTATTAAAGTAGCTGTGTACTGTTGAAATGCCCACGCAATATTGTCTAGAGGAGTTTGTAAACCTTATTTGTATAAAAAAAATCTTTTTAAGTGCTGCTTTATTAATTTAAGATTGTTTGAAGTACTTATACAGGGTGTAACATAATGTCTCTATATGCCCGAAGGGGGGTATTCGTATTCTACAAGTCATGGCGAACAACGTTTGTGCTACGACTTTAAATGTTTCGAAGTTTTTCACACATGAAAAGCGTCTTAAACTTTCCCTAAAAATAGCATTGCACACACACGTTAAAGTGTCTATGTATGGTTGCGACGTGATAGGAGGATGCCTGTGCATGTGTACTAACGGGCTGGATACCTACGTAAAATAAACAAACACTTGGTCGCAAATTTCTAAGATAAAAAGAAAAATAAAACTTTCAAATATGTTGTATTCAACTTTTGCACATGCCAATCTATTCTCGTGTTTGGTCTGAATAAGGCCCTTTTCGGTTTATAGGGACAACATGTTACACGTTGTATAAAGAACAGGTTTTTTATTATTTTAATCGTAAAAAGAATGTCAAGTTCCCACTTAGGTAGGCACATAATTTCATGAACTATATTTTGTTTTAATTTACATAATACAACTAGGTACACAAAGATTGTATTTACAGTATTATTTATATACCTATAGTTGAAGCTGTTCATGTATAGATTCGTACTTTTACTTATCCAGTCAGGGTTAGTCATTAAATATAGTGTACCTAATAGATAATAAAATATTTTATTTATTGCAATAAATAGTTACCTACTAATTTAATCGATTTTATTTAAAACCTTACAATTTTCTCATTGCGTTCCACTAGAGTTCCAATAAAAATATTGCCCTTCCGTTTATAACGACGTGTAAAAACACGTCGTTATAAACGGAAGGGCTATAAAAAAAGGGACGGAATAAAAAAGATTTCAAAAGACAGATATTTTAATTTACAGGTAATAAAACCACTAACAACACTGCACTGGGTTTTTATGTAGGTATCTAGGGCACCTAGCTACATAACTAAGTATGCGGTAGGTATCTAGTAGGTTCAAACTTATAACGAATTACTATTAATATCACAGACAACATAATAAAATAGACTTTAAAATAACTTCACATCAATTATCTTACCTATGTGTATGTATATTACCTAACTTACAGTAAGAAATTTGTTTGTTTAGGATGACGAAACCGTCACCACTAGCTTTTAGTTTAAAAATAGGATGTTATGAAAGTTTACAATTCTGTCGATTCTGTTGTTGCATTTTTCTAAACTAACCTAATTTGACAGCACAAAAAATGTTGCCGTCCCTTTCTCATAAACTGAAACGACCAAGACAGCTATAATTTTAGCGCTGTCAAATTAGGTTAGTTTAGAAAAATGCAACAACAGAAACGACAGCAATATTGTGTTTTGGAGTTTTCGGGCTAGTGCGAGTGCAAACAAGCGCTGTCATCACATTACCCTTTCGCACTTCATAAAAACCAACCAGCGATCTGTCAGTTTTATCTAAATCAGTCAAATTAAAGTTAAGGTTAGCAAAGTAATGTAAGTGTACCTAAAGTTCACATTCTTTATACAATAAAATAAGTAATACAATAATTATTTACGAACTGATTTCACTGAACGTAACTCGTTATTGTTTGTAAGATGGTTTACTAAAAATTCACACGTGAATTTTATAGCACCATATAGGTACCATAGGTAACATTCACTTTTAATTTCAGTTTATGTTTCAATTCAACCTTTCACGGAAAGATAGCGATACCTACTGCGTAAATCTTTTAAATAGTGTATCTCCCTAGTACTACAACATACAATTCAAGATATACATAGCAAAAGAGACTTACAAGATAGATTTATAAAAAATGAATACCTACATTAGATCAAATTCGACTCCCTCGATTCACAGGTTATGATCAGTCATTGCCATCCGTGGATGTGAATGAATGACATGACTTGACACCATTGACAACACGCGTAATTCCACAAAACTCTGTCAAAGCTTATCGACACCAATAAGACTGAATTATATTTTAATTCGGGCTTAAAATAAACGTATTACTTAGAACGGAGAAGGCTCTACTTCAGCTCAGAGTTAAGTTGGTAAATGCAGAGCCTTCTTCATTTGAAGTTAGTATTCAGTCTGTTCGAATGCTGGTAGGCGAGTGTCCCAACAAAGACATTCCAAATCAATTCAGGACAATCTCCACATTTTAATGTTTTAACTAATCTTCTTAATTTTATGAGATCTCAGTCATTCACCAAATTATCATTCATCGTCAGCAAGGCTCGGAGAGTCTCTGACGTCTCAGTCTTTAGTTCTTCGGGTACACTAAATGCTCGTATTATTTTTGGTTGTATTTTTTCCATTTCATTACATAGTAAATCACTTTCGTTATCGAGCCATCTGCTAGTTTCCTCTAGATCTTCGATGATGTTTGATGTCTGAAAAAATTTACAAGAAAAGCAGGTAAATAAATAGGTAGAGTACCTTGGGTAAATATGTATTTGCACAACCTTTTAACATAGGTACCTACTTGACGTTCACTAAGTTGGTAGGTAGGTACAGTTAGCGAAAACTCTGTGATCAACATAATTTGATGTGTAGGTAGAGCAACTGCTAAGAACACATTCATAAGAGTAGGCCTTCGATCGGAGTAGGCCCTTTAGATATTAGGTACTTCAATTTTCTTCGGTGGAGTATTTATTTCCTATTTATATTTTGATCTGCGGAAACGCTGAAGTCCACAATACAAAGAAGTTAGGATACATGTTTTCAAAACTAAACTAAAATCAAAAACAAGCCAATCATTTTTTTAGGGTTTTTCGATTTTGAAATACGGCGATACAACGAAGGCTTGAGACAAACCTATTAGGTAATGCGATAGGTCGCGGATTATACCTACTTTCGACTACAAAATGACGACTACAAACAGTACAAATGTTCACACCAGTAGGTACAACCAGTCCATACCGGACAATGATTAGGCAAAATTACGCGAAAAATTGTTGCTAGATTCCTTCAGGCATTTTTATTAGAAATACTTAAAAAATAAGTTTACAACCTTTTTGCAACATTGTACTTACTTGTTTAATTTTTTACTTAATTTTTAAAAAACGTGTTTTAATTATAGTTTGTGTTTTTTATTGTATGTGTCTTTTGTGTTGTTGTTGCAAATAAATATTTTGTATTGTATTGTAAGTTCAAACTCTTAGTACCTAGTTGTACTCACCGTATTCATGGTGACATCTGCAGGAGTCGCAGGATCCTCAAATCGTTGAGGAGCGTGTGTAGGAACTTTGTCACAAGTTTTAAATGTTTTCAATTTGAGAAGTTCACCGCCCTAAAAAAAGGAATGATTTAATTTTAAGTAGGTAGGTGGTAGCACAGATAATACTGTGGTATTATGTAGATACGTGTCTTAATTTTGACTGTAAATTCGTTTATCTGAACTTACGTATTTTTTTGCCAAATTATTTATGTCAAGGATCCCCCTTTTTGTCTGAAGGCTTTCGCTTGCCTGGTCGACAGTCAAGACCCGCCATTTCATCTTGATATGATTTGGTATGTTTATTTTTTTAGCCAAAATCCTGTAAATTGATGATCATCATTATAAGCGACAGACGGTACAGTTCAGTAGGTAAGTATAGCTTTGCCTTCCGCGCTGTTCCGATCCCCACCAAGAACAAACATTTGTGTAATGGCAGAACATAAAATGTTTGTTCTATATGACCAAGTATAAGTAGGTACCTAGGTATTTAAAAAAAAAATTAAGTACCTATTTAGGTAAGTAATTAAGTAGGTAGGTATCAGCAATTTAATTCCCCATAGTAGGTACAACTGTACAAGCTTTGCTTAAATTTGGGACTAGAGGCCCTCTATTAGAGAGGGCGTTGTGTAAAATATCCATGAGTAGACCGTACCTAGGTATTTATTTTATTATGCACGTTTATTATTTCGTTCTCCCAGGTATGATTCTAGTAATAAGGTAGTAGTCAGTAGTTAGGCAGTAACTTCTTAATAAGTAAGTACCTAGGTTAAGTAAACGTTTGTTTTTATGAGTACCTACCTAATTAGTATTTACCGCAAATTATTTTCAAAAGGAAAATACTCGTTCATTCATATGAGTTAGTGGCCAACTCTGGTGACAGTTTTAGGCGTAGCTTAAAACTGCTAGATCCGGGGTGGACAGTTTAACGTGCCTTCTGAAGCACGAAAGCACTCTGATGTAAATGCGCCATCCCAATATAGACCGCGCAGAACGTATAACTTAGATAATCGGTGAAGATTGACTAAGCAAGCTAAGCTACGAGTACTTACTGATTAATATTTTCAAACGCCTCGCTTTCGCTGTACAAATCCTTAGGCTGTAAGCCTGGAAGGTCAATGCTCAAAAAATTGTTTTCATTTTTTCTACCATGAATCAAACCCAAATTATTTATAGTGGTACATTCAATCCAAACCTCTGTCCACTGATGTCTATTTGTTTTAGTATTATTCTCATTATTTTCTCCGTTTATCAAAAGAACATCATCGTTAATAGAAGTACTACAATCTTCTGTCGAGCTAAGAAAACGTTCGATAGCCATATCCATATATATATTATGTATATTGTTCGGGGTTTTATTGTAGTAATTGCAATCTGATATCTTCTTATTAATTTCTTCAGGTTTCAAAATAAACATTCCTGTTTTTTTATCTTCCTTCTTTTTTTCAGTCGTATTATCATTTTCCGAACATGCTATTGATTTTGCATTTATGTCTCCTGAATTTATTGTCTGAGAGTTGGAATAATTTACAATGCTCAAATGTTGCGGATCATTCACTATTATTTGTTTGTGGGACTTCAGTCGTTTTACATCCAAAAGTGATGTCACTGCATTGAATGGGATTTTCATAGTTTTGTCGTTTTTCGGTGTAAGATGGTAAAAACCGTTTGTTCGACGTATTTTAATTGGTTTCACCACTTTCGTTTTTCTTTTATCAATCACAGCACTATCTAAACTTTGGTTCACTGAAATTGAGGATTGGTCATTGTTGATAGCCGCGTTTACACCCATTACACTGTATAGTTCGTTTTGTACAGCTTTTGATGGCAAAAATGACATAGGATCGTCTAATACCTTTATATTATCAACTTTGTTCGTAGTTATCCAATAACCCTTAGTGTTCTTCTGCTTGTCATCTTTTTTTACTATTTCTAGTCCCAAGGGTTCTTCTATTTCATAGGGTCCAACAACAGCACAATAATTATTGGTATCGGGAAGTGCATATATGCCAAATGGAATGTTTGTAATTTCTGCACATGTCTGTTTATTGATAACAACGGTTTTACGTGTAGCTCTTGCTAAATCTATGGCGTGCAGTATCTTTTCCCGCTCCACATAAAATCCCTTTTTATGACAATATATTTCACTAAAATCTTTTTCAAGTTTCATTAAAAACCATTTGGATCGTTCTAAATTATTGTTTTCCAGTTCTTTTTTATCAATCTCTTGTAAACATTCTGCGTTGGGACTACTTGCCATTGTTTCATGCTCCTCTTTAACAAACCAGTTTCCTTGTACTAAGTCTAAATCCATGGAATTTTCAGTTTTAAATAAATCTGTGTCAATTGGTCGATCACCGGTTATGCTATCATTTTTCTTTACAGATCCAATTATTTCCCAGCAGTCATCCCAACCACCCAGTATACAAAAAAACTCTTTATTGCTAGCATTGGTAAGAAGTTTTTTAACAACAATTGGGTACTCGTTTAGATCAGAAAACCGAATAGCATCGATGTTTACGCAATCTTTGAAGAAGGGTTTCCAAATTTGTGTTGCAATATATATGCGAAAAGGTCTCTTCGTTGTTGTCATAAAAATATTCTTACGACTTTTGTAACGATTTAGCAAACACTCCCATAAATGAAGAATTATTTTACCTCTCTTTGGGCGTTCTAATGTAGATTTGCCATTGTTCTTTTTTTCTTTGTAGTTTTTATAACTTTTAGCTATCCAAGGTGTAAGAAACTCTTGCGATATTTGATGCCCTTTTATCGGTTTGTAAATATCACCACTAATTTCAAATGGAATGTTCGGCTCGGTAGATGTTTTGGAATCCTCATCGTCTAATAATGATATTACGCTATCTGATGTTTCTATTATTGCCATATCATCTGTATCACTTTCAGTGTGAATCTGGTTTTTCTGCAATTCCGTACTATTTTTAGCATAATTTTTATTTCTTCGACAACTTTGAATGAATTCCTTTCTGCTTTCATATCCATATAGTGTCGGTCGATGGGTGCTTGTAGATTTTGAACTTGAAACTGAAGTGGTTTCAATTATCTTCATTAGTTTCTTATGTATATTCGTATCATTTTTCTCCATTTCTGATATTTTATGATTTGTAGTTTCGTAATAACGGTCATCGTATTTTCTACCTCCATATTCATGTGTTCTAGCACATGATAGATCATCATTATAAAATGGGTCATCTCGATCATATTCTTTCCCAATATTGGTTTCTATAAGACAGGCGGTCCCTCTTTTTTCGGAACTTTCTCTGCTCCGATGAACACGACGTGGTCTAATACTCTTGCTTATAATATCCTGGGTTGTTGTATCATCTGTGCCATGATCGCTAAGTTTAGAATTTTCAGGGTCCGTAGCGCTACTTGTATTTGGTATAGATGTAACCGTATTAAATACAGAAGTTTCCGTAAATCTGCATTTACAAAAACATTTATACAAGTTGTGAACCATGCACCATGGCTCTAAATTAGCACAGTTTAATTTATTACACATAACGGTCAATATTTTTTTCGGTTTTTGTTCATTCTTTACCCGTATACTGCTGTAAAACTCTGCATACTTTCGTGTAGATTTCGAAGTTCTTTTTCTGGATTTTAAGAAAATACTCTTGTCACCGCTCACGACCACGGTTTGGTGAAATTTTTGCTCTTCTTTGGCTAAATTTGCATTTATTTCATCATCTAGCTTCATCAACCCAGGGATCAATTCGGCACAGTCATTTTCAAATAATTCTTTGTCTTTATATTTAGACAATTCACATTTACATCCAAACATACACTCAAAGCGACCACAGTGTTGTTTAACTTTATACGTGCAATTTAATGAATCACATAAACATCCAAAACTACAGTGCAATTCTTCACAGGGCTTTAGGGGGTTGTGTTTGGGTGTCACAGGTAGTTGAATTACTGTTACAGCAAGCTTATCTAATTCTCCGTACCTCTTCTTATTTTTTTCTTTTACCGTATTGGTGGTGTTACAGTTATCCAATGGCGTTGGAATAGCTTGTTGCGATTCATTTTTCACAGAGTACATGCTATCCTGCTGCAAACTTATTTCAACAGAATCCATCATTTTATTTATAATTTGTCTTATTTCAAGCGTGTTGTCAGATTCGTTTTGCAGTGTATATATTGGACTAGCAACATTGTCACTGTTTATTGACACCTTGCTAATATCTCGCCGCATTAATATACGATCCTGGCCACATTTGTAGCTCAAATCAAAAGTAATGCAGCATTCTTTATGGTCTTGAACAATTTTATTATTTTGAACTGTTCCCAAAACGGAAACTGCAAATTCTGCCCATTTTTCTGTAATGGTACCATCTCTTGCGCGCAATTCATTTAACAAACTAGACATGATAGGTTCTATAATATTGCCGTATGCGGGTTGTATCTCCAACGCGGGTTTGGGTAGTTTCACCAATTCTACAGGACCCATATGATACTTTTGATGAGAAACATCAAGATATTTTTTTCTTCGAAGTGGCCCTGGTTTGAATTTAATATTTAAAGAGTCTCGCAATAATCCGTGTTTCTTGTTAATTTTTATTTTTAAATTTTTCTTTTTCATTTCTTCTATGTTATTTTTTCCTAAATCATGTTTACAAATGAATTTATTTTTACCGCCTTTACTACCAACTACTCTAATGCGTTTGCCGTTACACAGAACAAACTGTGTGGGATTGATATTTTTATCTGGATTAATATTGTTCAGCATTTGCCAAGCAGTTCTTGATATCGGATGATTAGCATTAAGTAATTTATTTGCCATTGTTTTTGTGGTGTCGTCAGTAGCAGATCCAGTTCTTATTTTGGTAAGCAATAAACTTTGTTGTTTTTCCATATCTTCTATTATAAAACTATAATTATCTTGCTCAAACAAGTTACGTATTTCTTTTACTGTCCTTACTTTAATCCTTGATTTCTTTTTTGGAATATAGTATTTATCACACCTTGGTTCAAAGACGCAAGTCCCATTTTCGCTGGTTTTAACTGTTACTGGTTCAGCTGGTATCACGTTTAAAAGATCATAAAGGTTATTTTTATGTTCAAAATCTACTCTTGTAATTTCTGAATAAAATACTTTTTTCTCGTATTCCATTCTGCAACTTTACTGATAGGTACACTACCTGAAACAAATATTTAAATCGTTATAATACATTTACAAAATTAATAGCTTAAACTGGCGATAAGATTTATATAACAGAAACAATGATTTCGAGAAAAAATATATTGGGCTAGTGTACCTACGCACAGTACCTTTTACTAGTAATGAAGTATGTACCACATAAAAAAATCTATTTTTGCTCTTTATTCATTCAGATTGTTTAAATGATTGAGAAACTAAACAAAGTATTTTTTGTTAGTTCGTAATTAGTTCCATTCAGTTTCTGTCTGTACCGTAAAAAACGATACCTATTAATTTTATAATGTTTTTTTTTTGCATTTTACAATAAAAAATTTAATGTAATTTAATGCCGGAAATCACATTGTAGAAGTGTGTTTTCATTAAAAAATCTATTACTCATCTAGAATTTTTTTTAAATACCATATTTATAATAGGTTGTTAAAACATCAAAAGCAAGCTTCAAATAACAATTGTGGTTTATTGATCCAGTTTTAAACGCCAAAAACTTTGGAAATACCTTTATATATAGGCAATTATACCCAAAATACTGGGTATTTAGAATTCCGGTTGAATGCCCATCTTTGGTTGCGCACCAAGCAGCGTCGCACTCGCATGTCACCACAACGAGTGTGTATAATAAATTATCGTTCTCTGTCTAGCAACAGGTGTGGCATGTGACCACTTTATCTAGTAATTTCTTCATTTTTGCATACCTACAGTACCGTATAGCTATATTATAATATATTATGTACATCGGTAAAAATATTTTTTTGCACAATTTTCTGGTGTAACGATGCAGGCGTATAACCCGTCTATTATATATTGGTATCATATCACTGTAGGTACTCTGAGAGAATCCTATAGAGATATACTTAGACAACGATTATATTTATTATTTAACAGTAACTGTGATATAAGGATGTTATAAACCTAAAATAGACTCAGTTATCCGTTTCAGATGTAGCTACAATAGTATAATAGGTACCTAGTTATAGAAATAACAATATAATTCGGACTAATAACTAAAATCTCTAGCCACCATAAAAAATAACGGATACTCCATATTTATTTTATATTTTGTTGGGAGCCCTCAATAAATAAAACATAATTCCCTGCCATATTTTTGGCGACTTGCTACACCTACTAAGTTGATAACAATGGCAACACTGGCCCGAAGAATTATATTCTCGAATGGCAATATTTAGGTATTATCGTAAAAACTTACCTAGGTAATACAGTTCACATAACAACTAGGTACCTAGATAGTACAGTTAGCCTATCGGTTTCTCCTTTGTTTCTACTGTTTATTATTAAAGACAGACCTTACCTTAAGTTTGACCTTGTGGGAGTAGGTTAGGATATCGTAATTATGTAGGTACCTAGCTAGATAATCAATATATTTTAACTATCTACTTTGTTGCTGAATATTGTTGGTAGGTAAGTAATTAGACGAAAATACAAAATGGCCGGCACCGGTACGATTTTTCTCATTGCACGTAATCCTTTGAAATCTCACTCCACTTATGCAGTTTTCCATCCAAACTAAATTTTCAGGTTAAATACTACGGAGTTAATTCGATTTTTACTATATTTTTTCGATGCGATAACTATTATTGTCTTCAAAACAAACAAAACACGAGACACGCGCAATAGGTAGGTACATGAAAAAAAAATAACTCACTCGCCTCGCACAAGTCGCAGAATACCACAGAAAAAAAACTCATTGACAAGAGCACAATTATCATTCATGCATTCACCATCACCACAGATCACACAGATACTGTAAATTGGATTCATTCAGAAACGCCATTTCATTTCAACCAACATTTTATCTAAGGTTACAAAAGTCAGTAAATTATTAGGTAGGTTTTTGATACTGGCTAGTGTGAACAATCGGCAATTTCGTAAGTAAGAATCATAGTATAGGTAAGTAGGTGCCTACGGTATTTAGTAACGGCCGAACTTAATATTCCACCCTTAGTAAAAGTTAGGAAGCGAACTCTATCAAAGCACTACATTTTTTGACAAAATTATGGTAGGTACTACCTAATAGTCAGATATGCCAGATTTTAATGCCAGAGATATAGATATAGATTGAATATTGGAAATGGCAATAGAATAGAAAGTATAATACCTACCTACGATTACCCCGCAGATAGGTTCGAGTTGATGTGCGTAATTCCACTTATTATCTATATCTTGATTACAAACACGGCGTAAAAATAAACGAGGCAAGTAATCTGGTGCTACGTCTAACTTTTATCTAAAGGGGGGCCGACACTTACAATTTATGTTTGATCGAAAAATTCTGTTATTCATAAAATAAACAGTGCTTGTACTACGGGAACTAGCTTGCCTAATACATTTGTGATGTAGGTATTGACTGACCTACATTGATTAGCTTAATCACAAGAACTTTTCGCCAAAGAGCAAAATTAAAAAAAAAATGCTTAATATTTTCTGTGTTTCCCCTGTACTTAATTAGAATCATCGAAACTTTAGTTTTGTGGCATTTGTGAACCATTTTCTACGACTAGTGTGGTAAGAACGATAACCAACCTTGGAAATCCCACTACTATTATAAATGTCAAAGTTTGGATGTTTGTTTCAATCACGCTGTAACTTCTGGTAAGATTTGGGTGAAACTTGGAATATATTATAGTTCGTAACCTGGATTAACACACAGGCTACTTTCCCCGCTTTTTTTAGGTTATTTTTTTGTAGACGAAGTCGCGGGTAACTGCTACCTATAGTATCATATAAATTATAATAATTAACGGAATGTTCGACGCATTTCGTGTTTCCAGTGGAATGTCTAATAGCGACACTACCTAACATACACAACACGTGTGATGCTGCCACTTTTCTATTCGCGCGAATGAACGATTCTACCAACTAGGTAGGTACTTACTTACTTTAAAAAAAATGTGAGCTCCGTCCGTCCCATGGACGAAGTATTGGTATATTATTTATTATTTTTAATACTTTAGTACACAAAATAACACAAATTCTATACAAAGGGTGGACTTAATGCTAAAGCATTATCTAGACGATTAAGCGTATAGACGAGAAGCTAAAAGAATAATAATTACAAGAGTAAGAAGACGCGATGAAGTTTATGAATGTATGAGCAAGACAAGACTTGAGTTTATTGTCTCTATCCGCGTATCGGTTTATTTTTGTTTGCCACCGATGCCGTGGATGGCAAAAAAAGACAAAATATGCATTTCGTGAGAATTACGCTCTAAAAATATTAAATTTTCGAAAGATTTGTGGTCTAGATCTTTAATTGATTACTAAAAGTGTGTAATTATGGTGAATCGCGCAGTATTACCTGTAAAAGCCGTAGTGAGCGAAATCAGCCAAACATAACCTTTCATCGGTAAGTTATATTTTTGATGAGACGCAGTACCTACCTAAGTAAATCAAAATATCGATAAACTAATATCTATTTCTTATCAATAATATGCAGATTTCTATTAGATTTTAATTATAAATATGATAAAATTCATACCACATAATTATATTTCTCTCTCATACCTACTGTAGGTATACGCTAATTACTCCTCTATACCTATATATCTCTCTATGTATGTATATATCTTTATCTTTCTCCCTCTACGGTCCATCCAAACCGCCATATTAGTTATGGTATGGTTTAGGTAAGTACCTACCTAGGTACTCATTAATTTTTTAGTTCTAACTACCTACCTACCTAAACTCGTCGCTTAACGTAACGCTGTCGTAATATCGTTACTTGCCTGAATAACATTGTTTGTTTGGCGGTCGGTGGTAAAAGTAACATCACCACACAATTTAACCACTTTTTCACAGTTATGTATTTCTATCTCTGCTGGCAAAGAGGGTGTGATTAAATAATATTCCACCATTAATATTGAGCAAAGTTATCTATTGACCTATTAGTAGGGTGTAGGGCCCACATAACAGCGGCCATTCCCAATAATCTATCCTAGTTGAATAAAGAAACCGGAGCTATGATGCTATCTATAATTTAGATTTATTTACCTACTGCTTAAATATAGGTAGGTAAGTATACGTGACAAAATATGGGCATCTAGATCTTAGTTAGGTACGGACTAACTTTCAGCTATTTTAGGTAAAAATAAGTAAGTACTTACCTACCACTATCCTAGCTAGGTTTTTCAGTAGGTACCTATCGGTATAGGATACGACTTTGTAATACAACGTGCGCTCATATTAAAATTCAAAAACAAAATGGCCGGCGAGCGGCATGTCACTAAATTTTTTTATATCTGCAGCATTATGTAATCCTTTCAAATCACACACAGTTAAATACATTTTATTGTATTGTTGATTTTTATAGTATCTTTAGTGGTACATCAGTTACCGTGTATTAATATTTTACGCATAAAAAACCAAAATAAACGATTTCACTCGTAAATAAACAAATTCACATTTGAATGAAGGATATAAAATTGTGTTATAGTTCATTCACAGATTATGTATCTAATTTTTGTTTGTGGTCGGTTTCTGTCTGTTGTCAATCGAATTCATTCACTCAACTCCTCCACAGGTCAAAAACCCAAAAACAATGTTGATGGTATATTCACTCTGTTGTATTGTGTACGACGATGATAGACACTCACGCACGTGCAAAATCAATCAGTGAGTTCATTGTTGAGGTGGCGGCGCGGCGTGACGCGGCGGCGCAGTGTCGGCGGCGGCAGCGGCGGCGGCAGCGCGCGGCATGGGAAAGTGCGTCGAGCGAGTGCGCAGGAGTACACAGAAATCGAATCGCTTGCTGGGCTGTGGTCCAGTGAAGACAATCGATTTCACACGTTTCACGGAATGGAAATGGGATGAAGAATCCACAGAAATCGAATCGCTCGTTTTATTTATGATCTGTGGGGACGTCATAGAATGAATTCGTTCTTACGCTCTCGTTCGTTCCCTCCCGAAATATTGTGTGTTTATGCGTGTGTGCCTCACAACGTTTGTAAGTGTGCCAAATAGATTTTTTTCTTTTTCTATCGTTCTAGAGGTGCGGTGCGAGGGTTGCGTGGTCTGTGGGTGCGAGGTGCGAACACAGAATACTGTTACCCAAGAAGAACGTTTACTGCATACAAATATGGCAGGACAAAATTGACCATTTATTTGGGGGTTCGTAACTAGATGGCGTTATTTTTGGCACCAACTTTTAAAATATTTGGTGGCAGTTTCAATCTATTTTAGCGCTAAATTTCGAACAGACCTGGCAGGGATTAAAATTGTTCAAACAGTTTCTGCTGTTTGGCTTATCTTTTTGTCAAAATGCTGACATAAGATTATTACAGAATGTTAAAATCGTTGCTAGTTTTATCAGGTCAGCATTTGACAAAAAGATAAGCCAAACAGCAGAAACTGTTTATAAGCAATCTGTCTTTCTTGGCCTAGCAGTGAAATACGAAAACTAATCAGGTACCTAACAAATTAAAAGTCACAAGTTTATTGATTTTTTTTATTATTTAAGTTTACGAATAAGTTTTCTAGTGGGTCTTGCTGGAGCCTTCTTCTGGCTAGACTTTTTATGTTTTTATGTTTAGTTGTAAGATTTTTCCACACTTGTTCCAATCCGTTAATCGTTAATGGTCCATATCCATCCTTGTTGTAAAGGGGGTGGTGTTCTGCACCCCAAAAACTTCAGTTTTTTAAAAAATTCTTTAATTTGCCCAAATAATTCTATATGACGCGTATTGTTTTGGATATTGGTGGCTAACGGCTTTCCTCTTCTTCTGTCTGGCGTATAAGCGTTGACGCTGTCAAATAGTTCATCCATTTTTTTTAATACTTCTGCCGTCGTTGTCGCTGAAGTCGATAGTTCTCCTGAAATAATAAAAAAATAAGTGAGTAAGATACCTCTTACTATCCCAAATTTCTTACTCCTACTCCTATTATTAACTAAACAAACAACGATAAAACTAGCCAAGTAAGCAAACTCTCAGTACAAAAACAATTCAATATATTTATTTATTCCCCACCAAGAACACCATATTAACACCAGAAAGTGTAAAATTAAACACAGAAACTGTCATAAACAATTTACTACCGAACAAATCGTGAGAATAATATCTAAAAGCCTATGATATATATCTTTCTCATAGAGGGGGATGAAAAGCAGAGTGTGCCTATGTGTAGTGTTAATCCTCGCTACGTTCAGGATTCTACTCTAATTTTGGTCCCTTATGACACAATCTACTATTTCGTGTGGTAAGCTGGTTGTCTTATTAGACGTAGACAGTATAGTAAGAATAGAATTACTATACCACCATGGCTGGTGGCCATATAGGACCATGTATTTTTCATACCTACATACATTTTTCATACATACATACCAAATTGTAGGTATTTTGTTTGCCATCTTCTGCTGGTTTCTGGGTAATCAGCGATCCTGTAGTTGTACCATCGACATTCATCTGGCTCTGGTTTAATAAGTTAAAATTTTCCATTAAAGGTAGAGTTAAAGATGGACCAGCCACAGGCTCAATCGTAACCAACACAGGGTCTGTCAAAACCTGAAATAAACAAACAAGTAGTGTTAAGAAACTGTGTGCCCTTTTTAACCGACTTTAAAAGAGGGAAAAGGTTCTCAATTCAGTTGTTTTTTTTAATGTGTGTTACCTCAGAACTCCGTCATTTATAAACCGATTTCAAAAATTCTTTTTTTTATCTGAAAGGATGTACTTCCAGGTTGGTCCCATTGCATTTTCATCATAATCGGTTCAGTAGTTTGGCTTATAAATAACTCAGTCAGTTTTTCTAGTTTTTCAACTTATAAATTATACAACTTTGTGTTTTTTTTTTCGGGAACATCATAAGATCTTAGTTCGGGTGAACAACTAGTTATCATACCAAACGCGAAAGTTTGTAATTATGTATGGATGTTTGTTTCTCTTTCACGCAAAAACTACTGGTCCGATTTGAATGAAACTTGGAATACATAATTTATTCAAAGTTTCATAACTCAATATTGAAAAAAATGTCGCTTGAGTCAAGTCGCCTTTTAACCGTCGCTATAGTTCGTAGCCTGGATTTACACATAGGCTACTTTTTATCCCGGAATATCCACAGGATCAAACGGGACGCGGACAAAGTCGCGCGCGGAAGCTAGTATATTATTATAGAAAAAACTCACTAACCTTGTCACATTCAGCATCTGGTACTGCAGCTTTGAATAGCCTAATACCAGCATTATCAATGAACCATTTCCTTTCAAAATGTCTAGTGCACAGCATTCTATGTTCACTGTGAAGTTGGCGATGGAATTCTTGAGAGCTCCAGGAACCATGTGGAAAACAATACTTGGCCCACAACACACATCTGAAATTTATTACATGCATCATTTAGTATTTATTTCATTCCAAAGCAATTTTCATGTCATTATCTTATGAAAATGTTCCGAATAGTTCTTATTGTCTGTTTTTTTTCCTGCTTGTTTTGTGCTGTACCTACCTGTGATTGTGAACTAAATAAATAATTATCTATCTATTATTCTATTTTCTCCTAATTTTATGATATTTAGGGAGTCTTAACGATGGAAGTAACGAAACACAATAGATTTGTAATGTGCTTTGTTATGCCACCCTATATTATCACATGACTGAGATGTCTTTTTCAACATTTACCGTGACTTTGAGGTAAATCTTAAGATTTACCAAGTGAATGGTGGTAAAAGTCCTTATGAACGATGATCATAGAACTATTGGAACTTTTACCCGTACAAATTGGTAAATCTTAAAAGACTTACCGCAGATCGGGCTTTTATACCTAGTAACATTATTATATTCATTTCATAACAATCAGTGTCAGAGTTTTTATGAGAAAAAATATGATGGGAATTCCCATGGAGACAGACACAATCAGGTTGTGTTCAGTAGACTACTTACCGATTAATGTTAGTTGGTCCCGGCTTAGGAAAACGATGTAATATGGTATCAGGGTTTTCACACGGTGAAGCCCCACACTTGACACACTTCCTTTGATTTTCTTTCATATTTGAAAGATAGATCTAATCACAAAGTTCCAATCTAAATACAGAGTCACTGTCTCAACCACGAGTCTCTTATCTACCACAACACACGGACTTCACTCCAGCTAAAATAGAAGGCGAAACCCTTATAACATAGAGTCACTGTCTCAACCAAAAGTCTCGTATCTCCCACAACACAACGCACGGATTTCACTACAGTTAAAATGGAGGGCGAAGCCCTTGCAACTAAATAGAGTCACTGTCTCAACCACGAGTCTCTTATCTCCCACAACACACAGATTTCACTACAGAAAACGGAGGAGCAGATGCTCAACTCAATGTTATTCATAGGAAATCTTTCTTTGACGAAACTTCACGAAAGTAAAAAAAGCCAACACCAATGGACAATGACGGACATGTTTTTCGTTTTTGAAAAGAAAAGCATGGAGTTGCAGTGCTACTAACTCACAATTCAATTTTACCCCATTATTTTAACGATTGCTACATTACATTATTCAATCTTTTATCCTCTTGGCAACCTTATCGATCTTGAATCATCCATCTCCTTGGCTATTAATTTGGCTTATCATGCCTTAGAACACTCCAAACTTACTCTTATGTATCTGTATCTGTAAAAATTGTTTCCATAATGCCCTAGGCCCTAGGTCGCATAGTACACCTCCCCGTGACCTGACAGTGCGGAACTTTTTTTGCAGAAGATGGCTTGACAGGTTAAATAAAACCATTTAGGTAGGTAACTAAACATTTTTATTGCTTTATATTACAAAATGGGTAAACCGAGGCGCTAATTTCTTTAGCTAGGCACCCCCCTAAATGTTTAGGTAAATAACTCTGCCTACTCTCTCATATCTGATACTCACTGTACCTGCTAGGTTTCTATGTACCTTGCATACCCTTTACCTACCTACTGTATGTTTTGCTGGAAATAAAGTTTTTTTTTTCATTTTCTTACTAATAGTTAAAAACGGCATCACCACGCTCAAAAATTTTTTTAGCTCAACTAAGTACGAGACATTTGAACCCACCAACTCCAATTTGCGTTGTATTCCGGGCCGCAATAGGTAAATTATTTGCCATCTCTGTCAAATCAATGGCATTGCTGTTTAGCTTTCCACATCATTTTTTTTTATCTCAAACATCTAAAATGGCGCGGGAGTTTGGCGTGAGTGACAATGATGTTGGCGAATATTAGGTTCGACCAAAATATTTACTCGTATCTCGAAGGGCGAATTTCCCAACTAATACTGGCTGGAAACACTGGACAGTAATTTGATGAGAATTTGGCAAAAGGACTAGTACCTATCCAGCGCCAGAAAAAATTAAAAAAAAAAGAAATTGATGAGAAATGCACGCTGCCTAAAAATTATTGCACTAAAATGTTAAATATTCTGATTATTTTTTAAATGGTTTATTTTATTGTGCAGTTTATTTTTACATAAAAATATAATAAATTGTAAAAATAATTAACAATTATTTCACTTAACAAAACTACACAGTTTTAGTGCAGTTTGATGAGGCAACTACTATGAGCGAGATCGAGCTACAGCTATCCCTGTTCTTTGCAGCCCCAAGTAGGTATTGTGGGAGGTACCGCACTCGTCAAACAAAGTCGACCCCACCTGGGTGCGAATGCGACGCGACGCGCAGTTTTTGTTTTGACTCCCCATCAGAAGCTCTCTCTGCATCTCTCTATTATTCCTTTACTTAATTTTTAATTTGTAAATACTTTGCCCTACTTTTTATCTAGTCATAAATAGAATAACGAATTGGAACGCTCGCTCTGTAATGTTATTTTATTATAATAATAAAGAATTTGAATTAGAAGCGTCTCTGCTTATTCGTACTCATATCTACCTACGTAGTATTTTATCACCGATCTGGATGCCCAATGTGTACATTTTACATACAAACTAGGAATCCTAGTGTTGTAGTACACACATCCTAGTTGTAGTACACCTACACGTAAACTATTATGTTATTTAGGAGATGAGCAGAGCAGCGCCTTTAGCGGGAAGTTTCCATAACTGACGATTCTCCAAAATTAATGTTTTCGAGAACTTTGTCCTACGTCGTTATGATGTACGCACTAGAGCTGCTGGACAAAAACTTGGTAGGTGGTACATCATACAATAGGTATAGGTTAACAACTTTATATAATTTTTTTCTGAGACTGGGAGGCGAGCGAGTGGTTTGAAATAAACCAAGATGGCGCCGATGACTACAGTAGGTTGGTAGACAGGTAGGACTTTTATGCCGGCCGGTATTAGTAACTGTTAGCTCAAATTCAACTGTTTAGCCAATAGAAAATTCTAGAAATTTGAACTATGTACGTCTCTAATAAGTCTAATGTTGTTGGAACACTTCAAAATCTTTAGTTAAGTTTTCTAAGATGTGACCCAGATAAGTATATAGGTATAGGTTAGGTAACCTCACCGAGGAATGGTACAATTTTGGATGCTATTTACAATGACAAACCTAATGTAAATTGTTTGAAAATGGAGCACAGAATAAAAACTTAGGTACCTCCAGGTACATTTGGTATTTTATTTTAACTTAATACTCTTACATGCTCGCTCGCTCATTCATAATGATCCTTCCTTCCTTACTAACGAATGCATTCGTAGCATTTTTGGTATGCAAGTATGAAATGTTTATAAGTGCATTTCTTACGGCTATTCGTAAATTATGTAGTGTGTTAAATTTGGCTCATATAAAGGCGCACTTGATTACTGTTAGACCTACATTAGGTACCTAGGTACCTACTCTTTCCTAATTCGAATTTTTATTTTTTTAGTCTACTCACCAGCAGGAAGATTTCCTTAGGTATTGAACAAAATGGGTTGTATTGATTTGATAGTTTGACTGATGTCAACCTTGTTGATGGAAAAAATTAAATTAGATTTTTTAAAGTGTTCAAATTTTTTACAGTAGGTAAGTATCTACTTGTTATCATATCAGGCTCAGATTATTATGTTCCGAGTTATCAGGTAAAGGATCAAAAGCAAGAAAATAATCATAAATCAATTTTTCGAAAAATTTACGATTTTTTGAAATTCATTTCCAATTTTTATCAAAATCAAGCACGTGACTCCTTACAAATTTTTTCTTTAAATTTTTTTTTTTTCTTTTTTGTTTAAGAAAAATTTAAATTATTTTTTTTTTATTTAAAATTTAATTTAAATTTTCCCCTCAAGAGGGCGGTCGAAAGAACTCATTACAAATCTGTAGGTAACTCCTTATCAGTTAAGAGTCTTAATGGCAAGTGGTCGCTATTCGACTGTGTTTTGGTCGTTGAGAGACAGAACTACATTAGGTATTCCTGATCCTGAGTGTCACATCATGTAAGAAATAAGTATTGAGAGTGCGCAGGTAATCTCCATGATGTCTTCCTGGCCGGTTTGGGCTACAGCGACATTGTTGCTGCTTGGCTTGACGCACTCTCCGGCTTTATAAGTTCCTGCGCCCAATGCGAATGTTAGGGCGCCGTTCTTACCTAGGCACCTTTATGTTCCTCTTCTGAGCGTCTTTTATATCGATGGAGTTCGTCGGCACCGGTTGCCCTCCTAAACTCAAAGAAGGTGCGCTTTGCTTACTCTTAAAAGTTGTAGTAGCAACAACTTCATTACCTAGGTACCTAATTTGTTTGTCTGTTGATTTCCTAAATAAAATAAAAAAAAACTTTTCATGGTCGTATTCTATAATTTTTCTTTTATCCAATGTTATCATCACATCACATTTTTAGTAGGTACATATGTACTGCGAATTGCGATCCAGCCAGCTTCCATTATCTTCTCAGTTTGGATTCATTGGACCGCCTAGTAAACTAATGCTAAGGATTTTGTTGGATAAAAATTAAACTGAAGTGTAAAGCGTATTTAAAGTAGGTATATAAAAGTATATTACTTAAATTAAAAAAAAACTGTTTTTGTTTGCAAAAAAAGCAGTGGGTGAAGCAGCTGTACACATGCCACTAGAGGCGAATGATAGGTACTTGTACGGCAACTATTCAGACAAAATATACCTACACTATTTCTATTTAAAAGGATATTGTTTATCTCTCGGCTCTTCATGGGACCGATCCCGGAAAGGAGACTTTTCCTGCAAACAGAAAACAATAAAGCGTAAAGTAAACAGATTATTCAATTGAATCTTACCAATATAATATACATCAAAGTCAAAGTCAAAAATTTCTTTATTCAATAAAATCACAAGGAGGAAGATGAGAAGAGCCGCAGACCGGGCTCAATGGCGCGTCTTGAGAGAGACCTACGTCCAGCAGTGGACGAGTATAGGTTGATGATGATGATGATAATGATGATGACAAGGAGCATTTAGAATCATTTGTTGTTGGGTAAGCGATCTCATTTGTTTCCTTGGTAACAGTGAGATGAAATAGATTTATCATCTACCAATACCCCAACGGAACTGACACTCGACTAAATACTGTCGACCAATTTATGACTATTATGGACACAATAGATAGACTCTTACCCTTTTATGATATTTCTCATAATGGTGATTTTGATGCTCCTCCTGTGAACCATTTTGATGACTTCCCATTTTGATCAAAGCTGTAAACAGATGTGCAAGAAAATAAATTCGACAATTTGCAAATGAAACTCACACATGCAGTTTCTGGCTGGCATTTTTCCAAGATGGCAGCGGCATGGCGGCATTTCCGGCAAAGTTACGAGGTGGCAAAATGACAATTCATTAAAGAGCAAGAGCGTATCAAAATCTATTATACTAGCAATTTGAAAACTCCCGAAAATGTTTCGAAGCAAGACTCATCACTCTTTGCAGCAGCAATCATAAAAGCAGAATTAAGTAATTATTTTGACGTAAACACGATAATCAACCTTGGAAACACGGTATTTGTCGACGTGAAAATGTCTAATGATTCCCACTGCATTTTCATGAAGTTATTTATGTACTTAAAAAAACTGCATTGAACAAATAAAGTTCGATCATTGCAAAAAAAAAAGGTGGGACTTTGGCTCCATACAATTTTGCTCACACTCTTTATTCAACACAAAGTTAACTATTTCAGACAGTTTTCAAAACTTACCCTTCTGTTCGTCGCGTCTTCGCTTTTGTTCAAGAACAACGGTATCCTCAGCTCTATCCTGCAATGGGTTAGCATTCATTTAAATGGTGTCAAAGGAGAATTCATAAACCAGATATAGTATTGCATCATTCATGGAGTTAATTGACGCCGAGTATGGTAGAAAAAAGAAGCAATTACATTGAATCCACGTGAAAGAAGTCCAATTATTAATTTAAGCAACAGAAGGTGATAGTGGAAATGCAATTTCTCACTTTTTGATATTGAAAATTCTTAAAACACAGACCGTTATCACAACAAAATGACCAACACATCGGCAGACAGCACGTGTTCTGAATTAAACTTACCCTCTTGCGACTCATCTTACGCTCTTTACGCTCATCTCCTCTCAATTTAGGCTTCCGCTTTTCCTTCTCTGGTGAGCGCTCTTCGATTTCTTTGCTACCCTGCTTGGCAGAAAAATATATTAGCATTTAAATCAGTAAGCTTAAAACATCTGATGTAACAGAGTAGTGCGCAAAAGAACACATAATGCCCGACAGCATACGTCATTCCGAGTCGAAATGACGTGCACACACGACCACTACGAGTTTTGATGTGCCCGCCTTTGTTAGACCTTGTTTGTTTTAGTATTCGCCAATAAATTGAATACTTTGATCAAGAAATAACATATTTTTCACTCTTCAAAGCCAATTTGGTTTAACTGAAATTCTAAGATGTAATTATTGACGAATACTATGCGTTCGAAATAAAAATATTTTGGTGGCTTGTAAGTTCATAAATCAGGACGATGAATGAAGGTAACTTAAATATACCATACGTGGTACAGTCGGCCACGTCGTCGTTTCACCGCGCCTGTGACCCGCTCAAGTAGCTTTCTGGTTGTTTGTCTCTCCAATCCACTCTTATGATATCCGGGTATTGTAAAACTCCGTCAACATTCAACGTCCTTCGTACAGTTTTTGAAAGTTGGCGTGCATCTCTGATTTCTAACGACGGATTCCGGCATAAAGAGAAATAGATTACGTTCATAGTTCCTTCCATCGACGTTGTTATTCATCGTTGATTTATTGAGCTGGTCCATCCCACGTTGATGTACTATATTTGCGCTGCTGACTTCGATAAAATTTATAAAAGTTTGGTTTTTGATCGCTGTTTCAGTAAGCGTATGGTTTGATTGTCGTGATTATATCCGTTTTGAAGTTTATATATTGATTATTGCTTTTACATTGCAGTGACGCTCCATAGTGGTTATGATTTGTTTTTATTTAAGTTTTTATGGACAATATTTATTTTAAGTCGAAATTTTCATGCCTGTTTGTTTCATGAGTTTAGGTACATTCTTCACAGAGCTTTATCGGTCGAATATTTGTTATTCCTATCATGAGGGAATACTTTTTCTTCAGTAAAATGATGTATTGTAGTGATGGACTCCAACGATGAATGACTGCTGGGGCCTTATAGCCTTGAGTTTCTTCAAGACCTGTTGAATATTACTTTTTACCACATTGTTCAATCGAACTGGGCTATTTACTTGCGCACATTACTTCCATTGTTTATTATTGATTTAGTGGATTAATTTCATGACTTTCTGCTCCTTTTAGTAAGCTTGCATTGTTACAATCTTCTTTAAAATGAAAGGGGTTCTAAAGAGCATCGTTTGTTTATACTTTCTGTTATTTTGAATGGACACATTGTATTCCCATCACGTTCCCATCTTGGGAGTGAATCAAATATTTGTAAATTTCGAAGTAAAACATAAACTTTTTTCTTGATGATTTTGATGATCTTGATGATAACGGTATACTTATTTTTTGATGTAGAGATTTGTAGTAATGGTCCGATGCCTAGGAAACTTTAACCAGCTGGTTTGTTTATATTTTCTACCATTTCTAATGGTTTCACACCAAATTATTTTTAGATTATGTTGATCACTCGGGGGCAGCAGTGCAGGTACACAGGCACTTTTTCCTTAAGAATCTTGTAACAGTAGGGAATAATAAAATTATACTTATTGATTGATCTGTAGTTTAGCAGTGGTGGTCCCGTGCATAGGAAAATACTTGATGATTGTTATCAATGGACCCTGGAACCCGTGGAACTTCTCCTCGATGACGATAGAACTCAATAGCATTTTTGATGATGACTGTCTTCTTATTGAGATATATTTTTGTGATTATGTCCGTCATATTTTGGTTATTTTGTGATCTTGTTTTACTTTCGACGGCAACAGTACTTGTTCAGCTTCCACCATCTTAAATTCAGCTTCATTATATTTTGGCATTTTTAATTGATTTATACTTTGTTTAGTTTACTTTTTTTAATTTATTTTATTTTGATTTAAGCACTGTAAGTCTTTTCCAGTCCTTTTTTCACTGAGGTTTTTTTGAATCACTATTTATATTATTGAATCTGGCGTTGTCCGCGGTATAGGCCCGTCCTTAGTCCGGTGCTAGCGAGATGCGCGTCCGACTAATCACCACGATACTAACCTTGCCATTGCTGCTGCCTTCTACTTTACGACGTTTCACTTCTGAAAGAAAAACAACAATGAATACGTCCGAGATAAACCACAAAACAGTTATATTGCTGAAAATCTTACGCAATGGTGATTTAGTAAACGTGCTGAATATTTACCAATTTCATTTCATTGCTTATCTAGTAAATGTAGTAATAAAATTCTAATTTCATTACTGATCTAGGTAATACTGAATATTTAACCTCATTGTAATCTAGTAAACGTGCTGAATATTTACCTCGTTCTATGTCGTCAGGAACGCCGCGATGTTCATGAGGGGGTGACACAGTTTCCAAATAGCGCTCCTCCTGTATCAAATATACAAATAACGCTGACATTTGTTCGTGTCTGAGCCAACACATGAACGGTTTTTTAGAATCTTAGAGTCTGGCTAGATTTTAGTAGCATATGATTTCCGCGTATGTAGTATTTGTAATAGTTTGGCGCTACGTTCGCTCTGAAGAGCACGGAATTTGAAGAAAATGACAGATTCCAATAATATTCATTTATTATTTATTTATTTTAAAATTTCACACAAATAGGTAGTGCTAGGAGGACTTAATGCTAAGAGCATTGTCTGCCAGTCTTCCTGGGCGTGCAAAAAGATGGTGTGGCGTGTTTTTAAAGGTACTAAAACTGATCAGAGTGTTAGTTTATAAAGTTATAACAAGCTTCTCAACATCGGCACAAAGATTTAAAACTAAAAGGTGTTGTTATGATCTGTGGGTTGATTGAACAAAAATAGGTTTCAGCAAATAAAAATATCTTACCCGGTGTGATCTTTCTCGAGGCGATCTCTCTTTCATTCTTATCTCTTCCTTGACCTTTTCTTTGAGGGATCTGTGAAAAATCATTTAGTTCAGTGATACCTAAGATTCTGTTAGTAATAGACGACTCAACATATTAAGCAATTCTTTGTATATTTACTAAGTTAAACTTACGATCTCGATTCACGCTTGGATTCCTTCTCACGGTCAGAGTCCTCTCTACGTCTGTCACTTGTCCTAGATTCCCGTTTTTCTGCGTCTATACAAAAATAAACAGCAACCATTTTAAAATATACTTTTCGATGGAGATATTATTATTACAAGGTTCACTCATGTATGGAAACTTGTGGTAGTTATATTAACCCTCAGATACTTTTTGATTTGAAAAAAAATCAGCGACCGAGTTTTGAAACTTTTGTAGGTATCATGAACAATTTCAAAAACCGCTCGCTAGTGATGCTTATACAAAAACACGATTCTGGAATCTCGATTTTCAAGAATAACACCAAATAGACGCAGAGGGAGTTCCGAACTCGCGTCGTGTATTGAGATGTTTCTATTGTGTAAAACTTCGTTGATCGTGTAGTGGAGCATTCAGTAAAACTTACCATTGCCTTGAGAAGGTGATATCGATGTTTCCTCGTATTTGATGGGAATTGGCTCTTCTTTAGCCGGAGTGGCGGGGGCGGCCGCCGTCGCTAGTTTCTGCCTGTCAGCTACCTGGGTAATTAATATTAATTAATAAATATATTAATGGACATTTCACACGACGCCCTCTAGTCCCAAACTAAGCAAAGCTTGTAATATGGTAACTAGATGCTGATAGAATACTTATATACTTTTTTTTTTTTGTAAATACATACTTATAATACATAGTAACACCCAGACATAGAACAAACATCTATGTATGGCACACACAAATGTTTGTTCTTAGTGGGGATCGAACTCACGACCCACAGCACGGCAGGGAGAGCTATTACCGACTGAGCTGTGACGCCGTCAAAATGTCAAAATGTCTAATTAAACTCATATTATTATGTAGTTAGTCATTTGACTATTATCTCAGTGTAGTGATGAAAGTTTGAACCGTAAAGGTCTCAGTCTTGATTTGAAAATAATTATGAAAAATAGATTATACTATTGCAGTAACATTAGTGTTTGCAACTGCAAAGACTAGTGTGACTGTTTTAACAAATAAAATGACTTACATGGTGAAAGTCACTCTCGCGCATCATACTAGTAGCCTTGCCTCGCAGTTGACCGCTGTACACTGTAGCGAGCGCATAAAGATCTTGCCTCTGATTTTTTTCCTCGTCCTTGACCTAGAATAAAAATTAATAACAGCTTGTAGAATGAGGATTACAAGACGTTTAATGCTGTTTTGTCATTTAAGTTACAAATATTAAAAAAATCTGATTGACGACTCTAACGAGACTTGGGTCGGCGGGGTAATTTAATTGTAGTGCTTGGACTTTATTTGAAAAACAAAAAACTATGTGATTACTGTGCAAAGAATGCAAGTTTTCTGGATTACCCTGTGAAGTTACCTTATCAACTTTCTTCTCAATGATTTGCGCGAGTTTGGCTAGCACCGGGAAATGTGGCAGCACACGAATGAGGACGGTGAGCGCGTTGCGAATCTGCACGTAGTCGCCCGAGTCCAGGCACACTACCATCGCCTTTGTGATCTTGTAGTGCCATTTGTGGCAGACGTGTCTGAAAACGTTATATAAGCTTGCACCATTCGATACACTGACTCACTAGATTTGTTCACAGCTGTAAGACGAATATTTGTAAATCATTTGTAGCGAGCAAATGACGTGATGTTTGCGAACTTGCAGCTGGATCGTCGTACAAATAAAGTTATGAATTCAACTGATGATTCGGGCACTCCCGCCCACTGATTGTCTATTTTTATTGTAATTTATCAGATTCTGATGGTATCAGAAGATGGACAATCAGGGGGCTGGTCATAGTTCGCGGCAATCAAGCGTAGTCAATAGCCATGTTAATATTCCGTGTCCTAGGATAGACCGGTTTGCTTCATCATCACAGATTAGGTTTGGTGTAAAGATAGATTGTATTCCACTAATGTTCCTCAGAAAAACACACAACTTGCTTCGCAGTTTCATGATCGTAACTTGTCGACAGCTAACATCCATTTAAAGCCTTATTACACTATGCAATCTCAAGTCAGTCTTACTGACAGTGATGTGACGTGACGAGTTGAATTATTTCGAACTCGAATTATTTAGTTAAACTGAACCTTGACTCGAGCCTCCAATTAGGTTGACTCAACTAAGTCCGTATACAACGTAAGTGGTTAGAGAAATTGGTGCTAGATTTTCACTTGTATGACTTTATATATAAAAAAAAAAAAAAAAACGTTACATCACTATCAGTAAGTCTGACTTGAGATTGCATAGTGTAATAAGGTGTAGTGTAATATAATATAGCATGCCGATGTGTTTGGTGAAATATGTGAAACCTATTAGATACTGTAAGAACTTGTAACCATATTTGTAGCAAATAAACCATTTCATTTCATTTCAAGGCTTTTACCTGTAGTTCTCATATCCGACGTGGTCGTTAGCCTCCGTGAACTGATTGGAGACGCGGTACTTGGTGACAAAGCCGGGGTAGTGCGCGCACTCGCGATGGAACGCCTGCTTGTCGGCGTGCCAGCGCATCGCGGTGCCGAGCACTTTGCACAGGAACGCGCCGTACCGACCCGCCTCGCCCTCCGTGCACGACATCACAGAGTATGTTATGTCGCAGAATAGCTGGAAATATGGACTAAATCAACATCGCAACAGACAACTGACGTATTTTTGAGTACAAGTGGACGGATTTATTTTGAACTAGCAGATACCCGCGAGTTCGTACGCGAGTACCGTTTCCGTGTACGTTATATTATCTGTGCGTCTACCGAGCGGATACTTTGAGAAACTTGACATTACACCGAACCCGTACTTACTCGAATGTCAAACGTTAGTCGTTAGACCAGAGGTAGTACTACGCCCTGTCAAACTGAGGTGACATGACATGACATCATCCTCTTGTCAATAATTGGCGCTGCTAATCCCGTTCTTTCATTTTATCCTGTTGATCCTGTTAATTATTCGAGATAAAGTAGCCTATGTGTCAATCCAGGTTACGTACTTTATATATGCCAAGTTTCATCCAAGTTGGTTCAGTAGTTTTGACGTGATTGAAACACAAACATCCAAACATCTAAACTTTCGCATTTATAATAATAGTAGGATTAGGTTATTATTAATCAACATCAAAATTATAAAGTTCATTAAAATTTTCGTCTTGTTTATGTGAGCAAGTTGAACTCTCGTGGCGAAGTTAACAGGCCGACGTGAAATCGCTCAAAAAATGTTACCAATGCCTCTACCACACCTCCGTCGGTGGTAACTTACCTGATCGTAACAATGCAGAAAAGTTGAACGTTGTTTTGAAATCGCAGCACAAGTTGGATCACACGGGTCATAGTTCCGTACTAGACCGACTTGTGACTAACCGATAATAAAGTAGCTGGCAGCTACTTACCCGATCATAACAAAGTAGAGTAGAGAAGTTAGGCGTCTTCAGAGAATGCACGGTGTGCACAAACTCAGCGCAGTACAGCGCGTCTGTCGCTGTAAAAACGCAGCGCGGGAACAAACACAGTTGCATCAAGCGGGTGACTGTTTCGTTCTTGGCGGACTTGGCAGCACGGGCCGGGAACCAGGTTGTGCATTCTCGCTGGAGGCGCGCCATCACGCGGGACACGTGCTCTTGTTGACGACGCCGCTCCTCCTATTCAACAGAACATTTATTAATCACTAGCAGTTGCCCGCGACTTCGTACGCGAGTACCGTTTCCGTGTACATTATATTATCTGTGCGTGTACCGAGCGGATACTTCTTTGAGAAACTTGACATTACACCGAACCCGTACTCGAATGTCAAACGTTAGTCGTTAAACCAAAGAGGTAGTACTACGTCCTGTCAAACTGACGTGACATGACATGACATCATCCTCTTGCTAAATTGGCGCTACTAATCCCGTTCGTTCATTTTATCCTGTAGATCCTGTTAATTATTCGGGATAAAAAGTAGCCTATGTGTCAATCCAGGTTATGAACTATATATATGCCAAGTTTCATCCAAGTTGGTTCAGTGGTTTAGACGTGATTGAAACACAAACATCCAAACATCTAAACATCCAAAATCTAAACTTTCGCATTTATAATATTAGTAGGATATTGTAGAACATTCTCAAACTAATGAGGAGTAGATCGATACAACAAAATTGAGTTACTAGGTGTTACCTGCGACGTACGTGTTCACAGTTTTCTGAGCGGATTCTTCGAGTATCATGACATTACACCGAGCCCGTACTCGCATGTCAGACGTTTTACACCGGCTTTATACACCGATACGTATCAAAGGTTTTATTGACGCTGCTAATTCCGTTCGTTCATTTTATCCTGTAGGTCCTGTTAATTATTCGGAATAAAAAGTAACCTATGTGTTAATCCAGGTTACGAACAGTTTCATCCAAATTGGTTCAATAGATTCGACGTGATTGAAACACAAACATCCAAACGTCTAAACCTTCACATTTATATAATGTTAGTGGGATGGGATTTCCTGGATATACCAGAGTAGATCAGAAGCTTTAAAATATTGATTAAAATGATTACCTGTAGTTTATCAATCAAAGTATTGAATCGCTCTTGTTCCTTCTTGAGTTTCGATCCTCCCTGTGAGCTATCCTTAGCGGCGTTAGCGGCCGCCGCCTTCAAGCGATTTATCTCCCGGTCGTAACTGTCCTCTGGCACGCGGAGATCATACATTGATAACGACCTATAAATAAATAAATATTCATGGACTTTACACACAACGCCCTCTAGTCCCAAACTAAGCAAAGCTTGTAATATGGGAACTAGATGGCTGATAGAATACTTAAATACTTTTTTTTTGTAAATACATTACTTATAATACATAGTAACACCCAGACATAGAACAAACATCTATGTTTTCCACGCACAAATGTTTGTTCTCAGTGGCGAACCCACGACCCACAGCACGGAAGGCAGAGCCGTTACCGACTGAGCTGTGACGTCTGTCACACCTATGGGTAATAAGGCTTGTTCAATTTGATGGTACCACATATTTTGGAATAACACTGAGAGATATGTAACAAAAAACTATGCCTAAATTCGATTTAGACAAAAATATTTAACAAAAATGAAAAGATGGAGTCGCACGGCGCTACATTATTTCCCGAGATAGGGCAAAGGGACTCCCCTTAGCGTTCTTTGCAATGGTTAAGGTTTTGAGCTGTAATGCCTAAGCTTTTGGTAAAGAGCGGTTCAAATCCCGCCATAGACAACTGGCCCAGGGCCTTTTACGACGTCCAACGTGATACTAAACGAAGATAATATCCAATGTTGCCACTTACCAGAAAGTCACATAGAATTCTGGTGAAATATCTTCCCAAACTCTGGCCGGCAGCATCGGCGTAACCGACGCGACAATCGGTTCTAATGCTTCTTTGGCAGCAATGGTGTACCGAACCACACTCTTCTCCAAATTATCTGTTTTACTGTCGGCCATCTTGCGTAGCATCTCGACTTTACCGGCGATCTTCTGCGTTAATACTGGACGGTGGAGAAAAAAAGCCACGTCGGCGTCCACGTGGTAATCACGAAGTAGTTCCTACAAATAAATAAATAGATTCAACGACGCAGGATAACAGTATAATGTCATCAACACGTCGAGTGACTTTTGTAGTGATGCAAATGAAAATTATAGTCACTGTATCAACCTTTATACACACATGCGCTACTTGTTCAAATCTAACCGCGAATTATAGACATTTACATCGCTGCAAATAAGTTGGTTTCAAAATGTACAGTAAGAAGAATAATAAAACATCTTAATAATATGACAGCTATTAAACTACCTAAGAATTTTGAGAACCCTATTGAGCATTACTTATAAAAAAAATTATTTATAAAATAGAACAAGCCCATAACCCACCTGATATTACGTGGTAACCACTGCAAATTATATAAATTATAACAATAACAATATTAACAATACACAGCCTCACTGAGCACTTCCTCTGAGGATGTACCCTGTGATGAATTAAACTATTGCAATGTGATATTTCAAGATGTTATCATCAGGTTGGAGTTCCATACATAGAAGTTACCTAAGGTATTGTAGAGTAAAACTAAGAGAATGGTAATATTACCTGAAGAGGAGGTAATCTCGCAGCGTACTCCTCAGGGCCATGCGATGAAGCGAGAAACGTTCCGAGCTGGACTAAAGCATCTTGACATTGATCAGCCAAACGACCCACCACTTTCAACTGCGAGCCTGGAGGCTCCCCTGCGGTCTTTGGCGTGTCTATGTCTTCATATTCTACGGATAAACATACACAATCACAATTTTCATACTATTAATCCTGCAAACGAGCATGCTTGAACGAGCTTTATGTGTATATGTAAGTACTTTTGCAACAGCAACTCTTAAATATTGATTATAATAGTTGTTAGCGACGTCCACTACATAGCATAAGATTGAAAATAAAATGATCGATAATTAAGTCCTAGCTTAAGTAGATATAAGTATAAGATAATAAAGACATTGAGTTAAACCTATATAGCTAGGGCTTAGATGTAAGTTTGAAATGTAAAATACTTAGGATTGTTTTATTTTTTAAAACGAAGAATCTCGAACCATTCACAGATAGCAGGCAGGCAATATTTCTAGGAAGACCCAAATAAGACAAAAGGCGATAGGAATAACAATAGAGTCAATAAAGTCGAAAATGAACCAACGCGCGCATCCAACTTCCGCACACGTGCGGCGAAAGCTTTGTGAATGGTTCGGCAGCCGAGCGTTCGACGCCGGCCCTAGAGATGTATAAATATTTGACCAATTGTTACTAAGGCCAGTTCCATTTTTGAATCCAAGCTGTGAAGACTAGAAGAAAGTAATCGGCCCAGTAGCAAGTTAGAAGCTAGTACATAGAAGAGCTCGAGAATAAATACTATCCTGTTTCTTTGACATTTCTGTTTCTTTGACGTTTCTGTTTCTTTGACGTTTCTGTTTCTTGACGATACTGTTTCTTGACTAAAACGTTGGTTGAACGAGCGGACGAGAGATACAAGTCGACGGCATCTCCAGACTGCGAACCGAACGAGAGCGCTCCGGCCGGCAGAAAACGAGGTAGCCAGAGGCGCCACCAGAAACCGATCGAGAACCGCGCGCCTCGCCGCTACATTTTCTGGTCCTTCGAGCCGGATCCGGAGAATAAGGTTTGAAGATGCCTATCGTCCGTTCAAGATCTCCCGTGCCCTCCGGAACTGAAGAGGAGGGTTCGATGGAAACGACTGCTACTGACTGGTTCGCGAACACGTCCGCGTCGACCGCGACTCGAACTTCCGCGTCGACCGTGGCGTCCGCCGAAACGTCCACTGGGACACCCGTCGGGACGTGTGCCTCGCGCCACACCACCGCCGCCGCCGCTAGCGTCGCCCTAGGGCCCGCTGCCCCGGCGCAAGGGAGGGTTACTCGCGCCGCGACGGTAGCGGCCGCCGCTGCCGCCCCTCCCCCGCGTACCGCGTCCGAGACGACATTCGCCCAGACCCGCGCGTCTCGGCAAGCTCCCCCGCGCACGATCCCGTCTGAGACCACGCCCGCGAGCGTGCGTCCCGCGACCGCGTACCCGCTCGCGTCGCCAGCGCCATCTGCGCTCCCCGCGTCCGTGTCCGCGCCCGCGTGCGCGCGCCCCGCTCCCGCGTTCGAACCTGTGGCTCAGACAAGAGTGAAAAAAGGAACCACGAAGATCCTGCAAGACATTGGAGGAAGACCTGTCGCCCCACCGTACACGTCTGCAAGTTCATTGGTTCCACAAGCGCGAGAGGATGCAAGATCGAACAAGTCTTCAAAGAGAATGGAACTCGAAGCCCTGCGAGAACTTCAGAAGAGGCAGCTAGAAGTTGCTGAGACTGCCGCTGCCCTTGCTCAGACGGAACTAGAGTTAACCCAATGTCTATCGGAAGAAGAAGTCGAAGACTATGATTTGGAGAAATCAACTCACGTCGAGCATTGGGTAGCGCAGACCGCCACGTATGAAACGACTGAGGACAAACCACAGAGCTCTCAGACACAGAAGTCAGATATAAAAGAACTCGCCGAGGCTATCATAAGCGCTACAAGACCGGTACAGCCACATTCCATCATGACCGCGTCACCGAAGATGTGGGATTTGCCAGATTTCAATGGGGCACATGAGGAGTGGCTGCCTTTTAAAAGGGCGTATGAGGATAGTTCGGCGTTATGCACAATAGTGCATAATATGGCTCGCCTCAGGAAAGCGGTAAAGGGAACGGCAAAGGAAGCGATTCGAAGCCTGTTGTTCGTGGCCTCGGACCCCAAGGAAGTCATCGATGCTTTGGAACGAAGGTTCGGAAGACCGGAGCAGTTAGTGTTGGCAGAACTCCAGAAGATCAAGGAGCTCCCACGAGTAGGAGACACTCCACGGGACATTTGCGTTTTCTCGAGTCACGTGAGTAACGCAGTGACCACGATAAATGCCCTTAAGAAGCCACACTACCTGTACTCGCCGGAAATGAGTCGAAGCATCATTGAGAAGTTAACTCCCATACTACGGTACAGATGGCTTGACTTCAGTGCGCGCTTGGAAGATGAAGAACCAGAACTTTTAAAGATGAAAAGGTTCCTCGAAGTTGAAGCTGACTTGTGCGGAAAGATTGCACCACCGGAGCTACCGAAGAAGAGGTTCGGTAACTCGAGACACCCGGTGCACGTCACTCAGGAAGAAGAAGAAGAAGAAGAAGATGATGATGATGATGATGTTGAGAGAGACACAGTCGCTACAACCTCGGAAGGATATAAAAAGTTCTGCGCGCACTGCGAAGGGGAACACTGGCTCACGGAGTGCAAGAAGTTCAAGGAAGTAAGCACCAACGAAAGATGGAATATCGTGGTGAAGAAACATCTATGCTTCAAGTGCCTACGCCAGCGCCACATGAGGATGAACTGCAAAGAACGGCCTTGCAAGAAATGCAAGAAACCGCACCACATCCTGCTGCACTCGGAGTCGGACCCACAAACGACGACACCGTCTACGCAGCAAGAGAAACCGTCATCCTCCTCGCAACAGAGTATTGAAAAAGAAGACACGAAGAACGTCGTGAAATCCGTATACGCGGTAGCAGATGGAACAAGAGTCTACCTAAAGATGATACCGGTAGACATCTACGGACCGAAAGGATCTACCCGCGTCCTCGCACTGCTCGATGAAGGATCGACAGTGTCGCTGATGGACAAGGACATCGCCCGCCGCATTGGAGCCACCGGCCGAGAGCAATCATTGATCCTAGAAACTGTCGGTGGAAAGATTATTGAGAAAAATGACTCCCAAGTAATGGACTTGAAAATAAAGGGAGCTCATAGAAGAGATAAGCGTACGCTAAGGGGAGTACGCACTATTGAAGATTTAAAGCTTGCACCGCAGTACGTCAACAAGAAGGCGATTGAGGAGTGCAGCCACTTGAGAAATATAAAAGACGAGCTTCTATATGATAAAGAAAGACCAACGCTACTGATCGGTCAAGACAATTGGGATCTAATCATTTCCCGTAAGATCTTGAAAGGAAAGCGAAATGAACCAGTCGCGTCATTGACAAGTCTGGGATGGGTACTTCACGGATGTCACATCGGATCTACTAATCCAGTGAATTACGTGAATCACTGTCACGCTGGGAACAATGAAGAGACTATCGAAGAACTGACCAAGCCACGTGAATGGAGATGGGTTCCCACCAAACACAACCCGGCCGACGACGCAACGAGAAATGTGCCAAAGAACTTCGACAGCAAGGCGAGGTGGTTCACTGGACCCGAATTCCTTTACCAGCCGAACTCTGACTGGCCGGTAAAAAAGATAGAAAACGAAGATTCGTGTCCCGAAGAAGTCAAGAAAGCCACCTGTACTATGACCAGAACTATCCAGCAATCAAGTCTGCCCAATCCTGACAGGTTTGGTACCTGGATGCGCCTGCTCCGAACGACAGCGAGAATGTACATGTTCATAGACATGTGTCGCCGAGACAAGAGCACCAACAGCGTCACCGATGGAAAATTGAACAAAGAAAAAAGAAGATGGCTACCAATCGAACCAGAATATTTGAACAAAGCCAAAAAGGCTCTTATCCGACAAAGCCAAGAAGAATCCTATAAGAACGAAATCGACAGATTGAAGAAAAAGAAGCCAATCGGAAACTCCAGCCGACTGAAAAGGATTGATGTCGTGTTAGACACGGACGGCGTACTACGTCTCAACAGCCAAACCTCGAAGAAGAACTACGGAGAGAAGAATCTACCAGTCATTGATGGAAGGAGCCGCATGCCGCAACTAGTCATGGAACACTACTACAGACATCTGCATCATGGAAATCACGCAACGGTCATTAATGAGCTGCGGCAGAAGTACTGGGTACTATCTCTTCGCGACGCCGTCCGAAAAGTGGCACATCAATGCCAGTGGTGCCGAATAAGAAGAACGAAACCAGAGATGCCACCACTGGGAGACCTGCCGAGGGAACGTTTAGCACACCATCAGCCTCCGTCTACGTGCACGGGTGTTGACTACTTTGGCCCCATGCACGTAACCATCGGCCGCAGGAAAGAGAAACGCTGGGGCGCCCTTTTCGCCTGTTTGACCACAAGGGCGGTCCACGTAGAGCTGGCAGCATCACTCAGTACCAGCTTTATGATAATGGCGCTGAGAAGGATGGCTTCACGTCGAGGAAGTCCTAGAGTCATACTTAGTGACAACGGGACGAACTTTGTCGGAGCGGACCACGAGCTGAGAGCAGAAATTAAGAAGCTACAGCGACAAGAACTCTGCAAAGGCAACGTGGTGATCATCGCAGACTCACCACTTCCACGAAACACATGGCCACGTGGGGTTATAGAAGAAACATTCCAAGGGCCAGACCAGAGAACGAGAATTGTGAACGTCAGGACACGAGGAGGCATCATGAAGCGTCCAACGTCGAGACTCATCCTCGTGGCTCCAGTGAAGACGTCGCAACCAGTGGATGGAGTGCCCGGACCACCGCGCACTGGCGGGGAAAATGTTAGCGACGTCCACTACATAGCATAAGATTGAAAATAAAATGATCGATAATTAAGTCCTAGCTTAAGTAGATATAAGTATAAGATAATAAAGACATTGAGTTAAACCTATATAGCTAGGGCTTAGATGTAAGTTTGAAATGTAAAATACTTAGGATTGTTTTATTTTTTAAAACGAAGAATCTCGAACCATTCACAGATAGCAGGCAGGCAATATTTCTAGGAAGACCCAAATAAGACAAAAGGCGATAGGAATAACAATAGAGTCAATAAAGTCGAAAATGAACCAACGCGCGCATCCAACTTCCGCACACGTGCGGCGAAAGCTTTGTGAATGGTTCGGCAGCCGAGCGTTCGACGCCGGCCCTAGAGATGTATAAATATTTGACCAATTGTTACTAAGGCCAGTTCCATTTTTGAATCCAAGCTGTGAAGACTAGAAGAAAGTAATCGGCCCAGTAGCAAGTTAGAAGCTAGTACATAGAAGAGCTCGAGAATAAATACTATCCTGTTTCTTTGACATTTCTGTTTCTTTGACGTTTCTGTTTCTTTGACGTTTCTGTTTCTTGACGATACTGTTTCTTGACTAAAACGTTGGTTGAACGAGCGGACGAGAGATACAAGTCGACGGCATCTCCAGACTGCGAACCGAACGAGAGCGCTCCGGCCGGCAGAAAACGAGGTAGCCAGAGGCGCCACCAGAAACCGATCGAGAACCGCGCGCCTCGCCGCTACAATAGTAATCACATAGCTTTCATAAGCGCTTATGTACCGATATCAAATAGAAACGGTTTGAAATTGCATCAAAGTTACGATTATGTAATCGTAACAGGTGTTGTTGGTTTTTTGATCAATAATTCAACTTTTCTCTTGCTCGTTGAGATGATTTTTTTATCATTTGCACATGGAAATGGCTTAGGAAATTAATTTTAATTAGATTACCTAATTATATTTTTTTTACAAAATATACTGATTTATTTATTTTTTACATTTGGTAATCAAGATATGTTACTACCTTTCCATACGCAGCAGTGGCGCTGTTGCGCAGACAATATGCACAAGGATATGTCGAGGTTATTGCCCACCATCGCTTCCTTCAGCCGAGCCGAGGACCGTCTTGTGTTACGGACTTGGGAGAAGTATCCCGCCTGTAACATAATGCTGCTTACTCAAAAGATAACATTAATTTTTGTTACAGCAGAATGATCGTAAACTATGATACGATTCTCCGTTTTCAGCACGCTAACGCACAGCTGTATGTTTTAAATTGAACCCTGTGTGTATGCAAAAATGTAAAATTTCACTTTGAATGTCTAAATTAATGGGAGCGGACGATTTTCAACGTTTATATGATGTACTTACTTCTCCTTTGAGCAGATCACCTCCAGCCATGGCATCTAATTGATCCGCTGTCATTTCTTCAACCGCTTCAATCCCAGCCATCTTCTGGACAATCTCTTTTAAGATGAGCAAATCTTGACTAGAAAAAAATTATGTAAGTCATCATCTGGTTTTTTTTAAAATATCGGTTCGCATGTTACTTGTTTAGTACCGATATAAGTAACAATAATACTTATTGGAATGGGTCTCGTTACCATGAAACCGATACTTTCACCGGTACCGGTACTATTATATCGATATTACGGAATTTTATATTGGTCCTAAACGGAAAATCTCATGTTGATCAAATATCGGTACTAATACCAAAATCCTTTCAAAGGAGTGATACATAAAATTCATAACCCTCCTTTTTGCTTTCCCGTAGCCGAGTAAAAAATTGTTGTGCCCGAATAAGCGTGAAATGTAATATGTAAAAACTAAATGTTGCAAGTAAAGCATAAACTGAAACAAACCTCTGCTGAGACTTCAATCTGTTAGCCACAAACTGCAGCAGCGCAGTCAGTTCAATATTATGCTTCTTGAAAGCTGCGCCCGCGAATGCAGCTAACGCTTGTAGCCAGGGCGGGTGCGCCGCGCCGCCCGCAGCCCTGCCCACGCACAGCGCCTCCAGTAAACAGTAGCCGAGGACGTCGAGCGATAGGGATGTCAGATACTTGAGAGATTCTACTACTGGTCCGATCAGATTATCGTACGTTTGAATCTGAAAACGATTATTTTCTGTAGTTTTTCCTTGATTATAAGCCGAAGACTCGTATGCTAAGAAATGTTCAAGTCTTACTCAATTCAAGCGTGTGCATTGTTTAAACATTCAAGCACAAGTTTGAATGATACTTGTTTGCCAATTGATTACTCACAAATTGTAATGAAAAGTGACACTTATTACCTGCAAAAGCATGTAGTCGAACAAAAACGCAGGTGCAGCATGCGAGAGCTTTCCTATAAGCCGTCCTTGTGGTTTGATGTTCTCTTTAGATACGCGTTTCATGATATGTTTTATCCGTTGAAGTGCATTGCCCCGCACTCGCATTAATGTCGGTATTCGTTCCCCTGCTTCGTTCTTCCATCTCGAGTATAGACAATACCTACAAAATGAAATCAAACTTGAGTGTTTTATCGGCGAGGTATCGTAACATTTGGTTATAAAATGGTATAATTTCAAATAAACGAGAAAAGAAAAGTATCGAAGCATTTCACATGCCAAATGGCATACGCAGATATTCAATGTGACCATACGAAAATGTTTTTACCTGCACTGATATGGATATAGCTTGATCAGAGTGTAGATTTCCTCAGCCATACAACAGTTGCCTTCCATCAAAGTCAAAGCTGGTAAAATGGCCGCGTCAAGTACAGTCAGCGCTTCATGATGTAGGGGATCACTTTTCTGAGCACGTGCTGTTTTCAATATTCGTATTATCTAAAAGAAATTATGTTCAACAATAATTTGCACTTCAAACCAAGTTTCTCAATGATACTCTTGATAAATATAGCACTTACTTTGTACATCAATATGGGATCGTAATGAAGTGAAGGTCCCAAAGTTATAAGAGCTGGTATAACTGTCTCTTTCATATCATGAAATGTCTTGCAAGGCGGAGGTGCAAGAGTGGACTTTAAAGGTGGTATAGGTTTCCCGGGAATTTTTGGTGCTACACAGCATTGACTGAAAAAAATATGCATGTTCAATAAATTTTGTAGTGTAATAAATGGACTGGAACCTAACCAACATTGAAATAGAAAAACGACGCGGCACACATAATTTTCAAAAATTGTCACAAAATTTTATACAAAAGAATGTCGTATGATAGTTTTTGCTGCATTGGTTCGTAATCAGATTAATAATTGATAGCGCAGTAGACTGTCGTCCAGCTCGTGATAACGGCTTCACGCGTAAACTAAAGAAAAATCGGCTTTAGCTGTGCAGGGTTTAAGTGTAATCCAGCTTGACTAATTTATAATTATTCATAAAAAATAATACCTTCTGTACAACGGCTCCACAATAGCATGAAGCATATTACAAAGAGCCATGGCTGGTCTTTCGGGCATCACTGTGGCCGGTAGTCTAGCAGACAACGCTGCAAACTCTCGCCATGCCGTGACATTCAACAAAGCTTCGCACAGCACTAGCTTTTGGTTACCCCAGTAATCCTGTTTTGGAAACAAAAAATTAAAAACAAAAGGCTGGTTAGACTAGAAGACAGCTAAGATTATTTCTAGGGATAAAGCCCAAGAAATAATATGTGATCTGATTATTTATATTACATAATTATGTTATTATTTTACATACCGGTTCGAGAGACATCGACCCAGAACAGGTAGGTAGGTACTTATTTGGTATAGGTATAAATTGTAGCGAAATATTTAGAAACCGACCCTACAGATATTATCACGGAACCGGTTTCATCAGGTCTTTTTTCACTAGTATCGGTACTAAAATATCGTTAAAATTATTTAAAATGGTTCTTGAAAGCGGCAGGAGAATGATGATGGTTCTTGAAAGCATCATCTCGGACTTTGTTTGAAGCTGCTAGCAAGGCAGCAAGAACCGAAAGAAGTACCTGTACTTGGGAGTTTGAATACCGATATGCAAGAATCAAAATGAAAAAAATAATGTTACTTACCGTTACTATAGCTTCTATTATCTGTGCCGCTACCTAATACTATTTTTAATATCGGAGAATCATAGAAATTGTTGCATTACCTGTGGATCGGCTTTCTCTTCCAAAAACTCAGTTGGAGCATTTGCTTGAGGTCCTTTTGTTGAAACAATGCTTAGCTTTCGAATATAGTCTTGCACCGCTTTGATTTCTTTTTCAGCAGTTTTAGCCATGATTGAGTCATCAGGCCGGAGCTGCAATATTAAGTTATGTACATGACTTTCAATGCCTGTTCTCATTTAGTGAACTAGACTATCAATACACAGTATTTCATATTGATTGTAAGGATATTATTAGAAATTTATTGATCCCTTTAATACAGTGTGGCTGATAACATCTAGAATCAATATAGTAGACTACAATTATAAGTAATGAATAAGATCATCATCAACATTTTTATATTGATCATTTCCTCAGTCTTATTTTCACTTTACTTACCCATGGATATATATCATCTAATGATATTACTTGGTACTGCAATAGTAAGGCTATCACAGTCATTAGAGCTGGTGGTTCCTTGTAATCTTCAAGCACCTCAGCGTTGCTCAACTTAAAGCCTAAAACCTCCGATATAACTTGCGCATCACACATGTAGTTCTTTACGAGAGGTACAAATATTTGGTCTAAGTAGGGTCTAGCCTCGAAAGATTCTAAAATTATGTCGAGCACCCTGTTTGGATCTAAGTTAAAACAACCTGAAACAAAATAATATCATTAGAAAGGAGTTTTTTGGGTATCCTAGGTTTCCTAGGTTTATATTATATCCTCAAAAAGAATATCAATCGAAGTCTGAGCTTGATTTGAATATGAGAAGTTTTAAATAGTTACCTATTAGTGATTGAATGATTTCCAGTAAGCTTGACCATTCCACTTCATCATTGAATTCTTGATTTAGCTCAACTATTAGTTTGGCGTATCCTTCACTTTCTTCTCTAAATAAGTTAAACTTACGTTGTTTGTAACTGCAATGAAAGTTATACTTTAAAATATGACCATGTATAATTGCAATGAGTTTAAGATAGTAAGCATAATGTTCTAGTGGCTTTCAGTGCAACTTATTTAGTGCTATTAGGACCGGTGCTTATTTGGACAAATGTTACAAGCTCTTTCGGTATAGCTCTGTGCTGTCGGTTGTGGGTTTGATTTGATCCCCACTGAGAACCAACATCTGTATGTGACAAACATGGACATTTTTTCTATGTCTGGGTGTTACTATGTAAATTCTTATAAATGTATTTAGTACTCACTACAACTTGGTTTTGATTTTGATGAATTTTGTATAGAATATTTTGTTTTTCAGTGTCCCAACATCTTGCAAAGTGTCAATTTCTAGTCTCTCTTTCAAAAGTTTGTCAGATATGAAGGATTCTAAATCTTTTACAATGTGGCAAAAATTTGATCGTTCGTCACTCTGCACATCAACACATGTTTCAGCATCAAGCACACATACCACATCGAGAATTATAGATGGGATGTCTGCATGGAGGCCCTGTAATAAACAAAATATTGTTTGAACTCCTTTTGTTTACTTGCTTTTGTTTATATCAAATCTCTGCTTACTGTTATGTCACGAAGAACTGAGATGATAGCATCTTTTTTCAGATTTCCACGCAGTCCGCACAGCAATAGGTCATAGATATTCTGTGATAAACCAGATAGCTTCCCAGACTTTGAAAAAAGCGGACTTTTATCTTCATCTTTTACAGATTGTGTCACATATTTTATACTGTAAATAGGAAAATGAGGTTGTATCCTGTTATTGTATAGTCAAAGGTAGGTGAACAGGAAAATCTTTGAGATAATCATTTACTGGAAAAATAATAAACTGTACAGAAAACCAAACGTCGATTTGCATACACACAATAATTACATTTGGAGTAGGTCTAGAGCACTGAGTATTTATCTAAGATATTTTGGAGGGTGATTTGTGTGGAGTGGCTACTGAAAATACAACATGTGTTTATTATTGTTTACCAAGACAAACTTACAACTGGTCTTTTCCCGATTTGTCCCAGCTTTTACAGTACTCAGATACAAATTTCGCATAGGATCCCATCTTCAGCTATGAAAATAGAATTCAAACGTAAAATAATAACAAGCATCACGCTACCAACACCGCCATGATTTATGAATGAATGATTGGTTGATGAGTGAGTCAGTGAATGTCATTAATAAACTGAATGAACATGGATGGATAAGCTAGATAGGACCCGTTTGAGCTTACTTTTTGAGCTTACTCACTCGGTCAAGTCAGTTCCAAAGTCAGGTCAGTCAGATAAAACGAGAATGCCATTTTTTGTTTCGATATTTGACATCCAAGCAATTTGGTCATTTTGCTTCATTTGCTTGGTCTCAGCTGTCAAGTGTCAACAACATAATTATGTCATGCATGATATGTCTAATATGTCTGGCGATCTAACCTAAATAAAAAATATATTTCTGAAAAATGATAATGTTTACATTTTGAAAGATATTTTTCTGAAATATAAAGTGAAACATAACAAAATGCCTACCTACGAATTAGCTTTGATGTTGCGAACAATGTCAAAACCTGAACTCAAGGGTACACTCAAGCGAGTCGCTACTGCTGTATTTGATCGTGGTGGAATCATCAGAAACATTGAAAATCTCGGATTTAGGACCATGCCCTATAAAACTAGTGCTCATGGACTAGTGCACAGAGAAGCTAACTATTTCTTGTTCAAATTTGATTCACCAACTCAAGCTGTTGCAGATTTGAAAGAAGAATACAATAGAGATGTTGATATTGTGAGGCAACGAATGTTTAGAGTAAATGAGGATGACCAGCACAACTGCACCTTAGAAACAGAACTCCTGCCTCCAGCATACAGAGAAGAAGTTCAAAAGATGATAGAAATTGGAAAGCTTCAAGCTAACCGTTTCACTTATAAATTCAAATATAACTCTGGTCTGGATTACTATCCATTCCAAAGATAATGGATCATATTCACATGGTGTATTTTCACTGTAGAATTTTATTTTTTATGTTGTAGATTACCTATTTTAGATCTAATAAACTAGTAAGAATGTTTAGTTGTTTTAGATTAGAGAATAGTGAACTCTCAAAACCTTATAATAATAATCCCATGTTCCCAGCCATAAACCTTTATTACTACCTATGTACTACTGCCTAGTCACAGCTGTTCTTTGTCTCCAAAGTTAAGTATTGCACCCCCACTCCACACATTTCTTTAATCCAACTGAAGAATAGGCTCTGCGGAGCTATCTGTGGCTTCAGACTACTGGATTAGTTTGTGGCTAAGTTTGGAGAGATAGAGTGAGGAGTGTGACTATTGTATCTACCTACTTGTAAACATAGCAGGTAAGTATTATTGAAGTATTTATTATAGCACTTATGTATAGCGAATCCTATCTACCATGAATAAAATTAACAGTAGATTTAACTTAAAGGGGGATAACTGGTAGTAAATTGGTATATTAATATGTATAACGGGGGGAGGAGTAACCCCGCATATTCTTCCCCACTGCACATAATGGTTCTGGGAATGCCCAGAACAAATATTTTTCAATACATAAAAATGGTGATGTAAAGGAAGACCAAATATGGGCTGGGGGGACCAGCCAGGAGGCAGGTAGTGTCTCGTCTCCGCCCACAGATCAATATGCTACGCATCAGCCGTCTTGTGTTTCTTTTGTTTCCGGTAGGATATTGTTATTCTACGTTGTTGTAGGCTTCATAGGTACGGTAGGTAGCATGCATGTGGAAAAAACTAAAAGTAGGGTAGAATGGGCATTTTAGTACTTTGTTTAGGTGTTATATTTGCATTTTTTACTCTGTAATAAAATAATTATTCGTTCATTCATGACGTACTCTGTGGAGTGAGTGTATGTAGATCATCAATCAAACAAATCAATTTATTTTCTTTCAATTGAGAATCAGACAGAAGTGAGAAGTGAAACAAATCTTTCATTTTTCCACAATACAACTAAAAAAATTGCGTCATCTATTCAGTTATTAATAATTTAGCTAATTTACATAGTTGTAAAACGTATTTACAGTGTGTGTTTATGGAAAAAATATCAATCGCAATTACTAAAGCACGGAGTCAGCTGACGTGTATAAACAAAGGGCATGATACTATTTTGAAGTGTTTCGAATAACAATACGATTTCCAAGTGCTTTGTGTAATAAATTCGCCAAAAAATGGATGTCGACGGTTCATCGATGGGTGGAGACATAGACCAAAACCTATTACTACAATTTAGTTGTATGAATACGAGTGATCGAGAAGAACTTATCAGTCAAATGCAAAGACTTCTAGGGCCTAATGTGAACTATTACACAGCTAGCTTTTTCCTGGACATGAGCAACTGGTATGTAAAAATGATTTAAATTCACTGGTCCTGTATCTAATAGATTATACTTACAAAAAGTCTTGTTTCTAGGAATCTACAAGCTGCAATATGCTGCTACTTAGATTACAGTGCACCGAAAGCTCCGATGATGGCACTTACGGCCGCTTCGAGTCTAGTGCAAACAGTGGGTTTGGGCTCAAGGTAAATTGATAACACAAAACTTCATGTTCCATGAGTTCCATGAACAAAAAGTACTTACCTTATTCTTTTTCAGTTTTGAAGAATCCTGGACTTTAGCCAATACCGGGACAGAACAGTGGCCAGTCCTTTGTAGTATAATCCCAACAGGCGGAGAACTTTTGGGAGCGACTCGTTGTTACGTGCCACCACTGCCTCCAGGGCACACCACTAGTGCAACTATGAAGCTTACTGCACCATTGACAGCAGGCACTTACACAGCCCAATTTAACTTAGTCACTGATAAAGGAGAACATTTTGGTGGTAAGTAACTGTATAGGTACCTCAACTTAGCATCTGCCAGTAGCTTTACTAGCATTTCCTAAAATATCCTAGTTTCCCTATTTTAAGCCCCCTAATAAAGTTTACCTATACTTTATTAGGGAGCTTCCTTTGGTTTATAGGTTTATAGACATTTATTCTCAAAAAAGACATAATATGCCACTTACATGAGAAAAGATCTTATAAGTATAGCTAGGTATTCTTCATTCGAGTAGATTTAGTAGGTACGTAGCTTAATTGATAAGGTTATGAATAGCACCCATTCAATTCATTCTAGGTAGGTAGGTAAGGTACCAGGTAGGTAGGTAGGTATTAACATAATTATAATTTTATAACTTTGTTCTAACTAAGACTAGACAGATAGGTAAGTATAGTAAATTATATCTGCATTTGGTGGTAAGTAACTTTATACCTTTTATATCTTCATTTGCCTATAGTGTCCCAGATTTTTTTTTTAAGCCAGCAACCATACCTTGGAATTCCTTGTTGGTTGTAATGAGAAATACCTATAATTTATTTATATGATAATAATTACAGATTAAAAAAATTGGTAATCGACAATATTTTTATTTGCAACCAAAACACACATAATTGCAGTTTTCTAAAACAGATTAAATAGGTACCTAATATAAAATAAACTATTAAAAAAATAAATACAAATTATAGTTAACATGGTCAATATGTGTGTTAATCCAGACTGGAGTACTATGACAAAAGGAAGGGAGGATTAATCAATTATTTTTTTAGATACAATAAAGGTGACAGTGAGAGTGGAGTCTGAAATGACCATGGCGCTAGTAGAGCAACTAGCAGCCTTACCTGTCCCCAGTAGCAGGATGGACGATTCCATTACACAGGTACAATTAACCATATTTTATCTAAGATTACACCTAGTATTAATCAGACTAATATTATTGTAAATGTTTAAGTTTGGTTGATTCGGGTCAAAAAGGTCTGTTTTTTCATGCCATGGTTAGGTTACCGTCGCTTATTAACATCTGCATCACCAGAGGCATTGCCAATCGGGTGCCTACCCTGTAGAATTTTTTTTAACCATTTTTTGCTGGTTAGGCTGTAGGGTGATAGGAAAACCTTGGGAGGAAGCTCGTTCCACATTCTGCACGTATGCGCACGCGACCGCGCCCGACCGCGTAATGAGGTGTGGAATGTGTTGATGAACCTTATCCTGCTTGCGCGAGTTGCGATGATGGAACCTCGAAGCAGGGATGATTTGGATAAAACTTGGAATATATAATAGGTGACCTGGATTAACTACAGTCTACATTTTATCCCAAAAAATCAACAAGGCAGAAAGGATGAGCGGACAGTAGTGGGTGGAAGCTAGTGCATTGAAAGTGACTTTCACTCATTTCCATGGTCAACGACTAGTATTTATTGATCATCTATTGGTTAATTTGATCAATTATTGTGAACGTTTTAGTTTGTTTTGGCATGCTACAGACTTGTAATGTCTTTTTTTTTGTTTCAGACACCACAAGATGATATCAACTCATAGATTAAAATTATTTTTTCCAGTACCTACCTACCTACCTACACAAAATCAAGGTTGCTAACTCAAAACTCAAGTTATTAATATATGATGTTACATCTAATGGAAGTGCAGCCAAATATGTACCCTATTTAACTAAGTACCCATTTAAATCTACTTAATGTACATTTTGTTTCTACATACAGCATATTTTTTGCTCAATGTAAGTGTAATAAGTTATGACTTTGCATGTTCCATCTATAAGTAACAATTTGATATAGGTCTATGAATTTGGTCATCAAAGTAGGCCTCGTTCTAAACTAGCTCATCCTACATACTTATCAAATAGTCGGTAGACCGTTGAATTAAGTAGGCAGTTTGAAGTTAATATTTCTAAACAAACATCACAGATTTATGTCGGTGCTTAGCTGTGAAGTCATTGTTTGATTTTATTTCAAAATCTACATAGGATAGCTCATTGAATCTCACATTGAAATATCTAGGTATACTCGCATCAGCTATTTTATAGTGATTACTAGACCTAGATCAATGATTTTACACATTTTTTGCTGTATAGGTACCCACTGACTTGAATAGATAAAATTAACTTTTATTACCATTGCAGTTACCTAGTCAATGATTTTCAAATGAGTTATCATTTTATGCATCACTATCATTTTTGCACTGTGATGTGATGTAATTTTTTTGATTTTATACATTAAAGTATAGGTAGGTCGGTAAGTTGTTGATATAAAGACTGCATCTACACTTCTACACCTACCTACCTACATTTCATCTACATATTTAATTAAATGTTTTTTAACGATTATACCTACATATTTTTAATTTATAATAATATGAATTTCGATTATAATATTTTAAGTACTTATCTAGTTTAGGTACAGTTTTATTTGTAGAGTCCCATATCCATCAATTTCATTCACATTAAATTATCATACATCTTAGTTTTAAAAGTTTATTTTTTAATGAATTAACTGATGTACAAAATTGTACAGGAATCGTGTAATTAAGTACATTCATTTAATTAGATGTTTTGTAGTTATTGCTAAGTGCTCGTAGCATAGTTTGAATAATGCCGTAATCTGTAGGCCGATCTTGTCAGCAATGTCTTATGTCTGTGAGTAATATTTTTTTTATTGTTTTTTAGGAACTTGGCATCCTAAAAGATGATGTCAGTTCCATAATACCTTCATTACATTATCTCAAGGTTCACTAGGCAACTTAAAAATAATCCAGTAGAGCATGTTAGCCTCATAATAAAATCTTAAAATGCACATTTGATGGCTCCCAATATACTTATTACTGATGACAGGCAAGACGTGTTTTTGACAAGATCTGTAATCCAAATACTGATCATGTTGGTTCCACCCAACTGTAACAGCCTACCTATGTCATCTGGATTACCAGCTATTATTACCCTGTTGTTGAAATGACATAGTACTGTAATTTTGCACTCTTAAAAAATCGACTAGAAATTTTAAAGTAAGTACCTTATTAACTAGATTGCAACATTGATATTCTGGCTAGCCACTGATGTACTGTAACTAGGAATAATGTATGCAATGGAGCATAAAACAATTAATTAGTCATTAATAGCTTTGTCTGGCAAAGAGATCACACAGAACAGAGATATTTGGTGACAGTCCTAGTTAGGGTGGCTGAGCCAACAATGCATGTGTCATGTTTAACCTTTTGAACCCTCAAATAAAACAAAGGCTGTTTTAAGTTTGACTGCATTATTTTTGTGTTTAGTGGAAATCATTGCAGCCATTCCCAAGACCATTGTTGTAAAGATAATTTGTTCTTTTCTAAATAGGTTGTAATACTGCTAAGGTTAATAAATGGCTCATAAATGGTTAGGTAATAAAACTCACAATCCTCCTTTAGCTCTGCATAGTCGGGTAAAAAGTACCTATGTTTCATTAGTGTTGGTAAAATTTTGCTAGAATTATAAAAAGAGTGAGCTAATAATAAAATTAATGCCATTTAAAATAAGGATTATGGGATTTTTTATTTTAAATAAGTAGTGCCTATTTGTTAAGTATAAATAAAATTATATATTATTTAAATCACTTATTTTATTTACAAGGGGCACAATTGTTTTTAATCCTTAGTTGTGAATGTATGGATAACATTACAAATATTATTTTAAATCGTTATTCAACACTATATAGCCATTTCCATATCAATTTTTGGATGAGGTTGGTATCCTTTAATAATAAAGTCTTCATACTTAAAGTCGTCAATGAGCTCAATCTTACGTGCAAACTCCAGGGTAGGGAATGGTCTGGGCACTCGTTGTATTTGCTGTTTCAATGGTTCAATGTGATTCAGGTAAACATGGGTGTCTCCCGTGGTGTGTACAAATTCACCAGCCTGGAACAGTAAATTTTTTATGAATACTACTTGATTGAAAAATAGAACATGCAGATGGCCCACCTGATGTTAAGCGGTAACCTCTGCCTATGGGGCGTAAAGGTTATAAGTCTCTTCATTGTACTGGCACGCATACCATTACATATCAAAATGGAATGCAAGCATCACTGCTTGGCAGCAGACATAAAGTATGATTGTAATACTTCCTCAGATGAAAGAGCTCTACTACTTGTTATATTGAATACTGCAATATGAGAGCAAGTGTAGAATGTTTCTCTTCTAAGACAAACATCTTAAAATCCTAAGTACATACTAATCTGGGAAAATGTCTACTGTGTGTGCCTGAAGACAATTGGTTTGGAACCTGTGTTTAATTTCAATAAAACTTGCAAAGCTACCTCTAAGCTTGTTATGTGTGCAATCATGTGAGTCAACAGAGCATAGCTGGCTATATTGAACGGCACACCTAGGCCCATGTCAGCACTTCTTTGATACAGTAAGCAGGAGAGTTTCCCGTTTGATACATGGAATTGGGCTAGGCAGTGGCAGGGAGGTAAGGCCATTTTACTGAGGTCCGATGGATTCCAGGAACACATTAGCATTCTTCTGTCAGCTGGGTTGTTTCTGAAAGTGGCAAGATTTTTAAAATGTTTATTTTGGCATTGTAAACTTTTTAATGCAATTTTGTGCAATAAGTAAAATAGTTAATAATATAATAGATTCTATAGACAATGCATCACAAAGATCTTTAGGCCCATACTCACTTTATTGTTTGGATAATTTTCTGTAACTGGTCAATGCCCTGCCCAGTGTAGTCGGTTTTACAATCTACATATTCGGCTCCACTATGTCTCCACTGCATACCATACACTGGACCTAAGTCACCTGAAATTATAATTGATTCAATGCTGGTAGGTCTGGAGAAGTTTAGACCTGTGCACTAAAAAGTAACCTCGGTAGGCAGCCATGCCGTACGCAAAGTTGCAGGCAGGGTCATCTAGCATACTCAATCATACCTTCTTCTCTTTCAGTGAATCCTAAATTATCAAGAAAGCTTCTGGATCCATTAGCATCCCAGATATGGACACCTTTAGCTGCTAAAGCCTTTGAGTCTGTTGATCCAGAAATCATCCATAATAGCTCTTCAATAACTCCTCGGATGAAGACTCTTTTGGTAGTAAGCACAGGCAAAATGTTATTTTTCAGAGAATATCGCTGCATAGCACCAAATATTGAAAGGGTGCCAACACCAGTTCGGTCAACTTTCTTATCTCCTGTAATGATATTTGATGGTTATATGTATGTGAGGTAAGTTCACTGTAAATAACTAAGCTTTTAGTCGAGGAACTTACCAGTTTCTATAATTTGCTCCACTAGTTTCAGATATTGTACCTCATCATGCACAGTTTCAACGTTGTTGGGTTTCATTGTTGTTATCACTTGAAATCTTCTTTTCTAGGTGTATACATAGACAGACGGCTAGCGTATAAATGACCTATTAGTTTTGTATTGTAATATTTGTAATCTAGTGGATAGATTTAGTGAATAATACAGTAAAGAATATTTAGAAAAGAAAAACAACAAACTAGGTAGTTAGTGCGCCAAAATTGCCGCTGCCGCCTTTTCTAATCACGCAAGCTGTCATTGTCACTGTCAAAAATGTCCGAAATAAATTTTTATTCCTCTACGACGATAATCACAGACAAACAGCCAATCCATATTATGATGGAATAAGCCGATGGCCCACCCCAAATTCAAATTATTTAGGTAGGTACCTACTAATAATAAAAATGATGTTAGAACCTGCGTTTACTGAAGGTAGATAATTGTGAAAATCGCAGGCTATTTTGTAGGGTTATCCGTAAATACAAGTAAAAACAAAATTAGGTAGGTAAGTGTAGTAGGTTCGGTGGTACCTACTCCACATAATAATTTATCATAGTTTTATAACATTTTAAACAAGCTACTTCTATGTTAGTTTACGTTACGTTTATGTAGGAATATTATATTTAGCCCAATCACCTAATTTTATGTAACATTAGGTAGGTAGGTACATAAGCATTATTTAGCATAGGTACGTATTAAAAACTCCTAGAGGACAATACCTACATAATGGAGCAATAGTTATTATCATCAAGATTTTACGCCTAGCAACTTTGCCATTTTACGAACAAATAGATAAAAATCTCGCGAAGATCCAAGAGTTATTACGTCCCCAATCAGAAAGTTCTCAAGAGGAGGTCAATGCTGTATTTCGGAGAAGAGCAGAAAGTATTTCGATCGGATCAAAAAGCCCGTTCTTGAATTCATGGAAATAATAAGTACCCACCCTTTGTTAGGACGAAAACATTTTAACAAGGGTGTAGTACCTAGGTGTAAGTACTTAGCGGTCTTACCTACTTTAACAATGTACCTACATTGTTAAAGTAGGTAATACCACCGCACTCAGAAACATCACTTAAAAATTAGGTACTTAAAATTAGCGGTGTCTTTGCTCGTCATTACTAAATTGTAAGATATCCCAATATATGTAGATTAAGCATTATCTTTGGACATACATCTCTGAGCACGACTATAAATAACTATCTCGCTAAATAAATAAATAAGTTGATAAAACGTGTGTGTAGGTAAATTAATATCAAGCCGTATGTAGGAGGTACCTACGCATATTTATCTACAATAGATTTTCAGTGACTCAAAGATCTAAAATTAAAAGTAACTTTTCTAAACTTTGTAGGCACGGAACGAAACACCGCGTAACTATAGTTAGATTGAAAAAGTAAATTCTGTTATGATCAAAACAAATAATACCTAAATTGAATTAACTTCGATGGAATAGCAATATGGAGGTTTCTGTATAGGCGCTTAACTTGGAACGGTCCTGATATTTATTTTCCGAGGGTTTCTTACCGAAAATATCCATAACCATTACATACTTACACGTAAGGGGGCCGCCACAAGGGTTAAAATTATTGAATAATATCGTCAATGTGAGTTTTCGTAGAGCTGCGTAGAGTCTCGTAGAGCCTCGTAGACAAGTAGGTACGTAGAATGGTAGATCAAGACTTGTATAGCGCAAAGCAAAAGCTAGACAGCTCTACAACTTTGACCCTTGACAAATCAACGTTTTTTTTGTGTTAGATCAGGGACAGTTTTACCAAATATCATCTGATGAGTTTTCAATGGGGATTTCTGGGATATATCATACAAAGAAGGTTTTGAAAATTGTCAATAGAATCGATTGAAGTGAAGAAAAAAGGCAGCTATTATTTATAGCCCCCAGTCCCGGACTAAACCTCAATTCTAATTAGATCCATGACCGTGTGGATTTTGTATTTTATTCGTAAGCCCGTTTCTAAGCAGAAGAGATGGTCGGCCGGTGGGCTCGCTTCCTTACCCAGAAAGGTATAAAAGAAACTCGAAATAAAAGAGTGGATAATTGAATCCTCGTTTCGGCTCGGCTGCGGAAAGTATGTAGATTACACCGATAACATTGAATGGTAAACCGAGGTTCAGCAATTGATACTTTTCCCATAATAGCGGAACCTACTATTACCATAATGATACGTTGTACCTACTTTACAATATTCTATCGCATTGCCGTGTTCTAGTTTGAAGAAGATAAAGTCCTTACCTTAGCAGTACCTAAAGGTACTGCTAAGCAGTACCTAAAGGTAGGTAGGTAAACCTGGATGAATGGACATCATTGCAATCTCCTCATATAAGTTGAGAACTGGTAGATATATACATTTAAAAAAGTAGTTAGGTCAATTATTTTACTAACGGATCTCCAAACCCTTCTTTTATTATTATTTTTTACATCAGGTAAGTCCCGATAAGCTGTAGTATCCTATCTACTTGAAATTAATGAGAAGGATCATTATGGTTCCATCGAGAATACTCCTAAAATACATGTATACAGAAAATACCTAGTTAGGTACTAATAATCTATTTCTTTCAATTGGTTTTTATTTAGACAAGTCCTAATTTACCATCTGAGCAGGGTGTTTGAAAATTAATATTGAGAAAACCTCAGACTATATAAGTACCACGTGAGTGAAGTCACATACGAAGGTTACCAAATAGGACTTTTTTTTACTCTGTTTTAGATTTATTGGCAAACGGAGGGTCTTGAGACAAAACGTGCGCCAATATTGCGGCTCTGCAATCACCAGATTTGCAAACCGCATAACGTCCTAAATGTGATGGCATATTGAAATATTTCTCACAATTGTTTTCCGCTTGAATATTCGGTTTCGCACAATTTTGTGCTAAATCGTCAATTCGTCAGCATTTATACTAGGAGCCAGCCAGGCATACTCTCTACTAATGACAGCGATAAATTTTATTTAGCTAATTAATTAGTCTTTGAGGACTTTTAAATGTAAGTAGTTATTATTATATCTATACTTACTTAGAAGTTTTAATTAAAGAAAAACGCTGAAGTAAAGTTCTTTTTTATTAATTATGAAAAAGAGGTAGGTAGGTTAGGTACCTACTTTCCTACATATTTAAGTTGGTAATTGAGTGGTAAATAATTAACCAGTTTCCTTTTTCTTTGCGTTTGAATGGCAGATAACAAACAAATTATTTTAAAACACGACGTCTGTCTTCATTAAAGTGTAAAAAATGAGGACAAAGGATGAAAAAAATAAAATTAGGCAAAAAGCCACGAATGTTTCTAAGTCAAAAGCATTCTTTATTATTCCCCACTGATGTTTCGTTCATAATGAGACATCGCGAAAATTGAGCCTCTCTTTGAAATATTTATGGCAGGTTTTATGCCTATACAGCCAGAATTAAAATCCTGTGACATTTTTGATTATAATTAAAATACTAAGTGGAACCGTGAAACGCCCACATAGCTACTATAACTACCTACTTAACTTACTCTTTAAAGCCACGTTATTTGTCTTGTGTTTGTGTACCGAAGCTGTGTGAACAATGTCGGTTGTGCGTACACGTCTCCATGGATTTCGTCGGATATTACAGCAGCAACAGAACTGCGTAAGCCTGCGCGATATATCCGTGCAGGGGACTCTCGGGACCCCAACGACCCAATATAGACCAACGCGCTCGTAATCGGGATTCGGCAAATTTATTTGCGAGGACCGCGCGTGCCTCTTTTGCCCTTTTAGCGCGAAAGTTGGGAAAGTTTTCAGAAGTTATATTTATTGAAAAAAGGAAGGACGCATTACCACATTAAGTTATTCAATAGGTAGATATTCAGTTTTACAAGAAATATATTATTTCTTAGTGAAACTGAGAGAAAAAATATACTAGCTAATGGATGGAGCGGGGGTTCAAGGGCTATTGCAGGTTGTTACCTATAGATAAGCTAAGGGCGGCTTGCACCAGAATCACTAAACGCGTTTAACTCTTAAATAGTATTTAGTGAGTTGTCAAGTCATACAAATACGTCAGATTTAAATGGATTTAGATGTTAAATACGTTTAGTGATTCTGGTGCAAGCCGCCCTAGGTGTGCAGTAAGCAGCTGAATTTAATAATGAATAATAATAATAATAAGTATAGGTAGGCTGACCTAATGACAGAGGTAGTGAAATAACTTTTGTAATGAGAATAAGTTACTACTTATAATACTTTTTGTCTTTTCTCAGATTGATTTTGAAAATATAAAACCTACAACAATTTTGCTATAAACTCATCGTCGATAACTTCTTATAAATAATCGGGTCTATTCTCTGGTAGATCGGAAATCCTATTCACTTTAGAAGAGGTACTTCACCCATTCACTTCAAGCAGCTCTCACGATACTGCGATGATGATGATACTTGAATGATGATCTGAATTTGTGTTTAAAAAATATGTGGAATGACGAGATAGAAGTACTTGGTCTAACAATAAACCTACTTACCTTTTTTATTTCTATAAGTATCTAATAATAAAAAGACTACCTAATACGCATGTTAGGTACCTAATTGGTATTGAAAGAAGATGTTTCTTAGGATGATGAATTCAAATAATTTTAAAAAGGATATTAATTTTTACAGACAAATGTTCAAAACGTTGTTTAATGAAATAAATAGCTACTTAAAATAAATAAATTTTCATGGACATTTCACACAACGCCCTCTAGTCCTAATCCTAAACAAAGCAAAGCTTGTACCTATTATGGGAACTAGATTGCTAATAAAATACTTATATACTTTTTTGTGTAAATTAATACTTATTATTATACATAGTACCTAACACTGAGATATAGAACAAGCAACTATTTATACCACACATGAATGTTTGTTCTTAGTGGGGATCGAACCCACAACCCACAGGAAGGCAGAGCTATACTTACCAGCTGTGACGCCTGTCAATGTGGTAATTACGACAGCAAAATAAATATTGATTCGTATGCTTTATATAATTTACCTACTTCGGGGAAGTTGTTTAGAAAATACGTTTAAATTATCCAAATAAAAATACACGAGTTAAACAAATGTGCAAAAAGCAACCATTTAACACTACTGTCAGTAGGTACTAGGTACTGCCATGGTTTCCGGACTCGTTCGATCCTGTACAGCATCTACTTAATTAAAAATGTTTTGTTCAGTTGCACTGCTATTTGCTAACGAGTACAAAGAGCTCGCCAAAAGGTTTGTAAACACGAATTAACTAGAGACATGGAAGAATAAACCTGTGGAGTTTCTAGGCTTTATTCAACTGGTTTAGGTATAGAGGTGTAATGTATATTGAACATTAAAATGATCAAAACGAGCTGGCTGGGCGGGACCACAGTTCAGAGAACTTACAGACCAACGTTTCGAAGAACGCGCTGCGGCGCGGCGAGTCACTCCCTACATGTGCAGCGATGTGTGCGTGAGCCAACGGGTTAACGCACAAGAGTCGAGCGGCAGATTGGTGCCTCAGACCTAGCCGTGTAGTTGAATGTCGGGGGCGGGCGGGGCGACACGCCACGCCGCCGCCGCCGCCGCGTTGTCGCCGCCGCCGTGCTTAATCATAAGACTAGAGTATGACTGCGAGACAATTTTCAAACTTTCTAATTTTGATGATTCTCTTTTGTAAATTAGTTTGCCTGCGTCCGCAGCAACCCTACAAGATGAGACTTGCAAAATATTATGCTCTCTCTCAGTGAACTGTTGCTCTGTAGGCTTTTTGCTCCGTGGCGAGTCGATGCGGTTGAGGGCGCAGCTATGAACGAAACATGTATGAGATCGTCGCGCATTCTCGAAGCTATGGAATGGACTGTCAGCCGCGTGACTCGAGCGTATAATATAGCGTGCTAATATTAACAAAGTGTTTCATGTAGGTATCCAAGCATTTGGTACAACGATTCCACCCGCCTAGTTTGGCCCGTTTCACCCTTGACACCAATCCAATTCTATATTGGTCCAAATACATAATTTATATTTAAAAAAGCTACTTGCACAAGGGTACACACCTAATAAGTATAGTAGATTGGTGTATGTGTTGATGATAATGTAGTGTATCAAATGCAAAACCATCCTGCAAAATAGCTCAACATTACGAAATGCACGCTGCTAATTTGCGACTGAAAATGTCGAACTGAATTTCATGAAACTAGTTTCACGCTTTGAAATGCTTTGTACGTAAGAAGAATTTAATTTGGTAAAGTTATTTAAAAGATAGCTTTTTATTGGTATGATTAGAAATAGCTAAATAATATTTTCGCCTTTTAGCTATTAGTGGCGTGGCATTTCCTACCTATGTAATTAATTGTGTATAAAGTAAAAAAAAAAAATAGAATTTGCTATGCAAAAGTAAAGGTCTACTGCAATTTACCTTCCAAAGTGGAACTGGCGAGTCAAATAGGTATTATACTTGACGTGTTTTCAAACGGAAGTAGTATATCGCACCTAGATAATATTAACACTGGCATAATTTTCTAGTAAGTACTAGATGGATAACACCTACTCAGTAATCAGATTGTGACGTTACCGAAGGGTTGTTGCTCCACGTATGTTGGGATTGCTCTGTGATAATGATTGATAATTCAATGTTAGAAATCATCTACCTGCCTCTAAGTATGCTCTTGGAAACACACCGCAAAACCCTATGGTTTTGCGGTGTTTCAATAATGTTTGCGTCTGCAAACATCATTGAATCTTCAGGAATTGGAATTCACATTTGAAATATCTCATTCCGTGCTTAGATTGAGCTGCTACGTAGAAAGGAATTTCCGATCCTCGCATCACTTGCATTGTAAGCATCCCCCATTCGGCACTAATTGCTATCTGCCGGGTATAGGCACGTAGATCGACGTTTCTAGGTAAGCAGGGAGCTATGTCAGCCGTAATGGATACCGAGTTCCGTGGATATTACGAGGCACACATGCTAATCAAAGCTCTGATTTCAAGAGTTGTTCGCACGTACTCGTTGTTCGGGAATTAGGAGCTAGATGTCCAGCTGTGCTTGCTGTACCATGCAGTTCTAGTTAGACAACCGCGCTCTCGTGTTTCAATACTTTTTTTGTCGGGATCATTGTCGATATACAGCTCTGCTACGAATGTTCTCTAGACACATAGTCAGTATTGTTTTATGTAACATAATATTACTTTCCCTGTCGGTTAGATACTACATTACTTTAGAGTTCGTTAATAATTATATTGGTTAGTTATCCACACTCAAAATGTTATGCGGATTTTATAAACTACCAAAAGTGGTCATTTTTTCCGTTCATAAATAAGAGTGTACAAGACAAACAGGTAGCTTATAAAATACTAGCAGTTACCCGCGACTTCGTACGCGTTTACAGTTTCCGTGTACATTATATTATCTGTGCGTGTACCGAGCGGATACTTCTTTGAGAAACTTGACATTACACCTCATTACACCGAACTTGTACTGAAATGTCAAACGCTAGTCGTTAGACCAAAGAGGTAGTACTACGCCCTGTCAAACTGACGTGACATGACATGACAATGAAATGCTCTTGCCAATTGGCGCTGCTAATCCTTTTCGTTCATTTTATCCTGTAGATCCTGTTAATTATTCGGGATGAAAAGTAGCCTATATATCAATCCAGGTTACGAACTATATATATGCCAAGTTTCATCCAAGTTGGTTCAGTAGTTTTGACGTGATTAAAACACAAACATCCAAACATCTAAACATCTAAACTTTCGCATTTATAATATTAGTAGGATAGGATTAGGATAGGCAGTTGATTTATGCGGGCTACGAAACACCGTATTAGATTTTTATTAAAATCTTCATTATAATTTCAAACAATTTTATTTGATGAGCCAGTGGAATGATCCCCTAAGCTAAAACGGAATAATCGTAACGTAACACTCTCACTGCAAATGCGAGTACGTAGAAACTGAGTGTTGCCGCGTTGATGACCTAATTCTGCTGTTCATATTTGCTGCAACGCTACGGCGTAGATTAAACGACTAACTGGATATCCTAATATTCCCTGAACAATGAAGGACAAACACGTACGTAGAAATGGTCCAATTAATTTACTTAATATTCCGGAAATCTTAGCTTTGTGGCTGTACCTGCAATTAGAAAATGATTACATTTTGAGGGTGGATAACTGACAAATGGACTATTCATTTAAATATTAGACAAAAAAAAGTTTTTTTTGTTAAATGCTATGTACCTAACTTCCCAATATACTATTAACAATATAATATACTGTTAACTTTAGCTAAATTCTTTACAGAGACTTTATATTATTGTAAACTAATTGTGCTATACACAAAACTTTTACAAAGAACATAAATAAACTATTTGTTTCTATATATAAAAGTATGTATTACAAAAAATAGGTAGGTAACTAACTACATATATAAGTATTCCATCAGCAATCTAGTTCCCATAGTACAAGCTTTGCTTGGTTTGGGGCTAGAGGGCGTGGTGTGAAATGTCCATGATTATTTATCTAAACCACACCCCAACACACAAGTTTCACTAGTGGTTTGTTTATTGAATCTTTAGCAAAAGGTGACAGGTGTCATACATCCAATTTTAGTGAACAATTTAGTACCTAGCTGTCCCCTATTCCTAAGCGCCCCGACTTATCCCCACTTCTACTCTAATCGGGTTTAATTCCCGCAGATGTGGACGACGTTGACGTCAAGTACCACCTTACTCGAGGGTGTCGGTGGCATATTTCGAGCTCAAGTGACAATACTTGGCTTCACTACACATGGATTGAACTAATTTTGAAGAAAATTTTTGAAATGTAGAACGAGTACGATGGCTAAAGCTGATAAGCTTGAAATTCAACTATTTTCATCATGGAATATCGTTGATTTTCATAGAGCATTCTCGCCGTGGTGCGTAGGCGTAGCATTCGCGCGCTTCGTAGACCCATTGTAGCATCTTCGTAGCAGTTTAATTTTTTTTATTTACTAGTAGTGAGCACTACTGTTTATTTTGTGGTACATAGAAGGGTGGTAACTTATTCTTTCTGATACATAATGGCATAGGCAATTGTAATTGAAATATTAGGAATAAAATTGAGTTCCTACGAAAAAAAAAAGGTTTTAATTACTTGAAAAAACTGTTTGCTCAAAGAAATAGCTGCCTGATGGAATATTTAAAGCAGTAGTTACAAAGTCCATACAGCGCAAAATTATACCTAATTAAGTGACTTGTGTGTAACTGTAGCGAGCTAAGTTTAAGTATAGTTTTCCCACCGTAGTAGTAGAGAGCGTCCAATTAATTAAATTATTTTAGGGCCAGCACAGTTTTACGATTTGTTGAGTTTGCCTAGCGACCTGAACCGTTTAAAAACGATTACATCAAAGTTACGAGGCTTTGTTTTATATTACGCTTATACATATTACAGTAATTTTATATTCCTCGTCGACATCGGGACTTTATTTTGTAAAAATTCCCATACTCATCTTGTCCCAAACACTACAGCATCCCGCAAAAGTTAAGCTGTACGTTCTATGCATCAAAACCGGTTTACTTTTTTATCTTTGGAGGCATGACATGAATCTAACTGATAAAGTGGGTAGTCCTTACTCCTCGAATAGTACTGAGTAGGTAATCCTTTGAAAACGATAATTGTACCGGTCTTAACTCTCACAGAAACAGATGAATCGCTTAATATTTTATAGTCTTTTGTTTTCCTCGAGGCTGTTTTGAAGCGATTAGTGGCTGGTTGTTTATTTGTTAAACAAAAGTCCCTCTAAGTATTTTAAGAATAGGGTTGTAATGTAACACGCGATTGTGCTGAAAAGTGATGATTAAGATGGCTATATACCCGATAGATCGACGTCATCGTTAGGATTGCGAAAGGTCGCTGACTAAGAGGTAGAGTAAAAAATTTATTAGTCATTATAACAAGCTGGAACCAATATTTTGTCCCTTTAATTACATTTTATAAAAATCTGAATCCAACGTACCTAACTACTGGGACAAAAAATTTGAATCAGTTCTACCAATAAAACAAGCAAAGTAACTACATAGTTGGAATAGATTTTTCCCATAAGTTAAATTTTATAAAAATCTCAAATAATATTAATATAATATTAATATTTATTGTCATTTTTTTTTGAATGTGCGCTCCTAATGTACCTACACCTTTTCATGACAATAAATTTTATTTGTATTTGTAAATAAATCTAGCAACTGGAACAAAAATTCCCACTAGTTACATCAATAGAACTAGCAATGTAACTGGTGGGAATGGACCAAATGGAGAGGGTACAAAATCATTCTTTCTGGAAATCTAGGTCCAGCAGTGGACTTTTAAGGGCTGATGTGATGATTATAATGATACCGCTGTCGTTGGTTCCTAGATAATCAACTTAGATCAATCTAATCTTCCAGTTTGTAAACTATGATATTCGTGCTGGGAAAAGGCTGACATAAAACACTACAAATTGGTCAGCTTACAGTGATTGATCACGCTGGTAAAAGCATAAGAAATAAGGCGGATCTTTGGCCAACAATAACTTGGTCAACTTTATTGCGCTATTATGATTGAATAATAGTTGATCTTCGACACCAAATTGTGATTAAATAATAGTTGGTATTTTAACCTGAATAGTAGCAAAAAAGAAAAAAACATAAACAAACATAAACAGTATTTTTATTAATACTTTATTGCACCAAACGAAGTTTGTAAAAGCATTTTCTACAAGCCAGCAAACATTTTCTTTTTTACCAACAGTAGGTATGTAAATATAACAAACATTTGCGTCTGTAAGAATATTCTGAAAAGAATACTGCGATAAGGACTTTTTCAACAAATAGGAGGAAATTCAAATATTGCCATGTTAAGTCTTAAATTGAGTCGTTCGTGCTCGAGACGGGGCGGCTTAGCACGAAGATAAACGGCGAAAAAGGCGTAACAACAGAACCGCGTCCATTTTAATCGAGTTAAAAATGTCTTACACTTTTTAAATAAAGAGGAACTCGGAAAAAGTGTGAGTTTAGAATATTAGCGTTTATGTACTTATTTATTGTTTGTTTAAAACCAAAGTCTCGCACTTAGTGTAGACTAAAACCTAACTACAAAACAACCTCAAGCGAAATATGTTGATTAGTTACCTGTATTATTTGTCCATAAGTAGTTTACTTATTTTATTTTTTAGCTCGGCTTTAAGCCCCTTTTGTGGCAGATCGTTGCTTAACTTAGATAAATCGGTGAAGATTGACTAAGTAAGTAAGCTATGCCATGAGCGCTGCTCCACTGTTGAAAACACCATTGATTCCCAATCTTTATCAAGGAAAATTAGGAAAGCACTGACCCTAGTTTGATCCTAATATCAGTACTAGAATATCTAATACTTCATGAAATTTTAATGTAGGTAAGAGATCACAGTCTCGTGATCCTATCTTACTCTAAATTAGATCACATATTAGGAGATGTCTTTTATACGTAGGAACATAATCCCATCTTTTTGTATTTTACTGTAAAATGAAGCAAAAGAAAAAATACAATAAAAGGGTTCAGACATCAATCTAATAACCTCTACGCAATATCACTACGTTCTGTCCTTGTTCTTCTAAAGTACCCACAGAACTTACTCACACATTTCACGCAGAAAAAAGATTTAATGTACGTTATCTAACCGTAGTGGAGGTTTCCATGATGGAATCTTATTTGAAGCACCTCGTGACGTAGATTGCCCTGTCAGTCTAGGTTTGGCTTGTGCGGCGCAGTCAATGTTTGAATAGGTAGAAGCTGCGAGGTATGTACCTATTTATATACTTACATATTTTTTTTACACAACTAAATGATGAAACAAAGCGATGGCCCACCTGATGCCGAGTGGTAACCACTGCCTATAACGATGCATTGCCTCTGAGCACGTCCACTGAGGACATGCCCTGTGATACATTGCATTGCGCCCATCACTCTGAGGCAAAGTTATTAAGTCGCATATGCCTGTAATACCACCGACACCCATACCCTGAAACCGGAACACAGCAAAGCGAGCGTCATTGTTTGGCGGCAGAAATAGATATGTACGGTTGTACGGAGGTAGTACTTCCCTGGGCGAGCTTTTCGGGAAGCTCTAGTACTACAAATACCTATTTGTGTCAGTAATGGCTACGAATCAATAACTTTCTACCGAAACTAGCTACATTGACTTTTGTATCTAAAAGTTTAGACGACCTATTTTTAGCAAAACCTTTAAAATATGAATGCCAAGTCTACCTTTGAATACGGTGTGGCTCTTTGATATTCTCTCAAAAACGATCAGAAGGTATTGAAATGGGATATGTTTTAAACATGATCTCAACACTGGAAGTTTTGTTTGATGTCAAGGAAGGAAAACAAATCTTTTCTGTAGCGCTCTAAAAAGCATCTCAGCTTTGGAAACGTTTCATCGAGTCGATCATTTGTGAAGTAATCGGCTCAATTTGGATCAAAGCTACTACAATTTTTTGCTATGACACCAAACTATTTTTGGAAATTGCTCTCAAACAGTTATCATCAGTATTTTTTGGAATTTATTTATTTTTCTGTAACTATAATTATGACCAAAACGCGGTGGATACGTAGGTATCCACGTTAGTTACTCGCTAAATCGTGAACGAATCGGAATTAGTGTTTATAAAATACCTAAGTGATGGAAACGTTGGATAAACTATCATTTCCAACCCAACGATAAACAGTCATTAATTATACAAGCCTATTCTCTACTGAAAACTAGCTTAAATGCAAATTGATACTAAAATAGTAAAATGGAATGTTAAGAAATAAAAATGTTATACTATAAATCACTAGATTTGACATTCAAAGTCTATACAGACTCCAATTCTACTGGCTAATTTCATTTATAATCAAGGTACTTACGTTAATGAAAAGTTAAGCTAGGAAGATATTGTAAAACCTAAGCATAATAATAAACGTGTTAAATATGGTCTACATAATAAGCAGTGGGACGAGATAGGTTAAAGAAAAAAAAAATATGGTCCATAGATTCTAGTCGTTGATGTTCCCATTGTACCTATCTAAGGCTACCTACAAGGTACTCGTGTTTTACTCAAATAAATATATTTAATTTTTTTTATTTTTCATGTTGTTGGTGGCGCGCCGTATACTCGTACATGAACTTTGTTGTAAAATTATTCATTTTCGCTGTTTAAGGCTGCTAATATGCAGTACAATATATTTTAAAACACGACCGTTAACTCTTTTGTAACTGTTGGTGAATAAATTATTTTCAGTAATTATTTTAAAGCAACATTAGCGGTAGCTGATACCGGATGCAGCATGCCATTGACATTTTAGAGTTGCCATTTAAAACGTTTATAGGTATTAAATTTTTAACATATTTAAAATTCAATGCATATAAGTTTGAAGTCTTATCAAATCGAAGTAATAAGAATAATAAATATTCATGGACAATTCACACGACGCCCTCTAAGTAGTCCCAAACTAAGCAAAGCTTGTGATATGGGAACTAGATGCTGATAGAATACTTTTTTTTAATACATACTTAACACCCAGATATAGAACAAACATCTATGACTGCCACATACAAATGTTTGTAAAACTGTGGTAAAACAGATCTGTCATGACGTGAAGTATTGTTGATTGAGTGCAGAATTCAAGTATTGTAGTTTCAAGTAAATTATTCGAAATAACCCTACAACATTCTACAGTGCCACAAACTTAACTGCTCCTCTGGCTAAGTTGACATTCTACAGTGGTTACAAAATAGAAAACGTCAAAAACGTGGCGAATACCTAGTCACGTGACCTATGAACTGATATTTTGAATGTTATTTTTTTTATTTTCTGGCGGTTATAAAATGCCAACGAGAGAGGGGCTGGCCAGTGATGAAGAGGCTGGTTGCTGAAATATTAATTCAATGGCGTCCATAAATTACCTAGGTATAAGGCGACGACGCAACATTGGTTCATATTTGGTCCACTGGGCTAGGAAAGTTTGTAACATTTTAATCGGCCATTGTAATCTGCTCAGAAACTCCATAGTTTTCAAAGTTCTATTATTAAAAACTATCCACGGCTTCTCAACTGAACTTCGTCAGACCTCTACTTCCATTAAATACCCTGTGAGTTCAGCGAATACCGTGTAAAGCCGACCTAAAAGGGATAGCTACTAAAACTATGGGGAATCGGTTTTAGTGATAAAGGAAGTGTCAAAGATTAGATCAGCGTGGCCGTTCGGCATTTCAATTACTACACCAGTGCCCACTAAATAATTCATCGGCTCCTTTGACTAAAAGGTTCAACGGTGTTGAACTTACTTGTAACATTTGTTATAGATAGTTAGGTGCCTATAGGTTTAGGTTGCATAATTAACTACAGTTTCCAATTTAGTCCAACTAATTCGTACAGTTTTCATAGGCATTTCAATAACGATCTATTACACAGTAGATCAAATTTTAATGACTGCTGAATCTTTTACCAAGCGTATTTTCGTTGACAGAAAATTTTATAGAGCCGCTAAAAAAATGAGAGATAAAAAATATTTGTAATAAATTAAATGTGATTTTTTTTAATGATTAATAATAGCAGACTCAGTAGTCTCAAGGGATCGAAGAGGTATCCAATACCAAGAGTAATTAAGAAAGAGCAAGGTATAGGTCTCGTTGAAATTATTTTTACATGGATCACCTCTCTCTTGACGAATTTACGCCACAGTGAAAACTTCCGTCCGAATTTGTTCATCGTCATATTGTCGACGCTACTACTGAAACCTACATACTATTACTAGGTAGCTATATATCATTACGTATGTTTAACTTTTCAGACTATAGTTTAAGACCAAGTACATAGTGTGCCCAACTAATGTGTGCCGCAATAATGCAAAAACCGACCGATTCTAAAAGCATACATTTTGGTAGATAGAGTAACCTAGAATCAGTCTTTAGAGATCAGTGTTGAAACCATAGTCAGATGTCAAATATCTCAAGGTAATATAACAATCCTTCGTTCTAAACTAAAGTAGTAAAGTTTTGTATGTTTGCTCTCAGAGGGATTAGTTCAGTTTATTGGCTGCGCTTAGACAAGAATGCGTTTGTCTAAGCATTTTGCAGCTTTTGAGCTTGGAAATTGTCATTCCGGTGCATTCCACGCGCTCAGCACAAGTATGGGTGCTATAGAAGCAAGTAAGGACGAAATACCGACACCTACACGACATCGATATCTCAGTGCAGTGGCTCACATGGAACAAATTATATATAAAAAATTTGCTATATATAAATATAACTTTCTATTGGCAAATTTTCTGTAATTGACCTTCGATTGAAACAATATTATAATCTGCCAACTATTTGACATGAAAATTATGTTTTTTTTTAAACGAACTCCAAACTGCAGCGCCCCTACGTGGTACAAGTATCTACCCGCTAAGTAACTACCCACTAAGATCTAGGTGCCCATATTTTCTGACGTACATGTGAGCAATAAATAAATCTATATCTAAATATCACGGATTATACAAGATGTAACATAATGTCCCTATAAGTTTGAAAGGGGTTATTCTACACGTCGTCATGGCGAACAACATTTAATTTTGTTCTACGACTTTTAATATTTCGAAGTTTTTCATTCACGTGTTTGGTCTGAATAAGCCCCTTTTCGGTTTATAAGGACAATATGTTACACGTTGTATAGACACGGCGGTGTGAAAAGGTCTAGTATTAAATGTATGAAAATCGTCTCGCTGTCGTGTCGGTGGCTGTGTGAAAGCCACCATAGTACGTACGATGAAGACAGTCATGGTAGAGAAACATGCTCAAGTGGATGCTTGCTGTTGAAGATCTTTTAAAACTAGACATTCTCTTCAGATTTTGATGAAAAACTGGCGTTAATGATGTACCTAGTTTTAAGCAATTTACTCGAATTCTTCAGTATTGTGCTAAATATATATTTTTATCGTATATAGTTTCTTGTAAGGATTTCTTATTTGTTCTAGTTGAAATATCAGTGTCTAGAAGAAAGAAAACTAAGAAATACCATTTACAACAGCAAAGAGGAAGGCAACGAGTTAAAAGTTGCACCACCGCGATACAATATCGCTGTGGGTATGCGGACAACACATGTGTCTACTTTACATACTAGGGATGTCCAAAAGTGACTTCCAAAGAAAAAAAATAATTTCCCACATGAAAATGAAATGAAAGTTATTTATTGATTGTTAAAGCAGAACACGTTAACAGCAATAACAAAAACGAATATTATTAAGTGGTATTAGTACCTACACCCGAAAAAAACCCCCCCTGAAAATACCCCCTGTATGTTCCCCGATTTATTGATTTTTATTTAAACGTGACTGTTTGGAACACCCGTTTATTTATACCTATAGCTCAAGATGTAAGTGGAACGTCAGTAGCAATTTCGAGCACTTATTTAGCAAGTATTTCCGTGCTGTAATCTAGATTTAGGCAATCAGAGGTCGTTTGTAGCCTGTTTTCACCCTGCTTTGTGTCGCAATGGCACGCCACTACTGGCTATGAAACAATTTACCTATGCAGTGTTTAATGTGGGAGTCCTTAATTACCTACATATGTATATAGCTCCTTGTATAATAAAGGTAGCAGAGACTATCCATCTAACCTCGCCTTATGGGTGTACTTTGCGTTGAAGAATTTGGTGTGTGCCGAAAAACTTTGAAAGTTTAGATTTTAATACTTTGATATTAGACCTTCTTATCGTAAGATATACCTACTTATGTGTTTTCATTTTGTAATCACGCTTCTGCAAAGATAAAGTGAAAATAAAAATAAGTGTGTAATATTTTTTTAAAGTAGGTTGTTGGTAGGTAAATTAAGGTATCGTAGGTATCTACTTAATTATTATTATAAACAGGTAGATAACTAAGTAAGCCTAAATGGAAAGCCGTGAAGCAGCTTTTAAAATTCAATAGCTGACTGAGAAACGTGTAATTTTATATAATTACCTATTTGTGACGCTGTGCAAGTACGTTCGCCAAATTCTGGGTTGCATTGCATGACGAAACGCGATAAACTTGCTATGTTACAGCTGTTTTGTGAATTTGCTCCAATAAAGTGAAAATTTTACCGCGTTATTTACAAACAGGGGAATTACAGTGTCGACAAACACTGTTTAATTTGTTTTAAACTTATAAGTGGCGAAAAGTAGATCGCTATTGGCAAGGGAAATCAATTACGTTTGTTAGTATGTTATTTACTGAAGCTCTAGTTACGTACTACGCTACAATAATTTATACACGTAGCTAGTAAAGTTAATAAGGCCTACATATATACCTAATCTATACTAGCTATAAGGATGGTGCATGAGTTAAAACACGTACCTATGAGGAACAGTCAGACGGTCACGTAATAGTAGAGGCCTGACACGGTTCTCATAGAGCAATCGGATACGTGTGAAAAGAGTTTAGGATGAAAAAAATTGTTTGTTAGTGAACTCAAGACACAAAGTCAAGTTTGCTGCAGCGATACTTCTTTATAAAATGGATTCATATTTGGTTGGTCAAATCTAATTTCATACCAGTCTAGTTCGGCTTTTTGGACTTCCGCCCAGACTCATTTTTCATTTGTTCTGATTTTTCAGGTCAGAAATGTCGAGGCGAATCGTAAAGTATGCCAACATTGCGCGTTGCTTTACTGTGGGTACACACTACACACGACTGAACGCACACTGCATTGCATTATTTAGAGCTCAAACAATTACCATTTTATGATTTAACTTTGCATTGCTAAAAGCCTAAGAGGCGGGCTGTTTATTAGGATGTTTTAAATACTAGTAGTGAGTTTGAAATACGTGTTTTAGTGTTTTTCTGATAGTTATGGTACCTAAGTACAAAGACAGCGATCGTTTTCATCAAGTTTAGAACTTTTAGTTCTACTACTTTTGGTGTAGAGTTGATATTTCTTGAGTTTCACATCACGTACGCGTTGTCTTGGCATCTGGAATGTTTTTGTTACCAGTTGTAGCAGTGTCTTCTTGCAAGTTAGTTTTTCAACTCGAGGCTCCAACTTCGGCCGACGTAAAGCTATACGTGCTCATGCCACGCCAAGAGCTGAACGTCACAACTTCTTTTAAATACTAAGTAATGGGGCAGAGTAGACAAATAAAGTACCTAACTAAATTTAGTTTTTGAAAAGATCATTGCAGGTGACTAGCTACTACGGGAAAAAAATCCGATTGTATTCAAAAGCTTTTAACTGACGAATAACGTTACTTGAGGATGGTGAAATGTATAGTAAGTTAGACAGTGTTTTAATAATTAGAGAATTGAATTTAACTACCTAAGTACGTAGTTCATTCAATTATTAGTTACATAAATTACGCAGTGGGTTAGCCGCTAGGATCCTCGACGGGTCCACGATGCTGCAATATTAAATTCAATTTACTTGAGTTGATTAGTTGGTGGTCATATCGCCCATATAAGCAGCCAGCTTCTCTATTGTACCGTTGATTGCAAGTCCTCTCTCTGTGATTAAACGTGCTCGAATTCGGACTACGCCAACTTGGAGAATTGAACTACTTAGAAATTAGAATATAATAACAGAGTTCCTAGCTATGAAAACTTTTTAGCTTCCTTCCTGTGGTTTCTGGTTTTGTTTACCCAATTCTTGTTATATGATTTTGTTTATGTTACTTTGTTTCTTACTTTTTAGAATATAAAGGAGAGTTTATTTATCCCTCAGAATATTTGATTTTATCTTAGGTAGAGCACTTTTATAGATAAGTGCTACTTGTAAGGATAAAGTTCACTAGTAACGATGGTTCAGTACCTACTTAACAAAGTTTAGTAAAACACATATTGGAATGCATCGTTTGTGATAAACATCGTCTGTATAGCATACATATATTATCTCCATAGCTTATCTATGTTTGTTGAACCCATATTTTACGATGATTGAAAAAGTTCATGCTTTCAAACCAAGTCTACCGTATCGAGTGATTAAAAATTGGACGACTGTTTTTGTAGAATATTATATTAGTTCGTTTACAATTATGAATGGAATCCAAATAAAAAGACTTGGTATTATCTGTACCTACTTATCATGAATATTTTATAAATAAATATTATAGCGTCGTAATTATTCTATTCTATTCGTATCTTGTGTTTTTGCTTTGCCTATAATTAGTATAAGTAGGTACACTTACAGCGATTTGACCTATGAGGATATAAAACGAAATATATCTTCAGAAATCTTGTCATAGTACGCACCTAAGTATTGGAAGTTCGAGAAATATTCAGTTTGTCTTGGAACTTCTATTCTTGAGTGTTTTGGCTCTCTATTATATTGCTTGAATGGACTGTAGTTAATCGGCTTACTTCCATCGTGTGAAACGCGTAAAAAGGTGAAGGTAGCGTGCGAAATCCCAAAATGTCGCTTTTTATCTTGGGACAGTGGTCCAATCATACGGTCCACTGAACGAGTTAATTAATGAAATCCACTAACTTCTTCATTCCACTGAGAGGGAAACGTTCAGCAAAACATTTTTTGTTGAACGTTTTAGCTACGGTACGGGAATTAACTCGGGGTTTTATCAGTACCGCGTTTTGATTTAGGAAGTAAGTAATTTTACCATTTTTATTTGAACTGAACAAGACAAATTCTTGTATTTTTTGTGTATACTTAGGTAATTCGGTTAATTTAGTTCTTGCTGGGTTCATTAGTACAACAATTGAGCTTAAATATTTCAGGATAATGTATTGAATGCATAATGTAGTTACGCCACGTCGCGTGACTCGTTCATTTCGCCGTGATGATTCGCTCATTTCACCGGCAATTTGTTGTGCTTTATTCTCGCGACACGGCATGAGAACATTGTGCACGTATGAGATAAATGGGAGGGTGTACAGTTTATATGAAAAGGCTGGTTTATTGTGCACAAAGGATGTAGCTAGGTACTCACAGTCGTAAAACCAAATTATGGAGTAAGTAGAGCAATGTCTAGGTACGTCAAATCATAGGTTAACCTTTTTCTAATCTTGATACAAAGTAAATTTTATTCCTATATTCGAGAGCGAGTCAAATATACAAAGTTTTTTCAAGACTTATTGCAAAAGTAGTACGGTTTATTGAAAATAGGTAAAAGTGATGAAAAACTGTTAAAGTTATTATTTTGGATTGACTATGAGAAATGTCAATGAATATTTATTTATTGAATACATAATGTTTCTATAAATCTTTATATTAAGTGTAGGGTACTTGGTTAGAAAATGTTTTTATAGACAGTAAACTGTATATAGCTACATATACCTATACCACACAGACAAAACCGCGGGTGAAAGCAAGTTACTAGTGAGTGTGATTTCTAAAATTAATCAGCATGGGCGCTCCCTTTTCAGACAGCTACCAAATAAAGGAGAGATTATAATAAGAGATATTTCAAGTATAACGGTGACTTGTAAACTCTCTACACATCGTCGTCAAGAGCAAATTTAAGATATGATGTTAGAACCCGTCCGTCGATATGAAATTATATTCACCGCGACTGAAGTGCGATTTTACTTACGGGATGTGTGTTTTCAACAAAGGTTCCAGGGGAGAAATCAAACAGTACTTAGAGTGAGGTAAATGTAAATGAAATCTCCAACACGGTATATCCTCAGATCTCTTGGTTACTTGGATGTTTAAGAGAGGTTAGTCTGAGGCAATTCCAAACTAAATTTTTAGCATATTCTTGCAATGTTGATGTTCCATGAGCGACAAGTTGTAAATCTGTTTCCCCCCAATTTTTCCTTCGGCGACGAAAGCATTCACTTTCATACAATTTTTACAAGGCAAAATAGAAACAAGTTATTAAATTAAAAATTTCAAAAACCCCGAAACTTGTACCGATTTTCATCAAACATAGCTAAGAACACTCCCGACTAATTCATCTTTCAAACAAAAAAAAACAAAATCAAAATCGGTTCATCCGTTCCGGAGTTACGTTGCCTCAGAAAGACACACACAAACACGTCAAACTTATAACACCCCATCGTTTTTGCATCGGGGGTTAAAAATAGAAGTAAGTGGGCACTGTAAGCTGTGACAAGGGCTGATAACAATAAGCAGTATAAGTAACGTTCACATCTTACGGAAGCATTGTTCACTCGAGCCTTGAAGGAGAATGGATATTTACTTCGTAAAGATTGCCTTTCAAGTGACTAGTCAAAGAGACCTAAGAAAGACGTCGCGTCTCGTCCGTAGATTAATGGAACACATTTACTTTTTGAGACCTATTAAATGACAGAGTAAAATGTATTAACATTATTTGAACTAGATTTTTTTTTAATTTAAGTATTATTATATTATGTTTTAGCTTTTTAATGTGTACCATTTTCTATTATATCTGCTCGCTCTCGCTCTAATTTAATAGCTTGTTGTCTGTCTCCAGCTGTAACTATTGCAGCACTTGGCATGATTCCTCCCTTGTAATTTTATTCAATTCTGTGTTTTAGTGTATATAATGTTGGATACTCAAATAAATAAACAATAAACAACATTCAGCTTCTGACTTCCCCCCATAACATCCTGATTGGAGACTAAAAAAATACATGAAATTGGAAAGGATGTATCGTGCTTCGATTTATTGTATTAAAATCGTATTTCACGTTATTTTTTAACTCCTAAAAGTCTGACTGGCATTGTATCTGCTATAGGGTGTACAAAATACTACTCTCGAAAATTACAATAATAAAGCTCTTGTATGTTTTGATTATGACAGTTTGAAATACCATTTGATATATCGGTATTTGTATTTACAGGAGTATTTGAGACTCGCACTTTTCCCAAGATAAAGAAATCTCTCCTGAAAATGCCTTTACATAAACACGAACTTTATAAAGTGACGAAAAAATTCCTAAACTCGATATATTTTTTTCTTATTTCGGTGAATCGATCGAATCAAAAACGGTCGTCTATGTTTTCAGTAGCAGTTAATTTAAACCCTATATATTGTTATAATGGGAAGTATCGCGTGCCCATAACGTCCTTACAATAACAAAGGCTTTCAGAAGGTGAAGGACTTCGCTATTTAGGTTAGCAACAGTTCAAATTAATTATGACTATTACTTGTAACGTTTATGCATATTTTGAAGTAAGTGGCAACCCTCGGCTTTTGGCGATCTAAGTTTGATGACCACCTACTCTAGTGGGTGACTACTGAAGACGTAAGGAGTGCAGGTGCAATTCTCGTTCCTCGGAACAAATAATTGCCTTATTAAATTAGGTATGACATTCCATGATAGAGGTTCCTCTATCAGGAATGTCATATTCTTGGTGATAATTTGTAAATTGTAAAAGAAATAAGATAAAGTAATTTTACCATGGTTAAATAAGAAAGATACCTTCTTAGATCAGTGAAACACAAAAAGGCCCACAGGAACTTAATAAGCAAGGCTGTTATGACACCCGCCAGGTGCTACACTCAAAATGAAGAAATACTACATTTTTTCCTATTAATTATGGATGTGGCACACAGCTGCTTGCGCGGAATTCGTGCAGCCTTAGCCTATAGCAAAGAACTCTGAAACGAATCCCCTTTATCGTTGCACCATTGCTAGAAATCAGAGTATGGAAATAGCCTAGTTCCTGATTTGTACGAATAATTTTTCCAAGCTACGAAAATTTCGGGTCTAGATTGCAATCTCAAATTGGACTGACCGCGACCGTACATCGTTGTGTTGTTCCAAGGTGGTCCAAGGGTCGTTTGTTAAATATTTTGCCCATTTCTTGGTTATATTGCCAGCAAAAGCTAATAAGCTGTAATCTAGCGGGCATGCCGCCCCCTAACGCCTTCTCAGCGGGGCGCCGCGCCGCCGCAGACAATCAAAATTTTAATTTACCCGGCTTAATAGTTGACTGGCCATAATGCCTTCATTGTGAACAAAGTAATTCAAATGTTATTTAGTTTCTGAATAGGCGATTCTAATGAAAGGCAGACTAATGAACAGACGATTTTAGAAGTTTTTAATAAAATATTAGAAAAGATTTCAATAACCTAAACTGTACTGAAATAACCTTTGCAAAAACTATTATCAGCCGGAATCAAAACGAATCTGGGACAATATAAAAACAGAGACAAATGAAAATTTAATCTCATTAAGGTTAATGCGTTTTTCTTTGCATTTACAGACAAAACAACGGCTGGCCTTTGAAGCAGTGGTAACAGCCCTATTTACAAAGATAAACAAAGGCAAAACAAACTCCGGAACATCACGAGTCGCATTAAAGTACACCTTTCCATTGTATTTTGCGACAAAAAGGCCAGCTACGTTGACGCTTCTGAACTGCGTTTTCTTTGTTTCTGCTGAGATTACAGTTTTCACGGCGCCGCGCCGCGCCACGCCGCGCTGCCGGCAAAGACATCAACACGGGAAACTCATCAGAGTCCAGTTGTTGGGACGTTTGCGAACTTCATTTACGAACAAAAACAGTTTGTTTTCTAACATCAGGTAGACAAGGTTGCTCCGTAGTTAATTACACAGGGTGTTCTAAGACGATGTAGACTAGATTTATATATTGAAGTAGATTTACAAACTATGCCTATGCCCTTAAAGTGCCCTATATTGATCATAATGTGTTACGTGTTATGGGTTTGGGAAACCAAGCATGATTTGTTTTGATTTGGCAAATGAAATTGAACAGGGTATTTTAACTTAAGTACACCTTATATTATAGTTTTTGTTTTTTAATTTACCACTACATCGCCTCAATCAGTAGTAAACCTATGGGGTAAAAATAAAACTTCAATAAATATTTTTAATAAATGTATTGTTTTAAATTTATTTACACCATTTATCTGATATCATTTAGATTTACGATATGTTAAAAAAAGTTTTTAAGTCTCTCAATTATTAAAATTTTACATGTGTTTCAGTAAAACTGTGATTTTGTTATACACATTCATATTTTAGTATTAAATAAATATACTGATTTAAGTATAATAATATATTAAATTGCGTAATAAATAAGTAAAAACATAATCTGATAAAAAATATTTTTTATTAGTTACAGGTAGGTACCTACTTGAGTGTGAAAAGTAGAGACTGTATATTATGTAACTATCTAAATTATTAGCAAGTTAACCTTATGTTCGTTATTGATTTACTATGCACGAGTACCTACTTATATTTAAATTAATTTATTAAAGTTAATAAAGAGTGTATTTGCATCACAGTAAATTCAATGACATAACCCAGTATTTATCTTATATCTACTCACATATTTGTATAGTACAGCAAGAATAATAATCTTCCTAAGAAATAAGATAAAATGAGGAGAACTTGAGCTCTCTTTTGTTTGAGAGAGCTTGAGATATATTTTCAGCGATTACATACCTACGTCGTCGTCGTTGTCGTGTGCTACTAGAATAATTACCAAAGCTGTTTTAGAGAAACTCGAGTTGAAAATTAATTAATAATAAACACATAAAAAATACAGCCGTAATATCAAATTATTTTAGTACGTTATATCAAAGATTGTATGACATAATTTGTATAGTAAATTCGTTTGAAATAGAATACAAAGTTTGAGCTTTATGATTAAGACAAATTCATCACGTTAGTATAATATGCGTCTACTTAGTAAGTAGTACACTTATGAACTTATTTAGAGGAATACTCAAACAAACATTAGAAAATTATGCTGCGATGTTTATAAACGCACTGGCCATCTATACGCCAAAATATCGAAATTGAAAAAAAAGGGATGACTCTAATCGTTTCTTGCTTCAAAGTTCTACTAGCTTTTTGTCGAAGACAACACAACATATTATTTGAAATGTAGCTAATTTATATTTCCCTATTTGTTTTAGGAATGTAATATTTGGAGGACTTCATTATTAGACATTATTTTGATACTAAATTATCGGGTAAAACTAAAAAATCTTAGAAGAATATTATAATTCATAATAATAAGTTCGATCATTTTACGCAACATTATTTGCCTACCTATAATGATATAATTTTATTATAGTTAATTTAATCTACCTACATACAATGATTCAGCTCTACGTTGAAGATATTTTGATATATATAAGTATTTTTATTATTCCTAGGTATTATGATTTCAAAAAAATTGAACAAAAAGATTAAAATGTCTATTTATCTAAATGTCTATCTTCAACGTAGCACCGGCCTTAGGTAAAGAATAAAAATACATCAGACTAGACATAGCTCTCTCGTGCGTTCTCCAGAAGAGGCGTCCTCGTTGTTACTATTTCGCGTCGGCGAGACAAAGTCCCACTTGTTACACTCCTCCGGTCGTCCGCCAGCGTCCCAATGCTCTGCACAATGAGAGGGCGGTTTTTTACATTGCGTCATTATTACGCCAACTACTTTTAATTTGAGAATGACCCTTGTGAGTGTATGGGGTTTCTGTCATCCTGATACAAAATGTTTTGTTCACGGATGTCGGTCGATTTAATAGTTCCTAGCAGTCTGTATTTAAATAAACAACATAAAATTAAGCTTTAGATTTAAATAATAAATCGGTGTATTTCAAAAAACTCCACAAGTCATTAATTACATGCCAGTTTGTTTAGATTAGACCCCATTTACTATGAAATAAAAACAAAATGGAGTCTTGAAACGTTTGCTTTCCGTTCTACAAAGGCACACGAGCACCGTGCACGGAATTGCACAAAGATTATCCAGTAGCCTGTCCCGAACAAGCTGGTGCTTCATACTATTTGCTGTATTTCTATAAACTCCAATCTTCCGTATTAGCAGCACTATAGAGAGTCGTTCGTATGGTAATCTCTCATCTCGTTGGCTCACGTTAAAGTGACAGCCAATGAGATACCTTACCAAAGACGCTCCGAAGCGCTATTAAAATTTTCGTACATGTTTAGTTAGTTTACCTGAGCATCTGAAGCTGGCGTGTTCGGCGTGTGTGCATTCGATCGCATCTCCCGTTGCAAACTATTTATGCTCTTTGAATTTCCCACTAATGGAGCCGTCACACCGTATCGTGGGGGCTCCGGAAAACTTTCCAAGTCCTTCTTATAGTTGAGACCTGTCAGAAGAATAATTAACTTCAAACTTTTCGATATATTTTGGGAAAATCTTTGGCTTGCAGTTTATAAGCCTCCACAATGTGATTATTCGGCAATTAGACTTCTAAAACAAGTATCTAATTTATAGAATTAATAACTGGGTCTACACAAGCTTAGGTGACACAAACATTATATATATAATTATGATTATTATATTAATACCTTTCTCTAAAGGCACGACGTCAGGATTCTTGTCGTCAGGTTGCGGAGGTGATTGGTTTCCAGAGCTATAAACTTTCATAATCATGGGCGCTGAAAGAATAATAACTTTAACCTAGGGTAAAAATAACATTTATTTTATCTAAAATATATTTAAATTTCTTTTAAAAATGCAAGATTTGTTTTCATCAAGTCGAGTTTGTTGTCGAACTTGCAAAAAACAATACTCGACGAGAGTCAGATTAAACCGAATGACGGAAATATATTGTTGCAGTTCAAATTGATCTCGTAAATCAGACTTTGGATGCAGTTGCGGGCTTAGTAGCCAGTCCGTTGCGAAATTCCAGTCACGCGGCAAAATCGTACTGCGCTCTGTAGTAAACTCTCCTTCAAAGGCGATTTCGTTCTATTTGTGGGTTGATGGGAGCTTTATACTTTGATTTAGGAATTCTTTTTAATTACTAAAATAATCTTTATTATATTTTACGGTATTTTTCTTGTGCCTAGTAGAAGTATTTTAGCGTTTAACTTCGAGCAACTTTATTTTTTCTCGCAACTTATTACTCAGTGAATCATTTAAGATTATACTGTTCCTTTCTCTTTATTCAATTAATTTATGTACTTATCATAATAAAATAAACATACCTGGGTACTGCATAGGTCGACCACGCGTGTTTCTCAACATTATAGAAACAACCATTCGCCACACTACCATGACTATGAGTACAACCAACGAAAGTCCAGCGAGCCACTTCACAGTCCAATTCAGATCCAATCCAAAGTTTGTTGATTTTGCTTCTGCGCGAAAAACAAGCGTTTTGCATTGTCAGTTATACAATCCGATGTTACACACTTTAACTATCAGTAAAGTTATTCAGTTCAGTGTAACTTTATGCGACAAAATAAAAAAAACTGCTTGTTACATATCAGCACCCCTTTCCATTTAATATTTAAAAATTACCATCATTTCCCTGCCCTTATCCCGCGCTAGGCGGGGTCGGCACAACATGTCTTCTTCTTCCACTCGCTCCTATCATTCGTCAACTCAGAATCTACTCCTCTCACATTCATATCCTCTTTCACACAATCCAACCACTTCTTCTTCTTCGGCCTTCCTCTACCTGCGTACCCAGTCACACTCATATTAAAATACTCATATCAATATTTAAAAATTACCAATTTATGTAAAATAATACTTTCGATTTATCCCATCTCAGTTGCATCCGAAACGTCACGGGATCTGTCGTCATCAATCAAAAAACTCTAACGGTATACCGATACCATACCGGTAACCAACTATAGCTGGTTTAGGAGTTTAAGTGCGGCTTGCACCAGATTCACTAAACGTGTTTAACAGCTAAATCGATTTAAATCTGACGTATTTTGTATGACTTGACAACTCGCTAAATACTATTTAAGAGTTAAACGCGTTTAGCGATTCTGGTGCAAGCCGCCCTAAGAGAGTAAAAATACATTATTGCGTCAAACAACAGACTTCGCTAAGCCAAGTCATTATATGATGTGCATAATAATATTAGAATTATTATGTTGTACATAATAATTCTCGGATACCAATACGAAGACGTTATAATAACGCAGCGTACATTGAAACGGGGTTCGTTGAGGTGTAAGTCTACCCTCTCTGAAACTTTATTAAGGTAGGTAAGTCAAACCACCAAAAGCTAGCTAGTGAATAATTAAACAACTAACTTTTGCTTTTGTGAAATTTAAAAGCGTTGTGTTATTAATTAAACAGTTCCTCAAAAAGTTATCAGAATCTGCACTTTACTTTTAAGAACTTTAGGTGACTGACGTACCTATAATAATTACTCGTATATAGACACAACCACATATTAGGAGCCATCACAACCGGCGCGGTGCCGTGCCGTGTTGATGTGTTCAAACCCTTATTCTATAAAAGTCGGAATGTTAAACGTGTGGAAAAGGTCTGCGGTTACCATACACCAATTGCACGGCTAAGTATACTGTAAATGTGGTTGAGTGCATATTCATCGATAATTAATTTTGTGTTTCATACATATGTAGGTATTCGTTTCTTAAAAATCGTTGAAATAAACAATTTTCATTTATTTATTATTTTAATGATGAAAACTACTTTTGCAACTACTTATCACGGTTACGAACATAATTTTCACGTGATATTTATTCATTCGATTTGTAACTTATAATCGTTTTTAGTTAAAATATAATGCAAACATTTACTCTCAAGCACTTTGTATTTTTGAATATTCAATCGGGACAAAGTAGAGTTCGGAAATAGAAGGTCAAATGAATCTTACCCGTGTGTAAAGCCAAACGCGACAGCGTGTGCACTCTCAGCGTCGTAATTTCCGTCCTTTCTCTTGCATTGTATGCATAGAAAACCAGCTTTAAGGTTTTCCCAGAGCCGAGGCCTCGTAGTTTCCATACTGGTGTGGTGGTAGACACGTTTAAAACCAGGTTACCGGCTTCCCACGCTTCTACGCAGTAGCTTGTGTGGAGTTCACCGTTATGGCCTGTTGATTAGCATTTTTCAGACATTAAGGGCGGCTTGCACCAGAATCGCTAAACGCGTTTAACAGCTAAATAGATTTAAATCTGACGTATTTATATGACTTGACAACTCGGTAATTAATATATTTGCATCTAATCGAGATGATTTATACAGCGTCTGAAGCGACTTTTTATCCATGATCCCATGAACGGGACGCTGCAGTGCCTGGGGCATGATTGAGATAGGCTTGCCCAGCACCTATACCATCCTCTCAGGCTATAGTCGACCTTACCTACAGGAAAGATAAAGTCAACACGTGCGGAGCTGACTAAGCCACAGGTTTCCTCACGATCTTTTTCCTTCACCATTTGGGAGAACTAGCATTGCGCACAAAAAATTTTCGAATAAAAAATTCATTGGTGCACGACCGAATTTTAACCCATGACCTTAGGATTTAGGAGTAATTTTGTGTACAAACATTAAAAACAGACACTTTATTCATATCGCCCAGGGAGATTCCTATACCAATGTAGAGCTTCTGTAGTTTCTACATTTACTTAGACATTTCCCTAGTTAAGAAATAGATCATATTATTTTTGGGATCCATCCATAGCAACATATTTCAGCGTAACGTACAAAACAAACCAAGTCAGCACTACACTAACACAGATATTATTATAGAGTCCCATTAGTTCGCTCTCATGCATGACATGTAGGTCAATAAAGGTATTTAAATAGACGACATTAATTAGTTGATTGACGAATTAATAACTACCTATGATCTGAACCAAATTATCCATAGATAACAATCATTACACGCTGTATTATTAAATGATGTAATTACCTTGTAAGGTTTGATTTTTTTCACAATAACGTATTTTTTTGCGATAAGTAATAACTTAGGAAAGATAGGTAGGTAAATAGAAGTTTTTTGTATTAAATATACCAAACTAGTAAATGGAAAATGTAGAGCATTTTAGGTAAAACGAAGTGAAAATAGTAATTTTTCAAACTGAAAAATGCACCAATTTTCAAAATTTTTAATTTTCGATGTACTAAAGCAAGTAGCTATACAACTTAACCACAACGTTCTAAGAAGCGGGACTCCTATCCTACAAATAAACCATTCCATACATTTCTACTTTGTATAAAACACATATTCCGATTTTGGTCATTCGTTTCATATCGTGTAGTTTTAGAGAGCTTCGTCAAACTGATGGAGGAAAAGCTGTTTTTTTTCCTCACGCCACGTAAGAATAACTGATGAAATCTTCAGGGTGCGTTTTCACCAACAACGATAGAGAGTAGATAGCGGCGTGCGGGAAAAAAATCCACCAATAGTATCGCTGTCACATGACAAATGAAGCGCCACGATTGGTTGTTCTTTACCCCAGCACACCGCTCATCTGTCTGTCACATCTTTGTTGGAAAAGCAGGCTGTTTATCTGACTCACCAACAACACACTGTAGCTCCACTGAGTCGTCGGTCATATTCACTGTGGAGCAGTTGTAAGGGCGATGGACGGCAAACCGACACGGCTCCGCTTGCCTGCCACCTGTGTTCGCGGCTATACAACTTATGATCCCATAATCTGCTTCAGATTTTGGGGTGAACGAGAGGATAGATTTCCCGTGAACTGATGCTGTGATGTTTTCCTGAAAATACGTGCACGATGAGATTTTTTACGTTTAAAAATTACCTAAACAGTACACATACTCCCAAATTTTTCAGTAATTTTTGTGTATAAAGAGGTAGGGGGGGAATCAGAGGCACTTCCATAAATTTTTGGCACATGCCCACATATTGCAGTACCTAGTTGAAATTCCTACGTGACAGTTTGTGTAAAGGTGCGGCGGGCGGGGCCTTTTCCACTATTCCACCGACACATTGTGTACCTAGTACCTACTACCACTGCCACATACGTACCGCATCTAATCCTACAGTTCCCACTGAATTATTGAGGGTCCATTGGAAGCTTTCTGGCTGAGGAAATGCATCGACTTCGCAGGTTATTTTGGTTTCTTCGTTAATAGCCACTCCAACGATTGCCATCGACGTAATTTTGCACACCGGCTTATCTGCCGGATATAATCCATAAATAAGTAGGTAGGTAGGTAATTCATATCCATCCTTATTTGCGTCTGACGTAAATTCTTATTCCATCGTAACAAATATCGCAAATCCGAAGAGTGTAAATACATTCTTATGTATATTATATTTCAGCTCAGTGAAAGTAATTTATTTCATTGAATAAGTGATTTTCACATCTGTAAACGACATGACCAAACAAAGTATCTATAGTTCGAAAAATTCAGGCAATTTCGTTTGTTAGATGTGTTTTAGTGTTGTTATAATTGCCCATTCATTATCATTTTTAATTTGATTTTATTCATTTATACCATTTTAGCTAATGATGCCATGCTAAAATGGTAATCATTCTGTTCGTTGACATATAAAATTAGAACGACTCTAAATAGGTACTTAGAGCTGCTATGACCTTTTCATAATATCTAACTATGTAAATTACTGTTTGTAATAATAGTCATGGAGATCAGCAAACCCAAGTACCTACCTACCATACTAGATATACCTACTTACTCCTAAATGGTTTCTGCGTATTGGAACAGTTTACTGACGCGGAAACAGAATACCTACCCTCTGCCACAATTATTCAGATCCAAAATTATGTTTATGTAGCTAGTTCGAGTTTCAAACAATTTCTACAGAGCGTAGGCTATATTGAAATTATCCTGAAATATTCACTGACTGAACCTTACTTGAGTTCCTCGTGAATATGTAATGTTTTCACAATTACAACAAGACTAGACTAGGTTGAATTTTTAATTAGATAAAATGTGTTTTGATGAGTGAAATAGGTTACATTGAATTGTTATCAGACGACTTACTGAAGAAAATGGTTTAGTGCTATGAATATCGGTTACATATTGATTCACAAAATTAATGAATTTGCTCGAAACATTTTTGATTTAGAAAGTCTACTATATTTGAATCCGTAACGTCTCCAAATGCGAATAATACTTATCAGGATAGTTTTTCTTACCAATACAATACTCACATATAATTTTGAGCTCGTATGGTTTAGATGTTCCATCACCTTCTACATTGGAGGCTGTGCACGAGTATGTGCCGGCTTGCTCTCTCGATACGGTTCGAATCGCCAAGTGGCCCGAAGTTGTTATGACTCCCCCTTTTTGGTTGTGAGTAATAATTTGACCCTGGACAGAAAAAAGTCAAGAAGAAAGTCCTATTGCAAACTCACTTCTAAAGAACAGTGTGATCGGTAAAGCGGCTAAAACTTTTGCAGAGAGAGAGACAATTATGATAATTTCGAGCGAGATTTGTCGCCAAGACTTTTCAGCTCGGTTGTGTAAGCTCGGAGTCTCTTTCCTTGTCAACTACAGCAAAAGTGTGTTGCCCACTTTACGGCGAAAGTTTAGAAAATATCACTCACATTGTGCTCCCACACAACTTTGTAAGCGGGCGGGTATGCTTGCACGACACACACGAAGTACACATCGTCGCCTTCCTCTATATCGCCTGGTTTGAGTTCGGAGCCCAGTTTCAAAACTACGATGGGAGCATCTGTTGACAAAGCGTACAGATTTTGGTTTCTAATACTTTACGGAAACTACAGCGCAAAGGAAACATTCTATACTACTTTTTAATGTAACTTACAGTGTAAGTTGAGTAGTAAGCTGGTATCAATAGTGGTATGCTTGAGAACGGTATGAGAGGCGCGACACGTGAGCGTTTGACCGTTGTTCTTCATATGAGGCGTCCATCGGAGAATTGATAATGTTTCATTCTGGTTCTCCAAGTCCTAATTAAAGGTATAGATAAATAAATGCTAACAAAAACAGAAAATACATACAAGTACCTACTTATATAGTTCAGTTCAAGGCGGGGCTTACTATTAAGTTATATTTTCCAGCCTTTAAAGTAGCGGCGTATACATACAACTTAATAAGTGAATTAGAATTAAACGACTAAAAACACATGACACAGCGAAATAAACTGAAAATTTTATAAAATTATATTTAGGAGAAGGTGTGTGAACTTGAGAGAGATTAAGAGATTAGTCAAAGTACCTTCTGCGCCGCAGAGTTGAATTTCTCATTGTCTAACCACCACGTAATGAGAGCTGGAGGTCGCGCCCCTACTGCCCTGCACGCTACCTCAGCAGTCTGTTGAACCGATAGCGGCTGCTCCCTCGTCAATATCTCCACGGCGAGCGGCCTCACTAAAACAAAACCCTCTGTAATAAAATAAACAAATGACAAGCCAGCAGCGGTGGCGCATCGCGCATGGCGTGGCGGCGCGCGAATCGACGAGTCTTTACGACACTTTATTTTTCGTACACCGCACGCTTCTGAATATTTTATACCATTGCGTAAAGAGATAATACATTCACAAACAATATAAAATTGGAAATGGGGTGAAACTGAATAAATGTGGATGGAAAATAACGGAAGTGTTTGTGAGACTTATGGAGCTTAGGAAAAAACCTCTAGTTCGGAGTAAAGGAGTTTAAATAAAGTAAGATTTTCTTTTCCCGATGGCATCCATTTTTAAAGCAACTATGCCATTAGACTAACGATGAATAATTTTCTGTTGGAGCCATTCCGCGTCCCAAAGACAGAACAATGAGCCACAAATAAAAAGTAATGGATGTCGAGGTGTTGGACACAAAAGAGTATATTATTAATCGACATTTATATTCTGAGAAATCGTTGGCTTTCATAATATAGGTCAGAGTTTGAGTCGATGTTCTATACGTAAAACGGCTGTGATAACAGTGATATAACTTTTATATGGATTTACATTTGCGTAGACAATCGTAACACTACGTAAAACATTTCATAGGCAATTAAATTTCTTAGACTTTTTTGATATATCTTTAAACCAAAGACTGCATATAAATTAACAATCTATGAAATTTCTTTGTGTAGTTGTTTGTGAGTTACTGTTCAATTATTGTGTATACGATACGACGCCGAAGTTGGAACACTACAGAATTTCTCACTATTGTTTATAGCCACGAAACGATTCAATATAAACTTTGTCGGTACATAGTTCGGGGGCTTCTTGTGTCAGATTAGAAACTTATGGTACCAAAATATGTTATATCAAACTACATACATACAGATAGTATTACCACAGAGTACATAATAATACGACGTAAAATAATGAAGATCATTGACTTTCATTTATTGTGACATAATTCCATTTATACACGCGAGAGCAATGATTCCGGGTCACTTAAAGAATGTTAAAAATCTCGGAAACTAAAAATGATAGGTTAATGCAATAAATTGTATTTAATAGACAATGTAATACTCCTTAAATGAAGGTATTAAAACTTCTTAGTTATTGTAAAGTTATATCTTAAAAAAATCAAATTTGAAAAAGGGCCACTTTCGAAGATGGAACTACGAAATTACAGCATTTGGTTTTGCTTTTGTTTGTAATCTGTCATTTATATGGGTATATAAACCATGTTGATAGTGCTCTATATTCATTATTCAAGCTGAAATTATGTCGCTTACGCCTGAAGAATGCACCAGAATACTTACAATGCTGGAAACCGGCCGGAGTCAGCGCGATACAGCCAGGACTGTCGGTGTGTCGCTGTCAACAGTACAAAGAGTTCTCCGACGTTACGAAGAAACTGGTTCTAACCTACGCAGACCAGGAACGGGCAGAACCAGGTGTACCACAGCACGAGAAGACCGATACTTGGTGAACACCATGCTTCGAAATCGCTTTCTCACAGGAACTGAACTCACAAATCAGTTTCGACGCCTCGGAGGAAGTAACCCAAGTGCATGGACAGTAAGACGTCGGCTTGCTGAATCTAACTTAAAACCCCTTAGACCTGCAAACGGCCCTAAACTGGAGCGTGGGCATCGTATTTCAAGACTAAGATATGCCCAGAGCCACGTAAATTGGAGTATTGAAGATTGGTCAAAAGTTATGTTCTCCGACGAATCAAAATTTATGCTCTACAAGCACGATGGAAGACACAGAGTGTATCGAAGACCAGGGGAAAGATTCAAGCAAGCATGCATCGAAGAAAAAGTAGCCTACGGTGGTGGGTCTGTACTTGTGTGGGCCGGAATTTCTTCTGAAAGTCGCACAGAGCTGGTGATCATAGAAAACGGCTCTTTAACTAGCGTAAGATATGTGGAAGAAATCCTCAATGATCATGTTGGTCCATTTATGGTCAATTTAGGTGAGGATGCTATATTTATGCATGACAATGCCCGACCTCATACAGGTAGGATTGTGAATGACTACCTTCAAGAGATGAACATTACTCGTATGGAGTGGCCAGCGCGCAGCCCGGATATCAACCCGATCGAGCATGCTTGGGACGAGCTAGGCAGATGCGTAAAACAACGAAACCCTCCCCCAATCACGCTTCGTGAGCTCAAAATTGCTCTCACAGAGGAATGGGAGAATATTCCCCAAAATCGTATAAGGAACTTGGTGTACAGCATGCCAAACCGCGTAAACGCAGTAATGGAAGCACGAGGAGGCAATACGAAGTATTAAAATTCAAGTCAAATCGTAATAAAGTTCAAAAATTTCATGTTTCCTATTTTTGTTTTAAGGAGAGATCAGCAGTTTTTTTCTTTATGTAATTTTGTGTTAATAAAATGTATGGTGACTCATATTTTTTTACTTTCATTTAAGGAGTATTACATTGTCTATTAAATACAATTTATTGCATTAACCTATCATTTTTAGTTTCCGAGATTTTTAACATTCTTTAAGTGACCCGGAATCATTGCTCTCGAGTGTACATTTACGCAACAGACGTGTTGGTTTCTGGTACTGAAAATCATTCCGAATTTAATTAAAATACCAACGTTTCTAATTCTATGTTTGGATGTTTAACCTGCATTGCCTTCCTCCTGTTGGATGTTTCAATTTAGAGGTTTGTGGTGTACAGCCGCGTTTTCACTATCCTGACAAACTAGCATTTACGTTTGCTCAAAACTAAAAATATTTTTTCACAACGATGAGAGTGCGAAAACGAAAAGTGTATCGTGTTTTGTCCCTTGAGTTGATAAGCAATTTTAAATTGGATCGAAAGAGCTTAGAGAGCAAACGTTTTATAGCCATTTCGAGCGTACTTACGTTGAGTTCATTGTTAACGAATACAAGCTCACCACCGCTGGATAAAAATCAAAAACATTAGGCTAGGCCTCTTTCTTTTCGTTACCTAAGTTTGAGTTTAAGCTTACTTGCTCAACCTACAGTAGACAAGTGACCCGTTACGTGTAAGTGGCGCATGTTGATGTCCAAATCAATTATCTAGGAGTTGCCGTGCGACACGCTTGCATGCAAATAGTGTGTACCTAGCATCAGCTGGATTATATCGTATTTACAGGAGAGCACTAAAGCCCCGTTAGGTTGAACGACCTTTTTCTAGTAGTGATCGATGAAAAAGCTTACTAGTATAGTATAGCTTACTAGTACTTACTTGTATTTTATATAGAGAACAGTAAAAAAAAATGTCTATATGTTTCAACTATATGTGACAAATGACCAAAGGGCTGGCACTTACCTTGGACAGAGAATTAGTATTGCCATACAAAGAGGTAACGTTGCCAGCCTTTTGGGCACCCTGCCTGCAGTCGGTGATTTGAACTCTGTTTTCTATCTCTAGCATTTAGAATTCAGAGTTCATTTTAATAATTTTTTTTGTTAAAAATGCTATTTTCTTAAGTATTTGTATATAGTTATTGTTTTGATCAATGTTTCAACTTAACGTTGAAATTACTCATACAGAAATATAGAGTTGGCAACAAAGAAAGTTGTTACATGCTCAAAAAAGCGTCGCACGAAACACTACTAAATAGATCATTGTTTTCCAAATTATAAAATCTCTTCCAAAAATGTTTTGCTACGGTGAAATTTCATATAGTTTCTGGAATGCTGATATTTATCAAAAGCAAAAGCTCTAAGAAATAACCGCTTTTTAGTACTGACGAAACCTGGTATCGCGGTTAAAACTCATACATCTTCACTTCAAAAACTGTAAAAACTCATACATCATTCATTCTCTTCGCTTTTTAGTGTATCATATTTATGCTTACAATACATTTGGATCTGCACGTTGGTCCGTAGAGGCGAGACCAGTGCTGTATTATCAGCGGTACAAGAGTACACCGCTCCATTGTAGTCCCTGGTTAGTTTTGGTATCCGGAGATCGAGCTGGCTCGTCTGTGAGTCGTCGTCGGTTGGCGGTAGTGTAGACAGCACTTTGTCATCCCGCCACCATCGGAGACGAGGCATCGGCTTTCCTGGTTTATAACAAATGTAGTTCAGAGCTATAAAAAAATAAACATTCATGGACATTTCACACAGCACCCTCTAGTTTCAAACTAAGCTAAGCTTGTACTATGGGAACTAGATTGCTAATAGAATACTTATACATGTACATTTTTTTGTAAATACATATTTACTTATAAAAATAAATAGTTGCACCCAGACATAGAAAAAACATGTATGTTATGCCATCATGTAAATGTTTGTTCTCAGTGGGAATCGAACCCACGACCCACAGCACGGAAGACAGAGCTATTACTGACTGAGCTGTGACGTCTGTTCTCTTGCTCGGTGCCTTTTCCAAGTGGCTGGAGATTTTTGCATTTCTATGGAGTAATAAATAAAATATTCATGGACATTTCACACTTCGCCCTCTAGTCTCAAACTAAGCAAAGCTTGTAATATGGGAAGTAGATTGCTGATAGAATACTTTACAGTAGGTATTATCGAATTGGTTGGGTTTACACAATGTTTTATACAAGGTTATTTAGAAATAGCGTAAAGTGGTTTTAGTAAGAGTCATTTGCATTACAATAAGGAACAAAACCATTGTTTTGAAACACTTATCCGTGTAGCTAGATATTTTCGCTAAAATAAACTTTAGGTAAAGTAATCATCATCCACAGCCTGGCGTCACTAGGCCCACTAGGGTACTGAGTATAAGCCTATCTGTACCTCATCCTGTTTTCACCCAGAAACATTTACATTAAATAAATAAATATTCATGGACATTTTCACACGACGCTCTCTAGTCCCAAACTAAGAAACGCTTGTAATATGGGAACTAGATGCTGATAGAATACTCATATACTTTTTTTTGTAAATACATACTTATAATACATAGTAACACCCCGACATAGAACAAACATCTATGTTGTTTGTTATGTACATTAAAAAAAAGACTAAAATAATATAATCTCACTAGTTTTACCTCCACTTACAACACAGGTAAGCTTGGTACTGGTGTCTTCGACGTAGGGTCCCGCGAACTCAATCATTTCTTTGTCGAGCTCGTCAAATACCTTTGGCTTCGCCGGTAATTCTGTGAACATTCATTCGGTTTTAATCATAGCGCGTTGATATAAAGTTACTACCTAGTATACAGCGTATTAAAGTGATATTTTCCTTCCAGCCGTTTCCGCAACTGATTTTCGTAACCAGTTGCGAAAACGGAAATATAATTCTTTCCCGCAACTACACGCGAGAGCAATGATTCCGGGTCACTTAAAGAATGTTAAAAATCTCGGAAACTAAAAATGATAGGTTAATGCAATAAATTGTATTTAATAGACAATGTAATACTCCTTAAATGAAGGTATTAAAACTTCTTAGTTATTGTAAAGTTATATCTTAAAAAAATCAAATTTGAAAAAGGGCCACTTTCGAAGATGGAACTACGAAATTACAGCATTTGGTTTTGCTTTTGTTTGTAATCTGTCATTTATGTGGGTATATAAACCATGTTGATAGTGCTCTATATTCATTATTCAAGCTGAAATTATGTCGCTTACGCCTGAAGAATGCACCAGAATACTTACAATGCTGGAAACCGGCCGGAGTCAGCGCGATACAGCCAGGACTGTCGGTGTGTCGCTGTCAACAGTACAAAGAGTTCTCCGACGTTACGAAGAAACTGGTTCTAACCTACGCAGACCAGGAACGGGCAGAACCAGGTGTACCACAGCACGAGAAGACCGATACTTGGTGAACACCATGCTTCGAAATCGCTTTCTCACAGGAACTGAACTCACAAATCAGTTTCGACGCCTCGGAGGAAGTAACCCAAGTGCATGGACAGTAAGACGTCGGCTTGCTGAATCTAACTTAAAACCCCTTAGACCTGCAAACGGCCCTAAACTGGAGCGTGGGCATCGTATTTCAAGACTAAGATATGCCCAGAGCCACGTAAATTGGAGTATTGAAGATTGGTCAAAAGTTATGTTCTCCGACGAATCAAAATTTATGCTCTACAAGCACGATGGAAGACACAGAGTGTATCGAAGACCAGGGGAAAGATTCAAGCAAGCATGCATCGAAGAAAAAGTAGCCTACGGTGGTGGGTCTGTACTTGTGTGGGCCGGAATTTCTTCTGAAAGTCGCACAGAGCTGGTGATCATAGAAAACGGCTCTTTAACTAGCGTAAGATATGTGGAAGAAATCCTCAATGATCATGTTGGTCCATTTATGGTCAATTTAGGTGAGGATGCTATATTTATGCATGACAATGCCCGACCTCATACAGGTAGGATTGTGAATGACTACCTTCAAGAGATGAACATTACTCGTATGGAGTGGCCAGCGCGCAGCCCGGATATCAACCCGATCGAGCATGCTTGGGACGAGCTAGGCAGATGCGTAAAACAACGAAACCCTCCCCCAATCACGCTTCGTGAGCTCAAAATTGTTCTCACAGAGGAATGGGAGAATATTCCCCAAAATCGTATAAGGAACTTGGTGTACAGCATGCCAAACCGCGTAAACGCAGTAATGGAAGCACGAGGAGGCAATACGAAGTATTAAAATTCAAGTCAAATCGTAATAAAGTTCAAAAATTTCATGTTTCCTATTTTGGTTTTAAGGAGAGATCAGCAGTTTTTTTCTTTATGTAATTTTGTGTTAATAAAATGTATGGTGACTCATATTTTTTTACTTTCATTTAAGGAGTATTACATTGTCTATTAAATACAATTTATTGCATTAACCTATCATTTTTAGTTTCCGAGATTTTTAACATTCTTTAAGTGACCCGGAATCATTGCTCTCGAGTGTAGTTGCAGTAGAAGAGTTTTACTTCTTCTTTTCACCTCGTATCTGTAGAAAATACACTCGAGAGCAATGATTCCGGGTCACTTAAAGAATGTTAAAAATCTCGGAAACTAAAAATGATAGGTTAATGCAATAAATTGTATTTAATAGACAATGTAATACTCCTTAAATGAAAGTAAAAAAATATGAGTCACCATACATTTTATTAACACAAAATTACATAAAGAAAAAAACTGCTGATCTCTCCTTAAAACAAAAATAGGAAACATGAAATTTTTGAACTTTATTACGATTTGACTTGAATTTTAATACTTCGTATTGCCTCCTCGTGCTTCCATTACTGCGTTTACGCGGTTTGGCATGCTGTACACCAAGTTCCTTATACGATTTTGGGGAATATTCTCCCATTCCTCTGTGAGAGCAATTTTGAGCTCACGAAGCGTGATTGGGGGAGGGTTTCGTTGTTTTACGCATCTGCCTAGCTCGTCCCAAGCATGCTCGATCGGGTTGATATCCGGGCTGCGCGCTGGCCACTCCATACGAGTAATGTTCATCTCTTGAAGGTAGTCATTCACAATCCTACCTGTATGAGGTCGGGCATTGTCATGCATAAATATAGCATCCTCACCTAAATTGACCATAAATGGACCAACATGATCATTGAGGATTTCTTCCACATATCTTACGCTAGTTAAAGAGCCGTTTTCTATGATCACCAGCTCTGTGCGACTTTCAGAAGAAATTCCGTCCCACACAAGTACAGACCCACCACCGTAGGCTACTTTTTCTTCGATGCATGCTTGCTTGAATCTTTCCCCTGGTCTTCGATACACTCTGTGTCTTCCATCGTGCTTGTAGAGCATAAATTTTGATTCGTCGGAGAACATAACTTTTGACCAATCTTCAATACTCCAATTTACGTGGCTCTGGGCATATCTTAGTCTTGAAATACGATGCCCACGCTCCAGTTTAGGGCCGTTTGCAGGTCTAAGGGGTTTTAAGTTAGATTCAGCAAGCCGACGTCTTACTGTCCATGCACTTGGGTTACTTCCTCCGAGGCGTCGAAACTGATTTGTGAGTTCAGTTCCTGTGAGAAAGCGATTTCGAAGCATGGTGTTCACCAAGTATCGGTCTTCTCGTGCTGTGGTACACCTGGTTCTGCCCGTTCCTGGTCTGCGTAGGTTAGAACCAGTTTCTTCGTAACGTCGGAGAACTCTTTGTACTGTTGACAGCGACACACCGACAGTCCTGGCTGTATCGCGCTGACTCCGGCCGGTTTCCAGCATTGTAAGTATTCTGGTGCATTCTTCAGGCGTAAGCGACATAATTTCAGCTTGAATAATGAATATAGAGCACTATCAACATGGTTTATATACCCACATAAATGACAGATTACAAACAAAAGCAAAACCAAATGCTGTAATTTCGTAGTTCCATCTTCGAAAGTGGCCCTTTTTCAAATTTGATTTTTTTAAGATATAACTTTACAATAACTAAGAAGTTTTAATACCTTCATTTAAGGAGTATTACATTGTCTATTAAATACAATTTATTGCATTAACCTATCATTTTTAGTTTCCGAGATTTTTAACATTCTTTAAGTGACCCGGAATCATTGCTCTCGCGTGTAGTTACGAAAAATGAAGTCAATCAGGAAGAAGAAGAAAAATAGTTTTAAATAGACAACCGCTACTTGCGGAATTTTAAAATGATTTTGGCACTAATTGGATTTTTTAACATGTCAGTTGCTCGAACAAAATTTATCACACCATGTCAGATACCACACCATGATGTGATAGCGTCTATAAATGTATAATTAATACCGTGTAGGTGTCGTGTCGATGGCAGTGTAAAACGCCCATTGTTGTAAAGTATAAAGTGTATTATAGTCACACAGCAAATCGCAGTAACACATACTTTATCAAGTTAAAATGTAGATAAATGAACCAAGTCTGAATATGCGTCGATTTTCTTGTTTCAAAAACATGAGAATACCACGGTAATAAATGCTAGATTTAGGGCGGCTTGCACCAGAATCACTAAACGTGTAGATTTAAATCTGACGTATTTATATGACTTGACAACTCGCTAAATACTATTAATTAGTTAAACGCGTTTAGCGATTCTGGTGCAAGCCGCCCTTACTCGATTAACTTGCTAAAGCATAATTCACCACAAAAAGACAAGATGTCGGTCTAGCAGCCGCCTGTTTCTGGCCTGGTTCCGATACGTACTGAACATAAATTTCAGCGGCAGCGTAAAAGCCAGGTGATAAATAATGTTGCTATAGCTTTTCCATTTCATTTTCGTTTACTATGTAATAAACCGAGATTATCCCCTGATGTTTTTCGATATTAACAGTTCAATGAAGTTGAAAATTGAGTAACAAGTTCGAAATGAAAATATTTTCCTGTACTCGATGAAAGTAGGTAAAAGATAACAATATTTCGTTTTTCAGGTAAACAATTTGGTTGAATACAAAAACGATAGACAATAAGAGCTCCAGTAAATGGTTCACAAAATACTTGTTTGTGTTATTTAATATTATTTCCGGCCCTATTTCTCTTTCAAACAATTTCATTTTATTATTATTTGCCAGATTTAGGCGATTGTTTTTGAAGAGTTCTCTTAATCATTACCTACGTAGAATAGACTAAAACCACGAAATTAAATGCTCGTAAGTTAATTACAATATCTCATGGCTTCAGATCTGCCCCCATATGCCAATCTTTTGCTGTCAAGTTATATTTCACTGCCCAGTGTAATTTCTTCAGGTCACGTGGTACAATTTTGTACCACGTGATCATTCTTTTTAGACACTTGACAGCAAAATATGCGCGAAAACAAATCAAATGACGTCATAATGTCACTATTTAGTCACAGAATAACTATGAGTTAGTATGAACTGACCATGATTTAAAACTTTGCAGTTCAACTTTGCAGTTCAACTTTGATTGGCATACCCCTGCTGCAGAATAACTCAAACAATACAAATACATAGGCAACAAAAAAAAAACAACAACAAAAAGTTTATTTATAAAGGTTGTACACGGGGACTAAAAAACATAAAATAAAACAAACTAGGCGATCGTAGAACATTAATAGCACACGTAGCACCTTCGTAGCACCTTCGTAGCACGGACATAGAAACGCTTGGAAACTTTAGTAGTACGTTCGTAGCACAAGCGTCGCATGTTCGTAGCACGGGTATAATAAGTTCATAGTACGTTCGTTGCAACTAGCTAGAGTATTTATTCTACTTCTTTCAACTACTTGTAGAATGTTCGTTGCACCGTCGTAGCACAGCGTAGTTTATACGTAGCACATGCGTAGCGCATACGTAGCACGTTCGTAGCACAGACGTAGCAAAAACATAAAATGTTCTCAGTAGCATGTTCGACGAATATTACATCACTTTTCTGGTTAAAACCAACGAATTTTCGTGGTTTTCGTCTTTGCCGTCATCTCACCTAATGAGATTTGTCCAACGAGCTTAAAACCCAGCAGCGTAAAAGTCGTCAAGCCCACGCTTTTATTAAAAAATATTTATTATGTTTTCTCGGAATAAGGATAGAATATGGAGTATTTTTCTTTTTTGTGAGAAAAAGTGACGGGTTATTTTTACCTATTACATCCAGCAGTATCTTTTGATTGATGGTTGGTGAGATTTTGAAGTCAACTCTGCAGCGGTAAAGCGCCCGGTCTTCGGGCACTATGTTCCGGATTAGCAGCGTGGAAGGATCAGCGGCGCGCCACTCCGTCCGCCCAGACAGACTCTCATCCGCCCAGTTAGCAGCTGGGCCTTTTATTCGACCGTCGAAACTGAGAATCAAAAGATAAAACTAGATTCAATTTAATAAGTAAATTTAATAAATATTTTATAAATTTAATAATAATTAATTGGATCAGTTGAGCTATCTATAAATCGTTTGCAACGGTGTGTAGATAGCTCAACTGCTTCATGTGTATTTTGTACATATTATAAATATTGTAAATACTTTATTAGTCATAAGTATTCAGATAAATAAGAATTACTAAAATCACTTGAAAAACAAAAGCCGTAGACGACGTTTAATTTCATTATGATTGTTTCATGATATTAACTTAGTACGTATTTCAGTCCAACGCTTGAATATTACAAGTAAAACGCTGCTTGAATAGAAAACATTATTTTATATTGTCTGTCTTGTTTATTGCCTTCTTTTTTTGCGACTACTGGAAAGCAAACTCTAAGCAAATATTTTTCTAATGACGAGAGAAAATATGATCCTCTGAAACGAGACCTCGCCGGCTAGAGTGACAGTTATTAGGAATTCATTTTGTTTTATATAGTGTTCTACGAATTTCAACGATGACAAAGTTGTAATAATAACAAACAAATAAAAAGCTTTTTAGGTCGACGCTGTGGAGCCGCACGCGATACAGGCTTTATTACAAATCAAGAAATAGGAAATTGCTACTACATTTACCTACATACCAGACGGATTTTACTCAGGCAAATCGGTACAGGTAGTTTGGGAACGGTGAAAATTATTTAATTAAAGAGTGTATATTAGGCTACACGCACATGGCGCCCAAAACAGCAACATGCGACCTTATACACATACCTACATGAACTATACATTTTTCGTTTGACAAATTCAATGACTTTTAGCAATTCATGACAATTTCTATCTACAGGGATAGAAGCGGTCATGAATTGCGTTGCAGGTATCTTGGGCCCGGTTGTCGCAGTCATGGCTGCAAGTGCGATTGTATAGAACCAAATATCAAACAATTTGTAGTTGCACAAATAGTACAGATCAGTACATACGCGCTCCACGTCTGAGACTGCGCAACATTAAAGATACATTCCTTCTCATACTCGTATTAATTGGATAGAAGCAACAAGAGAGAGGTAACTATAGACACAGGTCCGTGTACATAAAAGGTTATAATATAATGGAGATTCGATACTTACTAAACTAACGAATCAATATTATTAAGAAAAATAAAGTATTAAACATATACCTATCATAAAATACATATATACCTAATAAAAAATTATACATACTTATTATGTGTACTTACTACTAAATAAAATAATACATACATACAATACATATACTTAGATATAAGTTCACAGAGCTTCGTATAGTATAGATTTAGTTAGACGAACGCTGAGTTTAAATACTAAAGACCAATTACACATGTGGGGAGTGTCAAAAATTACACACGTGTTTTCTACCTACCTGTGTGTCCGTCATGCCATAGCCTAACCCAAATTGGTCCAAATATTATAGTTAATTTCATTTATTACTGGTTTTTGGTGTTTTGTGGATTTGTAATTAACCATATTGCGTATAAGCATACTGTTAGGGATTTCCCATGGATCTCCATATATTTTTATTATAAATTGCAATTTAGAGTTGTTATTAACAATGTTTACAAAATACGTTTGTAACAGTTGAGCTATCTGGAGAACGCCATCTCAAGTGTGTTCTTTTATGATCATTGGGTTGCAAATGATCTAAAGATAGCTCAACTAATCTCAATCGGTACCGATCGGAAGCGCATTGAAGACATTGGCTGCATCATCATTGCCACGCATTGAATAGCAACTGATACGCTGGATCATAGCCAGTGTTACACTCAACATGCATTGTGTAGGTAAGGTACTTTATAATACGGTATGTATAGGTATATGGTATGACTCTACAACATGTAACATATTGTCCCTATAAGGCGTCCCTATATGGTCTTATTCAGACCATAAACGTGAATAGATTAACATGTGCAAATGTTGAATACAACATGTTGGATATTTCCATTTTTTTTGTCTTTGTTTGCGACCACCCTTAGTATTTATTTACTTTGCGTATGTATCCAGTCTGTTAGTACACATGCTCACGCACTTTTCTATCACATCGCACCCACACATAGACGCTTAAGCACGTGTGTAATGCTATTTTTAAGGAAACTTTAAGACGTTTTCATGAATGAAAAACTTCGAAATATTAAAAGTCGTAGAACAAATATTTTTCACCATGACGTGTAGAATACCCACCTTTCGGACTTATAGGGACATTATGTTGCACCCTGTATAATGTCTACATATTCAATGTGATTGTACTTTGTCCAGCTGTCAAAGGTCTCTTCGGTCTAATTAAGAGACAAGATCTAAGATGATAAGATGTAGAAGTCTAAGATACTAGTTAGATACGGTTTAATTGTGTTTTATTTACTTTAAACTTGAGCTAGCTAAATCTGAGTTTATTGACAATTTTCTTAGCTCAGGGAGAAAAAAGTCTCTAGAGTTTTTATTCATGTTAAAATCTCTTCATGTGTCAGTTTCTTTGTACTTCCATAACTAAATAAATATCGGTGGCAACACAACATTATCTAGTCTCAATACCAATAAGAGTATCTTCAAACACCACAAAAAAAAATCTTTACAAATAAATAATTGAAATGATTCTTCACCTGAAGACTGGTACATCGTCCTTGTACCAGACAACCAGCAACAGCAGATCAGCGGATTGCGAAGAGTGTGTGTTACAAGGCAGTACTGCGTCACCTCCGGTCACGGCTGATACCCGCGATGTGTCTAGGAATTCTCCGTCAACGCCTGAGCCGGCCCATTGTCCTGCCAATCGGATAAGCCACTATAGTTCCAATTTAAAGTATAATTAGGAGTCGAATGTGGCATTATTTGGCTAGTCCACTATCTCTACTACGACATTTGATTGTAAACATTTGCAACACAAAACTTAGTACAATCAAACGTTTGTTTTGATGACATATTTTAGGAGCATGGCGCCCACACACCGTACCCTACGCACTTGTCTTCGTAGATATTCAAGTTAGATAAATCTTTACTTGGCTATTCCATCATTTATTCAACCTTTCGATATATTATTTCGTATTCAATCCCAAAACCATTTCGAAAATAATCGTTTGTACGATTTATTTTTGTCTTTTCACAATAAAATCACAGCAATATTTTATCGGTCGAACAGCCGACGGATCCTTGTCTTTTATTCCATGAATAAGTTATTGGTGATGGTGAATTTTGTCTAGACTTTTTGAAACCTGCTTAATATACTATTACTAGGTCATTACTATAATTTGACTCATCATCGTTCCGAGCCCCGTGGGGGAGAAATGCTCCAGTAATTTAATTTAAGTATGACACATAGTAAATACATTATTTTAATGAGGTTGTTGGTTTACCAACGCAATGATGGGTATTTTTAAATACATTAAACGTATATCATTATTTTAATGAGATAACCATTAAATTAGATCGTTGCTACATCGTAATACTATTGAGTAATTGAGTAATACTATTGATATAACTCTGAGTTCGAAAGAATGTAAGATCTTAGTAAATTAATAATTTCAGATTATTTCATATCAATTAGCCTGCGTAGTGATTGGACTGTATCGTTATAAAATAATAATAGGTACAAGAAAGCATCATGTTCACAAAAAGCTTTTTAGCTTAGCTTTCCAAACAAAATATTCCAAGCACAGAATACTAACGCCAACAGCCAAAACAAGGCTACTGGAACGCAGAAAAGGTTATGAAAGAGATAAAGTACTCACAATACGATTGCGAGACCACACAATATGGGACCGAAACACAGTCCAAAATCCTCGATCCCCGATACTAATCGGTCCGCTAACATATGGATTATTCACAGTAGATAATGCTACCCGGGGTCTGGCACGGATACGAATCTCTGCGTTGTTGATTCCAACCGAGTGCTCATAGATTTTAAACCGATACTTGCCTTTACGCCCTTCATTTGAGCTTCATCAATTCCGTGTTATAAATAAAGTAGAAGCAAGCAACATAATTGACACATTTTGAAAAAATAAATTGTGTAGGTACCTTACCTTGTACACTTTTTAGGACATAGCTATTACTTGCTAAGTACCCACACTTGTGAAGTAACAGCAACTTTGTTCACGACCAGCAGGCTCAGCAGGAGAACACTCCTGCTGAGCCCATAAGGAATTTTATTAAACGATTTGAAAAAAAAACCATTATTAAATTTAAAATGAAAGGAAAATCGAATGTAATTACCCTATCTTACTTAGTTTACTTACTTACAAACTTTACTTACTTACTTACTTTTATACTTAGTTTTTTTTTGCTTAGTTTGGGACTAGAGGGCGTTGTGTGTAAAGTCCATGAATATTTATTTATTTATTTTATTTAACTTGCAACAGTTTTAAAACGGAAAGCAGAAGAAAGTTTAATGACTTTTAAGTTACATATGTATTATGTGTAAAGGGCTGCCTTAATAAATGATTGAAAGTCTAGGCAGGTGCATGTAGAAGCCGGTAGGTATCTAACTCGCAGCCTCGAAGGCTTACAAGCATGTTAAATATCACAGCGTCGATATAAATATTCATGATCGCGACGGGATTCCGCACTGCTGCGGCATGTTAACGTGACGGATTAAACACTTGGAGACGATGCAAGCCACCAGAATTAAGCGATTTTGACTAAGTATTATATGTCTACTAGTTATTCTTGATCCAATATTTATTGACACACGAACGTGTTAAATATGGCAAGAGAAGGGAAATGTCTATTCCAATTTGGCGATACAATCGTAAACCTTTGTAATTACATTTTAATAAGTAAACCTTTACTGAAATTATGTAAAGTTTTATTATTAAAGGCCTATTTCACCACCTTATGATTACGCCATCCATGAGATATAAATGTGTGTTTCTTTACTTTCGACTAGCCAAAACCAAAGACAGAAATATTTTTACTCAAGGGTGATGAAACAGGCCCTAATGGCCTATTTTACCATCTCATAATTACGCTAACCATTAGTTATAAATACTTTTGTCTCGACTTTATGCACATTAAAAACAAATATTGAAAATCAAACGTAATTTATTCAGAACTAGGTACATATAGATCAAATTACAAGATAAAACGATGAGACAGCAAAAGTTATAAACTGTGTAGCTGTCTCAACGCCCACCTCCTAATATATTTCTATTTTAATATTTATTAAAAAATATTCTGATATATTAGTTAGTCGTTACAATTAAAGGTGGTGAAACAAGCCATAAGTTACATAATTTTTGTAATAATTCGAACCGCTGTCTTTTGATAACGATCAAGATAATTACAGAATAGGCGAGCGTATGATATTGCTCGTAGCTCGTGTGTTATTTGTGTTATTTTTACACATTTTCAGTTTTAGAAAACGTTTGCCAGAACCGAACGCTTCTAAAGTGCTGTTTAACTGATAATACTAAGCCACTAATCCCGATATGTCTGCGGAGACGGCTGAAATTTATAGTGTAGCGAAGCTTTACAGCCGTGCAGTCGCAAGTAAATGTTCCACTCTCGAAATAGGTTCGTAGGTACTTTGTTGTACAGCCATTTTCCTGCTTCTAAACTCAGCGATATTTAGGTGGGCTTGTGAATCACTTTATCCAATTTCATAGAACTATACTCACATGTAGCCATTTTGTACATATACCCACGTGAGTGTATGATTAATGCTACCGAATATAAATACATATGCCAGTTCGTAACTTATACCCCATTGTATTGACTACAGCATTGGTGGAGGCAACACGAGAGCTCGTCAAACAAAAATATTGTTAAAGTACGTGTTGCATTTGCATATACGGCCTTTAGTTCTGCGAATAAGTACAAGACTTTTCCATAGCAATTTTGGAGCTGACTAACGAGTTCATTTGCAATAGGAAAGCTTGGTCAAATACACATTTAAAATAAATAAATTATTTAAATTTAAACGACTCATAAAATGAAGTAAAAACTTCAGCTTTTAGGGCTTGGCTATAAAAATATCTTCCTACCTATGATATATACTTCAGCTATAATAATAGGTTTTCCACAATTTTGCTCGTTAATCTGTTTGGTAACAAGAAGAATGGATCGTTAAATAAAATAATAAAAATTTATGATAGACATCATGCTCAAAAGCAATCAAACTTCGGGACACTGAACACGTTTGTTATAACGGATATTTTTTGGCAACCAATGCTCTCGCCGATCGAAAATCAAATTACCTCCACCGAAGTTCAAACCACTCCAGCGTGACTGCTCTTTATTATATAACTGGAAGAATAGTTTGAGCTATTGATCGTAGTCTTTATATTTTAAACTATTTTTTGGAAGTAACTTTAAGTACCTACCACTGTTCCGAAGTAGCTATTGCTGTGCCCATGATTTTTGTCAATCTTGAAATATTGTATGCACAAGAGCCACGTACGTAAAATATTTAAAAAGAAAATCTTCCGAAATCTACTAAAGAGAATACATTTTTATTCTCATTTCCCCACACCCAAACCAGTAAGTACCTAATTGATGCAGATTTCATTCTACTTATATCTCCTAAATGCTCTCTCGGTTTTTCAATTTACTTATATGTACGATTTGATTATTTCCACTTCATTGTGTATTCTAGCATTGTATCCCCTTTTCAGTTTTTCTGTATTTTTCGTAAAAGGGACCCGCTTATCGAGATAAAGGCCAAACGCTTTGTCTCTTTACGAGAAAGGGATAAGTAAACTACTTTCCTTTATTCTATTTCTTTTGTATGAAAAAGATAGCCTTCACTGAAATACTTAAATGCATATTACTTATGTTGGTTTCGTTTTCAATAATAGTAGGAAGATTTTAAAGTTGTGACAATACGGCGCTAACAACTATGTGACTCGACCAGTAAACAGTGCTTATAAATATGCAGTCATTTGCAAAGATTTTTTAATGACCATATTTTTTTTAATTTTATTTTGGTGGTCAAATGTGGTCATATAGTTATCTCTATTGGCACAAATGTTGTGCGCGCTCGAGCTCGTTATTGTATTCACGATTATGTAAATAACGTTACTTCACGCCAATTTCATTCTCGAAAGTAGAGAGACACTAGCACGCGAGCACACCACGCTCGATATTGTTATACCTACGGTACATGTTTAGTAGAATGGATTTCACTACTCTGCCTTATTTTAAACGGTGATATTTTTACCATTCTTAGGGCGGCTTGCACCAGAATTACTAAACGTTTTTAACAGCTAAATAGATTTAAATCTGACGTATTTATATGACTTGACAACTCGCTAAATACTATTTAATAGTTAAACGCGTTTAGCGATTTTGGTGCAAGCCGCCCTTAAAGTGTTTATTTTACTAACAGAATATATCTATTAATGTTACACCATCTTTTTGCACGCCCAGGAAGACTGGCAGACAATGCTCTTAGCATTAAGTCCTCCTAGCACTACCTATTTGTGTGAAATTTTAAAATAAATAATAAATAAAATAATGTTTTCGATGATAGCTTACCTCCATAAGAAGGTATATAGATTTGTATTCATGTTGAGCTTCAAGCTTTGCGAACTTCAAAGCTAGTTTAATTTAAACGAGGCTTTAGGTAAAGGTGATGTCTTGTTTCGATTTCCACTTTAGATCTGAGCAAAGCTTTCATTTAAATGAGATAGAACCGCCTGCGAAAGGAATCGTCCGCAAAGCCCAGTCGTTCAGAAGAGTAACTCAGATGTTCCAAGTTATAACCCAATTTGATAAAACTGTGTAGCACGCGTCAATGAAATGTAAATTTACGATTCCCATACATAATCAAGTTTACTGCCAACCTTTTAGGAAACGTCGCTTTGCAACTCATTCCGTGAATTAAATATGGTAAGTCTCTAAGTTATGCAAACATTACAAACAAAAGGATTTGGGATTACGACTGTAAACTGAAAGTGAAGAAAGTTGGGATAAAACATATAACGCTAAGAAGCTATGTGGTGGTAAGTGCTAGCTATAACTTTTTATGTTTGTAAGTTCGTAAAGACGTATTTACCCAGAACACGTGTATAAAGTCCAGCAACACTATTTCTTTTTAACCGACTTCAAAAAAGGAGGAGGTTCTCAATTCGGTTGTATGTTTTTTTTTTTATTTTTTTTATGTTTTTTTGTTTTTTTTTTTTTTTTTAATGTTTGTTACCTCAGAACTCCGTCATTTATGAACCGATTTCAAAAATTATTTTTTTATCTAAAAGGATATACTTCCAGATTGGTCCCATTTAATTTTCATCAAAATCGGTTCAGTAGTTTGGGTTATAAATAGAAATAACTGAAAAAAATATGCCAAGTTGCGGCGTAGCGCCTACTATTTTACTGCTAGCAACGATGCAATATGTCAAGTTGCGGCGTAGCGCCTACCATTTTACTGCTAGCAACAATGGACCCTTTGTGGTGCACACCTAAATTTTTACATTTTTCTAAATTTGTCAATAAACTCAGTTTGTACATTCAAACCGCATTTAATTGGAGAAAAGCAAAAACCCACCAGTCGTCCCTCTAAAGAATCAACAGCAACCACGTGCACGAAATTGCGTATTTTGCTTTCCTGTGACTTTTATGTGGTGTTTATAGTGACTAGAACATTCCCAATGAACTGTCATCATCATCACCATCATCTGATGATGAAGCTGGTAGTCGAATTGAAGTCGGTTTTTCCAGTTTTTTAACTTATAAATTATTTGTAAAAGAAAATGTGACTGACGCAGTTTGACGTGGCGGAGCGTAGCACGGGTGCGGCATGCCTTACGGCGAAACATCCCACCCACGTAACACTGGTTTGTTAGATGTTTGCCTCGAACGCATTTTTCATCGGTAGGTTTTTTTCCCTAATCGCATTTGGCCTCGATAGTGTTTTGTCATGTGTGCATTTTTTATGAACGTAATTTACTCTAAACGTATATTTTATAATCTCGATATTTCTCATCGCATTTCGTCCCAAACGCACATTTCATAAACTCGATATTTCGCGTCGCAAAAGTTTTGTAAGCCTATTTTAAATTATTTAGGCTATCTAAAGAGTTCCAACATGTTTGCTAGCATGTTTTGTTTGTTGTTCTTATATGTTACAATCTATTGGTTTCGTCGTTCTTCATATTGACATTTATGGCGACATGTGTTCACGTTTCTTCTTCTTCTCTTATACGGCCTGTGTCCGTCATCTCGACATACAATTTTGCCAGTGTCATGTTAATATTTGAAATAAGTTTAGTCAAGTCGAGTCATTCGTCAAGTGGTCAAGTTATTGTCGTTTATTTTGAAGACAAAATGGTGGAAACTTGGAAACGAATTCCATCAAATAATAAAAACACATAATCCAAATAATAATATAATATTTATTCCAATGGCTTGTACTTTATGCTACAACTGCAAGTATTATTGGCTAAAAATTCCACCACAAAATTAAGGAACAATAGGTACTCACAATAATAAAAAAAAAAACAATTAAAATAGATGTCCTATGACATGTTGCTTTTACAAATAAATGACAGAACTCGAATCCTGCTCACGTTTCATTTTAGAAATTATCCAACAGTTTGCTTTGACATTGACATCTATGTAGAAAAAGTTAATAAGTCACCATACTATTCAGAAAATCGCCCATCAAAAATGCACACATGACAATAATACCATCAATGCAAAAATCAATTAGGCTATTTATGGATGTAGCAAAAAGTTAATAAGTCACCATACTACTAGGCAAATTGCTCATAGGACAAATTACGTTCATAAAAAATGCACACATGACAAAACACTATCGAGACCAAATGCGATTAGGAAAAAAAACCTACAGATGAAAAATGCGTTCGAGGCAAACATCTAACAAACCGTAACACTTCTACAGAATGTAGTGTTATCAATAATAGAACTTATACTCTTCGTATATGTATAGCTATCTCTAAAGATCATAAAATACATCGACCACCAATCGATTCCTGTTTCTAAAGAATAACTTTGGAATATCAGTGGGCATTATAAAGCTCGCTGTGAACATTTAAAAACTTCTGTCTCAACTCAACCGACTACTGCCCCCGTATTCCAATCTTTTGCTGTCAAGTTATTTTTCACTGCCCAGTGTAATTTCTTCAAGTCACGTGGTACAACTTTGTACCACGTGATCATTCTTTTTAGACACTTGACAGCAAAATATGCGCGAAAACAAATTAAATGACATCATAGTGTCACTATTTAGTCACAGAATAACTATGAGTTAGTATGAACTGACCATGATTTAAAACTTTGCAGTTCAACTTTGCAGTTCAACTGAGATTGGAATACCCCTGCTGGTTGTTATTCTAAGTGAAATTTTCACCGGAAATTCATACCTATATAAAGCTGTAGCTTCATCTTGTGAAAACAAAACTTGACTAAAACAACGAGATGCGGTAATTTGCAAGCTTCGGTACAAGTTATCGCTCAAAGGTTTTATTTTACTTTGGTAAAGTGAGAAGCAAAGAATCTGCTATACAATCGTTTTTCTTTGAATAAACAATCTCGTCTATTTCTATGAAACCTTTGAAAGGGTTTTTATATAAAGGTTTGATTCCGTAGAGCTCTATAAATTGTTTGTTTGTGGATACACTAAGTCTGTCTGAATTATAATAATGTGATTGATTTAGCATCGGTTATATGAACTCAAGTGCATAAGTAGGGGACTATTTGACACTTGTAAACAGCAAGTTCAATTAAGGGAATATCATTAAAAATTGTTGCAGAGTCTTATTCAGCTGTTTTTAGAGTTTCAGTTCAAGTAAAGTCCGTTATGTAAGAAGGAATATGAATTACCTAGGTATTCAGTACTCATGCTAGCTTTTTGTTAGGTATCAGAATCATAAGCTTGTACAGAAGTTGTTGATCTTTGTGGCTTTGAAGTTGCCTGGGCGTCGCTTCGCTTCAGCTCCACGCCACGACAAAGATCTATTTGTGACTATATTGTAGCTGAACATTATGTATATGACTATATGCATAATGTGGCTCATGACTAATATGGCGCGCGTTTGTGGCGACCTCGGTTTTACCAATTTTCTAACTGTCATATTTACTCACAAGTAAAACACGACACACCTTTAGAATATTGCACTATAAAAAACGCTTATTTCGTTATTTCTACTTCATTCATATTTTCAAAGCGAGGTGCAAAACTTCAAAACATTTGTTGAGGCATTCGTTACCAAACATTAATTGGTACTGGAAGTCAGTTGTAGTTTCATTCAAGTATTCCACTCTTGAACAAGTAAAATATATAAAATAAGTGTTCCTTTTTTCCACTAAAAACAAGTCAAATAATAAATTATTTTTAGCTATTCTTATGATCTCTTCATTAAATAATGTAGGTGATTACTTTAAGCCCGGTAATGTATACTTAATTGTTTTTTTTTTATAAAAAAAATTAAGTTGCCAGCTACTTTTCTGAATTTTTTCGATGTCCATTACCATTTTGCTTACGCGATAAGACGGCTGGTACTAAAATACCTTCAATATTGCACTGTCAGCAAAGTAATAATAAACTGAGTAGTCTAATTCCCCAGTCGGTCATAAGACTAGGTTTCGTACCTTCAGTAGAGAGGCATCCCAGCAGCAATGCCCACAGGGACAACCCATGACCCGGCCGCGAGTGTACTCTCCACATTTTACATCTTCCGATGTTTATCCAGTCACACGACACCACTTCATTATTTCACGCACTACAGTTGCTCTTGATTTTCTTATTCACTGTTCAGAATCTGAAACAAAGGTAATATGAGAATTTATTTAGCACATGATACTTAACACCTTTATGTCTCCGAATGATGGGCGCAGTGCAATGTATCACAGGGCACGTCCTCGTATAGCACGTATAGCAATTGCTTATAGGCCGAGGTAACCACTTTTCCATCAGGTGGGCCATCGGCTAGTTCCATCATTTTGTATACAAAAAAATTACGAAGATTAAAATACGAGATTGTAAGGTACCTAGTGCTAGGTCTTTTTACCATTTGAACTTTAAGTTGGTACTTTGATAATAAGATCCCAAAAAAAGAGCATCTTCATCTACAAACAAACAAACACAGTCGTGCAGTATGTACTAAATAGTTTTTATTCAGTTTGACCTATTTGTATATTGCAGCGAGAAAAGAAGGCTAAGTAAATTAAGATAACCACCTCCATTAGCACAAGAGCTAAGAGCGAACAAGATGCTGTTAAAAAATTCAAGTAAAAAACGGTTACCCCATCTGCGTCCCTTGAGACAAAAGGTATGTACTTATTACTACACTTAGGAAGAGCAGCTAAATGAAAACTTGCAGCTAGAAGATTGTATAAATTATTGCTAGAATATCTTATTTTGTGACAGGCCCCTTATTTTAATCTCATTAAAATATTAATTATCTAGAGCACTACGCAATCCGTTAATTGAAATTTTAATCAAAGGAGCTCCTATTTCCGTGCTTTGACGAATTTTCCATACCACTAACTGTGGTCAATTACCGTTAGTATAATAATAATAGGCCTTTACATCTATTGAAGATGATTTATACAGCGTCAGGAGGCAACCTATGCCTACACTTAACGGGACACTGTAGTGCCTGGGACAATGTTTAGATGGAGTAGGCTTGCCCAGCACCTATACCATCCTCTCAGCCTAGTCAGCCATATCCACAGGAAAGACAAGGTCAATACGTGCGGAGCTGACTAAGCCAAGGGTTTCCTCACGATGTTTTCCTTCACCGTAAAGCTCGTGTTAATGCGCATATAAATTTTCCGAACGAAAAATGCATTGATGCACGGTCGGGATTTGAACCCACGACCTTCGGATCGAAAGTCGAGGTACAATCCCACTCGGCCAACACGGCTTTGTTACCGTTAGTAAGTGTGAGGTAAATACGTAAAGCTGGTTTTATTCTAGAGTTATATAGGATCACCCTAACCACGAGCTTACTTCTTGCTGCCTCTCTTTTGACGTGCATATTTCCCAGTGTCTAAAGTAAAACAAAAGATTGTATGGTTTGGTAACATGGTTTTATAAATTTTGAGAGGCGTCACAGGTCAGTCGGTAATAGCTCTGCCTTCCGTGCTCGTGGGTTCGATCCCCACCAAGAACAAACCTTTGTGCGTGGTAAACATAGATGTTTGTTCTATGGCTGGGTGTTACTATGTATTACAAAATGTATATACAAGAAAATATAAGTTTTCTATCAGCCATTTAGTTGCCATTTACAAGCTTTGCTTAGTTTGGGACTAGAGCGTTGTGTGAAATGTTTTTGAATATATAAAAAAAAACGGAATATATTTGACATACACTCAGCTATACTCAGAGACGTACGTCAAAAGATAATCAATGCTTAGTCTACTTTACTTACGAATGACTAATAATATGACGAAAAGAGAACAGACTCATATTTAAGTGATGATGTTTCTGAGTACGGCTGTTATTAGCTCTACAAGCAGCTATTTCCAAATTTTTAATCTTAGTGACCCTATAGAATAAATTAATATTGATTAAAAAGTATAAGCTACGAATGCTTAGATTTAAACATTTGACAATAATAATGCTCACAAACAATTTTCATCCATTGAAGCATGTATATTCGAGTAGGTATTATGTATGTTGAAGAAGAATATTCGTAGTATAGTCAAATGAGCATGTGCATTTCTAGATCGAACTCAAATAAAAACTAAAAAATAACAGAGAGAACTTAGCCGAAAGAATTCTTCTGAAGTTGCAAACGTTGATCATTCCGCTCATTCAAAGTGTTTCAAACTTGGTTAGCTTCCAGTAGTTCTTGATGAACCTCCATCACAGTCACGCTCAACCAACACGCGTATAACATCTTGGCTTAATTAGTGCTGTTTGAGTTAGATTGTACATTCATTCCTCTATGCATGCAATGTGCATCGGGTTATGCAATGTGTACCCTATGCTCTTATTCATATTTCTCGCTTAAAGTTCCTCTAGCTTAAATGACCCCATAGACAAACTCGATTTTTGGATTCAGAATCGTTTATTTAGCGGATCTGCATATTTACTTTGTCCAAATCTTCGATTTTATATTTTGAGTTTTATAATAGCTATTTTATAATTGCAGTTTTATAAAAGCTAGTATAGACCCCAATTACCTACCTATATTGGGTCATATTAAAACGCCTTTACTATTATTAAGTTACCTCATCCGGGGTCCGTGGGGATGCAATAGGTAACCAGATGACGACCGATTTAATTTTGCGCCAGAATATTAAAATCTTAACTACCTACCCTACTAAGGTTTTATAATGAAAATTATATTAAAAGCTTATCAGTCTTAGGTGCTTTTCTTGCGAGGAACACCTGTAATATGAACTGTTTTAGGGTCTTGTACTAAAATAAAAATATAACATATAATATAACATATAACATTAGATGAACTGGTAGAACTTTTGTTTATAATAATTTGTAAGTTTAAAAAACTAGAAAAGCCGGCTTCAATTTGAGTACCAGCTCCATATTTCACTGACCATCATGATCATCATTATCATATGATGATGATGGCAGTTCATTGGGAATGTTCTAGTGACCGTAAACAGCACTAAAAAGTCACAGAAAAGCAAAACACGCAATTTTGTGCACGTGGATGGCATATTTTTTTCAGTTATTTTTATTTATTAGCCAAACTACTGAACCGATTTTGATTAAAATTAAATGGGACCAACCTGAAAGTACATCCTTTCAGATAAAAAAAATCAAGTTGGTTTATAAATGATGGAGTTCCGAGGTAACAAACGAGAACCTCCTTTTTTGAAATCGGCTAAAAATTGTTAAAATACAATGTAAAGTGTAAATAAACAATAAAATGAATGATACAGAACTCATACCTACACTTATTGAAACAAACCCACAAACCACTAGGTATCTGTGTATTTTATTGAAGTGCTCTGATGACCTATTTTTATCAGAGACGATATTCAGGTAGAGATAGTAAAAATAATGACTAAAAAATTATTAAGTATGGGAAACCATTAGTCGACGTTTCCTTCATAAAATCATTTAATACTTATGTGTTACTTATGGATTTGATTTATTGCCAAAATAAATAATTCATTTAGCGAAATTATAGTGTTCGTGGCATAGTTATGTATTAAAAAAGTAATAAACGCGGTGCTACGGCAATAACGGAGTGGTAAAAAAGCAAAACCCAGCCGTGAACTCTTTCATTTGGACTATCATTTACATCTTTTAATTTCCTCTAAAGAGCGCTTTTGTTTTTACAAAGCCATTCGGCGATTCTTTATTAAACTTTGCCGACGAAATGCATTTTTTTGTTTTAAATTTAGGTAAATAGGGGAATAATTGTGTCATTTGATGATTCAGATGAAGTTATTTCTTAGTATTTTTAAATAATTGCGCTATTTGCGTTCTCAATTAAGCTTTTATGGAAGCACAATAGAAAAGCAAAATGTATGGGATTGTATGGTTAGTGTTCTACCGATGAAGACGATAGCGTCAACGGCGCGGGATGCCGTTATAGTCAGTGGACAGAAAACTAAGAGCGCTCATTCTATCCCTCATCTGTGTCAATATGTAGCGTGATTAGCAAGGGTACAAAGTTATCTTGCATACGTAATTTCGTCGGGTTAAAGCTACTAATCTTTATTACACACAAAAGCAACGGTTAACATGCTGAAATGTACCACTTAATCCGGAACAAAGCCGAGGGCTACCTCGCATGTGACGGGTCCACAACGTTGTATTGTGTACAGCGTGGGGCGTGCCGGTTTCTCACCGATTTCAAGGGCACAATGGAAACAATAAATAATTGTGTCGGAAATTAACGGGATATGAAAAATTGCCGCGCTATTTTTTTGAGACTAGAGACTAGTTATAATAGATATTTAACGTCCGGAAGAGGTACAAATCAATAAAATTGGAGGCCAGACCCACCGTATCAATCAACTTTATTTATACCCTGTTATCAAAGTGACCTAGATATACCCACTTACCGCATTTTGCTGTGGAATATGTGCTTCCATAGAGTAAAACTTTTACAGACTTTTTTAAAGTAATAATCTATAAGTAAAAATGCAAACAGTTAGAGGACATGCTCAGTGAGACAATGTATTGTTATAGGTTACCTCTTAACATAAGGTGGGCCATCAGCTGGGTCCCATCGCATTGGCAGCAGCTATACAAACCCGCGTTTGATAAATGCACGACAGTGTTGTCACACAAGCGATTTTATAAAATAAACGCTAACAAGCGTGTACGACTGTTTCGAGGAACCGTACTATGAATAGAGTATCCTGTGAATAGACAGATAGTATGAATAGACAGCCAGCGAATGAATCGCTGTGTACTCAGACGGGTATGGTAATTGGCAGTATTGCTACCAAAAGTTCTGCAAAAATTGTGATATGCAATCATGTTTGCAACTCGTCACTTATTGAACACCAAAACATTGTATAATTGACACCTAGTTTTTGAAGTAAGGTACTTTTGGTATACCCTGCCTATTCGTTTGTTCCTAAAAGATCACCTGGATAGTCGCCACAGACGTTCCTAAACAGATAACCGCCAAGTAGAATGCCTCAATGTTTGCATCTGTGTGACTGATTGATTGACCGACTTCTCACGATTCTAGATTATTTGTAGTGGTTACTTGTGCAATAGACAAAGCTCAACTTCAAGACTAAACTATTTTTTTAAGGCGTACAAAAGAATGGAACAAAAACATTACACAAACGAAGTCACCAGCACTGCTAGGAAAATAATTTTAAAGATAAAGATATTTATTGTTTATGGAAGCTAGGTTACAAGGATGTTAGTAGGTTTACACGTTTCTCTAGTCCAGCCGATCAGGCATATAAACATTAGGTAGGTACATAATTATGATTAAAATTCAGAATTTAAAATAACAACTAATATAAAATTAAAATAATCAAACATGGGTGTAAGTACCTATCCTCCTACAAATTATTATTGTTTAAGCAGTTCGGAGACACTATAAAAACACTTTTCCTTTAACCACGACTTCATACATAAAACCAAAGACCCAAGGTAATGCTATTCAAAATTATTTCCATTAAAACAGACCATTAAAATTTTCGATAAATGGAAAAAACCCACTAACATACATTTTATAGGTATAGATGATAAACTCACCAATGGTTTCAGTATATCCGTTATTTTATTCATGCAAACACATCAAACTTTATGCCACAGTTTTAAACACGAAAATATTCACATTACACCATCACAAAGCTATCGATGATTATTGAAAGGGTTCATAGTTGAAAGTGTTTCGTAAATCGCGCGCGAAGCTACCTGCACTGAAAGTGGGTTTCAGGATTCGGGCGGACTAGGCAGCATCAAGTCAGTAACTGAGTGACTACTGGCGCACGGAACTGTAACCAACATCGCGCATGCTCCAGCTAAATTACCTCCAAAAGCAAATTCATAAGTTATTTCTAGTACTGCTAGTTTTGTTTATAATGTTCTTCTCGCGGCGAACCCGCAGTTTGTAAATCAAAATAAGGACTAACTGGGGCTAGGGCAATAACATAAGTTTGCTGAAAGTCCCGGAGTAAACGAGAAATTACACTACAGCTTTTTATTAGCTAGACGAAAAGCACTTTGCTTTTCTTATGGTTTGCTATAAATTATTGAAGATTTTCAGTTATACACTAGTCATAAGTATAAGTAAGCATGTCGCGCACATGCTTATATTTTCTCCCAGTTTATTTAATCACCACAATAATTATCATTCATGTTTAGATCATAATCAGCAATTTGTTTTATTCATTTTTATGCATTCCTTGTAGGTACTTAATATTCTGGTTTATTATGAAACCCAAAGTTGGAACAAATCTTAGACTATTCATCCATCCTCTTTAAAATTTTACAGAAGTGTTTGATATATAGATGATATGGATTCAGGTCTTCAGGCCAGGTGCGAAATAAATTATGAAAGTACGTGTACGTGTTGCGGTCACTTATCAGGCCGAGCGGAACCGTTCTCCATTCTTCAAAGTCAGCCGTACGTTTTAAATAAATTTCCATAATGACCATCGTGCCGATACTAAGATTTTTAAGGATCCATTATGCAAGTGCGCTATTAATTCACCATAAGGCAGGTTGGTATGTATAGTTAAAACTTGCATAGCTATAATTACTTCTGCATAATACACAGCATACCTATGTAAAAAAAGTCCCCTGCTGATTTATCAGAACGGTTTCTTTTTAATCTTGAAGAAAATTTTCTGTCAGTTTTGCAATAAAAAGTATTTTTGCTCCGGTGAAACTTATCTGCCTATTTGAATATTTTTATAGCGTGATTATCATCGATCACGAGTCATGAATATTTGCTGAAAATGCAATGGATTTATATTGGCATCAGTTGAAAGTTATTTACTCAACTAGGCAGTAAAATATTGTGGATTTATGACGTGTATTTTTTGATAAAAACACACATTCACATTGCTTTAATTACAAATACTCAGCATTCAATAACGAATCATAGACTTTTTACATGATAGTATTCATGGTGATGTTTGACACTATTTATTTAGGTATTTAGATGGCTGGAACTTCGGAAGGCTTTTCGAAGAGTTTTGTTAATTTAGGATAGGTTTACAGATTCAATATTTATATGCGAAACGCTCTTATTTTAACTAAGTAATGTACCTAATAATCATTCTAGCCGTAATAAATTCACTCACGTGGTTATCGTTTCATTACTGTACGCTACATTTATCCACAAAGTTTATTTAAATGGTCGTATTCTCCAACAACTGTGCAAAACCACTCAACCCTTTTAAAACCTCGATCCGGAGTGCGCCCGGTAACCGGTCGTTAGCAGACAATAATGTAATACAAGTGATTCGGTTATCTATAGCCTAATAAAAATAAGGTCAGCAGGGGTATTCCAATCTCAGTTGAACTGACAAAGTTGAACTGCAAAATTTTAAATCATGGTCAGTTCTACTACCTCGATGTTATTCTGTGACTAAATATTGACATTATGATGTCATTTAATTTGTTTTCGCGCATATTTTGCTGTCAAGTGTCTAAAAAGAATGATCACGTGGCACAAAATTGTACCACGTGACCTGAAGAAATTACACTGGGCAGTGAAATTAATATAACTTGACAGCAAAAGATTGGAATACGGGGGCAGCCCGATAATGAGTTCACCAATACCGGCTATTTGTCAGAAAAACCACGTAAGTACAACCGTGAGGTTTTCACTCATGTGTCTGTCGATTTTATTTTACCTCCACTGCTTTTCTCTCTCTTTCAGCTCTGTCCTAGCCAAATCCAACTTACCATTATGCAAAAATACATACCTATAATAATGGCGACTAATGCAGTTTAATTTTAACAATGACACCTAATATCAATTAGATAATATGAAAATGTTGGGGTTTGGACCGACTGGACCATTATAAGTTTGTGGCCTGAAATAGCATAGTCTATTTTTTATCCGGATAACACGCGAGCTAAGGAGGAAGTTAGTTCAAAACAAAAACTAAATTGTCAGCAGTTCCGCACAAAAATAACTAGTAAAGTGAGTTCGTTTAACCATCATCGCCGAGAATACCACGAACTTTGAATATCAACTGGTCTGGTGGAACTGGTGGAATATTAGCTCGGAAAAACTTTTGTCAGCAGGGGTATGCCAATCAAAGTTGAACTGCAAAGTTGGACTGCAAAGTTTTAAATCATGGTCAGTTCATACTAACTCATAGTTATTCTGTGACTAAATAGTGACATTATGACGTCATTTGATGTGTTTTCGCGCATATTTTGCTGTCAAGTGTCTAAAAAGAATGATCACGTGGTACAAAATTGTACCACGTGACCTGAAGAAATTACACTGGGCAGTGAAATATAACTTGACAGCAAAAGATTGGCATACGGGGGCTGGTAGCTATATCTGTTTTTAAATTGTGTTATATTTATATAAAAAAATTACACTAATCAAGGTGCCACTAATTGACACAATATAATAAACTGCACGACTTCTTAATGATCCATAGAAGTAAGTAGATAATTACGCGTACAACGTGAACGTATGAGGTACTCTTCGTATCTACAAGCCTGTATTATTTTAGGCTTCGGAACGCCAACACGGTCCGACCGCTGAAGGCATTATATGGAAAATTGAATTCGGGAGCCTTTTGCGGAGCTGTAACTCAAATTATATCACCTACCTACACCGTACTTACCTATAACGTGCGAATATGAAACTGGGATAGAGTTATGGTGAAGTTGGGCTTTTATAGCGCGTATTTGATTAAATTACATCACTGTAACCCGATTTTATACAATATATTTTTAATACCTATCAAACATAAAATATTTGATAGGTAGCTAGCTATATTTTTATATTTAGACTCGCACAGTATAACTTTACATTCATATTTTCAGTTTGTTTTTATATTTAAATTTGTATCAGCCAGTGGCAATTTCCACAAAATGGAGAAGGCTACGCTATAGAAGAGTCTTCTGAAAATTCCATAGATTTTTTTACATTTGTTACGCAAAGGTTATGAGCTGCATCAGGAATAACACATCGCTGGGATGAAATAGACTATTTAGAGAAAAATAAAATGGTGACGTGTAATACTATAATGGTGGTCAGTTTTTGGTAGACGCTAAGGTACACACCATTCATCTGAGTCGCAATAAGACAAACCCTCCCGTGTCCTCGCCTCGCACTGTAATTGGTACTGTCTTTGGTCGCACTCTCGGCATGTAACAGATGTTCACTAGTGCCAGTTATTTCTACTCTAAGAAAATCTTACTCACCCGCACTTTGCGGATCAGCTACAAATGTTTACAAATGTTTTTTGCCTTCAGTTACTTTTTTCATGATTACATGATTACATGCCCCCGTATGCCAATCTTTTGCTGTCAAGTTATATTTCACTGCCCAGTGTAATTTCTTCAGGTCACGTGGTACAATTTTGTACCACGTGATCATTCTTTTTAGAGACTTGACAGCAAAATATGCGCGAAAACACATCAAATGACGTCATAATGTCACTATTTAGTCACAGAATAACTATGAGTTAGTATGAACTGACCATGATTTAAAACTTTGCAGTTCAACTTTGTTTGGCATACCCCTGATGACCTATAGATAACTTATCATTTCGATGTGTTATATTAGCAAATACACCTTTCCTTCCCTTTGATTAATTATCTACCACTCAGTAGAATACTGCCAATATTACTACCAACGAGTATAGTTACTATAGGAACATATCAAAACAAATGTGTATTTGGTTTGTACATTGAATTCAGAAACTTATAAAAGTCAGTTCCTATTTCAATCTCGATATGATTAAATAAACATGGTAGAGGAATACAAACATTGTTTTTTTTTAAATGAGAACGCGTATAGAGCTATCCTATATAAATTGTTACAACATCAATGTGATGGATTGGATGTCTGCTGTACAGTCACAAAATAAAGTGTTTTAAATGGGCAAATAAAGCTTCAACGTTTACTAAATTCCCTTGGGGACTCCAGTCGCACAGTATCGCATGTAGTTTTAGTGACAAAGTATCAAATTTACAGGTGAACCATTTTACAGCTGATATTATAACATTTCTGCATTAGTTTTGTGGTTAATTTCAACTGATTCATGTTTGAATCCTCAAATTGAAACCTGTTTGCAACCTAACAAAATACCATTGTATTTTATCAAAACTACTTACAAAAATTCGTAGCTAGGGCTGGCTGCTGTGTAAGGTAAAACTTTTTGGGTATTAGCAAGGCGGCGAAGTTTTTTGCTCACTGTGTAAAAACTTCGAATCCAATTAAAAATGGTACCATTGTAGTTAAAACTTCATGCAAACAAATAGAGCTTGTTTACCGAAGCGAAACACTGTGGAAAAAAAAACATGCAAGATTTGTCGATGATGTTATCATTAACAACTCTCGTTCTGTCCATACGTGGGGTATTGCTGCCTAATAAAATTCAACATGGTTTTTAAATCAATATGGATTTTTGAACCTTTGGATTTTTTGATAAAGAGCCTCTACTAAGAATAATGAAGATTAACTAACGAAGATTCGCAGTGTCGCTGTCACTTCGAAGCGGCCGCGCATTGTAACACAAACATCACCACCGAATCTTCGGAATAGGTCCTTATTTTAAAAGTGACAAACAAAAATATAATTATGAAACGAAAATTTTTAAGGTAGATAGAGCTTTTTATTTATAGCTAAAATCCGTGCTGCCATAAAAGCTATAGTCATAGTCAGTTGGATCAAATTGCCAGCTCAAACTTAGCAACTCGTGCTAAGGATAAAGACGAGACAGCCGCCAGCATTCTAAAAAAAAACAGACCGTTGTGTGAACGCTGTAACGAAGGGAGCACGCGACGGACGGTAACCTAAACAAGCCTTCATTAAAATAATTCATTTCATTACCCCTTTCGGACACGCAATGTATAAATACCTACAAAACCACCCTACACCATCTGCTGAAAGTCGTTGTTAACGTTTTATTTGTTTACTTTTCTATCTTACAAAATACTATGCCCACTTGCATTTTTGCTTTTATTATAAAAAGTACCCTAACATTCCAGGCATACATAAACGAAAACATATTGGTGACCCCGATTACAATATAAGCCAGGTAACGTGTAAATCATCTTTCAGACTTATACGCATCACAAATATTAAATACAAACACTTACATAGCTAGAAACATCAAATTCTAGCTCTCGACAATGTTACTTTAATATAAATTATTAACACTGAAACGCCTCAGTAATTTTCGAAGGTACCGTATTAATAGACAAAAGCGCTTATTAGACTGTTCAATCTCAAGTCAGACTTACTGATAGAGATGAACGTGATGAGTTGAATTTTTTCGAACTCAAGTTATTTGAATTGACTCGCATCGAGGACTTGCATGCATATAAAGTCAAACAAGTGAAAATTTAGCACCAATTTCTCTAACCACTTACGTTGCATACGGACCTAGTTAAGTCAACCCAATTGGCGGCTTGAGTCAAGGTTCAGTTTAACTAAAATAATTCGAGTTCGAAAAAATTCAACTCATCACGTTACATCTCTATCAGTAAGTCTGACTTGAGATTGCACAATCTAATAAGCGCTTAAGCGCTGTGAACCAAGATATCAAGACTAGGCGCGTGTACATAACTAGGTGCACTGTATTCGGCTGAATGGTCCGAATCACAACACCAAGGGAAGGCAAACGGAATGAGCTGCAGGTACGTAGACTGCCAAGTTCGCCGCCATTCGCTACCCGATCGAAATGTGGTCGAAGCATGTGGAGCATGATTGCAACATCGACCTATTTTCTGATAAACTCCTTTTCCTAATCTAAATAAAACATTTTAATTAAATTATACGAACTTTTTTCATTTACTTAATACAATTTTTTTATATATTTTTAACAAATACAATAACAAAAAAATTAGCTTGAAATACCTAGCTATAATGTAAAAATTCATTAGTCAAGCACGTGGACTAGGTACTACACAGGGAGGCTTGCGAAGTAAGTAGGACGTCATTTTCTTATAGCGTGACAATGAAGGAGGGATGAATTTACAGGTTGATATGGCAAAACCTAAGGGTTGATTATTGGGTTTCAAAACCCAATAGAATGACTACTTCTCAATAATTACCTATAAATTGACTAAATATAGGAGCAGTGGTTTAGACTCTGCGTTATATTATGTCAGTCAGTTATTGAGAACTGCCCCCGTATTCCAATCTTTTGCTGTCAAGTTATATTCCACTGCCCAGTGTAATTTCTTCAGGTCACGTAGTACAATTTTGTACCACGTGATCATTCTTTTTAGACACTTGACAGCAAAATATGCGCGAAAACAAATTAAATGACATCATCATGTCACTATTTAGTCACAGAATAACTATGAGTTAGTATGAACCGACCATGATTTAAAACTTTGCAGTTCAACTGAGATTGGAATACCCCTGCAGTGATTCTTATTTGTCCTATAAATTGAAAGTAATTAATACAAAAATAATTAGATTAACGTGTTATTATGCAAACCATATTTTAGGTTGCAGCATAAGCAGTTGTGGGACTTGTGGGTCGTAAACCTAGTAACGGATAATCTCAGTAAATCTGTGGTAGAAGCCAGTAAGCTGTCCGGTGTACGGATACGCCTCTGTAGGTCTTCATCGGACTATCCCTAGAAAACACAATTTAAAGTTATTTATGTCTATTTAACTAATAAAGGGTATAAAAACTGTTCTTGTTAACTTATAATAGACTTCTAGAACACGATTATCGATCGATTACCACCAAAAGAAGTTGATTATTTTTTTTCGAGTATCCAAGAAAGTCCATTTTATTAAACTATCGCTTCTATTATCCAAAAAACACAAGTATGATATAAAACTTATATAACTAGATTTTGTATTAGTGAAGTACTGCTTTTTAGCAATATTCAAATCCTTCAAAGCTGGAATAAATGGTATTTTATCGACAGGAATGTTAAAATTCAGTATGCTAAGATCAAGTAGTTAAGCAGACAAACTCCACCTCCTACCGCATTTCTACTAAAGAAAGGCAAAATACAAATTGACATTTAAAACTAATCAACGCCTGTTTTCGATTGCGATTGAAGTTTCTATGCGGAGATGCCTCAGGCCACATAAACAAGTTACAAGAACCCAGTAAGCATGTCAATTATGGCGAAATCGGCAAACCTCCTTCAGGGGTTTACACTGGCGGCAGGGATAGACCACTATTTACTTATTTGATCATATCTACTGTAAACCCACACAAGTTCAAGCGTATTGACTCTAAGCCCACACGTGCACTTAGCGGCTAAACAGACAGCCAGCGAATGCAAAATTTTTTACAGTTTCCGTTTGACGATATACAGCGTGTAGCTACAATGGCGACATTAAATGAACACACGGGTAGAGCTACTTATAAGTATTCATAAAAAAAATAAAAAAATAATTATAGTCCAAAATAGAAATTTCGAATTTTTCAAACAAACTTAATAATAAAATACGCAACAAAAATTAATCACCCTATGAGTGTCTTGACCTACGTGTTACCGCGCCCGCGCCCGCGCCTGCCTGCCCGGGCGGCTCGGTGGCGGCGGCGGGGCGCGGGGCGGAGCGCGGGGCGGGGAAATCAAGCGACACCAAGGAATTCAAAGAAATCAAATAATTTCACTTCACCTTGTTCACTTTACTATTAATTTTATTGTGACCTATGCACCTAGCGCCTTACACTTATTAAATCTTCAAGTTCTCAATGTAGCCGCCGCGCCGCCGCCACCACGTCGGACACAAAGATGTAACCGGCGGCGCTGAATATTTGCCCTCGCTTTTGATAATACATTTTATTTTATTTTAGCATGAACGTCGTCTTTCACAAAGCCCCATAAAAAAATCGAGGGGCTTGAGGTCAGGTGACATTGGGCCACCTAAGAGCTCCGCTCCGTGTCGTGTCGTCCTATCCAGTATCCACTGAGCACCAAACATTTAATTTACCCGCTCCCTAGTCGCAAAGGTAGACAGATAAACAAATAATAAATCAAAGCGTCTTTATCGCTTTACCTACGTAGACCTGATTGGGTACTTAGAATAGAAAAGCTAAACTAACAAAACCAAGCGTCTTTTTCGCAAAACATTGAGAATAGGTAGATAATTAGCAAAATTATTAAAATAAAGTGTGTCAAGGACACCGGCCCGCGTATCACTGGCTAGGCGGCAGGACGAGTCGGTCGAGCGAGCGGCGCGGGCGGCGCTCTTCAATAGTTAGCTATCCCTTTCATGCAACGGCGCAATTTCGGGTGTCCTATTCTAACAATACTTTCTTGCTCTTCATACGCGGTTACACGCGGTTATGACCAGAGATGGGCACTTACCCGGTAAATACCCGATCATCGGGTATATACCCATTTATACCCATTTTTACCTACCCATTTTGAATTTATACCGGGTATTAATTCAAAAACACTTTTTTAACATTGAGGTTTAGTTTTAGTAGGAAATTCATGTTTTTATTGGTTAGTATTCGTTCTGATTTATAATGATTTCGTATTAAAAGTAAAATAAACCAGAAAACAGAAATTAAACCAGCTAGGTAACTATTCAAATTATCGATTTTTGATGAGGTTTAACTATATAAAGTAGTTGTTCTGTGAAAAAAATTGACCTCACGAGCCTTTATGACCATTAACTTTTAATTTCCCCTCTTTTCCCCCTTCCACTACCTCTTTTGGGAAATATTTTTACATCAATTTGTCTAAAATGAAGTCTTTAGTGTGCTTCTCAAATTGAAATCCGTCGATTCCTCTTCCCCTTTTCTCCCCTACTTTCCCCCCAATTAAAAAACGCGGTCGATTAACAAATTTAATAAATCAAGGAACTAGTGTGCCGATATTCGTCCAAATCGGTCGATAAATGCGACCTGTAGGCGAGAACTGACAGACCGACGGACAAAAGCATTTTTGGCCAATCCCGAAACTGAGACGCTCGTTATCCTCGTGGCAGACTGTGCGGGGCCCCTCCCGCCTCGGGTGGCAGCACTCCGCGGCGGGATACCAGGTGGGTGAGAATTGATGCATTCTTTAGCAGGTTTCTGGATTATTTTGATTTAATACCAAATAACATCTAGACCTATTTAGATTCTGCATAAAATTATCTACTGATTAGGATAATAACTAGTTGTTCTGTAAGAACAGTAGATCTCGCGAGCCATAATAACCATGCAATAACAGACACTTTCCCTTTTCCTCTGGCTAAATCGCATTTCAGGTGCTTCAATTTTCCAATAGGCCTTTCCAATTAACCTATGTAGACTTGAGCAAAATAGGGGTATAAGTTTTAGCGATTACTCACGTTCCTTTGGTCCTAGGAAGTCGAATCTAGTGTCTACGGATTTGTCTCATAAAGGCGGAAAGGACTGCGTAATCTAACTGAAATAGGTGGGCGTAAATTTTCGGAAAAAATTAAAATTAATTTCCCTTCTTTTCCCCTTCTACATTTCTTCCACTATTTTTTGGAATTTTTTATAATTATAATAATAATAATAATAATAATAAATTCATTTAATTCAGGCAACACAGTAAAAAATACAAGGCCCATATTATAGATACCTTAAAACTAAAATACATATTTTATATTATTTTTAAATTATTTATGTTGTATACTTACACCATCTTGTGTAGAAATAAGTCTTTAGTGTGCTTCTCAAATTTGATTGAAATCCGTCGATAAATAACGCTACAGCAAACTTTCCCTTTTTTCTCCCCTATTTTCCTTCCAATCAAAAATCGCGCTCGACAAAAAAATTGAAATAAATCAAGGAACTTGTGTGCCGATTTTCGTCGAAATCGGTTGATAAATGCGACCTGTAGGCGATTACTGACAGACAGACAGACGGCCGGACAAAAACATTTTTGGCCAATCTCGAAACTGACACGCTTCGCTCGCTCGGTCAATTACTATTCCAAATTTTAACTCTCTAGCTTCTACGGTTCAGCTCTGGTAGCGCGTGACAGACAGACGGACAGACGGCCAGACGGACAGACGGTAAGTGTAAGTAAGTGTTTCGTTTTTTCCAAAACTGAACCGGAACACTAAAAACAAGAAAAAAAATCTAACTCCTTTACCTCATTGGCGATTTTTAACTCCAAATATCTCGGAAACGTGACACTTTAGGACAATATAATATAGAACATTTTTTGCTTGTATTAGTGTCCGCTACCCATATATACTACTTTCAATGTGCGCGGAAACTTTAAAAAATTTTAAAATGGCGGGCGGGTCGATATGCCACAAAGGTTCTATCCCCGTTTTGTTAAATACCCGTGCGAAGCCGGGACGCGCCGCTAGTGTAACTATAAAACGACAGTAGGCCTAAACATATTATAAAAATGTAGGTCGTATTTTTACCGGGTATTAATAAAAAATACCCGGTATAAATGGGTATTTTTTAATTTTTACATATTCTACCCTTCCCTTCCCATTTTTACCTACCCAATTTTTACCTACCCGCCCATCTCTGGATGACCCGTGAACCCGACAGATGACCTCTGCTCTTACGTACAGGTTGCTCCGAGGCGTTATTTAAGAAAATTGATTTATTTCGATAAATCTTATGTTTAATGAAATAAAAAATATGTCTATATTCTGAAAACGCGAAACCGGATACGCTGGTTAATTTAATGTCGCCATTGTAGCTACACGCTGTATATGAATGAGTTTTTTGACGTTGTGTCCATATTTGATTTAGAATTTTATAACAGCTAAGCGTTTTATTTGGAGCCCGGGTCCGGCGGCCGGTGGCTGGTGGCTGCAAATGCGCTTACAGGCTAAAAAGGTAATAGGAGTCAAAATCATAATTTCCCACTAAGACGCGTGACTAAGATTCGTCTAGTTTTTAAAACGATTCATAATTAACCTTCTGAAAAGGGCTTTGAATAAAAGTGTGTGAAGCGCAACATCGGCTGACTCCATCATGGACATATTAGTCAAATCGTTTATTTATTTGTTTGCAGTTGAAGTGTAAGTAAAACGTGCATAAGTACCAAGGTACTAGATAAAGGAACCTGTGTTGAAAGGCCAATTTACATCGTAATAGAGAACTATGAAACTGGATGAAACATACATTACCTAACATCACTAAGTAAAATTAAATTAAATTTTTAATAGGTAATTAACGATAATTTCTAATCCATTATGTAAAGTAGGTAAGGCGAAGAACAAAGTTATCAAACTGCAAGTGATTGTTTAGGCTCAGGTGCGAACAACTTCGAAATAGCTCTTCCTGCCTCAGAGCTTCGCAATAAGTTAAGAGGCCATAAATACATTCCGGCATTGCGTATAATGTTCCAATAAGCTGTAACATATTTTAGAACTCCATATTTTAGAGTTCTAATTAAATTACAAGCTCTTTTCGTTATTTAGGTAACTACTTCGAATTCGGGTGTCTTGCATTCGGGTGTACCTATATAACATAACTGTGAAAAATTAATTGGGGTTTAGACCGCAAAAACACTTTGCGGCCAAGTCACAGTGGCCAGTGCGGTAGGCAGAGATTTTTTCTCATATTACAAGCTTTGTTTATTTTGGGACTAGAGGGCGTCGTGTGAAATGTCCATGAATATTTTTTTTATAGATAAAAAAATAAGTACTTCTAATTAATAAAAAGGCATCAAGAAACATCAGTTAACTCGAATATTTAATTCGCGTAATGAAAATTGTGAAAAAGCAGAACACCTTAACTTGTTTACGAGTCCTGAGTAAACTCACCAAAACAGCGCAAGGTACGTAGGTAATATAATTAAAATAACTCGACGTTACGTAAAAGGGCTAGGTATAGGTACATACCTAAGTAAATTAACCTTACTACGCCCTACGTATACCTAGACATGGTAAAGTCCTGTGACCTTATTTTCGTTCTAAATCAAGAAACAAATACACTCGAGAGCAATGATTCCGGGTCACTTAAAGAATGTTAAAAATCTCGGAAACTAAAAATGATAGGTTAATGCAATAAATTGTATTTAATAGACAATGTAATACTCCTTAAATGAAAGTAAAAAAATATGAGTCACCATACATTTTATTAACACAAAATTACATAAAGAAAAAAACTGCTGATCTCTCCTTAAAACAAAAATAGGAAACATGAAATTTTTGAACTTTATTACGATTTGACTTGAATTTTAATACTTCGTATTGCCTCCTCGTGCTTCCATTACTGCGTTTACGCGGTTTGGCATGCTGTACACCAAGTTCCTTATACGATTTTGGGGAATATTCTCCCATTCCTCTGTGAGAGCAATTTTGAGCTCACGAAGCGTGATTGGGGGAGGGTTTCGTTGTTTTACGCATCTGCCTAGCTCGTCCCAAGCATGCTCGATCGGGTTGATATCCGGGCTGCGCGCTGGCCACTCCATACGAGTAATGTTCATCTCTTGAAGGTAGTCATTCACAATCCTACCTGTATGAGGTCGGGCATTGTCATGCATAAATATAGCATCCTCACCTAAATTGACCATAAATGGACCAACATGATCATTGAGGATTTCTTCCACATATCTTACGCTAGTTAAAGAGCCGTTTTCTATGATCACCAGCTCTGTGCGACTTTCAGAAGAAATTCCGGCCCACACAAGTACAGACCCACCACCGTAGGCTACTTTTTCTTCGATGCATGCTTGCTTGAATCTTTCCCCTGGTCTTCGATACACTCTGTGTCTTCCATCGTGCTTGTAGAGCATAAATTTTGATTCGTCGGAGAACATAACTTTTGACCAATCTTCAATACTCCAATTTACGTGGCTCTGGGCATATCTTAGTCTTGAAATACGATGCCCACGCTCCAGTTTAGGGCCGTTTGCAGGTCTAAGGGGTTTTAAGTTAGATTCAGCAAGCCGACGTCTTACTGTCCATGCACTTGGGTTACTTCCTCCGAGGCGTCGAAACTGATTTGTGAGTTCAGTTCCTGTGAGAAAGCGATTTCGAAGCATGGTGTTCACCAAGTATCGGTCTTCTCGTGCTGTGGTACACCTGGTTCTGCCCGTTCCTGGTCTGCGTAGGTTAGAACCAGTTTCTTCGTAACGTCGGAGAACTCTTTGTACTGTTGACAGCGACACACCGACAGTCCTGGCTGTATCGCGCTGACTCCGGCCGGTTTCCAGCATTGTAAGTATTCTGGTGCATTCTTCAGGCGTAAGCGACATAATTTCAGCTTGAATAATGAATATAGAGCACTATCAACATGGTTTATATACCCACATAAATGACAGATTACAAACAAAAGCAAAACCAAATGCTGTAATTTCGTAGTTCCATCTTCGAAAGTGGCCCTTTTTCAAATTTGATTTTTTTAAGATATAACTTTACAATAACTAAGAAGTTTTAATACCTTCATTTAAGGAGTATTACATTGTCTATTAAATACAATTTATTGCATTAACCTATCATTTTTAGTTTCCGAGATTTTTAACATTCTTTAAGTGACCCGGAATCATTGCTCTCGCGTGTACTTGATTTGATAGGTGCATCACCGCCATCATCATCTCCTTTATTTCAATTAATCAGCTACTTATATTATTCAGTAATATCACAGGACCCGATAGGATGATGTCATAAAAAGCAAAAGGGTACCTATCTACTCAAACAGTTAAAGTTTCTAGATATGAGAGATAACCCTGCCGAAGACGCCAAAAGATGCTCGTAAGAGTGTACAAAATCTGGCATTTAACCGTGATAATGAGATTGGTCGAAAATTGAAATTATATCCTATCCGGTATCAGTGAAAATTTTCCGCCATATTTCCTTACTCATATGAAAATCTGTCGGAAAATACTTTGCCACAATAATGAGGTGAAAATATTATGAAAACAGTGTCCACAAAACCTTTCATTCGTTGCTTTATTAAAGCTGCCTCAATGAATGTTTAAGGTTTTCTCTAATTAATCGCCGGATATTTTTACCGTGATCTGCTCACAAATGAAAGCATGTAAATATTTTATTCGTTTCATCATTTTGAAATTGAAAACGTTGAAAGATCAACAGAATGACTGACGGAATTTTTAATTAAAATTCTTTTGGTTTTAATCGAGTGTATGGGTATCTATTCGTTTGTTTATTGTAATTACTCATACATTATTCATCAGTAAAGGCGTCTTCTTGATGATTTAGGCAGCGTCAAAGACCTCTTTATTCCCATGCTCCCACTTACGGAACGTACTAAAGTCTGTAGGACAAAATATAAACAAATAGGTAAGTACCTATAAAAAGCGATGGAAAGGAGATGGAGTGGCTTTGCCCTACTGGGCAAAGCCTATTACTACGAAGTAAAGTACTTTCTATTCTGCCACTAAGTATACTTTTCATTCTTCTCTCAAACCTAGCAAGCCCATCAACAAAAAAACTTTGGTTATATCTTGGTTCAAGTAATTCAACAATAAATGGCTTATATTAAAAGGGTCACATATACGAACTTATTTTCATTTATTAAAAAACCTGTTCATGTGGGGTACATGTACCCTATATCCTTTCTGTTTTATTGTTTCTTAAATTGTAACTTGAAGTGGCACTCGACTACTCGCCGGGTTACGGCGGGCGGGATAGACATTAGGCCGAAATTACAGTTTGGTCTTGACTTCAAAATGTACAGTAATAATGACAAGTATTCTCTGTACATTTTCAACTAAACAACAATAAACACAGCCTTAGATCCCTTGAAAATTAAATGTTATCATTTTTATATTGTCTTTTTGATCATTACAGCTGGCAAATATCGCAATAGGTGTAGCTTCGATTTCTGCTACGCGAATTTTGTAATACAAAAACCAAACGTTCCTTCCTTTATTACGTACGTAATTATTACGACCATATTTATTTTCCTTTAAAAGTTTAGTTGGTCAGCAATAATTATTACTAACAAATTATTATTATAATAGTTTGTTAGCAAGCATCGATTGCCTATTCACGCTGACCTGCTAGGTTCCATAATAAAGAGCCGAGTCTGAGTTTTTCAATAAAATCTCGCCCAATAATGAAAATTCTACTTCATTCTCTAAAATCTATGCTAACTTAGATAAATAGGTATTTCATACAGTGTGGGTAGGTCAAACTTACTTCCAATTTCCTGTTTCGACTTCGTAGCCTTAACTTTACCATAGTATCAGAGGAGTTACTACAAAGTCGTTCTTTCTAACGTTTACTTATTTGTTATTGTAGGCAGCTCCTGAAGTTTTTTACCTTTTTAGTTTGTTTTTTTTCATGTCATAATTTTTGTTCACACGAGTAACATTAGGTATCCCACCAATACTATAAATGTCAAAGTTTAGATGTTTGTGTTTCAATCACGCTGTAACTACTGGTCCGATTTCGATGAAACTTCGAATACGTATACTTCGTAGCCTGGATTAACACATAGGCTACTTTTTTTCCCGGAAAATCAACAGGATAAAACGGGACGCGGATGAAGTCGCATGCAGAAGCTAGTAATCAATAAAACTACCTTCTGTAATATTTCGTGGCTGAATGGAATATCATCAACTGGTTAAATAGTTAGAAATATTTAGTAGGTTTTAATGGTTTTAAAAAGAATTGATTTTTAAATAACAAGATCAATCAACAATCAACAAGTTATCAATAATATAATCAACAAATCGCACAGGATAGCGTAGAATTTTTAGTATCTCTCTTGCGTTTCATATCGAAATATTAGATTTCCGCATAATATCGGTTTATATTATTTAAATCTAACCCTTCACATTGGATCATACATAGTACTTACTATTCCGATTTTCAACTCTCTGCAAGCGGACAGACACTGGAGTGAAATTGTAAGTAGGTACGTGTCCCGTTTTTCTAAGCTAGAACACTTAAAATCGTAACATATAGATTTGTGTATAGGTCAAGTTGGTGCAACTTAGGAGAAAGATACCAACCAACCCACATAAAATATTTAAAAAAGGATTTGTGTAATTCATGAAAGGGTCTTGTACATACGGCCAGTTTCTTATCCTTACAGGAGAGTAAAAGGATCCAGATTTGAAATCATAATGAAATGCTTGTCCGTCATGATGAGCCCGGCTGTTTTATTCACATTCAAAACGCGCCCCGTAGAGATATAACGAGGAATTTTCTCGTTTATTTGTTACAGGAAAATTCTTTTTGTCCTCATTTCACTCTTGACATCCGAATAGCGACAGATTACTCGGCTATTATTTTAAGTCAGGGTCGGATTTTAAGATTATATAGGCAATATAAGCCAAATACTTACAAAGCGAAGGTTAACTTATCCAATAATATCAGTAGCTAGGTAAACATTCTCACAATTCGATGAAACTAATGAACTGGATTGTTTGGTAAAAATGGAGCTAAGAACTTCTGTACTTTATAAAAAAATGCGTTTTTTTTTTATAAAGTGACATACAATCACAAAACGACAGCAACATCGTAACTAAGTATTAAACATTATTACTTCCTTGACAACAAACACAGTGTATGAATTTGACCCTCTTAAAACTGGCGACTTCAAACAAACGACTTCATTTACGTTTCCTTGAATTTGGCACTGTGAAAGTTTCAAAATGGACTTGCTACGCCCCGGTCGGCCCCCGGGGCCATGGGAATAAATAAACATGCTGACGAATTTAATTTCCGCTTTTATTATTTATCATGTTGGAAAATTTAATAACTGACATTTTAGTAGGAACTGGCAGACATGGTATGCATGAAATTTCGTGCAAGATTCAATATTAAAATTTAGATTAAATCAAAGATGGTACTCACCTACTTACTTAATTACCTCTGCTTGTGAATCTGTTGCTGTACCTACCTATAAGTAGGTTCGTAAAAAAACAAGTTAATTTAGAAATTTCGCTAAGTATTTTGTTTTATGCTATTACCTAGCTTAGTTTAATTTCCAGAAAAAGTTTATTAAGCATGTTCCAAAAAATTTGGAGAACGATAGAGGCAAGATGTCTTATTAGAATATAAAGGGCTTGAAATAGTGCATGTTGTAATAACAACATGCACTATTTCAAGCCCTTTATATTAATTGAATAGGTACTTATAAATGTTTGACACGCTCTGTCGAAGTGAATAAGTATTTTTACGAACTAGGTCAACCAGAAACAACATTCAGTTACCTACCATGTTAACTTCGTTCAATTGGAGATGGAGTAACAGCCGCTGTATCGGCACAAATAACTTTCAACTCTTATTCTCTCAAGGAGCAAATTGAAAAATTCCGAAAGAAAATGCGGCATGTAGCACTACAAAATCTTGGACATTTCTGTGTCCGTTCTCGCGGACATTTATCTCCGTTTCACACATGTCTACGTTCACTTTAATGCACGAGAGTACTCACATTTTTCGAAACTTAAGCATACCTCGTGGAAGCGGATGGAAACGCTATCCGCCATACCCTAAGCATTATAGTTGTGAAACTCGTAAGTGTAGCCATTTTTTCTTTTGTAAGCTTTGTTTATTCTTTTCTTTTCCTTTTTGCTATGAGTAATGGAGAGGCTGAGAGCAAGTGACACGAGCGGTCGGCTCTCAGACGAGAAATACGTTTACAATGTGTTTGCGATTGTTGCTTTGGGTTGATTGTAAGATTTCCCGCCACTTATATGCGGGGGATGTCGCGCATTTTCCTTATACGTTCGCTTATTTAAATTTATATGTGACATTTTTTATGGAACGCTGCTTCGCTTTCACGGATCATAACACTGTGGATAAGCAATCGTTTCTTTTTAGTATTTTTAGAAGGTGCCTAGGTAAAGGCACCCAAATCCGTGGTATTCCAAAAGTGGCACCTTTCTCCGTGGTATTTAGAAAAACAGCATTTACTTCTGATTCTTAGGTTCTTTTTTGTTGCAAAAGTTATTTGTCATTAGGAAATATATTTTTTAGTATATAAATCTAAAAACGAGACTTAGAACGGGCTTACATTCCAAAATAATTGGCTACATTTGCAGCGGTGGCTGGTCCAAGTTCACTCTTCATACGTTTTTGCCTCTGTACACGAGAGTAGCAAGCTTTTTTAAATAAGGTTTATTTTGATTTTTTTTGTTCAAGGTGTTGATTTTTAGTGTTAAATTATCGAAAGAAGTATATTCTTTACCGTATGTAATACATGTTTAAGTGGTTTTTTAATTATAATGAGGTAAAATTACATATTGAAAAAACCACGGCATTAGGGGTCAAATATTTCACCTAGTACCTAATTCCAAGGTATGTGAAAAATATACCTCGGAATAGCAATTTGAAAGACCTATTCTTATTTTTGAATTTCATAAACTGGGATTAGGTTTTTGTGATTTTAACGATAGATTTGACAAATCAAATAGTCGATTGAGACTAAAACCTTATTTCGAGGTATACTTTTTAATAATTTTTACGAGTTATAACACATCAAAAGTACCCTACTTATGTATTTTGTTTATTGGTTGTATAGAAAATTATGTTACGAAAATATTTATTTTCGACACATTTGGCTGCATGTTTTATTAAGAAGTTAATCTTTAACAAAAATTTTAACAATTTGGCATCAGGTTATATTAAGAATGATAGTTATATAAAAAATTTTAGCTTTTAGTAGGTACTGTAAATTAGGAAACATGATTTTTTTGTCTCCACAGCTGTGGGTTGGGCGGCACTCTTTGTACCATTTGCACGCTTGGTCTTATTTCTTCGCGAAATGTCGTATTTATAATGTGGAATATTATAATAATGTGTTAATGTGTAATGTGTGTGTGTATATGTGTGTGCTTAGGAAACAGTAAAAGTATTTTTTTAACTTATCACACGGGGAGATTTTCCCGTTATCAGCACTTTGTGTATTTATCCGGATTTGCAATCACAGGATTAAAATATTAGCAAAGTTGACGCCGCTGACGTGTGAGAGATTGAGTTACAAACATCCAAAGAGGTATTTAAAAACTTTTACATTGATAATAATAAAATCATTAATTAAATAATAATAGTACTACCACTAAAAGTGACCTGTATTCCTAGAGAACAATCAAGTTAATCTTTCTAACATTATTTTATCAGTTTGTTACTGTCGTTTCGTATACATTTTTCATACCACAGAATTAGGTACCAAATACCACGGAATACGGATTTTTGCCTCGGAATAGAGCGATTTAGACTTGATTTACATTTTATTTAATTTCAAATAGAAATATAGGTCGGTCCGTCAAAACTTAAGTAGTTTTCGAAAGTAAAAACACTAGAACTTCTGATAACAGAAGCCGAACCTTCAGAAAGGTACAGCAAATGCTTAATATTTGATATCCTTTCGAGTTTTAGTGAAAATACCACGGAAACAGGTGCCGTTACCTTACTTACTTACATGGTTCTGTTGATGTACACTGATATTTTGATGATTCAGTAATGTGAACCACATTTTTTGGCATACCTATTGTAGGTACATGTGTGATACTACGCGTAAGGTGCGCTCGTCATACTTTGAGGTACGGTATGATGCACAGGTCCAGACCGCGTCTATATAGGTCTCTGTGTTCACCTACTGCCTAGACACATTGAAACACGGCTACTGTGTAGTAAGATACCTCCACCGCAATTTAAATCAGAATTGGATTTATAGTATAGAAATAAGACAATAGAATTTTTTGGAACAATCCTTTATCATGAAATAGCTCTTACTTGTACTTACTAACCTAACTAGGTTGTAGTTTACCAAGGTACAGATTATGCCTATATGCGTAAAAAACCAGACACGTAGACTTTTTGGAAATTTTTCTATGATTGAGTCTCACGGGAGAACATCGAATGGTAAGCTGGGATTCTACATTTCGGCAATAGCTGCAAATCCCTTTTTTATGATTATGGTAATAGTACAATTTCAATACGGCGGTAGGTGGGCGTTTCATCGCTCAAGGCGTTTTAAAATCTGTAGAAAAATAAATTCACTCATTTATTGACACATATTTATAGTAATTTTTTTTATTAAAAATTAATGTAGTAATACAGTAAAATTCTCGGTGTGTAATATAAATTGTTTAACAATTTAAGAACGCATTTATGAATGTGTGAACTATGTTTTTTTGTCCATAAATATTTATTTACTTATTTATTTTATCTTTTGGGGTTTTTTGACTGTTTTGCAAGATTACATCTTTATATCTGTAAACTAATTTAAATGATAGAGCTGCTTATAATATGTATTTTGCGACTGCATTCACTTCTATTTCATAAACTCTGTTAATCGACTTACGTTATGTTACGTTATGTTCCTGACTGTACCTAAGTAATACGTACTATGGCAGAGTACAATTCAACTTTTCCTTCTTCTGTGATTCTAATAAGTAAAACGCTAAAATACCTACCTAAAACCAAAATAACATCGTTATCACACAGAAAACTTAGCAGAATTAAGAATTCAAACAGCCGCTGTCTGGTATAGAAAACATAAACAATACATACCTACATAGAGATAGTAGAACAAGCAGTAACTACAAACAAAGCTATCCATATAATACAGAATGCGAACCACCAGTAACTTGAACTATTAAAATATACATTATGGTGGAACAAACATACTCCTGCCTTTCATAATATAACTCTATCGCCGTTAAAACATTACGACAGGTTTCAAAAAGTTCCCTATAGCAAAAATGCATTGTGTTCTTGCGAAAACAGTCTATTGAAAACTGCAAATGGAACCATCACGCGATTCATTTTGTAGCCAGACTTTACTTATACAGCGTGTAGCTACAATGGCGACATTAAATTAACCAGCGTATCCGGTTTCGCGTTTTCAGAATATAGACATATTTTTTATTTCATTAAACATAAGATTTATCGAAATAAATCAATTTTCTTAAATAACGCCTCGGAGCAACCTGTACGTAAGAGCAGAGGTCATCTGTCGGGTTCACGGGTCATAACCGCGTGTAACCGCGTATGAAGAGCAAGAAAGTATTGTTAGAATAGGACACCCGAAATTGCGACGTTGTGCATGAAAGGGATAGCTAACTATTGAAGAGCGCCGCCCGCGCCGCCCGCTCGACCGACTCGTCCTGCCGCCTAGCCAGTGATACGCGGGCCGGTGTCCTTGACACACTTTATTTTAATAATTTTGCTAATTATCTACCTATTCTCAATGTTTCGCGAAAAAGACGCTTGGTTTTGTTAGTTTAGCTTTTCTATTCTAAGTACCCAATCAGGTCTACGTAGGTACAGCGATAAAGACGCTTTGATTTATTATTTGTTTATCTGTCTACCTTTGCGACTAGGGAGCGGGTAAATTAAATGTTTGGTGCTCAGTGGATACTGGATAGGACGACACGACACGGACCTCTTAGGTGGCCCAATGTCACCTGACCTCAAGCCCCTCGATTTTTTTATGGGGCTTTGTGAAAGACGACGTTCATGCTAAAATAAAATAAAATGTATTATCAAAAGCGAGGGCAAATATTCAGCGCCGCCGCCGGTTACATCTTTGTGTCCGACGTGGTGGCGGCGGCGCGGCGGCTACATTGAGAACTTGAAGATTTAATAAGTGTAAGGCGCTAGGTGCATAGGTCACAATAAAATTAATAGTAAAGTGAACAAGGTGAAGTGAAATTATTTGATTTCTTTGAATTCCTTGGTGTCGCTTGATTTCCCCGCCCCGCGCTCCGCCCCGCGCCCCGCCGCCGCCACCGAGCCGCCCGGGCAGGCAGGCGCGGGCGCGGGCGCGGTAACACGTAGGTAAAGACACTCATAGGGTGATTAATTTTTGTTGCGTATTTTATTATTAAGTTTGTTTGAAAAATTGGAAATTTCTATTTTGGACTATAATTATTTTTTTATTTTTTTTATGAATACTTAGAAGTAGCTCTACCCGTGTGTTCATTTAATGTCGCCAGCTACACGCTGTATAAATATTTTTAGGTGAGTAGATAAGTACCTACAACTTTTTTTCAAAATAAGAGAGATTTATGTATGTTCGTCTTGGAATCTGGAATTGCCAATAAATAATGTCAACCTAGATTTCTAGCTTGCTGGCTCATTTCCACGGCTTTACAGACCATAAGAATAAAGATTTAAAATTGACTACCCAGCACTCATTTAAATTGGCCTGATTTAGTTTAATCACATTTTCTACATCTGTTGGAATTGGATTGCGATTTATGATCGTCAGAATGTGAGCCGCGGAGACGGGATGCGATTCTAAGAATTTGAAATGGCTTTTGATGTAAGTAGGTACTGTGCTTACCTTCTAATGAACCATTCAATGCCTGAAATAATCAGCAACTGGTTCCATTCAACACAAACAGATGAAAGCTTTGTGACCCCCATTACCGAAAATCAAGTGGTAAGCTTATGAGCGCCTGCCGATTAGAGCGGTCTTCCGCTTTAATTGGCAAACACTCTCCGCGGTACTTCCGCGGGAATTACCACAGGTATTAGAGCAATTTCCTCCAAATGAGGCTAGCTAACATGGGTAACTACTTACTCCACTGCTTATTGTGACGGAAACAAGCAGCAATTTCTTTTACAATAATTTCGACTAAGTACACAAAATTAAAGTATTTAATCACAAAGAAAATTACGACTAATACAGTATTTACAATATATTAGTTTTAGTATTTAGCAGTTGAGCTCAACTGCTTCATGTGTATTTTGTATCTACACACCGTTGCAAAAGATATATAGATAGCTCAACTGATCCAAATCAGTACCAATCGGAAGTGTGCCCAAGTACACAAAGCTCTTCATAATTTCATGCTGAAACATCAAACGGAAGACTGTAACCTATTTTTAAAAACAAATCGTAAAATACTTAGCTACCTGCTAAGGAACTTTGTATATAGTTGTGATACAATTTCAAATCTTCAAGAAGTAGCCACTAAATAAATGTCTCCTATAGAACACATCATGAATCGAACGAGATAGGTTAAACTATACACATTCGTTTTTTTATAAAGAGACGTCGAATTTTCAAGACGTCTGAAACTAGTTAGCTTTGAACTAGGCAGAAGGAATTTAAAAGTGAATTTAAGTTTCGTGTTCTGACTTCGGAACTCAAGAACGACTCTAGTTAGAAATAAAATAGAGATATTTTAAAATATATTAGTACTAAGTACACGGTTACATAAGTAGTTACCCAATTTGAGCTTCTATTCCAAAGAAGGTTGATTTTACTGAGATTCCTTGACCATTAACTACTCTAATTTGTTAAAATTATGAGAAATAAACCTACAAAAGTTCATAGTTTGAATTTCATCACGTACTAAAGCTCCGGGCCTAACTCCGGTAGTTAATATACAACAGGTGAACCTAAAGAAAATTTTCCTCATATAAATTTACCGTAGGTATAATGCGTCTTCATAGTCGATGGAAAGTAATTTATTGGTGGTCGTAAAAAGTACATTGAATGCGCAAAGCGTGTGAATTTTAGAAACAGGCACACTCCGCCCGTTTTCACATCAACACTTCGTCTGGAGAACTTGAAGAGGAAATCACTTATATTTCCAACTGTGGCCATGAATTTTAGTCCAGCAAAAACGTAAAACCTTTTATTTGGTCCATGTTTTACGCGCCAAAAAACCTCCATCTAATCTAGCTGATTAGTCGTAAGAATATGTTGAAACTGCCGTTTGATGTATGTTTCATACGTAAATAAGCAAAACTTTTTTTTTTATTCACATTGGTTCATTCTAAAAATCTTTTTTTTCTTGGAATGATGACATCATTTTGACTGAAAATGACATCATTACAGGTGTAAAGTAATTTTTGTGCTCGCTTAGAATATTGATCATTTTATAATTAATTCGCTAAAATTCTATAACTTGCCGCTTTTCGCGTAAAGTTTGGTAGCCATTAATTATTTTTCCTCGGGGCATCGCCGATCCTCGACCAAATACTCAACAGTTGAAATTAAGCTCAACCTCTTCCTGAAATCTATTCTTAAATGCCTCTTTTTGTTTCAATTTATTATCAACCTACATTTTTGTGAAATTATTTTCAAAGTTCGATTGAGTTTTTTTTATTATTTCACTATTTCTCTTATGTAAACGTATTAATTACCTTTCATCTATAATAATACTTAGCGAATGAATATTATTAAAGCCAAACAGTTTTTAAATTTACTCATTTCAATTTGTTACCGTTGTAGAGAAAAAGTTCGCCGAAGCCACAGATTATAGAAAGTACAGATGAAGTGTATAGCCATTTTCTTGTCATGGATAAAAGTGTACCATAGTGGAGGCCTTTGTGTCATTTAGTCTCTGGCCATTGACACCTCCAATGCCAAACATATTTTTATACAATTATGCCGACGTGTGTGGTTCCCACTTGCAAAAATTGGCCTGGGTCTAAAAACAAAGTAGATGGGATTACATATCATCGGTAAGTATCACATTTGAGTCTCTATTTGATAAGGAATCATCAATTTAAAGAAAAATGACCATCAATTCAATAATGTTGCAAACAACACCAACACTTTTTTTCCCCAACAAAATTTATATTAATCTCTATGTGACTACACATCAGTGTAGTGTTACTATGTGACTAGACATAGGTATTTCAATAGATATTTTTAATCATAGAGCGCTACATTTGTTATTTTAAAAAAATATTTGTGAAATTTTAGCTTTCCTGCTGACATACTCAGACGAGAAAAATGGACAAAAATCGTTCAAAAAACACGTCCTGAGTATTGGATACCGTCAGATAAGAGTATTATTTGTTCGGCGCATTTTGAGGAAAAATATTTTTATTTTACGAAATTATCATTAAGACGATTAACGAAAGAAGCTTTTCCAAGTAAGGTAAGTCTTATTAATTTTGCAGTCTTTTGTATACTTATTAATTTTACAAATACGAACAGTTTCTTATCTTATCCTGTTTCCGCCGTTGAAAACCGATTTCGGCTGGTAAAAGTGATCAGTTCATAAATAATCAAATACCTTAAAGCCAATGCTGATTGGTGGACTGATTTACCTTTGATTCTTATGCCAATATAAAGCTTTTGGTTCGTTGTTTGCTTTCTAATGCACTAGCGCACTCATCAAAAAACAATTATACAATAAAAACTTTTAAACAAAAAAACTAGGCCGCTGAAAAAACTGAAAAGCAAAAATAATAAACCTTTTTTATTTAACCTTAATAACGAAGTTCTTAAACTAATGTAAGTATAAGTAAGTACCTAAAAGTCGGTGCCGCGCATAGCGCTTTTCGTACTTAATTATGTAATAAGTACCAAAGTTCTAAGTACCTATCAAATAAATATATAAATAGTATAGAAAGAATATAGAAGTAAATAAATATTGTAGAAATATAAACTAAAAAATTGTGTTTTATTTATAGGTACATCATCTAAAAAGTTTTTCTTTAATTCTTATAAAATTTTTAAATCTCTTTTAAAGTTTGTACTTATTTCTAATATAATTTATAAATCTCTATTTCGTTACCTCCTACTTAGGTAAGCAGCATTATACAAAAAAAAATTACCCCAAAAAATTGGGAAATAGTTTTGTAGGTGCAACATTGGGCTGCGCGAACATGATGCGCACGGGAACATTTTTATAGCATTTTGGTGACAAAAACCTTCATACAAATTATGTCAAATGCTCCTTCTTGTGTTTTCTTTTTTCTATGGCCGAAGCAAATAAAACAGTGTTTGCTTCGGCTTCGGTTAAACTTTTGGGAAAGGCAGCTAGACGAACGGATCATAAAAATAATAAAGGATCTATAAAGCTTGATAGATTTACCAAAGCTAAGTTAATAACTTTCAACCGAAGAAACCGAACCAAATTAGGTTCTGATCTGAATGTAAAAAAAATCTAAAATAGTTTATAAGCTTTATGAAAAAATCCAATCGACATAGACAGGTAACACTTTATACTGGGTCACGGCGTCAATCCCTCCATAACAGACAAAAATCCATTAAAATCGAACCAGCTTTTACAGAGTAATCGGCGTACTGCAAAATGCACTAACGCTGGGAATCCCCGATTGTTCAATTCATTCGCTGCGTGTGCAACCATAAAAGTGGTGACCCCGACAAAAATAGCCGCTACTGAATTGAGAACCTCCGTATTTTGTGGAGTCGGTTAGAGTAGTTTTCCACCTGGCTTTGAGTCAGTCATAATTCATAGTGCGATACACAGAAATGCAAGCATCTAGTTCACTCATAGCACTTTTGTTCCTCCGGGACGGAAACGACCCGACGACGCCGATATTAAAACAAACCACACCACGGATCACGCTCTATGTACTCTATGTACTCAAGACTACTTTGATTATTTTGATGGGTAAATACTCGGAACAGTATTAGATGAACGATGACATCTACAAGTGCCGAGCTTTTCCCGTGTCAATATAAATGGAACATTACGTCTGAAAGCGTGCAGCAGCTGAAACAAATCGCAGGCAGCGCCGACTGCTACCTAATGGCTATAATGGAACCGAATATTGGTTCGCTTAGTCGAAGAAAGTCTTTGGACACGCATATGAGGCTAAACATGGGGTGGTACTGTGGTGTTACCGTTGACTTCACGTCATCGAGCTTTTATATGATTAGAAAAAAGTCAGTGAGTAGGCACCGTAGACTATATGTTAAATACAGGCTATATGTTTTTAAATTAACTCAAAATATTGAAACTATTGTCTGTGATAACGTTAGCAGCACTACGGTGCGTCACATTATCTCTTTCACCTACTTACTCTACCTACGACGCTCCGTGATCCTACGAACGGATACTCGTAGGACGCCACCATTGAACCAAGTCAGCGGCGATGCTTTTACTGCGGTTTCGCGTGGTCGTATGGTCACAATTGACATTATTTTTTTCAGGGCACGCATTTTCTGGAAAACCTGCAAATGTCTGAATACCGATGTAGCTTAATTCGTAAAATTTTTCCATTTGTCTTTTTCTCTTAATAATTTTCTGTATAAAACATTCTTATGGAGCGCTCTTTAATATACAAATACCCAGCTTTTATCTACCTTAAATCGGTGTTAGTCGCTCTCGCTTCCAAAGTTCCTCCGAGACTCCGACTAATTCTTCATGAATCTCCGTCCCAAGGCGTCATTTTATTTTCATCGCCGCTGGCTGCTATATTTGCATGAAAAATGCTTCCGACACGACGCCTCCGAGGTGTGAAAATAAATAATGAAGACTGCGGCAACAGTTTTTATTATTGCGATCGATCATAATCCAGTCCGCTGGGGATAAAGTAGGACCTAATAAACTCGGTACAACCGTTTATTAACAGCATTGATTATGAAATAAATACTTACTAATAGAAAGTCAAAGCTCGTAGCAATTTAGTTGAGTAGCTACGAACTTCGTAGACGCTCGTAGGCACTGTAATATGAACTTCTAAATAACTTTTATTGGATTACCAACTAATTATTATAATTAGGCATTCACTGCAAAGTCGAAAGTTGTGGGTACTTGATACATTTTTAATATGAATTTGTAAGTGTAAGCTCGAGAAAATAGCATTAAGAATACATAATATTCGGTTGTGCTTTGTTAATGAATTTTAACCTTGGTACGTATTTATTTTTTATGTAAGTAACTAGTTATTATAAAAAAAATATTATCTTTATCATTTAATTAGCGCTAGCTGCGTTGTAGGTACTGAAGGTGAATCTGAAATTTGTAAGGCTAGCTACACAGAACAATTAATACTTTACTGTTCCGTGGCTAGCTAGCTATATTGGCCAAGTTTTCTCCACCACGCTCTAACTTTGTATGCTCTTTTGTTTTCCCGCATTCATTTTTGTACGCGGTCTAATTCTCGTCGTTGTCACAGTCGTTTTGTAACCAAATTCTACAAAATGAGTTCTGCTGTTCAAATGAAATTGGTATTCTAAATGAATTGGGTTCTTAGTAAGTTTTGCGGACCCTTTTGCTTCAAAACAGTGCTTGATTTTTAATTCGATTCAAGTTCTGCACGACCACAGAATATAGAACGTCTTGATTGTGAATACACTTCAGAGAACAACTCATTATACTAAATCTGAAACCCAAAATTAAATGGTTGTATTTAAATTAAATTACCTACTTTGTTAGTTATCAAGAAAGTTTGGGAATTCAGCAAACGTATTAGGTCACTGACTATTTCATTTATTCGGGTATGCAGCTTGCACTGCACACGCACACATACGAGTATGCATACTTTCGCAAACACACTACGTGTAGAATTAAAACGAGATACAATGAAAATTCACGAGCTCTGTGTAATCTGCACACATGTTTCGGATTTTTGTGTTTACATAATTTAGGTATGTTGTTCGCCAGCAATTCCCGTAACGCAGGTAACACAATCACGTTCGTACGGATAGATAGGCTTCCTGGATCACTTCCGATCAAATATCGTTACGGTAAACTCCGACGTTTGATCTCCTAGCTTTACGTTGTCAATTAACATCGGAAGTTTTCTAATACAACCAACAAAATAGTAATAAAGGACAAAAGCAGATGTAGCCGACCAAGTTCTGCCCGTTATTAATTTTATTACTCGTGTCTTGTGTCATGACCCCGTGACTCATGAGGTAGTGTAGTAGGTATGTTTTCCTTGTCTCTAGGCGTCGTAGTTTTCCTTAACCTTTTTTAACCGACTGCAGAAAATGAGGAATGCGACTATTAATGTCTGTGATCTACTTATATACTATGTAAAGGTACCAAAATAAACATTGAGTAGCCCAGTAACGTTTAAAGACTCAAGGCACCTGTTAAATTCAAACATTTTAACATTACTCTTTACATAAAATTCACAAAAATATTTCACAATCACCTATCTGTTTGTGTAACATTTCATAGTCGTGTATCCCGCATGCCGGGAATGGACACTATTTGACCGTGGGGACAAATAAAAATAATTTAGATACAGCGAGATTAACTAAATCCTATGATAAATGAGGGTAAAACAAATGTACGTAGAGCGGGGTCTCTAGTGCATTGGAAATAATTGGATTTATATCACCTAGAAATGGCTCGGTTCAACAATGTGACTATTATTTTATTTTAATTCAATTAAAAATTTGTACAAGTTCTAAATGTTACAAACTATGATGTCATAGTAGTCGGGTTTTGAACAAGGTTAATTCAGCGATTTTCAGGATAAATAAGCCCCGTATTCCAATCTTTTGCTGTCAAGTTATATTTCACTGCCCAGAGTAATTTCTTCAGGTCTCGTGGTACAATTTTGTACCACGTGATCATTCTTTTTAGACACTTGACAGCAAAATATGCGAGAAAACAAATTAAATGACATCATAATGTCACTATTTAGTCACAGAATAACTATGAGTTAGTATGAACTGACCATGATTTAAAACTTTGCAGTTCAACTTTGCAGTTCAACTGAGATTGGAATAGATTTGTTGAAAATGTTGAAATATGTCATACATAGCAGATTGAGGCAACCTGTCTTGTATGGTGTACTAACTAGGTACTGCAAAATATATAATTGTCCCAAATACAATGTGTACGTGCCTTTTAATAGCTCCTTAGTCATATTCAAGTATTCAAAACTTGAATACTAAAAGATCTAAAGATAAGTCTATGGGATTAGTCGTGTCATGTTCGCGAGCCAATTAAGGATTACCACCTTACCGCCTATCTAGTAAGTTCAAGTTATAAAACCAGTGCTGAAATAAAAAGACTTTTACCTCCTGATAAGATAACAAGGTCATGGGAAGCTCACGTAAGGTATTAGTGTCTGGATCCAGAGCTTAGTCTGAAATAAGTTTGAAATGCCAAGTCGGAAAAACATGTTAAGCCGTGATTAGGGTCACTACGTGTCTCTATGTTAGTAGATAGGTAATCTAGTTTTTACGTCTGAGCTATTATTTTCAAGAACCACAAGTTAAAAGTATTTTACTCATAATAACACGAAATTCAGGACATATCCAAAATGTTAAATTAAATTAATAAAATAAGTTAAGTAACAGTATAGTCATTTTAAATAAATCTTCGGAATGTATTGGTTTTACGGAGATTAATTGGAACAACGAACCGAAACTGTTTTGGTCAAAAAATGAATTCACGGCAATTCTTTTGGCTTTTCGTTTTGCAAAATGAAACCTGTCAAAAGTTAATTGTAAACGTAACCGTACTAGGTATACAAACATGAATGTACCTATATTGCTTTCACCGCGGTCTCCAGCAATATATTCGCACTGAAACTTTCATCCGAACACAACAATTCAATTACCGCTAAGCAATGAATGTAACAATGTGCAACAACAAAGCGCTAAGAAGCGGAGACAGGAGTTCGGGCTTACAATGGACTCAAACAAATCATGAGACTTGCGTGTTTGCCTACCGCATCTTCTGAGATATTTATATTTAAACGGGAAATGGTAATACTTAAACACTCATGGGTTGTAAATATTTATTCCACAGGTTGTCTCTGGATTTTTCTTAACATTTAGCTTGAGCTTGCAAGTAAGTACTTGCGCAATCCTTCATGCCTGATGTTTAGACACTGAGCCAGATTCTGGTGGATTTTTTTAGCTAAACTAATTTGAAAGCACTAAAATGTTAGCTGTCTTTGTCATTTCAGTACATGAGAAAGGGATAGCAACCATTTTAGTGCTTTTTGATTTAATTTGTTTACTCAGAACAAAATGCTGAGAAAACCTCAATGGTACCTACCGTTCTATCTCAGCCACCACAGAATATTCTGTGTCAGTTACCTCATTAAATTCGGTAATTCTACCAAAGTGTTCCAAATTCTGTCAGATTCAGATACAAACCGTCATGAGTGTTACGTTACGACTAACGACTCATTAGTAACAAACGAAATTATTTCGTACACAAAAGTAAAGAGAGCTTACAAATAACAACAGTAGAGACAGCAGTGTGGATCCCAATTAAGGAGCCAATGTCACGTACAGAGATCTTAGCTATACTTACATAATGTAAGCACATACATGCTGTAATTCGAGGTTGCCTATGAAACCGACACAGCGCCTCTGGCGAGCCGTTTTGGCTACTATTTTGCTCAAACAATCGTAGTAATTCTGTTGTTACAGCAAACTAACTAAAATTACTTACATATAATCATAATTATCTAGTTCCCATATTACAAGCTATGCTTAGTTTGGGACTAGAGAGCGTCGTGTGAAATTTCCATGAATATTTATTTATTTAATAGCAAATAACATAGGTAACACTTCAATGAATCAGACTGACAATCTTAAAATTATCTACAATTATTTTTTTCTATTTATATCTTTTTGTTGCTGATTTATTTGACGGTATTTGGTTTAATTATTCAAGGAGTATTTATGCTAATTTCAACCTTAGTGGAAATATGATGAGAACCTGAATTTTTAACACTTTTTATTAAAAGTTTTTTGTTCGCAACTTATTAGTTACAACGGAACAACAGAATTGAAGTACCTACTCCTGCGTGCTCAAGCCTTGTCTAGACCCTCTGGGTGATGCTTTAGTTAACACATTTAATATCGTCTTCAATGCTGGAATCATATAATTATTTTTTACTATTGCATTCAGCTACAAGATCGGTATTTTTATACCAGCTACAGCTAGAGTTTTAAAAAATAACGAGGTATTTAACTAAGGAATCAAGATTACGATTCGCGGTTTAAGAAATTTGAAAGTGGTGTTTAGTTAGAATAACTAAAGTTATAATAATACTTATGGGTTGGTAGTCTTAGGAGGCTGTAATTTAATAGTCCTTGTAGTTTGAGGGGAGTTCAGAGGAGTTGCTTCGCTCGAGTTTTAGAATTTCAAAAGATAAACTTCAAACTCTGTGTAACATGCTGAGTATCTAACCACCCAGATACCAACTTTATTTCATGTAATGTAGGAAATCTCACACAATCTCATCTACTGTTAGCCATCCGTTAAAAGCTAGTGGTAGTAATACTTTCACATTGGCTAAAAAAGAGAAATCATAGGAAAAAGTTCCTTGCAGCTCTGTACTGGTCACATAAGTAACAGCTTAGGACGGTAAACCGTAAACATCTAGGCGTAGTACTCAAGTCCAAACTATTTCTACGGTTAAAATGTCTCCCATAATCAGTTATACTAGTGCAACAGTCACAAGCAAAATCCCAGAACACGAGTAAAAGTTATCAGTTTCAATGCAAACTGAATTAACCGGCGCACATACGATTAATATAAAATTAAGTGACAGCGATTTCGGAAACAAGCACCATTTTATGCAAATATGGCAAGCAGTTATTGTGAGTTATTCCGTACTATATTCCAGAAGTCATTTAAAATGTTTATGAGAACAGCAGGGGTATGCCAATCAAAGTTAAACTGCAAAGTTTTAAATCATGGTCAGTTCATATTAACTCATAGTTATTCTGTGATTAAATAGTGACATTATGACGTCATTTGATGTGTTTTCGCGCATATTTTGCTGTCAAGTGTCTAAAAAGAATGATCACGTGGTACAACATTGTACCACGTGACCTGAAGAAATTACACCGGGCAGTGAAATATAACTTGACAGCAACAGATTGGAATACGGGGGCTGTAAACTTGTTACGGATACTTCTATTATAGGATAGGTATAATGTAGTATTACTACAGCAAAATCAAACAAGTTAAAGAAGATGTCGTCGGCCAAGGCGTGGGTCTTGCTCGTGCATACCTGGGTACATCTTCATGGTACACCTAAGTAGGTACCCTCAATAGTTTTCTATCAACAGGATGAACCTTGTTAAACCATCCTTATAGGTAATATTTACAAGCCACCAAAGTGTAGGTAGAGCCACGGTAGAGCGTGGGTAAAAAATGTACTGGTCACGTACTTAGTAAGTAATATTTATGCTCTGAGCTCTGGTGTAGTCCACCCAGTATAATAAAATAGCCGCCTGGTACATTTTTTGAGAAGCCGCACGAAGCACAATCTCCGCACAAATCTTTCATAAAGGGTTTTGAGCGTGTGACAGCCACTTTATTTTTTGCGACAATATAAACCAGCTTATATTATTTTGATAGAATCTGAAGATCCTATATTAAAGTTTTTTGGTTGGATTATTGTAAGCCTCCCTGAATATATTTGGATCTTTTTGAAATAAACGTGGTGAAATGGAAGTTCAATGAAGCTTCTTGCTTGTTATATCGATTGAGGTCACTTTGGAAATACGAAGACAAAAATAACAATAAAATATGAAATAAGTAATCAGAGAAGTAAGCTAGGTACGGAATATTCTGTTTGTTCTTCTAAAGAACTTCAAAACTTAAAACTAGAGTTTAGAGAATGAATGCTAATGGTGTTCTTATATATAATAACTATTTTGTGAAAAAAAAATTTGGTGCTCTAGCTATTACTCAGCAGTAGGTACCTACTTATTACATAAACAGTTTAGCACTCACCTGACAATGAAAAATTTTGCAAAGCAGGAATTTTGTGGCCGTCTGTTGTCTGTGGTCCGTTCTTTTCTGTTTTATTTCTACGCTTGCATACTGCGGCTCAGCCCAGTTTCAGACGGAAATTCTTAAAATTCAGGCTTTCTTTCATGCAGGTTACGTACATAATTAATAACGATAAGGTTTAATCACTATACAAACTTATTACTTAGTAATCATGCTTAGGTGATCATATAATTATTATTCAAAAATAATTTTAAACTGAAGGAAAAATTCGGCTTTTAATTAACAAAAATGTTTTATACTATACAAAAACCTTTGTAGGCTTCTTATAATTATATTTAAAGATTTTTTGCATAAGCTTCATCAAAAGTCAAAGTTATTTAGGAAAATCATGATACAATCACAAGGCACGAAGGCACTTCGGAATGTTTTCTGAATTTATTATAAGCAGTGAAAAATAGTTTTTTATGTAAATCACACAGACTCATATTTCCTGAAAGCAAACAGGGATCCTTAAAGGTCAACAAAACCAAGAAAAACGATCAATCAGCCGCATCCGTTTGTCACTCCCATGAATAATACAACACCAATCATATGAAAAGTATCAAAATTTATCGAAATATACTCTTTTTTCTACTGAACTTTCCGCTAGCTTTCAGAATAAAACTGTTTTCCGTATTGAGAAATAAATATTATTTACGGAGTGAAAAGCTGTAGAGTTCAACGAAGCAGAAAGTAGGTAAGCACTCATATTTAATTTTCTTAATTAACACCAACACATTCCGCTTATAGCTAACCTTAAATTTGAAGTAGGTATTCCATATTTCACTTTGAAATTACAGTAAGTAGTTCATTCTTAGGTAGGTACTAACGAAAATGCCAGATAAGTATGTTATAAGTACCATACGTACATACTTATAACAGGAAAACACGTGACCTGTATAGAGTATACAAAGAGAAAATAATAGTGACGCTTGAGTGATGATGTCTCAAAAATATCTGTGTTGCATTGCATTAAATAAGCGAGTCCTTTTGCATATATCTTGTCTACTTAAAAATAGTAAAATAATAAGGAAACCACTTTCCGAGCGATAAAACTGAAGTTTCCTGTATCGAGCTCATCTCTTCAATCTTTGATTACGAAAGTTCAAACTATACTTAGTTGTTTTAAAAGTATTGAATGAACGTCGATTTCATTTCTTGCGCGATTTTCCGAACAAAGTTAATTTAACTCCCGTGGCGTTTGCTTTTTGCAGAGATTAAAAATAAATTGTCAGACTAAAGAGTTGGAAGCCTTGAAAACGAACGGGTTTTTTCAGGATTTGAAAATCCACGATGAGATTTGACATATATACCGAAATAAGTGTGTTGTATACGGAGTAACTAGGTACCACTACTACGATAAAAATGCGCACAATGTTGCCAAACAAGCGGTCTGGCGTTTAAACAAGTTACCTACAATAATTATTTCAAGAAATTATTTATGATAATTTGCCATTGCCATTTTATCTGATTTCAGCAGGGATCTTTCTAGATCTATCTAATGATGGGAGCTAGTCTCATCGACAGCTAAATACTCAACTTGCAATGTTGTGCTATTCTCGTGTTCTATGTATATTTCTCTGTACAAGGGATCATACAAAAAAACGCTAAGGAACCGGGCCGTAGTTTCTTACCCGTTCTTCTAGGCTCTGGTCGCGTGGAACTGACACCTAGAATCACCTAGTTATATAAGACGATTCTAAATGATCCTTGTGGTTTTATTGAATAAAGAAATTTTGACTTTGACTTTGACTAGGGGCGGCGATTCTAGACCGATAGACTTTTTGTCACAAGATAATATCTCCAAAAACTGCCAAAACTCCATAGTTTTTAGACCAGTCATGGCCGCCTAGTGCGCGAGGTGAAAAATAGGATAGTATAAATAACTATTATTAATTTTATCTTTCCTCCATGCCGCCATCGCGGCGCCGAATGATCATAAATCGAACGTTGACCTGTAAAAATACTAATTGTTTGATAAATAAAGTGCACAAATTAAATTGGTGTGAAGAAGTGTTAATTTTGGCTTGAAATAACTTATCAGTATTATGAAAATTTACAAAACGACACCTGAGTTAAAATGTTTTCGTGATAGTATAGGAGGAACGACACGAGGGAGGACCAACGACGATAGAAATATGGGAAAAATAAACTTTGATTAGTTATAATCTACCCTCAGCCCGCACGGACTAATTTTGATGGCATAGAAAAGATCCTGTGTGATGCAAAGGTACCTAAATACTTAATTAGAAGGTATCATCAAAGAAAACCTCACAAACCATACGGGCAGTGTTCAGAACTTGTTAATTACCAGCGCTGTGCAAACAAAGGCGTCCATCATAAATGCTTTTTCGTCGGCATCATCTTAATTGCTTTAAGAAACTCGATATCGCTCGGCGACAAGCTTTTTATTCCCGTACTTGGCTTCTGTTCTAATAAACAATGACTCAACTTTATAATTTACAAACTTGATAACGGCTTTGATTTTTGTAGCTGATGATTCAAATAACTTCCAATGCAAAAAAACTTTTTATTTGTCGCAGAAAAACCTAACAGCTCAAAAGTTTTTTAAAAATTTTCGTATAAGAATTCACCAATAGGTAGAAAGCTTAAGTAGGTACCTACCTATATTGTATTATGCAACCCGCCTCTGCGCTCCTGTTTGTGTATCAAAGAGCTTTTGTGAGTGCTCGTATACTGCACCTAGTTGTATGTAGAGCTCAAAAACTCTAAGCCAAGTGAAATTTCCCAGCTCTGATGGTATTGCTTCGTCCAGTAGATAGTAGAAACACAGTGTTGTGATGATGATTTCCTCGTCGCAGCAAATGTGCGTTATTGTTGTAGTGGTCATTTGAACAGGGATAACGGCCCGACACAATGATAGTAATGTGAAGATAAAACGCTTGGTCTAAAGATAACACTGTTTCCTTATTTCGGTTTGGTCTTCAGCAGGGATATAACCATTATATGGTGTAATTGAAAGCAATGTTACACATAGTGTAAATGTTCTTTATTTCTTGGTAACTAAGATGGGTCTGTCTATTACAACATAGTTATATGTACTCGCAGTATTGGTAAGATAGGATTGACTAATATCACAAACAAATTAACAACGAAAAATTTGTAAAACTTTCAATGTGTTATTTTCATTGGTACAACTCTACATTTACCACCTCCTACGTCACATCACAAAGTTAGAAACGCTTAAAAAAAGTTGCTCGCCGAAAAATCAAAATTTAAAAGGTGAACTTATCACAGGTGCCACCGATGCCTGTGTAGAACCTACCCACAGCGTAAGTAGGAACAAAATTACTTGAGAGGGTGTTATGGCGGTTGTGAGTAAACCAAAGTGTCCTGAAACCTGGGTCTCTACAACGAAAAACGATAAACTAAGGTTTGCTAGTGATATTTTAGTTCCACTGGTGCTGATACTCGCGTGGCATCTTGAGAAACTTAGTGGCTGCATCGCAATGTAACGAAAACCGACGACATGAACCTTCTTTCATCGTTTTACGCAGTAGACAACTTGAAAGGACGAGCCCGGCTGCCAACGTTATTGAATATAAGGACGAAGGTGTCCTGTGGGACTGAAATATCAGGGGCGAAGTTTCGCACACGATGCATATTCAGCGGTTAACGCGTAATGGAATCCAGATATTGGACCGAAAATAAAGTGGGAACATATTTTCGGCAAAATACCATTTGAGTTTGTATTCCTTTTAAAAATTCTCGAATTTGTTTATCTTTTAGAAACATGCTTAGACGTTTAATATGTAAAAATCTAGGTAAACTTCACGGATACCAAATATAATGCAACTATACCTGAACCATGCATAAGAAGTAGAATTAGCTAGAAGGTATTGTGACACTCGTCTTGGGCAGTTTTCGTTCCAATGACTTCTTTATTGTTGTGATATGATCCATTATTTTATTACAATTTCAAAGTGTTAAAAAATAAAAATGATCTCAGTAAATGGACCCGGGACGGTCGAGACTTTTGAGCTCTAAAATAGGTACCCTAGGCTGGAATGGAAACACGAAATGTACTTACCAAAGTAGTATAATATAGTACTGTAGCTGAAACCCAATTCGTTATGTTGTTATCTCCAGACAAATAGTACTTTAGGGGATGCTGTTTCAGTCTATTAGATTAGGTATTTATGTGCAGCTTAGGATTAGGTACCTTAACTAAGCTAAGTACTGAGATGCAAACATTGCGATTTTAGTTACAAGATTGTTGTGGTACGTTTCTGTTTTAGCACATTTCAGAATATAAATATGTAACAATAAATATGTATCCACCGTGTTCGAGACGTGATACTGTGGAACACATATGATGAGCCCAAACCAAAATACATATACGTAGTTAGGTTCTACGTACAAAGACAGATAACAGCAAGATGCTGTGAGACTTGTATGCTCTGCACTAATTACGCTTGCGCATTGATTTGAGTCGAGCTTTGCTTGAATGTCGTTTATTTAAGTAGAGTTCAGCCAAGTTTGAAACGACACTCAAGCATCGAAAAGATTACATCTGTGATTTTTCTAAGGAAAACGCTAGTAAAGTAGAGATTTTGTTGGTTTTTTCGTTTTCGGAATAAGCACATAACTTGAGTCTCGATTTATGTCTGAATCTGTACTCGGCTAATCCGAGTCCGGATAAGGGCTTGAGCAATTAATAAGCATACGGGCCTAAATATTAGCATTGCAACAGCACCATTCTCGGTAGAATAGGGCCTTATTATTTGTTGGAAATGTTTCAATGCATGTGAACCGCGCCGCTTATAATGCGATGAAGACTGAAATGTGAACTGTTTGCTCCACTTACGGAATCGCTGAAACCCCCATAAAAGTGTTTGTTCGCCTTCATTACATCTTTCAGCACATTTCCTTGCTGTTTATACGGTAAATAACACTTTTGCTGGCCTGATAAATTGATTAAAATAATATTATCTTTCAGTTGAAAGTGCTTTCGTAGTAGTCAGTTGGGTACGAATGGACGAATGTTTTATTTGAGTGAAAATATAATTAATCACAACCTTTTCTGAATTTAACACTTTTCTAGAATGGCGATGAATAAATAATAATAAATATTCATGTACATTTCACACATGCCCTCTAGTCCCAAACTAATAGGTAAGCAAAGGCTGTGCTATTAGAACTAAATCGCCAATACAGCTTTGACAGGCGTCACAGCTCAGTTGGTAACGGCTCTGCCTTCCCTGCTGTGGGTCGTGGGTTCGATCCCCACTGAGAACAAACATTTGTGCGTGGAAAACATAGATGTTTGTTCTATGTCTGGGTGTTACTATGTATTATAAGTATGTATTTACAAATAAAAAGTATTTAAGTATTCTATCAGCCATCTAGTTCCCATATTACAAGCTTTGCTTAGTTTGGGACTAGAGGGCGTTGTGTGTAAAGTCCATGAATATTTATTTATTTATTTTATTTAATAGAATTATATACTTTTTGTAAATACATTTTAAATACTTTTATTCATAGTAACATCCGGACATAGAACAAACATCTATATTTGCCTCATACAAATGTTTGTTCTCAGTGGGGATCGAATCCACGACCTATACATCACAGCTCAGTTACTCAGCTCTTCCTTCCACCATGAAGGCAGAGCTTTAACCACTGAGTCCTATACCGCTAAAGTGCAAGTTAAAACAGACAAAACGTACATACTGAGGTATATAGCTAGGCACCCCATATTTTTATACGTAGAATAAAAATATCCTGCATTAAGTAATAAACATCCTGTTAATATTAAAGTTAAAAGGCGTATAAATTCTCGTGAAAGCACACGCACCTACCTCGCTCGCTGTTATGCTTGGATTTTATGTTTGATACCTACATAATGTTACACTAGCTAGGTACGTTACATGTTAATTTTCCGACCCAAAAGTTACAGAAATTATATTTGCAAAGTACACAAGGTAGGATAGGTAGACCTGTCAAAATTGTTATTAAAAAAGTACCTACCGCCTGCCAACCCTGACACGTTTATTACAGGGGCCTTATTCTCAGTTCGGTAGAGATTTTACTCTAATAGGGATGACGTCATATCAATGAGTTTTCGGCCAAGATATGACGTCATCCCTATTAGAGTAAAATCTCTGCCAAACTGAGATTAAGGCCCCAGTTCGTGCGTTCGTTCGTACGAGTTCGTAGTCAACTCTTGTGACAGAGTTTTTAGACCGCCATAAGGCCTAATATAATACAGTTGCTACGTATGACGTACCTATAAGTACCTTGAGGGCGTCTTGCACCAGAATCACTAAACGTGTTTAACAGCTAATTTAAATCTGACGTATTTATATGACTTGACAACTCGCTAAATACTATTTAACAGTTAAACGCGTTTAGCGATTCTGGTGCAAGCCGCCCTAAATGTATTTAGAAGCTCAGAAATAAATCGTTAATTTAGTTCTTAAAAGAACAGTTGATAAAGTTGCATTACCGTCCCATAATGCAACTTTTTCATTTTAAAAAAAACATGGAGATATTTAATTTTTATTTTTAACATATTAATTAATTAAGCTACACACAGACTATAGACTATTTTCAAATAAGAAGGTATCTAATCACTATAATTGACTTGTAAGTGCCTATGTAATTTTGTACCTAGATAGTTTAGTTTTCTATATTGCGAGTGTAATAGAGGTAAGTCCTACATAAGAAGACAGGTCATAAATCAGTAAATCTATCTTCATTTTACGATTCACACAGCTTCAGGTTTGAAGAAGTCTAACTGTTGACGTTCTACATAATTAGTGAGCCTATACTTTTACATGCCTACGTGAACGTCGAGAACCTAATCAAACACGTGCGTGAATTGCACCATCGCAATAACACATGTGGTGATGCTGCCTAACAGTCCTAGGAGTAAGTCAGCGTCGACAGAGAATAAGCGCCACACGGAGAATTTGAATGAACGCAGCGTTACGTACGTCAGAGCGTCTTCTACCACCTCGCGAAGACTAGCATCTGCAACAGTGTACACTTAACAAAAAATACTTTATAAATGTACGGGCTTTCCCGTATAACCTTTGGTAATGTAGGTAATAAAAACTGGTTTGGTTAATAATGTACTATATTGGTATGACGAAAATGAGTACGCGCAAATGGTTTGGTGATGAATTGCGAACTGTTAGAATTCGGGTCGCGTGCACGAGGGCCGCGACTGCAGTCTAGGTATAGAAACTGCAAGCGCAGCTCTAGCGCAGGTCAATGTACAACGTAGTTCGTACAATAATTTTTTTTTTTGTTTTTGTGTTCAAGTTATGGAAGCTTCTATTGACTTTACTAACACGAGAGTAGACAATATTTTCATATCAATGGTGTGTAAGTAATGTTAGTAAATAAAACTGGTAGATAATACTAATTTTGTATTCTCGAAATTGATAAAATTAGCTCTGAGAAAAATAATGAATCTGGTATAATCTTTTAAATTTTTTTTTTCGAGAAATATGCATAGGTTGGTATGCGTTGATCATGTCTGTATAAAGAACATCGCATCAATATCCATAATAAATTGTATAAATTTTTCAATGATATTACTCGTATGAAGGCCGAAAAAAAACTGGGTCGTCCGAAAGCGCGATGGGTCGACGACATCGTAAAGGTCGCAGGAAACACCTGGTTGAGAGACGCACAAGACAGAGGAGGCTGGCATAGCATGAAGGAGGCCTATACCAGCAGTGGGTGATACCGGGCTAAAATGATGATGATTACTCGTCTTTGGAACTCACCTTCGCAGTTAACCAATTGGTTGCTTAGTATCAGCTTTATTTTATCATTCTCACTGCCAACGCACGCTGCTAATATAATCCATTCAAACATAGCGAACATCTCCATGATAACATAAATTAAGCGATTATAAAGGAATGCCTGTAAAATAAAAATAAATTAATATTCATGGACTTTTCACACAACGCTAGTCCCAAACGAAGCTAAGCTTGTAATACGGGAAATCAAACTCAATGAAACTTTTATATTCAACTGTAGCTGAGATAAACTTTGCAAATCGCATCGATACTCATCGATACTAATTTTCAGCTAAGGCTGAAAATTTGCTAGATTAGTTTGTAGTTCAGGTAAGCCTAAACTACAAAATCATTGAATCTATAAGAAAATAAAAGTTCACGTTATACTGGTTTTTAAGCATGACAATTTTCACCATAGCCTAAAAACGATTAACCTAACATAAACATAATAACGGTTTTGGAATGTCTAAGCAAAGTCCTTTCATATGATATCCCAATTGGGTTTTTTTTTGGGTGACTTTTTTGTTTACTCATTTATGACCTTGATAATTTTCAACCCTTCTCAATTTACCTCATAATCTTACCAGTAAACTATGGTAGTAGTACTATCTGGTAACAAATTTGGTTACCGGTTAGTAGATATTCTAGCAGCAATCTGATTAAGTTAAACCTCTTTGGATTTGGATTTCAAGAGTGTCGGGATCCCAAAACTCATTGAAAATCTTTATCCAAATAGAGTAGTATATTTGTTACTTACATTACCCTTTGTAGTTCTGTTTATAATGATGTCGTATACATTCCATAATTTAAAAAACATATAAACATGTGCAAGAAACGCCTGAAACACGTAAAAATCAATATTTCAAAACATTATCTTCAATACATAGTTAATTATGTCCTTAAATTCTATATGAACACCTACCGTTACTTTAAGCAAATGTGACTCTGTGATCGCATCTAATGAATATTTATAAATAAGCATGCTTTTATTAACAACTGCCTTGGTAGCTTCTTTTCTATCGGATCGATAAAACGACATCGAAAGCTGCTCAAGTATTTTTCTAACCGCCGCAATTTTATACCACATCAACTCGAACACCAAAGACAATGTTATAGAATTAAATAAATTTAACATGGTCAACATTGTTATGAAGGCTATTCTAAAAGAAAAACTAAACATGCACCAGGATACGAGCACAGTCAACGATTTGCTAAATATAATAAAAATAATCATTTTTCCAGTCACAGGCGCTTTCATCACATCAGCATTTGAAGTTAGGGGAATCACTTGTAAACTGTTATAAAACTTATAGAATTGTCCACTGTCAGTGACCATTGAAAACATTACAGTGCATGCGTATTCAGCTAAAATAGCTATATAAGAAATGGACGCGTAAATCGGTTCATGTGACTGACTTAGGATCTGTATGGTAATGTAAATAATAATTGAGTTAACCACAAGACAATACAATTTGGCCACAACCAACATTCGCCTACTGAAATTGATATTACAGTAAAAACCACCGAGCAATCGGATTAACATAATCGTTGGTATCTTCATGACTACTGAATTAAACTTATCAATATATATAAAAGTATAGAAACATAAATTGTGTTGTGACAGCTAAGCTCCGAAATTGAAATAAAATAAGTAATTTAGTAGATAAACATTAGGTATTGGCCCCGAGTGGCTTGTACAGTCGGCTACACATCAACCTATCAACTATTCGAAGTATTCGAACTTCGAACTGAATGTTGCGAATCATGCTAGAGGCACGATATGCTTTTATGTGAGACTCGCTGCTTGCGCGCCACGCGCCTACACCTATTGCGATCCCTGATTTGCAACATTCAAATAATAATAGTTCAAAGTTCAAACAGTGGATAGGTTGATGTGAAGCCAACTGTACATAATAATGATGAGCCAGTTGCCTATAAAAGTACCATATCTAGATTAATAAATTATAATTAGATATCAACGAGCTATATCGAGTGAAGAATCGATGTTGTATCTAAGCCACATATATTTCCATATAAGTAGTAGGTATTTAATTAATATAAAATTGGTGCAATTACTTAAATTAATATTTTGAGAGATTTCACTTACATAATATAGTAATTTCGCTATTTAATTTAGTGTACTTGAAGGTAATTTTTCATAGAAAAGTTTGATGAGCTCAATAGAAAACCATACGGGACATTTATACAGGTTTCGGTTGAGACACAATTACCTACCAACTTAGTCGAACACGTGCGAGAATTGCACCATCGCAATAATATATGTGGTGATGCTGCCTAACAGTCCTAGGAGTAAGTCAGCGTCGACAGAGAATAAGCGCCACACGGAGAATTTAAATGAACACAGCGTTACGTACGTCAGAGCGTCTTCTACCACCTCGCGAAGACTGACATCTGCAAAAAATTAACTTATATTTGTTTTTACTTTTTGGGTGACCAATATAGGTACTAAATTGGTCACCCAAAAAGTATCATGATTAGGTAACTTATTTATAGAGGAGTGGAGGCAGACGATGAAATATGAATTGAAATAATTGTGATTACGTAAGTGTAGATTATAGTATAGTAAGTAACAATAAGGTAACAATGGTGACAATTCTGTAGAATCATTTTTCTAAACTAACCTTATACTTAGCTGTCTTTGTCGTTTCAGTTTATACCTACCTAAGGCAACATTTTCAGTGCTGATAAATTAAGTTTAGAAAAATCCAAACAATCCAACATTTAATCGACAACACATTTTCTGTGATTGACACCAGTATAAGTCCTACAGTAAGCACGACGGACCTATATAAATAAATAAATATTCAGGGACATTTCACACAACACCCTCTAGTCCCAAACTAAGCAATGCTTGTAATATGGGAACCAGATGGCTGATAGAATACTTATATACTTTTTAACCCACTTCTCTTCTTCTTCTTCTCTCTCTCTTCATCTTCTTCTCTTTTTTTTTATATCCCTCGAAGTTAGGTGTAATAAACTATTGCACATGTACAGATGCGGAAAAATTTGCTTACCTCCAATTCGACCCAAGAATGGGTTCTGCGCAGATACTTCAGAGGACTAGATCCGTTGTGACTACCTTCTTGATTTTTGCGTGTACTTAACTTCATCAAAATAAATTTTAGTTTTTTTAACTCACCTGCGCAATTAAGCAGTTGGTTATTTAATATGAGCTTAATTTTATCGTTCTCACTGCAAACGCACGCTGCTAAAGCAATCCATTCAGTCATGCCCAACACCTCAATTGTAATAAAAGTCAAGCGATAGATAACGTAGAGCTGTAACAAACATCACTTCATTTATGAACGTTTATATTTTACTAGTAGTTACCCGCGACTTCGTACGCGTCTACAGTTTCCGTGTACATTATATTATCTGTGCGTGTACCGAGCGGATACTTTGAGAAACTTGACATTACACCGAACTCGTACTGAAATGTCAAACGCTAGTCGTTAGACCAAACAGGTAGTACCTACTACGCCCTGTCAAACTGACGTGACATGACATGACAATGAAATCCTCTTGCCAATTGGCGCTGCTAATCCTTTTCGTTCATTTTATCCTGTAGATCCTGTTAATTATTCTGGATAAAAAGTAGCCTATATGTCAATCCAGGTTACGAACTATATATATGCCAAGTTTAATCCAAATTGGTTCAGTGGTTTTGACGTGATTGAAACACAAACATCCAAACATCTAAACATCCAAACATCTAAACTTTCGCATTTATAATATTAGTAGGATAGGATAGGATTTATTACAACTTATAGTAACTCTTTTGTCGTAGTAATCTAGTAGGCAGTGGTACTGATCTTGTTGTTTTATTTTCCTAAACTAACCTAATTTGACAGCACTAAATATTTTTGTCCCTCCCTCATAAACTGAAACGACTAAGACAGCTATAATTTTAGTGTTGTCAAATCAGGGTAATTTAGGAAAATGCAACAACAGAATCAGTAACAATGTGTATCATTATTAAAATAAGTAGATATAGGGATAAAAATAAATCTTTTTATCTGCTTCCTCTTTTCTGTTAATTTGTGTGGTGGTTAAATAAATGATTTATCTATCTATCTAAAGCGAGATTATGTACCTCATCGGGGAAAAAGTGTGAAAAACGTTTGTTACAGACAGACAGATTCTAGAAAGTTTTTCATTCATAAAATTTCTTGTAAGGTAGAATATCATCAAGTCAAATGGAGCTCTTCCAAATACTCTTCGTTACTTACATATACTTTTCTTGACCTGCTTAATAAGTCATACACATACCATAATTTGAAAAATATGTAAACATGTGCAAGAAACACCTGAAACAAGTACAAATTAATTTTTAAAACAATCTCTGTATTGTTATGACCTTCTGATATCTCTGTGATACATTTAACTCTATGGTCATCACACTCATCACTTACCGTTACTTTAAGTAAATAGGTTTTTTCCATTGCATCTAATAAATATTTGTAATTTAGCAGACTTTTCTTGATGACCCTCTTGGGAGCCTCTTCTTTACCGGGCTGATAAGGAGCCATCGAAAGCTGTTCCAGGGTTTTCCTCACTGCTGTCATCTTAAACCACGTCAACTCGAACATCAAAGACAAGGTTAAACCATTAAATAGATTGAACATGGTCAATATTTCCGATAAGTAGAATTTTATAGGAAAATTAAAGAATACACAATAACCGAGCAAACACGAAGTTTTACTAAATAAAATAAAAATAAACATTTTCCCACTCACGGACACTTTCATCGCACAATGATCTGAAGTCGGGGGAATGATTTTCAAACTGTTATAAAACTTATAGAACTGCCCACTGTCAGTGGCCATTGAAAATAGAACACCGAATGCGTATTCAGTTAAAATTGTTAAAAAAGAAATGGACGAGTAAATGGATCCTTCAGTAAAAATCATGAGCGATAAGTTGATGTAAACAACATACGAACTAAATATAAGACAGTACAATTTGGCAAAGATCAAAATTCGCCTACTGAAATTGATATTACAATAAAAGCCACAAAGCAATCGAAACATCATAATAATTGTTATTGAGATCTTCATGATGCAGCAGAACACGTGTAATTAGTAGAAACACGTAAGTTGTGTGTGGCCGACTAGTTCTGAAATTGATATCAAGTAAGTTATTTACCAAATGGTTCTCTTTTAGGTTAAATTAATAAATTATAATTAGATACATTTTATTAGATTCTTCGATCAACTAACTATACCTCATTAGATTGATGGGTAGATACACAAATCATCATCATCGAGTTACAATAATTGGAATATGCTGTTGCATCGATCGAATCGAGTTATTTTAGGAGGATTAGTCGGACTTTTTTTGTCATTTTTATGAAACAGTTGAAAACAATATTATTCGTACTGTCATCTGTAGATACCGTGAAAATAAGAATTTCTACCTATGTGGACATGTTGCCCATAAAAATGTGGACAACATTGAAAAACTCCTGATTACAGGCAAAATGGAAGACTAGAGACCAAGAGAGAGGAGCTCAATTCGCTGGTCTGACCATGTCCGAACAGCTGGAGACCCCCGTCAACGTCGCTATCCATCAAACAAGACCGTGGCAGATGGAAGAAAATAATTAAAAGAGTCCTTGCATTGGGATTGTATGGTGTCACCATCCCTAATGCCCGCGGGTTCCACGAGAAATCATTGGTAGGGGACGCTACTACTTAGCCTTAAAAATAGAACTCCATCCTATTAAGCCTGTAAACTAGCGTATAGATAGAAAACTCTTTATTGTACCTGCACCGGAAATATATACATAGTTCTTATACTAGTAACTAACTTCGCTTTAGCTTCATAATTAATATGAAGCTAGTTTTATCTACACGAAGTCAGAAGTACTAGCTTACTAGCGTACTGACACTAGCTGGCTATCCTAGCTTCAAAAACTAGCCTCGTGTAACCCGGGCATTACAGTGAGTATGTATGGGCGCAAACCCTGTACCCAAGAGTATAAACAAAAAATCCCATAAAGTTAAACATAAAAGTCATTTTACTCGTATTTGTCTAGGCTATTAGCTCTCAGGTAAGTAGGTACTTCCACAAACTTGAAATTCAAACCACAATCGGTTCAAGTTCTAACGTAAATAGGTACTTTAGTACCTTCTTTCATTTTGTTGCGCTGCAATAAACAGCCATTTCTGAAAACTTGCACGTATCTTTTCTTGCGTGAATATTAAGAATAGATACCGTAACTTGCAATTTCAGAACTAGATTTTTCCTGTACACAACTATATGTTGGGACTAGCCGATGGCCCACCTGATGGTATGTGATAATCACATTACATTGCCTCACTGAGCACTGAGATTTCAGAAGATTTCTCAAAATCACTGAGGTAACAACGGTAAAAACCATCTATTTTACTGAAAGTTTTTGTTTGATGTTAGGGAGAACGCAAATCAAAGACAAAACGTCTTGTCGAACAGTTAGTGATGTGAAACTTCTCAGTAAAACTTTTTTAGTTACGATATGCTTCTTTTTATTTGCTGTTTTCGTTACTTGCTTATTTAATGAGAATCATCCTAAGTACTTAATAATATTATTAAGTACACTACATAATTACTTTATATTCTTATTTATTAAAAAAGCACAGTTCATTCTCTAGGTATATGCGTATAAAGCAATGTTTAATAGGTAGGTACTAAACAATGCTATAATAGATAGGTAAACATAATTTTATGCATGCATGTTTGCTTTTGAAGGCCGCTCGGCCAATTTAATTAATTAATTAAATTGTTTTAACGGCTGGTTTGCGAACCTATTAATAAAAAAACGTAAGAAAAGACTGTCGTGTCAATTGATGTGAGTTTCGTTACAACGAAAACAGCATATGACGAGGAAGCATTCATCATATGCTGTTTTCGTTATAACAGAAAATTTATTTTCACGTCACTAAGTACGCGACAAAACAGTTTTGTCGATAGATGTGCGTTGGCCCTTAGAGTGTTCAAAGATTGCAGCCGAAAACTGAGGGTGCTTTAGACTGCGCCGTTAGTAATGAATTACGATCGAAATACCATGACTTTTTCAAAATACCGGCTTCTGAATAAAAGTAATTATTCAGCTGAATTTGTGTTTGTTTATACCTTTTTTTGTATCGTAAGATTTGCTACGCATATCATAGCATGCGAGGCCTTCAGTTTTTAGAGTTTCGTAGGGTATAAGTTAGGGATGTCGGCTTTTTCCAGCCTGTATAAGGTACACCTGGATCAGGTAAATATATTTACTTACTTCATGACTCACAGTTAAACGAGGATTCCATTATGTGAAACGATTTTCTACCGTTCCACAATCGCGCCACTGTAAAAACGTTCCACTTTTCATTTTGAAGTGATTCTTGCTTACTTCGGTGAAACGGGCCCTGTAAAGGAACGCATTGAGTCCGTATTTGAACGGGTTTGTTCATGTTACTGATGTTACCAACATATTACTTAGCATTGGGTTCGGTGGAACGAGCGAAACGATCAAATGACGTGTTGGAAGAAAAAAATAACATTGATCTCTAATTCACTGCCATTTTCTACAGGCTATTATTTCTAGGCTTTTATATTATTGAAGATCATTCTACCAATAAGTGCGTAGAGATACCTAAATGTAAGCAGAGTTCATCGAGAAAATATTCGCGATTTGTAATATAAAGGACCTTATACCCCACAGAGCTGTAATTTGCACCTGTACGCACAGATATTATCTGAGAAATTTCGAGTTACTCGGGCTTGGGTCGTGACGCCAAATCGGAAATATTTTGGGTTTACCCTATTGTAATATTAGAATTGCCTGTGAATAGGATCTTTGTTAGGATTCGTTTATAGTTGCATATCTGCTTATGCTAAGTAAACTGAGAACAGCTCCTGTAATATGCGAATTGTCAATCTTTCCAATATCATCGAGGATGACCTAAGTAAGACGATTAATACATATGAACTCGGAAGCAATTAAGTTGTTGATGCTGTACACGGTTGAACCTGGCAGTGTCATCTTTACGCCTACGCACAATGACTCAGACAGACATCATAAACATGATCTCACCAGCAACATTACAAGTATGGAAACTGGCTTCGGCTTTTGGCACATAAAAACGGTATTTCCATACAATAATAAAATAACTGACTAAAATTGTGTGGAGAAAATATTCTCAAAGTATCGAGTCAAAACGAAAAGCTCGTAGGAGCGTTGCATTTCAAAGTTTTCAGGTTTCCACATGTCGGTAGCACCCAATATTCAAATATATTGATACGACCTTATTGGACTCTTTCGCTTAGAAAAGCTTCAGTGAAGCCAAATGCATCGAAATGTGCCTGAGAAATTCGAATATCTCGATTTTATTAGAAGCATGTCTCGGTGTGTTTACATACGGCATGTTCCGTGATCCCGCCGAACGGAACACGCCTGCGACTCTAGACCGTATTTACCAAAAGCGTATTCATATTAGATTTCCGAGCTCCCAATGCCAGGCGGCCGTATCGAGAATGTCACCGATACGTTCAATACTTTATTCGAGCCTGCTCGAGAGCGCCCGCGACACTCAACTGTGTCGAATAAATACAGGTTGAAATATATCTCCCGTGTCGAGCTGTGATCCTGTATTATACGTGCCATAAAAAAGATGAATCTTTGTTTGGTTTTCGTGTTGTGCGGATATTTTTTCGCATGGACGTCCGGGATGTTGTACCGGCGGGACGGTGACAATGTTTTAATACCCGGTAAGTTTTTATTTTCTGCAATATTATTATTAGCTTAAAATCCTCATACGATTGTAAACACTAGCGGATTTAAGCGGCAAAGGGGCTTAAGCCCACTCCAAAGCTCTACCCAAGTGCGGACCAGGATTTGTTAGGGAAAACTCTAATAGCTAGTGATACAGTTACAGCTAGGGGATTAGACACTAAACAAACACTAACCAAAAGTCGCTGCAATTTAACAAATACGTGTATTAAATCAGATGATCTAAGTAAACGTACGATAATTGGGCTAGCCCAGAGTAGATATGTGAAACCACAGAACGCCTCCGCCGCGGTATGCGGTGCGGATTCCTCTACATGGACGAATAAAAATACAAAACAATATCAATACTTAATTATAAATTGTTGCGGTACCTCTTTTCATAAAATTGCACATAATATTTCGGTGGCAGGTTGTGTTGCATAACCTTGATAATGGCGCACTATCGAATCGTGTCATACGACTTTACACTCAATGGATATCGAAATAAAGACGAAATTATCATTTCACAAAGCTTGATTGGCACCAACAAAAGCACCTTCACTACTTCTTTGCACATAATATTGTGCGATGCGTTTTGGTTTAGCTCTACTATCGTCAACTGGTAAGAACAATCGGTTGTTTTAAACTTCTGTTGAAAATTGGTAAATTTTTTGTGTATTTAGTACTAGAACAGTATAAACAATGTGTGTTTGGAACCTTTGTATATATTAATATCGAATGAAGATGACACCTACTAATACTTAGACATGGTTATTCATAGATCAAGTAATAGGAAACAAGTATTGCTTATGCGAAACAAGGTAGTAAAAACTTAATCGAACGGTACAAGGTTAATAATTTATTAAAGCTTCATTATACATTTTGATTTTTATGGAGTTGGATATACGTTTTCAATTACGAATCTTAAAAAATGTATGTATTGAATAAACGAAACAAATTATTGTCTCGTGATTTTATTTTAAGTCTACAAGTGAGTTTACGGAATCTTGATCGGAAGGTAATCCGGTTGCTCTTGTACCTACCTTACCTTGTTTCCTTTAGTGCAATCTCAAAATGTTCAAGCCCACAAGACCTGAACCCGCACCTCATACTTAGAGTAAAGCAAAGATTCCTATTCGAGTTATTCGAGTAGCAAGAATTACCAATTTTAGACATGTTAAAATTGTACTGATATTTTTTTCTCTGAAATAAACATTTTTTACTTTACTTTACTTTATTCTTCTTCATCGTGCCGTTGAAAAACTAACGTAGCTGAATCATGGAATATATTTAGTTGCATGTTTTTTAATATAGGCTATAAAACGGCATAGGCAATCGACTTGAAAACGTATAGCCAACCACCAAGATATTATTCTAACTTCTAAACATACAGTACAAACCTGTATCTATTCAAATTGCATGCAACTTTTCAATATTTACTGCAGTAGGTCAAAGTAGACAGAACCGACTAGAAGGCATGGCCTTGTCTGCAGCGTACGCCACGGTCAGAAGTCAAGTGGTGTCAAACATGGTGAGCGTAAAGTTATTAGGGCCCGAAAGGTTGTCATATGATACATTGTAAACCCGTTTTTACTCTAGGTTAAAAAGATTTTAAGCTATAGTGAAACTTGTAAAGTTAGTAAAACTAGCATAACGTGAGCTTCCATTTTTTAGAGTTTAAATGATCTTGTAGTTCGAATAAGACTGGTTTTTTGTGTAACTTTTTGGGAACATCGCGAGATCTGAGTTCGGGGTGAACTGCTTGATAAACATTAATTATTATGTGATGTTAAATCGGTAGGTCGTCGACCGATTGGTATTGGAATGTGACAGGGTTGTGTATTGTATGTGTGCTCAAATAAATAGATAAGTAGATAGATCTTTATGGTCCTCAACAAGTATGTACAGATAGGTATATAGTAGATACACGTAGGTACCAATTTAAGGTACGTATACAGCAAAAACAAGACAGCCTACCTGCCCATCGAGTAGGCATGGGAGCAAATTGGTCCCTGTCTCAGCATAATGCACTTGTAAGTTCTTAGTAATCTTGAGATTACTTACCGCACCATTTTGAAAATAATTGGTCTCAGGGTCGCACCATGGCCCGTCTGAAAGACACATTGCAATACCGATTCAATACGCGGTCGTCGGTTGAAATCGGACGCGGGGGTAGGGGGTTGTGTCAAATTACGTTACCCTCCCACGACGCATCAAGTATTTCACTACAATGTCACATAGTGTCAATATTATTACGGTTACTGTAATATAATACAGAGTTAGGTTATACCACAGATATTATAATAATAGTATTATACTGAACGATACTAGCAATTTAAATCCATATCTGTGGAAGTTAGAACGGAATAATATAGGGTATATAGAATTGGAAACATACAGGAAACACTGTGTGTAATGGCCCCACTTATTTACAAAAAACAAAAAAAAATTGTTGATCTTCCTTATAAAAAAATTTTGTGCTGCCAAATTAGTTTAGTTTACTTATAAAAATGCAACAAGAAATAATAAGTACCTAATTTTACTTGTCTCTGTTTACAGATCTATTGGCAATATCTTCGACGGTGATCCCCTTGCCTGCTCTGACAGTATACAGCTACGAGAAAAAAGTACTTCAAGAAAAGAACAAGAAACGAACCCCTGGAAAACTCATCACCAAAGGACATGAATAGAAACTGTTACCTAAAATATAACTATAGCTTTTATAGCAACTTTTTATTTTAACTGTCTAATTAAACTTTAGATGAGAATATTGGCAAAATAAGTTATTTGCGTAGGTTTATTATTAAAGTGGTCATTTTCATTAATGGATGTATATAAGGTGGGTGTATAAGGCAATTTAGATTATAACAATTTAATATCTTTTGTAATGTAAGGAATGTAAGGGATGTAAGGGAGCTACACAAGAACTCTAGCTCCAATTGTCAACCTCAACCTGCACGCGGTACATCCTGCAATAACCAATGAGGCTCTGACGACCGGTCGATGGCGGTATAGCCCCTCCTAAATTGGCACAGTCAAATTCCCAACCGCTGACGGGCAGCAGCATCAGCGGCGCGACAGATTATGCCCCTGCGATCGCCAACCCGCATGCCCAGCGTGGCGATTAAGGCAAACCCTCCCAAAATGATAGGCACAACAGAGACACGGCCCCCAGTTCCCGGTCACCCCGCTAGTCCTGGCCAAGGCAGCGGTCATGGAAGTGGCGGGGCAGGGGGTGCTAGGAATCTCCGGGTTACGGAAGGCTGCCCATCCCAACTGACCCTGGCTACGTATAACGGACGCACTTTACGGCTAGATGAACACCTGGCGCAGCTCGAGGTAGAACTCGAGAAAGTTAAATGGCACATTCTGGGATTATCTGAAGTCCGAAGAGAGGGAGAGGACACCATAACCCTAGAATCTGGCCACCTCATGTACTACCGAGAGGGCGACATCACCTCCCAAGGCGGCATAGGGTTCTTGATCCATAAGTCCCTCGCCAACAACGTCACTGAAGTATCCAGTGTGTCAAACAGGGTAGCATACCTGATACTTAAACTAACCAAGAGATATTCTCTCAAGGCAGTTCAAGTGTATGCGCCGACCTCGTCACACTCGGATGATGAAGTGGAGTTTGTTTTAGATGACATTGCTAAGGCCTTACATACCACCACTAAGGCGCACTATAACATTGTCATGGGGGACTTCAACGCTAAAGTAGGAGTACAGACTTGTAGCGAATCGTCAATAGGGCTACACGGTTTTGGTAGTAGAAACCACAGGGGGCAAATGCTGGTCAACTTTTTAGAGCGTCAAGGACTCTTCTTGATGAATTCGTTTTTCAAAAAGAGTCCCCAAAGAAAGTGGACCTGGCGAAGCCCCGATGCTGTGACGAAAAACGAGATAGATTTTATCATAGCGGACAAGAAGCATATATTCAGAGATGTCTCAGTGATCAACAGGTTCAATACCGGTAGTGATCACCGAATGGTTCGAGGCACTCTGAATATCAACTTTAAGCTGGAGCGCGTCCGCTTGATGAAGTCTAAGCTCCGACCAAACTTATTCCAAACCGCTATGCACTCTGAAAAGTTTCAACTTCAGCTTGAAAATCGATTTGCTACTTTGGAAACTACCGAAGACGTAGATCAGGACCTACAGAACGTGGTGGACATCCTCAGGGATGAGGGTACAAAACTCTGCTCAGTCAGACGTACGGACAGGAAGTCCAAGTTCTCTGATGAAACTCTCCGGCTAATGGAAAAACGACGAGAGACACCATTTACCTCCACAACGCTGTCAGAACACCGGGCTCTGAACAAAACCATTGCCAAACGAGTACGGTATGACCTCCGTCGCTCCAACACTCTTCGTATTGAACGAGCAATTGAGCAAAATCGGGGGTCCAAAGTATTTATGCAGCAACTTGGGAGGAGCCATCTGACACAGCTTACCACAGCAAGGGGTGAAACCGTCGTCTCCAGGCCGGAAGTTTTAGCTGAGATTGAAGACTTCTATGGCCGACTGTACGCCTCGCAAGTGTCATGTCCTGAACCCAGTAATGAGGATGCTAGAGCCACGTTGAATCGCCACTACACAGAAGATCTCCCAGAGATCTGTCTTGACGAGATTGAAATGGCCTTGAGACAGTTAAAAAATGGAAAAGCCCCAGGGGAAGACGGAATCACGTCGGAACTCTTAAAGGCAGGTAGTTTACCAGTTCTGAAGGAAGTCCAACGTGTTTTTAACACCGTTCTAAACCAAGGGAGAACTCCAAAGGCATGGAGCAAGAGTGTCGTTGTGTTGTTTTTCAAGAAAGGCAACAAAGCTTTATTGAAAAACTATAGACCAATCTCACTCTTGAGCCATGTCTACAAACTCCAGGGTTATTTCGAACCGTCTTGCGCGGAGACTTGACGAGTTTCAAACACCGGAGCAGGCTGGGTTTCGCAGCGGATTTGGCACCATAGACCACATTCACACAATGCGGCAGATCATACAAAAATCAGAGGAGTATAATCAGCCCTTGTGCTTAGCGTTTGTGGACTATGAGAAAGCTTTTGACTCTGTTGAAACCTGGGCTGTTCTACAGTCCTTGCAACGATGCCAGGTGGATTGGCGATACATCGAAGTGTTGAGATGCTTATACAACGATGCCACTATGTCTGTCCAAGTCCAGAACCAGCAGTCTAAACCTATCCAGCTGCGCCGCGGAGTGAGACAAGGGGATGTCATATCCCCCAAATTGTTTACGAGCGCGCTGGAAGATCTGTTTAAGACGCTGAGTTGGAATGGAATGGGCATCAACATTAACGGCAAATACATCTCACACTTACGATTCGCAGATGATATCGTCATATTGGCGGAATCGTTGCAGGACTTGCAACAGATGCTGCACAGCTTAGCTGATGCTTCACGACAGATTGGCCTGGGCATGAACTTGGATAAGACGAAAATTATGATCAATGATCGTATAACCCCAGAGCCAATCACTGTCGCCGGAATGCCTCTCGAAGTTGTGCAGGAGTATGTCTACCTCGGGCAGACCCTGCGTTTGGGTAGACACAACTTTGAGAAAGAGCTAAACCGGAGAATCCAGCTCGGCTGGGCTGCGTTTGGGAAACTCCGTCAAGTTTTCTCGTCGCCCATTCCTCAATGCCTGAAGACAAAAGTCTTCAATCAATGCGTCCTACCTGTCATGACCTATGCTGCCGAAACGTGGACACTGACAGTAGGGCTGGTCCATAAGCTAAAAGTTGCTCAGCGAGCTATGGAGAGAGCTATGCTCGGAATCTCTCTCAAGGATAGAATCCGAAATGAAGTTATCCGACAGAGAACCAAAGTCGTCGACATAGCTCAAAGGATTAGCAGGCTGAAGTGGCAGTGGGCCGGCCATGTTTGCCGTAGAACCGACAATCGTTGGAGCAAACTAATACTGGAGTGGAGACCGCGTTTAGGCAAGCGTAGTGTAGGACGCCCTCCGGCGAGATGGGGCGACGATCTGCGAAATGTAGCTGGCAGACACTGGATGAGAAGAGCCGAAGACCGAGCTCAATGGCGCGTCTTGGGAGAGACCTACGTCCAGCAGTGGACGAGTATAGGTTGATGATGATGATGATGAATATCTTTTGGATAAAGATACAAAATACAGTACGTAACGCCGGGAAAGAAAGTTGACTGCATCTTCATGAGTAGTAGCGTATTCCACATTTGCCGTAGTAGAGCTACGACTCGTAGCTATTACGCGGCTGGAAAGAAAGAAGCTCGTAAGCCGTAGCCCTATTCGGTGTAGCAGTGCTACGAACCGTCTACGCTGCCGGGAAGAGGTCGCATCATAGAACTTCTCTACTTATTTTGCCGAAGCAGTGCTACGAACCCTCTATGCTGCTACACTGGGAAGAAACAGGGCGCGTCGTAGAACTTCTCTACGCATTTTGCCGAAGCAGTGCTACGAACCCTCTACACTACTACCGGGAAGAAACAGGGCGCGTCGTAGATCTTCTCTACGTATTTTGCCGTAGCAGTGCTACGAACCCTCTACACTGCTGGAAGAAAGAGGGCGCGTCATAGAACTTCTCTACGTATCATGGCACAGTAGTGCTACGTATTCTCTTACTAATTCTGCGCTGGCTGCTAGGGAAAAAGGTTTGAATTTCTAGTATTAGGCTTTGTTTTTTCCTGTTTAAAAAAATTGTTTACATATTAACATAATGTCCTAGAAAAATATTTAAAGTAACTGCACCTAATGTAAGTTAGTAGGTCTATTCGTTTGGCTTCATAACCTGTCCATTAGAGAAAGCATGCAATATGAATACGTGCTCCGGCACTACGTTTCAATAAAGCTTAGCATTTTAGGTGAGACTTCAACGCAGTTTTTGGTGATTATAGTGATTCATCGCAGAGCGGATCTGAATTATTCGCAGTCCTATTGTACTAAAGCGGTAGTAGCAAATTATTAGTACACTATATACCCACCTACCTGGGTTAGGTATGTCATTGTATAGAAATCAAAGTGCATATTAGTGTTGCCCTTACAAAAAACACGTGGGTGAAAAATCGAAAGGTTAGGTACCGGCTTTTACTAATTTAGTAAATGTCAAGCAAACGTATTGAAGTTTAGTAATACCTTTTAGTTTTTTTAAGTACATCATAGCTGCGCGTGATATCTTTACTAAAAATGATGATTGATTAAAAAATTACATTTCAAACAATCACGTTCACGCCTCGAAGAGAAACAGCAAAACACGAGGTTTCTACGCTATAGCGTTTGTTTCCTAAAACATTTGGTTTGCAAAGTAGCGGTGAATGCCATTGACGGGTGTACCGTAGCAATAAACCCTAAAATTCAAATTAAAAACGAAATAGGCTCGCTCACGACTTTATTTCCCGTGAGAAAACATATCACATACACTCTCCGTTTATTTCAATATATATATATTTTTTTATAACAAACTATTTAAAAATTTCAGCGCGGCTTCCGGATTGGTACTGATTTGGATCGGTTGAGCTATCTATAAATCGTTTGCAACGGTGTGCAGATAGCTCAACTGCTTCATGTGTATTTTGTACATATTATAAATATAGTAAATACTGTATTAGTCGTAATTTTCTTTGTGAATAAATATAAATAATAATAATAATAAATAAATAAATATTCACGGACTTTACACACAACACACAACGTTATGGGAACTAGATGGCTGATAGAATACTTATATACTTTTTTTGTAAATACATACTTATAATACATAGTAACACCCAGACATAGAACAAACATCTATGTTTTCCACGCACAAATGTTTGTTCTCGGTGGGGATCGAACCCACGACCCACAGCACGGAAGGCAGAGCCATTATCGACTGAGCTGTGACGCCTGTAAAAATATCATTACCATATTCATGTTTTTACCGCATTTAGTTAAGGTTTTAGGTAAATACTATGTGATCTTAAATAGTCTACCTTGCGTGACGTGAATCTACATAATTTTAATAAAAAAAAATGTCGATGAGCAAAATGAATCAGATACAGAGCACTTGATACTTATCGTGAAGACGTCAGAGCCGACCGTCATTAGGTATGCAGACAAGATACATCCAAGGAAATAAAATTAAATGAAAGGTTAATGGCTTGTATCGCTAAATTGCAGCCATAAGTAAGCACAGTGCGGTCGGTGGATTTAGGCAATTGTGAAGTTAGTCGTTTAGACACAATGGATTTTTTTTGAATGAACTGGATTGTCTTTTGTATCACAAAATTCACAAACAGCTAAGTTCACATTTGCCAAGATTCGGCTACCCAGCTAAACATAATGTAGGAAAAGCTACCGCTGTAGCGTTCAACGCTTCTTAAAATACCGTGGTTTACGCGCAAACAAGAGGCTTTTTTCCGCTAATGAAGTACTTACAAGTTTATCGGGAGCGGGGAATTGCTCCAGACGGTAATCAATCAAATATTTGGCCAAGTCATGAATAAATTTGCTCAAGAAACTTCACAAGTTTGCATAATGGAAGTACCTACATTGTACATGGATTCGTGAGAACTAAACAATGTATCCAGCTCAGCTGCTATGTACACAACGACATATAGTAGCTAAGTACGTATTTAGGCAAACACAGAAGTGACCTTATTAGATTGTTTTTTTAATTAACCTATACTGTCCCACTGCTGGGCAAAGGTCTCCCCCTTCGTTTTCCTCTCTCCGCGATTACTGGCTAGTTCCGCCCATTTCCGGTCGAAGGAGTCCAGGTCGTCATGCCAGCACTTCCTCGGGCGGCCGCGACGTCTTCTACCCCCTGGGGGTATCCAGCCCGTGACTCTTTGAGCCCACCTTTCCGAATCCATGCGAACCACGTGACCATATTTCCACTTCGCTACCTTACAACCTACATCGGCGATTCCAGTTTTGAAGCGAAGTAATGGTGTTCCGAACTCGGTCTATTCTTTTCACACCTAAAATACTTCGTTCCATCGCTCTTTGGCAAACACCTAGCTTGGTCTTCTGAGACTCAGTCAGCGACCACGTCTGAGCACCGTATATAGGTTAGAACAGGCAGGATACACGTGTCGTTGTCGCTTCAGTGACAATGGAAGGTCGCCCTTCATCAGCTCTTTCATGGACCAGTAGCTCTTCCAGGCATTGTCGACGCCTCGGTCAAATTCCTTGTCTTGCCTGTTTTCGAAGGATGCTATCTGGCCCAAGTAGATGTATTCATCGACAATAATCGACATAGTGTATCTTACTTATTAGAATGTCTAAATAAATACATACAATTCTACATTACCTGTCAATCTCCTTTCTCTTACTGTCATATTAAAAAACTCATTTAAATATTTTTGTTTCACTAATGAACGCACAAATTGTTGTATTATTTTAAACAATGAAGACATTACGTTGTACTTTTCTAATTAAATTAATTTCCAAATTTATACTTCAGAATAACAGTGTTTTACCAACACGTAGATGAGATTCAGATTTAGCAAAATTTTGCATAGAGCATAATATGCACTTTTAATGAAATAAATAACAATTAACTCTTTTACGGTAAAAGCTGCGCTTTTATAGTGTAATCACATTATACGGAGAGGTTAATTTAATAGGAACACAATGAAATACCTATCAAGTAATAATGTTTTGAAATCTATCTAATAAGTATCAATTAAATACTGTATTAGACGGAATTTTCTTTTGAATAAAGAATAAAAAAGGAAAAGAAATTAACGTGTATGCTCACTGCTGGGTATAGGCCTCCTCTTGTGGCGATCAGAATAGGCCAGAAGGCCGCAGTGATATCATAGCCGCAAAAAGCTAATAAAAAAAAATTAATAAATAGGCCTCTTATTTATTAGGCCAGTCCTATTCCCTCCGGTCCTATTTTGAAATATCTTTACTTAACTTTATCTTTACTCTAATAACTAAATTGATAAGTTACACTTATAAAAATATTTGCGACTCTCCGAGCGTTATTTTAAGGTTATTTTCAATTTGTTTGTCTAGCTTTTGCTTAGCATATCTCAACAGTTCCATTTATGTGACATAAACGTTTACGCCTACATAAAATCTACCTTAACTCCGTGGCAGAGAGTACATTTCTCTATGCACTAATAATAAACATGTGTGACTTTATGATAGTGGTTACGACACGTTACGGCTACATCGCTCGTTTCACCTGCACCCGTGCTTGCATTCCGGTGCTTTGGCAAAGCCTTTACTTCTTCACCTACTAGTAAAGTAAAGACAGGGTTTACGTGATAGCGGAGGTCTTCGTATGATGGTCGCAATAGTATAGTTATGCATTCTGTAGCTAGGCGTTGTATGCCGCATCGCTTCATTGGCGTGCGATGGAAATAAATTCGGCATCCAGGTACCTACCCAATATTTTTTTATTTCTAGGACTGTGGGGTAATCACGAACAAATCTGACAGTCGCCGCGTTACGTAAACCTAACGTATTCGAGACATATTGCGCGCCAACGCCAGCTCGACTGCCGAACGTTGTAGCATCACCGCGCAGTGTATCTCGGATACGCTAGCGTTACGATACGTTTACGATTGTCACGTTTATTCGTGATCAAGGCAGGAGACCAACCAAAATGAGCTTCGCCAGTGAACGCGGCATCAAACTGGATTCACCCATAAAAACCTTTGCCGACAACAACGCTTACGATTGCAGAGAGCAACGTAATTGGACGCCAACAATGACCCTGATTTAACAAACGGATTGAGAAACTTACGGTCACAATTTCCTAGCGTTTCTACCAACAGGTCTAAAGTTGTAGTATGACATAGTATATGCGTTTCATAGCAGATGCTCTGAATAGTTGAATTAATTTTGAACGTTCTCGGAAATTAATAGGGCGACTGTTGAACGTTGAACTACGATTTATAACTAAGAACGATAAAAAAAATCACAAATAAAATTACCCCATGATGTTTGTCTTCAGCGTTTGAGAGCACATAAATTTTCCGAGTAGATAGTAGAAAATCCATTGGTGTACGACTGGATTTGAACCCTAGGATCGAGAGGCGGAGTCTCTACCACTAGACCACCGGTGCTCTATAGTAAGTATATTGTCAATTCAACAACAAAAACAATAGGATGTCCTTTAAATAAAAGAGTGCCCGCTAATTCAATGGACCCTGCCCCGAAGCGAAGAAAAAGGAAATTAAACCAAAAGATCGAAATGAACTTGTCAAAGGCAAAGTTTAATAAACAACTTGTAAGCGATCTCAAAGTAAAAGTTCGGTATCTCGGAAGCCGCCAGACACGAGATTACACCCAAAATGATAAATTGGTGAACAAGACTGAAAACAATGTTTTGTCGTTATATATCTAGATCCACTATTTTATTTATAGCTGGGTATTATTATCGTTGTTGAATAAGTAAGAGTCTTATTTACAAAATTGAAAATCATAGTTCACCAAAAACGCCTTTACCCGTTTCTACGTGGTCCTTCGAGCCGGATGTGCATTAACTGCTACTTTTGCTACATAGCACTTTCAGTTATAGTTGTTTTTTGTGGAGTACTTACCACTACCGAAAACTGCTACCCCTAATACATATTTTAGAGTTTAGAGAATTATGACATAATTAACTGCAACATTTATAAGATTTTACGTTTGTTGTAGAAAATAGGTACTATTAAAAAAGTCTACCTCGATGATAATAATAAAAAAAATTATGAGTCTCCTATTTCCTTTAACTCACCTTACAGTACGTCGGCTCGGCTCTTCACGACTCCCATTAGTTTTTACGCGGTGTCGCACTCGTGAGAGTTTTTACGACTTTCGAAAGTCCTTGTCCTGAAACCTCCTTGCACATGAAACAACAAAACATGCATCATAGTTACATAATATATACCTACTCTATATTCTCTAATAATAATGTACCTAAGTGGTATTTAATGCCTTATATTTTTTACTGTTACCTGAATTAAATTAATTTTGTTGATTATTTATTTATTTAATATGTCGATCTGTGTTTTTTTATTTTAATTAATTCGAAAATATGTGTTATAAAAGTTGCTTACTTTAGTTGACTCTTTTTTTTGCCGGCACACAAAAAGTGACGACGGTAGAGTATTGACTCTACCGAAGACTAACGCCATCTAGGTAAAAGCAGCTAGAAACTTGAAACACAGAACACGCTCTAGATTATTTTGGTACCAATTTAAGCGTTAGTATTATGCGTTGTTTGTTGAATGCAAATAAATTAATTTCAATTCGCTGATTCAATTGTGTTTGTGTTTATTTGAGTGCACAGCTCCGCGCCGCGCCGCGCTGATACACAATAGCAACCAGCAAATCAACATTTGTCACGACCGCAATAATTTCCGCTACCGGTGCAGACTTCCTTTGTGCCTATGCCATCAATGCAAATCAAATTCACAAACTACATTTTGCGAAACTAGCTTATAGTGTACCTACCATACCTACCTACTAGATAATTACGCTGTTTACCTACATAGCTCGTAGGCCGCTGCTGCGAAGTCAGTAAGGTGCTCTAAATATTTTTTTCTGACGCCACGCGCTGCCGCCCTCCCTATTTAAGTGGCGCCCTAATGTTGTTCTAGGTGGTCGTCGGTCTTGATAAAAAGTATATCGGCCTAGAATCACCCCCTTGAGTTTCCGTGATAAAGCAGAACTAAACTCTACTACAAAATATTAGTACAACCTCTTCCCACCTATGTGGTGCCGTGGGTATGCCTCTCCCTCTCTCTCTACCGCAAAAGTTGAGCAAAAAATAAATAAATAGAGAGAGCGTTCTGTCTACGAGATCAGCCAAAAAAACCATGACAGAGTAGGTAATATAATATGTGGGCCTAATATTGAATAAAAATAAAATAAATAAATATCGATGACTCTGGCTGGCATGGCGTCGCCTTTTGTACCTAGCACAACACTAGGTATGCAATAAATTCAATCGTTGTGTTGGTGTTGTCCCTGTCGAGAATGCTGTCGGTCGAGTTTACTCGCTCGCTTCGCCCTTCGCCTCTTCGGTTCGGTTCGCCGCCGCCGGCCGCCGACACGGGTGCCATGATTACACAACCATGGAAAGCACAGCCTTGGAATGTACAGCCTTGGAATTCATGTACATAGTGGTCGCCAATTCCATGGCTGTGCAATCCCGGGCTGTGCTTTCCAGGCCGTACAATGTTTTGCACAGGGTGGGAATACACAACCATGGAATTGGCTGCCAAATGGCATCGAATTCCCAGGCTGTACATTCCAAGGCTGTGCTTTCCATGGCTGTGAAATAGCAGCACGTGCTTGGAAAGCACAGCCATGGAATGTACAACCTTGGAATTCGATGCCAAATTACGTCATCACCTAGGCCGCATTTACACCCAATAGAATTTGAACATTCATGTTTTTTATTAAAATTCTATAATCTGTGAATCAAACATTGCGCAACCTTGGATTGGTAAATCAGTGAATTTCAAGTAGAAATTTTCAACCTTGATGATCTTTGTAATCATTTTATTGTCACTGCTATTGCATGATCAACATTCAACTTCAGTGTATTTGTAGTTTACCTAATTTAATTTTAACTCCTTTATAAGTCCAATGAAAAGCTGCATGCTACTTGGAAAAATCCATAGGTAATCCATACCTACAGAAAAATTACTTCCTCGAATGCTGTTGCAATACAACATCCAGAGCGTTTTAGAAAGGTGAAAAACCTAGCTTGATGTTACTACAGCATCCTCTAACGACAGTGGTGATCTACTCGCTCTATGAACAGCCAAATACACCCTGGACTACATAGAGAAGCTACCCCCTGGTCACTAACTATAACTACCCTGGCCAGTTTAGAAGAGCCCTAGCCGCCAGCGAACACAAATCAACCTCTGCAAGAGTAACTTAGGTAGACGTGGTTTGATCTGAAAGTGACAAGCAGTGCCCACATGCCGTCCATGTCTTGCGTGCTCGCGTGTCCATCGTACCACTCATTGTGTTACCTACCTCATGATCTGCTCAAGGAATGCCGTGGACGTGGCCACCTATTATTGGTAAAAATGGATATAGTGTTTAGAAGAATTGGTGCTGAGACACTGTGCCTTCCGTGTAGATGTACAATCCCATGTAAGTTCAAACCATGTTCATATTAGAGGTCAGTGTGTACATAACGGGGCGCTATGGAATTAGGACTTAGAAAAATTTTTCCCAAAAATATACGCCAAAACACACTACGGGGACCGGGGGGATGGGGGAGTATTAGGGCGGGGGAAACCACGCGGACCACCTAAGACCTCAAGTGACCTTTGACCTTTGACCTCAAGTGACCTTTGACCTTTGACCTTGAAAGTTTTTATTAGTACCACATTTGACCTCCTGTGGCGCTTCACCTTCAGTGACCTTTGACCTCGAGTGACCTTTGACCTTGTAATTTTTTCGAGAACTACATTTGACCTCCTGTGACGCTTCACCTTCAGTGACCTTTGACCTCCAGTGACCTTTGACCTCCAGTGACCTTTAACTTTTGACCTTGTCATTTTTACGAGAACTACATTTGACCTCCTGTGACGCTTTACCTTCAGTGACCTTTGACCTCCAGTGACCTTTCCAGCCTAGCGAGGTTTTTTAAAAAAATGGTCTATGAAGACATGGTTCTTCCTCACCCCCCCTATCCATTTCAACTATAAAAAAAGGGGGTCATGTTAACACCGCTCAATGAAAAAATATTCTAAGTGCTGCGTCCCGCCAAGTATACCTGCTAAGGAAAAAGGACTTGTAATATTTTTTCATCGACCGGTGTTAACATGACCCCCCTTTTTTATAGTAGAAATGGAAAGTGGAGGTGAGGTGGAACAATGTTTTCGTAGACCATTTTTATCTCAGATCCCTCTATACCCCCTCATAATACCATTCAAAATTTTAATTAGTAATTTTCGTTGAGTCATAGGAGCGGTGCAGGAAAGTTTGTCATAAAAATGGTCAATGAAGACGTTGTTCTCCCTCATCCTCCCTATCCATTTCAACTATAAAAAAAGGGGGTCATGTTAACACCATTCAATGAAAAAATATTCTAAGTGCTGCGTCCCGCCAAGTATACCTGCTAAGGAAAAGGGACTTGTAATATTTTTTCATTGACCGGTGTTAACATGACCCCCCTTTTTTATGGTGGTTATGGATAGGGAAAATGAAGGAGAACAACGTTTTCATTGACCATTTTTATGACAAACCCCTCCCACACCGCTTCTATGACTGTTGAAAATTAATATTTAATTAGGTATGTCAAACCAACAACCTACTGTGACGCATCACCTTTCTGAGGTCAAAGGTCTTTCGCTCGCTCGTTTCGTTCGAGTCTTTTATGTCAAACCAACAACCTACTGTGACGCATCACCTTTCTGAGGTCAAAGATCTTTCGCTCGCTCGTTTCGTTCGAGTCTTTTATGACAAACCAACAACCTACTGTGACGCATCACCTTTCTGAGGTCAAAGATCTTTCGCTCGCTCGTTTCGTTCGAGTCTTTTATGTCAAACCAACAACCTACTGTGACGCATCACCTTTCTGAGGTCAAAGGTCTTTCGCTCGCTCGTTTCGTTCGAGTATTTTATGTCAAACCAACAACCTACTGTGACGCATCACCTTTCTGAGGTCAAAGGTCTTTCGCTCGCTCGTTTCGTTCGAGTCTTTTATGTCAAACCAACAACCTACTGTGACGCATCACCTTTCTGAGGTCAAAGGTCTTTCGCTCGCTCGTTTCGTTCGAGTCTTTTATGTCAAACCAACAACCTACTGTGACGCATCACCTTTCTGAGGTCAAAGATCTTTCGCTCGCTCGTTTCGTTCGAGTCTTTTATGTCAAACCAACAACCTACTGTGACGCATCACCTTTCTGAGGTCAAAGGTCTTTCGCTCGCTCGTTTCGTTCGAGTCTTTTATGTCAAACCAACAACCTACTGTGACGCATCACCTTTCTGAGGTCAAAGGTCTTTCGCTCGCTCGTTTCGTTCGAGTCTTTTATGTCAAACTAACAACCTACTGTGACGCATCACCTTTCTGAGGTCAAAGGTCTTTCGCTCGCTCGTTTCGTTCGAGTCTTTTATGTCAAACTAACAACCTACTGTGACGCATCACCTTTCTGAGGTCAAAGGTCTTTCGCTCGCTCGTTTCGTTCGAGTCTTTTATGTCAAACCAACAACCTACTGTGACGCATCACCTTTCTGAGGTCAAAGGTCTTTCGCTCGCTCGTTTCGTTCCGAGTCTTTTATGTCAAACCAACAACCTACTGTGACGCATCACCTTTCTGAGGTCAAAGGTCTTTCGCTCGCTCGTTTCGTTCGAGTCTTTTATGTCAAACCAACAACCTACTGTGACGCATCACCTTTCTGAGGTCAAAGGTCACTCGAGGTCACTCAATGCATCTAGGTCAACAAAGGTCACTCGAGGTCACCAAAGGTTACTCGAGGTCACCAAAGGTCACTCGAGGTCACTCAATGCATCTAGGTCAACAAAGGTCACCAAAGGTCACTCAATGCATCCAGGTCAACAAAGGTCACTCGAGGTCACTCAATGCATCCAGGTCAACAAAGGTCACCAAAGGTCACTCGAGGTCACCAAAGGTCACCAAAGGTCACTCTATGCATCCAGGTCAACAAAGGTCACCAAAGGTCACCAAAGGTCACTAGAGGTCACTAACCAAAGGTCACTCAAGATCAAAGGTGATTCACTAACCAAAGGTCACTCAAGATCAAAGGTGATTCGAATATGAAAAATGTTCCAAGTTCAAACTTCGTAAAAATTTTCTAAGTCCTAACTCCATAGCGCCCCGTTATGTACACCCCAACCATATTTTCTTGTATAGACCTATATCCATAATAGGTACCTTACCTAGTTATTTATTTATAGGTAACTGTTATAACCTAGTCACATATTATTATCTAGTACATTCTTGATTATAATACCTACATACCTAATCTTTTTAAAGAGTTGCTGTATTATTTTTTGAATACCTACTTAATAAACTACTTATACAAACCAGTGTTCTCAAATGGTGAAGGAAAACATTGTGGTGTTTAGTTAGCTCCGTACACATTGAGCATTATTTTTCCTTTGGTTACCTTAGGCTGGCTAAGCTGTGGGAATAGGTGATGTCAAGCATACATACTCCATCTAAAATATTTCCTAGACACTTCAGTGTCCTATAAGTTACAGATAGTTCCTCATGATGTACAGCATCATATAGTATTAAAAATAAAGTATGTAATATAACAAACAGTTAACTATTATTTTCATTCAGGGGCTTACTTCATATTTTGTCGAATCTAAATAAGTAACCTGATCAACTCAAGACATGGGTTATAATTGAAGATTAGCAGTAAGACGGAATGTGATTTTGTCTATATGAAAAAGATGTTTGTGAGAGACATTTCACTATAAAGGCAGAAACTGATGTAATCACTTCAACTTCTTGGCAGTTCGATCATTATTTCTGCTTTGTAAGTATAATTAAATAGTTCAATATTTAGGGCGGCTTGCACCAGAATCGCTAAACGCGTTTAACTCTTAAATAGTATGTATTTAGCGAGTTGTCAAGTCATACAAATACGTCAAATTTTAATCGATTTAGCTGTTAAACACGTTTAGTGATTCTGGTGCAAGCCGCACTTAATGTATAGTAATGTACAGAAAAAAAAAGGTAAGAACATTCAATTTTGAAACTGACTATCACACTCTGGTTTGATCATCTTTTAACAAACACACATCTTTGAGTGTGTATGTTAAAAGATAATTAACCCTTTATTGACATCTCTTACCAATGATGAACAGAGACTCCACTAATTTCAAGTAATGCCACAAAATATTAGTACAAGTATTACTCATGTTTAAGTGACATCTCTCTAGTGCGGCTGTGAGTTATATATTCTCTGTATAAAGCCATATAATGTGACTGCAGTCAGTCGTCTGAGGCTGGTCCAGTTCCTACAGAGCTAAGTTTTTCAATTAAAGGTGTTCATCATATTCATACCTTTAATTCACACTATGTAGTATCTGTGCATGTCTTTTTTATGAGAAAAAGTAATGAAACAATCTGATGCCCCATCAACTGTTAAATCATTACCTCTCAAGAACAATGCATTACCTTGCAAAACAAGTCCATTGAGAATGTGCCCTGTGAAGCAATGCACTGTATCCACTACTATGAGACGTAAAGGTGCCCGTAATTGCAAATTGCACCTACACCCATACCCTTTGTTCCAGAACACACCAATGGGAGCACCACTGTTTGGCGGCAAAAATAGACATGGTGATAGTACTTCCTCAGAAGAGCTCTTTCACAAAGAACCCTACTGCTAAAATCTGAACCACCAAAATATTTTCAATAAAATGTATTACAATTAATACCAATCTCTTAGAATGATCATAATGTTTATATCTCAAGAACTAAGTACCTAGCTATTTATTTATATACATCCCACTACTATTAAGTTGCTTTGATTGCTATGATAAGAATGAAACGAATGTATGATTTTCAAAATTTTCTTCGTTTATTTCGAGGAATAATAATAGTAAGTAGGAAGGTAGGTACTAGGTACGTTACTTATCATTTAGGTAACCTAAGGTCCCACAAAGAAAGAGAACTCAAATACCTCCAGCGCTGGGAACCAGCACAGAGTCATGCAATAATGGGACACGGCACGGATACCCGGCAAGCGTTTTCCGAAGTAGCTAACCTACCTACTTAGAAGGCTGAAGGATTGCCGTGGTACACCGACTATTATAGTAATAGTAGTACCTACCTAGGGGAGGGCCTAATCCAGATGTGTATATCCCCAGCATAGTGAAGCTGTAATGAAGATGCCTAGATACCTTTACATCTATTGAAGATGATTTATACAGCGTCAGGAGGCAACCTATGCCTACACTTAACGGGACGCTGTAGTGCCTGGGACAATGTTTAGATGGAGTAGGCTTGCCCAGCACCTATACATCCTCTCAGCCTAGTCGGCCTTACCCACAGGAAAGACAAGGTCAATACGTGCGGAGCTGACTAAGCCGCGGGTTTCCTCACGATGTTTTCCTTCACCGTAAAGCTCGTGTTAATGCGCATATAAATTTTCCGAACGAAAAATGCATTGATGCACGGTCGGGATTTGAACCCACGACCTTCGGATCGAAAGTCGAGGTACAATTCCACTCGGCCAACACGGCTCTACTAGATACCAACCTCTTGGGAAAAGCTCGTATTTTTTTGTAGTGGTTGGTCATCATCATCATCATCCACAGCCTGACTTCACCCACTGCTGAGTATAGGCCTCTCTCTTTTTGTACCATCTCTCACGACCCCGCGCCAGTCTCATCCAATTTTTGCCCGCGATATCAGTGATATCGTCCGCCCATCTTGCCGCAGGACGACCTACATTTCTGTATCCTGTTCTGGGACGCCATTCAGTTATAGCTTTACTCCACCTGTCATCACCTCGCCTCGCCAGGTGTCCTGCCCAACTCCATTGGGTTGGTAGGTAGTACCTATGTAGGTAAGGTTATATCATTTGTAGGTATCTTACTGCAGTTGAACTATTGGGTTTATTTGACAATAACAAATAGGTACGAGCTCAAGTAATTATTATACCTAAGCTTTTTTAGTGTAATCCTATATAGTACCTAGGTACAGTAGGTATAGGTACCTATTATACCGTGAGCTGATACACATGAGCCGGGTAGGTGTTTAACCTGCCTAAGTAAGTAGGTATCAAGAATTTTCTACGTGTATCTACTTACCCTACCTACCTAGGTACTATGGTGGGCATAGGTGTGCATGTTCCCTGCTGTTATTCAATAAGGAGTTCTGTTGCACGGCTTCTGACTCCATCAACAAATCACTTCGTCGTCACCTACCTACTTATTACATTGTAGGTACCTATTCGAAATTCAACACGTAGAAGAGCCAACCCTACCCTACCTAGGTAGGTAGTAGCAGCAGTAAGTACCTTCCTATACCTACTCATTCGGATGAGGTAGGTACCTATATCTGTCATGATTTTTTCTAAAGTACTCTTAGGTACCTAGCTACCTAATCTTTTTTATTCTACACTAGCAGTTACCCGCGACTTCATACGCCTCTACAGTTTCCGTGTACATTATATTATCTGTGCGTGTACCGAGCGGATACTTCTTTGAGAAACTTGACATTACACCTCATTACACCGAACTCATACCTACTGGAATGTCAAACGCTAGTCGTTAGACCAAAGAGTTGGTACTACGCCCTGTCAAACTGACGTGACATGACATGACAATGAAATCCTCTTGCCAATTGGCGCTGCTAATCCTTTTCGTTCATTTTATCCTGTAGATCCTGTTAATTATTCGAGATAAAAAGTAGCCTATGTGTCAATCCAGGTTACGAACTATATACTTATATGCAGAGTTTCATCCAAGTAGGTTCAGTAGTTTAGAGGTGATTGAAACACAAACATCCAAACATTTAAACTTTTGCATTTATAATATTAGTAGGATAGGATAGGATAAGTACCTACCTACCTAGGTATATCCTACATTGAACAGCTCCAGTCCAGACTGCATCATCATCAGGTACCAACGATATGTAGTTAGGTAGGTAAGTAAGTATATACCTACCTACCTATCAAATCTTGCGAGTAAAAATAAAAAAAAAGTGCTTGAGTAAAAATGCAAGTCCCGTTCATCGGGCATGGGACCGAGCGAGCGAAGCGTCTCAGTTTCGAGATTGGCCAAAAATGCTTTTGTCCGTCTGTCAGTAAGTCAGTAATCGCCTACAGGTGGCATTTATCAACCGATTTGAACGAAAATCGGCACACAAGTTCATAATTTATTAAAAAATAATTGTCGACTGTTTTTTGATTGGGGGGAAAGTTTGTTGTAGGTAGCGTTGTTTATGGACGGATTTCAATAAAATTTGAGAAGCACACTAAAGACTTCATTCTACACCAGGTAGTGTAAAAATATTTTCAATAGGAAAAAAAGTGGAAGAGGAAATTATTTTTTAATTTTTTTCCCGAAAATTTACGCCTACCTTTATCAATGAAACTACGCTAGGTATTCTCTTCTCCTTTACGAGACAAATCCGTAGACACCCAGATTCGACCTCCTAGGTAGGACCAAGGGAACGCGAGTAGGTAATCGCTAAAACTTACATAGGTACCTCTTGGAAAATTCCAGCACCTGATATTAAATTTAGAAAGGGGAAAGTTTTGGTTATTGCATGGTTATAAAGGCTCGCGAGGTGTATGTTCTCACAGGACAGGACATATCAGTTTGTTGATTATTGGGTGCGCAAGCTTACTCATTACCCTCTTATTGTACGTCCGGAACGGACAAACTGTAAAAACTTGTACTACTTACTTATGATCTCTTTTGTACAACAGTTACACAATAAAAATTTTCTGATTTCTGATAACTAGTGTAGGTAGGTACCTATAGCTGTAGATATTATTTTGTAAGCAAGTTGAGTAGGTAGGTGGTATGCAATGTATGCATGCACCGCACCGCACCGCACCGCGCCGCCGCCGCCGCCGCTGCCGCCGCGCGCTGTTTGTTTTATCCTATCCTACTAATATTATAAATGCGAATGTTTAGATGTTTGTGTTTCAATCAAGTCAAAACTAATGAACCAACTTGGATGAAACTTGGCATATATATAGTTCGTAACCTGGATTGACATATAGGCTACTTTTTATCCCGAATAATTAACAGGATCTACAGGATAAAATGAACGAAAAGAATTAGCAGCGCCAATTGGCAAGAGGATTTAATTGTCATGTCATGTCACGTCAGTTTGACAGGGCGTAGTACTACCTCTTTGGTCTAACGACTAGCGTTTGACATTCCAGTAGGTACGAGTTCGGTGTAATGAGGTTAAATGTCAAGTGTCTCAAAGAAGTATCCGCTCGGTACACGCACAGATAATATAATGTACACGGAAACTGTAGACGCGTACGAAGTCGCGGGTAACTGCTAGTAGTCTATAATGTAGGTAGGTATAGCTGTAGATATTATTTTGTTAGCAAGTTGAGTAGGTAGGTATGCATGCACCGCGCGCGCCGCACCGCACCGCACCGCGCTGCCGCCGCCGCCGCCGCGCGCTATGTTTGTTTTGTAGTCCAAATGTAGGTGTAGATATTATTTTGTCAGCAAGTTGAGTACCTAGGTAGTAGGTATGCATGCACCGCACCGCCGCCATGAGATTGTATTTTTTGATTTGCGCCTGCATCTAACCACAGATACCTCCTTACTTACATTTATTTTTATCAAGACTATTACTTATCTATTTATTGACAAAAACGCTGACTATTTCGAGAATAAACGTAAAAGAAAATGTATTACTAAAAAATTACCTAAGCTTAGAAACTAACTTAGCACTAAAATATGATGCTTTAGGTCTTATAGTTTTAAACGGAATACACTAGGTAGGTAGGTATCGCAAATATTCTAAAATTAGGGACCATTATGGGGGGGGGGGGGGGGGTCAAACGGGTAATGAAACTAATTATTAAACATGCAAAAACAATATTTTGATTACCGGGATCTGAACTCGGTGAGGATACCTGAATTATAAATGAAATACTTGACAAAACACAGTAGGTACAGGTACATTAGAATGTGCAAATCAAACATTTATAAATCTCCATATAGGACTGGGCTCTGATATGAGGCCAGAACCGGGACCTACTATGCCTTTTTAGGTTTGTGTCACGGTCGGTGTTGGCGGCGCGGCGGCGCGAGTGCAAACCCCGGGGCGGCGGCGCGCCGGCGTGACGCTCATATCTACCATACCTACCTACTTATCGAAATCGATGTTTTTAGTATTCCGATCCAGTTTTGGAAAAACGGAACACTTATGGCCTCACTCCGGTGTCTGTCTGTCGTAGGCCACCAGAGCTGAACCGTAGAAGCTAGAGAGTTATAATTTGGAGTAGGTACTTAGTAATAGTTTATCACAACCCAATATGATGGTTTTGTTAGAGGATTTTTCCACTTGGATTTAGAACGACCAGTATTTTACATTCGACTTTATTAGCATGAACTTTAATTACTAATAAATGGTTTCACAAGCAAGAGTCTATTATTTATCTTATTTTAATGTTCTAATGAATTTACACGCACCCAACTTTGTAGGGGAAGGTAAAAGTTCTCAATATGGCTTCCGTGTCACCATGGACTAGAGAGTCAATAGGGATGGGACACCGCAGTAAAGATGTGCTCGTGCCAGTCCAACACTCCTCCTCACGAGCTCATCGCTCATGATAGGCCAAGTAGCTCCCTCAGTATCAGAAGCCTTGGTCCGGGAACACCCTTTGTGAGAATGTCAGCCTCCACTTCCAGAGTAGGTTTGTACTGGATGCTGGTTGTTCCTTGTTGAACGCATTCTTTGATGAAATGCTGTTTAATTTCTATGTGCTTGGACTTCCCACTGATTACTGGATTGTAGGAAAGTCTCTGGCCAGCTTGATTGTCACTGAAAAGTACAACATTATTTATAGTAATGCCTAAATCATTGAATAACATTTTCAGATGAACAGCTTCTTTAGCAGCTTCAGTTAGAGCTACATATTCAGCTTCAGCTGTTGATAGGGCCACACATTTTTTGTTTCTTCGCTTCCCAACTTATGCAAGCATTTGCAAACTTGAAGCAGTAGCCTGAGTATGATTTTCGATCTATCTTGCAGCCAGCCCAATCGGCATCAGCCATGCCATAGTACCATGCCATTCCATGGTACCTCAAAATACGCTTGGCATATTTAAAATGCTCTTCACTGTAAGCGTTATTGAACTGTGACAGGTAGCTCACTGAATAAGCTATTTCTGGCCGACTTGCCACTGACAGGTACATCAGAGTTTTAATTGGAACATTTAGATATGGAATATTTTTGTCACAATTTTCAGATTTTTCCAGATGGAAACCTGGAACCTGATGGTTCAATTGGAGAACTTATTTGTTTACAATTTTCCATGTTATATTTTTTCAAAACCTTTTCAATATACCTACCTTTTCTGGGTTATTTTTAATTTATTTTTCTCATGTTTTATTTCAAGGCCAAGTACATGTTTTGGTTTTCCAATGTCTTTCATTTCGAAACTTCGATTTAAATGCTTCTTTAATTTAATTAATGAGCTTTCATTTGAATAAGCTATTATTAAATCATCGACATATACTGCAACTATTATTTTATCTGTGCCTTCTATTTTTGTGTAAATGCATGGATCAGCTGTTGATGATTTGAAGTTCATCTTTTTAACTCATGGTCTAACTTATAGAACCATTGACGACCAGCTTGTTTCAAGCCACAGAGTGCCTTTTGTAGTAGACAAACTTTTTCGCCTTTTATTTTATTTAAATCTTGTAGCATATTTCTGGCTTTGTTGAATAATTCTAAATTTTCATTTTCACTTTCATCCAGCATTATTTTTGTGATATATTCTTTTAAATATTCAGGTTTTTTCGTTATTATTTTTTCATTTAGATCACCATTTAGGTATGCAGTAGTAACATCCATTTGATGTAGACTTAGATCTTGCTCAACTGCAAGTGCCAACAACGTTCTGATTGAACTCAGTTTGGCTACGGGGGCATAAGTTTCATTATAATCGATTCCTGGTCTTTGAGTGAAACCACGAGCCACCAATCTTGCCTTCTTGATTTTTTTTTCATCTGGGCCAAGTTTTTCTTTCAAGATCATTTTATAATCTACTATATTTTTACAATTCTTTTCTTTTTGTAGAATTTTCCAAGTATCATTTTTTTATGTGAGACCTTATTTCAGATTTTATGGCTTCCTGCCATTCTTTATCATTTTTAATATCATGTTCTTCAATCTCTTCACACATGTAGTTGCACTCATCTGTACCTCCAAGTTCATAATCTTTGGACCACACAGGAGGTTTTTTTCTATCTTGAAGGACGGGTACCTGAGCTAGGCTCCAAGCTAGGTTGTGCTTGATGATGTAAGATAACATTTTGTGGACTTACGGTTTCATCTATAGCGACCTCATCGTCATCTTCATATTCGCTGAAAGAGTGCATTGTCTAATCATGATCACCATCATCATCAGTAGTAGAACTTTCTCTACTTTGCTGAAATAAAGAAGGCTGAAAAGGAGAAGGCTGAAAAGATAAGTTTTTCTCTTTTTCTTCATTAATGCTTTCTTTTTCAGTTTCAGGTCGTTCCAGTTCAAGGAGAGGTAGACCATTTTGGACATCATCATTTTGATAGTACATTTTTCCATCTAATACTTTGACATCTCTATGCACAATAACTGTATTTTGTTTTGGTAGGTATATTCTGTACGCTTTACTATATTTTGCATATCCAACAAACACACCTTCACTTGCTTTGGCTGAAAACTTTTTGTGTTTTTTCTGTTTGTTGAGTGTAAAAACTTTTGATCCAAATATGTGTAGATGTCTTACAGATGGTATGCGGCCAACCCATTTCACATAGGGTGTCTCTCCATTCAGAGCTTTTGCTGGACATCTTTTCACAATATTATTTGCAGTGAATACAGCTTCTGCCCACAGAACTTCTGGAACTTTTGACTCTATCAACATACACCTGGCTTTTTCAACTAAGGTTCTATTTTTCCTTTCTGCCAGTCCATTTTGTTACGGTTTGTATATCACTGATAGTCTTCTTTGGATACCATTTTCTTTTGAATATTTATTGAATTCTTTACAATATTCTGTACCATTATCTGATTGTAGAAACTTTATTTTATTTTCTTAAGTATTTCTACTTCTTCTTTAATTTCTTTGAATCTTTCTAATGTTTCTGTTTTTTTTCTGTATGAAGTAAACATAGCAATAGCGGCTGAAATTATCAATAAAAGTTAAGATGTATCTTGCACCACCAATGGTTGCTTGCGGCATAGGTCCACGCAAGTCAGTGTGTATAACCTCCAAAATCTGTTTTGATTTCTTTCCATCATTTTTGGGAAAAGGTAACCGCGTCATCTTGGCTTTTATGCAGGTTTCACAGTTCTGAAATAATTCATTTTTGTTAAATTTTAAACCGGCTAGGTACTAGATTTTAGATGCGAGATTTTTTAAATCTTTTTCATTTAAATGTGCCAATTTTTGATGCCATTTCATTAAATCATTTTCAGAAATATTATTTGCCTGCTCATTTGTTTCTAAGCTTTTGAGAGAAGTCAGATGAAGTCCTTCCTTTTTGTCTGCAGTCAGTACGGTTTTTTCCTGGCTATCCTATACATAGGCCTTTTTATCCATGAACAAAACTGTATGGTCCCTTTCAGTTATACGAGCAACAGACAGCAAATTTGTTGATAACTCAGGTACATAAATGGTATCATTGAGTTTAATGTCTATATTTTTATAATTTACTAGAACTATCCTCGTACCTTTTATCTCAGCGCTTTGGTTTGATGCCAATTTCAGCTTGCCTTGTCCGGCTTTGATTTCAGTGAATTTCTTAGCCGTTCCGGTCATGTGGGACGTACACCCACTGTCCAGGCACCGTTGTCGTATTTCTGTGGGCGATATGAGGAGAAATAATTCAGATCGCGCCAACAAATCCGTTTCGGCGTCGGGCTTTGGGTCACTGATGGCTTTCCACAAACCATTTTTCACAAGTACCGCTTCAGCTTGTATTGCCCACGTATCGTAGTTATTTCTATTTAGCAGTTCGATACGGTATTGCGATATTTGATGAGAAGTTGTGGCCATGATGATCCCAACCACGCTCTGCTACCATTTGTTAGAGGATTTTTCCACTTTTATTTAGAACGGACCAGTATTTTACATTCGACTTTATTAGAATGAACTTTAATTACTAATAAATGGTTTCACAAGCAAGTCTATTATTTATCTTATTTTAATGTTCTAATGAATTTACACGCACACACAACACTTTGTAGAGGAATGTGAATGAAAGTTCTCAATATGGCTGCCGTGTCACCATGGAGTAGAGAGTCAATAGGGATGGGACACCGCAGTAGAGATGTGCTCGTGCCAGTCCAACAGTTTCTATTGTAGATACAAGAAGACTGCGCAGACATCCACGGTATGCATACCTACCTAGTCTGACAGATTGTTTAATAAACCTACACAGGCTGAACCTTAGAGCCACAAGCAGTCCACTCTGCAGAGGTTGCCTGTCTGAAGAAGAATCAGTTGCCCATGTAGCACTGGAAGGCGAGGGTGTAATGAACAACTTAACAACAAAAAATCCTAGGAAACCACTATTTCTCATCTAAGCCTGCAAAGCTCCCAGAAAACTTCTCTGTTTTTGGGAGGAGTTTTAAATCTGACTGAATGGGTGAAAGATGACTGTTTGATGATGAAATGTATAAATTTATCAGAACTCTAATAATTATCCTGAACTTGTCACAAAAAACAAACACATTGTTGTTTTGTAAATAAAACACGAGGTAGGTAGGTAGGTAGGTACCTAGGTACTTAGGTATTTTTAATAAAAAATATTTATATGGGTCTGGGTACTATGGGTATTATATTTTCTTATGGGTACCAACTAGTTTTCATTTTCTTAGCTAGGTATATAAAGTTCCCAGTATCTAGGTAGGTACCTAATTCAGTTCCAGAGCTAAGTGTAATGGCCAATTACATTCATGGGTACTGGTTTGTGAATAAAACTTCAGTCTTAGTATATTACAATAGTCCTGTATTTTTTTTTCAGATCCAATCCAATAAGTACCCGCTACCAATTATCTGTCAGAAAAATAATAGTAATGCCTCTTCTTCTTTTTTTAGAATTCTGTAACTATTGTCATCTTCTTCTTCTTACGTGTCAATGGTGACAACAAACACTAGACGAAGTTCGAATAGAACTTCGCCACTTTTACCCCTTCGTCTGTGGCGTCCAAAATATCATCCCTTGTGCAGGTGGTAAGGCACAAGGGGCAAATGAGTAGGGGGTGGGAGAAAGAAACCTCCACGTGGTCCACTCTGGTAACAGCTAGATCCGGTAACGCAGGGTCTAGTCTGGCTAATTCTTTCAACACAATGGCACAACAACAACAACTATTGTCATGCATTTGACATTTGACATTACCGCAACGGCATGTGGCGGTGTATGCATTCTACTTAGCCAAAAATAATTAATGCTATCGTCACAGTATCTATTATAAACTAAAATAATTGTTTAGGTAATAATCCTATCCTATCCTATCCTATCCTACTAATATTATAAATGCGAAAGTTTAGATGTTTAGATGTTTGGATGTTTGGATGTTTGTGTTTCAATCACGTTAAAACCACTGAACCAAATTGGATGAAACTTGGCATATATATAGTTCGTAACCAGGATTGACACATAGGCTACTTTTTATTCCGAATAATAAACAGGATCTACAGGATAAAATGAACGAAAAGGATTAGCAGCGCCAATTGGCAAGAGGATTTCATTGTCATGTCATGTCACGTCAGTTTGACAGCGCGTAGTACTACCTCTTTGGTCTAACAACTAGCGTTTGACATTCCAGTAGGTACGAGTTCGGTGTAGTGAGGTGTAATGTCAAGTTTCTCAAAGAAGTATCCGCTCGGTACACGCACAGATAATATAGTGTACACGGGAACTGTAGACGCGTACGAAGTCGCGGGTAACTGCTAGTTTAGAATAAATGGCTCAATATAATTCAAATTGAGAATGTCACTGTCCGCTTACGCGATGATACCCAAAGGGCATTACCTACTAGGTACTTAGTACGTACATAATACATCTATCTATCATAATACATATATGTCTACTGGTGGACTGGACAGCCTTCGCTAACATAAGATTGGCATTTTTATTACGTGGAGCTCTTCAGCCTGTTGCCAGCCAGTGTTGCTGGTTGTATCTTTGTTTTCAAGTACCTAGGTAGGTAGGTATATTTTTTCTTCTAATTCCAGGTCTTCTCAATAAAGTCTGGAACAATTATAGGTATTAGGCTGGGAAATAAATTTATAATAGGTAAGTACCTAGTTGATTGAACTTGATTGACATTGATTCCCTGTTAAAGGCAGACGTAGGTATTGCAGAGACATTTCCAAGCAACCTGAAGATTCAAGTGAATTTCCGTGTCTAGAGAAATTAACCTGCCCATTCGATATCGTCCCGCTGCGGGTTTGAACCTACCTACCTACACAAAGTGCGGCTAAACCAATGACCACAAACTAATAGATGCTATGCTACGCATCCAATGACAAATGTCATCCGATGGTAAAAGCTTTATTACACCATGCAATCTCAAGTCAGGCTTACCGATAGTGATGTAACGTGACGATTTCAGTTATTTCAAACTTAAGTTATTTGAATTGACTCGCATCGAGGACTTGCATGCATATTAAGTCATACAAGTGAAAATCTAGCACCAATTTCTCTAACCACTTACGTTGCATACGTACTTAGTTGATTCAACCCAATTGGCGGCTCGAGTCAAGGTTCAGTTTAACTAAAATAATTCGAGTTCAACATAGGTAACTCAAATCGTCACGTTACATCACTATCAGTAAGCCTGACTTGAGATTGCATTAACGACAATGTCAGTTTTGATTTGATACGAGCATCAGAAAAATAACAAAGTATAGGTTCCTACCTATTCTTCGTTCAAGTAGGTCCAAATTAAAAAAAAAAACTGACCATTTCCGTAGACAAGGAGAGCTCAAACATTCAGATTCTTACCTATTTGATCGAATGATTGCAACTTTTATCTGTGGTCTAATCTAATCACTAGTAGGTACCATTTTTACTGTGTAATTGCGTCTAAACGCTTTCGACCAATCAGGAGCATGTACATGAATTCCATGGTTGTGTTTTCCTGGGCTGTGCATTCCTGACACGTGCTGGGAATGCACAGCCTTGGAATTGATGTACATTGTTTTTGTACATGAATTCCATGGTTGTGTTTTCCTGGGCTGTGCAATCCTAGGCTGTGCAATCTCAGCACGTGTCAGGAATGCACAACCATGGATTTCATGTACATTTGTACATGAATTCCCGGGTTGTGCAATCCTGGCTGTGCTTTCCATGGTTGTGTTTTCCAAGGCTGTGCATTCCATGGTTGTACAATAACCGGACTCGCCGACACGACCTCGGGTCCAGACGTGTTGTCGGCGGTACGAAACTAACTTCACATCACAGGCATACTGCCTAGTTTGGCTTGGCTTAGCTGATTTGGCGACGCGGTGGATAGGATGGTTTGGTTTTGCAGTGGCTTCCATCATTGTAGCTCCGTACTAAAATGGCGGATGTCTCAAGTAGCGATCGCAAAGTGAAGCTCAACAAAAATGGGAAAGTTGTTAAAAGGCGAACAAGGAATCCAGAAGGTAATCTTTAGATTTCTGACCGCATAATCTCTCTAGAATTACTTTATAGAACTCTCTTTAGTGACGTAGGATTCTAGTCGAAGATGCGCCACTGAAGTTTTCGAAAATAATTGCCTCTTACTACCTTATTACTTTTCTCTTGTCAAGATTTTGACCGAGCCGAGCTTGCTTATGTTTACCTACTTAAATGTACACACTTTGTTAGATCAAACAAATGACTGTCCTAATCGTCCAAATAATCTAGGTTCCAATGGGTTCACAATCATGGTGGACGACGTCGTACCTATTTCATGAACATTAAATATTATAGGTAGGTACGCAATGTATTCCTTTCCATTCGTTTAGCTTCGTTTTATCTTAGTAGAGTAGCTACTCTACCCTATGAAAATACTAGATAAATTACCCAGCGGGTCATGAAGTAGGTACCTAATATCATGGGACCAATAAAAATAATCCTTGTATCCTTAATCGATGCTAATATACAATGCTAATAAAATAATACCTACCAATGTTGCATTGCTGATTCCAGAATGGCACAAACAGAAACAGAAGCGCCTACGAATTGCAGGACTGGAATACATAAATGCAAATGGAAAAGTAGTTCCTCCAAAAGAACCTGGCTCTGATTGCAACTGCAGGCGTAGATGCTTCCAAAAAGTGCCTCAAGAAATTAGACTAAAAACCTTTCAAGGTTTCTACTCAATGAAAACACACGATGAACAAAATGCCTATTTATTTGGCCTAATGAGACAGGTGGATGTTAAAAGAAAAAGAGTGAAATCCAGTAGTCGACGCACATGTACATTTGAGTACTTCATTAGAGTCAAAGGAAGAGAGACTCAAGTCTGTCAAACAGCTTTTAAAAATATCCATGCTATAACTGAGCGAAAGGTCAGAGTACTATGCAAAAAAATGGATGATGGTGTTATGTTTCCGAGTGACAACCGTGGCAAAAACAGCCATCGCAGATCTGGTGAAGTACGCCTACCTTCAGGAATAGTAGAGCAAATAAAAAACCATATCTATTCTATTGTACACACTCATCGCCTGAAGGATTTTATAAGGCTTGATAAAATTGCTGGCTTAGAAATAAATATCTCTAAAATGTGGAAAGATTACATCAAAACCTATGACCCTGAAAATATTTCAGCAACAATGCCTAAATCTAAAAGGAGTATGGATTTAGGTTCGACCAGTGAACCTGAAGCTCAGCAACCTCCATTACAAGAAACATTTGCTCCTGTCACCTACCCTGGCAGTGGCCAACTGGTAAATATTGCTGAAAATTATTTTCAAAATCAATATCAGGCCACATTGCCTGCTGGTACTACAAACTTTTATCAAACTCCAAACAGTGGCCAGAGCATGGGTATTCTCCTACAAGCTGCACCGAGGCCCACACAGCCTACCACTGCCTACATAGTATTGCAAGCTAAGCCAGAGCCGCAAAGCACCATGATAGCTATTGACAATACAAGATACACCTCTACGTTGATCGAAGTAGAATCAGATAAGATAGATGGAAAAATTAAAAAAGAACGCAAAAGAGGCCCTACTGTGAAACAATGGAGATACACAAACATTTTTCATGACGAGATCAATGGTGCTGCTTTGGCAGCCATAAAAACGAGGCTCGGTATGTATTATGCCGAGAGTGATGCAGCAAGAAAGAAGACTAAGCAGGCTCGGCCTTCTGACTCTGTCCAGACCCAAACTCAAGTAGAACCTTATGCTGAATTGAGGCCAACACATGTTGCACATGTGTACACTACAAGGACATAACTTAACATGCAGCTGGAAAGAATCATAGAAAATAAACTCGAATTATGATTTATTTAGATTAAGATATAATTTGAAACAGTAGCGGATCCAGGGGGGCTAGGGGGATGAGCCCTAAAGCAATTGCTTAGTACGCATAATTTTATTCTTGTGACCAGACAGTAATATTTTTATTTTCAGATGCTCTAGACAGGCATTACCTACAGAATTTTGTGATGCTATGCTATCCCTACATCTAAAGTCTATTTTTTCTTCACATTAGAGTACATACCTGGGGGTACATTATGAGTTTTATGGGATGCCCTTGGCCCCTGCCTCCTCCACTGATTTAAATCAATTCATGTGTAGTTCATAATTTTGAAAATCATAATCCTATTGATCTCTCGTTTTAAATCCATTTTCCAGACATTTTCTCCATTATTTTTATGAGTGTATTGTATTGATTGTATTACATATTTTTATTGTAAGTAATGAATAAAACTAAATAGATTAAAAGCCTCCAATTGTCAGGCTATTTGATCTGATGAAGATTAGCTTTTTTGAATAATATTTTAATAGCAGATTTAATAAGTTTTAAATTACAACTTAAAACTTCAGGGCTCTGAAACTTTTACATAACCATAACCTTTCCTCCAATACTCACAGAACCCTAGTCTTAAAAGGTAAGGTACCTTAGATAAAATGCCTTTATTTAAATTATTAGGAACTGAATAGACATTAAAGAACCTAAAAATAATATATTACTCTTTTCTTCCAATACCTATACTAGATAGGCCTATTATTACTTTTCAGCGTGAACTGCGCCGTTGTTTGTGATGTTTATGCTACAGTTTACATTATGTGATACTACTACTAAGAACACAAACGGCGCGGTTCATTCAAGCTTGACTAGCACCTTTGCCTTAGGGAATATTAAAATTAACTGGGAATGTGAGGGGTAAACGCGCGCACTCCTACTACATCGGATGAAGACGCCGGAAGGCGTAGCGGTAGAGACACGTCTCTACTAACTACATACAAAGAAAAACACTTACATTTTTATGTATTTATTTTCTCTTATAAATTACGCAGACAAGACACACACACCACCAGCAGCCTTTATCTTCTCCTCAGCTGTTTTTGAGAAGAACTTAGCTTTTACTATGACGGGTTGCTTAGGTAGTTTGCCTTTCCCTAATAATTTGTAGTAGCCCTGGAAATAATAAAATAAAATTTTTAATTCTATGTCTGTACTATTACAAGTACCTAGTAGTTAAATTGGTTTGTTAGTATCTTTAAAAATCGTATCAAAAAACATAAATAGAAGCTGTCAGAATAGTACAAAATAGGTACATAACCGCATTATTGCTTATTGTCTCGCTTTTTTTGCCTAACTTGCCCTCTTAGAAACAATATACACAGTATACAATACAGTTGGCGCAATAGTAAAGCTAGCCCTTTAATTACGTGCCAATTCTGTTTGTAAAGCTTCATTGAGCATCAAAATGGCTAACTTCATGATTGCTAAGATCAACCAACCAAATTGTCACTAACATAAATTGATGACAAAGGGTCTGGGGCAAAAATCTATGGAGCCCAGGTCCCGATTTTTTTAAACTCGCATTAATGAAACTTTCTTTGTTACAATGTACTTGTAACGTAGTTTTAATATACGTAATAATTTTATTAAAAAGCAACGGGAATACTTAGATATTCGACATCCAAACTTCGTCAAAAACAACGGTTGTCTGCCAGAAAATGGTATTTTTCGATGATTTAATTGACAGTTTGTATTTGTTTGACTTACTAGCTTTCACCTGCGGTTTTTCTCGAAGTTTGTGATAAGTAATATCATAGATACTATCGTTTGTTACGTTTGTTTGGTATGGTTGAAAATAAAATAAAATAGCACAAACATACTTGAATTGGGGCTATCCACAATGACACAGCTTCAACAATATTAACTGGTTGAGCCTGCACCAACAATCTTCTCCTTCTAGGGCCTAAACATATTGTTGATGTACCGTTCTCATACTTTTTATCAGTATTTTCCATATTTTTATCGGTTAAAAATCCGGAAAATCAATGAAAGAAAAGCCAGATAAAAAGTATAAATGCGTGCGCTTTTCAAGTTCTATCAGAACTCCCGTAAACAACATAGAGGGACGTTCTTTTTTTAAAAAAAAGTTGCACATGGCCTTTTGCGTTTGGGAAGAGGTGATTGAAAAAAAAAGGTTTTAGCTAATCTAAATAATACTTCATGTTTATTTTAGTAAGCTATATTGTCACTTGTTTTGTTAAATACCTGCCTCGGTAAGTACCTATGTAGGTGCTTACCGAACAAAAAAATATTCTATTTTATTTTATTTAGGTACCTAGCTCAAGAAAAAAAAAACTTTTTAGTTCGAAGTTCATCTGCCTTGTGAGTCAGCAAACTGTCCAAAGAGTCTTTAGACTTTTCTAACCTCATATTATGAAGGAAAAAAAAAGATGTCACAGTCCCGTTTTCTTATCGTGTCATCAAAATAATGACTTTATATTGCTTTTTTTTATAATTCCCGCTGCAATAGAGATTTCGGTAGAACAAATAACTACTTAAAAATAACAAAACTAATTTATAGCCATATTATATTGATGCGAGTGGAGACCTGCATTGCCCCATGGCCTTTGAGATTGTCCACTTATGTATGACTATTTGTTTTGTTCCTTTTGCAATAGTTCAGGTAATAGGTACTTACAGCTTTGACAATGTTGATGACGGGGACCTTGCCATCAGTAGCATTGGCATACTTCAGCCTTGACTGTTCAGACACGAGTGTCCACAGTTTATCCAAGTTCAAAACAGGGCAGAACTCCTTGTTTTTTCTTTGGTGGTAGTTTCTCATACCAAGCTGAAAAAGAATATAAATAAGTTTTAATAGGTGCAAAATCAAATTTGCAGTTATCTAAAACATGAGAATAAGTGATGGCCCATCTGATGTTAAATGGTAACCTCTGCCCACATCAATGCATTGCTTCACAGCATGCAAATTGATTGATAAATTATAATAAATGTAGGAAAAACTGAATAGATATGCAAAAAATTTACAAGTGGAAAAACAATAAGATTTTTTGGTGTTGATACACCATTGCACTGATGTGCAACGGAAAGTTTAGAAAATAATCACCTTGCCAAAGTACCCAGGGTGGTACTTGTCCATGTTAATTCTGTGGTGATGCTCTCCACCAGCATTACCACGACCTCCGGGATGCTTACGGTGTTTGCCTGAAATCAAATGCATCAATGTAAGAACTTCAGTAGGATCTAGTAATCTGTATAGGTACTTAACTTACCTACCACTAGAAGATGGCTTGACAGGTTAAACTGTTTTGATAGTCAATGAGGATACATATACAAAACGAATTGCAGATTTATACAGAATGAAGAAAACTGACCCTCATCAACTGATCTCTTCTAATAAAATCAATAAAACTTATATGTTATAATGAAAGAGTCAGGACCATAGGTCAACTTGCCGCTTGTTTACCACTAAGAGGTTAGGATTGATATTGAGATGGAAAATTAAAATAATTCTACAGATAACAGTCAATAATAGTTTATCTTACCAATACGACCATGTCCATGGCTCACGTGTCCTCTCAACTTCCTAGTCTTCTTTTTTGATGTGGCCTGAAGGAAAACAACATCACATGAATACAATTTGGGGAAAAGTTCAGTTTCATGAAATAAATCCCACAATCACACATTTTACACTTTTATTACATAAAACTTGACAACTTTAGATCGTTTTACAGAAGATTATTGCGATAAATATTGATAAATATTGAAATAATTTGAACGAACCATTTTTCGTCTTCCGTCAAGATTTACGAAAAAATTAAAAAGAAAGAGAGCGCAGGCAGAGCGGGCGCTGCGCTGGGCAACTTCAACTTCTTGATTTGATGGCTTTTGTTTGCGACTGTTGACGCAAATCTGCCAGTGTCGAGTCCGTATGAATTCAACTGCCATCAATTAATGTCAGTTTATAGATAACTGTCATAATTTGGTGGTGTCACTGTCAACGTAAATCATAGACGGAACAGTAATATGGACCGGTTGAATTCAACACTGTATGTATGGAATGACAAAAAAGCTTGTATATTATGTGACAACAGAGGCAGCTTGTAAAAAAAAAATACAGTAGAATTAGAGATTGACTAAATTGCTTCGTAGTTGAAGTCGATCGATATAGTTATCGATGAATTTCAACGGTGATCATTGTTTAGTGAGTTTTGCTGTGGTATTGTGAGTTTATTTATATTTTAAAATGTACCTACCGAGTACAATTTTTGTGGGTTATTTGTAGTTACTTAATACAAATAAAGTTTACTTCATGTATTGGGTTTTGTTTAATCCCTCATGTTACGTTTGAAGTACATACGTTTTATTCAAACATGAGTGTAGACTGTGGACATAGAACTTAATTTTGGCAAACGGCGCTTTTGCTTGACAAACACGACCGAACACGCCCAAAGAGAAACACCAATAAATATGCGACAAACACGCATTCAATCAAATCTTTCAAACAGTTTGTTACAAACACCTCAAACGCAGTTGCATACTGCCAGTGCCAAATAATTTTAATAATTTGACAAACACGTAGGTACATTTGACAAACTGTTGCTTTTACCGACGACGGCTTAGATTGCTGTAAGTTACGAATGATATAAAATGAAATGAAAAGGCTTGAAGAGTAGATATGTACATTATAAAAATGTAAAATACAGTAGGTACATACGCAGTCGTGTTTTTAGTTTTACGGTTTTACCTTGTTCTAGTTGTTCTTATTTAAATTCTCTTTAGTTCTTGTTCACTCAGTTGTGGTTCAAGTTCACTTCACTCGCGCAGATTGGTACAACCATAGAATACTGTTACCCAAGTGGGTACAACACTAAAAAAAATGATCTCAGTTTATTTCCAGAAAATGGTGGGGTTGTGTGTTATAGTGATTGCTGACACGTATTTTGATAAAATCGTAATTAGTTTGTGAAAATCTTGAAATGTTGTTACGTATTTAGTAGTTTCATACATTAGTCCACTACAAAATCATCAAAATGGAGTTTCGCGAGACCCTTTTAGCTGCTCAGCGAAATCAACAACACAAGTCATCTGTAAGTTCCATTCGTGGTTTTCTATAATTTTCGTAAAGAGAAGTAGGTACCTATCCTAAAAGCTGTGGTATTTGTCATACCTACCTAATGTGTATTGCACACACACTTGTATTCAAATTTCGTGTAAATTGTAAAACAAACCCATCCTGAGATTATAGCAAATAACTTTTAAATGTTCCAGGAGAGTTCGTTCTACAAGACACGGTTCGATCCTCCTAAAAAAGAACCGAAGCAGAGAGACAAACTATCTGCTAACATTCAAAAGTTTTTGGCCAAGAAAGATGAAGAAGAAAAACAGAAGAAGTTAAATGCTCAAAGGAAACGTGACGAGCTACTGGCAATGCGAGATCCTAAGCTTATGAATAAGATTAAAAAATCTTTGAAAGTATTTAAATCGGCTAACAAATCTGTGATAGATGATGCCTATGACCGAGATAATACGGCTGTCACCCTGAATGGGCCAGAGCAGCCAGACCAAGATGATTATGGCTATGAGTCACAAGAGGCCGCAGCTATTTATGCTAAAATGATGCAAAAATACAGCAAAATACCTGATGAACCAAAATTCCCTACAAGTAGTACGTATAATTTCTTATCTTCTAAAAGTTGTGGTATAACATTATGAAATTTCTAAACATAGTCTACTATTACTACAATGTACTTACCCGATTTGACAGAAACCAATTTTAGTCACACTATTTGTCAAACGCAAAAAATAACACATGTCATACAATCTACAAAATAGTTATAATATTCCATAGCAAAAGTTGTTCAATGATGTAGGTATTCAATTAGGTAATTATGTATACAGGATGTATATCATACATCCTGTAGGAATTATTACAATACAAGCAGTAACATGTTTTTATTTTTTTAGGTAATTCAGTGAAAAAAGATTTAAATGGTACCAGAGAGAGGGTAAAACAAGCACTACAGCAAGAAGATGAACCAGTTCCACATAAACGAAGGCGGAGGACCAATGGTGAAAAGAGTGCTGATGGTATGTGCTAATTTTGTTTGTTTACTAAGCTATGGCTCATGTGAATGTTAATTTATGTTGTTATGTTAATAATAAGTTTGTAAGATTATTATTAATTAAAGTTACTGTATGTTGGTAATATTGTTTGAGACATTATTTCGTGTTAATCAGGCCGAGATGAAAGCCCTCCATCTAAATATGAACCTGAAAAAGAAAAAAGAGATGAAAAGCAGAAGTCTGATAAACCCAAGATTCGAAAGCCAATGCCGCCGCCAATAGATTTCAATCAGCTGCTGAAATTGGCTGAACAAAAGAAAAGCGAGCCTCTTGAAGTGGAAAAGAAAAAAGTGGAAGATAAACCTAAGGAAGGCGAGCGACTTATGACGAAGCGGCAGAAACAAGAGTATGAAGAGGAAATGGCGCGACGCCAGCGCAGGCAACAGCGCCTAGATGCAGACAAAGCAGGGGGCCGGAAATGTAAGTACCTACCTTCAAATTTAAGTCAATTGGTCATTTATCGCCATAATAAATGTTTTTTTTTGTTACGTCAAGTGCTTACTATAACTTTGGTATATTTTATTCTAGCTCAAAAAGAAGAAAAACCAGTTGAAAAAGATCGAAAAACAGAGCCTAGTGGCTTTGGGCGTATTCCAAAATTAAATAGTTCCTCAACCGACCGTAACAATAGCCCTAAACCTTCGGACCGAGAAAGAGCTGAAAAGTTACAGAGAGAAAAGGACAGGGCTAGACAGGAACGAGAAAAGATAGATAAGGAACGAAATAGGTTAGAAAAAGAAAAGTTAGACCGAGACAAGACAGATAGGGATAAACTAGATAGATTGAAAGCAGAGAGAGAACGAATCGAAAGAGATATCGAAAGGCTTAACAAAGATAGAGAAAGATTGGAAAAGACTAAATCAAAGCTAGAAAATGGCAGATCAGATAAATTTGTTGATAAAAAACAGAGTTCTAGTGAGACTGTAAAGAAAAACGTAGATTTAAAAAGTCAGAACACATATAGGATAGATAAGAATTCTAATGATAAGAAATTAGGAAGTAGGAACACTGATAGAGATACAAATGGCAACATCTCGCACGGAAAATCAGTGCCAAAACTAAGTAGGGACCAACAGCTGAAGAATGGTGTGAAAGACAGAGATGCGGCCGGTAGAGCGAGAGCACCGTACGGTGATGGGAAGTCAGAGAATGTTAAACGGTTGCCTGACAGTAAAGTGCCTTCAAAGCGGCCTGATGACAGAATGGCTGGCAAGCCTCAGGCTGGGCCGAGTAAACCTAAACTAACTGATTCATTTGATTTTGATAAACATGTCAATTCCTTGAAGAAAGGAGGTCCAGACTCGGCGAATAAAAGTGGAGCGCGGCATCTACCGCCTTCAGGCGTAAAACGAAAACCACACCCAGACGACAAAAGGAAACCAAATCGTGAGTACCATTCATTGCACTGTTTTGTATTACGTAGAGCTGTAGATAGTTCTGTTTCTGAAGAAAAAAACGTCATGTTGTTTGAAGTGGCAATGGGCGCATTAGACAAGCTTGTGTAAACTATAATAGGTAGCTGTACCTACCTACTCGTATAGATCTTTAAAGGAAATTGCAAAAATTTCAGGTCGCGTTGTGAATTCGGAGTCGGAATATGATTCCGAGATGGATGATTTCATAGACGACGGTGAAGTGGACATGGATTATTCGAAGCACATCAAGGAAATATTCGGCTATGACAAGTCCAGGTTCGATTTTTATTACGTCAATAGACTCGATATTTCAATGAATGTATTTATATTCAATTATTATAATATACCTACAATGGTGCCAGTTCTGTTAAATTTTTCTAAACTAGCCTTATTTGAAACCGCTAACATTTTAGCCGCCTGTGTCGTTTCAGTTAAGGGACGGCAACATTTTAATGCTGTCAAGTTAAAACCTAATTTGACAGCAATAAAAATGTTGCCGTTTAGAAAAATTCAACAACAGAAACAAAAATATTGGTGTCCTTCATTAGGTACATGTACATACCTATTGTACATAATAATATAAATTTTTTTGGCCTACATCTACTCGATATAGAAAATGCGTTCTACATGGTCAATATGTAATTTCAGATACCGAGACGTGGATGACGATGATGATCCAAACATGGAATCTAGTTTCGCGCGACAACAACGCGAGGAATTCCTAAGCAAAAAGATTGGTAAGATGATCTTCATCCTCCATTTTCGATGTCATTTAAGTGCAATGGAGATAGTCTATCTATAAACTCTATATTCATAGGTGAAGGTATCTCTCTGGGAGAACATGTTCCAGAATTCCGGATGTCCGGAATGCGAATAACTAATCACAAGCTTGCTATCAGTTGTTGCAAACACATAGAGATACTGATTGGCCTTCGCATTCCATACGTCTGAAATCCGGATCAATGTAGTCCTAGCCTAGCCACAGCCATTTTGATACAAAAGAATTAATTTATTGCAAAGACAGCGGCTACCTCAATTTTTCTACTCCTTTTTTTTGCTAAGCTGTATCTCGATGGATTCAGCAAAAAACTGTGCTTGATTTGATATAAGTACTTACTGATTTATTCATACATGAGCCTGTGCACAACATATACAACAGCCTAGTCGACTTAGCTCCATCTATCAAGCCATTTGGAATTATTTTTTTGCTTGGTGAATGCATCCTTCAATACAGCCAGCGCCGAGTGTATTGAAGGACACAATAATCCCACTACTATTATGAATGTCAAAGTATAGATGTTTGTGTTTCAATCACGCTGTAACTGCTGGTCCGATTTGGATGAAACTTGGAATATATTATAGTTCGTAACCTGGATTAACACATAGGCTGCTACTTTTCTCGCTTTTTTTTTGGGTTACTTATATTTTTGTTTTTTTTTTCGTGGACGAAGTTGCGGGTAACTGCTAGTGTAAAAATAGTTTAACTAACTCCTTCAATATTTGTAACTGACCGTCAATTCCAGGTATAATGGAAGATTTGGAAGATATGAGGATGGAAGCTATGGAAAAGAAGAAATCTTCAAAAAAACGTCGCATCAGCGATGATTGACGGACCGACCACGGACAAAAATAATTATGTTTTTTGTAATACCCACACTTTCATTCGAATTCGCAATCGGCCACATACTGAATGAACACTTTTTTAATGTATTAGGTAGTATTGTATTGTACAGTACCTTACCTATACTTTTTGTATGAATAGAATCGCAAAGTAACACAGACACAATATTAGTTGATTATATAAGACTGGCGTGGTGTGGGTTACACTTTAATGTTACCTAATCTAATTTTGTTAATGTATGTAAATTAATTTATATTAAAGTTATCTGCTTAGCTTTTGAAATCAATGTTTTTCGTTATTATTTTACAGGTATACCTAGGTATAGCTAATGTGGAAGCAATTGAATAAAAAAACGTACTTATGTAGGTACTAATTTACTAAAATATTGATCTAGTGAGCGAAGCGAACGAAGACTTTAGTGTCGACTTAGGTCAAAGCTGCTTTGTATGTTTGTTAGAGCATAACTTTCGAACATCTTATCCAATCGTCATAGATTTATCCTTACTGAAAAACTATCAGAAAATCTACACGTGAGTAGGTGTACAGCTTGATACTCGATTCAAACTTCAGCCTAGTAATATAATTGAATCAAATCATTTTTTATTATTAATTCATTTCTATAATCTTATTAATTGTGTTTATATTCTATGATCAATCACTGTCATATTAGTAGGTTCGTACACCTACATTTTATTTTTCTGGTTCATAACACCATTACACCTATTCTTCCATCACTATCTAAATCTACTAGGTATTCAAAAAAAGGAATAAGGAGTTTCAAAGTACTAGTTATTTTACGAATAAGTATTTTATCTATCGGGCACTTCACTACATACCTACTATTCAGTCAAGTGCGATCCTTTTCAGAGTAGTGTAACCACGAGGAAAATAAATTACTCGTAGTCACACTGGTGTAGCAAAACGGTGTGACCACGAGTCCGTCGCGAGGTTTTTTATTCTAAAGCGGTTATTACATTAAACAATCTCAAGCACGCTAACTAGTCCGTGCTTAGAATCTACGTAGACTGGCTTGCTATTACACTGCGCTAGATATCGCATGCTTACTCATTCGAAAGGCGGACGTCGTCCTTGACGGGCGTCTTGAAAATCTTTCGAAATGACGGAAAATGGCGGTAGCTCTTACCGCGACTATTTCAACAAAATTTAAGAAATAAGAGATAAAAATATGAGCGAATCATACTCTTTCACCCATATTTTAGTCATATATCTGTATGATTTTTCTCCCATAAATATGGCATGTCATGATAGATATCGATAATATCGAAGATCACCTCTCGTTTTGTTCGTTCGATCGTTCGCATGGCATTGTGTAGGTACGGCACCGCGAGACACGACCCTCCTCTGCGGCTGCCGGACGCTGACTGAACGGTCTTACTGTCTTACTCTTATTACACCATGCAATATCAAGTCAGGCTAACAAGTCCGTGCTTGGAGCAGACTAGCAAGTCAGTCTACCTGTCTTTCCCTTATTACACTACGCTTGATGCTAGTTAGCGTGCTTGAGATTGTGTAATGTAATAACCGCTTAATGGTCTTATTTATATTGGTTTGCTAAAACTTGCTAAATCTGTTGTCATCTCTTTTAGCTGTCATGCAAGTGAGAATAACATAGCCTCACTAATGTGACAGGTGAATATAAATAAAGGGGTGGCATTATAATATTATAATTATGCTTTTGTATATGATTCATGATGGTTCAAGAGGCTTATTACATACGACTGTGATTCTTTTGCCGTTCTTAAAGTGTTTAATAAAATTCGTAAACGAAATGAAATTTTATAATTAATAATATCACAGTTCTCCGTAGGTAGGTAGGTACTGTGCGAGTTCGTACCTACTAATTTTGAGATGGGCCTCTTACTGTTTTAAAAAAATGAGAATCATGCGAGGCAAGACAAGACATAATTTTAATGTTCTGTGTTGTCAAATTTAATTTGGGCTTGCATAATATTTTGTAAATTCCTGTTTTAATATAGGTAGGTATTAATAATTATTATATAGTAGGTACCTGTGTACTCCTTATGTTATATTATACAACCAACATAACAAAAATGTATAAAAATAAGTACTATAGGTAAGGGTAATTAATTATACACACCATTGAGTATTTTCAGTACATTATGTATATCCTACCCTACAATGTGTTTTATTTTTTACCATCAACTGAAAAACGGAAGGGGTGTTATAAGTTTAACGGAGTTGGGTTGTTTGCTCTCGTAGCTCTGAAAGTGGAACTCTGATTTGAATGCGGTTTTTTTTTGTAAGAAAGTGGATCCAAGGAGAACTACTTTGCTTACTTACCACATTTTAAATAACATGAATTCGAGGGTAAGGGTTGCTTGAGCCAACACAGCAGCATGGTAGTAGTGATAACTCCTCGACTGGACTGTACTGACTGGAGTGCTTCAATACTCAATACTTTATTGCGTTCATGTTGTACAAAAGGGTCTTAAATATATTTATGCTACCAACATGAGCCTAGTTAGGGCACGAGAATTTAAAAATGGTGCTTTCCCCCCCGTTACCGCGCAGTGGTTGTGTTAGCACTTTATGTAGAGCTACACAGGAAAGTCTATGTCGGTTCGCTCAAACAAAGCTTAGTAGCCGGACAATTTTTTACTTTTGTGTGTACTCCAGCTACCAGCTACTACCTTCAGAGTACTACACATACACTCCGACTCCGTACCATGGGTGGGAAGTGCGGGTACGAATCGATAACTTTCGTAACGACTAGAAACGGCATTTTGTGATGGGAAATAGCGGAAATTATGCCGCCTGGAACACACTAAAAATTGTAAATGGTTGAAGTCACAGGCTAACAAAATCGGTAATTTTGTTAAAAATTTGATATTAATCGTCAGTTTATAGTTTAAAATATTATAATTTATTTCATAATACGTATTAAGGTAATTTAGAGTATTTTATCAATAAAGTTGGGAATCTAGGGTAAAACTAATCAGGCTTTGGGGTAAAATGAAAATCTGGGTAGGCAGCACTGCTAGCAAAGTGTTTGCTAGTTGGCAAAAGGACTTGCATCCAGCGCGAGAACAAAATTAAAAAAAAAAAGAAAAAAAGTGTTTGCTAGAGTCGGTGAGGATATAAATCACAAACTACAGAAGCTACATATAAATCACAAACTACAGAAGCTACGCTCAGACGGGGCACTCCCATAGAGCAAAATTCGTCCAATAGAATGCTCACGTATGTCATATGATTGGTCTTTTATTTTTAATTTGAGAGCACAGCCCGGGATTGCACAGCCATGGAATTGGCGAGTCCGGTTATTGTACAACCATGGAATGCACAGCCTTGGAAAACACAACCATGGAAAGCACAGCCAGGATTGCACAACCCGGGAATTCATGTACAAATGTACATGAAATCCATGGTTGTGCATTCCTGACACGTGCTGAGATTGCACAGCCTAGGATTGCACAGCCCAGGAAAACACAACCATGGAATTCATGTACAAAAACAATGTACATCAATTCCAAGGCTGTGCATTCCCAGCACGTGTCAGGAATGCACAGCCCAGGAAAACACAACCATGGAATTCATGTACATGCTCCTGATTGGTCGAAAGCGTTTAGACGCAATTACACAGTAAAAATGGTACCTACTAGTGATTAGATTAGACCACAGATAAAAGTTGCAATCATTCGATCAAATAGGTAAGAATCTGAATGTTTGAGCTCTCCTTGTCTACGGAAATGGTCAGTTTTTTTTTTTAATTTGGACCTACTTGAACGAAGAATAGGTAGGAACCTATACTTTGTTATTTTTCTGATGCTCGTATCAAATCAAAACTGACATTGTCGTTAATGCAATCTCAAGTCAGGCTTACTGATAGTGATGTAACGTGACGATTTGAGTTACCTATGTTGAACTCGAATTATTTTAGTTAAACTGAACCTTGACTCGAGCCGCCAATTGGGTTGAATCAACTAAGTACGTATGCAACGTAAGTGGTTAGAGAAATTGGTGCTAGATTTTCACTTGTATGACTTAATATGCATGCAAGTCCTCGATGCGAGTCAATTCAAATAACTTAAGTTTGAAATAACTGAAATCGTCACGTTACATCACTATCGGTAAGCCTGACTTGAGATTGCATGGTGTAATAAAGCTTTTACCATCGGATGACATTTGTCATTGGATGCGTAGCATAGCATCTATTAGTTTGTGGTCATTGGTTTAGCCGCACTTTGTGTAGGTAGGTAGGTTCAAACCCGCAGCGGGACGATATCGAATGGGCAGGTTAATTTCTCTAGACACGGAAATTCACTTGAATCTTCAGGTTGCTTGGAAATGTCTCTGCAATACCTACGTCTGCCTTTAACAGGGAATCAATGTCAATCAAGTTCAATCAACTAGGTACTTACCTATTATAAATTTATTTCCCAGCCTGATACCTATAATTGTTCCAGACTTTATTGAGAAGACCTGGAATTAGAAGAAAAAATATACCTACCTACCTAGGTACTTGAAAACAAAGATACAACCAGCAACACTGGCTGGCAACAGGCTGAAGAGCTCCACGTAATAAAAATGCCAATCTTATGTTAGCGAAGGCTGTCCAGTCCACCAGTAGACATATATGTATTATGATAGATAGATGTATTATGTACGTACTAAGTACCTAGTAGGTAATGCCCTTTGGGTATCATCGCGTAAGCGGACAGTGACATTCTCAATTTGAATTATATTGAGCCATTTATTCTAAACTAGCAGTTACCCGCGACTTCGTACGCGTCTACAGTTCCCGTGTACACTATATTATCTGTGCGTGTACCGAGCGGATACTTCTTTGAGAAACTTGACATTACACCTCACTACACCGAACTCGTACCTACTGGAATGTCAAACGCTAGTTGTTAGACCAAAGAGGTAGTACTACGCGCTGTCAAACTGACGTGACATGACATGACAATGAAATCCTCTTGCCAATTGGCGCTGCTAATCCTTTTCGTTCATTTTATCCTGTAGATCCTGTTTATTATTCGGAATAAAAAGTAGCCTATGTGTCAATCCTGGTTACGAACTATATATATGCCAAGTTTCATCCAATTTGGTTCAGTGGTTTTAACGTGATTGAAACACAAACATCCAAACATCCAAACATCTAAACATCTAAACTTTCGCATTTATAATATTAGTAGGATAGGATAGGATTATTACCTAAACAATTATTTTAGTTTATAATAGATACTGTGACGATAGCATTAATTATTTTTGGCTAAGTAGAATGCATACACCGCCACATGCCGTTGCGGTAATGTCAAATGTCAAATGCATGACAATAGTTGTTGTTGTTGTGCCATTGTGTTGAAAGAATTAGCCAGACTAGACCCTGCGTTACCGGATCTAGCTGTTACCAGAGTGGACCACGTGGAGGTTTCTTTCTCCCACCCCCTACTCATTTGCCCCTTGTGCCTTACCACCTGCACAAGGGATGATATTTTGGACGCCACAGACGAAGGGGTAAAAGTGGCGAAGTTCTATTCGAACTTCGTCTAGTGTTTGTTGTCACCATTGACACGTAAGAAGAAGAAGATGACAATAGTTACAGAATTCTAAAAAAAGAAGAAGAGGCATTACTATTATTTTTCTGACAGATAATTGGTAGCGGGTACTTATTGGATTGGATCTGAAAAAAAAATACAGGACTATTGTAATTTACTAAGACTGAAGTTTTATTCACAAACCAGTACCCATGAATGTAATTGGCCATTACACGTAGCTCTGGAACTGAATTAGGTACCTACCTAGATACTGGGAACTTTATATACCTAGCTAAGAAAATGAAAACTAGTTGGTACCCATAAGAAAATATAATACCCATAGTACCCATACCCATATAAATATTTTTTATTAAAAATACCTAAGTACCTAGGTACCTACCTACCTCATGTTTTATTTATAAAACAACAATGTGTTTGTTTTTTGTGACAAGTTCAGGATAATTATTAGAGTTCTGATAAATTTATACATTTCATCATCAAACAGTCATCTTTCACCCATTCAGTCAGATTTAAAACTCCTCCCAAAAACAGAGAAGTTTTCTGGGAGCTTTGCAGGCTTAGATGAGAAATAGTGGTTTCCTAGGATTTTTTGTTGTTAAGTTGTTCATTACACCCTCGCCTTCCAGTGCTACATGGGCAACTGATTCTTCTTCAGACAGGCAACCTCTGCAGAGTGGACTGCTTGTGGCTCTAAGGTTCAGCCTGTGTAGGTTTATTAAACAATATGTCAGACTAGGTAGGTATGCATACCGTGGATGTCTGCGCAGTCTTCTTGTATCACAAACTACAGTCTTGTATCTACAATAGAAACTGTTGGACTGGCACGAGCACATCTCTACTGCGGTGTCCCATCCCTATTGACTCTCTACTCCATGGTGACACGGCAGCCATATTGAGAACTTTCATTCACATTCCTCTACAAAGTGTTGTGTGTGCGTGTAAATTCATTAGAACATTAAAATAAGATAAATAATAGACTTGCTTGTGAAACCATTTATTAGTAATTAAAGTTCATGCTAATAAAGTCGAATGTAAAATACTGGTCCGTTCTAAATAAAAGTGGAAAAATCCTCTAACAAATGGTAGCAGAGCGTGGTTGGGATCATCATGGCCACAACTTCTCATCAAATATCGCAATACCGTATCGAACTGCTAAATAGAAATAACTACGATACGTGGGCAATACAAGCTGAAGCGGTACTTGTGAAAAATGGTTTGTGGAAAGCCATCAGTGATTTGGGTCACTGATGGCTTTCCACAAACGACGCCGACGCCGAAACGGATTTGTTGTCGCGATCTGAATTATTTCTCCTCATATCGCCCACAGAAATACGACAACGGTGCCTGGACAGTGGGTGTACGTCCCACATGACCGGAACGGCTAAGAAATTCACTGAAATCAAAGCCGGACAAGGCAAGCTGAAATTGGCATCAAACCAAAGCGCTGAGATAAAAGGTACGAGGATAGTTCTAGTAAATTATAAAAATATAGACATTAAACTCAATGATACCATTTATGTACCTGAGTTATCAACAAATTTGCTGTCTGTTGCTCGTATAACTGAAAGAGACCATACAGTTTTGTTCATGGATAAAAAGGCCTATATGTATAGGATAGCCAGGAAAAAACTGTACTGACTGCAGACAAAAAGGAAGGACTTCATCTGACTTCTCTCAAAAGATTAGAAACAAATGAGCAGGCAAATAATATTTCTGAAAATGATTTAATGAAATGGCATCAAAAATTGGCACATTTAAATGAAAAAGATTTAAAAAATCTCGCATCTAAAATCTAGTACCTAGCCGGTTTAAAATTTAACAAAAATGAATTATTTCAGAACTGTGAAACCTGCATAAAAGCCAAGATGACGCGGTTACCTTTTCCCAAAAATGATGGAAAGAAATCAAAACAGATTTTGGAGGTTATACACACTGACTTGCGTGGACCTATGCCGCAAGCAACCATTGGTGGTGCAAGATACATCTTAACTTTTATTGATAATTTCAGCCGCTATTGCTATGTTTACTTCATACAGAAAAAAAACAGAAACATTAGAAAGATTCAAAGAATTTAAAGAAGAAGTAGAAATACTTAAGAAAATAAAATAAAGTTTCTACAATCAGATAATGGTACAGAATATTGTAAAGAATTCAATAAATATTCAAAAGAAAATGGTATCCAAAGAAGACTATCAGTGATATACAAACCGTAACAAAATGGACTGGCAGAAAGGAAAAATAGAACCTTAGTTGAAAAAGCCAGGTGTATGTTGATAGAGTCAAAAGTTCCAGAAGTTCTGTGGGCAGAAGCTGTATTCACTGCAAATAATATTGTGAAAAGATGTCCAGCAAAAGCTCTGAATGGAGAGACACCCTATGTGAAATGGGTTGGCCGCATACCATCTGTAAGACATCTACACATATTTGGATCAAAAGTTTTTACACTCAACAAACAGAAGAAACACAAAAAGTTTTTAGCCAAAGCAAGTGAAGGTGTGTTTGTTGGATATGCAAAATATAGTAAAGCGTACAGAATATACCTACCAAAACAAAATACAGTTATTGTGCATAGAGATGTCAAAGTATTAGATGGAAAAATGTACTATCAAAACGATGATGTCCAAAATGGTCTACCTCTCCTTGAACTGGAACGACCTGAAACTGAAAAAGAAAGCATTAATGAAGAAAAAGAGAAAAACTTATCTTTTCAGCCTTCTTTATTTCAGCAAAGTAGAGAAAGTTCTACTACTGATGATGATGGTGATCATGATTAGACAATGCACTCTTTCAGCGAATATGAAGATGACGATGAGGTCGCTATAGATAAAACCGTAAGTCCACAAAATGTTATCTTACATCATCAAGCACAACCTAGCTTGGAGCCTAGCTCAGGTACCCGTCCTTCAAGATAGAAAAAAACCTCCTGTGTGGTCCAAAGATTATGAACTTGGAGGTACAGATGAGTGCAACTACATGTGTGAAGAGATTGAAGAACATGATATTAAAAATGATAAAGAATGGCAGGAAGCCATAAAATCTGAAATAAGGTCTCACATAAAAAAATGATACTTGGAAAATTCTACAAAAAGAAAAGAATTGTAAAAATATAGTAGATTATAAAATGATCTTGAAAGAAAAACTTGGCCCAGATGAAAAAATAATCAAGAAGGCAAGATTGGTGGCTCGTGGTTTCACTCAAAGACCAGGAATCGATTATAATGAAACTTATGCCCCCGTAGCCAAACTGAGTTCAATCAGAACGTTGTTGGCACTTGCAGTTGAGCAAGATCTAAGTCTACATCAAATGGATGTTACTACTGCATACCTAAATGGTGATCTAAATGAAAAAATAATAACGAAAAAACCTGAATATTTAAAAGAATATATCACAAAAATAATGCTGGATGAAAGTGAAAATGAAAATTTAGAATTATTCAACAAAGCCAGAAATATGCTACAAGATTTAAATAAAATAAAAGGCGAAAAAGTTTGTCTACTACAAAAGGCACTCTGTGGCTTGAAACAAGCTGGTCGTCAATGGTTCTATAAGTTAGACCATGAGTTGAAAAAGATGAACTTCAAATCATCAACAGCTGATCCATGCATTTACACAAAAATAGAAGGCACAGATAAAATAATAGTTGCAGTATATGTCGATGATTTAATAATAGCTTATTCAAATGAAAGCTCATTAATTAAATTAAAGAAGCATTTAAATCGAAGTTTCGAAATGAAAGACATTGGAAAACCAAAACATGTACTTGGCCTTGAAATAAAACATGAGAAAAATAAATTAAAAATAACCCAGAAAAGGTAGGTATATTGAAAAGGTTTTGAAAAAATATAACATGGAAAATTGTAAACAAATAAGTTCTCCAATTGAACCATCAGGTTCCAGGTTTCCATCTGGAAAAATCTGAAAATTGTGACAAAAATATTCCATATCTAAATGTTCCAATTAAAACTCTGATGTACCTGTCAGTGGCAAGTCGGCCAGAAATAGCTTATTCAGTGAGCTACCTGTCACAGTTCAATAACGCTTACAGTGAGGAGCATTTTAAATATGCCAAGCGTATTTTGAGGTACCTGAAAGGTACCATGGAATGGCATGGTACTATGGCATGGCTGATGCCGATTGGGCTGGCTGCAAGATAGATCGAAAATCATACTCAGGCTACTGCTTCAAGTTTGCAAATGCTTGCATAAGTTGGGAAGCGAAGAAACAAAAAATGTGTGGCCCTATCAACAGCTGAAGCTGAATATGTAGCTCTAACTGAAGCTGCTAAAGAAGCTATTCATCTGAAAATGTTATTCAATGATTTAGGCATTACTATAAATAATGTTGTACTTTTCAGTGACAATCAAGCTGGCCAGAGACTTTCCTACAATCCAGTAATCAGTGGGAAGTCCAAGCACATAGAAATTAAACAGCATTTCATCAAAGAATGCGTTCAACAAGGAACAACCAGCATCCAGTACAAACCTACTCTGGAAATGGAGGCTGACATTCTCACAAAGGGTGTTCCCGGACCAAGGCTTCTGATACTGAGGGAGCTACTTGGCCTATCATGAGCGATGAGCTCGTGAGGAGGAGTGTTGGACTGGCACGAGCACATCTCTACTGCGGTGTCCCATCCCTATTGACTCTCTAGTCCATGGTGACACGGAAGCCATATTGAGAACTTTTACCTTCCCCTACAAAGTGTTGTGGGTGCGTGTAAATTCATTAGAACATTAAAATAAGATAAATAATAGACTCTTGCTTGTGAAACCATTTATTAGTAATTAAAGTTCATGCTAATAAAGTCGAATGTAAAATACTGGTCGTTCTAAATCCAAGTGGAAAAATCCTCTAACAAAACCATCATATTGGGTTGTGATAAACTATTACTAAGTACTCCAAATTATAACTCTCTAGCTTCTACGGTTCAGCTCTGGTGGCCTACGACAGACAGACACCGGAGTGAGGCCATAAGTGTTCCGTTTTTCCAAAACTGGATCGGAATACTAAAAACATCGATTTCGATAAGTAGGTAGGTATGGTAGATATGAGCGTCACGCCGGCGCGCCGCCGCCCCGGGGTTTGCACTCGCGCCGCCGCGCCGCCAACACCGACCGTGACACAAACCTAAAAAGGCATAGTAGGTCCCGGTTCTGGCCTCATATCAGAGCCCAGTCCTATATGGAGATTTATAAATGTTTGACTTGCACATTCTAATGTACCTGTACCTACTGTGTTTTGTCAAGTATTTCATTTCATTTATAATTCAGGTATCCTCACCGAGTTCAGATCCCGGTAATCAAAATATTGTTTTTGCATGTTTAATAATTAGTTTCATTACCCGTTTGACCCCCCCCCCCCCCCCTCCCCCATAATGGTCCCTAATTTTAGAATATTTGAGATACCTACCTAGTGTATTCCGTTTAAAACTATAAGACCTAATGCATCATATTTTAGTGCTAAGTTAGTTTCTAAGCTTAGGTAATTTTTTAGTAATACATTTTCTTTTACGTTTATTCTCGAAATAGTCAGCGTTTTTGTCAATAAATAGATAAGTAATAGTCTTGATAAAAATAAATGTAAGTAAGGAGGTATCTGTGGTTAGATGCAGGCGCAAATCAAAAAATACAATCTTGTGACGGATCTCATGGCGGCGGTGCGGTGCATGCATACCTACTACCTAGGTACTCAACTTGCTGACAAAATAATATCTACACCTACATTTGGACTACAAAACAAACATAGCGCGCGGCGGCGGCGGCGGCAGCGCGGTGCGGTGCGGTGCGGCGCGCGCGGTGCATGCATACCTACCTACTCAACTTGCTAACAAAATAATATCTACAGCTATACCTACCTACATTATAGACTACTAGCAGTTACCCGCGACTTCGTACGCGTCTACAGTTTCCGTGTACATTATATTATCTGTGCGTGTACCGAGCGGATACTTCTTTGAGACACTTGACATTTAACCTCATTACACCGAACTCGTACCTACTGGAATGTCAAACGCTAGTCGTTAGACCAAAGAGGTAGTACTACGCCCTGTCAAACTGACGTGACATGACATGACAATTAAATCCTCTTGCCAATTGGCGCTGCTAATTCTTTTCGTTCATTTTATCCTGTAGATCCTGTTAATTATTCGGGATAAAAAGTAGCCTATATGTCAATCCAGGTTACGAACTATATATATGCCAAGTTTCATCCAAGTTGGTTCATTAGTTTTGACGTGATTGAAACACAAACATCTAAACATTCGCATTTATAATATTAGTAGGATAGGATAGGATAAAACAAACAGCGCGCGGCGGCGGCGGCGCGGTGCGGTGCGGTGCATGCATACCACCTACCTACTCAACTTGCTTACAAAATAATATCTACAGCTATAGGTACCTACCTACACTAGTTATCAGAAATCAGAAAATTTTTATTGTGTAACTGTTGTACAAAAGAGATCATAAGTAAGTAGTACAAGTTTTTACAGTTTGTCCGTTCCGGACGTACAATAAGAGGGTAATGAGTAAGCTTGCGCACCCAATAATCAACAAACTGATATGTCCTGTCCTGTGAGAACATACACCTCGCGAGCCTTTATAACCATGCAATAACCAAAACTTTCCCCTTTCTAAATTTAATATCAGGTGCTGGAATTTTCCAAGAGGTACCTATGTAAGTTTTAGCGATTACCTACTCGCGTTCCCTTGGTCCTACCTAGGAGGTCGAATCTGGGTGTCTACGGATTTGTCTCGTAAAGGAGAAGAGAATACCCTACCTAGCGTAGTTTCATTGATAAAGGTAGGCGTAAATTTTCGGGAAAAAAATTAAAAAATAATTTCCTCTTCCACTTTTTTTCCTTTTGAAAATATTTTTACACTACCGTGAAGAATGAAGTCTTTAGTGTGCTTCTCAAATTTTATTGAAATCCGTCCATAAACAACGCTACCTACAACAAACTTTCCCCCCAATCAAAAAACAGTCGACAATTATTTTTTAATAAATTATGAACTTGTGTGCCGATTTTCGTTCAAATCGGTTGATAAATGCCACCTGTAGGCGATTACTGACTTACTGACAGACAGACAGACGGACAAAAGCATTTTTGGCCAATCTCGAAACTGAGACGCTTCGCTCGCTCGGTCCCATGCCCGATGAACGGGACTTGCATTTTGTGGAATGTTTATTTTTACTCGCAAGATTTGATAGGTAGGTAGGTATATACTTACTTACCTACCTAACTACATATCGTTGGTACCTGATGATGATGCAGTCTGGACTGGAGCTGTTCTAGGTAGGTAGGTACTTATCCTATCCTATCCTACTAATATTATAAATGCAAAAGTTTAAATGTTTGGATGTTTGTGTTTCAATCACCTCTAAACTACTGAACCTACTTGGATGAAACTCTGCATATAAGTATATAGTTCGTAACCTGGATTGACACATAGGCTACTTTTTATCTCGAATAATTAACAGGATCTACAGGATAAAATGAACGAAAAGGATTAGCAGCGCCAATTGGCAAGAGGATTTCATTGTCATGTCATGTCACGTCAGTTTGACAGGGCGTAGTACCAACTCTTTGGTCTAACGACAAGCGTTTGACATTCCAGTAGGTATGAGTTCGGTGTAATGAGGTGTAATGTAATGTCAAGTTTCTCAAAGAAGTATCCGCTCGGTACACGCACAGATAATATAATGTACACGGAAACTGTAGAGGCGTACGAAGTCGCGGGTAACTGCTAGTGTAGAATAAAAAAGATTAGGTAGCTAGGTACCTAAGAGTACTTTAGAAAAAATCATGACGATATAGGTACCTACCTCATCCGAATGAGTAGGTATAGGAAGGTACTTACTGCTGCTACTACCTACCTAGGTAGGGTAGGGTTGGCTCTTCTACGTGTTGAATTTCGAATAGGTACCTACAATGTAATAAGTAGGTAGGTGACGACGAAGTGATTTGTTGATGGAGTCAGAAGCCGTGCAACAGAACTCCTTATTGAATAACAGCAGGGAACATGCACACCTATGCCCACCATAGTACCTAGGTAGGTAGGGTAAGTAGATACACGTAGAAAATTCTTGATACCTACTTACTTAGGCAGGTTAAACACCTACCCGGCTCATGTGTATCAGCTCACGGTATAATAGGTACCTATACCTACTGTACCTAGGTACTATATAGGATTACACTAAAAAAGCTTAGGTATAATAATTACTTGAGCTCGTACCTATTTGTTATTGTCAAATAAACCCAATAGTTCAACTGCAGTAAGATACCTACAAATGATATAACCTTACCTACATAGGTACTACCTACCAACCCAATGGAGTTGGGCAGGACACCTGGCGAGGCGAGGTGATGACAGGTGGAGTAAAGCTATAACTGAATGGCGTCCCAGAACAGGATACAGAAATGTAGGTCGTCTTGCGGCAAGATGGGCGGACGATATCACTGATATCGCGGGCAAAAATTGGATGAGACTGGCGCGGGGTCGTGAGAGATGGTACAAAAAGAGAGAGGCCTATACTCAGCAGTGGGTGAAGTCAGGCTGTGGATGATGATGATGATGACCAACCACTACAAAAAAATACGAGCTTTTCCCAAGAGGTTGGTATCTAGTAGAGCCGTGTTGGCCGAGTGGAATTGTACCTCGACTTTCGATCCGAAGGTCGTGGGTTCAAATCCCGACCGTGCATCAATGCATTTTTCGTTCGGAAAATTTATATGCGCATTAACACGAGCTTTACGGTGAAGGAAAACATCGTGAGGAAACCCGCGGCTTAGTCAGCTCCGAACGTATTGACCTTGTCTTTCCTGTGGGTAAGGCCGACTAGGCTGAGAGGATGGTATAGGTGCTGGGCAAGCCTACTCCATCTAAACATTGTCCCAGGCACTACAGCGTCCCGTTAAGTGTAGGCATAGGTTGCCTCCTGACGCTGTATAAATCATCTTCAATAGATGTAAAGGTATCTAGGCATCTTCATTACAGCTTCACTATGCTGGGGATATACACATCTGGATTAGGCCCTCCCCTAGGTAGGTACTACTATTATTATAATAGTCGGTGTACCACGGCAATCCTTCAGCCTTTTGACAGGCGTCACAGCTCAGTCGGTATAGCTCTGCCCAGCTCTGCCTTCCGTGCTGTGGGTCGTGGGTTCGATCCCCACCAAGAACAAACATTTGTGTGTGGCAAACATAGATGTTTGTTCTATGTCTGGGTGTTACTATGTAATATAAGTATGTATTTACAAAAAAAAAAGTATTTAAGTATTCTATCAGCATCTAGTTCCCATATTACAAGCTTTGCTTAGTTTGGGACTAGAGGGCGTCGTGTGAAATGTCCATGAATATTTATTATTTATTTATTCTAAGTAGGTAGGTTAGCTACTTCGGAAAACGCTTGCCGGGTATCCGTGTCCCATTATTGCATGACTCCGTGCTGGTTCCCAGGTGTATTGCGCGTCAACATCAGCCCGACTGCCGAACGTTGTAGCGTCACCGCGCAGTGTATCTCGGATACGCTAGCGTTACGATACGTTCACGATTGTCAAATTTATTCGTGATCAAGGCACTGCTAATGAGTAGACAAGCCGTTTTACCACCAAGTTTAATGATAAGTCGCAACGCAACTACGTCCTTGAAATTATTAGAATCAATCATATACCTACTTTAGAATATTTATATTGATAAATATACCTATAGGTACCTACCTACCTTCTTCAGACATACCTATTCCATTATTTATAAGTAGGTAGGTAGTAAAACTAGAACAGGATAGCCTAGGAACAGAAGACCTACGCACCACCCGCAGAAAACTTATTTGTTCGTACCTAAATGGTTCGTAATGTATGGTACCTAATGTGTCAGTACATAACTAAACAAGTACCTATTGGGTGTGATATTTTAATAATATATAATTAAAAGTAATTAAATTAAAAAAAAAAAAAAGTAAGTAATTAAATTAAGTAGGTAGGTTAGCTACTTCGGAAAACGCTTGCCGGGTATCCGTGCCGTGTCCCATTATTGCATGACTCTGTGCTGGTTCCCAGCGCTGGAGGTATTTGAGTTCTCTTTCTTTGTGGGACCTTAGGTTACCTAAATGATAAGTAACGTACCTAGTACCTACCTACCTACTTACTATTATTATTCCTCGAAATAAACGAAGAAAATTTTGAAAATCATACATTCGTTTCATTCTTATCATAGCAATCAAAGCAACTTAATAGTAGTGGGATGTATATAAATAAATAGCTAGGTACTTAGTTCTTGAGATATAAACATTATGATCATTCTAAGAGATTGGTATTAATTGTAATACATTTTATTGAAAATATTTTGGTGGTTCAGATTTTAGCAGTAGGGTTCTTTGTGAAAGAGCTCTTCTGAGGAAGTACTATCACCATGTCTATTTTTGCCGCCAAACAGTGGTGCTCCCATTGGTGTGTTCTGGAACAAAGGGTATGGGTGTAGGTGCAATTTGCAATTACGGGCACCTTTACGTCTCATAGTAGTGGATACAGTGCATTGCTTCACAGGGCACATTCTCAATGGACTTGTTTTGCAAGGTAATGCATTGTTCTTGAGAGGTAATGATTTAACAGTTGATGGGGCATCAGATTGTTTCATTACTTTTTCTCATAAAAAAGACATGCACAGATACTACATAGTGTGAATTAAAGGTATGAATATGATGAACACCTTTAATTGAAAAACTTAGCTCTGTAGGAACTGGACCAGCCTCAGACGACTGACTGCAGTCACATTATATGGCTTTATACAGAGAATATATAACTCACAGCCGCACTAGAGAGATGTCACTTAAACATGAGTAATACTTGTAGGTACTAATATTTTGTGGCATTACTTGAAATTAGTGGAGTCTCTGTTCATCATTGGTAAGAGATGTCAATAAAGGGTTAATTATCTTTTAACATACACACTCAAAGATGTGTGTTTGTTAAAAGATGATCAAACCAGAGTGTGATAGTCAGTTTCAAAATTGAATGTTCTTACCTTTTTTTTTCTGTACATTACTATACATTAAGTGCGGCTTGCACCAGAATCACTAAACGTGTTTAACAGCTAAATCGATTAAAATTTGACGTATTTGTATGACTTGACAACTCGCTAAATACTATTTAAGAGTTAAACGCGTTTAGCGATTCTGGTGCAAGCCGCCCTAAATATTGAACTATTTAATTATACTTACAAAGCAGAAATAATGATCGAACTGCCAAGAAGTTGAAGTGATTACATCAGTTTCTGCCTTTATAGTGAAATGTCTCTCACAAACATCTTTTTCATATAGACAAAATCACATTCCGTCTTACTGCTAATCTTCAATTATAACCCATGTCTTGAGTTGATCAGGTTACTTATTTAGATTCGACAAAATATGAAGTAAGCCCCTGAAAGAAAATAATAGTTAACTGTTTGTTATATTACATACTTTATTTTTAATACTATATGATGCTGTACATCATGAGGAACTATCTGTAACTTATAGGACACTGAAGTGTCTAGGAAATATTTTAGATGGAGTATGTATGCTTGACATCACCTATTCCCACAGCTTAGCCAGCCTAAGGTAACCAAAGGAAAAATAATGCTCAATGTGTACGGAGCTAACTAAACACCACAATGTTTTCCTTCACCATTTGAGAACACTGGTTTGTATAAGTAGTTTATTAAGTAGGTATTGAAAAAATAATACAGCAACTCTTTAAAAAGATTAGGTATGTAGGTATTATAATCAAGAATGTACTAGATAATAATATGTGACTAGGTTATAACAGTTACCTATAAATAAATAACTAGGTAAGGTACCTATTATGGATATAGGTCTATACAAGAAAATATAATACATTATATAGTAGTTGCTGGGTGCAATGGTCATATATAAATTATGAATATTGCCCACTAGGATCTAATATGAACATGGTTTGAACTTACATGGGATTGTACATCTACACGGAAGGCACAGTGTCTCAGCACCAATTCTTCTAAACACTATATCCATTTTTACCAATAATAGGTGGCCACGTCCACGGCATTCCTTGAGCAGATCATGAGGTAGGTAACACAATGAGTGGTACGATGGACACGCGAGCACGCAAGACATGGACGGCATGTGGGCACTGCTTGTCACTTTCAGATCAAACCACGTCTACCTAAGTTACTCTTGCAGAGGTTGATTTGTGTTCGCTGGCGGCTAGGGCTCTTCTAAACTGGCCAGGGTAGTTATAGTTAGTGACCAGGGGGTAGCTTCTCTATGTAGTCCAGGGTGTATTTGGCTGTTCATAGAGCGAGTAGATCACCACTGTCGTTAGAGGATGCTGTAGTAACATCAAGCTAGGTTTTTCACCTTTCTAAAACGCTCTGGATGTTGTATTGCAACAGCATTCGAGGAAGTAATTTTTCTGTAGGTATGGATTACCTATGGATTTTTCCAAGTAGCATGCAGCTTTTCATTGGACTTATAAAGGAGTTAAAATTAAATTAGGTAAACTACAAATACACTGAAGTTGAATGTTGATCATGCAATAGCAGTGACAATAAAATGATTACAAAGATCATCAAGGTTGAAAATTTCTACTTGAAATTCACTGATTTACCAATCCAAGGTTGCGCAATGTTTGATTCACAGATTATAGAATTTTAATAAAAAACATGAATGTTCAAATTCTATTGGGTGTAAATGCGGCCTAGGTGATGACGTCATTTGGCATCGAATTCCAAGGTTGTACATTCCATGGCTGTGCTTTCCAAGCACGTGCTGCTATTTCACAGCCATGGAAAGCACAGCCTTGGAATGTACAGCCTGGGAATTCGATGCCATTTGGCAGCCAATTCCATGGTTGTGTATTCCCACCCTGTGCAAAACATTGTACGGCCTGGAAAGCACAGCCCGGGATTGCACAGCCATGGAATTGGCGACCACTATGTACATGAATTCCAAGGCTGTACATTCCAAGGCTGTGCTTTCCATGGTTGTGTAATCATGGCACCCGAATTGGCGACCACTATGTACATAAATTCCATGCCTGTACATTCCAAGGTTGTACTTTCCATGGTTGTGTAATCATGGCACCCGATTGAACCTACTTCTATCCTACTATATTAATTTAAACGACCTCGAGATAAGGGAGACTTATGAGTAAAACAAGATATTAAAGTATATTGAATCATATTTATTAAATAAAGAAAACTACGACTAATTCGTTTACAAAATACATACCTACATGAAATAGTTGAGCTATCTGCAGACTGCTGCAAGCGATCTATAGATATCTCATCTGATCCAAATCAGTACCTTAACCACAATCAGCAGCGTGCGCTATTATTATTATTATTATTAGCCTTTCTAGCTCTCCGGTAGTAATTTAATTGTCTTTGTGATTTTCTGTATATTTTACGCAGCCTTGCACAGTCTGGTGTCAATTTCTTTTTTGTGTAGATGACTCACCTATTGCTTTTAGTACTAATGTTAGTACCAATGTTAGAATTATCTGTAAATAATAAAATAAAAACACTTATTAACTTAATGCAAAAACTTGTAAAGTACTTAGGTAGGTAATAATAATTTATTTATTTATTTATTTATTATAAGGCATCGCCAACAGCACACATAATACACTTTCGAAAATAACTTATAAACAATAATTATATTATAGAATGTGTGCCAATTACAGGCTTGCACAGCATTCGCAACAATATTACAGACAACAGTAAAACAGAAAAGAAAATAATAAGGTATGTGAGTATTTCTTACCATCTGATTTAGGAATATCTGTGGGTTCACTCTGGGATGGACCGGGCACAACCGGGATTTCAACATGGTGTAGTGCTGGAGAAGGAACAGTTATTTCTGAAACCAATCACAGTAGGTAATCGTTAGTCGGTAATCTGACAAACATCTAAAAATAATTTTGATTAGATATCTACAGGTTAATATAAAGGTTTAATAATACATAGGTACTTACCAGAATCAGTTTTGGACCATTTCTTTACTACTGCCTTGCAATAAGTGTGATCTTGATGTGGTTGCTTTAGTGTGTAATCATCATGATCACGATTGACATGATCTGAAAATGAAAATACACAAATTTACATAGAAGTAACTGGATATACCAATTTAGACTGCGGTCATAGATAGGAAACATTTGCTCAAACCACAACAATATTCATATCCAGCGCTCAAAATGTTATAGCAAGAGCATGATTAATTTGGGTGTAACTTACAAGAGAATAAGGGTATTCTCTTGCCTTTAACATTTCTAGGTACATTGGGCTAGGGAGCCCAAGTAGCAATTTAACTAATCAATTGTTTGAGTACCTACTCCTAAAACAATAGTAATAAAATAAGCTCAACTCGTGTGGTAGTGAATTCATTTTGATTGTTATGTTCATAACGAGGTACTTACCAGGGGGTATTGGAGATGTTTGAGGTATATCACTGGATATCTCTGTTGCGGTAAATAGGTAACGTGGGATAGGCACCGGGGCGAAGACGAGCTCTATCGCGTGTGGACGCGAGAAACCTCTTCTCAATGTGTTTGCGACCCACAAACTGCTTGCGAAGACCTTGGAAGCTCAGGCTACGACTTCACAGTTTATGCACTCTTACCACTTTTGGAGTCCTATCTCAGTTTTTGGAAACATATTATTGACGTCTTTTCGTCTACTAGCACAGCTCACAACACAGCACTTGGTGTACATATTTAGATGAAACTGCAGTTACAGAAATAAATCAACGCAAAACTTCACTCATCAACTTTAAATTAAAACTGCAATGGCGGTTAGTTTGTTGTTTTGTTTTGTTGCCCCAGAAACAACGAACAAACATGGCGGTCGGATCGGACAAGGGGCGTGATATGAAGGAAGGGTGAAGGGGGGGTGTCAATTGACATATGTGAGCCGCAGACTATAACTAGACTAAAAATATCGTTCACAGTTCAACCCCCGTGATATAAATTTTCTTTGAGTCGGTGTAGGCAGGCAGCGGGCGGTGTAAAAATAAATAATTTTGTCAATTTTAGACGACTACAGATTTTGGATTAGAGCTCAGTCAAAAACTAAAAACACGGTGTGGTTAAAAACCGTCATTAAATTATGTACGTACCTACAGTATTCTACCCACGACACTATTTTGCTTAGAACAATTTTATACATTTTCAGTTATGAAGTTACTAACTAGCCTCCAGGATATTCCTGAATTGAAGAAAGACACAGTTCATCTAAGAAATGAGGAAGAGCTTCTAGAAAAAGTGAACAAACTAATCAATGATGGGTGCAACAATTTACAGATTGTTACCGATTTTGATCACACACTAACAAGACATGCTTTGGATAACGGGAACACTGTTCTGACTAGTTTTGGTAAGATTCTTCTGAAAAAATAATATCTGTTCTGCCAAATTCAACCTTCATAAACCTACCTACTACTTTTCAGGAATGTTTAGAGAATGCCCTTCAGTCCCACAACATTACAGAGAGGAAGACAACAGGCTCTCAGGTATATATAAGCCAATAGAATGTGATCCTGTCATGAAAACTGAAGACAAGATCAAACACATGGTTGACTGGTATGTGGCTGCACATGCTCTGCTCAAGTAAGACTTCAAAAATGATATTACATAAACTATGTAATGCTCATTTTATATGTATCAGGATCACTCAATTTAATACACATAATTTGGTCCACAGAGGCATTACATTTCCAAGAGCTGAGTTGATGGGTGTGGCGCAGAACATGTTGGAAAGCTTCAGGTAAACATTATGAATATTTACCTCAAATGAATATACATGCTATTACATTTCCAAAGATAAATAAATAAATATTAATTGATAACTATTTATAATACATAGTAACACCCAGACAGAACAAACATCTGTTTGCACTAACACAAATGTTTGTTCTCAGTGGGGATCAAACCCACAACCTAAAGCATAGAAGGTAGAGCTATGATGTTTATTAAAAGATGTCAAAAATCTTAATAATTAATGAGGCAATAGAGTTGAGACAAACTTACTAAATTAATTAACCATATATATATATTTTTCTATGATCTGAAATGTCTAATTCATATGTTTATGTATTTTAGGACCGGAGTGCAAGATTTGATATCATGGAGTGAGCAGAAGAAAGTACCTGTCTTAGTGTTTTCAGCGGGACTTGGCGAGTCAGTGGTAGCTGCTCTTGAAGCTGCTAACTTCTTGCTACCTAATGTGAAGGTACATTACTTTAGTTACTTATAATCATTTTAAAGGTGCTATTCAAAAAAGGCAACAGTGGTCTAACTACCAAGTGCAATAGAGTTAAAAAACTTTGTTCATAGAATTAGGTACTTAAATTGTTTAATACTAAAATGAAGTATAGATAAAAGATAGCCTTTTTATGTAAAATATGCAAAATAATTTCAATAGTGTGACCTAGTGGCATGCTTTTGAAATATAAGAACTATGTATAATATCTTCTACTTAGTTTAATTTAAAACTATCATACCCAGATTGATGTACCTATGTACCCTATCAGTAGTTTTTAGTAGATTAAAGTTCTTACTGATAACTGCATAATCAATTTACCCAAATCATACATCATACGAAATATTACAATAAAGAACAACATTTTTTGTTGTTCTTTATTGCCTTCATCTTTATATTTATTGCCGTAATTTTCTTCTAGGTTGTGTCAAACTTCTTGGCGATGGATGAAAATGACAAAATAATAGGAATAAAGGGCGAAGTAATACACACGTACAATAAAAACGAAGCAGCTATCAAGAATACGGAATACTACGAGATGGTGAAGCAACGCAGCAACGTGATTCTAATGGGCGACAACATCGGTGACGCCGGCATGGCAGAGGGCATGGAGCATTGCGATGCAGTCATCAAAGTGGGCTTCCTAGGACGAAACCCTGAAGGGAACCTAAGCAATTATCTAAATAAATTTGACATAGTATTAGTCAATGATCCAACTATGGATATTCCTAATGCCATTCTAAAATTACTGTGATTTAGAGTCAGTTTTTGTTGAATATTTTTATTAATTAATATAGGTACTTATGATTAATTTAGTTGAACGTACAAAATTGTACAATTTAACTGACCTAAGTTGTGTATGCAGTATACATTTTTTATTATGTAAATTGTACATTTTGTGACTATATTGGTAGTGTTATATCTTACTTACTATACGTAGGTAGATACCTATTAACAGATGGGCTATTTTTGTTGAGATTTTGTTACCTATATAAATATTTTAATTGTACACCCTAGTTACTAACAGTATCTGCTCCCGACTACCCTACCTACCTTTTATAATATAGATTGGATTAGAAAATTCTTTATTGCACATAAAAATAGTACAGAGGCGAGCTTAATGCTATTTAGCATTTTCTTCCAACCAACCTTTGTGTGGTGTGGAGAAAAGGTAGTGCTAAAAAGGGAAACTTGGTAGGTAGAAATGCCTTTAACAATATATAAAAATTACCTACTCCACTTACAAATAATAATACACTAACCTAATATAGGTACTTATTGAAGACCTATTCATCCGAAACTTCACTATTTTATTAGGCCTTCTATATTTGTATAGGTCAATGCACACTACTGAAGTATTTTATGATTGAAAATAACTAGATGAAAGAAGCGCTGCCTACACAAAACCCGACGTTTTGTTTGTTAGCTGTAGCCTAATCAAAAAATGAACGTCCCTCAATCTTTCGTGTAAAATGAGTCTTTATTTCAAAAATAGCTCTTGCTTTTAAAGGCGGGTAGGTGCTAGGTATTAAACTTGTACAAGGTTTATCAAAGTACATAAATAAAACACACATGTAATGAAATTAAATAATTTGTTATTATTTTTAAATCAACACATAAATACGAATGTATTTTCTAGTCATTGCTAGTGTTTGCTTCTCTGCTCTTATAAAAATCAAAATAACAATTTAGACAATATCGTAAAATGTAGGTAAGTAAATGCAAAATTAGGTAAGACAAGTAAAATCTTCGACCAAATACATAAATGCATGGCAGTGCGAATTCTGATTATTTAACTTTTTTTTCTATACAACTAGATAATGGAACAAGCTACTGGCCCACCTGATGTTAAGTGGTAACCACTGCCTATAACAATACAATTAAAAAACCAATGTTTTATGCAAAACGCAGCCTTAGCAAACCTGCGTTTGCTTGATAAATAGAATGCGTTAGTAATTTATTTTGGTCGAAGAACAAAATGGAGAAGCAAACTGCATCGTCATCTAATAACACGAAATTAATACTTTAGCTTTAGAGCAAGATCTCTAGAGAGACACCTATACTATTTAACAAACATTTTTAGTAAAGACAAGTATTTCAATAAAGATTAAAAATCTAAGTATACTCTACGCCACTAAGACTTGTAGTTTAACATTTCAGATGGCCCCAATCAATTGGCGTGATTAAATTCTTACTGCTTTCAAGAACCAAAAGCTAGTTTCGATGTCTTCACAAATCGGAGGAGGCCGTGTAATCGAAAACTACACCAGTATGTTATTTAATTGTAACATCACGTTCGGCTGTGCGTCAACGTGGAGAAAACGTGGCGCATTTTTTGATTAGGCGACCTCTCTAGCTACGCATTCATTTATAATTGGAAATGAAGACATCAGTCACAGTGCATGGCCCGTAGATAACGTGCCGGCCTAAACGCAAACATCTACAGTTATCTTTAACTAACTACCAAATTGCAACAAGGCTACGAAAAGCCAACTTGTACTAAAACGAAGAACAAAACTACAGTTTCGTTATGGCAAGACATTATATAAAAATAATAGAAACATAATTATTTATCTAAAGAATCTTAGCGTGTTACAAATGACTTGAAAATACACGATTCATCAGTTCTCACGTTATAACACAATCACTTTGAAACGAATTAAAAGCTCTAAAATGAACAACAGTCTTAGAATATACAGTTATTTACACAAAGATATTTTCATAAAAAAATAGCCTACTGTACATGTAACAATTATTTTCGTTCATATAGAAATATATATTTGACTCTGTTTACAAACTAGAAACAGTACAACTACATAGTAAAAATAGTGAAATCTTTTAGGAATCATTAGACTTGTCGCGTACGAGAAACACGCGTGCTGGGGGCAAGGCACAATCTAAACACATATTGTTTTGATTTTATGTGAAAACAATGTCTGAAGCACAATAGGTACATTGTTATGCATTTAATACGTACTTAGGTTCGTTGTTATTTCAGTTTTCTTCACTTTGAAATAGCATAAATACGCACCTATTATGATGAGGATTATGTGTGACTTCAATATTGTATTGTTTTAAGGATATAGCGAATAGTGACAGCTAGTGCATTTCTCTGTACGATGCAAGTCGCCCCAGAATTGGGCGGTTTAGGGCAAGGCAACGATTCTTGCTATTATAATGTAACTAGTATTGAATAACGGAAGCCAATTACACATCACAAGTCTGCACAAACACTCAGTACAATAAATTTTAAGTATATTTTCTAAACTATTAGTCGATAGATACAGATATTGTCAGTCCACACCTGACTCCTAATTGAATTGTTATACCTATATCCCCATATAGCATAGCAATGTCCGATATGGGCAGATTCTAATACAACTAAAGAATTCGGGCGCTTATTCGATAAAGGTAATAAATAAGGACCGGTTTACACTTCCTTAAGTGCAGTAACTGTAATTTTGAATAACAGTTGAGCCGCGGTGAATTACAGAATTCACGGGTGTTTTTTATGTATGGACTACAGCAGCTATTGAGAATCGTTTCACGGAAAATAATATTTTCCTATGGCGCAACCAGTTGTGTCACGGAGGTAAATGGGATAGCGAGATAAGTAACAACGCACGGTAACGCTCCAGTCTAATATTTCTGAATTTATTGAAGTGTAAACCGGGCATAATATTTAAAATGTTTTTCTAATTTTTCCTCCTTTGGTGCGAGCGTCACCAAAACAATACAACATACAATAAATTAATGCGTTGGTAATTTAAAATGACACTATATAATTTCTAATGAAGTATGTAACAAATACAGAGAAACAATAACCTTTTCACAATAGAGAAGGCACTTTAGACACATAACATTCACTTGTTTTACAAATATCCTGTTTGAAGTACATGCTCCGAGCACATAGTAATAAATACTGCTACAAAAGTTACAATAGCAATCGTTGGCAGAGCTTTCAGAACACTCCAGTGTGGTGGGCGCACTTTGTAGACTAGACAGCCTAAATCAGTATTATTTAATAAATTGAATCATAGTTTATGAATGAAGTTATTACATGATATATAAAATAATATTAGCTGAAGGTTTTGTAGGTAGGTACAGATAAGTATGTAATATTGCAAAAATGTTAGCACGACTTGCATGTAGTTATAATCGTTGCTATTCAATTACTGCTGTGTCTATCTGAAGATAAGAATAAATTTTCAGAGTTTGTTATGTAAATATTATATTTTATTTTAATTAATGGAGGCACCAATATCACAAGTCTGTCAAATAGATTACATATTATTGGAATAGTGCGGAATGATAAAATACGGTAGTACGATACTCGAGTCTTTCTTTTGTTCCCTAATTCGAAGAAGTTAAAGCTCGCCCATCACAATCTATCCACAATCCAGCGATTGGTCCCGCTCTGTATAAAGCGATATACTATACATTTATATATTAGTTCTAACGGATCACAGCCTAGGTAAATGTAAACGGGTCGAGGTAAACGATACTGTGTTCATCGAGTCAAACTAATACAGGGCGCTCTCTCTTGCAGTTATATGGAAGCGAAAAGGACGCACGATCACTGAAGTGACCGATTGGGCGTGACTATTATCTGGAAATGTTATAGGTACAGTCAGCATCAGTAAATTACATTTTCAGAATTTCAAAATTGTGTACGGCTCTAATCATAATTTGTTACCTAAATACTACTTTTAGGATACATAGATAAATAAAAACATTATTGCACACACAAAAGAAAGAAATTATATAAAAGAGAGAAACAAAATGGAAAGTGCCTAGTTTTCAGTTATAAAATATTTGAAACTGTCTCATCATTTACTGATGCTGACTGTACTTGGATATTTATTGCTTAAAAGCATCAAACGCCCCGCGCGCACCGTACAAGAGAGATATTTAGTCGCATTGTGCATGTTCGTTATATGCATTCCATTATCTCCGTATTAGCTTGACTGTCTGAATAGAGTATGTGATGTGTTCAGCTCACCCGAGGAGCACCATAGTAGCGAGAGCCGCGACCCAGCTCTGTCAAGTGATCGCCGTCACGTCGGACTGAGTGCGCTCCAGCCCGTCCTCGTCCGTGGCCCTGTTGGAAACCAACCTTTCATAAACTACTTTCATAAAGATCGAGATAAATAGAGAAGATAAAGATTCATAAAGATTTTATCGTGCTGTGGGTCGTGGGTTTGATCCCCACTGAGAACAAACATTTGTGTGTGGAAAACATAGACTATGTATTTAAAAAAAAAATAAGTATTTATGTATTCTATCAGCCATCTAGTTCCCATATCACAAGCTTTGCTTAGTTTGGGACTAGAGGGCGTTGTGTGTAAAGTCCATGAATATTTATTTAAAAAAAAAAGAGAATCAATAACCCATTCACACTCTACAGTCATCTGTTTGGCTGGGAATAAATAAAAACTTCGTGGACATTTTCCCACCCTCTAGTTCCAAACTAAGCAAAGAAAGAAAAAGCTTTATTTGACAACACATCAAACGTAAGTAATACAAACATAAAACAAAAGTACATAGAACTATATGTTGCCAAAAAGGTGGCAGCTCAGCATTATTGTTGAGTTGCTAAAAAATGCAATTCAACGCTGATTTTCAGCTGAACCCAATCGAGCAAAGCTTGTGATATAGGAACTAGATGCTGATAGAATACTTATACTTTTTTTTGTAAATACATACTTATAATACATAACACCCAGATACAGAAACATACAGGTAGTTACCAGACCACTTCCGAAAACGAAAGGGGGGGGGGGGGGTACAGCACACTAAAACCCAACCAAAAAAAAATCAGTTATCCTGAAAAATAATTATATAGCCGGAAAAAACAATGTTTAAAGATTTGTATTTATTCCGCCAGTCCGCAATGTACGCATTTACGTAGGTAAGGTCGAGGCGTAGTACTATTATTTATTCTGTATCGTAAGTGCCTACTAACGTAGGTAAGGTACCTACTATGTTTATTTATACCTAATTGGTATAATGACCGCGCGACCGCGCGATAAAGACGGGCGTCTCTTGTCTCGCTCGCACGTCGCGTACTCGAATGACCCGCGATGAACTATCAGCTGCGTGTACACTGTACATTGCTGCTTTATTTATTTTATTTGTTTTTTTGCTTTTTTAAATGAGATAATTAGGTAGATATGTCTTATTATGTTGTACTATGTGTATGTAACTAGAAAAAAAAATGAATAGGAGATAGTCAAGGCAATTTTTTTTTTGCGATTTTTTTCGCTAAATGTTTTCAGTATCATGGTCTGATTGGAACCTCCAAGTTTTCGGAAGTGGTCTGGTAACACCCGGTATGTTTGGCATACATAAATGTATGTTCTCAGTGGGGATCGAACCCACGGCCCACAGCACGGAAGGCAGAGCTAATCCGACTGATCTGTGACCCCTGTCACAGTAGTTTAGTTACCATGTGCGACTTCACGCAAATATCGCGCGACATAGCATGCCCAACTATATAGTTACACTGCGCGGTACAACGTGCAGCAATGCAACTAGAGCATGTCGATAGTTACCTGTAGACGTGAGCGGCGGCGCGGTCGGTGCGGTAGTGTGCGGCGTAAGGCATGCGAGTGCGACGTCGCGCCACTACCGCGCGCCGCAATGTACCCGGCTTCAACGAGTTGCGCACGGCGTGGTAAGCCAACCTGTACAGTACAACTAGTTAATCGCCTGCTTTCTGAAGTCATGACTTATATTAAAACTAGTAATTGTAGCTTTAGATTTGAGACAACGTTAGCGCGGCAACGCAACTAAGCTCGGGTAGACACTATCCGTCTCTACTTTAAACTTGTCAAAAACAAGGACGGCAATATTTTTATCTAAAACGTTATTCGGAATTGGTCAAATCCGGCCTTAGTTCAGGAAGTCTACTCGCGACTGTACATAAATATATTAGTGTAAATCATCTCTAAGTGCTGTCCGTTGGATAATTTCTCACCCCATTGGCTAATGTTGCTGTAACAGATTACATTTACAGATAAATCAACAAGTGAATGCTTCGAACGGATGTTTATACCAGTTTCTGTCAGCGGCTTCGCCTGCGAGATTTCCGAGTAAAAAATAAGACCAACTTTACTATATATTCGCAAACATCTAAACATTTTAAATTTTCACATGTTTGACACATTAAGATGTAGTAGTAGTAGGATGGTATAACTGACCTAGGAGCCAGCGCAAGTACCGTAGTCAGTACTAATGTGAGCCAGTACACAGGACTGGCGATCGCGTGATGCATGACGCGGTAGGTGGAGGGCAGGTTGAAGCACGACCGACAAACCGTCTGGTAGATCAGCGTTAGGATGAAGAACGATATCATGGAGCCAGTCAGCGCTAGAAGGTGGATCACCGTCTGAAAAACATTCAACAATTCATATGCCATAATATTGATGGATCTACACAAATAAATAAACATCCATCTCTTTCGCTCGCACGTATATTTTGTAATTCTTGCTCGCTTCGCTTAGTTTGGAAATGTGTTCTAATAAATTCACTCTTGCGATGTGCTTTACACGTGAAATTGCAATCAGTTTAAAACAAAACGTGAACCTTGAAGTGCCGCTATAAAAATGAATTATAATAAAATAAATAAGTAACACTATCCCACACTCACTTACGAGTTTCATATAGAAAAGCTGCGTGGAAAACAATTATTTTGTCAATATTTTCTAGCACATTCAGAGCCGTTAGTGCACTCCGAGAATCTCTAACAAGTATAATACAATTGAGATGTGTAAAGTCCGATCGAATAGCACTAGCTAGGAATGGCTACTAGTGTCTAGAAACACGTACCCAGCTCCTTGTCTCAATAGCGACGTAAAGTAGCATGATTGTGAGACAGCACGTCATAGTAGAACATCCAAACTCCCAAATATCCACCGTGGTGTCCCAGTAGGCGAGTAGATTGCAGAAGTAGATGACCACACTAATGTACAGAGACTCGAGAAGCACTAGCCAGTAGGAGTGCGGTCGGTACGCGAGCCCGCGGCGACTCGCGCTGTACAAACCAGCGCGCTCGGTCAGAAGTGAAGCGGGGGCTACGCGGTCGTATGCACCTGTCAATACAAATACATTTTTTTTATAGAAATCAAGACAGAAAATATAAAATAGGGTCTTATTTTTGACAGATCCTACTATCCTATCCTACTTCCTAGTAATATTATAAATTAGATATTTTATTATTATATATATTATATATATATATATATTATATATACAGCGTGTAGCTACAATGGCGACATTAAATTAACCAGCGTATCCGGTTTCGCGTTTTCAGAATATAGACATATTTTTTATTTCATTAAACATAAGATTTATCGAAATAAATCAATTTTCTTAAATAACGCCTCGGAGCAACCTGTACGTAAGAGCAGAGGTCATCTGTCGGGTTCACGGGTCATAACCGCGTGTAACCGCGTATGAAGAGCAAGAAAGTATTGTTGGAATAGGACACCCGAAATTGCGACCTTGTGCATGAAAGGGATAGCTAACTATTGAAGAGCGCCGCCCGCGCCACTCGCTCGACCGACTCGTCCTGCCGCCTAGCCAGTGATACGCGGGCCGGTGTCCTTGACACACTTTATTTTAATAATTTTGCTAATTATCTACCTATTCTCAATGTTTCGCGAAAAAGACGCTTGGTTTTGTTAGTTTAGCTTTTCTATTCTAAGTACCCAATCAGGTCTACGTAGGTACAGCGATAAAGACGCTTTGATTTATTATTTGTTTATCTGTCTACCTTTGCGACTAGGGAGCGGGTAAATTAAATGTTTGGTGCTCAGTGGATACTGGATAGGACGACACGACACGGAGCTCTTAGGTGGCCCAATGTCACCTGACCTCAAGCCCCTCGATTTTTTTATGGGGCTTTGTGAAAGACGACGTTCATGCTAAAATAAAATAAAATGTATTATCAAAAGCGAGGGCAAATATTCAGCGCCGCCGGTTACATCTTTGTGTCCGACGTGGTGGCGGCGGCTACATTGAGAACTTGAAGATTTAATAAGTGTAAGGCGCTAGGTGCATAGGTCACAATAAAATTAATAGTAAAGTGAACAAGGTGAAGTGAAATTATTTGATTTCTTTGAATTCCTTGGTGTCGCTTGATTTCCCCGCCCCGCGCTCCGCCCCGCGCCCCGCCGCCGCCACCGAGCCGCCCGGGCAGGCAGGCGCGGGCGCGGTAACACGTAGGTAAAGACACTCATAGGGTGATTAATTTTTGTTGCGTATTTTATTATTAAGTTTGTTTGAAAAATTCGAAATTTCTATTTTGGACTATAATTATTTTTTTATTTTTTTTATGAATACTTATAAGTAGCTCTACCCGTGTGTTCATTTAATGTCGCCATTGTAGCTACACGCTGTATATATTATATATATTATAAATAATTTAGATTTAAGAATGTACTTGATAATTGTGATTTCCTTGTTGGATGCTCTAAATAAAAAAAAAAAAAAAAAAAAAAAAATGCGAAAGTTTAGATGTTTGAATGTTTGTGTTTCAATCACGTCAAAACCACTGAACCAACTTAGATGAAACTTGGCATATATATAGTTCGTAACCTGGATTGACATATAGGCTACTTTTTATCCCGAATAATTAATAGGATCTACAGGATAAAATGAACGAAAAGGATTAGCAGCGCCAATTGGCAAGAGGGTTTCATTGTCATGTCATGTCACGTCAGTTTGACAGGGCGTAGTAACTCTTTGGTCTAACAACTAGCGTTTGAAATTCCAGTAGATACGAGTTCGGTGTATTCAAATGTATTCAAATCGGACCTGTAGTTTTTGCGTGAAAGAGTAACAAACATCCATACATCCATACTGTAAGTACCTACTGTAATCACACCTGTACGTATCTTTTGGGGACAAATAAAATTTTATCTTATCTTATCTTACATACAAACTTTCGCATTTATAATATTAGTATCTACGCCTCTACGGTGTATAATAAAATGCTTACCGATAACGGTAGGAGGTAGCGCAGTGAACAGGAGATTATACGCCATGAGATGAATCTGGTCGATCATCACCATGGCGGAGAAACCGCAGTAAAACTGGTACCAGAATATGAGGAACACAAATGTCTGAAAATAAAAATACGTGGTTACGAAAAAAATCTTGTAACTAAAACTACTCGTCTTGCTATTTGGCAGCAGACAATTTGAGCGGTTGATTTATTTTAAATAGTCATAATCATTTAATACATTACTCGGTTAAAACATTATAATTACTTAGTAGAAATAACATAGAATCGTTGCGCATCTAAAACATCTTGATTTAAATTCAATTCTACAATACAAATTGTCTGGACTGAATTAGCTATGTCCTACTATGGTTCAACCCTTTGTGAAGTTGCGACACAATCTTTTAATATATTTCTATTTTATATAATGTCTAAGTATATCTAAATTTTATTAATCACGTTTCAAAAATTTTTCTATGTTATCTTGAGATAGCACCCCTAGTACCTCGTAGTCCATTTCGTCCAAGGTTGTCTGGAAGAGATCGCTCATTAGCGATAAGACCGCCCATTGTACAATTAGTTAAGTTTTGTTTTGTATGTTATAGTACTCCCTAGGTTAAGGTGTGCAATAAAATATTTTCTATCTATCTATCTATCTATTTTGGGTTGGTACAAAAAATAATTACAAGTAGTAGAGATTATTATAATAGTACTAACGGCATTTTTGAGAAAGAAGTAGAGTATCATTCGCGCGAGCCGGTCGTAACACCAGTGTCCGTGCACTAGTAGCAATCGTTCTATGAACTTGAAACGCGACAGGGCAAAGTCAGAGGCCATTACCGCTTGCATGCCCTCTTGTCCTGACAAACCTGAAAATAAATATTATAATTTTACTAAGGAGATTCTAACCTCTGTGGCATTTCAACTGAAACTTCAAAATTACAGCTTCTGATAAAACCTAAACCGATAAAAGACTATAATTACAATAGTATTATAACGTTTCGGAGATACTGGATATTTTTTATGTATTTATCTTTCAGCCATTTTTGTCCCACTGCAGAGCAAAGGCCCTTTGATATATAAGATAGAATGCGCTATCTTATGTAACTTAGTCATTATGAGGCACCTGAGCTAGTCTGTTCTGGTCTAGGCTATAGACTCGCATCAACCTATATATCGTAACCGTACTGGAAGGTCTTTCGCGCCCAATAATTGATTGTATGTCAAATTGAACAGCAAACATACCCTTTACGAACATTAATTATTCAACTTTAAAACACTAATCAAACATAGATTTCCAGATTCTCGGAACACCACCATTAAACATTTTCATAAATTGATTGTTGAAAGTGTTGGTATACAATGGGCGTGGCTAGATCGGAGTTGGAGCTGTGTTATTGGTTCGAGTCATTCTAAATATTATATCGCGTGACAGTTGAACTAAACGATCAGTTTTCAGGGTCTATATTACAGGTGATTTAAGAATGGTTTTGTATTTTTTTGTAATGACCATTCACAATATTCAATATAGCTAAGTTTTAGCTTACTTAAAGGTATATTTTCTCTCGGCCGATTGATACTAATCGATCGCTCGTGGATTAATACCATCGACTGACGGTTGAAACCTTTCCATGTCAAATAAACAGGATGTAGTATGAAAAAAAAAAAAAAGTATGAAAAGCATTGTCTAGGGCTCATGCTAAGCGTGCGAGAGTACGAAATAAAAGACTGTGAGCGACCGGTCCGGTTTTAGTTTTGAGAATGACTGATTTGATTATTTTATAAATAAATAAAATAAATATTCATGGACATTTCATACGACGCCCTCTAGTCCCAAACTAAGCAAAGCTTGTAATATGAAGCTTTTCATTAAAAATCGAGCAGTTAGATGGCTAATAACTAACCTACACCGACGTCAGCAGTTTGAATCATCGATACGTCGTTGGCGCCGTCTCCAATCGCCAATGTGGTGACGCCCAATTCTTCTTTCACTGCCTGTAAAATCAGTAACATGTTAGTGCTTAGCCATTTTATTTGGAACTAACTGACCTGCCCTCAATTTCATCTGCGTTATTTCAGACTTTAAATATTGAAATTACGAGATAAAAGTAAAGAGCTTACCTTGACAATGTAAGCCTTTTGCAGCGGTGTGGCTCGACAGCACAGAACAGCGGAGCATCGCCGCGCCAGTGAAAGGAATGGCGCGACCAATCCCGAACGTCGGTCCAGGATGTAGGTAAGTGTTCTTCCGTCCACGACTAATGCTCGACTGCCGCCGCCACTGGCGCCCTCTGCCATCCCACCTTCGAGGTAACTCTTGATTGTAGACTCTGCGTGTTCCTGAATAATCACATTTCCTTTATATAACATATACACAGATTTTTAGGCCAACATACAGAAACAAGAATAAGAGTGTGATTGGGTGCGCAGGTAGAGGAAGGCGGAAGAAGTGGTTGGATTGTGTGATAGAGGATATGAATGTGAGAGTAGATTCTGAGTTGACGACTGATAGGAGTGGATGGAAGAAGGCATGTTGTACTGACCCCATCTAGCGTAGGATAAGGGCAGGGGAATGATGATAATACAGAAACAATGCTCAAGCTTAAATCGCGAAGCCAGAAGGTTAAAAAAATTATATGTGTCTCGCTTTACACTTCAGCATTGTTTATAAATCCGGGCTTTAGCGACTGTCTATGAACTTTTCTGAAACCACGAAGACCATAGGTATCTGGAGAGTATGCGATACTACGATTTTTTTTATTTTTTTTTTAATTTTTATTTTATTTATTATCACAAAATCCACAGATCTTAAAAATAAATTATGTGACACATTAACAATAAACCTTACATCCAATAACGGATTTACTTTATATAAAAAGTTTTATATAAGAGCAGTTATACCAACAACTTTTATGTATAGGTTAGGTTGAGCTTGAAAAATAAATAACAAACATTAACAACGGTTTAACTCTAAGAGGATATCTGTTATACACTTTCTAAATACATATTTACTTGTGTTAAAGAGATCTACTGAGCCAAAGAACTTATTATATGCTTTTTGAGTTCGACAGACAATGGAGTTTTCATAGTAGTTAGTGTTTGTGCGCGGGAGATAAAACAAAGGGGTATGTCTAGTGCGGGTGGAGGGCGTACGAAATCGTAGGAATTGCTCAATAAGCGCAGCGCTGTCGATACTACCATTGCAGATTTTGTGTAGGAAAGACATTTCCAAAAGTCTGCGCCTATTTTGTAGAGTCAATATCTTATATTGATCACACGAGTCTTCGTAAACACCGTATCTATGTTGTGAGCGGTAGTTAAGATGTTTAATAAATTTACATTGAATTTTTTCGATTTCTAGTTTATGTGTTATGTACTGTGGGCTCCAAACATTGCAGCAATATTCAAGGGTACTTCTAACAAACGCAAAGTATAACAATATAAGGCACTTGGTGTCTGAAAAAGGCTTAGTGACACGTAAAATAAAACCTAAATTTTTATAAGCTCTTCTGACAACATCAGCTATATGATCATTAAAGGAAAGTTTGCAGTCAAGGAGAACTCCAAGATCTCTGACCTGCTGCGTATGTTTAATAACGGTGTCAGAGATTTTGTATTCAAAATTAATTCTTTTAAGCTTTCTGGTAAAAGTTATGAACATGCATTTGTTTACATTGATGTTAATTTTGTTTGTTTTATAATATAGATTAAGTCGGTCTAAGTCTTGTTGCAGTTTGTACGAGTCTGTTAAGGATTTGATCGTGTAGTAAATTTTTGTATCATCGGCGTACATTAAGTAGTTTGCGAAGTGGAAACAACTACTAATATCATATAGATATGCTGCATAGAGAAGAGGAGCGAGGATCGATCCTTGAGGGACGCCAGAGGGGATCTCCATATAGTCAGATCGGTGACCACCAACAACTACCGCTTGGCTGCGATTACGTAAATATGATTCCAGCCATCTCAAAAGATCGCCACATATACCGAGCTCCCGAAGCTTGCGGAGCAGGATGATGTGATTCACTCGGTCAAAGGCCTTTTCAAAGTCCGTGTAAATCACATCAACCTGCGAGCCGCCATCCATGTCACGGAGAACGTCACTAGTAAAAATAGAGAGATTAGTGACAGTTGAACGACCTTTAATAAATCCATGCTGTTCAGAGGGAATATTTTGATAAATAAAAGGATAAATATAAAAGTGTGCCGTTTTTTCCATTAACTTGCTAAGGGTGTTTAATATTGATATAGGGCGGTAATTTTCAATAAGGGTTTTGTGCCTTTTTTATGAATTGGGATAATATGTGCAGATTTCCAAATAATTGGGAAATAACCTTCTTGAAAACAACGGTTGAATAAAATAGTTATAGGTTTAGCAAGAGTATCAGCACAGTTAACAAAGAAAAGTGATGGTATGTTATCACTACCACTACCCTTGTTTGGGTCAGTGCTTTTAAGAAGCTTATTTATGAAATCTTCGTCGACATGAATTGTGTGTAGTGTATCAGAGCTTACAATGTTACAAGTAGAAGACGATGGGGTTTGTATTGTTGTGGGCAAGCTAAAGTTATTACAAAAGAAATCATTAAATGATAAGCAAATTTCCTCGTTATTAGTGAGTACTTTATTTTGATAGTACATTAGATTAGGGAAATCTGACTTATTCTTCTTTCTAGATTTAACATAAGACCAGAAAAACTTGGGACATGACTTAATTTTTTTCTCAGAATGTTCAATAAATGATTTGTGACAACTATCTTGTAGAATTTTAACTTGGGCTCGCAGGTAAGAGAAAGTCTCATACTCAAGTTTATTGTCATATTTTTTCCAGTTAGAGTGAGCTTTAGCTTTTTCTTTAATTAATTTAATTAGTTCACGACTGTACCAGACAGGATATGTGTATGTGCTTGATATAGTAAGTAGTGGAACATGACTATCTATAGCAGCATTAAGTTTATCATATAAATTATCAACAGCGTCCTTGATGTTGCTTGTCCGTAATAGAACATCCCAGTCCGTATGTAGAAAGTAGTCGTTTATAGCCGGGTAATTAGCTTTTCGAAACTGCCTTTTGCTGTATCGGCGTGGTTTTAAAGGCGGAACAAGAATATCAGTGGCATCCATGCTAACTGTAGGATGAAGTACATCCTCTTTTACCAAAACAATGTCGGATCTATATAACCCTATCGGAAAATTAGAAAAAATTAAATCAAGTGTATTATTACACGAATTAGGTAAGGTATTATATTGGGTAAGCCCAGCAAAATTAGTACTATTAATTAAAAGAGAAGCGCAATCTTGAATGTCTACGGGTCCCTTCTTCAATAAGACCGGATCACCTGAGGTCCACTGAATACACGGGAGGTTAAAATCTCCGGTCAAAATAATATTTTCATTTGGATGCTTGGATATAATATTTGAGAGTACATCAATGAGTTTAGAAATGCGCGTCGGTCGTTGCTTGTCGGGAGGTAGGTATACAACCCCAACATGGAAATCTCTACAGTGGTTCGAGGTTGAGTCGGGCGAGAGGGCTCTGAGTGAGGAACCAGGAATGGTTATCCAGACGCTCTCAAACTCGTTACAGTGCCAGTCGGGCCGCGCGCGCGCACCCAGATGCGGTGCGGACATAATCATTGTCCCACCACCCAGTGACGCACGGTCGCAACGAAACACATCGTAGTCTTCACTACGACAAAGTTCCGAGTCTTGTATCCCATCGTGCAGCCATGATTCTGTGACAAGAATAATGTCAGCATTGCATAATAGTGTGTTATTGTAAAACTCATTAGTCTTTGTTCTAAGCCCGCGCACATTCTGGTACAATAGTTGTAATTTGCTTGAGGACATCATTGTGAAATAATTAAAATAGTAAACCGTATAAACAGTTCATGTAGGCAAACTGAATTATCTATCGAACAGATACAGACGTGTAGTGATTGTAGTTGTGTTGAGATTAGGTATAGTAACCAAGTATGGCTAGTATAAATGTGCATATTTATTACGTAACTAAAAATAGTTTTATAAGTTGTTTTGTGTTGAGTTGAGTTAAAAAGTGTTGGTTTATTATTGTGTTGAGAACGTAAAGCAAACATAAGAACTGAGAAGTACATGCTTGTTATGACAGAAAAGTGCTGATCTATAAGTGAAAGATATTGTTCTACTGGTATGACCATGTAAACAATAAAGTAGATTTCCAAATAAAGTGCATTTGTTAATTTATTTGTGCTAGGTCCGACGCGCTTATTATCGGAATTGGACGCGAAGTATCTGATTTTCTCACATAAATGCGACAGTTTTTTGTCCATACATGTTTGTAGTTAGAATCAGCTGCTTTTATTTTACATGATTTTAGTAGTTGTTTGTTCTCTTTGGTTAGATGTTCGTTCACAAAAATCTTTCTTACTTCGCCTCCAAAACCGATATCTTTAGAGGTGATGTGACGATTCTTTCGCGCTGCAGCAACCACAGAGTCCTTGGCAGCTCGATTCCTGAAGCGGGCTATGATGACTCGAGACGTTCCGGCTGCCATGGATCCGCTGACTCCAGCGGTGCTGGGGCGTCGCGATTGTACACGGTGAGCGTACTCGATGTCGCCACTCTGCAAAGTGACTCCAGCCTGCGCAGCAACTTTGATGATCACATCGACTGGCGACTCATCTTTAGATTCCGGGACCCCGACCACTTCTATGTTTTGGGCTCTGGACCATTGTTCCTGGCGCGCTTGCGCATCCTCCAGCGCCTTAGTGCGTTTTTTTAGGGTATGTAGCTCCTCATGAAGCTGTTTATTCTCATCACAGAGAGCGGCTATGCTAGCTTTGGTCTCACTGTAGAATCTAAACATATCATCACATTGACCACTGAGGTACTTGACGGACGTCTCCAGGCTGGACATCCGCTCCCCCAGCGCCTGGAACTGTACTGTCATCGCATCGGTGATGGTTTTGCTCACGTCCGGGTTTGTGGAGGTATCCTGACGAGTAACGGCGGGAAAGACTACCTCGTCGAGTGGCGATGTCGGTGAGGGAGTAGGAGTAGGAGTAGGAGTGCCCCTTCTTATGGTTACGTTAGCACGGCTTGTCTCATCCACTGGGACCGTCAAACTCATCTTTTGATTGAGGTTAATAAAACACATTCGCACACACCAATGTAGGTACTAACCATGTTAGAAACCCAAATTCCTTACCTTGTCTCTCGACATGAGATGTAGCAATCGATCACTTTGCGAGAACAGTGCAGCGGAGTAGGCGATGTTGACGGCTGTCTCCGGTTTGTCACCGGTCAGTACCCACACAACTATACCGGCGTCTAACAACGCCCGAACAGTGCGAGGTACCCCTTCTTGTAGGCGATCCTCTACGCCGGTGCCGCCGACCAACGTCAAAGCACTTTCGAGGCGCGCTAGGGACTCGCGAATGCGTTTCTCGCGACCTGAATAATAACAATGTTTTAATACAAGTAAGAACAAGTTAATTTTACAAAAATTTTAAATTCGCGATCATGAGAATCCGGTCATCATTAAACCTCGGAGGATAAACTCCAAGGGGGCGATTCTAGACCGATAGATATTTTATCACATATCCCAAGAACTGTCAAAATTCCATAGTTTTTGACAGTTTTTGGGAGATATATCTATCGTGATAAAATATCTATCGGTCTAGAATCACCCCCCAGTTCATCAAATCTTGAGATGAACCAAATGTTTTAAACTGCAATTATGCCTAAGATTCTTCAAAAGTGGTTTTCAGAGCGGATGAATGAATATCCTCATAACTTGGCAACGAATGCACCAATTTTCAGCAAATATAGCTAAGAACTATTTCAGACCAATCAGCTATTTTTCAAAACAAATCACATTAAATTCGGAGTCCTACTTTCGGAGCTACGAGGGGACAGACACACAAACAACGGACAAACAGACAAACAAACACACAACGCCGTCAAACTTATATCACCCCTTCCGATTTTCGGTCGGGGATTAAAAAGAGGAAAGTGGGTAATAGATAAATCGCGCCATGCTCCATACTTGTTGCTAGATACATACATACTCATATAGCTGTAGTGACGTGCAGGCGCGGTGCTGCTCGGTGCGCGACTAAGTAAAAGTCAGGCAGTTACCTTACTTTTCTTTTGACATATTTTTAAATGAAGGACAACAAACCTATTTATACATCTTTGGTATCAAATAATACCTTCTCCGACTTCTGAGGCCCGAGCATGCGAGGCGAGCCATTCCTCCCATAATGCCGGCTGCATGAGCCGCTTCGCCATGACGAGTGTACGTAGACCCGCGCGGGAGTACTCGTTGAGGAGAGCGCGGGTTCTTTCGTAAGCGGCCAGCTCTGCTGAGCCGGCACGCATGGGTGTTAGAGCGCCGAGGACTATGCTGTCAGCACCTTTTACGTATAACACCACCTGTGAATTGCAATATAAGGGTAAAACCACACTAAATATTATGTGTCTCAGCGCTAAGATCTTAGGTAGATACCGTGGAGGAAAAATTAAAACTTTCGGATAATAATATCTGTGCGGTCATCCATCTAATTAAATGGTGATTGTAAGCGAGCTGCGCGAGTGCTTCGAAATATCACATAGGCATAAAAACCACATTAAAACGTCTTAGTAAACATAAGCGCGATCTATCTTCGATTGTCAATAGTATATAGATGCTGCTTTTTTAAGAACCCTTATTTACGTAGTGACGTACGTATGATGTGGACCGCAAAAAAGGTTTGTGAAAGTGAGTAAAAGACTACAATGCTCGCTTTAATTCGAATATTAGTGTAGTTTTCTAACGATGTTTGTGTTTACCATAGTGTTTATAACAATAGATCAAATTGAGAATGACGTAGTGCCCTGACCTTTACAACCAGCATGATCTTGTCCTATCCGTAAAATGACGCCTAATTTAATTTTAAGCTCACACCATTTTAAGACCAGTGACGTAAGGCTTCATTGTGTCCCGCTAGGTGAAAGGTTGAGACTTGAGAGATTGTGATACTAGCTGTAATTGTATTGAGTCATTTCATTTAGCGCGACCATAAAGTTACACTTTCACTAGGTCAAACGTAAACAAGTCCGCACCGCTTAGTAAAAGTGGTCAACCTTTGGCAAGTTTTAAGAGTCGCTGATTCATTGCCGGCAAATTTTGGAATTAGCACTCGGCGAACGAAACAAGCCTTGAAAGAACACAGGAAATAATACGTGAAATGAATCGAGTAACAAACTGAAGGTTAATTACTGTGTCGATTATAAGTTCTGCGGGTATGTATATTCATTCAACCTTTAAAACCGAAATAAAAGGTTTTCATCGTTCAACGTTGAGAGTAAGAAGAGCAATTATAACGCCCCTTGGGATCTATGGCAATTTTGTTCATCATAATGTCTACCAGCATGCCCCAATTTCATTTAAATATAATTGGCTCAGGATTATAATCCCAAATATCCAATCACGTTACGTTATTCGAATTTTCTTTTCTTTTCTCACGTACTTTGATGAAAAGGAAAGTCATGATAATTTTGGAAAGACTATAAACCACTTAATTGCTTGATAAAACTATAAAATTCTGAATTGCTTCGATAACGTTTATACTCCCGCCGATAATTGAACAAGTCGTACAAAACGTTAAATATTTCGGCAGTACAACGGTCACACCATGGCACGTTGGAGGTAATTCGTCGTGTTAATTTGTACTTTGCCAATGGAGATACCTTTACATACAGAGCCAACTTAAGAGATAGGACTCTATGAAATGTAACACTAAGTACATAGCAGTACCTATCACTTAGCATAGAAACTATAAAGTTAAACACCTAATTAAAATTAGCTCGGTCACAGTAAGAAATAACAATGATTATAAATTAGCAATGGTAATGCAACGATTACAAGTATAGCGACAAGTAATTAAATTTAAAATTTAAAAAACCCCCGACTTTGATACCCGTATTGAGGGAATTGTGAAAAAAATGTAATCTGTCATTTTGAACTGATTTTCATCAAACATAGCTAAGAACACTCCCGACTATATCACCTTTCAAACCAAACAAAAAAAACTAAATTAAAATCGGTTCATTCCTTCGGGAGCTACGATGCCTACGCCTACAAACACACACACACACACACACACACACACACACACACACACACACACACACACACACACAGAGAGAGAGAGAGAGAGGTCAAACTTATAACATCCCGTCGTTTTTGCGTCGGGGGTTAATAAGACTGTAGGGAGTCAGGAAGTAGCATATTTCTCACCTGTCCAGATGGCGTCCGCATAGCAATCGACATGCACTTCCTATTGCTATCGAACTGCTGCACTCGCAATACTTTGAGCTGTGAAAGTTCGCCGCGGATGCCTATTTCCACGTCTTCGGGCGAACGGCTGCGGAGCTCATAGCCGTACGCTAAGGCCGCTTCTGCTAAAGCCAACTCGTCTGGACTTTCCGCTTCGTAACGGGCCAGCTGAAAGGTAAAACCATAGTTATTTTAGGAGTAGAAAATAGAAATCAGTTGAAAAATTGTAAAACCGACTTTTTTGACTATTTTACGGTTTCATCATCAGATGATCATTAGAACTCCCTTTTTCTGTTTGAATGTTTCTCGTCTGTTATCTTAAGATCAGGTTGTATACTTTTTATTCCGTAAAATCATCAACATCTACAGTGCAGAAAGGACGAACAAAGTCACAAGCTGCAGTCACGCTGACAAAGTCACAGGCTGCAGTTAGTATTTCACAAACCAGTACGCATTTGGCCAAAGTTGATTTGGAAAGTCGCCTGATCCCGTTAGATACCGATTTACTGGATATTTAATAAATACCGGTCTCTCATTACGTTTGTAAATGTTGGAAGGGATCGTGCGGCATAAACTCACTTCATGATTACTATCAAATATTTACAAGAACGTATTCGGTATTTATTAAGACTTTTGTGCGAGAAGAGTTCACGAGTGTGTGGACGTAACGTAATTATGATTAATCAACAATAATTATAATCATCACATCTAATTATAATTAATGCTCTATTGTTTAAGAGGGCTATCACAGTTTGGCCGCGATTCAAGGGCTCGCGCGCGTCTTAGTTCGTCTGAGAGTCTGAGATCGCATTTCATGCAGTTTTAAACTACGTTTATTCAATATAATAAAACAAATTATTTAAAAAAAAGTAGACAATTTTATTGATTATGAACTAACGTTTTTTTTGGTATAATTTTTACTTAATAATATTAATGTAGTATGGAGAAATTAACGGCTAATTCTGAACGTTTTTAGCAATTTTATTAAAATAAAGTTTTATTAAAAACTTGTTTCGGAATTTTGGCTCTATTTAAATATATAAGAAAAAATTGTAAAAAGCGAGGCCGCTACGGTCAAAGCGAATAACTATTCTACATCATGCAATAAATCTAAATTATCCAAGAGTTTCAGTTTCAGAGATCTAGAACGTCAAAAATGGGCATTTTCTCGGTTTGACCGTGATATGAGCCTTAATCATAAATTAATGCAATGACAAGCAATTTACGTTCAGTTTACTATGATAATACTCGTAATAAAGCTATAAAGAAGTTTATCATTAGATTACATGTCTTTGTCTTTTTTATCAAAATCGACTTTTTTTTGTTACTACTTATGTAGGCCAACAAGCATACGGCCCGCCTGATGGGAAGCGGTTACCGTAGCCTATGGACGACTGCAATACCGGAGGTATAACAAACGGATTGCCAACCCTTTAAGAACTTTTTTGTAAATATAAAATCAAATAATACTTGAACATGATACTTTGATTTGTAAAATTATTATGTTTAGAAATTGGAGAATAGCGACAAAGCTCTAAAATAAAAAAGTCGATAAATATAAATTAGATATCGACTGTTTAGCCCAGAAATTAATTTGTACAAAAAATGGCATTATCTTTAGCAAATGCGGTACTTTACAGTTATCGACACGTCTCGAGGACTTTCTAGGTAATACGAATCGCTATCTGTGACGCATAGTATTCTCTATTTCCGTACTCAAAAGAAGCATAGTCAGATTAAATAGTACTCGTAACCTTCGTGTAATCTGCAGCAAAGATAACCGTGGATTGTATTTATAACCACGGGTTATAGTAGGTTTTTCTTTCACTGAAGACAAAATATTAAATCTCAACCAAAACTAATGACTCTACATGTCTTATTTCACTAAAACATGTTCGAATCTGAAAACTTCGTAGATCCTCTTAATAATATCATGCTGGTTATGATCAAACTTTGGTGGATCGACTTCGGTTCATCAAATCAGAACAAGTATTTTGAGGTATACCAAATGTTTCGAACTGCAATTATGCCTGAGATTACTCGAAACTGGTTTTCAGAGCTAATGAATATCCTATTAACTTGGAAACGACAACACTAATTTTCATCAAACTAAGGACCATCCCAGACAAAGAGGGCAGAGACAAACAGTCAGACATAAAACGCCATTAAACTTATAAAACAACTTTCTTGTTTAGTCATGGGTTAAAAATAAGAATTCGAGCATTCTGCCGCCAATGGTTTCCTCTAGACCACTATTAATTTGTGACTAGGATAAGTTGTTGGTTCATACCTGATGTTCGGCTGAAGTACTGGGTTCACTGCTAGTGTTCTCATCCTTACTTCCGAAAGGCAGTTTCGGTAGTCTTATCCTCAACGGCGACATCGTAGACGGCGGCGGCGATGGAGTCGTCGATCTTGACTCTGTTAGTCGTGAGTACCTGCACATTATAACCAGTAAATATGAATAATTTTTTTTTTAATTAGCCTGTACTGTCCCACTGCTGAGCAAAGGTCTCTCCCCTCGTCTTCCACTCTCCGCGATCCCTGTATATAAATAAATATTCATGGACTTTAACACGACGCCCTCTAGTCTCAAACTAAGCAAAGCTTGTAATATAGGTACTAGATGCTGATAGAATACTTATATTCTTAGTAACACCCAGACATAAAACAAACATGTATATATGTCACGATTGTTCTCATCATCATTTCCCTGCCCTTATCTCGCGCTGGACGGGGTCGGCACAACATGTCTTCTTTTTCCACTCGCTCCTATCATTCGTCAACTCAGAATCTACTCCTCTCACATTCATATCCTCTTTCACACAATCCAACCAATGATTGTTCTCTATGGTCTATAAAGGACCTCTTTGTTTGTGACCATAGAACTAGTCTAGACTAAACAGTGGTAGTACATGAAACAATAAATGTATCACGTAGCAAGGTCACGTATTTCAACGATCAACAAAAGCAGTGTTCTTTCAGCAATTAGAAGAAGAGTTTCAATAAATAAACATCGCAACGGTGTGAGAATGTATTTTTTCACACGTAAGAATGATGAATCGGGTTATTCACACGCGGTAGCTTGCAAAGTACGTCTGTAGTTATCGCGCTAGTCTTGCGTGGTAAACGACCTTCAAACCTCTACTTTCAATCTCATTACAGTCACAAGCTAATGATGCTACAAAAAATGGATTTCATTAGCAGTTCTATACATTTACATGGAAAAGGCATGTCTGTCTGTAAACTCTGTATTTTATTTCACGAATATAACCGAACGAAATGACATAGGTACCAGATACTTTTTGTCAACTCTCATGTAGGATAATATCGAGAAAAGAGAATAATGTACTTATGTATCTAAGATTTATACATTACAATAACGCATGTAAGTACTTAAGGATGTTAGATGAAAATTGACATTTAGTACCTATATCATTTCTATCAGCGACGACCTTTCTCTCTACCATTATTTTTTTTATGAAAGAGTTGAAATAGCGTTGGGATATCTAAATAAATAACGACAGGTTGACGATTTCAACGTTTGCGAATTATTTTAAAATAGAATGTAGCGCGTAGCCGGAACCGCGGTTTAAAGCTAGTTGATATAAAACAAACTCTTACTTATCATTAGATCGCAGAGTGCCGTTGGAGCGTGAAGGTTTTTCGTTGGAGAATTGATCTGTACCAGAATTGGAAACGCTGAGCTGCATGTTATCCACGTGCGGCTGACTCACGACCACCGTGTTGCAAACCGCTAACATCATGAGAAAGTCGCGAACCTGACAATGGAAATAACAAATCATCAAATATAATAAACACTACGATAGATAACAATGTATGAAAGCGTATGTTTTGTTTACCTTCAGATTGTGATTTGCATCGTTATTGTCGGTAAGATGTTGAAGAAGTCTTCTGTTAGGTGATACTTTGGTGATAGGGGTGACGATAGGCGGTAGATCGGGCGAGGGCTCGGCCGGAGGGCCGGGAGGGTGGTCGTAATCCACTCCGTTGACAGTACACCGTCTGAACACCATCTTGTTCTCCGTGAGCGTCCCAGTCTTATCGCTGAATAGATAACTAATCTGCCCTAACTCTTCAGTAATATTCAAGGCTCGACACTCCGTTCGAATATTCGTTTGAGAGTCGTACATCTCTACATCTTGGTGTATGTGGTACACTTGTAACAGCTTCGTCATTTCTATTGTAACGTACAACGATACGGGTATCATGACTTGTAGAGCTATTATGTACGTCCAGAATATGAGTAATCCTTCGTAGGCAGGCCTACCCGCGTTCGGCAGGAATGGAGGCTTGTTGATGATGGAGCCGACTACGTAGTTGTCCAACCATACTTTGCAGCCGACGGCGCCGGCGCAGCAGAGAAACAAGAGAACTAAGACACACCATATCACATCTGTGTTCATTTTCTTTTCTAAACTAGAGCACTTATATCTAGGTCCGCCGTTATTGAGCATCGCTTTGGTCTCGTGTCCGGCGTACACGACTATGCCTTCGACGTAGTCTGTATTTTTGATCGAGCATTCCCTGAGGAGGAGGTTCTCTGAGGTAAGCGGCACGCGCGCTCCATTGGGATGTAAGATCGTGCCCGTAAATCTATATATTTTCGTCGAAGGCCGTTCTACTTCTACTGAACTTCTGAACTTGAGTGGGTTGAATTCTAATTGCTGTGAAAGAGAAAACAGTTAAAAAGGTTCAGGTGAAAGTTTTTCCCACGCGCTGCTCTGGACAATGTATAAATGTTAATAGCGGTACCATGCTCATCGAGTTCAGAAAATGGCCTTAGCCAAGGCATTTACTGCGTTGACATTGTTTTACTGGACATGATAACTTCACATCCATAAAACGCAAGTACATGCTTTGAACTAAAACAATCACGTTAATTTAACTACGCAAATGAAAAACTCTGATACAACAACTGATTAAACACTTGTGGAGGTTGCGCTATGTACGCGTATCTACTTTGACTCATTTTTTTGCTCAACAACAGCTCTGTATAACTTTCAGTCATTCTCTTTTTGCCTCTGTAAACATTCAACACAAAGTGCATAAAATTTCAGTTGGAGCAGAAACATAAAGGAGTGATATTCGCTATTAGTTTCCATACGTGGTTACTTTGAGTTATTGTAATTTACTACTATCTAACTTTCATCAGAATTAGTTCAGCACTTACGTCGCCAACCGGTTTGATTAAGTAATAACCATTCCTATTAACTTTCTCATTTATCTTACTAATTATTACAACTATTACCCTGAAACTACTTGTATTTTATCTATTGTTATACAAAGAGCTCTGCTAATCATCACTCACTATTTAAAATTACAAACCATTGGTATTACAAACATTACTCTGTGCTTTGTCTCTTTCGATCGAATCTGAATCTGTTTGTTAATGCAAAAGACAAAACACAGTGTAACTATTTCAAGCTAACACGAGTTTATTAGTCACAGATAATAGTTCAAGGTGAATACCCAATTGGTACATGGTAATAAGGGAATACCCAATGAGTGGGATAGGAATACCTTATCTTTAAATCCTGGCGCAACCATTCTTTGTTTCAAATTAGTCTCTCCGTCCAAGTTGCAGGTGTCTAAGTAGCAGACCCCCAGAGGGTTGGATGAATGCAGCAGCACCATATCTGCAGGCACTGCTTCGTTGTTCGACAGGTGGACTAGATCGCCGACGCGTACGTCCCGCCATTTCACTCGCACGTATCTCTCCGCTGATCTGCCAAACAGAATGTAAAATAATAAACGCTTCGATATTTTTATTGCTATTCTATATAAAACAAACTATGGTGCTATTTTAGTACACATTATTTAAAGGCAGTAAAATGGATATAACGATGATTTATTGATCATAACGATAGACGATTCAAGTGCTTTAATAACTCAACTGGCTACCAATAATAATTAAAAGAAGGAAGAAAGCCCATTAATGTTGTAGATTAATCACATGTTCTATAAATAATATTTGAAACCAACGAATAGGAGCTAATTAGACTGAGGCCGGGTTTAAATAACGCTATTCTTTAGATAACAAGATAATTAAATAAAAATTTGAAGGACCGATTTTCATCAAACATAGCTAAGAACACTCCCGACTAATACACTTTCAAACAAAAAAACACAATCAAAATCGGTTCATCCGTTCGAGAGCTACGTTGCCTCAGACAGACAAACATAAACACACACACAAAGAGACCTGTCAAACTTATAATACCCCTTCGTTTTTGCGTCAGGGGTTAAAAATATTATCGTCCTTCTTTTTAACCTACTTGAAAAAAAATAACTGACAGAACTTGAATATAGCTTCCAAGTAAAAATCCATAACAATTCCTAACCAATTTTCTTAACGGATTATAAATTGGAGCTTCAATTTCTATGACGTGGTCAAACGTCAAACATAATAATATTGTCATGAAAAACATCCGGAATTAATAATCGAAGGACACTAACTAGGGTCTCTATAGCGTTTATAAGAATATACCCTTTTTAAGTCGGGTTTTATAAACTAGGTGTGCGTCATATTTATTACATCAACGGATCGGCTCTACAATACTCTACATTTAATGTATTCGGTCAAATCATGATGAACTACTCGAATGAACAGTTAATTGAACATTTATATTTTCAATTCAATAATGAAAATCGATAAGACTAACTTTTTATGTAGGTATTGAGTTTATTAACCTTCATGTGATTAAATTATCATGTTCTGTTACATTATTATGTAGGTTTATTATAAACTTCTTATCAATATTCCATTTGTTGTAATTTATGGGAAATTCTTACTTTCGTATTTTATTGGTTATTAAACATTCTGTGAGTATATCTGTAGAAAATTGAAAAAAAAAGCATTTTACCCTTTTTCAGCAAACTCTTGTCTGTACATTACAAACGGCTGTTGAACTAAAACAAAACATACGTGTAACAAAATCGTATGCTTACTTCCAAAACCTTTAACGTAAACTTTTTTATCTATATCTAAATATTGTTAGATGGATGCGGTCTTACTATAAAATAAATACTTAGCAACTAAATAGGCTCTTGAGAATTGGTATAGTATTATGTTGCTTATTCTGTTAGTAAGTAGTATATAACAGACTCATTGTTTGCAAAGAAGGTTCTCAGACCTATTTGAGTAGACTCGGCCTTTCCTCATATTTCAACTTATTCGCTCACCCGTAGGTATAATAATTTTCAAAAACTCTAGTTAAGTAAATACCTTACCTTACCTACATAAGTAAATATTTTTCAAGGTCTGGAAAAATAATGTCCAGTTTATAAATTGACAAAATATTGGCACAGTTCACATCAGTAAATGATGATGAGTCAAAGTTTTAATGTTTTATGACTGAAAACTACTAACTTCATTTTCTTTTTTCAGCTAATATTAAGAATTAAAAATTCAATCTTAAAAATAGTATTCTATAGACCAAAATATAAACAATTTTGAAATTCTGTAAAAATGATCTACTTCTGATGTTGACTGTACCTAATTAATTAGTCAAGTAGGTAACTAATTAATTTGTTATTTCAGGTAACAAGGAAAACTCTGCATGAATAATTTGCATTGAAAGTTGAAACCCAATCAAATGTATCCTTATGTTATAGCCAAATATCCTTGTATTCACAGTATTAGTATTAGTATTGTATTGACAGGCGTCACAGCTCAGTCGGTAATAGCTCTGCCTTCCGTGCTGTGGGTCGTGGGTTCGATCCCCACTAAGAACAAACATTTGTGCGTGGAAAACATAGATGTTTGTTCTATGTCTGGGTGTTACTATGTATTATAAGTATGTATTTACAAAAAAAAAGTATATAAGTATTCTATCAGCCATCTGGTTCCCATATTACAAGCATTGCTTAGTTTGGGACTAGAGGGTGTTGTGTGAAATGTCCCTGAATATTTATTTATTTTATTTTATTTATTTATTTTATTTATTAGCATTGACACAACAGTATTGCGTTGGACCAAGCAAGAGGTCACTTTCTCCTCGCGAGAAACGTACGTTGAAGTCGGAAAAAGTGAGTCGAGCGCGGCTAATTCCGCCATGAGGAAGTGTGTCATCTTACATCAATGCGTGCTCTGCCAATGTGAAGGCCAGGTATCGATGCCAGTAACCCAAAACATTGGCGGTGACCGCCGTACAGAGAACGATGAAGTAGCCTACATACAGAAAATTGATACAAACTAGTGCGATACTTAAAATTAAGGACAATAGCAGACTACAACGGATTATCGGAGAATATCAAAGTAACATTTTCAACCAATCATTCTTATCTAAAACAGAGAGTGCATAAATTAACCCCCTTTAGGTCAGTGGCCAGATTGACAGAGCCCTGAAGAGGGCTTTGTGACTGCTGAATGTTAGAATCCGCAAAAGTGTGTCAACATGATGGCAATGTTAAGGCCAGGGACAGTTTTCTGTAGTGTAGAGTGGAGCGACGCAAACAGATCAGAAAGGAGAGAGATTATGCAAATGTTTCTATAAGTATGTCTACAGGAGGACTCAAAACCATCTGACATTGCAGTTGTAACTGTGTTTATAACTTTGAGATAAAAATAGAGGAAGTGAAGTGGCCTAAATAATATAACGCAGTCAAAATACCAAGACATAATTTATTGTTGACTTGTTATTCTTGAAACTGATTAGGAAAGCTCTTAGGAAATTCCAGAGAGCACGAAGTAACTGGTTTACATATCTATATCTTACTACGTATTTTCCTTTTCATGTAGCCAATTTTTTTTTATTTTTCTTAATTATGAATGCAAATTGCATATCTTGTCAGTTGAGTGATATATGTATACATTTATAATATTAATGAATTGTATTTTATGATTGAGTATTTTAAATATATCAAAGCAATAATTAATTAAATCAGTGGTTTGATTTAATTTAACACATAGCTGATTTGATCAAAAAGGTTCAGAACGTATTTTCATAGAATTTGTCAAACTACTTAATCCCGTGCGAGTCAAAACGGGGGTTTCCCGCTACGTATATAGTTTGATTTATTATGACTGTATGTAACCATGCAAGCAATAACTACCAGTACCGTTACCTATATTCACTTTCTTTAATCGCCAGGGTGTCGAACTTTCACGAGAAACTCAAAGTCGTGTGCGAAATAACACGCGACTAGTACGCGGAGGTTCTAAAATGACTTTGATGGTCGTAAGTAGATATCATTAGCCAAAGAACCATTATGTAAATGCTCTTGAAATGGCCCATTAACAATGAAAACTGTAGAAGAAACGAGCGTTCATGGCTCAAATAAATCAATACACTTAAAACTTAGCAAAGGTATCATCATTAGGTACCTATGGATAAACGGCAGCGCGGCATTGAAACCGCTCATACCTACAAAAAAGTTTATTGTGCAATGCATTAGCACCGGGGAATCCGGATTAAACATTGTCGTGTGTCAGGTACTTATTTACTTTTGATAATTATAAGTTTACACATATACTCTTAATAATTCTATCTATGAAATAATATCCCCATGTATTGTTTATCCCAACGATCTATTGAAATGCATATTAATTTTATAAAATCTTATTTTGAAGTCAAATCTTGAAATTGAGGTAAATTGAGAAGCCCATAAGAACAGATAATAGGAAAAATAGAATATAGATAATATCAGAAATGAATTCTGAATTCAGAAATGAATGATTTTTTTGGTTGAATGACAATAATAAATTAATAACTAAATAGAAAGTATAACACTGTTGCGAACAATGAGATGAAAGTACGAGTTAACGTTTGACATATCAATGGAGCAACAAGGCATTGTTTACAGAAAACAATGTTTAAGTAGCAAAATACCTAATAATGTCAATCATCTCGATCTAGGATAATTGAAAAACTAGGAAGTTGGTACAACTATGAGGGATCAGTTGTCAAAGCTATTAAATTACACACTCATTAATTCACAATATTCTAATTATCATCAAATAACACACTCGTTGACCCAAATAACACCCACTTAACCACTCAATGATACGCAGTTGGCACAAAAAAGTCATAGTCCAAGTTCATTTTAAGTTGAGTTGAGGTACACAAACTTGTTCTTTCGTATTGCGATTGAGGACATCTAGCTTGTCATAATCATATCTTTGGATAGGAATAGGAAGCGATAGGTCAGTCGAGCGGCCTCGGATCGGATTGTGTAGCAGTCCGCACCGTGTCGTACCTAGAAAAGTGAGAAAAAAAAATGCGACACCCTGTCTTTAGAGAAGTATTGTACAGCTCTCCAAACCGGATGCAGGTGACCTTCAGACACCTCAGGGACTTGGAACTAGTTCCGACATACAATAGAATGCAGGCAAGGTTAACGATGAGAATAAGCTAGATTTTACAACGTGTAATACTGACACACTTTACTAAGCTTTAATAAACAGTAGAGCTTTTAACCTAATGGGGAATGAAGAGAAAAATCTCAGATTCAAAGAGAAAGACTTTTTTATGTAAATCAATACAGATACCAAGACTGAGGTTGAAAAACCAATTTCACAAACTATACGTAAATTGCTGTGGCACGAAAAAGCAATTATTTCAACAAATTAGAACGTAATTGCAAACGCATGATGCATTTTGTGAATACAATATTGTACGGAGTGGAAATGCGAAACAATGACTTAGTCTTATGCTTTCAATTGTGGTCGGAGGTTGTACAAGTACAGGACTCAAGACGACTCAGAAGACCAGTACAAGACTCAGACGTGGAAGGTATCTAGAGGTCGCTGCCGTCACTGGCGCCTTGCACTTGCAGTACCTGTGCCAGACAAGACAACCGAACTCGTTTCATTGTAAGTTATTATCCATCTACATGTAGATGGATAGCTGCTTCTCTCCGAAATTGGAATGAAGCCAATTTTGATTTTGATCGCCACACGCGTTTTGGAATTATTGAAAGTTGCAAACAAAACAATATATCGAATAGAATGGAGCAGAGTCACTTACAAACTTTTGAATCTAGATTACCATAAGGTTTGACATGAGAAGAAGAATTGAATCGGGTTGATGTTATGATATAAAAAAGGGGTAAAAGACCTTTGCCAACATTGTAACTTGCCAATAAAGGAACACAGGCGTACTACGAACTCTCGACAAAATGATATGTCACAAAAGAACGGGATTAAAATAAAGTACGTTACCGAGTGGATGAGAACGAGTTATCTCTGCGTTAGTCACTCAGATGACTTACATTGGAAAACTTGACGGGAACTTCATAAAATAAAAATTGAAATTTTATCATGGATGGAATATATGGAGGAAGATATAATATATCACGTTGCTGGGTTTTCTCTGTTATTCCGACGTAAATAAGTAATAATTTGAGTAGGTTGAGTTTCGTAGTTTTGCAGTGGCCATCGTTGATAGATGAAACACGCCACCTCCATCGATGTCGATTCGACATTGACCGAGCATCGTGCGTGATTGCCGTTCACTCGGCCGCCGCCGCCGCTGGCCGTTTTGCTTGAATATTTAACTTTGTTGACGCTACCGACAGATTCAATTCAATAAGATTGTTTTTCAGGTCTGGGGCGGAAAAGTAGAGCATTGGTTAAGGTCACACGCAATTTACCAGGAAAACAGATGTATTGGCGCAGTACTGTTATTTATTCTGTGATATTGAGATACGAACAAACACACCTACCCAACCCAAGTATTTCCCATGGGGGTAGGCAACGCAAATACATCTATTTATATGGTGGTTCTTTTTTTTTGGTAATAGGATATTATGCAGTTTTACGCGATGGTGGTATACCTATTTTCCCTGTACGTTAGGTACTCCCACTAATAGCCATGCCATATAGTTATCTTGCAAGCTCTGATATTTCCTCAATCCTCATATGGCTGTAAAGATGTTTGTAGCTTCGCTAATTGTGAACTAACTGAAGCGTTAATTGCTTCAACCCACTGTTCTTCGCTAATTACTTTTGTATTAACACGCATTACCATAATAGGAAAAGTTATAGGTTTACGTTACCTTCTATCAAGAGCAAACAACATGATTTAGCAACTGCAACGCGACTATTCAATCATAAAATGTATAGGATGAGTAATAAGCCTTTTACAATTTATAAGTAATATGCTCATACAATGAGATAAAAGCGCCCTAAAGGGTAATTTTTTAAGGAAATCTAAAATTCCTTCATCAGTGCAATTATTTGTTTAGAGTTTTAGTGTACTATGATACTCATAATTGCTGATATGCATTATCATGTTAAAAGTCGAAGCACGCTAAAAAATGTAGCGTAGCCTCATCTTATATGTTGTGTCTTAGCATAATTCACATAGATGAAAAATAATAGGAACCGAACGTACTCTACGTACATACACTACCTACTAACTCTACAATCTAATCTGAAAAATAACGCTGTGTTCCGTTAGGAAAGATGGACGAAAAAATTATTATTGCTTATTATATGAACACAATTACTGAATACCATGGTCTTTTGACTACGAAAGAGGATATGTAGGTATATCTTTTTAATAGAATTATGCATGTATCAGTATTCAGATGTTTTCAACTGGAGTCTATACTCCAAGGTCTGATCATCATCAGACCTTGGAGTATAGACTCCAGTTGAAAACATCTGACCAGCAATGATGAAGAGGATCTAAGGAGATTTTCATGGTCAAGGGTTTTTAATTTTTTTTAATTTGCTCGTTATATTTTAGCTCGCTTGATTTATTCACCACGCAAAGAGACAGAACTGGAAGCTGGGACTTCAAAGAATAGGATCATTTACCTAAATCTAAATGTAATCCGGATCCGGAACCGGCTGGTAATGATTTATCGGTGCGTGACCATCCATTATTCTGTTTCTGGTCTGATTCGCACTTGAATATTTTTATTATGGAACATGAACGTCGTTATTCTTATTTTACGCTCGATTCTTGTACATTGATTTCAATTGGTGTCAATTGACGATATTACATTCGATTGTCTTCAATAAACCTACCTTGTTGCGTAACAAAAACTTAAGTTTCGCACTGATTTACCAAAACGAGAGCTGCGAAATATTTTACGAAACATTAAATAACTATGGGCAAGTAAAAAGGTACCACCTATTTTACATAAATTAGACTGTAAAAGTTCTTTTTTATGTTTAGAGAACACGCACAGATTTCAAAATATGTATTAAACTAGTTACTTGCCCTGGCTTCAGTGAGTTCTGGACTGACGAATTGTGAAGACGATTAATGATTTTTGAACTCTTATTTCGGATGAGTAGGTGTAGGTATGGAGTCAGATTTATATGCACACAAGGACGTCTTGCCTACCAATTAAATCGAGCATCGTATGGCCAGTATCTAACCCAAGGTTATTAATTGCAAAATGTGATATTATCGTTATCATACTTAGTAAGATGGACGAACAAGGGATTGTGCGCTAACAACCCCTAAACAATCTATAGAATCATGTTTTTCGTCATATCAATGACAAATGAGAGATTTATAATGATTGATTCCCGATCGGCTAACCTTGAACAGGGAAGTTAATACGATAGAAATAGCCTAACCCCCTTCACTTAGTTGAATGTTTGCGAGTGACGAATAATCCACAGTAAAAGCTTTAACGACTGGTACCACATAGTACCCAAGTGTAGATTAGTTTTATGAGTAAATCACCCTGGTTTGTTGGTTGATGGCAATGTCCTTAGTTTACTGGCCACATAAGGTCACATTGCCAAGGCCGATACGGAGCACGCAATTAGCAGGTAGCTAGCTCTTTGGTGTGGCTTCTTATTAAGCATTTACGTGTTACGTACATTCGTTTTATTTAGTATGTTAGCCATACCTTCACCATATTATTTATATTCATTTATTTCAAACCACATGAACTTAAATGGAACACTTAGTTACTTACGTAAATTTTTATACAAGGTAAAAAACAATTAGGTGTAGTAATCAAAGTCAAAGAACTTAACTAACTTGGAAAGCCACCTCCTCAGCAAGGTACCTGTGTATATCTACCTTAGAACCTGAAATACAGTGTCTTCACTTTAATTGTGTTACTATCAATGCATAAACTTTTGAAACTAAATTTTTTCTGTGGGAATACCTACTTATGACTTAAAATTGCAATTAGGAAAATATTTAACTAGCTTTTATGAGTGGCATTTACCTAATGTTGACATGGCATGCTTGGCAGTATGGACGTATTACCTAGTATGTAAGTTTGTTTTTAAAAATTTTGTCGAGTATAGCAAGTGTTTTGACATTGCTATGTAGCTTATTTTTAGTTTAACCCAACGATTAACTAAAATTATAATATTTATTTAGTCACATCACCGTCGAACGTACTTATTTCAAGCTAGTAGGTATTCTAGTTACACCTATCATGTACTAGCAGCTAGGTGCCCACGACTTCGTACGCCTGTACCGTTTTCTGAGCGGATTCTTTGAGAACCTTGACATTACACTGAGCTCGTACTCGCCTGTCAGACGTTTTACACCACTACCCGGCTTGATGCACCAAAACTCGTAATAGACCCTCTAAAGCAACTGACGTGACGTCGTCGAACGTGAAAATTACGTTTATCGTAAAATACGGTCATAGAAGTAAGCCACTGACGCATGTTCTACGTAAGACTTGGGATTTGATTAAGGAATTTTCCATACACTTAAGCGCAGGAGCTTAAAAAGTGTCTCTACTCTACCTTGCTTCCTTTCATTAATTATCTCTCTTCCAGCACAATAACGGTTTTTTTTATTGGATAAAACATCCAAGTTTGCCTTTTAAGTTACCATTTCGTATCCAGCTTAAATTCGTTCTGTAGTTAAGTAAAAACCAAATGTTTTATTTGAAATTAGGATGGATCATTATGAAAAGTGTAAACAAAGAAGTGCCAAGGTTTTCCAAATTATACTGTGTAGCAAACAAAAGCTATTATAATTGGAAGGTTAATATTAATAATGACATCAGTCCGTTCAGATTCCATTTGACTCTTGCGAAACCCTATGAAGCAATAATAATCAAAGAGACACGTGCTGTGTGAATTCTTGAAGTACCTACATATCTTGGTCAGGTGCCTTTATACCAAGCCACACGGCGGCGGCCGACATCTACCTATTGAATATCAACACACGCTACATAGCAATGAAAGCTCTCATTGTAGGCATTGTATTCACACACAGTTCCATCTTCCAATGTGAATGTGCAGCCATTACCGAAGCGGCAACAGCAATCAACAGGAGAGGAATCGTTGATTACAACATACGGATCCTCTCCGATAGCACAGCCACACTTAAAGCCTTGGAGAGCCACAACTGTACCTCCAGACTGATATACGAATGTCACCTTGCCCTGGAGAGCGTCGCCATAAAAAACAGGGTAATCCTACAGTGGATAAAGGGACATAGTGGATCACTGGGTAACGATGCTGCAGACGAGTTAGCCAGAAGAGGAGCAGGAACAATATCCGAAGGGCCAAACCCCTTCCTTCCTCTACCTTTCTCCCAACTACGCACCTGGGTGCGTTTGGACACCCTTCACTTACACAACACACGCTGGGCTCGCACGACGGACTGCAGACAGTCAAGAGCTGCAATCCCAGCAATCTCACCGAGATTAACACGCCGTCTACTGAGCCTGCAGAGACATAACCTCAAAATCATCGTGGGGACCCTGACAGGACACTGTCCCTTGAATAAACACCTCTACAACATCGGAGCCACTGACAGTCCACTCTGCAGAGGCTGTCTTACCAAAGAAGAATCAGCTGCCAGTGTAATCCTGGAATGTGAGGGCGTAACCACACAACGAACAGAAATCCTAAATAACCCTAGGTCACTCCTCCAAGCCTGCGAAGCCCCCAGGAAGCTTCTGTGCTTTTGGGAGGAGTTAGGCTGGCTACACTCCTAGCCAGAACACCCCCCACGCATAATGGGCCAACTTTGAGCCTAAATGCGGAAAAGGGAGTCCCTTCAATTTCAATTTCAAATTTTCTCATTGTAGGCTACAGCGTAAGGGGATTTTGACACTAACCCGTGATTTAAAAATAAATGAAAAAAATCTATAAAATAACTTGACTGGTTTTTCAATGTAAGTAGTATATCAAGCATACATACATAATAATAAAAGTTACAAACTAAGGTGAACTGGATGAGATCTCGTCGACAAGCTGTTATCTTTACAAGCGATTCAAATGGATTACCTAGGTACCTACCTAAGTTTAGTTAGGTAGATTCTCGTATTCAAGAGACTACAATTTGCTTTCCAAATGATTATAGCCTGCCTATGCCTACTATACAGAATGAATAAATTGATTTTTTAATACATTATTTAAGGAGCCTTGACCTACTTCCCGGACCTGTTCCGGATTTCCAACCCATCTGACACCTCACTTAATATTTATGTGCGTCATTCTCATTAGGTAATTAGTAAAAAGTCATACTTTCTGAAAAATCGTCTTAGGTTCTATTGGTGGTGGCCTAGCTAGCCAAAACCTTGAATCCTGAATAAAGGCAATTTAATAGCTTTAAGCTATAATCTAAGTAACTAAAGTTGAGGTCGCTGAACGATTTTCAGCCACTTAAGGGGATAGTCTATCTGTGCAAAACAGAAGAGTCGAGTTGTCATGACATGCGCGGAAAGCAATTCGTAAATTTTATCGAATACTAAACTAAACTGAAAAATGCTTTACTGCGATCTTTATATTTATTTATTTAGTTAGTTACACCAATGGCATATTCACAATTGTTATTTAGGAGAAAAATATTACTTATAACATTCTACAGTGTGATATACCATTACAGGCATAAACAGATTTGATGTAGGTAAAATATGTCTTAAAAAATTTAGTACTTATTTTTTAAGGAAAAAAAAAAGCAACAACTAAGTGTGTGATTGGATTCCAATATACGAGTAATAAGTGCTCATGATAACATTCATGATAACAAAATTAAAGGAACGCTATTGTTTGTGTCAAATAGTCAGTTAATTGGATAAAATCTGCCAAGATTGGTTTTAAATCATACAGGAATGAAAGTATTTATTGGTTTTTTGTTACTTTTGAATAATCAACTTTTTTGAAAATATGTGTGGCATATTTTTACCCTTTTAACATTTTTTGTATCATTACATTTATATCATACATTAATTATAATATCTAATGCAGGGTGATGAGGATCTAACTTACTGAGGGGTAGTTTATTTTCACACTCCGTTACACCACTAAAATTGCTTATCACTAAATCTACAGTTCTTTGAACAGTATTTTATAAACTACATAATATTTACTATTATTAGGGTTTGAATTTTTGTGTCCTTCACTAGAGGTAGACCGGTCAAAATTAAAATCTGCAACAAATTATAGTCTCTACTTATATCACTTGACTGTGTCACTTTATCTACTGATATTATCCATGACGAGCAACAAAGTCTGTATAGTCACTGGGGTTTGTTTGTATACTGCACATATCTAAATATTCTTGGCAGAGTATTATTGAGTTTTAGTGAGATCTATACTTCTTCATTTTTACTTCGCAGAGCCTGGTTTCATATCAGTATGGAGTTCATATCAGCCAGTGCCTCATAGTTTTTGACTTGCTTTGCAGGAGGTTGGTCATCTCTGCGGATGAATATGCGACCATTCCTAGTCCACACATATTTTTGCGACGAGAAGACTTGACGGAGTTTCCCAAACGCAGCCCAGCCCAGCTGGATTCTCCGGTTTAGCTCTTTCTCAAAGTTGTGTCTACCCAAACGCAGGGTCTGCCCGAGGTAGACATACTCCTGCACAACTTCGAGAGGCATTCCGGCGACAGTGATTGGCTCTGGGGTTATACGATCATTGATCATAATTTTCGACATAGCTCAGAGGATTAGCAGGCTGAAGTGGCAGTGGGCCGGCCATGTTTGCCGTAGAACCGACAATCGTTGGAGCAAACTAATACTCGAGTGGAGACCACGTTTAGGCAAGCGTAGTGTAGGACGCCCTCCGGCGAGATGGGGCGACGATCTGCGAAATGTAGCTGGCAGACACTGGATGAGAAGAGCCGAAGACCGAGCTCAATGGCGCGTCTTGGGAGAGACCTACGTCCAGCAGTGGACGAGTATAGGTTGATGATGATGATGATGATGATGGTTGTTAGACTCATCCATCTTTCTGACTCTGGAGCATGAAAGTATGTCCGCATTATCAATAGGGAGTTATATGACTGTGTCTAGTTGTTTAATTGTGTTCAGTAGATTTTCGGTCTCGTTTTCTGACACTCCATTTATCTCCAAATTGTATCAAATTTAAATTTATTTATCAAATTGTATCTTCAAATTATATCCCGTCTTGTGAATCCAAAGTAGCTGGGCGTAGACATAAGTACATTAAGTGGGTATGTTTGTTAATATTTAGGTCATAGTAAATTCTACGGAAACTCTCAAATCGATAAATAGTAGATAAGCTTAAAAACTAAAACCTTAGGTACTACTGAAAAATAACTCTCTAAATAATATGAAAAAGGATAGGTAGGGTACTGCTCCAAACTCATCTTTAACATTAACATATTGCGGAGAGTTTAACACAAATTGTGAGAGACAGATACAGATCATTGATACAGAATTGGATGTAAGTAGGTAATTTCAGAAGAAATAAGTATTCCAAAATATACGTGCAATAAAAACCAGCAGTATTTATTTTAGTTTTTTTGCATAAATATTGTTAACTGGCAGTTACCCGCGACTCCGTAAGCGGGTACAGTTTCCATGTACATTGTATTACCTGTGTTGTATTATTATATGTGCGTGTACCGCGCGGATACTTTGTGAAACTTGACATTACACCGAACCCGTACTTGAATGTCAAACGCTAGTCGTTAGACCAAAGAGGTAGTATTACGCCCGGTCAAACTGACGTGACATGACATGACAATGAAATCCTCTTGCCAATTGGCGCTGCTAATCTTGTTCGTTCATTTTATCCTGTAGATCCTGATAATTATTCGGGATAAAAAGTAGCCTATGTGCCTACTGGATTGGATTGAGTTTTAGGAAACTTGGCATATATGCCAAATTTCATCCAAGTTGGTTCAGTAGTTTAGACGTGATTGAAACACCTAAACATCTAAACTTTCGCATTTATAATATTAGTAGTATAGGATAGGATGTGGTTCTTTGCGTTCTGGCAAGATAAAATGGTAGATTTTGTCTTGCCAGAAGGCAATGTCTCTCTCTATGTATTCTACTTTCATCAAATGTTCCTCTCCGGTCCATGTTAGATCCTTCTTTAGAATAAATAAGGTTGTTCACAAAAAGGTTTTTACAAAAGCAATAAAATAGGTTGAATTAAATGCAATACAAGTATGAGCAGTAGCAAGATAATAATTAGGTACTTACTTATCCTAATTTAATTGGAATTAGGATAGAAAAATCTATTTTCCGTGTAAACAAATAACAGCTACTGACTGATTGGCGGAGTTGACTTAAAAGAAATAAAAACTAAGTTTACATTGGTATGGTTATTGTTGGATATTGTCATGTATACAAGAGAAAAAAGTAAAGCCACTTTCAATGCGTATTAAATTTTATCGAGTAGAACTCCTGGTTTGCCAATTGGCAAACCAGGAGTTCTACTCGATAAAATTTTATTGTGACTGTTCGTAAATGTCAAATGAGCTTATTACGCGGTCTGCTTACGCGTTACGCGCAGCCGCGAGAAAAACTGCCATGTTGCTACGTAGTGTACTCAAATGATACAATAGAACCATGATTTGTAGACTTTTGTCGAGTAGACGTTTGCGTGTTCTTCATTTAAAAATCCTGAGAAATTTGGCGTGGGCCTGACGTCCGAACGTTTCGGCCGCCTAGAGGCCACTGAAGAATTTTCTTGCGATATTTGGTTAAAAACTAGTCTCAGCAATTATTAAATATTAAAAAAAATAAGACTATTTAAGTAAAGATTTTACACTTTTTATATACTTAAATATTTGGCCTATACGTAAGTTTAGTTGTTTTGTAGATAAAGCAAGGGAATATTGTGGAATAGACCATTTAAAATCCAAAATTTCGAAGATCTTCTGCCACCTGGATTAAGGAAATGAAAACAAAATCGCAAAATGTATTCAGGGCGTTTTGGAGACAAGGATATTACATCAAGACGCGCTGAGTACTTTTTGCGATTTTGTTTTCATTTCCTTAATCCGAGTGCACAAACTTGACTCGAAACGGTTTGGGCGCGAGAGAGCTGTGTTTGATCCCAGATTTATCTATTATAAACCAGCTAAATTAAGCTAAATTAAATATGTAATTGTTACACATATCCTGAATATTGATTTGCAACCAAAATAAATGAAGTTACTATCTTACTTTTCTTTTAAACACACTTTGAACTTCGCTAGTTTTGGCAATTTGGCAGATCCCCAGCCTTAAGTACCTATGAGGATGGAAAAGTTGGTTTTCTTATAGTACCTAACTAAGTAACTAGGTACCTGCTTTGCTTAGCAGAATTCCACCTCAGCTTCTGATAAGTTGAATGATAAACAAGTCCTGGTATTTATTTTTCGTACCTAGGTAGGTAGGTTAGGTACCTAAGAACTCATTTAGGTGAACTACATCTTGGAAAGAACATATTTCCGATTTGTCCATGGCCTTTGGCCGTCAATCACCCCAATCAACGAAATCACTGACACGAACCAAATCTGGAAAAACTAACCAACCTATTTGAAAAGTTCGAGGACACTCCAAGTGTGGAATATTTCAGAAGCATCGATCATACATAGCGCATTTGACGAAGTTTGCTTAACTTCAAAAACAGAACTTACTCGTATGTGAGATGGGGGATCCGCTCTCAGATTTCAATATTATGATTATCATGTAAGTATATTTAGTAGGTAAGATGCAGCATCAAAATGGCGAGACCACCACTTTATAGTGTTCCAATCCAGTTTTGGAAAAACGGATCGCTTATTTTGACTAAGTACTTAGACAACGCGTAACAACACGCTGATTGCAGGTGACCTCTGAAATAGATTTTTTCTTTTTTTTTGGCATTAAAAGAATCAAAGTCCTGACTGACAGACAGACAACGCACACCCTAAACCACTGATCCTAAAGAGGCTTGGGATGGTGTGTTTCTTTACTTGCAGTCCATCAGCGCACAGTAGGAAATGAATTGTCTAAAATAGCAACCATTCATTAATTATGGTGGCGTACATGATATATTATTATTTAGGTATTGTGCCCATTAACATAATTAAACTATTTTGATAAAAAAACCTTCTATGCTCATTTACATCTATTTCAAAATGTTTCATGATAGCAGGTAGGTTAGTTACATATTAGTGGAACTAATATTAATTATTGTCTTTATAAGAGTTCTATGAGTTCTAAGGCACACTGTAAGTTTATTAGCACACACACGCAAGTGAAAATATTTCAACAAGACTATCTTACACTGATTTAGAAAAGAGAAAAGTAGACTAATTTCAAGCTACTTATTTAAAACACATTATATTATGTATAACTGAACTATAACTTTTTACTATGCATGTATACATAAGGAATAAAAAGGTACTTACTTTTTATAAACTCGACAAAATGAGTTATTTATCCTTTTGTCAGATAAATTTCTTCTTCGATCTTCAAACAGATCTTTGATAGCAGTCACTCCAAGCACAAACAACACAGGCAGCATTGCTACTTCTTTACCAAATGCACTGATAGCTGGTACCCAGTTCAAAAGCACTATGAAAATGAAATAAACATTTGCAATGCGGTGAAATTGTTCAAATAAGTTTTTAGGTAGAAATGAGAGTAAGGTGTACTTAGTAGTTCTGATTTGATTGTTACATCTGTGTCCATTGGGGTGGTCTTTGGGAGGAGTTTTTTCAGGCACTAAATGGTTTGGGATAACTATAATGTGGCGATTATCAACAGCGGGTTGTTGGCGGCGCATGAGCCAGAAGGCAGCTCGCCGCCACGGGCCAACGACCGAGGTGCGGCGGATCGTGTAGATAGAGTCGGAGCGCGAGGCCTGCCGCGAGTGCTGCATGCGCACGGAGCTGTGTCGGGGCAACGCGGCAACGCCGGCGGCCGCGGGCTCGCGGTGCCCCGCCGGTAGGATGAAGTCGGTACGGCTGCCGGTGCGGCTGTGCCCCGAGCCACCGGAGCCCGCGCGCGGCCCGCCCTCGCCGATCTGCCCGTGCGAGAGCGCGCGCTGGTGCCCGCGCAACGCCGACTTGAGGGGCGGCCGACTCGCGGCAGCATTCGCCGCCAGCATAGGCGTTCCTCCATGACTTATCGACCTCGAGTGCCCTTTCCCTTTCGGAAACAAGTACGTCTGCTCTGGTGCCCCTGGTAAACAGGGGACGGTCGGTGGAGTCTCTCCGCTTCCTTCTGTTGACATTTTTATACATTTGAACAGTGTGCGACCTGCTTTTCCCTTTCATTTATGACTGCGGTATCTGTCTTGTTGCACTGTTTCCTTCGTATTGATAGATGGTATTGGAAGTTTGTGCCATAGTCGGGACATATGGACCAAAGTCATTTACTCAATGTTTTCTTTTCACTTTACTTGGACACTTTGGAGTAGAAAGCACTTAACACGGTTTCGTTGACTGGAGTTTTGAACTGCCACGGCGCGGCGCGGCGCAACAGTTGTCCGCACAATATCTCAAAATAATGAAAGAGAAGATCGAAAGACGAACTCGAACGCTTATTTCTGTAGGTAGGCAGGCACTGACTGAATAGCCGTACTTAGGTACGTCGCTTTGCTGACTGACCAAAATTGACAGTTTTTTATTTTGACAGGAAAAGTTGTCTCGCTGGCAGCTATTTGACACTGACAATGGACTCTTTATTGAAAGATTTTCACAACCACAGTACAGAGCAAAAAACTACCAAAGACGCCAGAACGCCATGTCTTCGTTTGAAAAATGAGGCTCTATGCTATTTTGTCTTTGGTTCTCTGTAGTGTTGTACACATTCTGCACATATATCGATGGATGAACTACAAAAATATCCCTCGGAAACCAATAGTCATCGTAATCCCCTCCCTAGTATCCACAAAGTCCACAGAAAACCTGAATGAAATCATGAATAAGAAAGATAATAAAAAGAATTTTATAAAATATTGTATAGAATTAGTAAGCCAGGTTATAAATAGAAATAAGTCGTAAGGATATTATGTTAAGTATATATTTTGAGTAATATGTAAATTAGCATAAAAATAATAGTAAAAATAAAATTATGTAAACTATACAATATAAGTAGACAAGTAAGAATAGTAAGAATACAATTAAAATAAGTCATCGATAGCTCCGTTATCCACACTCACCACTACACTAATTCTACCTTCTTTGTTCGTTCCCCGCAGTCGTTCCCAGTGCCAGTGCTTCCACTTTTTTCAGATTTCACCCTTTTTTTTTAGATGAAAACTTATACATTGGTATACATAGCCAAACCATCTTTTTTTGTAATCTCAGCTCATTTATCTGCATCTACCTGAATCCATCCATAGAGATACAGATAGATACAGGACAGGTTGTATTTAAAATAGTTGTTGTACTGCTGAAAATATAAAGAGAAGGAAACCTTCGGTTTTCCAACTGACACCACTGAATGAATTTAATGATTTTAACTTTGTTTGGTAGCATAACTCTTAATAATATTAATAATAATATTTAGTGCCACCTAAATCTAGTTTCAACTCGCAAAATATCCCACGAAAAAACCCTCATTATGAATTTTAGGGACTACGTAATTAATTAACAAACTAGGGAAAATAAAAAATTTAAAGTGGAAACATTGTTCGTTCGTCTTGCCTGTCGACGTCACCGTTGAACGAATGTCGTCGATCTCGATCGTCATCGTCCGAAAGCCGAAAGGCCTTATTACACTATGCAATCTCAAGCCAGACTTACTGATAGTCATGAACGTGACGAGTTATGTCGAACTCGAATTATTTTAGTTAAACTGAACCTTGACTCGAGCCACCAATTGGGTTGACTCAACTAGGTCCATCCGTATGGAACGTAAGTGGTTAGAGAAATTGGTGCTAGATTTTCACTTGTATGACTTAATATGCATGCAAGTCCTCGATGCGAGTCAACTCAAATAACTTGAGTTCGAAATAACTCAACTCGTCACGTTACATCACTATCAGTAAGCCTGACTTGAGATTGCATAGTGTAATAAGGCTTGAACCGAAATGTGCCGAATCGAACGGCCACAAAAGGATTCCTTTCCGACGACGTCCGACATTTTAACACTATCTCCCGGTGATTCCTATTTTCGTAGTGTAATTAGTTGTTTTCTCCTACTGAATATCTTCACCATGGATGAAGAATACGACGCTATTGTTCTGGGAACTGGATTGAAAGAATGTATCCTCAGTGGAATGCTTTCCGTGTCCGGAAAAAAGGTGCTTCACATTGATCGTAATAAGTATTACGGTGGTGAATCTGCGTCAATTACCCCGTTAGAAGAATTGTTTGCGAAGTTCAATGCTCCAGCACCCGACGAAACGTACGGCCGCGGCCGCGACTGGAATGTGGATTTGATTCCAAAGTTCCTGATGGCAAATGGTTTGCTTGTGAAGTTGCTCATCCACACGGGCGTTACCCGTTATTTGGAATTCAAGTCTATCGAAGGTAGCTATGTATACAAAGGGGGAAAGATATCGAAGGTACCAGTGGACCAGAAGGAGGCGCTGGCGTCTGATCTCATGGGGATGTTTGAAAAGCGGCGTTTCCGCAATTTTTTGATCTATGTGCAAGATTTTCAAGAGGAAGATTCAAAAACATGGAAGGATTTGGATGCCAACACTGCTAACATGCAATCGCTCTATGACAAATTCGGTCTGGACAAAAATACTCAAGATTTTACTGGTCATGCACTGGCTTTATACCTTGATGACAACTACCTTCAACAACCAGCTATTCAAACTATTCGCCGCATCAAGCTTTATTCAGATTCCCTAGCTCGGTATGGCAAGTCACCTTACCTGTATCCCATGTATGGCTTGGGTGAGTTGCCCCAAGGCTTTGCTCGTTTGTCAGCCATTTATGGAGGGACTTACATGCTAGATAAGCCAATTGATGAAATTGTACTTGGAGAAGATGGTAAAGTCGTTGGAGTACGATCTGGAAATGAAGTTGCAAAATGCAAGCAAGTATACTGTGACCCTAGCTATGTTCCAGACCGTGTGCGTAAGAAGGCTAGAGTGATCCGCTGTATTTGTCTGTTGGATCATCCAATTGCTAACACCAAGGATGCCCTATCTACCCAGATAATCATCCCTCAAAAGCAAGTAGGCAGGAATTCCGACATTTATGTATCACTGGTGTCTTACACTCACCAAGTAGCTGCCAAGGGCTGGTTCATTGCGATGGTTTCCACTACTGTAGAGACCAGTGATCCTGAGTCTGAGATAAAGCCAGGCCTAGAACTTCTGGGGCCTGTGAAGCAGAAGTTTATACATGTCTCAGATTATTATGAACCAATTGATGATGGCAGCCAGAGTCAGATTTTTATATCTGAATCTTATGATGCTACTTCTCATTTTGAGACAACTTGCCTGGATGTTTTAAAGATCTATAAACGGGGCACTGATGAAGACTTTGACTTCTCTAAGGTAAAGGTGGAACTTGGTGAAGAGGAGCAGTAGCCCTGCTCTTTAATTAATTATCAGCTGCTTGTTATATTGATGTTTGTAAAAAGACTTCTGTCTAAAATGAAATAGGAATCATTAGGGTTTATGGTCAATATTTGAAAGCCTAGTAGATACATAATATAATATGCAAATGCCCTTTTAAAATTATTTAGGCAAGTTTATACATATTGCTCTAAACATAATATTTTATTTAAATACTGTTATTGTAAAAGGTTTCATTCTTTATAAGGTTGCTTTTATTATTTTATAAGTATACTAAGATTTAAGATGATCTGCACAAGTGGTAGGTTTACAATTTTGTATGAGAAAATGATTTGTAATGCATTCCATTCCATTATCTGGTTAATTCTTTGAACTTATAACCATATCATACTTTGTCCAAATTAATGAATGCTCATTATACCTAATATTCTGTGTAAGATCATGAAAATAAAGTTACAGTGTATTAAAATGTTGTTTGACTTTATAAATCCCTACTATGTTTTTTATTTATAATCTTGACAAAGATAGTAATATCTACCCACATAGGAGCAAAGTATCAAATCAGCTCAGAACAGCAAAAAGACCTCACAACATGATAAAAACTACTGTTTACAATGTACTGCAGATTAATTTTATTTTCTCTTAATTTTTTATACAACAAATAATAATTTTCCAGTTTATAGGTAATCAATAAGTAATAACATCTACCTTAATTTCAAAATGTGAAACATTTTATCCGAAATAATACTCTCTTTGAATCTACAGGTTTATAACATACTTCAGTGAATAAACATGGTCATCTCTGCATCCTATGAAAATATAGTCGCCATACACAGCCGGGGAAGAAAAGGTTTCATTTGGCAACGGGTATTCTGCTATACTGACACCACTGTCTGATTCAATCACACAAAGTTTCCCATCATTTGAAGCAGCTAATAGAAATCTCTCATTCAAGCCACAAGGTGTGGAATAAATAGGTGAGGTCAGAGCAGTTTTCCAATGTAAGCTGGGTTGAAAATTCTTTATGTAAATGCTGTACACTTTACTGTCATGACATCCAAACACCATTTGCCACTTTAATTTCTCGATTTCTTTTATGTAAAGCGATGAAAAAATGTTTCCTTTCGCGCCTTGGTACTTCCATATCTGAAATTTCAATAGTTTGATGAGTTGATGATTCATAGGTAGGTGGTATTACAAAATACCTACAAAATGAAGTTTACACGTTATCACATAGGTATAATTATTAGTGATGATTACACTAGACAGACATGGTCGGATAGGTTAGCAAGCGCGCCAAACTAGTTTTTATATTTTTCAAGGTGCTTATTGCAAGAAAACGATCACCTTGACTGTTACTGGGTATATTACAAGTTGTCTAGCTCTTTATTTGTTTACTGACCTCAATAATCTAGATCTCTCAATAATCATGATTGCTGTAAGTACCTACCTACATAATAAAGTAATTTTATTAAGTGAAAGCACAGCATAATTTAAGTGACCTACCTAATATGTGTTTGAGGAAGTCATACTTTCTATTTATATTATGTAGGTAATATTACAACTCTTTTTAACCGCCTACGCAAAGCAAATGGAGGATTATGAGTTTAACAGTTATGGTACCTATGTAGGTAATCTGTTCTCCCTGACAGAAATTCTCTTAATTAAGTAGAAATGCAAAAGAGCGAAGGAAATCACCTTAATGCCCTTTTCAACAGTCCTGCAGTGTATTTCACCGTTGACCTCAGCAAACACCACATACTTATCACCGTCATACAAGGCCGGGCTCGCAAACACGGGACTACTTAAGGTGCCGCGCCATGCCACAGTATTCGTAGCGGCGTGGATGCTTGCGCAGACACCTGATAGAGTCCCCACGAGAATATACTCGTTCTTGGCGACTACTAGATCCGCGGATATCGGTTGGTCGACTACAGGTATTTTGTCTTTGATGGCACCCGTCTGAAATAACAGCATTTGAAGTAAACATACAATTTCTAGGGATAAGCTCAGCGATGGCAGTGTAGTTAACGGCCTGAAAATCAAGATGTGTACTTGATGAGGGGAATAAACATTTGCATCATCTGCAATAATTTTGGTGGTGCTATGTGATCATCATGGACATATCTAGGAAATGGTAGTTTAATTTCTAATCCAAAGTTATAGTTGGTCCAACAATATCATTGTATAGATAGGTAGGTACCTATTTTTAATGTTTTATATGGGATTGGTACATACCGCTATATCGATGCATCGAATGGTCCCATCATAAGACGCGATATAAACGAGTCTGTTGCAGCATGCTGCTTTGCTCTTGATCATTGACCCGATATTTATCCGCCAACATTCCTTGCAGTCTTCTAGAGTGAAACACACGATGGTTCCATTGTAGGCTCCAACGACCCCGCGCGGTGACGTTGTCGAGTCCCGGTAGCACATAACTGACGCCTCTACGCGAGACTTTACAGTTATAACACCTTGCATTAAACCTCCAATGGCATCCATTACAACAATTTTACCAGAATGACTAGCAACTGTGACAAATAGGTTGCTGAAAACAGAAAAATACTAATTTTTGTATAAAACTTCATGCACATAGTAGGTACCTACTAGCAATTATTATTGAGAGAGATTAGTAAATAGGTAGGTAGGTACTTACAATCCTGTTTGGAACAGAGCGGGTGAAGCATCAACACATTTTCCAGTGTCAAATGTCCATACCACTACGAATTCCACAGGGTTGCAAGAAACTGTCTCAATATTAGTTTTTTTGGATGCTTCATCATTGAAACTGCCCGAGTTTGACCTACACCTTTTCATCCGTTTTTTAGGCTTAGGTTCTTCTATGCAAATTTCTTTCTGAGCCATCAGCAATATTTCACCTATAGTGTGCCTTTGTGACATTAGGTGTGGCAACAAAAACTTACCGAATTGTGGACATATAAAGGAAAGCTTATTGCACATTGTTACCGCGAGGAAAGACGTGCCTCCAATCGAAAAAAAATCTTTATCTTTTATCTGTTCATAGGTGAAATTTCTAGACATTGCAAATTTTAGTTCTTGTAAAAACTTTGACTTCAATGTGTCCAGATTTTGAGGTGTCCTTAAAGTTTTTTCAAACATCTTAGAAATTTGTAGTTTTGATATTTTACCATGAGAGTTTGTAGGTAGATTGTCTACTCTCAAAACTTTGTCAGGCCAATGTTTGTCATCCAATTTGCATTTGAGGAAGTCTGACAACTCTTGACTGTTTAGTGTTTCTGAGGAGAAATATACTACCAGCAGTAATGGCTTTGGTAGCCAAACACAGGAACAAGTTTTGACTCTTGGGCACTGCATGACAGTGGACTCAATCAATTGCAAGTTCACTTTATGTCCAAATCTTTTGACGACATCATCTTTACGACCTCTGTAGTACACAGTTCCATTTCTTATTTCACCAAAATCGCCCGTGTCAACAAATTTCAGGGAGTTTTCTTCTTCATGGCCTTTTGAGTTGTTCAATATAAAACATTGTCTTGTTTTGCTAACTGTAATGAAGTAATGACAATATTACTTTACAAGAAAGTTGAAGACTTTATGTAAGTATATCATATGAGTAATATAATGCTAACCCAATATAATCTTTCCAGAATGAATGAGTTCCTTGACTGGCTCTATCACCACTTCAGTTTCAGATAGACAATTGCCCAAAGGCACTTCACGATCTGAGATAGTTTTATTCAAGTCCAATTCAGCAGCACAAGCCCAACAAGACATCTCAGTCACTCCATACAATGTAAATATTTTGGTTTTATTATCCCAGTCTTTTAACTCCTTCAATCTCTTAACTCCATTCAAAGGTTCACCTCCAAGAGCTAGTATCTTGAGTGTCGAACTTATACTCAGAATCTTATTTTTGATATCCACATTTGAAAACTGGAAGAATTTAGAGGGTGTAGTTTGCCAAACAGTTATTGCATTTTCTTGGTTGACTGGAAATAGGACATCAGCTTTTTCTGGTGCAATAAGTAGTGAAGCACCATTTATGCAGGCCAGAAGTATTTCTACCATTGAGGGATCAAATGTGAGGGGAGTAGAGAAGTAAATGATATCTTGTTGGGTGATATTAAACAATTTGGTGAGATCATCAATGTTTGGTTGGATGCACTGAATTGGAACTTGTATGTGCTTCGGTTCTCCAGTACTGCCAGAAGTCATGGCTATGTATGAGTGCTGGTTCACATGCCTAATGCCTTGGTTACCAAGTGTGTCACAGCAGTAAACATTTATCACCAGATTGAATACTGATAAGGACTTGTCAGGCTTTTTACCAAATAGTTCTGAGGTAACATTATTTTCTTTGGCTTTTATGGTGATTATTATTGTAAATGTAACATTAACAGATATTGATTTAATATCTTGAGATGGATCTATGAACATAAATGTAGTGCAGCATTTATGTGCCCTGTAATGAAAGATAAAATTATATATCTGTACATCTCAGAGAATATCCAAGTCTATAGCCTCAATACTTACGCAGCAATCACACAAGGAATTATGATGTTTCTCTCGGAAATGAGTCCAATAGCACCCTTGTTGCACTTTATTTGCAGAAGATTTTGGGTTAGGTATTCACAGACACCATATAGCTCAGAATATGTGTATTTCTTGTATACTCCATTGTCGTAATGTCGTATGGCTATGTTTGATGGGTATTTGGCGCAGGTTCGTATAAAAACATCGTAATATCCTCGTTTTAATTTCATTAGTTTGAAATGACAGTCCGGGAAATTTTCAAACTATTAGGTACCTACTGTTTGTGCATCATAAAGAAAGTTATTTTTCAATACATAGGTACTTAGCACGCCATGACTGGATATTTTATTTGCAATAATTTCTATCTAAACACCGCTGACAACGGCTACAGCTCTGTTTTGTTTTAATTGAAATGAAATGAAACAGAACATTTCAATCAAAATGCAATCAAAACAAAATCGATCGTCCCTCTTGAAATACAGTGAGATGAGACCACAGCACAGAGTAGTCAAGTCAAGTCAGAGTAAAAGACTTATTGACTGACAGTGACAATGACAATATTACACACGGTAGCTTTGATGGATTGCAATGGTAAATATTTTACCATTGAGGTGTATCAGGATATTATATTTAAAGGCGCATCAGGACCTTTATCAGAGTGCATTGTTGCCAGCGGCTACATGGGTGGGCGTGGAAATCAAACTCAACGGTTTATTGCACACAAATAAATCTTCAATTATGCCAGTATAATCACACACAGCCAATAACAATAATTTTAGTCAAGATAGTATTCGTTTTACTGTTTTACAAGATATTTAGAAGCGATTTGTCGTAGATGTGGTGCGCTGGCTCTCTTAGCCTCCATCCAAAAGTGCCACCACAAGATGGCTGCCCCGCTACCATCAACACGACACTCCGCTAGAGTGAACTCGTTTGTCACCCTTGACCATAGACCCTTTGAATGTTGACAGCTTGACGACGCGCCGCCGTCACGGCCGGACTGACATAAGACCGTCCTCGGTCTTTAAGTTGATTTCTGGAACAAGGAGTTTACAGTAACAAGGACATCCGCTCGTCCATCCTGTCAGTAACTACGCACGGGAAACACCCATTCAACCAGTTATAGAACATCTGGGCCAAGCGAGTGCATCCCTTCAACCAACCATTCCAGGTGTGGCCCGGACGACACGCTTCGGATAGCATAGACTACCGAAACCTTCCGATCTGGACTCGTGAATCCCTTCAACCAACCCACTCGGGTGTGGCCCGGATGTCACTAGCCTACCGGGATCAACTGAGAACCTTCTGGACAGGACTCGTGAATCCCTTCAACCAACCCATTCGGGTGTGGCCCGGATGTCACAATCCTGCCAGGATCGACTGAGAACCTTCTGGACAGGACTTGTGAATCCCTTCAACCAACCTATTCAGGTGTGGCCCGGATGTCACAATCCTACCAGGATCGACTGAGAACCTTCTGGACAGGACTTGTGAATCCCTTCAACCAACCCATTCGGGTGTGGCCCGGATGTCACAATCCTGCCAGGATCGACTGAGAACCTTCTGGACAGGACTTGTGAATCCCTTCAACCAACCCATTCGGGTGTGGCCCGGATGTCACAATCCTGCCAGGATCGACTGAGAACCTTCTGGACTGGACTCGTGAATCCCTTCAACCAACCTATTCAGGTGTGGCCCGGATGTCACAATCCAGACCAGGATCGACAGACACGACAATATGTCAAAGTCAAAGTCAAAGTCAACATTTCTTTATTCAATAAAATCACAAGGATCATTTAGAATGTAATGATGTCTTACGGACATACCTTCCTATGGTGACGGACTATCCTCATCGGCATAAATTTCTATTTCTTTTTGTATATCCCATGTCTCAGGATCGGAGTATGCACTGAGAGTGTCTGAAACAGCTGTGATAGTGTAAGAGTAGAACCGCAGAAGTACCCTTTAACACACGGTCAATAAGTCATTGTCAATTTAAAGCCGTGTTACCCATAATTAGCAATAGTTTCATCTACTACATCATCTGGCGCCGTCTCGGCCTCATCATAATTTAAATGATTAGTCGTGATTTCAAGTAAGTCATCATGTCCTTGAGGTACTGTTGGGTGCAAGTTGAGTGTTTTTTTAGTGTGTTTCGCGACCAGATCTTATATCTCACTATCGCGTTTGTGTTCGCACGAAAGCCTTCTTGATGAAGTTCGACGTAGGTACTGAACCTTTTTTTTTTGTTTGTAAGTTCTCAGAAGGAGTAGGTAGGTACATACCGGATCAATATTGGCAAGAAGATTTTGTTAGCGGTAGTCCGCATGTTCCATTCCTCGTCCTTCACTAGGTATATACAATACCAACGTCGTAAGCTTGTAAGAAAGCCTACCAACGATGCACACGAGGTGTAAGATCTTTTTTGTTTTCGAAGCCTTAAGAGAATTGCAACCTGTGAAAACTACAAAAAGGTAATGAAAGAAATGCTCTACCTCTTTTACAGCTGCCAGCGTCTGTAATTTATAGGAGTGACAGCGCAACTCCATTTCCGACGTGCGTCGCTGGCATCATTATGCCGTTCTAGATGGATCAGATGTGAGAATACGTATTATGGTATTACGTATTTCTTATGGTTTTTAGTCCATGTAATATGCCCCTTTAATTTAGTTAGAGAATACAATAGTCCTACAATACGCGTAAAATCAGGGATGAATTTACAAAGACACAAGGCAAGGCCAAGGAATTGCCGAACCTGAGTACTTAGCTGGTTTTGGTTGAGGAGAATCTACTAACACTTATATTTTCCGAGAATTTGGTTTTACCTCACCACATTGAAGCTAATAGCATTTTTTGGAGATTTATTAAATGTAAACCCTGTTAGACCTTGTGTAAACGCTCCATACCCTCGGTGACATAACCGGAATACTTACCTAACAATGATATCAGCGATGCCCTCCGTGAATCCTTGTAAATTTTGTGAAGGACGGATTGTTTGAAATAAGTTACAAAAATGACTTCGTTCTGGAGGATGTTCTCAGAGTATACCTCTGGAAGGGCAGAGCTCACATTGACGGACCTCTTTTACCACAACTCCACTACCGTCTTTTTTATCCGGACAAACAGTTGCTATGTGCCCAGGCTGACCACACACGTAGCAGGTTACAGCTGTCTTCTCCCCAGTGCGTGATGAACTTGGAGTATCTTGCGACTTCTTATCAATATCATTTTGTCGCTTGCGACAATTAGCTATACGATGTCCACTGTTTCCGCAATAATGACATTTGCCAGGGAATTTATCTGTCATGCGAGGTCGCTTGGTATCAGTTTCTTGGGCTTCAGCATCTAGACATTTTTTTAATGATATTCCACCAAAGGGTTCGGTATAATTGAGCTCGACTCGTGACAATTTTTTTTTGCATTCAGTTCACGACGTATCTGGTTGTCTTTCTGACACAATACCGATATAGCAAATCCATAGCAACTTCTTCAGGCACCGTACAATTCGGTATTTGTTCGATGAGGTTCCATAATCCAAGAGCAGATTCAGCTGCTGTCTCTTTAGTGCTGTTGGCGTTTGTTGGATCAAAACTTGGGTAAGCAATATCTCCATATTTTTTTAAGTTTCTCAGCGTATGATATATCGGGTGTTCTTGCTTCATTTTGCAGATCGTTCGATCCCACTTCTGATAAAGGCGCATCAGGACCTTTATCAGAGTGCATTGTTGCCAGCGGCTACATGGGTGGGCGTGGAAATCAAACTCAACGGTTTATTGCACACAAATAAATCTTCAATTATGCCAGTATAATCACACACAGCCAATAACAATAATTTTAGTCAAGATAGTATTCGTTTTACTGTTTTACAAGATATTTAGAAGCGATTTGTCGTAGATGTGGTGCGCTGGCTCTCTTAGCCTCCATCCAAAAGTGCCACCACAAGATGGCTGCCCCGCTACCATCAACACGACACTCCGCTAGAGTGAACTCGTTTGTCACCCTTGACCATAGACCCTTTGAATGTTGACAGCTTGACGACGCGCCGCCGTCATATTCTTTGGGTGTATCTATCATAGACATAAATATGGACGGTTGAACCCAACACAGTACGGATGAATTTGGTATTTTGATTAATTTTTATTTGTTCTTTATCATTCACCTAGTCTTGTAGGTAAATAAGCTTGGGTTTTAAAAATAAGAACATTGTTAAAATCGAATGAAAATGATAAAAGTTCTGGAGAAAATCATTGATCTCTCGATCATCGATATCGATGAAAATCGACAGTCAATTCGTAGTTAGTTAGGCACTGGGTGGATACTCTGTTCCGTTGAGAGTATCGTGTTTAGAGTATTGCAGGTATATGTTTTTATGTGAGACTCGCTGCTAGCGCGGTAGCGCGCCATGCGCCTGCACCTATTCGCAACATTCAAATTATAATAGTTCAAGGTTCGAACCGTTGATAGGTTGCTGTGTAGCCGACTGTACTACCTATACGGAAAAAATGATCAATCGACAGGTGAGATAACATGCAACTCTAGCGAAAACTCAAGATTAATATAATCTAATTTGTACCGTTTAAAGGTTATTATCACAAAAACGCAAAAAGTCTGTACTAAGTAAGTAGGTATATTGAAAAATAATTTAGGAAACTTCACAATACCTACCAATATTGATTTCAAATAGGTACATAGTCAACGTTGTCGATGATACATGATGAGGTAAAAAACAATCCACGCATCATGGGAAGTGGTTGGTGAGTACGTCAAAGACACTGCGAAGCGGGACTCCCATTCCATTCTACCGTAGAGGGAGATAGATACTCGCTACGCATTCTACAAAAAAATATACGTTGCTGTTTACCATAATTTTAGGCAAGTTTGCATAGGTACCTTACCTACCTACATATTTACATAGATAGATAGATAATTTCTCTATTGTAGGTACACTCAGGAGTAGGTAATACATATAAAAAACTTAAAAGCTAACTTAATACAGTACAATGGGCGGCCTTATCGCTGATAGCGATTTCTTCCAGGCAACCGTAGCATGGAAAGTACCTAACGAGCGGAGCACAAACAACAAATATACTTGAAGAAAACAAAAATAATAGTTTGGTGATAATTAGTCCTGTCCTGTTCCATTCCAGCGCATTATTTTCCCCGATATAACATAGTTTTTTTTATAAGTTGATGCTAACACCTATTCACAATAATTAAGATGAAATTAATTCGAAATAAGTATTTTTAGACGAGGTGCCCTGTTGACAGGTTACTTATTTGAAACCTTTGACGAGTCATTTTATTGATTGCAATAAATCACAAAGTTAGCCGTACAACTACAAGACCACGTATTCTATGCTGCTCTGTAGATTTACGCCGTTTACGTCTTATATCTAAGTAGGTGTAACTAAGCAGTCTCTCTTTAGCACTAGAGCTCTAGTTTTGTAGAGAATACCTAGGTACCTACCTACCTAGATACTAGTTTCATGATTGAGTTGAGAGATTCGTTTATTGTTTTGGTAAGTAGAAATGTAGAACCTAGTATTATAAAGTAAGTACTAGTAATAGTTTGGCTATCGAAGTTTGAGACTGCGGCGTAACTGACCTAAAACTTGTTCGCCAAACAAACGGGCCCAATCAATTAGGGGCGGTCAGCGATCGTAGGAAAAGAGGGCAGCGCGCGCGCTCGCCACCGAGGAAAACTCGGAAAATTGTGGCGGGGGCTCGGCGGGGCGGGGGCAGGGGGCGGTGCCGGTACTCGGGAGGGTGCGTGTCCGAGAGGCGCGAGCCGGCATCGATCGAGCGGGCGGCAGTCCGCCGGGGCGGCCGGCGAGAGCGCGCGTGTCATGCGCTGCCTCTAGATATGGCCGGCGCTCGGGCGCTCGTGGCCGCATGCTGGAGCTGGTGGTGGCTGACCATCGCAGCCGGTAAGTACAATATACCGATACTTGAGTCGCATTCCCCCCGCTTATTACGACGAACAGCTGATCTCGCCGTGGTTTACACCCCTGAAGCCTAACTTTCACGTTTTCGTAGCAATTGGAAGAATACGGCGGCGGCGGTGCGTGTGTCCTTTATCCTCGACCCCTCGCTAGGTGCTGGAACGTAATGACGTCGAGGGTTGATGTTTGTTTTAATTGTATTATTATAATCGATCTTTCCCTCGTGGTCGTTTTACTACTTTTAGTTGTGTTATTTGATAGTTTTCTTAATCGTTTGGTATTCGTTTTCGCTTATCTTTGGGTATATTTTAATTATTTTCAGCATAGTGTTCGTTAATTAGGTGCTGGCAATAAGATGCGTTAGGGTAGCGTAGAGGTGTAGTGCTGCGGCACGCTGCTGCCGGCGGGCTCGCCTCCAGCCGGCAGCTGGTCCGCTGAAGGCTCGTCCTTGGCTCGGGCTAAACTAGCCACTAAACAAACTGACGCATTACGTAATAGGATGACCGAAGTGACACATTTGCGTAAATATTGATCATAATCACGCCACTACTGTGGTCCGAAGAAGCAGATTTACAGTGCAGGCATGCATAACGTACCAGCTGCCTCCGGTATATTTACTGTGTGCGCAAGAAATGCTGTCGAACCATATCATACCTATTTATTTTAAACTAAAATATATATTTTATTTTATTTTTTCTGACACTAATAGTCAGGGGTCAAATTATGACGAGACTCCCATACAAAAGACTTCAACGCGTCACTAGTCCAAGTTCAATACAAGTTTTCGCTTGTGATTGGATTTACATAGCATTTGGTAGGCCTTGCCATGAACTTAAAGTTAATTTGAACTTGAATTTAGCTGCCGTTAATGTTTTGGTATTTTTTTATTGGTTTCTCATTCTTATGTTCATTTTACATGTAAAACATTGCGTAAACAATTATACGTATGACATGTAATGTATATTCAGACATTTAGCTATTCCCTCAGATGGTAATTAGGTACTAGCTACCATCCAACAACCAAAGTGTCAGTGACTCTGACCGTTCAATTTATCAAAGTGGACCATCTGACGGTCCGAAACATTTCATTCTTTTCCATTCGATATTCCGTCGCTACAAACCAATTATGGATCCCATTCCAAAAAAAGCAGAACAATTCATTACGAATTCAAGTTTCTTATTCATGCCTAAACTTTGCTACATGAAAATTGCTTTTGCTGAAACAAAACAATCTTGGGAGAAAATAGCTTTTTGTGCTCCCGCCCGCCTTACGTAAGATTCGTAGCATTTCGTAGCGTAGCGTAGTCCGTAGAGAAGTTTAATCGACTTGTCTTTTAGGCCCGCATTTTCATTTACTGCTCAAGTACTGATCCAATCGAAAGCATAGATTTTTGTGTGAATATTCTATACTCAAATCTATGCTTGAGTTACGATTTCTTTATCAGAATAATAAAAAAAAAATTGCTATAAAATTGGGTTTAGTCGACTTGTCTTTTGACTTGGAATACGATGCTTCGTAGCTTCACAGCATTTCATAGCGTAGTATATCCATAGAGTGTGGTACACATGTTGGTATCAGTGAAAACTTCTCATTAGCCTTTTGTTTCTAAAGGATTCTGTTTACCTACTTACTAAGTACGAATGAGCTGTAAGTTTAAAAAAAAAATAGATGACTTTAATCGACTTTTAAAATTGGAGTTTATCGTCTTGTCTTTTTGTTTTTAATATAATTACGATAATTTATTTCAAAACTAGAATACCTGCAGCCGTGCTTCGTAGGGCACGAACTGTCGTCCCGACACTAGCAAGGCTCTAGCATCGTTAGGCTACGGCGGAGGCCTAAGGCGGCCTAAAAACTATATCATGCTGTAGTGTTGCTCACTAGCTCATACGAACAAACGCACTTGTCAAAAACAAAGATAGATATATATTGATTACAGGTAGCTCAGTTACTCAGCTTGTACCTAAATACTAATGACGAAATAATGAATTTGGACCATTTCGATGTTAAATCATACCTATTAGATTTTTCAGGACACGAAACGAGCAAATGCCCCAATCAATAATGTTTAGGTTTTCTAGGTTCAAGATACCTACTTAATTATTTCGGTTTTAGTACATGTAAATGATATTTAGTACTACTTACAGAGAAGACTGACTTGGAATACTAATGTACTCATAGGTCCTCGGTGTAATAATTGGTAGATTCTCTAATATTTCTTGCTACGAATAATATTTTCAAAATTGCTTATGCTGAGTTCAGTAAGGAACAAGAAAATATGTTAATTATGTAGCTAAGGTTACTATCATGACTGCTAAGAAAGATGTTATTTGAACGGATATCTTATCTTCTAAATCTGTTTAGAGAGAATTATCCGTACCCTGATAACGGTATTGTACTTGACTGGAAATAGTTGAAACAGGTGACTTACAAATATTAAACAATGTTTTATCAATGTATAAGTATTCAGAAAACACACAGCGACCTTTTGTTTCTCGCAGTATGTGTAATTGTACCTGCATGCCAATAACAGTTTGTGAAACAGACAAAAATGTAGAGCCTTTAGTAGTACCAACCAAAGTACTAACTGCTTTAGCAAAAGTGATTTTAAACCAATACATATGTATAGCACTTCTACAAAAAGTACTTTTCGTCTTCAATAACGGGCCCGGCAGTTTTGAGAAAATAACTTAATTACCTATATTACCTACTGATATCAAAAATAAATATACTCGTATTAGTAATGTTTCGCATATTGGGCCCTTTTCAGCTTACTTTATCATAGTATAATTAAATGGAAAATACTAAGCCATTCTGACTTTGTAAACTTTTATTATGTGGTCTGACTCACACTTGACCAGTTTATATTGCATAACTTAGGTATGTTTTGTGATCCTTTTTATTAAAACAGATATTTAGTATTGCCAATTTAATCAAACAAAGCATGTATGAACAAAAATGAAATACTGTAAATAAAAACTGGGAATTTTGAGTAAAATTTTGATGCCCCTTACAAAGGTACAGCTGGTAAGCTCACATAAATGCTACCATAAATACGTTATTGCTGTCGTTATTGATTAATAGACGACTCCCATAGGGATCAGTCGATATGCGTGATCAAAACATTCTACCAAAATGATATTTTTGATGAGCTAACCAAGATCTACGTACTAAGATGAGCAAAGCCTTATTTTTTCCAGTCAAACATTTTCCTAGAATGAGGCGGGCGTGGGAACGTCTAGTTCCGAGCAGAATAAATACAAATACAATAACAGTGAGGCTATCGATCTATTGACTCTACCTCGGGCTCTATGAACAAGATTAACGAACTACGAAATGCTGGACTGTTTTGTGTATTTTCCTATAGATACATTTAGCGGTTATCTACCTCTTTTACTTAGCATGCTTTTCAGAATTTGCTTATTTACGTAAGTAATGAGCTTAGGTAATTTCTGTGAGGTTTTTGTAAAAATCATTTGCTTTTTTTACAGCCTCTGAGAGATTATTTATTCAGTTAAATTTAGATTCAGTTTTATTTAGATTCTAAAAATGTTAGCTAAGTTATCAACGTGCCAATTTTATTGTGATAAAAAAATAGTAAGTAAATTAATATTTGTAAATCAAGTTGGAGAAACGAAAAGCATTCAAATCTCTCATATCTCCACCACACGCCAGTCAACCGTTGCATAAAAAGTAAAATCTAAGAAGTTCATCGTTCTGTGGAGGAAATTATAATAAAGTGGTCGCGTGTCGGCAACCCCTACGACCCTACCCTCTAGTTCTTACCAAATTCTCCATCTATGACGAGAATTCCTGTCTTGAAGAAAGTTAAATAATTCATTTGTTTATCTGGATATTTCAGCATGAAACATGATTGCAATCAGATGGATTCCCAAATTATATCTTTTTTTTCATTTTACGATGCTTATTAGTAAGTAGACATGCAAAATAATTCAACAATAGTCAAAGTCAGCAATCAGGCGTCCATATTTTTATTAATTCTTATACTTAGGTACATTTTTCCGTACCACGTTATTCGATAACTTTGTTCCATTTTGGGGTAGTAAAATATTTAAAGCAAGGTTCCATGCCAGCCGTAAGCGAGTATAATGTTCGCACAAGAATATAAAAACTTGGGAATTTTCCTATAAATTGAGTTCAGTGGAACAGTTTCTTATTACTATTTTAGTAGCGTTGTGTCTTACAGTTTATTAATGGTCCCTAAAGTCACGTTGGGTATTTGTTACCGTAGTTCTACGGTAATTCCTACGTTTCAACGTATGATTGACACGCTTGTTAACCTTATTGCCAGAAACACGCAACCTCCTTAAATATTTAAGAAATGCCTGTAATTGGAATTAGAAAATTCTTGTCTAATTTTTTATATTATCAGTAAAATCAGCTTTCCCAACATGACAATAAAAACTGCAACAAAACAAAAAATTAATTTGAAATCTCAAGACGCCAGCTTGTAAAATTTCATTTTACTCTACTTGTATTCTCTAGACTGGCTGGGCAGGTGTTTCGTCAGGCGACAGATCGTCACCAGACGCAATTTGGTTAAAAGTATTGAAAGTTATTCCAGTTTGTGAATAAAACCTCTATTAGGGGGTAAGTACCTACCTTTTTATACGGAATCTATTAGCATCTATATGAACCTGATCCACATTTATACAATCTTTTATTGCGGGATCAGCAGGGGTATGCCAATCAAAGTTGAACTGCAAAATTTTAAATCATGGTCAGTTCATACTAACTCATAGTTATTTTTTGACTAAATAGTGACATTATAACGTCATTTGATGTGTTTTCGCGCATATTTTGCTGTCAAGTGTCTAAAAAGAATGATACAATTTTGTACCACGTGACCTGAAGAAATTACACTGGGCAGTGAAATATAACTTGACAGCAAAAGATTGGCATACGGGGGCTGTGCGATGCCAATATTACTTGATCTAATATTATTGTTATGAGATAAAGTGCAGATATTGCAGGTGTCGCATTGGGCGCACTGCGGCGCGCTTCCACCAAATCTACCATGACCTCAATTCACGGCCATAAAAAAAACAGAGAAAATCGATCTCATTTAAGAAGACAACCAAGAAACTGAGTCTTAGTAGAATACTTCGACTCCTCTGCCTTTGATTTTGAAAACTAAAGTGACTAAAACTTGCCATGTACGGCGATTAATGTAGTTACTGGTGTGATGGTGTTTACACGTGGTTGTAGGTGTTCTAAGTTGCCCGGCGACGAGTGCACGTGTTACCAAAAGTACAATATCGACCAGCCGGTTTACAGTCCCTTGCTCGATGTTCCTTAGTTACGAAATAAGGATGGAAACATTTTATGTTGTAACTCGCTCGTGTGTATGTGAGGGATAAAATATTCATGCGTACAGGCCTCTATTAGGTCGTCTCGCCCTAACCTTCATGAGCTCTATTTTATGTGCTGTACCTAAGAGAGATACATTTTTGCATAGAAAATTAGTATTTCTTAAATGATTATTTCACCTTCTACTCAATAAAACCAATTGATTTTTAGACCAGTTTCAAAATAAACTCTACGAAATTAGGGGTTTGGTCTACCGAGCTTAATTATGCTAGAATAGTTAAAAAGAACCCTAAATTTACAAGTTTATGTATGGCTTAGTTTGGGATTTTTTTTATAATCCTTTTAAATATAGTCACTCACCGAAATTGAGTCATATAACGAACTGCCAAATTGAAGTAGATTTTTTCCCCATGGGGGTTCCCGGCGGGATTCCTTGTTCGCATATCAGCTATAGACCTACTGTTGCTAAAATACCTAACATCGAATAAGTCCATTGAAAATCACCATTGGACTTTCAAAATTAAGTACATTTTTACTCTAAAATCCTGCTGTATATTTAGGTGTCATCTATTCAATATAAGTTGTGATTTTTGGCAGAGGGGTTACTGCTATATGCTACGAAGCAGGTTGCACCCTTCGTCACCGTAATTACCAACCCGCGTGTATCGCATGTTTGTTCAATAGTCGTACAATCATTTTATTTGACGGCCAATAAATTGGACAAGCTAATAATTCCGTCTCATGATTTAATGTGCGCTTGGGGTTCTTGGAATTTATTTAAATGTAGTCGTTTAGGCGTGGATGGTTACGGCTTGCAGGCGCCTGTGGCCACATTATCTATGTTTCATATTTTTCAGGAATGTTTTTATTTTCTCGGAAAATGTAACGTGCTTTGTTTATTGAAAGAATAGAGCTACTCTGAAAAATTATAAAGGTTTTTATTTCGAATGTTCCGTTTTTTTTAAATTTTAGGTTATTAATTCTAATACAACTAGTTAGATTCCGTAAGTACCACTCTACTATTGGAAGTTGGAAAGTTAGATTAGGGATAATTTTTTTTTAATTCTAAACTATACTTACCTATTAGTTATTGATAGGGTTTTACAATGAAGTGGTGTAAGTTGCAGGAAACATGATAAAGTAGGCGCCGTAGCACAATAGTGGCCGCACACACGTGCGCGGTATGGTACGATGTCTGTTATCTCTCGTGCTGTTTGCACAGATTAAGCTTGCCGTTAGTGTGGCCCACTGTCAAGTTCAAAATGTCAAAGGCATGTCCAGACGATGTTTTGAAGGTCGAACTGAAAAGGTTAATGCTCCGCGAAACGTGGAAGAAGAGTTCTTGCTGCACCATGTTAACAATCCTTCCTGTAATAAGTATTCTATATGTCTAAGAAGTTTTGAAAAACTCATTCCGATATCTGTATGTCTATTACAATACCCTGTTCAGTTTTTGAATCACAACAAAATAACGTTGATGTACGATTGATAACTAGATATTTATTCTACTTGCCGGTAAAAATATACACATCGTTTCATATTTATAACATGGGTTTATCCACCGGATATTATTTGCAAATCTAAAGTAAAGGATATTTGAAGGATAAAGCGATATCGGAATCACAAATAGGATGTTAGAATTATTTTAGGCATAGGTATGATAAGGATAGGTCTGTTATGGGTTTAGGTAGATACCTAAACAAACATTTGATAGGCCATTGTTATATTTAAACATACGAGTATCTAAGCTATGTGTATTTTTGGTTGTTGATGAAAATTTAAAAGAAAAACGAATGATGCAACCGTATCTTTATATGGTTAGTTACTTAGGTACCTCTATTTATATAGTTAGTTATTTATCCATTCTTATAAGTCCAAATATTAAGTGGATAGTTGACCGAGCGAGCGAAGCGAGCGAAGCGTCTCAGTTTCCACATTGGCCAAAAATGCGTTTGTCCGGATGTCTGTTCTCCTCTACAGGTCGCATTTTTCAACCGATCTGGACGAACCTTGGTACACAGGTTATATGAATTATTAGATTTTTTTTGTCGTCGGGGATTTTTGATTGGGGGGAAAATAGGGGAGAAAAGAGGGAAAGTTTGCTGTAGCGTTATTTATCGACGGATTTCAATCAAATTTGAGAAGCACACGAAAGACTTCATTCTACACAAGATGGTGTAAAAATATTTCCAAAAAGAGGGAGTGGAAAGGGGAAAAAAGGGAAAATTATTTTTTCCCGAAAATTGACTTCTACCAATGTCAATTATTATTAGACTGTGTAGTCTAATAATAATTGACATTGTCTCGTAAAGGCGAAGAGGACTGTGTAGTCCTCTTCGCCTTTACGAGACAAATCTGTAGACACCAGATTCGACCTCCTAGGCTAGGACCAAGGGAACGCGAGTAATCGCTAAAACTAATTTTGCTCAAAAGTCTAAATTCAAGCACCTGAAAATCGATTTAGCCAGGGGAAAAGGGAAAGTGTCGGTTATTGCATGGTTATAAAGGCTTGCGAGGTCTATGTTCTCACAGGACAACTAGTAAGTAAAGTGGGACCTTTACTTATTGCATATTACTTATATCACTGCTGCATTACACTAAAAAGCTCGGTAGGTCTCTATTCTATAAAACGCCGAAATATCAGAGTGTATTTCAAAAGCTTTGAACAAGCGCTTATTGTCAGTACGATATGGCTCTGTAAAGGGGCGAGTGGTGACCACCGGCGCGTGTCCACCACCTGTCGTGGTTCGTACCGCACACCGGTCACCACCCCACCAGCCGGTGCCGCTACTAGACCCTGCCTCACTTACAATAAACGTACCATTTTTTTCACATTTGATAGGTCATCCTTTGACTTCAATCTCACCTAATGGAAAGTGACGATGAAGCTGATGATGGAGCAAGACGGTCAAGAAGACACTTATTCACTCTTGCCAGATTACAGTAATCAGGAAAGACGTAACGTGCCGGTAACGTGTTATTTTTGCGGTTCGCATGATGAAGATGGAACTGAAACGCTTGGTGCGAATGGGTGGCATACTGACCAGGTATGGGTGGTACTGGGCCGTGCGTTATTTATTTATAACTTTTGTTCAATATTTGACCACCTTCATGATAAACAAGTGGTCGACTAAAAGCTGAAACGTGAAATGCAGAAAGTTGCGGATTCTAGGCTTATGATAGTATTTCTGTAAACGATTTGCCCCAGATGTAAAAGCGAGATTGTCTTAAAAGCGGTATTCAATCATCAAATAGTAAATAATCAATAATGCTGATTTAACTTACATAAGTTTTTACACTGTTTTGTTGTATTACAGACACTCCTGCTGTAGTCTATTTTGTCATTTTATCTATCAATGGTTTATTAATAGTGCGGGCCATATTAATAGTAGTCAGTAAGGCATGGGGGTTGTAGAAGTGAAACTTTTGGCCCCTGCACTATTATTTTATTCTGTGGTGTTTTTCTGCCAGTAGATTATTAACCGACCTTATATTCAAAAATCGGGCGTGCATAATGCACACTGCGAGTAGTAAAAGTAGTTCTAAAATCTTCTAAAGTGGTGCTAAAATGTAACTTAGAAGGGTAATTCTGAGACAATGCTACACATTTTTGGATATATTTTAATGAAAATCTCTACTCAAAGCGACGCTTGAGTCTAGTTCTTATTTTAGAGCAGGAATAAACTCATGTAACAAAAATACTGACTCGGATTGAATGGAATTTGAATTTGCATATGCTGAGATATTACTCGGAAGACACCTCTCAATATAATGTACTATACTTATATTTTGCTTGTGCAACGTCATCATCGAACGATCCCATAAAATAATGAGTCAAAAACATCGTACGATGTGTATTTTGCTGACGAGAAGTTAAACACGCGACAGTATTTTGTAACATCGATTCTGATAAAATTTAAAAGGTATCAAACTGATTACACTTACTTTAGTAGATTATCCTACTATGTTATGTAGGTAAGCCTATTATAATATTAAAGCCTATCAAGATTGAGAAAAATTGGGGTTTTGAAGGCGTTGATTTGATGTCCACAAATTCATTTTTTTGTTTATTAAAAAAAAAATGTTTTGTTGAAATATTTTACTGAACGAATTATTTGATCACTTTCTTTTCAAGACGACTAGTATACCCTAAGAATAACCTAAAGCTGACATACAAAAATGCTAAACGAAGAAACTTATCATATAAAAATAAGGTCGTCTATTCCCACTAGTTACATTGCTAGGTCTATTGATAAATAAAGGAGACTACCCTTGGAGAAAATTACCTCATTATAAAGACAACGCTGTCTATAATATTTAAACTGATAATGAAATAAAATGCCAAGGTTAAAATAATGAACTTCAGAATTTAAAATTGTACCTTTATATAGTTTCGACACGTCAGTGTTGGTGGGGCTGAGCTAGACTGCCGTGCTATGCCTATTGCCTACCCCCGGTTTGACACGCACAGGGTTTTTACCTAGGGATGTGCAGACCTTCAAATAATTTTGAATACGGATCGAGCTGTGTGTAACGTATTATATTATATGTGGTGCCTTACCTATACGTGCTCATACTAGCATATTTGTATCGAATTTAATAAGCTCCACACAAAGCCAGACATGGTCTACATAAATATATATAACATAGATGTTTGTTCGAGTTAGCCAGAAGAGGAGCAGGAACAACATCTGAAGGGCCAAACCCCTTCCTTCCTCTACCTTTCTCCCAACTACGCACCTGGGTGCGTTTGGACACCCTTCACTTACACAACACACGCTGGGCTCGCACGACGGACTGCAGACAGTCAAGAGCTGCAATCCCAGCAATCACACCGAGATTAACACGCCGTCTACTGAACCTGCAGAGACATAACCTCAAAATCATCGTGGGGACCCTGACAGGACACTGTCCCCTGAATAAACACCTCTACAACATCGGAGCCACTGACAGTCCACTCTGCAGAGGCTGTCTTACCAAAGAAGAATCAGCTGCCCATGTAATCCTGGAATGTGAGGGCGTAACCACACAACGAACAGAAATCCTAAATAACCCTAGGTCACTCCTCCAAGCCTGCGAAGCCCCCAGGAAGCTTCTGTGCTTTTGGGAGGAGTTAGGCTGGCTACACTCCTAGCCAGAACACCCCCCACGCATAATGGGCCAACTTTGAGCCTAAATGCGGAAAAGGGAGTCCCTTCAATTTCAATAGATGTTTGTTCTATGTCTGGGTGTTACTATGTATTATAAGTATGTATTTACAAAAAATAAAAGTATATAAGTATTCTATCAGCATCTAGTTCCCATATTACAAGCTTTGCTTAGTTTGGGACTAGAGGGCGTCGTGTGAAATGTCCATGAATATTTATTAATTTTTTATTTATTTTATATGTTCACTTCAACTTTTGATATGCCGACAGTACCAACGTGTTTATTTATTTGTTTCTTCTCTATCTAACTTAGTAGGTTCGTTAAGAAATCACCACCAGCGAATCCAATCCGGATTATAACGGTAGCCTATTGACAGCTGTACATAAAAAACTTAAAGGTAGGAATAGAGTACGGATACAGAAGTATTGTCCGATAGTTCCTTTTTTTGTATGACCAGTGCCACCACACAGCACTAGTCGGCACGCGCGTAACATATGGTGTGGTCGAGAAGGGTGCCTAAGGCGTCGCCCTTTCTTATACCGACTCAGCACTCAGTTTATTAGACGATTTGCCTTGTATTGGTTCCATTTCAGTGATCAAAGTGGCCGTGGTAATATCAACCTATTTAAATGGTATCGTTTATTTCGAGAGACGTGTGACCAAAACGAATCGATTAGATACCTAAGTATTGTCCCAACTATCGATATGTTACAGTCGGTACAGGTACCGACTAAAACATCATATTTGGTCGGTTTTATAAAATAAGAAGTAATAGCTATAGTTAACGATTTTTTAAGAAGTGTATGGCTGCCAGCACTCCTGATGGAACGTGTAGCTTCAGCGTAAGAAGGAGCGCGCTTATCTATGATACTTGTGTACACTCTTTTACTAAAAATCCTAATTTACTTATATCAACCTGAAAATACTGACGAGGCAAAAAAATTTTTTATTTTAAGTAAATTATAGTGTCACCCCATTGGTCACCCCGATGTATTATGCCAAGATATTGACGTAGGTAGGAATAACCCTTGTTTTGAGGTAAACACAAATTGCCCTCATTACGAACCAGATGGTCAAATTGACCAGTCGACTGAGCAGGCACGCGCCGACGTCTCAGGTTGCACCCAGGGACTTCAATTAATTGTAACACCCTGTATTGAGTTCCGATCGAGTAGGCATCGCGATCAATTTCACAGAGAGTCGGGTTTCTGATAACATGAACCATCGCTTTGGGGTGCAAATACTTGCGAATTCGAGAAAGTAGACAGAGAGTTTTTTCAAGTTTTCCAAAGGATCCAGAATCCTTGAAAGCTTCAAAGCCTTTTCGATTTCATGGAGAATTAAGTTTCATTTATTGCAAGACTTGAACTTTAGTTTATAGCATTGTGTGAAAAAGCTCTTGGAAAAGGTTTACTTACTCGCGGTCATGTGCCTGTTTTTTTGTGAGACCTCTAGGCCTGTTCATTACTATGAGCTTTACTAGTACATAAAAGGAAGGATAATAAAAACTAATACACGGCCTCGATATTTATAAACAGATAATTACCGAAGGTCGTCGTTTTGAATCGTTGCCTTGACGGGCCAATACCTACAACAAATACTGACTTCAAACTTTATAAAAAGATAAATAATAATCAACCTTCGAAAATTCATTTAATATAAATAGTCAATTCCATTACTTTTTCATTTGAAGGAATTGCTGAGTCGACAAACGTTTTCCCAATATAGACGGAGGTTCGTGTTTCATAACAATAAAACGCCTAACACCATAAATGAATTTATAATTGATGCCGTCTGCATACCGGGCAATTCTACGAAAGTTAATAGCCTAGACCAGATGTTTAAGCTTGCATCGGCATTGCCATACTCAGTGTTATTTTGGGTAGCTAACACTAGATATCCAGATTTGATACTACGCATGCCACTTTTCTGATCAATGTAATAAATAGCACAGGAAGGTGATTCCAGACCGATAGACTTTTTTGGCATGATAGATATAAACCTTGGACGAATAAGCACTATTCGTAGTAACTCCCAAAAACTGTCAATACTTGATAGTTTTTAATAGTTTTTGGTAGATATAATCTATCCTGACCCTGAATAGACGTATATTTTGTTAGGCGAATTGAACGCAGTCCTATTGCAAGATTCTAAAACCATATCGGATTCCTGAAATGGGGTTTGACCCAAAGGGAACACCTACATGATAATTGCTATTTAATCTATGGGTAACTCCAATTAATTAACCACCAGTTAGCACTGATGGTAAACCGAAATAGTTCTCCCTAGTTTAACCTTTACCAGCTTAGACAGAAAATTGAAATTGTAGTTCAGCGTTTTATTTGGTTAATTGCTGTTTCGATGTCTTCAATTTTCAGGCCTTCAGAAGATGGTTTGAGGCTATGTAGCTATCCAAGTACCAACTCCTTCATACACATGATGGTAATATTAATATGCAAGTGTACTTCGAACTTATTCAAAGTTTTAAAGCACGCCGGAGTAAAGTGACGATAATAAAAATAAATCATTAAATAATATAAATCATTCTTTCATCTCTATGAAACCTGACCTAACCTTTACATATAAAAAAATCTTTGTACCTAACTGTAAATACCACCAGTGATAGAATATACTGCCAACCAAAAACAAACGTTTATCGTTCATAATAAATATATGTATTTCAATTTCCACACCATAAATGTAATTTATAGTGACATTGTAGTACAAAGTAATATGAAATTGTCGGTGTGCTGTTACATTTCCAATAACCATTGCATAGGGGTGGATTTCAGCCAAGACAGAGTCTGGAAACTATTACTAACGTCCCAATTTCGTTGATACGATTAAGCTTTACCCTTATTTTCAATACGAGGAGAGTTTAGTTAGTTCAATCAGGGCCCAATTTTATCAACATCAAGTTTGGTTTAAAAACTCTAGAGTAAAACTACATTATCATATGAAAGTACCTAGCTGCTAACAAGTTTTTACTCTGGTGTAAAACATACGAAACGTTGAAGAAATTGGGCCGTAGATTAGTAGAGATCTACCAGAGATTTATTGAACTGACATCATTATTTTGCTAGACATGGATTTTATTTAAGATTACTACTGATTGATCTAAACTTTTTTCAACCTAAGCTTGAAAGGCCGACCTGAAGTTGGATATAAAATCGGATCGTTGGTAGAGTTAGACTCTAGTCTAGCTATCAACGTAGGATCTAGCTAGGAAATGCCATTAAAGCAGAATAGTACGGAAGTGTTTACGATCGCGTGGTAAATACGGTTTATAGCCTTGCTGTAAATAAGAGACATTAAAACCAACAGTTTGGAAAGACATTTTTAATTCCGTACGAATGCGCTACATATTAGGGCTCCGCTTGTAGCACATTTCTATGATACTGACGTGGTTATATCCGATTATGACCCTTTCTAAATAATGGTTAATATGAAGCTAATACCCAACTCACGTATGATACAAGATGGTCCAGCATTGGTATGCCAATCAAAGTTGAACTGCAAAGTTCTAAATTATGGTCAGTTCATACTCATAGTTATTCTGTGACTAAATAGTGACATTATGACGTCATTTGATGTGTTTTCGCGCATATTTTGCTGTCAAGTGTCTAAAAAGAATGATCACCTGAAGAAATTACACTGCGCAGTGAAATATAACTTGACAGCAAAAGATTGGCAGACGGGGGCAGAATAAAAACTAGCCACTCTAGAACACTTACACAAAAATTGCCTAAGATTTTTTTATAAGTAGATAACTAAACAAAAATGTAAAGTTGCCCATCATTTCGTCAACTTTTCCGAAAAAAATTTGCACTATAACAGGACCGTTGACGAGGCAATCTGGATCATTTTATTAAGTAAGGGGTGTCGGGATGCAGGAGACGTGCTGGCGTCATGAAGCCGCCTCGCCTCCCAGTCGGCGCCGGTCTTATTTCTCGGTGTCGGCCTACTCGGGCTGTCTCAGCAGGGTTGACACTGACAGTTTCATATTTCCACGACAAAACTTCCTGTGATGAGGCAAACCGGTGCATTTTGTTTAAGCACAGCTCTAGTCTGCAGAGTTTCAGATACAATAGATCATTCAGGTTTTTCTTGATTAGTGGTTAAATGTATTGAATTACTAACCTTGTTTCACTGTTTCGTTGATTAAAATACGCTGATGCGGTAAAACAGTGCATGCATAAGGATAGATTTGCACATTTTGCACGAGTGTATCACTGCAGTACTAAAAAATTAAAGAGTATCATTTTTGTAATAACCAAAGTTGTGGTAGTGGATCGAAGTGCTCTGAACCACTTGCATAAAAAAAAATGCACAAAGCACATGATTTTCCAGCTTATAGGCAGCCCTATAAAGTTCTGTGTCACAGGTTTGTAAGGCATAGGCGTCGTAAATTGGAACTTGTGTTCCACTTGAGACCCGCGAGCGCTCTTGACACAATCTGACGGTTTTAATTAAAGAGAAGACTAAAGGGTCTTTCGGAGTGAACGTGGAAATTCCTAAACCTTTTCACTTACGTCACACGTAATATCTTTCTTTAATTTTCACTATCAATTCCGTTTCCTGAACTTGTTTTTTTTTACAGAAATCCCCACTAACTATGTGGTCCCTATTAAAGCGTTTCTTTATCCACTGAAATTGGCTAAGTTTAAACTTATCTTTGCTTAAGCACAGAGTATTAGTACAAGTACAGGAGGCCGACTCCATATAAACGTTCAATTAAATAGAAGTTAAAAACGCAGTGACCTGGCAGAGACTTACGTGTATAATAAAATTGTGTAGAGACAATAAAGGTAATCTAAATATAGAGTGTAATTAAATCGTCTTATTAACTTGATGAACATAATTTCAGCAACCAAGCATATTTTCACACGAAGAGTGATGATAAAAATGAATTATTCACATTATAAAAAGTAAAAGTATCAATCCCAACGCGAAGTTTTACATTAACTCAGAAAGTCTTCGGAATAATTTAAGCTTAGTCTTTGAGCTTAGCTACATCTCGATTCAATCTTGAATCATGGTAAAATTACTCGAACTCTCTCAACATTCAACAGCATTAAGCCAGCCTCTGTACTGTTTTTATAGGTGCAATAAAGAATTTTCTAATCTAATCTAACATTCCTAAAAACATTTGTGCGACTAAAATGTGAAAGCTCTTGAAAACCTCTATTAAAATCAATTAATTATAAAGAATTTATGCAAAAACAAGTACGAGACATACCAAAATGAAACACAAATAAATAGAACATTTTTTTTAAATTCTCATAAAGAATAAAGCTTGCGAAAACCAAAAGGTTGCGAGCGAAGATTTGATTTCCAAACTTTTCTGCAAAATAATGTCGCTGGTTATTATGCAACTTTGAACTACATAACAGTAAAACGTGAGTACATTCAAATTCAGCTTACATAATTCGGTTTGGCTGTATTCCGTAGCCTAGTTGTCTGAGTTGGTATCGAGCCGCGCCAACTACTATTAACTACTATTTATTCTGTTCGGGTTCGTGACCGGGTTACACTTACAGCAGCTGATGGATGTTGCGTCGGAAGTACCAGGAAATCCCTGAAAAGCTATTATTTAAATTAGCTCTCAGGTGGAAAAGTTTCTAACAAATCCTTATTATGTTGTATAATGTTCCGACTGTATTATTGAGCTTTTTGTAATGTTAAGTTTTCGTCTGACCCTCAATACTTAGAGCGCATTGCATTACATTAATAATTATTTAGGAAGGTACTATTTATTTATACTGCCTATACATTTTTCTCAGTAAAGCCTTACTGTTTAGTATATTGGTTTCTGAAAAATAAAAATACACTCGACGCAATTCTTTATCGAGTCAGTTCTTGGAGGCCCTTACATCTTGTATTGATTGACGAAATGTAGGCCACTACCAATTTATTGACTCGTAAATATTCATCGTATACAGTCACAATAATATGCCGGTTATAGCGTAATTGATGAGAACAATCCGGATTTTATAAGTTTCCGAGATAATTCAGCCTAATTAGTTTTGTAAGTTTCCCCCTTGAAATAATGCTTTCATTAATCAGCCTTAGTTTTAGCAGTATAATATTTATAAGGTTTTATTATTCGAATAAGGCACTAAAACAATATCTACTGTGCCTACTGATAATAATAGGTTTCACAAAAATGGCGCATGAAGAATAATGTGTGGCGTAGCGCGCCTACGGAATATGTAATGTGCTCGTAGCAGACAGAACGAGAGTGCTACGAGAATTACTGCTATTTGAATTTCAATGCTGAATAGTTACTACAAGGTTTTTCTCTACCCTTTTGGGAAAATACCTACGCGAGGCAGCGTTATTTTGAATAGGCATCCTACATATTATCTCTATGTAGTATTTTGTATCAGAGTGTTAGTGTGATTGACTTGAGTATTTATATTTTTGTGAATAAATGCAGACTGCGTTTTCTGGGTATGACAGGGCGCAAATTCATACAATGACATGTAGTACGGCTACACGTGGTTACACCCTGATGTGCTGCGTTATGCTGTCGTGATATCTTCTGTCAAACTTGAGAAAACGCCGGAAAAAAACCTGGGCTAAAAATCAGGATGGAAAAGTAATCCCTATAAAAGGAAGTTTTAGGGAGATTTTTTTTAATTTTAGGTTATTTTTAGGTTCTAATCACTGTTGTTTTGTTCCAGCCACCGAGCTAGACCTGCTGGGCGCGTTGTCCCTGCACAACACATCGCGGACCGGCGTCTCTCTCTCGCCAGGAATGCAATCGCAGCGGATAGCGTATACGTTGACAGGTAATTTCCCATTTATATTAAAAAACCAGGAACACAATTTTCCATACAAACGTTTTCACCCCTTTTCACCCCCTTAGAGGTTGAATTTCGAAAAATCCCTTTTTAGTACACCCCTACGTACCAAGATGTACTTACCCTGAAAATTTCAAGTCTCTACGACCAGCGGTTTAGGCTATGCGATGTATGTCAGTCAGTCAGTCAGGACAAAGATTCTTATAATAATAGATAAGTTTTCAGCTGTTATCCTCATCAGCTTATCGAAATTGAAGCTTTCAGTTCAATGTCTTTTCTAATCAACTTGAAACGATACTGTGACTTGGAATGGATACTAATGTAAAACCAGAATCCTTTTCACATATTTGATTGCCGATATCACAGCCAATTTATTCAAAGTGCATGTAGAGTTTCTTCAAATCGATAAACTTTTCTCAATACTGGTATTCATTCACGCTAATGGATGTGAGTCGCGGAAGTGCAGTTGAGGTTCGGTTCGAATTCACAGCCGGTTCGTCCATTAGTGAAAGGTCTTGACTTGTTATAAGCAGAGCGGTAGGAGGTGCGGCGAGCGGAATTATTTAGTAGAGTCAACAGTCCTCATATTTTTACATCAAGAAAGAAAACATTACTTATATCTATAAAATGGGCGCTCATGAGCTCCTGCTCATCTAAAACGCTTTTAGCCTTTGTAGCGAAATGCCTAACATGGATGTCTAAAAAGTTATATGCCTGATAAGTTAAATTCATTAATCTCATAATGCCTAAGATTTGAAACACTTAGGACGCAAAACGCCTGAATGGCAATAAACTTTAAACTCAGTTTACCTAAGTTGTACAGTGTCTAAAACGCAATTTGCCTTTATAACCACGATTTATTAGCTTTATCACTAGCAATCACCATCTACCAGGTTTAAATAGAGTCAGTCATTGATAAAAGAAGCTTAGACGCACAATGTCGAACCCTATATAAGTTTTAACAGAGACTGGTTTGGTTTTTTTAAAGGTCAATGAAAATTTAGAGGTTTAGATTTGTTTCTTCATAGACTGATACACAATACATTAAACATTTAAATGATTCACCGTTTGAAAACCGCTCGTCAATACCCTTATGAGACTGAAGCCTAAGGGAGGCGCGCCTCTTTACATTTTAATGCACTTCGTAATAAGTCACTCGCCGTACGTGTCACTTATACTATCAGAGGGTGGCTTTTAAACGTGATTACTCTTTTCTAAGCTAATAATAACTGTTCGAAGCATCGGCTAGTACTGGTCGTTACTATTGATGTAATGAAAATTGCATCGTTTCTTTTACTACTTTTTAATGGATTAAATAGATAATAACTATAAGTTTGAGGCTTAAAAGTGTTTAGAAGCTTAGGTATTTAGAAGTCTATAATATTAGTGACTCGTATAGCTTGGAAACTGAGACTCCAAATAACTACCAATTAGGAAGTCTACTCGCAGATGGATATTTTGTGAAAATGGTAGAGTTTTTTCCACGAGTAGTAACTACTTAATATTAGTTCGATATATAAAAATTGTGTCAAAATTGAATCGATTGATACCTACTTCAAAGCCTAGCTTTCGTATTTGCACGTTGTATAAGACTTTTGAATTAGTAAGTACCTGATTCAAAACAATCTAATAGAATAGAACATACATAAGTACACAGATAGCAAACACCAAAACATATTTTTCAATTATTTTCTTTAAAAATACATTGATCGTACTTCCGAGGGCCCGTCACTCGCACGTGTCTATTGTCTTCTCCCCTTTTTTTCGACATTTACAATTTGGCAAAAAAGACGAGGAAGATGAACTTACGGTGATTTACAGGAAACCCGTAGATTGAATAGACAAGGGTGCGGAGTAAATGGCGGGGGATATTTCTTTTGTTGTTCAACTGCCTCAAATATTGGCTCTAAGATATGAAAAAAGAAATCGAAAAGGAAAGTCGTGGAAATCGAGCATTTAGGGGAGCTCAAATCATGAAGGAAAAATTAAATCTGTATGCGGATTCACAATCTCAAAAAAATTCACAGTTTTTTTTAATCTTCAGCTTTTTTCTAATACAAGGCAATGGTTTATTCACCAGTAGCCCATTGAACAGAGGGGTAATCACGAACAAATCTGACAGTCGCCGCGTTGCGTAAACCTAACGTATTCGAGTGATATTGCGCGTCAACGTCAGCCCGACTGCCGAACGTTGTAGTTTTTTTTTATTTATTTACTCTTACAAATTATTTATAAAGATTAGCTTAATTTTAATCTTCAGCTTTTTTCTAATACAAGGCAGTGGTTTATTCACCAGTAGCCCATTGAACAGAGGGGTAATCACGAACAAATCTGACAGTCGCCGCGTTGCGTAAACCTAACGTATTCGAGTGATATTGCGCGTCAACGTCAGCCCGACTGCCGAACGTTGTAGTTTTTTTTTTATTTATTTACTCTTACAAATTATTTATAAAGATTAGCTTAAATATTGTACCCTAAAACCACAATAAGGTGTCACCGCGCAGTGTATCTCGGATACGCTTGCGTTACGATACGTTCACGATTGTCACATTTATTCGTGATCCAGGCACAGGTAGTGTAATCGAGGCTAATTAAATTCACAAAGCCGTGTAATCCTATCCGACCGGTCGGAATCGGCTCGATCGCGCAAATTGATCGTAATCCCCAAGTGTCGCTGCGAGTGGCATTCTGAACGATCTATTAGGGATAGGCTCATTAATCCACGAACATTCACCACGCTGTCTGGGTTAAATGTTCGGAGTTCATGCAATGGAGGATTTGTTCGTTTGAACTTCAAATAGATATCGGGATAGTCCAGCTAGTTTGCACATTTTTCACCAGCTATGACCCGTAATATGTTATTTGATTGGATTGACTTTGAATAGCAAGAGCGTACAAAAAAATCTTCACAGGAAAAATCAAGTCAATAGCAATCAAGTAATTTCCAAGTGTCGATGCGTCTAGCTAGGGTGAGCTGTTATCGGCACGGGACATTAATCCGCCCGCAACGTGGAGTGATTAGCTCGCCTTGATGTTTCCTGGCCACAAAAAAATAGGGCTGCCCCAGTATTCCTGTATTCCACATTTCATACTCCATTCACGTTTTTTTTAACAAACGAGAAAAAAAGATGCTTCTCTTGGCAACGTAAAATATACTGTACATTTTACTTTTATTATTACAAATTATAGAATTTTTTTCAAAATTCATCTATAATAATGTTTTATACAGGACAGTTTGTCTCCCGTCGAGCGATGACCCTATTTAAGTGAACATTTGTCGCGTTTCACTTACTCGTAACGTAATCCTGGCCATTAGTCAAATTGCGTTCGCATTCGCGTCCATTCGCATTGTTGAGGGTGTCAACCCTAATTTCTGGGGATCTCGACTCAGGGGACATATTGTCCCGTTCACGTCCCAGTAAGTGTTAAACGTCAAAGTTGTTTAAATCAGCAAGGTTTTTTGAGGGTTCAATAGCATTGCTATTCTACTTGTAATAAGTAGGTATTTTAAAAAGGCAAAGCAAAACGTAGAGTATTAAAAGTAAGACACTACTTATAGAGGACACTCTAGAGAGTATTAACTTCCGAAAGTCGAGGGTAGTAAATATCTAAATGTAAAGCGAAAATGCGCTCTACAAAGACAATTAGGTAAAATTACACACGACAGACTTGTAAACACTTTATTCCCCAACGAGTTTTAAAATAGAGCAGTTTGCTACATGCTTTATTGTTACATTAATCATAAGTGGTCGCTTGGCTGCGACAGAGACATGCAGAATTATTAACACGCTTGGTCGTGTTTGTAAAGCCTCAGGCTTGTCACTGCCAAGGACATAAATGGCGCATCAATAACGCGTCTGTGACTGACAGACATGCATGTATGTTTGATCAGTAAATAAACGATGCTAGATCAACATAATGGTGTGTGACTTAGCGACTGTTGAATGAACCTATATAAAGTTTGAAATACGCTTAGGGTAGTTTTTGCGACGGCGATTTCAGACTGAAATAGACTTTATCTAGACGAATTAAGTAGTCCACAAAATAACAGCAGTGGATAAAACAGCTATGCTTAAAATGCGTCGATTTACGCTTTCTCGTATTATGAAATCACCAAGAATCGAAACAATGGTTTTATCATGTTTACACGCTCGTTAGGGGCTTACTGATTTTCTCGCTGGAGCGCCACGTGACTAAACTCGTGACTAAAGCGAAGTCAGCTGAAAACTCTGACCCCTTTTCAAAGCTTCTAGATGAGAAATAGTTGTTATTTTATTTAAAAAAATCTGTATTTGTTTATATATTTAGCAATATTGAAGGAGTTACAATATCATTCATAAAATCTATGTTTTATGGCTTTGAATTGCTAATATGAAAAGCCTGTAAAAATAACCGTAGGTATAGGAAATTGTAACAATTAAATAAATTCAGGTCATGTGTACAAGTGATAAACCATAGCCAATAAAATAAATCTATAGTGGGGAGTCATACAATAAAGTGTTTGCACAAAGCCCAACAAATATTTGTACGTCACTAAATTGATATTCGCGAGGGTGATTTAATTAAACCAAAATAATGTGAGGGTTCACTTAGAATCATATATTCAAATGCTGTAAAAACACCTGTGTATTTTTGGACGACTGACAGTACAAAATATATTCTGTTTATTTGAATAAGATACGTAAACCTCCCAAAGGTTATATGTTAATTTTCGTTCGTGGAATCGCAAACTTTGTTTATTTTTCTTAGCCACTAACAATTTGAACTTTACATTTTTTTTTCAAAAATATCACTCAAATCTCCCATTTAGGGCGGCTTGCACCAGAATCGCTAAACGCGTTTAACTTTTAAATAGTATTTAGCGAGTTGTCAAGTCATATAAATACGTCAGATTTAAATATATTTAGCTGTTAAATACGTTTAGTGATTCTGGTGCAAGCCGCCCTTAGTGCGTAAAATACTTTCGCAAGCTCATATCCGAATTACCAAATAGCTACTTTGCTGAGTGATTTTTCAATCACCGTCGTCGTATACAACCTATTATAGTAACTGTGAGAATAAATTACATTGAACTCCGCCAGATGGGTCTCACAAGGCTGGTTGATTTTTCAACATCATCGTACCTTTGCCAGCGGAAAACGGTTGATTAATATTTAACTTTTGGCAAGGGGAGATAAAAAAAGCGGGGAAAAGTAATCGTGAATATTTATCGTTCGTGAAAAACCAGTAAACTAAGGCAGCTGGGTCAACATTCTTTCAAGTTTGTATAAATTAAAATTATATATTCAAATAAATAAATATTCATTTCATTAAAATTCAAATTAATCAATGTGCAAATAGCAATCGTGCTTCTATTTTTTGAGATAAATTTTCTTGTGTTTATAAAATTTCATTCCCTTAGATAAATCTTACGTAAATCGTAATATTATGAGAATAGAGTTTCTCAAGACACTTTCTCTTATTGTTTTTTCAATGCGTGGAATAATAAGAAGAATCGGCTAAATAAATAGCATACGGAGTTTTCTACTCCTCAATAGTTTGCTATTTTACTTCGTGCTCAATGTGTGATTACTATAATATATCTCAGGATTTAATAATGCTATATTCCCTCGGCCTCCAAATAAAGAGAAAGGTATCTAAGATCTATAGAACTAATAAATCTACAAAATATAACGTCACGACTGTAAAATTCAAAGTCCGTCGACCTTTTGTGGTGGCAGATATTTATCATTTTCGTGACAATTCAGTCACGTGATCCGATAGCGGCATCCCTCGTCGACCATTTTCCCCATCACGAATCTGAGGCCTGATTCCACTAACAAAGTTGTCAGCTCAAACGCAGATAATTCGTAGTTTTTTATCGGTTCTAAGTTATTTCCGATGATTCTCAGTAGATCCATTGCACAGATCCATTAGGAACTAATGAGATATTTTTTTCTCAGTAGATCTGTTTTCTAATAAACTAGATCTAATGAGAAGTATTTGCCAACAGATTTATTTAAAAAAAATGGATCTAACGAATATGTATTGTCATTTATCTCACTAGATTTCGAATGCTATCATATTTTGACAACTGAAACGCAGCTAAACCGTAGTTTTTACGTTTTTAGGTCATTTTGATATAGCTGAATAGTGACGTTTCAGTTAAGCTGATCGATCGAACCATTGTTGGAACGGAACTGTTGTAAATAGTGGAATCAGGGCTTTGAGAACCTTTTCTTTCACTGCTCGAACTGCCGTCGCGTCGATCTATCATTTTGTTTGATCAACGTTGTTTATTGCACAATAGTAATTTATCAAGTCTATTTTTTCCCGTTTTAATGTGTTTCGAGGACGACAAATCACTTTAGACTTTTCGCTCGAAACAATTACACTCAAATATTTTGTTCCATGTCGCGCGGTTATATTACATCCCTTTGATTCTCCGGTCCCTTTTCCACGCAATTTACCCTCGCCACAGGGGAGAATGTGACATTCATGCGAGATATTATTTCATCATCCCTGCTCGACCCTCAGTGATTTAAATCTGACTATATTGCGCAGTTTATTACTCACTCGTTTAATTTGAATCACATCGCATCATTCATGTGTATAATATAACTGATATTCTGTTTTATTATGATATATTATTTAGTCGTATTCATAGATTTAACTAGATAAATTAAAATAAGTTAAAATACTTGATTTTACAGCTTTAACTTTGATTTTACACCACAGTTGTTGTGATATAACTAAGGCACAAGAATTCGAGTGGTAGGTACCTACACGGGTTCCCCGCATTGCAGTTTCCCGTACACGGGCGAGCCGTGCGGCATGGAAACGAGATGAACCAAAAATCTACAAAATACGTGCCAACTTTCAAAATAAAATAAGTGAAAAACCTCAAAATTTTATTAAATCCGACCTAAAAATTGAAAAAAATAGGTTGAACTATTTAAAATAATTCATTATAAAAGACAGTAAGTACGCCACATTGCCGATAGTATTTTCTAATCACACTTGTTACTTATCGTTTCTTTAAATTATCCTAATAAGTTGAGTGTGTTTGCCAAGTAGTTGTTTTTATCTTGAAGTGAAGTTTATCTCAAGAATTATTTAAATGAAAAAAATTATTAAGTGATTGGTGCACGTAATGTAGGCATTCAATATGACAGAGGTTTAGCTGGCAACTCGCCAGTAGGTAGCATGCGGTCGGTACGGGCCAAGGTCTTCGATTCTCGCTACGGTAGACATAGACAGAATTTATGATTATTATCAAAAATTTACTGTTACTAACACAAACAATCTCAATTGAAAGAAATAGTTTTTAGCCGTGCAAGTATAATTACCACAACTCACACAGTTATTGAGAATTTGCGTGACACGAAATTATTTTCTTATTGTTGGTATTTTAATTAAAAAAAAACTGCTTATCGTTCATTCCTCCAGCCCCCGTATGCCAATCTTTTGCTGTCAAGTTATATTTCACTGCCCAGTGTAATTTCTTCAGGTCACGTGGTACAATTTTGTACCACGTGATCATTCTTTTTAGACACTTGACAGCAAAATATGCGCGAAAACACATCAAATGACGTCATAATGTCATTATTTAGTCACAGAATAACTTAGTATGAACTGACCATGATTTAAAACTTTGCAGTTCAACTTTGCAGTTCAACTTTGATTGGCATACCCCTGCAGTCTCTAGGTTTTGAAAATTCTAAGAGGTATACCTACGTGCGTTATATATTAGTTTTATGATGTGGCATTTCAGGTGATTCTCGATCTCTCCAAGTGGAGGGCGATGCGTTCGAGCGCTCAGCCGAGTTGCTGCGGCGCTCGCCGGAGTTCGCAGTACTAGCGACGCTTCGCCAGGAGCCTGCCAACTCCGGCACTATTATTTCTTTTTCACATGGGTACAACAGGTACGCGTGCACTCACATATCCTTGTAGACTTAACTGTAGCGTTAACTGTAAAGCAATCGCTTATTATTTTATTCGAATAGTGAATCTGTATAATGTGAAACGAAGCTCGGTCTACCAAACTACAGTATAAAAATAACAATACAACGAAACTAAACATAGGTTACAGGTAGTCCGAGAAAGTTCTAATCAGCAAACATTTTTTAGTAAAGCTACACAGCTCTACGAAACGGTGCCGCGGCGTAGCGCTAAATATGCTCTCGTAGCACTTGGTCTACGCGCTGTAGCGTATGTTTCTTATTAGTAAACTCAATCCTCACGTTTTATAATTTCGTTTGACAATAATTTTAATTCTAAAAATGTACTTTGAGTAGAACTGAATATGAATCGGTGAGACGAGCGGCGGGGGCTGTCGGCTTATCAAAGAGAGGGCATCGAGCGACCTGCGAGCGGCGTGGGAGCATGCCCCACGGTGAGTTCTAGATCTCAACATCGCTGCGCGCGCTCGCATCGAGCCTCATAGGCAGATGCGTGCGCGCGCATAGGGAGTTTCATGTATCTTGGAATGTCATGTGCCTCGGAATGTCCTCCTCAATCCATCCGTCGACCGTTCGGGCTCACTGTTTAATTTATGCATGGAAGTATGTGCGGGCGGGCGGGACGGCTTGCATGTGCCCGCGCCTCCGTCTTGTGTTCTGTGTCTTGACGTGTTGTACTATGTATCGTCCGAACCCCTCACGCCCCGTCTCTCGATGTTCTCTCACTCGATGTTGTAAAGTGGTGCCGCGATCGGCTGCGAGCCCGCGCTCAAGGAGACGCTGCGCCGGCCGCGGCCGGTCCGCACTTGCATTCCAAGCGACATGGGATCCCGCTCCGTCTCGCGTAACATCCGGAGAGAGCTCGTCCGGCGCCGGCGTCCGACGATCTCTCTCTCTCTAAAGTCGACCGGCGAACATCGCGCGCGTTCTCTATCGGGGCGCTACGTCGCGGGCACCCTGCGAGCCCACAATGAACGCGGTCCGTTCCGAGGTACATGCTCCCCCAAGATGGCCGAGCGATATTGAGGTGTAGAGCGAGCCGAGGTCCGCTCGCGGCCGGTCCCGCGTCGCCGTCGGAATGTTGTTTGTTGGTTGCTTTGTTTGTGTACCTCGGAACAGTTCGCTAACGCGTGCGGCGTAGAGGCGACACATGTAGTGCATCAGTGCGGGCGATGCGCAGGTATCTGGAGGTGCAGTCGAGCGGGCGGCGCGACGAGGTGCGCCTGCACTACGTGGCGGCGGGCGGCAGCGCGGCGCGCGTCGAGACCTTCCCCTTCCGCCTGGCGGACGGCGCCTGGCACCGGCTGGCACTGGCCGTGTCGGGCTCGCAGGCCACGCTGCTTGTCGACTGCCATCCGCTCTACCGCCGCCTCATCCCGCCGCCAGACCGCAACTTCACCGTGCCCACACTCTCGCTATGGATCGGACAGAGAAACAGCAAACACTCATTGTTCAAAGTAAGTTACTCACATTAGCCCGCTATTATTTTAATTTTAAGACTTGAATGAAAATAATGCAACATACTTAACCTGCTTTTGCGTAGGCACTTACAGGAACATGCAATTGTCATCCATGTTTTTTCGACTCCTTAGGCCAAACTATTAATAATTGTCTTTTTCAGGGCACAATACAAGACGTGAGACTGGTGAGCGGACCCCACGGTTACCTCGCGCAATGTCCCGGACTAGACTCAGAGTGCCCAACGTGCGGGCAATTCTCTCTGTTACAGGCCACCGTCCAAGAGCTTACGACACATATCCATGATCTATCACTCAAGGTAATGATAATCTTAGCTAGTAAGAGATGTGTAAGGTTTGATGCTGAAATAAAAAGTTGACACAGTTCTTTGCTTTACACAGTTAGTGGGTGCGGAAGCCAGGTTAGCGCGGTTAGAGCAGTGCGACTGTCAGAAGTCGTGTTTCTCTAACAGCACCGTGCACGCTGACGGCGCCACGTGGCAACGGGACTGCAATCGCTGCTCCTGCGTGGTAAGAATAAGTCCAAGTGAAATGAAGTCCATACTGAGTCTTACTACTTTCCTCGGGGTGGAAACCTACGTTTCCTCTGAATGATCCCACTGGCAAAAGCTTAAAAAACTTAACCCCGACCATGAGTGGTACTTTTGCGATTATTGCTGGTACCATTTTGGAAGAGCGCTCTCTGCGCTCGCAGGGATATTTTGTCAGCAAGACTACACCAAAATTGAGGTATACATAAAAAAACCCACAAACGGTGTAAAACCAGTATACTATTTCAAAGCTTTTGTAAATAACTTATAATTATTTCAGCACGGTGAGATAACGTGCAGGCCAGTCGAGTGCGATAGAGCAGAGTGCAAAAATCCAGTTCTACATCCAGGAGATTGCTGTCCCAAATGCTTGAGTAAGTTTATGCTTGACTGTACTGATCTACATTCTATCTTTGGGACATCTTCATACCAGCTTGCAGCTACTGCCGGACAGCCCCTATGATTTCTAGAGAGTGATTTTGGGCGTTCTGGAGGAATCCATTATGGGGTTTGCTCTGACACAGATTTTGTGTTAATTTTCAAGGGATACTTCTGCCTGTCCCTCGGTGTGTTCCCCTACTACGGACATTCACGAAGCGATATGGAAGGGTCCGATTTTGTGCCGAAACCTCATGGCCTCTTTTACCTTACTTAGTTTCCTAACATTTTCAGAGCAATGTCTCTTGCAAGGCAACCTGTACGAGCACGGCGAGAGGTCAGCGCCGAAGGAATGCTCCGAATGCGTGTGTCACGACGGGAATATGCTGTGCATCCGAGTGGATCCGAAGGTTGCGTGTCCGCCGTTACCATGCGATCCATCGGACCAGTTCACTGTGCCGGGAGAGTGCTGCAAGTTCTGCCCAGGTATACTAGCAATCCAGTTATGAGTAGGATACATTAATTCTTGTCCAATTTATGCTCTTGTTTAGAACTCTACCATAAAGCTGTATTAACTTAACTGTAAGCTTAACTGTAACTGTAACTGTAACTTAACTGTAAGCTGTTAAAGCTAAAAACTTACATATCGATCTATATTTATTCTTAACAGGTGTGGATTACTGCAGCATGGGCCACTCGTGCGATGAAAACGCAACCTGCATGAATCTCAACACTAAATATACATGCAAATGTAATCAGGGCTTCCACGGTGACGGTCTCACTTGCCGAGGTAAGAAACTATTTATAAGTAAGGCTGAAATAGGTATTCAAATCTGCCATGCAAACTTTGCGAGTGAGAGTGAGAACTGGATTTATTAAAACAGTGCTGTTCATTTTAGACGTAGATGAGTGCCAAGAAGCTGGAGATGTGAACGGACATCACTGCCATTCCAACACCCGCTGCGTAAACGTGGTGGGTGGATACGTGTGCCAGTGCCTGCCCGGGTATACCAGGAGGGATAAATTCAACTGCGTTGAGGTAAATACAGATTAATGGTCTTATGCTACTAGCTTGTCAAAATTTCATAGCGCTGTAAAAGATTATATATATATCCTCTATTCCAGGTTGACGAATGTGTAGGTGAAAGTCACGGATGCCACGCAGATGCGGAATGCAGTAACACACCCGGCTCATACACCTGCCGATGTCAGGAGGGCTATGACGGCGACGGCTACACTTGCACACGTAAGTTTGTGTGCCTGTTTGTTAATTTCTCGTTGCTGAAGGTCTCTTAGATGGGGTTCGTCCATTTCATGCCATTCTTGACATAGTGCACGTGCAGTGTAACGCTGTTTATGAACCTTCCAATGATACTGTTTTTAGAAGTTGTTTAGCAATCGAAATACGAGGATTTAACTGAGACAGAGAGTCAATTGAAGTCATTGAAGTGAACAGTTGAGCATGACTGTGACAGAATCTTGTCACTACTTTGCCACAGATTAGGTGCTTTGAGAAAATTCTCACTTTGACTTATAATTCCGGTTTAAGTATCTGCGTGGCGTTTTTATCTACAGCAAAATGCACTGGTGGTTGTTTGAACGGCGGCGTGTGCGCTGCTCCTGAGCAGTGCGCATGTGCGCGCGGCTTCACCGGCGCGCGCTGCGAGCGTGACGTCGACGAATGTGCCCATCCCCCCGCCCCCGCCATCTCTGCCTGCGCCCCCCCTGCGCTCTGCGTCAACACGCCGGGATCGTACTACTGCGTGTGTGCGCAAGGATACCGGCCTCGACAACACACTGATGACTGTGAAGGTACCTTAATTTTCTAGATTCACCATCCTATACAGCGTGTAGCTACAATGGCGACATTAAATTAACCAGCGTATCCGGTTTCGCGATTTCAGAATATAGACATATTTTTATTTCATCAAACATAAGATTTATCGAAATAAATCGATTTTCTTAAATAACGCCTCGGAGCAACCTGTACGTAAGAGCAGAGGTCATCTGTCGGGTTCACGGGTCATAACCGCGTATGAAGAGCAAGAAAGTATTGTTAGAATAAGACACCCGAAATTGCGACGATGTGCATGAAAGGGATAGCTAACTGCGCTAGCCCTTTGATTGAAGAGCGCCGCCGCGCGCCGCCCGCGCCGCCCGCTCGACCGACTCGTCCTGCCTAGCCAGTAGCCAGTGATACGCGGGCCGGTGTCCTTGACACACTTTATTTTAATAATTTTGCTAATTATCTACCTATTCTAAATGTTTCGCGAAAAAGACGCTTGGTTTTGTTAGTTTAGCTTTTCTATTCTAAGTACCCAATCAGGTCTACGTAGGTGCAGCGATAAAGACGCTTTGATTTATTATTTGTTTATCTGTCTACCTTTGCGACTACGGAGCGGCTAAATGAAATGTTTGGTGCTCAGTGGATACTGGATAGGACGACACGACACGGAGCTCTTAGGTGGCCCAATGTCACCTGACCTCACGCCCCTCGATTTTTTTATGGGGCTTTGTGAAAGACGACGTTTATGCAAAAATAAAATAAAATGTATTATCAAAAGTGAGGGCGAATATTCAGCGTCGGTTACATTTTTGTGTCCGACGACGTGGTGGCGGCGGGGCGGCGCGGCGGCTACATTGAGAACTTGAAGATTTAATGAGTGTAAGGCGCTAGGTGCATAAGGTCACAATGAAATTAATAGTAAAGTGAACAAGGTGAAGTGAAATTATTTGATTTTGAATTCCTTGGTGTCGCTTGATTTCCCCGTCCCGCGCTCCGCCGCCGCGCCGCCACCGAGCCGCCCAGGCAGGCGCGGGCGCGGGCGCGGCGCGGTTTGCGACGTTGCCGTTCAATGCAGAACACGTAGGTAAAGACACTCATAGGATGATTAATTTTTGTTGCGTATTTTACTATTAAGTTTGTTTGAAAAAATCGAAATTTCTATTTTGGACTTTAATTGTTTTTTTATTTTTTTTATGAATACTTACAAGTAGCTCTACCCGTGTGTTCATTTAATGTCGCCATTGTAGCTACACGCTGTATAAGTCGGAGGGGTGTGGATAGCGTGGTTTCACTAGCACGCTGTGTGCGTGACGTAGACGAGTGTGATCGTCCCCCTACGCCTGTAACTAGTATTAGAATCTCCCGTCGCGTCGTCCTCCACATTAATCAAACGTATCAGTTTTTGATCCTTCGAGTATCAAATCAAAATCTCAAAAGGTTTATTAAACAAATAATGTTTCACAGATATAGACGAGTGCGTGGAAGGGTCCCACACGTGCCATTCTAGCGCGCGATGTCTCAACACAGATGGAAACTTTAGATGTGAATGTGATACTGAGAACTGTGAACTGAGTAAGTGTAGAGGAACTATTTTATAAGCATTCTATGTCCATGAATATTTATTTATTTATTTATTCTCTATCAACTAACTTTCTAAGATCTTCATTAGCTTGTATTGAAGAAAGAAGCCTCCTTCTTTTGAGTATCGAGTTTTTTTATATAGGTTTCGATCTTCACGTATTTGTCAATTCAATGTGCTATACCGAAAGGTATAGGCCTCACTTTGCTTATACCATTCTTCCCGAAATAATAAGAGGGCCTAACAGTGGGTAAACGATTCTGTGGACGATGACGATGGTGCCATTCGGTTCCAGGTTGCGAATGGCAAGGACGGATAATGTCGGATGGTTCCCGATGGACGGAGGCGGGAGGTTGTCGCGCGTGTTCCTGCCTCGCCGGCGTCGCCTCCTGCGAACGCGCGCTCTGCGCTTGCGATGCGCATGATAACCAAACTATGGTAAGCACTTTCATGTCTGAAGACCGTGACCACTAGTAGTGATCTAAGTATGATCAGTGACAGGTGATCAGGTATAAGGGTTGTCTGATAACCTCCCACAGCAAGACTTGTTAGTCCAGTTCATTAATCGCAGAACCATCCTGTCTACGGATGGAGGCTGGGGTGTAGCTTTTCCTATTAGGTACTTTTACTGTTAAACTTTTTAAGAGTTAAATTCAGTACTCGAGAGTCGATTACGCTTACCTACTCAATCAACTCATCTCTTTCCAGTTGCTAAGTACAGTGAGCACGGCGACCGTGGCGCCGGCGCAGTGCTGCCCGCACTGCGAAGCGCGCTACCACTGCCGCCATCAGGAGATGCACCACGTGACCTTCCGCAGCGGAGAGCGCTGGCTCTACCAGTGCCAGATCTGCGAGTGCCTTGTTAGTATCCTCGACCTTACATGCTAATTTAGTCACATGGACACTCGTTGCTTCTCAAACCATAATAAAATTCTGTCAGTCACGGCCCAGATTTTTTCATTTCCCTTATTATATTCTACGATCATCTGCAGCGAAATTCCACGGATCATCGTTAATCGTTTACTCATCATCATTGGCTGCTACTTTTAAATTAGCCGGTAAGAAGAATATGGATTACCCTACTGACGACACTCATACTGATCGTTTGGCTCAGAGTATTATGACGTCACGAATCATAACTCCCCAAATGATGTAATATTTCCAGCTCGGTGAAGTAGACTGCTGGGAGCCGGAGTGTGAAGAGGGCGGCGGGTGCTGCGGTGCGCGGGCCGATGGTGCCGCGCGGGGTGGCGCGCGGGGCGAGGGGGGCGGGGAGGCGCGCGCCCCGCATCAGCTCGAGCTGGCGGGCTGCGCGCCGCCGCATTGCCCCGCCTGCATGGTATGTACAACACCTTTAGAACCAGCTTCGCTTGCACCCTGCCTTAAAAGACCCTGTTTCAACTAAGCTGCTGAGGGCCTGGTACGAGTTTTGGTGTATAAAACCGGTGTGAAACGTCTGACACCCAGCACACCAGTGTGTGCTGGTTGTTATGGAAATACTGAGCGGTTCCTTTGATCTACACTGAGCCCATCAAGCTTCTCAAATAATTCGTTCAAAATATAATTCGCAACAAATAATACCTAATAAAGGTGGCGAATATTGTAAAGGTAACATACATAAATAAATAATATAACCAACACACTGTAACTAATCCACATATCATTCACAATTCATGTTTCATTATATTGAGGCAACAAACAAAAATTATTGCCCCACGTTGGGAGCCAATTTAACCGAAGTTGGGCGCCAATACATGAACATAAAAAGTTAAAAGATGAACATGACTAAAGAAATATCCTGTTGTCATGCAATAACATCAGATTTGCTGATTTAACCTTGTAAATCCCACTGGCTCCCTTGATAGTTTGGAATCTTGGTATTTCAAAAGCTAGCCGTAACGTAACGCTTGGACGGTCTATGTGTGAAAGCGCCATTTCCGCTTGTTGCAGGGCGGGCAGTGTGCTACTTTGGTGAGCAATCTCGCGTGTTGTGTGCATCGGTAACCATCCCCACTCTTCTTATTCATTCATACATTGCTATAATTAACACGTGATTATTTTGATTACGCTTTTAATTCAATCGTTCATGAACAACATACTTTTACATACCCAAACCAATTTTAAATATCTTGCTAATGCATAATTTATTATTTATGATTGAATTGAAAGTTGACATCATTTTGGAAATCGTTTTTTGTTGCATGTTATATAATTTTTTCATTCATCATCATTTCCCATGGTGAAATTGTTGTCTCAAACATCCACAAAGCTTGACTGATTGTTATAGCCGAAATCAGTGCGCTTGAAGGTACAGCATTCCCTTCATTTTTAATTTATTTCTCACAAAAATCTACGTAGGTAATTAGAATAAGTATTAAACACTCTAGTCCAAATTAGTAAGTTCCCAAGTAAGCAATATTAACTTAGTTGTAACTTGTAAGTAGAATACATTCCTTAAAATACGTAGTCAATTCAGATCTGCTTTACTAGAAGTAAAATACCTACCTTATGAAGAACTTAGTTGGTGCCCAACGCGTTGCAACAACACCTCTCACAACCACCCATAGATTGCATTTGTTTTACATCAACGTCAAAGTGAAATGCATGGGCTGCTACAGTTGCAATATAGTGAGTGCGAGCAACGCGTTGTGTGCCGAAGAAAGTGCTAGTAGAGTGTAGTGTAGGTATAATGTAATGTATAACGTGTGAGTGACGCTCGGGTTGGGTTGGGTTGTGGGTGCAGAGCGCGACGGTCGACGGCGGCGGCGCTGGCGCTGGCGCTGCTGGCGCTGTGGTGGGGCCGCGGCCGCGCGCCGCACCGCAAGCACCGCGGCGCGCGGCGCTAGACCCGCCCTGACACCACCACAAGCACACATTATTTATTATAGATAGTTCTAATGTTAACCAATTGAGGCGGACGAAAGACCCGCTCGGCGGCCTTAACTTAGCGAGCGGCGACGCGTCCGCCCGCACGCCGCCCGATCGCGCCCTCAGGTAGCGCGACTTCGACGACGCCTCTATCGAATTAGCTCCGTTTTAAGTAGCCGCGTCGCGTCGTCTTAGCATTATTCCGTAGCTAGGTTGCCTTACCGCGTTTCTGTAACCCGCACGCGACCCGGCGAGCGAATCGGGCGTCGTGCGCTTTTACCTTCTAGTGCTCTGAATTCATGCGACATCTTTAGATGATTGCGTTAGGCGTTTTATAAATTAGTTCTTCATCCATCGATAGTAGACTAGACGCACACTAGTGTCCCATGAAGTTGGAGCACCCGCTTCCGGCCCGATGCGAGGTCGCCGCCACAGACTGATATCGGAGTTGGAACTGTATTAGGTACTATTGCTAAGTGGAGCCGCGACCTCGCACCGCACCGCGGATCGCGATCCGCCATCAGCGCCCTCGTCGCGGCCGCTACCTACGTTACGTATATTGATACTCTTCAAATTATAAACTTTCCAATCCGCCGAACGCTTCAAGTAATAAGTACATTAGATCTGTAACGGTACTAGTTAGCTATTGTTGTGAATATAAGTTAGGCTAGAGGCAGGCGGTGGCCGGGGGGCGCGTGTATATTGTGAGGGCGAGCGCGGGGGCCGCGGCACTCGGCCCCTTCTTCAATTATTATATTACGTCATATTTTAATTCTAGTTATAGTTCTGTACATGAGTAGAGTAGAGTCGGCGCCGCGGCCGGTCCGCGCGAGGTTGCCCTGTGTTGTACGAAATTTTTCATAATATATTATAGTTTATGTTTGTCTGTAAAAATATAGATCGTTTTCTGTACAATTTGAAAATAACCAAAAATAGGTACCAAATATAGAAAGAATTATAATTGTTTCTTAATTTCATAAAGCATTTTAATGCTTGCATGTTGTATGTATTGTGTTCAAAAAATAACAATTAAAAAAGATTTAACTTCATGCTTGTTTCAGTTCTCCCTATCTCATCTTTAGGTGATAAATTAATGTTATTATTTTACTCCTTGATAACGCAAACCACAAACCTAGAGTGTATAGAGGAAGACAAAGGAAAGAGTTTTATCATAGGTTTAATTCAATAAATATAATAAATAAATATTTAACAATTTCGGTACATTTGAATTTGATCACATTGTTAGATAGTACTAAGCTGTAAAATTTTTCTAGTAAATGGGTAGGTACCGCAGCAAAACTTTTCCATGCCGACTAAAAGTTTAATTTGAAATAATAGTATAAGAATCAGCTGAGTTCAAGGTTGTTCATGTAGATTTTGTTTATAATCTGAAAGTAATTATTAATCTGTAAATCCGCGCATTCATAACGATGTTATAAGTATCACCAAATTGGATATTAAAGTAGGGAACGGCTCTGCAAAAGTTTTCTGCAAAATGTTCTGATAACGTAACAAACCAGATAAGTTATACTTGATGGGCCGGCACGGGCGGTGAGGGTAGAGTGACAAGCGGTGGCATTTGCAGTGAGGGCACGTGCGGCAGGCAAGCGATGCGCAGCGGTTGCGGCTTCAAGTGCGGCTCGCAACGCTCCATCACGCCCGTCACGAGGGTGTACGCAGCAGCGAACAGCGTCACAGCCTGCCAGTAATAGAGCATTTAGTTAAACTCCTGGAAACCCTGTACGAGTGTTTAGCTTACATCGCCTTATAGCGAGACTTTGAATTTTGCGTTAAAAGGTGGTGTGTCCGTCAACCTACCAGTACTATTCCCTTATTAGAGAGGCAAAGAAAAAGATAGAAAAAATCACAAAGTAGAAGAGCGATCTTTCACCGAGCAGTGGTAAAAGATTGCGATCATAGCGTAAAAAAAGTGGGTGGCTCAAATATAACGTTTGGATTTGACGTGACTACTACCCCAAATTTCCTTAGTAGTAAATAATAAATAGTAGCTACGAAATGTTTACCACACGTGCTACATAACATGTCACCTGACATGAGGCAATTTCGTTTTTGAAGACTCACCAAAACGAGGATGACAGCGGAACCAAGAACCGAAAGCGAATTGGAGTAGTTGCGTAGCTCAGATAAAGCAGGTCGCAGGCAGCCTGTAGTGTACAACGGCACGTGGCAGTGATCACTTCGCTATAATAAAAACAGACTAAGATAACCCAATATTATTTAAATAAGGTCAACATCATAAAGTAAATGATGGATGAGGCAAGATTTTAAAAATGCTAGAGTTAAACTATGACTAAGAAGTAAAAACTAACGTACCTATGTAGCATTGTATAAATAGCAAGTGTCATTGATCCTACCTTTCCATTCCATACCCGTCCGCAGCACGCTGGAGGTAGATTACGGCGATATTGATACCAGTCGCTATAAGAATGAACGCCGCAACATTTCAACTGAAAACAAATACTTATGTTTTTGTACAATGGGACATATCTTAGAGACAACTAATAATACACGTCCACTCTGAGGAAAACATGAATTATCGAGAGAAATGTAGGTACATCTTAAAAAAAATTGCAAACAAATACCTACCTGCGCGCATTATTATTTAACAGACTGCGGTATCAAATCTCAAAGATATTCATGGCGTGAGTGTTCACACTCATCCAGAATACTAAAACCAATGATAAACCTACTTCAATCTGCATAGCAGAGAAGGAGCTTCGAACAGCAGGGTCGAAGCCGACATGCGTCATAGCGCGCAGCATGCTAGAGTTGAGCGCAGCCGGCTCGCGGACCGTGCGAGACAGCCCTGAGATCGAGGAGACGCCCAGGGAGAGCATCAGCATTGACACCATCACCAGGGCCATAAGCTGAACCATGCACAAAATAAAATTCTGTTAGAACTGCAAAAAATATAAGAGAAAACTTATTATCATGCGTAGAAATACGAAGGATATTCATAGTGATAAACGCATAGAATACCGTTCCCAAAAGAGAGATTGACTTGGTGTGGTAAGGCACGATCGTAGCAAGCCAGCATGTCGGTAAGCACAGCAACGCGCCTGCCATGAAAAGCACGCTAGCACCCAGCTCCACCCCCAGGTCTGACGTCCAGAAGTAGTAGGACATCCGCATGAGACTCCATGCTGCTGAGCCACCGAGGATGGCGCCTCCGCTCTGTAAACATTATACCAGTGCTGTATAGTAGATACGTACTCTCATTAGTACTGTAGGTAGGTATGTTATGTGTGAAAACTATTGATAGAGACTATTTAGGCCTTTTGATGTTTTTTGTTCTGGTTCTTATTGACACTGAACACCTATCTAATAATATAGGTATCTACTTACTTACTTACGTAACGTAGGACCTTAATTAAGGAAGAACCCTATGAAATGAAATCTGGAGCTCTGGTAGTAAGGTGGATACTTTAAAAGGAAGGTAAGTCAGAAGGATTTACTTCCATAACATGAACATGACCTGAGCAAGGAGCACGTTCTTTTAAAACGTATCGAAATATCAATAAAGAGGTAAGAAATACTAATAAAATTATTGAGCTTACAAGCATCAGCCCAGCACATACAAATAACACCAAACCGCTACTTCTCATCACGATTAATGTAATTTTATCTTTTTATTTTTAGTCATTAATTTTACGGAAAACGACAGATGGATTTTTAAAGCAATCAAAATTGACAAATGCCTTATTTATAAAAAGTTGGATGAATTACACAGGAAATAAGGTTCGATAAGTACCTAGGTAAGTTAGGTAGTACTTGCAGAAAAAAATACTCTAAGGGCGGCTTGTACCAGAATCGCTAAACATGTTTAACTCTTAAATAGTATTTAGCGAGTTGTTAAGTCATAGAAATACGTCAGATTTAAATCGATTTAGCTGTTAAATACGTTTAGTGATTCTGGTGCAAGACGCCCTTAGTATGTATTAATTAAGTAAATTCCTTTTATGTAGTAACCCACATAAGTATATCTGTAATAAAAAAAATAAAAAAATAATTTGAAAACCGACGAATAGGTATTTATGTCTTATTCACCGTGTGTAGGACTCATGTTAACAACACACTGCATGTAAGTAGACATACTCGAACCTAATCAATGAAGGTGATTCAAGACTGCCAGTTTTAATTAATCGATTACTCGCTTGATTCTGTTTGTAAAAACGGTAAAGTGTAAGTCAGTCGGATTTCAGTAAGGTCTTCTAGTCTAAGATATTCAGTAAGTAAATACCTAGGTATAATATAATTTCAGAGAGGCTTCATTTTCTTGCACTTGTTCAGACAATGTCCTATGTATTTCAGAGTAGTCTATGATTAATAATAGTAGATAAACCGGCTCTAGCAGTCGTAAGTGTCGACTGAGGCGTCCTTAAAACTTCGTCACCAGAGTTGGCCACTAGCTCATACGAACAAACGAATAATATAAATAATATGTTTGTCTTATTGACCCCTTTTGTAAATTCATGTTTGTCGCAATTATGAGCAGACGTGTATTTGTAATATGGTTGGGCATATTACAGATTTTTCAAAATACTGCTAAATCAGACAGTAAAGGGATTGAAAAATGGCTAAAAAACCAGCCAATTATTTTTTTGGCAAGTATTAAAAAATATTGAATAGCACTATTTAGTATTTTTATCTATGTTGTTGAATCACAATGTACAAATTATTTATAATTTCAGCTGAAAGATTTTAAACAGCCTAGCTGCGGTAAGTATCTTATTTTTATGTTTATCCTATGACATGGTTTAGGTTTGAACTTTGCTAGGTACCAACAATGTTGTTTGATTGTAATAATGATGTATGTATTTGCCCAGCAGTGGGACAGAAATGGCTATTAATAAATTATCAACTCTACTCGTGTTTTCATTTAATGTCGTTCATCATAATTTTTATTCTACTGTACTTATATTTTTATTTGTTTTTAATTAAAAACAGGGCCCTTGTACATCGCACCTTCGCTAAGAACTTCAGAGAAAAAAGAAAATCAAAATTGCAAATGCCGCCCAACTATATGGATACTTTAAAATATACTTCTTGATAAAAACTAGTGGTTATCATTAAAAACTCCTGTACTAAAATTCTAGGGTGGAATTCTTTTGACTTCTCTGGTAGAAAAAACATAACGCGTAGGTAAGTATAATTTTTTTGATGATCGATAATCTAATAATTTAAATAAATAAATAAATATTCATGGACATTTCACACGACGCCCTCTAGTCTCAAAGTAAGAAAAGTTTGTAATATGGGAACTAGATGCTGATAGAATACTTATATACTTTTTTATATAAGTTGTAAGTGCGAGTATATTTTACAGTTCTTGGAGAATATTTGATTGTTATAAAAAAATCATTTGGCACTGGTAAAGTGTAGCTTGAGTGCGGCCAATTATTCTCGAACATACTATTAGAAATTACTTATGTAGTTTTTAACCATAAAAGTTAATTTTACTTTGTATCATTTGCTTTTACAAGAAACTTAATCGACTTGCATACTATAAAATACGATGTGCTACTGATAAATAATATAATTACGAGTACGCAAGTAGGTGCCTTCTGAGTTAAGTATTGTTTTCTCACTTTAGTTTATTATTGCAACATGACGAGATTTTACTTTTTGATGGGGTTGTTATTATCCCTACACTATGCAGCAGCAAATGAGATCTGGGAATTCGGAAATGATGTTGCGGATAGCACAGAGGTCTTTTCTAAGTCCGGTTATTTCCAGCTTTGGGATAAAGTCAAAGAAATCCAAATTGATGTAAGATTTTGATTATAGTATTTCATATATTCTTACAGAGCACACAACTGATCTTTATCCCTCTGAAGTTAGATGCAACAAATGATTGCGCATGCACTATTCTGCGGAAAAATTCGTTGCAATCACCCAAAAATGGGTTCTGCGCAGATACTGTAGAGGGAAGATCCGTTGTGAATACTATACCTAGTACCTACCACCATATTTGTCAAATAACCAAACGGATTATAAGGCGATTTAGGTATTTCTGCTGAAATCAAACTTAATATTTGAGATTATTTCAGGTGCCACGCTGCATGGAACTTAAATACGTGCGCGTTACAGTCGGAAACCTCATTTCAACTCCTACTACAACTTTTGACAAAGATACGCAAACAGTCACCATCTCTTATAGCCTGCTACAAAACAGCATCTCTTCGTATGAAGTCATCGGAAGAGCAGTACCATTAATGTACTGTTCTTAAGCAGAAACGAAATAAAATTAACGCTCGATTGAAATGTGTTTAGTGACGATATACATTTTCTAGGAAAACAAGTATTCCAAAAACTCGTAGACTCGTAGACGCTCGTAGCCGCATTCGTGCTACGCCAAAATACACTGAATGTATGTATGGTATATGAACAGTGCTACGCCGAACTGTTCCCGCTATTCTCACTAAAAAAATCTCGATAGTTTGTCGTTCTGTGAGATGAGAATGATGCAACATAGATCTTTATTCATTTTAAAGTTACTCCATTACTATTGAAAATCTTATAAATCAAACTAATTCCTCCATACAAAAGACATCAACGCGCTCGCACACAGATAATGAGCTCTACGGTCTACAATAAAACAATAGCTACCTATTTAAATAACATTTTACTTAGCAGGTGAAGTAACTACTAGCTATATCTATTCTGTGGCAGCGGCAATGAGCTTGTAAAAGTTGTAGCCCGTATGAAATACCAATTAAGAGTAACTACTGAAAAATGTGAGCATGAACTAAATGTATTATAATTTTGGACGTGCCTCTGACTACATCCTTAGACATCTTCAAGAGATTATGAGTAAGTATTAGCAAAGTACATAGGTGGATGTCCACCGTGCCTGGAGTCGTGAGCCTACTTCATTCAGATATTGTACAGTTAACATCAGAATAGATCATTTTTTCAGGTTTTCAAAATTTAGTATTGTTTTATCTTATCATATTTTTTTTATTTAGATAATTATTTTTTCAATCATAATTTCTAAATAAAAATACCTAACTTTGCGATGGCCAAATCGACTCTTTGCATGGAACTAACAGAACTAGCTCCATGAGACTCTGACTGAAAAATTCTATTTGGTTATATAACTAAAGAGAATTTTTACTGATCCAACCATAAACAACAGAAGAGTAATTTTTTCTATACTTAATAAACGAAAAAAAAAACAATATTCGATTAGAAAAACATGTCAGATAGTTCGTTTTGCCGCAAATATTTGGGATTTTGGAAATTGTTGAATCCCTTGGAATAAATAAAAAATTAAACGCAATTATCCAAATTTATAGCGTAAAAGTTGAAAGTCCCGTTTTCTAATGCTTCGTAAGACTTCCTGAGTACAAACTAAGTAGGAAGTTACTTCAGTGAAGCTTCACATACACTTTGGGTAATGCATCCACTTCGTGAACGCGCCTGTGATGAGTTGCTGGAGAATCCAGCGCTCCGGACGCCGCCGCCGGAGCCCGAGAGACCTCGTCCACCACGCGTGCGCAAACCCAGAGAATTCAAACTGGTAAGATCCTCTTTCTCTTCTGCGAAAACTCTTTTGGAGATAAATTAGTAGGTACTAGGAGTGCTAGGAAGAATCCTCGAAACTGGAGGATCGCAATAGTTTTTAAGAAAAAAAAAGTATTGATTGGTTTAAATTTCGATTTCAGGATCTTGGTATTATGCAAGCTTTTATGTTTTTTCTATCTACAAATTATGTTTTATTTAGTAAAATCGCAATGATCATTTAGAAATGTCCTCCATACTAGGTGACTTTAAATGCCAGTTCCTCGTGATCAAAGCCTACCAAAGCATTTTGTTTCAGCCACCAAGATTTCCTCTACTATCCAAAGAGTTCTACGCATGCTGGTGCAATCATCAGAAAGAGGCATGTTATTTTCTTCAAAATACCATAGTACCATTTCAAATACCTACCTACGTCAAATATACGTACTCACTTCATTTCTAAAACTAAAAAACCTCCATGCAATTCGGTTTTACCCAGTTTATAAATATGACTCCTCATTGTGTAGGTACTATGTGACGTCAACAGGACTGGTGTAACAGTATAGCCGTGAAAACATAACAAAGATATACATTTTCCACATTCATATTATTACTAGTAGTTACCCGCGACTTCGTTCGCGTCTACAGTTTCCGTGTACATTATATTATCTTTGTGAAACTTGACATTACACCTCATTACATCGAACTCGTACTGGAATGTCAAACGCTAGTCGTTAGACCAAAGAGGTGGTACTACGCCCTGTCAAACTGACGTGACATGACATGACAATGAAATCCTCTTGCCAATTTGCGCTGCTAATCCTTTTCGTTCATTTTATCCTGTAGATCCTGTTAATTATTCGAGATAAAAAGTGGCCTATGTGTCAATCCAGGTTACGAACTATATATATGCCACGTTTCATCCAAGTTGGTTCAGTAGTTTAGACGTGATTGAAACACAAACATCCAAACATCTAAACATCTAAACTTTCGCATTTATAATATTAGTAAGATTAGTAAGATTTACGTACCTACTAACATGTGGATTGTAGCTCCAAATGGCAAAGCCCAAAGTAGACGACCACCCTCCGGGGCTGTTCCCGGAGCTGTATCTGAAGCCTCGCCGTCTGGACTACTACGCAAGGCAGCTCGAAGAGAACATGAACGTGAACAAAGAGCTCTTGAAAAGGATCAACCTTATACAGCGCACTGGGGTATGTGACTGATCTTATACAGCGCACTGGGGTATGTGACTGATCTTATACAGCGCACTGGGGTATGTGACTGATCTTATACAGCGCACTGGGGTATGTGACTGATCTTATACAGCGCACTGGGGTATGTGACTGATCTTATACAGCGCACTGGGGTATGTGACTGATCTTATACAGCGCACTGGGGTATGTGACTGATCTTATACAGCGCACTGGGGTATGTGACTGATCTTATACAGCGCACTGGGGTATGTGACTGATCTTATACAGCGCACTGGGGTATGTGACTGATCTTATACAGCGCACTGGGGTATGTGACTGATCTTATACAGCGCACTGGGGTATGTGACTGATCTTATACAGCGCACTAGGGTATGTGACTGATCTTATACAGCGCACTAGGGTATGTGACTGATCTTATACAGCGCACTGGGGTATGTGACTGATCGTATACAGCGCACTGGGGTATGTGACTGATCTTATACAGCGCACTGGGGTATGTGACTGATCTTATACAGCGCACTGGGGTATGTGACTGATCTTATACAGCGCACTGGGGTATGTGAGTGATCTTATACAGCGCACTGGGGTATGTGACTGATCTTATACAGCGCACTGGGGTATGTGACTGATCGTATACAGCGCACTGGGGTATGTGACTGATCTTATACAGCGCACTGGGGTATGTGACTGATCTTATACAGCGCACTGGGGTATGTGACTGATCGTATACAGCGCACTGGGGTATGTGACTGATCTTATACAGCGCACTGGGGTATGTGACTGATCTTATACAGCGCACTGGGGTATGTGACTGATCTTATACAGCGCACTGGGGTATGTGACTGATCTTATACAGCGCACTGGGGTATGTGACTGATCTTATACAGCGCACTGGGGTATGTGACTGATCTTATACAGCGCACTGGGGTATGTGACTGATCTTATACAGCGCACTGGGGTATGTGACTGATCTTATACAGCGCACTGGGGTATGTGACTGATCTTATACAGCGCACTGGGGTATGTGACTGATCTTATACAGCGCACTGGGGTATGTGACTGATCGTATACAGCGCACTGGGGTATGTGACTGATCTTATACAGCGCACTGGGGTATGTGACTGATCGTATACAGCGCACTGGGGTATGTGACTGATCTTATACAGCGCACTGGGGTATGTGACTGATCTTATACAGCGCACTGGGGTATGTGACTGATCTTATACAGCGCACTGGGGTATGTGACTGATCGTATACAGCGCACTGGGGTATGTGACTGATCTTATACAGCGCACTGGGGTATGTGACTGATCTTATACAGCGCACTGGGGTATGTGACTGATCTTATACAGCGCACTGGGGTATGTGACTGATCTTATACAGCGCACTGGGGTATGTGACTGATCTTATACAGCGCACTGGGGTATGTGACTGATCTTATACAGCGCACTGGGGTATGTGACTGATCTTATACAGCGCACTGGGGTATGTGACTGATCTTATACAGCGCACTGGGGTATGTGACTGATCTTATACAGCGCACTAGGGTATGTGACTGATCTTATACAGCGCACTAGGGTATGTGACTGATCTTATACAGCGCACTGGGGTATGTGACTGATCGTATACAGCGCACTGGGGTATGTGACTGATCTTATACAGCGCACTGGGGTATGTGACTGATCTTATACAGCGCACTGGGGTATGTGACTGATCTTATACAGCGCACTGGGGTATGTGACTGATCGTATACAGCGCACTGGGGTATGTGACTGATCTTATACAGCGCACTGGGGTATGTGACTGATCTTATACAGCGCACTGGGGTATGTGACTGATCTTATACAGCGCACTGGGGTATGTGACTGATCTTATACAGCGCACTGGGGTATGTGACTGATCTTATACAGCGCACTGGGGTATGTGACTGATCTTATACAGCGCACTGGGGTATGTGACTGATCTTATACAGCGCACTGGGGTATGTGACTGATCTTATACAGCGCACTGGGGTATGTGACTGATCTTATACAGCGCACTGGGGTATGTGACTGATCTTATACAGCGCACTGGGGTATGTGACTGATCGTATACAGCGCACTGGGGTATGTGACTGATCTTATACAGCGCACTGGGGTATGTGACTGATCGTATACAGCGCACTGGGGTATGTGACTGATCTTATACAGCGCACTGGGGTATGTGACTGATCTTATACAGCGCACTGGGGTATGTGACTGATCTTATACAGCGCACTGGGGTATGTGACTGATCGTATACAGCGCACTGGGGTATGTGACTGATCTTATACAGCGCACTGGGGTATGTGACTGATCTTATACAGCGCACTGGGGTATGTGACTGATCTTATACAGCGCACTGGGGTATGTGAGTGATCTTATACAGCGCACTGGGGTATGTGACTGATCGTATACAGCGCACTGGGGTATGTGACTGATCTTATACAGCGCACTGGGGTATGTGACTGATCTTATACAGCGCACTGGGGTATGTGACTGATCGTATACAGCGCACTGGGGTATGTGACTGATCTTATACAGCGCACTGGGGTATGTGACTGATCTTATACAGCGCACTGGGGTATGTGACTGATCTTATACAGCGCACTGGGGTATGTGACTGATCTTATACAGCGCACTGGGGTATGTGACTGATCTTATACAGCGCACTGGGGTATGTGACTGATCTTATACAGCGCACTGGGGTATGTGACTGATCTTATACAGCGCACTGGGGTATGTGACTGATCTTATACAGCGCACTGGGGTATGTGACTGATCGTATACAGCGCACTGGGGTATGTGACTGATCTTATACAGCGCACTGGGGTATGTGACTGATCGTATACAGCGCACTGGGGTATGTGACTGATCTTATACAGCGCACTGGGGTATGTGACTGATCTTATACAGCGCACTGGGGTATGTGACTGATCTTATACAGCGCACTGGGGTATGTGACTGATCGTATACAGCGCACTGGGGTATGTGACTGATCTTATACAGCGCACTGGGGTATGTGACTGATCTTATACAGCGCACTGGGGTATGTGACTGATCTTATACAGCGCACTGGGGTATGTGAGTGATCTTATACAGCGCACTGGGGTATGTGACTGATCGTATACAGCGCACTGGGGTATGTGACTGATCTTATACAGCGCACTGGGGTATGTGACTGATCTTATACAGCGCACTGGGGTATGTGACTGATCTTATACAGCGCACTGGGGTATGTGACTGATCGTATACAGCGCACTGGGGTATGTGACTGATCTTATACAGCGCACTGGGGTATGTGACTGATCTTATACAGCGCACTGGGGTATGTGACTGATCTTATACAGCGCACTGGGGTATGTGACTGATCTTATACAGCGCACTGGGGTATGTGACTGATCTTATACAGCGCACTGGGGTATGTGACTGATCTTATACAGCGCACTGGGGTATGTGACTGATCGTATACAGCGCACTGGGGTATGTGACTGATCTTATACAGCGCACTGGGGTATGTGACTGATCTTATACAGCGCACTGGGGTATGTGACTGATCTTATACAGCGCACTGGGGTATGTGACTGATCTTATACAGCGCACTGGGGTATGTGACTGATCTTATACAGCGCACTGGGGTATGTGACTGATCTTATACAGCGCACTGGGGTATGTGACTGATCGTATACAGCGCACTGGGGTATGTGACTGATCTTATACAGCGCACTGGGGTATGTGACTGATCTTATACAGCGCACTGGGGTATGTGACTGATCTTATACAGCGCACTGGGGTATGTGACTGATCTTATACAGCGCACTGGGGTATGTGACTGATCTTATACAGCGCACTAGGGTATGTGACTGATCTTATACAGCGCACTAGGGTATGTGACTGATCTTATACAGCGCACTGGAGTATGTGACTGATCTTATACAGCGCACTGGGGTATGTGAGTGATCTTATACAGCGCACTGGGGTATGTGAGTGATCTTATACAGCGCACTGGGGTATGTGACTGATCTTATACAGCGCACTGGGGTATGTGACTGATCCTATACAGCGCACTGGGGTATGTGACTGATCTTATACAGCGCACTGGGGTATGTGACTGATCTTATACAGCGCACTGGGGTATGTGACTGATCTTATACAGCGCACTAGGGTATGTGACTGATCTTATACAGCGCACTGGGGTATGTGACTGATCTTATACAGCGCACTGGGGTATGTGACTGATCTTATACAGCGCACTGGGGTATGTGACTGATCTTATACAGCGCACTGGGGTATGTGACTGATCTTATACAGCGCACTGGGGTATGTGACTGATCTTATACAGCGCACTAGGGTATGTGACTGATCTTATACAGCGCACTAGGGTATGTGACTGATCTTATACAGCGCACTGGAGTATGTGACTGATCTTATACAGCGCACTGGGGTATGTGAGTGATCTTATACAGCGCACTGGGGTATGTGAGTGATCTTATACAGCGCACTGGGGTATGTGACTGATCTTATACAGCGCACTGGGGTATGTGACTGATCCTATACAGCGCACTGGGGTATGTGACTGATCTTATACAGCGCACTGGGGTATGTGACTGATCTTATACAGCGCACTGGGGTATGTGACTGATCTTATACAGCGCACTGGGGTATGTGACTGATCTTATACAGCGCACTAGGGTATGTGACTGATCTTATACAGCGCACTAGGGTATGTGACTGATCTTATACAGCGCACTGGAGTATGTGACTGATCTTATACAGCGCACTGGGGTATGTGAGTGATCTTATACAGCGCACTGGGGTATGTGAGTGATCTTATACAGCGCACTGGAGTATGTGACTGATCTTATACAGCGCACTGGGGTATGTGAGTGATCTTATACAGCGCACTGGGGTATGTGAGTGATCTTATACAGCGCACTGGGGTATGTGACTGATCTTATACAGCGCACTGGGGTATGTGAGTGATCTTATACAGCGCACTGGGGTATGTGACTGATCTTATACAGCGCACTGGAGTATGTGACTGATCTTATACAGCGCACTGGGGTATGTGACTGATCTTGTGTTTTCATGAAATGCAACGTTCAAGTTTACGCCGGTTACTCGTACATTCAAAGAAACGAAAAGAATGTGGCTTTGCCGAGAAAAGGCCTCTCTTTGCTTTTGCTATTTTATCAGGCACTCGTTTACTGGCTTCCAACCACGTCAACTGCAGGCCAGTTCAAATCGCTTCGAACTAAATTAGGTTGTACGATCATAGTTCGAGCAATTATTGAATCACATTGTGATTAAAATTGTTTTTTTGAGAAAATATGATGGATCCTGTGCTTTTAACAATGCTTTACCTCCACGTCCACTGAGGACGTGTCCGCATTATAATTCACAATGTTATTTCAGGGTTTTGTGGATTGTTGGATGCGACCGGAGCCCACCAACACGTACAACAAGCTACTGTGCCAGCAGAGACAACGTCAGCTCAATGAAATACAGAAAGCAAATTTTTATTTCTACACAAGATTACTGATTGCTGTTTGTATCTTTAACTATAAATATTCGCAGTTACTTTTTAAATCAGGCACCTACTAAACTTGGTTTTAAACATTTTTTGCATTTCAAAAAAATAAAAAAGTTGATACTCTGTGCTACGCTGTGTCTACGAATTTTCGTAGCAGTAACTCAGCTTATGGCAATTTATCGTACTTTAACTGTCACAATTTTGGCAAACCTACATGTTTGCAATGGGGTCAATTCATAAGAAAATTGATTTACAATGTGCCTAGTCTTGTTTCTGCACTCGAAACACAAGTTGCGCAATTACTATCCGATTCTTGTATGTTTTAGGTACCTATGTGTTTCTTTATTACAGAGATCTGAACAGCTACTCACTAAAGAATTAGATGAGCTATGGCAGGACACAAAACATAAACTTATCCTCGGCGCTTCGTAAGTGTGAATATCAACGTTATTCTATAGATTCCAAATTAATTGCTTATTATGTGTTATTTTTACAGATTGCCCTTCATATTATTCAAAACTGAGAAAATTGATCGTGATATTCATGATTCCGCGTTTGATAAGCCTGCCAGCGTTCAACGAACCAAGTATGAATTTGAGAGAACCATTATAGACCAGCATTTTAACTTCGCCAAGTAGTAATGACGTCGACGTCACGGACGAACTTACACCACTATACCTCAGTCCAATTCAATGACATAAAAAATAGTAAACGTACGATCTTTCCTGCAAAAGTGTTGCCAAAGTGTGGACATTCGCCGAACCCAGCTGAGTGAGTGTTTGCGAGCACGAGCGTGCCTGTGATAGGGATTAATTCGTATATCTGAATATTGCTATCAAGATCCTCTTTTTATCTAAGCGGGTAGTTTCAAGCTTAGCAGTTGACTGAGAGCATTCTGTTTCAATACGGCGCCATCTCGTGACGAGTAGCTGCCTATCGATCTTTGCAGCGCCATCTAGTGGCGATAGCTGTACGCGCAAAAGTGCTGCCATCTATACTTACTGCACGGTAACTGTACACGGAGTACACGGAGCTTATTTGAAGTTAAAACCTACAAAATGGGTAAGACTTGTGGCGCTTGTAGAAAATTCCTCTCGCCGGCAGGTGCCGCTACTTGTAGCGTTTGTCCCAGCATTTTCCACAAGGGATGCTTGGCGCTTCCTGAATCGACCCCGGTCTCCAAGGACTGGATCTGCCCTCTATGCAAGAAACATCAGAAGAAAGGGGACAACAGCGGCACCCCCGTGAAAGGCGTCGATGGGATAGGCGCTGCCTCGCTTATAGCAAGAGGCCCTAGCGCTGCTGGATCCGCTGTAGGCTCTCCGCTTCCCATGATTGTACCTATCGTTGAGGAGGCCCCTCTCGCCCCGGCCACTCCCTCGGCAGGCTTTGATACAGTCTTGTGTGATGGTATGCGCCGAGAGCTCGCTGAATATATGGTTGAGCTGCGTCTCTATCGCAAGGAGATGATAGAATTTCGCGCTACTATGGCGGCAATTAACGAGCGCATGGAAAGCTTTGAGCGACGACTTGAAACAATGGAACAGAGAGAGGTCGCGTCTGGTGCCAATGAGGTGGCCGAATTGGAGAAAACGATCTTCCAACTAAAGAGTGATCTGAATGACAGGGACCAGGATGCGTTAGCATCGGATCTGGATATCGGACAACTTCCTGAAGCCAAAGGGGAAAATGTTGTGCATTCTGTCACTTTTCTGGCAGCGAAACTTGGAGTGACTATTGAGGAGCGGGACGTCGTGTTTGCAGAGCGCGTGGGCGCTGTGGATCGCGCCAGGTCAGATGGGACGGACGGGCGCCCGCGCCGCGTTATTGTACGGCTGGCGCGCCGCCACCTGCGAGACGAATTATTGAGCGCAGCTCGTATCCGCCGCACGCTTACGACTGCCGAGCTTGGATTGGGCGCGCCACAGCAGCGGATCTACATAAACGAGCGGCTAACTCACTTCAACCGACAGATTTTCCACCGGGTCCGCGAAGAGTGTCGCAAGCAGAACTGGCGGTACTCCTGGACGAAGAAAGGTCGAGTCTACGCTCGGCAGAGCGACGGAAAGCAAGTGTACCCCTTCCGCACTGAGGCCGATGTTGCCCGTGTATTTCGATCTGGGTCGGTCTGAGTGGATTTTAGTTTCATGTTTGTTTTACTATAATATAATAAGTATTTGTTTATTAATTTGCCGTTTTAACCAAGAGTACTTGAAAGCACTACTAATTAATATGAATATCTGTTCAAAAAATCTGCAAAAAGGGTCAGCACACCAATCAAACAACATCACTTTTATGTTTTATGTTTTTATTAGTATTATTTTATTGTTACATAATATGTATTACTACTACGCTACTTTACATCGAGACAAATTGCTTTATCTATTACTACACTGCTATAAACCAACGGCACTGTTTTGTACTACTGGTAATTTAAAAAAATTACATTATACGTGTCACATTATTCGTGCTTGTTTCGTTTCTATGACTTTCGTAATTATTTAGTTTTTGGTCAGTTAAAAATTAGTTTGTTCAATGCAGGTTCCCTCGGTACGAACCACGACAATCTTATTGCTTCAATTCTAAGGCACGATGCAGACATTGTAGCAGTTAATGAGACATGGCTTAGGGCGGGGGAGGAAGGACGTGCCCCTACCGTGGCGGGCTACCGCCTGAGGCACATACCGCGGCCGCGAGAGGTGCGCTCGCGCGGTGGCGGAGTCGGATTCTACGTCAAACGTGGCATTAGCGTGCGCACCTGGCCTCATCCGGTGGATCCACTCCATAAGGCAGTTGAACAGATGTGGCTTACCATGACTCTTAGCGGAAAGAAGCTCGCCATAGGCACGGCCTACAGGCCACCTTGGATGGATACTGACCTATTCTTTGACGCACTAACAGACTCGATAAATTCAGTACCTGGCTGTGATAACATGATATTACTAGGTGATTTTAATATTAATTTACTAAATATCAATGAGGTTAAAACTACTAAGTTTTTCACTTTCTTATCTTGTCTAAATCTCATTCAATTAGTAGCATCACCAACACATTTCACTGAAACCTCTCAGACGTTAATAGACGTGGTATGCTCCGATCTACGCACCAAAAAGATAATAGTTGAACCTGTAGGATCTCTATTTGGACATTGCTTTATTACCTGTGAGTTCAATATTAAACGAATGAAATCAACACCATACACAATTACATATAGACCTATAAAAAATATTTGCATTGATCTCTTTAACTCTGACCTGTACTCTGTAAGATGGGATCTTATATCGACACTTGGTAACGTTAACGATATGGTTAACGGTTTTAACCAGAGTGTCCTAACGTTGCTCGATCTCCATGCCCCTGAAACTTCGGTAGTCATCAAAACGCGATCATATCCATGGATTACAGACACAGTTAAACTAATGATGAGACTGAGAGATGCGGCGGCAGTTGACTACCACAAAACTAAGTTGGAAACTAAAAAAGCTTATTACAAGAGTCTGAAATCCACTGTAAATTTAGCCCTTTTCCATGAAAAAACTGCGTATTTCAATCAAAATATAAACAATAAATTGCAGAACCCTAAACTACTTTGGAAAAATCTAAAAAGCCACATTCTTCCTAAAAAAAATATTGAATTGCCCGTTCATTTTCAAGATGCAAATGTTATCAACAACCATTTTCTAAACATTCCAGGAAATTCATATGTCTGTATTTCAAACCTTACTTACTTTGAATACCATAATTTTAGCGACTCCGTCTTTCAGTTAGAACCAGTTAGCGTTGACAGCATAACCAAAATAATACGTTCCTTGAAATCTAAAGCGGTAGGATGTGATCTCATCAGCCTAGATATGCTTATCATGACATTACCGGAAACGCTTGATACCATAACTTCGTTAATAAATATGTCAATAACCTCTTCTACTTTTCCCAACAGCTGGAAGCTAGCCATTGTGCTCCCTTTGCCTAAGATCTCTAATCCGACTGAACTAAAGGACCTCAGGCCAATAAGCATATTACCGTGTCTTTCTAAGGTCCTAGAGAAGGTTGTAAGCTCCCAGGTAATAGACTTCCTCGAACGTAACCACATCCTACCTGAGGCACAGTCAGGTTTTAGAAAGCGTTGCTCGATGTAACGGACAACATTCTTTGTGCACAAGATAAAGGTATGTGTACCCTAGCTGTGCTACTGGATTTTTCTAGGGCTTTTGATTCCATAAACATCGACCTCTTGTTGTCTAAGTTAAGTTATTACGGTTTTGAGTATAACACCCGACAATGGTTCAACAGTTATCTTAGCGGTCGTCACCAGTATACCAAGTTAACACGTACTGACGGCTCTGTTTTGATTTCAGACGTTGTGCCTGTAAATCGAGGAGTTCCTCAGGGCTCTATCTTGGGGCCGCTTCTTTTTATTTTGTACACTGCCGATATTCAAACACATATTAAATATTGTAAGTTCCATATATATGCAGATGACACACAGGTATATATTTCGTGCAAACCCTCCGAAATTGACTCAGCTATAGCAAAACTTAATGAAGACTTGTCTAACATCTCCTTGTGGGCAAAAACAAACAGCTTACTGTTAAACCCGAGTAAAACAAAATATCTGGTTTTTGGAACCAAATACCAATTAATGGGCCTCAAACCTACGCTCAATGTTAAGGTCATGGATGAACCCGTGGAACGTGTGTACGAGGCGCGCAATCTAGGCCTGCTCATGGACTGCGATTTGCGATTCGAAAAGTATGTTGGAGAATCAGTTAGGAACTGTTTTTATAGACTGAAGGTTTTGTACAAAATTAGATCCCATATAAAGACTGAACTGCGTGTCCGGCTTGTCGAGTCCCTTGTTCTATCCAAACTTAACTATACTGATGTTGTTTTTGGCCCACGGCTATTAGCCAGAACGCAAAAACTGCTGCAAAGAGTCCAAAATGCCTGCGCTCGCTTCTGCTTTGATATACCATTCAGAAATCACGTCACACCGTTTCTGAACGAGCATCTAATTCTGAAAATGAAGCATCGCCAAAAATTACATCTCGCGTGTCTATTGTTTGGCGTGTTGAAGCATAAGGCGCCTGCCTACCTTTACGAGAAGCTAACGTGGATATCAAGCTCCAGATCATGTGGCTCCCGCCAGCACTCGATGCAGCTCTCGACGCAGAGGCACAGCTCGGCTTCTTTCAGGGGATGTTTCCGCTACGCTGCATCGAAGTGCTGGAACAATATTCCACCCCCATCCGGAACCTGCAAAATGTACAGAATTTCAGAATTAAACTTAAGAAATTCCTGTTTGACAGTCAGAAGAAGCAAGAAAGTCATAGACACGAAACAAGCATCATCTAATATAAGTACCTACTACCTAGAGGTTACCTAACCTCTGGAGTGTATGCGTAATTTGTTTAATATTGCTTACCTTTCTTTGTTATCTGTGCCCACTTCGCTAGTTGTTATTGCTGCTTATAGTTTTTGTGATTGGATGTTTCATTTATTTCATTTGTCATCTTTTTTATTTATTTTAACTGTACTTACTCGTAACTTCTTCTTGGTTATCTAAGTTCTTGGTCAATGTCACTGTTTAATTTATTTATTTTTCTCGTGGGTTGGGAAGCCCGTGGCATCACTAGACGGCCCTGACGGAAGACCAGCGTTAGTAGCTCATCATCAGCTACTAACCTCATGCTGAGTCAGGGTCCGGTTTGCCACACTGGCCTATAGTACCTACCTATACCTAAAGTAGTATATAATAATAATGTGATTGTTTGGTAGGTATCAATTAGTGTTTAAGTGCGAGCAAATAAATTTATTTTCTTTCTTTCTTTCTTTCTAATGTGTGTTATATTTTGGTATTTTTAATGTAAATTATTTTTAGGTGTACTTACAAATAAAGAATATTCTATCTATTAGGTAATAAGTGTTTACCTGTGGACAATCTTGATGTTAAACTGAGAAAATCATTTTAGGGTCTCAATGGAAATATGGGTTATTGGTGGCTCGAAGATCGGCAAGGTCACCATAGAGCTATTTAATGACCTGGTTCCCAAGACCTGCCAACTATTCCTGACTCTCGTCCGTGGAGATGCATTCGGACACGCTTATACAGGATCCCGAATATTCAGGTTTATTTTTGTTTTACTATTTGAATGCCAGTCCAATAGAACTATAAACTGAGAAAAATCATACTAGCTACCCTTTCCCAATGAAGAAGGCTTAAAATCGTCCGTCCTGAAATCTACATAGAAAAAGGTCTATTTTATTCTATTTTTATTTTATTTTATTTTTATTTTATTTAAAATAGGACTCCCAACACGGGTTTGCACTTTAGTATCAAGTGAGCTAGTCGAGGATCATAATAATAGTGCTCCCATACTTATAGGGCGTCACAGCATGCGATGAGGAACAAACAACAATTGTTTGTTCAATTCACTGCTCTATGTCGAGCAGTGAATTTCATCTATAGATACTATCGTCTTACCCTGTCCTCACTTCTTGAGTAGAGTGGTTCCGGATCTGTACTGCCGTTGCGGTGACGTCACTAAGGACAACGGCTTTGGTTGCTACTTGCCTGAGGGTGAAACTGAGCCGATGGGTGCTGAGAGCTACAAGCTCAAGCATAGTGTACCAGGTGTGTGATAAATTCTGTAACGTTTAGGGGCTTCAGCACGAATAAATGTGACAATCGCAAACGTACCTATCGTAACGGTAACGTATCCGAGATGTACTGCGCGATGTTACGTTTACGTAAAACGGCGGCGACGCGACTTCAGATTTGTTCCTGCTTACCTACCCGATCCTTGCACATTATTTTAGCTCAACCGAAGTTCATGGCCTAACACCATGCATGTTGTGATAGCTGACAGTGTTATTTTTATCCAACACGAGGAACAAAAGAAGGATCATGAGTTTAACCGTCTATTAATTCCAGGTGTTTTGTCAATGATGGTAACTTCTGACAACGAAGTGTGTGGACAATTTAACATCATCTTCAAGCCGTTGTCACAGTTCGATGGAAAGCATGTCGTATTCGGCAGAGTAAGCACAAATAGGCTATTAATCTTTCTACAGTCTCGATTTTATTCACGTTTGAGACTACCAACCCAAATAGTTGTGTAGAATTAGCAAGCTGAAGTGGTAGATTTTTCATGTTTGAGACTAACGCAAATAGTTGTGCAATATTAGCAAGTTGAAAAGGCAATAGGTAGGCCATAATGTTAATAAAGGTTCTGGAATGGTGAAGAACCGGAAGGCAAAGCGGAGGACAATAGGACCCGAAGGTGCGACGACCATAAATGGAGAAGTCTTTCTAGAAATCAACAGGAGTACGTCCAGTAGTGAATTCTTCGATTCTTCAGACTGATATGATGAATGTCACAGTAGATATTTTTTTTTAATAGATCGTAGGCGGGCCGGCACAAGCACTGGAACGTATCAGCGCCCTAGGGTTGCCCCTAGGCACCACCACTTCGGACTGTGTGATCCGCTCTTGCGGTTGGTTCACGCGCACTGGCCAGTACCGGGAAGGCAGCCCTAACACAATCAAATTCCCTCCGCGCAGGAGAGAGAAGAAGTAACTGTGTGTATTGTTTTTTTTTTTACTTTTATTTATTTTTTACTAGTAAATTTTGTTAGAAGAAAAATATTTTTTTTTACATTTACGTAACTGAGATGACTACGGATAATGTTCGATCCAATTTGCACTATAGGAAAAACCAGTAAGCAATCGTAATTATAAAACAAAAATAAATTATTACACATGTTTTATTGAAAAATAAATAAAAAAATCAAACACTTGAGATTCCAACCAATCAGTCACAATGAGTTTGTCACATATTACCATAAACACGATGTCACTCAATTTTCACAAATAGTCCGCATGATAGAATAAGCGCCAGCATCTGAAAACAAAAATAATTGTAGAATTCTCTGAACCCTTCAAAGCAAAGAACCCTAGGGTTTAGAATATTAGACATGGTCATAGTCTTAACTCTTTCATTCAATAAAATCACAAGGATCATTTAAAATCGACTTCTAAAACTAGGTGATTCTATGTGCCAGTTCCACGCGATCAGAGAGCCTAGAAAATGTTACAAGGATATTCTCATAGCATCGAAACAGCAGAGCTGCATCAATAGCTAACTATCCAAGAATAATCAGCATTAGTTTGAAAGCCAGGACAGACCACAGACGAGATACCTATTCACTTGTCTTTTTAAGTCGGGGATAAAAATAGCGTCGTCTGCTGTAGATTACCGAGGTTGTAACTAAGATCAGAATCATGTGACATAGGTACAAAAACACAGTGATTAAAAGCAAAAAAGACTTGATTCACGATTCGCGCATTAATTTAAATCAGAATACGGATCTGCGGTCTGACCGCCAATTGATAGAAGAAATAGTAGAAATCAAAAACTTATTATACAATTATACAGGTTTTAGCAGCTAAAATAATTATCCTCTATTTCAAATTTTATTTGAGTATTAAGGTTGTAAAAATTATGAGCAAAGTTTTGGAACTCCATTACATTACATTACACTTGGCGGACAGGCCGCTGGTGCTTTGCTCATTTGCTCTAATTGGGTTTAATCGTGACTCATGAACAAATGAAGATAGGTGTAAAAACTGAGATTACGATTATTTCTTACCAAGATTAAAGCGACGACGATTGCAACCACACCGACGTATATCGCGTCCTCTCGCAGGAAGTCAATGACTTTACTGAGACATCCATCTAAGTGCATGGTGGTGGGGTTTGGAGATGATTTGCAGTCTAGCCGCTGAAAATACAAAACATTTTCTATTAAATTGCATATACTTATATCATTATTTCACAATTGCATCGCTTGCATAAATCCCAGTGCATTATTATCATCATCTCTATATCAATACTGGAATTGGGTGAAAGTATATTTATAGACAAACCATTGTGCACAGGCCTCTGTATTTAATCTAGATCTAGATGATTTACACAGCGTCAGGAGACACTTTTTACCCATGCCCATATGAACGGGACGCCATATATACCTAGGACAATATTTATTCACCATTGTGTTATCAATTAAGTAATGTACCGCTTATTTATCGGGGGCTTTGTCAGTGACATAGTATCAATTATGAAAACATTTAAGGCGTTCGATTTTTCACCAAGATTTTAAAATGAATCCTCCTTTTTACCTGCCCAGGATAAACCTCCTTGCAGCAGCTGTTTGGCACATTATCATTCCAGTCTTTATAGCTCCTGACGCCGCAGCATTGCAAGTATGTTTGCGTGTCGTCCCAAGCCTTGGTGTATTCATGCTTCACGCCGTAGTAAGGAATGGAAGCAAAGAGCTCTCGGTCCAGTGTGCCGACCACCTTCTCACGGAACACGAACTGAAGGATGCCGCCAACTAGCATCGCGACGAAGATTATGAAAACTAGGATGTAGTACTGGAAAGATAAAATTAGCTTTGTATATCGGAAATTTCCTAATTTTTGGATTAGATTAGCTTTTTTTTTGTTCATTGTTGGCAGACCAAGCTGTGACCAACACCATCATTGTGACTCTCGATTAGAGAAACGAGCTGAATAAAAACTGTTCTTGAGTAAAGAAATAATTATAAAAGTTCGAATGACGAATACGAACAACAAAGGACAGAAAATATTGTAATTATCCCGACCAGTGGGTAGATGAAAATTCAAAATTGTTCTTCCTGAAAATCTGTCTGTAGAAGAAGGAGGCCTATGTCGAGCAGTGGAATTCTTCAGGCTGATATGATTATCAGTTAGAGCTAGAAATAGGATCACGCAGGAATAGATCACTATTCTATTGCCGTCAACGTTTTAAAATCCTAGAGGTCTGTGTGTTGGAATCATGACACTAGTTGTGTTTTATCTGTGTTGGGCATTTACCGTAAGCAGCATGCATTTGACTTCCTTAGCGGCGCCGCAGCAGCCAAGAATAGAGAGCACCATGATTGCAGCTCCCATGGCGACCACCACGCCGACAGACGCGATAAACATGTTGTTGCTCATCAAAGTGCTAGAGAAGGCACGTGTCGTCCATATCCAGAGGCCTACGGCCAGCGCTACCCCACCGGCCACCTGTTAAACGACATGAATAAAAGCAACTGAGTTTAATAATAAATAAATAATACCTCCTCCGAACGAAGTGATCGGATTACAAATACAAATTGTTTATTTAACATATAGATATAAAGGTACGTTATATATTACGTTACAGTATTCTTGATCCGATGAGTCTTGATCGAACTACAAGGAAAAAGTTCCCGTTGTCCGATATAAGGGACAACGTTGTCGGACCACGCGTTTACAAGGTATTTTTTTACGAAGTGAAGGATAGAAGTAAGTATAATAATAATAAGGCCTTTGCATCTAATCTGGGTGATTTATGCAAAGAAAATAACGCACAATAATAACGAATAAACTATAGTTTATTACGAGCGAGTAGTAGTTACGAGCATTATTTTCGAATCTATAGATTCGAAAATAATGCTCGTAACTGATTACTCAACAGAGCATAAATGGCGAAAGCGCAGCGTTTGCACAAGATCAGTCGCTTTGGCTATCCTGCGAAGTGGACAATGAAGTTCGGGGAAGAGTAGGTATGTTCAGTGGTGGGCGCTCTACGGCAGAGGTTTAAGAAAACCTGAATACAGAAAAGCTAGTTAATCAAAACATAAGAAATGAAGACGAGCTCAATGCTCTTGAATAGTGAAAACTCAGGACGCATCATGCACTCAATGCAAGCCCAATGCCTCAAGGGGTCGAAGCACTAGGTAAAAAATCATGGACTTTACTCACCAGTGTAACAACATTGATACATATTAGCGAGAACTTCATACATCTACCGCAGCTGTCCATTGCTCCTCCCATGCCCATTGCCACTCTGAAAAGAAGCAATCATTATTTCGCGAAAGAGCGCATTGCTGTTTCGCAAAAGTTTGTAAGATCTATCTACGTCAGAAATCGTGGACTTTAGTTCACTTACTTAAAGATAAGTATTACTGTTACAAGTGTGATATACTTACTTTGAACTATAGGTATAAGTAGGTACCGACACCTACGAGCGCCTATTGAGTCGTTTAACATCATAAACCATTAATTAACACACGAATGGGAGGTCCCTTATTCAAACCCACAAATGTATAGCTATTTCAATTATTCTTTTTGACACTATTATCCAGGTACCACCTAAATATACATAGTAAGTAGATATGTAATTGACAAAGACAACCTTACTTAGTACCTTGCAAAAACCATATATTCCCATCTTGAAAAAAAAAATGTATTTGTGATGTGAGATTATGCCTAAAATAATATTAAATAAAATAAATGCAGACATACCGAAAATTTCATTCATTTTACAGGCACATTATCTATGCAACGCATAGTAACCGACTGTGACATTATCAAGAAAATATCTAGTCAAGCTATTTTACAAATCTAGGCTGCCATGATGTAAGTCACCTAGGTACTATGTATAATGAAGGTAAATAGACAGGTAGTCGTAGGTAGGTATTTAGGTTCTGTGTGGTAAGCGACAATTATGAAAAGGACTTCTACCAAATAACATTGTCATAATACATTTATTGAACCACCAATTGCCTAGTTTTTTGTACCCACCTAGTAAATTTTTTGTAGAATGTTTTCGTATTGGTATTTGACGGACTGCACAACCAAAACCAGAAGTTCTGGAACTAAATTAAAGGGATTCTTAAGTTCTATTTGTAGTGTGAAGTACAATCCTAGGTTCTACAGGCAGAGAGGTTGTAAGAAAAAAAATCCAATAGCTTTCTAATAACGCACATCGAATTTAGTAGACTTTGTAGTGAGAGCTATCCAGGAAGATAATCGCATAAATTCTTACTCATGTCTATTTTATACGTCACTACTTTAGATAAGTTTATAGATATTAGATGCTAGTCACGTACAAATGGGTGGGTATGTACCTATTAGTAATGGGTAGGTAGGTTGTAGTACCCTCGTATTGCGCGGACGCAACTCAAGGTAAGCCAACTGCAGTAATGCAAGGTCCATCTAAGCCATTCTCCTTCCTATTAGTAACCAATTGAAAGTAACATTTCATTTATAAAAACTTTACAAACCTTTAGGTAATGAATGAACGGTATCGTTATGTTTGGAATACCTCAACTGGTTCCACCAGATTTCGCGGTATAGTTGAGTCGCTGCAAAACATTCGTCTTCAAACTAGCACAGTCATTTCACTTTGATATCTTTGTAAACAGTTTCACTTTACAATCACTCTCACATGGCACGTTGGAACACGGTATCGCGGTGGGTTCATTGAATAAGTTGTTTGGGTTGTTCGGTTGATCGGCACAGGTGCCTCGCTGGGTGGGTTAGATGCAACTAGCTTGGCGTGGCTGTCTGTAGTATGTGACTCCGGTAGTGCCCCCTGCTGCGCTGGCCGTGACGTCACCACACGCGCTTAGAGCCTTCGAAGGTTTTACGAGCACGTTTTGTTTTCAAAACGGTCAGATGAAGTGCGATAAGTTGTAATGTAACGTTACTCCTTAGCAACAGTGATATTGATTCCGTACGGGCCATAATTATTGTTTTGATTAGATCCGAAAAAGTTTTTTGTTACATTCATGAAAGAACTTGTGCATAGTTTAAGGTTCCATGATTCTTTACAATAGGAGAGCGCATCAAACTTGTTTTGGTTAAGAAGATTTTTATTTCCTTTTCATTAGCTTTTGTTAATAAACGATTACTTAAAACTCAACAAAACAGAATATTATAAAATTCATACTTTGCTTACTAACACCGAGCTTTTCCGTGTCGTCTATTTACTATAAAATGTTATTATATTGAGCTTTGGTTTATAGAGGGAACCCACGGGTGGGATAACCCCTCTTGTTACACAATATTTCACATAAAATGGAATAACAGGAACGGCTCGTGCGAATAAACGGGTCTGCTTCAACATCTTCAAAAATAAACCCCACAACAACTAATATAAAATCATTGCCAATGTACAAAGGTAAGTATTAAAAATATTTACTTTTTTGTAAGATATTGATTTAATCGCAATTATTCGTCTTCATAAAACCTTTGATCACTTAATTTTAGAATTCATAACACTTTTAGAAAGATGATGAAACAGATCGACTGAAAACATAAAATATTACGATTACCATAAAAAATCAAACGTTATGAAACAATAAACATTTCCATTAATTTTACACTACATGTATTCGCTCTATGAATACAACCGAATTAGGAAAATTAAATATGATACACTTTTACACTCTACACACTACCTCTCATTGGTTACATGTTACAGACAATAAATATTACTGTAAATAAGACACATAAATCTTCATACATACATGTAACAAACAAATATTCTAATAATGAAACTTTCATTACATCTCTCAAGGTAGCAGCGAAAATTTATAAATTATACACAGTCAGTCACAAACACAACTCACTACTAAAACAACATACGAATGCCCAATTTAACCAAACTCTTCCTAAATAAGTAAAAACTTACGCATGTCTTTACAGTTTGAAAGTTACGTTATTCATTCAGCTATGACTGAATGTAGTTGGTGCCTCAGGCTGAGAAGGTTTATTGAGAGCAGCGAATTAATTTACAACATTTACATATGATGAAGCCGCTCTCATAAACCCAGCAGCATCCTGCAAGGTTAGCTAAGTTAATAAAACTACACACATTTATAAAACCGTAAAAACTTCATTCTCTTTACTCAAGTGAGGTCAGGTACAGCTAGGTTCTCAGGGGAGTTTGGATAGATAAGAATAAATGCATTATTCTTAAGATCTAAGGACAGCAAACTACATATACCCAATAGTAAACATTTGTAATATAACCCTTATACCATTCGGAGAATAATACTCGAAAGGAGACTGACAAAAATTGATTTTTAATCAAGCTAAGAAAATATTATGCTATTTGTAGTAACTTATTGCGAGGCGAGGTAAGTAACACAATTAAACTAGCTACATAAGCGAAAAGCTGCGCAGATCTTTTTTAAGCTTGAGTAAGTCTCACAGAAAGTTGTAATATTTTGGAAGATCGCAAACCAAAAAGCCAAGCTAAAAATTATGTACTTATACAATACAATCTATTTTGGATCCTTGTCAGGGCTAGCAAACCACAAGCTGCATACTCAGTTTATCAGGGTGACTAAAATAGAACCAGTGGAATAATAAATAAGTCAAGTAATTAGTGACCAGGATTAAAGTGTTTCTCAAATCGTCAACGGTCATAAATGATAATAATAAATAAATAGTCATGGACATTTTAATTAGACAACGCTCTCTAGTCCCAAGCTAAGAAAAGCTTGTATTATGGGAACTAAATTGCTTATAATACTTTTTTTTTGTAAATATACTTACTTACCTTATTATCATACACCATTTGTTATCTATGATTATTCTGATTCTTACGAAAACAAATTGAAAATATTTTAGACAGTCAATGTTTTTTTTGCGATTGTTGTTGACTTATAAAACATATTGTTTATTCGTTATGCCACTGGTTCTTACTTTATATTCCTGAATTTTTTTGGAAACCTCATTGGTATTTGAACCCCTGACAATAGGATTTGTAAAGCGGCCGGTGCGGTGCGCGGTGCATCAGAACAGAACGCATTCCTGCCGGTACTCGGCCTAGCACTTAAAACCATAAAACTTTATTTTACAACCTAAATACATTTGAAACATAACCAATTTTCCAAATTTTTGGAGCCACCTTGAAACCTACCTACCCCTAAAATTTATTATCTATTGTCCCATATTGCACTATGTTGAAATTAGATCTAACAAATACTTAGGATATCGATATAAAGGTAACATCGTTTTAAACACCTTTGCATTACGTAGCCGACCCTATCAATTATTCTATTTTCTACAAATACACACAATATGGATAGATTTTCATAATTTACATTATATTACTTAAGTTAAGAAAATATTCCACTTGATATCAACCACGCATGTTACGATTAGGAAGTACAGTACGCACAACGGATCTTATCTCTGAAGTTAGGTACAACAAACGATTGCGCAAGTACTGTTGTGCGGAAATATTCGCTTACCGAAAAATGTGTTGTGCGCAGATATTTCAGAGCGACAAAGATCCGTTGTGATTACAAAACCAGCTTAGAATATCCCAAATAATGCCAGTTGGTTTGGCATCATCCCGAACATTTCCAGTAAACCGTACTGGGTATGGACACGATCACGTTCCAATGTCCCACCCGCTGATTACGTACCTCGCGGTCTGCGACGAGGGTAAGTAGACAATCTTGCTTTCAAACGTTGCTTTTATAATACAAAACGTCATTTTTCAAATAAATGAGGAAGCGTTTGACAGCAACGATAATCGTAAACAATAGTAAATATAATTTCTATCATTACCATACCTGTCGCAATGTAACACACGCAATCAGGAGACCAACATAGAATTCACAATTCCATTATCAAACACTGAAACGTGATATCCATTCATCCCACGCACTAAACGTTGCTTTTATTGTACTATGTGCATTCCCAAAGAGTAGATCTCTTTTCGGGATTTGTGACACCGCTGAAAATGTAATGTTATACACACATGATTTCATTTAAAAACTACAGTACTTGACTACTAAAATAAGGGTAAACCAGGCTTAACCGATGCAGCGAATAGTATCGCAGTGCGTTGATAGCACAGAGGGCATGTGTGCGCCAACGGAATATAAGTTCAGATACGTAAGGTAACACAGATAAGGGCAGCGTTCGACGGAAAGATGACACAGATGCAAAGGCAGTTTGATTCCGATGGATTGAAGGCGTCATCTTACTTGAGGGTAGTGAGTCACGCGGGACTACAAACGACGAGCGAACGTAACGCTACCCATTGCTGCCATTTGTAAAGGTAGGGTAACGAAGGGGACGCTGACGCTGCATAGCCACTGTTTATCGGTGCCGATTGTTAACCAGGTGTAGGGCGATAGGGTCAGGCTATGTATCGATAAGATGCGGGCAGTGTAACACGTATGATGAGAGTCGGGCAGGTGCAGTCGGATGGCGAGTCACGCGGCGGCGGCGGCGGGGCGCGGCGCCGCGGCGCGGCACTACGGCCGGCGCGCGAATGTCGCGCTGCGTGCCGCGTACCCACTGTTCATTGCTGCTGCTGAAATATTACTAAACTTTTAAAAACTTGCCATATTGTCCTGTCCAATATAGACAGGATAATGCGCACAGAATACTTCGTCTGTTCGTTCGTACGAGGGAGCGGCCAACTCTGGTGATGGAGTTTGTTGGCCGAATACTGTCTAGTGGTAAGGTAGGTCTCATCATCAGCCCTTTATGTGACAATAGCAATCATACCGTAATATGGCCATCATCATCGCCTCTGTCTGGTACCCCCCAGAGTTGTACCACTTTTGTCTTGTGTGTCATATCCAGGTTTCCTGTGACTATTTGCGATGTCGTCGAAACATCTCGTATTCACATTTTTTTATTTAACCTACCTCGTCCTACTGCTGGGCAAAGGTCTCCCCAAAGACGTCTAATATTCGCTATCCCGAGCCTCCTCCCACCTCATATTCTGGTTAAAATAACACCGAATGATGTCATATGGACGGAAGGTCACGTTTATTTTTATAATACGCTACTGGTGATAAACTCATCATTATTTTTACCTTGGTTAGGGAACGGCAAGCAATTCGTCTTGAGAACTTCCTCATGGTTGCCATATGCACAGAACTTGACCACCACTGTATTCGCCGAAACGCCCGTCACTTCAGCTTCGTAGTACTGAAAGAAAGCACACACATCACAATCATATATTCGGTTTTCCATTGCACTATCAAAAAATTTAACAGATATACGTAGCGTAGAACAAACACCTGCCAATCTTCGCTACAACTAGATGGTTCTTGAACCTTGCATTGCACATTATACTTACATTGTTATCCTCCCAGTAGAGAGCGAGACAGCGGTCGCCGACATGCCAACTGATCTCTGCCACGCCGAGCATAGCGCGCGCCTGCTCGTTCACGCCGGCGTGTTGGAAGCCGAGCAATGAGCCCGGGAATAGCGTCGCTCCTCCGTTACTGCCGTACTCTTGAATCTACAAAAGGAATTGCGGGTGCCGATGTCATTGAATACCAGTATCTATTGCATCCTAAAGTACCAGATAAGTTTATTTATGGCACCCAAGATGTGAATGACTTTGAACGGCGCGTCTATTAATGTGACTCAACATAGCGCGTTAAAAACTTCGTACAGCCGATAACTGGTAAGCTCAGAAAGGTTATGCTGTTTTTGTCGCTTTCGATCGAATTCGAAACTGATTTATCGATGCAGAGGATCAAAGATGGCAAGAGATAGATAAGATGTGGTATGTCACCTTATCACACTAACCTGACGAGGATACGGTGCATACTGTTGATTAGCGGTTGCATAACCCGCCGCACCCGGGGCATAACTCAGTCCTGAATACATCGCAGCTTGCTGTGCTACCTGTGCGGCCTGTGCGGCCTGTGCGGCCTGCGCGACCTGAGCGGCCTGTGCGACCTGAGCGGCCTGCGCAACTTGTGCGGCCTGTGCAGCTTGTTGCGCGTCCAGGTAACCGTTCTGTCGACGCTGGTATTGCTCCTGGTACTTTGCGACGTCTGGACGCCTGTCGATTACAAATAGCTATGAATGAATGAACTAAAGCTTATGCTATATTATGTCATATTACGGCGTAGAGTGCGTAAATAAAGCGATAGAAATGGCTTGGTAATAAAAAGGATGTCTTACAAGATTTTCAATGAAAACGCACCTTATAACGTAGGACAAGAAACTCACCTGTATGACTGAATATCTTGTAATGATTGTGCATACGGGTCAGGCGGAGAGTGATATCTCTGTACATCTGGCATCGCGTCTCGCGGCGGACTAGAGAGCATTAAATTAGCAGCTGCTTCTGTCAAGCCATCCATACTGTTCCTGTAATTGGGCTGATGTGTTTGCATGCTTTCGTTCACGCTCATATCATTCATCATGTCGTGATAACTAGGTTGATACGAATTGTACAAATTGACGTTGCTACCCGTTTGTTGCTGCTGTTGTTGCTGTTGCTGTTGCTGTTGCATTTGTTGCCTCTGTTGCTGCTGCTGTTGCTGCAACTGAGCTTGCTTGTTCCGTTCCTCTATTTTCCGCTGGAATCGAGGCGGCTTCTCTGTTTGTTGCTGGTATTTTCTATCATCTCGGTGTGAAGCGTGATGATTGTCATTGTAATGACCTCGATTGTCAGATCTGTGTTTATCAAACTTTGAGCCATTGTGGCGAGCGTTTTTGGCACTATGTTTATCTCTTCCATGGTTATTCCGTTCGTTCCTCTCCTCAGAATTGTTATTGTATTGCCGTTTATCCTTTTCGGGCATGTTAGGAAGTTTATCTTCAAGAAAATCAAAGAGGGAGACTTTTGCTGTAGGTTTCACAAGTATTTCATCGTCATTGAAATCCTTTTCTCTTGTGCGACCCTTTCGCCCCTTAGGTGGTTGTTCTGGGTCTTTTGTTTTATCCTTAGATCTCCCTTCTGAGTTATCTCGCTTTGTTAGTATTCTGAGAGCTCTTTCAACATTATGCTTGGTATACCTAAGGACACTTTCAGCTTGCTCCTCAGAGAATCCTGCATCAACTATTTTTTGTACATTGGCATCCAATAATGGTTTGGTGCCTCCTCCAAATATCTGAAAATTTATTTTATATACTATTAATATGACTACTTGAGTTTAAAAGTTTGAAGTGAACCAGCTCTTTAAATAGATACCTTTTTCACCCCTGATCCCATTCTCTGTGCCTCAGCAATTGCACCTTTCCTTTGAGCTTCAAACTCTGCATTGTCTTGTCTGGCTTGATCCTGAATGCTCTTAAACTGCTTCTCAATGAGAGCCTCCAGCGGCCGACCAAAGGGTATCCATGGAGGTGGACCACCATCAACACCAACTCCACCTGATAACATTATGTATAAAAAATTACTCATACTGTTCTTGGTAGAATTTTTGTATAGATGAAGCAGAGATCAAATAAATGTTTATCTTAGGGTGCCACTCAATCAATAGTGGCTCCATAACACACAAAACTAACAGAACGAAAAAAAGCTTTAGACTTGCAGTAGGACACCACAGACCCCTAAAATCAATAATAAGGGACTGAGCTAGAACTGAATTACATAATATTTAATAGCAAAACAGAAGTTCCTACATCCAGGAAATGTTGTTTATAGTTATGGATACTAAAACCAAACACCCTTTAGTTTTCTTTGGCCGTTCTCACCTCTTGTGTGCTTAGCAAGACTACGATTCAGCTCCCATTTTTCAATCATATGCGATACTCTTCCTCCCAAAATTGTAACTACACTGGGAGTCAGCCAAAGTATGCCGTGGCAAGCCTCCAGGCCCTCATTACTGAGGAGCAGCTTAGTACCTGGTGGAGTGTTGATACTTATGTACGTGATTGGACTAGTTTCTAAAGCGGTGCAAGTGGATTTGCCATCATGTATTGTCAGTTTCAGCATTCGAGGGGCATGGGCTGAGTCTTCATTGGCTTTTGGAGCCGATACATTTCTTATTTTCTGGATTTGAACCACTATGGGCCGTTCCAGGGTTGTTGGGTCTTTAGTAAACTCCTCGGGAAATGCGCCTTCTCCAATATCCCTCAAATCATACTGAAATAACAGTAACAATCAATGATCTCAGCACATTTGTTTATTACGAATTATTAATAACGTTTATCAACACTTACGTCTAAAGCCTTCCTGCCAAGGATATTTACATCTTGTATTTGTCCGTTTTCGCTAACCGTATCCAGTCCTTCCTGGCTAAGATGCCTGTAATAATTAAAATCTTATTGGGAGAACCATATTTTGAAAACTATACCTATTAGCTGGAGAAAAAACAGTTTCCACTTACCAGCCTATTTCCTTGAGACTATCTAGGATTGACATTATTACAGTTACTTATTTACAACATTTCTTAATGAAAATAACTGAAATAAAAGTAAAATTATGAAAGACGGCACGACTCCCACGTCTCCCACGACAATTCACGACATGACAGCATTTAAAAAAATACTCCCGAGTGACTTGACATTTGACAAGACAAGCAAGAGCGCACGATACCATTTCTTCTTCTTATTTAAGGCCTTGTGTCAGGCCTCTGCTCTGATACAGAACTAATGGATACGCCCCACCAACAAAAAAAGCGTACATACATGACGTCACAAAAAAAAATCGATAGGACAAAATATTGTCTATCTCTTTCAACACATTCAGTATTTGTTTGGTTAAAAAGAAACAAAATAATATTTGACAGCTGTGTCGATTTAATTTGTAAGTATATTAGAATGGGGCCTCTCCGTTTTTATGGTTTCTTACCTCTTTGGGCCTCTGCTAGAGGCGGGCATTCACGATCACGCCATTTGGCGTGGCTCCAAACGACTGTGTCAAATGGATGGACGTCAAACATGGTTCACATTCACGGTCACTCCAATTTTCTTTCATTTACGTGTTTGATCGGGTCGATAGACGTTGACATGAGCTCTGATTCCGAAGAGTCAAGTGATTGGAGAAACTACCTAAGAATGGACGAGCCTACATATTTCAAATTACTGGGACTCGTTACTCCATAATATAATTAAACAAGACACCAATATGAGACAAGCTATAAGTCCTTATGAGAGGCTGTGTGCCACTCTTCGTTTCTTAGCATCAGGAATGAGCTACGAGGAACTAAAGTTTCCTACGGTAATATCTCCACAACGTTTGGGGGTCATAATACCAAAGACGTACCTATCGTTCGACGTCTCGGCGCTAAATGAACAAAAAATGGATGTGGGTTTGCACATTCACGAGCCGTCGCACAGTGGTTCGAACGTATGAAGCGTGTTGGACATAGGAATAAAAAAACTGTTGTCAAAATATGTTATTTTTATAATGCTATCGTATTCAGTTAACTATTCTCTACACTAGTAATTCACGACACTTTTGCCGTAAGTGCAATATTTTTGGAGTAAATTGAGAAAAGGTGGAATTTTTCAGTCATTTTGTATGAAAACGAATATTCAAATGGCCATAACTTCATATTTCCCTATGTTTTCGGAATGCGGTTTTTTTTATCGTAACCTACACATACACAGCTTCAATATCCACTCGAAACTTGGCACGCTAAACACACAACAGACCAAATACAGGATGCTCCATTTGTAAGTTAATTTTTTTTAACATAACGTTATTGATTTTCGTAATCTACTCATAAACAGTTCTAATTATCAATAAAGAGGAGCCACGCTTCGTGCATTCACAAGATAGAGGGTGTTCAATTTAATTTTTTTTATTAATATGTTACCAATTCAGCTCAACGTAATTTGAAGTGTGAGTAGTTCTCTTTAAATACAGGATTGTTGAAAAAAAGACAGTAATATTACAACCGTGCAACCTAAACTGAGGTATACATTATAGTTTAAAATCCACAATTCGACCTCAAGAATAAGGTTCAAGTACCAGAAAGACAGGCGTAGGTACTAATAAGGTTAGTAAAATGAACTTAATAAGTTGCAATTTATAAATGGTCTAATAAAAACAGAGCTATCAGTATCCAACAATATAATTTTAAGCTATGCGTATGTGCGCGTGGTTTACTTTAAACATAGTTGGTTGTTATAAAAATAAAACAATATCATAATGATTACATTTAAACATAAATATACAGTATTTACAATATTCACAATATTTACAAAATATACATGAAACAGTTGAGCTATCTACAAACCGTTGCAAACAATTTGTAGATAGCTCAACCGTTCCAATACAAATCAGTACCAATCGAAAGCGTGCCCAAGACACTGGCTGCATTGCCCTCGGAAATACATTAATAATTTTGAATTTGTTTAATTAATAATAATTGAATTTGTATTAAACTGTCATCCTACCTACTACACTTTACTCACTAAAACAATGTTACATACAATCGAAACCTAGTCCTCGTCACTATCTATGTCATGTGATTCCGATTCTGAATCAACTTCTGTCATGTCAGTAGCATCAACAAATTCAAAGTCATATTCACCATCATTGTCTGACTCAACAAGATTGTAAAAGTCAGTAAATGTTGATTTTTTAACAAATTTATTAAATTTTGGACGCATGCTTGAGATTAGAGGACCAGAAGATAACAAAAGATTATGCATAATATCTTCATTGCATGAAATACTGCTAGACTTTCTAGAGTGACCCTCTCGATAGTTACGGAAATCTTTGTTTCTGGCTTCCGAAGCCTCTTCAGATAAAAACCCGATTGGCACAATCGACAAACTTTGTACTATAGCTGGCCCGTGCACAAGTAATTTGTGGAGACTAGATGGCATATAGTACCACGAGTACAACTCCACGTAAAGCTTAGCAGTATCTTTGCAATAGTCACGAAACCTATCAATTATAATCTTCTCTCCCGATGACACACATTGTAAAATTACACAAATCTTTTTTAAAAGACTTACATCTAATCCTGATAATTCAGCAGATTTTTCCGGATTCTCAAAAAATCGTCTAGCTGAGTTTCCATTGTTAGTAGTGCCACTACCTTGTTTGACCACATCAAGTAATAAACCTGTCTCCTTCCGAAAAGCTTCTTGGATGCTGATTTTCCGATCGTTTACCAGTTTTTTTGCTTCATCTCCTTTCGCTTGCCACTTTTTAATATCTAATCTCTGTCTTTCTGGTACTTGAACCTTATTCTTGAGGTCGAATTGTGGATTTTAAACTATAATGTATACCTCAGTTTAGGTTGCACGGTTGTAATATTACTGTCTTTTTTTCAACAATCCTGTATTTAAAGAGAACTACTCACACTTCAAATTACGTTGAGCTGAATTGGTAACATATTAATAAAAAAAATTAAATTGAACACCCTCTATCTTGTGAATGCACGAAGCGTGGCTCCTCTTTATTGATAATTAGAACTGTTTATGAGTAGATTACGCAAATCAATAACGTTATGTTAAAAAAAATTAACTTACAAATGGAGCATCCTGTATTTGGTCTGTTGTGTGTTTAGCGTGCCAAGTTTCGAGTGGATATTGAAGCTGTGTATGTGTAGGTTACGATAAAAAAAACCGCATTCCGAAAACATAGGGAAATATGAAGTTATGGCCATTTGAATATTCGTTTTCATACAAAATGACTGAAAAATTCCACCTTTTCTCAATTTACTCCAAAAATATTGCACTTACGGCAAAAGTGTCGTGAATTACTAGTGTAGAGAATAGTTAACTGAATACGATAGCATTATAAAAATGACATATTTTGACATCAACAGTTTTTTTATTCCTATGTCCAACACGCTTCATACGTTCGAACCACTGTGCGTCGGCTTAATGTTGCGGCGTGACGCCACGGCGCGGCGTGATGGATTTTGGCACGATCGGAAATCCAGAGTTTCACATCATGCCAATGGATTCCAACATTCAATGGATCAAAATTTGGCTGTATATCACGCCATTGGACGCGATGGCGGCGTGATCGTCAATGCCCACCTTAATACTAGAGTTGGATTCAACCGGTTTAGATTACATTACTTCCTTTGGACCTCCGCATAACCATATCCATGAGGTCTTCTTACCCGCACTTCCCAAACGCTCATGACAATGACAGTCACCACATTCCAATAGAACAGCTGTTTTCGGCCACAAGTTGGATAAATTGGATAACGTTCATACAATATTTTTTTAAGTTTTGTTTTGGCGCTGGATACTAGTTTTTTTGCCAAGTCCTATTTGTTTTTTCACCATAGAACTTAAATACTATTATTCACGTCGTCGTTTTGTTGTTCATTCAATGAATTGGTAGTAAGTAGTAATGCCACCTTAGCTACTTTACAGCTAGATCTAGCTATTTTTAATGTCAAACAGCTTTTTTACGAAACCCCAGAGTATTTTTTTACATTAGGTAACATTTAGCTACCTGCTTTTATATACTAGTATCCTAATATTGGGTCAATCTAGCCTAGCAGTGCTAGTGAGCTAGCACTAGCAGTTGGCACTGAGCATAGTGAGCATTCAGACAATGTAACCCACAACGCCATGCTACGCTATGCTTAATTTATTGGCAACACTGTCAGTCAAAGTCAAGTCAACAGGTCAGGGGGGCCAACCAACCAAGGCAACGACAGACAAAAAAAAACACGCACTCTCGCTCTATTTACATCTGTCTAGGTGCTAGGTACCTACCTATTCTAGATTCTAAGTAACAAAAATATCTCATCGTACCGAAAAAGATAATACCTAGGATAATATTATCTAATTCAGCAATGTCTTCAGTAAGTCAGCTAGCAGTCTGCAAGACCGACTTAGGAGATTTGGCCTTCTTTATCAGCCTTTTGTTGTTACCTACCTACTTTTTTCAGACTCATATTTTCAACGTGGAGATGACGTGCGAAGGATGCTCGGGTGCAGTGGAGAGGGTTCTAAATAGGCTTAAAGGACAAGGAATCGACAGTATCGCGATCAGTCTTCCTGAACAAAAAGTCTCTGTTATCTCCACATTGAGTGCAGACCAGTTACTAGATGTAATAAAGAAGACAGGGAAAAAAACTACATATGTTGGCACACAGTAGCTGGTTGTGTTGTGATGGGTTTGGATTGAGGTGAAGGTTTACAAAGTATTACCTACCTATTAAAATATCCTGCCGCACCTCATGTAAATAATGCTCAGACTGCAAAAATCGTGAATGTCGCATTTGCTACACAATATTTTTTTGTAAATTTTTGAAACTTTGTACTATGTTGTATTATTAAAGTTATTGGTTGAGAAATACTATTTAACTTACTTTGGACCTATTCTATATTCATCTAATAAACTACAATACCTAACACTATCTCTATGTAGTTCATCTATGAAAATAATCCACTTAAACTGGATTAGTTTTATTGGATTAAAATCAAAACAATTTACTCAATTCTTTCCATAAACATCTTCCAGGGTATTAAGCCTGAGGTCCACTATATCAACAGCTTCATGCAAGGCATTCAAATGATCCACTATGGCATTTACTGTGGGTAAAACATCTGCACAATCACAGTCTTTTGGCTTATCATGACAAGTAAAGGTTTTATCTAATCTCTTTACTCTTTTCAGTAATGGCTCATTGCCTTGTCTAAAGCTCTCATTGATAATTTTAAAGCCACTATTTATTGGATAACTTCTCTTTCTACCAACCCATTCAATAGAACCACTTGTGTAGCACACATCATTATCTTTTAATTTTATCATTCCAAATAAGTCTTCTTCATGAATATGTTCTGTTACTATGGACTTCTGTATAGAAGGGATGGTATAGGTAGTAGGAGTAGGTGGTTTTCGAGGAATATGGCTTATATGGCCAACATCATAAGAAGAATGTTCATCAGGCCATTCTGTATGCACAGATACATTATTTCTAATTGAATGAGTCCCTGACTCAAACAAGGAACTAGTTGAAGGCACCACCCTTACATGAGGGTCTACATGACCATACAAACCGGGATTTAATAGAGTACTATTAGCATTGGGCTCTTCAAAGCTTGTTATTTTCACAGACTCATGATTGCCACTGTCATCATCCCGGTGCACAAATGATACCACTGGATACTTGGTGCTGTGATAACACAGGTACCATACTCTCATGCCCTGATTTGTAGAAATCCATTAGTAATTTATAAATTAATAGGAATGCCTCAGGGTATTATTAATTTCACAAACTTCTCTGAACTCGAGTTTTTGAAATGCTACTGTGTATTCAGTTGTAATGGTTTGCATTGAACTAACCTGAATGGGAAGGATAATATCTTTTTTAATACACTACTGAATATTCATACTTATATTTGCTTTGAGCTACCATAGTAATGTACAAGTGCAAATTATGTTGAAAATAGTCTACAATATTATGTACTAATAATATTATCTTTTTTTGACCTGTTTCTTTCCAGTAGTCAGTTTTGTTGTATGTTGCATTGGGGTTTCATTATGAGCTAGATTTTCCTTTATATCACTTGATAGTTCAGTAAAGTTAGTTTTCCAAATGAAAACCTGAAATCAAAATAATAATATTTGGAACATGTTTGCTTGGCATGATTTTGTTTGCCTAGAAATACTAACTTCTACACTGAGATACACTTACCAGTTTGTCTTCTCCAGCAGAAGCAAAGAGATCACCACTCGGTGAAAAACTGACAGAGTTCACTGCTCCACTATGTCCACTCAGAGTAAATATTGGGTGGCCTTCTAATAAGTCCAATATCTGAAATGAATAAAACATTGGTAATATATACCTTCCCGGTTCTGAAGTGACCATTTGAAAAGAGAACATTGAGGCTGGTTGCTGAATGGTGATCTGCCTCAGTTGGTAGGTATGACATACCTTCATTTTACCATCCTTGCTGGCTGTAAGTATGTAGCTTCCACTAGGATGGAAAGCCAACTGTGTCACAGCATCATTGTGAATACTGGAAATAATAAAATATGTTATAGGTACCTAACCCTGTTTATGTACCTAACCGATATTACAGTAATACTACCTGTAATATTGTACAAGGTTGTGTGTCCTGATGTCATAGAGCTTAACATTTCCATGGGAGGTGCCGACTGCAACATAGCAGCTAGATGGATGCCAAGCCAAATACAATCCATGGCCTTTCTGGTCTTTGAATGTGTGAATGCATTCTCCGGTCTCAGGGTTCCACAGCTTTGTAGTCTTATCATCAGAGCATGAGGCAATCACAGAGCCATCACTGGACATGCGAGCACAGCGCACCCAGTTAGTGTGCCCAACAAATGAAGATATGAATTTGAGTTTATCTGTGGACCATAGTTTAACTATTTTATCATCAGATGCTGTGATTATCTGAAATTTTAATAAATTTTATTATACATCATTACCTCATAAACAAAGTACTTATACCATCAGGTTAATAGAAATGATAGGTACCTAATGGTCTAGAAAGCTTACCTTTGTCCCATCAGGACTGAATTGTACAGATCTAACAGTCTGTGAATGTGCTTTGAACATGCCTGTACTGCCTGTTACTGTGGGTACCCATAGCCTGACAGTTTTGTCTCGAGAAGCTGATGCCATATACTTCCCAGTAGGCGAGAATGTTACGTCTAAAACGGCTTCGTCATGTCCTTGGAATCTATAACTCCTCATTGTACCTCGGAGGTCCCATAGCTGTCAAAATAATTATTTAGCAAGTTATCTTCAGGGTGTATAGAGTTAAAACATAAAAAGCAGAAGTCCATAAGACATCAGTAAAGTTAACATTACCAAGACACTGTTATCTAAAGATCCGCTCGCTATTTGTTGCTCATTTGGACTGAAGAAAAGCGAAGTAATCCCTTTTCTGTGACCTTTTAGTTGCTTTTCCAAAGTGGGTTCCAAAAACGTGCATTTTTCATTCATGTCAAATACAAGGCCTTATTTATTTCACTAAATGCAATAAGCAGTGATTAGCAGTGCGTGTTTTTCTATCGTGTAAATTATAAATGTAATTATTCTATTTACTTTCTTCTCTTCGATTGAGTTTGAACTTCCTTCCTATAGTTTCTATTTGTTTGAATTCAAATTTGAAAACAGTATTTTTTGACAGAATCTAACTGTCAGAAATTCTCAAGCGGTTATTACATTACACAATCTCAAGCACGCTAACTAGCATCAAGCGTAGTGTAATAAGGGAAAGACAGGTAGACTGACTTGCTAGTCTGCTCCAAGCACGGACTAGTTAGCCTGACTTGATATTGCATGGTGTAATAAGAGTAAGACAGTAAGACCGTTCAGTCAGCGTCCGGCAGCCGCAGAGGAGGGTCGTGTCTCGCGGTGCCGTACCTACACAATGCCATGCGAACGAACGAACGAACAAAACGAGAGGTGATCTTCGATATTATCGATATCTATCATGACATGCCATATTTATGGGAGAAAAATCATACAGATATATGACTAAAATATGGGTGAAAGAGTATGATTCGCTCATATTTTTATCTCTTATTTCTTAAATTTTGTTGAAATAGTCGCGGTAAGAGCTACCGCCATTTTCCGTCATTTCGAAAGATTTTTCAAGACGCCCGTCAACGACGACGTCCGCCTTTCGAATGAGTAAGCATGCGATATCTAGCGCAGTGTAATAGCAAGCCAGTCTAGGTAGATTCTAAGCACGGACTAGTAAGCGTGCTTGAGATTGTTTAATGTAATAACCGCTTGTGTCAGAATCTCAGAAATAAAATAAAACCAACAAAAACAAAAATTCACGTCCATTTGCGTAGTCTATGGTCACGTCAAATAAACCCACAGATATCATCAAACTCTTCGTACAAAATTTCATTCACTCTCACAAACGTCCCTTTTTTAGTTCAAAAAGTTTACTTTCACTCGCTCACTACCACTAGTGATGCCAACTTAGCTACGATACAGATAAATCTAACTATTTTTAAAAATAATTTATTCACACGGGTAATTAAGACTAATACATTATTATTTATATATTTATTTTATAGGATGCACACAAAACAGTTTGAGTTATCTTTAAACCGTTGCAAATGGTTTACAAATAGCTCAACTGATCCAACTTAGCTATATTTTGGTGTCAGACAGCTAAAACTTGAAGATATTTTTTATTTAATTTTTCACATGACAGTTTAGATTATTTTTATTCTAAGTAGGAACTATTATGCAGAAATCAATAATAATTGTTGAGTTCTGCTTACAACCTACTCTTGCAAAATGTTTTGCTACTGAGTGGCACAGTTGGGCTGGCATCAGCTGGCATCACTGCAGTGGCGAATATCGAAATGGAAAATTGAATGAAAAGAAAAAATTTCAAAAAAGTAGGTAGGTAGGTATGTATGTACTTGATTTGATTGATTGAATATGTCGCGAAGCTAAACACGAGGTATATTTTTCAATGTTTTGATTAAAATTTTGGTTTGAATGAAGATGAATCGTCGAATTTAGACACAGCTAGTATAAAAAATTGTAGGTTATCATTTTGCAGTGTGATAACACAACACAATAACAATACGATATAAATAGATAAATGTGCACGTTCAACACCGGGCGACATGCATTTATTTACATTAAATCCACAATCAATCGAGAAAAGCTTGTTATTTCTTTCCAGGTTCAAATGAAAAGTGAAAAGACTATGAATTGAATGGTCTAGTTACATGAAGATAATTCTAATACACTCGAGGTAAACAAAGGGAATTTTTACTGTCATATTTTCATTGCATCATTTCATTGTGCATGTACATAAATTTTATTGTTGCATCTTTGTGTTTTGTTTCCAGCGAGTTTGACAGAACATCATGAACGTGGGCGGAGTCGGTGGTGAGATTCCAAACGAGGTGGCATTGCTAGCTGATGAGCTCAGCCGTGCTGTGGAGCTCACCCATCTACCTTCAGTCTCACATGAACAACGGATCCAGGCTTATAATGTCTGTGAAAGGTAAATTTCCCAAAGAAAACAATAAATGTAGTGCCCAACTGTAACAACTAATGGGAACTATTTTTGTATAAGTAATAATCATAAGTCACTACCTGTGGCTTTGCTGTAGTGACATCTAGATAAAAAGTAGCCTTGACTATACTATATTATTTCCTATCACAAACTATATAATAATATGTACCTATACTTATTTCAAGTTTCAATTTATTACTTTCACACAGTACATTAATGACTTAGTTGTTGTAATTACAATGTAGTTATTGGTCTAGTTTTTATGCCAATTATTGCAGCCAATGTTGTATTTTTAGTTTCAAAGATCACTCGCCATGGTGTGCTCAGGCTGGCTTGCTGCTGGCCAGTGGTAACCAATACTCTCCGGTTGTCAAGCACTTTGGTCTTAAGTTAATGGAGCACACAGTGCAAATCCGATGGCCGCATATCACACAAGCAGAGAAGATATTCATCAAGGTACATAGAAGGGAACTTGATAGTAGAAAATGTTTGTTAATAAGTAAACCTTTAAAACTACCTATATTTATAGTTTCTGAGCAAATTCTGCTATTGTAGCTACTCTGCAATTACTAGACGCCTTTATTCAATTTTGTTTCTCAACTTATGACTGCAGATTTGTCTTCTACTTCTCAATATAAAACCCAACTTAAAAATAATGAACACATTCTTTATTCTGGAGAAACCGCTAAAAACACAAATCTAAGCTTGTGATCTTTATTTCACAGGAGAATTCAATGAAACTTCTTTACATGGGTGGTTGGGATACTGGGCACTTAAACAATGCACTTGCCAGAGTTATTGTTGAGATGATAAAAAGAGAATGGCCCCAGCATTGGCCCACTCTACTGGCTGAGCTCAATGGTGCCTGTACCCGGGGCCATATGCAGACAGAAATTGTGTTGCATATCTTCCTCAGACTTACTGAAGATGTGGCAACATTACAGGTATGTACAAGGTTAGACAATAGATAGATAATACTATATAGTACACCTCATAAAATTTTACAAAAATGAGAGAAACAAATAAACAACAGTGGGATATAATGGGCGGCCTTATCACTAAAAACGATCTCTTCCAGATGTACCTGCAGTAACTATTATGTCTTAAAAAGAAACACTTTTACTTGTTGTTCAATAACATAACTCTCCAATATCCAATATCACAAAAGTCTAGTACAACATTTGCATAGATAGACAATAAATAAAATGACTATGCACGACCTTGATTCACTACTACCTAGCTGATATGCTTCCACTTGCAATAGCCACACAACACAATATAGGTATTTGACCACATCTTACAGTTCATCAAAACGCCTAAAATGTAACTGGATTAAAAATCATTTTTTTTTATATTTATGGATATTTCACAACCTCTAGTCCAAAACTAAGCAAAGCTAATTTTATTTTTAACAAAAATGATTTTGACAGACCCTAGAGCAGCAGCAGCGTCGTAAGGACATCTACCAAGCACTAACGGGCAACATGTCGGAGATATTTTCATTCTTCATGAGCCTGATCGAAATGCATGTGCGCGAGTTCCGAGAGAAAACCGCAGCTGGCGACTATGCCGGTGCAGCTTCTAACGGACGCGTTGTCCAGGTAAAGATAATTAAGCGGCGCGTGTCAGCCAGCCTGCATAAAGGCAGAAAGAAAGTGAGGAACTTCTTACTTACTTATCCTAACTACAGTTTATCCCAACAGGCGGTGCTTCGAACATTGTCGGAGTTTGTGGAATGGGTATCGACTAATCACATTGTGATGAACAACGGCTACCTTCTGCAAATTCTGTGCGTCCTGCTCCAAGATGACGTATTTCAGTTGCCCGCTGCAGAGTGCTTGCTACAAGTCGTGAATAGAAAAGGCTCTGTAAGTAATTTTAGCATAGAATACCATCGCCTTAACGGATAATTTTTCTATACCTAAAACTCCTCGTTGCGGCGCGATTGAGACCCACACATGAACATTAGGCCTTTTCTTTAGATATCCAGGAAGAATAATTTGATGCCTTTTCCATCCACCTAGTTCCTCTTATCTTCACAACGTCATTGGATGGAGGCCGTCTTACGCTTCACGCTTGATATTTTCTAATGTGCATTTCTTTCTACTTTTTTCAGTCAAAAGAGAAAAAGCCACTTATGATGCTGTTCAGCGAACCGGCGTTCACGTGTTTCAGGGATGCCACGCGTAACTGCATAAAAGCTGTTGATGAAGCTCACTATTTGTTCTTAAAAAAGTTATCACAGGTATAAAATAATGCCATTTTGTAGGCTGTTATTTATTGCTTCTTTCTAGAAGATTTACCTATTATATTGAACAACTACTCTCGAAAACTAAGTATATGTTACATACACAGCTGTAATAAGTCTTAAACTCGTTTCGTTATAAACTTTGAATAAAGTTGAATTTAGTAGTAGTAGGGCTCTTTGTGTGCGAGCTCGCCCGAGGAAGTACTAGCACCGTACCTATTCCTGCCGCCAAGCAGTGTGCCGGTGTCGGCGTAATTACAGGCACATGAGACTTAATACCAGTATGTCTCAGCGTGATGGGCGAAGTGCAATGCATCGCGGGGCGCGGCCTTAGTGGACGTGCTCGGTGAGGCGATGCATTGTTATAGGCCGAGGTAACCATTTAACATCAGGTGGGCCATCGGCTTATCCCACCATTTAATTGTATAAAAAAAGTCTTTAAATTGCAGGTCCTAGCCGGTCTAGCCCAACTCCTAACCTCAATGTGGAGTCATGCGACCGGCTTAGACGCATGGTTTCCAATGCTGCTAGAAACGATGCTATTACTGAGCGCTCACCCATCGCTGACTTTAGCCCATGCGGCCAATTCTGTGTGGCTAGCGTTCCTGAAACATGAGCAAGCTAGCAAACTGCCGCAAGTACTTGCAGTGTTACCCCAGTGGTTGCAAGCTAGTGCACCTAAAATTCTTAAGGTAAAATGTACAAATATGCCTTCATACATGTCTAAAAAACATGGGAAAATCGAACTAGTATCTGTAACCACTCAGGACAAGTGATCTTTGGATGGTTTGAAGCGGGATGGCGCTTTGTGAAACACAATTCACCCCTCGTATTGTACACGTATATTTATTCAAATGTTCCCAATGCTTCCAGGTGAACTACCCTGCGTCACGAGTAAGCGGCGTTCACAGTGCACTCGCATACGCGTGTATGGATTACGACAGTGAGCAAGAATTCGCCATATTCTTCAATCGTTGCCGGACTGAGATATTAGATAGTTTTAGGTAAGTTCCTCGAAGCTTTTTTGTAATTTACTTACCCGACTATCTACAGGCAATTGTACGGCAGTCGTTGGGGAAATAATAATTCAATCAAGCCCACTGCTGGGTCAATCAATGGTCTCAAAGGGAATAAGCATTTTCTTCTGTTTTCATTTATGCAGAAATAGCATGATAGCGGCGCCGCTGGTGACGTGGGCGTTTGTAGAGCAATGGACAAGCGCGGCTCTTGACAAAGTGGGCGGCTGCCCACAGCACGTCGAATTGCACGATCCTCTGTTCATTGAGTGGGAGGCTCTATCACAAGTATGTTCAAATTCAAATGTACTTAATTAGTTTAAAAAAAAATAATTAATAAAACGTAAGAAAAGAAACACGGAACCTATAAAATATAACACAGGATAAGAATCTCGCACTTTAAAAAAATCGATGTATTCGTTTGTTGGTAAGTCAATACATTCTTTTTCTAGGCTTTGGCATGGCAGGTATTCACTTAAAGAGGGTAGTTTAAAGGCACATTATTATTATTTGGCACATGCCCATTTGTTACAGTAAACTGGAACATGCTAGTTTTCTCGAATAAAATATCTTGAATTCGTCCCCAGGTACTCGACGTAGTGCTATCGCGACTAGTGCAAGCTGAGCCACGTCCCAGTGTAGTGGAAGGGTTGCAACTGTTACGGCGATGCGTTGCGAGCAATCCGCCCGCACCGCTGGTACTCTCTCTACTATTATCGTTCATCTCTGCGCTGTTTGTGTTTCTCAGCTGCGCCAACAGTCAATTGGCTGGTGAGTAAACATATCGCACCAAACGAATATGTATTAAATACAAGTAGTTACTCTGCGATCTACATTTATTTACGACCAACGACACTGACAATTGGAAAGAGTTAAAGCCAGTCTCAAACTTTTTGGTCTTCAAAAAACTTGCACTAACAGGTGCTATACATACAGCACATAGGTTAAATAAATAATTATATTTCAGGTCCGGGTGTAGGTGCAGCGGGGGCTGAATTACTACCACGAGTTTTGGACAAGATCTTCGCAGCTTTTGTTTACGACGGAGACAGAAGCTCGCGAGCTGTGAAGAATGTGCGAAGACACGCCGCGGGCTTACTAGTTAAATTAGCTTCTAAGGTAACAATTGCAATGTTTTTTTTTTAAAGCTGGTTCAATGTTCTGTTAGCTATGTTTTGTAGAAATCGGTTTCCAAATTATGAGAATATTCATCAACTCGGAACCTCGGATTTGAATGGATTTCGGGCATTTGTAGATTGAAAATTTGACTTACTGGCAAAGCATTCAAGATTTGTCAAACTCGAGTCCATACTGCACGGTCTGACGATAGCCTTGATGAAAAGGGATAACTTTAGTGATATTATTTAGTGTGACAGGCGTCACAGCTCAGTCGGTAATGGATCTGCCTTCCGTGTTGTGGGTCGTGGGTTCGATCCCCACCAAGAACAAACATTTGTGTGTGTCAAAACATAGATGTTTGTTCTATGTCTGGGTGTTACTATGTATTATAAGTATGTATTTACAAAAAAAAAGTATATAAGTATTCTATCAGCATCTAGTTCCCATATTACAAGCTTTGCTTAGTTTGGGACTAGAGGGCGTCGTGTGAAATGTCCATGATTATTTATTTTTATTTATAATTCCAGTACTCGCTCATATTATTACCGGCATTCTGAGTCGCGCGGTTGTCTCGCGCGATATCATATCAATGTGGCGATGGACCCCAGGCTTTTTAGTCTATTTTATACGCACTTTCCAGCTTACATATTGTATTTTTTCCAGTACCCGCTTTTACTACTGCCGGTATTTGGTCGCATCCACGAGCTGAGTCGCGCGGTCGTGTCGCGTCCCGACACCAGCGCCGTGGAAAGTGTCACGTTACAAGAAGCGCTGTTGCTAATCTCTAATCACTTCTGCTGCTATCAGCGACAGAGCGCGCTTGTCCAAGAGGTAAAGATTACCATTTCACTAATCCTATCCTATCCTACTAATATTATAAATGCGAAAGTTTAGATGTTTGGATGTTTGTGTTTTAATCACGTCTAAACTACTGAACCAACTTGAATGAAACTTGGCATATATATATAGTTTGTAACCTGGATTGGCACATAGGCTACTTTTTATACCGAATAATTAACAGGATCTACAGGATAAAATGAACGAAAAGGATTAGCAGCGCCAATTGGCAAGAGGATTTCATTGTCATGTCATGTCACGTCAGTTTGACAGGGCGTAGTACTACCTCTTTGGTCTAACGACTAGCGTTTGACATTCCAGTAGGTACGAGTTTGGTGTAATGTCAAGTTTCTCAAAGTATCCGCTCGGTACACGCACAGATAATATAATGTACACGGAAACTGTAGACGCGTACGAAGTCGCGGGTAACTACTAGTATAACATAATACAAATGATATTAATAAATAAAAGCTTGTAAAAAGAACTGCTTTGATGAAAATATCCCGACATGCGACATTTGGAACAATGTTAGGTCATATTACATGATGCAAATTGCAACCCTACGCACACGACATAGATACCCATTTTTATATTGATGATGGCAGGTGTTAGGCGAATGCGGCGGCGTATGGGCTCGATTACGACCATCCCTTTCTAGCGGCGCTGCTCTCGCTCGGTTAGTCGGACTGGACGCACCTCCGACCGATGCCGAGGACGGACCGAGGAGAGAGAGACGGGCGCTAATGCACGCTCTCACTCTCACACTCGGCGTCGTCAAACGAACTACTGTACCCAGCGACCCTGACAAGTAAGTAGAGAGATGAGTAGAGATTTTTGTAGGCGTTGTAGCAAATCACATGAATAGGTGTCTTCTAGACTGTCCTACTCCATCGTCGGTCTTACTTACCATCAGGTGAGATTGTGGCCAAAGGACATTTTAATAAAAACATAACATACACAGCAATGCATGCGTGAGCTCTCACCGACAGATTCACGCACAAAAGTGGAGCGATAGCTTCGGCCGGCTCCAACGAGCCGAGCGGCTGCACGTCGAGGGTCTTGCGAATGCATGACGTCACAGGCACACAGGATTGTGCTTCGGTAGTAGTAGATAATCGCTTGTGAGTGTCAAGTGTGCTAAATATCTTTGTTTCAGGGCATCGCGCGGCGGTTTCGGCGGCGGCGTCACTCCCTCCGGTAACCCAATCTGGCGGAACCCGTGCAGCGCTCACGTGCTACCACTCCTCCCGTGCGTGCTAGAACTCGGCCGCGCATTGCACGAGCTGCACGACTCACCCAACCTGCGGCATTCGGGCTACTCACGGGCCTTGTTACCTTCAGCGGCGGATAGAAGGAATCTACTGGGACTGAGGGAGCACGATGTTGTATGTAATGGACCGCGGCCCGACGACCGGATGCAGACGTTTATTCACACTCTACATGAAAATGTAAGTCTAATACTTGCGACATTCAAGTTACTCGTGTGTTTACTTACCTTTAGCTACTAATAGAAGGAAGGAATTAACTGGGACTGAAAATTTCAGTATCTTTATTACCATAGATGTATAAAAGTAACCCACGATCATGTGAAATAGCGAGGACAACGACGGATTTATATTCAGCAGTGTGGCAAGTCGAGTTCCAAATAATGATGTTGATGAAATTCAGAGTTTGGGGTCACTTTGTTGAGCAAACTAGTTTCCGCAAATGGTGCTCTTTGTGAGGCTCAAAAAGTTCAAATTGTAATAACAACATTATTCCCAGGTGTGTTTAGTAGTAGGCGCAGCAGCGATGTCACTCGGCCGCGAGTTCTTCGCAGTCCCCGGCCTCGCGGAGTACATTGCCGGCTCTCTATTAGCGCAGCCGCAACTGCCGGACCATTGGCTGCGACCGTTAGTGCGCAATACACTTCGGCCGCTGATGCTGCATTGTCCTTTGGCGCATTACAGCGATGTGGCGTTGCCGTTGTTAGCACACGTGGCTCCGTTCAGTGAGTATCAAATTATCAAAAGGAATTTTATACTTATGAAAAGCATTTCGATTTTGTTATATTTTGTTCACTCATATACCACACCCTTGCCTACGTTACCATCCTACAAATCAAATAAAATCTAATGTCCCTAATCTAATGTCGGTTCCTAAGACTAATATTTGAAGTAAGTACAATTTTCGTTACAGTGGTGACACACTTATCTCAGCGATGGGAATACATCACATCACTGTACGAGTCGGGTAAACTAGAGGAGGAAGTAGGTAGCGAATCACAAGAAGTCTTAGAAGATATACTAGTCCGCAATCTCACACGAGAGTATCTCGAAGTACTAAAGGTAAGTGAACTTGCAATTATTTTCTAGGAAGTAACAAATACAAAAAGAACAAAAAGTTGGTCTTACTAACCGTCATCTCACTGGATCATTCCACTGGTGGAATGACTTGCACTCACATACTTTGCGTCTGAGTGATAAACACAGTGTAATGTCATGCATGACATACAAATCACGTCCTCAGTAGACCAGCCATGTCTAATGAAACACTTTCTCAAAAAAAAATGCTCCACAATTGATGCACATTCTTGCGATTTCAGGTGTCGCTAGTAGAAGCGGGACCGAGCCCTGAAGCAAACAGCGGTGACATGGAAGAAGACTCGCCTCCTCCAGTGAACCCTGCCCGGCAGCCCGACCACGTCTCAGAACTCGGGGCATTAGTCATGGCCGACCCGCGCGCCGGACCGGCCGTCTTACACGGAGTGTTGCTCGCTCTAACCTGGGCTGATTCCACGTCATCACTCAAAGCGTGCTCGTTAGCGCTGCCGGCGGTGAAGGCAGCGCTTCAAGCGGGCTGTTTGACCGCGGCGGAAGCGGGCGCAGCGCTGGCTGCAGCGCTGCACGCGCTGAGGACGCACGGACAGCATGACGCGAATCAAGCGGCGTTACTCGCTCTCGGAGTGCAGGTACTGTCACGTCACAACTAGAAGTGATATTTAGCATAATCTTGAGATGGTGAAATTGGCAGTTAGTGTAATCATTATCACAATTACCGTTTTTGTTATACTACTGGAACTTTATTCGAACATTTATGATGTAACCCCGTGGAAGCTGCTTCTGTGGATGTACTGATCAGTATTTTTCATTTTAGATGTACGAGCTACTACGACCAACATTCCCGAGCATCGCCGGCGTGTTGCGAAGCATTCCCGACGCGGATCCGAACGATTTACAGCGACTTGACGACAAACTGAGCGCAGCCGCGGCCAAGCCTAGCAAGATCGATAAGGTCAAGCGAGATCTTTTCAAGAAGGTCACGTCTTGTGTAAGTGATGGAACTTCTACCCGATATTCTACCATTCTATGCGATACTACTTTATTTTGCCCACTCGCATAGCTCATTCACTTACGCGAATTTAAACTCAACATCACTGTAATCTTCGTCATTGAAATATTTAATTTTGTTGCAGCTAATCGGCCGCGACGTCGGCCAGCTATTTAAGAATAAGGTATTCATTCTGGACCTTCCATCGATGCACGTGCCCAAAGCCAAGCCCCCGAGCGCCGTGGACGCCCCCGGGGGTGCCGGCATTGACAAACTGTTCGCGACCCCCACGTAGCACAGCCGACAACCTAGCATACACAATACACCGCGACTTCTCAACTGGACGGATTTTTACCCAACTCTCGGACGCAATAAATACTCCATCCAACGTTATCCAGCTTGTGATTTTAAAATGGCATTTAGCTAGCGAAGGATTTTGAAATGGTGTTTGAAACTATCACCAACCTATATATTTAGCTTTTGGGATATGTAATGCAAGATATAATTATAGGTTTCTACTTATCAATTTGAATCGTGTAAAAAGGTTGTGACTGAACATCATGTCTCTAAGAATGTTCTTTTAAAAGACAGGTTTTTGGTATTCTGGCTTCCATGTTTCTGGATAGGTATCAATAGTTACGCTAGGCAAGTGTTTTAGGGAATGATATTTTAAAATTATAATGTTTGCTTCATCATGGAATAATAATAAAATTGTGTTACTGACCGAATTTAAAATGGATAAATAAATTGTGGGTAAGTTTTGTGATTAGTTTCAAAAGACACATTTGATTTTTATATTGATGGGATGAACAAAGACTACTGTGTGTTATACTTATAATCGTTGCTATGTGTTATACTTATAATCGTTGCATAACTTTATTCAGCTGTTTAAATTTCTACTAACGTAATGTCAAACAGTGATTTCAGTCCACTGTTTTAACTATTCAGCGTTTATAAGTATACCTCTATTAGTTCATCGATGTTATTAGGCAAAATTACGCACATAACGTCATTCCATACGTTCAAGTTCATTCTAGTAAGTATGGCAAAACAACAAATTGTTATAACACCAATCAATTTATTATGATAAATTATTATTATACTTGATGCAGTTTACACAAGGCAAGACTGGTTTTTTATGTATATACCTACATACCAATATCAAAACATTGTGTATCATAATCAAGAAAGATCATTATTTTGATCGTTGTTTTGTTTATAAATGCTGGTTGCCGACCGAAAGCTAAGCTTAGTTTTAATAACTGACGAAGTTTTTCATTGTTGTGTGCATACTGCATACCATGCTGTGAACTAGAAACACTGCGTCAGTTATGAGAGATAAGCTTAGCTTTCGCAACCGGCATTATCCACTGAACATAATATTATCTCTTTGCTATATGCATATTTGTATTCGCCATGTTTAATGTGATTTAAAAAATTTGTTGATAAGAGTGCGTATAAAATATACGAGTATTTTTATGACTACTTAGCTTTTTGTTATGGAAAAATATTAGTTCATGGTAAAAATCTGTCGATTTGATAATAATCGGCCTAGCTATTCCTATTTTTAGGTAGATTGTTATGTAACGATATTATTATTAATTATATTTATAACAAAAATAATAAAAATTATGAAATTCAATACTCGCTTTCTTTGCACACAGTTCATCATCAATATTAGGTAGGTGGGTAGGTCTGTGATTATACTAATGGAAATTAAAATAGACAAAATTATCAAATAAATAATAATTTATTCATAAACGATAAAGTTTCACTTCTCGTAAGTATAAATCATTTGATTGCCAAGCTCTATGTTCTTTCCGTTACTACTGACGAGCTCAACTTTATTGTTGGAAACATCTACTCGCAACACTGAAGCACTCTCGAGAACTACGCATTTAGTTTCGTGATCGCCCGGAACCGGGATTTTGCGAGGACCGAGAGCTGGATCAGTGTAACGCCATAGTTTCAGACTGTTCAAATCTGTAACAAAAAAAAAACAAGATTACTGGAAAATACTAGAGCTTGAGTAGGTACAGTCGGCAACATACATTTAGAATTGTCTATGTTTCGAGAGCTTACAAACCTTTGATAGCCTTGATTTCCTTCGCAATCTTCATCTTTACTTTCTCCACCGTGTCTCCATCCGAGAGGGTGAGATTGACTGCGAACAGGCCGCTCAGTGCAATCGGGTTATTCACGTAAACAGGTACTCCTGGGTCAGAGCTGAAGGTCACGTGGGGCTGTCCCGGGGCGCAGTCTTCGCTAGTTTTCTCCGGTGCTGCAGGATCGTCGGTGAATTTCACATCGATTGATTCGAGCTGTTCAAAAAGAAAAATTGATGAATAACACTACACTGATAGTATGTCATAAGGGCCCAGGGAAGTGCGCTGGGTCCGATTAGTGAAAGGCTGATCCGACCCTGACAAAAATTCCTAAATCATAGCTGACACATATGATATGATACGATCTGGTTCCTATTTCCAAAGTAAAACCTACCTACGGGTACAGCAACTACAGCTAGCATAATTCTAAAGTACTAAGTACCTATGCATTAGTAAACCGAAACTCACATCTAAAGTATTGAGTAAATACTGCTTGTTTTGATTGAGCACGGCCGCTTCATCAAACAGCAGGCCCATAGACAACGCCTCTGCGCCGACGCGCTCGAGGTTGTCGCGCGTCGCCTGAACGAACGGCATAACCCGTTTCATGTATTTCTTGAGTATGTCGATTTGCGACAGCTTGCTGGATATCACCTTGTTGTCGGGGAGACCGGATGGCTGAAAATAGTGCAATATTTAATGGTGCTATCAAAGTGCACAATATGTTCACTGACGATTGTCCATAAACGTCATACGTAAGTCAAAGCAGTTTTCACATCTGATCCAGCAGATCTGGTGGTTGTAAATATGAGATTTACAACCACCAGATCCCTTTAGTTTAGACTAAATGGTGCATTAGAGAGAATAATTTTGATACCCGTCGATTATTATGTAACTCGCGACCAGCAAGGCTAACATGATGCACCCTAGACAGTGTTTTGTCTACGGAAGAATTCGGCTAAAGCTAGTCCTGTCTCTATCTTCGTCAAACAAAAGAAAGGGACGAAATATGATTTGTCTTCTCTTTGATAGAAACGTCGTTTATGGCACTCATGCCAAGCATGCAGTTTATTATAAGCAAACAATAACCGTCACATGAATTTTTTTTTACCTTCGATGACTAGTTGTCTGTTACTCTATCGCTTCACAGGAAATCGTAATAGTATCATCTTACCCCATTCAACTCCTTCATTGTAGTGAGAATAACATGTTGCCACTTAGGATACTCCTTCGCGACCCAAATGATGGCTTTATTAGGCTTCCTTTCCGGCTTAGGCGCTTCGCCTTTCTTAGACTTCTTGACAGCGCAGTGGTTCTTTAAGTAGATTCGGAAGGAGTGCGCTGCGTCCATTAGATAGTTGCTAGCTTTCACTGCTACTTCGTCAACTTCTCCTGTTACTGGCCATTTGGAGTGGAGAATACTGGTTTTCTGTAAGTAGGTAAGTAAATCTAATGTAGATTCGAGTCAGGGGTAATTACACTCACGCCTCTATTTATGGATGGTACAGTCGAAGACACGTCCACCTATACTGTTTGGACTTTGAACTATTAGAAGTTGAACGTTGCGAATCGTGAGAAAGGAACGACAGTGTGTTTGTGTAGCAAAGGCTGCGAGCGCGGCGCGCGCCTACGCCTATTGCGCTCCCTTTCCAACGATTCTCTGCATTGTATGTAGCGTAGTTATGGTTGTATTGGGTGTATAACCTGACCTGTGCCCGTGTGTACATGCATTAAGAATGTGGACACGTGGCTTATGTAACGTCTGAAACCTCTTGAGTACTCTCAGTTTAGAAAATAGTTGACTCAATTTGCATCATTTTGTAAGAAGTGCGGTGGCCCGTTTACAAAAAAAAATGCTGACGCTTTGCCTTGGTTGTGAAACTTTTCAGTGTCGAAAATTACATTTGATTCAGACTTGAGGACTGTTTCTAAATACAAGCAAATCAAATTATCAGGAAAGATACATTTCTGTGAATAAATGATAATGGAGAAATACATACGTTTCCTAACAACTCCCACACATGCTCGGCGACATGGGGACAAATGGGCGACATCAGTTTCGCCTGCGTCTCTATAAACCGCGCGACTATGCCACCGTGCATACCGCCTTCAGAACATAGCTCTCTGTGGACAAATAACATAACACCATGTTATAATTCGAGACTGAATTTATGCAAATTCGCAAGCTTTGATACAGTCAACAACAAATATTAATGATTCATGATCATGATTCATGATATGATTAAACTGATTAATGACATTCAACCGTTGCTTGCTGCTGCCTGCACATGTAGGTAAATTAGATAGGTAACTAAATAAATATTCATGGACGGACATTTCACACGACGCCCTCTAGTCCCAAACTAAGCAAAACTTGTGATATGGGAACTAGATGCTGATAGAATTGCCCAGTAATTGTCTTTTATGCACTTATTTTGCCTGTGGTCTTTCTCTTCTCCTCTCCTAAGGAGAAAAGGATGCGAATGGGATAAAATAATGAGCATAAATGAAATAACTAGGCCCATGATTGTAATTCCCAAGCATAGAAGACGAGTACTTACATCCCATTAGATAGATTACCTACTTATATTACCGTTCCTTGATGAGGTACATCTCACCTGTATTTATCCCGAGCAGCTTGCAGCTCAAAGAAGCCCGTCTTCAGCGCTTCCTTGAACAGCATTCTGTTGTAGTTGTCGTCAGTTTGCTTGATCTTCGTATTCATCTCGCTCGTGAATACTTTGTCGTGGAAGTTGTATTCACCTGTAAAAAAAAACATACAACCGAATTATAAACCTCCTTTTTTGATGTATTTTTAAAACAAGAGAAATGCAGAATTTGTTCTGTCAAGAAAAATAAAGTGAGGCGCCTTACCAGTTCTGAGAGTTGACTCCACAGCCATAATTTCCTTGACCCACTCGATAAACGTATACAGTCTGAGGATGGCCGCATCCGCAGTACTTTCTACAAAGTTTGCATCCTCCACCGAATCTCCAGCATCAGCTAACGTCAGGCGCATTCCATCCGCACTGAACTTATCTATAGATTCCGATAACGTTAGGAAGTTTCCATCAGACTTTGACATCTTAGCGGAGTTTAGCATGAGGTGGCCGTTAGCTCTGATGCCCTTCGGCCATTTGTCTTCTTCTTTATCCCAGATTGCAATGTGGTTGTAGATGTAGTATGTCAGGTGGTTTTGAATCAAATCCTTTCCTGATACTCGGAGGTCTACTGGATACCTGAAGTAACAGAACATGTAAACAGATTGCTATTTGAGAAAACTTATCGAATAGTTCAGGCAGTTCTGGCGAACGAAATCTTTTAGTCTGTTTCACAATGAAAATACAAATTGTTATGAAATTATAAGAGTACATGGAACTTACCAAAACTGGAAAGACTTCTTCATCAGATTAAGTTTCTCCTTCGCAATCTTAGTGCTCTTCGGGAAAGGCGCATCTTTGAAGAAGATATAATCCCACACATCAATAGTCATTTCTTCAGGTTTGATTTTCGCCGCATTTTCTTTATTTCCCCTGAAGCTGTCTCCTTGTAAATAATGAGCTACTGTGTAATAGGCGTTGTAGATGGTAGAATCGGAAAGAGATTCGATAACCCATTGTGTATCCCAGGGCAGTTTAGTTCCTAAACCGTAAGTTCTAGAACAAGCATACTCGTGCAGCCAGTTGAGTGTGGCTTGGAAGTTCTTCCTAACTTCATCGTGGTATGTATTCATGGACCCTAGAGCCTTTTCAGTCTGTGCCTTCCACGTTTCTTCACCGTAATCCAAGTACCACTGATTGCAAAGGGCGACTACGCACTCATCGCCCGATCGCGACATAATAGTCTTCTCGGGCTCGTAGTACACCACGGCGGTGTTTTCCTTCACCAGTTTCGCCTGAATGTTTTTCTTAACATCTTGAATTTTACTGCCCTTGTATTCTCCGACGAGTAGCACGCCATCGTAAAACCCTTTCAGGTAAACCATCTCCTTCGCTTGCGTAAGCTTGTCTTTATCATTTTGACTCTGGATTTTGAGTTGATCGTAGACGAATATGGCCGATAAGTTGCCGAATTCTGGTATCTCAAGGATTGGGACCGCTTTATAAGGCAACACCATTTCATCGGTGATACCGTATTTTTCCCTGAACGCCGGTTTCTTTTCTAGATCAACGAATGCTGCATAGTCGTCGGGAGAATCGGATATCACGCTGGTGACGATTCCCGTGCCCTTGTCTTCTTTGATAGTCAACATTGGCAGAGAGTATATTTTCGGGTAGCACGTCAATGGAGCCTTCAGAGCGATACCTAGAAGATCTTGCCCAACAATTTCTTTCAGAATCGTAAACTCGCCATCTTTCTCGGTAAAGCCTTGGTAAGCCATGTTCCTGGCGGCGCGGCGGGTTGAAATGAATATGCCATCTTTGGTTGTTTCAAAGGCGATGTACTTAATGTCTGGATGGACCCAGCAGTTCGTTTGGCCGTACATTGTTTCTGGCCTGAGAGTTGCTGCAACGAAACTTACCTTCTTGCCTTGGAAGGGCCTAAAAACCATGAGGATAAATTAAAAATCAGTTGAAAGTGAGCATATAAATGCTATTGAGTACTAATTGGTAGGCAGCCCATCCCTCAGCAAAGAGCAACCAAATAAAATTATCTACTTAATTTCTTACTTGAATATTTCTGGCAATGGTTTCAACACTTCCATTTTGACCAGCGTATACTCCTGCGGTCCAGCCCCTTCGCCCGTACTCCTGTCATGGTCCATACAAGGCTGTTTATCTAGCGGTGAGTATACCGTGTACCGTTTCCCGTACATAATCTTGTTACGTTCTTTTAGATGATAGAACTGCCACCTGACGAATGAATCGAAAAATTGATTCGCGTCTGTAGTTATGAACTTACGGCGCCAATCTACCTGTAAATTTTACGCTTTTATAGGTTTTGAATGCACCGTTTTCGTAAGTATTCTTTTTCTTCGGGTTACATTCACATGCAATTTAATCATAGCCGAACCGCTGAGAGAGCGCCGAATGCAGGTGTAGCCGAACAAAATAGGCCTTAAGGGTACCAGAGTGCTGCCAAATAATAAGCCAAAGATAGTCTCTTTCATAATACTGGCTCTAAAATTTATTGACCGATCGAGCGAAGCGTCTCAGTTTCGAGTTGGCCAAAAATGCTTTTGTCCGGCTGTCTGTCTGTCAGTAATCGCCTACAGGTCGCATTTTTCAACCGATTTGGACGAAAATCGGCATACAAGTTCCTAGATTTATTAAAAAAAAATTGTCGACCGCGATTTTTGATTGGGGGGGAAATAAGGGAGAAAAGGGGAAAGTTTCCTGTAACGTTGTATATCGACGGATTTCAATTAAATTTGAGAAGCACACAAAAACTTAATTCTACACAAGATGGTGTAAAAATATTTCCAAAAAGGGGGAGTGAAAGGGGGAGAAAGAGAGAAAATTAATTTTTAATTTTTTTCCCGAAAATTTACTCCTACCAATATCAATGAGACACAGTCCTCTCCGCCTTTACGAGACAAATCCGTAGACACCAGACTTGACTTCCTTGGACCAAGGGAACGCTAAAACTTATACCCCTTGCTCAAAATTCAAACACCTGAAATTCGATTTAGCCAGAGGAAAGTGTCGGTTATTGCATGGTTATAAAGGCTCGCGAGGTCTATGTTCTCATAGGACAACTAGTTTAAGTGGCATCTCAGGCAACTTTTGTAACCATATTCACTTATTTCATCATAATACAGAGGCTGACTAAACTTACTACTGCTGGGTAGGTCTGCCGAAGTTTGTGAAATCCACCACTATCCTGTCCTTTGCCTTCCCCATTCACTTAATAACATTTAATTATTCAGAAAAATAAATCAGTTTCAAATTAATAGAATAAATAAAATCTAATAAATTAATAAATGATGAACAGACAAATTTTTAAAAATGTTTTATGACTGAACTAGCATGTTGTCATTTCTTTTTTCTTGATATTATTAAAATGTAACTTTATCTCAAAAGTAGTATTAGGATGAAAAATTATGATATGCAAACTCTGAAAGAGTGATCTACTCCTGATGCTGACTGTACTATCTTCGTTTACTTACATGAATACCCATCCTTTTCAGGTCATCAACTGCTCTTGGAGGGAAATACTCCAGCCAGTAGCTCTCATCAGCAAACAGTTTGATTTCCTCATCAGGTATACCAAGGCTCTGCATTATCTGCCATTGGTACTTAGCACCCCCGGTCTTAGCTACTGCTTTACTTTTCTTGCCTTTACTCTTGTCCTTGGGAATCATGTCACCTGCAAAAATGTTAGTAGGTACCTACTTCAGAAAATGTGATGCAATGTTTTTTCTATCACATTTTGCATGCATTCAACTTCTCATCTTTTTTGGCTCTTCCTTATAATTTTATTGAAGAAACATAAAGATAATATCTTATAAACTGAACTTTTTAAACCCCTATTTCATATCTAGCTACTGCAAAATGGGGACTTATGCCAAATGTAATGTTTGAATGTGACCCCATTAGACATCTACAAGGTGTCCAGAGTAAGTGCTAGGTACCAAGAGATCTGAGTGGATATCTATCATGCCGGGGGATAGGTTATGATTATGACCCTATCTAATTTACTACATAAAATAGTTTTTGTACTCATTCATTTTCTAAAATTAAATGTCTGTATAAAATATCTTATTACCTTCATCTTTTACCACAACATCCTCTTCCTCAGGAAATATAGGAGGGTATCCATAAACTTCCATCTCTCTTTTCAGTTTGTCAGAACAGGCTTTGATAGGCATGCCGGTGCAATGGAAACCAAATGGGAAGAGTACCATCTTACCCTTCAGTCTATGGTATCTTGCAGCAAACTGAAACGTTAAACCGATAGTGAAGATTTTTCTCTATACAACAAGCAGCACAAAGAGATCAAAATGAGATACAAAAATCAACATAAGTACCTCACATTTAGATAGAGAAAATGTGTGACCTAAATGCAGGCGTCCATTCATGTAAGGAAACGGAAACGTGGTCATGAACTTTACATGTGGCTTTCCATCATCTGGTGCTTCTACTTCAAACATTTTCTCCTTTTCCCATCTTGCTTGAACTTTCTTCTCGATCTCTTGTAAGTATTCAACTTTGAATGTACCCTTACGGTCTAGTGTAGCCTTAAACAATTTATTTCATTATTAGACAGTAGGTAGAGAAGTAATAATGTGAGTTTATGAATGAGATAATTGAGATGATCCAAACCTCTTGTAACATAATATTGTTATAGCATGAATCCCTGCTACACCGAGATGGGTCTTTCATAAATGGCAGGAACGGTGTTGTAGGTAATGTCTATTGTATATTACAGCAGCAGAGAATAGAATGCTCAAACAGCTGCTGTATGAGACATGTGCTAGCAAAATTAAATGTAGGTTCAAAACACACTTTCAGTAGTAACTTACCATTTTTACAGCTTAGCTTTATGATGTTTATAGAATCGCCTCTAACTATAAACACCGCCCACGTTGCATTTAAAAATCCTAGGATAGGTAATTTTCCTTCAGGAAAAAATTTACGCCGGTACTTTGGGACCAGACGGGCTGCGGGCAGGCCGGCCACCCACCGCAGATTAGGTTTGGATGAATGAGATGAGAGTAGAGAGATGACGAGATGGCGCACGCAGCGCAGCGCAAGCAGGCGGCGGCGGGCGGGCGGGTTGGCTATCGAGGCGGTAAACGTGGTGTGGTTGGTGTTGTGGCAGTCTGGCTGCAAAGAGAGAGAATATAAAGCAAAGCTGGCTGGGTGGTCACGTCACGTCACTGTGGTCAAATTCGAACCTCGTCAACTCAAACGTCATCTTCAACTTCAACTTCTTGGTGTATGATGGCCTTTGCTGGTCAAGTCAAACGTCAAACGGGCAAACAAAATTTGTTTTGTTTTGGCGCTGGATTCTGGTCTTTTGCCAAGCAAGTCCTATTTGTTTTCTGAGTGTCATTGTCACACATACGGTCAAATCAAAGCAAACAGTGCTGCTGCCAGTGTGTGCATCCAAAAAATTGAAGCCGCATGGAAGTAATATGGATCGGTTATATTTAACATTAATTTTATTAAAAGGCTTGCCAGACGATCAAAAACACGGTCATGTTCAGAGGTGACCTCTCAAGATCATCGTGTTCTCGATAGATTTCTGTCGTTTGCAACGGTTTGTAGATATCTCAACTGCTTCGTGTGTATTTTGTATATTATTATAAATATTGGAAATACTGTTTTAGTCGTAATTTTCTTTGTGAATAAATATTGTCGATTTCTGCCGTGTGGACGGGTGTTCCCCGACTTTCGATAACCTTCATCGATGGACGTGGGCTACCAATCGCGGTTGGCAATCACCGGCGGCGATCGTGTAGGTAGCCGCTTGTTGCCGACAACGCTATGCACTGCCAGTTGCGCTGCGGCAGCCGGTGTCTGCTCGCACATGGGCAGAATGGATGAAACATGCGCACGATTTTAACGGTTATATTAAAGTTTATGTGGAAACTTACATCGTTGATTAGCGATAAGGCTGCCCATAGTACCTATACTATACTACATAGTACTACATTTTAAATGATCCTTGTGATTTTATTGAATAAAGAAATTTTGACTTTGACTTGACTATACATTATAAATGATGTTTTTTTATGTTATTGCAATCCCTAAATTAATGTATGCATTCGGCCACCTACTATAATAAAATAAACACCTCATAACGAAGAAAGTGTCAGAATCATTCCCGTGGTAATGTGGTAAACGTCCGCGACATGCAGGAGTTCAAGTCACACTGAAATTGGAAGCGTGTCGAGAACCGTGTAGCCAGTACGCTGATGGACGTTGTCGATAGAGTCACTTCTGAAGATCATCGTGTTTTTGATCGTCTAGCAAGCGTTTGGATGCTGGATGGATGACGCAAACAGATTAACTTCAATTTCTTGGTTTAAGACTCGGTTTATGACTTTTGCACACAAACAGACGATGCTGCCCTAATATATATTATGTGGTTTTAAAGGCTAGAATAGAAAATAAAAAAGAAGAAGTAAAACTAAGGATTGCTGCAGCTAAAAGACTTGATTCCAGGCCTGAAAATTGCTCGTTGCTCAGCTCACTCGCTCATTCCATGCTTCACTTTGCTTCACTTACTTCACTCAACTTCACTGACTGGTTGTTCTTTCTGTCAAAAATTGGCGGCAGTGGCGGTAGACCTGTCATTTCGCCGGAAACTTTGATCGGTCTGCGCTCGCCCGCCCGCCTGCCTTCAGTGAAACGATTTGCATTCGCGTTGAATCGAATACATTTTGAAGATAATTACATTAATTCAGTTTTATTTAGCCAGTGAATCTCATAAATCACATAATTTACCATGGCACCAAGAACAGTTAAAGCTAAGGTAAGATTATTATTGTAGTAACCCTGATTGCCTCTAAATTGCGCGGCCAATCTTGTAGCATTGTTTCATGACGAGCGATTGTAAATTTCATTTGTATGACTATAAACGCTGTTTCTAGTATTCAAGTGATTGATTTGGTTTATTCAGGGTATCATTCTATCCTCATATCTTCGTTACATGCGCCTAATTTAGATGCACATGGTCAAAATACATAAAAACAAATTTGTTGTGCGCCTGCTAGATCGACATTGCTTTTCGAAAATTTTTATTATTCACTCAAGTATTAGAGGTTTTGCATCTATAAAAAACGCGCCAAGTCTTCTAGCGTCAGCTTTACACTATAATCAACTACCTTAAAACTGATATTAGAAAGCAAATAAATAAAACTGCCTAACTACTACATGACTATCTACTTGTAGGTTATTTTTTATTATGTTTGATTTCTAAATTGACACTGCTAATGCTAAGCTAACCTAACCTACCTTGCAAGATAATTTTATTACTACAAATAATGAAAAATAAAAAAATATTTTCTGGTCTGCAGAAAACTACAGAGACCAGTGAAGCACCTAAAAAAGGAAGAGGCAAAGCAAAGCAAGCGGAAGCAGAGCCTGAGATTGAAGACTTAGATGTTGATGAAAAGGTAGCAGCACCAGTTGAAAAGAAAAAGCGAGGTAAAAAAGCTGCAAGTGATGCAGGTAATGGTGTGGAAGATGATAAGGAAGAATCAGCACCACTGGCCAAGAGGGGCAGGAAGAAGGTTGAGGAGTCCCCAGCTGAGGATGACCCTGAATCCATCGAAGACAATTCTGGGGATGATGGATCTGCAAATGCTGAAGATGATGCTAGTGTTGATACAAATGGTGATGAACCATTAAAAGCACCATCAAGTAGAGGGCGTAAAAAACAACCTAAAAAGGAAACTGCAAAAGCAGAACCGAAAGGCCGAGGTAGGAAGGCAAAGCCAGAACCAGAGCCTGAAGATGAGGAGGAAGCAGTCGAAGAGAAGCCGAAAGGCAGGGGCCGGGGACGCAAGGCGGCTCCCAAACCTGAACTACCTGAAGACATTGATGACCCAGAGGACCTCCCCAAACCCAAAGCAGGCAGAGGCAGAAAGAAGGCCCCAACTAAAATCACAAAAGAGAAAACTCCAGAAAGTGATGATGTAGATGAAATAGATGATGATGATGAAGCTATAGAAGAAGTCAAGAAGGAGACTAAAGGTAGAAAGGGGAAGAAGGAAGCTAAAGAGGATAGTGTGGAAAAAGATGATGCAGCAGAACAAGCTCCAGCTGCTAAGAAACGAAAGGCAAATAAAAAAGAAGAGAAAGGAAAAGGTACATTAATTTTATTATGTTGATTTTTATATTTCTTTCGTGAGTATATGAAGAGGGTATATGAGAGTATATGAGTATGCCGGAGGTGCGGATTCAATCCTGCGGCTAGGAAAAATATTGTCAGCCTACCTTTTTAAAGTGTACCTACTAGATAACCTGATGGGCCAGTAGTTACAGCGTGATTAAAACACAATCTACACTTTGACTTATAATATTAGTGGGATCTAGTTATGCCCATGAAACTATTTTGGTGGCTCTTTTTGTTCGTTGATTTATGTGTTGTGTGCCGGTGGATTTAACAGATCACACGAGAGGGCAGTCATATTATGGCGATGCATAGATACTTTAGTGTTGAATTCGGGCTTTACATGCAGTAGAGTCTAGCCACACAAAGTTTGCAGCACTTTGATGCAGCGGAATTGACAACCAATGTCTGTATTTGACACACTTTAAGGCTGCCTTTTTTTTTGTTGCAAACTTAGCTTGGTCAGACTATAATGATTGTAATCAATAATTTAAAGATTTTTTTCATTTTCAGGCGATTCCAAAGATGAGGAAGATGAAGAAGATATGCCAGAACCTAAACCTAAAGGCAGAGGGCGGCCGCCAAAAAAAGCAGAGACAACTTCACCTGACGACGATGCAGACTCGAAACGTCGACGCAAACCTGCTGACGATAAGGGTAACTAGCATGTCTACTATTAGGTATTTACTGACGTTGTTTAATTTAAACTGATTAAGTGTGTTTTATAATTTTCAATAAAGATGTCTTGATATTTATGGAATGCTTTTTACTTACCTATCAAGTAAGCTGTAGCCCTACCCTTGATTAATCTTCTTTATATTGTTTATTATGTGTATCACTGTTAGGTATTTTTTTATAATTACATTATTTATTTTCGTAGAACATAACATTTTCATGCCTGAAGGGTAATTTACTAATTGGGCTTAAAATATTGGATTTGTAGTCAGTTGCTTCTTCTACAAAGTAAACATGGCTGTATGGTTAGTTATCTCTTTGTTATCACAGCCTTGACAATCATAAAGTAGGTCTTAATATCTATTTATAATTTAGCAAACAAATGAAATTCATTCAGAGGCTTTCTTCAATAAGACTTAAAAATATTGTATTTTACGGTGAAGGGTTTAATTAATTGCATCCCAAATTCGGGTTCGTCATAGGAGCACAACGCTGTCTCTGTATCTTCGGTATTTCGCGCTGCTCTAGCTAGGCTGTCAATTCATTCTAAAAATTGTACTTATTGTCTAATAAGTTTCAGTGGAGGAATTATAATATACTACTTGAAATATTTTAAAGGGGCGTTATTCGAATTGATTAAAGTTTCGTCATTAGTATACTTAGTTAAGTACTAAAAATAAGATAAATCATTCATACAGCTTGATAGTTAAGTTGGTAGGTACTTAGATCATTCTTTATGAGTGATAGTAGGTAATTACGTACGCACTGATAGCATGAGGTTATGGCTAACGGGGTTATAGAAAATGTAGAGGTGCTTTTAAGAGATTGTGCACTGAAATGATGGCTGAACTAAAATCAATGGTACTACAGAAAACATGCAATTTTACAGCTCCAGAAGATAAAAAGAAAGCTCCCCTTAAAAACAAGGCACTGACTGATTACCAAAATATAGACTTCACTAATGATAGCAAGAACACACAAGGTAAAGGATGGAATTTCAAAATAGCTAGCTGGAATGTCGGTGGTATCAGATCTTGGTTGAGCAAAGGAGGGCTGGACTATGTGTTATATGAGAAACCTGACATACTCTGCTTGCAAGAGACGAAGTGCGCTGAAGATAAGCTTCCCGAAGAGTTGACAAGCCTCTCAGGGTACCACGGCTACTGGTGTAGCGGTGACAAAGACGGACACGCAGGCGTAAACATATATACCACTCAGCTAGCGATAAACGTTCAAAAGGGTTTGAACAATGAAGAATTAGACGAAGAAGGTCGCATTATTACAGCTGAATACGAACAGTTTTACTTGATCTGTGTATACGTCCCGAATTCTGGGCGTAAACTGATCACACTACCCAAAAGACTACAGTGGAACGAAGAGTTCCGTAAGCACGTTAAAGAATTAGATAAGAAGAAACCTGTGATAATATGTGGCGATATGAACGTTTCTCACAAAGAAATAGGTGTGTACAAACAAGTATTGCTAACAGATTTTATTATTTCAGAGAATCTAATCTAAGAGGTCATCTACAATGATACTGGTGTGTTTCAGATTTGGCAAATCCCAAATCAAATAAAAAGAACGCTGGGTTTACTGAGGAAGAGAGGGCTGGTATGACAGAACTTCTCGGCGATGGTTTTGTGGATACTTTCCGCCACCTATACCCTGACAAAACGGCTGCTTATACTTTCTGGACCTACATGATGAACTGCCGGGCTAAGAATGTTGGATGGTACGTTTGATCACTTCTTTCTGCTGATCTATAAATATTATGTACCTACCTACATTGCAAGTGACATAATAGAAAGTGTTTTGATTAATTATTATTGATAGATAAGTAAGTACCTACACAAGGGGTTCGAACATTTTTGTATAGAAGTAGGCATATCCTTCGGGCGACATTTCGAAATTTTTTCAAAGTTTCCGCGCACTATGAAAGTAGTATATATGGGTAGAGGACACTAATACCTACAAGCAAAAAATTTTCTATATTATATTATCCTAAAGTGTCACGTTTCCGAGATATTTGGAGTTAAAAATCGCCAATGAGGTAAATGAGTTGGATTTTTTTCCTGTTTTTTTTAGCCTCAATCAAAAGTTTAGAAGATTCTATGGCCCACTGTGAAAGAATTTTTGCGATATCTCACAAAATTGAATTTTGTGGAACAGATTTCAAAAATTCTAACTTTAAAAAATCGTAGAAAGTTAGACCCTGGTAAGTATTCTGTCAACCATATAGCAAAGAACACTCCAAATATGTAGGTACTTACCTACAATTATGTTGTCCCACTTGTTCCGAAAATCCCGGGATTTGATATGGAATATGGATTTCCCGGTTGTAGCGCGCCTATTTTGTTTGTTTTTGGTTTTATAATCAGTGTGTTTATTTCAGGCGTTTGGACTACTTCATTGTATCAGAAAGGCTGCTGCCATCTGTGTGCGACAACGTCATCAGGGACCAGGTATTCGGCAGCGACCACTGTCCGATATCGCTGTTTCTTCACCTCGCTGGTGCCGATAAGCCTAAAGAATCTCTATAAATTGACCTACGTTAGTGTAGACATTACCTACAGTGCGACTGGAAGTCGTTTATTGGGTTGGGTTGTCATAAACATTCTTAAAAAAAATGCCATATAGGTACATAAAATGTTCCAATAATAAATCTTGACCTATTCTTATAGCAATAGCAAGTACCTACCATTGAAATCACAGCGACTTGAATATGTAATTCATTTTTCAAGGAATTCAAGATTGTAATAATATGTAGTTGTAATTACTGCATTACCTATACTTAAACTGTGGCACAGTAAAAGTAATATCAATATGTAGATACTCTTGGCAACACAGTGTTGTTGTAAATGTACAATGCGCAAAATATATAGGTACAGTACGCACAACGGATCTTTATCACTCTGAAGTACAGGCGCGGAAAAATTTGCTTATCTCCAAATCGACCCAAAAATGCGTTCGGCGCAGATACTCTAGAGGGACAAAGGTCCGTTTTGCGTACTGTACCTAGTTTATTCACTCTTGTGATTGTGACATATTCTCATTCAATAGAGAATCTCTATTGAAGTGTGTAATTTCGATTGATTTTCCACTTTGTATGATTTATTTACATTAATGCATCATAATAAAATTAAATAATAGTTTTTTCTTTTTTATTTTATTGAAGGCGAGTTGAGGCGAATTTTCTTGGCTAAAATACAAACTTTATTTAGATAATTATACTTACACCAAATTATTGAATTAGTAATGAGTTTCATACAATACTATAAAATCCACATTTTAGATACTTACAAATTACATAACCCACTCACAAAATATTCCGAGATATTATATAAGGAGTACGATATAGTTATTTTTGTTAATCCTCTGATGATTTTCCAGTTAAACTCAATATTGACATATTTGGTCCCCGTCGACGGAGTTTTAGATGCGCCTGTAACATAAATCAAAATGATTGCTTACTTTATTGTAATTAGCAACTTTTATCTATGAGAAAAGTACTTTACCTGAATTATTTTGCTAAATGCATCTCTGTTTAAGAGTGAGTAGGCAGCAGTCAAACTGCTCAGTGCGGGGGGCTCCAGCTCTTTTAAACCTGAACAGAACAATGCAATGCCAGCTTCAATGCCTGTTCCGAAATCGCACTCATCCACTGCAATACTGGCATATGTTATTATTGGCTGGATTTCTGACAAAACACTATCCTTTTCTTCATCAGTTTTGGCTGCTTTTAATTTAGTAAACAACTTTTTTATATTAGCTGAAAAAAAAACAGGTACAATTCAATGTATGTTATATCGCCTATTGATTTATTGCTTTATTTTTATTGGCTATTATTAGTTAAAGTGAAGAGATAATAATAAGATAGTAAGCTAAGGAAAGAGAGGAAGAGGAAGACCATGTATATTGGCTATAATGAGCCAAGTGAAGACGAAGATCGATGTCATGTCGTTTAAGGACGTCAAGAAAGCTGCCCTAAAAAGAAGAACCTGGCGGGAAATGCATTATGTAACGCCGACAAGAGCGTAGCTCTTAAATTAGAAGATTATTAGTTAGTATAGTTTACCATTTGATAAACTGTCATTTGTCAGTTTCTGGTAGTAACTAAAGATAAAATCATGTTCAGCTAAAAAGACCCAGGCAAAAATAACGGTAACTGTAATAGATACCATCCCACATGTATGGCAGGTCACTACATTTTGAAACTTTAATCAAACCACTGTATCTCAAGTGATTGGATGTGAGTTGGATCCTTTTTGCATAACTACATTCAATTATACCTGCCTCTGTCTATACATACATAATAGCTGTGTAATTTATATCATGCATATTGATTTTTTCATGGTTAAACTCACCATCTGACTCTACAAGATGCCTGTACCCCAGCTGAGTTTTCTTATTATATGGAACCACAATGCCTGCACCATGGAGTGTTTTGGTAACAGCTTGAGATAATCTCTTCTTCATACTGAACTCTTCAAGTGAATAATTGTTCTCTTCTGCATACGTTTTAATTTTATCCATTAATTTCTGACACACCATTGTATTAAAAGGAGTTTTTTTCTCATTTTGCAAGTGTAAACTGGAATCAGAATAAATATAAGATGATGTCGAGAAAGGATCTAATTTATATGGAGCTGCAGGTTAGTTCATACTAGCAACAGGTTTTGTTTATAACTTGTGCCCATGCAAATAAAATTTATATTAGTCCATTCATGGTCTTATCTTTTTTTGTCTGTTTTGGCTCTAAAATATGGCATGAATAGGTAAATATTCATATAGATACTAACTAAACAGCTCCAAAGATGTTTTCTGCTATTGGTGTTATGTGACAATCTTTGGCACTATCCGTACTGGCCAAAAATGATGGTTTTTCATTTGGATCATCTCTGTAGTAGCCAATGTGGTGTTCACTTTTTCCTTTTTTCTTGAGAACGGCCTAAAATTATAAAAATAGTCATTGTATTTCTATGATATTAAGTTCATTTCCTTTACATAATGTTGGTTCCAAGGTTGATGACACTGATTTTTCAACAGTTGTATGACAATCTCTACTTAAATTTATACATGAGTGATGATTTCTTTATCAGAATATGAGCCTCATTGTGACTCAAGCATAGGTTTTTGTGTTTTTAATCTGTCAAAATATTTATTGTAAGACTCATTTCTGATACGGGCCTCAGAGATTCAAATAAGAATCTAAACATTGATTATTTACCTGGAGTTCTGGAGGGTCATAAAAAAATCTCCAATGTGATAAATACAACTCTTTATCACTTAGTTTAGGTAGTTTTCCAAGCAATAAGTCATATGGACCGATCGGCTCTAAATTAACACTAGATAGAGTCTTTTCAAATTCATTATTAACGTTCAGAAAGTCATAAAGTTCAAAGAAGTCTGATGGCATCTCTAACAGAAATAATTCCTTAAGAACATCATGAGTTGTAGCCGGATCATAGAAGTCTAAGTCATCTTGAAGAATATTATAGCATTGATCTTTGTTATCAACATGTGGTTCACTTTCAAAATTATTTACTTCTGCTTGTTCTAAATTTTGAGTTTTTTCTCTGTCAGTATCTTTACTTGCAATTGGTTCTTCCACAGCATTTGATACATCTTCTTTTGATGCTTTATCTAATATAATATCTTTACTACTTTCTTGTGATTCCTTGTTATCTGTTAGGGCCTTCTTGTTGTCTCTAGAATAGGGACTAAATCGATGCTGTTTAGGTTTTCGTCGATTGGTTTTAGAATTTCTGCTAGGAGGATGCTTGTATGTTGTACTATGTTGTGGATTTTTCTGATAACATTTACTCCCATACTTGCAAATTTTTCTTGGATCATTAACGTAATCTAACCACTCGTCGCTCATCGTTTTGTAAACTAAATTAGGTGTTAGGTGAAACACAGAAAATAAAAAATTCTCGTGGTGAAATAATAAGCAAGGTAGGCAGCCAGAGGCAAGAGGCTTTCCCAAAAAAACACAAAACCACAGACTAATTGCACAAAACAATCAAATCAACCAAAGTCAAAACTGCTATTATGTTTTTTTTTCTATGTTTATAATGGCAATGGCATAGACAGACATAGTAATATGGATGGACGGACGGACCGGTTGAAAATGACACGCACACCGCACAGACCCTGCCAAGCCAATACAAATAAACCCATCTCACTCAAGCAAGCGTCAACCAACTTCAAGGCTCTTTCAAGCAAAATGTTCGTTCGTGGCAGTCATTACTTTCATTCATGGTTCTTTTCTTTTTCTTTTCAAATAAGGCCTTCAGCACGCCTTCAGTCAGCTAACTAAAGTGCGTCTGTTCTGTGGGTGAAATGAAAATGAAAAAGACTGACAGACAGTTTGCAGACAAATCAGACAATCAATGCAGACAAGTTCAGTGTTTGTGCCCTATGTGGATTGTGGAATAAAAATAATTTTATATGGTATTTTCTAATTTGAAAAACAATAATTCTAAAACGTGAATAATAAATAGATAATTCAAAAGAAATTTTACGTGATTATAACTAGGTGCTTGTATTATTCCACAAATTGGTATCATAAAATTGGCTTGATCTCAAAGTGTGAAAATTAATTTTTTTTTGAGTATCTTGTGACTTTTGGTGTAGTTTTATTTTGTAAATAGCAAAAATGCAATAACAAAATGTAGATAAATATCGAAGCCATGCGCTTGTCCTAGCTAAAATTTCAATAAAAATTGCCAAGGACATGTACATAATAAATCATCGTTACTCACGCCATTCGTCAATTTCTGCGAGCTTCAGATCGTGCTGTTCAACTGGTAATTTCATGTTATTATTTTTATTTGTTTATTACCGATTCAGCAACATGCTACTGTCTGAGACCTACTTACCTACCTACTTCTTTTTGGTAGGTAGGCATTACCTATCTATCTACAATGCAGTTCTACAGATAAGTTCATTTTCACCATGTCACTTGTAGCTCCAGCCACTGAAAATAATTAGAAATCTATCCAATAGGTATTTACTGTTTTCCCTGCAAATCCTTTTAATTACAAATGCAGTCTTTGAGGTTTGAGTTATTTATATCAGTGCCATCAACACACACAGTATTTTCTTTCATTAGGTAAGGTACCTATCTAAGTTTTGATTTACATATATAAAAATACCAACACCTTATAAACAAAAGTATTAATGACAGTAAAAATGCAACCGCAGAGCACGGCCAGCAGCCCGGTCCAAAGAAACATTGTGAACAAGTGAAATAAAATATGATATTATCATTATTTTCAAGGCATACTGGATACTTACAGTACTATTTGCTCATTCTTATTCCATCATAACCATCGTAAGAATACAAGTACCTACTAATTTAGCATAAAAATTTAATAAAACAGTATCACTTTATGTCTGCTTAGTCATACTGATGTCCAATGGTGACTATAAAATACAAATACCATTGGTTCCACCAAACACCCTTTTATATCATATTAATAGTATAGACGTTTGTTACTCTTGCACGCAAAAACTACTGGTCCGATTTGGATGAAACTTGGAATACATTATAGTTCGTAACACAGGCTACTTTTTATCCCGGAAAATCAACAGGATCTAACGGGACGCAGGCGGAAGCTAATTATTTATAAAATGTTTTAGAGCTATAGTGAAAATTATAATATAATGGAAAACCAACATGATGTGCGCTTTCAGTTCTTAGAGTTTCAATGATGGCGTAAGACTGGTAGTTAGTTACCACGCGGTATCAATGCGACTTGCATAGTTTATATCAGTCACAGTTGGAAAAAATTTGGATTATCGCGAGATATAAGTTCAGGGTGAACTATATATACTATTTAATTATTGGAAAATGGGTGGCCTGTGTCTTGCCCCATTTCATGAATGTGAGTTGTATGATTTGCTTGCACCATGATCTTAGATGCATCATTTTATAGAAAGACTACTGTACAAACTACATACTACCTAAAGCGTAATTTGATTATTTTTCAAACTAATAATCTAAAGAATTTCAGCCGATTGATACCTGTTTCCCTACATTAACAAACATGCGGTTGTAATAACCGCCTTTAAATTCATAAGACAATCCTACTATGTGGATCATCAATAGGTACCACACACGATAATGAAGTTTTACCAAAACATTGTATTAACCTACATATCTAGCGGAATGCTTTGAACTGCTGCTGCGTCTTCCAGTAGAGATCGAGAAGGTAGAGGTACCTACCTACCTCCTACCCCATCTGCGTTGCTATATTTAGGTTCATTGTGTGTCGGTTCCGCGCAATAAATTGATCAAGTCCGCGAATTTAAACGCAAAATATTCTTGTAATTTAAATTCCTACGTGTCGTTATTATCTTATGCAGGTATACCTAATACTAAATACCTATGTATTTAAGGTTAGGTACGAATGTAACTAGAATTATGTATTGACTTCTTGAAACCAAGATTATTTGGAATGCTTTCATTTATTCATTCATATTCTCAACAGTTATTGATTGTTTGTGATGTACAGTAGGTATTTTTATTTATAGCGACAGTATTTTTAGAAAATATTTATCTGCGGTTTCAAAACTTCGCTTCATAGTCATAATACCTAATGAGTTACATTTTCGCGAAGATTAAGTTCTCCAGCTTGTTTTATCATACAACTATGAATTTTGATGAATTTGTTTTCATTTGAGTAAATATACACTTAGTTAATTAAGAGCATCGAAATTAAATATATTCACAACACAAAACCGAAATCCATTGTGTAAATGCATCAACAAACATAGCAAACGTACCTAAACGTACCTAAGCATTATGTACTTGCGAAATTCAAATGCATGTAGTAAAAATAATATAGCCATAAAACTAAAGCTTTTATACGACATTATGCCACCGCCACCGTGTCCTAGATACGTCGGTCGGTACTCGCTAGCTCTGCAACTGGCGCCGAGCGGAAATCGCCTCCCGACAACATTGTTATGGGTTTCCCTTGTTATACTGGAAAATAGCTGCTCGAATATCGGCGTCGACGCGACGTGGTGGTGGTGACGCAAATTGTACAACCTTACATAATCATACAACTCTGAAGATAATTTTAACGTTTGATTGACCTTCTGCCTACCTATGGAACACGTGATTTACTAATAGTTTACAGTTACCTACGCTATTTGTTTACAGGCGATGACAACTTGAACACAAAATGGAGCCTCAAGATGGATGGAGCGGCAAAGAGTTGGGCGCGCTGGAGAACTCCACTGAAAGCTCTAGAGATGCCGAGCGTGATCGAGTTCGCATTGAGTTTTACGCCACGTACGATGTCATGACCGGTGTTAGAATAGCCGCTACTCTTGGTGGCTTCTTTGCCCTGATGGTATTTTTGATTGTTTACAAAAGCCGAAGCAAAACTTTAAAAGCTCTCAACGATCCAAAATTGGTCGAATTGGCTGAAGCTGTCGTTGCTGAAGAACAGGCTGTAGAAGAAGAACGTCAACTCACTGCAGCCATGGAAGAAGCACTCTTAGAACGAGCTCGATCTCGACCTTCTATAGGCGAAGAACCACCGTGGCCACGCACTTCACGCTTTGCATCTTATGGAGGCGGCTACGGAAGTTTATTGACGCCACCTCGCCGTCTTGCAACACTTCGCGGTGATTCTCTTCCCGGCTCTGCGTTACGATTCGTCGATCGGCGGCCCTCAGCTGGACCGCGTGATCGCAGACTTAGCTCAGCCACATGTTCTAGTTCTGGCAGTTCATATTTAGAACGCCGTGGTTCATCCGTGGTATGTGCGTTACCAGAACGCAGATTGTCTCCATGTCCTAGTGAGAGACTTGCGCCGCTCGCGTCTGTCAGCAGTGTAGGACCGTCTTTCGTCCTAGAATGTGATTTAGCGTCGATTGGTGCAGACTCAGTGTTTGTCGAAGATAATCCTGACTCTACTGATGATGAGGTAGAACAATTTTCGACAGATAGCGGGGGCGGCGAAGCAGCTGTATTAGGGGAATGCACTGAACTATCTAACCGTCCCATGCCACTACCACTGAGGTTAGATCACACGTCGCACTCGCGAGAAACGTTATTCTAGTCACACTGATGCGAACAGGATGATTGCCGATCTTGTTCTATCGGAGGTTAAATGTTAGTTGAACACACACTTAAAATATCGACTTTACTAATTATTTTGTTTTTATTAAAATTGTAATTATTCCGCAAATACGAAACCACCCAAAAACAGAACTAATAAAGAAGTTATGAATATTTTGGATTGGCGTAATTATAGCATATCACCAATCTTGTCATTTCAACATATCATAATTTTGATGTTAAAAGATTTTACCTGTTATTATACTATAATATATACCTATGTAGGCATTTTACGATGCCTACTGCATGTCTATATTGTTAATATCAATGATAAAAATTTCGTAGAAGTCGATATTTTAATGTTATTCGAATTTTAGTGTACATAGTCTGTTTTTGTAAATTAATTGATGTTTCATGCTGTTAATGTTTGCAACCTATGGGAAATGTTGTATTTTACTCATATAAATAACATAGCCTTATCCTTAGCAATGTCCGTATAGGTAGGTACGTTTACCTACCTACTTATATTATCATTTGGCTGGCTTGTTATTGTATTAATATCGTAGTTGCATACAAAAACAATATCAGAAACACTGTCTCAAAGCTTATTAGTTTGTGCTGATTTGCCGATGTAGATAATTACACCATAGTGTTCTATGTAAGTACTTAATCTAACGTAACGTAAGATGTAACGTAAAAATCTGCCGAATTAGTATTTGTATGGGCACCTAACAAAGTTTAAATTATTTATTGTCTAAAATACTTAAATAGTTTTTGAAGTCTTTTAACTTCTGAATTTTGGCATTCTATCTATTTTACATAGAGGTTCCTTGCTAGATGCCGTGGGACACGCTGAACTGAAAATGAGCTTTTCAGTTTATAAATACAATGAATAAGAAAATAGATAATAAACCAAATTTCTCATTCAACCTACAAATGTTGATTCGTGATGTCTTTGTAACTTTTAATCAACACACAGTTGTAATAACTAACCTATATATAAGTAGGTATATCTAAGCCCCCAATTTGTTTGCTGTGTAAACCAAAGCCTATTTTCAAACCTACTACTTCATTTAAACCGAGCAGTACCTATACTCAACTATTGACATTGATCTAATTTTGCACGAAAAAATGTCATTATCAAATAATGAATTTTCAAAAGGGCACAAAGACCAAAATTCGTCCTACCTACGAACAATAAAATATTCGAAATAGAAGATAGAGGTGGCCTAAATGTTGCTTACTTTTGTCATTTCTTATCAATAAACTGCCACTGTTCTCGTTTGGTAAAGCAATTAACGCGGACACCGGGGTTTTATTGATTCTGGGTGTTCTGAACCAGCTGCCTCACCCAGTACCTACCTAGATTGATTACTGGACGTTTTTATTACGATTTAGATTTATGTGTTAGTTTATGTAATGTTCGTTGCTCGAATTAAAAAGAGCTCCCATGTAGATTGTAAAATGTTGAAATGTATTGTAAAAATTGTAAATATAAAACTCAACTGATAACATAGTTTGTTTTATTTTTGCGGTATCTAAGTACCTAGTAGGTGCCTGTGCCTACCTACTTTGCTAATTATTGATATTTTTATTATTGATACATAAATAAAATAAAAATTATTCAATTACTTATCAAGGTTACATAATGTACCAACCAACCTTGCTAGTTTGAATGGGTTGGGCTTTATTTCAGTAGTAAACTCACATAAACTTCGATTAATTTAATTTTGGAAAATCACTACATAGGTACCCTGCAGCCGCAGTTTCTGATGATTTTCATGATTTCTTAAACGCAACGCAAACATGTTTTAACGCACGTTTCGTTCAAATCACAAACTAATACATGGTTCAATCAAATCAAATGCCAGCTAGCAGCAGAAAAAAAGCTTGACGCAGCTTGACGTCAAGTATCATTTTGTCAGGTTTGGTCAGGTCAAACGGTTTGACCGTGCCCAGGGTTCTTACAAAGGCTATTCTGAATATGATCTATACCAAGGATCTATAGCTTTACAGATTATAGTAAACTTCTGATAGGCCATCCGCGTGCCGGATCCGGAATTCCGGATGTCTTGTAGTTTCAACTCATGTAAATTGGCGATAAATGTAAGTAAACTTTTATGTCAAAGTCTTTGTCAAATTGACAATACCATAGTAGGAGACAAATAAAATAATCCTTCACTTTTTTGCTGCGTTGCGGCGGCTGGTGGATCTGAGAATCTTTGGTTTTTATAATTGCTACCTACATTTTGTGGATATTTCCCGAGAAGCTAATATAACTAAGGAATATGGACGACGATTTACCAACTGACTTTCAGGTCATCGTTGTTGGAACGGGTATGATTTATTTTATTTATAAGTTATAGATAACCGGCATGATGGCGACAGCAGTACTATCGATCCTTTTTTATTTCCTTCGTGGCCTAGTCGGCCCTCGATGGTTGTACAATGCAATACCTTAACTATTCGAAAGTATTCGAGAGTAGTTTTAACAATGGTCTCGACAGTATTTCTATGCAGCGGGGGTCGAGAAGTAGGTAATGAAATTCCTGCAGCCATCGCCTAAGTCTACATAATTCGCTCGCTAATTAAATATTGGCGATGTTACCACTGCCTTCTCGGCTGCAAGGTTTTATCACTACATTAACTCCTACTTACTGCATTGAGCTGAATAAAACTCGATCAAAGTAGGTACCTACCTACTTAGACTTACCTACTTTGCTTTTTTGTTAGCTTGGATGTAGTACGAGTCATTGAACTCATTTGTACCCACACGTAGTTGCATAGACTACTTAGATAAACAGAACAGCTAGTACCTACCTCATTATTGTAATAGCATTTTTTCTTTAATGAGATAAAGTAATGTAACAAACGGATGGCCCATCTGATATTAAGTGGTTACATCTACCTATATCAATGCATTATTACCTCACAGAGCATCTCCACTGTCCAACTACTGCAAAGTTCTGCATTTATTAGATTGTTTTATTACATTGCCATCTTCTGTGCGTTACAATCTTGAATTTTTTTTATGAAATAAAAAAACTCTGCTACGTAATTTAAACATTTTCTTTTTATATGGATAGTGTTCACACATGATACACTCTACTCACTCTGATCCTGGATTAAAAGCTGCACTAGCTACTACATACAGGTCTTAACAGGTAGGTCAGGTCTACTTTTGCAGCAGGTTGCGTTATGTCAATATCTGTTATATTTATTACTAACTGAACCGGCGAACTTCGTACCACCACTTATGAGATTAAAAAAAATTAGGTTTAACTTTTTTAAGTTTTCTTTTATAAAAACCTGTCCTGACAATTTCAGACACAAAAAAAAGACATCCAATTTGGTGCAGTCGTTTGGAAGTTATGCGCGTACATACATTTTGACGATTCTTTTTTTTTAATATAGATTTAAATTTCTGATTATATAGGCATGGTGGAGTCCATTGTCGCTGCAGCATGTAGTCGAATAGGAAAAAATGTGCTGCATTTGGATTCAAGTGACCATTACGGTGGACTGTGGGCATCATACAACTTTGATGGCCTGCAGAAGTTCATTAAGGAAGTCAACGCTGACCCAAAACGACAACTGCATGTGTACAACTTGGCTGAAAAATGGTATATTGAGAAGTAAGTAATTTTTTTATTCTTGAAGACCTTACCCATACTTTTGTGATCATGACAATGTAAAAACAATTAGGTACTATGTATTTCATTAACAAAATAGTTAGGAGACGATTGTGTCTATGACATTGATTTTATGAACTTTTCTCCCACATTATTGACATACTAGGTTAGTAGGTTACCTACTGATATAATTTATTAAATAATTTGCTAAAACTGTTGACATGGTAGGTTGGTATAAAAATACATTGTATATTCTTTTTTTATTTCATTATAGACATTGTATGTATAAAAGTAAAGTAAAGGTGTGATTTTCTTAAAACTGCCGGGTTCGATATTGATGATGTCTATACAATAGATACAAAAATACTAGTCTAAATGTGTCTTTTTTTAAAGTGCTGCACCATCTTCTGCTAAAGTAATTTAGCCCACCTTGGCCCAGTCTCCTTCAGTCATCTTTGAACAAGTTAAATAAAGTTTCTGATATCCGTATCAGCCAAGCCTTAATTCTATTTTGGTAAAACTATCTAGATATTGTTTCTACAAACACTAAAGCAAAACTATTTTGGCCTAGGGAATCTTCTGAACCACAGGAAAAGAAAGAAGAAGGTGAAAACAAGACTGATGACAGCAAAGCAGAATCCTCGAAGAAGGTTTGGAGCCAGGCCAACTTTGCTTCAGAGTATAGGAAATTCAACATTGACATGACTCCTAAGGTAAGATAAATTATTGGACAATAAGCATTCCACCTTGAAGCCGTGTTGGCCGAGTGGGATTGTACCTCGACTTTCGATCCGAAGGTCGTGGGTTCAAATCCCGACCGTGCATCAATGCATTTTTCGTTCGGAAAATTTATATGCGCATTAACACGAGCTTTACGGTGAAGGAAAACATCGTGAGGAAACCCTTGGCTTAGTCAGCTCCGCACGTATTGACCTTGTCTTTCCTGTGGATACGGCTGACTAGGCTGAGAGGATGGTATAGGTGCTGGGCAAGCCTACTCCATCTAAACATTGTCCCAGGCACTACAGTGTCCCGTTAAGTGTAGGCATAGGTTGCCTCCTGACGCTGTATAAATCATCTTCAATAGATGTAAAGGCCTATAAGCATTCCACCTAGAATCAACTGATGTTACCACTCTCTACCTGATCTTTCTGTTTCACATGTAATTGTACATGGTCTGACATGCGCTTATGTTAATTGCTGTGTTAGCCTTTTTTATGACCGTACTACTGATTTTAGTGCTGGATCTAGTTATACTGTCAATGTTTTGCGGGAGACCTGTGTAGGTCCCATCTTACGTCAATAACACGGGAAAGAAAAAATCATGACCAAGCAACTTTTATAGCTGTTATTCTCGCGCGGGCCGCTCGTGGAACTCCTGATTTCCTCAAACATCGCTCGCTACGCCGAATTCCGGTGCGTGACGCGTGTCCTGACGTGGCTGGATGAGCATTTGACTGCAGTTCCGTGCTCCCGGGCCGATGTGTTCGCGACGGAGGCTGTCGGAATACTGGAGAAACGAATGCTGATGAAAATGCTGACTGCCATCGTCGGGTATAATGAGGAGGAGATGAACAATGAGTTTAAAGGTAATATATTCTCATATTTCAGGATCCGTTTATTAGTTTTCCTGAACACAACTTTATGTCCTGATTGAGGGTGGTATCTATGATCAAAAATACTTATCTGATCAAATAAGTACATTGGATGAAGATTTGATTAAATGTGCCGTCTGCAATATTGCCAAGTCATAAAATATTTGATCCCAGTCGTTGAGTCGTCAGCTTGATCAGTGGTATACTATTACCATCCATCATTATCTATCAATATGTTTACATACTTAGAATCGGCTAGATTTTCCATCTGTCTGATACTTCTAACATACCACGTCTATTCCTTGTGGGTTACCTAATTGGACGCTGACGAAAATGATACTATACTAGCAACTTTTTATCTCTTAGATTGGAATGACAAGACGTTCAAAGAATACCTGACACACAAGGGCCTGACCGCCAACCTAGTGCATTACGTACTCTACGCAATCGCCGGTGGCAACAATTCTATGCCTTGCTTAGAGGGCGTGAAGGAATGCAAGAAATTCCTGATGAGTCTCGGTCGCTATGGCAACACGCCCTTCCTTTGGCCGATGTATGGAAGCGGGGAATTACCGCAGTGCTTCTGCAGGTACATACGTGAATTCATACCATACATTTTAAAATTAACTTGGAGATATTTCACTTATTTCTGTCATAAAAAGTATTAGTATCAATTTTTTCCTAGAGATTCGTCAGTATAAACACGCAGTAATCGTAAAAAAATATTATTAGCTGAAGAAACTATTTCTTGTTTGAGCATAATATCAATAGATTGGATTGGGCACCATTTGAGCAGACAGGTGTCTATTGATCTACCTATATTTTGGGAACCAGACTACGTCCGAATAATACCTATCCGATTTTGTAACGACTTACTTGCCTGATTATTACCTTGTGCATAGTTGTTACTAGTTATTCTGTGCAATTATAATTTGCAATGTGGCAAAATTTACCTATAATGAGCATTATAAATTAATATCTTATAATCTATCTATTTGTGGTACAAGTAAGATAACCTATTTAAATAACCTTTTAATGATAGGTATGTACTTGAATAATTGAAAAGAGCAGGTATACAGAATCCTCACATGGGTCAGTGGCTCATTGACGTAATTCGCAGACATAGGTACATTGTAATTGAATAATCCACTATCTCAAAGACAAATTCAAAAAGGCGTCATCTTCTCGTAAAAGTGTCGAGTTATTACAGTTGCTCGTTCAGTGGACGTGACCTAAATGTGCACCAGCTTCAATGCAAACAAAAATGAAGGCACTTTCTAATGTGGCATGCTGCACGATTTTCGATATTATTGCAGTTTTGTTATTATTTCATATTGAAATAAATGGGTCTTACAAAATTCGAATTATCCTTGGAATTCCTTCGATTCTTTTTCTATCGGCAGGCGGTTACATATTCGGTTACTTATTCTCAGTTTCTGATCCAAAGTTGATAAAATTCTGCGGTAATCAGACATTGGTATTTGCTCAAATAGGAAGTTACTGATTTGAATAGGCTGCTTCACAATCAGATTAAAGTCACTACGTGATCCTATTTTATTTCAATAAAATCTCTAGTAGGTATACAATTTTGAATCATGACAGCCTGGCTGACTAACTAACTATGTTCAGCTATCAAATATGTTACAAGTCTCGGTGAGTCACCTCAAATTTACGGTAATTATAGGGCACGCCTTGGTTGCAGACGTTTTTCTAATATATATCAGTTCATTGACTCTAGCAGGAACTAGTTTTCAAAAATCAATCAAGTTGTACGTCATTCCAACTTTGACTAGCTGAATTTCTTAAAGTAAAAAAAAAAACTACCAACTTTAGTTCTTTTGATAGTTTTTTTTGGTAGATTCCTAAAATAAGGATCCAATTTACATGTTGGTGAAAAATTAGTTAGTATACAAACAGTACCTAAATCTTTATGTCGAAAAGAAGACACATTCCAAAATAACTATTGACTCAAAAGTGACTTGATGTGGGTTGGACCTTTTTTGCGTAACTACGTTCAAGTATCGTTAAATATTTTCTTGTTTTTTCAAATCTAAAAATAATCCTTTCAGGCTATGCGCAGTGTTCGGCGGGCTATACTGCCTAAATCGACCTATCGATAAAGTGGAAACTAAGACCGTGGACGAAGGCAAGACCGTTGTAACCATCGCCAGCAAGTCAAAGAACCTGAACTGCGACCATCTGGTCATCGGCATCAACGAGTGCCCTAAGGAGCTGCTGTCTCCCGAACCGGTGGATGGCAGTGATATCTCTAAGGTGAGGCAGAAATTTCTTTTGCTGTCGTTTCTCAATAACAAAAAAAAAACGCCCTTCTTTCATGCTTACAGGTGCTATGAATTGGGTTTAGTCCTGTGCAGCTCGTGATTTCCATGATGAGTTAAGCGAGTATAGCTAAACTCATCAGAGAAATAATTATTGTTGCAAATTCACCGATGTATTGACGACATCGTGGAGATAAAAATTGGTAGATGGTGAAGGCTCGAAATCACTGTTCCTGGAAATCAAGCCTAGTCAAGCAATGGACTTCTTGCTCTGTTGATCACGACGAACTACATTCTTTTGTTTTTCAAAAACTTTGTTATGTTTTCAGGCAGTTTTCATAACCAACGGGTCGATCCTTGCGAATGACAAAGAGCCCCTGACATTGCTCCGCTTCCCGCCACTCACTGAAGACGACAATGCTGTGACTGTGCTGGAAGTGGGGCCTGCTACTGGCTCCTGCCCTAAAGGACTGTGTGAGTCTTACATTTACTTCATAAAATATTTTTTTTTTTTCAAGTCCTATCTAGTTATTAATCAATCCGGAACAAACTAATGCCAGGTTTATTGGTAACAGAGAATATATCTATTCAGTATTTCAGTAACTAGTGCGCAATTCGTATATTCTAGAAGCATTCTTCCGTCGAATATATCTAACAATGTCATTTCAAGTCGTCAGAAGTTCGCGGCTTTGCATTCATGATTCTCAAATAAAGCAATATGTTATCCCGAAAATAAATAAATCTAAGTTTCACCCAAATCTGTCCTGCCATCACTTGATTCGGTTCATTTTCAAACATTCGTAAGACAGGATACTAACTAGTTTCATAAAGTGATTCATTGTCAAATTTGTCGGCGGTCGTGAGACCATTACTTTATGCCAGAGTTTTTTTGCTACACGTTCGTTTACAAGATTTTTTGTTGGTGACTCACTGTTATTTCGATTCAGTTGGTAAATGGGGCGTTTTTTCGGTTTAGGCATGTGGGTTCTCTAAATTATTATTGCTTTAATAGTAGGTAATGTGATAATTAAATAAATAAATATTCGTGGACTTTACACACAACGCCCTCTAGTCTCAAACTAAGCAAAGCTTGTGATATGGGAACTAGATGGCTGATAGAATACTTATATACTTTTTTTTTTTGTAAATACATACTTATAATACATAGTAACACCCAGACATAGAACAAACATCTATGTTTTCCACGCACAAATGTTTGTTCTCAGTGGGGATCGACCCCACGACCCACAGCACGGAAGGCAGAGCTGTTACCGACTGAGCTGCGACGCCTGTCGAAATTGCAGAAATAATAAGATCTTTACTTGACTCATTCATAAAGCAATTGTACATGACAGGGAAATATGGAAAGGAGGCTTTTGCAGTAAACAAGGAAGGCTGAAAATAACAATTAATTATTAAACGTTGGCATGACGACCTCGACGCATTTCACGGAGCCTGGTGTGAAGCAGCGGGTGATCGAAAGAATTGGAAGGATATGAGGGAGACCTTTGCCCAGCAGTGGGAAAGTACAAGTTAAAAAAAAAAAAAAAATTAAATGTTGGCTTGTTTATCATACCATAAACATATTTGTATCCTAACACTTCCAGTAAGTAAACCATGAATAGTTTAACAGTAACATTATTTAATCAATACTTTTGTATTGCAGTTGTGGTGTACTTCATCACAAAGAAAGCCAACGATGCTGAATCTGACCTGATGCCGTACGCAGAGAAGATTTTCGACATGTCTGGCGGAGACCAAACCGAGTCTTCGGATAAGCCGAAGGTATAACAACAAATGTTTAGGGCTTACTTGGAGCTAATATTCAGGTGGGAGTCAAGTCTCGGGTTTATGTGCGCAATGCGAATGTTCTCAATCGGCGAAGGAAAAATCATCGTGAGGAAACGTTAGTCAGCTCTGCATGAATTGGGCAACTTACTGAATACCATATCAACCAAGAAAGATCCAAAGCTTATCGAACCCACAACCTTCAGTACAGAAGGCAGTGATACTAGGGTTCATATCTTGTGACACCTACCTGCAATGTAACAACTAAATTACCATGCGAAAGCAATAAATGTATTGAGTCAGTGCTATTATATTATACCAACTGAGTTGAGGCATGAAGGTGCTTCGCTTTAGTTTAAATTGCATGTTATGTAATGCAGTGCCTGTGGTCTCTCTTCTACAACGTGAAAGACACGAGCGCGGCCGCCGCGAGCGAGTCAGCCAGCGTGCACGTGTGCTCCGGACCTGATGCCGGCCTCGACTTCGACAGAGCCGTGGAACAGGTATGGTGTGCCAATAATTTATGTTACATCCATTTTTTCCACACAAGTGTCCAAAGTCTGCATACTGACACAGATCTTAATTTACTTTGATATAACTTACCTTTGAATACCAATTGTACTTTATTATTTTTAGATGTAGGTATAATTTTATATAAATAGTATTTTGGTTTTTTTCTCGTAGTTGTTGTTATCCTCTGGTTTTTATGTTTTGTTGTCTACCTGTTTGATAAGTCTTATATAATGCATGCTGTGGCATCCTCTAATTGAAGGAACACAATAGTTTTAAGCCCATTGCCATGACATTTCTGTTATTATCGTGCCACCTTTTTTGGATGTCCTAAGAATAAAAATAAATAAATAAATAGTAAGAACTTCTCATGAAAGAACTTCAGCCGTCAAGCAGTGATGCTCGCGTTGCTGTGTTCCGGTTCGAAGGTCATGTTGACGGTCTTTGCCGGTGCTATAACCGGCACATGAGACTCGACATCCTTGGGTCTCCGTGATGGACGCAGTACAATGCCATATCATTTGGCATCTCGACTGCTTTATAATTTGTGGTGGTCAGCAAGAGGCCTACTCTTGCATTGATTTCCAGAACTACTCTGACGTCATACGGAAGGGTGCGGCATGTAGATGATTCATAAAGAGGTTGAACAGTCCGCTAAACCTTTTCAATCAACATTCGTCGCCTGAATCCGCCTACATGTTTATGAATTCGAGGGATAGTCGTCGGACGACCACCAGCATTTATAATACACCCACGAAAAAAGGCTGCATATAGAAATAGGAATTTTGAAAAATGCAGAAATACCTTGTACTTATTGAAAAGATCGAAGTGTGCGTGAATGTTGTGTTCGGGAATCCTCGTATTTTAGGATATTTTCAAGTTTAATTTAACGCTTTGGCTATGCTACCGATGAATTAATACCTCCTTAATACACTCAAAAATCACAAGGATCATTTGGAATCCTTTTAAATACTAGGGGGTTCTAGATGCCAGTTTCTCGCAACCAGAGGCCAGAAAAAAAGGCAAGAAACTACGACCTGGTTCCTAACGTTTCTGATATCGTGCTAAGTAACACAATTTAAAACCATAGGTTGGTAGGTTATCGAATAGGAATTAGCGTACACGACGTGATTATAATATCTTTAAAGACGAACCGAGCTATTGCGTAATAGAAGCTGATTGTTCAGGGCTGGCTCTTATGGTATCGTTTCGGGGTTGTCGAGTCAATACTAATATTATAAAGAGAGTTTGGGGTTGTGCTTGTTAGTAGGGATAATTTTTATAACTACTGAATCCATTCGTTCACTGTTGTATTGCCACATTATCCCGGAGTGCCATAGGCCATGTTTGATTGTGATAAAAAAGTGTTGTGCAATAATTTTCGCACAAATTATCCAATTTACTTTACATTAGTTTAGATACGAACCTTTTGTTTTGGTTATTTTCTTATCTTTGCATTGTTTTTAATTGACAAAATAACGACAAAATGATCAAATTGGTCACCCAATGAACTTCTGTAACTAATCACAATATCCAACAATAGGCACCTCTTGTATCGTGTAATTTTAATTTAGATTATGAAATAGCTAGGTTGAAGGTCAACATAGACTAAGCGTGATAACAAATATTTATATAATTTACTTACACGACGAATTTTAAACGAATCACGCCTTGAATCTAACTTTGTTTCAAATGATAACTCATCAATTAGGTACATTGTACTTCAATCTTGAACTTTAGGTCACAGAATTACTTCTATTTATTCTGTCACCCGTAATGATAAAATTATATCAAAAGTTATCGATTTACTCCTACAAAAAATGGTACACAAAACAATGTCATCACTTGAAATTATGTCAAATCGTAATGGTGAGTACAGACTGTCCTTACGAAAGCAAGCGAAGACTAGCGAGGGCCTTCCTTCGCCGCCGATGAAGCAGGACGTATGAGGACTTCACCGTCAGCAGTCTCATGCTCCATCAGCAAAGCCCCTTGCTAGCTGTCGCTTGGTCAGTTTGTACCCACAATAAAACTCAGCTTCTTCTTACGTCTAAATCAGTTTCCCCTATGTATTCAGACTGAAATTCGGTTTTATTAACCCTTATTCAAATGCGAGCCTGTGGGAGGGTAAAATATGAAAAAAGGGCGACTAACCATTGTTTCCCAACCTCTATTTGATGTCGCTGATCGAAATTAACGTATTACCGTTTATTTGTCAGGCTGAGCAAATCTTCAAGAAGATCTGCCCCGGCGAAGAGTTTCTCCCTCGCGCCCCCGACCCAGAGGAGATTGTATTCGAAGATGACGTCACGCACGGTCCGGAGTTCTCGCGAGATGAGGACGACGCCGACGGTGACGCAACCAAGTAGACCATCACATAATCTTAAAGCTTTTATATACCCTAGATGTAAGAATTCCGTTTTTTACACCACAATGCTTGATTTTAGAGGGCCTATTATATATCTCCAACAGGGCTTTTCCGATTTATTCGGAAAGGTATTTCGGATCGATATCGGAAACTGCCAGAAATTTTGAACTCGCTAGGTAAAAACCCCTTCGAAAGTTTCCGATCTCGGTCCGAAAAAGATTTGATGAATGGATTGGTACTTCCGTTTCTATCAGTCTAGCTAGGTATTTGATCAATCACCATCCAAGGTTTTCCTAAAATTATATTTCCGGCAATATTGTTATGGTCTAGAAGTCTTCGATGGATCAAATTGTGAGCTGTTGGCAAGATGGCTTGAGTGGTTAGACACATTGCGCCTTTTCACACTTTCGTTTGAGCGATACTGTCACTAGACGCTTACCTCTTATGGATACAAACGTTGAAACGCGATAATGTGATGTCTGTAAGTCGCAATGTGTTATCGCTCTTTTTATAAAGTTCAATCATATTTTGTATGAGAATGACAAAGATCCGATTATTTAAAGGCAATATGCGAGTTACCTGTAAAGTCGTGAAGATACGTAATAGGCCCCTCGACATGAACTTCGTTGGAAACGGCAAGAACACGCTGGTTTACAAAGCTTACATCCTGTCGAGATGAGGTGCAGTAACTATTCTCGTGAATTAGTTATTAAATCTGAGCATCAAAATAAGTGGTGAAAATTATGGGAAAACATTATCAGCACGTTTGAGTGATATGAATATCGTGCTTCCGTAAACTTATGCGAATCTCGTTACGGATATCTGCTCGCCTCTACGAAACATGATCAGTTTCAAACAGTTCCTCATTCAACCGATCTCATATTTTGAACTGCTTGTTTCTTCCGGTGGTTAGTGGTTTCCGACTCGTAAATTGCTCCAACCAACGTGCGGTTCACTAAGGTTTTTACGCTTTAGCTTGACTTTGCATTCCGACTGGTGCGAAAGGCTCGCTTAGGAACGATTGCAGATCCAATATTGTGCTATGAAATGAACAAAATGTTATGCTAAAGGCCGCTACACTCGAAATGTACCTACCCAAAACTCTGGTTTTACTGTGTATTTGGTATGGGAAAAGCCATTGTGTAACTGCATTCTGATCGTATCTATAGTCTGGGCAAACAGCTTAGTTGTCTTGATTTAGTCAGCAAGACCGACTCTAGCACCATTTCAGTGGCTATTTTGTTATGTAGACTAAACTACAGTTTAGACTTCATTATCTTACTATTGCTTACCTACCTACGGTACATAGCGATGTACAAGCGAATCAATATTGATTAAGTGTAAATTAGTTTTGATTCTAGACTACGATACGACTACGAGCTCTCTAAAGAGAATTATCGCTTTATAGTTTTGGTAAACTATTTTTTTAAGTAATTATTGATGTAATTTATTTTGTAAGCCAAAGGAGTATTATTTAAATTCGCAGAAATTTTATGAAAATGTGCAATTGATATAGCTACAATATGATTGTGTAATTAATGTTTATTATTTGAAAGGTCAAATTTGGGCGCACCAGTCCAAATAATGTAGATTGTATGTACTATTTTTATTATTTATGAATGAATTATTTAGCACTCAATATTTATTGTCAATGATAATCATGTCTCGCAGCTTGTGCGTTTATAATTCCAATAAATTGTGATTATTAGATTACGGATGATTTTTATTTGACCCAATAAGTCGTAGACGAGTTCGGTATCATTAGTGTAAGTAGCACACTAGGTAGGTACTCGCTTATTTCTTCCATGAGGCACTCTTTATTTTTGTGTACTTATAGTCAAGAACGGAACATAGTTGATTAACTATTTTTAAGTTAGGTAGGTTAAAAATTACAAATATTGGCACGTGAAACTTAACACCATTGCATCTCGAGTGATGGATGCAGTGTATTACTTTACAGAGCACGTCCTCAATTAACTTGCTCTGTGAGGTTGCATTGTTGTTATAAGCAGAGGTGCCATAATTTAAAAATCTGCTGTCTGGTAGAAAATATTATTGCAGCTGTTTCTTTTCTAAGAGGATAATTATTTATTTATAGCTCGGAATCTCAGTTTTGAAAATATAATGGTTTGAACATAAAACTGCGCTGAGACTTTGCATTCGCAGAAATCTACGGACTCTCCCTACAGGGGTCAAAATAGCGTAAACTCCTTGCTTTGTGTTCGAGCCCATTCCCATTGAATCTTTTCTTAGATTAGACTCTTATCAAGAAAATATGGAATTCTTTATATTTTTTGCAAAATAAAGTTACCTAATGCAGGAAAGTCAATGTAATTAAATAGCAAAATTTTAAATTTAATAAGTACACACTTTATTTACATAACAAAATCAGATGTGTCGTAAAACAACAGTCACTTACGAACTAATTACAGACGATAAAATAGATAAACACCTCCAAAATGGAATACTTTGTTTGTGTAAAAAAATTACAATCATATAAATTCTAAATTATGTATGTATCCTGTTTTATCAAGTTTTTACTTATTACCGTCTTCTACTTTCCTTAAAAATATAACAAAAATAGTTTTTCCAGATCTGCAGGTTTACAAAAATATTTTAAGAGGACTTGAGATCAAAGACAATTAATAAAATATAATGTAGGTACTTCATATGAATGCATTTCAGTTACAACAAAGCTATTGTCTTACTGTGGGTTTCCACCAAAAAACATCACACACCAACATTCACAATGTGATCAATTGCACAATTAATTTTGTTGGTGCTTGCATTTCCACTGCTAGAAACTGTCTACAGATTCTTAAGATTTATTGTGTTTGCTTTTCTACTGCTGCCAAACATAGGTAGGTACACATACAATCTGTTGAAGTATTTTTGTGTTATTCAGCTAGGTCGGTAAACATCAACAACTTGTAAGTGTTTGCAAGATTGGAACACACAATTCATACAAGTATACAAGCATACATACATATATTATGCACAAATTGCCTAGGATTCTGAATTGTTAAACATATTTCTTCAAGCAGTTGTGTTGACAGTGGGAATGCTGTTTGATACAATACATTTACATAATGGTTCATGTTTTGCTGCAGGTGTTTTGGCAGTGGAAACTCACGGTTATGTTATGAATTTACGTTATCTGATACACTTTTGGATACCTACTCATCTAGACTTAAAATAACCTTTTCTCATATGAAAACAAACCATGCACATTGCCTTCCAATTGTGCAGAATGTGTTCTTTTCATGAATCTGACTTCTCCGGAGTAACTCATTGCTTGCAGCTTGGCAATGGACCTAGCCCCAATATCTTGGCAGCTGTGCTGGACACCTGCTTGTAGGTAAGGCAGGAACCTCAGCACTGACCCCTTGTCTACAATGCTTCCACTGACCCCCTGAGCCACCCTGTGCTTATCAGACTCCTTGTGGAAGTAACGGCTCATTGCAGAGCCTTTACCATCCTTGTTTTCCATGGCTTCCAAGCTTCCCATCCCTCTATATTTCTTGAGCCTGACTCCATCAGAAAAGAAATATTCACCGGGAGCCTCTGAAGTCCCAGCCAGCAGAGAACCCATCATCACTGAAGAAGCACCCAGCGCCAATGACTTCACAATGTGTCCAACAGACTGGATGCCACCATCAGCAATAACTGGGACATTGAATTTCCTTGCATAGGAAGCCACTTGATACACGGCAGTAGCTTGTGGACATCCACACGCCATCACTTCTTGGGTGATGCAAATCGAGCCACTGCCCATTCCCACTCTCAAGGCATCAACTCCAGCGTCAATGAGGTTCTTGGCCTGCATTCTAGTTACCACATTACCACCAATGACTTGAATATCAGGGTAGGTGGTCTTGATGAACTTTATCATTTCGATTTGGTACATGGAGTTTCCCTGTGAGGAGTCTAGCACAATCACATCAACACCATTCTGCACAAGCAGCTTCAGCCTTTCCCTGTCGGCGTCCCGTGTGCCCATAGCGGCTCCAACCAATAACTGTTTATTAGAATCTTTGGATGCATTGGGGTAGCTTCTGGCTTTTTTTAAATCTGTTCTTGCAATCAATGCAACTAGTTCTCCAGCTCCATTGATGATTGGCAGTTTGCCCTTCTTGCTCTTTTCTAATATGTAATTGGCATCCATTAGTGTAACTCCAGATTGAGCTGTGATCATGTCTTGGATAGGAGTCATCACTTCTTTGAGGCTGAAGTGGGGATTACCCTCTCTGAAGTCCACATCTCTGGAGGTCACAATGCCTATCAGTCGTCCACCGAGTTTGCCATTTTCAGTAACAGGATAGCCAGTAAAACCATTTACCTTCTTAGCTTCAATGACATCAGCGACAGTATTTTCTGGTCCCATGCATACTGGATCTCTTATGAAACCATGCTTATATTTTTTGACTTTATGAACTTCATTAGCTTGATATTCAGGTGTGCAGTTGTGATGGATAATTCCAATTCCGCCGCAAAGTGCCATAGCTATGGCCATATCTGCTTCGGTGACTGTATCCATGGGAGTAGAGACCAATGGAGCTTTGAGGTTTATTTTTTTGGTGAGGGGAGATGCCAAGTCAACTTCTTCAGCGGTGAAATCTATGAAACCAGGCAGTAGCAGAAAGTCATTGTAAGTCAGACCCTCGCTATTAGCGAAGATTTCCGTAGCTGAGAGCCCATCCCGTAAGTCTCCGTCTGGTTCACCAGACATGTTTACAGCCGCAGCACGTGGATACAGTATTACTGTTGCAAGTACTTACCAGAAAAGTTTTATCTGCACTCAAACGTGTTTTGTATGCAGATATCTTTACTATCTGGTAATTCAACTAAGCACAAAATATGGAAAACGCACACGTGGTTATTCTTGACGTAGGTACCTATTGTTGATTGGGGCACAATGAGAATCTAATCTCAGAAAATCTAAAATATAGTTTTCAAACACTTCGGTTATGAGCGTCGGATGGTAAATGTAATTTATTAGTGCGTATTTCGCTTTTTATTCGTGATAAAATGATTTTTTACGGAGCACGACAAATAATAAAACCGGCTCTTTCCGTTCCGTCCGTCACGCACTTTTTTTTTATGGCTTCTGTTCTGTCTCTGTCTGTTCAGACAGTTTTGCCAGTGTCAAGTGAATTAGTTTATTTTAGTTTTTTTATGTACTTATGAAAGCAAAGTTGACTTGATTGTTGGTTGACTGTTACTTTGACTGACAATGACAGATCTTTAGCATGATGTTGAAATTTGCAACAGACATTTTTGACATACCTACCTTCCTCTACCATTTTTATCTCTCTTTCCACTTCAAACCAAACACAACCCACAACCGTAGTTAACCGTACCACGGTTATGAAGGGAATATTACTGTACCTACCTTCCTACTATAGGTACATTAGGTACCTACTCAAACTCTCAAAAAACGAACAATGATTTTGAAATACGTTTTTATTCTTTGTAAATCTTCCATCCTCCTCTCACTCAACTCTTCTGGCTGTAGCTGGGTAATAGAACATTTCTCAAAGAACTAGGTAGGTACCTACGACGAAACTTTAATAACAAAATTAGGCATTGTTTGTGTTCAATGTTGCGAACTGTATTTCTTCAGCAGGTACGCAGATCCGCAATCTATACACATAATATACCTACTTAGTAAGTACATACGGTTGGAACCCTACTAATAGAAGAAGTAGATAATAAGTTAGTAGGTACCTACCTACCTACTAGGTAGCCACTTATTTTACTCTACTATTCCTTCAATGGTACCTCCTTCCTGTACCCATGCTTAGGTATTAATATAATTTACATACTTATCCGCCTTGGTGAACTATCAAAATGGCCACGACTCTAGCTTGCATAGGTACCTAGGTAGATGCATAGAATAAGCCTTGTCATCACTCAAGGTAGGTACTTAGGTAGGTAGGTCTGTAATAGTCTCTATAAACTTCTTTGTAGCCGCCTCACCTTCATATATATTATAGCACAGATGCACTAATCAGCTTCAACACATTTCCCATTAACTTTAACAAACCCGGTTGGGCATTTATCACCGTCAAACGAAGATCGTTCATCAACTATAACTTTTGTCACATTCTTATCCACAGGCTGTGAAGAAGTTTCGTTGGCTGGACTTATCCCCGTTGTCATGTTTATCGGCGGAATCGGCTTTTGATTTGTAGCATTTTTATTAGTTTCGGGCACTTTTGGAGGCTGTTTTAAATTCGATATTGGTTTCGGCTCATTTTTCTCCAAATTCGCTTGATGAAAAGTGTCACTGGGGTTTCGACGTGTGTTGCCGACGCTCGTGTTTGCAGACAATTCGTCTGCTGGAGGTCGGTTCATCTTGTCAGCTTTTTGGGTCAAAAATCTCCGATTTGAAGTGTCCTCTCTCACGGCTTGCGAAGGACGGTCAAGGCCACTGACAGATTGCGTTGGAGTAAACCGTTCAATGTAGGCAGCTCGTTGCATCGGATTCTGCAAACGCTCAGCTTGATTCGCTTCGATTTGCCAGTTTTCATCTGGAACTATGAAGATGATCGACCGCGTTCTGTAGTTCAATGGGTCCGGCGGCGATGATAACTGCACATTTATAAGCTGAGGAATAATCACTTCCTGTCCGAGTAATTTTCCTATTGCCAATAAACTGAGGATAATGAGTAATCGAATCATTGTGGAATTTTTACCGGCAGATATGCCTAACAAACACCATCGAAAGCTTATAGCTGATGATTTATAAAGGTAGCAAGGTGTGTTTATTGGAAAACTGTTGGAAGTAGAATAACCAGAACTTCTTAGCTTCTTGATCGTTGACGTCACAGTTTTTGCACTTAAGGCCGAGCAAGATGCGACGTTTCAAATATTTTTATTGTAGGTAAGTATTATTAATTATTAATATCTACTAATAAACCTTACTTTCAAGAGAATGTCAAGGCTTTTATTTTCACGGTTTCGCAGCCAAATGGCGTGTTCGGAAACACAGTTTTATTATGAGTTCATTTTGTTTAGTTCGAAAACGCCGCAAAGTTACTTCATCAACATGGGCTACAAAAAAGGAAGTAGGTACTAGGGCATGCAGTACCGGTACTATTCTCAGTACCGGTAATTTTCGGCCGGTACTGGAGCCGGTACCGGTAATTACCGGTACTTTCGATACTTTCGATACTGACCCGATTTTCACTAAAAAAGGACTAGAATGAAGTAAAAACCTGTAAAAATAGAAAACTTTAGTTATTTCTAATTGTATTATCACACTGGCAGCTTAAATTAGTTCACTGGTGGTCATAAAGGTCCCCCATATATTATTTGCGGGAAAAACGATTTTAAGCGTTCTTTATCTACCGACTTTACACAATCTATACAAAGTCGTTGGTTCTTTGGCTATGTGGTCATTCTTTGCATTACCTTCACGTGGCTCCATGCTATAACATCTTTACCCCAATGAATGTTAGTTCTACTAGCTATGCGCGGCACAATTCTTGCTCCTCCTTAATCGTTTCCCCATTGTTGGGGATCGTGACTCCGTGCATGGAATCTTTGGATAGCTTTTTTCCGTCTGTTACGGTCTACGGCTTGATAGATCGCGACGTTGACGGAGGTCTCCAGCTGTTCGGACACTTGGTCAGACCAGCGCTTTGGGCTCCTCCCTCTTGCTCTCCACTTTGCCTGTTATCAGAAGTTTCTCCATGTTCGCATTTCTGCGCGCAATATGACCGTACAAGTATCCGGTGAAGGCAAATGGAAGACAGGCACTGGGCACGTTCTTTAGTATGGAGATGTTGGTTCTTTTGGCCATCCACGGAACCCTCAGGTGGCATATCCGACACCACATCTCAAAAGCATCGATGCGCTTGCGGTCATTGGCTTTCATGGTCTACGTTTCAGTACCGTAGTATAGAGAAATATAAAGAAGAACAGTGTGCGAATCACGTGGACCTTTGTCTTCTTCTGAATGTTGCTGTCCCTCCACATTCTATTAAGTTGTTTCATCGCTGTCTTGTCCATGACAATACGACGGCATATTTCAAGTTCGCTTTTTCCTTTGTTGTTGATGGATGAACCCAGGTATTGGAATTCCTCGACAATTTCATACTCTTCCAGTGCATCCAACAACTGGATGAACTCAAAACGATCGATAATAATCATTAATTTGGTCCTGTTTATGTTAATAACCAGGCCTAGATCGGCACTAGCCGACTTTAGACGCTGCAGAAGGGCAACCATTTCGGATGCCGTGGATGCGAACAACGTCGTATGATCGGCGTATCGTAGTTTAGAAATTTAGACGCCTCCATCTTTAACACCGACTTTCCAGTCATCTCAAGTCTTACGCATGATGTGTTCGCCATATATATTGTATAGCATGGGTGAAGTGACGTATCCTACTCCTTGTCCTACTCCTTTCTCAAAAGTGAACGATTTAGACGTGCAATTCCCCAAAGTTATAGTAGCATAGCCGGTTTCATAAAGGTTTCTCATGAGGGTCTCTATATGTTTGAGTACTCCAGATTCCTCAATAACAAACCAGAGGTATTGCCATCTGATACAGTCCTGTTTCAGTTCGTGTTTAAAACCAATAAATAGTGACTCCGGCTCAGTCATGATTGATATGGTTGATGATGCTGAGACATGATTTAGATGAAGTAGGCTTGCCCATCACCTATATCATCCCTTCAGCCTAGTCAGCCTTATCCACACATAGGAAAGACAAGATCAATATGTTTAGTTAGGTGAGGTTTGTTGACCTCTTTATTCGAAGTTGAACCTAACTGCTAGAATATTTTGACTCAAATCAATAATAGCGGTCAATAACTCCAATAATATCACTCGGTATAACGTTTTCTATGTTCTTATTGCGTCCAAACGTCTTATAATTGAAAAAGTAAGATGAAACTTTACCCAGAGTGTATGTTTTTGCGTAACAAATCCTACTAATATTATAAATGCGAAAGTTTAGATGTTTGGATGTTTAGATGTTTGGATGTTTGGATGTTTGTGTTTCAATCACGTCAAAACCACTAAACCAACTTGGATGAAACTTGGCATATATATAGTTCGTAACCTGGATTGACATATAGGCTACTTTTTATCCCGAATAATTAACAGGATCTACAGGATTAAATGAACGAAACGGATTAGCAGCGCCAATTGGCAAGAGGATTTCATTGTCATGTCATGTCATGTCAGTTTGACAGGGCGTAGTACTACCTCTTTGGTCTAACAACTAGCGTTTGACATTCCAGTAGGTACGAGTTCGGTGTAATGAGGTGTAATGTCAAGTTTCTCAAAGTATCCGCTCGGTACACGCACAGATAATATAATGTACACGGAAACTGTAGACGCGTACGAAGTCGCGGGTAACTACTAGTCGACAATAAATTACAAAAATATTGAGTATCGAAAGTATCGAAAGTACCGAGACTGGATTCGCCAGTACCGGTACTGGAATTTTTCAAAAGTACCGGTAATTCCCGGTACTTTCGATACCGAGAATTACCGGTTGCATGCCCTAGTAGGTACCTACCTAGGTACACAATCGATTTCAAAAATATAATATATTAGCGTTTACAAATAACCGCGAGTGAAACAATATTATAATTAAGAAATAAATAGCTCACCACTTTACCTTAAGCCCAGTAGTGTGCCTCTACCTACTACAATTACAAATGTGAACAATAGCCGCTTTGAAGGTAAACTACAGTTCATACAAAACATTTTTTACGTGATTAATTTCGGTAAAAATAAACCTATTCAAAAGTAAGGTAGGTATCAACATGTATGTATAAGGCTAGAGTAGGTAGATGGGATCTATAAATATACCTAAGCGTTCCTTTTAAACACGATACATAAGGAAGTTATAGAACACCAAATTGTTCCATGTTCAATGTTCAAAATTACAGGCGTCACAGCTCAGTCGGTAATAGCTCTGCCTTCCGTGCTGTGGGCCGTGGGTTCGATTCCCACCAAGAACAAACATTTGTGTGCGGCAAACATAAATGTTTGTTCTATATTTGGGTGTTACTATGTATTATTAGTATGTATTTACATAAAAAAAAAGTATATTATATGTATTCTATCAGCCATCTAGTTCCTATATTACAAGCTCTGCTTAGTTTGGGACTAGAGGGCGTCGTGTGAAATGTCTATGAATATTTATTATTATTAATTAAATAGAGTGAAAAAAGCCTACTTCTTTATTATCTTTATTTCTTTATTATGTAGGTAGGTTTAGGTATTCCTTTATTATAAAATAATAATTATAGTTGCTATAGGTACATTCTTACCTAGACGACACCTTGAAAATTTTAATAAGTTATATGCAATCCTTGGTTTTGTGTATGAGTTTTCCAGCTAAGACATAAAATCAAGGATCGCTTACTCCCAAATACCAATTGGTAATTATTTTAATACAATGGGTATAAATACCTACACAGTTTTATCACTAAACTTACAAAATCTGCATAGTACCCTATGTGTCTTTAAATCTGATGTCAATACTAACATCTTCGTCGGCATCATTAGACGCATCTGGCTTCGTCTCCCTTTTGGGCTCCTTATCTTTTATGATCTCAGGTAGACCATACTCCGATGGGTTCGGATCTAGAGGGACAAATAGAGGAGCATCGCTTTCTGGTTTCTTACTTGAGTCAGGACGTTTTTGCTTCTCTGTGGTGTATTCTTGAATTGGCTTTTGATTATCAGTAGGTTTATTAATAAACACATTATTTTGATTGGAGTCGAAGTTCGGCTGGTTGTTACCCAGGTCATGCTGGTTTTGTCCATAATCGGGCTTGTAACCGTTATTTTGGTCGTGGGCTGAGTCAAAGTTTGGCTGGTTGTTACCCCCCATGTTTGGATTATTTTGTCCATAATTGGGATTGTTAGCGTTATTTTGATTAGGGGCCGAGTCAAAGTTTGGCTGGTTGTTACCCCCCATGTTTGGATGGTTTTGTCCATAATCGGGCTTATTAATACCAGTACCAGGGTGTCGGTCAATGTTCTGCTGATTATTACCAAAGTCTTGGTGGTTTTGATTCTCTCCATAATCAGGTTTATTATTACCATTATTACTGCCGTATTCAGGTTGAGTGTTTCCGTAGTCGGGCTTATTGTTTCCATATTCGGGCTGGTTGTTTTCTTCATTAGGACCATAATTCGGGCGGTTATTGCCAGAAGGGCGGTGACCGTACCCGGGCCGGTGTCCATAGTTCGGTTTGTTATTTTCAAAATTGGGTTGATAGTTACCATGATTTTGTTGGTTATTTCCGTTATGGCTGTGTCCGCTGTCATAGTTAGGTTTATTATGGTTATAATTATTATTATGATTATTTCCATATTCGGATTCGTTTTCATAGCCCGGTTGGTTGTTGCCATAGTTGGGGCGGTTGTTGCCCGGATTATTGCTGCCATTTGGGGGATATTTATCTTGACCCGGACCGTGGTGGTGTTGGTGCTGGTGCTGGTACTCATGTTGGTACGTATGTCCGTAGTTGTAATTGTAGTTATAACTGTGATCACTACCGGGTCTTTTATGATGATGGTTGTGTCCGTGGCCAGGTGGATGGTTAGGCCCAGGACCAGAGGGTTGACCTTGTTCTTCTTTTATGATCACCACTACTGTATTATCCGGTTTATCCGATCCGTGCCCTCCACTACCATGGTGATGTCCTGGCTTCTGTCCTGCTTGCTGGTTGGCATGTCCGATGTTCAATCCAAAACCATGTGTGATGCCTCCGAGGAGGGAACCGGTCACTTTGTGCAAATTAAGACCATCATGAGTACTTTTGAATAGGCCACCTACTAGATCCACATGTCCGCGGCACTGATAGCCAAACATTAACAAAAATAATATGTTTAATTTCATTTTTATAAAATAATAAACTGTGTAACGGTGGGTACGTGAATCTGCCACTGGTTAACTGATGCGCATGCCATCTCGACTATGCTCGCCTCGTGTGCTATTTTTTACACAAAACCTGTTTGGCGCCGAGTAGGTTATTTACCGCGACCCGATAAAATAGGTATGGTAAATTTAAAAATCCTTATAAAATACTTCATGCATATTCAGTTATATATCTACATCAAAATAGCATACCTACCTGTTTTAGGATCTCGTAAAACGATAAAAGGTACCTATAGGTATCGCAGTGACTTAGAAAGAGCATTCCGATACAACGTTCGTTTGTCTGATGAACCTAGTCATCAGGTAAAGGATAACAACATAGGACCTCTCCGAAATAATTTATGATTAGGTAGATACATCATTTTAGAAGGAAATAAGCAAAGTAATGTCCCAGTAGGTATTTTGCTAATTAGGTACCTACATGTTTTTTTATGATCTGCTAGATTTTCTAAGCCATAACAAAATAATCAGAGTACTTACATTGAAAATGTTTCAGCACTGGAATAAATACATGCATTTAGGTATGTTAGGTAAATAAAGACTGCGGAACCCTGCTCAATATGCGGCTCGAGACGCACTTGACTAGTTTTAATATGATATATTGTAGGTAGGTACCTATTTATTAGTTTGTAAAATTTTTGGGACCGTTTCTGTAGGTAACTTTTTTTTTACAAATTTCCAAGTTTTTAATAATTGTGATGATGTAGGTACCCAAGTTCCTTCCTAAGTACTTGCTTACACTACTATTATCATGCAATTTGCTGGGTAGGTTAGGTACTAAATTAATGCCCACAGCTAAGTGCCAAGTGAATTATCGATTTTTTTATATCGTTCTGCAAACCGGATGTTAATATAGATCTTGCTTAGGTCATAAAATCAAGGAATCCATTTGATTTTGCATAGAATGGGTATTAAATTGCGATGTTTCTAACAGTTGTTTCCTTATTTCTGTTGTTGTCGAATATGTTAGCCAATGACGAGACAATAAGAGTCATCGCCTAGTAGGTAGTATAATTTAAGATTCATTTATTATTCGTCTGACGATGTTGTTAATGGCCATAGCATATTGTAGTAGGTGTGCATTGACCATCATGGGGTTTTTGTTTACCTACCATTGTATCTAGGACTAGGTATCAACTTAGTTATTTATTTCCTCTGTGTTATTGCGTTTAATAACTTACGTTAGTCATATAGTCCTATCACGTAGGTACCTCCGTAACTACCTACTTATAAGTTTTTATTCTTGCACACTTATAGTTAAGTAGGTACCTAACTACTTGTTTGTAAAAAAATGTTTAAAAATCATCATGTTTGAGAAATCGAATTAACATTTTAGTAGGTATCAACGTGGTATGGCAATAATATTTCTACCTACTAAAAATAAGTATTTTACCTCGTAAGTATTTCCAAATAACTGAAAATTCTGTCATACTTAAGTACTTTGCCAAATTAAATAGGTATGTATTCATTCGCATGGAATTTCGCAAGGTTTTTTTTATTAGTGTGTAGCCTATGCAAAACAAATCTGTGGTAGAACTCTGATGACATAATTTTTCTGAAAGTTTTATTAATTTTTTAATCGAAGTCCGATGTGTTTTTACCGCGCATAACACCGCATAGATAATACCTAGTGTATTATTAGTTTATAAATCCGTTACGTTCAGATGATTCTTGATAGCAGCGTAGTTTTATTCTGCAAAAGGTAAACCAGTTGATCCTGTTTCGTTTGTCCTCTTAGAATGTGGTTCTTACATGGAATTATATTATAGGTACATTGCTTGGACGGTACGAAATTATTCTCACTAATATATTTTGGGTACTACGTGTGGACGTACCTACCTATGTATAAAACTTATATAGGTAGGTACATAAATTAAACAAAGCTATTGTTTATTAATTTGTATTTAACAAGAACATTAAAATCTGTTAACAGAATAATAGGTATTGTTGTTAGTAATATAATAATATTGTTATAAATGAATGTATTTATTGCTTTTTGTTACACAGCAAACTACACCTGGATTTTTGTAAATTGGTTTTAATCGATTTTCTCATTCATAATTATAACAAAAAGCTAGAATAATGTTTAGTGCTAAGTTCGTGCTAAAACAGTGAAATGTATGATATTAGTATGACAAACTGTCTAGTGTCATGCAGCATACCTTTATGAGAATGAGAAATATAAAAAAAATCTAAATAATTCCTACCATAGGTATATACCTAGGTAAGTATTTCATAAAATCATCATAATATAAAATTGTTAGTAACCTGTAAGGCAAAGAAAATACTAAATAATTTTTGGCTTTCATTAAGTACATTTAACCACAAAATATATTATTATTTTATAACTACAAGCTTATTCTACTGGTAGGTTAGGTGCGGGCTATAATAAATAAATAATTGATTTTAAATCATAATTTAGATCTAAGTTTTTTAATTTCATTTTAATATTTTCATTTCAAATACAGTTTTTATTATTCATGATAGTCCAATAACAAACTTGTCAATCTAAGTATCCCGATGTTTTAATAATCATTACATTACATGGTAGGTACTATTATTTACAAGTGAGGGGTCTAAATGCAAATCCTACTCTATCCAAAAAAAAACAAAAATAGTTTTTTTTGTCTGGCAACACCTTTAACTTATTCTCTATATTTCTGTATAATCAGTTAGTGACAAAACCGCCTATATCCTATATTAAAGTGAGTTCTAAAGTCAGAGTGAGATTCAAAAACTACACTATCCACTTGCTTGAGTGCAGAACCGCCATTGTCAAATTTTGACCAATCAGCGAGCAGGAGCCACAATGGCTGCCGGTACTGTTTTGTCGTAGAGTTGTTGAGTGATTTTAATTGATTTCGTGACGTTTTATTGCAAAAAATGGAGGTAAATATCGCTCCAGTCACAGGAAACAAAGCAAGGAAGAGATCCCGCAATGAACAGGAGTGGAAACGTAACAAGAAAAAGCAAGAAAGGTAACTTTTCTAAGGTGCTAAACTGGTTGATCATTTGGATGGTTCATGCAACAACATACAATTTTATTCAACCCCAATTAGGAGGGTTCTATGGTTATACGCAAAACTTGTACGATCGATAGTTCGAAAACGAAAGTTAACTGACGCCTATGACTTCCGACAATTTCAAGACCAATATCCAAGTATTTATTGTACCTATTTTTCAATGCAGATTAAAATAACAGGCTCAATTCAAAATTTATTGATAATGGCTACCTAAAATTATTAACTATGAATTTATTTTTAATTTTTATCTTTATTAAAGTATATTTTTCTAACTCCATTTAACTACAGTCTAATATTTTTTGTAGGTATGCACCAAAGACATTACCCGATTTTAAACAATTGGGAGCAAAATGTAAGCACAGAAAAGGAAACTACAAATGCCATGAATTACATCCCCAGGATGTCAGAAAGTTTCATGCGTCTTTTTTCGCAAAAAAAGAGAAACGTCACCAAGATAATTTCATTTTAAAATACATGAAAACTAAAATTCCAGCTCGCCGTAGACGCAAAGTCGGGCAACGTAAAGAATCTCAAACATACACTGCCTTATATGTGAAGACGTTCACTAAGCCATATAAGTTACTCAGGGTGTGTCAAAGAGTATTTTTACTGATACTTAATATTGGCGTTCATAGACTTAGATCAATTTCAAAAAATTTTTTACATTCCGGACAGCTACCTGATGACCGACGAGGTGGAGATAGGGTCTCCCAAAAAAATTTTGAGAAGAAGCGCAGTGTAATGCAGTTTATAGAAACATTTAAATGTATCGAATCGCATTATTGCCGTTCTTCAACATCTGAACGAAAATACGTAACTTCCGACCTCAATATTAAAAAAATGTGGCGCATGTACCAAGAGCAACAGAGCAACGACGCCTTAAAAGTTAAAGAATGCTTTTTCCGAAATATCTTTAATCGACATTATAACATAGGTTTTGATTCTCCACGGGTTGATGTGTGCAGTAAATGCACTGAACTTACTGAGAAAATAAAAAAGGCAAAAAAAGACAAAGATGAGGCCACAAAAGCCAATTTGATGTGCTATTTGCGTATTCATAAACTTAAAGCAAAATGCTTTTATGAATATTTACGAGAGCGTGATGGAACTATGTTAACCATGTCATTTGATTGTCAAAAAAACCAGGTGCTTCCTAAAGTTCCGGACCAAATTGCCTATTACAGTCGTCAATTATATCAATATAATTTTACGATAGTTGTGGGAACTAGCACCAATAAAATTTCCAAAGAAAATGTATACTGTTACGCCTGGACCGAGGATACACATGCTAAGTCTTCAAATGAAATAGCTTCGGCAGTATTTCATCAACTTACAACACAAGTGGACTTTACCAATATAAAGAAAGTCAGACTAATGGCCGACGGCTGTGGGTCACAAAATAAAAATAGTACTCTAATTGCAATGTGTGCTCACTGGCTTACAATTTGTGCACCTCCAACTGTAAAAACAGTTGAACTAATTTTTCCTGTCCCAGGCCATTCATTTATGCCGGCTGATAGAGTGTTTGGACTCATCGAAAAAGAAATAAAAGCCAAGGAAGTAATAGTGCAGCCATCAGAGTATATTGCTATCTATGAAAAATTTGGCAAGGTAATAAAGTTAGGATATGACTGCCCTGTCAAAGACTGGAAATCATATGGACTTAACTCTTTGAAGCTCCCTGGACAATACCACTTTAAATTTTCTGAATGTAAAAGATATTACTTGAGAAGAGTAAAAAATAGTCCGCAAAGATTTATGTTGCGAGGTGAAGTTAATTATAAAGTAGATTGTGGTACCTATAAAAGTGTAATCAAACACAACGTTCTGTCAATGGCAGAATTTGGTGTGAGAGAAATCCCGCGAGATGAAGTCAATGTAGCCACATTGAAACTAAAAGATGTGGACAAACTATTACGTAAACATTATGGGGACAATTGGAAAATTGATCATGGTAATGATATGCTTTACTATTACAAAAATGTCTGTGAAAAAAATACAGATAATGCAGAGAACAATGTGGAAGAAGAAATAGAACTAGGTTGCGTGGTGCGCGAGCTGCATGCAGCTCGCGAAGTATTATTTTAACACTATTGTGAACAAACAACCCCTAAAACCCCTACAAACCCCTAAAAACCCCTACAAACCCCTACCAATCCCTACCAACCCCTACAAACCCCTACAAACCCTACAAACCCCTACCAACCCCTACCAACCCCTACAAACCCCTACCAACCCCTACAAACCCCTACAAACCCCTACAAACCCCACAAACCCCTACAAACCCTACGAACCCCTACAAACCCCTACCAACCCCTACCAACCCCTACAAACCCCTACAAACCCCTACCAACCCCTACAAACCCCTACAAACCCCTGCAAACCCCTACCAAACCCTACCAACCCCTACAAACCCCTACAAGCCCCTACCAACCCCTACAAACCCCTACCAACCCCTACAAACCCTACGAACCCCTACCAACCCCTACAAACCCTACAAACCCCTACCAACCCCTACAAACCCCTACAAACCCCTACAAACCCTAAAAACCCCTACAAACCCCTACAAACCCTAAAAACCCCTACAAACCTACAAACCCCTACAAACCCCTACAAACCCTACGAACCCCTACCAACCCCTACCAACCCCTACAAACCCCTACCAACCCCTACCAACCCCTACAAATCCCTACTAACCCCTACAAACCCCTACCAACCCCTACCAACCCCTACAAACCCCTACAAACCCCTACAAACCCCTACAAACCCCTACCAACCCCTACAAACCCCTACAAACCCCTACAAACCCTACAAACCCCTACAAACCCTACGAACCCCTACAAACCCCTACAAACCCCTACCAACCCCTACGAACCCCTACAAACCCCTACGATCCCTACAAACCCCTACAAACCCCTACGAACCCCTACAAACCCCTACGTAGTATTATGTAAAAAAAAGGGGGTAAAAAAATTTGGGATAAAAAAAATGGGGGTCAAAAAATGGGGGGTCAAAAAAGGGGGGTCAAAAAAAAGGGGTCAAAAAACTTGGGGTTGAAAAATTTAGGTTAAAAAAATTGGGGGTCAAAAAAAATGTGGGTCAAAAAAGGGGGGTCAAAAAAAGGAGGTTCAAAAAAAGGGGGTCAAAAAAATTGGGGTTCAAAAATTTAGGATAAAAAAATGGGGGTCAAAAAAGGGGGGTCAAAAAAGGGGGGGTCAAAAAAGGGGGGTCAAAAAAAGGGGGTCGAAAAAAATTGGGGTTAAAAAATTTAGGATAAAAAAATTTGGGGTCAAAAAAAATGGGGGTCAAAAAAAGGGGGTCAAAAAAAAGGGGGGTCAAAAAAATGGGGGTCAACAAAAATATTTATGTCAACAAATGCTTTGGGTCATTTTTGCTGAAGCACCTTGTACCTATACCTACCACGAGTGAGATAGGAGATACAACCCCTTATTCAATTTTGTTAATAGTACTGATGCACCTTGTACATGTCAAACCTACCTATAGAAAGATCTATAAGATTTTAGCAATATTTACTGAAGCACCTTGTACTTACCTGTTTTTGTTTTAAGAACCAACCCTCTAAGTCTTACCGTTTAAAAGTTACGAGCTAAAACGCAAAAAGGGGGGGGGGGCAGCGTAGGGGGGGGTTTCGTATTTTTCCCGTTATCTCCCTCCAACTTGAAATGGATACACCGAAAAAAAAATTGTGTCAAGAACCAACTCTCTAAGTCGTACCGTTTAAAAGTTACAAGCTAATACTCAAAGAAAGGGGGGGTTAGGGGGGGGTACATATTTTTCCCATGATCACCATCCCCCACGAAGTTGATTAACCGAAAAAAAAATTTTCAAAAACCAACCCTTTATCTCTTATCGTTTAAAAGTTACGAGCTAAAAGTCAAAGAAGGGGGGGTGATAGGGGGGGGTTCGTATTTTTCCCATGATCACCATCCCCCACGAAGTTGATTTAACGAAACAAAAAATTTTCAAAAACCAACCCTCTATCTCTCACCGTTTAGAAGTTACGAGCTAAAAGTCAAAGAAGGGGGGGTGATAGGGGGGGGGTTCGTATTTTTCCCATGATCACCATCCCCCACGAAGTTGATTTACTGAAAAAAAAAATTTTCAAAAACCAACCCTCTATCTCTCACCGTTTAGAAGTTAGGAGCTAAAACTCAAAGAAGGGGGGGGTTAGGGGGGGTTTCGCATTTTTCCCATGTTTATCCCCACCCCTAAAATAGAACCACTGAAAAAAATTTTGAAATATACCAGTGCAAGTGGGAGAACCAATCGATCAACCAGTGTTAGAGTGAGACAGAAGAAACGGGACCCTACCATCAGAAAGGTACGGTCGCCTGCTTCAACATTTGCCTTTACACCATACTCCTAACTCGAGTGAGACAGGAGATATGAGTACCTACATTATGAATCAAGCCAGCACAAAGAAAGGGGGGGGTTAGGGGGGGGTACATATTTTTCCCATGATCACCATCCCCCACGAAGTTGATTTACTGAAAAAAAAAATTTTCAAAAACCAACCCTCTATCTCTCACCGTTTAGAAGTTAGGAGCTAAAACTCAAAGAAGGGGGGGGTTAGGGGGGGTTTCGCATTTTTCCCATGTTTATCCCCGCCCCTAAAATAGAACCACCGAAAAAAATTTTGAAATATACCAGTGCAAGTGGGAGAACCAATCGATCAACCAGTGTTAGAGTGAGACAGAAGATACGGGACCCTACCATCAGAAAGGTACGGTCGCCTGCTTCAACATTTGCCTTTACACCATACTCCTAACTCGAGAGAGACAGGAGATATGAGTACCTACATTCTGATTGTCAAGCCAGCATAAATAATAATAATAATAAAAAAAAAACTTTACGTCAACATCTCAAACATTCAATTCCACCAAGGTGCGAGCAGTGCAACGAATAAAACAAAAGAAAGAAAAAATAAATGTCCTCCCACCAAAATTCAAATAATTAGACGGTACTGGCAGCGCGTAAAAAAAAAATTTAAAAAAAAAAAAAAAACTTGATGTAAAATAATTCATGACATGTGTTCAAACTTCAAAAAAAAATGGCCAAGTGCGAGTCGTCGAGTTGCGAGGTGCGAGCGAGAAAACTCGACCAATTCCCACATGTGACTGTGAAAATCTCGATCACTTTAACAAAAATTGATGAAAATGTCCATTTTTGAATGAGATTGACCGAGATTGACCGAGTTTGGCCATGATATGACCATGACAGTCTCTGCTGGTCCGATCCTGACCATAATAAGCACCGATTGATGGAGATTTAGCAAAAGTGGTCGAGATTTATAATAATTTACCAAAATAACCAAAAACGTACGACTTTTGACTTTTTTTTGGACTCGGTTGACCAGCCCTAAATAATACAAACCATTCGAGACTATTTACAACCCTAAGCGACATTAATTTTCCATTATACACAAAGAAATGAAAAAAAATTTAAAAAACCGTTCGAATTTATCTCTACCAATGCCGAATTGACCGAGAACCTCTTAAAATGACGACTCACCCTTGACCGTTTTTGAAAATTTCCTAAAATCGTCAAGGGTGTGTCCAAGTAACCAGCGCTTTTTACGTTTTACCAACCAAACCGTTGATTTGAATACTATTCCAATACAATTTGTATGGAAAAAGAGACGGTTTACGATTTTCCGGCATATTGCCGGTATAGCGATTTTGGTACGACACACCCTTGACCAACTTTTTTGTATGAAAATTTATTTTGTGATTTATGTCGGATTTTCAAAATTCTTTCGACGGATTCGGATTCAGCATGGAATTTCAAGACCTATGATCAAAAAAAGCTACAGTAAAAAGTGAGCAGAAGTGGAAAATGAAATTTTCATCCTTTTGTTTTTTCAATTTTCATACAAAATTGGTACCAAAAAAAAAAAAAAAAGTCAAAAAAGTAAAGATTTAGGATTTTTCCCCCAGTCACATTCACATCACGATCAGATTTCTCTAAAAATACTATAGTAAAAAGTGAGCGCAAGTGGGAGAACAACCCTATCAATCAGTCAGTGAGTCGTAATCGAGCTTTATATAGTATAACTAGGTTGCGTGGTGCGCGAGCTGCATGCAGCTCGCGAAGTGTTTTTTTTAACCTATTTTTAACCCTACTAACCCCTAAAAACCCCTACAAACCCCTACAAACCCCTAAAAACCCCTACAAACCCCTACAAACCCCTACAAACCCCTACAAACCTACAAACCCCCACAAACCCCTACCAACCCCTACAAACCCCTACAAACCCCTACAAACCCCTACAAACCCCTACCAACCCCTACAAACCCCTACAAACCCCTACCAACCCCTACCAACCCCTACAAACCTACAAACCCCTACAAACCTACAAACCCCTACAAACCCCTACAAACCCTACAAACCCCTACAAACCCCTACCAACCCCTACAAACCCCTACAAACCTACAAATCCCTACAAACCCCTACCAACCCCTACCAACCCCTACAAACCTACAAACCCCTACAAACCTACAAACCCCTACAAACCCCTACAAACCCTACAAACCCCTACAAACCCCTACCAACCCCTACAAACCCCTACAAACCTACAAATCCCTACAAACCCCTACAAACCTACAAACCCCTACTAACCTCTACAAACCCCTACAAACCTACAAACCCCTACGAACCCCTACAAACCCCTACAAACCCCTACCAACCCCTACAAACCCCTACAAACCCCTAAAAACCCCTACCAACCCTACAAACCCCTACAAACCCCTACCAATCCCTACAAACCCCTACAAACCCCTACCAACCCCTACAAACCCCTACAAACCCCTACAAACCCTACAAACCCCTACCAACCCCTACAAACCCCTACCAACCCCTACAAACCCCTACAAACCCCTACAAACCTACAAACCCCTACCAACCCCTACAAACCCCTACAAACCCCTACAAACCCCTACAAACCCCTACGAACCTACAAACCCCTAAAAACCCTACAAATCCCTACAAACCCCTACCAACCCCTACAAACCCCTACAAACCCCTACAAACCCCTACCAACCCCTACAAACCCCTACCAACCCCTACAAACCCCTACAAACCCCTACAAACCCCTACAAACCCCTACAAACCCCTACAAACCCTACAAACCCCTACCAACCCCTACAAACCCCTACCAACCCCTACAAACCCCTAAAAACCCCTACAAACCCTACGAACCCCTACAAACCCCTACAAACCCCTACAAACCCCTACGAACCTACAAACCCCTACAAACCCCTACCAACCCCTACAAACCCCTACAAACCCCTACAAACCCTACCAACCCCTACAAACCCCTACAAACCCCTACAAACCCCTACGAACCTACAAACCCCTACAAACCCTACAAATCCCTACAAACCCCTACCAACCCCTACAAACCCCTACAAACCCCTACAAACCCCTACCAACCCCTACAAACCCTACGAACCCCTACGAACCCCTACAAACCCCTACAAACCCCTACTAACCCCTACAAACCCCTACAAACCCTACAAACCCCTTTAAACCCCTACAAACCCCTACCAACCCCTACAAACCCCTACAAACCCCTACAAACCCCTACCAACTCCTACAAACCCTACAAACCCCTACAAACCCCTACAAACCCTACGAACCCCTACAAACCCCTACCAACCCCTACAAACCCCTACAAACCCCTACTAACCCCTACAAACCCCTACAAACCCTACAAACCCCTACAAACCCCTACCAACCCCTACAAACCCCTACAAACCCCTACCAACCCCTACAAACCCCTACAAACCCCTACAAACCCCTACGAACCCCTAAAACCCCTACCAACCCCTAAAAAACCCCTACCAACCCCTAAAAACCCTACGAACCCCTACAAACCCTATGCAGTATTATGTAAAAAAAATGGGGGTCAAAAAAATGTGGAGTCGAAAAAATTTGGGATAAAAAATTGGGGGTCAAAAAATTTGGGATAAAAAATTGGGGGTCAAAAAATGGGGGTCAAAAAAGGGGGGTCAAAAAAGGGGGGTCAAAAAAAGGGGGTCAAAAAAATTGGGGTTGAAAAATTTAGGATAAAAAAATTGGGGGTCAAAAAAAATGGGGGTCAAAAAAAGGGGGGTCAAAAAAAAGGGGGTCAAAAAAATTGGGGTTGAAAAATTTAGGATAAAAAAATTGGGGGTCAAAAAAAATGGGGGTCAAAAAAAGGGGGGACAAAAAAGGGGGGTCAACAAAATGGGGGTCAACAAAAAAATTGATGTCAACAAATGCTTTGGGTCATTTTTGCTGAAGCACCTTGTACCTATACCTACCATGAGTGAGATAGGAGATACAACCCCTTATTCAATTTTGTTAATAGTACTGATGCACCTTGTACATGTCAACCCTACCAATAGAAAGATCTATTCGTTTTAAACAATATTTACTGAAGCACCTTGTACTTACCTGTTTTTGTTTTAAGAACCAACCCTCTAAGTCTTACCGTTTAAAAGTTACGAGCTAAAACGCAAAAAGGGGAGGGGAGGTTAGGGGGGGTTTCGTATTTTTCCCGTTATCTCCCTCCAACTTGAAAAGGATACACCGAAAAAAAATTGTGTCAAGAACCAACTCTCTAAGTCTTACCGTTTAAAAGTTACAAGCTAATACTCAAAGAAAGGGGGGGTTAGGGGGGGGTTACATATTTTTCCCATGATCACCATCCCCCCGAAGTTGATTTACTGAAAAAAAAATTTTTCAAAAACCAACCCTCTATCTCTAACCGTTTAAAAGTTACGAGCTAAAACTCAAAGAAAGGGGGGTTAGGGGGGGGGGGGTACATATTTTTCCCATGATCACCATCCCCCCCGAAGTTGATTTACTGAAAAAAGAAAATTTTCAAAAACCAACCCTCTACCTCTTACCGTTTAAAAGTTACGAGCTAAAACGCAAAGAAGGGGGGGTGATAGGGGGGGGTTCGTATTTTTCCCATGATCACCATCCCCCACGAAGTTGATTTACCGAAAAAAAAAATGTTCAAAAACCAACCCTCTATCTCTCACCGTTTAAAAGTTACGAGCTAAAAGTCAAAGAAGGGGGGGGGTTAGGGGGGGTTTCGCATTTTTCCCATGTTTATCCCCACCCCTAAAATAGATCCACCGAAAAAAATTTTGAAATATACCAACGCAAGTGGGAGAACCAATCGATCAACCGTGTTAGAGTGAGACAGAAGATATGGGCACCCTACCATCAGAAAGGTATGGTCGCCTGCTTCAACATTTGCCTTTACACCATACTCCTAACTCGAGTGAGACAGGAGATATGAGTACCTACATCTCAATAATATCCACCACCACCAAGGAGCGAGCAGTGCAACAAATGAAACAAAAGAAAGAGACGTAAAAATCTTTCCTTCAAAATTCAAATATATCAGACGGCACGGGCGTCGCAAAAAAAAAATAAAAAATTAAAAAAAAAAATTAAAAAGAAAAATTTAAATGATCATCGTTCTTCAAACTAATTTTCAATTGTTTTGGGGAGAACGCAAACCAAAGACAAAACGTCTTGTCGAACAGTTAGTGATGTGAAACTTCTCAGTAAAACTTTTTTAGTTACGATATGCTTCTTTTTATTTGCTGTTTTCGTTACTTGCTTATTTAATGAGAATCATCCTAAGTACTTAATAATATTATTAAGCACACTACATAATTACTTTATATTCTTATTTACTAGTTGTCCTGTGAGAACATAGACCTCGCGAGCCTTTATAACCGTGCAATAACCGAGACTTTCCCTTTTACCCTGGCTAAGTAAATCTAATTTCAGGTGCTTGAATTTTCCAATAGGCCCTTATGTAGACTTTTGAGCAAAATAAGGGTATAAGTTTTAGCGATTACTCGCGTTCCCTTGGTCCTAAGAGGTCGAATCTGGTGTCTACGGATTTGTCTCATAAAGGCGAAGAGGACTGTGTAGTCTCATTGATATTGGTAGAAGTCAATTTTCGGGAAAAAAAACAAAAAAATAATTTCCCCTTTTTTCCCCTTTCCAGTCCCCCTTTTTGGAAATATTTTTACACCATCTTGTGTAGAATGAAATTTTTCGTGTGCTCCTTAAATTTGATTGAAATCCGTCGATAAATAACGCTACAGCAAACTTTCCCTCTTTTCTCCCCTATTTTCCCCCCAATCAAAAATCCCCGACGACAAAAAAAATCTAATAATTCATATAACCTGTGTACCAAGTTTCGTCCAGATCGGTTGAAAAATGCGACCTGTAGAGGAGAACAGACAGACAGACAGACATCCGGACAAACGCATTTTTGGCCAATGTGGAAACTGAGACGCTTCGCTCGCTTCGCTCGCTCGGTCAATTAAAAAAGCTCAGTTCATTCTCTAGGTATATGCGTATAAAGCAATGCTTAATAGGTAGGTACTAAACAATGCTATAATAGATAGGTAAACATAATTTTAGGCATGCGTCGTGTCAATTGATGTGAATTTCGTTACAACGAAAACAGCATATGACGAGGAAGCATTCATCATATGCTGTTTTCGTTATAACAGAAAATTTATTTTCACGTCACTAAGTACGCGACAAAACAGTTTTGTCGATAGATGTGCGTTGGCCCTTGCGTTCCAAATTTAAAAAAAAGTGGCCAAGTGCGAGTCGTCGAGGTGCAAGGTGCGAGCGAAAAAACTCGACCACTTTCGATAAAAATCTCGATCACTTTAACAAAAGTTGATGAAAATTTCCATTTTTGAATGAGATTGACCGAGATTGGCCGAGTTTGGCCATGATATGACCATGACAGTCTCTGCTGGTCCGATCCTGACCATAATAAGCACCGATTGATGGAGATTTAGCAAAAGTGGTCGAGATTTATAATAATTTACCAAAATAGTCAAAAATTGACGACTTTTGACTTTTTTTTGGACTCGGTCGACCAGCACTAAATAATACAAACCATTCGAGACTATTTACAACCATAATCGACATTGATTATCCATTATACACAAAGAAATCAAAAAAAATTTAAAAAATCGTTCGAATTTATCTCTACCAATGCCGAATTGACCGAGAACCTCTTAAAATGACGACTCACCCTTGACCGTTTTTCAAAATTTCCTAAAATCAACCAAGTAACCAGCGCTTTTTACGTTTTACCAACCAAACCGTTGATTTGAATACTATTCCAATACAATTTGTATGGAAAATGCGACGGTTAACGATTTTTCGGTATATTGCCGGTATAGCGATTTTGGTACGACACACACTTGACCATTTTGTTAAAAAATATTTTTTTTGGGAAATTGCTAATTTTTTTTTTGGATTCGGATGTAAAACCAAATTCTAAGCACTTTATTGTATGGCGCCACTTCTCTAACTCGTACCATTAAAAAGTTACAAGCTAAAACCCAAAGAAGGGGGGGGAAAAGGGGGGTTTTCGGATTTTTCTGGGGGGTTGTGGAACCTCTAAAAACGATCTGCCGAAAAAAATTCTTCAAAATGTAAGCGCAACAGGGAGAACAATTCGATCAGTCAGTGAGTGGTAATCGAGCTTTATATAGTATAATTTTGCGAGTATTTAGAAGAAGTAGGTTGTAGAATATAAGATTATAAAGCTCTGAGAGGAAGAGTGGTGTAAAGCCAAATGTTTTTGCTACAACCGATAATTATAAAGAAGGACCATAATTTACGATTTAAAAAAAATAGGCTCGATTTAAAAAAAGGGTCACGTCCATATTTTCGTACAAAAAAGGTTACTTTGAAGTTTTGGTTCGCCAGTAATTTGGGTCACCAGTGATTGATCTTAGTGTAATATGATGACGCCCATCCAGAGACAATATGGAGGAGGATCAGATCGCTGTAGATACCAAAATCAGATAGGCCGTTTACGTATCTTTAACGTTCACAAAAAGACAACTAAAAATAACATCGAAATGGGTAGACCACGCAGTCTGGTCTGGGGTGTCTACGGTGGCGTTTGTTGTTTACAGTGGTGTCTGGTTCATCTCCGTGCTTTCTCTGTATGTCAACATCATATTCCCAGATCAGACTGGCGGGGAACCAAGGCTACTACGAGTAAGTAAGCTCATTTGTATGGAAATTTGCCTGTTGCTCGATTTTTTTGCACAAAAGTGTACTTTGTAACATTAAATGCTAAAAATGTGATTTTTCAGAACAATTTATATTTCTATAATAAAATACTAGAAAAAATGAGTAGATATTTATTTCATTTTTAAGATCAGTTTTAAAAGTATCCATTAATTAGCGGTCAAAAATTAGTAGTTCATACCTCATACCACCGTCGACTGATACTGTGTTCATAGCTTCATACTACATAAACCCATCCTTGTGGAAAGTGAAGGACAAAATCGCCTCTATCCGTATGAATGAAGTGCAATACCGCCTTCATCCTAGGCTTAAGTGCAAAACCGCCTCTATCCATATTTCATTGTTAAATTATGCTAGAAAATAATGTAATATTTTAACTACACTTAAACTGAAGCGAGAAAACATTATATGTCTTGTGAAATTTCTTATTTTGATAAAGTATTTTGCGATTGGATATCCCTAAAAAAGTTTTTCGCCTTTGGTGTAAAGTTTAAAAAGCTGGATAGAGTAGGATTTGCATTTAGACCCCTCAAGTATACTAAACATTAAAGTATAGACTTAATTTAATAAGGCACATTTTCAGTTACATTAAGTATCTATTATAATTTATCCGTTTTATATTATGAAACACGTTATATAACTTTAGTAATTTGGTTACATTTTAATTATTTGAGATTCAATGGGTTTTTTACGACTTGTATTGGAATTTAAATAAAACGTTAGGAAGGTTAATAAGCTTTAACCTTCCTAACGTTTTATTTAAATTTTTAAAAGTTCAAATGGTCATAATTCTGTTTTGTTCATTTGTTAGATGATCTAACTAATATTTAGTATCAATTATTTTTGACAAAATTATTGAAAATAGATGGAAATGTTGAATTTAAAATCAATGTGATTTATCAACTTGAACCAGTGACAATAAACATTTTAGAATTGTGCAAATTTGGTTGTGATGGTGATGTAGCGATATTATAATAAGTTTGTGATGATATTTTTAAACATCTCAAGGATGCCTTCATAAAAACGCATTGCAATTCCACGCGGCTGGTCATTTTCCTCCTCCTTACGTAATTAATCTTATTTTATATGCTCATTCCACAAAGAACGCCAATCACATCTATTGGCAAATGCCATAATGATTCCTATTCCGTTGATAGCACCATTTTAACGACAACCGACAAATCATCTATTCCTTTATACGGATTTATTAGATACACTATGATACTGGTACTCAGCATGAGTTTACGAAAAAATGCTATTCGGTAACATACGGATATTAATTATTTATGCATTTACCGTTGTTGTGAACAAAATAAATCGTATTCTGAAGAGTTAGTTATTTGATATTATGCCTTCAAGCTTTCATCATCGCATTGCTCGCTATAAGCAGGGAGTGCACCCTCACACATTTATATATTTAATACTTTATTGCACAAAAAATATAAAATGTTTATACAGCATTCTCTGCCAGCCATATTGGAGTCTGGGTGGTTCGGACCGTTCGATTTGAGAGGAATTTCCGCCCGCGAATAAAAAATAAGCCATGCGTAGTGCCAGTATGACGTAAATTCGGTATCGATTACTAATCTAACAACTGACATAACATAATCTAATTAATATTTTAACATCCTTGTGAACACAATCATTGATTAATAAACTACACTGAGATTTACAAAAGCATTCTTTTTTACGCTAGGTATAATATTATATCAAATAATTACTTGTATTGTTGTTCCAAAATAAATTGTGGATGTTTTCACGACGAACTAAATTGGAACTCTTGAAAAACGAATGCATTTCATAGATATTTGCAGTCCATTTTATTTATGGGCACGGAGATTATGGAAGTCCAGCTTTTTGGATCGTAGTCGCTTTTGATTTGTATCTTATGATGAAGTGAGATAAAAACTGTAGATAGTTCCATTTCCTGCCACATTTCACAGCACAGATTCGTGCGATCACTAACTACAAAGTATTTTCATATGCTCACATTGCTCACGTTATCGCTCACAGTGGAGATGGGCAGTCTGTGCCTGTCTTTGTCCGAGTAGTGTAAGGGGCATGGTCGTCGGTTTGTGTTCTTCTGTGTTCTGTTGGTCGGCCGCGCGGCGGTCGGCCGCGGTCGGCGCAGTGCCCTCGTTGGCATTCCCGACAAGTCGCCTGACGATGCTGTCTTGTCGAAAACCTGTAAAGATAAGGTTTTCAGTAAAGTCCTGAGACCTTACCTACTCTTCATTCTGGACACGGAACCAATCGATTTCAGATCAACTGGCCGACGAATTAAAAATCAATATCAAATATTTGGCAGTATTGTTTACAATAGTTAAAACGTTTTTGACTTGATATTTTAGAACATCTTTATTTCATTTTTTTTATATTACTTCATGAATATAGCTTCACAGTAGCGAGTAGTATTTACGGATAACCAGCTAAAAGTAGCTTGCGATTTTCATTAAAATCTAGTTTCGTTACGTGACTAGAACGGAAAAAAAAGCTTCTGATTAAACAGAAGGCGTTCTTACGCGCGTCAAAGTGTAATAGCATTGCATGGCGCGCATCAAGGGTTATTTTTGAATGTAATTTTAAAATAATAAATAAATAAATATTTACCTTGCGTTTAGTAGACGAGGGCTTAGGCCGAGGTCAGTCGATCACGTGCTTTATTTTGACGTAGAGAACGCACGAGAACAGAAAGCCGAATATTGGTATAACTGACATTCCCACACCGACTGCCGCCAGGATTATCAAGTGGTCTCGTATGTGGTTTGTAAAGTGACGGATGCAGCCCTGAAATTGGAAAAGAACTCTTCTAATAAAAAAACCACAAAACTATCGAAATAAATACTTATATCTATCGGTGGGAACAAGCCGATTATTTCACACACCACCATCTAGAATCATTTATTTCCTACATAATTTTACCTACAATTGAAACGCTTTACTCTCAGCGGCTCATAAGTGCCTCGTCTCTTAGTTTATGTTAGGGTTACGTACTACCGCCTACCGCTGCATAGGCAGCATGAAATTACATATATTATTATTATAAAAAGTAATGTCCCCCTTCCTCTTGTGATATTTTGTGATTTTTCCGAACCCCCTTTCGAGTTTCACGTAATTAACGGACGACGTCGCTGACGAGTGCCGCCGTAACGTTAGTACTCACAGTGTAGTGAATGTTGGAGGGATGGTCCCTCGTGCCGCAGCGGTTAGAGACGGTCTTGCAGCACGAGTCTGGCACCAACAAGCGCTGGTCGTGTTCGTGCCACGGACTATGTCGCCAGTCGCCGTAACGGACCGCGCCACAGCATTTGAACTGGAAAAATCAATTGAAAGTTTCAAAAATTTATTTACTTAACAAATTATTTTATTACAGACAAAATTACAGTCCATTTTGTTAGTCATCCATAACAATGCTAACATTGTTAGTACATCCTAAAATTGTCTAGTGTTGGTAAATACATTATGCGACCGGAGGACAAACAATGAATAATTTCAAAAGTTTTCACCAAACCTAACTATATTGAAATCGAGACGCAAAACGCCGTTAAACTTATAAAACACCTTCCTTTTCCTGTCGGGGATTAAAAATTAAATAAATTACCTCAGTCTGCATGTGATCAACGGCATCAGTGACGACAATATCGAGCGCGTAGTTAGACAGGAACGTGTTATTCAGTTCCAATCTTAGCTCATCTTCTACTGCCACTTCGTAGTAGTAAGCAAGGCCGCCAGCGCCCGCTTCTAGCAGAAATGTAATCAGCAGGAAGTACGTGTACTGGAATTACACAAACAATATTTCAATTTCTTTTTTTTTTGTTCTGTTTTTATCTGCGATCAGTCTTCAGACTTTGAGCAGGTTGGGTGTGAGCAGTCGGGCTTGTAGGATGGGAACTCCAGCGAGCACTTCTCCTTTTCTTGGCGATCATGTTCTGTTTAGCTCTATGATGTGTTGTCTGCGTAGCCTCTTAGGGTGGCTAATGGTAGTGAGCTGTGTAGCCAAGTGGTTAGGAAATATTTCAATTGGTGCTTTTATATCGGGGGTATCATTTAGACTGAGAACCATTTGCTATAATTTTTAGATGAACTCCGCGTTTTCATAGGTATAGTATTGAGAATAGTTACTATGCTCAAAGAAACAATGCATAACTGTTATACATTGCTCCTTAGCATCCCGAAATATGGCCGCCCGACGCATTGTTAAGATCGCGGATAGTCAGTGAATAATGTGAAGTATAGAAAAAAGGGGAAAGATCTATAGAAATTTATAGGGGAGGCCTATGAGCTAAACCATCAAGCAAGTGACTTCTACAGCCTGATAAATCTGTCGTAACTGGAATTCCTGTATTCTTCAACTAAAGGTTACTCACACATAATAAGCTCGTCCGGTTCTCAGTCTTGAGTCCGCAGCAGCCCAGCGCGGCGAGCGGAAGGCCCAGCGCGCCCGCTATCACCAGGAGATAAGCAATGGCCTGGTACGTGAATGTAGGAAGCAGAGACACATATCGGTGTCTATACGCGACCGTCCATACGCCGACCGCGAAAACGCCTGCGCCTGCGAACTGTTATACCGTTAATTATCTTGCAATATCTTGCAAGCGCTTCAACCCAGCTTATGAAGATGTGGTCAAGGAAGTAGCTAAACGAAAGTGTAAAGAGCTATAATGGTAAAAGTTAGGCAAACAGGGCATTTTGGGGGTTAATATCAGGGGATATAATCTAATGCTGATCATCAAAAACTATATTAAATTTTTCCTTCAACACAGCATTAGAAATAGCGCAGGTACTATTGTAATATTGTAGGTACTATTGTACTCTAAGTAGGTACATTGAAAGAGGAATTCCTAAAACATTCAGTGTTTGGGAATTCCATTTTTCAAGGAGGTAGCGTAGCGGATCGCCCTTGAAGCTATTATTAGCGTAAAACCCATTGTTAACCAACTTGAATATATTATAAGTTTAAAAAACTTTCAATTCGACTACCGGCTTCATCATCAGATGATGATGATGATAGCAGTTCATTGGGAATGTTTTAGTGACCATAAACACCACTAAAAAGTCACAGGAAAGCAAAATACGCAATTTCGTGCACGTTAACGGCATATTTTTTTTCATCATCTCATGAGGAAGCCGGAATGTAGTCAAATTGAAGTCGGTTTTCCTGATGTTTTATACTTATAAATTATTTTAGAGAACAAATGTGAGGAATAAACTACTATTTAGCCATTTCCTTGAACTACAACCTTGCTATAATTAGTACACGTGAGCTCAATTTGGTACACCCACGCGACAATAAATTAAGACTTGTATTCTGAATCGAGGCAAAATACTCAAATCTGAATCGAGACTCAAGCAGATATTGAATTTTTCTATGAAATAAATATGGAAATCTCTACTTATTTGAGTTTGATCTTGTTCGAATTTTGCATAATATTTTGCATTATGCACTGATATTTTGGGATAAAATATTTGTAATTTTCTTTTAGTTATCGATAAAATATATTCAAATATGCTGGATGAATTGACGTACCTACCTAAATATTTAAAGTAGGTAACCTGCGCTGTGCGTAATCAAATCGTAATTATCTAAAATCTGCCCATTGATATTGTACTAGAATTAAAAGTAATGCTTACCAAAAATACAACGTTGAAGATATGCAGAACACACTTGAGGAAATTCACACTGCAGCAGTCGGCATCTCTCGACTTCCGAGGCTTGATCCTTTTCTTTTTCGTGAGGAGTGTGCTTGCATCCTTTTTCTTTTCTACCGCCATTTTTGCCACTAACTTCGATACACCTCTCGCATTTCTTGACTTCGTCTATAGCACACCTGAAAAACAAAACACGACCTTACTCACAATGCAAACAAATTACTATGTTGAGATAAGAGCGAATATACATACCTACTCACTTGAGCCACAGTTGGTTACATAAGGTTTTTGGGTGGCAAATATGAACGCAAAACAACGAATTACAATATTTTTTATTCTATATTTCTTTCCATTAGAATGCTGTATTTGTAAAAAGGAATATAATACAAGCACTTAACTAACAAAATACAACGAATTATTTAAATTATTTAAAAAAAATTTTAGTAGCAGATTAAATTGATGTGTATAAAACAATAAAAATATAAATAATACCATGATGCGCGATTGGTAGATTGCAAAAATATTTACAATTCATTTTTATTTTATGATAGAAAAGGTCAAGAGTAATAAAAAATAAAGTTTACATTCAGTCCATTAGTCATCACAAGCAGATAGATAAATTCATTGTACCAAAGTCTAAAATCCTTTAGGTAATTTTGTAAAACTTTATAAAAAGTAGAAAAGGATACATGTGGACTATAATGATAATACCTATGTTTGTGTTAACAATATTTACATACAGTTCATCACTATTGATACATCTCATCATGTAAACACAATGGAACTTGTGCTGGCAGAAAATATAAAACAGTGGTAAGAAAATTTCTGGCCAAGTACCCTGTACCAGCTTGGTGGGATGCAGCAAAATATTGGAATACATTGATCACTGATCATATACATAGTGCCGTTTGCACTACCTACTACGCTAATCCCATTTATGCTTCTAAATTAAAACTTATGACGTGTTTTACACCATTTATCCCTTACTTCAGTCAAGCGACTATTCATCGTACTGTTGCAAAGTAGTTTCCAACTTATCAACAATTTTTTTGTAAAATTGAATTTGCTGCCTTAAAAACTTTTGCATTGTAGCTTTCAAGTCGACCGTTCTCTCAGACTTGAAATGGTTAACTTCGGCAAGAAGTGCATAGGATATAACGTCGGTTCTCCTCAATACTTCATTCAATTGAGCTACCTCCATCTTATGCTCGGCTGTAAGTCTTTCGCATTCCCGCTTTTTCTGCACGGCACCTTTATGGTTGGCTAGCGCGTCAGGGAAGCTGCCGACTATTCCCTTGTACAAATGGAATTTGTCACCTAATGGCTCCCAATCCCATTTAGGCTGTTCATCATACATCCTACCAATGTCTATGTAGGCTCCTCCCGTCATTTTTACTGCTGACGTCAGTTTGGAGGTTGATACCACCGATCCTTCATCCAAGCTGAGAGCGTTTCCTAAGCCATAGAAGGCTTCTCCAACCTTTTGACAATCAGATTTATATGGCCCTTGAAATCTTTTAGTTTGTAGTTGGCACATGGCCACAACTGACTTGACTGATGTATCCATGCTGTTCATGAATGTGTGAGCTTGTTCTGTGATGTGGTCTACTTGTGACTGCAGTAATGCTTTCTCTGGCACCACCAATGAAACACAGTAATTTAGTCCTAGTAAATTGTCTTTCTCTGCCTGCCTTTTGCCAGCTTTCCATCTCTTCTCATCAGTGCATGTGAGGAAATGTTGCCACACTTCACATTTAGAGAGCACAGGATGCTTACACATCCAATCTACAAACTCTTGAAGCTGGACTCTCCTTCTTTCAATCAGCTGCTCGTCGTAGCGCCCAGATATTTGTTTATCTGGCAGGGGTGGGATTGGGATCAGTGTAAATTTCTCCTGTAATCTTTCATGAAGCCAATCAAAATGTTTGTATCTTCTAGATACCTGGATGTTATTAAATGAAGGTGTCAGTTGATAAGCAATAAAACTTTTGATACCCTTGAATTTAGACTCCTTTTTTGGGGAGGCTACTGTGACATTGTAAGGTTGAGTTACAGCTGCCCAAACATACCTGTCATCCTCTTGTACAATGTAAACTTTCTCAGAATCTGGAACTTCTACATTCAATGTGGCTAGAAGGTAGCTTTCCCCGCTGATCTTCGATGAAGGTGCAAACTTACTTTTTCTTACTGTACCTACAGATGACCCAAAACTGGAAGCAGCATCATCAAAGTTTTGATGGTGATCATTGATAGGCATGCCTGGCAACGGGGTTAGCGGCTGATTGTACGGGGGAGGGGCTTTTTGTTGTGAGACCGGGCCAATTTCAGAGTATGTGTCATCATCCCAATCATCGTCCCAGCCTTCTTCCTGGGAGTTGCCTCGTTGGTAGTTGTTGTCTCCTGCACTGTACTGCTGGTCGCCCCAGTCATCTGCTGCTTGGTCATATCTTGGTGGGGCAGGTGCAGCCTGTGTTTGTGCCAGTTCTTCAGGTGTGAGACTCTTCACATAGGCAGCTGGGAAGAGGCCAGTCTCACCTTTAGCATTCTTGCCTTCCCACCACCCCTCTCCAATCTCAGTGTTCAGTATAGTGAGAATTTCACCAGATGTTATTGACATCTCCGTGGTGTTGGGCTCACCCTTGAAGTCATACAAGGCTTGCACCTGGGTCGTCATTTTGGACCGATACCTAAAACAAATTCAGAGTAGATTATTATATTTAGCAGATAGATATGCAGATAACAATAATGAGCCAAGCTAATACTAGGAAGATTGAATCATGAAGTAGGTTTATTGTTATCTTATCTGTTATCTAGAAATATGTGGGAGGGAGTATGCACATGATACAATATGTATAATGAATGTGATAAGAGTTCTGTCTAGTTTCTTATTAATCCTTGTTAGTGCCGGCTTATGCGATTTGGGGCGTTATTTAGCGCTGCGTAGCAAGGCGTTGACACATATTCCTAATAGTCCTCAATTAACATGCTTGTTGAGGCCATTGTCAAAATTAAATTAATGAGAAAGCATGGGCTTCTCTGAATCTTTACGATATAGCGTAATAAATGTACTGACCTAAAAAAGGCATTTAAATATCTAAGACGTTAGTAGTCTGTGTATGCTAGGATAGAATGCAAATACTGTTTACAAAATGTACAAAAAACACGCGTAACCAGATGATGTCACTTTTACAGTAGGTTTGCGGTATAGACTATACGAGATAATAGTAGTGGAATTAGAAGTGCCTCAATGATTTATAATATAAATATGAATAAATAAGAAAATTCTTTGGTAGCTTAGTGGAAATTACAACAATGACGTCAAATGAACATTGGACCAGAAAATGAGTACTACATCAATTATACAATAACAACTTACGTATTTCAGTAGTTGACTAATCCAATCACTAACAAAACACACAAACTCATAGATTAAACACGGAATTACCACGAAAAATTATATTTACAAGACGGTTAAGGTAGGTACCGATTGTACAGTCATCTGTCTGTTTCTGTTTGACAAATTTGACAATCCGAAAAAAACGAATGATTGATTTCGATTCTTCGTTCTTCGACTGTCATCATGACGTCGATTTGTTCGCATTTACATTGCCAGAAATAAAATATATCACGCAAGCTGATTCGCTTGACATGATACACATAAAATAGGACCAATGGCAACGTGCAAATCAATATTTTCTATGGTACGCAAACTATGCTTAGCCAATGAGATTTAAGCATTTAACGCGTAGATGTTTGAGTTATTCAACAGATGGCGCTAGCCTCAGTTGCGTTCCATTTTACGGAGTACACACCAATTTTTGAAGTTATGTCCGTTTCACATTACATTCTTTGTTTGTTCACTACATAGGTAGTACAGACTAGATAGGATATAGGTAGGTAGTACAATCATATGTCACATGTATGTGATTGTACATTACTTCGGAAAAGTTTAGATGTTGGTGTTTTAATCCCGCTGCAACTAATATTCCGATTTAGCTGAGCATTGTTCGTAACCTGGATTAACGTAATTATAGGCTAATTTTTATCCCGAAACATTAACAGCACGATCGGGACGCGGACGAGGCCGCGGGCGGAAGCTAGTGTTTTATATAATAAATACGGTAAACCGGGCAGTAATCCCACACTTCAGGATCTGTATCCCAAGGAATTCGTTTATCAAATGGAATATAAACTTCTATGGATCATTTTGAAACAATCAGCTGCGCGCTTGGACGAGAAGGTTGCGTGTCAGGGTGAAGAAAACATGAAGAAGGCGCATACGATTGTATTGGTACCTAGGTACCTACTTATCTAAACCTAAAATCTACATAAAGATCACGATATTATATACCTACCAACATACTTCTATTCTTTTAACTAGGTAGGTAGGTAAGTATAAGTACCTACCTATTTAATTTATGTAGGTTATGGACCTAATAATCTGTGTTGTAGGTATGTAGGTGGTACATGTAGGTACAGGCACCTACATTATATCAAGTCCATGACATCATGGGTGAGGAAAACTAATTAAACTCCAGTTTTTGCATGAATATAAAATGAGGGTCGGAGGTTTCCTAAAATGATCGTAAATCTTGACGGAAATTTTATTCCATGCGTATCGTTCAGACAGACAAGAGTAGGTAGGTACTTAAAATGTTGGAATAATTCGTCCATGCTTGTTATGGAAACTGTCTAAGGGCCGTATTCTAAAACAATGCTTATGTCTGAGACTCAAGCGTAGTCAATCAATGTCAATGATAAATCTCTATCTACTTACTCAAAATGTATTATTGAGTCACACTTGAGTCTGATTGTCTAACTATGGACGTAAGAATCTTTCTTTCTTTCAAAAAGGTGTTAAGCCACATACCTGATACCCATCAGTTTTGAGTTATTAGTTGCATTGGATCGGATTCTAGACACTTTTCAAAATTGGCTCAGTTCTAGAAAGATTGAAAATCTTCGCCTTTTCAGGTACGAGAAGGTAGGTATTATAGGGTACCTCCCTGTAAGCCAGTTGCCCAAGTCGCTTTGAAATTTCTTTCAGTGCGGTCACTGCAAATTGAAGATTCTTGAGTGGGTATCAAATAAAATGAAGACGCTAAGATTCTACAAAACTTTTGCAGAATTTAAGGTACCTACTTTTAGAAGAGATGAGAACCTTATTCAAATAATGGTAGGTAATCTATGTCTAGCGGCTCCAGGGGTGGGGGAGGCTGAGGCCTCAATAATCCTAACTCCATTTACCTACTTCGCATTGAAAAACAGAAACACGAGCTTCTTCGGAGAATCAATTTACAAACACTTGCCTTTTCGTGAACTTTTGAAGTAGGTAGATGAAAGGTGAAACTGACTTAAAAACTTACTCGGGTCTATGTACCTACTTTTAGTATCGGCCTTTGAATAACATGGTGTGAATTTCTTAGTAGGCAGTAGTAGTAAATAATTATTTCTAATGTAGATAGAGTATAACGTGAAGTAAACGTTGCGCGTTGGGAAAACATTTGCGGTTCAACCTCTTAGCACAAGCACAACGGTAAAGTAGAAAGCTTCATTCAATACCAGTTTGTCCCACTGGGTTTAGTCGTGGTGGGACGAATAGGATGTCTAAGTACTAGTCCGAAAGATATTAATGTTTTACATCCTACTTACAAAAAAACTTAAAAAGCATAATAATAGATTGTATAAATTATGACAGCTTTTTATAGAACCTCTGTTTCTGTCAACCACATTGTCGACAGAGCTGTTGCAATAAAGAAACTTAGGCCACACTTCACAAGGATATACCGAGTGGAGAATGTGTACGGTAACCATACAATTTACAATGTGTGAGACCTTCTAAATGCCAAGAGTCAGTCTGCTAAAATAACTCATTTATACATTCAATTGTTGATACGATACAAAGTAGAAGTTTTAACGTTTTAGGGCGGCTTGCACCAAAATCACTAAACGTATTTAACAGCTAAATCGATTTAAATCTGACGTATTTATATGACTTGACAACTCGCTAAATAGTGCAAGCCGCTCTTAAGGTACAACTTTGTCCACCGAAAATCTTTGGTCAACGATTTGCTTGTCACAGTAGGTATGTGGGATTCTTTTCCTACAATACACATCCAAGAAGAAACTAGAGGAAACATATGTTTAAAAAAACTAATCTAAGCATTCTCAAGTTCTTGAAGATGAAAATGTATTCTATCATGCAATCTAACAAATAATAACTAACAATCGCACAAATAATAAACAATCTAAAAAAAAACAACAAATAATCTAACAAATAATAACCTATACAATCTGACAAAGCTAATTGAATACCATAATGGTGGCCCTACATCTTGACTGAGCGTTGGAGCATCTGTGCCAGACAGTAGCAGATTGCAACGTTACGACGACAGACCAAAATATAGGGGAGTCTGTAAGCGCGTACGTTACTATCTGTCCGACTGCTGGGACGAACGAGAATAAATAAATATAAATATTAATATTCATGGACATTTCACACGACGCCCTCTAGCCCCAAACTAAGCAAAGCTTGTAATATGGGAACCAGATGCTGATAGGATACTTATATACTTTTTTTTTGTAAATACATACTTATAATACATAGTAACACCCAGACATAGAACAAACATCTATGTTTGCCACACACAAATCTTTGTTCTTAGTGGGGATCGAACCCACGACCCACAGCACGGAAGGCAGAGACTATTACCGACTGAGCTGAAATACCTAAAATAAATATTTTTAGGTTATTGTGACGAACGGGAAGAAAGAACCACGGAGTTCGTAGTGGGATATTATTAGAAAGGTACCTACTCGTAGTTTAAAAGATTTGTTTTTACTGTGTTGGCGAAACCTTTAGTAATCGTCATTTGTTTATTCCGATAGTAGACACCCTGTATATTATAACAGCTCCACGCTTTACGAAATACGTAGTAAGCTAGGTAGCGTAGTTTCGTTTGCCATCCTGCGACGTGGGACGTAAGACGTGATGTCACCTGACTGCTGTCTGTGTTGTAGTTTAAAACTTAGTGCATGAGCGCACTAAGCGGTCACTATATATTTTCAGTGCCCTTCACAAAAATCATATAAAAAGCTTACATAGAGAGTCAAATTCTTTACAGACAAATGCAATAATTTTGTATATTTTTTATTGTATTGTAAAGAAGTCAGCGAATCATAGACGGAAAATGTTGGACATTAGATTTCGCATTTCGGCGGGTATTATATATGGTATTATATATGGGTATATAATATGGTATTATATATGGGTGCTTATATGACACACGGATCGTTCCCGCGCTCCCTCCCTATCCCTTATTGGGGAAGTAGGTCTATAGGGAGCCAAAATTGGTTATGGTAGAAATGTTTAACATTACTCATTTTGTGAATAATTTCTCGGTGAATTCTAGAAATCACCACTAAAACCCTAGTGATGATTTTGGTATTTTTCCTCAGAATCTAACCACTACCGATTACAACACGGTCGTAGCACGCTACACACTGTAGTAGCCAGTGGTATAGTTCTACGAAGGGTCTACGGCGTAGAGCATCGCCTACGCGAGTCCGCGTAAAGTGCCCCAATGACTAAAACATTATACAATTTTTATACAGCGTCATGTGGGATTTTTTTACCCGCTCACTTACTTTACTTTCATTAATCAATCTTTGCCACCCCACGAGTCTCATGGAAGTAAAAAAAAACAACAAAACTCTTCTGTTTCTGGGAATTACTAGCTACTTTCCAATAACTACTCGCTTCACCACAAAACAAACATAAGTCGTGACACTCGTGACTAGTCTGATTCGCTTTGAGCTTTAGCCTCGAGTTTTTACAATCAAGAGAGCTGGAACGCTACAAAGAAGATAACTAACAGAAGCTAATGGATTATTTACGCAAGGCCACTGAAGCATTCCACTGTGCATCTTGTTTTTCAGTTAGCTGATTAAACTACACCGCTATGTAAATGGCAGTGTTGTGGCAACTGTTGTGATACTTGCCCAAGGATATTTGTAATCAGCGTACACGGAACCCTATCTATTTTTCATTTTGATATAGATTGCGTCCAGGAAACTTTATGCTTCGTAACGTTCGATAAATGTATTTTGGAATTGGGAGAGACACTCGACTGTGACCAAGGTTCAAAAACGTGTGACATGACAAAAACAAAGATAAAAATATTTTTATGTGATGGATAGAGATATTGAAACATAAACAGGCTCTCAGAGTTATATATCGAGTGACAATCCTATGTCGGTGGGGTGATATATGTCACACATGTGATGGCCTCTTTTCCGGTGATATTTTTCGAACGTTTTTGAAATTATTGCCTGGTGCTAAGGTCTGGTGCATAGCTGCTAGGGCTATATTAGCTTGACGCATCTATTAAAAATTAAAAAAGATTGTAGCTAACAGCATGTTTTTTTTTGTATCTTTATTATACTTACCCGAAACTGTCACAAAATGATAAAATCATGCTTAATTGTTTTGAAACATGTACCTAACCTTAAAGGACTCAATTAATGTTTCAGTCATGTTTCAGTGTGATTTTATGATCTGCATTGAATTGCAGGTTTGTAGGTATAAATACAGGTCCGTGGATTGATGCTAATTTGTATTTGCATTGGTAATTGAATTTACTTTTCACTGTTGAAAATACAGTGTTTCATTCGCGCTGTGCAATAATTTAATTTGAGTGTAGGCATGCGTACTAACTTGAATAATTTTCGATACTCACTCAATGCTCATCGAGCTATAATTCACAGTGGGTATAATTATTTAGGCAGAGTCAATACCAAGAGTTGCTTTTATTATGTGCTATCAGAAAAAGTCGTTATCATCCTCCGGCTATTGTGTATGTGAAAATTAAGTAGTCGGTAAAAGAACTAAAAGTGTGACTCAACAAGTGAGTGCATAGGTAAATTTCGATTTTTGCAACCCTGTAAAAAATCTGGTGCTAGATTTTTAATGATACCACAGATAACATAAATTATATGATACTTAGCGGTATGTACAACGGATCTTTATCTCTCTGAAGTTAGGTGCAACAACGGTTGCACAATGCATATGTAGTACACAACAAGTCGCCTACCTTCAATTCGATCCCAAAACCGGTTCTGCGCAAATACTTCAGCGGGACAAAGATCCATTGCGACTACTATACATTCTTACTTCTTGGTAAAAGAGTAAGGTGGACAATAAATAAAAGTATGTACTATCGGCAAAATTTCCGCCTTACCACTTTTGAAACTGTTTCGCTTGCAAGCAGTTAGCTACCTGACCTCGTCTTTTTCTTTTGTCTTCTTATTTTGACCAACCAGAGATCTAAACATCTATTTATTTTTATGACGGCTCATTGTTTTCATAACTTTTACACCCGAAATAATTTGCTTCTATTGGTATTCAAAAATGAACGGCTAGTCGGTTTACAGGAAATGCGCCTTTAAGGTGGTAAGGCAGAACTTTTGCTGATGGTACGTAGTGGTTTACCAACATCGAGTGGAAGGGTGTATTTTGTTATTTTTTCGTCAATAATGAACGACGAGGGATGAATGAATAGATAAGATATCGTGAATAGAATTACGAAGCACTTACCAGCTTTATGGCGTTTCAATAAACCCTTTTAGTCCGCGATCGACGACGGCCCGGCAAACCAATGTGATTGGAAGTGGCGTCGATTCACCAAATGAGGTTACCGCTAAATTGAAATACTTTCTCGACTTATTTGTTTGCTGACTTCCGCCCGCGGCTTCGCTCGCGTAGTACGAGTATGTACAGGCAACATTATAAGCACATCTGTTTTTCATAACTTTAAAACTGTTTGTAATTAGATCTAACCACAGTTTTTCATCATAATAACTAGGACATTTTCAAACCCCTGGTTTAAGTTTTATCCAAATCTGTCCGAAGTGAATCACAAAAATTGGAAACTTCCAGAACAACCCCTGTGTTATGGATTTCTGTTGCAATCATGTTTCTTTGAAACAAGTGAGGTAAATATGACTGCTTCGTGTCAAAGGTCCGTAGTACAAGGTATATCTATGAGTATTTAGATAATTTTGAGTTCAGCAGATATCCTTTTGGCCTCCATAAAGTGGAAGGTTTTTCATCTATTGCATTCTTGATAACAGTATTAGCAGTGGCTTATTGGCAAGTATGGATCAGCTCGGTTCTTGCCAAATGAAGATGTCATTTTTGAGACGCTTCCCCGTCCAAAATTACTACCTCAGGGCATTTTCAATAACCGTCTCGTGGATCGGCATTGAAGTTGAAATTGGTTCGTGCTGCGCATGGCTTATGATGTTTGTTTTTTGTCCTCGCATCAAAAACACGAGTCCTAAAGTCTTAAAATAAAACTTCTCTCTTAAAACTTGGGGTTCGCTTAAAGAGATTGTTTTGTAGCAACCTCAATCACAAAATAGATCAAGCCAAATTACTTCTTCGACGTCTACGAGACGTGAGCGAAACACCCTGGGGAATTTGAGGCCACTTAATTAACTGTCATTCTTTGATTTATGTAAGTAGCTACTACAAGCAAATTGACTACTAAATCAAGCCTTAGAACAAATTCGTTAGTAGGCTATGATGAATAATGTAGTGCCTACTATAGTTTGACCATAATAAGTCTGCAATCAAGTAAATGGGTAATCTCGAAGATTTGAACATGGTATCATCTGCCTTCCGTAAAGTTCCGTGACACGTGTGTTGTCAAACCGTTTTCGCTGTAAAGACGGGAGCGAAACTCTATGTTTTTAAACTCTGCCATGATTTTTAGTGCGGCTTGCACCAGAATCACTAAACGTGTTTAACAGCTAAATCAATTTAAATCTGACGTATTTGTATGACTTGACAACTCGCTAAATACTATTTAAGAGTTAAACGCGTTTAGCGATTCTTGTGCAAGCCGCCCTTAGGGCTGCAGACTTAGCTTGTTCAGACTCTAGTATTAGGTACCCACTCAAGTTAAAATCTCTAAAGATGAATGTTTCAAGGCACTTTTAAGTAATTAGGTAATTAGTTTGAAATGTTTGTTTGTGTCAATTTTGTTGTAATTTTGCAAGGTCAAATCGAGTAAATATTTTTCAGTATAGGGTTACCTACAATGGTTTCGAGCTATATTTACAAACATATTTTCTGGCTTAGGTGTCGATATGTGGCTACATATTATGGTGTAGTCACAGAACACGATTTTTAGTACCTACACGATAGAACATGATTTTTACCTGTTCTGTGGGTGTAATGATGATATGACGATCACAAAATGTACAAAAGGGCTTAGGTTAGGTTACTTACCATCTTTTTTCATCTCACTGACTCAAGTAAAAAATAAAGGTTGTTTCACTAAGATACCAACCCATGTAAATACAAAAAGTTTTTCTTAGCAAATTGCAAAACAATTTGCTCAAGTTGTAAAACACTTTGAGTTTCGAGGAGGCGCAACATTTGCTTCAAAGTGCACTTTAAACTTAGTTACGAGCCGCAGTCGGCACTGTCGCTCTCAGAGTCCTATCGGTCCGAGGTCTCAGTTATCTACAAAGCGACGAACGCCATCCCTATTAGGTACCGTGACTGACGGCCGGTTTCTGAAAGCTCGAGCGAGTTTTGATCGAGCTTTCAGAAACCGACTGTGAGTAAAGTGAATGTGTTAATTAGGTACCTTTATCTATCTACTTACTATCACAGAATACCTAATGTACTTTGCTATTTTTTTTTATTTGTTCTGGCGCTGGATATGGTATCTTTTGCCAAGTCCTACTACTATGCTACTATTTATAGTGTTTATAGGTAAAATTGAAAATTATGGTACCTATGATTGGTTCGAATAAAATATCGGTGTCGGCGTGTGTCGGCGCCCATACGGTGTAGAAGTACACCTATGAAAATGTCTTGTCGGTTGCAGTGTGAAAACTGTCTTTATTTGTAAACGAGCAGCTTTCGCTGATATTGAATTTGATATCTATACCTAACTTAATTTTGAAAGAAAATCTTAATGGCTAAAAATATCGTGTCGTGTGGAGAAACGTCAATCGCCTGCGTACCCCGTCTTTATTTGAACTGTACTATTGGGTCACAAAACCGGAATTTCACAGTAAGGGCCAACGCACATCTATCGACAAAACTGTTTTGTCGCGTACTTAGTGACGTGAAAATAAATTTTCTGTTATAACGAAAACAGCATATGACGAATGTTTCCTCGTCATATGCTGTTTTCTTTATAACGAAACTCACATCAATTGACACGACAGACTTTTCTTAAGTATGTTTACCTATCTATTATAGCATTGTTTAATACCTACCTATTAAACATTGCTTTATACGCACATACCTAGAGAATGAACTGTGTTTTTTAATAAATAAGAATATAGAGTAATTATGTTGTGTACTTAATAATATTATTAAGTACTTAGGATGATTCTCATTAAATAAGCAAGTAACGAAAACAGCAAATAAAAAGAAGCATGTTGTAACTAAAAAAGTTTTACTGATAGTTTCACATCACTAACTGTTCGACAAGACGTTTTGTTTTCGGTTTGCGTTCGCCCTAAAGAGGTATAACGAGTGCTGTGCTGTCACAAGTCCCAGTTAGCACGCTCGACAACCCTTCGGCTGAAACAAAAGGTCCCAACGAAGTACTTAGCTTCAAAACAAACGAAGGTTTTCCAGATCTTTGCTGCCTCGGGCGATATTTGAACCCGACAAGTACAAAACGGTCCCAGCCCCCACTTTTACTACCTGTTTAAGTGTAGACCTTTCTCGTTATTACAACGATTAAAAAGATTTTGTATAGCCATGACCCAGGCGTGAAATCACAGCAATTGTTTTGATCGTTGAAACAAACACATACCAGAGTTTCAGTGTTCTATGAGATATATATTTAGGTTGGTACTGTGCTTGTACAAAAATAGTTACACACTTATCCCTTCCTCAATATTTATTTTTTAACTCTATCAGCTAGAGTGGAGAGAGCAGGCATACGTATTATCTATTTATGTACAGGGTGAAAGCCGTGTTGGCCGAGTGGGATTGTACCTCGACTTTCGATCCGAAGGTCGTGGGTTCAAATCCCGGCCGTGCATCAATGCATTTTTCGTTCGGAAAATTTATATGCGCATTAACACGAGCTTTACGGTGAAGGAAAACATCGTGAGGAAACCCTTGGCTTAGTCAGCTCCGCACGTATTGACCTTGTCTTTCCTGTGGATACGGCTGACTAGGCTGAGAGGATGGTATAGGTGCTGGGCAAGCCTACTCCATCTAAACATTGTCCCAGGCACTACAGTGTCCCGTTAAGTGTAGGCATAGGTTGCCTCCTGACGCTGTATAAATCATCTTCAATAGATGTAAAGGCCTATTATTATTATTATGTTCATTAAATAGGGCCAAGAGGAAATCTGCAGGTGGAACATCTTAAATAAAGTAAGGCCATCCATTATTTAGTTGTAAAAAAAAAACAACCCTACCTACTGTATGCTCAATTTGTCAGCAAGCACCAATTACGAGAAAATCGGTTACCTACAGCCAATTTTGTTGATAGAAAAATTGTTTTGGAGTTCAATGAAAAAAAAATGAGCGATTAGGTACGTTTTGTCAGGGACGAAGATTGATGGGGGCAGATAATGTGCTCTGATTGGTTCTCAATAAAGCTTGAACAACTGTAATTGGATAATATTGACTGGCTTTTCAAAACCAGATGCTGAAATGATCGTTTTCCCCGATGTCCTATAATTTTTGGCAATTTCAACCCACATACGGTCAGGGAGAGCGGGTTTCGCTCAAATATCGTAGCGAACCCAAACACATTAATCACGAGAAGTTGTTGACAACATACCTAAATAAAAAGAACTTATTTTAATAAATTTAGACATAGACATAGACATAGACAGTTATTTATTGGCCACAAAAAACACACAGCACAGGTAAAGTAGGCATACAATAGGAGATAATTATTACAATTAATTAATTCTCAAGAAAATAATTCTTATAAGTAGGTAATAATAAATAATAATTTCATATTTAATAATAATAATTGACAATAAATTAAAATTAGATTTCAATGACAATCACAACTAAAAAATAAATGGAAATACATGGTACAAAACAAAAGAATAAAAGCTAGTAGGTGAGTGAGAATATTTTACAAAAATAAGTAGCAAATACCTAATAAACAGCGCTGTGTAAATTAACATTATTAGTACCATTTTTTTTTCTGTGGCGAAGTGTGAGTATCAATAACCTTTGTATCACTCTTCACGCAAATAAATCATTTACCTACTTAATTTAATTTTTTTTTTAATTAAGCTATTAATATAAATACCTTTGTCAGTTTGATTTTACTTAGCTAATCCAAAAGCTTCTAGGATTTGCTACCGGCAACGTTTCAAAGCTCTAAAAGCTCTTTATAAGTTGAAAGAGAATTATTGAACTGACCTGTTTCTTGTGACTCCAAATCTGAAAAAAAAAGAAATATCGTTATTTCCCTTGCATTTTTACATAATTATAAAAAGTAATACAGAATAAGTACCTAATGGTTACTTTGTGAAAGATGGTAACGAATTATGCCGTATTGATCAATTCAGTATTCAATATAATTAGATTAATCTTGGGTTCATTTAAATAAAATCTGGGTAGAATATCTATCAAAAGTTCACAAAATTCCTAGATGGTTTGAAAAAAATATGCTACTAAGTATTTTGTACGTTTTAAGATGTCTCCCAAATATGTGACAATGAGCGTTTGCACAATGGCCAAGATTAACATGCAATTATGGCACGTTTTCATTAGATCGGTGACCGAATTCACATTTTTATACGACCGAATACAGCCAACATTTGCTAAACCGACCTAATAAATGCGCCATCATGTAGCTTCAACACGTATATCCGTGGAAACCTAGTCCGAAATGTATGAGATTAGCTCACCGCCGATATCGTGTAGGGGCAATGTCGTGGCAGTATAGTGTAAAGTCAGCCAATGAACCATCTCTCGGTCGTAGTGATCTAAAACGATAGCCACAAGCTGAGGCAACATACGGAACTCCACAGATTTCGTATGCAGCGGTCTCGGCTCGAGCTTGCAATTTGCGATTATGCATGATTGGGAGTGGTCGTGGCGTAGTTTGCTTAGTCGATCCTAAACGCCAGTTTACTCTTTAAAGCCTCATACATACGTAACGATTTATCGTAGCGATAAATCTGTGCAGAACTGTTTGCGCAGTTTTATCGATCGTCTGTATGAAAAATCGTTGTCGATAATCGTTCGTCGGTGGCAGTTGCAATTTCTATTTCTAAATCGTTGTCGATTACATTTGCACAGTTTTGTCGTTGCGTGTGGATGGCGATCGCTCAGTTCGGCAGTACTTCACGGAGCTCTTCGTGCCTCTATAAATATGCCTCTTCATCCATCCTTAAATAGTTATGCCAATCTTTCGGAGCGAATTTCAACTCACATAACAAGTTGGTATGAGAAAATTGCTTCCTTTTCATGAGCCAGTCTTTACACCATAGACTCCGCTTCTTTTTTTTCTTTAAACACATAACCAGGCCTAATATAGCAAGTGCGTCATAATCTTCCATTGTTAACATGTATCTTGCGCGAGCCTCTGCGGAGAACTGACCGATCGACGTCGATATCGGAGGCGTGTGGAGGCACTAGGAACGTTCGATTTATCTGCACAGTGTGAAATCGCTACGATAAATCGTTACGTATGTATGAGGCTTAAGTAAAAGTTGGTCAGTAACAACAGCCCCCGTATTCCAATCTTTTGCTGTCAAGTTATATTTCACTGCCCAGTGTAATTTCTTCAGGTCACGTGGTACAATTTTGTACCACGTGATCATTCTTTTTAGACACTTTACAGCAAAATATGCGCGAAAACAAATTAAATGACATCATAATGTCACTATTTAGTCACAGAATAACCATGAGTTAGTAAGAACTGACCATGATTTAAAACTTTGCAGTTCAACTGAGATTGGAATACCCCTGCAGTAACAGTTACACTGACTGCAAAACTTTGCAGCACAGTGTATGAAGGCGTAGACGTAGCAGCATACCGATTTACGTGGCAACGTAAATCGGTATGCCGCTACGCCGTGCCTCCACCGGAGCGTCGAATCAAATAAATCAACTTATTAACAACGCGGTTGCTAAGATAGTAATAACAACTATACTTAATAAGATAGTAACAATAATAGTAGTTTTCGATTATTACTGCTTATGAATTTTCTTCCTTGCCATTACCGGAACACCGCGAATAAAATGTAGTAAAAATGTAGATCGAACCCAATTACTCCACATTTTCTATTACGTTTTGAATAGAGATCACTTTTGCTCAGTCAGGTTCCATTCGTCTCACGATTTGCCTCAATACGACAAAGTTCTCGCATAATTTACTACTAACGATGTGAAATCCAGTTTCATTGTTCCCTAATGTTGCTTATCCAAGCGCTCAGGATTTTTCTCATGTTGTGTGAATTTAGACAAATTCCTTCCTTTTCACGGGACGACGCAAAATGTTTGTGAAGTTCACGAGTGCTGGATTTATATGAAGTAGGTTTTGACAAGTGCACAAAACAGCAATGACGAAAAGCTAGTAATAGATCTTCTTGTGATAAAAGTAACAGCAGATTATAACGGTTTGTTGCATTTATTATGACGTATTATTACAGAGCTATTTTTTACGAGATGTTTTAGGATTAGCTTTAAATTATACACAAATATATTAAAAGTGACTTCTTAGAGTGCCGCTACTGTTAATACTTATTTCACACAAATAAGAAAATTATTTCTCGTTCTTTAGGAAAATGAGGCGAAGTGAAATAATGCCATCCCAATTTTGTTTACGAGTTTTTTTTGTGTTATTTTATTATCACCGTTGTTTATTTAGTAAGAAATACTTCATTGTCATTGCATTGGATAGAAATAGATTTATTAATTAAATTATTTTAGGATTGTTATTCTTAGGAAAAAAAAGTAATTTCAATTGGTTCTCAATCTATTCAATAGTTACCTAAAATAAGCTTGTCAAAAGATAAAACAAAGTTGAAATAAATAATTTGCTAGGGCTCGATGTTCGATTGTTTATATATCTATCTATACGACGAGGCTACATGGCAAGAGTCTACGCGAGTCTACGCTCTGCGCTGCTACGCGAGCTCTATGTTGCTACGGACTTTGAAAAGTCTTTGATGAAATAAAACAATCATTCGTCAAAATATTAATGGTAAATATGGACATTTCAAATAGCCAACAATAGTTCCAGCTTGCGTGGGTAGGAACCAGATAACTGATAAAAGTGTTTGCACGCAAAATATTTGCATGTCTCCATATCTACACTAAACGCTTACCATCAAATAAGCCATAATACGCCCGTTTATTGAAAAAAAATAACTACAAAATAAAACAGACACCACCCTCCTCACAGTTCCACTAACTCTTAGTGCCACTAAAACTCGTATACCCAAACGCCTCTGCTATCCGAATCAGTGTCCGCCATTGCCTCCGTAATCCAGTATGTAATAGCAAGTTAACATTAGGAGTTATGTTTGTAATTACTCTAAGGCTGACCCCTCGTTTTCGTAATCAAATTGCTCAGCTTTGCGCAGAGGAACTATTTATAAAGCAGTACTCACATTCGGGTAAACATTATTATCATGTGGTTCAAATAGTGCAGTTTCGTGTCTGAGTCCAATTTGAGCTTATTCTCGAAAATCGAGGACATATTCTATATGAAATCACGATAAGCGGGGCGCTTATACAAATACGTGTAGCGGGTAAATCGAAAATCATGTTACTCCATACAAAATCTGTGAATTTTCGCAATTTTCGATTCTATTTTCTGGAATTTTTAGACTCGTTACTCTGTTTCACGCTAAATGACGAATTTAAAAAGAGAATGGCCGGCATGGTCGAGATTTCAAATCTCTAATATAGAAATGCGTTGGACCACTGCCCCATCTACATATTTCTAATAGAACCAACGAGTATTTACTAATTCGATTTTTAAAACTTCTTTAATACTTTATAGGTATATACAGTCTTATCGACCAAAAAGGAACCTCTAAATAACTCTCATTTTATATTTCAGTCAGCCACTTTTTGCAAACAGCCCTCCATCAAAAAAATAATAAAGAGAAATAAGACAGTAAAGAACAATATAAGTAGGAACTAATTTATTTATTCAAGACCTTATTTCTCAGACAGGCCTGCCCACTGAGAGACCACGGTTAAATCTTATCCCGAGGGAGTTCATTACGGGATTCCGTCTCAAGAAATGTATCTGAGAATTCACGAAATTCGCAACATTTTCAGACATTGTTGTTGAGTTGAAATTTCTTCAAAATGATTGCTATTTTATAAGATCGATGAGTTATATAACGCTCATAAATATAAATATCTATTTTATACATCGGTATAGATTAGTTACATAGATACATAGTTATATAGATACGGTTTGTACGGACTCCGATATGATATTACGTGTAGGTCAATGAAGTAGGTATCTTCGTGACAATAATCTTCTCTAGAGTCTACGGAACCCGATCAAGAGATACAGTTGATTCACAATCGAAGGAGACAAAACACTGTATAAACATTCAAGAGCTTACGCCGAGTTTATTGGTAACAGTTGGCTGGTCGGTAGGAATTAGTATACCGAATAAATTAGTCCATGCTAATCTATGTACCGAATAATCCCAACGCTGCCATTTCTAATCGTGTTCAAATTTTGCCTATTGATTGCCTATCATTTCACAAAATTGTTTATTGATTTGATTACTTTGTATACAGTGCCTTGTCAAATGCACATGGTTGCCGATACCTATAACAACTAAGTACACGTTTTGAGGTTCAAATTCTGAAATAAAGCGTCTATGGAGAAGTGACAAAAAATGCATGTATAAAATTGAGTAAACATACATAAAAGTTACAAATTCATCGAGTATTTAATTTGCGGTTTTTCTTCATTTGGCGCTCGTCCAGCGCTCGCCACGTTACGGCTCCGATGAACTCCAGCTTAAAGTAAAAAGTTTCTGTTGTTTTGTTCAGTTCTCTAGTAACTACGTTTGAAGGGCGGTCATGTCTTGGTTGTTATTACGCAAGAGTGGTCTTTTTACGATACCGTTTCTTCTCTTGCATTGCTGGTTTAAAAGTTTTATTGCTGGTTTAAAAGTTTCCAGTACCTAGGGTAAAAAAATAAAGGCTAGAAGTAAAGTAGTTCATTGATAAAACTATTTGGTTTATATATTTCTCGGTTGAGTTCAAATTAAACTCGATTGAGTAGACAAAACAATAGGTACGAACCACAGTACGAAATTAGGTAAGTACTAAAATTAGATATGAACCGTTGACATTGTAGTGTACAACAAAACAACCACAATTTAATTAGACAACTGTAAAGTCTAAACTAGGATTCACATTTACCACAAGTTCCTAAACAAACATAATTATAAAGTTTAACCTCTCTCCAGCGTACACAAAAAGTAAATTATCCACAGAATTCTAACCATGCAAAAGGTGGAGGTGTCGAGTAATGTGTAGGCCTGTATACGGGCAATTTATAGAACTATCATCATCGAAATCCTACTATTTTAAATGTGAAACTTCAGATGTTTGTGTTTCAATTACGCTGCAACTACTGGTCAGATTTGGGAGGAAACTTGATGTATAGTATAATGTAGTTCGTAACCTGGATTAACACATAGACTACTTTTCATCAACAGGATCAAACGGGACGCGGAGAAAACCGCGGCCGAAAACAAGTATCTCTATAATCAAATAATTGTTCAGTGTTGCGTTGTGAAAGCGTTTAGTAGTAGCAATAGCAACTAACAAAATTTCAACCGATACGATGTCGTGATTATAATTGTAGCTTAATTCTTTAGCTTACACGAAAGTAAGAATCTTCTTTTTCTTCACCTTTGTTTTTTGAAAGAGAAACCATTATTTTTGCATCTCAAAACTAATGTTAAAATCCTGTTCAAATAAAACCAATGATTGAGCAACAGTTGGACAATAAACTCTCGCCAGGCCGTGACAAAGTTGTGGACTCTATCGTTCGTGTACGCTGTAACTACCGTATACAATGACGGGAGTGCGGTAGCGTGAAGCGGGCTTAATCGAAAAATTCCCTCAGACATTCCTTGGATACTTGCATGATTCAAGAGTCTGCCTCCGTACCTATTGATAGATGTTTTGTGATAGAATCTTCGGGAAAATATATCTAGCAAACTGTCTGTAAGTTTCGAAGTAAGTTTTCGTTTTGGAAGTACTAATAAGTTGAGCAAACTAATGATACACTTTTGTCTTATTTTTCGATGTATGGGATATGCTTAAAAATGTTTATTTTTTCAGAGTAGGTGTCATAGTTACATAATTTAATCTAAAATAAAATTTATATAATATTTATATTTCTTTAGTCTGTACTAAGCTCAACTCACTTTGGCCAATTTAGAAAAACAAATGTTCTTCTTACTTCATTCCCAGTTTATTATTTTGCAATTTGAGTTCATTACGAATTCAGCTGTAAAAAGTTAGTTCACTTTGCGTAACAGTTTAACGCATAAAGTACTCAGAATAGACTGCGTTATATCGAACTTCACCTGATGCGTAAACGCATGTACAGTCGCTATGAAAACTGATATCTTCATCCACCACTGTTTTATACTAAGCCCAATTAAATTACAATATTTTACCAAATGAGTGTGACCTTGAAATATGTCGTTCGTATTCAAAAACTATGCGCATGGAGAAAACTGTTTGCAAATACACCTGATAACATCATTTATCTATTTTTTCGTCTTTTGGCCTTGCCCCACTATCATTTAAGATTTTTTCTCATAATCGCCTTTTTTACATTAAATAGACCAATCATCCTTTGACTCCTGATGGTAAGCAACGGTGAAGCCGACGGTGGCCCAAGACGCAGTATTTTCTAGGCCCCAATTTTGCTTGATAATTCTCCTTTTAATTTTGCAAATGTCAACACGGTTTTAAGCTACGCAAACGAAAAGAAGCCTCTACATCTAGTAAGGAGGCTGTAGATATATTCGCTATACTATTAGCACACCTATCTAACCTACTGTAGGTTAGTGCCTAATAATAAATTTGCATGATATGATACCAATGTTATGTTCACTTTACATAATCGGTCGCTCTGATTCTGATTTTAGTCGCTCTGATTTGACTCTTTACCGATTGTTAAATCACAACATGGCTTTTTGTGATTCAAAACTTATCCCGTATCAAAAAGGACACTCGTGGTCTCAAACTGGTTTCAAATGACATCGATGGGCTTGCTACTTTTTAGGCGTAGTGTAACAAAGCCCAATTTCAACGTCGAGTGAGCTATATACACGACAGTAGACAAAGTTTTGTATGAATTTGTCGGTGTTAAAATTATATTGACATGCAATGCAAACGTCATATTCTAATCGAAACGAGTAAAACGTACCTAGAGAAAGTAGAAATTACGTTACATTTTACTCGGCGGTTGTGGTGCAAGCACTACAACTAAATGGGCGTCTGATGAAGTGCCTAGTACGTACTTAGTACATACCAACTATACCAAGTTAAAAGTGTAATGCTGGTTTTTTTTCTAGAGTAAGGGCCAACGCACATCTATCGACAAAACTGTTTTGTCGCGTACTTAGTGACGTGAAAATAAATTTTCTGTTATAACGAAAACAGCATAAGATGAATGCTTCCTCGTCATATGCTGTTTTCGTTGTAACGAAATTCACATCAATTGACACGACGCATGCATAAAATTATGTTTACCTATCTATTATAGCATTGTTTAGTACCTACCTATTAAACATTGCTTTATACGCACATACCTAGAGAATGAACTGTGCTTTTTTAATAAATAAGAATATAGTGTAATTATGTAGTGTACTTAATAATATTATTAAGTACTTAGCATGATTCTCATTAAATAAGCAAGTAACGAAAACAGCAAATAAGACGAAGCATATTGTGACGAAAAAAGTTATACTGACATGGTTTGTCACGAAATTATGAAGTTTCACATCACTAACTGTTCGACAAGACTTTTTGTCTTTGGTTTGCGTTCTCCCTAAGGGCCAACGCACATCTATCGACAAAACTGTTTTGTCGCGTACTTAGTGACGTGAAAATAAATTTTCTGTTATAACGAAAACAGCATATGATGAATGCTTCCTCGTCATATGCTGTTTTCGTTGTAACGAAATTCACATCAATTGACACGACGCATGCATAAAATTATGTTTACCTATCTATTATAGCATTGTTTAGTACCTACCTATTAAACATTGCTTTATACGCACATACCTAGAGAATGAACTGTGCTTTTTTAATAAATAAGAATATAGTGTAATTATGTAGTGTACTTAATAATATTATTAAGTACTTAGCATGATTCTCATTAAATAAGCAAGTAACGAAAACAGCAAATAAGACGAAGCATATTGTGACGAAAAAAGTTATACTGACATGGTTTGTCACGAAATTATGAAGTTTCACATCACTAACTGACGTTTTGTCTTTGGTTTTGTCGTTTTGTCGTTTTGTTTTGTCTTTTGTCTTTGGTTTGCGTTCTCCCTTAGGGAGAACGCAAACCAAAGACAAAAAGTCTTGTCGAACAGTTAGTGATGTGAAACTTCTCAGTAAAACTTTTTTAGTTACGATATGCTTCTTTTTATTTGCTGTTTTCGTTACTTGCTTATTTAATGAGAATCATCCTAAGTACTTAATAATAATATTAAGTACACTACATAATTACTCTATATTCTTATTTATTAAAAAACACAGTTCATTCTCTAGGTATGTGCGTATAAAGCAATGTTTAATAGGTAGGTATTAAACAATGCTATAATAGATAGGTAAACATACTTAAGAAAAGTCTGTCGTGTCAATTGATGTGAGTTTCGTTACAACGAAAACAGCACATGACGAGGAAGCATTCAGCATATGCTGTTTTCGTTATAACAGAAAATTTATTTTCACGTCACTTAGGGAGAACGCAAACCAAAGACAAAAAGTCTTGTCGAACAGTTAGTGATGTGAAACTTCTCAGTAAAACTTTTTTAGTTACGATATGCTTCTTTTTATTTGCTGTTTTCGTTACTTGCTTATTTAATGAGAATCATCCTAAGTACTTAATAATATTATTAAGTACACTACATAATTACTTTATATTCTTATTTATTAAAAAAGCTCAGTTCATTCTCTAGGTATATGCGTATAAAGCAATGTTTAATAGGTAGGTACTAAACAATGCTATAATAGATAGGTAAACATAATTTTATGCATGCGTCGTGTCAATTGATGTGAATTTCGTTACAACGAAAACAGCATATGACGAGGAAGCATTCATCATATGCTGTTTTCGTTATAACAGAAAATTTATTTTCACGTCACTAAGTACGCGACAAAACAGTTTTGTCGATAGATGTGCGTTGGCCCTAAAGCTAACCCAACGTTGACAGAACTGGGCGTAAGTGGTTTTTCCTCACGACTGTACTTACGGTCTGAACACGCACGTTTAAACTTAAATAACTGCCGGTTGTGGCCAGCATGGCCGCTAGAGAGTTTATAATGTAAATACAAACCGCATGGGCGAGGTAATGCTTGTTTAAGATACCCTTCGACCCTTCAGTTTACACAGGAATGCAAAGTTTCGGTAACCTATGCTTTGTTGTTTAATTAAACGTTTAAATAGCATTTAATAATAAAACTGTTTGTTTTAACTTTTATAATTAAGTAGGCGATTTTGTTTAAGTCATTGTTTTAGAAAATATTTTATAGAAGGATATTCTTTTTGATTAAAAAGGTACTTTTGATTTTCAATAAAGAGGAAGTATTGTGCAAAATTAACAATGCGTAAACGCCTTGGTAAACTTGTAAGTTCAAAGTGAAATAGTTCTTCGTGAAATAACTTTTTGGATTTTGTATAATCAAGCTATTACAAAATTTTATAGATGTGAATTTCCTGACCAAGCTACTAAAAACGCAGACAAAGCTAAGCTGTGATTTTTACATTCCAAATTCAAATTGAAAGAGCGCTGTGTAAGCATTGTGGCGGGGTGGCGAAACCATGCGTTTACACGGCAGTTAGCGACAAATTTATATTTGCACAGGAAAACGCTGAAAAACGTGTTTTGTAGGAAAAAGTTTCGTGGCCGTTTCCTTAAAGTGTAAAAGTAATTTCAACGGAGTGAATCGTGAATCAGACGGGCTTTTTAATTTTACCGGTGAATTGTGAATTGTAAAATAACAAATTGAAAATAGAGAGGTTGATCAATACTGTCTCATGAAAACTGCTCCTAATTATCTAATCATCAATGTGTACCTAGGTATTGATGTACGAAATATCCGTGCTACTTTATCAGATGATAAAAAATCTCATCTCAAAGTATTGAGATTAGATGAACTGAAGTCCACACTCCAAGATCTGATGATGACCAGCGATGATGAAGAGGGTCTAAGGAGATTTTCATGATCGGAGGTTTTGAAATTTTTGTAAAATTAATTTGTGTTTGTGGTGTTAAGTTGATTCACTCAACTTGTAAAGTACTTATCATTTGCTGGTAAATTGTTACTACTTCACAGTTAATTAATGTAGTCGTAGTCGCAGTAAAACACAATTTATTCGCAAGATGAAAAATGAACTTAGAAAAGACAAGATGTAATAAAAACAATGAAAATAAAAGAGCTTTTTAAATGTAAAAACAACAAGTATACCAGTCATATTACGTTAATTTAATATAACGAAACGCGGGCATCCTTCGAAGCACGACCAAGCCGTACACTTGTCTATACTTACTTACAAATCTAAATTAAATTGAGATCTCTTACTTTTTTTTTGATACCAAACGTGGGTATTAATTTCAGTTTTGTTTTTAATGTATAAAGTTTATTTTGCCTAGTTGAGTCTATATTTTAGTGCATGCTGTGGCATCCTTTAATTGAAGGAACACATAGATTTAAGTTCAATATCTTATTATTTTTGTATTTTCGTGTTAACTTTGTTGGTTGGTTTGTAAATTAAAAATTAATTAATAAATTATCTGGCATTGAAGTGGAAATTTCACTTCTACACATCAGCTATTTATATAATGACTAGGTAATCCCTGGGAGAGATAGATACTATTACCCAAAATAAGTGGTATTTAATCTGTGGTTATTACACCCGGAAAGTTTTGTGGTTAAACTATAGCAACACGATACGCTAATTTATTAGTTAATGTATTAGTTAGAGTGGTGGTTTTTACTTAATTTAAATTATATGTGTAAAGAAAATACTAAAATATGTTTTCAACAGTTGCTTCCACACTTATTTTGCCTGTATTTTTTTTTCAGTACCTATGGTTACATAAAATAGATCATGCGCTAACATTTGCTTTGCGTGGGAATCGAACCGATACTCTTTCGTCTCAGTCGACTCGTCCCATCAAAGGAGGTAGCTTTAGAAACTTTGTACGGAGACCAGCTCGGAGTACTTAATGAACGTCTTTGATGGTGGAGTCTGATTACTCCATTTACATTTTGTTAATAAACAGAAAGTTCCGAGCTAGATAATTAATTTTCCACCAGAGATGTACGGAAAAGAGATGATTTAAATTAAGATAAGACATTTATAGGTACCTTGATGCTTTTTAGTCTGTCAGGATCGTCTGACGAAGCTTATTGATGAGACTTGGACACTTTCAAAGGAGAATGGTATGGAAGGAGACGTGGATGGAGATCATTTGAGAAACTAAAAGAAAGAACTTTTCCTCGAGAAGTGGACCGAGGTAGACTAGTAAAAAAATATAAACAAGAGAATGCTCGATGCGGCGCAAACCATGACCAAAGACAGTGTAAAGAAAGATGGTAGAAAGACCGGAAAGTGAAAAGGTCACTTGCTGTATAATTAATAATCAAGCCTCAGGATTAAATTAAACTGTTAACTTACCAAGCACTGGAAGAATTTAATATCTTTCTTGCCAACCTAAAAATTTAGAAAAAAATCAACTTTTCTTTGATGTGGCATTGCTTTTGCTAGCACCTGCATCAAAAGGGGGTACCAGATAACCCGGTAGTAGACTGGATCATCAAAGAATAGCGTCATCGGATTAGTTGTTGGGATTGAGCGTCATAGACTATCCATCCAACAGCCAATCCGATGAACAGTATAAATAAGATTATACTTAGTACTTCACAGTCAACTTTGCTAGAGCCCCCTGAGAACGCGCGTGTTATTAATGTTCGTTCAGCTGGTAAAAGTTCAGCACAATTCAGACAGCTCTTATTGAAAACACTTCACTAAAAAAGTGCCCAAGTCTCCTCAATAACTCGAAGTACTCGATAAGTCACTACATATGAGAGCTTCACCGTCTCGATCGCGACATTGACAAATTGTCTCTGTGACCGTCGAGGGAAATTATTTTAAACGCCCACGCCTCTTTGACGTTCTCTTGGCCTGGAACTCTGGCTTTTTGTAGGTTAGGTGCAGACAGGCATGGTTGGTAAACAATATAGTTAATTACACCGAATTTGGCAAGGTTTCAAGATCTTCCTTAGTAATGTTGCCATTTAAAAACTAATCAAGTGAAATAAGTTGTTAGTAGATTGACGTGACTGGGTAGGTGAGTGAATATTTTTGGAAACGCTATAGTAAACATTATTTATCTTTTCATTCAAAATACTTACCATGAAGTATTGTGTCTAGAGTACTTATCAACCTAAACCAACGAGCACAATGTCAAGAATTTGATGTAAGTCTAATGAAGCGAAAGAGTTGTTCGATGAAGTGGAAATGTACGGGCTCTACGCAAAACACGCCAGGCGGTAAATAACGAAAAAATCGAGTTATTATTACAAGAAGATTGTTGACTGGCACAAACAAATTATCAGGCCTCACCAAAGGGCGGAAATTTCGCGCTACTTCTTGAAAATTGTTTCCTTGCAAGTCGTTAGCCTCTGAATGAAAGTTACGAATACAAGGCGGGTCGGTTAACGAAGCCATTTTAGGGTATAATGCGAGTCATTTTAGAGCGAGTGTGGCTCCCGGGAGTGATACCGACTCTTATCTCGCAGATGAGAATGAGGAAAGGGGTGGCTTTCACGAGTGTCTGAGTTGTATCGCTATAGAGTGCTACACACATTCGCAGAGCTTATAAAATAACCAGTAGACACTGAACTCTCGATTTCTCATCTAAGGAAGTTATGATTGAAAATAGCGGCCATCATATTCCGGTTCAAACATTTTAGGAAACTGGGGCTTTAAGACTATTGTGACTTTGGCCTTCGCGAAGGACGTGAGATTTCAGAGGATAATCCTGGATAATTTTGACAATCTCATCGCAGGTGGGAAACTCAGATTGGACTTGCAAATCCCTACTAGATTGCCTTAACTTTCATCGTATCTATTGAAGGGGAACCGATTCTCTGGATTTTCTGATTAGATGACCTTAATTTAGGCTGATTCTCACTGAAATGACAATATTCAAATACGAGGAGGAAGGAAATGAATATTATTGGAATCTCATTATTGTATTGCGAAAAATCGTCATTATTGTCTCATTAAAAAAATGCAATCACTAGCTTTTACCTACTGAAGAAACAAGTCTTGGCACGATTTCAACTTTCCTAAGACGTTTCTTTCAAGTTCCTCAAAGTTATGTCAACAGCCATTTGAATATTACCAATTGAAATGATTTCCAAGTTGCAATAAATCTTAGATGTGAAAGGATTTATACTGAACAATATTCTCTAAATTTTGAAACGAAACATTAAACTGGGAACCACAACCACTGTAAAACTGGGCAGGTACCTACTGCAATATAGAAGAGCATACTTACATATTATTAAGCATTATTATACTTATATTTAGAGCCTTAATCGGCTGTCGTATGTTACAAACTACGTTTCAATGTAACGTATTTAATTAATTACGTACAAACGTACAATGCCCTAACATGTGGGTATCTTCACTTGAAAGGCCGCATTGTTGCTGGATTCCTATTTGTAGAACTTAAGTAGGGATATGTGGTTTTCAAAGAAACTGCTGTGAGATATTGACGGTCGTAGTTAAACATCCAAGAGATAGTAGACATACTTAATTATATTCTGTGGTACTTTGATATAAGGTTCAAAATCGCATCTATAACTTGAAATCTTTTGCTCGGAAAATTAGGACTAAAGACACGAAGGCGGAACTTCATTCTCGAAATTGAACCAATTTAGAGCAACCATTACGTGACTGTTAGGTATAGATTTGAGACTTCCGTTCACAAGTAAGAAACGATCTTTTGTCACATGGATGTTACTCTGTCGACCTCTTAAAAAGTCAAGAAGCAAACCCTTTGAAGAGTTTCTGACTGTGAAGTTGTAAGATTGGAAAAAGAAGGCTTCGTAAAAAACCTATTCTCAATATATCAACAAAAAGCTTTGATCTTTAAAGTATTGACCGCTATATCAATTACAGCTGTGATAAGTATACCTAGTATACAGTACAGCGTAAAAAAAAACTCGGAATAAATAATAAATAAATATTCATGAATATTTCACACGACGCCTTCTAGTCCCAAACTAAGCAAAGCTTTTTTTTTTTTTTTTAATATAAATAAATATTCATGGACTTTACACACAACGCCCTCTAGTCCCAAACTAAGCAAAGCTTGTGATATGGGAACTAGATGGCTGATAGAATACTTATATACTTTTTTTTGTAAATACATACTTATTATACATAGTAACACCCAGACATAGAACAAACATCTATGTTTGCCACACACAAATGTTGGTTCTTGGTGGGGATCGAACCCACAACCCACATCACGAAAGGCAGAGCTATTACCGACTGAGCTGTGATGCCTGTCAACGCTATGCGTCAGATAAAATACTATCAGTCTCTACACTAAATATTTTAATGTAAAGAATAGCCTTATCCGGAGTTAGTCGAATCTGGCCTAATTTGTAAAAATCTGCCACCTTCCTTTCCCGGTGATCTAAGTACCAAAGTCCATAACTCGAGTACCCAACTTAGGAATTCTCGCTATAGACAAAAAACTTGTCTTTACTGCCGTAGTAGATACTATTCGGCAGAAGTAGCAAATGCTCTCGCTCCGTAGCTCTTAGTCAAATGATGTAGGTATGCCCTCGTATAATATGCAGATGTTTGGATCCTTTGATGCATTTACGAGGCAGGAATCACTCGCCTTGGAGGACACTGGCGGAATGGAAATGCATGCTGTCACAAGTGTCGGAGATATTTACGTTAGTAGATAACATCACACGACGACGATACCATGGTAAGTTACTTACATTTTAAGGTATCATTCTGCGATGACCAATTAACTAATTTAAAACGAAATATACGCGGCATATATAATATAAAAATAACTTGAATCATTTTTAACAGGCAGCATTAGAAGTTGATTACCTACGTTTTTAGAATTTTAAAATAATTTATTATTGGCTCTACTTAATCATAATTTTTAGTAATACATTCTAAATGTGATCGTTTTTTTTTATTTTTTATCGTTACCAGTTACAAATAAAAATATTCAATTTCCAAATTGACCATTTATGAAATTTTTGAAACTTTCAAATCATCATCTCAACAATATTTATCATTTTGATGAAATTTTGATCTGTACATGTGCAATTGATTGTTAAATGTGACGTAGAATCGTCAAGTCGAGCGATATATCGACCGGAAATATCGGTACCGGTGTCGGGTCGTTATCAGTATCAGTCATCAAGGAACCCCCCACACCATCCTGCACTAATGGACCATTAAGCACAAAGCTCCACTTCACTCAGTTCTTTCCTCTCGAAACTGCAAGTAATGGGGAGGCGTTTGCTGAAGAGCATACATGAAGATGATTAAATGCTATCAAATGAGACAAAATGTAATATTTATTTTTGATTTAGGACATATCCGTCAGATTGTACATTCATCAGAAATCTAAAATAAACATATTTTAGTTCACATTCGTCAGGACTGACGAATGAGAAAAACTACTGCAGGGGTATGCCAATCAAAGTTGAACTGCAAAGTTTTAAATCATGGTCAGTTCATACTAACTCATAGTTATTCTGTGACTAAATAGTGACATTATGACGTCATTTGATGTGTTTTCGCTCATATTTTGCTGTCAAGTGTCTAAAAAGAATGATTGTAAGTGTACGTGACCTGAAGAAATGTAATTTCTTCAGGTCACGTGGTACAATTTTGTACCACGTGACCTGAAGAAATTACACTGGGCAGTGAAATATAACTTGACAGCAAAAGATTGGCATACGGGGGCAGATGCATTCGACAGAATTCTTTGAGAGACATAATATTAAGAAGCGAAACTCTAGAATTACTACCTCATTAAAATGGTCCATGAGACACCTTGGTCTACACTTTTAAAATTGGAAATTATTTGAATGGTTCTTCAAATTTTGCTGTCTTTGATTCAATTTATGATTTCAAGTGTCCATGGTATTCGGGTAAAGTAAACGGCATAAGTAGTATCACGGTAGAGTACTAACTATACCAATGTAGACAACATTGTAGAGTAATGTACTTACTAAAATTTGGAAGAGTAGGTACAGTTGACTTACACTAGCTGGTGGATGACCAGCTGTAGATGCACGGAAATCATACATTCATTATTTACAATGTTGGATTCAACTTGAGATAGATGATAAGCTTGAGATGGGAGATACCATTTCTGACCAAGCGTGGATCGCCATCTTATACATAAGCACAACTAGCTTGGTATAAGTAATTTACGTAAACCAAGTTTAAAATCGTTTTATGCAGAGAAAACCAAGACACCGATCTACCGTCGGAAATTGGGTTTCAGAAAATATGCTTACTCAGCCAATCGAGCTGGCTAGACAGACGTAGTCCCCGACCGTCAATAAAAGAATAAACTCAAAGATTTTACTACCAATTCTGAACGAAATCATTTTAGATAGCTTTGTCTAGATTAACATTAGGTATATTCAGTACCTATACAGATTTCTTCTAAAAACTAAGCAACTAAATATCGACCCAGTTCAAAATTTATGGTGAATTATTGTGGCTTTATTATACGGCGAACGAACAAAGTAATTTCGCGTTGATTTCATCCACTTTACGCTGGTTTGCAAAATCCGATCTATCCGATAACCGGTGTAGTCAGAGCCGCGCAAATCGTTATGCAAATCATTGAAAGCCAATCAACACAGAACCGTGATCCCTGAATAATGTTAGCACAATACAAGGTAATGATTCTTACCCCGTCTTGTTCACCGCTGTATCAACAAAGGAGTTTCCAAATTGTGATAAATGTGAAGCGCCTAGGAGCTGCCGTGCAGTTTGAAGGAATTTACATTTTTCAGATGACACGTCTAGAACGGGTTCATTCTTATTACACTTCCCTCATGTTTATGAAACTCTTTGTGATAGAGTTCGTCGGGAAAGTACTAATACCGTACTGCTTGCCTATTCGTATGTCCGTAGCCAAGGAGTGAAGCTCGCAGGCTGACACGACAGTTGCTCAGTTTCAAGGATATGGGATGATTACGTGACTACTCCTTTAAGAATGCTTGCTTTGTGCTGTTTCAATAAGGAGAGTAGGTACTTCGGTATGACTCTATTGATCTGGGATGAATACTTACCCACTTGAAACACGGGCATCGAGCACTCTTTATCGAAACTCCTTTGAGGATTTCTTGAGTTTTACATCTTTATTTTTTTCCTTTAAAATGTTTTTCACTTTTACTTTTAGGGAATTTTTTGGTTTTTCATAGATAAAATACCAAAAACGGAGTTATCTGCTCTAATAAGGAGTAGATTACAAAAATTCGTGGTGCTAAAAACCAACCCATGTAATGTATGACAATTGACTTAATGATCAAAGTTCTTTTAAAAATAAATTATAAAGATGTTTATAATCGTAGCATTCGTAGCTGTAATTACCATAATTGGCCAATAATATTGCTTAAATCGTATTCTGTGTGAGCTTAATACACTTGTAAAAAAGATTTCAAAAACGCTCGTCTTCCGCCCGTAATTTATCGTCTGACATGAGGACGAAATCTGAAATTACTAGCTTATATTTATGTTACTGTTAACCCATAAATATCCTAGAACCTAGTTTGGGCATAGTTATACCCTACATTAGCCAGAGCTCAGCCATAAAATAGACAATCACACTAAATTATAGAAGCAAGACTCCCTCTGGTTACGCGCTAATCATTTGTCTTTTGATGCACACTGCACATACCAGCCACATTGTTTGAAGTCACGCATATGAGTGCGGAATACATAGTAATACTCTATTCTACAAGCTACGTCGTAAATGTATGTACTTCCTCTTTTTACGTCGCCTGTAAAGGCTGTAAAGCAAGTGGCAATGACAGATGATTTTAGAAAGTCGTTATAAAATGACATGGGATTATAAATAAAACCCTGGTGATTTACCGTGTTTCACTTCTATACCAAAGTTCTATTATCTACTTACCTATTGTCTGTTATACGGGTGGTTCATCCCTTATCTACCACAAAGAAAAGAAGAAGTTTTCAGTGTAATTTAACGAGGTTTTAAACTCTCTGTAAGATGTAGTAGCATTTCACCGCACGTCTTAGCCAACAGCACGAACAGTTAGCAAGACTTTTCTTGTTATTTCAAGATGTGGGCTTACAAAGTTATCTGAACAAATCCCTCTAACCAAAAGTTAACTTTCTCCAGACATAAAACCAATTAAAATGTATGGAAGAAACATAATGTTTATTGGTCCATTCTATCAAAACGTATGGGACGAAATCATGAGGCCACGAATAATATCCAAAAGAAAAAAAACTGAACCTTCACTAAAGATGAGTGTTCTGTTTCTACAAAACTAGAGCAAAACAAATAAGTTTTGTACTAGGTACTTAGTTAACTGGTCTTTCTGGCTATTTAAGCGGTGTTCTGGACATGGCTTCAAAGGCAAGGTTCACTTAATAAACTGGCATCACATAATTAAGGAGAGGTCTCCATCGGTGTTGCGGAATTGGAGCGCTCCCAACTGGCAGCAATAAGAGTTCACTCAGCACTTTGGTGAGATTATTATCTGAAAAAGCAGTTTTCATAATGATTAATCTCGAAAACCGGTGTTTGCCTTTTGAAATTTAATTTTTGATATCTCTACCATCTCTACCATTGGGTGAATATAAAAAACATTAGAATTAAAAAGGCATGTCTCCCCAGGGCGACAGATCAGGGTGACAGAAGGGAACAATTCATTCAAAGACATTTCCGAGTTTTTATAAAAGAAAAAAATAATTATGGTCTTTGGAAACCATAAGGATACAACCCTAAAAATAATGCTTGAAATCTTAGATTGGAACAGCGTCATACTTATCTTTACAACTTTTTATCCGGTTACCAATGCTCGAGCAAAACCGCCGGTGGACGCTAGTTTAAGTATCTAGATGACTTATACACCGTCAGGACTCTTTTTTTACTCTATGGCTCTATGAACGAGACGATGCAGTCCGTGGGACATGGTTTAAATGGAGTAGGCTTGCCCAGCACCTATACCATTCTCTCAGCCTTGTCGGCCTTATCCACAGTAAAGACAATATGTGTGGAGCTGACTAAACCGCGGGTTTCCTCAAGCCATTATTTAGTGATGTCATAGTGTAACTACAAACTGTAATAAACAAAAGCTAGTTAGCTTTAGAACCTTACCCACATTACCAAGGACGCCTTTTATAATGATGACTAATAGGGCTGGGCATGGGCACGTTAGTTTAGTATGTCGCGAAACCTTCGTTACACTAAAGGGTGAGGTAAAACCTTGAAATAGGTGAAATTTAGCACCACAGGTAAACTTTATAATCATTTTTCTAGGTGACACGGCTTAAATTCCATTAAACAACTTGTCAGCTGAAATGAAGCTCTGTATTCCACAATCAAACTTTGACAGCTGAAACGCAGCTGAACCGTAAGCTTTTCATCTGTTTCGTTATTTCGATTTAGCTGCATACTGCACAGTGACGTAACTAATCGAAATGTGGTCACGTGAGTAGCCGAATACAGCAATTGGTTGTAGGATGTCAACTTAGCTCGCAGCTCACCTTTACACTGCTATGTTACACTTGTGTAAAGGCGTAGCTACGGGTACACCTATCTGTCGCTACTAGCGATCTCACTTACCTACTCACAATCTTATTCAAATTCAAATCGTAATTTACAAGTCTTGTGCAATCCAGGTCAAAGGCTTTGTAAAACTTTAATCTTCATGAAAACAAAGGCCGTCATTTGAAGTACGTGCTGTTTCTACAGCTTTTGTGACAACTACACCTTTTTAGAACAAGCAAACTTACGGATTTACTTATAATCGCCTCTCGACTTCTGTCAAAAGTTAATCGCCGTTAAAAATAGTACCATTTCGTTGTGTTTAGCTAAGTGACAAGGAGAACCTAAAGTAGCGTTACAAAAACATTTAAGTTGAGAGATGATTATGAGTAAGACCATACAGGTTTAGACAATAAGACGCATACGAGACAGTTTCAATTACTTTCAATCAAAGAATGTCGTCGTCTTTGTCGTGTTGTGCGTTACAAATAGCTCCACACGAATTCATCTAATAGTGTCATGTTACTGTGCCATTACTCATTGCAAACATTTCCAGAACATGAAGCTGAAATTTATTATACGACGTATAAAATTTCATATGGAACATTCACCATATTATTATAAACTAGCAATTACCCGCGACTTTGTACGCGTCTACAATTTCCGTGTACATTATATTATCTGTGCGTGTACCGAGCGGATACTTTGAGAAACTTGACATTACACCTCATTACACCGAACTCGTACTGGAATGTCAAACGCTAGTTGTTAGACCAAAGGGAGTAGTACTACGCTCTGTCAAACTGACGTGACATGACATGACAATGAAATCCTCTTGCCAATTGGCGCTGCTAATCCTTTTCGTTCATTTTATCCTGTAGATCCTGTTAATTATTCGAGATAAAAAGTAGCCTATGTGTCAAATCAGGTTACGAACTATATATATGCCAAGTTTCATCCAAGTTGGTTCAGTAGTTTAGACGTGATTGAAACACAAACATCCAAACATCTAAACTTTCGCATTTATCATATTAGTAGGATAGGATAAAACTCTTTCAGGCGAAGTTTACCTAGATTTAAAATAGGACCACAGTAGTGGCTTAAAAACTGCACGTATAGTAGCAGTGCTAGCACGCTGGGCCAAATAATAGCTACCTACAACTTGAACAAAGCCGAAGGGAGAGGCTAGCTGAATAATAAAATTCTACCGAGCACCTAAGAGTTTGGCAATGGACTACGGAAATTCACACATTCGAGATAAAATTATGTTGAACGCAACGTTGAACGTTCCAGTTGTTTCGTTTGGTTTATTTGTTTTAGATTTTTGTTCTTTTATAGTTTTACAAGTTGAAAAACAGTAACAATTTTATTGGGATGTAAAATTGTTTTTACTTGAAGCACAAAATGCGCATTCACGGGCCTCATAGACAAGTTTATTTTGCTAGTGTTATTTAAAGGCGAAATGGTGGATTTTTCCTTCAAAAGTTCATAATAGTCACAGGCTGGTAAAATATCGTTTGCTGATAGCATAGTGGAAATGAATTACCAAGTTAAGTGTGTCCTTCGGACATATAATTATTCGAAACCGCACCTGCCACTCCTTCCTAATTTATATCATCCCAGAAATCAGGAACAACAAAGCCTCCGTAATTAACGCTTGCAAACGTCTGTTTGGTTTAATTTATAAGTGTTGTCTCTTGATATGCATGTATAACGAAGTACCTATTTCAAATGCGTGAAACTAGCTTGTTTAGTCGCTAGACGACCTCTAAAAACCTGTTTATTGGAAGATCGTAAACAGAAAGTACTTAGGCTGATATTTTGAGAAACGATTTTCAAAAGTTACACATCATTAGCTACATGTTTCTTCGATTTTTATGTAGATAAGTCTAAACAAGAACATCAGAGTCAAGGTTTAAAATTTTAAATCTTTAATTGAATTTTATATTCAATTTTTAATTGAATTGATATTAGTACGATATTTTACATTTTTAATCATGCTTCGAGTATAAAACCTCCTGCGTTTGAATCAATTGCTCTGTTTCCGGTACTTTTTTAAATTTTAAACCCTTTTAAATATCCTTCGCCAACTTACAGGTCCGATAATATTCATTAAGGTACCTCTTATTCATTATAACAAAGGTGCCGTAACTTTTAATGCGGCTATTTACACAGATTATTACGTTTTGGACCAGTTTTTGTTTAAGTTGGGTATACGCAGGAAATCTTGGGTTACGAGGTCGAAGTTTAAAACGATGATAAGTACATAAGTATTTCACCAGAAGTTAGCAATATTACATTTCACCGGCTTCATTACTGCCTACTGCTGCATGCACTTAACACCCTTTTATTGGAAACTTTATTTTACTGGGTCAGGAAAATTAAGACAGAAAAGTTGAAAAGTAAACTCTGTGCGTTTTTATTATTGTGTGTCTAAAATTATTTCAGTTCCTGAATCTAGGCTATTTAGATTATAGTACTACATCAATTTGTTGGAAACGCTGAGCCGCCCATTAGAACCCGCTGTGTAATTTACAATGTACAGCCACCATTTGTGGTCTACTGTAATTAAAATTTAAAGGCATGTATTTGCAATGTGCTTCATTAAAATACCTATTTGTGAGAGCAATGGACGTTGGACGGGAACTAATGAGTTTACTCATATTGCGAGCGTGTCAACTTAGGCCAAACTTAGGCGAATCGGCGTTGTTGTTAGAGCATATAGGTATAATATACATCTGCATAATATCTAATAGATCGACAGATGCTACTACCTTAGTTCACGGGTAGGATTATGAGTTGAATCGGATAAGGGTCTAAAAAAATCTAATGGGTGTCATATGATAGGGCTTGGTTTAGTTTAAACCGTTTTTCTTTTGTTCTAGGCTAAATAAAAAATTAAGCAGCTATAAGTAAGGACAATAATCTCATGGTCCTATGACCATCAGTTCACAGCATTTATGTTATTTGATATTATTTCTTTCCGGCAATGAATAATAATGATAAAATTGCTAATCCACAAAAATAGAAATATTACCTACCCTCGAATCACAGAAAAATCAAAATTACTTGAATTTGTATTGTTATTTGGCGGAGTGTAATTTACCTCAAGGCGTCGCAATTAAATTATCTCTAGCCGAGAACCGTATAAATAACAATTTTGCTCGTTATCTCCTTCTCTTTCTGTACTTATCTGTCTCTTTCTGCAAAAGTCCAATTTCGTTCAGAAGAATGAAACCAGCTGTAAGCTAGTTTTCTATAATATATTCACCGTTATATTACTTACTCGAAAAAAATTACTGCTATGAGACAAAATTAAAGTCAAAAGGTTTTTATTCAAAAAATTCATAAGAACCATTTTGAAACGTCTTATATTACGAGTACGTCTACTACCTAAAAGCGGTCATAATCATCATCACTTCTGTAGTTTTGACTAATTTATAAAGTAGCAATATAGTTTGAGATTTTAGCTTCATATGACGGACCGTCATCTGTGACAACCCTAGCTTTACATGAATTTCAAAGCTAGAGCCGCCGAGCGCCAGGGCTTCACAAACTCCGTCGTCGTAATGAAGTTTTGCTTTAAAAGAGATCTCTTATAGTTTTAAGTTATTCAGTAGACAGGCTAGTCGGGTTTTATTTAAATTAGGCATAAATGCATTGTGAATAGATTATTCACCACTGCGACATGAGAATATTTTAAACTGAGGAATTGTGAAAAAGTGTTAGTTTTGCAAAGCTGACTTTCTGCAACTGCTTGCATATTGTCTCTAATTAGTTTTTTTACTACCGAATTCACAGCCGTAGAGGCTGAATTGTCCTCTAACATATGTCATTCAGCCAGATGCTTCAGAATTATTTTTGAGATGATTATTTTTGAGATTTTAATATTTTCTTCTTTACATAACGATCTTAAATCACAGAATTAAATTGTAAGTAAGTAGGTAATATTATACCAAATTATAAACCATATTCTGTCCGCTTTGTATTAATAGGCAACGATGTCTAAAACATGAGAATAGTGGTATATTGAGTCTAGTTTGACGAGGGTGAGAACTCTATTGTAAAATAAAGTCAAAGATAGAACAGCTTTGTAAGTCTTGGGGATATTTTTGTAACTATCTATAAAAAGCATTTAATTTTATATATACTCTGGGCGGCTTGCACCAGAATCGCTAAACGCGTTTAACACTGCAGTGCACGCGCCCCTTTTTTTTTCATGGGTGCTCGCATGCTCTACCATAGTAGAAAACAATATTTCAGATATTTTAAAAATGGGTGGTTTTAAAATGATAAAACTAAATAATATTTGTTATCTATTTATTATTACACACAATTATTGCAAAAAATCTCAGTTTTAAAAGAATATACTTAACTTATTAACAATTTACGGAATCAAGAAAATAATCAACATTCTTGGCATGTTTGAGATTAGCTCAAAAAACAAAAACTTCTAATAAGCGATGACTATCTTATTGGTCACCATCCTCGCATTCGATACAGACCACAACTTGGTGATCAGGACAAATCCACCTAGCACATCCGCTTTCACCACTTTTTCGTGGACCGTTTTCGGGCTCGAGAACATAGGCAAAATTTGCCAACTCTTCCCATTCTTTGAGGATCATTGCGAGGCACCTCATCTGTGTGCCCCAAAAGCCATTTTGTTTAACATTTTTCTTCGTGGGGGAGGGTTTCGAAGGTCTACCTTCGTGCCATGAGGGGTTTTACCAGCTCGTATGAAAGATCGTAAAGAAAATTGCGTCTCAGAATCTTTTCCTCACAATCTTGGCCCTGGAGGTCTAAATCGGATATTTAGAGATCGAAGGACATGTTTTACTCCAGCGTGTTCCATTTCTAGATACATAAACCTCATCTCGTGTATTGCTTTGACTTTGAGCGAGTTCAGAAAGAGGCATGTCATCTTCAGACGATGATGTATGGTTTCCGCTTACAGCTTCCTGTACCTGTCTCCTATCTTCCTGTTTCATCGGTTCTACTTCTTCTTCCCCATCATCCGATTCACTTTGAATCACTTCCTCGTCCTCAGTTTCTTCATGTAACCACTGGATCACGCGAGATTCCATCAGAGTCCATTTTTACGCTGAAACAAAGTACCTAATAATAAATTAATAAATACACAATAACACGCTAAATAGCAATTACTATACATATTGTTACTTTGTCAAAACATAATCGTGAATTAAAAAAGTCAAGAAAGAAAATGTTTACTTACATTCAGTTTTATTACGCCAATAATCGCATGTTCTACAATGGTAGAAACCGAACTTTGACACCTAATTACAAAAAAATGCGTTTACTCTGCAAGTGGGTTCCGGGATTTTGTCGACGAGGCTTATCTAGGAGCGCAGGGGGTCAGGTGTAAGAATTAATGAATGGCGCTAAAATAAGTAAGTGCGTTCTACTATAGTAGAGCGCGCGTGCACTCTAGTGTTAACTCTTAAATAGTATTTAGCGAGTTGTCAAGTCATAATATATAAATACGTCAGATTTAAATCTATTTAGCTGTTAAACACGTTTAGTGATTCTGGTGCAATCCACCCTTAGTAGGTATATATGCAAATATATATTTTCTTAGCTGTAGTTTCATCATATCTAGGACCACAATAGCAACATTTACCTAACTATGAATGTTATATAACACGTCTATTGATACATATTTATCTAGCTAAGTATATATGCCCTTGAATCTTCGTTTATATTTCATATGGAAGGTAGAAGGAACGAGGAGTGGTGGGTTGAAAGGTTTTATGAAAAATCTTGCTTTCTGTCATTCGTTTGAAAACATAATCGCAGAAAAGGTATGCGGATGACTTTGATCTTGATTGATATTTTGACGCTCACTCTTAGGTACTTATCGACATCATAAAACCACCTTGGTTTGACCTCCACAGGGGTTACATCTATTATAATACTGTGCATATTTTGTCAGAGTAATTAGTTATACAAAACTAAAATAATTTTGTTTATATTGGCTTACAGAAGCTAAATGATAAAGGTCCTCGTCCTCGTCCGGTGGCGCCTTCATCAGAGATAAATTTTATTATTTAAAATTTGAATACACTGTAAAACATAAACAGAATTACAGAAAACATTAAGTGCCTTCGCTATACATAGACATCGAGTTCGATTTTTAAATAATCTCGATATAAAAATCTCCTTGTAACTTTGCTACTTATTTTTGTGTGGTTTTAATTAGTCTACAGTATTCGCGTCGATGGCTATATTTTCTCTTATAGTGATACTAATGGCACTTACAGAGCCAAAACTGCCCCCTTTCAGCGACCCTGTGCGATGGAAAAACAAGCCAAGTACCATCAAACATTCCCAGTACTGAGAGAAATGTTTTCCAAACTTTTGATTGGTGTGCTCACAAGAAAACAACGTAAATATTTTTATGCTGGACTATTTATTAGTTTAGGCTTGTATGGAAAATTGTTTCGGGGAAATATATTTAAGCGTAATGGTGTTGCTATGGCAAACATTGTTTTGTTAACATCATGGCTACGTTTCCACCAGAGATGTGCGCGACGAAAAAATCCTCATATCCAATAGTAGTTCACATGACGATTGAAGTGATTTTAATGGTTGTTTTTTTCCTTGCACATCGCACATTTTCCGCGCACATATATGGTGGATAAGCAGCCTCACCTTACATACTTAACGTAATCCTCTTAAAAGCACGTTTTTAATGTACAGTGTGCACGAAGCAAATAAATAAATACCAGTTTAATAGTCTACTTCAGTCTACACTCTACACTCTACAGTCTGTCAAAGCCAAAAAGCGGAAGAAAGATCAGCAAAACTGAATGCAAAATACAGTAATGCGAAAGCGCTCCGTATACCCAGCGGGTTCGACATGAAGTTTATACTAATGTGCCTAGACTCGCTCTAACTAACAGCGTTTAGTCAACTAGAACCACAGTAAATTTTCTCTTTAGCTAGGTTCAAGTTTCCTAAAAGCGGTCGCCGTTATCTAAGACGATGGTCACCAATGTCACAGAAATTCTGTGACTATATCTATTCTGTGACAGAATAGATATACCTACTTCATTCAATGTAGCTTAGGTTATAATATAGCGTAACTTCTTTGTTGGATAAGCGCAGTGCAATGCATCACAGTGCACGTCTTCAGTCAGCTCGGTGAGGTAATGCATCGTTACAGGCCGTGGTTACCGCTAAACATCAGGTGGGCTATCGGTTTGTTCCATCATTTATTTGTATAAAAAAAATATATAGCGGTAGATATATCAGCTAGGTATAGCTGATTTATATCCACTCTAACGTTAAGTAAGTGTTTACACGTAGAAACGGCTAAATGCCCTTGAATTAAGGAGGGCGGCGCAGAAAGTAAGTAATTAACCCTCTTATAATTAGCTAAATTGACAAGATTACAAGTATCAAATAAGATCAATGACTATTTACGCGGAAAGGAGACGATCTAGGCAAATAATATTGTTATTTACCCACTCCGCGTTCTTTCGGTTGCCATACGCTCCCGCTTTTTTCAGAAATCAAAGCATTGGTGTACTGTAATAATGCTAGTCTACCTCGAGTGTGTTTTATAACGTTTAAACTTTGTTATTGAGAAGCTCCAAACGAATATTACACCGCGAAAACAAGTTTAGCTTGAAAAGTTTTTGGGTAATTTCAGTTTTGATGGTTAGTGTGACGAGAATGGAGGTTTCAGACCAACCAAAGACCTCCTTCGTAATTTTCTAACCTAATTTGATTTGAATTTGGAATATTCACTTAGTGTAACTGATCTATGTATGTCACACACACAAAACTTAGTCACAGGTAGCTCCACAGACCCGATTCTTAGCTCCGGTTGGAAGAAAGTGAGGAGTGGGGGGTAGCGCTTAACTTCAGAGAGACAAAGAACGGTTCTGACTACTGTCACAACCGTTCTTTGTTCTTCATTCTTTACAGTAGAAATGAATGATTCATCATGTTGTGGGGTGAAAGATACTCAACACTGTATAGATTTTTTGGGCATATTTTCAGGAGGGTAAAAAAACCTAAAGTGTCAATTTATGGTAACTATAGTGTGTTGATTAGGCAAAGTAGAGAAGGAAACACACTATATAAGTAGTTAGGTAATAGGAACGAATGCCGTTGAGTTGTTTTGAAGGAACTGTGGGGTGCGGCTATGAAGGACTAGGTGTAAGTATCTATTATGAAGTGCGGTATAAATCTTTGATCGCATAAATTCGTCACTCTCAAGATTGAAATAAAAGATTGTTCCTTCGAGAAACTAAAAGGAGTATTTTCTTCTCAAACGTGTTGGTAAAAACCTCGTAAATATGTCAACAAGTTGATTCTACTTTACCACTCCATGACTGATTTATCTGACACCAAAACTAACTTGCGTAAAGGTCGCAAGCTCCTAAAACTTCAACTTAATTTATTGTACTTTTCGAATTTCTAGTCGAGATCTCTCTTACTCGCAATATACGCTCGTAAGAGCTCTGTGAAGCTAGAAGTCGAGTTAGGTATGCGACTTCACAGGAGAAATGTCAGAAAAACACAGTTTTCTCGCGTTTTTACGTGGTTTTAAAGATAGCTTTACTGAATATTGGCGAATATACAAAAACATGGCAAACGCCTTGTCGTTTAGAAGTTATTTGACATTTTCTTTGGTTTAAACAGAACTTCGGCAAAATTATATGAATTTCGCGATCGGCAATGAGCGACACGGCATAGATAAAATGGAATGTATTCACATTCCATTTTATTCCGGTTCCGGTTCCGATTTTATTGCATTTTATTCCGGTTAGTAGCAGGAACGGATAAATGAGTGCCTAACTAATTATTATTCTAATAAGGGTCTAAAGTTTTAATGTGATCAGTAACATACACAGATTAAATACGTTTTTGGTAGTTGCAAAATAGCGGTGGTATTGTATGAAAGCATTTGAACGTCTTTACACAGCTTGTTGTAGGACTAGAATTCTTATTCACAGATGCGAAATGCAAAGTGAATTTGCTACGGCGTAGCAGCTGGCTACGAGTATTACGGATTCAATCGAGTGATTGTATTCGATACATTTGGTATTAGTTTCGGCTAATAGGTACCTAGGTCTATATCTTTAGGGGAACTTTATCGAAATAGTAATCTTGCGGATAGCAATAGTTAGTAACAAGTCGAAAACAATAACAAGAGTGAAATGTCAGAACGTTTCTGTTTTTCAGAATCACGAAACTAACGTAGTTACTTTTCTATAGGTTTTCTATTTGCTACACAAAACTTGCGGATTTCATCAGACTACTGAGTTCCCGTTTAGCCCTATTATTTCCATTTTCGTGCAGTACCCGCAAAAATTCCTTTCTTGAAATTATTAAAAAATTTTAAGAACAAAGAACTGCGAATTTAACATATTATGAAAGTTTCAAAGGCGCTATCGCTTGTCTGCAAGCAAATGTGTTCTTTTGTAAAACCTAAAATATATGATGTCTGCAAAATGTTATTTCATAGCAGATGGCCTTCATGTTAGAGGTTAAACCTACGATAACAAAAACTTGTGTAATGCTGTAAATAGAAAATTTAAGGATTCATACACCATTGAATGAACTAGCTGCGGCCGCGCGGGTTCTAATTGCTCTAGTCACCAAATGGCTAGCATAGATCAAAAATGTTTATTTTCATTGGATTAGAGCTAAAATAAAAAGATACCAAAATGTATCATAGTTTAATAATGTCAAGACAAACCTTGTATCAATATTCATATTTATTACTAATAAAAACCTCGTTTAAAAGTACGTCAATGCAACATTTCCTACTTTCAATCTTTTATTCGTGCTCAGTTCAGTGATATGTAGATCTAAGCTAGCTCAGCTTTGTTCGCTTTCAATTTTGGAGTTCGATTTGTTCGATTCACATTCACCGAATTCGTTTTGGGTCCACGCGGATTAAACCCGTATTCAGCCAATCTTCACAAAAACCGAGCTCACACATTTTCCGAGACCATTCTCATCATATTCAAATAAAAAGGGGGAAAAATGATGTGCAGAAGAGTAAGTGATCGGTGGAATTCGTTAGGTGTTTTTAGACCGGAAGAAACTAGGTATCAGACAAAAAGGTACAATATTAACTATACGCCAAGAGGTTTTGATTTCAGAGGTATTTTCTTCAAAACCAGAAAATAAAGTCTCTATATGGTTGTGATTAAACGACATGAAAACGCTTTTCTCCACCTCTCACCATACTTTACCTTATCATAGGTGACGAAACAAGAGCCTAGAGTAAACACTTTTAATGTACGCAAATAGACTCAAATAATAATGAAATGCTGTCGTAGTTTTGGTAGTATTTTCAGTATTCAATAAAACTAAAATACAGTGGGAGTAGCTCTACTATGAAATTCAGAAGTTTAGCTGACCATAACGCTAAAAATCGACACCATAGACATATAGCTATTGCAATTATGCATAGTTCCATGCGCCGTGAATGAATACAAAACGAATCCAATTTCACAGGCTCGGCACTCAATGATTGTGACGTACGGTCCTGATGCCTGACGTCACTAGTTAACAAGCTCTGCAGGGGTATGCCAATCAAAGTTGAACTGCAATGTTGAACTGCAAAGTTGAACTGCAAAGTTTTAAATCATGGTCAGTTCATAGTAACTCATAGTTATTCTGTGACTAAATAGTGACATTATGACGTCATTTGATGTGTTTTCGTGCATATTTTGCTGTCAAGTGTCTAAAAAGAATGATCACGTGGTACAAAATTGTACCACGTGACCTGAAGAAATCTACCCCATTTTTCAGTATAGAATTCTGTGATATACTCATAGATCTACCATTTTGCCTTTAAAACCAATGACAACTTGACTAGAGAGCTTGGCTAACCTAAAGTGAGGACACGGTCATTTCCATCCAGCTAGCAGGAAACTCGCTGACCTGCCATCTTATTATGAAATCGAAACTATAGGGATATTTTTTACAACCGCAGCAGTAAAAAAACGGTTTTTGATTATCTCGACCTATATTCTGGATATTGTGAAGGTTGTTAAAATGATCCCCAAAGGATCGGTGTTTATTACCATTTTAGCTTACGATGGCTGCATTTGAGATCGAGCCATAATTTTTTAAATAGATACGGTCAAGTCATTTCATTGTGTCACGGTATCAGAACAGTTTTACAACAGTTATATTGCTAGTTGCACTGTCTTATTATAATCGAGACGCGCAGGAGAGAGGATATTTCATAGATAGGTCATTTTAAATTCAATAACTCAGAGAAGTGAGATCAATTCATTATCTCCACCCTAGAGGGTTTCATTTATCCTTGAATAGCAAAATTTTTCAGCGTTTTCTATAATGAAACCTGAATTATTCATGATTAAACACTTTATCGCGGAAAAAATTTCTATCCCGCTTCTACCAATGCGTAGGAAGTCCCTACTGCTCACAATCATCTCTTTCTGACTGACATCTGTAAGTCAAAGTGCATTGTCGATGACAATGATATCTCCCAGTGCCAGATTTGCGTCCACTCATGGCCGTTCGCGGCTACTAACGGACGTGTGGTGGTTTAAATTGCGATTCAGTTATTGGTGATGCTCGTAAGGATAAAACCGGGTTCAAACATGCACGGATGCTCTCGTGCGCTCAAAAACATTGCATTACATTTGCCCCACGTAATGCGATAAGTTAGATGAGTTTCGTAAAATATTAGCTGTCTATAAAAGAGACAAGGAAATGGAGCAGGTGCTGGAAACTTTCTAAAGCTTCATCGATGAATTCAATTATAATTGAGTTTACCGATCAAGCCAACATTTATATTCGAAACTCTACCAGTGAGCTTTATTCTTTTATTATGAATAATAACTCAAATACTTACCTAATACCTAATACCTAAACCATGTAGCAACCGATTTCTATGAGCATGAGGGTGTCCCAGAACTACCTAGTATGTTATACTGAGGGGGACGATTCTTGGAATGTGGCATGTGGCAGGAAAACCATACATTTTTTGACAAATATACCAGCAAGCCCAGCAGCTAGAAAAGCACCTAGAAAAAAATTGGGAACTGATCGTTACGAAATCGTTCTCCAACCGTACTTATATTAGGTAATTTTTAATGATTCGACTAAAATGAAAAGTGGATATTCCACAATCAAGAGAACAAGTCTACTACCTAAAAACTCTCTAGCTTTCTCGATATGTCGTAGTTCTGCTAATATTGGTTATCTGGGTTTGCGCACGGAATTTAGATCAAAAGTTACATAGGGGTTCATTACACTCAATCGAGTTTGCAAGAATAGGTGTTATGTACTTAAGTTTCTCTGTTCGTGAAAGTAGTTTCTGTTGAGCTTGTCGATAAAAAGGCTTCTTTCTGAGTGGATGATGTGTAGTCCATGACTCGTTGTTTATGTCATTGCTCGACCCATCTCTTGATTTGCTTTATTTTTTTGAAACTGAAGTTTTTTATAATTATCTGCAATGAGTAATATAAACTACTTATAAGTACATTATTTAACAGCTACTCGCATAACAATGCGTATAGTTTCCTTATGCATCATTTACATTCATTATAAACGTCATGTGCATGGAGTAATATTGCACCAGAATTGAATCTACATGATCGCGAAGACCAAAAGATATATAGAACAATCTAAATACTTATTAAAAGTTATGAATGGAGTGGGGTTAGAACCCGCGAACGTCTCTTTGATACAAGTCAAAGTCAAAGGCAAAGTCAAAATTTTTTTATTCAATAAAATCACAAGGATCATTTAGAATCGTCTTATATAACAAGGATGCGTTGACCGTTCCGCTATCGATTCATAAAATCTTAATGATAGTTAAAAATTGGTATACGTCTACACAAGCTAAAAATGGAAATGATAACTTCCGCAATCCATATTAGGTCTTTTTCGATATTGACCTAAATAGTAACATAGAACACGAATGACCACCAAATCTATTTCGGCACTGGTCACTATTTGTCACAGGCTTTAGAGAGCAAACATACGACGTGATTTCATTGCTGTGTACGGAACCCAGCATCTGTCATATGAGTTATACAATATGTTCTGATTTAGTAGGGATTTAAAGCCACTGTACAGGAAAAACCTTTTGAAGGCCTAAAAATAACAGATTGATTTGGCCAGAGATTTGTAGCTGTTTTTTTGACCGTAACAATACTGTATCTAGCTGAACTGAGAAACATGAAATTACCTACCGCCAAGTTTGAAAAATGAAAATAAAAATGAAAAAAATTTAATTGAAAGACAATGCTCTTAGTATTAAGTCCTCCTAGCACTACCTATTTGTGTGAAATTTTAAAATAAATAAAAAAAAAATTTTGGCACAAAAAAAATTAGAGACCGCATACACAAAGAAAAATAAAATAAGAAAACAAAGAATAGGTATAAGCAAGATACAAAGATATTATATAATATGTAGGTAGGTAGGTATAGGTAGGACACAAACTTATATAAAACAAAGCAAAAATAAACAAAAGCGGTCCTATTCCAGGTAGGTGCCTATGCCAAAAAAGCCTAGTCTCAGCTTAGTTTCAGCTTGTTTGCTGCTCCACAAAAGGCGAAGCAGCGCTGTTTTTCAGACTGAGCCAAAAAAAGGGGGGGAAGAGGTGACGTCATTACAAATTATTTATACTTACAACTAGGTATATACTTAGGTAATACAAATAAATAGGAAAAAAATAGGAGGTACTGAGATACTAAATTTACACCTGATAGCGAAACTATGTACGGTCAACGACTGGTTCTCACACTACTCATACACAATATGGTATATTCCAGAAATCCCCACTAAGAAATACCCACCAATGGGAATTTCAGTTTTTTTCCAGAAATTCCCACCAGTTCCCACCAGCTACGTCGTAGCATGCTACGGTGTACCAGTGGGGATTTCGGGATTTTTTCCAGGAATCCCCACTAACTATGTGGTCCCTATGTTTTTAGTGAAAATTAATTCTCTGTTATTTCGAGATTTCAACGAACATTTACAAATGGATAAAATCGAGAAAATATTTTAGAACACCCTGTGGCTCGTCTACTGGATATTGAATAGCTCTATCGGTATTGACTGAACCTGGATTTTGCGCGTTTCGATCAAATCCCAATGAATGGATGCATTTTGGAAGTTTGGAACTGGCGTCTCTCAGCGTGACCTCGTTTTGCTATTCGACAAATTAGACCCGCTATCTAATACACAGTACGGGTTCCAAGAGTAGGTAAAAGCGTTTTTTCGGTAAAACCACTAAATTGTGATGGGTACTTGTAGCACCGTATTAGTCTGTAGTCTAGTGTTAGCATCCCCACCTTCCGACCTTCCGGTTGTGGGTTTAAATCTGGTCGTACACGAATGAATTTTTCAATTCGTAAAAATGTGCGCAATGCCATTGCTTTAAAACGGTCAAGGAATACATTGTGAGGAAACCAGCAGCTTATTCTCCTCCGCACGTATTGCCCTTGTCTTTGATGGTATATGTGCTGGGCAAGTCTACTTCATCTAAAAAGTGTCCCGTACACTGTACCGTTCATCGAGGCATGGGTAAACATTACCCTGACACTGTATAAATCACCAATAGCAAAGGTCTACTTATTATTATTTTGAGAAAATACGGACTAAAAGTTTAAAAGCTTACCTTTCATCGAATTCCGTATACCGTACCTAACTACAATTATGGGTTCAATATTTATGAACATAGTCGACATAATGTGCATTATTTGTAAAGCCAAATATGATACGGTGCCAAGACTCACCGCAAAACAAAAATAACTTGAGAGAGGAAATTAGCTACGTACATTTTCCTACTTGAATATATTGGTGGTTTCATCTCACATATACTTATCACACAACGCCATCTAACTGAACTAAACCAAAATCAATGATGACCTTTTAAACTATTATACTACTTATAAATTATAGCTTACTTAATAATTATTTTCAAGAAATCCTAGGTTCTAATTCAAAACAAAGAAAGAGAAAATATAGAGAGAACGCAAGCTACCATTGCAATAAATACGTTTTTTGCTGGATTTATTTTCTGGAATGTATTGTGAAATGTTGTTGTGTGGCTCAGTGGCTTCAATAGAAGCTAGAGGTCCTTTTTTGTGTCAGACCCGTACACTGTTAGGTAATCTGTCTATCCATTCAAAGGGTCTTTGTCCTTTCGACGGTTTGTGACAAATGTCGGATTCAGTGGTTTTACTTAATTTAATTGATAATTGAAAAGAACCATTATTTGCTGTAGGAAGTACCTACTTAGCACGCTTTACATGTGACAGCGCATAACCTATGATTGCGCGGTTTTTCACTTTCTTCCTTTTTTAAAAATTTCTTCTTTTAGATATTTTTTTTACTTTATATAACTGATTCGTACTAAGGAGGTATGGTTTTTCGATATCCGGTACCTCTTTATAACCATATACATTTTTGCCACAAATCAGTAAAACCAACCAATAACATTACGACCTGATTAATAGGAAGCGAGAGATAATCGTAAATCACAAGTAGTCCCACGGGCTACCGTGTTTCCACGCAGTACATTACATTCGGCCCAAAGGCAATCTAAACCCGTCTTCACACGGCATCCTATAAGATTATTACAGCACATACTGACGTATTAAATTTGCACAGTCGGTCTATCGTAGAATTTATCATACCAGAGTGCCCAGCCAACGTCATTTGCAAAGGCAAAGCGCTCAGATAAGTGGTTCCATCTGTATTTAGCTGAAAGAGTTTTTGAGAAGAGTAAATTGAAAACTATGGTACGTGGTATCTAACGCACACTTGGCTGCACTTGACTATTTACATAGGTATGTGGAATAGACATACGTGTGCCTACATTTTATAACTATGTAGTAAACTATAGGCGATGTATACATTTTATTTGTGGTTTTGAAAACGGTGTATAGTACGTTGTGTGAAGGTGGCATAACGTATCTTACGTTGTGTGCAGGTGGTTTTCGGCACCAAGAGACGATGAAGAGATGAGATAGATAGGCATTAATCACAATATGTCCCATGGGCCTTCGCATATTATTTTCTACAGTTACATCTAGCCTAGACATGCCAACCACTTGATACGATGGCAAAGATAATGCGATACGTTGGTATGAGAGTTTGTTTTATGTAGCTAGATCATTTATTTCTTGTTAATATAACAATATTTTTTGGTCTCAAATGGCACACTTTCGATTGATTTCGACTAAAAGCTCAGCAAACAAAAAACAGTAAGTGTTTGCGTAAAATATGACTAAGAATCTTTTTCTTCTGCTCAATGACATGAGTCGAAATTGGATGGGTTCTAGATAATCAACCGATCGATTATTCCAGCGACCTGAGCTTAGTGCATCAACCAATAACGTGGAGTAAACTCGTGATTGAATACCATCCCTTCATCGGTTTCAATGTGCCAAGTATATTGAAATTTGATGTTTGCGCCGCAATTGCAATAGATTTTTGTTAGTACGGAAAGATTTCTGGAAACATGACTTGTACTAAACAGACTAATTTATTTCTCGAGGGATTTTACCGCTCACGGCAAAAAACTGACGTGCGGAGTAAAACATTGCTTTTCATCAGTATACACAGCGAGGGAAAATAAAAACTAGAGTATGTAGACGGGTAGCAGCTATTTTTTTGTGTGTCAACTGTTCAAACAACCGCTCCGTGACCAACAATTGCTTTTTCACTAACCGTCTGTCAACGCCTGATGTTTGCCTAGAAAAACTCTAGAAAGCCAGGTAATATACTCAGAGCGAAGTGAGGCATTTTCCCTTTAATCTGTCATTAGCCTTTTCCGATCCGTGGGTTTTCTCGCATGAATATCGATGATTGGCGAAAAGCTAGGGTTATTGAATAATTTATTGAATAATTCATAGGCTCCATTTGCATTCAGCGGTAGGTACTGATAAGTTACAATCACCTTGCGTTTATTTTTGGTGGTAGGGATAATCCGGGATAAGTATCGGTATTAATTAGTCCGACCGAACCCACCCTGGGTTGTTGTTCCAAAGCACAACTTGTTGCAAAGACGTACATTTTTACATATCTTTGAGTATCATCTTTGTTCATCTCTACATAAACTTGCAAAAAAGAACAGTGTTTCATCACCGAGTAACTAAGTAATTATAATTAAAATAAATTATGCTTAGCGCACGTACGTGATAAACTGGCTAGTTTATCTTAGTAAAATCTAAATGATAATTCAGATAGGTATAGTAGTCACAACTAAATGACTGACCAAATAAAATGAGAGCTAAAAACTTACAGATACTAACTTGTGTAAATTGCAAAGAGACATTAGTTTTATTGGCTGGTCTTTCCTGGAAAGTTTGAAATAGCAATAAAAGTGCTCCGATGCCCTCAACTTGATTTTATTACGAGATCAAATTGCTCGTCAACAAAAAACTCTTGCAAAGTAACCCCCTTTTATAGATGTTGTTTATTCCGTAAGGGTACCTACCCTTTCATCCTAACAATAATAAAATTTACTGTTATGTGGGATTTTATTTAATTTTAGGTAGATACTTACGTGTTTTGTATCTGTACAAAACATGTATCTACCTAAAATTAAATAACAGTAGCAATGGTGTAGATTCACAATGTAATAATGACAGGCGTCACAGCTCAGTTGGTAACAGCTCTGCCTTCCGTGCTGTGGGTCGTGGGTTCGATCCCCACTGAGAACAAACATTTGTGCGTGGAAAACATAGATGTTTGTTCTATGTCTGGGTGTTACTATGTATTATAAGTATGTATTTACAAAAAAAAAAGTATTTAAGTATTCTATCAGCCATCTAGTTCCCATATCACAAGCTTTGCTTAGTTTGGGACTAGAGGGCGTTGTGTGTAAAATCCACTAATATTTATTTATTTATTTTTATTATTTAATAAAAAAATCTAATATACTATTACCTCAGAATTCTGCGATACCAAGTAGGTCACTCATAGTATCTACAATTGAAGGCACAGTTTTAGAGTTAGCTCCAAATGAAAATTTAGACAAACCAGTTACCGCCAGTGAAGATATTGCGTTATTTACCTGAAACAAAGACGTTAGTAGGAATCATAGTTTTTCACTTTCTTAAAAAACTTGACTTTATTAACAGCAAAGCTGATCTAATTGACTGTTCCTTTCAGAATTTTACTAGAAGTTTCTGTACGTAGGAAGTAATTAATAATGTTAATTAATTTGTGAGACAGCGGTGGACGCAGACTTGTTTATACCTTGTCATTCTTGGGAAAAGATTAATTATCAGGACCTCACCTACTTTACTATAGGACCAGACTGTCTAGTTATAGAAGGTTAAGAGCGGTACCGAACAAATAGTAATGAATAAATATACATGAAAATTCCACAAAACGCCATCTAGTCCCACACTATAAGCAGAGCTTGTACTATGAGAACTAAAGTGCTGATAGAATACATATATTATGCTTGAATTTATTTTTGTAATTTTACTTATACAGTAACAAGACACAGAACAATCATCGAACTCACAACTCTCAGCGCGGACGGCTATATCAACTGAGCTGTGTGAGCTGTGAGCTGGTCAAGGCCTAAAAAAGGTTGATGATGGGCCAAATTTTAACGATTATTCGGTTGATTTGCCTCCTCATCCCTTTAAACTGGTGAATGCCGACCCGTATCTCTAATTAATTAAATCCTCCTAATGATCCATTTAAAGAGAGGCGATCTTTCTAGCATTCACATCAAAGATGAATCACGAGATCTGGGAATCATATTTTCTAAAGAAATTCACTCCATTTTACGATGTAGTGAACGATCAACTACCCAGAAAACTTGAAAAGGTCGTTATAAAAGGAGTAACGGTGAAATAGAAATTGTATATCTATATCTATCTATGTTCTTTTATTTCTGGAGTGCTGTTTTTCTGCACATTGAAAACAAGAAGACGCTAATAAAGGATTACTGCCACAAAGAGTCGCTACAAAGTGAATCCATTCCCAAACTCCTGAAAGTTTTTCCATGTCCTTCGCAAAAGCTCACCGAATACCCAAATAAGATTATTCATCGAAAATTACTTGGAGAGTGGTTCTCTTCATTTCTAATTGGGAGTTATCTCAAAGGAGAAAAATAATTGTGGGAAGAAAAACTTTGTTGATTGAACTTTTAGCGGAGCTAATTAATATTTCGTAGCTTTGAATGCGAACGATTAATATTCGCCCTCCGATGCTTGTTCAAAGTTTTAAAATGCTTGGAGTTGGACAAGAAAAAAAAGAGATGGTAATAAGTAAAGTACCCATTTTATTATTTATTTATTTAAGATTTATTATTAAATCTGAAGAATTATTGCTTTTTATGACAAAAACTTACATAATAAAACTTAGGTTTGGGTAAGTACCTAATTTTGTACAGAAATAACAAAAGATAGACAAAGTTATCTATTAAGTTTCAACCAACTATCGTTAATCAATTTGATAGAAATACGAAATTAAAATGATCAACGATATGATCAATATTGATTAGTTTAAGATATATTTGTAGACTGTTTCATGAACATTTCACACAACGCCCTCTACTTCTGGTTAGTCCTAAACTAAGCAAAGCTTGTAATAGAACTAGATTACTGATAGAACTTTTGATAACGAAGCATTTGATAACGATACATTTTTGTATCCTCAGTAAAAAGACATACTACAAGCAAATCACGAACGTGACATATGAGATATCTCGAACGTTTATTTGTAGGTAGATCTTTATCCTTTTACGTGAATAGCGTGGGAACAACCCTACCTATTTATATGGAAGTAGCAATTGCGCCTACCTCGTTCCAGAGGGCTTACCAATCTGTACAGAATCAGCGTCAGCTTTCTCTGCATGAGGTAGAAGTCTGGATAAAATTCTTGGCAGACAGTTTTCAGTGGGTGAAGAATGTGAAAATTGGTTTACTAGGAGACTAGGTGTATTACTTTGATACGATTTTGTATTTAAGTATGTACATACTACCTATGTAAAATGCCATAGACCAACACTTATCTACTGCGCCGTCTTTCATTACCCTACTAGAGATAAAAGACTGGAACAGATTTTATTCTCAATAGAAGATTGCTTAAATGATTGATTTTTTCAGCAAATATTATGTTCGGGAAATGAGTAGGTAGGTACTTGTAAGCCCTGCATTTCTGCCGAAACACAAAGAAAAAAAGAGCCTCGATTTCCATTTGCTCTTTAGATTTTAGGAATTTTCTACAGTGTTTTTGTCACAAAATATTTTGGGCATAGCAGTTCACGCTTGACTCAAAGTCAATGGAGGACCAAACCCGAGCTGAAAAAATGATGAATAGGCCAGCAACAAACGCACACCAGTAACAGAAATAATGTTTTTGTGATCGTTTCGAGCGGATATCATGGAGAAAGAGAGTAAACAATACCTTTGTTAGCTCATGAATGCTTGACCGCGCGTGGAAGGAACAAATGAACGGCTTTTCTGTTTTGACCCCCGTTAGAGGGTATTTGTTGACCTTCTTTTGCTCTATTTTGCGAGGCACTTTTCTGGCTACCTTTCAGGACCGTCTGCCATTTTCAGGATATTATTAAAACCTGTTTGTTAGAAGGTTTTATGTTAGTATCGTATTTGCTTCATAATATTCTTAAATATCTCAGTTTTATTTAAAATATAATATATTTTGTTAACCTTTTTCATCAAAATTGTCGCTTATGTGTTTCATTTGCGTAACTGACAACTTCTAGGCACAATATTATATTGCGCAGCGCTTTCATGAGATAATGCAGACAAACAGCTCTTCCAAAGAGCTGCGTAAACCAATAAATTCTGGGTCCCTAAATTCTGTCAGTGTCGTAGGCGTAAAATTTTAGTATATCCTAACATCCGGACCCGACATATTCTATAAACTTTTTGTGGTCCTACGTGCTTACCAGTGGCAGGTTTTGTACATGAAGCTACAAAATAATGGAGGTGGCTATGAGATAATTTACGGTCAGACAATTGAGGGATTGGTGGTTGGGCTTATTCGTACAAGGTGTAACAATGAATCATCAGATTACTAAATGTAGATTGTTTTGAATTGAAGATTTTGGAGCTTACACAAGAACTGTGGGCTTCATTTTCGAGGCAGGATAAAAGGTTTTAGATTCTCACTACACAACATACCTATTTAAATATATTATTATTTTAATAATATTTCAGTGTACGGTCATCATCATATCAGCTTGTAGAAGTCCTGTATACCACTTCTGCCGTAAATTTTCAGAAGGATAAATTTTCGACCATCTCTGTTCATCGATTTTCTTGCCGCGATCATCGCAATATGGGGATTATTTGTTTAAGGGGATAGTCTATCTGTGCAAAACAGAAGAATCGAGTTGTCATGACATGCGCGGAAAGCAATTCGTAAATTTTATCGAATACTAAACTAAACTGAAAAATGCTTTACTGCGATCTTTATATTTATTTATTTAGTTAGTTACACCAATGGCATATTCACAATTGTTATTTAGGAGAAAAATATTACTTATAACATTCTACAGTGTGATATACCATTACAGGCATAAACAGATTTGATGTAGGTAAAATATGTCTTAAAAAATTTAGTACTTATTTTATAAGGAAAAACAAAGCAACAACTTATAACTAAGTGTGTGATTGGATTCCAATATACGAGTAATAAGTGCTCATGATAACATTCATGATAACAAAATTAAAGGAACGCTATTGTTTGTGTCAAATAGTCAGTTAATTGGATAAAATCTGCCAAGATTGGTTTTAAATCATACAGGAATGAAAGTATTTATTGGTTTTTTGTTACTTTTGAATAATCAACTTTTTTGAAAATATGTGTGGCATATTTTTACCCTTTTAACATTTTTCGTATCATTACATTTATATCATACATTAATTATAATATCTAATGCAGGGTGATGAGGATCTAACTTACTGAGGGGTAGTTTATTTTCACACTCCGTTACACCACTAAAATTGCTTATCACTAAATCTACAGTTCTTTGAACAGTATTTTATAAACTACATAATATTTACTATTATTAGGGTTTGAATCTTTGTGTCCTTCACTAGAGGTAGACCGGTCAAAATTAAAATCTGCAACAAATTATAGTCTCTACTTATATCACTTGACTGTGTCACTTTATCTACTGATATTATCCATGACGAGAAACAAAGTCTGTATAGTCACTGGGGTTTGTTTGTATACTTACTGCACATATCTAAATATTCTTGGCAGAGTATTATTGAGTTTTAGTGAGATCTATACTTCTTCATTTTTACTTCGCAGAGCCTGGTTTCATATCAGTATGGAGTTCATATCAGCCAGTGCCTCATAGTTTTTGACTTGCTTTGCAGGAGATTGGTCATCTCTGCGGATGAATATGCGACCATTCGTAGTCCACACATATTTTTGCGACGAGAAGACTTGACGGAGTTTCCCAAACGCAGCCCAGCCCAGTTGGATTCTCCGGTTTAGCTCTTTCTCAAAGTTGTGTCTACCCAAACGCAGGGTCTGCCCGAGGTAGACATACTCCTGCACAACTTCGAGAGGCATTCCGGCGACAGTGATTGGCTCTGGGGTTATACGATCATTGATCATAATTTTCGACATAGCTCAGAGGATTAGCAGGCTGAAGTGGCAGTGGGCCGGCCATGTTTGCCGTAGAACCGACAATCGTTGGAGCAAACTAATACTCGAGTGGAGACCACGTTTAGGCAAGCATAGTGTAGGACGCCCTCCGGCGAGATGGGGCGACGATCTGCGAAATGTAGCTGGCAGACACTGGATGAGAAGAGCCGAAGACCGAGCTCAATGGCGCGTCTTGGGAGAGACCTACGTCCAGCAGTGGACGAGTATAGGTTGATGATGATGATGATGATGGTTGTTAGACTCATCCATCTTTCTGACTCTGGAGCATGAAAGTATGTCCGCATTATCAATAGGGAGTTATATGACTGTGTCTAGTTGTTTAATTGTGTTCAGTAGATTTTCGGTCTCGTTTTCTGACACTCCATTTATCTCCAAATTGTATCAAATTTAAATTTATTTATCAAATTGTATCTTCAAATTATATCCCGTCTTGTGAATCCAAAGTAGCTGGGCGTAGACATAAGTACATTAAGTGGGTATGTTTGTTAATATTTAGGTCATAGTAAATTCTACGGAAACTCTCAAATCGATAAATAGTAGATAAGCTTAAAAACTAAAACCTTAGGTACTACTGAAAAATAACTCTCTAAATAATATGAAAAAGGATAGGGAGGGTACTGCTCCAAACTCATCTTTAACATTAACATATTGCGGAGAGTTTAACACAAACTGTGAGAGACAGATACAGATCATTGATACAGAATTGGATGTAAGTAGGTAATTTCAGAAGAAATAAGTATTCCAAAATATACGTGCAATAAAAACCAGCAGTATTTATTTTAGTTTTTTTGCATAAATATTGTTAACTGGCAGTTACCCGCGACTCCGTAAGCGGGTACAGTTTCCATGTACATTGCATTATCTGTGTTGTATTATTATATGTGCGTGTACCGCGCGGATACTTTGTGAAACTTGACATTACACCGAACCCGTACTTGAATGTCAAACGCTAGTCGTTAGACCAAAGAGGTAGTATTACGCCCGGTCAAACTGACGTGACATGACATGACAATGAAATCCTCTTGCCAATTGGCGCTGCTAATCTTGTTCGTTCATTTTATCCTGTAGATCCTGATAATTATTCGGGATAAAAAGTAGCCTATGTGCCTACTGGATTGGATTGAGTTTTAGGAAACTTGGCATATATGCCAAATTTCATCCAAGTTAGTTCAGTAGTTTAGACGTGATTGAAACACCTAAACATCTAAACTTTCGCATTTATAATATTAGTAGGATAGGATAGGATGTGGTTCTTTGCGTTCTGGCAAGATAAAATGGTAGATTTTGTCTTGCCAGAAGGCAATGTCTCTCTCTATGTATTCTACTTTCATCAAATGTTCCTCTCCGATCCATGTTAGATCCTTCTTTAGAATAAATAAGGTTGTTCACAAAAAGGTTTTTACAAAAGCAATAAAATAGGTTGAATTAAATGCAATACAAGTATGAGCAGTAGCAAGATAATAATTAGGTACTTACTTATCCTAATTTAATTGGAATTAGGATAGAAAAATCTATTTTCCGTGTAAACAAATAACAGCTACTGACTGATTGGCGGAGTTGACTTAAAAGAAATAAAAACTAAGTTTACATTGGTATGGTTATTGTTGGATATTGTCATGTATACAAGAGAAAAAAGTAAAGCCACTTTCAATGCGTATTAATTGGCAAACCAGGAGTTCTACTCGATAAAATTTTATTGTGACTGTTCGTAAATGTCAAATGAGCTTATTACGCGGTCTGCTTACGCGTTACGCGCAGCCGCGAGAAAAACTGCCATGTTGCTACGTAGTGTACTCAAATGATACAATAGAACCATGATTTGTAGACTTTTGTCGAGTAGACGTTTGCGTGTTCTTCATTTAAAAATCCTGAGAAATTTGGCGTGGGCCTGACGTCCGAACGTTTCGGCCGCCTAGAGGCCACTGAAGAATTTTCTTGCGATATTTGGTTAAAAACTAGTCTCAGCAATTATTAAATATTAAAAAAAATAAGACTATTTAAGTAAAGATTTTACACTTTTTATATACCTAAATATTTGGCCTATACGTAAGTTTAGTTGTTTTGTAGATGAAACAAGGGAATATTGTGGAATAGACCATTTAAAATCCAAAATTTCGAAGATCTTCTGCCACCTGGATTAAGGAAATGAAAACAAAATCGCAAAATGTATTCAGGGCGTTTTGGAGACAAGGATATGTACATCAAGACGCGCTGAGTACTTTTTGCGATTTTGTTTTCATTTTCTTAATCCGAGTGCACAAACTTGACTCGAAACGGTTTGGGCGCGAGAGAGCTGTGTTTGATCCCAGATTTATCTATTATAAACCAGCTAAATGAAGCTAAATTAAATATGTAATTGTTACACATATCCTGAATATTGATTTGCAACCAAAATAAATGAAGTTACTATCTTACTTTTCTTTTAAACACACTTTGAACTTCGCTAGTTTTGGCAATTTGGCAGATCCCCAGCCTTAAGTACTGTTGGGTGTCAGTTTTTTATCGGTTTCATAGTTTTGTTTGTTACAGATGGGGCTAATGATGGTTCTCTTGTTTCGTGGCTTCTATTCTACGAGTACAGTGACAGTGAGCCCTCACGTGCGCCGCGGACACTCGCTTTACTGCCTGTCTCGTCCTAACAAGGTTGTTACTCCAATTTATAGCACCCTCAGTACGGATTTATTTTTTTCCGAGATAGTTTCAGTAGCCGTGTCTTCAAGTAGAATGTATTACAGCTATTATTGCACGTGGATTAATGAAGACGATCGAATTGGCTATTTTTTCTTTAGATCATGTATAAGTTGGCAATTTTCTTTAATACTAATTCGATTCGCAGTTTTTATTGCATGTTCACTTTACACCATAATTATAAATGGGTACTAAAAATGAACATTTTAATATTATTTGATAAACCAATAGATAGAGTCGCACAATATCCGTGGCTCTGGAAATCTATATGGGAATACCTATGCCCAGAAGTGGATCACCAATGGATCATAGTCAACTTCTGAAATGAAACTGATGTTGATAATGATATCCCTACCATCAACCGCAGAAATTATTTAGTAGACGAATTACAACGAGTTCATTAAATATTGTTAGCCAGATGTTAAAACCGAGCTGTCAGGTCAGGTGGTCTATTCAATTGTTCCCGCGATCCACAATAAAAAGGGGAAAGAATGAAAGGTTGGTAAAGGCGCACAGCGTTTTTTAATGGTTTTCAGCAAGAGGAAGTTGGCGCGGTGCCACTGTGACTTGTTCGCTGTCGCCTGTAACTAGGGTTGTCATATCATAGAAAAAAATAACAAAGATACTCGGAATAAGTTTCATCGTAAAAACGAAATATAATTCAGAGACACAAAATAATAAAACTTGAGAAAAACAGTTTTAACGGATGCTTTGAGGCTCAATCAAGTTGGTTCTCTGCTTTCTGTTTTCACAAAATTTGCGACAAAATGCTCCTGTTTCCGCCTTCTGAGTTTTATGACGGCAATCAGCAAGTCAGAAGGCAGACGAAGCGAGACTTGTTATTATTCGCATAAAAATACAAACAAACAAGCAATCATTGAGTATGCAGGGCTTGTAGTCCGACTACATCGGCGACATCTGGCAACGGAAATAACAAATTGCATAATTAGCATAAACACTGGTCCATTTTAGGAACTGTAAAAGTTAGGTACTTCTGTTAATTTGGTTATATTGAATAACTAAAATAGACAAATAAAATAAAAAGAAAGTCAGCCTCGTCTTCAATTTAATAGTTCAGTGAGAAGAGGTCAACTAAGTAGAATCTTTTAATCAGAGTCCTTTAACTTTAGAAGTTCAATGTATCTTTATTTAATTTGGAAAGTTTCGCACCTACTTTTCTCAAAAACAATTACAGCGATCCGTTCGGGTATTTGAAATGAGTTTCAAAAGGTTTGAAAAAAGCTAGGTATTCGTTTTACAGGCATTGGGCATTATAAATAATTTATAAGTTTATAAAACTTAAAAACCGACTTTAATTCGACTACCGGCTTCATCATCAGGATGATGATGATGGCAGTTTATTGGAAATGTTCTAGTGAACGTAAATATCACTAAAAAGTCACAGAAAAGTAAAATACGCAATTTCGTGCACGTGGATGGCATTTTTTTTCAGTTATATTTATTTATACTTAAGCCAAACTAATGAACCGATTATGATGAAAATTAAATGGAACTAACCTGAAAGCACATCCTTTCAGATATAAAAATATTATTTCAAATCAGTTCATAAATGACGCAGTTCTGAGGTAACAAACATAAAAAAAGTACAACAGAATTGAGAACCTCCTCCTTTTTTGAAGTTGGTTAAAAAAGAAGCATTTTATCTCGTTACATCTCGGAATTTTTATCTAAAGCTAACAAGTCATATTTTATTTGGTCCTTTATTCACATCGTTTATCAATTTCCATACATAGTTTCATACATAGTTTTTCCTTGTCAATTCGTTCCATTATCGCACAGTCTGTTATATGATCTATGCCAACCCTAGCGGCTCCTAGTGTCAACCCTACAAAATTTGAATGATATCGCGCGTGACGGTGACAAGGCGGTTTTATTTGCTTTATCGCGAATAAAATAAAATATGAAATTATATTACGCGGAAAGTGATTCTAACTTTGCCCAGAATTTCATATTAGATTTACTTCATTTCATGGTATACTTGCCTCAACTAATTTAATAAACGATATTGAAGTTGGTTCAAAATTCAGTGTGAAATAAAACGGATTCATTTTTAGAAACTGCTTACTTACTATTTTTTATCGAGTTAAAAGTTTGCAAACCCTTAATGTTGGACGTTGAACGGTACTTTAACATTTCCAAAAATTGTTTGTGAAAGTTATTTCTAGTTTGAAACTATCATTATTATTTAAAATAGAGGAAAAATGTTATTAAGTATTTCCAAACGATCAAAGGAAATTCAGTTTTGCTGGTAAATGTAAAAACAATTTGTATATTCATTTATTTTCCCTTTTGAAGCAGAAGGTTACAGAAAGATACCGAGTACGCCGTTCGCATACATTGGCGTACTTTTAACGGAAATTAGGGTCTCACTGTAGATTGCTCAAAGCGATACCAGAGGTTCTGGCCTCCTGAACTAAACGAGCCAGGATATTTTACTCGTTTATTCCACTTGTTTTTTTCCTCTGTATTATAAAAACTACATAGCTATATTGATGACGATTAAGATTGAAAGCAGGGCTTTAGGGACAATAATTATTTTACTCATAATTTGAATTTTCAGATTCTCTGGATTCTTCACTCTAATCTAAAGGAGAAGCGGTTGAAAGGCTCTCCAAGTTTAGAGTCGAGATGTTGATGTCACTAATCGCTGTCATTTATATCGTCTCTGTAAAATAATCTGTAATTTTAACTTGCATCGGAAAAAAAAGAAATGGCATATTTTACGGTAAAATATGCCATTTCTTTTTTTATGTTTATGGTAAAATTTTTACCATAAACCAAAAACGTTTCATTTTAGTTTTAACAATAGGTGTAGACCAAATCATTTTAGTAAAATAACCGAGGGCAAAAAACAACCTGCAAAAAAAACAAATACGGAATTTTTATCCTTGAAAAGAACGCTGCTGGAGGAAAAGCCCGTTGTTTTTGCGAGCCAAAGACTAGGTAGGTACACTTATCATAAAACTACGAGATCCTCACAGGCACACCCCATAATGTGGTATGGAATTAGCAATAACTTAGCTTGGTGTGATAAATTCCTACCATTACTCAATAATTTATGGTGCCACGTTAATCTTAGAGACGAGATTAAACTTGGCTATTTTATTTCCTCGAAGTTGCACTCCAGTTCCTATTATAGTAAGATGGAAAGTTTTATAGTTGAGTCGCTCCTATACGGAGAGTCCAAATTGCTCTAATTCGAAGCACCTCCACGATATATAGACACGCCATGACAATTTATCGATCCTTCACCTTTTATCAAAAAGTCTTTGTCAAGAGCGCAATACTACGATAAAAGCACTACAAGCTTGGGTTTCTTACAAAGCGACCATCACAAGGACGAATTAACACACGATTATCATAGGCAATAGTTTAGCCGTATCACGCCTTCGCGTAGCAGCATTTACTCCACTTGAGGTAAAAATATCGAAAAAAAAATATGAGAAAAAGTGATGAAATAAATCGATAGCCCACCTGATTCTAAGTAACTCTACTCATTTAATAAAATGAACCTATGACACAGATTTTATCGCTATACATAGTTCTGTGAAAATTATTGTAATAATTCTCCATGTTGTGGATCCAATGGAGGCAAAATATTTCGCTTTATCGCGGCTACTCTTTCTGCGAAAATCAAAGAAAAATCATTCCATAATGGCACAACACTGGCTTATGTATCCCATCCTTTCTTCCCTATGTTATCATATCTATGATAAAGCGTATTCTCCATTATTTACTTTGATCAATGTACGCATGATATATGCATTCAGGCATTATGATTCGACGATTTCGGGTTTGTTTTGAAAAAACTCGAAGAAAATATCTTCAGTGCCCTACTAGCAAATAATTTTGTAATTTTAAAGGCAAAACATAGTTATATCAAAAGTTAAGCAGAGTTAAATAATTTAAAATATTATCGGCATGCAATTATTTGAATTAAATTAAATTTTCCCATGAATAATTATTGCTAAAATACTTATAAATATGTAAATTAGTGTTATTAATGTTTAATCATTCCAGGTATTAAACTCAGCTCAGGATATTAAACCGATTCCCGAATGATGATCCAATTTATTACGACATTTAAACTGAGGCTTATTTAAATCATCATTTATATTCAATAGGATTTCAGTCTACTTTGATGAATAGAAAATAAACTTTTTAGAAACTCAACACAGTTGTTATCCAAGATTTTGGAGTCAAAAATTTCATTGATGAAACTAGTGGCAATTTTTTGTCCCTATAATAGACCCAGAAAATGTGCCAGACAATGATATTTAAGTAGTAAATAGTAAAGCATTTTTTGAGTCTACACCGCACCGTATAGACGCCGCGTAGGCACTGCGTAGATGCCCCGTAGATGCTGCGTAGACGCTGCGTAGATGCTGCGTAGACGCTGCGCAGATGCTGCGTAGACGCCGCGTAGATACTGCGTAGATTCTGCGTAGATGCTGCGTAGACGCTGCGTAGAGATCGCGTAGGAACTGCGTAAATGCTCTCGACTCTCTCAGTCGAAGTAATCGCGCTCAAAGCGGTAAGGCAGAAGCCGAAAGCCGTTTGACACAGGCATCCCTGATCTTATCTCGTATGTGAGCGATCCATAACACAATGGCGAACATTTGTCACATAAACTCGTAAAGCCGTAAGTCACACACTAAGAAAGCATTTTGGATGGCTGCCCATCGCAGCTCAATTTAGAATGCCCATTTCGTTTCCGATTAGAGTTTTATATTGGACACCATTTGTTTTGCAGAATAATTAGGTATTGTTTTCGTCTATGGTAAGACTTTTACACATTCCCAAAGCGAAGACAATGTGGGTAACTTAAATCAACTTTCGGACATTTCAAGTCATACTTGTCTCATCACCTACGCCAGCACATCTACGTTCTAAAACCAAGAACCAGTGTGGTTAAAGGAGGCATCGTTAAACCTCTTTGCACTAAATAGGAACCAATATAACTTGAGCTCCTTTTTACAGGAAGCTTAATACTCCATTTCGCCCTACACTTTGCTAGCAATACTATTTTGTTCGTAGTTTTGTAGAAAGCACTGATAGCCGCACTTTTCCGTTCGCTGTTTTTCCGGTTGGCCGCACGATTTATGCATAAAATCCTTTCCACGCTGCATTTATCCCTGTAGCTGTGAATTGCCACAGGCAGTATTCTTATCGGACTTACAGAAGAGACCTATTACGATGCACTCCTCTATGATTTTACCCTCAAGAAATATTATGTTTGCACTTGCATCTGACTAATACTTTTTAGTCTATCGTAAAGTACTTTGGATAGGTTTTATAGGGCTAATAGTCGTTGGCCTTTATTTAGTTTTTGTTTTCACTTGTATAATTCTGCTGATTTAGTACTGGGGGGCGATTCCAATCTCAGTTGAACTGCAAAATTGAACTGCAAAGTTTTAAATCATGGTCAGTTCATATTAACTCCTAGTTATTCTGTGACTAAATAGTGACATTATGATGTCATTTAATTTGTTTTCGCGCATATTTTGCGTGAGTGTCATTTTGTCAAGTGTCTAAAAAGAATGATCACGTGGTACAAAATTGTACCACGTGACCTGAAGAAATTACACTGGGCAGTGAAATATAACTTGACAGCAAAAGATTGGAATACGAGGGCTGTTGTAGGTTTGAAAATTTTATTACATCACACTTTGTAAAATTTTCCAGTACCAGCAATTTATTTACCTTTTGAGCTAACTTTGTAGATTACTTCTAAAAGGTAAAAAGTAACTTTATATATTTTGTTAGAAACTAATTCAGTAGGATCTATAAATAATTTAAAATTATTACAGACAAGGGAAATAAAGTTTTGATTCAATTTCAACTTCCTTTATAAATAAAGAGCTCAATTTTTATTTAATAATCTTGGGTTTACACCACGTTCTGTAGAAACGTTTTTTCTATGGATGTGGGCTATTTCAAATATTATGGGTTATACTTAATCATTTCTAAAATTTGTCGACTTTGCGATTGAGTTTCATACGTAAGTACCTACACTTTTAGTTAAACATATAATTCGTTAATATTTCTTTAGAGTCTCAAAGAAAATACTACTGATTTAGGAGAAAATTCAGAAGGCGGAGTAATATTAGAAAAAAAATATTGAACCCAAAATAATACCTTACCTATCAACAACAGGTATAAGATTCCCATTATAAATATTTTTGTGAAAAGAAACCTCACGACTGGCTTTTGATATCAAAGGTCAGTAGTATTTTGTTCCCTGATATCCGAAAGATCGTTTTAAATCGCCTTCTGAAATGGGGAATTCCATTTCATTATTTTTTGTTATTGTCTGCCTTGGTCCAGCTTTATATATCAAAACTATACAATAATAATAAACTATTGAATTATCCTTTACAAAGTGCGTTAAACTATACCAAAAATAAAAATAGTTTGAAATTTATATTTCTTATAAGGAGTACACGTAATATCACAAAATAAATATAGTACTTCAATTTAAACCCAGCAATATGTGTTAATATCAAAACATCTCAGATCTCGAACAATAAATTGGACTTGTAAGTAATTTATTAATCCGTCTCGTGTCTTCTCAAACACAAATATGTAACAAAATAAATAACTAGGTACGACCTACATAAAATTGATCATGGCTCGGTTGAAACTCCAAAGACCAAAAAACACGTATTGAAGCAACTTATTACTTTAAATTAAATCCCAGCAATTTCTAATTTCTTTTGTAGATCTTAATTAATTTTACCCTCTTAATTTGGAAGCCGAATCAGCGATTTAGAATTAGAATTTCTGCTTTCCATTGTAACAATAACAAAGGATGGCCTATATTTTTTTTCGACGTTTGAAAATATTGTGTTCAGAAAGGTTAGGTAGGTACATGCCCTTTAATTTGAGTATTCGGAGTTTTTACGGTCCATATTCTTTCTTTAGCCAGCACGCGCACTTAGCGGCAAAACAGACGGCCAGCGACTATAGAAGTCGATTGACCAAGTTGTCATTTTCCGTTCGACAATTGGGTCGAGCGTAAACTTTTATGCCATAGTGTTACAATACAATTCATTTATATTGATTCAAAATGCCGCGCCGATGGCCGCAAGTGCGCTTGCACTTGCTTGAGTAGAAGGTAGGATAAACGGAAACTCACACTGTAATTCCTTGAAAAAAGTTGTGAACAAATTGTAAGCACAGTTCCCTATATACGATTCCCTATTAAACTTTGGGAACAACGCAGACTTTCAAATTCTAGAATCTAGCCAGTAAAATTATCTTTTGAGTTCTCCGTCTCAAAGATTAAAAGACGGAACAATTTTATTTTAAACAGATTTTAGTTTTGTGCAACTTCTTGATAAAGTTTTAACAGTGACGTAGTTTCGATGTTCGTTCATTTCGTAAGGAAGACTTTTGCCCGGTAGTAGACATCGTACGGCAGAAAATAAAAAATGAGTCTTTCATTACGGATCAGAAGGTTTTGGAAGCTAAATGTTCTTAGGTACACATCGACTGTAATGTAAAATGCTCTGAGAGCAAAACGTCTTCAATTTAGAATGACTGCTAGTTTTCAGAGCACAAAGTCCTTATTACTGAATGACCGCAATGTAACACGTCATGAGAGCTAAACGTCCTTATTTACTGAACGTCATGAGAGTTAAATGTCCGCAATTTAAAATGTACCTATGTCAGACATTTTTAAATCCTGTCTGCCTAAATCCTATTTTGAGAATACGTGATACTGAAGGTATGAAAAAGATTCAATAAATATTTTATTTTTATTTTTATTATTAATATTTTATTAAGTTTAGATTAGGTACTTAAAATCTTGGATTATTTTCCATTTTAAAAGATTTCATGATGACCTAACATGCATTTTCAGAACAAATGTCGTCAGCATCGTTGCTGACATATCTATGACAATAAAAATCATACTCAAGATAATATTCTAAAGAGGTTTTATATGAAGAGCTCAACTTATTTTGATTTGAAGGCCAGCTGTATTAAATATTTTCTGAAATTAGGATGACTTGCTCCTTGGTCGTTTTTCCGTAATGGACAAATTGATTCAAAGACATAAAGACTAGAGGACTAACTATTGGAAAGGCCATTTAGCTTCCAGTACCATTTTCAATTGAGGACGTTTTGCTCTCAGAGCATTTTACATTACAGTCGATGTGTACCTAAGAACATTTAGCTTCCAAAACCTTCTGATCCGTAATGGAGTCTTTGGGCTTTACTAAACTATAGCGCGTAGGTTTTACGTAGCTAAAAAATCATGAAAGCAAAAGTTAGATTGGATTGGAAAATACAAATACGCACACGAAATAATGTAGTTATTTCAATTTCAATAATATTTGAACCCAAAAGTTTTAATCTAAATTATGTTTTGATCTGAAAGCCCGCGGGGCTCAAACTTGAGGCTCAAAGCAGAATTCGCAAGCTGTCAATTCTAGCCAGCCACCGCCGCCGCCTACATACGTTTCCACTTAGTCCTCACCCTAACTGTGTACCTACTTCCAGGCTCGAAGCGAGGATTACTAAATGGGGAAGAACCCTCGAGGTTTCTAATTCGTTAGGTATGTAGAACGTTCCCTATATGCATAGAACTACTTAGGTCAGGTTTGTGGGTAGAGTAAAAGAGTTGAAACAGATTCTAGGTATTGTATATTAATGAGCCCTTGGCTACTCTCCGAAGATGTCTTCGGAGAGTAGCCAAGGGCTAAGTCAAAATCCCTGACGATGTCGTCAGGGATTTTGACTGGGTACCAAATACCAGATACCAAGGAAGGGATATCTATCGTGGTTGGGAATTACAGTTGTAGGTCTCTTACATTTTTTTAGCTTCGTAGGAAAAACTTATTGAAATACGTATCTGAAACTGTCCAAAACTGTCACTTTTGTCACCAAAGCAAGAGTTGGATCCTAGGTCAGTGCCCCCATTTTCTCATACCCTTCGTTAGGGCCCAGGTTCCGTAATCCATTGGGTGGGTTCAGTGAGAATTAGAAGTAGTCACATTTCTTAGAAATTTATTTTTGCTTTTACACTTGGCAAGAAAATGATAATCTAGCTAGTTTAGGATGGTTTTTGCTGTAAGTCTTATAAGATTAGGGGAAAAAATAAGTTCTAAATTCTAGATGATTTGAAGACGCAAAGAAAGCTCTTTGCTTCTTTAGGATTTCTGTATAAATATCTGTGTCGGAAGAGTGTAACTTCAAATAAAAGAGTTTGTTTACGAAAAATATGCCATAGGAACAATGTTTTTCTTTCTGATTATTTTTTATTTTTCCTTATTAGAAAGCTTTCGGTTGTGCGCTGACTCAAACACTGAATGTTTCAGAGATTTCATGAATTAAACATAAACTTTGGTGACGACCTCTACGGTGCGGTGGGTATCTGTCTAGAGGGGCATGAGCGGTGCGGGTTCAGTTTACGTTTTATGATCACTACCTAGGTTCACACTAATAGGTACTCTAGCAGGTATCAACTGAAAAAGAAAAAAAAAATACTGACACCATCTATAGAGTGCTTCACTGTCGTCGCTGCAAAAGTGTTAAAAATGCACCTTCGCAACGTTCAGGAATTGTGTAAACTCTGTCTTTAGTCTTATAAAGAAAATTATAAAACGGGATTTTATAATTTTCTTTATCAACTTTACTAACTGTTGTTGTTAAGTATAAAAACAATATCTATATACAATTACCTAGGAAAATTAAATTCTTAACAATTTTTTATTTAAATGAACTCTGTTTTCTACCTGTAAACACTAACAGGTAGAAAACAGAGTTCAATTTCCTTTTATGTATTTCAAAGAAATTTTCAAATCTTCGCAAATAAAATAAAAACAATTTGGAACTCCAATTGCACCGTTACCTTTCTTGAAATGGCGGCTGGAAAGTAGGTACCTCTAAAGCTTTAGGTAATATCCGGATCGCTTTAACCACGACAAATGCTCGGCATCCATTTCCTCAATCCTCATGTTTATGAGCTTGTTTAAGGTACCCGTTATGATCTCTTAGGCCTTTACATATTTTGTAGAATACAGCGTAGTCCGGACGCTGTATATCATCTACAAAATATTTTTAACCCTAATAGTGCCTGGGACTTTTATAGCAAAATAATGAACAAAACATGTAACGTATGACCTTGTAAAGGTAAAAACAAGATAAAATGTGTTGTCATATTCAATCTACAAATAATGTTTCACAAAAATCTTTCGGGATTCATTCCCTATCTTTATTAGCTTGTACGATTTTTTTGGTAAATGTTCATATCTACGCCCACCTAGCGTAGGTTGCTATTACTATGTATATCTTCACCTATATAATAAATGCGTACTTACGTCTGTCAGTTCTATAATACCGACACAAATAAACGATTTCTATCTGATGTTATTATGATTATCCGTTGAACATGGCCTATGTTCAACAGATAATCATAATCCCCTGTAGATTTCCAGGAAGAACGATTTTGGGTCTTCCGCATCCACCTTCCGGGATCTGAACAATGTCGGTCCAACAACGGGTACATTCGTAACGCTTTGCTTCCCGGTTCGTGGTCGCCAGTCAAGAGCTTTTGTTCTTCAATGGAAATCATGCATAGGCATAGAGGTAGATAAAGATAAATCCATTCTGAAGAGATAATAAATCACATTTTAGCATCTGTAGTGTCTATTTACTATTGGATAAAGGCTTCTTCCATCTTTGGAGAAATAATGTCGTTAAAAATTTTATTAAAAAAGAAAATTACGACTAATACAGTTATTTACAATATTTACAAAATACACATGACTTGAGGTATCTACAAACCGTAGCATACAATTTATAGATAACTCAACTGATCCACACCAATCGGAAGCGTGCCCAGATACGCTGAACCAGATACTCACTAATTTTCATTAGAAAAAGAAGTCCGGACGTAGTCACCGGCTTAAGTTAGTTATACGATACAACCAGAACACAATATTGAATGCTGTGACGCGAATGAATACGCGGTCCCTAGGGAGGAGATATCACCGTTTATGTCGCGATACGTCGCTCAACCTCATATTCACAAACGAACTTATTGATTACCTTGTGCAAAGGCAGCAAAAAAGGTCTAAACAGTAGTAAAAACCCAACTCGAAAGTAGTAAAAATGAGCCTTTACTACTTTTGTTTGTAATAAAAAAAATTAGAGAGTTCAAGAAAAATAATTGATAGAATTTCAGAAGGCTAGATTCAGAGTTTTGGAGGGACCTAAATAAGCTATACCGCGTTCATAACAGGCGAGGATTGAATTTTAAAAATATTAATTTGTTAGTGGTCCTCTTCAATGCTCGTGTCGTTTATGAATACGGCTAACTGTGTCGTGAATCTACGATACGTCACTCGGATTCTATCAGAATGTTGGATCATTGTTTCTTCGTCGTAAAATCTACCATAATAATAATATACTTTATTTTTTACTACGGCAAGAAGTTATCTTGGGAATTACTAGTGCAAACTTCTTCAAATATGAAGAGTTGTATTATATTTTTCAAACATCCACATCCAGATCCTTGGCCAGCGGGAAATCTAGCTGGAGAGCTGAATCATACATTTATATGACGCATTCACAGTATTGGTACCGTTATCGATATTTTTGATCGAGCCACTGATATTTCATTATCATGATTTGTAAGTGTCGGTACGAACCAGCGTGCAAACGCCTTATTAGATACACTTTTAGTGTGATATAATTTTTCACAACATAACCCCAGCTGCATTGTGCCAGTTGCGTATGATCCGTAAAAAAAGCATTTTTTAAGTCTGGAAGTTTAATTCGTAGAAGTCATCAAACGAATACCTACTTTGTCCATTCGAATATAGTTGAGCAGCAAAACTGGGTTATTTTACTTTACTTTAAGAGTTTGTACAACCATAAATTTTATACCATAGATGCATCCATCTATCGTTTTAATTTTGTGCATCCAAAAGTTTATAACTAAATTGCGTCTGTCTGATGGTAGAGTACAGGTAGAGCTAAGCGAAATTAATTTTGAACTCTTGAGATCTGAAATTCATAAAAGCGATTCGAAACTTGCTTCCGTTCGAAAAGTTTATAGTAGCTATTTGAGTTGTAGGTAGTGTGGAGAGAAATTCTCAAGCACTTCTTTCGTCTCAGCCTCTCAAGAGGAAGATGAGTTAGGCATTTTTTCCTGTTTTTATAGCTTAAATCAAAAGTCTAGAAGATTGTAAGGACAACTGTGAAAGAATTTTGGCGATAGCTCAAAAACTGAATTTTCTACGATTTTTTAAAGTTTGGATTTTCAAAATCTGTTTTTAGCCAGGCGATTTCGCGTGTGACGTCAGCCAGGTCCGATCGCTCACCCGCGCGTTTTAAGCGTTTTCTGCCTTTACGTTTCTATTTATATTTCTGATAAATAGGGAGAAAAGTACCAATATTTTTATGTAATATTGTGCCTCTAAGTCCTAAGGACACGTTTAACGCTTCAGATAAACTTTTTAACCACCGACTGAAGAAGAAAGGTGTTCTAAGTTTGAGGCTTTTTTGTGTCTATGTGTCTGTACCTTTCAAGGCTCGTAGCTCCAAAAAATCACTCGTAATTTTTTTATAACTATTCTTGAAATGGAAAGCAGATAAATCTGGCATAGTTCTAAGCCAAGTTTGGTAGAAATCGGTGCAGCGGTTTCCAAGTTATGAGGATGTTTATCAGCCCTGGACACGCATTTTGAAGGGTTCTCAGGCATATATTGATTGTAGTTTGAAACATTTGGTTCTTATACCAGTATAACGTGAGCTACTATTTCTTAGTGTTTCATTGATTTTGTATATCAGGTAAGACTGGTAATGAGCAAGATTGTGTTATCGACGTGATTAGCAATGTTTTTAACCCCCGACGCAAAAACGATGGGGTGGTAAAGTTTGACGTGTTGTGTGTCAGTGCGTGTGTCTGTGCGTGTATGTGTGTGTGTGTCTGTCGAATGCGCGCGTTGGTGCGCGTGCGGATGCGGATGGTAGTAGTCTAAGTCACATTGTCTACTAGGGACGTGCCTAGTGAGACATTGTACTGTCAAGTACAATGCCTCACTAGGCACGTCCTTAGTAGACAATGTGACTCGCTAAGAAGAAGAAGAATGTGACTTACACTAGGACGTGTCTAGTGAGACATTGTACTGTCAAGTACAATGTCTCACTAGGCACGTCCTCAGTAACTAAGGACGCGCCTAGTGAAGCATTGTCTAATGAGGACGTGCCTGGTGAGGCATTGTCTACTAAGGACGTGCTTAGTGAGGCATTAGCAATGCATTGCTTAAGGACGTGCCTAGTGAGGCATTGTACCTACTGTACAATGTCCTTCGTAACTAAGGACGTGCCTAGTGAGGCATTGCACTATATTTATGTGTAGGCATTGTCTACTAAGGACGTGCCTAGTGAGACATTGTACTTGACAGTACAATGTCTCACTAGGCACAGTAGGCACGTCCTAGTGTAAGTCACATTCTTCTTCTTCTTAGCGAGTCACATTGTCTACTAAGGACGTGCCTAGTGAGGCATTGTACTTGACAGTACAATGTCTCACTAGGCACGTCCTTAGTTTCTGAGGACGTGCCTAGTGAAGCATTGTCTACTGAGGACGTGCCTAGTGAGGCATTGTCTACTAAGGACGTGCCTAGTGAGGCATTGTCTACTAAGGACGTGCACGTGCGGATGCGGATGGTAGTAGTCTAAGTCACACGACAATGACAATGTGACTCGCTAAGAAGAAGAAGAATGTGACTTACACTAGGACGTGCCTAGTGAGACATTGTACTGTACAAGTACAATGCCTCACTAGGCACGTCCTTAGTAGACAATGTGACTCGCTAAGAAGAAGAAGAATGTGACTTACACTAGGACGTGCCTAGTGAGACATTGTACTGTACAAGTACAATGCCTCACTAGGCACGTCCTTAGTAGACAATGCCTACACATACATATAGTGCAATGCCTCACTAGGCACGTCCTTAGTTACGAAGGACGTGCTTAGTGAGGCATTAGCAATGCATTGCTTAAGGACGTGTCTAGTGAGGCATTGTACCTACTGTACAATGTCCTTCGTAACTAAGGACGTGCCTAGTGAGGCATTGCACTATATGTATGTGTAGGCATTGTCTACTAAGGACGTGCCTAGTGAGACATTGTACTTGATAGTACAATGTCTCACTAGGCAGGCACGTCCTAGTGTAAGTCACATTCTTCTTCTTCTTAGCGAGTCACATTGTCTACTAAGGACGTGCCTAGTGAGGCATTGTACTTGACAGTACAATGTCTCACTAGGCACGTCCCTAGTAGACAATGTGACTTAGACTACTACCATCCGCATCCGCACGCGCACCAACGCGCGCATTCGACAGACACACACACACATACACGCACTGACACACACACACGTCAAACTTTACCACCCCATCGTTTTTGCGTCGGGGGTTAAAAACATTGCTAATCACGTCGATAACACAATCTTGCTCATTACCAGTCTTACCTGATATACAAAATCAATGAAACACTAAGAAATAGTAGCTCACGTTATACTGGTATAAGAACCAAATGTTTTAAACTACAATCAATATATGCCTGAGAACCCTTCAAAATGCGTGTCGAGGGCTGATAAACATCCTCATAACTTAGAAACCGCTGCACCGATTTCTACCAAACTTGGCTTAGAACTATGCCAGATTTATCTGCTTTCCATTTCAAGACTAGTTATAAAAAAATTACGAGTGATTTTTTGGAGCTACGAGCCTTGAAAGGTACAGACACATAGACACAAAAAAGCCTCAAACTTAGAACACCTTTCTTCTTCAGTCGGTGGTTGAAAAGTTTATCTGAAGCGTTAAACGTGTCCTTAGGACTTAAAGGCACAATATTACATAAAAATATTGGTACTTTTCTCCCAATTTTTCAGAAATATAAATAGAAACGTAAAGGCAGAAAACGCTTAGAAAGCGCGGGTGAGCGGTCGGACCGGCTGACGTCACACGCGAAATCGCCGGGCTCAAAACACATTTTGAAAATCCAAACTTTAAAAAATCGTAGAAAATTCAGTTTTTGAGCTATCGCCAAAATTTTTTCACTGTTGTGTTTTGGACGTAAAAATCTATCGATCTACATTAAAAAAAAAATACGCTCATCTTCCTCATTCTCCGCTGTATGACTAAGGTTGTTTCTAAAAAACAATAGTTTTGTTTTATAAAGACTTTTTCAAACCACTCATTTTGCTCATCTAATTTTACAATCTAAAGGGGTCTCCAAACTACGGCCCGCGGGCCAAATCCGGCCCGCCACAGCCAATGTCTTATTATTGTTACTATCGCTGTGATAACTTGACGAAGAAAACACTGAATAATAATTACTCGGTTTTACTTACTTGTAAAAGTCAAAGTCGAAATTTCTTTATTCAATAAAATCACAAGGATCATTTAGAATCGACTTATATAACTAGGTGATTCTAGGTGCCAGTTCCACGCGACCAAGGTAAAACTTAACGACAAAAAGGATGACCAGCCTTGAAATATACCCAGTTAAGGGCAGAAAAATTAAAACTGTTTTGGCGCTTGGAACATACTGAAGTTATCATTAAGGCCTTAAGGCGCGTATTACGGTCAAACCGTGAAAATGCCCATTTTTGACGTTCTAGATCTCTGAAACTGAAACTCTTAGATAATTTCGATTTATTGTATGGTGTAGAATAGTTATTCGCATTGACCGTAGCGGCCTCGCTTTTTGCAATTTTTCCTTATATATTTAAATAAAGCCAAAATTCCGAAACAAGTTTTTAATAAAACTCGCGCAGACACTTTTTCAAGCTCCTGGATTGAACTACTCTGCAAAGCAAACGAAATGAAAAATATCAACAAATATCTCTTATATACTGCCATTGACCGTAGCGGCCCCGGAATTTAGAAATAAGTATGGGATATGTACAAAAAAAAATCAATTCAATACCATAAAATTTCTAAAAACGTTCAGAATTAGCCGTTAATTTCTCCATACTACATTATTATTATTAGGTAAAAATTATACCAAAATAAACGTTAGTTCATAATCAATAAAATTGTATACTTTTTATTTACATAATTTATTATATTAATTTGAATAAACGTAATTTACAACTGCATAAAATGCGATGCGTTGGCCGCTCGAATTCAGACGCGCGCCAGCGCTCGTGGAAGGCGGACCTGTGTCGATTTTCTCCGCGCCAAAAAGATCGAGCATAACCGTGCGTGTACACGTGGAGTGTGACTGACTACCTAGTTTTGATGTTAGTAACTTTTTTATTCATGACAATCATTAACACCTGTACATACCTATTGGGGACAATTAAAATCTTATCTTATCATTTATAATATTAGTGGGATGGGATGCAAGAGTTTAGATGTTTGGATGTTTGTGTAGTACATACAAAATCGATTGTTACACCTAACTTCAGAGGGATGAAGATCCGTTGTGCGTACTGTGCCAAACAGTACAATCTGCAGTGCAATGAAGAACGTGTACTTGAATAGAATAGAAATTAATGATGATGAGCTAAAATGAAAAGATATTTTGATAGGCCTCACAGCTCAGTCGGTACTAGCTCTCCCTTCCGTGCCGTGGGTCGTGGGTTCGATCCTCACCAAAAACAAACATAATTATTTTTTGTGTGGCATCATAGACGTTTGTTCTATGACTCGTCTAAAGGGTGCCGTGTAAAAATGTCAATGTATATATTTTTATTTGTACCTATTTATGAAAAATCATAGCCGCCATTTTTAACTTTCCTGTTTATGGACCGATTGCTTTCAAAATCGATATCTGAAGGTCCCTTTCAACCATTACCAAGAATCTAATGTCAAATTTGAAAAATCATGGCCGCCATTTTTAACTTTTCTGTTATTAAATTACTAAATGACAGAGACAACTAAAATCTACATTTTTGATGTCAGCTGTCAAATTCAACTTCAAAGGGTCATATCTTGGAAACTACTTATCCTAGACTACTCGTTTCATCACTAAATGACACAGACAACTAAAATCTACATTTTTGATGTCAGCTGTCAAATTCAACTTCAAACGGTCATATCTTGGAAACTACTTATACTAGACTACTCGTTTCATCACTAAATGACACAGACAACTAAAATCTACATTTTTGATGTCAGCTGTCAAATTCAACTTCAAACGGTCATATCTTGGAAACTACTTATCCTAGACTACTCGTTTCATCACTAAATGACACAGACAACTAAAATCTACATTTTTGATGTCAGCTGTCAAATTCAACTTCAAACGGTCATATCTTGGAAACTACTTATCCTAGACTACTCGTTTCATCACTAAATGACACAGACAACTAAAATCTACATTTTTGATGTCAGCTGTCAAATTCAACTTCAAACGGTCATATCTTGGAAACTACTTATCCTAGACTACTCGTTTCATCACTAAATGACAGAGACAACTAAAATCTACATTTTTGATGTCAGCTGTCAAATTCAAATTCAAACGGTCATATCTTGGAAACTACTTATCCTAGACTGCTCGTTTCATCACTAAATGACAGAGACAACTAAAATCTACATTTTTGATGTCAGCTGTCAAATTCAACTTCAAAGGGTCATATCTTGGAAACTACTTATCCTAGACTACTCGTTTCATCACTAAATGACACAGACAACTAAAATCTACATTTTTGATGTCAGCTGTCAAATTCAACTTCAAACGGTCATATCTTGGAAACTACTTATCCTAGACTACTCGTTTCATCACTAAATGACACAGACAACTAAAATCTACATTTTTGATGTCAGCTGTCAAATTCAACTTCAAACGGTCATATCTTGGAAACTACTTATCCTAGACTACTCGTTTCATCACTAAATGACAGAGACAACTAAAATCTACATTTTTGATGTCAGCTGTCAAATTCAACTTCAAACGGTCATATCTTGGAAACTACTTATCCTAGACTGCTCGTTTCATCACTAAATGACAGAGACAACTAAAATCTACATTTTTGATGTCAGCTGTCAAATTCAACTTCAAACGGTCATATCTTGGAAACTACTTATCCTAGACTGCTCGTTTCATCACTAAATGACAGAGACAACTAAAATCTACATATTTGATGTCAGCTGTCAAATTCAACTTCAAACGGTCATATCTTGGAAACTACTTATCCTAGACTACTCGTTTCATCACTAAATGACAGAGACAACTAAAATCTACATTTTTGATGACAGCTGTCAAATTAAACTTCAAACGGTCATATCTTGGAAACTACTTATCCTAGACTACTCGTTTCATCACTAAATGACACAGACAACTAAAACCTACATTTTTGATGTCAGCTGTCAAATTCAACTTCAAACGGTCATATCTTGGAAACTACTTATCCTAGACTACTCGTTTCATCACTAAATGACAGAGACAACTAAAATCTACATTTTTGATGTCAGCTGTCAAATTCAACTTCAAACGGTCATATCTTGGAAACTACTTATCCTAGACTGCTCGTTTCATCACTAAGTGACAGAGACAACTAAAATCTACATTTTTGATGTCAGCTGTCAAATTCAACTTCAAACGGTCATATCTTGGAAACTACTTATCCTAGACTACTCGTTTCATCACTAAATGACAGAGACAACTAAAATCTACATTTTTGATGACAGCTGTCAAATTAAACTTCAAACGGTCATATCTTGGAAACTACTTATCCTAGACTGCTCGTTTCATCACTAAATGACAGAGACAACTAAAATCTACATTTTTGATGACAGCTGTCAAAATTAACTTCAAACGGCATTCATTTAAGATTCTTGAGGGTGACCCTCAGATATCAATTTTGAAAGCAATAGGTCTGTAAACAAAAAAAATAAAAAATGGCAGCCATGATTTTTCATCAAACTTGACGTTAGATTCTTGATAATTGCTGAGGGTGACCCTCAGATATCGATTTTGAAAGCAATCGGTTCATAAACAAAAAAGTTAAAAATGTTGGTCATGATTTTTCAAATTTGACATTAGATTCTTGATAATGGCTAAGGGTGACCCTCAGATACCGATTTTGAAAGCAATCGGTCCATAAACAAAAAAGTTTAAAATGGTGGTCATGATTTTTTAAATTTGACATTAGAATCTTGATAATGGCTGAGGGTGACCCTCAGATATCGATTTTGAAAGCAATCGGTCCATAAACAAAAAAGTTAAAAATGGTGGTCATGATTTTTCAAATTTCACATTAGAATCTTGATAATGGCTGAGGGTGACCCTCAGATATCGATTTTGAAAGCAATCGGTCCATAAACAAAAAAGTTAAAAATGGCGGCCATGCTTTTTCTAATTTTACATAATATTCCTGATAATGGCTAAGGGGGATCCTCAGATATCGATTTTGAAAGCAATCGGTCCATAAACAAAAAAAGTTAAAAATGGCGGCTATGATTTTTTCTAATTTGAGATTAGATTCTTGATAATAAATAAATAAATATTTATGGACATTTCACACGACGCCTCTAGTCCCAAACTAAGCAAAGCTTGTAATATGGTAACTAGATGCTGATAGAATACTTATATACCTTTTTTTTTGTAAATACATACTTATAATACATAGTAACACATAATGGCTGAGAGGGGCCCTCAGATATCGATTTTGAAAGAAATCTGTTTTTAAAATAAGACTGTACTTTATAATATTGTGCGCGCGAGTTGACGACAAAAAAATAGGTTTAATTGGAAAGTGCCAAATCACGAGTTTCACGCTCGCGAGTTGACGAATAACTCGGCCGTTTGAAGTTGATTTTGACATAATTACCTAATGTGTGCAATGTACCTAATGTTGATCGGTGCTATAAGCTATCACCATGATACGATTCATCAAAATCTGTTCGGCGGTTTCAGCGTCAACTGTGCTCAAACGACAAACCGACAGACATACTTCAACTCCTTCAAAGAATTTATCAAAAAATAAATCAATGTAAGTACAGATTTGTAAAAGTTTAGATAGAAATTCTATCTAATAAAATAAATAAATATGAATATTCTTGGGCTTTACACACAACGCCCTCTAGTCCCAAACTAAGCAAAGCTTGTGATATGGGAACTAGATCTGATAGAATACTTATATACTTTTTTTTTGTAAATACATACTTATAATACATAGAAACACCCTAAATAGAAACAGCCATCTAAACTATTATAAATCTTTAGGTACATTGAAAATTTTTATAATTTTAATGGCTTTACTTACCTAACTTCCAAGTACCAAGACTAGTTAGTTAATGTACAAACTCGAGCGGAAAGCGGCTTCAATTTGTGCGTGGGCATTTTTTTTTAGTTTGGTGGCTCAGAAACCGGAATTCGAGCGCGGCCAAACTGCGATAGCCCTCTTAAGGCTTCAAAGTTTGGAGACCCCTGAAGGTTTGCATCGTCTAGATTCGAGAAGATGCAAATCTAATCCAATGTAATTTGCCATATTTAGTGGCATTTACCACTACTCGCATTTACGTTATTACTTCAATGTAGCTGTACTAACTACCACAGAATAACTTCTATTTACGGTATGTAGTTTTACTACTAGCTACTACTAGTATGTAGCTTAGTTTTACTACCTTAAAGGAAATGAAACCGTATATGTATATGTACGTAGGTTTGTATCAGTACAACTCGAGAAGGCCCCGTCAAGTATTTCATGGCCGTGCAACTTACGTAAACTTTCAAATGTTCTACTTGCGAGTTTCTTTAGTAACTGCTAGGTTATCTGCGCCGTGAGTGCTCATCATGTTCATGCATGGCCGCCGGCCTTACGCTTCTGAACATGGAGGGAATAATTTATGGAAGTGACTTTTTTCAGTTTATTTAGAAGATTGGTTGTACAGTTTGGCTAGGAATATACATCTGTTACGTGTGTCCAGCATGTTAGTACACATGCACACGTATGCGCCCTCCATCACATTGCACCCATACATACATAGACAATTTTTGACGTGAGTTTCATGGTTTTAGAGCATAGTTCAAGAAGCATTTCATGAATGAATTGAAACTTCATAAACTTGTAAAGGAGGCAGACTATTGACTGCAATTATCCGGACTTATGAACATATCCATTACCATTCTCTGTTCTGTGTTACAAACTAATAAGGACGGAATAACAATCTGACGTGGGCACTTCATATTTTAAGGCCGATTTTGAAGAGCTCCTGTTAAATTAAGGAGTTCTGTAACCTACATCATTTAAGTAACGAAATTCGTATTTTCAAACATTAACTACGATTGCCATGCTCGCAGAAAACAACCGTAAAGATTTCATATTCAGCGCATATTCAGCTTAGTCTGTCATAAAATAATGGACCTAAATATTGAAGACGACAGACGTCGAAATAAAAGTCGTTGAATCTATCACGCGGAAAATACAATCCAACAGACTTTTCAGTCACTGGTCGCCGCCGGTCGGTAATTGGTCCACAGCTTGGACGAATAAGCACACTGGCCGATATGATACTAGTCCTCGCTCGAAGAATAATATCGATGTAGGCGGCGGCGGCGACGGCGGCAGTATGGAAGCGTGCAGTACTAGATGTATTAGTATGGAAGCGTGCAGTACTAGATGTATTAGTATGGAAGCGTGCAGTACTAGATGTTGCTGCTTTCGATCGATATCGTGGAGGTGTCGTGCAAGCAGAGTGTAAACATTAGGCACAGCTACAGCTGCTTCTGCTGTTTTTATCATAAGTCGACTACGCAACTACATTTTGATTGGAGACATTGATTAGTAATTCAACCATTAACATTTATTAACAAGTAATTATATTAAAAATTTAAAAAACCCCCGAAACTTGGACCGATTTACATCAAACATAGCTAAGAACACTCCCGACTAATTCACCTTTCAAACAAAAAAAAACAAAATCAAAATCGGTTCATCCGTTCGGGAGCTACGTTGCCTCAGACAGACACACACCCAGACACGTCAAACTTATAACACCCCGTCGTTTTTGCGTCAGCGGTTAAAAATAATAGCTTCATTCGGTTAACCCGTAAAATATTGATTAAATTGTACCAGGGAACTCAAGTTACATATAAGATTATAGTTTAATGCAACGATGAAAATATCTTATAGTTTTTAGCTTACATATAATTTTAAAAGCGTCGCATTACCAAAATACTTATACTATGGAATCACAGTCTGATGTGGTGACACTAAATCTTGGCTGGCTGCCAACCGTGTTGGTCAATTTAGATACGGACTCTACGTAGTAGTTGGTAATTTCTGATTCTACCTTGTAGGTCAATTGTAGATATAAAATCTTTTATAGGGGTTTTAAGTATAAGTTGCATAGGTACCTAGTAGAGATTTTTATATCAAACCAACTACAATTTTTCATCATGTCGATGCATACCACACAGTTATATTAAATTAATTAAACAAAAACGAGTCGATGTTAAAAATGGAAAATCGTTCTATTATTTTAAAAAATAATTAACTTCGAGTGCCTCGAGGCCAAGTACCGACGCAGCATTTTTGTTTTAGATTTTTGAACTTTACAGCGTAATAAATAATGTATAAAGTCACTTTTTAGTGTTACTGCGTACACAGCTCAAACGAAACTACACTTGTCTACCCTCATAACCTATTTTATTTCGTGGGTTTATAGTTTTCATAAGTTTGTTGTGGGTAGATTATACGACTTACGCGAGGGATGGTAGGCAAAACATTATTATGAGAGTTTATGAAGATAGAGCTAATAACTCATCATAAGGTTTTCCTTCTCACGTGTGGATTAATAAATAATGATTGGTACTAAATACTCTGATTACCCAAATGATATTACGCTAATGATAATTTCTACCGTACTCGTGCATATTAGGTTTATCCTTTTTATTAATTATCTATTCATTTCCAACCAGCTATAAATACCTATTTATTTAAACCAGAGTCAAATCAGAGTCAAAAACTCCGCAACGTCTATTCTATTTGCCAGTAAAAATAAATGGTTTCTGTCGAATTTTCAGGCTAAAATAAATGGTTAAAATTGCGCCTCGGGCGCTTTTCAAAGTACTCGCGCGGTCAAATGCCTCTGAGAATATCGAGTGAAAAGAAGCAAGATTCAATACCCTCATACAGAGATCTTCCACATTTTATATTAAATGTCTATTCAGTCAATACGATACAGGGTGATAAAAACCGCTCTAGAAAATTGGAGGAATTTTTTTCAAGTTCATTCTATATCGAGACAAAATGGCTGGATGTTGAATTTACGACGGTTTTACTATAGGTTCTTCTGTAAAAAATATTCTACTCACATAACAACTAGGATTCTAACACAAGCTAGTTATAAAAAAATACTGAACTTATGATTAAGTATTGACCCATTTTAAACTGAAAAAGCGTGATAAAAAAGGATGCAATCTTTTTTTAAGTCCAGAATTGGTTGGGTTGATTTCGGCAATATTTTTGTACTAAAACTCGTTGTTCAGCTTTCAATGAAATGGTTTCTGAACTGAAAAGACAGGTTAACGTAGAACCTCATCTGTCTATCTTTTGCTAACCTTATTACACCCGGTACTTTTTTGTAAATGCGGTTGGTCGCTAAGACCCTGATCACAAAGCTTGGCTGCAACTGCGTTCTCTCTGATCCGATTTCAAGTTACCAATATCAATGAAGTATATAAGTAATAAATATTATCTATCTATATATGAGCTATCTATAAATCTTTTGCAACGGTGTGTAGATAGCTCAACTGCTTCATGTGTATTTTGTACATATTATAAATATTGTAAATACTGTTTTAGTCATAATTTTCTTTGTGAATAAAGTCATTTATTTTCTAGTAGTAATAAATAGAAGGAAATATTTAAAATTTGTAGTGATTCAGCAATTCTATCTGGATACCTACCTATTCAAAGAGTAAAGTGACGCTGGCACAATAGGGCTTTGTGCTTTCAGGAACTATGAAATGCATTGTGCCTGGGACATTTTGAATTAAGCACATTTCAGAGGGCTAATTCTTTAAATCTAGAATAATTCCATTGGGATTTGATTGGGATGTAATAAAAATCACAAAGCTACAATGTTGTGACTTTTATGACATCTGAACAAAATACTAAATATATTTTTACTATATTTTATTAAGAGAATCCCTTCTGATTATTACTATGACTCTGAGATAAAAGGATTAATTACTATATTCCTCGTACTTTAAATTTATTAGCAGTTCTAATTCTAGCCATAAGGAAATGTTCATTATTGTCAACCTAATAAGGAACAAATTCAATGAACTCGGAGCATAGACGTGCGAAGTCAAACAATGGCAGCGCGCGTAAATTACGCGATAAATACATCAGTATAGTCAGTCGATACTAGTTACTTACACTATTTGTTGTAGCATCTTTAAACCACTCATCTATGGCTCTTTTATTCGACGCATTCACACTCCGTGTTGGCACTGACGATATTTTTGTTAGTCACTGAAATATCAGTATCGTGTCGGTATCGGGGAGTGTGCAAAACTGCTAACTAACTAGCCTAAGGACTCTTTAAAACAATTTACCTTTCAAACAACAATTTACTGTTTGCCTTATCGCGGCTCGTAAATTCCGGGCGCTGAGTAGGTAAAAATAAAACAATCCCAGGTCATTGTACCTCTCGTAACTGGGTAAATAATTCTTTAAGAACTCATTCCCACAAGAGTTAACCCATAACATCGTAAACCCTTTGAGGACTGGCCAGGATAACTTGGCCTGGCCTGCCCCGCTGATTCCTTTGATCTGGTAACGGGAAGGGAGCAATACTTAGTCTTTGCAGAGGTCTTATTGCCCGGTTGTTGATAGTTCAGTTGCTGTTATCGAAGTGATTGAGCAAGCCAAGGGCGCACGAGCTCGTGCATTGAATAAAATATAAACTGCGTCTTACTTTAAACATGAGTGCCACCAACCAAGTTCTTATAGGATAATACTCGTTTTAAAATTACATATTTACCAAAATCATAAATAAAATTATTCTGCAAGAACAAACACTATTCATAAAATTTTAATTAATGCATGTATACAACGAGACTCTCATAACTTTATATGAAATCTTACATAAAACAAGACCTTGACAAATGAATAAGGTAAGGGCCATCATGTAAAGGGTCGAGCGTGCCATAAATAAAGCCATTAATCATTCGTTAACCCGTTGTTTCATTTAACGAACATACCTAGCTTCGCTACAGTAACTCTAAACTATCTAGAGACAAGTAATTAAATTAAAAATTTAAAAAAACCCTGACTTTGATACCCATATTGAGGGAGTTGTGAAAAAAATCCATTTTGTGGCGGCAGCCATCTTGGACCGATTTTCATCAAACATAGCTAAGAACGCTCCCGACTAATTCACCTTTCAAACAACAAAAACATAATCAAAATCACTTCATTCGTTCGGGAGCTACGATGCCTCAGACAGACACACACACACACACACACACACACACACACACACACACACACACACACGCACGCACGCACGCACGCACATACACGTAAAACTTATAACACCCCGTTCTTATAAAAATCTTCAGCAGGAAAATCCAAGATCTTCAAATTATAGACGGAAAATGATTCTTTATGGACATAATACATAGCAATTTACGATTATGCCGGATATAAAATGAGGCTAACGCTTTATAGGACTCAGATTTTATGTTTCGCAGTCCTTCAAATTGGGAATAAATATCTTATATTTTGGTTTTTATTTTGCTGAGTAGTTTAGGACCGCACTTAATTCAATGGTCTGTGTAATGGAACATAACATAAAAATATGCAAGAATGGTATGAGTTTTTGTACAATAACATCGAACAGGATTTCGGACAGACAAAGAGTGGAACTATTTGCCGTATAACCTTATGACTTGGAATTAGAACTTTTAATAGGGTAATTTCTTTGTAAGAATTCGTATGGACTTACGAATAATTTAATCTATCTCTCTTCCCCATATTTGATCACCTAGCCAGGCTGACGCAGAGCTTTATGCGCGAAAATTCTAATTCAATGCTAAGTAATGTTAAAATTTTCAGAACCCTAAATTTTGAGTTTAGCATTTTTCAGGCTGTAATTTTTTTTACCTGAACATGTTCGTGTTTTGCAAGGGCTAAAGTTAATTATTAAAGGGCTGACGGCATTACTAGCGCTGCAGGTTGGACTTGGATGAGACTAGCGCTGGACCGCGGAGAATGGCACAAGGAAAGAGAAGCCTATACCTAGCAGTGGGTGAAGTCGGGCTGCGGATGATGATGATGATGAAAGTTAATTAGAGAATTTGCTGGCTAAATTAGCAATAGTTATTTTAATTCACTAACAAAAAACCGTAAAACTATATTGTAACTCCTTTAGGGCGTCTTGCACCAGAATCACTAAACGTATTTAACAGCTAAATCGATTTAAATCTGACGTATTTGTATGACTTGACAACTCGCTAAATACTATTTAAGAGTTAAACGCGTTTAGCGATTCTGGTGCAAGCCGCCCTTAATATTTGTATTTGTGACTTTAACTACTACTTTAGACTTAGAGTTAAGTATAACTATTGTAATCGATGCAAGATTCTTTTAATTAACGGGTTCTGGAGTGCACTAGGATTAAAAAAAAGTCCACTTCACAAATCACTTGAGACACAGGATTTCAAGTGTTCATTGCTATCTTGACTTAAATTGTTTCACGAAGTTGATGGTAGGTCTTAGGTAGGTAGGTAGAACCCCTGAGAATGAGGCATAGATAGATTCAAGATAAAAAAATTCTTTACATATCCAGTTCAATCATTTTTACATTGTTTTCTTTTATTTTTAATCAAATATATTGTTTGCTACGTGTTAAATTGACATCAATCTTCTAGATTAGTATTATCACCTTTTACTTGTTTAGGAATTGGAATTATCTCCCTAGACATGAAAATGTATGTTACCACAAAGAAAATATTGCAACTATATAGAAAATCTCAGTAACTCAAAACTTTTATACAAGTTAAAACGCATTCCAGAGATCATTTTGTGCGTTCTAATAATAACAATGCAGTTAAACCAACAAATGGTTCCTATAAACATCCAGCAACCTGCAGTGTATAAACTATTTTCGTTACTCGCTATTGTGGGAGCATTGAAAGGAGAGATTACAGTGAAAAGTTCCGTTTTGAAGAATTGTTTTCCTTAGTATAAAAGTTTCTTACGTACGACTGAGGCGGAAACCTGTTTTTGATCAATTGTATTTCTTTTATGAAAGTTTTGAAAGACACAAGATTCGGTATGCTCTAACATCATGTAAATTAAAACTATAAGTAAACACATACTTACACACACCTAGATTTCTAATGTCCGTGCATCGTGCATCACGACAACGTTAGACTAACGAGATGGCAATAACTGCTACTGTTACATTACATTCCCGAACTAAGCGATTCGAGTCGAGTACCCCCGAAATCCGGAACGCAAACGCAAAATGGCGCACGACAAATTTACAGAAACTTGTAGAAGTTTTTATGTAAAAAAAAAAGTGACGCCGCCGCCGCCGTAGAGTTTCTTTTTGGTTTTCAAACTACTGCACAGAAGGGATTACTGGTGCATTCTTAAAAAAAAAACTTCGCAATTAGGTAGAATGTGTTAGAACTGCGTACGCGCTACACCAATGGCAGTCAGATTATTGCCAATCGTGTGCCTGGAACCTGGTTTGTGCACTTCACGCCCGAGAAGCCTCTCACCAATCTTGTGTTTACTCGTATTGATATTTTTATGAGCGTTTCACTGGAAGGACCATAGTGGAATTTTAGGTTTCTGAGCACCTCAATATTTAGTAGAAGTTCTCAAACAATTGTAAAACTGAACCGGTAATTTGTAAAAGTTACGAATCAAAAGTTATAAGCATTTTAAAGTGGTCCCTCGGTTCCACACATGCAATGCTGGGTTCCAAGGATCTAATCAGTATTCACATCTTCTTTCACTGTCTATATTTAGTAGAAGATTTGTAAAAAAAAACTACTTAATTTCAGCCCTTCTTCTTCTTGCAGAGAGACGAAAACACGATAACAAAGTGGTCCCTCAGTTCTACATTGACGAAAATGTTTTTGCGGTTTTACAAAAAAACTAACTGGAATTTTTAGTTTCTGAATCAGTCAATATTTAGTAGAAGTGCTCATACAATTTGTAAAATCAATCAGTAATTTGTAAAACTTACCAATCAAAAGTTATAAGCATTTTAATGTGGACTTTCGGTTGAACACTTTCCAAAACGCAAAAGTAACTTTACAAAAAAACTATAAAACTTAGAGACGTGTAATATAGCTTATCATTTAGTAAAAATTTTTACTAAATATCTACATACAGCAATGAACAATAGACAGAGCCATTATCGAAATATAGCAATTTTAGTTTCCGGCATAGAGATGCAGCCGCGGGGTGACCACACGGCTTAAATTTTCGGGACAGGGAACAGCATGACAGCCGCGCGACGCGACGATTCCACTCTCTGCTGATGCGGGTGTGACTCAATGAGGTCAGCGTTGGTACTCTAAGTACCTATTCATCCATTGTATTTTCAATAGGTGAGTAAAAAAAATCCGATGATTGTCAAATAAATATAAGATCATACGAAAACGGAACGTCAGCGGAAAATCAATACTATTTATACTTAGGTGCTTACCTATCACACTACTCAAACAACTTCGAGAGGGCTTTCGCTGCCCAGTTCAACAATAGAATCTACAAGGTGCTTACCTAAAAAGAACAATCGCTAGGAAAACTTCAATAACCACTATCCCACTACTATTATAAATGTCAAAGTTTGGATGTTTGTGTTTCAATCACGCTGTTACTACTTACTGGTCCGATTTGGATGAAACTTAGAATATATTATAGTTCGTAACCTGGATCAAACACATCGGCTACTTTTTTTTTTTTTTTGTGGACGAAGTCGCGGGTAACTGCTAGTAATATTATAAATGCTAAAGTTTAGATGTTTGGATGTTTGTGTTTCAATCACGTCAAAACTACGAACCAACTTGGATGGAACTTGGCATATATTATTATATTATAGTTCGTAGCCTTAATATACTAGCAGTTACCCGCGACTTTGTACGCGTCTACAGTTTCCGTGTACATTATATTATCTGTGTGTGTACCGAGCGGATACTTCTTTGAGAAACTTGACATTACACCTCATTACACCGAACTCGTACCTACTGGAATGTCAAACGCTAGTTGTTAGACCAAAGAGGTAGTACTACGCCCTGTCAAACTGACGTGACATGACATGACAATGAAATCCTCTTGCCAATTGGCGCTGCTAATCCTTTTCGTTCATTTTATCCTTTAGATCCTGTTAATTATTTGGGATAAAAAGTAGCCTATATGTCAATCCAGGTTACGAACTAAATATATCCAAGTTTCATTCAAGTTGTTTCCTCGGAGGGTAACAACTGAAAATCAGTGTTGCTTTCGAGCAATGTACACTGAGTTGTTACCTTTTTGTGTACTGCAACACACAGAGCACAAACCATACGAGAACATATAGGTAGGTAGTCTTGTTTTTCCTTAGTTTAAGTTTGTTTTAGTTTAGTTTTAGTTATTAGTCACATAGTACCTATCTACTTTCATTTCTCTGTAAATTTTGTGTGTGTTTGTGTGTGTTCAGTAACAAATAAATAAGTTTATCTATCTATCTTATCTATCTATCTAAGTTGGTTCAGTGGTTTTGACGTGATTGAAACACAAACATCCAAACTTTGTCATTTATAATAGTAGTGGGATAGTGGTTATTGAAGTTTTCCTAGCGATTGTTCTTTTTAGGTAAGCACCTTGTAGATTCTATTGTTGAACTGGACAGCAAAAGCCCTCTCGAAGTTGTTTGAATAGTGTGATAGGTAAGCACCTAAGCATAAATAGTATTGATTTTCCGCTGACGTTCCGTTTTCGTATGATCTTATATTTATTTGACAATCATCGGATTTTTTTTACTCACCTATTGAAAATACAATGGATGAATAGGTACTTAGAGTACCAACGCTGACTTCATTGAGTCACACCCGCATCAGCAGAGAGTGGAATCGTCGCGTCGCGCGGCTGTCATGCTGTTCCCTGTCCCGAAAATTTAAGCCGTGTGGTCACCCCGCGGCTGCATCTCTATGCCGGAAACTAAAATTGCTATATTTCGATAATGGCTCTGTCTATTGTTCATTGCTGTATGTAGATATTTAGTAAAAATTTTTACTAAATGATAAGCTATATTACACGTCTCTAAGTTTTATAGTTTTTTTGTAAAGTTACTTTTGCGTTTTGGAAAGTGTTCAACCGAAAGTCCACATTAAAATGCTTATAACTTTTGATTGGTAAGTTTTACAAATTACTGATTGATTTTACAAATTGTATGAGCACTTCTACTAAATATTGACTGATTCAGAAACTAAAAATTCCAGTTAGTTTTTTTGTAAAACCGCAAAAACATTTTCGTCAATGTAGAACTGAGGGACCACTTTGTTATCGTGTTTTCGTCTCTCTGCAAGAAGAAGAAGGGCTGAAATTAAGTAGTTTTTTTTTACAAATCTTCTACTAAATATAGACAGTGAAAGAAGATGTGAATACTGATTAGATCCTTGGAACCCAGCATTGCATGTGTGGAACCGAGGGACCACTTTAAAATGCTTATAACTTTTGATTCGTAACTTTTACAAATTACCGGTTCAGTTTTACAATTGTTTGAGAACTTCTACTAAATATTGAGGTGCTCAGAAACCTAAAATTCCACTATGGTCCTTCCAGTGAAACGCTCATATATTTTTGACTAGTAGATGAAGTGTCATTCGCTCCTCGCAGAATGATAGCGAGCGCAACTAAGGGCGTCTTGCACCAGAATCACTAAACGTGTTTAACAGCTAAATCGATTTAAATCTGACGTATTTGTATGACTTGACAACTCGCTAAATACTATTTAAGAGTTAAACGCGTTTAGCAAGTCTGGTGCAAGCCGCCCTTAGTAGCTAGTAGAATACTTTTTAAACAGTAATTTTATCCCCGTCAAAGGTTCGTGATGTATGATACATTCACTTGCATCCATACACACACAAAAATAATTCATACACACATTTTCATTCATCTAACAAATCCTAGCATAATCTGTCTGTGGCGGACGTAAAATGCATTAAATAATACAAATGTTTTCCCGGGTTCTACCGCTTGTTAATTCTGTATAGGTACAGTGAGATTGCGGATGATCCTGGCTCGAGAGGAAAAGCTAGCACACGGCTACTGCTAAATGAGGATTTTCATGCAAAGCAAAGTGGTTTCGATCTGCAACATACGGTTGCTAACTCGCGCACGCGTGCTTGAAGCATGGCAATAGATAGCAAGTTAGAAGGTAGTCAGAATGCTGCCGAATAACACACTATTTATAACATGTCCGCGTGGGCGCAACAAGCTTACCTATTACTTTGTGTTGAAGTATACTTACGTGCCGTTCTGTGAAATAAACTATAATGTAAGGAATGCGCCCATCTACTAGCCATCCAGTTAGTCTTTATTTCAACAGTTGGGCAAGTACTTACTTATTTTATGGTTCACGTGCGAATTTTAAATGGTTGATGTGCATTGAAATTGCACAGAATCATATCAACTGGGTAATAATAATCAAGGTTTAACCAATTCTTTGATCAATACAATAGGATTAAGAATTTATTTATTTAACAGACATTACACAGAAAAAGAAAGCCTACATTAAAAAACAAATTGCTGTCAAACAGATCCAGTCTCAGCTCTATGCCACTCCCAAAGAGGGTTTTCCCCAGCAATATTTTTTCTGAACATGACGCCTGTGTGACCTTATACCGCCCCGTATGTTTCCATGTTTGGGTCCAACCGCGGGTTCACGATAAGCCGCATTCTGTAAACAATTCAATATTTACAACTATCGTCGAGTTTGCAAAGCCCGCGATGATGATGAGCACTTTCGTGAGCGGAAAGCGTATTTTAGTATTTAAATAACACACTAAATTCAACTGTAATCCATAATTACATAACTAATACGCACCTATCATACGTGGAGAATCTTTGCTCAGTACTATTATTTATAAATACACTCGAGAGCAATGATTCCGGGTCACTTAAAGAATGTTAAAAATCTCGGAAACTAAAAATGATAGGTTAATGCAATAAATTGTATTTAATAGACAATGTAATACTCCTTAAATGAAAGTAAAAAAATATGAGTCACCATACATTTTATTAACACAAAATTACATAAAGAAAAAAACTGCTGATCTCTCCTTAAAACAAAAATAGGAAACATGAAATTTTTGAACTTTATTACGATTTGACTTGAATTTTAATACTTCGTATTGCCTCCTCGTGCTTCCATTACTGCGTTTACGCGGTTTGGCATGCTGTACACCAAGTTCCTTATACGATTTTGGGGAATATTCTCCCATTCCTCTGTGAGAGCAATTTTGAGCTCACGAAGCGTGATTGGGGGAGGGTTTCGTTGTTTTACGCATCTGCCTAGCTCGTCCCAAGCATGCTCGATCGGGTTGATATCCGGGCTGCGCGCTGGCCACTCCATACGAGTAATGTTCATCTCTTGAAGGTAGTCATTCACAATCCTACCTGTATGAGGTCGGGCATTGTCATGCATAAATATAGCATCCTCACCTAAATTGACCATAAATGGACCAACATGATCATTGAGGATTTCTTCCACATATCTTACGCTAGTTAAAGAGCCGTTTTCTATGATCACCAGCTCTGTGCGACTTTCAGAAGAAATTCCGGCCCACACAAGTACAGACCCACCACCGTAGGCTACTTTTTCTTCGATGCATGCTTGCTTGAATCTTTCCCCTGGTCTTCGATACACTCTGTGTCTTCCATCGTGCTTGTAGAGCATAAATTTTGATTCGTCGGAGAACATAACTTTTGACCAATCTTCAATACTCCAATTTACGTGGCTCTGGGCATATCTTAGTCTTGAAATACGATGCCCACGCTCCAGTTTAGGGCCGTTTGCAGGTCTAAGGGGTTTTAAGTTAGATTCAGCAAGCCGACGTCTTACTGTCCATGCACTTGGGTTACTTCCTCCGAGGCGTCGAAACTGATTTGTGAGTTCAGTTCCTGTGAGAAAGCGATTTCGAAGCATGGTGTTCACCAAGTATCGGTCTTCTCGTGCTGTGGTACACCTGGTTCTGCCCGTTCCTGGTCTGCGTAGGTTAGAACCAGTTTCTTCGTAACGTCGGAGAACTCTTTGTACTGTTGACAGCGACACACCGACAGTCCTGGCTGTATCGCGCTGACTCCGGCCGGTTTCCAGCATTGTAAGTATTCTGGTGCATTCTTCAGGCGTAAGCGACATAATTTCAGCTTGAATAATGAATATAGAGCACTATCAACATGGTTTATATACCCACATAAATGACAGATTACAAACAAAAGCAAAACCAAATGCTGTAATTTCGTAGTTCCATCTTCGAAAGTGGCCCTTTTTCAAATTTGATTTTTTTAAGATATAACTTTACAATAACTAAGAAGTTTTAATACCTTCATTTAAGGAGTATTACATTGTCTATTAAATACAATTTATTGCATTAACCTATCATTTTTAGTTTCCGAGATTTTTAACATTCTTTAAGTGACCCGGAATCATTGCTCTCGCGTGTACTTAAGAATAACACTTTCGTACGTTATGTCACGTGATCATTCATGGACCTACTGGGAAATGGAGAACAATAGAATCATGGACTTCTGGGAATAAGCCGATCATTCACATACGATTAGATATGGTAAATATTTGTATCAGTTTGTTAAGTACCTATAGTATTCTGTGCAAGTCCGTATGTATAAAAAATTGCGGCCGCCAAGCATTATATTTTGTAAATATTACCCCAATGGTACAATCTTATCAAAAAGGCTTTGTTGTGCATCGCTGTTGTGAACACAGACAACCCTGGTGCTTAAAAAAGTACCTATACCTACCCCATGTACGTCAGATAAGACACAAAAATGTTATCACTACATAATTAAAAAATGTAGTTAGAATCTACATACATACAATAATAAGTTATTCATTATGCTGTAGCTAGCTATTCATTATTATACTTATTCATTTAGATTTTTTTAACATAAAATTTTTGCCAAAATTTATCTCCCAACTTATAAATTATATTTTGATGTGATTGAATATCACGAATAATGATAATAATTTTTTTTTAAATAAATTAATAAATATAATAAATATTCATGGACTACCTACCTACCTAATGAATTACCTACTATTTTAGTACGTATAGATTTGTACTTTGTTTCCTGCCAAAATGTTTGTTTCGGTCAACATTATCGCTATTACTGCTACGAAACTTTAAGTAATCTTATAAAAATTTAGAGGCATCCCTTCTAAATTGAATTAAACTTATTTCGGTAATTTTAATTCTAATCATAACTTCTTATCAAAATACTATATTTAAGAGTTGAAGAAAGAAAATGAAAAGTATAGTCTCATCGTCATTTACTAAAGCTGACTGTACTTACTAAAAATACTTGAAATTAGCTGCGATGTTCATTCATAAATGGTGAAAATGGACAAAAATTGGATAACAGACATGTCCAATCAGATTTATTATCTGGAGCAGTAAAAAATACTTAAACATAAAATTTTTAAAGTCCCATAAAACTCGGCATAAATACGATCTAAAGTTCAATATGTAACAGATGAGCATGCCATTGATACTGAAAGTTGCCTCGTAAATCGTATGTGTCGTAGGGGGTCAGCACGAATGTATCTGACAATCGCTACGTAAACTTACGTAATTCGAGTCACACTGCGCGTCAACAAAAGCTCGACTGATAAGCGTTGCATCCTCTCCATGCAGTGGAACCGTTACGATACGATTGTCACTTTGTTGATTGATTGTTTACCTCACGCATTCGAGAGATTACCTCTGAGATATGGAGTTAGGAGATTGATGCATCCATTTCTGTCTTGGTTCTAGATTTCTATTGATGGGCAGCAATATCTTCTCAAGATGGTCGAACGACTTTCACCTGTTTTTACGAGTACCTACCTACATGGCGCTGATCGGTTGATGGTAACTGGAAGCTTTGAAGGTGATCTGCTATTTAGCAACTTCTGAAAGTGTGTTTGCCTTATGAGTAAGTAATTATTTTTCGTATTAGGTATACAGTTTTAAATGTAGGACTTTTACATTTTTGCGATTTACCTATTCCTTTCTTTTTAGCTTTTTTTGTTGGAAATTAGATATGGAACGTATTTAAAATTCAATGCTGACCGCACCTTAAACAATTGAAACAATGAACCACAATAATTATCCTATTTGTAAAAATAGCTTCATAATTACTATGGCAAACAATATCCTTTGGAAGCATTGTCTGTATACGGAAGCAATCACGCCTTGAGCATACCCACAATCGACAAATACAAGTTAGCTAATTGGTTAATTGGGGTACACATACCTACTTCATTAGCAGAAAGATGTTTACTCGGAGCTAGATACATAATTTTAGCTCGTATTACTATTAATAAAGCAGTCTAAATTAGAGCAAGCGAAAAATCTATAGTCGAGTTTTCCATATCACACTACGAATCATTTTTGAAGTGTGAACATTGTCTATAATTAAAATTTTTTGGAATTTACGGTTTTCAAACGTCTTTTGTTTAAGAAAAGACCAGCAAAGGTTTTTTCATAGTTTGCCATAGCGCGAGTGCTGACAACCTTCAAATCGAACCCTAAAATGAGGTTTCATCTGAATTCATCCCCACACACTGTTCATTTTCGTGGTCGCAAGAACCCTTTTCTTGCTTACCATTCATATACAGTGTACGGATATACTCGTAGTATGTATAAAGCCATGGTTTTTGTTCAGAAAATATTTTATACTGCCTACATTCAGGGAGAGTAGAGCTTATCAAAATGCGTCACGCATGCTCGTCGCAACCACGCATGTATTTACCAAAAGTATCAAATAAATATTATTAGGTTGACATACACGTAGAAATTGCCTCGTTTGCTTACGTAATATTTTATATTCCTATTTTTAGTTCAGAAAGTCTTGAGCCTGCAATGCAATAACGTCAGCAATTTATTTTAAGATTTAACATATTTCGCTTAGAATAGCTAAAAGATAGTACCCGAGTAAGTAAGCATGCGCCCATGGTTAAACCGAAATATTTCTAAAAAATATAAAAAAACTATCCGTAAAAAGCAAGGTGAATATCATAATTTAAAAAATCATGATGTTATGACTTGACTAATGTTAATGTGTGTTATTCTTATAATGATAATATTTTACAGAATAAGGTTGGTGAAAACAAAACTACTCCATACTCCATAGCGAACGTCGAAATATAAAGTGCTTAAAATCGGCGGATCTATTCGATTCTGCGTCGAGCTGGATATTGGACGATCGTGAGTGCTGACAAGAGGAACGCTGTAATTGCTTTTGCAATTGTCTTTTGTCAATATCAGCTTTTACAGTTCCGAAATGATTTCGAATATATGTGACGTATTCAACGTATAGGTACAGTACACACGACGGATCTTCTCTGAAGTTTAGGTGCAATAAACGATTGCGCATATACTGTTGTGCAGAAAAATTCGCTTACTTCCAATTCGACCCATTCGGTCCGACCCGCCATTTCAGAGGGACAAAGATCCGTAGTGTAGGTACCTACATCCTGTAGGTAGCTGTAGTATATCCCAATATATAGGTATATATATACATTATATACCTATGTACCTATAGCTATAGGTACATCCCAAATGCATCCTTTGCTATGGAAAATTAGTTAGAGTTAGGTACTTGACTCGAGCGGTCTAGAAAATGGGTTGGTACCGCCTAATAAGTCACGTGAATTATACAATTTTGACGTTTGCAATATAACAATTTCCTATAGTATACCTATCCAATTTCAAAAACTTGTATGTTGTGTGAAACAAAATACTTTTCGTTTGATATTCGTGTAAGATTTCAGCGATGTAACTTCACTGAAACTGTGTAGGACAAATTAATTGTTAGCGACTAACAAACAACTATCGTAGTCCCCCGCCGCTTCTGACTTTGCTCTATGACTGTTGCGAGTTTCTTTTGTACATTTAAACAATGGATAAAGCTACTTCTAAAATACTTTGCAACGGTCTACAAATAGCAATTATTGCTTGTATGCTTTGTAAATACTTGTATACAATAGTAGATATAGTCTTCTCTCATTTTTGCTATTTTTCTCTGAAAAAAAAAAAAACAAAACGAAACAAGCGTGTTTTTTTACTGAAAGCGTAAGTAGTCTAGAATTATTTGTAGAAAGAATTTAGGGTTTCATCAAATGTTAACAAAACATTGTCATACCTACACGTTTATTTAAAAACGAAAATGTAGAGTTACAAAAATACTACAGATGTACCAAGATACACAACTTGTAGGTACTTTATCTATTCTGCTAGAATCATTAGTATTGTAATTCAGCTAAATGAATATAAATGCTTTGGGAACCCCCGAGTAAACGTAGCAAATTATTTAATTACCGAAGTAATTTATTCAATCAAAGCAAAGCTGGAGCTCAGAACACTGAATATTACTAAATGTTCATTTTCAGAGATCACAATTTAGATCACCTTGCCATTTGTCACAGAAATAACGTTAATAACATAATAAATTATCTAGTTTAGCCAGAAACTTCTAATTCTAGACGACTTATTATATCTTTTGAGGCAAATTTCATCTTTGAAAAATGGACAAAAATCATTCATAAAACACGTCCTGAGTCTTTCCTTAATTCTATTAAAATTTATAAATATCTATTTCAGTACCTCCTACTTAGGTACCTAAGCAGTATTTTACAAAAAAAAAATTACCCCAAAAAATTGGGAAATAGTTTTGTAGGTGCAACATTGGGCTGCGCGAACATCATGCGCACGGGAACATTTTTATAGCATTTTGGTGACAAAACCCTTCATACAAACTATGTCAAATGCGGCTTCTAGTGTTTTCTATATTCTAAGGGTAGAGACTGATAGCATTTTAAATAACAAATAGCGTTATTCGAAGTTGGTTGAATTCATAACCATGATAGTTTCAAAGTTAGAAGTGCAATACTTTCAAAGAGCAAATGGTCGAATGTGTCAGGGATGGCAATAAGCGCAACGTTGCCCAGCTTGCCCAATGCGAGATGACAGTTGACAGGCAATTCCACGCGATCCCTTTGCCAATACTTTTCTTCGATTCCAAATCGCACGATTCAGATACGAGTATCAGTTGAGTACATAAGTCAATTTATGCTGAGTCACGAAATTAAGTTGATATAGGTATATTAATTTTATTCACAAAGAAAATTAAGACTAATACAGTATTTACAATATTTTTAATATATACCAAATACACATGAAGCAGTTGAGCTATATCTACACACCGTTGCAAACGATTTATAGTACTTCATAGCTGAGTATAAACTACAAGCATGTAGTCAGTAATACCCATAAGAGATTAAAAACTAAAACGAGTAAAGCCTCTTTCTTTTTTATTCATGTTTACAAATGTTTCGAAAAAGCGACAAAAACCTGCTCCTTATGATCATAATATGAGTTGGGAACAACTATTACAGCTTCTTCTTCTAACTTAAGAGCTGTGCTCTTGTCGGCGTAATGTATGCATTTCCCGCCAGGTTCTTCTTTTCAGGGCAGCTTCCTTGACGTCCTTATACGACATGACATCTATCTTCGCCTTCACTTGGCTCATGTAGCTAATACGCGGTCTTCCTCTTCCTCTCTTTCCTTCTACCTTCCCTTCAATGATATTTCCGATTAAGCTGTCATGTCGTATAAGGTGTCCAATCATCTTTCCTCTCCTGTTCTCAACAACTTTTATAAGGGCTCTCTCCTCGCCTACTCTACCTAATACTTCTATGTTAGTTACTTTTTCTGTCCAGCTAATCATTTCCATTCTCCTCCAACACCACATCTCAAATGCTTCTAAATACTCTCTATCTATTACAGCAGAAAAAAAAATCATCCCTAACTATTTTTCTGTATTATAACTGTGAAGCCTCAAAATTCAGCCGAATCGCCTGGTTGTGAATCAGGAGACAGATCCGATGCTGTCGGCTTCGCACCAGCTGGAATGAATCCTGTGATAAATGAAATACAGTACTATATCATTATTAGAATTATTTTTATTGAACTCGACAATGTTCTTCAATTATATTTCCATACCTATTTAAGGCTTATTAGGTAAATATAAGGTTATATATTTACTGTACCGATCTTTTTTGAAGAAGAATGGAAATAGTAGCCATTTTTCCTGATTGCCTTTTGTTTCTCTCCAAGGTAAAAGTAACATACCTAATTCTGTCCAACTCCATAGTCATACAAATCTGTTAAGACAATGTTCAAACCACGATTATGATAAGAAAATGATGAAAAATTACCTCTGCGGGCTGCAAAACATTCTGCTATGTAATACCGACATTAACGACCTTGTTAAAGTGAAACACGATACGAGTTAATGAACACTTATTCATTAGTTCTGTAATAACCCTGAAAAGCACTGAAAATGGTGCTAATGGAAACATCATAGGTACAACCATGGTCATCTATCTACATGACAGTATTTTCCACTGTAACCCGTAAAATCATGAATATCATGAAAAAAAAATCCCAAAAGGTGAACGCCACAAACACGATAAACCGACGACACAAAGAAAGGGCTTAAATTGTTATTTGTGGATATCTAATATCTATAGGGAAAGTCTACTTCCAGCAGTCGCCTTCTTTAGAATAATGTAATAATAGCCATGTAATTTAACATCTAATACTTTTATGCACTAAACCAAACTGTACTAAGGTAAAGGCACCCAAATCCGTGGTATTCCAAAAGTGGCACCTTTCTCCGCGGTATTTAGAAAAACAGCATTTACTTCTGATTATTAGGTTCTTTTTTGTTGCAAAAGTTATTTGTCATTAGGAAATATATTTTTTAGTATATAAATCTAAAAACGAGACTTAGAACGGGCTTACATTCCAAAATAATTGGCTAAATTCGCCGCGGTGGCTGGTCCAAGTGCACTCTCCATACGTTTTTGCCTCTGTGCACGAGAGTAGCAAGCTTTTTTAAATAAGGCTTATTTTGATGTTTTTTGTTCTAGGTTTTGATTTTTAGTGTTAAATTATCGAAAGAAGTATATTCTTTACCGTATGTAATACATGTTTAAGTGGTTTTTTAATTATAATGAGGTAAAATTACATATTGAAAAAACCACGGCATTAGGGGTCAAATATTTCACCTAGTACCTAATTCTGAGGTATGTGAAAAATATACCGCGGAATAGCAATTTGAATGACCTATTTTTATTTTTGAATTTCACAAACTGAGATTAGGTTTTTGTGATTTTAACGATAGTTTTGACAAATTAAATAGTTGATTGAGACTAAAACCTTATTTCGAGGTATACTTTTTAAGAATTTTTACTAGTTATAACACATCAAAAGTACCCTACTTATGTATTTTGTTTATTGGTTGTATAGAAAATTATGTTACAAAAATATTTATTTACCACACATTTGGCTGCATGTTTTATTAAGAAGTTAATCTTTAACAAAAGTTTTAACAATTTGGCATCAGCTAACATTAAGAATGATAGGTATATAAAAAATTTTGGCTTTTAGTAGGTACTGGAAATTAGGAAACATGATTTTTTAGTCTCCACAGCTGTAGGTTGGGCGACACTCTTTGTAAATGCCGTCAAAGCAAAGCCGCCTTTCGAATCGCACTGTGGAGGGCGGCGGCACGAGTGACAAAAGTGTCAAAGGCACCGCCTCGAAGCGACGCGTGGCGGCGGTGTCTTTGACGCGCCGCCGGCGTCTTTGGCGGTGTTTCCTTTGTCGGCACCGACACTCATTTACATTGCACGTGTCGACCACGCTTTAGTCTTGCGCTGATATTTGTACCATTTGCACGCTTGGTTTTAATTCTTCGCGAAATGTCGTATTTATAATGTGGAATACTATAATAATGTTAATAATGTGTTAATGTGTAATGTGTGTGTGTATGTGTGTGTGTGTGCTTAGGAAACAGTAAAAGTATTTTTTTAACTTATCACACGGGGAGATTTTCCCGTTATCAGCACTTTGTGTATATATCCGGGTTTGCAATCACAGAAGGAAGATATTAGCCAAGTTGATACCGCTGACGTGTGAGAGGTTGAGTTACAAACATCCAAAGAGGTATTTAAAAACTTTTACATTTATAATATTAATAGCATTTATTAAATAATAATAGCACTACCACCAAAAGTGACCTGTATTCCTAAAGAACAATCAAGTTAATCTTTGTAACATTATTTTATCAGTGTGTTACTGTCGTTTCGTATACATTTTTCATACCACGCAATTAGGTACCAAATACCACGGAATACGGATTTTTGCCTCGGAATCGGGCGATTACGACTTGATTTACATTTTATTTCATTTCAAATAAAAATATAGGTCGGACCGTCAAAACTTAAGTAGTTTCCGAAAGTAAAAACACTAGAGCTTCTGATAACAGAAACCGAACCTTCAGAAAGGTACAGTAAATGCTTAATATTTGATATCCTTTCGAGTTTTAGTGAAAATACCACGGAAACAGGTGCCGTTACCTTATACTGAGAAGGGAGCCCACAACCAGTCCCCGTATGCCAATATGTTGCTGTCAAGTTATATTTCACTGCCCAGTGTAATTTCTTCAGGTCACGAGGTACAATTTTGTACCACGTGATCATTCTTTTTAGACACTTGACAGCAAAATATGCGCAAAAACACATCAAATGACGTCATAATGTCACTATTTAGTCACAGAATAACTATGAGTTAGTATGAACTGACCATGATTTAAAATTTTGCAGTTCAACTTTGCAGTTAACCTTTGATTGGCATACCCCTGCAGTATGGATAAGTTCCTCCCAAAGTTTCTAATATCAAGATGCAGTAAAACAAAATAAAAATATTCGTCGTTTTGCTTCCAAAGTTGTTTGTTTTGTTCGAACACCGGGAATGCGAATGTTTGGCAAACAAAGACCTTGCCTCGTTACGTGAACGCGAATCTTTAGGAGCAGTATTTCAGCTGGTAACAAAAATGTTTCCGTGTCAGGCCACCAGCAGGGGTATTCCAATCTCAGTTGAACTGCAAAGTTTTAAATCATGGTCAGTTCATACTAACTCATAGTTATTCTGTGACTAAATAGAGACATTAAGATGTCATTTAATTTGTTTACGCGCATGTTTTGCTGTCAAGTGTCTAGAAAGAATGATCACGTGGTACAAAATTGTACCACGTGACCTGAAGAAATTACACTGGGCAGTGAAATGTAACTTGACAGCAAAAGATTGGCATTGGCAAAAGATACGGGGGCAGATCTGGTTTTAAATTTTATTTATTGAAAACAGATAGAAGTATTTTCAGGATTATCAAAACAACTTACAACAGTGTATGTGATTGTGGTCCAATCGTGTATTTTTAAACGGTTTATTATCTTGATTTAGTGGTATCAGTAGGTAAAACTAAATGCGGAATTAGTTCAGTAATGAGTAACGTAATATTTCTGGATGTTTTATGTTCAAAATTAGAAATACCAGTCACACCAGCTTCATATTCTATGGTGTTATAAAAAAATCTCTAGTTACTTAAGTAAAATACTCATGTCTGTGGGTTGTCAACGAAAAGAGTGTAGCAACTTATCAACCATTTCAGATAGGTATCAAACACGTACCAAAGTTTTAGTGACTGTTATGCAATGAAGTACTATATATTCTGCAGTTATGCATAATCATTTGTACATTCAGATTCAGCAGATGAAGACACCTCTACATGTTCATGCAAATCTTCAAACAGTTCTAAGGCGTGGCTGAAGATTTACTGCCACTTCGCTTGTTACCACAAATGTAGCTTTGTTGTTGTCTAACTAATCGAGTTAAACCCGAACACTGTACAATCATGTACAATTCATGAAATTGCATTTAGGAAATCCAGTATCTTCTAGTACACCTATCTTATAATAGCTGTTGGCTAAATTGAAGCAGTTCTCAGGATTTTCAGACTTTTGCCTTGGAAATTTCGTTTATTTAAAAAGGATTTATGTTTGGGCCATACCCATTCAACTACAACAAAGGTAATTTCATTTCATTACGAAAAACGCCATTTTGGCACGTTCAAAATGTTATTCAAAATATTTTTACGTTTGTCGATCGATAGTATATTTATCGTACACTGCAGATTAGCACTCTAGACCAAATCGATAGACAAATCCTCTGTCAGGAGATTGATTTTAGTTTTTCCTTATACCGGCTTACTTATAAGTACGAGTATGTAGCCAATGATCGTTTTGCATGATTTAAAAAAGACCTTATGGATATTGTTTTCAGTGTATTTTTCCGAATTATGAAATAAACAAAATTGAATCACCTTTCGTGATGCAGACGGGCGAAGGAGGCGTACCATAAAATAAAAATAAACGGGAGATGAAAGCGGTATAGATGCTGGCAAATTGGAGCAATGGGCCCTTTACCCTTCTACAGGTACAATATCAATAGCGTGTGTGGAAATTACACAGATGCGCGCTTTCGAATATAATGATGAGTTATTTGTGTAGGATAATTTTATGCGTTACGAATCATTTGAGTTTAATGTTCATTTGAAATATTTATTATTTTACTCGCATAGGTAGGCACTTATAACATTGGTAGCAAGTTCCTTATTTTGTAGAGCAAATTGACATGTGTACGTAGCTACGTAGAATAGGAATACGTGTTTATAGAACATATAGAGATATACGGATACAAGGTGATTTTACTCAAAAAAAAAACTATGTAAGTAAGTAAACCTATAAGAATATAATTAATAACCTGTAGAACTTATTGCTCTTAACTGATAGGTATACGATCGTCTAGCAGTTCCAAGCTCAGTGTGTAGGATGGATAACTAAACTACATATATTATTACGTACTTTAGTACTACTCGACTTGCAATGTTAGTGCTATTCTCGTGTTATAAGTATATATTTTTGTAAAAAGGATCATACAAAAAAAAACTAGGAACCTGCCCCCGTATGCCAATCTTTTGCTGTCAAGTTATATTTCACTGCCCAGTGTAATTTCTTCAGGTCACGTGGTACAATTTTGTACCATGTGATCATTCTTTTAGACACTTGACAGCAAAATATGCGCGAAAACACATTAAATGACGTCATAATGTCACTATTTAGTCACAGAATAACTATGAGTTAGTATGAACTGACCATGATTTAAAACTTTGCAGTTCAACTTTGCAGTTCAACTTTGCAGTTCAACTTTGCAGTTCAACTTTGCAGTTCAACTTTGCAGTTCAACTTTGATTGGCATACGGGGGCAGGCCGTAGTTTCTTGCCTGTTCTTCTAGGCTCTGGGTCGCGTGGAAGTAGCAGCTAGAATCACGTAGTTATATAAGACGGCTCCAAATGATCCTTGTGATTTTATTGAATAAATAAATTTTGACTTTGACTGATATACCTAATAAAAACTTAAGATTAGTTTAGTAAATTATGATATTCCATATAACAAAATCCGTTGAGAGCTTCCTGAAATATCTTTATTAAATCAAAACAAGCTTCCAAAACATAAGTGTATTTATAATTTACGAGTGTGCATCCGTGATAACGTTTCAAGAGCGAGCTATTGGCATTTTTCAAGGAGCCTGCTATTTTTACTCAGCACGTGCGCCAGATGTGACCAATCACAACTGTATTAATGTTTTTCACGATTGTTTATCGATGTATGAACATTATGAACGAAAATACAAAACAACTCTTTATTTTAGAAATCTTGCAGCTGCATTGCTTGCTGGTACGGGCAACGATAGAAACTATAAACTAATTTTATAATCACTACTGATTGGTTTTGACACGCTCCAGTGTGTCTCTAGTGTGTTTTATTACGGGAAATATTCTAGAAAAAAGAATATAAATAATTTTGTCGTTGACAGTACCAGGATGAAAATTATGTCATTCCAATCGGTTGCGTTCAGCTTTTACGGTGATTGAAATACACAATGCATTTTCTTTTTCAAAGAAAAGTTGTAAAAGTTAGCCTTGTCCCAGTTTTGAAAGCCCCAGCTCATTCTTATCTTTTATTTAAAAGTAAGAAACAATTTTATTCGTGAGAAAAAGTTACAAAGTTTTTAAGATAAAGAAGTGGTTCATTTTCAATGAGGGTGGTAGGTACTTACTTTTACCGAAGCGACTAACTTTTACTTTCTTGTTTGGTAACAGAAAATAAATGAAAATCGAATGATAACAAAGATCTAGTGAACGAATCATTTACCTCGATTGACCGACCACATAGAGAAAGTTAGATAAAGCAGTCTTACAATCCTGAAATAACCTCGCAATTCTTATACCTCCCGGGTTCTTCCAATAAACCAAATATAATTATGCTTAGAATAATGACGCACCATGTTTTGTCTCATTCAATCGAATTTGAATCTGCTTGTCAATGCAAAAGACAAAACACGACGTAACAATTCCATACATCAAGTTTATTGGGACCTTTGGGACCATTTTTTGATGCAAAAAACAAAACACAGTTTAGCGATTTCGAGGTTACACTTTACAACGCCCCAATTTTTTTCTAGGCCGTTTTGTCTCTGTCCACTAATGGACTGTCTACACAAATTCTACATTAAATCCTCAGAATAATAATCTGTTAAAATATTAGCATAATCAAGGCACACATACCTTTACGACTCGCGTTTAAACGACATTAATAATTAATTAGCTGTATGCTTAGGTAAAGGGTCTAATCCCAAATATTAATGAAACCGTAGTCAGAGAATGAGCTTTTCGGACTCTACATAATATGATAATTCACAGCTGTATCAATAATGCAGTAACCCTCTTTTTGTTCTATATAGTCGGGTTTAAATGTATTTTCTATCTAACGAGTTAGTAGATGTCAGATGTTGAAACCTTATAAGAATAACAACATTTTAATAAAAAGAGAGTATCTGTTTGGTCCTATCTTTGAAATATTAGATACCTATTTCATGTGCATTTCACAATTATAGTAAACATTTTCTAAGGCTGTAAACGCATCGTCGTTAATCGGATCAGGGGGGCGATTGCAATCTCAGTTGTACTGCAAAGTTGAACTGCAAAGTTTTAAATAATGGCCAGTTCATACTAATTCATAGTTATTCTGTGACTAAATAGTGACATTATGATGTCATTTTATTTGTTTTCGCGCATATTTTGCTGTCAAGTGTCTAAAAAAAATGATCACGTGGTACAATTTTGTACCACATGATTTTTTTGTTCTGAAGAAATTACACTGGGCAGTGAAATATAACTTGACAGCAAAAGATTGGAATACGGGGGCATATCCCTGATAGTTACACAATTATCTAACTTGTTCACTACCAATTCACCTAAGTTACAAAATGAGATCATACAGATGCCGTTAGTATCTATCTTCAAGGCTATACAAGCCGACATTCCTAGCGATCAAGTCACTAGACAGTAGCGAATAGTAGGTATCTTAAATTGTGACTAGACTAGGTAGGTAGGCCCGTAGTCTTGAGTTTTATTTTGTTGAAAGAAAAGTGATTCGTAACTATTTGCATGGAGAAAAATAGTGTTCATACAAAAATTTAAAATCACTTTTCGCAAATCGACAAACCAAAACTCAGACCATAACCTCTGAACGGAACGTAGATCGGAACACCATTTATCGCGATTCACTTCGCATCGTGCATGACATAATGCATACTATATAGCAATCTGTATTTGTAGATGGCCAATGTTGTTGGTGATGTGACACGCTTTATCGATTATAAATAATCGATTACATCGACCAACATGTGCAGATGTTAAATTTAAAATAACTTAACTTAACTTTTTAATTTATTTTATAATTTAATTTTACTAATTTTAAATAACGAATAATTTAGATTTTCTACTAATAATATTATGAGAAGATTGATGGAAGCAACTCATATTCAGATTTTGTTTCTGTCTAAGAATTATTGAGCGGCTTATAAAAACTTAGTAAAACTTTTGCTAAAATAACTAAACTCACGCTTTTAAAATTGGAAAAAGTACCTACTAAAATATACACCTACAAAGGCACGTAATCAATGTAAATTACCTACCTTTTGATAAAAACACGATATAAGTAACCTTTGACATCATAAACTCTTATTAGAGGAAATAATCATGAGTCACCATTATTTAATTTCTTGTAACTAGTTGTGAATCATTGTGATCTCTCCTAGGTAAAACACGGAGTAGTCATTTAGTTTTATTTCTATGTAGATAAAAAGGTGCATTATTTTGTGCATTTGCCTTGTAGAGTACATCTCTAGTATCGATATGGCAAGGCCACCTACATATCCGCACATACGTAATGATTCTCAGCGACTTGTTATTGTTGTTTCCGTAGAAGGTGACATGAGTTTATTAAGTAGGTAAGTATGTGTTAGTACCATTTAAAATATTTTTTATAAAATATGAATAATTTTTAAATATCTTATGAAATCAGTAAATAGGTATGTAAATGTATGAAGAAAAAAGTTTGGAAATGAGCTATTAGATTTCTCATTTATTTAAATAATATAACTTAAATAAAATGAAATAGTTAATTAGCGCTATACTATGATAAGAGCGACACTACATACATTTTACATACTTACCTACTTACGTAGATATTTATAATTACACCCGTTAATCTATACAGGGTCAAGGAGTCAAGGAATGTTTTATTTACTTGACACAAAAACTAATGTTAATACCTAACTGTTCTTAGAATGCGATATTAGGTATTATATTTTATTTGATGACGTAAATAATTCTACCTAATTACAATATTCCAACTACTTAAATAAACATCTTTGTCTAAATAAGAACTTTACTCTTAAAAATTAAATCACTTACCTTTATGGGCAAGGAAATTAATTTCACTTGTAGATGCGGTCCTCAGTTATCCAAACAACTTTTGCACAAAGTGTACACAATATTAGCTTCTAACATCCCACACATACAGCACAAAATTAACTGAAACACATTAAATTGTCATTCGAACACGCACTCGAAATCGGCGCGGAAAACATTGCATCGAGATATCGAAGGATTCGATCACGTGTCCACCCTACGAGCGTTACCGCCACACTGACAGTCACTGACTTTCGTTACACGGTACACTACGTAGTTAGTTCTCGGTCTCGCTGATATTACGACATGAAAAGCGAGCTTGGAAACAACGATAAAGAGCTACGCGGCATACATTGCTGGGACACAAAACGCTTTTTTAGCGTAGCCAAGAGCAATACGCTAAATGGTTACCATTTGTATTAAGAAGTGTTTTGAGGTTTTGGTAGAAGCTATGTTGTCAACACTTGGAAAATGCGAGGAGCTTGCCAGTGGGGACCAGTCCTTTGGTTCACTAATTCAAGCTAATTCTGAAAGGCTAGTTTAGGAACTTCTGAACTGTTTCAAACGACCACATAAAGTATTCAAACTAGAAGCCGTTGTAAGAGTAATTATGGTTAAAGTGAATTATAAAATGAATGGCTTTTCTCAGGACAAAGTATAGGTAGGTACCTAACTTTAGCGATATCTGAGTAATTCAATTATTTTATTTCACTCATTCAAACTTGAGAAAGAAATGGGATATTTAAACATTTTACGAGTGTCTCTAGGTTTTATAGCTCTACCGACAGATTTTTTAGATTACAAATCGGAATTCTCGATTTCTTGACAAAATAAACAGAAAAGTATTTGCGATATTATGTTTTGAATTTACTTAGCACGAGTTTTTGCGTATCGAAATAGCACATAAAGTTCGCAATAAAAATTCAAAAGTTGAAGGTTCGATTCGCGTACTATCGTACAGTCGGCTACACATCAGTTTTGACTCCCAACATTTTTCATTACTACTTTATGCAAAGAATCGTTGGAAAAGGATCGCAATAGGTATAGGCGCGAGGCGCGCGAGCAGCGAGTCTCACATAAAAACTTTATCCTCCCTCTCTCATGATTCGAAATATTCAAATTATAATAGTTCAAAGTTCAAACAGTTGACAGGTCCACGCGTGGCCGTGTGTACTATCCTTGCATCTGCCGTGCTAACCGCAAACAGCGCATATGCATGACGACGGCAAGTTTAAAATTAAAAAGTGAGTAAGTTACTTAATTCGTTATCTGCCCGATGATAATGCCCAAAATATAACCCAAAATGATTAAGTGCGTTCAGGAGAGTCGTATGCTTTATACTTTTATGTTAAAATCTCACTCTAGTCACAGGCAATAAATTCGATAGAGCTAGAAACTCGTGTTCAGAACACATCGCTCTGGGTTTCAATGTAAATATTATGTCCCGTATATTGATGCCTGAATAAATATTTGAAAGGGACATGGAACAAGGGCGTAAAATATAAGGGAACAAAATGGTAATACGTTCCATTCATACGGTTTCAGCTCAACATAACCGCACCGGGGTGTAGGTAGGTACCTATTTGGTCGAAACAATTAACAGCACCTACTGAGCTATACAAAGTATAAATTTTAGCAGTAGAATTTAATTTATATTAACAAGGAAAGTAATTGACAGTACGTACGTACAGTAGGCACAATGGATCTTTATCCCTCTGAAGTTAGGTGCAACAAATGATTGCGCATGTAGCATGAAAACATTCTCTTACCTCCGATTCGACTCAAAAATGGGTTCTGCGCAAATACTTCAGAGGCAAAGATCCGTTGTGACTATTAAACCACCTTAGGTATGTACCTAGTTGAAGTAAATTACAGCTGTTTGAATTATAACAGTTGACACCTAATTTGTGACACGATACATTAAATTTTATTGCGTTTCACTCCTTATTTGAAATGCAAAGCCTTTGTTAAGGCTCTCTTTGACGGCTTAGGTATGTTTGTTGTGTGCCAAAATAAGCAGGCTTTATTATTATAGACTTGTACTTACGCGAAGAGAATGCAAAACAGAGCGCTATTTGAAATATATACAAATACTTACTTACATATATACACCGATGGCTCAAAAACAAAGACAGGTACCGGAGCGGGCACGTTCTCGGAAGACCTTAACATCCGCAATACAACAGCCCTTGGTGCACATAACTCCATCTTCCAAGCGGAATGTGTGGCTATAATCCAGGCGGCCCTGGCAGTGCTGAGAAGACAGGTAACTGATTACAGCATCAGGATCCTCTCAGACAGCGCAGCAGTTCTACAGGCATTGAACAGGTACGAACACAACTCAGGCTTAACAATTCAGTGTCACCATCTGCTGGAAGAGGTTTGTAAGTCAAATAAAGTCACTCTCCAATGGATAAAGGGACACAGCGAATCCAGAGGCAACGACGAGGCTGATTCAATGGCTAGGCGGGGTTCGGAAATGCGACCAGCAGGACCAGAGCCCATGATCCCAGTACCCTTCAGCCAAGTTCGAGCATGGATACGTAAATAAATATTTCAACTACACCAAAAATACTGGGTAAATATACAAGATTGTAGACAGTCTAAGGAAGCTTTCCCGGAGCTTAACCCGAGATACTCCCGGAAACTGGTAAACTTGATACGCGACAAACTCCGAAGGGTCATCGGCATTGTCACGGGTCACTGCTCCCTAAACAAACACCTGTTTACTTTAGGTGTTACAGACAGCCCCCTGTGCAGGGGGTGCTTGACAGCAGACGAGACGGCAGCGCACGTGCTCCTGGAGTGCAGCAGCGTGGCGTCTCAAAGGGCGCACCACCTGGGTTCACCGGGGACCCCTCAGGAAGCCTGCACCGGCGTGAGCGAGCTGCTGGCCTTCCTGGAGGACATCGGGTGGCTGGAATAACGGCCGCCACCCATCACGCAAAAAGGGCCCACTTGCGGCCTAATTGCGGAAAATGGTCCGCCCTACAAGTACAAGTACTTACTTACATGCAGGGTGTAAAACCACTTCAACGAAAAAATCATAATTGAACCTTTGGAAAATTAAAGCTTTTCAAAGCAAAGTCCGCCAAGGTGTGACCAGTGAATTTTATTTATTTCATTTTGGAAAAAGAAGTACTCGTTTCTAAATGAAAGTAAAGATTTTTCAGTTGAAAAGTCAGCATAAATCAGTCGGGTGGTCTTGTCGTCCATTACGCCTGCTGAGGTCATCTTATTTATTCATTTTTTATTATTTTTCGTTTTTTTCATTCAAAATCTAAAGGCCAAAACATACAAATAAACTCTTGCCCGTTCAACCTTTCGTAAAAATGCCGTCAGCATTTATTTGCTCACTTTACCAGAGAATACCTTCAATAAACCAACCTTGCCTGTGCAATGTTGGATACAAGTCCTGTGACTTGTATGATCTTTCTTTTTCCCTTTGAGTTATGTCTTAGCTTTAGTATAGAAATATGCGAATTCAGAAACTAAGTATCGGAAATGGTTGAACATTGCCCGTTTGTGCATTTTTCTAACCATTTGTATTATGCTATGCTACACGATATTGCTACTGATATTGATACATCTTGATATATTATTATTGTAACTGGACTAGACTGAACAAGGCTCGTATTTCAGAATAATACTCGACTAATCGACACTCGTGCACAGATTACAATTTTGGTACTTAGGTAGGTACGGTGCTTAGGTAGGCTTACTGGAATGCCACCATACTGAAGATCCACAATTTATGGATAAGTAAGATCTTCTATTTCTTGGTCTTCTATATGCGAAGATGATTGTAAACCGATCCATTCTTGTAACTCTACGTAAAAGCATATTGAATTTGACTTTAACTAATCCAAAGCGACATTTTAAATGCAGAAAAATCCAGTTTCACTTGTGAGTGCTCTTGCGAGGGAATGCGGCTGGAACGCTAGACGTAGACGAAGGTCTTGTTCATTCCATTTGGACGAGTTTGCGAGATATCTATGATATCTATGCAAAGCTTCGTGCAGCTGTGACGACTATACAAATCTGGAGGAGTTGGTAATTCACATAGCAGCAATGATTTGTTTTACTAGGCTTTAAGAGAATTGAATATACATGATAAAATCGTAGGTAAAGATTAACTCTGCGCTCTAGACACCAACTGTAAAATTAAAGGGTATTCAACAAAAATTATACCAACTAATGGGGAAAAAATTTCACAAGACCATCAAAATCATATTTAAAAACCATCGAGAATTGTCTCTTGGGAACTGAAATATGTCTTCTCTTGAAAAAAAATAATATCCTTATATTTTACTTACACAGCAATTAAAAATGTTTAGTAAATGCATGAAAGTACACTCTAAGGCGCACTCTCCCAGGCACTCTAGTTATGCATACTTTTCTTTCCCTTGCTTATTTCCTTTGTCCAATTCTGGATATTCGTCAAACGGTTCGTTCTACTGACCGCTTCATATGGGCAGCAGAAAAAGCTTCCGCATCTATTTGTAGCCGCGCGGTCATTTGTCAAGAATTTCCTCACTGTGTGTGGGGACTGGGGAGCAAAATGCGACAGCTGTGATTGGTTCTTTGTGCCACTTCAGCTAATTCGGTGGGCAAAGTAAGAACATAATTGAGGAAAGAGATTTTGGACACGATGAGATCGTTTGCTAAGTAGTGCACGATGGTTTTTTGACGAGTTTATGATTGTCATAGGATCTTGGAGAATGGACGAAACTTTTAGACGGTTATTTATTAGGTAAATTTGAACGGTTGATGTCAATCAAAGATATAATAAATAAAAATGTTTTACTTCAGTCAATCCCTGCTAATACGAAATATTTGATTAAATTCTGTCTTTATGAGCAGCGCGTCGTCTGTTCGTCGGTCTGTAGGTTAGAATGTACCAAAACTTTGGTAACTTTAATGAAAAATTTAAATTAGGCTACCGGTGCACCAGTTGGCAAGGTTTGGCTTCGCTGAACCGAAAAGCTCGGCCTTATGCCAATTCCTTAGTTAGTTTAAAAAAAACATCCCTTTATTTTCATGAAACATTTTCTATTAAATCATCAGACTAAACTCGACCTTGTTACAAATTCTAAGCTCTATGATCAACCGTTACTGTTGGATGGACCCAACCGCCTGAAAACAAAATAAAATAAAATGGATTGGGCGTTTTCACATTGTCAGCGACACGACACCTACACGATATCGTCGGAGAGCTAGTACTAAAAGCTTCCAACAGTATCGGTAACAATAACGATATTTTTGTTCGAGTTACTAAAATATCGGTATCGGAATCGGCAAACGTCCATTGGCTAGCCGTTAAATGGCCGACTCATGTGTCGGAATAAGTACTTAACTTAAAGTAATTATCGTAAGTTCGTGTTGTCTTCATAAAGTCCCAACTTGAGCTTAGGATTATCTAAAGCAACCTCTACTAACTTGATTAGATTGAGATTACTTTGGGTTACTTATGCGTGTCTGTTCGACCCCTTAGTTTAATGAAGAAACTTCAAAAGATCATAATTTTAACAAACGTTTTTCAACCTTCACCAACTTTTGTACCTACATATATTTTACTTAACTTTTATTATAAAACTTCATGTAGGCAGGCTTATTTTTTACCCCCTACCTATCAGCTCGTAAGATACTTTACATTTGGGGTTATAATTTTGTCAGTAGGTACATCATGATTAGTAAATGATGATCTAAGTTTAAAAGAAAAATTTTTATGACTGAAAATATCCTAAAAGTAGTATTTACCTCCTATTAAAATGATAAATGGCAAAGTTTGGATGTTTGTGTTTCAATTACGCTGTAACTAGGTACTGACTCAATTTGGATGAAACTTGAATACTAACTTACATATTCTAAGTTTTATTGAAATGGCTTGTAACCTGGATAAACACATAGACTACTCTTCATCCCGGAAAATCAACAGGATCAAACGGGACGCGGTCGAAGTCACAAGAGGAAGCTAGTAAAAAAATTGATAAGAGCCAACAGTAAACCATTTTGAATTCTGAATAAGTGATCTATTTCTGATACTGATACTAATAAGCAGAAGGTTACGTAATTTCGATGTCTGACATGTCGATATGGGTAACTAAAACATGTTGTCCTGAATGTTGCTCGACTTATCATTTTGAGTCTGGTCGTAGGTATATTTCTTAGTGGAGCGCGTACAAAGTGAATACGAAGAACTTCCGGAGTCACCACGTAGTCACGTCCTGCGTTTTATCGTGCGATATTTGCATGATTTGTTTATATCGTGCGTGATCAAACTAGATATCTCTGCTACTGAAGGTTGAAACTGCAATGTCGCAATTAAACCTAGAAAAAGATCATTCTTATCTTGTCATGAAGTCGTAGTGGTGTGTCACAGAAAAAAATCCTGGTCATCTATAAAAAATTGAATATCTTGGAAACCCAATTAAAAAAATCCGCCTTAAAACCTCCATCGTGGCTTAAATAATGAGTAATTAATTATCTATCCAACAAAATTTATTTCAAGCATTCAAGGTTCCCACGATATTTAAGTTTTTATACACGACCCGGAATTTTTGCTCTCGACTGTATTATACCTAATAGGTAGGTATTCAATAACTTTTTATCATTAGATGATAACAATTCGAACCCACTGGGGTCCAAAGTTATAACAACCAACTCCAATGTAAAACAGAGGCAATTTTAATTAAACGTAATGTTGACCATTCGTTACCGCTGCCGGGTTAAAGATAAAGATAATTATTAAGGCCATCCCGATTATTCCCGATGGAGATTTTGCACCGGAGATTCGCAGGCTTTTTATTCCTTTCTGTAAATGCTTAGGCCGTAGCTGCGCGTTACCTTGCGCGAACGAAAGGTTAATCCATTTAATGTTGCGGAATGCATAATGAAGGTAAATATATCCCCCTGTTCTTAAAAGGCAGGTATAGCCACAACATAGATCCGGAACTATTATTACCTTTTAGCTTCATAAAATTTCAATTAGTTATCTAAAAAGATGTTAGGAATATACCTACCTAATTCATTTAACCATGCACACCTAATACTTACACAACACAATGATTAGTTAGGAAACAAACATGTAATCTGGGTCTTTTCAAGGCAAAAGTGAATTGGTGTCTTCTAGACTGTCGTGCTTCATCGTCGGCCTCATCGTCACTTACCATCAGGTGAGATTGTGGCCAAAAGACATTCTATATTATATAAAAAAAAATGTGAAGCCGTTCTGCTTAAAAAAATATTCCCATCTTGTAACTTTTCCAAAAAAATACAAGTAAGTACAACAGTTATACCAAACTTTGATAAGACTTTGCACGAACAAACTTCGTGTGTAGCTCTGTGGATGTCTCTCATTCGTTTGCACACGTTTACCTACTTTTTTTTGTACTAGCATTAGGAAGTCAAACCACATTCTTATGATATGGACTACAGGGTTGTGGGTTGGGCGAATATTTTTTAATAAGAGCCAGTGATGGAGCAAACACATGGCTCACCTGATGTTAACCGTTGCTTTTAACAATTCATTGCCTCATCGAGCGAGTCCATTGAGAACGTGCCATGCAATTATTGTTCTTATCCATATAAAAGCAAGTGAATCTGTATGCAGTAGCCTTGAAAAAAAGCAAAGAGAAGATCAATCAAGCAGGTATTCAGTTCTCATTGAACCACAAAGTTGGTTAATTAGTTTCACATGTAGGGTTTTATCACGGGACATCGTTTTGAATTTTGGGGATGGCTAAACGAGGGTGGAGTTATTAGGGTTAAATACCGGTAGCATGTGTCCCTTATTCGTCACATTTAGTAGTGTAGTGATTAAGTTTAATCGCTTTGCTCTTTACTGCCATACATGGAATGGATCTTTAAGGATATATAGCATTGAACATTACATTGTAGTATTTACCCACCCATAAAACCACAACCATTAGGCACTTATAAGAAAAAAATTATAAGAAATAAATTGAAGTCGAACGGTTAAATTGAAAAAAATAAACATCTACAGGATTTAACCTAATTCTGCACGAGATAAAATCTTATTGTGTTCGCTGCCCCCGTATGCCAATCTTTTGCTGTCAAGTTATATTTCACTGCCCAGTGTAATTTCTTCAGGTCACGTGGTACAATTTTGTACCACGTGATCATTCTTTTTAGACACTTGACAGCAAAATATGCGCGAAAACAAATTAAATAACATCATAATGTCACTATTTAGTCACAGTATAACTATGAGTTAGTATGAACTGACCATGATTTAAAACTTTGCAGTTCAACTTTGATTGGCATACCCCTGTTCAAAAATGAATTTGAAAAAAATAGTAAAACAACGGTTAACTTTTTACATAATTATGTTTATTGGCGGTTGGTAAAAAATTAAAATTACGATAAATCTATGATGTTACAAATGAGTTATAAAAATATCCTTATTAGTTAAAATTAAGAATATAATAATGATAAGTAACTACATTTTTGTATTATAGTCTTGTGTCCGTGTGCATACTTTGTTCTTCAACTCACATTTAGGCGGAAGCTGAAATGCAAAACGTAACATTTTGATACCATATAACATTTATATACATTTCTCAGTGGCGGTAGTTACATTGCGTGGTAAAACGGCATCGTCTCACGATCGAGTGATCGTTGCCGCGCATCAGTGTAACTCTACTTATTACAATAAAAACAATTAACTAAATATTTATTATCTGTACTTATATTAGACACAGTTTCTTCGATTCAACGCCTCTTATCATCATCTTCAACCTATATTGGTCCACTGCTGGCCGAAGATCTCTCCCAAGGCTTGGTACTTATCTCGGTCTTCGGCTCATCCAGTGTTTACGCTACATTTCGCAGATCGTCGCCCCATCTTGCAGGAGGGCGTCCTACACTACGCTTGCCATAATTTTACCGGCCTACTGCTATTTCAGCTTGCTAATTAACCACCGACGCAAAAACGACGGGGTGTTATAAGTTTGACGTGTGTGTGTGTTTTAGCAAAGATTACTATTTGTTTTTCTCTTCTATGGTAAGTTACAAATAATCGTGGGAAGTCAAAAGATAGAGAAGGCCCAAAATCGTTAAGAGGCCTATGTCTACTGTGGACTTTCACAGGCTGGTATGATGAAATTCAAATATTGTGAAATTACTTTAGTATTAAATTTTACACACCTTCAACTGGAGCAGGAGCCGGTGGTGGTGCTTCAGCAACAGGGGCGGGTGCTAAAATAAAAAAAAGTATATTATGAAATTTTTTCATACAATGAGCGAGCTTATCATCAGTTTAACTAGAACAACCAAGAAATAAGTGTTTGTGCAACAAGTATACTCATAAACACTATCATAAACAGCTTGAAAATATTGAGGTAAAGTACGCACAACGGATCTTTATCCCTCTGAAGTTAGGTGCAACAAACGATTGCGCATGCACTGTTGTGCGGCAAAATTCGCTACCTCCAATTCGAACAAAAATGGGTTCTGCGCAGATATTTCAAGGGGACAAAGATCCGTTGTACCTAAATTGACTTTGTTACGAAATAATCAAATTTGCAAAGTTTGTTGCTTTGTATAAAGCGAATAGCTACGTAATAAGTAAAGCTTTGTTTTAAACACACAAATGCCAAAAAAGCCCAAGGCTCTACAATGCAAAATTTTCAACAATAGCTTCGTCCGGCAGCCTACGTGCAAATAATCGAGAAATGCTTGTTTTACGTTTAGTAACAAAGTAGATTCATTTATATAAAAATCCTATAATATAATATAAAAAAGCTTTATTAAGCTTTAGGCAGCACTGCTCATTTTCAACGATAAAGACTGATTTGAGGAAGTAAAAACTTATTGCGAAACTAAAAACTGTTTTTGTATGACTGTTTTTGATTTCACTAACAAATGACAACCAAATATTTTGATTTTCATCATCATTAGGCTTCACGGTAAGGTAGCAATAACAACACGCGGTTTACCCGGTGGGTCACTAGGGGGTGCTGGTGCAGGGGCCGCTTCAGCCGGCGCGGGCGCTGGTGCTGCTTCTGGCGCTGCGGGTGCAGGGGCCCCTTCTGCTGGGGGCGCGGCAGGAGCCCCTTCTGCTGGCGCCGCGGGGGGTGCCGCTGGTGCACCTGTAAATCATGGTTTTTGTAAGTTATAAGCAAGCGTTTCATGTGTTTTTGTAATTTTTGAAAGTGGTGACTGTAAATATTGTCGTGAGTCGCATGCTTACTTTACGAGCCATCAATGATTGGACTTCTTTAACATCAGTAATTTTAAGTTCCAAAAGGTTTGACAGGTTTAAGGTCATCGTACCGAAGGGTAACAGTTGTGAGCATTCTTTATTTTCATTTGAATTGAATTGGAGTTTATCTAACTTTCGGCCTTTATTTTGCCATCGAGTCAGCAAAGCGAACGAAAGCCTTAGTGTTAACTTGGGCAAGTGTAAGTCCAAGTGTTTGTTAGAACATGACTTTCGAACCGCTTATCTGATCATCATAGAATTCGGTAGGTCTCTTAAGTTTTACTAGTAAGATTATGAAGTAACTCGATGATAATGCTTTTAAACACCCGTAAAATAAGTGAGTACCTACCTACTTATTTTACTAAACTTTCACTTTTGATTAAAGTCAAGGTTCATCCGACACCTTTCTGGTGCAGGATGAACCTCGAGCACGGAAGAGCTATTTATTTATCTAAGGAGATAATAGGTAAAAAAGAGACCTTCTGCAGGGGCTGCGGGTGCGCCTTCCGCTGGAGCGCCCTCTGCTGGCGCAGGGGCTCCTTCTGCAGGAGCTGGAGCCCCTTCCTCAGGCGCGCCTTCCGCTGGTGGAGCACCTTCCGCTGGTGGAGCCGCTCCATCTGCTGCACCTTCCTGTTATAATACCCTCGTGAATACGCTGAGGTCGATACACGAGCGAGTAAGCAATAAGCTAGATTATTTACAGCTGATTGGTACTCGAAGCTTTGATGGTAATGTAAGTGCAGCTCTTTTTATTGTTTTTAAGTAGGAATTATGTGCAGTTCTATACTTAGTAATATGCGCTCTTGTAAAACTGATAAAACCAGTGCAACTTTTAGTTTTCCGGATGAAACAAATGATAATTTAAATTAGAATTTGTGTGCGTAAAGTTTGCTTTAAATATTAAAATGATACCTACAATCTATTAGTTTATTATCAGGTATTCATATTACAAAGGTTTCTAAGTTAGTAGATGATGATAAAAATTATTGCCAGAAGTATCTCGATCTTATTAAAATTCCAGCAATTGAAATACCTAAATGTTTGCACGGAGAATTTAGGGCAAATTTTCTTAGCGAGGGATATTAAAGATATAAAAATATTTCTTCTGTGAAATTAACGAAATAATTACTACGCAAATTATAAGCCTCTTTGATAATTTGTCTACATGTTTCCAAATGTGTGATTTCAATCATCGCAAAATTAATTTTAATTGAAGTCGTTGAACAGAGTACATCGAATTTGAACAAAAAATAGGATAGCAACAATAATATATTCCTAATACATATATTACTTAATGCACCCCGTTTTTATTCAATCTAATGTTTCTGGCCATCCAAAGGTTGTCTGGAAGAGCTTATAGCGGTAAAACCGCCCATTTTACTTCATGTTCTAAATGGTTATTTCTCTTATCTGTTTTTTCATTTACTTTGGTGTACCATAAAGATATAGATATAATCTATTTATGATGTGTTTTCATCATCATACACAGCCAGAATTCATCCACTGCTAGGCATAGGCACAGTGCTACTCTCCAATGTCCTACGCTGGTCTTATCCAGGTGCGACCCTCGACGCTAGTCGTCAGCCCATCTCGCTGCTGGAGATCTACATTTTATAATTAACTAGCTTCTGCCCGCGACTTCGTCCGCATTCCGTTTTATCCTGTTGATTTTTCGGAATAAAAAGTAGCCTATGTGTTCACCCAGGCTACAAGATACATCTATTCCAAGATTCATCCAAATTGGACCAGTAGTTACAGCATGATTAAAACACAAACATCCAAATATCTAAACATCCAAACATCTAAACTTTAACATTAAGGGCGGCTTGCACCAGAATCACTAACCGTGTTTAACAGCTAAATATATTTAAATCTGACGTATTTATATGAATTGACAACTCGCTAAATACTATTTAATAGTTAAACGCGTTTAGCGATTCTGTTGCAAGCCGCCCTTATTATATTAGTGGGATTATATAACTTATATACCTGGAATACACATATGTAAGCATACCTACTTGTTTACTACTAGGTAGTGTAAGTACATTTACAGCACGTTATCATATACTTGCTAATTCGTATACTATTATATAGCATCTGCTCGAAACTAGCATGTTTATGCTGCATGTGTATTTCAAGCTATATGAAATAGGTACCTTCCAAAGTTATTATGTATGACAAATGAATATTACGGTTAAACCTATGAAATACATTTACATTTGAGTGTAAAATTAATTGTAGCAATTATGTTAGAAGCCGTAAAAAGATATTATAACAAATTAATGAATGTAATTAATGCGTGTGTAGCTATAAAAAAGCCGATTGTTTTATTACTTCAGTATAGGCTTTGACTTTACTTACCAACTTGGTATTCCTTGTCAGCTCACACTACTTGCCTACAGGTTTTTTTTATATTATTTTAGCTATTCGGCGCGGTAATGAAGCCAGCTTACAGATCATATTCATCAATGCTTTTATACAATTTCTCGTACATTTTCAAAAAACTTAAGTGGTATAGTTCACCTACACGTCTTAATTAACATGGACTGTGCTTGACTTTATCTTATAATAAATAAATAAATAAATAATAAATATTCATGGACTTTACACACAACGCCCTCTAGTCCCAAACTAAGCAAAGCTTGTGATATGGGAACTAGATGGCTGATAGAATACTTATATACTTTTTTTTTGTAAATACATACTTATAATACATAGTAACACCCAGACATAGAACAAACATAAATCATTAATTAATCATTATTATTTTTATTATTAATAAATCATTTATATCGTCCTTTTCCTACGTGTATGTTCTGATAAGATGAATATTATAAAATATCTGTGCTATGCTTATGCCACAGAATAGATTCAGTACTTATGTACACTGTACTGTTCATTGAATTATATATCTTGAAAGTGTTTATAAATTGTCACTACAGTATACTCGTAATAGCTCTTCTGGTCATCATATAATCCTCTTTCTAAAAAGTGATATAATTTCAAACAAAATTAAACTTTGCTCTGTATAAAAAAACCAAACGACTAAATACAAAATGGTAGTAGGTACTTAAATCTTTTGATACCCTCCATTACCGTATAAATGGATTATTGAGAGTTCGGTAAATGTAGATTTAGGTTTTACTCAAAACGATGCGACCAAATATTACTCACAAACAGAGTTAACACAAAGCCATAAAGATGAGAGAGTTTTAACAAATAATATTATTTTTTGTTTTTTTTTTTACGAATCTCATATATAATTTAGTTGAGATTTAAATAAAAATCTATATGTTTCAGAACTTGTAGTTTTTGTTTAATAATATAGGAAATTTGATTTTAAACTGACCTACGTGTATTCGGTTGTACTGTCGGTAAAATATTGATAAAATCGATTTGTGTTAGAATAAAGATTAAAATTATGCATTTGGCAAGACTCGTAGCAAAGGTGCTACGTCGTAGCAGGGCATCTACACAATCTGTAATTTATTAACAGAAGTAGACTCAACTCAAAAACATGGTAATAGACGTGATTTCAGTATGCATATTATTTTGTAGGGTTCCTGAAAAAAACCTTCTACCGCTACAGCGTAGCATGCTACGACGCATGGCTACGGCATAGTCTACTGAAATTTTGAAAAGGAAAAAACTAAATCCCCTCTTTACTTACTGTGGATATTTTGACTACAAGGTGGGGATGAATAATCCATCTAAGTACACACGCTACATTACTACAAACCTTATACTAGATATCAATTCAAACACTGAGCTACTTGTAAAAACAAAAGGAATAAAATATAAAAATAAGGATGGGGTTATAAAACACTTGCTAACTTCTACTTACGAATATAGCATCAAACAGGGAGGGGTACATCAAAGGAAAGGGTGAAAAATTATGTGCTACACAAATAGTACAGAACATTATTTTATTTCCTTACAAAAAAAATTTAATAAATAATTATAAAAATTACGCTGACATGTTCAAATAACGGTTGGTCGAAATAATACATATAAATGATGGAAGTATTGGCTATTGAACCAGGGGCTCAATTCCACAAAAAAAATTGTCAGCTGAAACGCAACTAAATCGTAGCTTTCCATATTTTTAGGCTATTTCAATGCAGCTGCAGTGACGTTTCAGCTAAACTGAAGATCAAACGAACCGTGATTGGAACTAAATTGAACGTTAACCGTTGTTAATTAGAATTGAGCCCCAGGGCCGCAGGGCCCGCTAGCCTTATAGGGGAAGATATAGGTATCACATTGCTTACATGAAGTTAATTACAACTGTCAGATGGAACATTATATTAGGTCTTATCATATAAAAGGGTTTGGACTTCATGCCTCAACCTCTTCCTCCTTTACCTTCTGATCTCCAGGCTTGCCCTTGGACCAGTCTGGCTTTTTCTGAAAACGAAAAAAATTATGAGTCAAAAAGTAAATGTAGGTCGATTGCGCATCCATACTGCTATAACTTGAACGATACGCTGACGACGAGTATGCTTCAAATCATCAAAGCTTGTAGGACTAATAGCAATACAGTGGTGTGGTTCTGTTTTACACCATTTTTTTGCAGATTTGATAAAAATCCATAGAGTAAAATGCAGCCTTAAACAGCATGAACGGCGAAGTATTCAAAAAATTTGTAGAAGCAGCTCTATAGTTTCCAAAACAATCGATACTGAAAACTAACTAATAGAATTTCGAAAGGCATCGTATGTTGCACATGAATATAACATTAAACTACGAAATCCAGCGTGGATATATACAGAAGTTCAATATATCATAGAGCTTCAAAACAAACAAGCGATATAATGCTTAAAGTGCTTACAAATCAATGCTGTACTAGTCAACTCTCTAAAGAATTTTTGCCGCAAAACTTTTGTCCTGTTATTAATGCAGTCGATGTAAGCTTGGAATAATTACACCGTGTTCTGTCTCTTTCGATCGAATTTGAATCTGCTTGTGACAGACAAAACACGGTGTAACTATTCCAAGCTTACATCGAGTTCATTAATAACAGCTATATAGGAACTGAATAGTACCGCCATTGTACGTGTGTAAGATGAGGATGAAACCAAATATACATGTGTTGTGTGTATGCAGCCAGTATCTAGTATATCTAGTGCCGTCTGGCACGTCCTAAACACCACTAAAAGTAGCGTGGTCAAAGCTTAAAAACTTTGCTAGATCATGCGGCGTGTAATCTAAACAAAATCAGTGTTTCTATTCCTTATACTATTTACCTTTCCACCAGCACCACCCTGTGAATCATAATCTTCATGAAACTTTTTCTAACTTCTATTCCAATCTTACAAAAGTGAATCGAGAAAGCGAATCGCTTAGTTGAATTACGTCGGTCGGTAATTGTACTCGACGATTTGTCATTCGTTTACCATTAAATTAGACATACTTTTATTTCTTACAATATTTAAAAATGATTCTAGAAAGTATTTGTGTTTTGTGTGTAGGTAGATGAAATTGAGTGGTGGGTGAAATGGTAGAGAATGAAAACAGAGTATCTAAGTTACGTATTTTTTCAATAGGAATTGAAAATACCGCTGTCAGTGTTAGTCAATAACCATAAATATAAGGTAAAATTTCTTTTAGCACATGTAATATTATGTAATTTGTAGCATTGACGTTAATTTGTTCACAATAATAAGTTAGAGACGGTTTAGACAGTCAAATTGCAAAGCGTGGTTCAGAAAGGCTAGTAAAAATATAATTCTTTCCAGCAAAAGCCATCAGATTGAATAAGTATGTGAAGCTATTTTACGCCGACCAAACGGTTCTCACCTTATTTCGTATTGGTTTGGATTATTACGAAACTCAAGTTAATTTAGAAAAGAATTGTTTAATATTACATTACAAAATTATGAATCAGTTGTTTTATTGATTATTTAATGTTATTCTACTTCTTTCCGATAGCCCAGTCAGCTTTCTCCGCCTTCTTGGCCTGTTGAAATGTGAGTAAAGAGATGTATTATTTTGTGAGGACTGTGGGCGCTGCTGCTGAACCCGAAATACCTACTCTCTTATATATACTACTGCATAAAAAATACTTCATAATAACGCTCGGTTTTCGAATACTAATTTACTAGTAACGATATAGAAATTTTTCGAAGCAAACATTATTTTCAGTTTACTAAACAATGTCAGCGCAACGCCCACTTATGAGAAGAAATAGAGGATAGAAAGTTGAAGTGCTAGGTCTAGAGTTAATATTCAGTTTAGGGAGTCGAACCCAAACCTATTGTAGATCAAAATTTTGTTCAGATAAAAGAGGTTGAAGCTTATTCAAATTATTAAAAAGTAATTTGATCTTATTTTGATTCACAAACTCATAAATACGCGGGAGTTACACTGCGCGATAACGCAATAGCGCTCCGCAGTCGAGTCTTCATTGCCGCGCAATGTAGCTTTACCGCTACGCTACTACTCATGGGTCTGTGAACGTGACGGTAGAGTTACATAACGCTACAACACTCCCCAGACGTATCGTCATTGCCGCGCAGTGTAACTCTACCGCTTCTACTCATGACTCTGTAACTACTGTACTTATGAGTCTGTAAATGGTGCTTTAAGTATTAACTTCTGAGTTATTACAAAAGTTTCAGACCATTTGTGTATCTTTCTAGAGAGAATGTATAGTCAATCATTTCGTTTTTTTTAGTATGTTATAATATTCAGTGAATTTGTGTTTGTTATGAACAATATTTACCTCTTTGTCTTCCTCTTCAAGGGTGAATTCCTTCTTTTTGACAACCTTCAATTGGTTACGGAAGTTGAATTCGGCGGCCTTCTTCTGGAGCTTGGCGAATTTGTTTTCGTATTTGGACACCTTCTTGAGTGTGGGTTTGACGCTGGACAAAAAGAACATTTCGTTAAAATCGTGATTGTCATATGTATGATGTCTTATTAATTAGTTGCGCGTGTAATGATAATAAAAAAACACATGGAGAATTAAAATATGTTTTTTTATTACTTTTTGCAATAGTTACACCCAGAAATTAATGGTGTAACACAATGATGAATATTGATTATAATGAGTCGGTCCCGGCTCTAGCAGACGTTATCTTAATAACTCCGTCACCGGAGTTGGCCAACAACTCATAAGAACTAACGAGCTGTTTAAAAATATACTGGTGTATAGATATTCGGTGTGTAAAACTGTTAATGAGTGTGAACAATTTTCCATTCATAAAACGTGTTAGGTAGGTACCTAAGTATTAAAAAAAGTGGACCTACAGAATTACACAATTCATTTTCTATTGTTGTTGGCTGCCAAAAAAGCTTTACAATTTGGATTTCAAAAGCTAATTTTGGTAAAATTCACTCATGTGTTTAAATATTGACCGTTCATGTTTCACGATATTTCACTGAACTGACTCGCAAATGTGTAAATGTAGAGTATTTTGTGCAACGTGCTGTGGTTTTAGTGGTAGCGAACAATGTTCCTCAACAAAAGGCTGGGTTCACCGACCTACTCTTAGAATATAATTACGGCGAGTAATTGTATTCAGAGACACATCCTGTACTTGAACTCTTTACCTCGGTGTAAAGTGTAACGAAAAACATACTACGCAGGCAAACAAGAGGACAATGTACGAAAAACAATGTTTCTACAATGGGTGGTACAAAAGAAAAGTAAATTGCTTATTGGGCAAAAGAGTAAAATACAATTCCTGGTTAAATAATACTTACAATTTGCCTCTGAGGTCATTGACTTGAGAGTTCAGGTCGGAGATCTGGTGGAATACAGTTAACAATATTATAGCATTTAACATTAAACAATGAGAAATAAGAAACGTTTTCAGATTGAAATAGAAATTTAGTTAGACGTAAAACGTAGACAAAGAAAAGATATTTTAAGAACATTTCAGAGAAAGAAAACAAGATTTAACAATATTAATTTATAGTAAATAAAAAGTAGGTATAAAGTTTAAACAGTATATAGTAGGAAAAAAACAGTTTGATTTTATTATTAAGTATTTGAAGCTATTATGAGAAAACATTCCACAAGTTTGCACCAGGATTTGAGTCAGTAAATATGGAGTTGAAACTCAAACTTGTGCAATGTGGATACAAAAAGTCATGCAATGTGTCTCGAAGAAAATCCACATCAAAAGCCCACAAGAATAGACAAAATTAAGCATTTACATTGCAATAAAAGAAATGTAAAACAGTTAGTTATCCCAGAAAAGCACAGAACAAGATAATATAGAGCTGAGCGTAGATTAGGCGTGTTATTTGCGAGCTTGTAGATCTGTAGTTTGTAAAAAGATAAATAAAATGAGATAGATCTGTCCCGTACCCTATGATACTGTGGCCTCCTGTTTATCTTTAACCTGTGCTCTTTGCCTAGATATACAACCGTAGTCTAGCTAGTCTAGCCCTTTTACATTCTATTTCGTGCACAATACCTAAACATCGTGCCGCTCATTGGTAGCTGGTCGCCTGCAGCCCCTGTGTTCGCGACAACATGTACACTATACACAAGAATTACAATATAATTATAAAGTGCAGTATTATACATGTGCAAGGAAAACTAGCGCCGGAAATATATCCGCATCAGCGCTGCGGTCCAGCCTGCGCTACTAACTGCACACACCAGTAGCAGTAGCCTTGCAGTCATCCAGTGATCGAAGTTGTTGTATATCAGCCGCTACTTTACTCAATTATTCTTTTGGCTATACATCAAATGTATGTACAACGTTGTATATCATTTTAAATGTAGGTATCATGGAGTGACGGTGCAAAATCGATCCAGAATCTTGCAAATGTGGTTACAGATGTTGGTTATGTGTGTCTGGAGTCGCAAGTGAGCATAGTGTACTACCCCGTGTCTCGGGTAGGTGGTGCAAGTGTACGCCGAGCGACCGAGACGCCGCGGGCTCGGACAGGGGAGGAAGGGCAACATCGACCAGAGCATGGCACTTTCATTTAACCACTCGGTGTCCATACGGGTTCTACTTAAAAGGTTTACAGGGTAATCTCAGCAACCGAAAACGCAAACATATCGCGGAGTATAACGGCATAATATACATAAGTTGGAGATTTGGAACAAGAAGTTTCACTTACACTATGCACTTGCGTGTGCCAATAGGAACCAGTCCAGCGTTCCAATTACAGCTAAACAGTTCTAAATAGTGAAAAGAGAAAATTCAGTAAGGCCACTTAGCTCGCCACCACACATGAAGCGACACACTGGCGGATGCAGTCATTATTCTCGATTGTCAATATTTTTAACACACTTTTTTCGAAAAGTATTAAAGTGCCATACTATATAGGTTTGAATTAATTGGGACTTGGAGGCTTCGACGGTTACAATTTGTGAGTTGTGGGAACAAAACATGCAACAGGCAAAGCAGATGGCGGACTGAATGCGAGCGCACTCCGGCTGGAGTGGGGTGGTCGCATGGACACGCCGATGACGTGAACGATGATGACGATGAGCGACGGGAGAGAGGATCGTCAGTCGATGAGAGTTACTTGAGCATGCGCTCCGGTGAGTGTGTGTTACTGTGCAGCCGCTGAGTGAGGCGACAGCGCGGCGCAAGCAGGCCATGATGATGCGGCGGTTACTGCTGTTAGTGTAGTTAATGGTGTAAGCTCCATGTCGGATGACGCGCCCTCGATCGATTTTGCACCGCACGCCGCGTGCTTCGCACATCACGCACACACGCGCTCTACTCTAAAACGAACTTCGGTCGTTATTTACACTTCAAAACAAACATCCGAAAACTTACAAAGCGTTATCAATATAACACGTATTGTCACACGCGTACGGCTGTTACATAATATATCGATGATTGTGGTATTCACAATGGTTATAATGTAGGTCAATACCTCAAAATCTCTTTTCCTGACTTCATGTTCCAAATCCCACTTCTGGCCCTCACACACATACATGCGGTCATAATACTCCTGTATTATTCTCTTGAGCATTGCTAAAGAAAAAGGAAAGACAGATTATTGAGCCAGCGGAGTGAGCATGGGCATCGGTGTGTAACCAGCGTCTGTCGACGGAGCCACGTGTGCATGTGTGCGTTGAGCCGTACAACTATCATCTCACGTTGTAGTAACAACTAAATCATAGACAAATCATAATGCATTCCCAATCCTATTCCAATATGCGGTTTACCTCCATTTTCCTAATTTGTAACGCTCGTTCTAGTTCATATTTATCCCCTTCGAGGTTGTATATTCTGTGCCAGTACATTTGACATACGGTCTGCAGTTCCGCTAAAGAAAAATAATCACATTTTTAGGAAGTGGTCGAGATGGATCGACCAGGAGGCGACGCGAGACGCCGCCGCTGTCGCCGCCTGCGCCACGGCACGCCGCCCCGCGGCGGCGGCGGGGGCACGGATGTGTGAGGGTGTAGCACGGGGACTTCCTACTGTGGTCGAAGCGTAAGCCAAGCTACTCTCTAAATGCCTACCAAATGGATCATTATTTTACACTCTATGTTATGTTCGGCTTCAACTCGGTGAATGTATTATCTACACTTTGAAATATCTACGACGGATCGTTGTTATTTTAGCGCTTTCAACATTTTACTTGTTATCCACACTGTTAAGGTTGAAGGTATTTTTAATTTTCAGCTCCGTAAATCGATAACATGAATCTGCGGCGAAAACAAAACAATCTGTATCTAGTCACATGTCGGCATGAATTACTACGCAAACGAGAGCGTGATGGTGCGCTGAAGCCGGGTCAGACCTCGAGTACTTTGTAGGAAACTTCCATCTCACGGTCGTACTTCTCCTCCTCGAGCTTGATGATACGCTGATGGTAACCGGTAATGATGCTCGTCAGAGCCGCTACAACATCAACCAATGGTTATTGAAGGTCCGCGAGTGGGGCCGACTACCTGCCTACAGCCGCGAGGCTAACCCGAGGCGGTCACTCATCATGGACGGGCAGAAGCCAAGGGGGTGAGTCTCAGAAAGTTTAAGATCAGTATTAGAAAAATGGAAGGTAGAGAGTGTTTGAAAGTGATATCGACGACGTCACATGGAGCTTGGAAGAGAAACGCGTTAGATAGACTAGGGCTGGAGACAAGTCGCGTCTCGCCGCCCGCACATCAACATTTAGCAATTAATCAGTTAAACCAGTCGAAGTAGACAACACGGCACTTGACATATCACAAAAAGTTAAGAAATATTATGAAGATGAAGTATTGTAAGTTTTGTGAGTTCTTGAAAGAGAGTTGCTCCATTGCAGCTCATCTGACTACCTCCATATCTTTCCGTTTAACGATGTATTCCAGATCGAACTTTTTGTCTTCGAGCTCACCGATGCGTTCGTGGTAAGCTTTGCAAACCCTCTTAACTTCATCTATAATGCGATACAAAGTCACTGTAGCAAGTGTGGTCAAGGGAGATTTTACGGTTTTGTGCAGTGTGTAGGTAGACACAAGATTCAGATACATTTTCAAATGAGACATTTACTTTAAAGACGTTTAGGGAGTTTGTGGAGTTGTTGGTTATGAGAAGAGTAAGATTTACCTTCGTTTGCATCCTCAATGTTCTTGGGTTTACCACACCTTTCCTCAATGATGCGCCTCCTCTCGGCGGCTTTGCGTTCCTGCTCCTTCTTCAGCTCCTCGGCGGCCTTCTTACGCAGCAGCAACTGGAATACCGAACCTTTACTATAGCATCCATTGTTCTACTTCTTAAATACCTAAAAACGTGTTGTTGAAAATGATGAATCCAATGGACCGCCAACATTGTGAAAAACGCTGGATGTCGCGTCGGTGAATGGAAAAAGTCAATAAAAGTTATTACTAAAACTAAGTAAAAGTTAAGACTGAAGTAAATGAAAACTATTTCTAAAAATAGTTAATAAATGAAAAAAAAATGATACATACCCTAAGTTTCTTCTTCCTTTCAGGAGTCATGAAACCCTTCTTGGCCTTCTTGGCCTTGGAGGCCTCCTCCATGCGCTTGCGCACCTCAGCGCGCTTGCGGTCGATCTCGGCCTGTTTGGCCTTCTTCGCCTGGAGACAGTCAAATATTGGTAATTTTGTGCCTAGCGGAAAAGTTGTGTAACTGTGTTTTGAAAAAATAATTGCACGACGTGTAAAAAGCCCAAATAACCATGTTACCCATATAAAAATTGTGTCTGATCACTTAATTTTCTTTGATCTGTAATTTATATTTATCCAAGAGCTTCTCATGTAAACACAAAAATGTTAGTGTGTATAAATGTGTGTATATGTGTGTATGCGTGTTCTCGTTGTTACTTTACCTCCTCGAGACGCTTCCTCTGTAAAATAAAAATTCAAAGTTAGAATATGGCTCCGCTAAAACATTTTGAGTGAGTACAAGCCATTATACTTAGTGCAAGTTACCAAATACGAAAAAGTCTTTCAAAACGAGAAATTATGTATTTCCACAAAACTAAAATACAGAAAGATAAAAATACTGACTTCACATAAAATTGCTTGGCCATTACAAGTACTATCATACCCGTAGATAAAAATAAAATTCTCATACGATGTAGTGGTTCCCCTGACATTTCAGTTCAGTTTAATAACATTATACAAACGAGCTTCCACATAACATACGCTACAAGTACTTGGTAACTGCACATTTTTAAAAGATAACAGCGAGAAAAATATATGCAGAGTGGAAATAAAAACAGGTGACTTGACAAATAAAAATTAGATTGTCCAAACTGGTTTTAGCTTTGAAACAATATGCTATGTATTTTAAAATGGACGGTAAAATTTTCCGTTTGACAAATATTACGACATAATAAGTTACAAATTGAATCTAATGAAATTTTAGATCATTGATACAGATCAATAACTAAAGTAAAGTAACTAAAGTAACAGTACTTTAGCATTAATTTTCCTCGTTGTCTTTATAAACGCTTTAAAATTTAATTCTGTGTTACAGTGCAGTGTGCTGTGTGAATTACCTTAAAGTTTAGTTTATCTCAGTAGAGAGAACGAGCTTATGCTAAAGCCTTAGTGCTTACAGTTTGGTCAAATTTAAAGGTACTTTTGTTCTGAGACCACGAAACAGTATTGTCTGATTAATTTTTAAGCCAAGTTTCACTTGAAAACCTTGCGGCATACCCACGCTCTGAGCGTGGGTTGTCTTGTATAGTATCTTCTTGAGATATAAAATGTATCGAGATATGAGAGGTTTACTTTATTTTATTTAAAATAATGAGGTCAAGCGCATTCAGCGCTTTACCATGGCCGCCGCTTGTCAGTGGTTGTTCCTTATTTTTTCAAAGTACCTCTAAATATGACAAACTTTATTCATTAACCTAGGTGTGCATTAAAACTATTATTATTACAGTGAGATATTGTGCATCGGTTGAGTTTGCAGTGCAAGGATGAAAGTGAAGTGTGCAAGATAAACTAGCGTGAATTTTTTTAAGTTATTTGGGTTTGAGAAATTATTGCAAAAATTTTGCTAATTATTTTGTCTCTAGGCTTGTTAATTATTTTTGAATTATTTGGCATTTCTCTAAAGAAACGCTGGTTTAGTGACATCAATAATTTGTAAATAAACATTAAAGTAAGCTTCTTGTTCAAAAGATAAACTTTGTCCTTCAGTCGACAGGCGACCTTTCATTTTATAACATAAAAGCTGTAACAAAAACACCGGATAAAAGTTTTTTATGGAGTAGGTAATATTTTATGCTAAGACATATTTCAATCAAGATCATTTTTTGTCACTGAAGTTCAAAACAATTTGGGTAAGTAACTAAGTACCTACTTTGAAACTTTATCAAACATAAAATTAAGTCATTTTTGTTTTTCTGTAGGAAGAATCGGGTGTGTGCGTGTTCTGCTGGGAAAGTAAAAAATATACAAAAGTGGTGTGTGGTACAAATAAAGTGTGTGTAGCTAAATACATGTGTAGGTATAAGAATAATATTTTATACATTGTGTAAGAACGTTAGTTAGCAAAAAGCAAATTACCTGAGTCTCGAGAAGACATAGTACTCAATACTATGATGGTGAATCCCGAAGGAGAGTAGCCCAAAGTCAGGTCCAAATAGATGTTCAGGCATTTTCAGATGTTGGAATAGAGGATGAAACAGAAAAAACAATGAAATAGATTAATATTTTTCCTTGCAAGAAATCTATAAGAAGTGACTTGCTCCAATCGCTAATATTTGAAGACATTGTCAAGTAGAATACTCACTAGGTATACTGTTCTTATGGTTGTATGTTGGTTTTTATGGAGCGATCTATTTGGATCAAACCTTTTTGTTACTGCCATTTGTATAAATGCCGCTGGTTGCTGCCATACTATATAATATATTATGTTCAATTGTAATATTATGTTCAATTTTTTTTACTAACCTTACTTCATCATCCGCCATTTTGTTTGTGTTGGTTTAGGTGTTCTGAAAACAATATAATGTTCATTAATACGCTACCAGGCAAAACGAATTATAATTAGACAAATCTTGATAAAAACAGAAAATTATTAACATATACTATACGCTCTACACGCAATCCGATGTCAGTTCATGTTCAGCTTAATGAGATTATCTGTTAACATATACTATGATCCTGATTTATTCGTAGATCTGTCTCAAGCAACAAATGGCTTATTAACGGCAATAACTACATATATAATAAACAAAGCGTATTTGGCCGCTGTAACAAGAAACACCAGCGACATCCGAAACTACTTGGATATCTGCCAATCTTCGATGTGCGAATTGATACTTGATACTGGAAATCCGGTTTTAAGAATTCGGCTTTTCCTGAAAAATTGTGATTTCCAACAAGTTCGTACTTTGTGACCGTGACAATTTATCGTTGATGGGTAGACGCTTATTAAAATTAGAAAATATCTAAAATTAGGTCATATACGTGAATTATTACATGCGTGAAAGAATTCAGGGTTTAGGTAATAATTTTCTTGACGTAACAAAAATTCCGCAGTTGGTTTCGGGTGTCTCCGTGGATGGTCGGGGGTATCCGGGCGGTGCGCGCGCGCCTGAAATAGGTTGGCTCGCATTCCCGTGCATCCTAATTTGGTCGCGCGACGTGATTCGTTTACTCGGGTTTCAGACGTGCGAGGCAGCACACCGGTGCCACGGGCGCGCACGCCTTTTGTTATTACAGAATCATTTGACACGTTTTTATTTTTATATGCGACGCAGTTTAATTACTAAGTATTAAAATGAAAACTTGAGTAACTTCTTACATAATTTACACAATTAAACTGTCGTCTTTCTTATTAAATTAGATTTATTTTATTTTTATTTGAGTGAAATCGCGAAACTATTAATTTTATTTTACTATGTTAACAGTAGATATTTTATGAAAATCTGGTAATTATTTGTGAAATAGTTCAAAGAGTTTGACTTGAAATGAAATCACTCAATGAATTTTTATAGTATCGATTTATTACAAACTGCATCTGGGTCTATTGATTTAGGTTTCTCAACTCAATGTCTATGTCAACCGTGCTAACACATTGATGATGGTAATAGCATCATCAATATAGGTATCGGTGACGTCACTCGGCTTATGTCTGCTATATAGTTTATCTACTATCTTCAAAGATAGAGGATCATTGGCCTCAATAGTTTGAACACGAACCGATTACCGCTTTAAAACAAACGAGAGGTCGGAACTTCCACACACTATCGGAGCAATGCATCACGGTGTTCCGACATCCGCCGCGGCGACATTGATGTATCACTTCACTGAACTGTCTTGGGCACGCTTCCGATTGGTACTGATTTGGATCAGTTGAGCTATCTATAAATCGTTTGCAACGGTGTGTAGATAGCTCAACTGCTTCATGTGTATTTTGTACATATTATAAATATTGTAAATACTTTATTAGTCATAATTTTCTTTGTGAATAAATTTAATTATATTATATATTATTGAATTATATTTTTTAATTATACAAGTAACTATCCTGCACTTTTATTTTTGTTAATAGAATAATTTGCACAGCACTCACCTACGGAAAAGAAAAAGTAGATGGCCCTACAAGATGGTTCAGCCAACACGAGTCACAGCTGCTGACTGGCGCGCGGCGGGCGGTAAGGCGCGGCGGGCAGTGCGTAGGCGCAAAGCCCGCCCGCCCCGCGCCGCTCGCCTTACGAAGCTTCTAACCCCCCTTCCCTCACTGTCCCAGACATTTTTAGAGCAGTGTCGTTTTGACACCAACACCGAAATAACATCAGATCCAAGCTCTAGTTAAAACGCCTCGTAAAATCTTCGCACAATGCCGTCATAGTTTGCTATCGATAAACAATATCGTTTTCATATACTTAGCCTAGTTTTCTGAACCATTTACTAAAAAAATATATCAAGATTGTAAAACTTATCTACAGTCACAAAATACGTAATTTCTACTATGTACCTATAATATTTGTAGGGATTTACTCATGTTGCTTCTTAAAATGCAATACAACACAACTGTTATTTACACATCAAATATTACAAGCTTGAGCTGCTCTAATTAATTCCACCAAAGGAAATGCAGAGAACTTTGGCACCGCACCGGCTTGTTTTATCCTTTAGTGCATACTTGTATTGCCTAGACTCAAAATTTTAGTGCTTAGCTAAGACACCAAGAGAGCACAAAATACGTACTAAGTTTAGATGTTCATATTTTATGCGATATATTTTTTAAATAAGTACCTATACATAATTTTCCATTTGATTTTCCATTGATTGATTGAATTTTAAAATATTGTATTTAATCTTATGCAGGTAACTAAAGTGCAGGTAAATATAGCGGAAACTAGATCATGTTTTAAAAATAGTTACGATCTAAAAGATACGAGATTTTTCCATTAAATTTTATGTTGTAGATTTTTAAACCTATGAAAATAAGTTTTTTGTGATGTATTATGTCACAGTACAACGTTTTTTAGCTTACTGACAAGTTTACAAGTAAATAATGATGTAAAAACATATTTTAAAAGAATTGTATCGCTTTGAACAATTACATGTAAATTCTGGTACAATAAATAAACAATGTTTGGTAGAAGCCCTCAATGAGGATTGAAGGCTCCCTCAAATCGAGTCAATTTAAAATTTTGATCTGCCAGTTTGATTGCAAGTTTAATTAAAGCTGGAGGAACGAAATGACTAAGTCTTTATGCATACCAAGCCGCTATGTTATGATACTTAGCCACTAGGAGTATTGCAACTGCAATTACCGCTCTGAGCCCGTAGTCTGAGTTTCGTTTTGTTAATCGTAACGAATATCGAAAACCGACTTGCGAGATATTTTGTATGAAAACCCGATAAGCACCTAGGGGAGATTTATACAATTTAAAACGACTTTTCTCCATACAAAAACTGCGAGTTTTTAGATTCTTACTTTTCGAAAATCAACAAATTAATACTCGGACTCTGTTCAAATATCAGTCAGTTGAATTTCGTTTATAAATTACATAGTATGGCTAAAAAGTAGGGATGACTGTATGTGTGAATTTATATGCTAGCTGCTACGTTGCAATTTAGTCTCCACTGGTTTTCTCATTATTTTTCCACGATAAAACAATGCCTGCAGGTCAATTTTATCGTGCGTGATTGGTTGTGGGCTAACCTACAAAATAAGCTGTGATTTAAAAGTTTACAGAATGTAGTTGTTTCAAACTGAAATTAACCTTACATTCCTTAAAACTGATTATCAGAATATCGTCATAACTTGGAAACGGCTACACCAATTTTTACCAAACGTGGCGAAGAACTATTCCAGATTAATCATTTTTATTACCAAAAACCATCATTTAAATTATAAATATATGAATAAATTTTTCGGTCGAGTTTTAAAAACACAGATGCACCTCTCTAGATACTTAGTTGAAATGAACTTTAGTCACAGAGCACTATTATGCCAATGACTCCTAGTGATTGTCAGAGAAAATTGTTACTGCAAATTTTTAGTCGCGCATCTGCTATTGAAATATTTCTACGGAGAGATGTGCTTGATTAAATTCTTGTCTAGTCTCCGAGTGCAGCCTTTAATTCAATCAAACTTTATTAATTGAATTCACAAGAAACTCGACCGCTAAAATTCACGAGACGCCGCAATTGTTTGGAAAACTTTCTCAAACTATGACTTTCAATAAAATCACACATAATAACCTCGTACTAATTATTACCACGGTTAATTTTATGCAACGGATCGCACTCACTTGTTTTATGAGTTACTTTACAATTTAAAATGCTCATGTACGTAATCGATTACAACATCACTGGATTAAAATGTGAATTATTTTAATATAAGTAAGTTCGGTCTAGCAAAGACGATTTATTTTGATAAAGATCCATACTAAGATTTTGCGAATAAAAAATGCTATTTTTGTATCTCTATCTACCTCTACCTACATACCACAGCTAACAGTGCAGTGTGCCACGTTTCGACTATAAACACCTACGTTTAATTTACATCACGACTATCTATTTAAAACTTGTTCCAACAGTGTTCAATATTGTTCCGAATTGGCGCATAAACTTTGGCATCGACAACAATTAATTGTTATTGTTTTTGCTAACTACCATACTAGGTACCTAGAAATAATACTTACACAAATGTATCACATAGTTATACCTAAGTACAGTACGCACAACGGATCTTTGTCTCTCTGAAGTTAGGTGCGTCAACGATTATGCATATACTGTCTTGCGGAAAAATTGACTAACCTCCAATTCGACCCAAAAATCGGTTCTGCGCAGATAATTCAAAAGGACAAAGATCCGTTGTGACTATTATACATAAATTCTTTAGTGGTAAAAGCCTATTTATAATGATGATGATATACCATACAGTAGAGTACCTCTTCATGTACAGTTTAGTACGGTATGTGCAAATGGGTTATATTGTTGAACACGCAGTTAAGGTTGATGACTTGTTTATGAAGGGTTAGGTTCTTACGTTTTCATATCTTTTTATAGCTGTATTTTCCTACGCTACCTGCTACAAAGAGTTTCAAAGGAAATAGTTTTCCTCAACTTTTAGGGCAGTAAGATACACGTCGAATGAAATAAATAAAAACTTCAAACGGGCGTCGTTTTTTTCGTTGACAGTAGTTGAGAAACATTTCACTGTGTAAAATGGTTGGAAGCCTTTCCTGTATGTGATACGGGACGCGCTTGGCCAATTTATTTTTAATTAACTAGTAAAATGGGTATTCAGAGATACGTCTGCCTATGTGGAGAAACTTAAAAGTTTATATTTTAACCGTACAATTTACTTTATGCTTTTGGGATGTTCCTTTTACTTTAATTCTGTAATAAACAAAGCTTTTAACAGCTTTAAATATAAAATCATTTTATTTTGCACAGGAGTATAACCAAGCCACTGGGTCGGAACAGATAAAAAGGACATTAGATACAATATTTATGTTCCGGTAATATTCTCGCGAGGAAGCCCTACCTAATGCAATTAATATTTTGTTGAAAGATTTTCTTCTAGCGAGACCTATTAAAAAAAATATAAATATATGGAGGATATATATATTTCTATTTATTAGAAATATTGTGAAGGCCTTCACAATACTTGACCAAATATTTGTAGAAGTGTCGTAATAATTCAAAATATATTTCCGCACCGTATAATTTATGTTCTAAATAATTTACAATTTCAGGAAACAGTGAATAGTCACGCAGCAGCCGGAAGCTTTTATGGCCGATTTACACGACACAAGTAAAATGATGACTTACACTGCGTGATAAAGCGGTTACGCTCTGCAGTCGAGTCGTCGTTAGCGAGTAGTGTGACTCTACGCCTGGTTATCTCACCACTGTAGCTACTTATGAGAGTGCAAATGCTACGTTACAGATGTGCTTACAATACGCTGTCGAGATTTGTACAAGTTATGTACAGTTAGCATCAGAAGTTCATCTTTTTCCATTGTTAAAACATAACATTATTTTTAATTATAGCGCTACTTCTAAGATAAAGTTTTAACATCTAAGCTATAAGAAGAAAATAAAAAGTTGCACGTTTTCAGTCATAAAACATTTTTGAAAACTGCATCACCATTTACTAATGATGTGGACTGTACCTACCTAACAAAGTTTAGATCGTTTAGTTCTGCAACACGTGCGTTAGAAGTTACACACTGTTGTTTTTGTTCAGAGTTTGTTTTGTTTGTAAATTGTTTAAATACAAAATACGGTTTTGCTGGTACGGAATAGTATACCCCATTCGTTTAATGAAAATACCTAAAGCTAGTTAATAGAGTATACAAGATACATACTTCACGTGTAAGTAGAGCGATTATTTTCGGTTTATTCTCATAATCCCCACTAAGCTGTCCCCACCAGTGGGGATTATGACAATATCCATTAGATACCACTTTTTTCTTTAAATACAGGCAGTGTAAAAAAGTACCTAAGTACAGGAAGATAAAAACGTACCTACTTAATAAAGTTAAAATAATGTAAATAAAGGTAACATTGTAGGTAGGTGGGTATACCTATTAAGTAATAATTACTTAGGTAATTTTATATTGGTACAACACAAAGCGCGTAAACCTTTGTTTCTATAGAAAAGCGAAAAACAATTTAGCTATTGTATCGAGAATCCCCGGATTGCCATCAGGAACGTAACGGGAGGAAATATTTGCTCAAAGTCAATAATGTAATTTTTTACCGGGATGTAGTACAACCCTCTAGGGCTACGAATGATCGCTGATATGTAGAGACATTTTTGCAGGGTCATATTCCAGATTGTCTTGGAGGAATCTATGATATTCTGAAAGTATCTGTTCCGTAGATGGTGTAGGTTATGATAGCTTATAATAAAACAGTTGCCAACGAAACGAAACAATCGAAGGCTAATAAATAGCGCTGTCAATGGTGCGTGTTTTGAAACGCGTTGAGTGGCGAATGTGTTGGGATTTGGCAACAATATAAACTCTAGATTTATATTGAAAATAAAAACATGTTTACTATTCATCTTCAGGACAAAGGTGTTGAAGTCTCCCCTTTATTTTAACAGACTACTCCTTGCTTTACGTATTTAAAATCCATATTCGATTAGTCTCTGAACTATTAAAAAGTCTAAAAGTGAGAAACCGAGTTGGTTGATACATAGTAAGTGAAGTGAGTTCAATTTTCAACGCAAAAAAGCTATATAAGTTTGAAAACCTAGACATTGTGCCGAGTGATACCATTGCCTGTAACATTTAACTTCTTACGATCAGACGACGACGTGACGATCCCAACTCGGTTTTTGCAATCGCTTTCTCAAGAAGGTTCTTAGGTTTTATCGCCACGCGTCTCTAGAGGGCGCTGCAGTTGACTATGTAATATCTTAGATCGTTGGCAATGTATTATTTTATTTGAACAAAGCTGTAGTAAGTTTTTGGAATATCTATTTCGTGTCTCAACTATTGCGTGAGACAAACAGAAAGTCTACGCTGATCTACTTTTGTCGCGACCCACCTAGGTACATAACTTATAAACGGTACAGAAATAGCACGTATCTCTCACGGAGCAAAGAACAAAACTAACAGCCGTACACAGAGACGTCACTATGTGAGTTGTAAGTTACAACTCGCATAGTGACGTCTCTGTATACGGCTACACTGTGTACACTAGAGTACTAACAACTTGTAAGTACTCTAGTGCAGAAGAGGCTAATTAAGTCCATATTACTTCGATTAATCAATAAGTTTTTTGAAACCAGGCAATCGAGACATTTTTTTGTGCATCAATAGGTAACACTGTCTAATACTGAGTTGTAATGCGTGGTCAATATAAAATGTATTATACCACTTTACTATTATATTTGTATCTATCGGTGCACCGTGTAAAACTGTCTTAGCCCTATTTTCCACAAGCGAAGAACTAAAAATAGTTCATAAGCGCTACATAATGAAGACTTCATAAAACTACTCGTTTTAACGAATGAATTACTTTGAATGTAGATTTTGTATCGTAAAGGTACGAGTGGAATGAATTAAACTGTACTTTATTACCTAGATTATAGGTACCTACTATATCTAATTGGTACTTAAAAATTTATAAGTTTAAAAACTAGAAAAACCGACTTCAATTTGACTACCGCCTTCATCATCAGATGATCAAGATGATGGCAGTTCATTGAGCCCCACAAACAAACTCAAATAGTCAGAAGCCAAAAACTGTGGAACTGACATGACAATTTTCGAAGTTGAAATAGAATTTTAATACCCCAATTTCGTAATTCGATTGAACTATAGCAATTTCCAATCCTTGTCGATACTGATTGAAAATAATCGAGACCATACGTTGCAGCGCTGCTATCGACAGAGAATAACAGCGTTATCAATCTTAGTGACTCCTTGTTATCTTTCCATTTATTTCATCGGAAGTATTAAAAATAAAAGGATTCTCGGAAGAAAAATGACTTCTTGAAATACGGAATATTTTCCCAGATTAACTTTCTATCTTCTCGGTAGACAATTTCTGAAAAAAAAGCGATTACTTGTTAAGATAAAGTTGATCCGAAACATTTTCTCAGATAAAGAGCTTAGAAGCTCAGCTGGCAACAAACACAAAAATCCAAAAAGCTTCGGGAGATTAACTTGGATGTTGGAAAGCTTGGGCCGGGCGCATTTGGACCAACGATTTCTTAACTGTACGTTTGAACTAACAAAGTCATCTTTTAGGCAACAACCTGTGCACGAGAAGTAGGTAAGACAACGCATTGTCATTGTCAAAGACGAGCCTTGTGTGTTGTCGGTAATATGATAATCAGAAAGTTCTGTAAATCCACAAGTGACGTAAAAACCACTCCGTTTAGGTCTTTCTGTCAGACATTTTATACTTGCCAACCCTGGACAAACTACACCAAGAAAGCGCATGATGGCATTAGGGTTGCCTACAATAACATCTATAGGCAACTCAAGGGGTTGGATCGGTACTGTAGCGCCTCTGGCATGTACCTGGAGGCGCGAGTCAACTCCTTTAATGAATCAAAGGAATCGCATAGCTATATGATTATTATTGTGCAGAAATCATTGGCCCAAATGCGCCTGACCCAAGCTTTCCAACATCCAAGTTAATCTCCCGAAGCTTTTCGGACTTTTGTGTTTGTTGCCAGCTGAGGTTATAAGCTCTTTATCTGAGAAATATTTCGGAGGAAGCTCTCCTAAGGTAAAACTGCTGGATATGAGCTACTGGATAACTCTGTTGACGGAGGCTCAGAAGCTTCGACTGCTTCGCTGTGAGAAAAATTGTCGGAGCTAACTACATTGCCTACTTTATATCGGCGGTTTTCAGTTTTTCAGTGGTCATATATTCTATACGACATCGTACTGCATCTGTCACTCTTAGAAGTAATGTGCTGTCCAATGGTGAATACTCTTCATTGCTTTACTTCGATTAAAATTGACTAAGTTACAAAAAAAATGTACATAAGTAAGTATCCTATCAGCAATCTATTTCCCATAGTACAGGCTTTGCTTAGTTTGAGACTAAAAGGCGTTGTGTGAAATGTCCATGAATATTTATTATAGGAAGCAATTTATAAAGCTTGTAAAGTTTTAAACTAAGTTGAGAAAAATTTTACCTTATGTAAGTTACGCTAGAAGAATAAAAACTGTTTTGTAGTTCAACACAATTTAAACTGAAAGAACATAATGTAAAAGCATCGATGGTAAAAGCTGTTTTACTTTACGGGAACGTATCACGAGGGCTAATTAAAAACGCCCCACAATAAACATAAATGCAGCTATCTTATCTACAGAATCAGAGTCTGCCTTCAGTCCCATTCATAGCCTGGCTCATTAAAATCGGAAAAGCTTTGAGGCAAAATCTGGATCAGTGGTTGCTTTTTATGTAAAGAACGAGTGGGTCTGCAGTCTGCTTACTATTAGCAGCGAATATCTAATAGTAAGTACTTACTACATACTTTCCATGCGATACTTTTACAAGCTAGTTAGTTTTACCACTGACTTTTATTTAGTTTCTACATTATTGCACAAATAACACATTTTTTTACAAAGGGAGAACTTAATGCTGTAGCATTCTCTGCCAGCCAACCCAAATGTGGTGGTGTAAAAAGGAGATTGCCGTGCGACATTTATTTAAATTGAAATTCGTATTATCCGTACAATGAATTTTTTTAAGTGCATGAAAATGAAAATCTGTGCTGCTAATGCCCTCTATGCATACAGGAAATAACAACTAAGGACATTGACAGCGCCATCTAACGCGCAACAGCCACAGCTGAAACTGAATTTTTTAAGGTGGCTTCTGAAAATAGCAACCCAGTGTGGATTGCTATTTTATTGCTACTTGTCTAGTTTTATTGTATTCTTGTAGATGGTACATGTGACTTGATTTTGCTAATAAAAGTAAGTATGAGATTATAACAATTTTGGTCATATTCTACCTTAGTAGGTAGGTACTTTTTATATTAAAAACAAAATTGAGAGCGCATTTTTTGTACCTATTTATGATTTTCTATATTGAGGCTCGAACCCATGATTTTATTTAGATCTACTTTTCATGATATATTAGATTTAGCAAACTGAAGGCTGTCTGAAACTAGACTGAAATGCCGTGCGGATTCAATTCCCGTGGCGAGACAAATGTTTGACAATGCAGTTTGATCAGAATCTTGGTCTCGAGTCCATTATAAAATATAATGTTGTATTTGTGACCGTAAGATATTTATTTTTATAAAGAATCCCTGCAGTTGTTTCTCCTTATTTCAATTTATTTAAAGTTCCTATCATTTTTATTTATAAATGCAGGCAATAATCCAGAGCTGAGGGTGGTTGAATGACGTCTATGGTATGACGTCAAAGTTCTAGGCTATGTCGATTCGGGTCACCTACATATTTTCGGATGCACTCACTAATGAGAATAAATAGAAACTTTATTCAAGTTAGCTTTCGTAAGTAACGACAAATCGCGATAACAAAATTGATTTGCCACGACAATAAACGACTGAGAAAATAAGTGAGTTCGATTTTTCTCCTTCTATAGCTTGGCACTCTACCACATCGAACAACATAGAGCAACTTTAGGTCGAGTAGGATTGCCCATGCAGTACCTACTTACACCATCCTCTCAGCATAGTCGGCCAGGGAACACGTGGCCAATACGTGCGGAGATTACTAAGCCACGGGTGTCATTACGATGTTTTCCTTCACCGTTTGAGAGCACAAACTACATGAGCACAATGTACAGGATAGTAGATCACATTCTGACTACTGGAGGAAAAGTGATTTTTTATGCAAAAATGCTTCCTAAGACTCTACACAAAGAGTTCTACCATAAAAAACGTTACTGCTTTGTTCATAAAATAGACGCACGCATGTGCCAAATATTATATTTGGACGTGCTTCTGACTACCTTTTTAGAAGTAATTGAAATTTCTTGATTCTACAGAGGATTGTGATCGTTTATATCATTTTAATTAAAAAGTTTTCATCTAGAAAGCTCCTGAGGATTAAATAGCTTCACGTAACTATAAATTTTAAAAAATGGCATACATTACAGCGTGCCTAGATTATTACGGTTTTGACTAATTAACTAAATTATCGAGCTGATACGTTATCGAACTACCTTCCGCCACCCCCCCTCGCACCCAACCTGTTTCAGAATGAAACTGACCTAATTTCTTGACTGCATGCCCCTTCCACTTTTACTGACGTCATAGAACCATGAGAAACTGTATGGTCTTATCCTATTTTTCACTGCATAACTATATATACTCTGTAAAGCAGAAGAATAACAGTTAAATTCGTGTGGCATTTGGATTGGTGGTTGCGACGTTTTGGTTAGTGACGGTGAAGGTACTGAGCCCAAAACTGGGTCATACCAGGCTGCAAGCCTCCTATTCATGAATCGAAGCCGTGGTGACGCGCGTTCATTCTTACCCGATTTGTTAATCGAAGTCAAACCATGCGCACGCATTACTAACAGATGTATAAAATGCAATAGAACAACTTTAATTAAGAAAATAACTGATAAAATTAAATAACCAGATACAAACATGGTTATAATTGGGGAAAATATTTTTTTTAATGATAGAACTTTAAGACTTTTGTGTCTCAATCACGCCGTAAACCTGGACCAAACAAGATGCAGCTGCTTCAAATGGATACAGGTCAAACGACGAATAACAAACTCACACTACATTTGATCAGAGTATCACACGAGCGAATCAATTAATATATAATAAAAGCTTCAGTCCGCTAAAATAACCATACCATAAAATAACCATAGTCGAAAAGAGCACGAGGTTGTCTAGATCCATACGAAACGTCCCTGAAATCCTATACCTAAACTTTGTAAACACGTTGACTGTTTACAACTAAAAATAGGCATTTAGTGATGACACCATTACCTGAGCCTCTATAGTGTTAGTTTTATTTGGTTTCACTCTCGAAAATCGAGGACGTTTTTGTATGAAGTCACGATAAGCAACTAACGAATCTAGAGCCATTTCAATACTTTTTCTCTTTTTCTTTTCGATTAGACTTTCAAGTGTGAAACTCACTCTGATGGGAGAACAAATAGTTCATACTCTGCTGGGCGGGAAGGAAGGCCTCCTCCTCATGACGCACGAGCCTGCCTTGAAATAAAGCACAACCTACTTGGTTAGCAATACCGGGTGTAAATAGGCAAACGCTCAATAGCTGAAAGTGCAACTGCAAAAAAAACCTGTAGCGACAAACTAAAAATCAGCGTTGTAGCTGGGGGCTTTACTAATGTATAGGAGGCACTTCGTGAACCCTAAAGAACCTAATGCAGGTTTTTTATCAAGCCACATGGATGCTGTGAAATAGCGTATTTAAATACATAAGCGCTCTGAGGTAGGTATGACTGAAAAATCATGATATTCAGCAACTGAATTTTTTTTATACCATCTAGGAAGTACAATCAAGTAGTAATCTTTGTACACTCTGTGTGAAAATTATGGCTTATTTTTGTGGCCTTCAGTTTTTGATTGCCGTGGGGCGATAAGTTGAAGTACAAAACAAAACACGATCATTGAGTGGGGATGGATGACGTCAGCAAATGATTGGGGGCACCGCACTTCAGCGCTGCATACACCGATGGTTACAAAACTCTAAACCGAAACAAATCCTATTACGGAGTTTATGCTGACCTTAGTTGCTATTGTCGAATCATCCTAAAGAAGTCAACCTCTTCGTTAGATTTACAAGAAGAAAGATATTGAGGTGGCGATCTTCACATTGCTGTCGTTATATGCCATTTTATATGGTGTGTCATTGTAATCTTCATCTTCCAAGTCATGGTGGGCACTCGAGACCCTTTACTAGCCAGCGGTTGTCGGTTCTCCAAGCTTTATGCCCCACCCATTGCCGCACTTCATCTTGCTAATCCTTTGGGATTATGTCTATGAGTAGGTATAGTTTCTCTACGGATCTTTTCATTTTCGTAGATAGTAGAGATATATTTGCAAGACGCATGCACTTCTCAATAGTGAATACAGGATATCTATATGCATTTCTCAAAGCCCACCCGATTTGGATGAAACTTGGAATATATTATAGTTCGTAAACTGCTACTTTTCCTGCTTTTTTAGGTAATATTTCTTTGTTTTTTTTTTCGTGGACGTATTCGCGGGTAACTGCTAGTATATAAACAAGTTTGAAGTTCTGAAAAAGCGATCAATTTCTTATACTGACTGTACATTATGTAGACACCAGGGTGGCCGAATATCTGTCACAATGATGGTAGTCAGTAATATGGGGAATGGCTATAGAATAGTGCAGAACTTTATCCAGGTACGTTAGGTTCCAAAAACCCTATAAATGTCATAGGTCATGTCCGCAATATCTCATCCCAAGGTGTTTCAGTTTGAGCGCAGGTTCTAAATGTCAAATGTACAGTCGATATCACTTGTTGCACCGTGACCGGGTCACAGGGGATGGCGGGAGAGAAGGTGCTACCGCGAAGTGGAGATGGAATAGAGAAAATGCAGTATTACTACTGAAGGTTTATGATAGTGAATAGGTTTAGCCTTGGTGGCAAGGAACTGGTGCCTGGATTTATTTAGTTTAAGGACGTGAAACAGCAACCCTTGTTATTTAATTAAATTAAATACATAGAGGCTTAGAAATCCAAAAAAAACAAACATTATGGTTTCTTATCCCTAGATTAGAGGGTAAAACTGTTACGTAGCAAAATATGAGCCAAGATCACAAAGATCACGCTCGACTCAATTTTGAGATGATAAAAAATCTTAGTAGTAGGTAGGTAACGATACATCGTGACTACCGTGCCTAAACACTAATGTACTAACCTCGAGCCCATATCATTGTTTGGACACAAAACCATAAAAATATAGCTAGTTTTTATTACAACCTAGCATTCCTCCTACCAATGCGCACTACGATTAAAACAGTTATTAAACGACTGTCAAAGTTCCAACTCTTCTTCTTCTTCGAGTCGATTGGCTCCCATATGTATTTTTTATTATTTAGTAAATACCTAGTACCTACTGAATATCCCGTTTTGCCCAGAAACGGGCCACGTCTATGGCATTTTCCGTGGCGTCACAGAGATCCTTCCGGGTGCAGGTGTTGGTGCATTCTGGGCAGGACAGGAGGTGAGGCATTGTCTGTGGGGCTCCGCAGTCACATTGTGCTTGGTCGGAGTACCCCCATTTTACTAAGTTATGCCGGCAGCGGCCCACCTGACTCCGAAGACGACGAAGAGTTCCAACTAAAACAAAGATTTATTTCAATGATTTTGCTATCAAAACCAGGTTCAGGGTAGCACCCCTACCGCGGTCATCGACCGATACGGACGCACCCTGTCGCATCCGGGCTATTTCTGGAATAGCCTGCACGTATAACATAATCAAACTGATCTCCCTCGAATTTTTCAAGCAGTTCAAATTTCAAATTTTGTATATTGGTGCGAGTTTTTTGGGTAGGTATAGATTTTATTTTTGAAATAGTCTGCAAGTACACTAGTACCTATAACTTAGTCAAAATCTATCTACCTCGTATTTTAAAATCTATAAGCTGGTATGTGTTTTTTCAACTTAATCTATTTTAGATATATAGTAACCTGTAGCAAAGGTTTTATTCATGTAACATAACTTTTGATATGTATTATATGGTTAGGTACTACGTAAATTTAATTTATGGATACTTACATTTTTAATATTAATTTTTTGCTTCTGAAGAAAGCCAAAAATGCTCATACTAAACTTCCCGTTCTTGCCCCTAGAGCCACTAGCTAAAAGATTCCATTGTAAAAGCGATGCCATAAAAAGCCTTAACGTTATTGCGAGTTATATTTACGGACCAAAGTAAATAATGTGACATTTAACTTTTTATACCACCTTCAAAGTTATTAATAAGTTTCTATAACTGAAGGCGAGTTGCATAAGGGAGGCTGCGCGTGACGTCAGCAAGGCGCGGCGCGGGCGCGGCACCAAGCCTCCATTCATGAAATACACGCACACACGCAAACTGCCCCCCATAATCATGATTTTCGTTCTGACGTCACAACAGCGGACCAATCGCAACGCAGGTCCATTCAAGCCTAACTCCTGAAGGGAATCGTGCGGGATGAAAGTAGCAGTCGACGGGCGCTCTCCGCGGAGGCAGTAGCGGTCCGTATGGGATCAACGCGAACATTTACGAAATGAATGAATTATTTATTACCTGTTTATTTGGACTATCAAAGTTATTGGATGTGTTCAACGAAGAGTTATTAGCATGGTTTTGAATTGATTGACAGATAAAACAAGGGTAAGTGATTAAAAAAATAATGCAAAAGTTTGTTTTTAAAATTGGACTAAATCACCAAAAGCTTCAGTTGTTCAGAATAAGCACGTAGACTTAGCTACAAGAGTACGCTACGGCGCTACGAAACGCCTACGCGATGTCTGCCTCGTAGCTCCGTAGACTCGCCCACGCTTTTAGACCTTTCTCACGTACCTACATTACTTTGTCCTGTTTTAGGCTTTGTTTTTATTTGTACTCGTAGCTTATGTTGATAAATATATTTTCATCATCATCATAATCATCCGCAGCCTGATCTCACCCACTGCTGGGTATAGGCCTCTCTTTCATTGTGCCTTTGAAGATATAGAAGACTTTGGAAATTACTTCCGTAATCAGACCTTGAAACGGTTCCATCTGAAATAACACTAAGGCTCTTCTCTCTGACCTTCATCAAAAATTCAGCAAACATCGGTAGGTATTTATTCCAAATAAAAATTGTACGTGAAATTTTTAGACAAAACGACGAAACGCCTCGACGAATGCATTGGCAAACCTGATGTGTTTGCGTATACCTTTCAAATTGTTCTCGAAAGGTCAATCTACCATCGCATGCATTACGGCAGTTGTCATTCCATAATAATATGTGTGTTTTACTTTGTATGGGATGATAATTAGACATGATACTAAACTCTTACCAATAAACTCAATGATCTTTAATATAAACAAATTATTCGTGCGTTTCCTTGCGAACTAAACTATTACAGTTAAAATGGAACTAGCTACATAGTTTTTATATCATGACACTTTGTAATAAATAGACAACCAGACAAAAAGACGGTGTCCGCAGCGCAGACCTCTTATAAAAAACCTTTAAGTTACAAATTATACATAAATAAATAAATATTCATGGACTTTACACACAACGCCCTCTAGTCCCAAACTAAGCAAAGCTTGTGATATGGGAACTAGATGGCTGATAGAATACTTATATACCAATTTTTTTTGTAAATACATACTTATAACACCCAGACATAGAACAAATATCAATGTTACTTCTACAATTTCTGAATTAAGAAAGCTCTTCTTGGAGGAGTGTTTCTACTCTATGGAAACGTTCACTGACAAAACTAACAACCCAAAATGTTAATGTTGTAGGTTATAACATAAATAAATAAAAACAAATATTCATAGACAACGCCTTCTAGTCCCAAACTAAGCAAAGCTAGCATCAGGACATTTAAATTATTTTATTTATTTCTTTTATTTACGTACAAAATACACATGAAGCAGTTGAGCTATCTACACACCGTTGCAAACGATTTATAGATAGCTCAACTGATCCAAATCAGTTGAGCTATACATATTATAAATATTGTAAATACTTTATTAGTCATAATTTTCTTTGTGAATAAAAAAATAATTTAAGATCGTGCTAAGCTTTTATTTACGAGATTTTGATTGTTCATTGATACCGATCAATGATAAGTCATCAAGGGTATATAGTGTTGGTAATAGGTACACACGAACTAAGTGTGGATGTGTGTAGTACACACATACACACTCAGTTCCGTAACTATAACAACTTAAAAAGGAGAAATAAAAATTTTACAATAAATGTAACTCGGTATTGTTATTATTTGTGAACAGAATTGAATGATAATTTTCAATTTAATGGTTTACCTTCAGTATCGTATAAGGTTAGAGTAAAAGTCTGATGATGGAGTAGGTAAAAAATAACAAAATAAGTTACCTAAACAGGATAGCAGTCACATAATGACAAGTTATTTTATTAGAAGTATACTGACCATGGCTTTCGAAGCTGGCAATCTCACGAAACTCGACCACAAACAGTAACAATTTGTCATTTTGAATCACAGAACAGAGAAAAGTAAGTTTTGAATGCAGTTAATTTTTTACTAATTAAAGTCCTTCGTTTACATCTATCTTCTTAGTCGGACACTCATGATGAGCGGTCGTGGTTATGAGGGGTTTAGTAATATATTTTTTTATATAGCTATGTTTAAATAACACGCGAGTTCTAAGTCACATGACACAGGAATAGTAATTTCGTCTGCCACCGCTTCCGCTATCCGCGCCGCCTGTCACCCAATTCAGTCTAACCACTGAACGTATGGAGACACCTTGTTGCTAATAGGTACATACTACGATGTCACTTCATCTTCCAACTAGTATATAAGTATAGTATTAGCAATCTAGATCCCATATTACAAGGTTTGCTTAGTTCGGGACTAAAAAGCGTTGTGTGAAATATCCATGAATATTTATTTATTTTATACTAGCAGTTACCCGCGACTTCGTACGCGTCTACAGTTTCCGTGTACATTATATTATCTGTGGGTGTACCGAGCGAATACTACTTTGAGAAACTCGACATTACACCTCATTACACCGAACTCGTACCTACTGGAATGTCAAAAGCTAGTTGTTAGACCAAAGAGGTAGTACCACGCCCTGTCAAACTGACGTGACATGACATGACAATGAAATCCTCTTGCCAATTGGCGCTGCTAATAATTTTCGTTCATTTTATCCTGTAGATCCTGTTAATTATTCGGGATAAAAAGTAGCCTATATGTCAATCCAGGTTACGAACTATATATATGCCAAGTTTCATCCAAGTTGGTTCTGTGGTTTTGACGTGATTGAAACACAAACATCCAAACATCTAAACTTTCGCATTTATAATATTAGTAGGATGAAAAAGTGACGGCAGAAGCAAGTGACAACTTGATGTTTTGGAGATTATGTCAGCTGCATTACTTCACCGAGCACATCGACCGGAAATATGAGCTATGCACCATTGCAATGGGTCTGTCACTCTGGACACCTCGTGTAATAAAGGACATCATAGTTTTTTTTATTATTACATTTCAAGCTTATCTTGACGTTCTATGGGTATTGTTTCTGCAAAAAAAAACTGAATTGTTACGGACATTATAGAGTAGCTTTTTTACTACGAAGATACTTCATAGACCTATGAAGCTAAATCATGGACCAAAGATTAAGACCAGTAGGTTAAAAATATAAGCCACAAAGAAACAATATAAAACAGTGGTGGCTGTAGGTATCTTGCGGGTACCAATAGCTATAGCTGTATGGTAAGGGGCTCGTCAGGGGCGCGGGGTTTAGGGGCCTGGTTTGACGTCATACCTCTCCTGTGACGTCAGATTTCCTGCCACACCCCCCCTCTGACGTCACCAGGGTTACCTAGATCTACAGGCAGGCCTCTTCATGCACTCAACCTTCAGAATTTTCAATCTCACTTCCTATACATTATGATGAGATCTAAACTTCGAATGTGAAAATGTTTATTGTGTACCAACCTACCTGAAAGCTCAATCACATTACTTGGGGAAGTTATAAACAACACAAAGAATGCTTTGTTTTGTTTTCTAGTGATACACAATAAACTTACTAGCAAAATGCTAAAAACCAAATGAGACAGTCAAATCATCATCAAGATTTTGATGCATCGAATCTGTTCCTGTAAAATTCAATGAACGAGCCTTCCTACGTCACGCACGTTGCAGGCTGCATCCGTCTCATTCACTCGTACGGGTTTATTCACTATAGAGAGGGAGAGACAACCTGACCCAATTTTCCGACCTCGCTTGGTGTTCCGAAGCTCGCCGTCTATTTTTAATGTGAAGGTCGTTTATTTATAGACCGTTGCTTGGAGCGGGCGGGCGTTCGCACCTAGAGATGCGACATCGATTTCCGTCACTCTTTAATCGGAAATACCTTATTAATAGTAGTTTATCTTAAACTGCTGTTATAAAACTAGTTTTTCTTGATAACAAGTTATCTAGATATTACTTGTGGATATAAGCGACACTAAAATCTACGAATTATGGTTTGATTCGATGTTTCTCTATCATAATTTTATTTTTGCATTAAGTATCTTTTTTTTGTCCCGAGTTGGTAACACCAATTTATATAACGTATAAATTCTATGAAGAAGAACTATTTATCTTACAATATTCTTTGGCATAAAATATTCTAGTTCAAAAAAAAAATTCTAAATCTTGATAGAATTGATTCGTTACATAAATAGTTCTTCTTTCTTGCCATTTCTTTTTTATCACGTTTAAAATAACAACGTTGTGCATGTACAACACATCGCATTACAAATCATAAAAGTTATTTTAGGAATATAAGTACTATTGTAATCGAATTATTTCTACAGAAGCAGGTCTGCTGTTTTCTACGAAATATACAGAACATTGCCCGAGTCGCTGATGATGATGAAGTTTGCAATCAAATGCATGTCACAGGCGTAACTCTGGTTCAGCCCCCGTATGCCAATCTTTTGCTGTCAAGTTATATTTCACTGCCCATTGTAATTTCTTCAGGTCACGTGGTACAAAATTGTACCACGTGACAATCATTCTTTCATTAATCATTCTTTTTAGACACTTGACAGCAAAATATGCGCGAAAACACATCAAATGACGTCATAATGTTACTATTTAGTCACAGAATAACTATGAGTTAGTATGAACTGACCATGATTTAAAACTTTGCACTTCAACTTCGCAGTTCAACTTTGATTGGCATACCCCTGCAGAGCATTCCTAGTAAAAGCACAAAGGCTTGGAAACTGTTATGTTCAATGTTACATTCCATTCGTGTAGTGTTGTCACTTGTCAATGGAATGTAATACATATTAGAGATTGCTGTTGACTGTGTATTTTCGAGAACCACGTTTTTGTGAAGTTTCAAAATCAAAAATTAAATGACAGGTCACTCCGATTTTTATTTCCGGGAATTTTCTTTGAAAGTTAAGTACAACACCTTTCGCTTTAGCACAGTCTGGTGGTAAAATAATTATTTTATTGATCACATCCTACTTCCCGGATCAGTCCATCCAGAAACCTGACACTCGATTTTTAAAACATAGCGTGTTGACAAGCGCGTGATAGCGAGTTTATAGAGTTCCGTAGCAAATTATAATTTAAACTCAACATTAAGGCCGCTCGCACACGACGACTTTTTGCAGCAACTATCGCGCGTCAGTTACGTGGGAAAAGGTACACAGCTAGCGACAGAATCGACTGTATCGATGCGAACGTGCGTCAGCATCGCCACAGCATCGCTGCAAAAAGTCGTCGTGGGCGAGCGCTCTAAGATATAGCTATTCTTATTTTTTAGTTTTTTATGATTTCAGAAATAGATAAATCTTTGGCATACCTATGGCTAATGAACTGAAGCATAAATTTAGAATTCGATATGATCCTTGTGATTTTATTGAATAAAAGATTTTTGACTTTGAATTTGGTACATTTAACCAACACTTATAACTTTGACACGTCATCTTTTATATACTTATAGTATTTTTTTTGTTGTAAAAAAGTGTAGAGTATGTAAAGTTACCGCTATGAGAGCATTTTTAGTTGTACTCCCAGTCGTACATTTACAGAAAATAATATGATGAAGTCTCACAAACTGATTCTTACTCTACTGATACTCACAAACAAATTCCCATCAGTTCCGCAAACTATTTACTGTGACCACTGACCGAATAGTAGCCAGAGCTGTACAGTTCAGTCTGCCACGATCGTGATTGACAATTCCCGGAACTGCAATAAATCTGCTTGCAGAACCCAAACGAACCTATCACCTATCCATAGGATTCCTTTGATGTCTGATGGACTTGGAACCAATTCTAGGAACCATTTAATTAAAACGGTACAGTCGAATTCACACAATAATTTCGCTTTGGTGATGTTGAATTGCTAGACCAATTAAACTTTACAATTTCAAAAAGTCTGCTGTGCTGGTTTCATTATATTTTGTGCAATTAAAGAGCAATACATATAAAAATATATTTTAGGTTTCATCCTCTATTAGTTTAGGTATATTTAAAAACTTCGTAACGAGTAAAGTTTGGCCTGTCAACAACACATGTACGTGTGAGTAAGCGTTTTAAAACATACTGTGATGTGTAGTAAGTTTTTTTTAAACCAATGGTACCCAAACACAGTAGGTATAAGCTGACAGGTGGCAAGCTAAATACCATTAGGGCGAAAGAATGTTAAAAACATATCATCCTGTACTGATGACCGTATATTAAACATCTACACTTTATCCTTCAGCTTCAGTTTCATCGTCACATTCCACCAGGTGAGATTGAAGTCAAAAGAGGGTCTATCAAATGCCCCAAACTCAGTAAGCTATAGATAGCATTATGACGAAATAATGTTAAGAACAGGATCCTGTAATGAGAGTTTTCTTTTTAAGTCGATGGTACCCCAAACCCAGTAAGCTACGCTAGGCAAGCTGACGGGTGGCAAGCTAGATACCATTACGGCTGCCGGCCGGTGTCGGGTGACCGGACATAGCTTCCGCGGGGCTTCGGAGCTCGTATTTAATCTGTAAGCCTCCCTTTCTTTTACATTGTATTGAAATTTTTATATTTCGCCACATATCGGTACTGATTATAGGTAACTTAATTACCTGTCAGACTGATGGTAAAAATAAGGCGTGTGTAATGCTTGGATTACCCCACTTTGTGGCGGCCGCACATGTTGACATGTATGACCGCTGTTGTATCATCAATGGATCTCAAAGTATTTTTGCGAATTATTTCGTTAAATTTCCTGAAAGAGCTGTTGATATTTTAGCATTGACGACGAGCTTCCATCTTGCATATAATATAATATAACATCCCATCCCATCTCCCATCGGCGAACACCCTCGCTAGCCTTCGCTTGCTTTCGTTCGATCAGTCTGTACCTACTGTACCCACCAATAGCATAAGTACTTAGACATCGGGAGGCTCAGGGACTCACCGTATCCACGCATAGGGATAACCAATTTTGTAAAACCATTGATTTCTTTTGGCATGATTCGTTTAAAAAAAATTCTTGTCTATAAAAATAACGCTTATCCTTGAATCTTTGAAAAACTTTAAAAAATTAATGTGTAATACATTAATTTTATTTCTAAAGAAGCAGATTCTAGGTTTCCACTTATGCAATGGGCCCAGAATAATAGGGATTTAAATCATGTGGCGGCTCCATAATCCTATAATGACACAGGCGCCGACCTCCTTAGTAGGGCTTCCGGCCGTCCTCGCTAGAATACACCTAGGTACCTAATTCTGAGACTATCTGTCAGTACTCTACATAATCAGGGGTATTTTACCTACTAATTGTATTCCTGCTATATTTTGACATCAAAAAATAGATTAGAAATTGCAAATAATCCTGCTCTGTAAAAAATGATTTTCAAAGATTTTTTTTGTTGCACTCTTTTGGCATAATCACAGAAGGCATAATGAATATGTTAGCCAGCTCTTTTATTATTTAACAAAAAATATTTTTTATTGATATTAAAAAAAACGTACCTATAGGATTACACTCACATGGTGTATCGAACATCAAGAGAGTTTGTGGTCCAAGTTATAAACAAAAGCTATCTTGAACGCTCAATAATGACGATAGTAATTTGTTCATGATTTCGGATAAATATTATAAATGAGCCAATCAAAAACTCTCACAGGGTTAATTAAATTAAAAAAGTGCGACGCAAAACAAAAAAAAAATCTACTTTTATGTAAGTACGTTGGTATGTACAAAAACTGAAAACAAAAATACCGTTTTGCAAGTAATTTAAAATGATATTATTATACAGCGTAACCAATTCTTATTTTTTTTACTTAACACAGAAGGCACAATAAAATACCAACCTACTACGCATGATCGCCACTTAAATGTATTAATATAGTAAGTCGCTTATAAAATAAGGCACGGGCTCAGGGGTAGGACAGTCTCACATCGCGACAGGCATCATAGAGCCTTCGTAGGCTCACTTACACCCCGATGCGAAACGTGATAACACGTCCCTTCTAAAACATTTTTTTATTCAATTTAAAAAAGAAGTGATTTTTTCTTAAGTGCTTTTAGTTATTGGCAGTATTTGTTTTACGTTGTGTTTTTTGTGATTCTAAGGTGGTATATTTTACTTATACGGATTTCATTAGGACACTAAAATAATAACATTCTGATTTAGTAAGAAAAATTTTTAGCAGCTAATAAAAATGTGTATATTGTTAGTATTTCCAAAAGGGTTTTAATTTTCACTGAATGCATGTAAGCGTTTTTTTAGTTAGTTTAGATTGTCAAAATAGTTTTTTTAAGAGTCATTTAAATAAATTAAACGTAGACTCTACCAAAAAACAACCAGTTACTCTTGTTTTATGAAAGTCCCTTTGTAAATAAAATTACAAATAAACATTTTTAGTTTCCTCAGTTGGTTTTTAGCTGAAAAAAAATACGCCATCAGATGACGGTTAAAGCATTTCTAAACGAGTAACTTACGAGTTTATTTATATAATTTTCAACCCACACAATTGAACAAAATAACTTCTTCAATTTGATATACAAAGCCACCTATTTTTATTTTTGGCCAATAAAGTGTAACTAACTAAAAATGGAAGCTAAGTTATATTTGTACAAGAAGTTTTTATAAAATGTATAAAAATAGCAGTTTATGACGCTAGGAAATGAGCGAATTATGCCGGTAGTATGGTTTCGGTCGCTGTAGGGCTTCACCACCCGACACCGGCGACTTTTTGCCCCCATGCCGTCCGCAACGTGTAATAAATACTTTATTTTGTACAGTTTCGTTCACACTGCGTTGAACTTGTTAAATAAATAAAAACTTGTCAATAGTCTGTCTTATAAATTAGACGAACTGTCGTACTTTTTTTAAGACATGCAAACAAACTGATAACTCTAGTTCATTGGCAAAAAAGAGCTGAATGGACGAAAGGGAATTCAAAAACCAAATTGAATGAAAATTACGAAAAAATATATAAGGATTATGTTGTTATTTGGTTAATTTGGTTTTTGAAACCCCTTTCGAATACCTGTTTTTAGCTATCATACCTTTTCATTATGCAACTGCTTTTCATTCTAAATCTAATCGCGATCTATCGCGGTAGTCTTATTTAGTAATTATTCTAACTATAAAATATTTTTACTTTTATACGTGTTAAAAAAATAAGATTCGCGTGAATTTGTGTTAGGGTAAGTAGAGGTGTTCATTTTATTTTTCGCTGTTCGCTTTATATCAATTATATTTTACGCTTTCAACGCTTTTGTGGTCGTGTTCTACCCATCACTTCGAGTCCAACAGGTCAAGCATATCTAATGAAGTCCAAAACAGCTGCTGGCCACTGCACAAGATTAGTGTTGACATACTCTTGTGCGTGTGACAGCGGCTATTGCGGGCGATTCATTGCCGTCGAGACGGCGGTAACCTGAAGAATATTGTGAAGCTTTTGCAAGAACTTGTATCCGTCACCGGTTCTTTTGTATATTCTCTCTACAGGGTGTGACTGGATGTACCACTCATGAAATCATGGTGGGGTTGAAGTACTCATCAATATGAACAGTTTTTCATATAAGACTAACAGTGTAAGCGTGAAATAAAACCAGCTGTTCCATACAAAATGCCTACCTAAAAATGTATGGAATAGCAGATTTACTTTTCACGCTTTCACTGCACTGGTGGTTTCCATAGGAAAACTTGTTTATGTGGATGGGAACTTTAACCCCTGGAAGTTTTCCGAAGTGGTCCAATTACAACTGCTGATAATTTTTAAGAAATTATCTTTAACCGTAGAATAAAATATTAGATCAAATGTCAAAATAGTGGTCTTAAATCAAGCAAAATTGTTTTGATTTGACAAAGTGAACTTCATAAAAAAATTCAAATAAATCAGAGACATCTTCGTAGTATAATCTAGTTGATAAAGCAAACTCAATTGGCTGGCCATTTCAAAAACATGCTTTATGTTCGGTTAATAAATTTTTTTTTGCGTTTTACTATTTTCCAAAATTCACTAACATTTTATAGTTCATTCGATCCGTTCATATTTATTAAAATGAGCATGTTCTTTGCCATTTATTACTACTACTCTACACTAAGACTAAGAATTTCTGATACATGTATTTCTTTTAAGAAGAAATATTTTCTCTAATTCGAACATAGCAGTTTTGATTCAGTTCTATATTCGGTCATAGAATTTTTTTCATATTTAACGTCAGATAGTTGTAACATATTTTTTTTGAAACTTTATCAAAACTTCTATAATTATTTTAAAACCCATTACTTATTGATTGCATTATATAGTATCAAGTGAAGTGAGATTGTTGAAAATGTCGTTTTTTGCTTACCTAATTTAGTTAAGTAAAGAGTTTTGAGTTAAAATTATATGTCAAAACAGAGTTACTTAACAATATTAAGGTATATACAATGTCCACAGATTATAATATTATTATAAGTAGTCCGCACAACGGATTTTTATCGGGTTTATATAAAAATGGGTTCTGCGCAGATACTTCAGAGGGATAGAGATCCGTTGTGACTACTTTATGTACTGTTGAATATTTATGAATTTAATTTTTCTTTTGTTTTTTAATAAAGTTCTTATTATTTTGTTTCCTTGTTTTTTTTCTGTAGTAGCCAGATATTATTTTGCATTTAGCTTACCTAAGTAAAAGAGAAGGTTGTTTTTCGTAAAACGAAATAATATTGTGATAATTGTTGTTTTTCAAGAGTGCGAAGTTCTTAAATCTTGTTGTAATAAAAAATATGTCTATCCTCATTTCCCTTTGGCTTAAATAGGTTATAAATAAAAAAAATACATTTTTTACAGTAAGCTTATCACTGGTAAGCGTTTCTTATATTTTCATTTGTTTCTTTTTATTTCAGTTATTCTTATAAAATTGTAAACTACTACACCACTTCCAGGAAAACATATTTGATAAGCTTCTAAAGTTCTAGCTCTGCCGACTAAATAAAAGCAAAGGCCTTGTTTATAATTGTAAAAGCAGTAAAGTATGAAAGCGCGAACGCATACAAGGTTAGATAATCATAATTATACTCTGTAACGAGTCTCCACACACTGACCATTTTTCATAACAAGTTTATCTCGAATTGGTGTGTGAGTTTTTTTTTTTTTTGCATGGTCTTATACAATCTATTCCAGGACCAAGAAGCCTCCAGCTGCGAAATTCGAAGCCCAAAACAACTATTGGTCACTGCACAGGACTAGTGACCCGATAATACTCTTGTGCGTGTTCCAATGGTTATTGTGGGTGCTTCACTTTCATCGGCAGGCGGCAACAGTACCCGAACTAGTTTTTAAATTGTCAACATTTTGTGTGTCACTCACTGGCGAGTTTCGCTTTACTTTTGATTGCCGCTTTCGTTTTCTTCGCTGTCAATATTTCATTACTGCATACATTTTAGATTTGTTTGGCCTTCTGCCATATTGTGGCCTACCTTAATTTTATTTTATTTAAAATAGGACTCCCAACACGGGTTTGCACTTTAGTATCAAGTGAGCTAGTCGAGGGTCATAATAATAGTGCTCCCATACTTATAGGGCGTCACAGCATGCGATTATTAATTTCAGTTTGTAGCCCGATTTGGTAGGTTTTCACAAAAAAAAACAGTGTTTACCAAATAAGAAAAATCTAAGATGAAGCGCAGAATTATCCATTTGCCTTGGTCGTGAAGATAGTAGGTACAGGAGGAACTGACATCAGTCTTCTGAGTCTTCCATACGCCTGTAAGAAGAGTGCGTTTTTATAGGAGTGCCGATGTATCTTAGTCGACTTAGAACGTGGTGTTAAAAGTGCAGGTAATCTTTTTGGAAGCTTATTGGCAATCTACAACTGAACTATTCTGGAGAAATACACAAAAAACTATTATCTCATATGAATATTTATTTGTGTCAACTTATGAAAAAAAAACATTTGCTACACTAACCATCAACCGGTGATATCCGTCGGCCTATTGGTCGATCCTTCGCCATCGCTCCATCCACCGATCCATCGTCGACGCGTGTTGCCGAAACGACGTAAAACTTTCCTCCATTGACTCAGTGGAACCATTTAAATAATTACTTCACAAGTCTATAAATAAAATAGGTACCTACCTTCTTTACTAAAGTTATTAGCTAAAGTATTTGGTTGAAAATAGAAATAACATTGTGTACGAATTAAACCTGTCTAAAAAACTTTCTAATATAAAATCATCATCATCATCAACCTATATTGGTCCACTGCAGTCTTGGACGAATAAGCACTTATTCGTCCAAGACTGCTGGACGTAGGTCTCTCCCAAGGCGCGCCATTGAGCTCGGTCTTCGGCTCTTCTCATCCAGTGTCTGCCAGCTACATTTCGCAGATCGTCGCCCCATCTCGCCGGAGGGCGTCCTACACTACGCCCTACTAATATAAAAAAAACCTTATACATTTTCTGTTCACAGATGTATCACACAACGCAGTTCATTTCGGAACCTTCCAATCATCACTGAATCACCAGACCGCAGCCTCCTGAATCTTCGGAACTGCACTGATCGATTGGACTACACAGTAGCTTCAACACACCAAAAAGAACGTAGAACTGTCAAATAAAAGTGTACGAAAAGCATTTTGCGCTTTGAATTATTTACCTACCTACTTAACTAAAGCTGACGTTTACCAGGGTTCGTAGGGGTTCATAGGTGTTTGAAAGGGTTTGCAAGGGTTCATAGGGGGTTTGTAGAGGTTTTAAAGGTGTACCTGATCACAGATTTGAAAGACCTAGGTATTTTGAGCGCATTTCAACCTTTTTACACCCTACATTATTTGTAAACCAAAAATAAAATGGTATTTAATAATAATAAGTAAGTACAATAAATATAAAACACATTTTGAGCAATAAAAACTGTTTTATTAAAAACCAATGGGAAATAATCAGTCTTGGACATTGAAGCATCAAAGCATAACCAATCCTGGGAAGCTTGAATAATCGTAAAAAAAAATCATCCAGAGCTTAGGAATATAACCTAAAAGTTGGTCTCACATTATCAGAATAAATTCAAACTAAAAATACAATCCAGTCACTGGATTGGATTGCTCATTGGAATGGGTACATTCCAGTGACAGTTTACATTATTCCAGTGGCATTCGATCGCTGGACTGAAATGCTAATAGAATAATGTGAACCACACTTAATACCAACAGTAGGTAAGTGCGGCTTGCACCAGAATCACTAAACGTGTTTAACAGCTAAATCGATTTAAATCTGACGTATTTGTATGACTTGACAACTCGCTAAATACTATTTAAGAGATAAACGCGTTTAGCGATTCTGGTGCAAGACGCCCTAAATCTGGCAAAATTAAACCCATAAGAAAGGTACAAAATTTATAGCCAGAAATCCTTCTAGCGTGCGTCATAATGTTATGTCAAACGTATTCTGATCATGTGCCGATGGCTAATAGTAGAGTAGGTATCAGACATAACTAATCCAAGCGAAGCTTCATTTACACAATCCTAACAATAAACAATTTGTTCAGAATTTAGGAATATAACAGAAAAGACACATTATAAGAATACATCAGATATGGACAATTTGGTAAAATTCTGACAGTATACAATTTCGTCCAAAGTGTATGGGCAGAAATCCTTCTAGCGTACGTCAAACGTGGTAAGTATTCTGATAATATGCATTAACGTTTTTGGTCGACCCCAAAATCGGAAGCTCGATTGACACAATCCTAACAATAAATAATTCATACAGAACTTAGAAATAACTGCTAATTGCCAACCGCACATTATCAGAATGCCAGGCTTCAGAAACGGACAATCGATCTAGCAAAATTCTGATATGTAATGGGAAGAATTAGTACCTCAGCGCGTACGATTTCAAACTTCGGTCATAAGATTCCTAACCTTATTTCGACTGAAATAAGGTTAGAAATCGCACGCGTTTCGTCAAAACAGATAAGAACATCGACCAAGCAATAATTATTATTGTTTCAACCCAATAATTAATGCTGTTTTCGAAATCCAGACTAAAATTCAAAAAGTTAGAAGTACTTTGTGTTATTTTTATCGGGTAATATTTTTCGATCGTGTTTCTGGATTAGAACAAATCTCGGGACGTTAATGAAATTGCTGTACCTATTTTTATTTTTGGTTACCTAATTACTTGTATTTACGATTAAACAGTATTAAAGTCGTAATTTTCACAGTATACGTACCCTTAAATCCCTTAAAATTAAATATATGGGCTGAAATACTATACATACTATAAAAATATATGTAATAGCGTTATCGCTTTGGACCTCTGTAATGGTAATGTCTATGTTAAATAAACAATTTGAATTTGAAATCATACCTATCTATACTACTATAATACTATAGTATTATGAGATCAGAGGCAAAATTCTTCTTGCATTTGTCAATGTCTTTCTGTTAGATATATGCTGATAATGTGCGAATGACCAAATACAGTAGGTTCAACAATAGCCTACATCAATAAAATAACGTACAACAACATAGGAATGGCAAAATATAAATTGCTCTTCATAGGCGGAACAAAAATGCAATGGGTCACTAGGTGTATGATATCTGTAGTCACTATTATACTATAGATTAAATACGTATTCAATTATTATTATGAAACTGTAATAAGTTAAAAATGGTATGACGATTAGAAACTGTTACCTTACAACTAATATTTTTTTATTGTTTTTTTTTATTTTGCAGAACATCAATTACGTATACGGTAGGTATTATGAATAGATCAATGTCAAACGTCAAAATATTATAGTCGTGCATTTATCATAGGTACATCGATATCGATAATGAGATTAATCCAACATTATTATCTAAAAAATTAAGTTATGATTGACGTCCTGACGCAGTGTCAATGTCAAACTGAGACTTCTTCTCCTTTTTTTGGTTTAGGTGTGTAACAAAGTAATAGCCAATAAAAGACTCCTAAATGGAGTCTGATGAAGTTTGTTTAATAAATTTAAAATTAAATAGGAAACAAATCACTATACCGTTTTGGTAATTAAATCGCATACCGTCGCTATAGTATTTGACATAGTCCTTCAAAGTATAGGACATAACTGATACACAGAGCAAATATAATTTTTTTTTTATAAGTACCTCATTATATCATGGGAATACATAATAATATCAGGTGTATTAAGACATTCTCGAAAACTTATATAGCCGAGTGTAGGTGTTGCATTTTGTATGGTGGTAACACTATTGGTTTCATAGTTCATATTGATGGATATTATTTACACCCTGTATAAATGATGTACTTACGTTTTGGCCGTATAATAATGTTCTACAGTATATAATTAAAAGGATTTTAAAATGCAGTTCAAAGTGCTATCATAACTTGTTCTATTATTTAAGAAATAAGGTTCACTTTACGTTGAAGTTTCATTGGCGTTCAGTTTCATAGAATTTTCATACAGACAGCGACACATGGATGCGTCCAATAGGTTAAAAAGCAGTTCAAAACGTGCTATCATAACTTGTACATAAAAAAACATGTTCTATTGTATAGGTAATAAGGTTTACTTTACGTCGGAGTTTCATTGGCCTTCAGTTTCAAAGAATCTCCATATAGCATGTGGCACATGGATATGTGAAGGCAAGCTCTGGCTGGTAGAAACTTTTTATCGAACGAAAGAGCGTAGCGAAACATCCATACTGCTTGCTCGTGTTCAGACTGAAATGGTAAAATTAAATGGTTAATGTTACAATCAATTCGATCAATTCGACAGGCGTCACAGCTCAGTCAGTAACGGCTCTGCCTTCCGTGCTGTGGGTCGTGGGTTCGATCCCCACTGAGAACAAACATTTGTGCGTGGAAAACATAGATGTTTGTTCTATGTCTGGGTGTTACTATGTATTATAAGTATGTATTTACAAAAGAAAAAGTATTTAAGTATTCTATCAGCCATCTAGTTCCCATATTACAAGCTTTGCTTAGTTTGGGACTGGAGGCCGTTGTGTGTAAAGTTCATGAATATTAAAAAACAAATATATTAAATTACATTATACAAATGTAGTAAAAAAACGTTTAAACAAAATAAATAATTTTAGTGTCTTTAAGGTCTTTACTACAGGTAAGATCGTATCTATAGAATTTATGTGCTCGCAACATGATACAAAACACATTTATGTACTTACATAATAATGTCAAACCTAATTACAGCGCTATAAAGTTCATTTAACACTGCAAATTAATGAAACTTTTTCGATATGTAAAATGACACCTACTTAATTTTCCAGCGACAAAATTAAGCTTTTGCATCAATAAGACCGGAATGTTCCGAGTTGAGTTCAATAAATGCAATGCGCAGTTATAATTAACTGAAAAATGTTATTGGAAATGGTCTCTGTATTTCCTTTGAGGCTTTTGAAACTGGTTCCTCGAATGAAAATCTCTCTTTGAAAGCGTTTTCATGGAAATGTAAAGCGATGTTTCTCGGTATCAATAATTAGTTACGAATACACGGTTTAAGCACGACATTGCAATGCAAAATAAATTATGATTCTGTATTGCAACTTATTAGTGACTTTGACGACGAATTTTTGCTTTTGTCAAGACTTTGACTAGAGTAAATGAAATTTGATGCGGGTTCAAACCATAATAAACCATGAAACCTCATGAAAATTGGCCTTTGCATATAAACGAAACCGTATAGGTAACAAGTAGGTTTAAATAAAAATAAGTACTTACAGAAACTAAATCAGAACGCACAGGTAAAACTATTAAGATTTCTTACCCGATATGAATGAGAGACTGCCACCAGGAAAGCCTCAACTTTGTTCTTTGGCGATGTGTAGAATGACAGGTACGCTATATCTTTGGCATCAACAGCTTTGGATTGCCTGAAAAAGAAAAAATAGTAAGAGTGCGTCGCGACCACTCGCCCCGCACCACCAGCCCGCTGCTATCAGACCCACCCACAACGACAGACGCTAGTGTATTCTAATGTATACATACATACAAATACAACAAATACAAATACAAATAAAATTTATTGTCATCAAAAAGGTGTAGGTACATTAGGTGCGCACATTAAAAAAAATGACAATTGGAGTAGGCTCAGCACTAATCTGCGTAGCTTAGTAGGTACGCAGGGCTGGTTTTCAGTCTACCCCAGTGTTCGATCTGAGATGTCCGTCGAACGTATGGGTAAGTAACAGCGGGTATACATAAAAATAAGAAAAAATAACACAACCAAAGAACATCTACATTACAAGCAAAAAAAGAGTAATTAATTTATAAAAGAAAGTTAGTTATAGTCTACCAGTGAATAATGTGTGAGTGGAGTGAGAGTGTGTGTGTGTGTGTGTGTGGTTGTGTGTGTGAGGGTTCTCCTGGACGCCAGTCTCTTAAGAGTTTGGTTATAGAGGAAAACCCTCTCGTGTGAGTGCATGTGTTGGGTGGGTGCGTGTGTGAAAGAGGATGTGTAGTGTAGGTATGTGTCTGTGAGTTCAAATTATTTTATTTTAAAGGTTGCTTCAAATAGCTTCCTGTTCCGTTCTATTATCATAGACTTATATTTGCCTTAAGGGCGGGGGAATGTTATTCCAAATCTTGGATGCGCTATATTTGAAACAACAACCAAATCTAGTGGTCTTATGTTTGGGTGTGAAAAGAGTGAGTAGGAATTTACTGCGGGTGTTAAGAGAGTGAATATCCTTTACCCACGTTAGTTTTTCGAATAGGTACTCAGGCTTCTTATTCCATATTACCTTTTGGATAGTGCACGCTAAGTGAAGTTCTCTTCGAGACTTCATGTTGAGAATGTTATTCCTGATAAGGTAGGGAGTAACATGCTCTCTTCTGGGTATAGAGAAGCAAAATCTCGCACATGCATTCTGTACCCTTTGGATAGCATTTTCTGTCTTAACATAAAGCCTTAACATGTGCAGGAGCGCCGCCAGGGGGCGCAGGGTGTACTGCTGGTACCGCGGCGGGGTGGCGGCGTGCGCGGCGGCGAGGCATCGCGCTGCGCACGCGCCGCGACCACTCGCCCCGCACCACCAGCCCGCTGCTATCAGACCCACCCACAACGACAGACGCTAGTGTATTCTAATGTATACATACATGTGCAGGAGCGCCGCCAGGGGGCGCAGGGTGTACTGCTGGTACCGCGGCGGGGTGGCGGCGTGCGCGGCGGCGAGGCATCGCGCTGCGCACGCGCCGCGACCACTCGCCCCGCACCACCAGCCCGCTGCTATCAGACCCACTCACAACGACAGACGCTAGTGTATTCTAATGTATACATACATGTGCAGGAGCGCCGCCAGGGGGCGCAGGGTGTACTGCTGGTACCGCGGCGGGGTGGCGGCGTGCGCGGCGGCGAGGCATCGCGCTGCGCACGCGCCGCGACCACTCGCCCCGCACCACCAGCCCGCTGCTATCAGACCCACTCACAACGACAGACGCTAGTGTATTCTAATGTATACATACATGTGCAGGAGCGCCGCCAGGGGGCGCAGGGTGTACTGCTGGTACCGCGGCGGGGTGGCGGCGTGCGCGGCGGCGAGGCATCGCGCTGCGCACGCGCCACGACCACTCGCCCCGCACCACCAGCCCGCTGCTATCAGACCCACTCACAACGACAGACGCTAGTGTATTCTAATGTATACATACATGTGCAGGAGCGCCGCCAGGGGGCGCAGGGTGTACTGCTGGTACCGCGGCGGGGTGGCGGCGTGCGCGGCGGCGAGGCATCGCGCTGCGCACGCGCCGCGACCACTCGCCCCGCACCACCAGCCCGCTGCTATCAGACCCACCCACGACGTCGGACGCTGGAAACGAAATGGCGGAACTCAAACGAAACCAAACGTACAAATCATCTAAAATCCTAAAATAACTAATTAGATACCAAGGCCTGATTATTAATAACGTAGGAAGACACAAGATAAAGACACAGTTAAATAACGTAACTCACAGTTTCAATATATCTGGCAATCTTGGCGCCCAGCACCGAGTAGTCATAGAAGCTGAATAGCTCCGTGAACTGATGCATGAGACTGAGTACCGGCTCCCAGCCGCGCGTGTCCACGCGCATCATACGCTCCAAGTAGAAATCCGAGTCCCACGCGGGGGGCAGCCGACATTCAGGTACTTTCTTGTTGGAAGGCGGCATTGCTGCGATGTCTGCGGGTAGTCTGAAAAAATAAGGATATTTCACACAGCGCCATCAAACTGAGTTAAAATTGTGAAGCACATGACTGATAAAATACTTGAACAAATAATAATAAGTTAATACAGTATTTATAATATATACAAAATACACATGAAGCAGTTGAGCTATCTACACACCGTTGCAAACGATTTGATAGGTATGTAAAACCACTCCAAGAATTTAAGAAATTTTACACCTAAAATTAAATAGCCCTTAAAATCAAAAGTAATGTCTTTACATTATGACACAAAAATAAACCTTTAAATCTTAGGAATGATACACACCGAAGTGTTATTTTTATTAAGAGGCGAAAAATTTCAAGAATCATAACAAACCTAGTTTATCTTTACATTAATAATGGTGGAGATTCTGTTGCATTTTTATAAACTAGCCTAATATGACATTATAGCCATCTTCATCGTTTCAGTACACGAGAAAAGAACGGTAGCATTTAGTGCTGTCAAATTAGGTTAGTTTAAAAAAATACAACAACAGAATCGACACCAATATTACTACTACTACTTCTAGAGATTGTAATCGTGATAAAGATCTACTAGTGTAGACAAAGTCTCTCTTACTCAGTATGCAATTCTTAAAGCCTTATTAGACTATGCAATCTCAAGTCAGGCTTACTGATAGTGATGTGACGTGACGAGTTGAATTATTTCGAACTCGGATTATTTTAGTTAAACTGAACCTTGACTCGAGCCGCCAATTGGGCTGACTCAATTAGGTCCGTATGCAACGTAAGTGGTTAGAATAATTGGTGCTAGATTTTCCCTTGTATGACTTTATATGCAAGTCCTCGATGCGAGTCAACTCAAATAACTTGAGTTCGTAATAACTCTACTCATCACGTTACATCACTATCAGTAAGCCTGAATTGAGATTGCATAGTGTAATAAGGCTTTTACTTCATGTCCGTATCGCTGAGTTGTTGCTGGAAGCTGATTATCTGAAGCCAGTAGTCAAGTTGCAGATTTTGGAATGTGCAATCCTCTTCCTTCATAGAAGTATCTTCTGTGTCTATTTCTAAAAGAATTACATTATCTTTAGCAGATAGTCTGACAATACTGTCGATTCTGTTGTTGCATTTTTCTAAACTAACCTAATTTGGCAGCACTAAAAATGTTTCTGTCTCTTTCTCATAAACTGAAACGACAAAGACAGCTATAATTTTAGCGCTGTCAAGTTAGGTTAGTTTAAAAAAATTCAACAACTGAATCGAAACTACTGTTTGACATTACCTGTTAGTAAAAGACAGCCAAATTTTTATAATTTTAATTTTTTGTTTTTAATAAAAACAGCGTTTATAAGTGTATACTCTCGGTTACAGATAAACCGCTTATGAAGGACGTGTAATATTTGCCCGACTTTTGACTAAAAACGCTTTTTAGTTCAAACGATGATTCGACGACTTTTGAAATTCCAGGAAATCAATGGATAAAGAAAGTTGAAACTCGTTCTACCTAAAAATGTTTGACATTACCCTTCGTCTTCAGTGAGAAATCTCGATGTCTAGCAGTTGACTTTTTTTATTTATTTAAAAAAAAATGTCTTTTTATATCGGAACATAAAAGGAATGCTTTTCAAAAAGATGGAAAAATTAGAAAAAAAATGTTTTAAATACACTCACGATTGCACCCACGGACCCCGCATCCTTTCAGCATTCTATGAACGGTCTTCATCATCGCGTCATAGTTTTTCTGATGAGCAACTTTGTTAGTCCGGTCGGTCGGCATTGCGTCTATGAACTTATCGAAAACTACAACTCCTGTGTCGTCCACCGGGGCGCCTTGGATTGTGTCGTCTTTTAGTTCTAGCATTCGAACGATCTGACTGGTTTCTGTATAAAAGACAAATAAAAATATTGATTACTTACCATTTATAGATATGTGTAGGTATATATATTAGGTATATATTATATATGTGTAGGTATTTATAATATAGCGTAGGTAATGGTAGGTATAATATATAATTAACATGATGAATATAGGTATATTAGTTTGTTTGTGCACACTTTGTACACCGCCGTCTTTCTGTTTCTGTTTATCCTCTCCATGTAAAGGTTGTCTGGAAGAGATCGCTTTTAGCGATAAGGCCGCCCATTGTACATTAGCTTTAATTGTTTTCTCTTATGTCCTGTTTCTTCTTTGTGTACAATAAAGTGTTTATCTATCTATCTATCTATCTTTATACTAAGGAAATAATATTACCTAATTTAAGTACGTACTATCAGCAAAAGTTCTACCTTACCACCTTACGGGTGCATTTTATGTAAGCCGACTAACCGTTAATTTTTGAATGCCAATAGAAGCAAATTATTTCGGGTGTAAAAGTTATGAAAACATTGGGCCGTCATAAAAATAAATAGATGTTTAGGTCTCTGGTTGGTCAAAATAAGAAGACAAAAGAAAAAGGCGGGGTCAAGTAGCTAACTGCTTACAAGCGAAACAGTTTCAAAAGTGGTAAGGCGGAAATTTTGCTGATGGTACATATAAAATGAATACTCATGAGTACCGCCAAAGAGTGGAACTCGTCTGTGTTTCCGAACACTTAAATTTGGAGGTTTTCAAGAGGAGATTGAATAGGTTTCTTTTAAGCAAATGTGCTACATCGTCGACCGCATCGTCACTTACCATGTGAGATTGCGGTCGGTCAAATGTTTGTCTATAACGTATAAAAAAAATACAATAGGAATACCGAGATTTCATAGGTGTTTTATAAGTGACGGGTTGGAGCCATTTACCCCCGAATTCATAAGCGATGTAGGCTTCTCTAGAGGCGATTGTTGGTGGAAATGGTTTGACGGACTGTTACGTCTCCGTGTTTTGGGTGTTAGTTACCCCATGATGTTTTTCTTAAACCGTTTGGAAGTTTTTTAATTCCGAGAATAGTCCAATCATGTTAACATAGAGGGTCGTGCGACTCGTGCGTCCTTTTCACTTCCATACATATGAGTAGAAAGAGCGCTTATATTAGCTCGACTCGCTGACCACATCAATAGACAGTACTGTTTTACATTACCATGGTTTCTCCCGTTGTAACAATGTCGGCTCCTGATGTGACAGTTGATGCCAGCTTGATCGCAAACCATAGACACCCCCGGCTCAACCTCTGCGCATACTTCACTTTCATCTAAAACTGAAATTTAAAAAAAAAAGTATACTATAGATTTATATAGATATAACGCGTAGGGAAAGATCCAGAAGTGATGGCCTACGCCTATTGCGCTCCCTTTCCAACGATTCTCTGCATTGTATGTAGCGTAGTTATGTATTGGGTGTATAACCTGACCTGTGGCCGTGTGTACTACGTAGCATTCCACTTCAAATGCCATAAAATACGTTCATAAATATTATATACAAGACAGATTTTTTTTTAATAAAATTATTTTGCATTGAAGCCTTACTAAGTTGCTTACATTTCTTTGCAAGAATCGTACGAAGAACACTAGGAAGGTAGTTTCTTGCTCGATCTTCTCGGCCTTGGTCGCGCGGAACTGGTACTTAGAATCACCCAGTATGTAAGACAATTCGAGCATTGGCTCAGTATAATTAATAATAAAATAATAATAAATATTAATGGACTTTACACACAACGCCTTCTAGGCCCAAACTAAGCAAAGCTTGTAATATGGGAACTAGATGGCTGATAGAATACTTAAATACTTTTTTTTTATGTAAATACATACTTATAATACATAGTAACACCCAGACATAGAACAAACATCTATGTTTTCCACGCACAAATGTTTGTTCTCAGTGGGGATCGAACCCACGACCCACAGAACGGAAGGCAGAGCTGTTACCGACTGAGCTGTGACGCCTGTCAATTGTATAGTAGTCAAACTTACCAGATAATTCTTTAATCTCGTGAACCTCCTTGAGTATGCAGCCCCAGCAGTTGAGGAGGTTTCTAGCGATGCCTCCCATAAACTGACCCTCCACGCGAATGACTTGCTTTAGATGAGTCAAGTGCGTTTTGTGATTCTTATTTATCATGTTGATTTGGGCTATCATGAAGTTTGTGGCGGGCTGTAAAAACCACATGTTTTTTTTAAATTATTAAAGCCTACTCCGTTTCAAAATGATCCTTGTACTTATAGATATAAGTGGCATTTTCAGTTTAAATAACTAATTCCATCTAGAAGAATAGTGAAGCTAACGACACTAACACGACATCACGATATCGATATCGTGTGACGGTACGTTTGGCAGTGAGTAGGTAATTTAGACTATCAAGGCAATAAATGAACGTAACCGCAGAATACAGCTAGCTATGTATGTACGAACTACAAACCTCATACGGGTTCATCTTAAAAGCTTCTTCCACATGTGACGCGCATTCATCCAGTAATCCCATCTCGATGAATACTGAAGCTAACGACACTAACACGACGTCACGATATCGTGTATCGGTAGTGCGACTCGCAGTGAGTAGGCAGTTTAGAGCGTAGGGTAGGTTCTTTCGTACACGCCAGTACAGAGACGCTATTGTGTAAAGCACCCATTTTGAAGCCAGTTTCTGTCAAACAAAGTCAAGGTTAGGAAATTAAATTATCCAATACATTAGGTATGCGCCTCGACAGTTCCAAATTAGTACGAATAACATCCTTGGGACATTCAAACAACCTTCTCGCTCGCACGTAACAACATTTTTGAAGATATATACTCACTGAATGACATTATGCAAAATCACAAAACTTCATGATGATCTAGCTAGAGAATAACAATGCAAATAGGTTCAGCAAAACATCATTTTCATCCAGACTTTTTCTAACCCGAAAAAATTTGAACCAATGTGTCCCATTTTGGTGCACATTTTATGTTGTTGGGCCCTTCGTCATAAAGATTAGTAATGTATGTAATTAACAAGCAATAAACGGCTCTAATTACCTTTTCTATAGCAGTCTGTATTCTCTGCCCAATTTCAGCATCTTGCTTATTCTTGACGATTTCCAAGTGAGTATCGCTCAAGTACTTCAATAATTGCGTTCTCAGAATATCATTATAAGCCTCGTCGGAAACCAATCCAATTCTGCAAATAGAAGACTTCATAAGCATTATTTAAAGACTGATTTCGCAGTAAGGTTAAAAAAAAATGAAGTAGGTACAAAATAAAGTTTTAATTAAAATTAAAATTAGATGTTCTAACTTTTGTACAAGATTTTTATGAAATTCTATCGAATCCCGCTCGACTAATAACTTTTAGGATGTTATGAAAATCTTTACCATTTAAATACATATTCAAAAATAGTAAAGTAATAATAAAGCATAGGATCCAGGCATTTTCCATTATATCTATGAACTCACTTCACCCCCTTTCTTTGCGTGTAAAGAATGAGATCCTTATCAGTGGGACAGACGGGCGGGTGCCACGGGAGCTCATGTTCTACCAACGCTGGAACACCTAATCGCTCCGTCAGCAAATGATCTAATCTGAAAATCGAAAATTTCATCATTTTAAAGTTCTAGTTCTTTCATTCAATTGTGGAATCAAATACTTACTTGATGCCCTTATTTTCAAACGGCATAAACACTGGATAGATAGCCTCAATGTTGGCAGGAAACGTCGGAATAGCTTCCTTGCAGATCCTAAGGTCAGGCCAATCGGAATCTGTGTCGAAAAGTTCTTTGTTGCGGTTCACTTTTAAGTTTGATGGGTATCTGAAAATTAATCGATTTAATATGACCTACATTAGGTTATATGAGCAAACTTTTCAAAAAATATAATTTTGATGTAAACAAGTTTTCCGATCAAAAAATGTGCACCAAAATTGGTCACATTGATGCAAATTTTCTTACGAGAAGTTGATTGACATTGTCTTAAATAATTTTCAAAAACTCACAATAACTTTCCTGTTTCAGTTTTTAATTTTCCATCTTCATTACTCTGATTTTTTAATTTCCCATTTTCAGCTTTACTCAGAGTTTTTATTTTCCCATCTTCAACTTTACTCGGAATCTTCAATTCTCCTTCTTCGGTAATACTTTTTGATTTCTCTTCTTCAGTATTACTCTTTGATTTCTCTTCTGTACTACTAGGAGTTTCAGATTTATCATCTTGAGTATAACTGGGAGCTTTCAATGTCCCAGTTTCAATATTGCTTAAAGTTTTATGAATACTCTTTGGATATTCAACCTTTAACTCTGTTTTGATGAGTGATGTATCTGAAATGGATTGAGATGAACCAACTTTACTTACAACTTAATTTACGAACAACAGTGTGGGAAACTTGTAACTTCTTACTTCTATGTCTAAATTACTCTCAAACAGAGGTGAAAAAGCTCACGAGGAAAGAAGTAAGCACTCTTGCTAAAACATATAGGAAATACCATCTACTGCTTAATATATCAAATGTAGGTAGTCTTCGACTATTTCCTTGTCTTTAAAGATTTTAAATAACAAAAGATGTGTAGCTGTGTTCATTCTACTAATCCTACTATCCTACTAATCCTACTAATATTATAAATGCGAAAGTTTAGATGTTTGTGTTACAATCACGTCGAAACTACTGAACCAACTTGGATGAAACTTGGCACATATATATAGTACGTAACCTGGATTGACACATAGGCTACTTTTTATCCTGAATAATTAACAGGATCTACAGGATAAAATGAAAAAACGGGATTAGCAGCGCCAATTATTGACAAAAGGATGATGTCATGTCATGTCACGTCAGTTTGACAGGACGTAGTACTACCTCTTTGGTCTAACGACTAACGTTTGACCTCTGATTCATAAAACCAATGGATATGCTCTACCTACGAAAAAAGCGTGGTAATTTTTGAAACACAATATGGCTGCCTTTAAGTGATGTGCCGATACCGATTTAATCGATTGCTATGAATTATCGAAAATGATATCGGTTATCCCCTTGACGTAAGCAAATGGCATTTTAAAAGCACGGATGTGATTTAAAATTGGTTAGATTAAAAGCGTCTAATAAAAAACTACTACTAGAACTTTTATGTAATTGAACTCATTTTACGACCTAGCGTAACCTTACGGTGTTTTCTTTTAAGGGCGTATTTTCGGTTTTCAATGTGTTTTTACCGGTAATTTTAATATCCTAGGATTATGTAATGAATGTAGGAAAATTATTGTTGAAAATGAATACTAGGAAGGAACTCGACACTGGCAGAATTGTGGCAACAAGTCGCAAAAGCCATAAATCAAGAAGTTGAAGATATATTATTCACCTCTAAAGATAAGAAATAAAAACTGGGTGGTTCTATCGACACAGGGAAGCGGCTCACCTGAGGGGCGAGTACGAGATTACAGTGTGCAATACGTCTGACGTCCAGCACACTGGTATGCGCTGATTGGTATGGAAACACTGAGCGGAAGCTTGACGAGACCAAGCTTCTCAAAAAATCCGCTCAGTGTTTCCATACCAATCAGCGCACACCAGTGTGCTGGACGTTGTAAGTGGAGATATATATAAACTATAACTTTTCTCAGTTAAAAATAATAAAAAAACTTCAGGAGGCTTTATCTTTATAATCTTGTATTAATTAAAAACAAAGCTCAAAAAGCTTGCCATCATGTTGCCAGTAGATTGTGAGTCCAAACTCAACTCTAATGTAGATTGTGGACGATCGACGTTGGGCCAACAATGCGGCATTAGGTTGGGGGTTAATATTTTACGTTCCGATTATTTCCAACCATTTTCTTTTTAAAATTTCATTAGCAGGAAACCTGTAATACAAAAGTTGCAGCATTACACATAGGAAGTAGGTAAGTTAAAAAAAAAATTTTACAGTACATAACCACACAATCGATTTGGTTCTTGAAAGTAGGTATGTCACATCACTATTCAACTAGTAAACAAACAACTCCAAGTATGACGAAGAAAATAACGTCTTGAGAGTCACAAACGACTAGCAAAAGCCTTCATATTCTTTATTTAACACCAATTGTTCCAAACATTGAGCTCGAAATACAACAATCATTTTACAAAAACAGAAAAATGGTTACTAACCTATGAAAAGATAATGTTGGCTGATTATTGGTTTTCCTTGCACCGCACTGTTTCACACAACACTTGAGCATGATTGTTATTCTTACTTAAAGTTTATAACAGACTGAAATTTAGTTTCTTCGCATACTTTCCACAAAATCTTCAAAAACATCCGGAATAAAACAGTAATTGACAGCAGATCTACCACAAAACTCGTAACCAAACATGGCGGCGCTGGGTATGCGAACATAAAATCATGACGTCACAGTATTTTTTTTCAAAAATTCGAAAGGACAAAATATTGTCTATCTCTTTCAACACATTCAGTATTTGTTTAGTTAAAAAGAAACAAATATATATTTGACGTTTATGTGTCGATTTAATAGATATATGTATAACGTATTGTTTGTATAGAAGAATGGGGCTACTCCATAGATATAGCTCAATGCGTTTGACATTCGAGTGCGGGTTCGGTGTAATGTCAAGTTTCTCAAAGAAGTATCCGCTCGGTACACGCACACATAATATAATGTACACGGAAACGGTATTCGCGTACGAAGGTGAATATAGGAAAGCAAGTTCATACTCACATTGACTAGATTCTAAAAATATGTCTGCATTCGCAGGAGGTGGACCGATTTCCTTGAATATTTGACTTGTATTTCTCAACTCATCTATATCTAATGAGCTCTTTGTCGGCAAGCCCACATGTGCTCCAATATGCCTTATAATTCTCTGTAACGACTGAGCAGTGTCTAGTGCAGTTATTCCCAATTCTTTCTGCCATTCTTCATTGTAAGTGGGACTGTCAATGAAGTATTGAACTATGGAGTTTCTGTCTCCGTCTTTTTTGAGTTCTTTTATGTTCAGACCGGTAATCTCGGTCATTTTTATACAATTACTCTCGAGGCTTTCGAAATCTGTAAAGAATTGAGATTAATTTATTAAATATCATCTCTAATAGATTTCTAGCACAAAGAAAAACTAGTCTGTATAAGAAGAAAAGTGGCTATTTTTGTGTGCATGTCACAATGCCCAGAATTTTGCATATTTTGTAGAACATGCAGAGGAAGTCATTTCAATTTTTAATCTGTTGTAGTACCTACTTATTTCTAGCTTTTGCTATGGTGTATTTGATACCGCACTGTTATTTCAAAGTTGCGAACGAAAACTGGCAAACCATTGAAGATGATCTTACTCATTTGATAATTACAATTAATTGCTACAATTTTAAAATCAAGATCATCATAGTAATTTTAAATTAAGGGTAGATATGTAGTTTTTTTTACCATAACCATCTGTATGTTTCATCGTATTTAGAAAGTTAGTCTGGAACTTCAGCCATTGAACTTCTGTTTCAATGTACTCTTTGAGGGCTTTGCTTAACTCCTTCAGAGTGCTGAAAATAGATAAAACAATTACATATTGCCATTTTTCACTAGTAAAATATGAACAAGCTGCATTGCACTTAATTAAATTGTAATATCTACCTTTGCGCGGTTTGTATCTTTTTAAACATATCCAAATGACACAAAACGCCGTTTTTGAACTTCTCCGCCAAATCGAACTTGGTATGGAGTTTCATGCTCAAATCCAAGTGTTTTAGTGAACTATTGAAGTCACCAGTCACTGCTAGGGCTCCGCCAAGTGCAAAGTGACTGACGGGGAACCCTGGATCATGGTCTACTGAAGCACCTAGTACTACGATAGCATCGTCAGTATGCCTACTGCGGTGCAAGATCGACCCCATGCATAGTAGAGCAATGTTTTTAAACTGCCTGTAAAGTAAAACGGTAAACCATAAGTATACCTAGCAAAATTAAAGAATTTGATTAGGTAGGTACATCAAAGCAGTTGGTGGTGACCAAAAAAAAGATATGATATTTTTCTCTGTCCTTAGCACATTTAGCACTTTGATAAAGTCTCAAACTATCAAGTGAAGATCGTAAGTAGGTTAGGTACATACTAAAGTACCTTACTAGTACGCGTATGTCGTTGTACGTGCTTATGTCGTTTCTTAGGACATCATCATATCAGCATGAAGATTTTCAATACTAAATGCAGGTAGTATAAACATCGTACAACCCACAACTTAGTCAGCCAAGGAGTAGAATTATGCTGAGACTAGACCTATTGACCAGTAGGATAATGCTATGTAGCTTTTAACCAACTAGACATACCTCGGTGCATAATGTACAGCCCGTCGACTACACTCCAATGCCTTTGGCACAAAACCTTTGACTCTCCAGTAAATAGCAGCCAAGTTATAATGTAGCCATGATGAGCTGTTTTTGCGGAGAACATCTGACACCCAGTGACCAAACTGATCCACTGACATTATGGGAACAAACATTTCAGGTAAAGCATATTCTGGTGTTGAATTTAAATACTCTCGATTAACCATGCTCTGAAAGGAAGTTAAATAAATTCATAATCAATCACTGCTAGGTATCTCATCCCCAAAACATTTAAGTTGCTAATAGGTGAGGAGAGATTAACATTTTATCAGACACATAATTTTATTTCTGTATACCTATACTATTTAAAAACTATAAAAGCCCTAAAGGCTGTGATAATTCTTGTGACAATTTCACTAGGCTAAGGACCTTTTTTAACCGACTTCAAAAAAGGAGGAAGTTCTCAATTCTGTTGTGTGTTTTTTTATGTGTGTTACCTCAGAACTCCGTTATTTATAAACCGATTTAAAAAATTCTTTTTTTATCTGAAAGGATGTACTTCCAGGTTGGTCCCATTCAATTTTCATCAAAATCGGTTCAGTAGTTTGGCTTACAAATAGAAATAACTGGAAAAAATATATGCCATCCATGTCCACGAAATTGCATATTTTGCTTTCCTGTGACTTTTTAGTGGTGGTCATTAAAACATTGCCAATGAACTGCCATCATCATCATCATCTGATGATGAAGCCGGTAGTCGAATTGAAGTCAGTTTTTCTAGTTTTTTAAACTTATAATCATTCTGGTAAAACTTATAAAGTAGTTAAACAACTTACATCCAAGTGTTCAAATGCAAACATACTGAATGTCAAGGAAGATATTTTCTTGCAGTCCGGAACATCAGTTCCATATTCAGATTTTTGCAGAACGTAGTCCTTTTCAGGTATGCCTTTTAATCTTCCATCTTCTAAGAAGCTTGTGTACCAATCCAGATGGTCTAAATTACCTAATTTTTCACAGTTTTTATTCTCGGCAATATGCTTGTCAAAGCTAGCATCATTTTCCAACTTAGCCCACAATCGATTAATATTTTTCTGTTTACCAATAAGATTGTAGTACATGTTGAATATATTCTCCCATCGTAGATCTTGATTTATAAACGAGAGTAGGTCATTAGAATTTTCTAATAGAAAGGGGGAATTATCCTGGAAAATAAAAAGTAATTCAGAAATCAAGTACAAGTAGGTTCAGACTTGGTCAAAGCTGCTGAATGGTCAATACGTTTGGCTATAAAAGCCCCATAATATTTTTTGTAATATTTATTTTTGGATGATTTATTATTATGAATTATGGATTAAAGTTGGAGTAAATATGGAGTAAACATGAGTAGGTACAGCAAATACCTTGGGTTGCACCAGCCCCGTTTCGGTAACCATCCAATGGCTGGTAGCCTGTGCTAAAGCGATACGCACGCTTAGCCAACATAAAAGCCACACAAACTTCATTTTACCACTCTCACAAATCAACTGGACCATATGGATACATAGTTTTCATTTAGAAATATCTAAAACAAAGTAATTTTCAATTTATTTTTCATCACATCCAGTAACTAAATTGTTTTGGAATATTGTAATAAATGAATGAGTGAATGAAATGAAAGGGGTGGGAATTGAATGATCGTATAATTCAAGGAATGAGTGAACACAAGTGCTTCCACTTTTTATTATAGGTTTTCCCTAAATTATTTTATGATTTTTGAATTTATTCCTACCTACAAGATTTTAATCGTAGAAACTTTACAGGTCAATTTTTTTCCATGCATGTAGAGTGGAAGAAAATGAAACTTATGTCATCTTATCTTTTTTTTAATGATTTGGACATCCAACATAGAAAACACATATAAAATACAATACAAAAGCTTAATGGGTCTTATAACTACGTGTTTCTCCAGTTATAGGATCTTATCATTATTATCTTATCATTCGTTAGTCATCTTTAATTACAAAAGGTAGGTTTACATAGCACAATAATAATATCAATTTACGAGTATGAGGCCACCACTACTACCGATAAGGTGCAATAGAGTAAAATATAGCAAAACCATATCAAAATAATAGTGTTTTAAAAATAATAACCACTATTGATTAAGGTGAGTTTACTCTAAAATAAGGAGAAATGCTTAGAACTGGAAACACCAGAATGAATGAATATACCGTTATGTCATTCTGACAGTGACAGATTAACAGTTTTACGTCCGGCGGTCTGTCAAAATCAACCAACAAAAAAAACAAAAATACAGATACCGATTAGGGATAAAAATTGAAACTAGGTGTCGCTATTATCTACTATACTAATAGATCGGGCGTACTACCTAGGTTTCTTATCGAACAACTTCTCTGACTTCTCATGAAGCTGCCCGGGACTTTGTCCGTGTAGACTTACTTCTCCCGTTGCAGGACCTACTACTTTTTCCCCTTAAAGTACCTATCTACGATCAGTCAGTGGTTTAGGCTCTTTGAGGTGTTTATCTACGATGAGTATTTTATGTCACTAAAGGTAAGTTAAGTACCTACCTACACAATATTTACAAAAAGATTAAAAATTAATACACAATAACAAAACTAAGTACAGAGAGAATAAACAATCAAAAATGAAAGACAACAAAGAATTTAAATTTTTAATAGGTACCACCTACTTATCTAGTCTTTCAATAATAATGGGCTTATTAGACTGTGCAATCTCAAGTCAGAATTACTGATAGAGATGTAACGTGATGAGTTGAGTTATTTCGAACTCAAGTTATTTGAATTGACTCGCATCGAGGACTTGTATGCATATAAAGTCATACAAGTGAAAATCTAGCACCAATTTCTCTAACCACTTACATTGCATACGGACCTAGTTGAGTCAACCCAATTGGCGGCTTGAGTCAAGGTTCAGTTTAATTAAAATAATTCGAGTTCGAAATAATTCAACTCATCACGTTACATCTCTATCAGTAAGTCTGACTTGAGATTGCACAATCTAATAAGCCCTTGACTGCCAATAATAGGCCACTTGTCAGCAAAAACGTCAAGCAAGTTGCGCTTGCGATGATGATGCGGTGAGAACGTTGAGATGTCGTCGTTGAGCCTCTCATATTGGGGATTGTTGACACGAGCAACGGTGTTAGCGGGCATCACTGCTGCAAACAGAGGCACTCGCCCAGGTCGAAATCTGGTGCAGTTTTCAGGGACGCAGAGTAAGTATACGACATATACTTACCTAGTTAGGATTTGGTCTAGTACCCGACGCGTTTCTAAAGAATTGAAGCCCCAAGTACCCTGTAGAAATTGAGTAGGATACAAGAACGGATAATAACCATGTATCTTTTTATAGAGGAGAATTCTTATATATGTGATGTTTTCTTTGCTTAGCTCTTGCGCAGCAGTCGCTAAGTGGGTACTACCTCGTCTCGCAGCATTTTTCGCATCCAAAACTTTCAAATTCCAGCTATTTGTGATTACTACTTTGTAGACTCAAGCTCGTAGCGATTTCGTAGTGCGTCTACGCATGGTAGCAGCTACGCGCGTAGCTGCTACTCTGCGGCTTTAGTTATTCCTAACGGTACGTTCACACGGAGACACGATTTGCCGAATCTTATTTTCATCGGATCTGGAAAAACCGAATGTTGTATTCACACAGCACATCTTGCTTGGCCGTATCTGACGGCCTCGTATCGGGATCTCGTGTGAACTCACCACGGCTTTTATTAGCAAGAGCGCGCACAGTTCCGAAAAAACCGAATCTACCCCTGCGTGTATCGTATGAACGCATGTATTGAATGCCCTATACCACTGAATCGGATCTGCATTTTGCAGTATCGCCGGATCGGTTTGTAGTCGCAAAATCGGATGTCAACTTCAGCAAGATTCGGTTTTTTTGTCGTGTCTTGAAACCGAATGCATGTGTGAACTCCTTCATTGAAATACTTATGCCACTAAACCGAATCCTGCAAAAAACCGATTCGGTAGAGAAACACTCGACGCCGTGTGAACGTACCGTTAGGTATCTAAAGAAATGAAAAACTTTATTTGACAAAACACACAGTACACTACACATACGTATCGTATCTATAATTTGTATTGTAAGTATATGTACAGTTACTCATCTGACTTTTTCGGAAAAGGTAGGTACCTAGTATATGCTTGGCATATCTAACCATGTATAAAAAACCATCCTCTGCGAAATTTAGTAAGTAATGAGTTGGGTAGCTAGCTACTTACATACCTTATTAATTTAAAGTCGGTTAAACGAAACCTTCAGGTTAATATTAACAAAGCATCAGCATGTAGGTAGGTATACTGTATAACTACATAATAGTTACACATACGGTCAATGCTTACGTAAATTCTTGTCCAACTTACAGAATTACAACATACTATGGGTGCATTCCTTCCCCTCATGGGCTCGGGTGTTCAATGCGCATGTCCGAAAAATAACCTCATTCAATCCACGCCTTAGGTCATCCACACCAGATAGAAGGCTCTACCTAGATAAACCACTAAGATATTAGCACAAAAATTAATTTATCGTTATATTCGAGTGTCAATGTGATTTCCTAAATGGCAGTCAATGATTATTTCGCATTGCAACTGTTAATAGCAAACGGAAGATACAAGATGTATCTTTGATAGCGTGAACATTATGTGAGCACAGTGTTCTAAGTGTCCAGTGAGGAAGAAAATGGTAAATGACGCACAAGTAGAGTCGCCGCCAAATCTGGATGTGCGTGACGAGGAACCAAACTGCACAAAAGAAAATAATCTAGATAGGATTGTTAAAGTTGTAGAATATAAGGTGAATATGTCTTGCCAGGTGCATTACTAATTCAATTACTTGTCTTATCTTCCGTGGACAAGAAAATGCAATGTTTTAATATGACCTTTAATTTTTTAGGGAATTCTCTGGACATGTGGTCTGAAAGAAACGTGTATGACTGCCTTCTGGCTTCCATTAGGTGCTCTAATATTTTGTTACGTGACAGCTACCATATTCCAGTCAGATGATATTCATGAAACGCACTGTAGAGTAAGTAAAACTTTAATTTAATCATCTTAAAGTGCACAATTGAATACCTATCTGTGAGTCTGTTGCTGTAAAATTTCTTTTGTTTTAGGTTTACAACGTAGTGCCATCAATAAGTGCTATTACGGGCATCAGCCCACAGAGATACGTTTGGAGGATATGTATCGCTTTTCACTTAGGACCAAGATTGTTAATAGGAAGTTTGTATTACAACTATCATCAGCTACGCACTGCGCATATCATCGAAGAGCAGGCAAGTGTCCTAGTTCTGTGTCTATTATTAGCTTGTACCAGATCAAGTTGTGCTAGTTTGATACCAATACCTAGATGGTCGGCTACAAACAACGTCTCTGTTTTCGAAAGGCACTGCCCTATTTTTTTCAGCATTTCTGCGCAAATTTGGTATCGGAAGTCTTTCTGAAGATCTGACCTTCAGAAAGACTTCCGATACCTACCAAATTTGCGCAGAAATGCTGAAAAAAATAGGGCAGTGCCTTTCGAAAACAGAGACGTTGTAGGTTGTAGCCGACCGTAAGAAAATTCGGAAACCGGTATCGGAAAGGCCTACTGATGACGTTAGATATGATCAGTTTGATCACTGGCTCCTAATCTAAATGATCTTTGTGATTTTATTGAATAAAAAAATTTTGACTTTGACTTTGAAATAACATCATACCAGCGATGCAAGTTCTGCAAAGGTGGACAGGCTACCACAATGTGTACCAAGTGTAAAGTGCATTTGTGTTACGTCAAGGGCAGAAACTGTTTCTTGGCTTATCACCATAAGAACTGATGCTGTCCTAGACGTAACACACTCGTTCCTACACTACTCGCTGTAATATAATATCATCGTTTTGAGAAGGCCTATGTTCAGCGGTTACTGTGACGAAGTATAGTATACTATACATTATCAACTTGCCTGTTTCTACTACAAATGTGGCGATGTATACTATTTTATACGTGCTTTTTTCAAAAACCTATAGTAGTAGGTACTTAGATTTTTTTTCGTGTTTATGTGTCTTTTTTAGTAAGTACATAAACTAGTTTTAGTATAATCTTTGTTTTATTTCGCAATAACATGTTGATAATTTCCTACCGTGCCGGCCTCTTGATGATGTGAGAGTTATAAAATATGACGCCACCATACTGTAATTATATCTTTCATTGATTTGATTACAGGCACAACTCCAAGCGAAGAATCTAGGATTAGCTTGCTATTGGCTGAATTTTATAGAGCTACTCGCCTTAACCGGCGTCACATATGTTTCCAACAGGGAAAATTATTGTAAGTCAATACCTACATAGATTTGGTATCGAGATTTCATGTAAAAACTCGAGAGAGCTAGCCGAAAATGAACTTTCGATTTGGTTCCATCTCAAATACTTTCTTAGCGAACAATAAGTATTTTGAACACCAACAAAACTCAATATCTGAAAGGATTATGATGACATTTAAAGCTATGTTAATGTTCCTTTTACATTTAACTAGGTACTTAGGTACCGTACCTAACCTACAGATTGGTATTTTCGCTCATTACTGTTTTTTTTTTCAGTCATACACGAGAAGATTTTTATAATCTTCATGACAGCTAGCCTCCTCCACATGTACTGCCGCGCCAAGGTTGGTTGCGTTAGTGCAGATGAGGTTGAACCGGTGCGGAGTAACAAGCTGATATGGACGTTGTTCTTTGTATCAGTCACTGCTACCATCGGCCTGATCTTATTCTTCCTGAGACACCGCCTGCTTTGCAGACCCTTAGGTGAGAGATACACTACTTAATATAACATCAGTAGGTACATACTTCAGCTTTTTCCTAATAGGTACCTAAACCAGACAGTATATAATAATAACTTTACTCACTTTCTATACCTACAAACCTACATGCTGACAATTATTATCCTGTCCTATCCTACTAATATTATAAACTAGCAGTTACCCGCGACTTCGTACGCGTCTACAGTTTCCGTGTACATTAATTTATCTGTGCGTGTACCGAGCGGCACAGATAATATAATGTACACGGAAACGGTACTCGCGTACGAAGTCGCGGGTAACTGCTAGTGATCTATAAAGGTTTTTTTACCCGCGTTACCCCATGGATGGAAACCCTGAAAACCATGAATGACTAATGCCTAATTAGGTTTATGCCAATCGAATATTAGGGTATTTAAAATTATGCATTAGTGGTGTAGGTATATTGTGACAATGCATTTTATGCGACCCACTATTGAACCGTCGCGTCGCTCGAGGATATGATATACCTACCTACTTACCAAAACTTCAGAGATTATGAGGGTTTATAGGTGGTATTCTGGATCCAGAAAATATAAACAAACTCAGTATTTTGTTAACGTAGGTAGGTATGTATAATTGTTAATACTATTTACTTCCATCCAAGCAATGAAATAAATAGCATAAAACCAAGTACCAAACTTATTTAAATATATAACTTAGTAAAAACATAATTTCGAGTACGAAAACAAGATAACTTACTAAAAACCTAATTTAATAATAACATAATTTAATAAAAAATAAGGTTAGCATGTACCTACCTACACAACGCACACATAAATACAATTACATTTCCACTAGACCTTTCAGCAAAGATCCGTTGTCGGACACATAGGTAGATCCCGTGACACTCCTTGCTTTATCACTCGCTAAAAACAAGATGACATCAGCTATTTCTTCCGGCTCGCCTATTCTTTGGAGTGGAGTGGATTTCTCAAATACCGCGGTCATAGCATCTTCGTCTTCTTTTTTCATGCCAGCGTTTTGACTTAGGTTCGTTTTCACACGTCCTGGACTCACGGTGTTGACCCTAACTCCGTGTTTAGCGAGCTCTAAAGCGACAGACTTACTGAAGATATCCATGCCGGCCTTAGACGTATTGTATGCAAAGCTATTGTCTACTAAAATTGCCAACGACATAATACTGGATACGTTCACAATATTGCCTTTGCTTTTGACTAGATGTGGAACAGCGAGATGGGTCAGTTGCACGGCCGCGCGTAGATTTGTTGTCATGACCTTGTCGTAATTTTCTAGGGCGTCAGGAGAGAATATACTCGTAGCAGTGTATATTCCAGCATTATTGACCAGGACATCTAGCCCACCATACTGTTTTATGGTGTCGTTGATAATTCTTTTCGCGTCGGCATCTACAGAAACATCGGCGGCTATAACCAGGGGTTTACTTCCTTTTTAACCGACTTCAAAAAAGGAGGAGGTTCTCAATTCGGTTGTATGTTTTTTTTTTTTTTTTTTTTTTTTTTTTTTTATTTTTTTTTTTAATGTTTGTTACCTCAGAACTCCGTCATTTATGAATCGATTTCAAAAATTCTTTTTTTATCTGAAAGGATATACTTCCAGATTGGTCCCATTTAATTTTCATCAAAATCGGTTCAGTAGTTTGGGTTATAAATAGAAATAACTGAAAAAAAATGCCAAGTTGTGGCGTAGCGCCTACCATTTTACTGCTAGCAACAATGCAATATGCCAAGTTGCGGCGTAGCGCCTACCATTTTACTGCTAGCAACGATGACTCTTTGTGCACACCTAAATTTTAACATTTTTCTAAATTTGCCAATGAACCCAGTTTGTACATTCAAACCGCATTTAATTGGAGAAAAGCAAAAACCCACCAGTTGTTCCTCTAAAGAATCAACACCAACCACGTGCACGAAATTGCGTATTTTGCTTTCCTGTGACTTTTAAGTGGTGTTTATAGTGACTAGAACATTCCCAATGACAGTTCATTATACTCACTATATGATGATGACAGTTCATCATCATCATCATCATCATCTGATGATGAAGCTGGTAGTCGAATTGAAGTCGGTTTTTCCAGTTTTTTAACTTATAAATTATTGTTCGCAAATCTTTGCTATCTTAGCAAGTTTCGTTTGATTTCTTCCGATCATGGACACTTTGGCGCCTTGAGCAGCGAACGCGATCGCGGTGGCTGCTCCTATGCCGGAACTGGCACCCGTTACTATAACAACTTTGTTTTTGAAACTCATCTTTTAATTTAAATTCTCTAGATGGCGGCGGCGCGGCCACAGTCTATTTACAAACTGACAAGATCATGGTGTGGTGGGCCACTTTTATATCAGTCAGTACATATCATTACGTAATAAAGTACATAGGTACCAAAATTGTCTAGTCATCGTGAGCTGTAAATTCGATGAGTAAATAGGTAGAGCATGATGGTATTAGGTACCTACTAAACATAAAAAAAGCTTAGAGGTCACCATGATCGACATGTGTTTGTAGGTATGTAATGTACTACCATTCGTACATTTTTAATGAGTCAGTGTAAGGTTAGTGCAATCATTTGATTAACCCTCTGCAGCTGACATGGTGTCTCTTGGACACCGCCAAACCGATATGTGGTTGCCATCTCGCAATATGGCGCGATATAGTTTTGTCTCGCTCAGTACCTTCCTCGATTGGTGCCCGGCAGCGGGCTGTGTGTTGCGATCGGTCGCACGGGTCATACGTCGGGCGGTAGAAGCTAAAGGTGTCTCTTAGACGTAAGTACAGCAATAAGACCTGATTCTGTTAGACGTAACCTCACAAAGACCGTTCATATTCCCTAGTGTCCGATATTCATAATCTCAGTAAAATATGTAACTTTTCATAGTGTCTCGCATACATAATCTCAGTGTTACTAAGCTGATTATCTTTTTAGAAGGCAAATCCTGAGAACTCTGGTCCTGGACCATCCAAGCCATGTTTCAACGGGATGCCACGGAATATTGATACACACATTGAAGACTGACTTCAGAATTTAGAGGAAGAAAATGAGTTTAGTGACTTTGATGATTCGGTTGAAGACCCGGATTTTGTGATTGAATAAACAATGGAAACAATTTGAGAAACGTGAGAGAAGGGGATCTCAGGAAATTATGAGATAGGAATTAAACGAAAGTAACGACAGCGATGTTAACGGCAGCGAAATTGAAGACGACCAGCCACTGAGGTCATTTACTTGGTACTGAAGAACATGGGCGAGCAGTTTCAAATCATATTGGCTAGAACGGGTTTTTATGGTCAAAAAAAGATATCGATGAGTGTTGGTTCTTCCCACTTTGAAGAAGCAAGTCTATAAAAACAGACAGAGCTTCGCTTGATCATCAGAAAAGTTTTCTGTGAGGATTTGCCTCTTCTTCTTGAAACTTCCATTCCAGCTGGACCATCTGGAAGAAAGCTGTGTAGCTTATGCCCCAGCAGACTTAAAAGGCAGACCAGGTTTAGCTGCTGCGCTTGTAAGAAAGCGATATGCCTATAATGCGCCGCTCAAATTTGCCAAGACTGCTAATTTTGACCTAAAATAAGGGTCAACTTTGAGATTGCTTTGTGCCTAAACGTATCATACGATTTCGTTGATATTTTTTCTGGTTTTATATGATGGCTTTTAAAAACAAAATTTGCTTAATTTTAGGGCAAAAATTAATAAATGTTTCTTTTTTTTAATAATTTCTAAGGTCTGTTATCTTTTGTCTAAGAAATTGATCTCAATAAAACTGATTCTATAATAACTAATATATTGTTTTATTCCAATAGATATTTATTGATTTCGTAAGTTTATAAACCGATAAATAATAATATAAATAAGTATTTATAAATAAACTTTTATTTAATGGTAATTCACGCTAGTTTAGTTGACGTCTGATAGACACCACATCAGTAGAATGTTAACATTATTTTCACCTCAGCTGCAGAGGGTTAAGTACTCCTTACGTGCATATAAATCAAATTAAAAATGGATAAAATAAGTTAAAATACTACTTTGAGTTTTCTTTTTTTATACCTACATACGAGTACCCAGTCTCAAGCACTCGAAACATTTTTGATCTATAAATACTCAGTTTAATAATTCAATAAATCAGTTTTACAATTAATTATTCTTATATGCTGGAAGCAACCACTGCTACTGACTGTACCTCACACTATGTTGCGTAACATTATTAGAGGGTCACCCTTGGATTTTGTCCAAGCATACGCCTAATTATCATGGGTATACAATGCACATACACACCTAAGCAATCTTATCTTGGTTTAGCTCTATGTTTTCGTAATAGTACTAGATGGAACCCTCAGCACGTGAGTTTGAAGCATATAATTTTTAGGATTCCGGAGTCCTACAAGAAACCCTTATAATTTCCTTTGTCCGTCTGTCTGTCTTTTAGTCAGACCTATTTTACTCGTAGACCATTATGTTTATCAGTGATTCATACTGATGCATTTATGTTACATGCGCGTTACACATGGGGTACACGCATTAAGTCGTGAAAAAATATATTTTCGTTAAACCTTAAAATTATAAAAGAACTGTAAAATCGAATTAAAACTGATATACCTACAGACTTTCTTTCAAAATCTCTATACACTTAGTGTATAGATTTGTTAGTACCTAATTCATTAAAAATATTAATTCATTAATAAGATTCATTAAAAAAGGAACTGAATTAAGATTTTTCAGTAAATTTTCAATGAAACTGTAACCTATTGTTTGCAGTCACTGTTGTGTAAATGTCGTTCGCATTGATTGTTCGTAATGAAACAAATTGTTCACAGCGTTCACTTGGTTCGCTGTCTGCGAGTACATCCTGGCGACTGCAAACATGGCCTTCCACGCGGTGGTTGTCAAGGATCTACCACTGCACCAGATACAAATCGTACTTCCTCCAGAGAAGACGGACTGATTAAGGATACCTGAGTGAAGATAAAGGGCCAAAATATTTTCTTTTTGCTAGAACTAAGTTATTAGATTTCTTTGACAAGCACTATAGGTATATTTTAACGAATAAACTTTATTAGGTACGTATTAGTTTTGTTATTACCCAATTGTTATAACCTAGAGTAGTTTTGTTGTTATATTACAGTAGATTATGATTAATAAATTCCATAATGTAGGTAACGATCTTGATAAAAATTATTTATTTATCTTTTTAGGAGAAGATAATAGTTAAGATCTCTATCAGTAGGTACTTAGTAAACCGTAAACGATGATTATTACTTACTTAGCTACTTAAAAAATACGAATTCAATTGTTTTAGATTCGATAACACAGCGAAAGTAGGTATTATATTAGGTACATTATAACGCTTGTTTTGTATTGTTTTTACCATAAAAATTTAAATGCAAACTTTGTACAAACGTTGTACTAATCTTCCGTCAATATTTTTTTATTTATTTATATTTATTTAATTGTTAACGGTAAAAATTAAAAGTAAGCTAAAGTCAATTCTAGATATAAATCAAAAATGGTTTTATGTAGTCTAGTTCTAAATTAGACTTTTAATTCGGTTGAATATTAATAGAATTATCAGGTGTAGTGTTATAAATACAAATTTTATTTTATCTATGTTTCAATGTGTAACTATATTTATATATACATATTTATTTAGGTACAACGTTGAGTGAGTTTAAAATAAATTCCAGCAGTTAGATTAAAATATTAATAATTTGAGAATGTTTGATTTGCCTAGCATTTGTTATCAAGTAAATATTCGGTAGGTAAGTAGCGCAGATAAAAAAGTGCATGCAACTTTTTCTTTATTTTTCTATATCCGCCTACACCTGATATTCGTGAGATTATCTGTAAGTAGTTATACATTCGTGAGGTTTTCAATTACTAGATTTTAACTTATAATTTTATAGCACAGGAGAGTACAACAGTATGTACGCACAACGGATCTTTATCCCTCTGAAGTTAGGTGCAACAACAACAACAAGGATTGCGTATTTACAGGTGCGGAAAAATTTAGTTACCTTCAATTCGACCAAAAATGGGTTCTGCGCCGATACTTCAGAGGATTCAAAGACATAATGACTAGAGGACTAACTATTGGAAAGGCCATTTAGCTTCCAGTACCATTTTCAATTGAGGACGTTTTGCTCTCTGAGCATTTTACATTACAGTCGATGTGTACCTAAGAACGTTTAGCTTCCAAAACCTTCTGATCCGTAATGGATCCGTTGTGACTACCTACAGTACCTACTATATAGGTACTAGGTACCTACTTATCTATTTAAAACTACTAATACTGTGCGAAATTTTTATTTTCAGTGTGGCTAGTGATTCTTCTGTATTAATTTCACATTTTCACTATACAATGTGTTTCATTCAATAAAAAATCTTTTCGAGTACCTACATTAGCTATGCTATGTTACCTTATACAATTTAAAATGTTTTGATTAATTAGAACAGTCGTGTAATTTAATTGTTTTTGAATAAATCTTGGTTGCCTGTAAAGTCCAAGTAATTTTTGTCCCTGATGAACTCGGCTGAAATTTTTCTCTCTATATATAGTGAGCATTATTCATGTGAACCGTAGTTTAAACTAAATAGAAGAGAGAATTCATAGTTCGAGGAAGACGTGAAAATTAATTAAATATGCACATAGAGTAGATTTTAAGTATAAATGTAAGTATAAGCAACACGAGCAAAACAATCTAATAAAAGTATTAAATTGGTTGTAAAATGACATTGATATTTTAAAATATATTTTATTTATTAATCTAGGATTTAAAAAATATTAAGTAGGTAATGTACATAAGCCTTAAGTGCTTAATAATAAAATATAAGGTGTAGAAAACGTTAAAATTTGCTTCTCAGGTATTATTAAGTTCATAAGTTGTTACCTAAATATTTAGTTTCACTAGAATCAGTCATGTTTACAACTTAATTAGAAATAGGTACCTCCTACCTACAATCTACATACCTAATTTTCTGTACTAAATAAATATTATGAACAACGATTACACAAAGTTTTATTTAAATCTTAATAATCCTTTGAATTTTTAATATAATTAACAAACCTATTATACAGGGTGTAACATAATGCCCCTATAAGCCCGAAACGGGGGTATTCTACACGTTTCATGGCGAACAACGTTTGATGCATGAAAAGCACAGGAACAGAAATGAAAAGCGTTCTTCAAATAGCTATGCACACGCATTAAAGTGTCTATATGTGGGTGCGACGTCATAGGAGGATGCGTGTGGTTCAGGCTGGATACCTATACGCCAAGTAAACAAACGATAAAAATAGAAATTTCAAATAAGTAGGTAGGTTGTATTCAACTTTTGCACATACCAATTTATTTACGTGTTTGGTCTGAATAAGCCCCTTTTCGGCTTATAGGGACGTTAGGTAGGTATGTTACACGTTGTATTCGAACAGACCTATATTGAATCATATTTTATTTATTTTAGTGTACTTACCTACTTAGGTATGAAATTTTTATTAAACTACAATAATCTAGGTATTTAATGATAATCATGAATATTATTTGATTAGGAATTATTATTACTTATTTAGGTACCTAAGTACCTACCTACTTTTTTAGGGGTTTTCAAGGGGGTATATCTTATTAAGTTGAGTGTCATCTATCATATTTTATTAGAAGTATTTTGCACATAACGCAAACACGTTTGCATTGCTACCACTACCCCATCTTACGGCGTATCATTCAATCATACAGATGATTAATTCATCTACATAGATGGCGCTAGCAGGCGGTAGTTTGTTGATTAAATGTGAAACAGAAAATCGGTCTGTCTCGTTCATTGACAAAGATGGCGGCAAACAGGAGCTAGGGCAGGTATAAAAGTTTTGCATGTGTTAGTGTATACGAACACGGAATTTCACGTTTGACCACTCTGCCTTATGCACACACGTATAGACGCGGACGGGTGCGGGGCACGGGGAGTAACGTCCGTGAAGTTGTGTCAGCATATGCGCAAACGAGGTGCGCATTCGTCGCGTGCGTTGTCGGGATTCTTTGTGCCATTCTTTGCATACCAATAAGAGTATATTCTTTTAAAATACTCTGGAATTGATATCCTATCAAAATTCGGCCCTTCACGTCGACTTCAACATCCATTTTAGGTAAGTCAAATCATTATTCAAAGTGTTTTTCATACAAGTAACTCGAGTTTTTGGTGGTTTTTATTTGGGAATGTCAACAATGCGATCGCGATCCTGCAATATTTTACATAGTTGTCGTGTTTGCTTCGCCGCTACTTCCGGCCGTTCGGGTGTCGGCATTTCGCGATGTAAACATTATCTAGTTTTAGGATTCAGCTGCATTTAGGCAAGCTACCGGGAATGAAGTGTGGCCATGGTGCTTGTTGTTCAATTCGTCCGAGTGTGCTTGCTGTGATGGCGCAATTTTCGAAAGACGCGGTACGGTATCGGTCGCCCGCGATACACTTCAGTCGCGTTGGTGGCTGCATGCGATTTGACGTATTCTGCGCGCGTGATGTCACTTGTCAGCCAATTTTGTGAAATGTCAAATGTTTTACATGTAACGCGGGAGTGAAATTGAAAACAAATTACAGTGGGATTGTTCATAATTATTACAGTGAATTAAAATGGACTGTTTTTATTCAAAATTTTATCCAAGACGTGAGTACCTATTTATTGATATTGATAAAATATATAAATAAACATTCACATTCCTCGCATAGTTTGGTGAATGATTGGGATAGTTTTTGAAAGCAACCAACAAGAGGTTAAAGTTAAATATTTACTTTAATAAAGGTACCTATTTTAGGAGTTTAAAGGTTTTAATTAGATACCAACATATAAGTAAGTGATTAAAAATAAAATTGTAATCAATATACTTACTTAATTAACAGTTTTGAATTAGTTATTTATATATTTATCCACTAAGCACCTACTTATAATAAATAACAAAAATAATTAGGTTCATAAATAGGACTTACTTATAGGCTTAATCAACATTTTAATATATTTTAATATATTCTGCAGGCCATGTTATTTAACTAACCATTAGGTAGATTAGCTTAGGTACCTACTTACTTTAAATTAATAATTAGTTAAACATATACCTACATAAAATAATATATTTATTCACAAAGAAAATTACGACCAATACAGTATTTACAATATTTAAATAATATTAATTTAATTAATTAGAACACAAAATATACCTACTACTTATTAACCTGATAATACGTTCATGAACATAATATACCTGATTATACAAATAGGTACCTACTTACTTAACTGTAATATAGGTAATGTAAAGTACCTACCTACAAGTACCCACAAATTTTTAATGATCAATTACCTAAATTATGCTAATTAATTAGCCAAATATTATCAATATAAGAACTTGTTATTATATAAATACATTTTATTCCTTCATTTATTAATTTATAATTAACTGACTAGACCTAACATTATATGGGACTTCATAAGACGTCTGCAAAAAATATGTCCATAAGCGAATTTATTTATTTATGAATTAATTTCTGCGACCAATTGAAAGCTGTCGCTTACAAGTGCGACATCCTTAGTTTCCAAGAGATTGTAAAGCGGCTCACTTACAACCTCTCGAACTCTCGAATGGATGCCAAGAGTTATTTTGGTCAATATAGGTAGTTGATGTTTTTATTGCGCGTCGCGAGCGTCGTCCGGGACAACTTGTGAGACACAGGACGAACAATAAGACCAAACTAGTCTTCTGAGACAAGAGACATACAAAAGACAGAAGCTGTCTAGCCTAGATCAAAAGTTAATATTTTATTAAATCGATTAAAAAAACAACACAGTTCGCATTACCAAAATTCTAAATAACTACAATATTGTGTAGATCGTTAATGAAGTATAATAAGTATTACTCGAGTACTAAATTTTATGATTAAACTTTCATATGGAACATAATTATTATTGTTTATTTAGCAGATAGATACCTTCTTTACTAACATAGAAATAACGATTATAATAATAGTCATCTGTTATTCGGAAACACAAACGCAAGACAAGCAATAAGACAAGACGTGCAAAATGCAAACTGTGAATTTGCTGACTCGCTTTTTCGCCTCCGGCCCTCACGCCGTCACATCTAATGGCCGTTTCTCAACGATTTATCACGTATTCTGTCTTAGGGAAATTGAATTTGGAACACTTTATTCTCGAGGACGCGTTACATTTCTTGATTAAACCCTTTTTATGTCACACGTCTTGTGCTTAGAGTTGTGCTTTATCGTTATGACTTGACATTGCCAACGACAGTGACGGGTTTAACTTTTTTAATAGTTGCATTTGAAGGAATTACAAATAGAATGAAGTAAGAACAGAATAAGAAGTAGGTAGGTACTTATTTATTTGCATCAGTATAATATTATCGTGCTAGCATTTAGCCAATAAGGTATAATTAGTGGGTAATGAAACTAATATCGGTTATATTACTTAATAATTTTTATAAGTACATTAATATTAATTTAATAAAGACTAGAAATTTTATTAAGTAGATTTATAATATTTTATAATAGTACCTGCCATTTATGTAAGAAAAGAAACCATCAAAGTAAGTACTTACTTACCTAATTATTAATTTAACAAAAATTTATTTGATGTTTGTTTGGGTAGTTTGGTAATACTTAGCTTTTTAAAATTAGATACTCAGGTATACCTACCTACTTATAAAGTTTATCAAATATATTACAAAGCATAGCACATAAGTACCTAGGTACATTTATTTTTAAATAACTAGGTATGCAACGAACGGTCCCCCGCACTTTTTGTTAAAAATATTGAAATAAAATTTGAATAAATTAAGTAATTTAATTCCACTTAATGATGTCTATTAAGTATTTTAATTATGAATTGAATTATTGCAACTGTATCATTCTTCTAATTAATTAGACAGGAATGCTCTTTTTCATAATTCTCACATTATTATTTGTTGGTTTTTCTCATATTAAAATTGAGTCTCATTCACACTTAATTTATGTGAAACCGACTTGGTAGGTATTTGATAGTCATTATGAAAGCCAGAAAATAAAGCAAGGTTCCTGTAAAATAAAAAGTTATTTAATATAATATTAATACATTACTTATACTTAAGTACATAATATATTAATTACATGTAAAACATTTTTATACAGTGTAATGACGATCATCGTTTTACCATGACTTATCCACCACAGATAAGTTGACTTAAGCCCAAAAACAGGGTTGTGGAACAAAAGTTTGTGCTTGTAATAAAGGTTGAATGAAAGTAACCGACCGCATGTAGCTACCTGCTCCTTTATTGACCTGCGGAGGGTCGCTTAATCCGAAAACCTTTTCTACAACCACGAATCTACTCATTCAATATCTGTTTCATTTGATGGTTATTTTTATTGTTCTCTTTTACGTGTCAGGTGATGAAAGACCTGTGAGGAAGGGTCTATAGGCAAGTTTATTCATTGTTTAGCTTCCAGTTGCAATACTTGCAATGCATGTTATAGACAGAGGTTACATATAACATCAGATAGACAATTTGTTTGTTTTATTACTTGTTCTTATAAAAAAACTGCATTTAGGTCTAAGAATATTGAAGACACTAAATCTGTGATAGGTACTTACTATATTTTTCATATGTATACGATTTTTGTACCTAAGCACAAACACTATGCATAAAAATATGCATAATATAGCCATAAAAAATGCATAATAATATGTTACGCCGAAAAGAGTGTAACTCTTAAATTAGAAGAGAGAGAGAGAGGCATAAAAACTTATTATATACCTAGGTGTTTTTAAAAAAAACCCCAGTTATTTCAACATAAATTACAATTTAAAGCCAAATGAGTAATATACAGCTTTTATTACAAAAGCTCGATACTGCAGTGCTAATGGCCAACGGAATAATCGAATTGGAACAAATACAATTAAACATCTTCGTAGCTCCATCTAGACAGACTGCAAGCCGGCCAGCACTCACACTCATAGCGTGCCCAGCTAGTGTTCCTATTGATCTTTAAACTAGTATTTTTAAACGCAGAACACTGACTGACTCATAAAATGAGTAAAAACCGCTCTGGAGTACCTATACCTAGATACGAGAGATATGATTGCGACGACTGTCCAGTCCAGTAGCCTCGCTCTATTCTCAGACTCCTATTTGTGGATTACTCGTGTGTGAAACCCCAATGAACTATTAACAAAATAAACCGTAAGAACCAAGCGGTAGAGTCCAAATTCAAGACATGTAGCACGCTGTATCCAACCTTCTGCTCCCATGGAAAGATCTGAGCGAAAGGACCCACTCCTTGCCTCTTATTTATCTTAATTTCACTCTCAAGAGAGTGACAAAATGAAGATTACATCTGTCTGAAGTGTCTTTAGTGCAATCATTCGACACTTTCTTTTCGATACCTGAAAAACTGGTAGAAATATAGACGTTTTAATCTCGATTAATGAGATTTACTCTGCGTATCGTAATCAGAATGTTAATTATATCAGTGCTCGCTACTGATGAAACTTTTCCATTTATTCGTTCGATGAGTCTTTTATTGTGCTAGATAATCGGACTGTGTTAAATAATGTGGCCTATGAATAAGCAAATGGCAAAAACCAGTTTCTAGGTGGTTTCGGGTCTTGTCCTGAGTCATACATACCATTTCATAATGTCCAGAGCAGCTCGTAGCCTAATAGTTGGCGTCAAAGATAGCTAAGCACCTACTTATAAATTAATACCAACATCAGAGAAATTACAATGATAACTAAGAAGTACTGAGCTAAAATCACGTTTTTATTTTAAAGCCAGGCATTATTTTTAATCAGTATAGTCTACATTTTCTAAGCTCATATATATAAAATATTTTGTCTTAAAAACACCATGGTACGGATAAAAGCTATGGTAAGCTCAAAGACCTCGATCAAAACAAGGCAATTGAAAACAAAATCGATTGTTTACGAATAATGTTCTCATCCGAGTGCACAGCGTATTGCTGAATTCGATATGAAGCCGAGTTCACTTGTTAAACTATCGTTATAGTTGGAATTGTTCGCGAGAGCCCGATCCAACCCGGCTCTTGGCAATTTAATTAAACTTGTTATTTGTACGTTTTATTGCGCAATTGGTACAGTGTTCACTTTGACTGTCCGTTGAGTTGTAATAAACCCACCTTTTTTCTTTAGACTAGGTGCCTTGTCTACTAAACGTTATACGTACTGTTAGTTGGTAAATACTTACAATTTACGTAACTGATAGAAAAAACTTCTACTTCAATTATTTTTAGATCAGTTTATGCTGTTCATGCAATTCATTTGACTTACAAAATTTCGGTAAAAAATATCGTTTACTATTTTTTAACGCAAGGATGCTTTGAGCTTAAAGTCACTTGATAATCTCACAGTAAGTAAAAACTCATTAGTATGCATTATCTGTTTCCTGTTCTGATTCTGAGAAGTGATGTGTACGAATTTGAACAGTTGGTCTAGTAGTCTCAGGTGTATTGAATCAGCTCGTATCTATATTTAGTTTTTGTCAAATTGTAGGATTGTCTCAAATTGGTCATACATATATACCAGGTATTTTAATTCTATTTAAAACCTCACACTATTCTATATTTATAGTACCTACCTAACCTACTGAGTAAATATGAAAAAAAAACTTTCGTTAATAAACAAAAATAATTATATGCTGTTTTTAAAAAATGCAACTTACAACATAGGTAATAACCTGTACCCACGTGCATAAATAATTTTTATTGATTGATTATGGGTATAGTTTTTAATTATATAAAACTTATTTAAAAATATCTTAAAGCATAGTAATTTTTTCTAGTCAAGTACTGATATTTCGAATCTATCAATAGTCGAAGCGCGGTTAAAAAAAATACCGTGAATAATAATGATCATTAAAAGTTGCCTGAAAATCCACTAGCATCTGTTTCACAGTGAAGTTTAGAGATAAATGTTCAGTTGCAAATAGCGACGGTCATTGTAATGGAAACATCGGAGAGACAGACAGCAATTAGAACTTTTTGTGTTCCTTCATTAGCGTAGCGAGCGACTGAGGAAACATTGGCTAGCAACTGGCAACACTTGACGGTTTTGTTAAACACAAGTAATTAAATTAAAAATTTAAAAAATCCCTGAAACTTGGACCGAATTTCATCAAACATAGCTAAGAACACTCCCGACTAATTCACCTTTCAAACAAAAAAACAAAATCAAAATCGGTTCCTCCGTTCGGGTTCTACGTTGCCTCAGCCAGACACACACACACACAGATATGTCAAACTTATAACATTCCGTCGTTTTTGCGTCGGGGGTTAAAAATAGAAGGAATTCAAACGCTTGGTAAGATCCACTGTAACTCATTTTATGAAAAGCTTTAAAAAAACATGGAACCAGATTGAACCAAGTCTAAATACGACCGAATAACTGGTCTAATTCTAATACTACCCTTCGAAGACTTGGTCTACCTCCTCTAGATCGACTCGTTTTTACCCTCATAATACATAGTTAGTAGGTATTATAATAATGTTTTATTATTGTTCTGGAAATATTAATTAAAATACTTGAAATTATATTATTAAATATCCGACAGTCCTAGGAAAGGAAAACTTACACCATCTTGAATTATTAATAAGCAACGTGATGCCTAACCTCTACTGACGAGTCATTAATGGGTTAAGTTTGCAAATGATATAAAGGTACATACGTGACATAATGTCCATTTAAAATAAAAAGGATACACGTGTTTGTTATTTTATTTTATGTAAGAAATATAGAGATTAAGGGCGGCTTGCACCAGAATCACTAAACGTGTTTAACAGCTAAATCGATTTAGGGCGTCTTGCACCAAAATCACTAAACGTATTTAACAGCTAAATCGATTTAAATCTGACATATTTGTATGACTTGACAACTCGCTAAATACTATTTAAGAGTTAAACGCGTTTAGCGATTCTGGTGCAAGCCGCTCTTACTGTGTTAACATTTACCCACTACTATATTACTTACATATTATTATCTTAATTAGTATTTTTATATAAAATTAAGTTCTTATAAACAATATACTTATGCCCCTTTAAACAAACCAATAAAATTGTAATTTTCTTTGTTAATCAATAAAATTTCAATTTCTAAAACAATGATGTAGCATGTAGACTTTATCCAAGACTAGACCAGGTTTCACTTTCTTCTTGTTCTTGTTACCTATTCTAAAGTTCATGCAGCGTTAAATTTGTCACGTGTCTAGGTACCTACCTACGTAATTTGAATCGTGCCGAAGTTTAGACTGTTACCTATGTCTCTGGTGAGGCAGGCGTATTGATTTCCATCACGTTCAACACCCATAACTGGGCCTTAACTAGTTGTTTGAACTTATATTTCACCATAATTCGTATCATTCATTTTATAGTGATTTTGACAACAATATGTAGAAGTTATTAAAAAATAATGAGAACCGATTTCAATTTAGACTTGATAAAATTTTTATAAAGTAATTATTCATACATAATTATGAGACCAGCAGAATTAAGAAACAGTTCAACGTGTCCCCTATCACAAAGATACGAAAAAGCTCATAGCTTTCCTGAAAACAATCAACTTCGACTTAATATGTTAAGATTAAGTGAATAATGCGAATGTGAAGCACATTTTACTAAAACGGAGCTTGTCTTACGAAGTGTAATGCTAAAGTTACGGTTTTGCTCGGCTGAAAGAAATTCCCCGGGTAGTCAGAAATCGTTCCGAATACTAAGCATCTATCTACAGTCCTTGTATAAAGCATTCTAGCGTGTAATGAGCACCAACACATTTACTTTCATTATTAATCCAACAGAAGATAAATCAAATACACTCGGATTAAAACTTAGTGTGACATCCCTCTATATATTTTTATTTAACATTTAAAACAAGAAACTACCAGGTTGGTTGTTATGATTAAAAATAAGTATTCTGTTGTTTGTTCTAACGTCTACGATACGAAGGCTAAATTTTATTAGTCACCTCTAAAATTCGCTTTCTATGAAGAGCTAGTGAGTGGCGTCCGTGCTGTAAACTTCGAAGATTGATGTAACTCCCGCTACAGAACCCGTGCCCGGCTGTCACACGATAAATTAAAACCAACTCGCATTAGAAGCGACATTAACTGACTGTCATCCTGCTTACACAAACCCACCATCCCACGAGAGACAAGGATGCAATCCGGCTACTCTACAGGACCGCTTTTTTTGTTATTCCACGACGACGAGACCGTTAACTGCAACTCATTTAATAGAGCTAAGCTAAATGACTGTAGAACGATAAAAACAATAGTTATTATGTAATGGTCGAAAAGTTTCAAGTTTCAGATAAAGTATTGAGGAAGAATTGATACCTTACCTATATATTCTACTAGCAGTTTCTAGTTTCAACCCGCGACTTCGTCCACGAAAAAAAAACAAAAAAAATATACTTAACCTAAAAAAAGCAAGAAAAGTAGCCTATGTGTTAATCCAGGTTACAAACTATTATATACATATTCCAAGTTTCATCCAAATCGGATCAGTAGTTACAGCGTGATTGAAACTGATTGAAAAACAAACATCCAAACATCTAACCTTTGACATTTATAATAGTAGTGGGATAGTAAAAGCTGAGTAAAAGCTTAACTACATATTAAAGAAAGTTCTACTAGAGTCAATCAACTAAGTTCAGGTGCCACAGCCTCATTATATTCATTGAACGTCGAATGAAAATTATAGCATTTCGAAAAAAAAACACGAAAAAATGCCCCACTTGCGGCCTAATTGCGGAAAATGGTCCGCCCTACAAGTACAAGCATATCGAAAAAATATTTTCAGAAATGCTGATTTTGGCCAAAGTGACTTCTAAGCGATGAGCTTTTTGTAGATATTGTTTCTTTTTCCAACATCTTGCAAAAGATTTAATTAAGTAGGTTAAGTTTTTCAAAACAAGTCACTACTTTTTTTGCTTTGTTTTTTCAGTCTCATTTAATTTCTTCACATTTTAAACTTTGCGTAAGCGCATGACAAGAACAGTCCGTGCTTGTTTTTAACCACTCTAATAGAATGTAAAGAATAACCTCAATCGGATCGAGTGCTGCCTTCGGCTCATTAAAACACCATGAAAACGAGAATTTCTTACTTATTTAGGTTAAAAATTATGTGTAGCAACAAGTATGCAGTGAAGCGATCTGACCAGATTGCTTCGGTCGGCCATCGCGTATCTGCAATCGGTAAATGGTTACTTTTAAGTCTCGATATGCTGAGTATTTCCCATGGAATGTCACCGTCTCCATGCTGCACTTATATGCGCTCGACGGACTGAATTTTTTCTTATCGTCGCTGCATTTTCTGCAAGTTTTCAATGCGAATACGTGAACGGCCATTCGCGCACTAGCCAGACCACTTATTTATACATTTTTAGCTTCTTCTATTGGCTAATTAATTTCTGGTATATTTATCGTCGTTTTATATGTTTTCAATAGGTCACCTGCAACAGGTAATTTTGTGGAGTTCTCCGTTTTGTTGCGGAGTGTAAGGATTGGTGCGGTAATGATGCCGTCATCCATCACGGGCAAGCAATCGTCCCGTCAGACTATTCCGGGATGCTCCGTGCTCGCTAATGATCCCGACTGCGATCACGAGACACTCGTGAAGCCTGATTGCGACAATTTGTAAAACACAGCACTGATTTGACAGATCGCTTATCGATAATGTCTTGCTCAACTTATGAGTTGTTTTCACAACAATTACATTTTAAATAAGTAGCTCTCATATGGTAAGTTACGTTATTCAACTCATTTAAAAATTGTAGTTCTTAGGTGTTCCGAGATACCTACTTATTTTATATAAATATTTTTAAATTGAAAGAAACTAAAAATTATTGAACCAACTAGGGTTTAAACAAAGCAATTTAAACATGTTCGCAAATGTTAGGCCAGAACCAAAATTGTCCACAATGACAAATCTACAACCTGAAAATGTAAAACAAAAGTTAAAAACATTGAAAACAGAATAAGGACTCTGAACTCCGACAACGGCTGGCGTATTTTTTTCAGCATGTTTCGCGTACAAAATAGTTTCAGTTTAACAAAGCGTTTACGCGGACGTTGCCGCGCGACGCGACTGAAGAGTTTATAATTTATTTGTGTCGCAGTTTTCTGGCGACGATTTTCCCACACGGCAAAGCAGGCGGCGCGTTTCAAACGAGCCGCACCCGCCCTTTATGCGGTTTTTTGTGGCGGCACAAAATGCCCCCGTGGAAAACACTCAGTGATAACTGGTAACAATCGCTGCCGGCGGATGGTCTCGTTCATTCCGCGCATACCTCTCTGCCTCCGATGCTTTTTCGCTGGAACATCGAGAGACTAACACTGAACGCAGTCGCATTTTTTAAATTGCCAGTTAATAAGGAAACTGGGTTTATGTTTTATTAGTATTCGAGAAACGGACAGGATAAAAGGTTTAGTGGCACTGTAGAAGTGTAGACGATGGTTTAGTTAGATAAAGTTAAAGTAATATGTATCTACCCAAGTTAGGAAAAAAAGTATTACCTAGCAGGAAAAGTAAATAGCAAATTTTTTTTTTAATTCAATCAAAATTTTGAATTTCAAAATCAAAGTATTTTGTGCGACAAAGTGCAATAAAAAGTATATAGAAACCTGAATAAGTAAATAACTACTCGTACAACAGGACTGACGCTGGCTGTACAAGAAATACTTGGAATATTTCCTTACTACCTGTACCTACGTACTTTATTGAAACGACCTTAGAAGAATACAGATTTTTATCACAAATACCAATCTCTACCAAGCATTTCTCAGTAACATACCAAGCTTCAAAATGCGATTAGAAAAATTCTAAATTAGTTACAAATACGAACCATAAATTCTTTTGGTTGCTTTTAAAAAACAATTAATTTACCAACGCGCTCAACTTTGAAAGCTCAGAAATTCAAATAAAGTTTTATGAAGGTTTTATGTTTACCAAAACGGTTGTTGCCTACTAGCCTAGCATTATGTGAACATCAACTAAATTATTATGTTTAGGTAAATGATTCATCTAATATATTCTCTATGTATCTAACGAAATTTTATCAAACTGATTTGTAGCATCAATTTGATATTTTAAATTCACTACACATTTATAGTGACAGACAACTGTCTTAGATATTTTACTTATTTAGAAGTACCTACATGTTTGGTGTATTGTATTGCAATCTTGGTTTTTGTTCAATTTTATTTTATTCCTGTGTTGTTTAAATCCGTATCTCTACATCCCCCGCTCCACGGCTCCACCTGAACCCCACTTAACTTTTCTACAAGCAAAAAATGTTACAATACCAATGTAAATATGTACCTATACCTAACATTATTCGCGTTCCGAGTTTCGAGCGTGTCAATGCCGACTAAATTCATAGAAACGGAACGGTTTATGCTCTGCTACAATTTTAATAATGTCCTATTGTTTTTTAATCGCTACTCCTGACCAAATATCGTGATAAGTTTCCGTTATGTACGCTTTTTAACGGTAACTTATACAAAGCTAAGTGAAGCAGTTGTCGGATTTCTTAAACACGTCTGATCGAAGGTCTCGATGTGGTGTCTCGATGTCCGATCGCAGTTCGACTGTGTTGGACTAACGCTGATATTGCTGCTGTGTTGTAAGACATTACTTCAACCAACATAGCTACAATCCATTATAAATAAAGTAAATAATTGTCTGCTGACCAAGGTTTTGACTTCGGCCTATTTCTGTCTTTTGAATGACTAATTACAGTCTCCAACTCTCCAGTTTGTCTTTGTGATTTGACATTTTAAACCCAAGACGATTATTTGTCTATTTTTCAATCTTTCGGATTCATTCATAGTCTGACAGTGCTCATAGATGTCACGGTAGATATACCGTTGTTCCAGTTTACTGACAATAAATTGTATGTTTAGCGACGCGGAGACTTGTATAATTAACAATAGCGGCATTAGATGCGATTTCCAAACCGTATGTCTCGCAGACTGTTTGTCACGACGCAAATTGCTATTTATGAGGATTATGTGTACCTACTTATTATGTGCTTAGGCTTGACTCTGAAGAGACGATTAGTTATAATATACGTTGTAGCTGACTAATTCTGTGTAGCAATTAGGGAAATCAACGAATGGTACCTAACGCGTGTTAGTTCGTCCTATCCGTATTGCTACCAAGTTCAGCCTTCTCATCATATACATCACATTATTTGTAACAGTAACCTATCAATCAAAGTTTTCTCTATGACCTTTCTTCAGTTTTTATTCGTGTTTGTGTTATATCGATAGTTTACGGAGTCAACTATGTATAAATGAAAGCAGCAAATCAGTTTTATCAGCCAATTCCTCACATCATCCCAAACAAGAGAGGCATAAATAAGGTATTGTATGTTGGTTAACAGGCGAGCTCCGATGGGCATTTGGTCAGATTCCGAAGCAGCAGTGGCTGCCACGTGTGCTCTCCGCATACTCGGCGAGGCATGCGGACCTTGCAGCATGAATTATGGCCCCTATGCCGAATATTCGATGCACATTGGATGCAAATAGTGTTCTGGAATAATTCGATACGTTGGATGTGAATGCCTATGTCTTCACATCGCATCTTGACGAATGCCACATTTGGTTAGCAGCATAATTGCAGATTTGATTTACAAGTATTGTTATTATTAAGCCCGAGTTATCAGATTAGCGTGTATCTTGCTTGACCTACCAATGTTTACTGCATTAACCAACCATGAGTATGTTTTTCTAGACGTTATTTGTTCTAACCAAAATATTAGCTCGGATATATTCTTCACATACCGGTACCTATATCAATTCTGTTGAGGACGCATTAGTAAAGTAGTGTAACTCCTGTTAGTCCATGGCAATTTTTTCAATTACCTTATGGGATGCAACAAGTCTAAAAACTCTTGTCACCCTATATAGGCCAACTTTTGTTTCTCTAATTTATTTTTCGCTAAAACGATCGCTTTGTGTCACGAATACATTTTAATATTGTGTCCTTCTTTAGTTTAATAATAAAGCCACGCTCTGAATTTCAAATTGCGCTGAAATCTTTTCCTAATAAAATACTCACTGGCAAATACTTCATTCATTTAATTTTAGAGCACGTATAGACACGGTTTTATTTAGTTTCACAGTTGCCTGACAATCAAATCTAGTTTTAACAATTAAATTTTAAATGCGTCTTTGCTTTTTAATACTATTTGTTCACCTTATTTCTTTTTATTTTAGGTAAGTGACAAATGGGACAGTCGCGGTGATCACTTATGCATGATGCATCCGGCTGGGTACTACGCCAACTTGGGTAAGACTTTTCAAAATGTCTAAAAACTCCCATCACCATCAAAATTAGTCTTTCGTCGTCAAATTAATTGAGACCTATGCGCTCGTATCATACTATTCTGTATTATTCCCGAGTTCGCTGGCAGTACCTAACGATTGATATATAATGGTTGGTCGCTCCTGGAAATTTACCACAACCTTTACAATCAATGCTTCGAAAAGACTATACTGTGGTTGACAATAAAACTTCTTGTCTCTTCACAAATACTTTCAATTAGCTCATAAAATTATAGTGTACCTACAAGAAACTCGTCTCTATCATTGTGCTATTTGTGCTATGCTGAAGCATACGGTACCTGCGATGTAGCTTTACCCGTGTATAAAAAAACATTATTCACAGCACACCCAAAACTGTATTTTATTTACCACTGACGCTAATCCATCTGGCGAATGTCATCAAAATTGATGGTCTGTTTGACGCGTCGACCTTCGTTCCATAGGCTATTAGGGAAGCTAGCCAAAAAAATATAGAAGCTATTTGAAAAATACCGGTTTTACTTTAAGATTTGAGAGCTAATTTATTTTTAAATGAACCTATTAACTAGTAGGATCACAAGTAGGAAATTAGTAGGAAATTGCAATCACCACGCGATGAGTATCAATGACTCTACGGTGGCGTATAGATACAGTGTCTAAGACAGAATCTATGCTTTGCGTGGCCCGTGGCCCATCAGACAAGGTCACCTGGGTGGACTGTGGGAATTTATTTTGACCATTGGTGCGCCCCAGAAATAAGCTTCATGGAGGTGAATCGCAAAAAAGTTCTTATATCCTTTCACCATAAATCACATTTTAATATGCACAGCACACCCAATACACTCAGTGGTCTAGTCACTAATAGACATCATTTTGAATCGTGAGTTAATATCGTCTAATCAATATTTTATTTGGCCATTTTTATTCGTCCATTCAGGTTTCGGTTACGTTCGGTCGAAGGATCGTTCGATTAGCCAATTATGTACCCATGCTTTTTGATTCTCAGAATCCCCTAATATACCTCATCAAGACTAAGTTTTCAAGTTGTTTGAAGAGCTATTTTTATTATTTTGAACACTTTACTTTAATATTGTTTCATTTTGAAGCTTTTTTTTTACTTTTGTTGTAATAAAGATGAAGATTTTATCTGCATTTGTATATATGGTTTTCGCTGCTGGCTGTTGTAGCCATTCTAGTCTTTCTCCTTCTCTTTTATCACTCAAAGTTCATTTTCAGGATATATTTAGCATTTGAGATTTGTTTTTTGCCAACTACTTTATTCATCCACCTAGCTGTTAGTCTACCAAGACCTCTTTTGATGTCATCTAGACCTAGAGCTACTATAGGTTTCTCATAGACCGTTTTAAGGCGGTCGAGTTTCATGGCTTTCACTTTTATCTTCTTGCTATTGTATTCGGCTCCCGTTTTTTGATTTAGAATCTAGTGGTCTATTAGTCGTAGTTGATGAATTGGCAAAAAAGTTTCCTCCTCATTCCAGAAGCACTATTATTTTCTATGGTCATAGAAAACTGATCTAGGGCTCGTCTAAAATGTGTTTGTTTATTTTGAGTGCATGTTACTGTGGTTGGATAGTTTTATTGCTCTAGATTTTACAAATCATTAGACGAAATACGTTAAAATTATAGTGTAAAATTATGTTATGTATTATGTACGTGCGTGGAAGGAGCACGTGGCTAGAAATTGTTGGTTTTATCGCTAAGAATAGCCGTAAAACTATGATTTATAAGCATCGTCTCACCATTGTATTGGTGCCATTGGCTTACGAACCTACAACCATGTGGGGTTAAATAGTTTTTGCGATGCTTCGCAGGTTAATATTTTTGTATGAATTAAGTTTTTACATAAAACTATTGTTAGAAGTTTGCTCAGATTTATCAAGAGTTTTGATATTATAAGCCAGTGCATAAGAAAATCTGTGGAGTTTGCCAAACTTTTCAATAAGCGTGTTTATTAGGTTTAATAAGTTTCATGGAAGCCAAAAATTGTTCAAATAGGTAATTGGTAAAATTGTTACCACTGTTGAGGATTGATCAGTCCTATTGACCCATATCCGATAGATAGTTTAGTAACCGCGGGCGCACGCATTTTATATTTATCTGCCGCTGACCTGTGCTTCACCATTGATGAAAGTGTATCAGATGCAGTGAGTGCAGTGCGCCTTCGCTGGCGCTGCCTGCAGACGCCTTCGCCGGCCGCGGCGTGACATAACATCAGATCGCCCCGCCCACGCGCTCTCGCTCACTCGCATGAGTCCGAAAGGGACGCCCGCTCCCGTCGAAGCCTTCGCACTGTTTTCTCAGAAAAGCCAACTGTTATTATCAGCCGCGGATTGTTCTCGACCACTGTTCACTCGCGGCTGTGGTGGTTCTCTCATGAATGAATCTCTGCGTCTGCAGGTGCTCTGGATGCTAAATTTCGAGCGATTATCCAGTTCTAAATTCGTGTGGGTGCGCGCCAATTTTCAGCACGCCACATGGTAATTTACAGTGGCCGATGTTACGCTTTCGGATGATTTGGAAGGCTTCGCAGGAAGTCGCTACTTGGGAGCACTTTCGCCGGAGATTACGGCTCTGAATGGTCATGATGTTGCTGTCAATCGGTTTTGTTCGCGAGTTGATGGATGCCCGCGGCGCGGCGGCGGCAGCCTCCGCTCCGTCCGGTATTGGCACGGACTCACGCGATAATTTCAGCCTGTGGAAGATTTAGTGACTGTTGCCAATGATCGTATTAATAGGATTTCAATTGTATCATTGCGGTCTAAATGTAACATTCATTTCCATAGAAAAAGAATGTACCTATATATCAGTTTCCTGCATTATTTTTTATTTAATTGATATGATATTCATTAGAGGTAATGTATCCTATCCACCTATTTGTCAAACGTCCAAAATCGTTCTCGCAGGTCACTATTCTTTGATTCGATTCATCTCGTGCTAACTCTACTTCCTTCCTATTTCCTTCTACCTGTAGCGGCTTTTAGGGAAAATTGTTTTTGAAATTGTAAAGTTCAAACAATTGGGATCACAATATCACAGAAATAATTTGCATACTCACTGAAACGATAGAAAAATCATAAAACACACAACGCAAGTAGGCGGAACGATTTTGGACGTTTGACAAATCCAAGGACCATCTGTCGAGGAATCTATGTGCTCCATCTGAATTTTGGCACTGAAATCAATCTATAAACAAGTTTAGATTTACTGCATATAAATTAGTGGCTGTAGAATCTATATTTCGGAAGATTAAGGTGAAGTTTCATATTCATTTATTTATTTATTCATTGCATACCTACCTACATGGTTTAAATGGTTTCCTGAAGTGGCCGTAGAATTTATCTTTTGAAAGATTATGTTAAGTTTAAAAACGTACAGACGTCTATAAAATAGTACGAGTATTTGATAGCCGTTGGATACCGCTGCTTTTTCAAAACCAATCTTTATTTCTCGTCGGATACCTACCTAACTGGTAATAGATCAGATATAATAGGTATGACGTGTCAATTTAGCGTTGACAACAATAAAGCAATAAAAAAACTGTTAACCAGACTCAACGAGATAATATTGCGAGACTAGATTTTCTGGTTTTAGATTAAAAGAAGGCCCAGTTTCTTTTGAGCCGAAATGCAAAGCAGGCCGCGAGCTAAATAATTTGGGTGTATTGCTGAAGATTGGCTCATAAATACACCTATACAATTTTCCGTGATCCCCTATCACGCCCATACGCTTTGGATTTTTTCATTCTTCCCATCAGTGGGATTGACCCACTGCATGAGAGAAATGAATGAAAAATGGTCTAATAAAACAAGCAAATGGCTTACTTTGATTAGGTAAATGATGCCTCGACATGCATGTTATGTGGTAACCACTGCCCATAACGATGCATTGCCTGCAAACACGTCCATTGAAGACTTGCTCTGTGATACATTGCACTGCACCCATCACTCTGAGACACAAAGGTGTGTCTTGTGGGCTTATTACGACTGCTATGAGCAAAGAGTGAACAGCTTTCTATGATCTCTTGGTTGGTCTATGACTATGACCTTCAATGAGGTGAAACATGGTTGTTGATGACTTCATAACTCCCTTCAACGATAAGTTCTGTTTCTGTACAATATCAAAAGTAGATCAATGAAGCCCAGCCCATTAAAAGATTCCATGGACTCAGATCTGCCCTTGAAACGCCATCGCTACTTGAAAAGTTTATTTTTACCAAATATCCAGTCTCAGTGGTTTTATCATTATCTTTAGCCTATCAATATTAATAATTCGTATCAGCTACTATGTATCTTTTCCTTTTATTTATTAGTTATAATAAAATATAATCTGTGCCATAATCATTGTAATTCAGCGGATACAATTGATAAGACACTGATAGGGTACCAACTTACCTATTCGTTTTGGTTTTTAGCAAGTAAAAACGCATGTTATGTACCTTAGACAGATGAAGCCATTACCGGGATATAAATTAAAATCATTTACCATCCATGTTTTGATGACCCTTTTTCAGCTGATAATCGCAAGATGTATGTAGGTACAGATTCAAATTCTCCATGTTCCACTGTCAGACCAACCAAAGCAGGTTATGCAAATCTTAAAGAAGCTACGCTTGGTACAGGCTTCTGGCTTCTTGTATGCTAACCCTAGTAAGCGCCAGTCAACCAAAACCTCGTGTTAGAGCTATGATTGGTGTCGATTCGGGACTCGAACTGGCTTAACCGGTTGGAGAGGCGGCTACAGTAGCTCTAACGATTGTTCGACATGATAAACGAAACTATAGAGTGTAGACGTATGTAGATGGTCCCTGACAAATTACCATTGCAGCGTTTATGTTAACGTTATGAAACGCCGAGATTTATGTAAATGCGACTTTTTGAGACTTGTACTGATGATGATGATGAACACACCATAATAGCGGTTCATTTGCTGGAGTTTCTTTCTTAGTGTTAGTCGTAGGAAGCTATAGGTATCATATACTGACATCAGTCACGTAACAACTTTATAAATATTTTAAGAAGACGATTTGTACTAGTTAGGTATCTAGCTAATAATAGTAGGTAAGTAGGTACAACACAATTGAACACAGCCACCCTGATTGATACCATTGATAATTACATATAAACAAAATAAATATTATTTGTTATCTCGATTGCAATTGCAAATAAAATTATGAATAGCGATAGTGTGAAGTTTCAAGGTTTTCAAGCAAAAATACAAAAAAAAAATGTGTGAAAGGAAATCAATAAACTGTAACAAGGTAACGATAATAAATATACTAAGTTTACATACCTACCTCAAGTGATTTTAATATACTCATACACTGTAGGAATTTTGTATTTACAGAGTTATATAAAAGTAGGACAGGGTTGCCTAAAATCCAGAATGCAAAAATGCTATTAGTATAATTATGTATTAGTATAATTAAATGGTATTAGTATACTAATACCTAGTAGAAGCACCAAACCTAGCTAAAGATACTATAAAAAGAATACTAAAGTCCTCAAACCCGTAACTAGGCTTATTACCCCTAAAATGAGATGCCATTTCTTCATAATAGTATTGTTACGATGACGTACTCAGGAGCTGCAAAGATAATAACATTGATGTTGTATGTTATTATCACGAGTTTTCTCCGCGGCAGTGCGCACGCGCAAAAACGCGCTATGATTCACCGAGGCGCGATCGTTTCCACCGAGTCGGAAAATTCCTGTAATCAGCGCGGACTTTCTTCAGAGATCGCTGCACCCGGACTACGTACTTGAAACTCTTCTTTTGCAATGATAACTTTACCTAAGCACTACAACTATAATTAGGTAGTAAGTATGTATTGGATTTTTTTTGTAGACAAAAATTCAACATTGTCTCTTCAGATTTTCATTCATGCTAGAAACAGTCCCTCAGATATCTGATTTAAACGGACTTAAATGTGGTGAATTGCAAGCCTTTGTCCGGACAACACAGACTTATCAAGGCAATAATGATTCGGGAGATAAACACGGTGTAGGCAGGATTCCTAGCACTTGCATTACCTACCTATTTCATGAGCTAACAAGCATCGTAGAACATTCCTAACGTTACGTTGACAAGATAAGAACCAAAGCAGCGGTGACATCACCTCGGAACAGACCATGTCTCGATAAAGAAAGTGTTCAGTATAGGCAACCTTTACCTGATAAGATAACAACATTGCTAATACAAAGATGAACTTCAACAGCCAGTGGCAATAGTTCAACATACACTGCAACTCGTTTCACTACAAAATGACTCAGTGTTATGTAACAATCAAAACAAACAAGAGTAGAAAAACAAAGTGATCTAGGAGGTACAGATTGTGAACGGCGGCGGCAGCGCTCCACTCAAGCGCAGTCGACTTGGCACACAGGAGAATATTGGATCGAACGAAACTCGAAATCAAAAACCTGTTTTCTGACATCTTGTGTCCTTATCTCGTAAGCGCCTGTGCATATATTCGATCTCTGTCTATGAGTCACCGTTTCTTTGTATCAGTAGCGGCTCGCCGCTCTACGCACTTCATGGCCACTCGTTCAACTTCGTCACGCTTTGGCTGCAGTGACTGGACTTAATGCGACAATAAATTAATGTACAAGTAATAAGTATTTATATTGATTTCTTTATTAGGTTTGTAACCGTTACCCAGTTGCCAATTATTAGTAGATAAGTAAATTCGCTCATGGCGTAAATGTAGAGTTATCGATGATGTTCATCACTCGTAAATTTTATGAAGATAAGTGTACATAACGATGCGTTTATGGGCTATAAAAATTACACGTTTACCTACTTGCGTCCAACCTAATCATCTATTTCAGCAAAGTATAGTCTGTATGTAGGTTTTGTTTCAACGATGTTGATTATCGAATCAAAAATTCCACGCGTCTCATCACGTGTATTGGAAAATTATAATAATTAGCTTATAAATACTAAACAGCGAATAAACCAACCATTAAGTTGAGATTCGGTACGCCCCACATTTAATTTTAAGAGCTCCAAAACGGTCTCCCAGGTGAAAGGACGTTTTATTTGCCATCATGACACCGAGATAAAGTGAAATATTTACACCACTTTAAACATTTATGTGGATTTGGCATGCTTTCGTATAAACACTGAGAATTCTCCGTACTACAGTACAGTCCTAAATCGAAACTTAAAAGTAATTGACTCAGTTCTTTATGAATCAACAAAACAAATATTTTCGCAGCTGATGCTTAGGCATCACTCAGAGCAATGATACCTATGTAACCCAGATAATAAGAGGAGGGAATCGTAAACAAATTATTAACAATGTTAAAACACGAATCGTTTTATTTTGGTTGCATGACATTGACTCCAACCATGGTCAAAGTCAAATTAGTTAGACACATAACGCGTGTACGTTCGTTTTGTTTGTACGTGAACCGATGGCGCTGAACACGCTCTCAGGTGAAGAAAGAGAAAGGGAAGTTATTCAAAAGTAGGTAATGTTTTTGCTGTTCTCATTGTATGTTGCGGCAACCGGCGGCGGCGGCGGCGGCTACGGCTGCGGCGCGCTCGCGTGATTCATAAGCGCGTGGGCAGAGCGTATTGTGCTCACCTCTATCTATTCACTATTCATATTCACACTGGATTAGTGGACTTTTCTTTTTCCTCTATCGCTCAACGACTTTATTGCTCTCAAACTCTCAAGGTAGTTTATCACTGCAACCCGCAGTCACCGGTTTGTTATTATAATATAACCAATTATGTAAATGCTACAGCGGGCTGCATTGGAAATAGAAACCAAGATAGTAAATTCCTGTTTCTGAACAATGCAATTGCGTAAAGTCAACTTGGTAGAATTCGAAATAGGTAGTTCATTAAGTCTTCATTGTGATATCTCGTAGTGTCATACCGTTGTTTACCTTTTACCGCAACATCGCGGTGACGCCTGCATTCAACGTTACTGTCTGCGAGTATTATTTCAAAGATCTCTACCTGCTTTATTTAAAGAGGTGCTTCCTTTCATAACTAACCGATTGTGACTTTAAATCTTTTCTTTATCCCGATGAAACTTTTTAACCGGAGACATTTGTTTTCAATTGTGTAACGGTGCTGAATGATCAGTTATTTTTAGGAAGCACAAAGGTAAATTGTATGATTCATGGTTGCAAAATGCTTGGGATGGATAGAGCAAGTGCATGAAGTTTCTAGTGACCTTTTATTAGACCGATGCTTACAGCCGACGCCGATCGCGATGTCGCAAACGTAAGCATTGTGCCTGCGGAGGTATCTATTACAAATCAGAATGCTTAAGCACTTACATCGAATTTAATATTTAAAACAATACCTACACATCCATTATTTCTAACTTTGATATGGGGTAACACATTGATTCGGACTCACGCGCGTTACACAGATCAGGAAGATTATGATTAGACATCAAAGAAGTCTGTGAACTCTAATGATCCAAAAACTACTGTTATTTTCTAAATACCTTTAGATCTTCTGTAGCTTTAATAATTTCTTAACCCGGTGTCATTGGCTAATCGTATGGCCTTCTTTAATTTTCTATGAATTCCCTCTAAGTATCTTTCCGTTGTTTCTTTCAACTGGTTACATTGATCCTTTGATACTTGCCTACAAGCGCCCGCGCACCGAGCTTTCTTAGCATGGCATTGTAATAGATCCATTCACTTGAGTCGCGAGTCGAGACCTCTACAAATGTTACATGATAGGGTTCAACTGTTCTGAGTTTACGAATCTAGTTTAATCTTATTGCAATTATAGTGCAGTATTTGCAATATTTTAATTACTGATTGTTTATGTTATACTTAACCTTTATTTTCCCTATGACATTTTAAATCTTTGTATAAATTCAAGCTTGTTGGTTGTGATACTCGTCATAGATAGATAGAAAATACTTTATTGCACACCTCCATACATTTATATAACACTCAAAACTAATAAATCTTCAAAATCTAGGTACTTTCTTGTATGTAACAAATGAGCATTAGTCTGCCTGCGACCAATTAACACCTTCGCTAGTAACATAATACCACTAATTTATAGTCAGAGCTGCGTGAATTACATGAAAGTAACTGTTATTTTGCATATTCTGATTTGAAAAGGTTACGTTTGTGTTTATAATTTGAGGTCAATGCCCTGTTGCGAGCAGCCTTTGATAAGGTTGATTGAATACAATATCACTCACCATCATGAACCTTGTTTACATCAGTGATTTAATCTCAATGAGATCTACTTATAATCTACTTACTTATAGCTGATAATAAAAGCTAATTTTTTCATCCTACAGTTAGGCAAAGTCTCGCTTTATTTTGATATAAAATCATTAAGTCTGGGAAAAAAATAGGCGAAGTGTTAATGTTTGTTAGCATTTAGAATTTTTGATCGGTCACGACCTCAGGTCTTACTTAGAATCGCCTTTCAACTTCTGTCAAAAGTTAAGAAACCACCGTTTATAATAGTGCCATCTTGTTCTGTTTAGGCAGTAACGGGGAGAACCGTAACGAGGCGATTCTAAGACCGTTAATGATAACAGCAGTGATACAATCAAATGTTTTTGTTCTCTGCGTATAAGTAATAAGTACCTACATAGTACCCACCTATGTAAGTACATAGCCCCATGAATTTGAATCAAAATTCAAAAACTTCAAAAGGAACATCACACATCAAACGTCTTTACAATCATAATAGACATGCTTCCGCGCCATGCAACGTTGTCTACAAATAGCAAAGAATTTCAGCCACAAACGGCAATCTACACGCCAGTTCCAACCATTTCAGCCGCAAATGGCACTTTATTTGCCAGTTCCGACATCAGTAAAAGTACCGTTACTTCTAGCAAGTGCAGTGCACTTGTCAGTTTGATGAATTTGCAACAAGCGAAGTGGCAGGAATAACAATGACTACTGATTCAATTCAGGGAATTTGTGACGTCATTCGATGAGCTCTATTATATGGACATAGAATAGTAAGTTTTTTTTTGTAAATTATAAAAAAAAGTTGAAGACTTTAACCTAGCTTTGACCAAACATAATTTTACGAGAGTCTAGTAAAATGGTTTAGTTACGTACCTTGATTAGACAAATTTTTAAAACAACAGGACCAACAGCACCAAATTGGGTAATAAATACCTGTGACCTCAGATTATATGTGACATTGTAACATGTACCTAGTGACATTGTCTCTACATAGTATAAAACAAAGTCGCTTTCCGCGTCTGGCTGTCTGTATATTCGCTGATTCCTCTTAAACCACGCAACGGATTTTGATGCGATTTTCACCATCAGTTAGATAATCTTCCACGGAAGTCAATTCTTTTTTTTTCTAAATTACGCCCGTGCGAGGGGGCGCGGGTCGCTCGCTAGTAATGTATAAAATGTATGACTGTTTTATGTATGACACAGTTCATACAGTCACTAAATATTATTGAAAAGAAATTAATAAAATGAGTAAATAATACGTAGGTATGTATAATGTTATATTATATCACCATTTCAGTGCCTCCGCTTGCTTATTATTGTTTAAAACATACTCTTGCATACTAAAAATTTCAGAATATATGTCACTTATAATTTATATGTATAATTCTATATTATTAAGTTAAATATTGTTTACCAATATTTGCACATTCGGGCAGCCTACCGCGTGTATCTTTTAAGCATCAATGAATTGGAAGGCACAGGAAGTGAAACTAGGCATCGCGATCGACCCACTGCACTGCTAAGTTTCACAAGCTTTGATATTAAACTCTTCGATATCTAGATGCTTAAAGAAACACCTATTTGATTCTCTATATTTTCACATTGATGTTTGGAAGCATTCAATTCTTTCTTCCCAATGTCCAACTTTTAGAGTTTTGTTTGACCTTCCTAATTATTGTTTTTAAAAATACTTGGATACAATTCAAAGTTAACATATGATTTAGTACTGGCCTTTGCCCACCTACCTACTTGTTTTTTTTACGCTAGAACAATTTTTTTAAATAAATCTGAGAACCTATTTTAAATGTACCTACTTAGTTGATGCGATAAAAGCACGGTTACATACAAAACACACAGCTAAGATTCAAATAAGGAATCCAAAAGCACGGGTGGTTGGTTTTAAAAGCTCATTGTTTCACTCTCTTACAATCTTACGCTGTTGTCGGATGTTGTCAACACCTGTGTTGCCAGTGTTGTGTTGCACAGATTGAATAATAGCTAGTATGCAGTGTGCAACAACAACAGTTTGGTTCGGCGCGGAGGGCGCGGCACATGCATAATTCAAATTCAAAGCTCATTTTCTATTCAACGCCGTCAGGCCGCCCGCCCGATAAAAACTTCTCGTTTGACAACTTGGACGCCTAGCTTGCACCCTTTGTACTTGCTTACGTCATCCCGAGGGCAAATATACGATTTAAAAGCCCTACTTTGTCAATTTGATGTTTATGGAACGAAAAAGTGATTTGGTTTTTCGATCGCGACTTTATTCTTTGATAAGAATGTTTATTTTTAACTTATCTTTTATTTCTGCTGGTGTTTTTTTAAGTTCTTTTTCGTATGCATTCCATTCCAAGTACCTACTTAGGTAAATCAGAGCTTTACAAAAATTCTGTTTTGTTTTTTACTGGTTAGTTTTTACCATAAACGTTACAACTATTAGATAGGTACCAACTTCAACTTTTTTTTTATCATCTTTAGAAGATGATAAAAAAAAAGGTAAAGTTAAAGTAAAAATTTAAATAGGACTGTGTAGGTGCCTCCAAACCGATCATTAATAAGGTCATTGTCTATATGAAACGGTTCTCCAATCTCCCAATAAATCAACAAACGCAGCAATGCATCATCCATTAGTTTCAATAGATCTTCGGCGCCGTGTTAGTAGATGGTCGGAGCAGAGATCAAATAAGTAGTTTTAGCATCAGAGCAAGAGTATACTAGAGAGCTCGAGAAACGCAACAAGAAATGCTAAACTTCGGAAAAATAAGCGAAAGAGATTTGCAGACGGAACATGTTACTGTAAGTCTAGTGTAGGTTGAAATAGATACGAAATTTTATAGGAAAAAAAAAACAGGAAGAAAATATTTTGACATTATAAAGGCTACAGAAATATTCGTTTTGAACAAATACTCTAAGAAAATAAAAACAATGAGAACTCAGAGTTACCAAATAAATCGTATCAAACGGCGGCGCTTAAAAGAAAAGTCTTTTTATAATCCAGATTTCAATATACTACCAACACTTCTTTAGTTTGAAGAGCCTTTTACACCTAAATAGGATTGGGTTTATGAACAAAAACAATTAGAGACTGACCACATAGGTTCTATGGTATAGTGGAGCCGTTCATAATAAAACCTATCTTGTGCTTTCTCTTCGTACACATTACTCTACCACTTATTACTACTGTGAGTCTGTGAGGCTTAACAAAGCTTTAGTGCTAGTAATTGTAGTGTAATCTGTGCTCGCACTGAAGCAAGGCTCATTATGTTGTTATCGATTTGCCCTATTTACACGTTGATTTTCAATAAATTATCCGCATTGTTTTAGATTCTTGGGTTTCTAAAGTACATACATCTCTATTTAGGCATTTCTAATTTAGTAGGTAATTAAATCTTGTTCGCCGTGTTTTTAATGTTTTCAAGTTTACACGGCAAGACCCTAAAATAACCTTTATTATGTTTGCTTAATGCAAAACAACGCGACGAGCGACTGAACGAGAAGCAACACTTAATAGGGCTCTGCTCCGACCCTGTTGCAACTTTGAAAACCCAAAGATATAATGGCATGATACGAATACAACATACAGCCACCCTAATCGGCGATACAAACAGGCAAACTACCTCAACGATTTGTAGAGATGTCGCAGCCGGTAGCGCTTAGCGGTAAAGAATGAACAAAACTAAATGTGACAATAACAAATCGATTTAAAAAACCTGACGACTTTATATCCAGTGAATACACTTGCGAGCAATGAAATGTGCAAACATTCAATAAAATAAAGCTTTACCTGATTGCGCGGACGGAAGCTAAGAAAGGAAATTGACAAGTCCACGCAGTGTTGAATATTGAAGCGGTCACGGGCAGTGTGCCAATACAACGGTATTCGATCATGTTTCTTCCGCGCTGTCTTGACGCTATCCGATAGCAATGCATCCCTTTGAATGGAGGAATTTGCAAGGAAGCATTGTGTAAAAAGAGCTTTTATTAAATGTTCTATAAACTAAAAAAAAACTAAAGATGGACCCCCAGTAATTTAACGCTCATTAAGTAGGTAGGTATTTAAATTATTGTGCACCGATTTTAGGTTAAATATATAAAATTAACAACTTTATATTATCACTCAAATCTCTAGGTATACTTAGGTACCTACTTACTGAGATTAGAAAAATACAGAGAACTTTTTAAAGATGTTGAAATATATTTCTGATATTATAAAGGAAAACATTTTGTCTTATAAACTGAACCTACGTGCAAACCCAGACACTTATTAATATTTTCATTGTTATTATGGTTTGCCGCTGGCAATCAGAAATAATAACTTTCTGACGCGAAGTCACAGAGATCAACATAGTGTAAGATGCGCGTAACCACAATAAACTAGTGACGCGATTGCCAAGAGTTTTTATTACGATAATCAAGAACCTTTCGTTCTATATTAGTTTTTATATCATTCGCGGTGGAATGGCCGCCGCCAGGTGGATTTGATAGGATTTTTATATTTAAACTTTGCATCTCTTCACTATAATTTTTAATAGTGAACATATTTTAAAGGCATCGTAAATATCCTCATAAGGATGTCCGCTACAATAGTTTCAATAAAAAATATTTGAAAGCTAAATATTTCGTAAATGCGTAATTTACATGTAGATAGGTGCTTACTAGTAAGTATTAGTATTTTAATATGTACCGAAATATTTAACTTTCAAGTTAGCAATTAAGTTTACCGTCAGAAATACGATCTCATTGACGACTGCCGCGTTCTTTATTCTTACCTAAATAGTATTTAGCCTCAGGATTGCATAGAAAACGATTTCTTCTACCTCTTTGTGTACATATTTACACTTTTCACAAAGGTATTTCAAATAAGGATGAAAATGTTAGCAGTAGATAAGAACGCGGTAATAGTTTACAAATGCAACTGCAATAATAACCCGCATTATGAACGCACCGGTGATTGCCGATTTCGAAACACCATGGTGCAAGATGCAGGCTGTTAGCGCACTTGTCTAATTACGTCTATACCTAGTAGGTATACATGCACCATTAAAAAAATTATTATGCTAAAACTTGCTGATCAATAGTCAATACCTACTCATTTATTCCGTAAAACCATAAATATCGACAAAGAAAAGGTATACTTACCAATGTACAGTGTCAAGCGAATGTTTAGAGATAGAGCAGTTCAGGGTGCATCCTAGACTTATGCGTGTTTCGTGATTTTTGTTGTACGTTTTTTCACCACGACGTCGAAACCAGCGTAATTCTCAAAAAAAATATCAACTAAGTAATACCTATGCATATAAGAATGTTTTTTTTTCTATTATTTATAGGCAAGCGTTTAACCGCGATCTCACTTGATGGTAGAGCTGTTCGGTTCTGATAGTTTTTTTTGTTTCATTTACATAGATATTAAAAGATAATCAAGAATTGCATACTGTTGCCAAGAGTAGCTAATTACGTAATTTAAATTCTAAAGTAATTTAACTACCAAATTATTATATTTACACAAACATTGTATACAATTATTATGTTACTCACTCAAGTTATATAAGACAAAGTAATAAGAGTACTAAAATCCTCATAAAATACTTGATTACCTAGTGAAACACACGACACACCTACTACGGTATCCTACAAAAAATAATTTAAATTTACAAAATCTGCATTATACAGAACAACTCTACCATCGAATAACTGAGTTTTTCCTCCGTTACTTAAAAACTACAATAATTATTATTGAGTCAACTTTCCTAAATTTTTTATATCAGTCCATTAGCAATTAACTGTGCTATGTATAAAACAATCAAATAGGTAGTCAATTAGAAGGGACTTAAGGTGCTATAGGTAGGCACCTATTGTACCTAGGACATCTCTAGGAGTTCTTGGAACAATAAAACAAGCAAATCTTGTAGCTAAGAACCATTATTATCACTTATAAGATGTGTCATCCGAAGGACACGTAATTGGTAAATCAACAAAACCAAACTATCCATTCATTTGTTGCTATAATGTGCCTATAGATAAAGTAGATTGTAAAGTACTGAAACTAGTCATGATCTTTACGTAGTTTTGTTACAAATTATGTTTTTGGGTAAAGGAAAACGTCCAATATTGTTCAGCAGAGACCACACTTTTGAAAAACAAAAAGATCTTGTATTTGTTTGAAAATGATAACGAACTAATATTCCTTAGCAACGATGATGCATCTCTATAGATTAATGGACGCTGACCTTTAACCTACTTAATGTTTATGGCGCAACCATGTTTTTAACATTTAATAATGTTCTATTGCGAATGAGGAATTCTTCTAATCGCCAGTACCAACATTCTGCACATGCTGTGGACGGTATTGTAGTAAATGAGTGCTATTTAACCGCAAGGAGCCACAACAGACTGAACCGTAGAAAGTTCAAGCAGATAATATGAAAAAGTATCGTCACAACTACATTTGGCTAAATTAATATAGTCGCAAAAAATGTTTGAATTATTGTGGTCAAATCTGATAAATGTAAGCAAGAGTAGGTAAGTATCTCAATTAAGGTTTAATAATATGGTATCTGTAGGTAACCTAAGCTGTTTTGTTTTAATCGTAGGCTGTCCGTTCAGCTATTATGGCATTATGGCTTACCATAGAACATAAAGTCTCTGTGCAGCCTACGCATCCACAGGTTACCGCATAACATCACCTAACCGATTATATCTTTAAACATGCTCTTCCTTTACCCGATCAGTGCAAATAACAATCTAAACTCTAGGGTAAAATAATACTCGTAGTAATTTAATAGAAATAATTATTTTAATGGTATTTTCCTCTAAATAAGATAAAAACTGAAGTCTTGTCCTTGACTTTTGAATGAATCCGCAAGTGGAATTCATTGTCCCTTGGAACTACGTCTGTCCGATAATGTTGAAAGAAAGAAAGAAGAAAGAAAGAGTAAAGTTTCTCCCTAGGACCGCAAGCAGGGTTTCTTTGACAATCTAACTACCGAATTTCATCAATTTTAACTGAGGTAACTCAGAAAATCTACCTAATTTTACGTTTCGTATTAGTGTAGGATTGTGAATACTAATAGGTACGAGTATTACATTACTTATTAGTCCTAAAATGGCAACAAAACTCGTGTTAATATCCCTATTAAACTTATTTTGAAATACCCCTGTATTATTACTACAGCCCACGCAGTCGCAGATTATAGTGTAACTACACGACCGAAGTTTAACCACTGTAAAATATAACCAGTTAGCCATCTTTATTAATCAGCTTGTTACTATTTAATTTTTTCGTTTTATTGGCACAGAAACACAGGACCTCTCGAATTCTTCTACGTAGATCTCGTAACTTCGCCATGCACGTGTTGGACCGTCTCAGTACATGGTTCCTGAAGTTTCAGTGTTACAATTTTGAACCTTTTTTATTCTTGGATCATTTCATGGGCATTATTTTAAATTTAATACGATATTCGTCTATAGGTTTTGGTCGGCATTGACTATATTATCAATAAACCTACTACAAACAGCCCACACAGATGCAGATTACCTCATAGCTTCTACCGCTGCCGCCGAAGTAAATCACCGAACGGGCTCCGGCGTACAATCTATGCAAATCGCGGACTCAAACTTATTGCTCTCGCCTCGACTCCTTTCCAAATGCATACTAAATAGCACAGCCGGGCCTTTGTTTCGTATTTTTGTTGAGCTCTATTGACTTGATGATGTTGTGTCAGACAGAGGGCTCTACCAAAATATGAGACGAAGTATGGAATTTATTGCGTGGAGAATGTATTTGTTTTTCTTTTTAAGCTCGATTTATCAAAATCGAATTTCTCCTAAGCATTTTGCTGTGCTGTAGGTACCTATCTACCTGCAGCTGTCTTGCAGAGGTATCGAATTTCGTGACTGTCCTTCACTCAGATTGGACCCTGAAAACTCAGTTCAAAACTTACAAAACTCAAGCTAGTAGAAAGTAGAGGTATCATGTAGGTTGGTAAACAGTAATAGAAGCATATTCCCATGGTGTTCTCGGAACAAGTCACAGAATGTAACGAGAGATGCGGCTCCCGTTCTTCCGCATAGAGTGCTCGCATTGCGATCCAATTATACCTGATACCTATACTGATGATAAATAGTATTCCACTGACAAACCTAAAACGTGGTTTAGGTAATGTTTTTACATTACCTACACCACGTTTTAGGTTCAACCCCGAAAAATCTGGGCCTGGATTGATGTCCCTATGTCGACAATATCGATGATCAGATAAGACGGTTTCAAAATAGGTCCTGCTGTGCGAAATATCGTGTTTTCAGAAGCGCGTTAACTGAAAAATCAAACATTCCAAAAGTTTCATAATTTTATTTAAAAATATACTCGTAGAGGTCGTAGAGCATGGTTTCGGTTCGGTTTATTAAATGCTGATCCAAATCCGTCTAGTAGGTAGTAGGTAGGTACCTCCTACAGAATAAGGATTAGACAAGACAGGTGTCGATTTATCTACATCTAGAGAATGATTGTGATGTTGATATAATTAGTGTGAGAATTGTAAACAGACTTTATCTACAATGCTGCCCAAGTATGGTTGATAGGCATTTGTAAAGATTTCCTTGTTTATCGAAGGCAATTTTTTTTCTAGATGCCTACCTAAGTTCGTAATTGTAGTTAGGTATTTAATCACCCGTCAATAGCTGAATTAATGCTGTAGGTCTGTAGGTAGGTTTGTAATACCAACCTTTGATTATACCTACATTGTAGTCAAAGGGTACTATAAAAATTAAAACTACATTTTTATGTAGTTTTACTTAAGTTACCTACTTACCTAAATGTCACATACCTACTATTAAATATCATCATCATCAAATCTAATTATTCTACAACCTAGAAGTTTTAAGTCTGTGATGAAGGCCTAGGTATAGGCGGCAAGTCTCCGTCAAGTCTCGGTCACTAGCAAATAGTGAAATGGTACCTATGTGATAAGACAAGGTAAGCTCACTTTTGCATACTTTTTATCATCAAACACTAAGCGAGTAACAGTCGCGAATAACAGCTAGTTTTAAAAGTACCTCGCGTTGTATGTAATGAAATGATCCTTTGTGATATAAAATCATTGGCCACCAGAGTTGCTACGAACTATCAGGATTAGAATCTCAAGTCGACGAACTCGCGCAAATTGTAAGACTTCAGGCAATTGAGTGTCGCCACGCAGCTGCGACTGCGCCTTGACCGTTAGCACTAATTGCATCGACGAGCGTTATTTTATGGCCTTTTGTACAGCCTGATTACGCAGTGGCATGCGGATAAAATAGATACGGGAAATAAGGTGCAAAAACTGAAAAAAAAGCCGCTTTTGTTGCTTTTATATCAATACAGAATTGCCTCACCCATAAGAATATTCAGTAACTGTTTGCAAGTCAGTAAACTGTATTTACAGATATGTGCAGGGCTTCTGGTACAGGCAATGACATTAAAAGAAATTGTTTTTTAAGATCTAAAACCTCTGGAAAACATTTAAAACACTGATTGCAGAATGTAGGTACTTACTGATTTTTATAGGTAGGTAAACGTTTTTTTTGTAAGTATGGTTTTGTCTCTTTGTTTGAAAATAATCAGATCTGGTTAAACTTGTCCCAGAGTAACATCCGCATGCACTAACTATAACCTAAATCTCTGCCTGCATCTTACAGTAGCTAAATTACTTGGGTAAGTTCACCTATTGAAGCGCACTAACTATTTAGCACGTGAATAGATAAGGCCTAACCTTCGGGTGTAACTGATTTCAAAGCACTCAAGACGTTCTCAAACTTGTTGCGCTGAGAGCGTATAGCATAGTCATAAACTAAGTTACCTCAAGCAACATTGCCGACGCCGACGACGAGGTTGCAGTCGAAATTAATTTGATTATTAGAACACCTTGATCTCACTAAGCTGAGATCCTCCTTGTTTGAACACAGACGGTAGATATGTACGCAGATAATGTAAACGTGATTGAACATTCGCATAGGTTCTCATACCTGAGCAAACAGAGCTTGTGTTTGGGTACCTATTTGATCAAACTTAGTGGCTATGTAATAGTTATTATTACATTCAACTAAGTATATCAACCGTTTTATTTTAAAATTAGCAAGAAAAACGAATTGCGCAGTATTTTTATCTTACTTTACTAGAACGCTTTTTTAGGATGTCTTTGTGCTTTGTGCCGTAACTATCCTACCTAATTAGAAACTTGCTGAACTGATGGTACCTTGAAGGTAAAGTTGGGTTGCGTTGGCTTGACGGCACACGGGAAGGTACCAAATGGCTATTGATCTGTGTGAAGTTATTAGTAAGTATAGTTCGATAAAATTCAATATTCCATCGGCAGGCGCGTTCCAAACTCACGCACTGTAGCTGGAAGTTGGTCATGAATTCATTGTTTTTGACGCGTCGTGTGATATTGAACCACAATAGCAAAGAGTTCAGGTCACGTTTGAAGACTGTACGGGCAGGGAATATTAAGATTGAAGTATGTGTATTATTTCTGCTTTCGTACAACCTTTACCCACTAACACCTAGGTGAAAACAAAGCTTTAGATTGGAACTATCAACCACCACTTTATGACCAATGATAGGTGAATCGATACTAAGTACCTACATAGTTACAACAGTAGGTTCACAATTTTCAAACTACTTAGCACAAAGTTAAACAAAACAAATTAGTAGATCAAAACAATCACCGTAACGTTTTTTAACGTTACGGTTTTTAACGTTTTTTTTAACGTGATCGTACGTTAAAAAAAATCGAACTAACCTTCCCTAATAACGAAAGCTGAATCAGTTTTGTACTACTACTTTTTTTCCTACATATTTGTATCATATTTAGCATCGATAAAGAGTAAAACGAGAACTTATCCATCTACTTATCGGACCTACATAGTCAGCGTTGTGTTACGATGACTACTGAGTAACCTGTGGATTCTAATGGTTATCGTCTAGGTTACGTCAAACCACTGAGTTCAGTCAGACTCTTCGGTCATTGGTTTTAGAACTTAACCAAAAATAGGGGTTAGTCTCAAAATCCCCTTTGAGTTTTTCCCTTTAAGGGGATTTTGAGACTTTTAGTCTCAAATCCCCTTTATTTCAAAATTTTTGAATCAAGGGGATCTTGAGACTAAAAGTCTCAAAATCCCCTTTGGCAAATTTACACCGTAATAGCATGGAGTTCTGGAACCTATAAGATTGTACCTACCTAAACTAGCATAACTAGCACTAGCACTAACATTCTTGGTTTTGTATAAGTACAAAACCAAGAAATAGCTAATAAGTTAGCTACTTCGTACGCGAGTACCGTTTCCGTGTACATCATATTATCTGTGCGTGTATCGAGCGGATACATTGAGAAACTTGACATTACACCGAACCCGTACTTAAATAAAGAGGTAGTACTACGCCCTGTCAAACTGATGTGACATGACATGACAATGAAATCCTCTTGCCAATTGGCGCTGCTAATCCCGTTTTTTCATTTTATTTTGTAGATCCTGTTAATTATTCGGGATAAAAAGTAGCCTATGTGTCAATCCAGGTTACGAACTACATATATGCCAAGTTTCATCCAAGTTGGTTCAGTAGGTTTGACGTGATTGAAACACAAACATCTAAAAATCTAAACTTTCGCATTTATAATATTAGTAGGATTAGTCTACCTCTGGACTGGTTCTGCTCTCCTGGTACTTTTCACAAGACCATCTCAATTAATCCAAGAAGAGTTATCTTATATTTGTGTTTTGACTATATTAGTTTTTATTTCTTAACTGGTTGTGGTCTTGATGTGAAAGTGAATTTTGGTACAAATAAATGTGCTATAAAGATAAAAATATATTTAGAGTCCAAATATCACGAAACGTGTGTGTGATTTTACTATTTCTAACACAAAAAATAACCACATCGACAATGTGCTATGCTTTACGTTTAGGTATAAACACTGAAAAATAGGTAATTTTTAATGGAGAAGTAAAAATATGTATTTTTAGTGTTCAGCTCTGCGCTTTTGTCGCACCTACATCAAAACAAATGTTTCTTTTTTATTTTAATATCGAATGTATGTTTTAATCAGTTACAAAAATACCGGCAAAAAAAGTGTTACACATAGATGTGTCCTAGAGGACAAAGGTTTTCACTCTATATAATAAGTTATTCAGCGCGGCAATGCAGTCAAAGTCTTGGGCACGGTTCCGATTGGTACTAGTTTGGATCAGTTGAGCTATCTATAAATTATTTGTAACTGTTTCATGTGTATTTTGTAAATATTATAAATATTGTAAATACTGTATAAGTCGTAATTATAAGCTGACTTTATGTTAGAAATAGTAAAATCTCGCACACGTTCCGTAACATTTGGACCCTAAATAGATATTTATCTTGTTTTCAGTTACAGTTTCAGCTATAAATAATGCATACCTGTATTAGTATTGTGAAGTTGCATCAGTTAAATATTTAATACGAAATGAATCTCCTTTCCGGAGTCAGAATAAAAATCTCATATAAAAAACCTCATTATGAATGTGACCCGTATAGCACATTTTAGTGGTACTAAAATGTATTGTCACACTGAACACAACTAACCAACCAGTCAAGAAATAAATAATTCAGTTGATTTTGTGAAAAGTACCAGGAGAGCAGAACTAGTCAAGAGGTAAACCAAAAGTTAGGTAGGTACTTAAGTAAAAGAAAGCAAAATACTATCCAACAGGAAGGACTACTAATAATAATGAAAAGATAGATTGCAAAAGGTGAGTTTTAATTAGAACCACATCTTACTTTATTCTACTACCCTAGTACTTTTATTAAAATTTCCTCCAAATCAATCCAAATCTTAATTTTTATGACTGCTAGTTAAGTAGGTACTTTTTGTTCCGGAACTCCATGCTAACTAAGTTGATAATTTATAAGACAAGTAGTACCTTTGCTAGAGGGTGAGGTTAAGGTTCCATTTTTATGTAGGTACTGCTACAAAAAATATTTTGATCATTGAAATGGATAGTTCAGTAGCAGTGGACTAGGTATTTAATTCAAAAAGTAGGTAGGTAAAGTAAATTTAAGATACGACTATTTCGGTGTAATTTTACCCAAAGGGGATTTTGAGACTTTTAGTCTCAAGATCCCCTTGATTCAAAAATTTTGAAATAAAGGGGATTTTGAGACTAAAAGTCTCAAAATCCCCATAAAGGGAAAAACTCAAAGGGGATTTTGAGACTAACCCAAAAATAGCCTCTAACCTAATCATTCAGAGTGAAAGTGGTATCTTCGTAGTAAAGTAGGTAGGTACTCATTGATTCAAACATGAATCATAAAAAAATCCGACTGTAGGTACATCAACAAGATAAAAGCGGTGGAAGGGCATTTAATTTTGAATTAAACGGCCATAACACCAAAGAATGAAAAAAAAAAGAATTTTTGAACCTTCCAAATGTTACAATTATTACTTATTTTATTAAAGTTATCAGTTTTCACATTTTACCACCCTGATAGCGTACACAAACTCCGGGAAATAATTATTATGTTGATTTGTATATTATGTACTTACGTGGGTCTGATATTAGCCTGTATACAAAGCACAAACAATGAATTCCATTTCGTGTCATAGACTGACAATTTCTAGTAATTATTAGGTATAGTGATTCGTTCTTTTGAAATTGAAAAAGCTCGTTTATAGCTCAAGTCTTTAGGTCATACTTAAATCGGACTATAAAGCTTCTGTGCCTAAATCATAACGTTCATTGTAGGTATACTCGTAGATGTCTATGGTAGGTAATTGCATCCAGAAATTTGATACGCATTAGGTACGAGTACTTAAGCATCGATTTATTATTGCAAAAAGCTTTTAAACGCATACCTACAAACATGTTCAAATGCGCATGTAAGTTAGAAATTGCTTTTACTTAGATCTCTACACCTTTTCAAGATATTTGAGTACCTTACCTACCTATATTAAAAAGGCAGCGGCTGTAAACAGATTTTTGACCCTTTCTGGGAGTCGAAAAAATAAGCTCACGATTGTTATCTTCAAACACGGTCGACATAAACTAAGCAAAGCTTGTACTATCAACAACATGCTCACATTTTACATCTTATTGCGAGCTTTCTGTAAAGTACCTACCTACCTTCTGAATGATTTCGATGTGACGGAACACTATTGCACACTTAATGCTTCTGTGGGCATCACATCACAGGTTCTTATCTATGATGTTGCGACGGCAGCGTTTCGCACTGATGCTCCCACTTTGCGCCATTGCAAACTAAGACCTATTCTTTTTATCCCTTTTATGTTTAAATTTGTCGTTCAAATCCATATTTGTTTCGGACTTCTTTCTACCGAATTTTAAATATTCGCTCTTTACTGTGATCATTTATCAAATGTGACCAAATTGTAACCGAACTAGGGTTGTTGTTAGGTGTGCAATCAGCACTACAAAAGGAAAGCAAAGAATAATGCTTTCTTTGGAACAATGCTGCTTTTCTGTATAAAAGATTCACGAAATCGTGTTCTAATGGGTCACAATCACAAATTACAAGCGCAAAACTCCTCATTTATACTGCAGTTCACCATTTTAAGTCCTCGGATACAAGTATTGTTAAGCACTCGATCACGCTACGTGTAATGTCCTATGACATATTACTTTATATTCCGACGAGCGGCCGGCGGCAGGCGTCGGGCGTCGCCGTACAACGTTATTTACATATAAGTCGTTGTTCCTCCTGCTGCCTCCTGCTACCTCCTCATTCATAGCCGAGCCCGGCAGACCATGCTGATTTATAGCCTTAATTTCATAAGTATCTCTTTGTTGCCATGGCTCTATGTTATATTTGAGTAATATGGCTCGCTTTATTGGAGATGCTGAAAGGGTCAATTCGGGCGCTTGCCACCGATTAGCAAATAACTACCTACATCTACCCATGATATAACTCGCACATAGCTACCAATCTATGGATAGGACTTGGATGTTGGGATGTGTGGTTTCTGATATTGAAATTAGTAATTGCTGTCTAGATATGGATATCTAGAGATATGGTGTTCGTCGTTGTAATTTAGAATATGTACCACACGTTCTGTTTTAGAGCTAAACGATTAGAACTTATGTGTGTAAATATGATGTATTTATACTTATTTATGTGCAGTATGTACTTACCTATTATGTATACTTAAGTAGTTCTGAAAATTCAATATTTGCATAAGGAATTTAACAAGTTTACCTACGTGGCACCAGTTAGATGCTTAGATGTATTCAATGCTAAGGTCAAGAGCAGGAAACGTAACCAAAAGAAAGGGCTCGTGTTCGACCTAAAAAGCAACGAACGAACAAACTGTAAGCAAGCGCTTTAACTGTTGTTTCTCTCGCTGTTTTATTTTCTTTTTGTGTCCTTTAATGTTTGCATAATGCGAAATTTTCATTGAGCTTTTCAAGAGCCATTTTGGTTATTGTGTGTTTAGTATGATCATTGTTCTGCGGTAGCAAATACGGTGATAGGTTATAATAATACCTACCTACAGTTTTAATAACCAGCATCCGTTAGCACAGATAAGTGTGTTATGTATGTCGTAAGTTGTACGTGATCATGTACTAAATGCGGTATTTGCTGAGAACTTGCAATCCGAGTAGCAAATTCGCAGCTGGATTTATGGATGATTCATAAGCTCTACATTTATTTTAATTTGATTATAGAGCATATTTTCAGTGCCATACAGTTGATTTTTCTTTTAGCATAGTGAATGCAGATACTTACAGCACTTGCCATTTCATCAATGATGTTGGCAATAGTAGGTATCAGTGAATCAGATGTGCGTTCTATTTATTTTATATGAGTTATCTACTTTAATTTGGTAAAAAAAAATTGGCAAAGATTATAAAGAAATAGACAAATAGACTATAGATAAAATCTAAAGTAATAACATTTTCTAAGAATCACAGAAAACTTGTTTATTTTTGTGTTAAAACCAGGTGCTTAGAGTTTATTTTATTTTTGTTTTTTGTATTGTTCGTATAAAGATTATGGGTAGAGCTATTTATGGGTCGGGATGTGCGTGATGTCAACAACGCCGGCTTCAGCAGAAAACCAGCGCTGCAGTATACAACATACTACAGCATTAAGCTGAGCTGAGGCCGATTCACCACCACACAGAGTAGATCTTAATATTAGTTTTAATTTAGTTATTACTTGCTTTTATTTTTAGTTTTAAGTTATGCTTTGCTTTGTTTCCATGTATGTTGTTTGCCTATTAATATTGTACTTTTGTGGTGGTCTGAATAAATGTGTCTATCTATCAAAAAGTAGTTGTAAATTATACGGGATGAGTCAACTTCGTTTCGAATCATCTTTTTTAGACAAGATGAGTAGGTAACAGTTTACTTTGTCAAGCGAAACTAGTGAGTGTAATAGATAATTATTCACGTTTTATGGTTCACTGAAGTAGGTACGTATTTACATTTTAGTAGTTGATGTTTATTTTATCACTGACGTGACTTTATGAAATAAGCCTAAAAAATCTCCACCATTCAAAGTGTTAACCTACATGAAAAACAGCATTAAGGTAAGTACGTAGACAATGAGGAATACGAGATTGCCGAATATCGAAAGGATAAATAAAATGATCTATAATTCTCTAAACTAGAGAGCTTCTTGAATAATTAATTACAAGGGACGACGAAATTAAAATAGACGTTTATGGTAATAATGAGGTTGGCTTTATACCCATATAAATACCTATTTCTATCGAAGGCAATAACAGCCCAAATGGAGAACTATGTTATATGAAATTTAAATATAGGTAAGTACTATCGGCAAAATTTCCGCCTTACCACTTTTGAAACTGTTTCGCTTGCAAGCAGTTAGCTACCTGAACCCGCCTTTTTCTTTTGTCTTCTTATTTTGACCAACCAGAGATCGAAGCATCTATTTATTTTTATGACGGCCCATTGTTTTCATAACTTTTACACCCGAAATAATTTGTTTCTATTGGTATTCAAAAATTAAAGGCTAGTCAGTTCACAGAAAATGCACCTTTAAGGTGGTAAGGCAGAACTTTTGCTGATGGTACATAATATATATTTTGCTAAAGTACCTACTGAACAAAATGAAGAGAAAAAGCCAGCTAAGATCAACACAATTAATTAATCACATACTAAAGAGTTTGTAAAATGAGTGGTAACAGAATTCTCGATATTGAAAACAGACGAAAACCACACGCTAAGCTGATTTGATAAAGCCTGAAGCGGACGGTCAGACCGAAAATTAATTAACATACTTTAGCAACCCCCGCACAGGTGGCCGCCCACCCTCGCCATTCACCCTCTCTGTCACTAAATGATATTACTGGTCTATTTTTGAGAAAGGAATATTGATTTGTGCATACTTGCATGCTTAGATAGGTACCCATTTCATATCATGCTTGCTCATATTTTGCTTTGATAGCGAATTTCAGCATTTCGTATTAACAACGTGATAAAAATAGTATTTCTAGGGTGCGTTTGCCTTCCCATGTAAGTAGGAGTGGGGATGTTTTCTTTATAGGGTTTCCTTAATTCGTTAGACAGTTTCTATAACAAGATTATTATGATATTCAATTGTTCCAAACATGGATGAAATCCATATAAAATTGTAATTGACTACAGAAGAAATTTTATTTCAAAAATAAATAGGTAGATCGCGTAGGTTTGTGTACTTACCAACTCAGGCAAGCGGTACTTGCTAAGCTTTTTTCAAAATTAGAAATAGGTAAATTAAAACAGTTCTCATGTCGGTAATAACATGCGAGGTACTTTTATAGATTTTACAAGAAGCACGCGATACGGGGGCCACACAGCATTAAATTACGGGAATTTTCCGTCGTTGATGTTAAATGCATTCCTTTTCAGGAATCGCGTGCGGCCCACCTGAGTGCAACTTTGAAACCTACTTAAATATAGTTTTTCGTAGGTGCTTCAGAATAAAAACTGTTATGAGCAACTGAGCCATTCTAAGTTGTCAGCCTGTCATCATTAGGCACATTTGCTGTATTTGAGTTCACAGATTGTATGTTACCAAATTAGAAAATACATTGGATTTCGTAGAGCTTGTTGCTTTACCATGACCGCGAACCCATCCACGAGATAAACATAATACCACGAATAAAATAACCCGCCAAAATATTCCAATAATGACTCGAATAGCTGACGGTACCAAGTGAGGCGAGGCGACCGAGCGACCCCATCGGAGGGTCCCCACAGCGGGCACTTGTCATATCAGCACAATGAGTGCTCGCATAAAGCGATGCTTTATTATTTTAATTATTGCACGTCCACGTTCGCCCTTTGTCAGACGACCGCAGAATGTTTGAATCAGTCGACAAGTGCCCTAATTGAAGATCATACATGTTAATGCTTCGAGAATGGATTCTGGAACGTAGACAGATAAATTATATTTTATTGGACATCATTGCATTGCAAAAATAAACAGGACCTGTTAGGTACCAACAGTATAATAAATAACCGTTAACATCTGTACGTTTTAAGTCAACTTGCTTGCTGCTGCTGAAAGAAAAAGCCGCAAGAATTCTGTAGACTGTATATGGAAATGTAAAGCAATTAACATTTTTATTTACCTACCTGGATACAGTAACTTAGCAGGATTTGATAAAGAAGTGTCTACAAATACGTAGCGATGACAGCGAGTCGCGAAGGCGGGCGGCGCATTCTTTTCTCTCGACTCTCGATCCGATTTTCATAAAGAAATTCTCCTTTTTGATATTATATTTACCTACGTATATTGTACCTAAATGTACCGTACCTGCATATTTGTTACGGTAAATATGAAAATTTATGGAATGCCTGCGAGTTCGCTTCTCGAGTCTTGACGGAATAAATAAAATTTTCCGAATTAAGAAATTTTAATTCGGAAGCTTTCTGTTTATTCTTTTACTTTATTTCATTTTATCTACCTTAGACAACAGCATAGTTCGTTGTTAGAGAAGACCGTAAGGTAGGTAGGGTAGGTATAGGTACACAATACACAACACATCGGAAGCTCACTAGTGGTCGTCCATAAAAAAATCGTACTCTGTCTTCAGGTCTCAGTCTTTCCAGAAATATAAACTGTTATACAATTTCATTCTTATATTTTCCAAAGCTTTGTACTTACTTATATCACCAAAACTTTTTTTGTGACGGATAGCAAGCATTTGGCTGTCAGTACACCTGATGGAAAGTGTAGCTGCAGCCTAAGGTGGAGTACACTTAGCTATAATCCACCGGATATAGGGACGCAGCTACTTCACTCCCTATGTTAGCATCCCACAAATTACTTTTTGCGATACCTATACTTTACGCTCATGAACACTGTTTAATTCTATGTATGCGTATGCCATTCCTTAAGCTTCTTCTTCTAACTTAAGAGCTGTGCTCTTGTCGGCGTAATGTATGCATTTCCCGCCAGGTTCTTCTTTTCAGGGCAGCTTCCTTGACGTCCTTATACGACATGACATCTATCTTCGCCTTCACATGGCTCATGTAGCTAATACGCGGTCTTCCTCTTCCTCTCTTTCCTTCTACCTTCCCTTCAATGATATTTCCGATTAAGCTGTCATGTCTTATAAGGTGTCCAATCATAAGCAATTTTCTATTGTTACAGCGAGCGGCGCGCTCGCAGCCGGCACCATTGCGTCTCCTTGGAGCACGGCGGCCGGCGCGCCCGACACCAACGGCTCGGGCGCCGATGCCAAGCACTTGGACGTTGGCGACGCTAGTGATGACGAGAAGGTTAGAAGCAAACTGTGATACTAACCCCCACGTTTGAGTGGCAAGAGTTCAAAGTTGGGCGCCAATAATACGACCCAAGTTAAGATCGCCAAAATGTTAGTGTCATGAACACTTACAATTTGAATGTTTTCAAGAGGAGAGTGAATAGGTTTCTTCTAGGCAAATGTGCTACATCGTCGACCGCATCGTCACTTACCATCAGGTGAGATTGCGGTCAAACATTTGTCTATAAAGGATAAAAAAAAATGTATTTTGACAGTAACGAATTCCATTTGATAAGTTGTACACTGGAAAAATGATGTGTAGTTACCAGATTGGCTATACATTATGGGACTTTATTTTGTCTTCCCGGAGAGCTGGATTTATTGAGTACCTACCTACCAGCTATAAGTCCTTAAACACAGCAGCTTCTGCAAAAGTGATATAGGATTAATTGTTTATATATAAGCTAGTTTTCCCATTAGATAGGTAATTGAAAGCTTTTGAACTCACATTATGAATTTGTTAAACAATGACATAGGCAATGTTGTGGATAATTTTCTATAGATCCAGTTTTCTATTATTATGGTAATATAATAAACGCATCTTGTCATAATACATAGACATGGTGCCACGTAATAATAATATTGTTACGACTTACAAGTGTGCGTATTTATATGAGCAGTGAAAGTAAATGTGTTTAACAAAATGAACAGCGCAACGTACTGTTTTCAAGGAATCGTGATTCACGTTGTTTTTCAACGTATGTTGAAGCTACTGAATCAAGTAGACCATTTGTTATTATCTTTCAAGAATAGAAGCGTAGCTAAAATTAATAATAATGATTCACGACTTTACTGAGAAGGGAATCAAATCTGTAAATATCCAGCGAACATCATTAAATTAACACACCGCGTGTGGAAAACACTAGAGTAGTTTCTTATAAGTGATGAGTTTAGTGTATCTAAATAGTACTGAATATGTAGGTATATAACAAGCTTTTTCTTTTTCATAAATATGCATAAACTTTAATACGCTAATCGATTAATTATTAAGATCCAAACTATACAAAACACATAATTAAGTACAAAAATAGAAAAGCCTCTATTTATATTTTTGGTATATATGTAGTTAAGAAGCATAAATATTAAGAATTGAAGATATTATTTATTAATTTAGAAATTTATTTAGAAGATGATATTATTTTATAAAAAAGTTTCGTTTCAGGACTTATCGGCGGCTGACGCGGAAGGAGTATGGAGCCCCGACATCGAGCAAAGTTTCCAAGAGGCGTTGGCCATCTACCCGCCTTGCGGACGGCGCAAGATCATTCTTTCCGACGAGGGCAAGATGTACGGTGAGTCCGCGCATGCCACTAGAAATCATACAACGACGTAAAACATGAAGCTTTTAATGACAGTGATGCCAGTTTATGAATGCTTCGTACCGACTTTTTTATTTTAATTTAATTAGACAAAACAACGGAAATCGTTCTATGAGCCATTTATAAAACGTATCCGAATCATAATGTTCGTTTGAGTTTGCATGAGAATGATTGACATCGAATGTTTTGATAGCAGCTGACGTGCGAGGTTCACGTTGACGTCCGTGCTAGACCAATCCCATTGTATCAGCAAATTCAGTTATGTATCCCGGCAAAGCAAATACGTCATTCATAGCTGAATTTAGTTCGCATTGTGGTGCTAGCTTTCATGATAGAGCCAAACCGATACGGTCAAAGCCGCTGCGAAAAGCGGTACGGTCAAACTACACAACATCGGAAGCTTTACTTTTGCGTGTCTGCCATTCTGTGTACGTTATTATGTATGCGACCGCACGTGGGATGATGATGAAATAACATCGTGTATGAAACATACTGATCGTTAAATATGTGATACTAAAAAACCCCTCACTCGTAAACGTTTTTCTTTCCGACTTGTAAATAAATAAAACCGATGAAGCCACAATAAACAATATCCGTGACTTAAGCACATTTACCAGATTGAACTGATCGCAGATTGAATGGTGGATGTCTGATTGTCCATGTCCATACCCAATCGCGGTCTGGTAAATCTTTCCTGGAGGAAATAACTTTATTGGTTGGCCAGCTGTTGGTAACTTTCGTACTGTTCGCGTTTGGTCGCGTCGCGTCTGTGTAATTACAGTAGCGAATCCCTTACATAAATAGCAAGTTTTCAATGGATCCTCTACGTATTGTTTAATTGGAGTTTGTAACATTGTAGTCAGGATATACCAAATTGTAAATACTCCGGAACATTTACAAACAACGGTTTTCAACTGAATATCATTCTGAGAACATAAAAATGGCCAGTCTGACATTGCAATTATATTGTTAAGAGTCACATAATAAAAGCATGAAATAAATGTGTCAGCGTTATTTGTGAATAATAAAGTGGTATCAAGGCCATACCGCCGAAAATGAACAATGGCATGGCACGAGACAAAAGGCGATGTAGATACGTATTGAAGGCGGCCGACAAAGGCGATTTGCGCAATAGAATTCCACGGAAAGACGTGAACCGACAATTATTATCTATCTCTCCATCACCATGTCGTCAATTCGAAGAACTAACCATACTGATCGTTAGTGCTTGATTCACTTCGGATCCAGGTGTACAAAAATATTTGCGGCTATATAAAGACAGCAATAGGGAGCAGTAATGCTTCCATGTTAAACTAAGATAAATTAACTGATATCAAAGCTTATAAAAATGAAAGCTACTCCAAAGGAAGGCAGGAGCCGAGAGCGAATTTTTGCACGTAACATTGTAAACTTGGGAAGCTCGTTAGCGCGTACGTGACGATTGCTACTCAAAGAAACCTTTTTGTGAATTAAATGCCTGCTGAACTGATTCTGCGAAAATAACAATAAACACTTTCTTCTGAAACATGCGTAGAGTTTTAGCTGTCACAACGTGTAATGGAATAGATGTAGAGCAATTATTAGAGGGTAGGACGGCTATTACTGTGCCGGACGCACATTAAGTTTACGTCAAGCTCCAACATTATACGTCCCGGTTTTAATTAAAGGACTGCCCGGAGTCCCGTTCCGTGGTGCCAAATGGAATTGCTAAACAAATTTACCACAGAGACGATATGTCCACCTTAAGTGATTTAATAGGCGTAAAGAAATGCAATGCCTTAATTGCTTCTATTCAAAACGGTCTTTTTAATAGCGGAAGAGCTTTTAATGGGAATTCTCTAAATGCGGAAACAGTGTTACATGATTTTGATGTCACAACTTATGAAATCGTCATAGGACATCCCCTCGAGTTTCAACATTAGAAAATGAACGTTTTAAAAACCATAGTCAAGCGGTTGTATACGTACGTGGTTTAAAATAGTATTAATAAAACCTAAAAGTTTCACATAAACCATGTCCTCACATTTTAACACGTAAGAAACTTCTACGAAAAATGAATCCGTATCTTCATTATTTGCATAGTTTCATAACACCTGTTGCTTTGCTCACACATGTTCAAATGAAATGGCACTCCATCTCGGCACAAAACAGCAATTCTACAATAATTGCGACGACGGTCCTCGGACAATATATGAACGCATTAGACGCGGACGTGTCCCCTGTACTTAATATAGGAGAGTGTAAGTGCGTCGCCCTTGCCTTCACGTTTTTTCACCCTCCCTCCGCTACCATATCACGATTACAAACTGTTCTTTTATTACATTACACTTTTATTACCCTTATGTCTAAGAGTTCAGTTTAAATGGTGGATGATGTTTCTAAAATAGGTTCTAAAATTAATTGCACTAATATTTTTTCTGTTGATCGATGAGTAGGATATCACTGCTGTTCAGTATCAAATACACTGAACTAGCATAGTAATAATTTGAACACACTTATTGGAATAACTTTGCGATATTCCCTAACAGTCGTTGAGTAGTCGAGTGCCCTATAGCGGCTTTGATATTGTACAGAGTCCTGTCTAGAGTCGGGGAAGCAAAGCTCACACATTGCGGTGTATAGTTTCTAGTTGGGAAGAGTTTACCAACAAAGCTAGTGCACTGCCACCGGCACGTTCGTGAGTTAAGACATTCAAAACCGCTCAATATCCTGGGAGTAAGTATGAAAGTTTCGTCAGCGCACGGCTTCACGTGGTCCGGGGGAGGCGGGCGAGGGGTAGCCGGGAGGGCTAAACTATGCGAAGAATGCGCAATTAGTGAGCGAGCGAGCGTGTAAGGGGCCCGGCCGCGCTAGGCGGCGAACGCAGTAAGAAAATATAAAGAAGGGGCGGGCCGCCCGCGCCCGTTGTTTAGCGCCCCGCCCGCCTTCGGGCATAACTCCCGATTGTCTCCCGAGAAATCCTCCTTAGACCTGTCGCAACTCAACCCTTTCTGCGAGGATTTGCCTCGCATACCTAGTGTTTGGGTCAGCGTGAAATCCTGCTATCCGAATTACAGTTTAATATCTTTTATAGCGCCTAGCCGTTAGGTACTTGTTTGAATTCACAAATAACTCTCTTTGAAATCGCAACACCATGTCTCTACCTTAGTACAAAAGTTGATAAATAAATGTTTATTTGGCAAATAAAAACTAGATAAGATACATAAACAATAAAAATATTATAGAGATCCCCGTTTATAAAATGGTAAAATAATGTCTAAGATATCTAAGTACTTTAACCGTTAATGTGATTCTGATCGCTATCCAATATTATTGCCCGCAGTCGAATAAATTACGGCTGAAAAATACAAATACGGCAAAAAAGGGAAAGCAATAAAACACCAGATCCAAGTAGACAGGGCTTACCTACTTCCGACCTGAACATAAACGAATGTGGGCCAGTTTATTTTATAAAAAAACACGTTTCAAATAAAGAAATCGTTGAAAACTCTACAACAGCTCTACAACAGATAAAATTGAATTAGAGCTTCATTGATAGGTAAGAAAAGTATTAATGAATGCTCAGGAAAGAACAGAATTAAAATTCATATTGCTGGCGAAGCGTGCACGCACAATTTCATCTGCGCAAAGTGCGCGAGAGCGTGGCGCGCTGGCAATGGACCAAATTAGCCAACTAACGAACTAATAAATAATGATCTTCTTGTTTTTCTATCCACTGTGGAATAGAAACGTTCCGTCGATCCTCTAGCTATTTATAGAGGGATGCACACGACGATTCGGGTGAAAGCACTCTTAATGCTCAATTCGCGGGCGCGGATGTCACAGGCAAGGCAACTTACACTCATGCAGCGTTTATATTCTCTTCACTAATTCGTGCTAACAGCAATTTGTTAGAGTGGTCGGACTCACTAATTTTAGCTTTACACCCGACGTGAAAACTTTACGACAGTGCCATAATTTCAGAGCCATTTCAAGAATGTTTTACTTTCAAGAGTTTGTTTCTCAACTTCTCGGCTTTTCATCTTTAGCTAGACACAATAAGAGCAGCCGCTTTATAAGAAAATGCTTCGTAAAAATACCTTCTGTAGTGTTTTTTGGGTTATAAATTTTCTGATACCTAACCATCTTTAAGTAAGTTATGTACTTAAATGTCTTTATATTTTCACATTTTGCCATAGCACAGTTTATAAGACCCGCGAACTATTATTTATGGATTCATTTTATGAATAATTTAAAACATATGTCGGTACTTTCTGGCCCGTGTTCCAATACCACGGCTGAATGAGCAGTTCGACCGGTGCCGTAACACACGTGCGCTTCGACGAGCAAGCAAGGGGTTAATTAAATTTGCACCCGGCGCCTCTCGTTTCGCATTCTGCGTATTCAATCAAAACTCAATTCGACAACTGACCGAGTCCTCTTCTTTTCACCAATTAATAGCACACTTCACAATAATTACGTTATGCTAAAATTGTAGGTAATAGACGGACAGAATTTAAATATGGCAGTTAAATGGTGTTGAGTCCAAATGTAAGTTACACTGTATCTTTTTTACCAAATCGTCTTTAAACTCTCTTATCGAAATTGTTTTATAAATAGGATAATAACGTTTGTCTTTTAAATAAAGTAATTAGTACAGATTTATGCAAATTGTCCTGACTAAAAATACATAATTATTGTGCTGCAACTTCAAAAAATATTTCACAAAATAATTGGGCGAAAAATTGAACGTTTAAATAAACTGTTATCAATTTGTAGGTACCTATCTATAAATTCGGTGGAAATTTCAGGCACGAATTCAAAATAATTAAACAACAGTAGACTGTATTATTTCGGACGATCCACCCCGCATTCCATTCTGGCTGCAGTTTCAATGATTGAAAATAGCTATTCAAAATATTTTGAAAATTGTTTCATAACAGGGGCTGCGCTGCATTGCATTGTGAAACACGCGGCTCTCTGAATCAACTATGCAAAATATTCGTGGGTTATGTACATTTAACAAACAATTTTTTTTTTTGAAAAATAAAGTTTGTCCATGTAGCCCACCGTGTTTTATCCAACTTAACGTCTAAGGTTTAGATCGAATAGATTACCTACTCCATCCAAATTAATAAACAGAAAATAAGCTGTAGGAAGGGAACATCGTAGTCATGAGATAATAAGAGCTATTTCATATTTTCAGGACGGAACGAGCTAATAGCGAGGTATATAAAACTCAGAACAGGGAAGACGAGGACGAGAAAACAAGTTTCATCACACATCCAGGTGCTGGCTAGAAGAAAATTACGAGAAATACAAGCTAAACTCAAAGTGGTAAGTTGCAATAAGTTAGCGGTAGTCGACACACAGCAGTCGTGGCTAAGCAAATAGAGTAGCATAGCAGTTCTATGCCGACCACCATGCTTAAGAGTTCAGCCATGAAGACATGATGTTTGGACTGTTTAATTACTACATCTGTATGACGATATTATCAGCATGCCTAGTCTGTATACAGTAATCTCTATACAAAATAAAGATTACGTGAAATTTGTAGAAGGTATACGTAAAACGTAAATACTAGGAGGGCAGGTCGCAAGACGACATTTAAATGCAATACGCTAATCGCCACGCCTGCTTTGTGAACGTGAACTTTCGTATTCGCCGAAGAAATTGTAACAATCCAATAAATGAATCGTGAATGACATTTAGGATGGTGGGGTGATGAAAGAAAAGGCCATGCAGTCAATGAGCACACTATCTAGTGCACAGATCGTGGCGGGTTTACCGCGCCCAGCGTACCATCACACGGTACTCAACTTGCAAAAGGCATGCCTTTGGCCTTTACGCGGAAAGCAGTTTGCCAGCGCAGCGCCTACCTTACCAGCCAATGAATATCGAATCGTACTGTCCAGATTAGCACTGTCACTATAGTATAGAGTCAAGGTCTTAACATTACTTCTCTCTCTTTTTCATGACCAATCAAGTGAAATTGGTTACATTAACCATTGCAACATTCTGACAGTGTGTGAAAAGTAAGCTTTAAGCGCCGGCATTCTGTTTTCTACGTGGTCGGCCTTTGTGATACTTGATAAAATGCCATTAAATCATGCTTTTTCTGCAGGCATGTTGCCAAATAACACGAACGACAGAGTACTAATCGCGATAACTCGGCGCTTTATCTACTCACTTTGTTTATGTTGTTCGTAATATTTTTAATGTGGGCTGACGTCATTGAAGGCTTACTTTTATGTACTCTGAATTTTACATTACTAAAATAAATCGACGATGTTGGAATACTGGAGCAATACCTAAATATTTCAGATATTATTATTAATTCATTATTTAAGTAGGCAAGGTACCTACACTGAAAGCTTGGATGTTAACAGTGTTTAGAATATGTGCGCATAATTCTAACAACCATGTAGCTTATGAAGTTATGATGTTCAATCTGTCTGTTTGGTAATTTATTTATTACGACAGACTAATTTAATTTATAATTGTATTCTTACAGCAATTCTGGCAACCCGGACTACAAGCTGGCACGTCACAAGAGTAAGTAAATTTTAAGATTATTCATTCAAATAAGTAAAATTTTAAAATTATCAAATTCATTTTCACCCTTATCATTAATCATTATATTATTATATACGAATAGTTTTACGTTTGGTAAATAAAATACCATTTAACCGTGCTTTTGCCGTGATAAACTCAATTGCATTTCCTAGTAGGTAGGCAGGTTTTTTTTCGTCAATTGACCTGTATTTCCCGTTGGGTCCTTTCCTACGAACTCTTGACATTTACAGTTTCTTGTTGGCTCCACAGTGTAAAACCGTTTCCCGGTGCGGGCTACAAGGGCGTCCCCGGCGTCGGCGTCCCAACAGGCACAGACGTCGCACCACCCCCGCCATGGGAAGGCAGAGCCATTGCCACGCATAAATTAAGGCTTGTCGAGTTCTCAGCTTTCGTGGAACACCCCCGAGACCCAGATACAGTAAGTTAATATACTAGTCGACTGAATAATGACAGTGTAAATCTGATAATGATAGAACTGGAAATCATTACAGAGGATGATAAATCTTTGCTTTTGGGATAGAGACGTGACTATTAGGTACCTATATTAATAAAGAGGGCATTCAACGTTCCAACCAGGCCAAGATACATCCATCAAACGAAAGAAAGGTATAAGGTATAATCAATGGAATTTTGAACTGCCTTGGTTTATAGTAAAGAAGTGTTTTGAGAAGCAGTGATAGAAAGGAAAGAAGCTTAAAATGTGATAAAACTGTTACATTAAATATTCTTTGATGCGCATTAAATAATTGAAAGTAAATTCCTTGAACTTTGCATTCTTGACTCGTGTGACACCTCGTGTACACCTATTATTAAGATTTGTTAACGCGCATATATATATATATATATTGCGTGCTTCAATAGTATCAGGTTACTGTTTAAAATAATGAACATGATGATTCAATTAGAATAAATGAGCAGTAATAATTACACTCGAGAGCAATGATTCCGGGTCACTTAAAGAATGTTAAAAATCTCGGAAACTAAAAATGATAGGTTAATGCAATAAATTGTATTTAATAGACAATGTAATACTCCTTAAATGAAAGTAAAAAAATATGAGTCACCATACATTTTATTAACACAAAATTACATAAAGAAAAAAACTGCTGATCTCTCCTTAAAACAAAAATAGGAAACATGAAATTTTTGAACTTTATTACGATTTGACTTGAATTTTAATACTTCGTATTGCCTCCTCGTGCTTCCATTACTGCGTTTACGCGGTTTGGCATGCTGTACACCAAGTTCCTTATACGATTTTGGGGAATATTCTCCCATTCCTCTGTGAGAGCAATTTTGAGCTCACGAAGCGTGATTGGGGGAGGGTTTCGTTGTTTTACGCATCTGCCTAGCTCGTCCCAAGCATGCTCGATCGGGTTGATATCCGGGCTGCGCGCTGGCCACTCCATACGAGTAATGTTCATCTCTTGAAGGTAGTCATTCACAATCCTACCTGTATGAGGTCGGGCATTGTCATGCATAAATATAGCATCCTCACCTAAATTGACCATAAATGGACCAACATGATCATTGAGGATTTCTTCCACATATCTTACGCTAGTTAAAGAGCCGTTTTCTATGATCACCAGCTCTGTGCGACTTTCAGAAGAAATTCCGGCCCACACAAGTACAGACCCACCACCGTAGGCTACTTTTTCTTCGATGCATGCTTGCTTGAATCTTTCCCCTGGTCTTCGATACACTCTGTGTCTTCCATCGTGCTTGTAGAGCATAAATTTTGATTCGTCGGAGAACATAACTTTTGACCAATCTTCAATACTCCAATTTACGTGGCTCTGGGCATATCTTAGTCTTGAAATACGATGCCCACGCTCCAGTTTAGGGCCGTTTGCAGGTCTAATGGGGTTTTAAGTTAGATTCAGCAAGCCGACGTCTTACTGTCCATGCACTTGGGTTACTTCCTCCGAGGCGTCGAAACTGATTTGTGAGTTCAGTTCCTGTGAGAAAGCGATTTCGAAGCATGGTGTTCACCAAGTATCGGTCTTCTCGTGCTGTGGTACACCTGGTTCTGCCCGTTCCTGGTCTGCGTAGGTTAGAACCAGTTTCTTCGTAACGTCGGAGAACTCTTTGTACTGTTGACAGCGACACACCGACAGTCCTGGCTGTATCGCGCTGACTCCGGCCGGTTTCCAGCATTGTAAGTATTCTGGTGCATTCTTCAGGCGTAAGCGACATAATTTCAGCTTGAATAATGAATATAGAGCACTATCACGATTGACGTCACGGACGTGAAACAACTAGTTCTGTGTCTGTACTTTATTTTTAATTTCGTAAGAATTACCGATCTGAGTGACCCAGGGTAGTGCGCATATCATTGGTTGATATTTGGTTCACGTGTGGAAGTGTTGGTGACTCAGCGGAAGTTGCGCAACGCCTTTTATTGGTAATAATTAATTAACTACATCAATCGCATTTTTATTACCGTGAAGGTAGTCTTAGAATCTGCATAAATAAAGCTACCTAACAGCGCCATCTACCGACAACTGGCAGTACCTAAGGAGTCTTGAAACCAACACTACTAAAGTAACCGCACAGCGCCATCTATTTGACGAATAGCTAACTTCCTTGCGCCTTCTAAATACGCGGTCAATATGGTCAAGTGCGCTGCATGCGGTAAATTTATTTCGGCGACAGGTGTCGCTAGCTGTACCGTGTGTCCCGCTAAATATCACAAAGACTGCGTATCGCTTCCTGAGGGATCTCCTGTCAGCAAGGGTTGGGTATGTCCTGGATGCAAGGTTCATACGCGCAAAGGAGACAACACTCCAGTGCGGGCCGCCATGCAGGACACCCCGACCCCACGAGCCGCCACCGCCGCGCCGCGCGGCCCCCTGCTCGCCGACATGCCTGCCGCCGCCGACTCGCCCACAGCCACCGCTCCGCCCGCCCCTGCTCCGCTCGCCGCGCCCGTCCTCGATGTGCAGGACATGCACCTGGAGATGGCAGAGTGGATGCTGGAGATCCGCGAGTTTCGACGCGAGATGGCGGAGTTTCGTGCATCTGTCGCGGGGTTCTCTTCGCGCATGAACTCGTTCGAGCAGCGGCTAGAGGCGGTGGAGAGGAGACGCGAGGAATCTCCACCTGAGGTCGCCGATCTTCGATGCCAGGTTACGCTTCTCCAGCAGGAGCTGAACGAGCGGGACCAGGAGGCCCTTTTGTCTGACCTGGAGATTGGGCACCTGCCCGAGGAGCGCGGCGAAAGCGTGGTGCATGCCGTCACCGTGCTGGCCTCCAAGCTGGGCGTTGCGCTGGAGCCGCGAGACGTGGTGTTTGCGGAGCGCGTAGGTGTCGCCCAGGGCGCCGGGGCCGGGAGCCAGGCGCCGCGCGAGCGCCGCGTCGTGGTGCGCCTCGCGCGGCGCGACCTGCGCGACCAGATGCTGCAGGGAGCGAGGGTACGTCGCACGCTGACGGCGGCTGACGCCGGCCACAACGCCTCGACCAGCCGCATTTTCGTCAATGAACGGCTGACGCGAGCCAACAGGCTCCTATTCCACCACGTACGTGAGGAGTGCCGCAAGCTTCAGTGGCGGTACTCCTGGACGAAGCGGGGCCGCATTTACGCGCGGCAGGCTGATGGTAAGCCGGCCTATCCGTTCAAGACGCAAGCTGACGTCGCAAGGGTTTTTGGATCGATGTCCGTTTGAATCTGGTTCCTGGAATATTAATTTGAGCAGTGTTCCGTTATTTCGTAACTCTACATGGTTAATTTATTATGCTAGGAATTTCTTAAAAGTTATCTTTGTTAAAATAGGTTTATTGTATCGCATGGGGAAAACACTACATTTGTTTATTACTTTTCGCTCCACTGTAATAATTTTAGACAGTTTATCTAAAATAATGTATACTTTGACTGTAAGGCCTACATTTCATCATGTTTCCCTTTCTATCTTTGCTCTGGATAATTTTGCGACTCTATTGTATTTGATATTTTATTTGAGAAGCATCTATTTGTCTACTTCGATATTTTGCTCTGCTAACTTTTTCCTAATGTTTTTTGGTGCTGAAATTTTTTTACCTACTTTTATTATGTATTGTGATTGTGACGGTATAACTGGGGTGCAGGTTGGTCAATCGTCATTTTTAGTGCTTGCTAGACAGGTATTCAAAGTAGATATTACTTATTTTTACTCTACTACTTTATATATTCATTGTCTTTTTGAGACCTATTTTCTTTATAGTAATACTCTTGTCATTATATTATCGGTCAGTGGTATTCCATGTCAGAAACAAAACTTCCTTTAGCCAATATCAAAGTTGGTTTATTTAATGCAGGGTCACTAAATACAGGTCATGATGAATTTATTGTGGCCATGGAAGAACTTGGACCCGATATTTTGGCAATAAATGAGACATGGCTGGGTGCTGGTCAAAGTGAGAAGGCTCCTAAAATACCAGGCTTCCGAATGGTATTACAACCTAGACATCTTAGCGTTAAGGGTGGGCGGGGTGGTGGGGTTGGTTTTTATATAAGGAAAGGCATAAATGCGCGCCTATGTCCCCACCCAGCTGACACCACTTTTGAACAGCTCTGGCTCAGGTTAAATGTAGCCGGTAAATGCATAATGATTGGGACTGCATATCGCCCTCCTGACCAACGTGACGTCATAGGATTTTTCGACGCCTTAACTGACTCTATTGCCTCTTTTTCTTCCAAGTGTGACAACCTTATACTACTGGGAGACCTAAATATAAATGTGCTTGAGCCGACTGCAAGTAAGTTTCATGTGCTTCAGCAATTTTTACACAGTCTTAATTTAAATCAAATAATAGCCGTACCTACTCACTTTACAGATCACAGCCAAACTTTAATTGACTTAGTATGCACTGATGTAAAGGCAAGAAAAACTACACTAAAACATACTCCTACACTGGGAAAGCATGCAATGATTGTGGTAGAGTTTAATATTAAAAAAGAAAAAATCCCTGCACATTTCGTGACGTACAGGCCCCTAAAAAACCTTATTATGGATCTGTTTTTATCTGATCTTAATTGTATTAACTGGGATTACTTGTTAATGAGTAACGACTTAAATGAAATGGTCCCATTACTAACCAGTACTATTGTGCGGCTCTTTGACCTTCATGTACCAGTCAAAACTGTAAGGTTCAAAGGACCACCTCATCCCTGGATAACGGAGACAGTTAAGGAGATGATGAAAATACGTGATGGATATCATGAGAGATATAAGGCAAACCAATCTGATGTTCTAAAGACTTGTTATAAAAACATGAAGCAAATCGTTATAGCAGCTTTGGAAAGTGAAAAAACAGCCTATTTTAAATTTAATATTAATAATAACAAGAAAAATCCTAAATCCCTTTGGAAAAATTTAAAAAATAAAATCATACCTAATAAAAAGGAAGCCAAGGAAATTCCTCCTCATTTGAATAATCCTGATCTGATAAACGCTCACTTTCTAAATGTCCCCGGGGCAGATCACGTGGAAATATCACTATTAACTTACTATGAGTACCATAGGTTTGGATCGGAGGTGTTTTCACTCGAGCCTGTAACAGAATACGCAGTTCTTAAAATCATTCAGAGCTTTAAATCAAACGCGCAGGGAGTGGACGGTATGTCTCTGGAGATGCTCAAACTAACTTTGCCGCAGTCCTTGGGTGCAATCACTGCTGTAATCAATCATTCTTTAAACAATGGTAGGTTCCCTGATGCTTGGAAAATCGCGGTTGTAAAACCAATCCCAAAAACCAATCAGCCCAGCACTTTCGGAGACTTACGACCAATAAGCCTACTTCCAATCCTTTCCAAAGTTTTGGAAAGGGTGGTAAGTACACAGATGATAAAATTCCTTGAGTCCAATAACATCTTGCCTCAACTCCAATCTGGTTTCCGCAGGGGCCATAGCACATCAACAGCCCTCCTTGATGTGGTAGATGGTCTTTTAGCCGCGCAGGATGGGGATATGTGCAGTATTCTCGTGTTATTAGATTTCTCCAGGGCATTTGATTCCTTAAATATCCCGCTCCTGTTATCTAAGTTAGTCTTCTATGGTTTTGACACAAATTGTATTAGTTGGTTCTCTAGTTACCTTAGTAGCCGGTCTCAGTATGTAGAGCTTGAGGCGCCCAACGGCGGTACATCTAAATCGACACTACAGCCAGTCCCGCGTGGCGTGCCACAAGGTTCCATTCTTGGCCCTATTCTTTTCATCCTGTACAGCGCAGACATCGTCAAAAACATCTCATTCTGTAAGTTTCATCTCTACGCGGACGATTTACAGCTTTATCACTCATTTACGCTTGCAGACTCTGATAGAGCTGTAACTGAAATAAATGCCGATTTAGCCGCAGTCTCTTCCTGGTCTAAGTCTAATTCCTTAGTCCTAAACCCTAAAAAATCAAAATATATGGTGATCAGCACCAAAAATAAACTTAAAAAATTAAATTTTTTGAATTTTAATATTAATGTAAATGGAGAAAGTGTTCAGCGTGTTGAGGAAGCTAGAAATCTAGGACTCACCATGGACAGCTGTCTTCGCTTCGAGAGCCACATTGCAGATAGTGTGCGTAGTTGTTTCTATCGTCTTAAGTTACTGTATAAGATCCGTCCATACTTGTGTGAGGAACTTCGTATTACTCTCTGTGAGTCTTTAATTTTGTCACGGCTAAACTATTGTGATGTGGTTTATGGTCCGCGTCTTCTTAGTTGCACTGAAAGGTTAATCCAGCGGGTCCAAAACGCGTGCGCCCGGTTCTGCTTTCACATTCCCCCTCGCACACATGTCACACCCTACTTAAATGCAGCTAATATGTTGAAAATGGAAGCACGTAGAAAACTTCACCTAGCAACCCTCCTCTTTGGACTTATCAAGGGCAAATCCCCTACATACTTATTTTCCAAGCTTATCTGGACACATGAAAACTGGCATCACTCCAAGCGTACGTGCACTAAAGTATTCCTCACGCCGAGACATAAGTCGGTGGCTTTTAGAGGTTCATTCCGATTTGCTGCCTCTCGGTGTTGGAATTCTCTTCCCCCACCAATTCAGGGCCTGAAAACAATCAACACGTTCAAGTATACACTCAAAAAAGAACTTCTTGCCTTCCAGAAAGTATCTTGAACTTCACCTCACTGGTACCTGTGTACTAACGTACCCAGGTATTGCTTCTACAACTCTATTTCTCTTCTTAGTTATCTTTGTCTCTTGTTTATTTTGCCAATGAAATGTATGTATGTATGCCAACAAAAGTAAAAATATCACTTAGCGAACAAATAAATACTAGGACACTCACATATGCCAAGCAATTTTGACTTGATTGTTTTGTTTTTGTTTTGCTTGCTCCGTCCGGGTCAAATTGCGCGCTGCTAGCTTGCCGCCACTGACTGACACTGACTGACAGCCGCCCGCCGGTCTGTCTTGCTTGACATTCATTTTGACCCCGTCCGTTCCGTAACTACGCTCGGCACCCCTTTGTTACTCCTATTACCTGCTGTCACCACTCACCACCTAGTACCTACCTACCAATTTATTAAACCTACTACCTACTTATTAAACTTAGTTTTCCTACCCCAGACTTGTAAGAAATACCAACTTACTTATACAATTAGGTTGCTCATCGTCCGTGGAGTCACTCTGGGTTGCATCTGAAAACCAGCGTCACTTCACGATCTGAAGTGGCATCAAGCTGAGATGCAGCCCGTTTTGACTCCCGCGCACACCGGCACAATGACGATGACACCGTGCACCCCATCTTGCCCACACGGTTGCTGGTGGTTGCCTGCCTCAGGTGCACGTAACCACCACTACCTTAGTTCGTTTTGTAAGTTAGTTATTATATTGTTAGTGTGTCAGTGTATTGTTAGTGTGTTAGTTTGTTAGTTTATTGTTAGTGTATATTGTTGTGCTGTTGTGTGTGTGTATTGTCAGAATAAATGTTTTTTCTTTCTTTTCTTTCTTTCTTTCTTTCTTTCTATCAACATGGTTTATATACCCACATAAATGACAGATTACAAACAAAAGCAAAACCAAATGCTGTAATTTCGTAGTTCCATCTTCGAAAGTGGCCCTTTTTCAAATTTGATTTTTTTAAGATATAACTTTACAATAACTAAGAAGTTTTAATACCTTCATTTAAGGAGTATTACATTGTCTATTAAATACAATTTATTGCATTAACCTATCATTTTTAGTTTCCGAGATTTTTAACATTCTTTAAGTGACCCGGAATCATTGCTCTCGCGTGTACTTTGATTGACCATTGAACCCGCGAAGGCTGGGAGGGACCATGGATAAGCGTTATACGAAAATGGCTTTGACCTTGGTAATGTTTAGCGCTTGTTAGTATAAGAGCTTGTAAAAGACCTACTACAATTTAAACTCGATCTCAAACAATAAAAGTAAAAAAAGAATTTAAGTGTTCTATCAGCCATCTAGTTCCTATATCACAAGCTTTGCTTAGTTTAAGACTAGAGGGCGTTCTGTGTAAAGTCCATGAATATTTATTTATTTATAATGTGACCTGTGTTTTTGTTTCCAGTATCCTCCAAGTGCTGCACAACACCTGTTTGTTCATATAGGTGGCACAGTTACTTATGCTGATCCATTATTAGAGGTAAGGTGGTACAAAGACTACTTACTACGCTTGTATTTGTCTGTACCATATCAAGTACAGTACAATTATTGAAACTGGAGGTAATATCGAGTTTGAGACTGTTGATTTGAACTTGAGAGATGAAGTTTTGAAGAAGAATCAAATACAGCTCGAATTGCATTGAAGGATGGGTTAGAAAAAAATCTAATGCATCATCATTCCTCTTCCCTTATCCCACGCTACGTGGGGTCGGAACAACATGTCTTCTTCTTCCACTCACTCCTATCATTCGTCAATTCTGAATCTACTCCTAAAAATGAAAAAAACTAATGCATGGTATATTATTAGAACGTATAAAGCAGACTACTAATCATTGTTTTTTCTTGAATTTCAGTCAGTAGATGTACAGCAAATAAATGACAAATTCCCTGAAAAGAAAGGCGGCCTCAAGGAACTATACGAGAAGGGTCCAAGAAACGCGTTCTTCCTCGTCAAGTTCTGGGCGGACCTCAACACCAATAACTTGGATGACCCTAATGCCTTCTACGGGGTTACCAGTGTGTAAGTACCAGTTACAAGTTTGCTAGTGACCTTAAAAACCTGAGTGGGTGTGGATTACTAAACTACCTAGTTCAGTGATAAGTATTAGTATTGGCCTATATCCAGTAGGTATCTACCGTGAAAAAAAGTTGGTTTTTAGAGATCTCTTAAGAGTTAAAACCTCTTTTGCTAACCAAATGCCATATTGGATTTAAAGACGATTCAAAGTAGCTAGAAGATAATGCTTTTAAACTTTAAAAAGATCTAACCAAATATCCAACAGTAACTATTTAAATTCCAGATACGAAAGCAACGAGAACATGACGATAACATGCAGTACGAAGGTCTGTTCCTTCGGAAAGCAAGTCGTGGAGAAGGTAGAAACGGAGTACGCTCACTTTGAAGGAGGGAGGTTCGTGTACCGCATCCACCGGTCGCCGATGTGCGAGTACATGGTCAACTTCATCCACAAACTAAAACACCTGCCCGAGAAGTATATGATGAACAGCGTCTTAGAAAACTTTACTATACTTCAGGTTAGTCGTAATTTTATTTTCCACTAAAGACAAATTAGTCTAAGTACCTTCCATGCAAATTCTTCGTCATAATACCTTACGCAATTTGATCATTGCTAACGAACAGATAAGATAAAAACCTGAAATATAGCTTCAGAAACATTACACTCCGGAGCAAAGATTGATCACAACTGAAATTTCGAGAAACAAATGCAAAAGATGCAGGATCCAGATAGATTTGAATTAATTAATTCTATAAGTGATGACGAGACGAACTTGTTACTTTTAGCGACCAGTAGAGACAATAAGCGTTGGGTCGCTCGATCTGACAAAGACAGTGTGGGCTGACAATAACAATGTCGACACTTTTATAAGATAACTATGCTTAACAATTTGAGTAGTGAATGATGTAACAAGGAAATTGTTGATAGCGATGATATACTAAAACTATTTATATTTTTGTCGACAGGTGGTATCAAACAGAGATACGCAAGAGACACTGTTATGCGCCGCGTTTGTGTTTGAAGTGTCGAACAGTGAGCACGGAGCGCAACACCACATCTATAGGCTAGTTAAAGACTGAACACGTCCCGAGACGAATGCACCCGCCTTCGTCTACCATTCCTTAGAATCAACCAGCGCCTGAAATAAGCATGGCAGTCTCGAAAACATCGACCTATAGTTATGTTTTACAATATGCGAATATGCCAATATCTCAACACAAACATTCAGACGATTTCTTTGAATTTCAGACGTTGCTTTCTATCATGTTCCTTTATACTCTTCAATCAAAGAACTGGATTCTTTAATATTCCTAAACTCTTTTTCTATGTATTAATCTTTTGTTTCAACAGATTTATTTAGTTTTATTCGTACGGTGCCGTTCTTATTTCTAGGTAATTTTTATCATCGAGAAATCAAAATTATTTATGGTGGCGTGGAAGCAAAATGTGATCTGAAAATTGCGCTGCTAGTATTTTTGTAAATGAGTCTTTTTATATAGCTCAATTTTCTATTGTAGTGAACACCTTGCGTTGTTCGATTGTTGGAACATTTTTATTCTTCGCTCAGTATATCAACTGAGTTTTTGTTTGTCACTATATTTTATTACGTTGGATTTCAAAAAATACTTTGATATTATGAACAGGATACATTTCAACTATACCGACATAAATGTTCTAGAGTTGAATAAATATGTTTGACAAATTCGGAATATTGAATGTTCAATATATTATTGTTAGGATGTAATTACATAGTGCGTGTAAAATATAAATATCAAATAAGCAAATTTAAATTTGAATACACACAGTGCCTCTATAATTATGTTACATTAACATAAATTACTTGAGCATGTTTAGTCTTTTTACTGTACAGTGTTGAATAGTAAAAAGGCTAAATTTTAGAGTAGTGTATCGTGAAGTATAAGATTATATAAGAATATTATATTAAGGAGATTCTTTAATACTTTACGAATTGTTAAGAGCTCGTGGTACAATTTTATCCGTCGTTTTGTTATTTTCTTTACCGGTTCAAACTGATTTAATTATATCTTCGATGAATGTGGCATCTAGATTTTTATTACTTGCTTTGTTTTCTGTACTGTATTTTAGGTCTTTTTGAGACATAGCATTTTGATTTAATCTAGGTAGTTTTATGTACCTTTTGCCAATTAATTTTATGCTGTCTTTGCCACTTCAAAACTACTTTAGGGAAATTATTGTGCATCAAAGTGTACATAACTAAATGTTTCATAATTAAAAAATATAGCGTCATGTGTTCACATGGTCCATGTTAAGGATAGTTAGTGGTAAATATTGTATCATAACGAAAGTTAAATCATCTAAGCACCTCTTGTACCTAATTATGTACATATCTGATAGCTATAACTAAACGTCAAATAAATGCATACATTTTCTTTTAAAATTTAAACTAAGAAGTTCTTCCACTTCAAAACGAACTTCAGCGACAAATCGTAAAATTGAATTCTTTGATCTTTTGAACTATTTCTTATTAATTTCCTACGTAATTATATTTTAACTTTCAGTTACTGCAAACCTTTGCTTGATTTTCAAAGTACAAATAATTATCCGTACATTGAAACGCTAACTTTTTACAATAAGTGGTAATATGTGGCAATGATTTGATCTCTCTTTTAGTCAAATATTTTTAGGGTCCTCCCGTCGCGTCGCCGCGTACTATCGTACGCTCATTTTAGTTCACACAGTTATGTTTTAACGTGCATTAAATAGTGCTTAGTTCCAAGACATTATGTAGGAAAATATTATCTTAGATAATAATAATTTCTAAGAGATTTTTTGTATTTATTTGATAGAGTTATATTAGATAATTGTAAAGTGATTAGCTTTAAGATTTTCTTTTCAAATATGGCGATGGTCGTCTGATAAAGTGATGTTGTCGTAGTACTTAAGTGAACAGACTTAAATCATGTTGCGATACTGATTTTGTAGAGCAAGATCGAGTTAAAGTAATCAGAAATATTTTTCAAAAGTGCTGCTATTAATCGGTTCATTAATTTAACAATACGAATAAGTTTTTAAAATTGTGTAGCAAAGAAGGATCTGTTTTATGTGATTGATTTTATTTTAATGTAATTCTTATGTACTCAAACGAGATTACTTAACTCAACTTTGACTTTTTATTAGTAAGTTATAATAAATGTGAAATTGTTTGAAGCATGTAAAAACATTTTAAGATTCGATTTCAACTCTTGTAAATAAAATGCGCTATTTTTATTTTGTGATCTGAGCTATGCTTCTGTTCAATGTCTTTCATATCGACACTCTGCCATATCAATATGAAAATCGAAAATAAATGTCGACCAAGTTGCGAAACATAGCGGTGAGTTGCAATATTACGCAAGCAATAATTTACTTTTCCAATAATAATGTGTAACCATGTGAATAACCGCAACGAAAGTCGACGACATTTTGTACAGTATTTTAATTAGAATACTACGTTAAAGATTTGTATGAAAATTTAATTATATTGTCTTCATAATAAACTATGTGTGTTGTTATTTCAATCATTCATCAAATTCAATCACATCTACTCGTAACATATTTTATCAGATAAGCTATCGACTCCCCCGACATAGCTACCACGCAACTCAGTTATCATTACCAACTTAAAATATTTTCTGCAACTATTCTGTTCGTAAAGTTATCTGAATACATTAACGGTAGGTAGGTTTTGCGTAAATACCAATATACCTATACTGCTGTTATGAATTTTATTAATAATAAAAGAAAATGATGAACATGGTTTTGGATGATAAGACAACGGAAGAACGGAAAAAATAACAATATTATAACGGAGGACAGTCACTATGTACAGGTGACCGATTGGGGACTTAGAAAAATCGCACAACCACCGTTAAGAGTTTGTATAAAGTTTAATATAAAAGAGAATGCACGAACATATAGATAAATACAAGAACAATAGGCAGGTGTACACGAAAGGGAAAACAGTTAAACAATACGATTATGCTAAGGTTTGGGTCGATGCGCGGAGGGATTCACAAGAACGCAGTGCATTTGCATGTGGCCTGGGACCGACTGTCGTAGCATCTTCTTGTTGTCTTGCGGCCGGTGACGCCGCCCAGTGGAGTTTCGCCTGACCGGCACACATCTGTGTGCCAGATGCGGGCGAGCCTAGCGGGACCCTGTCCGCGCTGCGCACTGATTGGCCATCGCCCGAGGTAACGCGCATTCCTAGTAGCGTCCTGACGCTATCCTAAAAGCGGCGAATTTAACGAATAATTCCCGTGTTACTACATCCTCCCCCTATAGCCCTACTTAGCGCCCACGCAGTAGGAGCTATCAAAACTTTTGCCTACACGGTTTCCTACACCTACGCTTCCCTTTGATAGGAGGTCTCAACGGGTCGGTGATACGCGCAAGAGGCGACTGATACCTATCTACCCCTGTGGTCACACTCACCCCGGCTTCCCCTATCTTGTCTAAGCGCGGCGTTAACTGCGTGGTAGGTTCGGCGCGCGGGGAAAAACTCGCATCGCGCAGCCGAATTTTCCCTATCGCGGGCGGACTATGGGACCGAGGTCTCCCCCTAGAGGGTTCGTCGGGTTGCTCCTCGGCGAATCTCCTCTGAGGTTCGGTTGATTTCTCGCCAGGGTCCACCCTTCGTACGAGAACCACACCGAGGGAGACGTCTTTCTCCATAGTCACCTCGCGGTTCTCCTCATCGAGCGACCGCTTGGGGACGGCACCTCTCGTCTCCGAGTCAGCTGATGAGGGCGACGGACTCTCACGCACGAAGTCGAACTCGCGTGCGGGGCCGTGACAAAACTTCCTCGTTTGACGTCGAGCACCATTCCCACCTTCGACACGAAACCGACACCCAATAGCGTTCTGGTTTCGGCGCCGGGAATCACCACGAAGTCTGTGGCAAACTCACGACCTCCAATGGTGACGGGTACCTTTGCCGTCATAACGGTTTCCGACAGCTCAGAGCCATCGGCAAGACGTATGCTTACCGGAGCCGGGGTAAACTTAACCCCACCCTCTGATAAGATCCGGTATAATGCTGGGCTAGCGATGCTGTGTGTAGCGCCGGTATCCACCAACGCTACACCGTGCCTGCCTAAAATGTTTACGTTGATCAAAGGAAGTGAACATCGCGTGTCACTTTCGCGCACGTATATACTGTTAAAAGCTACCCCCTTTGGTTGAGTACCCCTCTCACCCCTGCACGTATCGCAACTTGATTTTACAACCCCCTGTTTACCGCACCCGTAGCAACGAATGTTCCCGTTGTTCTGCGAACTAGCGGGCTTACTACCTACCAAATCACCGGGACTACCTGCGGCGTTCGGTCTAACGGTTTCAGGCCTACCTAACTCGCGGCTGCGGCACTCGTCGGACACGTGGCCGTAGTTCCTACAAAACCCACACCTCTTTCTACTAGGATTGCGCTTTGTGTTACTCGGCTCAGGCGATGGCGATGACGGGGCGGGCGCAATCGAACTTGATTGGCTGACAATCGGACTCGCGCTAACGGTAGAAGATGCTGATCCGTTTCCGGATGCAGCTGAGCACTCTTTCATGGAATCCTCCGCGACCCTAGCTCTCTCAAGCAGATGGTCCATATCAATCACGGACTCACGCGGGATGCGCTTACGAATTCTACGGTCGAGGAGCCCGTACGTAATGTCCACTTGGACTTCCTCGGCCAACGTATATGGTAAGCGAGCCAGAAGAGCTCGCTTCTCACTCAAAAACTTATCACTACGCTCGGCACTTTGCTCGCGGGCAAACACTTCGCGAAACACTTTGTGTGCAGGCCGCGGGGCACCGTACAGTGCGCGCAGCCGCAGCTTCGCGTCCGACCACGTAGTCACGCTGCCGCGCACGCCGCGCCACCACACGGCGGCGTCGCCGGTCAGCAACATCGGGAGGCCGCGCAGCGCGTGCGTATCCGACACGCCGGCGCACTCCCTGTAGACGTCGACAGCGTCCAGAAATGCCTCTAGCACTTCCGCGTCGTGCGACGTTCCGTCGAACCGCGCGGTACATCTCGTGAAGTTACCGGCTGATAATGACGTAGCACTGCCGCCACTTGCAATCGGCGGCGTCGCGCCTGTTGTTGGCGCGGATGGGGAGGACGCCCCGGAGTGATGATCTCCACGGGGCGTCGCCAGAAGCGCGCTAATGAGGGCTTTGTTAGCCTCTGCCTGCGCCCTGGTGATGGTCTCCATGAGCGACGTAAGGAACTGTTCCGTCGGTAAAGGGGACGCGTGCGACTGTGCTGGCGTGATGCCTACAGCGGCCGCTGGCTCAACGACGGTGCTTCCGTCGGAGTGGACCTCCTCTTCCGGATTTGTTACCTGGAGGCTTTGCTGTTGGAGCCGGAGCACTTCCTGTCTCGTCATCGGCATTTTCGCGTCAATTTCGAGCGAAACACAACGAGCGAAAACTGGAACGTCCTTGCTTTTCAACTGGGTACCTCTGTTCTTATTGCTTGAGCTCGTGGTTCGGCTACTTAGTTGGGCGCCACTTTAACGGAGGACAGTCACTATGTACAGGTGACCGATTGGGGACTTAGAAAAATCGCACAACCACCGTTAAGAGTTTGTATAAAGTTTAATATAAAAGAGAATGCACGAACATATAGATAAATACAAGAACAATAGGCAGGTGTACACGAAAGGGAAAACAGTTAAACAATACGATTATGCTAAGGTTTGGGTCGATGCGCGGAGGGATTCACAAGAACGCAGTGCATTTGCATGTGGCCTGGGACCGACTGTCGTAGCATCTTCTTGTTGTCTTGCGGCCGGTGACGCCGCCCAGTGGAGTTTCGCCTGACCGGCACACATCTGTGTGCCAGATGCGGGCGAGCCTAGCGGGACCCTGTCCGCGCTGCGCACTGATTGGCCATCGCCCGAGGTAACGCGCATTCCTAGTAGCGTCCTGACGCTATCCTAAAAGCGGCGAATTTAACGAATAATTCCCGTGTTACTACAATATTATACTGACCACACTAAGGAGGAAAACGATACAAAATATATAAACTAGACCGAGTTCTAGTAATTTGAGGATCTACTCAGTAGAATTAGCGATAGCCATAAAAACACAACAGGCAGAGAGAAGGGATAACTTGTATTATACATGTGACAATTGCCGCTAAAACTTAGATTTATTTTGTTCGCGTTGATTGTCACTTGTTTTGTGATATCTTGCAACTACATAAACTACATATTATATTGTTTTATGAATAGGTACACTAAGGGCCGTAAGATCAAAAACAGTTAAAACTACGGATTTCCTAAACTACGATCACATTTGATCGATGGTTTAATCTACTGTCATAAGATCAAGTCGAAAATAGAAGCAGATTAGATAAACTTCGATTAGTCCTAAACACATGGCAACATTCTTGTATTTCGTTCTTTCGTTCATGAAAAAAATGGTTATGATTAGTCAGTTTGACATATTCGACCACATTGACATTGACATACAGACGCAGTTTTTGTCAAAGCCTTATTACACTATGCAATCTCAAGTCAGGGGGGTGATTCTAGACCGATAGATATTTTATCACGATAGATAAATATCCCTCAAAGTGTCAAATTTCAATAGATATAAAAATTTGCAATAGATATCGTATTCTGGACATATCACTGTAGATATATATCGACCGTTAACCGATAGACATGTATCGACTGGTCGGCAGCAGTAGATATTGAGATCTCTACTAGACATTTCAGTATCTACCTAGTGTCAAATAGAAATCTACTTTCGGTAAAAATCCAAACGGACGAACTTATCATAGAATATGTGGCGAAATCAACTTGTGGAGGCTGAAATTGACTCTTGTTTGTATCCTAGAGCCTAGGCGATGCGCCCGCTGAAATTTTACCTACTACCTACCTAGGTCACCCCCACAAGCCTGCGAAGCCCCTAGAAAACTTGTGTTCTTCAATGTTACTCTGACTACCTACCTTTGCTACAAATCTAAGCCTGCCTAAATGATCAGTGGATGCGGGAATAAAACTACAAGCTAGGTAGCCTACCTACTCACTTTTAAATTAATTAAAACGACATAAGTATACATAATATTTCTTTATTTTCATATAGTCCAAAATGTAAGTAGGTATGTTTATCAAACACTATCAAATCACTGTCTCCAAAACCGTTGTTTCTTATGTATTGCTCTTCATGGATGATTCTTGCCACGTTTTCTAATACCAAGCATGGGGAATTTTCCCCTATGTGATGCATCCACAGAAGGACTCATCCAACAATGCACGAAAATCACATTTGCACTAAACTTTTTTCTCTCTTAATATGCCTTCAAATAGTTTATATGAGCGGAGTTTTTCGAGCTGCAACGATTTTTTGGTATTATCTAAGTATTTTAATAGTAAACAATAAAAATCAAAAGGAAATGGAAATGAAAATTTTTGTTTTGTTTGGAAAAATTTCTCTGATTGCCGCTTCTTCTTTTTTTTTTTGCCCCCCTTGTGCAGGCAGAAGGTCAAGATAACATTCCATTTCTTGTGAAAAATGTGAGACGAAATTACTATTAAATGAGTATTTGTACAAAAATACCTATTTTAAAACAACAATGAGATTTACTATTAAAACATTTACTAGAAAATATAACTTTTATTACGACCAAACAAAGTTATTCGGTTAAATACTAAATGTATATAATAACTGAACGCATTTCGGTGGAAACAAATCTAGATAGTCTGTGGAAACCGGTGTAAGTGTAAATGAACTTTTTGAATAAACCTCCTTTGTGATATATCTACTAAAGCAAAAGTCTATTGCCGGCTAGAATACGTATTTTAGCGTGGAGTAGAGATATTTGTAGAGATTTCAAGTGATATGATATAATTGCCTATAGATATAAAATCTCTATATCTATCACCAATATCTATCGGTCTAGAATCACCCCCCAGGCTTACCGATAATGATGTAACGTGACGAGTTGAGTTATTTCGAACTCAAGTTATTTGAATTGACTCGCATCGAGGACTTGCATGCATATAAAGTCATACAAATGAAAATCAAGCACCAATTTCTCTAACCACTTACGTTGCATACGGACCTAGTTGAGTCAAGCCAATTGGCGGCTCAAATCAAGGTTCAGTTTAACTAAAATAATTAATTCGAGTTCGAAATAATTCAACTCGTTACGTTACATCCCTGTCAGTAAGCCTGACTTGAAATTACATAGTGTAAGAAGGCCTTTTGGTTGTTTGTTTTGAATTTGAACTCTTGTTGTATGTAATGTTTTCAGCCCATGAAATAATTCGATATCCGAATAATTTTTCATTGCAATAGAGTTTTTGTATTTATAATCTCAAAACTACAAACTACAACAAACGAATTACAATACAAATAGAAAGTTTAGTTCAAACAAACATCTGGTAGCCAGGCAACCATATTGAAAAAACGTCAAAAATGAGCGTTTAATCTTTGATTGGCAGTTTAACCGTACCCTCGGCCGAGTTTAAACTAATCGTTAGTTTAAGCTACCCATGGTCGATTAGCTACCATTGATCTTATGAAATAATCGGAGACTGGAGGTTAAACTCTCTTTTGTCGTTTAAACCACTATTGATCTTATGGCCCTAAGAAAGATTCTTAGCTTATCCTTGAATTTATCTACCTCCAAACCTACAGGTAAAGTAACATAGATTGTATAACGTATCCGGATTTATCTGTTTTAATCAATCAACACTTATCAAATTTAATCAATAATTAAAATTATAATTTGTTAAAAATGATAACCTATCAATCCGCACTTTTCGTTGGAAGTAAGGAGTGTGAAACTGGGTTATAGCAATGCTGTTTAGATTAGGGATTATAGCACTTTTTCTATTTGTGCTTTTCTCATCCCATGTACATTCAGGTAAGTGTTCAAATTTTGCAACTTTTAAACTTCCCTACTAGATAACTACTAGCTACTTTTAAAAATCAGTTAAAACTTTTGATATGAATTTTACTAGGTAGGTACGTGTGACTTTTACAACAATTCGTCTTAGGAATATTACCTAATTCCATATTATCTTCTTTCTAATCACATAAACATTATTTTTAACAGAAGAAGATCTCCCATGCCGTGGACGTGATGTAGGGATTGAAGGCAGGTCTCAAGTATGCGTGTGTGATGCCACCTACTGCGATACTATCACGAGGGAAGACCCTGAACCAGGGACTTTCGCTGCTTATACTAGCAGTTATGTAAGTTAATCGCTGTTTTAAAACCTTACACAATAAAAACCGAACATCCACATACACCGAGCACGTTCTGGTAGGTACAGTCAAAGGAAATCTCTGCTCTTGAAGACGATTTAAGAACCGGGAAATCAAAATCAAATCCCGGGATTTTTCGGACAACATAATTTTATATTTTAAGTATTTTAAAATGTAAGAAACGAGACACTTACTATACCTACTCCTAACACAATCCCTTGTTTTCGGTCGGGCCCGAAAAACCAGCCTTTCTAGCCATGTCCCGAAAATCTCGGAGATACCGATTTCTTACTCTAAGTCCCAAAAATCCCGGTTCAGCACCGGTACTGGATTCCCTAGTACCCAGGATAGCAAAGCCACAAATATTTTATAGATATTTGAATTCGAAACATGGATAGAACCTTCATTCAACCTTTTTGTTACTAAAGGCTGGACAACGTTTCGAGAAAAGCTATGGAATAATACAGATACAAGAAAACGATCCTACTGACGAACCCGATGAATTCAATGAAGAGGATGGAGATATTGCGCCACCTATTATCACTCCGCCTGATGATGAACTACCAGACTCAGCGTATGAAGACTCAGAAGGGGAAACGGAAGGTAAAGTAGCGATTAATTTAAATAAAATCAACAAACAAAATAACAAATTCACGACTTTTTGGTAAAAGTTTCAATTAATTTCAATGGTTTGTAAAGACCATTTGGCTTTTAGCATTTGCTTGTCTATCTAATTAGCTGTGCTGATCAACTAATACACGTAAAACAGAAGTACCTACCTACTCGCGTGTACCACTTACCTACTACGCAACAATGTGCCTTCGTGGGATAGAGCAACTTAAGTTAATAAACTTTGATAGCATTATTCTAAAATTTCAGATTCTAATCGTGTAGTGATGAGAATCTTTAGCAATGTAAGGCATCAGTACATCGAAGGTTTTGGAGGATCTGTTACTGACGCGGCTTCTATCAACTGGCGCAAATTATCCGATGGGGCACAAACTCAATTTATCAAGTAAGAATGGTTTATAATTATTATTATGTTTTAGCGCTGGTCATATAAGTTAGGGGAGTAGAAAGCCAGAGCAACAAGACGCCACCGACCATTATTTATCCATAAAGATTTAGGGACGCAGTCACGATAATGAGGGACTGGAGGAGAATGGTTCGCTGTGTCAACTTAATTAAATCAAAACAGCGCAATGGAACCGAAGAAAATGCTTACCGAAAGTTAGTTATTTCAGTTTAACTAGAAAAATTGGTATTTTTTCCAGTACCTACTTCGGAGCAAAAGGAATAGAATACAACATGATCAGAGTGCCAATCGGTGGTTGTGACTTCTCAACACATCCTTACACATACAACGAGTACCCATGGCATGATGCAAAACTGTCTAACTACTCATTGACTGAGGAAGATCTGTTTTTCAAGGTAAAGCTTTACGAAGATGTGAACGTTCTCATCACTTATAGGTAGACACAGAGTTCCTCAGCAAGGAGCCATCTTTGGACCACTATTAGATAGATAGAAAACTCTTTATAGTACCTGCACCATAAGGAAATTTCATATTAGACACAAAGTTCTTATATTAAAGCGAAGTACAATGGGCGGCTTTATCACTATGAGCGAACTCTTCCAGGCAACCTTAAATATTACTTCCTTTTTTAGTTGCCTATGATCAAAAGAAGTCAAATGCTAGCAACAGATGAGATTAAGATAACAGCTAGTACATGGTCTCCGCCAATTTGGATGAAAACCAACGAAGCAATCACTGGTTTTGGACAGCTAAAACCAGAATATTACCAAAGTTACGCAGACTACCACATCAAGTAAGTGATTTTAAAGATTAAAGGAAAACAATTGAGCAATTAAAAGGAACGATATGAGTCGTCAAAATAATGCCTAAGGTTTCTTAGTTATTAAACACTACATTTGACAAGGAAGGATGTAGGCGTAAGGCGCCGATCTGTTTAGCTAATTTTTTTTCCAGGTTCATGGAAGAATATGCAAAAGCTGACGTAAAAATATGGGCCATAACTACCACGAATGAACCGCTGAACGGTATCATACCCGTCGTGAATTTCAACTCACTAGGATGGACTCCTGCGCAGTTGGTATGACAGAGATCTTCTATTTGATTTTTACAATACTATTCGTTGTTGTATTTAATTTTGGTGCTACGGTTGTGAAGTACCTAGGTATATTAATCCTCATGCTCTTCTTGCATCAATCTTAGATCGTTATGTATTTTCAGGGTCGTTGGGTTGCCAACAATCTTGGTCCTACAATAAGGAACTCTCAATTTAATGAAACGTTGATTCTGGCCGTCGATGACCAAAGATACATTCTACCTATATGGCTACTAGGAGTAAGTTTAACAAGACATATTAAATGAATTATTTATATATAAAGAAAAGGTTAGATAATTATGATTGGCAAGTTTGAAGGCTTTCCGTACCTACGAACTCATCTACACTGTCATTTACCTACAGATGGAGAGAGAAGACCCTAAATCAATCGAGTACCTCGATGGAATGGCCATCCACTATTATGGTAACTTCTTTCCAGCCCAAACCCTAACTCAGATGCAGCAGCGATACCCGGATAAGATTCTATTGTCTACCGAAGCATGCGAAGGTAAAACATACCTACTAAGTGTACCTATGATGAAAGCACAGAATGAAACTAGTCATTCAAACTTAATATTTTAGGTCCTATGCCTTGGGATGCAGAAAAGGTCGAAATTGGTTCTTGGAGCAGAGCACGCAAATATACTACAAGTATTCTCCAGGTAAGCGGACCAACAGCGCTCATAATTATGTTCAAATGCAGTGAAAGCAAAGTACCAATCTACAATACTATGTTATGTTTTCAGGATTTAAACAATTTTGTTGTGGGGTGGATAGACTGGAACCTATGCTTAGACCCAACTGGTGGACCGAACTGGGCAGATAACTTCGTCGACGCACCAATCCTTGTTTACGGAGACGAGGACGAATTTATTAAGCAACCTATGTTCTACGCCATGGGACACTTCTCCAAGTTTATACCGAGAGGATCACGAAGAATTCGGGTATCACGGAGAAGTCTGATTAGTCTCGAAAATTTGGCAGTGTTAAAGCCGAATAGAAACATCGTTGTGGTGTTGCAAAATAGGTGCGTAATTTACTTGCGGGAATATGGAATAAAACATGTTTGTTTTCGTAAGTCATCTATTGAACCTTGATGAAATGAAATAATTAAACATCCCTACGAGTACGAAATGGAGGACTCTAGGTAAACGGAACAATTTCGTCGAGTTCAAACAGTCAATTCATCATCATTATTATCGGAAAGTTTTTTTCCATCCGACATCACACTTGTTTTGCGATCCTCCTTACTTTGTCTTCTTTTAAAGAATATTGATATTTCGGATTTTATTTCCCGTTCATTAAGGAGTGTTAACTTAGCCTGTTCCCAAGGTTCCAGCGAGGGAAAAATTGTAGTAACCCAATTAATTGTGTGCTCATCGGCGCATTTCATTATAAAAATACCACACCTGGAATAGCATCCGCAGAAATGTGGACCCTCGCCTCGTGTAGGGCCACTAATGCACTTTATGATGCACTTCTTCAAAACTTCTAGCTGCTTCTCATTCATAAGGTTGTTTTTCCCTTTGACGCCCATTAGCGTAAAATCAGTTTCCGAATTGCGTTTGAACTTGGCTGATTTGGTTTGCTTCTTTATTTTTTTATCTTCTTTAACTTTTTGAATTTCATTGTATTCTGGGATTTGGATGTATGGTTTAAAAGCTAGATTTTCTGCTTCTTTGGATGATTTACCCTGTCTAATCCACCACTTCATACGTCTTTTGATGGCACCAGTAAGACGGAGGTCCAGACTTGGAGGTTCATCTACAGCACAGTTGGTATGTCCGTCGCTTTCAGCTAGTGAAATACAGTTATCAGATTCATCCATTGTTTATGTCTCTGCTCTGTATAGGTTTAGAAACAGTTACTAACCAGTTTCTTTAGTCTAGCCAGATGTTCTTCCAGTATGCATGTAATGATAACTGCACATTCGAGTATACGCATACACAGCCAATATAAAGGAGACTAAAATGTGACTGGTTTCCAACAAATTTTCAACCAGTGACTTCAAATTTTTTTGCAACCTAGGTACCTACCTACCTCGTACCTCATAAGACATTTACTTGGGTTGGGAAATTCATTTGAGATTTACTTTTATCACTACCTAAACAAAACTTAATTTTTGTTTGCAGGCGAAAGCGTGAGCTGAACGTGAGAATACGCCTGACGAGACAAACATTCATTGAATTCAAGATGGAATCAGAGTCAATTAAAACAATTGAAATCAATCCCAACTAAAACCAGTCCAGTTTTATTTCAGTAACTAAGCTTTTTCCATAAATAAATAATATTATGCAAGAGCCATGCCCAGAATTAATTTTGTAAGCCTATGAAATAATAACAGGTAGGTCAGATAGGTAATCACAGTTTTGTATGCCAAGTCAATGAACACTGACAAAAACTAATAAGTAAAACTTAATATTCAGTCAAAAAAGTTATTTTATCAAACGGCCAAACCCGACAAACTACTCTACTTCTAATAAGCCCTTCAGGAACCGGACCATAGATTCTTGAATCAGCAGAGTTACTTGAATTATCACCCTCTAACCACACATGGCCTCGGGGCACTACATGACTACGGCTAGGAAAATGGCCTCTGACTTTGTCGCCAGGCAAACCTGTTATCCTTTTGCAAATATTCTGCTTAGGGTTTGAGGGACTTTTGGCTATGATGATATCACCTCTGCGAAGCCTTTGCAGTTTGGGTGAAATATGCTCTGTCAGCAATATATTGTTAGATTCTAGCGTCGGTTCCATCGAAGGGCCGGAACACTGAAAAGCGAAAGACAGCTATCATCCTAGGTATAGAACATAATATATAGGTATTGGAGGATAGAACATAATCTGACCCATCATGTAAACAAAACATTTTTACATATTAGCAGCTTACCATTACAAAGTCTCCAATATACTCAAAAGTACAGTGCGTTATACATGCATACTGGAGGAAGTATCCCATAAAACCACAGGTTTTGGCAAGAAACCTGAAGGTCATTTTCTCACGAAAAATGATTGTGACGAGCATTCACATGAGTAGGTACCTATTTAATCAAAATTTTGTAAGATTCTTGGTCTTATTTTACATTTACCTACTTCTTGAGAACTTAAGAACGCTTTTTTATGTTTTGAAAATAAGTAACACTGATCCTGATTTATTTCATCTATTTTTTTAACCCCCCAGGCACGTTGTCTTCTTCTTTTATTTATGGCCTCTGTCAGTCATTGCAACCCATAGATATAGCGTAATAACCGATTGAATCCAACACTAATAAGAAAATAGCAATCACAGGCTGTCATTACAGACAAGATAATAAGGATACTAAGTAGGTACAGTACGCACAACGGATCTTTGTCCCCCTGAAGTTAGGTGCGTCAACGATGGTCAATGTACTGTTATGCGGAAAATTGATTCGTAGATGAAGTCGATAAAGCTATGAGGATTGGAGGGGAGAAAAAAGGATACCTATTTAACGATTTTTGGGATATTGAGATACTTACCTAAATCAATCAGACTACACAATCGTCTCCACCTTCATGAGACGAACCCGTAGACACTAGATTCAACTTCTTAGGACTAAGGGAACGCGAGTAATCGCTAAAACTTATACACCTAACCTAAACCTTTAATAAGTAGGTAATTTAAATTTAATAATCTTTATTAATATGCCTATTGTAAAATTCAAGCACATGAAGATCGATTAGCGCGAATCGATTATGAAAATTGTAAAGCATCAAAATATCGAATTACTTATTGACAAGACAAGACAAGTGTGTAGTGTAGGCGCTTCATGGGAAGAATACTAATGCTGTTCAATCAGTCGATATTATTTTTCATGTCTATGAGCGAGCCAGTGTCAGAAACTCAAATTAGTAAATCAAGCAAACAAATCAAACAAACAACATCACTATCTGCTTCCACTGTTTTACCATTGTTTGAAATATTCACCCCTTCTGCTGAAATAAACATAACAACAAAACCCTCACTGGTCACCTTCTCACAAAACAATTTTTCATTATTGGCATCCTAAAAATGTATAAGAATTTTATTACGAAGTGATTTAGTTTTTGACTTGGCTTACTTATAAATGTTTGGCGGGTAACCTTGTACAAAACAAAAATTTATCTACCTACCTACCTGACAGTTCTTTATTTTATCTAACAACATAATATGTATAAAAACTATCTATATAAAATTACCTAGGAAAACTAAATTCTTAAGATTACTTAGAAAGTACGAGGTTTAAATTTATGACCCAAAGTATGTATGTATGTTGTACGTTCCCTTATACTTATTATACTCTTTGGTTGTACGAGATTTTATCTCCTTCTATACGAGAAAAAAAATTAAAAGGCTGGCAACCCTGGTTTCGTTTCGTCCCGTCCGTCTGCTGTCTTGTTTTCTTCTTGTTTCGCGAAGGTAGTTCAGTTCCATTCTAATCATCGTTTCAAATTCTTTTTTGTTATTCTTCGTAAATAAAATTGCCCACGAACGAACGGAACAGTGTGCTGCGCTGCAAATTGATTTAATTTTATTCAAAACGTAGGTACCTACCTAATTCACATCCAAACCTTTCGCGGCTTGCAGAATTTTTTTACCAAAATATAGCACCGACAAGAATTTCTAATCTCAGCTTTGTTGGATTATTTTCTGTTGATTTGTTCTCATAGCGTGCCAGTGTTACATGTTTACTCTAAATATTCGTGCTACTTAGTGTTTGTGAATGGTTCGAATTGAATCGATATTGTTGTAGAGCAATAACCTATCTTGAAATGAGTGTTCACTTACTACGGACTTGCTGACACACGAAGCCCTGATGGATACGAGTTGCTGACGAAATCGTGTTATTTTATTGAAAATAGTTCAACAAGTAAGTAGTAACTACCGAATTCTTAGGTTTGGTAATGCAAGCCATGTAATTCTAAAAATGTGAATAGCTGGAATGAATCATTCAAATATTTTCAGAAGAGTTTGTGCCCATATATTATTAAATTCTAAATGACCTGCTATTGAGTTAGCATGAGGTAGCAACCAACTTTGGCGTCAAGAGTTTTCAGGCAACTCTAACTGGTATTGTCTGACTGAGAATTTATCTGGGTATGTATCTGCATTTGGACTCATAAATTATCAAGCATGACCAAGCAAGACTATCAGTACCTGCCATGTAGTGAGGCATTGTAAAATTCAACGAATTTGTTCATGAGTATGATTTCCTGGTTTTTATTATGTCTTTCCTATAAATTTTAGAACAATAACCCATTGGCAGAGTGCCATTCTACTAGTTATTCACAACATCATTGTGTGATGAACAAAGCTTGTTCTAACTAATGCTTAGATAAACTAACAAAGTTGTTAGTCAATGTCAGCATTGTGAATTGTATCTACTCTTTATAGTCTTACTAGAAGATTGAGTGAGTGTAAGTACCTACCTGCCTTAGAAGGTGACTGTCTTTACGGATTAGTAGAAACACTTTTATAAAGCTTGTTCTCATAAAAGTAATATCTAAGATCTAGCCTCTGCTCTGGTATGCTAGATCTTCAGGCGTAATAGATTTTCTCAAAATTGGAGTCCCAGACTGATGCTATTTTAAAGAATTTGTAGAGGTGATAATAAGATTATCAATAAATTAAAAGAATTGAGGTGGTTTGCAATCAGTTTCTATTGTAAACTAATAAATTATTTGTTGCTATGCAATCAGTTTCAACTAAGTTGGTTTCTACACTTTACAAACAATTAATTAAATTGTAAATATTTTTGGTCAACAGTTATCATGGGGCGCTACACAGGGAAAAAATGCAGACTACTCTCCATGCTATGGCTGACTGGCAGCTTCTTCTTCGTAGAACTAATTGTGGGATACATCACCAACTCAATGGCTCTTGTGGCGGACTCATTTCACATGCTAAGCGATGTTGCAGCACTGGTTATCGCGTTTTTATCAGTCAAAGTAAGTATTTATTAAATAATTCTGATTTTAGTAATAGTGTTGTATGCCGCAATGGGGTTACGTTTTCCTTCTCCTGTACTAGCGATAACCTGTAGTGAGTGTATAATTTGTGGAATCATTGCTGTTAAATGCTAGTTTTGTACTAAATTGTGTAGAAATTGACTAACAAGCTGATTTACGCTTGCAATATGATAAGGGTCATTTAAGTATACTGTTTTCCTCATAATGTTTTCAAGCCTAATACTGCAGAGGTCTAAGCTTAAAAATATAAAAAAGCTCCAATAAAAGTGACACGCTTTGAGAAGACAGTTTTACTGCATGTTGAAAATGACCTATTAGAAAAAATCTCAGTGTATAGTCAGCGACAAAAGTTCGTTTCGAATCTCCTCTTCAGCGTTTCTCCAGCAGCCATACCTACTAAGACTGCAACGCCAAAATTAAAAGAGTTCTTGTTAAATAGTCTCTATAAAGTCGAACTGGCTTTCGATATCATGCTCGTTTCACACGCTTAGCTATATGCACTTACTATCACATTCTTATCAGTCAAAAGTGTCTACCTCTGTGTACTGATTTTGTTTAAATGTTGATCTAGGTAATAGGTATTCCATTTATAAACATGTGTAGTTCGTAAAAAAAAGCATATTAGCATAGTAGGTAATTAGGTATAGGTACTAGGTACCTTTGTGCGCACCGCACGTCGGACATTTGCGCCGCGGCCCAAAATTCTAGTTAGATATTTAATACCTATATTACCTACAATTTTAGAATATTTCTGAGAGATTTGTTGATTTCATGAGCTGTTTTTTTTTTACAATATTTGTTTTATTACATATTTTTCGTTGAAGTTGATTACTTGTACCTACCTTGTTGAATTGAAGCCACAAATTAGATTTTGGTCACTCCTTGTGAAACGCCTTTTTTTATTTCATATGCAAAACCTACGTATTAGTATTACTAGACAAGTTGAGAACGTATCAGTATTCTGGAGTTCATTGTTCGATTCGGTATGTTTTTATCTTTAGAGCGGCAATTCCATGAATCAGTGAAAGAAATCAAAATTATGCGTGAAACGTTACATTACGTTCGCTTCTTTTTACTCGACTACGGGGAAGCGAAGGGTTATCTATCTATCTAATTCTATACTAATATTATAAAGAGGAAAGATTTGTTTGTTTGTTTGCATTAAATAGGCTCCGAAACTACTGGACCGATTTGAACAATTCTTTCACCGTTGGAATCACACTATCCCCGGGTGACATAGGCTATATTCTATTTTTTTTAAAATTAGGGATCCTTACTAAAACTCCACCCGTGCGAAGCCGGTACTGTCTGCTAGTACTATTATAAATCTGTAAAAAAGCCAAAAGTTAAATCGAAGGTATGAAAAAAGTAAATATATTATGCAGATGCCCTAACTAAATAAACAATTTGAAATCCAAAAAATCGAGATTGTCTGTTTGTCTATCCATCTGTTGTTTAGGACAAGACCAAAACTACTGAACAGATTTAAATGAAACTTATAGGTTTCGATATGTTTATTAATTTAAAACAAACTATTTTTATGACTGTTGAGGTTACCTCTTACTCATTAATTAATTAATGCCCATACCAGATATGTAAAAATAAAAATAACTGACTCATGCAATATCTTCTTGGGTGTTTCTGGAAAACTTGCGAAGTTTCCTTCAAGAACAAACGATACGAAAGTTTAGGAATTCCCATGACTCATAGCGTTGACTGACATCCACCAGTCACATAAGTACCTACCTACCTAAAATACCTAACGGACGGAGGTAATTTCAATATTCTATTACACTACCTAAAAGTGGCAAGGCTATGCCTCAAATGTTAGGTACAAGTTAACCTTCGAAACTAGTTAAGTATTAGATTATTGAATAGATATTAATAAATACTGTTTATTTATTTACCCTGTTTAACAAACTACGCATAGTAGCGATACATAAATAATAATGACTTATGTTTTGTTTTCAAGTATGACAAAGCAAGTTCCCCAGAAAACTTAGTTTGGGTTCTAATGCGGTCATAACTGTTTGTGTAACATAGTTTGTAAGTACACAAACTTGCATTTTTTTATCATCTGTTTCCCACGCTAAAGAAAGCATCGAATGCTAGAAATTTTACTATAGACGTACTATAAACTTACATTTACGTACCTACTATTATAGAACATAGTACGTTCACGCGATGTATTATATCTAGTTTAGAAATTGCAACGCCAAGGAGCGTGTCGTAAATGTTTGAATGCACTTTGATTAATAAAACAATCGCACTTATGCGTTCGCCTTCATCTAATGGATCTGTGAATCCACATATCTACAACATGTAGATACCTACAATACAAGTGGGTAGTGAATCATGCATATTGAATAGGTATTTGGATGATTTTACAGTCTGTTAACTGATTTAAAATCGAATTCACAAACTGAGAGGTACCTCTAGGCGGAATCGGTTGCTGCGCTTTGCGAGTCCTTGCTTTAAACAGTTTGACGGACTTTTTCAGCCTCTGATTATGAATTCAGTTCAGTCTGCTTGACTTTACTGACCGAATATTTCAACTTTTCTGTATTCTCTGGAAAAATATCAAAAAGTAACAGGAGTTTCAAAGATAAACTGATTAGGAGATATCTAATAGCCGTAGCCTACCGTATCTTGCAAACTCACATTTAAAATTCCCCACAGATGTCACCAAAGAAATGGTCAAAGAATACATTCGGATGGGCGCGCGCGGAAGTTCTAGGAGCTCTAGTAAACGCTGTGTTCCTAGTAGCTCTATGCTTCAGTATATCTGTAGAGGCTGTGAAGAGATTCATTGAAGTTGAGGAGATCCATGATGCGAAGTTGCTGGTGGCAGTAGGAACGCTCGGTCTACTGCTCAATCTCGTTGGCTTGTTCCTATTCCACGGTAAGTTTTTAAATTATCTGCCATTATACTACTCGTTTTAGATTTTATACAAATACCTTTTCCCGCTGGTAATTCCATAAAATTTGTTATTAATTCTGGAACTCTTTTTCCTCTTCGTAATTTCGTGAAATCGGCTATCAAAGTATTTATAATTCTATCCCGGTTAATGTAAATGTTACCTGTTATAACAAAAGTTCGGTATACAATATCGTCACCGACGCCAAAAGCGTGGCCGTTTTTTCAACAAGCATTATAAACGATGATGAGTACACTAAAAATTACAAACTAGTACCGGTCTACTTCATTAAATACTTTGCCATTTGATCTAGAATACCTATGAGCTGAATGGATTTTTAATTGGCATTTTTATTTTATATTAATCTGTGGTGAAGGTGGTACTGCCTGACCGCAATATTGCAATAACGGCTATTCTGTTTCATTCGGTAAGCCTTTTCGGATCGATACCGGAAACGAAAGAGATTTCAAATAGTGAATTCACAATCTCCTTCAAAAGTTTCCGTTAACAATCTGAAAAAGCTTTCCGAATGAATCAGAATAGCCTACAGGATTTGGATGATGAATATGATGATAGGCTGCTGTGTGATGTCACGCGAGACCGCAATATAATAATGCGTCACGAAACTTGAAGTAGGTAGTCATAATAATGACGTCACTCGACTTCCAGTTTCCACAAGTATGCTATCGCGTTTGTAACACCATCCATCTGTCGCAATATCTCCGTACTTACCCTAAGTTCGGTAATAGTTGTTACGTTACTTCTTACTCTAAGAATAGAATAGGTACTAGTACTACCCCTAACCAAGAACCTTGTTTTAGATCACGGAGGAGGCCATGGCCACTCCCACGGCGGAGTACCACCACCATCAAACGTCCGCCATTTAACAGAAATAGTCAACAGCAACGCAGAAATGGCGCTCGGACACAATGCTACAGACACTGAGGAGACTGACGAAATGGTTCTAAAGCCTAAGATGAATAAAGTGCCAAAGAATAAGCAGCCGTGTCGTGCAAGTGACCCCGGACATATGAACATGAAGGGTGTTTTTCTGCATGTTTTGTCGGATGCTCTAGGTGAGTTTGTTTTAAGGTGTTGTTTTCATTATTTTTGAACAAATAGCATGTCTTCTTAGCAAGCGCGGCTTGCTTCGCTCACCCGAAATAAACTCTACCACCTCTATTTGTTTTCACGCGCTTGACAAATGCGAGTAACTATTTGTTTGGTTTCGTACCAACGCTAAACTTGACTGTACCTACTACAAAGTATACAAACATCTGAGTTGTTTCAAAATTTTATTGTAAATACCAAGCTCCATAAAAGTTGTCATGGCATTTGTCTCGTTTGCTTTAAAAGTGCTCAAATGCTATTAGGCTCTCTCCTACTATACCTAAGGTCAAGCAAGACACACGAAATTCGCAATCGAATCGGCGGTTTCCTAATTATTTCGATGCGGAAAAAAAAACAATGCTTTTCCTGTTCCATCAACAATAAGAGAAAAAAACTGCGGACAGCCCAAACTCGTACTTTGAAAAATAAAGGAAACCGCTATCGAACCTTGAGGCATACCAGTGAGTTTTTTGACCAACACATTTCTTCAAATATACTTTGCATATTTAATGTACGTGCGTACATGGGTAGTTAGGTTTGGAAATAATTAATTTTATTCCAGTAAATTCTGCACAATATCCGAATCTATTTTCAGCCCCCGGGCGCTGCATTGTACAGTTATTTTATCAGCCTGTCAAGTCTGCAAATGTTTTTACATAGTAAATAAAATTAACCTTGAAAATGAAGCGGATCACCTTGACATTGAGTTCTTTGCTACTTTCGTTACTCGACTGGGAAATAACTCAAAGTTAAAAGTCAAAGTCAAAAATTTCTTTATTCAATAAAATCACAAGGATCATTTAGAATCGTCTTATATAACTGGGTGATTCTAGGTGCCAGCGCCACGCGAGTTCACGCGACCAAAACTTATGTATTGGCTTTGATTGAGTGAATGTTGAAAACGTGACATTCACTACCTTTATCTATTCTCTAACCCTGTTCATAAACCCGACATAAATTCTGGATAGTATTTTAACACCGTTACTATTCGTTTTTTATTGAATTTAAAACGGCTTGTCAATGCAACATATTAACATGGTATAACTATTCCAAGCTTACACCGCTGTCGCTGGGTTTATTATAACAGAGAACAAGGCTGTAAATACTGTACTATGAGCGGTCACTTTTGTCTATCACGTTCTGATACTAAATACGGACAAATAGACTGCGCACAAGTTACAATAGTAGTCATTTAAAATTGGCAGCTGTAACTTTATAAAAAAAAACTGATAGTACACCACCGAGCTCTTAAAACAAAGAAGGTTTCGTTGTGTTGCGTAGATTAGGTTTTATTCGACCTACTTTGTAAACCCTTTGTTATGTAAACTGCTGATAAACGTAAATTGTGAAATCGTTTTCGTATTACCACAGAATATTGGTACAAGTAGTATTACCACAAAAGATAACAATTTATTGATGCTATTATTAGTTCTGTATCCCTTATATTTGCAGCGGTGGTCTAGTTAGAGGACCTCGCCTTCCGATCCTAAAGTCGTGGGTTCAAATCCGGTCGTGCATCAATGGATTTTTCAATTCTAAAAAACGTGAGCGAAGCCAATGCTCTAAAACGGTGAAGGAAAACATGGTGAGGTAAAGCGCGGTTTAACCTTGTCTTTCCTGTGGATAAGGCCGACGGCTGAGAGAATGGTACAGGTGCTGGGCAAGCCTACTCCATCTAAATCTTGTCCCAGGCAGTGCAGCGTCGCGTTCATTTGGGGCATGGGTAAAAACTGGCCTCTGACGCTGTATAAATCATCTAGATTAGATGCAAAGACCTCCTTATTATCCCCTATTATTTCCTTCTATTCGACATGGATTTATATTTATTGTTAGGTGTTGTACGCGCACTAGACTGCTACTAACTGGGCGTTCAGTATGAGTTAAAGTTAACACGTTGTCTTGACTATTTTAAGCCTTAACGTAAGTGCATAATATCCTTGAATCGCTTACTGAACCTATCAAGAATTATGAATGGCTATTCAGTTGGATCTTCAATTGACTGTGACCTAAATCCTATCAGTTGCCGGTACCTATACCTAGTCGCTGACATATTTTCATAAATATACCCTCCGTGTTGATTGCGTGAGTTATAGAACTGAGACTTACGAGTATCTATTGGTTCCATACACGAAGCTTACAGATTTAGTGGTCAAGGATTTTTACCATGATTCTTATTTCTACAGATTTGACAATTTTCATTGAGAATTTAAAAAAATGAGTCGAGTATCTAACTTCAGCACTGTTTCCGAATATGGGCGAAAGGTAGCCGCTGGTTAAGTGTTACCATAGTTATTTTGTAGTTTTACTGAAAAATATCCATAACGAGGAAATCAATGCATAGAGAACCATACAGCTCTTAGAATTTACAAATAGAAGTTGCAATAGGTTAGCTTTATCTTTAGGAAAGACAATGTCCAACAGTGTACTTCAAACGGTTTATGATGATGACCTTACTAAACCATTCGTCCTTTAAAAATTTTATTTTGTGTCTTGTGGACATAGCGATAAACCACCCAAATATAAAATGGCAGACGCCCGATCAGCAATGTTTATTTTCTTTCTGGTAGCTGCTATTTGCATGCCTTAGTATTGACGTGTGCAAAACTGGATCATTACTAGAAAAAACAAGAGGATGCACTATAAACTTATTTATTAAGAACTAGACGTAGGTAGCATAGGCCTATGCTGAAAAGCGAAACAACCTCAACACTACCGTTGTCATAATATAATAAGAATATTAGTATTAAGTTGTTAAATAAAGGCTTTTGAATTTGAATTTGAATTTGAAGACGTAGGTAGAGCGTAATCGATAAAATTATTAACACGTTTTCCCCACTTAGCAAGTACGACGAAGTATTCCAATGAATGTGTTGACTTCAATTAATATTTATTATGTGAAGCCAAACTATTTGTTGGAAAACACATCGGTCTATTTAAAGGTGCATTGCAGCCGCCTTTAATTAAGGTGGTGTGTTTTCCAACGTATGTTTCAATTGCTCAGAAAATCTTATTTCAGACGTTAAAAACTAGGAAGTAGGCAAGGCACTGTGTTTCACTTTATGACTTGGTGTAGTCTTCACTTGATGATTATTTCTTCTAAAATTATACTACCACGAGTAATGGATAACCTTATGAGAACTCCTGCATTATAAATGCAAAAACTTCTATATTTGAACGCTTGTTTGAATAAAACTTAAAACAGTTTTGTCTAAGGAAACAAAACTAGTAGCATATAGAGAATATAATTAGAAAAGCGTGGTGCAAAGTCGACTTCTATTATTTAGAACGCTTCGCAAAACTGCTCACATGCAATCGTCAGCTGTCATTGACATTATTTTCGTGTACAAACTCTGTTGCGACCTTGTACCACTTTTAACGGGAATCTTATCAATTATCAGTTCGCTTGATCAATGCATTGATCACTTAACTTATTATCTGTTTATTCCACCGGCAAGGTCAATGATGGATGATATTAGCGCCAAGTTGATAAACTTATCGTTTTACTATACTGGGTGTAATGATACCCGAAAACTCTCATCAATATGAACAACTTTCCTTTTAAAACCAACAGTGTTTGCGTGATAGAAAAGTGCATTCATGTCTAGTATTACATTGGTTAATAGGAACGCGTATTCAACATAATTCCGGTTTTAAAGGGTATGGGTGCCGGTGCAATTACCAGGCACATGAGACTTAACACCTTTATGTCTCAGAGTGATGGGCGCAGTGCAATGCATCGCAGGGCACGTCTTCAGTGAGGCAATGCAAGGCGGTGGTTACCACTTAAAATAAAATAAACATTGGCTAAAATGTACGATAGCAAAAAAGTCATTGAAATAACACAGAAAACTGTTGTAATCTACATAAACAATTTTATTTACTTACATTGCAATTTATTGTTTCAGGTTCAATAATAGTGGTTGGCTCAGCGCTTATAGTCTGGCTCACTGACTGGAAATACAAGTACTACATTGACCCAGCACTTAGTATAGTTCTAGTCATACTTATACTAGCGTCAGTGTGGCCGCTGCTTAGAGAATCATCCCTTATTCTACTGCAGACTGTGCCTACGCATATACAGGTGAGATTTTCCTTATATTACTTAAATAAATATTCATGGACATTTCACACAACACCTTCTAGTCCTAAACTAAGCAAAGCTTGTGTTATAGGAACTAGATAGCTTAAATACATTCTTTTGTTAATGCATACTTAAACATAATAAGGCCTAGACAGAACAAATATCTATGTTTGCCACACACAAAAGTTTTTCAGTAAGTATCGAACCCACGACCCACAGCTCAGAAGGCAGAGAGTAAAGATTGTGTGAAAAATAGCATCGATTTGAATTCTCAATATTAGTGCACATTTTATGGTTGGGCTCCTATATCTTCATATAGTTACATGCTACATTGTATTTACAGTTCCGTACCTAAAAGCTATTAGGTACAGTTAATACAGCACGTGACTCGCACTAAACCAGTTTTTAATACGAATTCGAACGATCGTGAAAATAAGAGACATCTTAGCATAGTAATGGTTTCACTGAAACTCATCCACATGTTAACATGGCCATCATTTTCCGTAAACAAAGCTATAAACACGTACCACTTATAATTTACTACCAAAGTTAAAATACTTACACGTAGGTATAAAACTGGAAAGAATTCAATGACACATACAATAAACGCAGCAATTTGTAATGAAAGTCTGGGTAGATTTGTTTGAATGTGTTTTTATGAAACCTGTTCATTGAAATTATTCAAAATTTAATTCTTTTGGAAAACTATGGGGAAGGCCTATGTCCAATAGCGAACTTCTAAAGACTAACACATAGGCTACTTTTTATCCCGGTAAATCAAAAAATAAGATAAAATAAAACGGGACGCGGACGAAGTTGCGGGCGGAAGCTAGTAAATAAATAAATATTGACTGACCATTCTTCTACAGCTTAGTGCTGATGCATTCTGCGTTGTAGGGTGTGGGTTCGATCCCCGCTAAGAACAAGTACGTTTTGTGATTTACGTAGACTTATTATGTGTCTAGGTGAAAATCTGGTTATCATGGATCAAACTGGCTATCTAAAATAAATAATATTTATTAAATTATCCAGGTGGATGCGATTCAAAGGCGGCTTTTGGAAAAAGTGGACGGTGTGCTGGCTGTTCATGAATTCCACGTGTGGCAGTTAGCGGGCGATAAAATTATTGCCAGTGCGCATATTAGGTAAGACAATCAACTATGTATCGCTATTTCGTGTACGTGAATGGCATAATTTTCCAGTTATTTCGATTTAAAAGCCAAGCTACTGAACCGATTTTAATGAAATTTTTATGGCACCAATCTGGAAGTACATAACACTTTCAGATAAAAAAAAATTAAAATCGGTTTATAAATGATTGCGTTCTGAGATACAAACTCACAGGGGACGTCCTCAGTAGACATGCATTGTTATAGGTAGAGGTTACCGCTTAACATCAGGTAAGCCAATAACAAAAACGAAACATTTGGAACACGCTGTATAAGAACACTGTGGTATATGTCAGCCTTGTTTTTCTTAACCGATCTAGTTATAGATTTATAACGGAGTTAAGACCGGTTTTAAAATGTCATAGATGACCTCTGGCTTGACATGTCGACATTGACACCATAGTCGACATTGTGAACTAACCTTCAGAATGGGGAAACTATATCGGAGATCCGGAAACTCACCTTACCTAGTAAACTGTCTATATTCAGACCTTGACATCTAATCTAGATGATTTATACAGCGTCAATGGCCACTACTTACCCATGCCTTTATGAACGTGACGCTGCAGTGCCTGGGACATGATTTAGACGGAGTAGGCTTGCCCAACACCACCATCAGCCATCATCGGCCTAGTCGGCCTTACCCACAAGAAAGACAAGGACGTGCGGACTAAGTCTGACTAAGCCGTGGGTATCAGCATCACGATGTTTTCCTTCACCGTTTGAGAACACTGGTATTGCGCACATACATTTCCCGAGTAAAGAAAAACCCTATTCCAGAGACTGATAAAACAAACATTATAAACAGTAATTTCAAAAAATAATGATTCCTTGACAGTTTTCTATTAAATCTCCACTCAAAATGCTCGAATCATGCTTGACTATGAGTTTTTATTGTGAACACGGTCTTCAGACTGTAGAGGTTTTTAATATGGACCCTTTAGGACCCTCAAGACTGTATGGGTGTTTCTCGAAACAAGTTTATTTCAACGCAAAAGTGTACTTGTTGTGAATTCCGTGGTTTCGTAACAAGGATTCGACACAAACCTTATCGTTATCAGTAAGCTAGTACGACTTTGCCGGTCTATCGACATAGATGTGTACCTACTATCCACATAACAAACAACATGATACTTTCTAATGAGTTGAATGATTGATATCATGTGTTTTTCGACCCATATTTGTCAGTGACCTACATACGAAGCATAGTCAATACGCATTTGTTCAGTAAATTCACAAGGATCATTTAGAATCGTCTTACACTAGGTGATTCCTACTCTCGAATTCATAACCGATGTAGAGCCTCTAGAAGCAGATTCAGCTGGTGCTGAATGCTGGTGGAATTTCCACGAGAAACCATTTCCACCGTGGAAACGGTTTCTCGGATTGTTCAGTGTTTATAAATTGGGGGGTTAGTAGGTGCTGTTGGACAGGATTCGATCCTATCACTTCCGTTATAGTTACTTCACTGAGGCACGTATAGTAGTCACAACGGATCTTTGTCTCTCTGAAGTATCTGCGCAGAACCCATTTTTGGGTAGTTAGGTGGAGGTGAACGAATTTTTCCGCACAACAGTACATGCGCAATCGTTTGTTGCACCTAACTTCAGAGGGATAAATCGTTGTGCGTATTGTTGAGCATGAATAGATTATGAAAACATTTACTAATTTGTCCTGAAGTCGTTAGAGGAACATTATGAAATCTACATCGGTGTGCTAAAACTAGGCTTAAATTTTATAATTTCAATGTTGATATTGGCAGTACGATAAGCAAAGCTATTTACTGCATTTAGATTGTTGCGACTTTGAAATTGTGCATTATTAACTGTACAAATATCTGCTGATACTTAACTGATAACGAGTTTTTATTTGGCGTAAGATGTTTGAAAATTTGTTGATCCAAAATTAATCCAAAAGTGGATACGTTACTGACTTGTTTTCTCATTCTAGAATTTTCTGTCATGGTTTTGTATTTTTAAAAGTAAAACACTAGTTTTATAGAAGTCTATGAATTTTTATAATAACACATTACAAATTAAAAAAAATTGCAAATACTGTCTGGTTTTTGCAAATTTTCTAAAATAATATGTAAGCAATTCGGATTTGTGATGTTTTTGTAACGATTCAGGAATACAGTGCTTTTGGCACGGTCCCAATGCTCTTTGTCCCGAACTCATGTCATTGAACTAATGCGAACACCTTTATTTCTCCGCGCATGAGTAACGCGAACCAGAAGCGTTGCAAATTGCACATAAAGCAAATTAATTTTGAATACCACAATGATGTTGATACACCTTTGATACAATAAAACAGCACACAAAAGTAGGGTTATACAAGTTAATTTTACAAAAATTGAAAAACACCCCATGGAAATCTTCAGTCTCCGGCCAGCGTAAGGTGGACTGATAGATTTTTTTATTTATTTAATACTAGCAGTTACCCGCGACTTCGTACGCGAGTACCGTTTCCGTATACATTATATTATCTGTGCGTGTACCGAGCGGATACTTCTTTGAGCAACTTGACATTACACCGAACCCGTACTCGTATGTCAAACGTTAGTCGTTAGACCAAAGAGGTAGTACAACGTCCTGTCAAACTGACGTGACATGACATGACATCATCCTCTTGCCAATAATTGGCGCTGCTAATCCCGTTTTTTCATTTTATCCTGTAGATCCTGTTAATTATTCGGGATAAAAAGTAGTTTATGTGTCAATCCAGGTTACGTACTATATATATATGCCAAGTTTCATCCAAGTTCGTTCAGTAGTTTCGACGTGATTGAAACACAAACATCCAAACATCTAAACTTTCGCATTTATAATATTAGTAGGATTCATGGACATGAATGTTTAAAAAAAAAAATTGTTGGTAAGCTGCATCTGGTACTTTCAGTGCAGCTAATCTTGGTCAATCGGTGGGCTTTTTTTTTATTGAACGCTTTAGACAGAATATTAGATAGTGTGGGATAAGTGGAATCGCATAGTAACTAGCTGAAGTCTTATGACTCAAACATCAAAAATTGGTCAACAAAAGCCATCCACAATTATTTTATTTCCATCGATGCTACAACAATTCTGACGGTTGTAATAACAATCGCAGATAACTGATCCTTTGTTTAACTCGACTGTGAGAGTATTGTTCATATATTATCATAATAATCCATTTGAAATGCAATCGCAATAACAATACAGTACTGTAAAATGTGAGACAATAGTTTTCATGTAACCTGAATACTGGGCTGAAAATCGTATCCGTGGAACAAAGAAAATATAAATATTTACATATTTTTAAATAATATAATAGTCTGTTACATTATGAAATAACCAAATAATGTTTTCTTGAAAAAGACCCCGCAAAATATTATTTGTAAGGTACATTCCAGAAATATTTTATAGCGCGCTGGAATATAAATACCTGATTATTATTATGACTAACACCCCTACGATCTGAAGAGAGGTTTATTGTAGCTATTTTTAACCAACTTCAAAAAAGGAGGAGGTTCTCAAGTCGGTTGTATTTTTTTTTAATGTTTGGTACCTCTGAACTCTGTCATTTATGAACCGATTTCAAAAATTCTTTTTTTATCTGAAAGGATATACTTCCAGGTTGGTCCCATTTCATTTTCATCAAAATCGGTTCAGTAGTTTGGGTTATAAATAGAAATAACTGAAAAAAAAAATATACCAACCACGTGCACGAAATTGCGTATTTTGCTTTCCTGTGACTTTAAAGTGGTGTTTATAGTCAGGAACATTCCCAATGAACAGTTATCATCATCATCATCTGATGATGAAGCTGTTAATCGAATTGAAGTCGGTTTTTCTAGTTTTTTAAACTTATAAATTATAATATAAACAAATGCTTTGTTCCAGGTGTAGAAACTTATCGGAGTACATGAAGATTGCTGAAAAAGTGAAAGAGTTCTTCCACAACGAAGGAATCCACTCAACGACGATACAACCAGAATTCGTCGAACTACCTATAGGAGGGAATGAGGTACTTACACTACTTACCTACTTGTTTTTTTTTTTGAGGCAATGTATTCCGGCTCTTAGACAAGTTTATTGGAAAGTGACGAGAACATTATCGTCTGGATAATGTCGTAGAAAAGATCGGTAGATAAAGCCAATATCTAACTGATTTTACAGCATATATTATAAAAATAAACACACCAACTGTATATAGGTAAAAGTAGATAAGATTGTGATATTAATTTCTATTGCTAGGGAGAAGTGTTTTATCTATATTTTGCAAATCCCACATACCACTAATTAATACCACAGTAAAACCAGTTCTTATAACAATGCATTTTCTCACTAAGTTGGTCCACTGAGGACGTGCTCAATAAGGCTATCAATACTAAAGCGTATAATGTAGCTATCTATACGAACCATTTTAATAATCTGACCTTTGCTTGGATCTAGATGATTTATACAGTGTAAGGAGCAATTTTTTATTCATACCCCTATAAACGGGACACTGTAGTGCCTGGGACATGATGATGAAGTGGGCTTGTCCAGCACCGACACCTTTCCTTCAGGCTAGTCGGCCTTATCCACAGGAAAGACAAGGTCAACACGTGCGGAGCTGACTATGCCGCGGGTTTCCTCACGATGTTTTCCTTCACCGTTTCAGAGCACTGGCATTGCGTACATAAATTATCCATTTATCCATATGTGCGCGACCGGATTTGAACCCACGACCTTAGGATCGGAATGTGTGGTCGCTACTACTAGATCACCGGTTCTCTTAATAATATTAGTAATTTAAACATGTATTAAAGTATTTGTTTTGTTCAGGTTATAAGCGGGGCATCTGCGGAAGCGCCTTGCGCGTTGCACTGTCCACCGAGCGATTTATGCCATAACGCTACGTGTTGCGGACCTAATCAACAGGTTAGTAACGTAACACTTGTTGCTATCATATTAAATAGTTGATCTCTTTGCCCTATATTCAACGAGCGTTCGTTATGCCGACCAAATATGCCGACCCCTGAAAACCAGCGCTAAAGGAGCCACCGTGCACCTTTAGCATTTGCTGAGTGGGTTCCTTTTTTACGCATGTTATTGTTCTATTATCAAGTAAATATGTACCTAGTTGTATGTTGCGTAAAATAAATAATTTATATTTCAAATACTTATAATATCAAATTGATTTATTTTACATTCCACCAACATATTAATTGCAGAAATATTTATACCACGTGTAACATATTGTCCCTATAAGCCGAAAAAGGGCTTATTCAGACCAAACACGTGAATAGATTTGCATGTGCCAAAGCTGAATACAAAATGTTTAAAATTTCTATATTTTTTTTATCTTAGAAATTTGGGACATCTAAGTGTTTATTTACTTTGTGTATGTATCCAGCCTGTTAGTACACATGCACACGCATCCTCTTATCACGTCGCACCCACACATAGACACTTAAACGCATGTGCAATGCTATTTTTAAGGAAACTTTAAGACGCTTTTCATGAATGAAAAACTTCGAAATATTAAAAGATGTAGAACAATTAATGTTGTTCGCCATGACGTGTAGAATACCCTTTCGGACTTATAAGGACATTATGTTACACCCTGTATTATTTTAATATTTTGCGAGATTTTTTTTGCACTCCATTGCAATTAAAATATCATGGCTGTCGCCTCGTCGGTGTTTTTTTTTACAATATGCATCTTTTGCTTGTATGCTCTGTGTGTTCATTTGTAAAGCTTTTAAAATGAAAGCTTTTCTAACTTTGAAACTAATTTACGTATCATTTTTTTGCTAAAATCGGTATCGTACTTTGCAAGTTTGATTCCTTCCCGAATTTTTTCCCAACTGCATAGATTTATCATTTCTAAATCTACAATGTAGTTATTAAACTTGCAAATTATGGTACTTACAACAAAACTCCGCCCTTATGGTACTAAAATGCAAGTATTTGAAACCAAATCATATCAATAACAACTTGAATAAAAATTTTTGCGTTTGTAGGAGATCTTGCTGTTTTTTTTCTAAACATCTTGAACCATCAGAGATTCTGATTGTAGATCCTGCTACACAGAAACAGAAGACTTTATCTAAACAGAAATTACAAACAATCTTTTTATTATTATATAAGTATTTGTTTTTTATTAGATTAGTCACGACACGACCTAGGTAGAATTTTGATAGGTAAGTACATTTTGCTCACGTTTACTTACACGAATTACAAAACATAGAACAACTGAAAAATGGATCCACGTTCCGACTTCTTGATTGTACACTTCTGACATAAAACCAGTTTCTAGATTTTATTAAAACAAAAATGGAATTTTGTTTTATCATTATTTGATAACTCGATATTTATTGTCAATGCTCATTTTTGCCGACAAAATTAAAACGCATTAGACAGTCATTAAAATTTCGCGTTTTATTTGGTGAGTAGTTCATTGCTTGCTTCTTGCAAGGGTTATTACTATCCTCCATAATAAACCATACATTACTTGTAGCTTTGTGATATTATTATATTTTTTTAAAGATCATGGTTTTTTTATTTTTTTTTATTTCCAATTACAGTTTTACAGTTTAGAGACAATAAGAGTTCGATAATTCACTTTTCAAGGAGATGAAATGGGTGCCCGTCGACGAACCCGGATCAAACAAAATGAAGTTTAGAGTTATGAAGATTTATAACGATAATTGACCAATTAGGTTACATTATTTACTATTTTATATCTATTCGTAAAAATATTGCTCAGTGTATTTAGCAAGTACTTACTTATATTTTAATTGTTAAAAAATGTGTGCCAATTTTGTAAACGAAGGCTGTGTTATGAAAAAGTAAAAATATATTTTTATAAGTACCTACAAATATTTTTGTTTATTTTGTAGTTCCTGTAATATTAAAAATGATCGTAAAATGATGAGTTTTCATTAATCTATGAATTAGTATTAAATAATTATCATATAGAATCAGTAGGTAGGTTTAAAAAAACTCTAAAAATTTAAAGCATGGTTATACCAATTTCAACTACTATGCGATTCACTAACACTTTCGCATTCAAAAGATCAATGTTGGAGCAATTTCACATTGAATACAATATGGCTAACCTTTCCAAGAATACGTATGCAAAAGGGACGAGTCAATTTACTTTCAAATGTCAACACGTAGGTATCTAGTAAACATTGGCTCATCATATTGTTTATTGCTGAAATATGCAAGGGATCGGTAATTTTCTTTGAGGAAGGTTGTGTTGGTTCTAGTTTAACATAGATACTTCATTACTACCTACTTATTTTTTATTAACTTACAGCGCTTGAGAACCTACAAAAGGCTAATAAAACGGCTAATAAGGTTACACTGATAATAAATAAATATATTCATGGACATTTTACACGACACCCTCAAGTCCCAAACTAAGCAAAGCTTGTAATATGGGTACTAGATGCTGATAATAGCATATTTATTATTAATATAGTTGGTGTCCTGACATGATATTTAGTAGGTAGGTATTTACTAGATAATAAAAATACATGGGAGCCAATCGACTCGAAGAAGAAGAAGTTTGTGTCGTTTGGTATCGAAAAACCTGTTTAACATATGACGTGATATGAGAAAATCTGAACCAAAACTATGGTGTTTCCTCATTATAAAATTACGTAACTCTTAGAAAGTATTATCTAAACTAACTCAAAAGTTCCTCGAAAAACTCATGATAGGATGACTTTATTGATTAGATACTAGCAATTTAATTCAATGGGGAGCTTTATCGCTAATAGCAACTAACTTGAAGAAAAAGGACAGTTCAAGACAGTTAAGTGGGATTCAAAATACTTTACCTAATTTCCCATAATAGTTTGTATTCTGTTTGAAATTAGTTGAGTAAATAGTTCAGTAGTATTGAGTACGTACCTTATCTTACCTGTAAACCGACTTATATCAAGTATTTACTATTTACCATAGCAATAGGAAATGATTATAATCAGTAGTTGAGATTATAACATAACAAGTACCATCAACGTAAAATTTATTGATTGCAAAGTAAAAATAAATTAGTCACCAAACAAGTTTATCCGCAAGTAACGGATGTGCATTTAGATTTTCATTGCAACATTTTTTATTTGTCAAAGATGTGTGTTATTGATAGGGGTCAACTTGTTTGTTGATCAAAGTAACCAAGCACATATTATTATCATATCTGGATATAATTACAGTTTCAGAATGGATTTTTTCTTCATTGTATAATGTCTGAAACACGGTTCCACAGAACTAAACTATATGAAAACTGCATAGATGATGAGTTATCCAAATCTAGTTTATTACAAAAAAAATATCTAGAACCACGTATCAAAAAAGGTTCAAAACACCACGTTCAAAAAACATTCAATCAAACATAACATCTAATTAATATCCAGATGTGAAAACCCATCGGTTTGTATAAATGGGGGTTAATTCAAAACGATCAATGAACTTTATTGACCGTTCTGGACTAAACCTCGTTTTTAGGTTCAACTATTTCACGGTACTTTCCCTTACAGGAGCACAGTACTCCGTCGCCAGCTCAGACGCCGTACTGCCGGCAGAGAAACATGGGGTCTAGATCAGAGTCGATGTCTTCACAAATGAACGGAAACCCCACTCAAGGAAGACCTGTCGGCTGGAACGTAGGACTTGAGGCCTTGGAGTGCGGGTTAGTAGAGCCTGGTAGTTAGATGCACTTCGGTGTTTGTTAGACTATGACCGCTACCCTGTTGTTCAAAACCCGTAATGTACACGCTCATCATGTTACACTGAACATAAGAACTGTTTATAGTAAGTTTTTTGGATAAACATTTCTTATGTTCGCAGCATCTACCATTTTACAGTTGTCTTAGTTTTAGCATGTTCTCTTTTGTTCTCAAAGGACAGAATGACACAAACAATGGTAAAACGTTGCATAATCTTTGAATTTTTTATATTTTGATTTTCTATTATATTGGCTCTTAGAAACGTTTTAAAGGTTATGCTGAGGTTATCGAATTATATGATTGAATAGTAAGTTATAATTGGAATAATTACTCCTTCTGTCTTTTGAAAAAACGGAGCAGGAAAAATGTGAAACCGATGCTAAGCCAATGATAAATATTAAATAACAGTGTGAGAGTCTAATCCGGTCACACTAAATCTGACGATCTCAGTAGCGCTAGATTTAAATGAAAATGAAGGCTAACAGTTGGGTTTCATGTTTCGACACGGTTTTTATCGATTTAATTAGTTTAAGTTATGCAATACGAACTTATATTTATTTTAATTTAATTGTTTTAACATTTTGTTATTGTCTTCATGCAGAAGTTTTATTTTATACACTGTATTTTTATTTATACGTTTTCTGATATGTTCGTTTGGTAAATTTTTATTTGATAAAATTGTGCAAACATTCGCAAGGCATTAGGCAGTACAAATATTAGCCAACGGAAAGTTATAATCGAAGAACAAAGCATTTTTTTGTAAGTAAATGTACTATTATGTTTTTAATGCTTTGTTTGACGTCCCAAAGTAATAATAAATAAATACTTTCTCCTCTGTGTATTTTTATCTCGAAGTTTTATTATGAACTAATAAAAAAAAATTCATGGACAAGTACAAGATTAAAACGAACAAGGCAAATTTTAAAATGTAATGAGTATTTTTTAAATAATTAAAAGTTCTTTTTACTTAAATCTTTTTATATATAATGAATTTTTAGTACACATTTAAAACCTATTAATGAAAAATAAACTATCACACTTATTTATTTTTAATCTTCTATAGTGACTACAGTGCAGTGAAGTGCTATTGATAAAGTCAACAATAGAAATTTTCAGTTTTATCAATACTTGTCGATAACGTTAAGGTTTTTAGCTTAACAATAATAAAACTGCAGTTGATGCCCATACAATAATTTGTCAAACGTTTGTTTAAAACAAATCGCATTTTTATAATTTTGTCGAAGACAATGCGTTTAGGTAACTATCGGTTATGTAGTGTGCTATAAATATGAAACTTATTTTGATTATGAATTTATTTGCATTTAAAACTCTTTTGTCAATAAGTTATATGCATCTGCACTAGATTTATTTCAATACCTAAGTAGTGAATTCACCAGTTTCGAAATAGCTCCACGTCATAAACACGTTTCGCTTGTAGAAGTCACTCTATTACGTTGTAGACTGAATAGATAGGCTAATTATTGAACGACTTGGTGTAGACTGAGCACCGGTGGTCTAGTGGTAGCAATCCCACTTCGTTGGTTCATATCCGGTCGTGCACGAAAGGATTTATCTATTCAAAAAAATGTATGTGCGCAATGCCAGTGCTCTTATACGGTGAAGGAAAACATCGTGAGGAAACCTACGGCTTAGTCAGCGTATTGACCTTGTCTTTCCTGTGGATAAGGCCGACTTGACTGAGAGGATGTTATAGGAGCTGGGTAAGCCTACTCCATCTAAATCATGTCCCAGGTACTGCATCGTTCCGTTCATAGAGGCATGGGTGAAAAGTGGCCCCTGACGCTGTATAAATAATCTAGATTAGATGCAAAGGCCTGCTTATGGTGTAAAGTAGAAAGTGCTATGCTGCCATTTTATATTTCACGTGTAGTAAGTAAGAATTGGTATGTAATAAAGAAGAAATAGTTGCAGTAATCTGTCACATTTTGGTGTTAGAAATGATACAGCAGCAGAGCTATTTTGCAAACACACTTCGAACCTCGGAAGAGTTGAATCCGCAGTGAAAATCAATCGGTATCCGTAAAATTCGTGGTAGTGAAGCTAATTGAGTTTATGACATTGCATTGTTTATGAAAGAAAGACGCACAATTCGTACGCTTCGAAGTGGGCTTTCGAATTGAGTTTGATCACTAGGGTGAATTCGAGTTCGTGTTCGAATTTTTACAGAATGATTGCAGAATACCTAATGTGACGTAACTTGTGAGTGTGATCCTTGTTTTAGCTCGCTGCTTCCATCGCCCATGCAGGACGGAAGGTTGGTCGTTTGACAGTCTCCGTGGTTCGTACCTATTCAAATGGACCTAACTAAGTGTTCTAACTTTGAGAACTGTGTCACGTGATTCAGAAACTTTATCGTGGTTTTCGGTAATAGTTATTTCTACTCGTAAGGCTGACGTCCCACCAAGAGGACTATATACGATCCATGAACCAACGGATTTGATCTTTTCGACGAGCGGACTTTAGCGGACATTCATTTATCGAACACGGAAGCATCTGTGTATGTTTTCGATTTCGATCGTAAAAGTAAATCTTATTAAAAAAGAAAATTGATTCCTTTAAAATCGAAGTTCATATAAATTGAAATATAGGTAGCAATCAATTGTAAAATTTAATAATACGCATAATGGTAGCAAGACTTTCGGCAAAATTTTACAGTAAGTTTTTCTAAATTTCCTATGTAGATTTTTAAGTCTACTACGAAATAAGTAAGCATGTAGGTATTTCTGCTAATTAATTGCACAATAACGTATTCGTAAAATAAACATTTTGTGAAATATGAAAAATAGGTAGGTAATAAAAGCACTAAAAAGTTTATATAAAATTGCACCAAAAGATAGAATAATATCTCTATCATTATAAGCACTTAGCCTGTAAAATACTGTTACTAAAAAGACTCAATCTACAAACAGTACCTAATATAAGTTACACAAACTCATTTTGATCGCGTAAAAGCACTTCAATCATACTAGCAGACTTTCGTTTGTTACAATAAATGAACCCTATAAATAGTAATTTCGAAGGATATAATGCTGAAGTATAAATACAGAGCCATAATAACAAAAACTGGAAAACAAAACTTCTAAAAAGTAAACCTCAAAGCATAGTACGGCTTTTACTCGATGACATTGTAAAGGTCACGGAAAGTTAAGTACACGATCAATCCAGGATAATGGAGAAAGCCTGAGTTTAGTAGTGGATTCTTCAGACTCTTGATGATAATCAAGAATATAGATTTAAAACTAACTGCATAGTGATAATAGTAATGAGCAATAGATCTATCTACCTCTGATGTGGGCAAACAAAAGACCGGAGATTAGCACGCTAGATAGAAACATAGTTTACCTATGCTTAGCTGTAAAGTTTGATACCAAATTATGGCTAATTTGTAATAGAGGTACACAATTATTATTCCTGAACATGGGCAGTAATTACAGAAACACTTAATATGATTTATTGATTGTAATACGATGAGCTAGGTCACCGGTGTCATTTACACATGCATCGTACGTCTAATCGACCGACGTATGTATGTACGTATAAAGTACAATTTTGTAACACTGAACGAAGACTTAGGTATTATTGTTATTAAATACTTTTAGGAAAATCACAGAGAAATGGGGTCAATGCACCAATAAGCCTTCGACACGTGGATGACGCAATATAAGACAATCATATCTTTATCTAACAATAAGTAATTATGTTAAGTACCTAACCAAACGTGGTACGATACCTTTTATTGAAAATGACTACGATTATTTGAGGCACTCAAACAAATAATATAATAATTTTATATATAACTGGTATTCCGATAGCATTAGATAAAATCAAGGACACATCTAAAAATTTAATGTTATGTTACCTGATCTATGTTCTAGTTTAAATAAAACATACTCAAAATCTTATTACGTCGCATTTTAAGTATACCACAGCTATGCTAACTATATCTACTGACATCGAAAATAAACTACATCTAGATCTACAATTATTTATCTGATTTTATGTTCTAATATTTCGTTAGAAAATCTAATTTTTCTCAGCAATAAAATTAAAACTTCAGTGTATGTTGACTCAGCGGATGAACTGCAACGGAAAAGCCGCTCAGCAGCCAAAAAAATATAATAGGTACCCACATACTGCATTTCTTCAAAATGTACATTGAGTCTAAAATATCTTCCATAGCCATTAGCATTATTTTTAAGTGTATAAATTTACTTAATAAATGTGATCATATTCATAAATTTTAAGTACCTACCTATACTGTAAGTAGTTAAGGAAAAAAAATTTTCACGCGTTACTACTTGCGGGTAAAATATTGCAATAACCTTTTAACAATAATTATTATTTTAAGATTATTATTATCTATGAATATTTTTTGTATAAAAAACCAATTATATAATGAATAAGAGAGCTCAAAGTGTAAGTAATAATGACTAAAGCCGACACAAATACGTTCATCAAAATCGTAACTTGGGTTCACATTTGGAAGAATTGAAAAGCTCGTGGGGAATAATGAGCAGCAAGAAAAATTACACAATCCTGATGTTAAACATAAATTGCATAATCCATAATGCACCATTTTATTAAGCAAAGTTAGCCTTACATTTGCAAAGCAAACTTTTCTCAATAATATGTCCCCAAAAAAAACTACAATTTATAATGAATACTGGAGAGTCTATAGTAAGCTTTCTTTTAAATTGTCATTGAATATTTCAATGCCTAAGTCTTATGAACTAGTAAAGTAAAAGTAGGATAATTCTATTTAAATTAAAATAGCTTGAGTAGATGAAATTAAATCACTTGTAAATTTAGATCCTGTACTACTAGAGTAAGTACAAATGACCCACTACAGTGACACATTCAATTACTTTATATGTTTGATTTTACGTATTTTAGTGAATTTAATCAATATTTTCCCACCATATCGGTGAGTTAAATTGTAAAAATACTATAAAGTATGACAGAGATACATTTATTCATCAGTGCATTTCTGTACATAGGTAATTCAGCTGTTACGTGACTGTGCCTTAATAATATTTAATTGGATGAGATTTCTCGAATCTCGCGTGAACGTGTTCATTAGTGGGAAAATATTGATGTGCTGTTAATTTATTCGATTTGACTTTACCCACTTAAAAACATTACATAAATTTCTAAAAAATTCTGATTTTTTTTAATAATTTATTTTTTGTTTACGATAAAACGTATGCGACTGAGTAAATGCATGGTCTGCTCTATGGCTCAATGTGAAACTAATTTGTATCGTACCTATTTACAAATTAATAAATTTATTTATACCCACTGTAGGGCTTGGCCTTACTACCCGACAGGTTGGGTAATAACGCTGCGCTTTCTTGCATTTATGATTATCTGTGTGTACTTACATAATGTGATATGGTTGGAGTCGTGCATTTTACGTGATTTCCCGTTCAATATCTGTGCTAGCCGGTATGCGGCCAAAGTGTAATGGCTAATTATAATAGCAAAGCTACCAACAGTTGTTTTAAACTAGCCCAAGGTTTAAATAAGTGACAGCCAAAATGTACCGTTTTTATATTTTTAATATGTTGAAAGGTAATGTTTGAAGTTTAAATGAATGTGGAAATGTATTTCACGTTAAATAAAAATATGTATTGAAACAACTTGTTTTATTTTATTTCAACTAGGTACTATATTATTTTTATACTGCTCCAATCACTACAGTGAAAAGTGTTAAAAAATATAACTATTCTATTATCACTCACAACAGGCAAATATGCTTATCTTTAAATATTATACTCTACTAATGTCAAACCTACTATATTCAACAATTATTAAAAACATAAACATTATAATCCGAGGTATATTCTCATTCACTCAAAAAATAAACTACTTCCACCTTTGTTACCGCCGGAGCGGACAAGCCGCTGAGGTCCGCTAAATATACATTCAACGGTACAAAAATGCCGAAGGCGTTCTCACAGGAATAAGCCTCTCGTCCCCGTTACTAGCATTATACACATAATATTCTCTACCATTTATGATCTTGCTTTTCGACGTTTCGTTGATGTTATACTTAGGATTGCCAAATAAGGATTCGTAAGGAGGTGGCTTGCTGTTATCTTGCTCACTTCTCTGGGTGCGTTTGAATTTATCTTTCTTGGGGATTGGCTGCTCATCAGATTTATTGTTGACGTATCGTTTGAATACCACCTATAAAGAGCAATATTAACTTATTTTTCAGTTTTATTGTATTCGGATCTATCAACATGACAAAGAGAAGGTAGGTATCGACTGTATTTACCTACGTTTGCTTATTTTAATTTACCTAGACACAACTAAAATTTAAGAATTACCTATGGCTTCTATTCAACTAAAATATCGTAAAGGTTATTAGATTATAACTGGAAACTAATTTGAACTTTTTGCTGCAAGTATTTTCATAACAGCTGATTTTTAAAGCTCATCGTAAAAGCACGGAAGTAATAGAGATTAGTTGGTAAAAGGAACAATAGTTTCGTAAATATGTACTGAATATGTGGTAGATAAGTACCTACATGTTTATTGTTCATTATGTAAGAATCTTCTTAATTTTTTTTCGAATGGACTAAATGACAGTCGTATAACATGATTTTTTTAAAGTTTTCTTACCTCTCCAATAAATACAGCTGTGGCAGCGGCCAGTCCTACTGCGATAATCAGATATGTCATCAATAAGTCGCTATTTCTCAACTGGCGATCCTTTGATTGCAAATCCAGTGGGCAGATTTTCGTGCTCGGTAAATCTCTTAGTTCGAGAAAGTTTACGATGCCGGCTTGTATTAGATGAACTAGGCTGAAATAAAAAGCTGGTATAATAATTACTATTTGTGCACCAATAGATTTATCTGTTCGAAAAAGGTATGTGCGCAATGCCAGTGCTCTCAAACGGTGAAGGAAAACAGCGTGAGGAAACCCTCGGCTTAGTCAGCCCCGCACGTGTTGACCTTGTCTTTCCTGGTGGATAAGGTTGAGTAGGGCTCAGACGATGGTTTAGGTGCTGAGCAAGCCACTCCGTCTAGATTCTACAGTTCATGGGTTTGTTTTTAGTGTTCCGGTCCAGTTTTAGAAAAGCGGAACATTTATTTTTTATAATTTGTAGGCAAGCGTTTGACAGCGATCTCACCTGATTGTTCCATGAATTAGTTATAAAAAAAAATCGGGAGAGTATTACACCCATGTAGATACTTACACAGAATTAAATAAAGGCTGCAGCTTGCTCCCTCGTGGATAAGCGAACGCTCTCGCCTTCTTCATAAACGGTTTCGGTGCCATAACATAAGTACATATATCTACCTCTGTCACTCCCTCCTTAGCCTTTGCCAAGTAATCATTGTACATAAGATGGTCGATGGCTATGGACTCTTTGACTAACACACCGCCGCCGTCGACGAAGGGTAGGTAGCCAGTGTCGGAGCCGAAGTTTTTGAACTCCGCTCGACCGTTAGTTAACATTTTGTTTAGGTAATAGAGGTCTTCCACAGGCTAAAAAAATAAGATCGGTATACTTATGAAGTCGTTTATGGATAATGATGATGATATTACTATGTCCTGTGGAATCCTGGTATTTCTAAGAAATATTACTATTTAAAAAATAAAGTAGATTTCTATGTATAAAATCGATTCCGTAGCTTAGCCTTTACGAGGCTCTACGCCACGGCGTAGCGCTGCTACTGCGCTACGGGCATCTCTACGCGACCGCTACGCGTAGAACAAAATAGCTGGCTTTTTCGGATATAATAATAGATTTTTACGTACAATTTTAAGCAGAGGACTGTGCTTTTAATTTATTTTTTCTTTAGCACGTTTTAGTTTGTAGTGTGCAGGATTGGCACCTCTATATTAGGTACTATGATTTAAAAATGTTCCTTACATTTCGAACTACAAATTGCACCGAGCCCCCTTCCATAGCCATCCATCTGTAGTTCTTCTTGTACAAGTCCTCAGGGTTCTCTATATCGAGGGTAAACTTGGACAGCGTCAGAAAAGCGGTCAAATTCGCCGTGTAGAAGGCTGAGAGCAAGATTATGAAGAGCCACCATGTTGCGAAGAGTATTCTGGTTGCATCTAAAAGGAGAAGTAGGTATCCTTAGAAACTATTTACACTTTTAAAACTACGCTAGTAGCTACATCAGTAGCAGTACATTGCACGGTCGCGCGGCAACGCTGACAGTTGAAAAAGTGGTTGCCATACAGTGTACCTAACTTGAAAAGATCCCTAGAGAATTTTCGAACTAATAAAATGCATAGATTTTGTTTTGTTTATGGTAAAAATACGTGTACCAAAAGCAATTTTTTGGTCGGAAAACTTATTTGGATCAGAACAATTTATTTGTCAGAATGATATTTTTGTTAAACTTATGCATTGTCGTTCTCTAGATCGTGAAGCTTTGTTATTTTGCAAAGGTTTTTTTTTTACATTATAGACAAACCTACACCTACCTACATTAGGTAGGTAGGTAGGTTATATAGGTTACCTACATTCAGAGATTTTATATTTTCAAAAATGTTAAAATGCGCGAGTGAGAATTTGTTTAACCTGTCGTTTATCATCTTAGGTAGGTAGGTACCTAGGTAGTCAAGGTTATGATGTATATGGAAAAAAAATGAATGTATAGGTACATAAACCACATAGCATATATAGTACAACTCAGTATCTACAGACTACGATCGAACCGGTATATTTATGGACATAATCGGCACCTAAAACCTACCTAACATTTTATGAGATACAATTATGTTTATGATGCATAGGTAAGTAAGTACCTACTATTCTGTTACATAATAAATTTGAATACCTACCCTAATTGCCAGTACAAAGTACAAAAACCGAAACAACAATTTTTTCGTTATCTAAATTGTAAAAGCATGTTTTCAATGTCTGTTATTTTGAAAGACAGTAAAAATTACATTGGTATTTACTTTCACATTGAATTTAATAACCTGTTGTGTGTTCATTTATCATGGAGGTAAGTAATTATCTACAAATGTAGTTGAGATATGTATGTAGGTATTCAATATATAAGGTTGGTTCAGTACCTAAAGTGGGAAAAAATACTGAGATTATTTTCCCACTATTTTACTAGGTACCTGATTTTTCATTCAAGAAATAGTTAGGTAGGTATACCCAAACTGTGAAAGAAAAATGTCACAGAGAAAGTGACATTTTTCCACAGGAAATACATTGGTTGAGCTGGGATGGTCCAAGAATCGCAAGGGACCAGAAAGAATGACCTAATAAAAAGGAGGCCTATTTAGGCCTTTTCTTATTTCAGCCCGTTTGCACCAAACTCAACAGCGGGTGGAAACGGGCTGAAATGATGATGATGATGCTGAAATATTATGGAAAGGCGTGACGGAATGATAAATAACGTGAACCATTAGCGCTGATACGATCGATTGACCCGTGCCGTGATTATGTGACAGCTTCGGTACACAAACACCGTTTTCATAATCAATTTACTACAACGTGTGACATAAAAAAATAATAATGTAGGTACTATACGTAAACATTAGTACAGTAAGTTTCAATGCCATGTCTTATGAATATTTTCAGCGTTTCATTACTGTTATATTTCAATAAAAATATTTCACTTGAAACACGAATCTATACACAAAACAAGATATTTGAAAAAATATCTTGTTCTGTGAATCCAACTAATTACTTAATCAAAAAATATATCTGAACATTCGTCCAAGATCAAGATCTGAAGATCTGAAGTATATTATGATGATGACCACAGAACAACTTTTCTCTGTTCTGTGATGACGGTTCACTATGACGTTTGGTGTACCTACTTACTTACTAAGTATGTACTTTGATTGATGACTTACATAAAGATTGATAACTTTTATTAAAAAAAAAATAGACATTACCGGGTCTTCGAATCCATACCATATCGAGTTTTTTTAATGACGAGGATTTTTATATCTACTATTCTCCACGCAGAGAGTCTAAACATCGAGCGAAGTTTCATATCGAGTTATCCTTGCAATTGACTACTAGCTGGAGTACTTACTGGCTTCAGGCGCTAAGTTAGTGCCCTGTTTGATGAACGCGCTGTACACGAACCAGAAACTCGGAGAAAAAGACAAGTGATGCTCCTTATCCCGAATTATCTTAGACCTCATACGAGTTAGGAATGTTATGCAAGGTCCGTAGGCCAGAACTGCGGTTAGGGTTAGGTACCTGAAGGAAAACACACTTTTAACAAGTCTTTTAGAACACAAACACATAAAGTTTTATAAGAACGCGTAGAAAATTCACCATATCATTTAGTGAATGGTCTTTCAATATCAACAAGTCAGTTTCAGCAGTTTAAACAATTTGTCTTGTAAAAGGAAAAACGTTATGCCTAGTCATAATATTTACGCACAATAATAAAACACAGGATTAGTAATTTACATTCAATTTGAAGTTCTACGGGTCTACGTTGCGCTACGGCGTAGCACTCGTAGCAACAGAACACTGCTAATTTCTACGTGCTTTTTACCAGACGCTTCAAGAGAAAGCGAAACAAAGACATTTTATATCTAAATTTTTTTACGCGTGGTTCCTCTCAGAATCTTTGATCTGGCAACATATTTGGTAGGGATGGAATGTCTAGCTTCTTCAAAGGCTCAAAATATAAAACTCACCACACAAAGCTGTTGAAAGGTGCCATCAACCCTGAGCCAGCAGCCGATGCCTTGGGTCGTTTCAGCATCATCATCCATACTCCCTCATCCAGGTCAGTGGAGAAATGTATCATTTTCTCAAACCTCCATATTTTCGGAACGAATGCAGCTGCCATATCTGCTTGCTATTTGAAACAATAAGGTGTCGGGTAATCATTTACATTCTTACTGTTTTCATCAGACGACGGAGGGGAATGGTTTTTACATAAAGCCTTTATACTTAGTATTGCGATGAAAATACAGAGTTATGTAGGTAAGTGTAGGTACCTAGGTATATTCAACAGCGCAAAACATTCGAACCAAAGATATAGGATGGAAAGTGTTTGAGCAAAAATTTTCGAAAAAACCTAACAAGATTTTATTATTTGTAACTTATCGAGGGTTTAAAAGCAGGTTATATCGTAATCAACATAACAGAAGGTAGCAAGAGCTGGTATACTCACGCTAGAGTTGATAAGTCCGATCAAAGAGTCTTCGGGGCTAGTCCCACCGCTAAGGTAGTTCTTATTGGGCACAAGAACATCGTAGGTGAAGTTGAACCGCTTTTGTAGAATCTGCAGAAGGCTAAATGCCACACCTAGGCCGATGAGAGTACCATTCGGGCCCGCCTCGACATAGCTCAAGGGGAAGTTCTGGAAAAGGTAGAGCTTTTTGATCTTTGCTCTTCTAAGAGAACTGAATGTGAGAATTAAATAAAAAACTTACGCTGTAAGTGGCTATTCTCAGATGTTTCCCGTTGAGTTCGTTAGCCAAATTCAATAAATCAGATTGTTTTTTTGAGACTTGATCATCTGTAAACCACACTACCTAAATTAGTAGTAATTTTGTTAAACGTTACCAAAACTTTTTCTACAAAATAATTGTTTGAAAATCGAATAAATAAAAAAAGTTTGCTGAAAACTTCTAAACTCAAAAATTTCTCAAGATTTTGTGCCAGGCATTCTTAACTATTTTTTTAAACGAACGAGGTTTGTAGAGTGTAATGTGTAGGTTAGGTAAAAGTACCTATTAAAGGATTATCTTTCACAATAACTTCGCTAGCCGACCCGTTGAATACGGTGGATATGATTAGGTCCATGCCGGATATGGCATGGCCTGACTGGCGACGGTCAGCGGTAGACTGCCGTCCGCGGTGACATCGGTATCAAGGATGCGCTAAAAGTTTCTACCATCGGTCACGCTCACTCACGCTCATCCTCACATCATGGGCGCTATGGAGATGGAGTACCTACTTATAGAATGGGAAGCATTTTATAACTTACTAGCAGATACCCGCGACTTCGTACGCGAGTACCGTTTCCGTGTACGTTATATTATCTGTGCGTGTACCGAGTGGATACTTCTTTGAGAAACTTGACATTACACCGAACCCGTACTCGAATGTCAAACGTTAGTCGTGAGACCAAAGAGGTAGTACTACGTCCTGTCAAACTGACGTGACATGACATGACATCATCCTCTTGCTAAAATTGGCGCTGCTAAACCCGTTCGTTCATTTTATCCGGTAGATCCTGTTAATTATTCGGGATAAAAAGTAGCCTATGTGTCAATCCAGGTTACCAACTATATATATGCCAAGTTTCATCTAAGTTGGTTCAGTAGTTTCGACGTGATTGAAACACAAACATCCAAACATCTAAACTTTCGCATTTATAATATTAGTAGGATTCGCTCCACGCACTTGAGCGGTAATAAGGTTGGTGGATAAGTTGGCCTACCTATCTAACACTCGTCAAATCGTACTTACACAATGGGGACCTAATCTACCTTACAGGTTCAATAATTTGGTTCTCATTCTTTGATTCTTGGTTCAAAATTAGGCAAACGTTTACACACAAGGACGTGTTATTTTAAAATTTACCGCCCCTGATCTGTAAACTGAGTCAAAAACAAATGGAGTGGAAGCTGTTTCGATGTTTGTCATGGAAATTACGTTATGGATTTAATAATTTTATTATGAAATTAGATTTAAATATGTAATAGCGTTATCGCCTTGGATCTCTGTAATGGTAATGTCTATGTTAAATAAACAATTTGAATTTGAATTTGAACAATGTTCAATGCCTAGATACTTTAGAAAATAAATAGCATTTTTAACAAAAAAAAATATTCAAACGAACTCTGAATTCTAAATGCTAGAGATAGAAAACAGAGTTCAAATCACCGACGTGACCGACTGCAGGCAGGGTGCCCAAAAGGCTGGCAACGTTACCTCTTTGTATGGCAAAAAAAAAATCAATGCCCATCAGACTGGAAAATCTGTCACGTCAGTGACAGTGATAGACAGAGGTGAAATGCCAGTGCCAGCCAAAAACGAGACAGAACAGAAGACAAGACAACACAACAACAAACTAACCTAAAAATAAAAACCGAATAATATATTTATTTTATATCATATCAGTTTCTTTGTAATTCAGAATTGTCAAAATGAGAGATACTATAATATCGATTTGTGAGAAAACCTTTCTACAACAATTAGTAGCTGAAGGCCATGTAAGTATTTCTACGAGATTTCTTTTTTGTTCGCTATAAGTTGTCTACCAGTCAGAACAGAACTTATTATAATTATTCTATTTCACAGCGTTTGGATGGGAGAAATTTTAATGAAAGCAGAAAACTACAAATATCTTTTGGATCAACTTTTGGTAGTTGTATGGTTTCACTGGGAGAGACAAAGTAGGTACTTACCTACTTATTTTAAAATCAATGTTCATAGCTTACACTGTTGATAATGTGTTGGTTATTTTCAGAGTATTATCACAAGTAACATGTGAAGTCACTCAACCTAAGTCCATAAGGCCTAATGAGGGCATCCTGTTTATAAATGTTGACGTTGGGCCAATGGCCGCACCACAGTTTGAAGCCAACAGATCAACAGACCTTTCCGTTTACCTCAACAGGCTACTAGAAAAATGCTATAAGGATTCCAAGTGCATAGATCTTGAGTCACTGTGTATTGTTGTTGAAGAAAAGGTAGTTTTTATTTATTTCATTGTAATAATAGTAACTACTACTATCACAGTGTGTTGGCATAATTATGTTGGCAAAGCAATACTGCCATCTGATTTCTAAAGAGCCGCTAAGTGACATTGAACCTTGCATTGAACACATATCACTTAAGTCTTTTATTAATCAGACAGCAGAATAGGTAAACCTCTAAAAGTAAAAAAGATAAAACTTCACAGGTATGGTCAATAAGAGTGGACATCAAAGTACTAAACCATGATGGCAACATAATAGAATGTGCCAGCATTGCCACACTTACATCCCTAGCACATTTCAAAAGGCCAGATTTTACTCGCCGTGGAGACCAGATAATCATACACACACTAGCTGAAAAAGATCCTATTCCAACAGTGCTGTACCACTATCCTGTCTGCTGTACTTTTGCTATATTTGGTAATGAGTAAGTATTTTTCATAAAAAATTAGGTTTTACCTCTCTTTGCAAACTTGTAGAACAAAGAGTTTATTTCTACCAGCTTTGATTAATAGATACAGACCCGCACAGAGGTTAATATTTCATAGCCCCGATTTTCTATTCCAGCATAATATTATCAGACCCCAGCTATCTTGAAGAGTCTGTATGCATGAGCAGCACAGAAGATCGAACAAACACTGGTGTCAGTTTACTTGTGATAGGCATGAACCAATACAAGGAATTGTGTCTACTGGACCTCACAAGTTCAGCTATCGACAGCTCCAACATAATCCACAAGACCATGGCAAATGCAGCAGACAAATGCAAAGAAATTGTGGAATTGGTGAAAAGTGCTATTATCAGTGATGATACTTTGAGGTAGACTTTTGTTTCAATGGACATAACAATCCTATTCATCATAATCTATGTAAAACTGCACATTTTTAGCAGATAGATTCAATTCAAACCTCATAGTCAACCCAGACAGCAAGTAGTTAGTCTGCTGGACAATCACAGAATTCTGTTATCGGATTGATTGTTGTGATGTAGCACCATTTACTCTCCATCTAGTAATTAATCCGATGATGCATATTCTGTGATGGTCTGACAGACTATAGGACTGCCTGGAATCCTATTTTTTTAAATCGTTCACAAATAATTTTTCTTCCAGACAAAAACGAGTAAAAGTAAACTTCTCTGACCTTATAACATCAGACCATCTACTGTCTCTAAGCCGAAAAGATCTGAGCATTTGCCTCAAGAAATACCATGTGGAAGACTTGACTAAAGATGATTCTATGTCGGAAGATGAAGTTGTCGTGCTCAAAAGTGAACCTAGTAAATATGATGGTAAGTCATGCTTTTACATAGGTATCACTTGTTAGTATCGTTTACCAATGTTTATTTATGAAAATAAGTAATGGAACAAACTGATGACTCGCCTGATGTTAAAGTAGTAGTAGTAGTAGTAGTTAACCTCTGCATATTAAATAAAATATAGAAAAGATGTGCAGAAATATTTAACTAGGGCTACCTAACTTATAAAGGAATTTATTTGTATACAATGACATGGTAAACTATCTCTGTGGTTGTAAATCATCAAAAATATTTCAAGTACAATGTTAAAGGTTTGGGTAAAAAGATACTACTATTCAAGTTTTAAGAAGAATTAAATTATTATAATTTATTTAAAATTGCAATTTCCGTTTACAATATAAACATCTCACGATAATTAATTGCACCATACAATAGTTTGAGAACAATATCACTAGATCTACTTATAATACATACATGCAGGTTTCATGAGGGGCAGACATTAAAAAGTTGGTTAAATATAGGTTGAGATCTTCCTAACCAATGACCTTCGTGGTATAAGAACTGCTGCATAAAATTATCCTGCAAATTACATTTTGACAGTTTAGATATGCAAGGATTTAGTTCCATAGAAATCACTTTTCAGTCAGCTTGCTATAAAAAATTAGGCTCAAAGCTGATAAGTAGACTAATAAATAATGTGTTTGTATTCGTAGCTTAGTATTAAAACTTTAAATTGTATAATATCAGTGTTTGGCAAATTTAAACACATGAAATGCTCTCTAAAATATGTAGCCTTGCCCTACTTTCCACTTTACATAATTCCGCTTTATAAAGCCGACCTTTATTTTTGTTTCAGTTGTATCATCAGTGCCACAAACAACAGAAGTCATCTCGAAAAAGAGGACATCAAAGTGGATAGAAATATCTTCAGATTCAGATGACTAAAATATTGTTTTAAAATAAATTGGAATCATAACATTTTTAATTTTTTTATAATCTCTCCATAATAATAAAGCAGTTGCATTCTCTACAGCAGAAATTCAACGTTTAGAAGTTATTACAAAAAATACCTAAAAAACTAAAATAAATACCTACTTTTTGATCTGCACTACACATATCCGATATGAGAATGAACATTTCATACATTATCATTTATGTAACATTCAATTTGGCTTGAAGTAATATACTTCTCTGACAGAATTCCAATTCATACATTCTACAGTTATAAATACAATCCAGAATAAAACAGATCTTGTACACAAAATAGCATTGTGAAAAACGCAATAAGCCTTCCTCATGTTGAACATTCAGCTTCCTCTTTTAGTCAATGTGGTTTGTTTTTATTGACACATGAGTTTGGTGCAGCACATATGTTTTTCACTTTGACATTTGTCTATAATCAAGAAATAACTGTTTGCATACAGTACATACACATACATTTAATTAAATTAATGCTATAACTACACAAATTACAATCACTACACTTTATACTGAGTCTGAGTTCATTCCATTTTTCTGATCAAGCTTGTTTCCATTTGTTTTCACCATGTAAATGAAGTAAGTCATGATCTCTTTTTCATTTACTGGTAAAGACTTGAAGTGCTTTTGGATAGCCTGTAAATAAAAACAAAATATGGAAATGTAAAAATATTTTTAGGTATGTAGGTATGCATTTTGCATAATAGATTTAGAAAAATGTGATATAATGAATAACAGCACAACTGAAATATTATCAAACAACCTGTTATCTTGGGTTTGATAGAGGGAATTCTTACATAGAATACCTAGTTGTTGCAAAACCAATTTGTAACCACAGCATGCCCTTGAATAAAGTTAAATAACAACTGCCTACAATTTCAATGTACAAATGAAATGAAATATTTGGAACTCACCTCAGCTAATTGAGCTTTATTCAACCCTGGCCTGGTCTGCACCTTGTAGTACCTCTTGTACCTTCTCAGAGTGTTCAGCTGCAATTGGAACCAGTCCACCTCAGGGGCATCCATATCAGCCTCGTTGCTGTCGTTGTCAGAGTCCTTGGGCCTCCGCTGCTTGGTCCTAGCGCATTGAATCATAGTCTTGTGAAAATCACAAATGTACGTATGTCGCGCCTGGAATTGTACACATAAATAAGTATAGTCATCCTATTCCAAGTAAGGAAAAACTTTTGAAAATATCATTGTAGGTGAAGATGTGTGATGCACACAATTGTACATACCTGAGCATCTATGTTCAGCTTGAGTCTCCTCAGAGCCACGGTTTTCTGAATGCGCTTGCTGTACGAGGCATTGCCTGCTGGCCGTCTGCAGCGGTCGCCGTCATCCACAAGGCAACATATTTGATCCGAATTACCTCGAGAATCTTCTTCTCCCGTGCTAAACCCGTTGTTCATTTGATACTCCCGTTGAATCATATATAATCAATGAGCTAAACTCTTTTTCAGTTTTCGCACCGGGCGACAAAGGAAAATAGTACGACGTATTCACAAAGTTGTACGATAGAGGTTATGATACGAAACAACACAGCCCGTTTTCCCAATATAAATCAAAGACATGTCAATAAATGTTCGAAGCCCTAGAATATGCACCACTTATTTAGATGTGGGGAAGCAATTCTTTATTCACGGCACTTATTCCCGAAATGGTCCATTGCTATTGCAGAGTAGGTAGGTACCAACTTCGAATCCAGGATAGGAATTAATGTGTTAAAACTACACAGCACAAATTTTAGTAATGGTTCGAGAACCGTAAAGACTTTAGCTCACAATCTGGATAGAAGGACATCCTAGAATACCGAAATATATAACGAAATTCAATTCTTCGCACCGACAACGAATCCGACAATCGACCGATCGAAATTAACGCCATCACAAAATAAAAAACTTTTATGTTCACTTGTCTTGTCATTCACTCACTCACTCAAATAAACTAAATAAAATCTTCGTTGAAAACAGACACTAAGGTCCTTAAGAATAGTACACACTTTTGATAAACACAATACGGATTGTAAAACGAAAACAATCATTAGGATGAATGTGTGCATAGTAGACATAGCTGTTTTGTAACGTAAACAAAAAATAAAGCTGTGTTAAGACCTACGATTGGTCTAAAACTGGCGGGTAATTTAACTTAAACCAATCATAGCTACTGGTTTCATAATATGAACCGCTCATTGCATTCAGTGGAGTGAGCGCGAAGTTCCCTACGTAATAAGCGCTGAAATCGTGTGCTCTTTTGTTGTTGTTACTCGGTGAGTTTCATTTTCTCTATAATAGAATTTTCTTTTCAGTAAATTGATATCCGTTTAAGTCGTACTTATAAAATAACCTTCATCTAGCTACGTTTGTATGCTTAATCTACTGATTCTAAGGCTATACTTATAATATTTTTTGCCAAACATTCTAATTTTGTTGGCAAATGGCTGCCGAGCAGAGTGAGTGTCGTAGTTAGGTGACAAACTATATTTAGGTAGATATCTACCTACATACATACTTTGCCTCTCTCTGAATATGGCTGTGTGTACCTACCTACATATTTACATTCGGTATCACTGCGCTTGTGAGCGTGGACATTTATTTACATATTAGGTGCTATTTTTTCTGTACAATATTGATAAAAGATTTTGATTGAATATTTTAAATTGTTTGTGTTAATTATCTCTGTGTCTGTGTTTATTAATCATTACAATGACATTATTTTTATAATGGTTACTTAATTTATAGCTACGTAACCTACATAGAATAGAAATTCTACATAAGTACTTAGGTAACTAATTTGATATAAAATTTATTATAATGAATAAAAGTGGGTAATGACAAAGTACAATAAAATTACTTACTTAATGATACCTATCTATACAAAGTCTTGCAAAATTATTTGGCAGTCGTAAATTAAACGCGTATTTCTACCCAAACTGAGATCGTTGGTTATTTAGTATGTAGGTAGGTATACATTCTCAGTAAGTAGGTAGGTATGTAGGTACTTGGTACTAACTTATAAATTAAAGTAAATTCCAATAATATTATAAACGTAAAGTTTAGATAGCAAGTTAGATAGGTATTTGGATCTTTGCTCCTCAACTAGGTAAGTTACAGCGGACCAGATGAATATATAATCTAGATATTGTTTGCAACCAAGACCATCGTAATAGATTACTTTTTGTCCCAAAAGTTTGATTTGATCACAAGAAAGAAAGGAAAATAAAACGCGGATGAATTAGTGGGCGGAAGCTAGTAGCAGAAATTGATGTGTATATGAGATGTGATACCTATATGTGGACGTCGTTAGAGAATGCGTAGCCGATATAAAGTAGATACCTACCCTGAAAAATTGTTAAAAAAGTTAAAGTTAAAAGTTAGAGAAAAAAGTGCTTGGAAAGTATCTGTCTCTATTCGGCAGGTAGGTACACTATCTAAACCAAAACTCAGTCAGTGGGTGGGTACACAATTTCGTCAGAAACGGATTCGCCTAAGCCCAGAAACACGAAGCGTGTAATTTTAAAATTGACTTCAAACATATTTAATTCTTAAAATATATTAAATAACGCGAGATGTATGAAATGGTTTTAAGTCATGGGATCAATGGTTACCCTAAATCGTTGATTATGTGCGAAAATTAATAAATAAACTATATAAACTATACAGAAGTAAAATGTATGATGTGTACCTATGTAGCTAATAAGGCTGAGTAGTTTTAACTCAACAAAAGAAAATGTTAACGCGGATGATAGCTGCGCCAATCAACTTATTGACCGGTTGCTGGACGAGGTTGTTGCCAGCTCGTGCAATATCGGCTGTGTTCGTATGTTTTCGGATATTTTCAAAGTAGCCGCTGCGCGTTGAGGGCGCTAGTGTGCACATGTTTGGCGTCTACTAGTTATGCGGCGTTGCCAACTTTATTGACTTAGGTACAAACTAAGACAAAACGTACGCGTGTTGAGTGGAACTTACAGCCGGTAGGCTAATGAGTAAATAACACCGTTGGTTTTTAGCCTTTTCATGCGTTTTTGAAAAATAAAGAGTGCAAAAAGATGTGGACAACATAAAAATATAAAGTCTTTGTCATGAAATACAGTTTCATCAATAAAGTTTATGGTGATTTTAGTGAATGTGTACTAACTATTGATTGGTTATTGGTTAGGAACTTGTAGCGTTATTAATATAAAATGATTTCAACGTTTCGTATATACCAAGATTGATTTTAAGCAAACAAAGCGATAAAAAACTGGTTCTACATTGGTACCAGCTAAAACATGGGAGAGCGGGGCGCGACGGGGGGCGCTTGGGGTGCGCGCGACGATGCCTCATGGTGGTCGGGTGGCGCAGGTGAAATGCAGCACCAACAACAATTAAATGAGGAGATTGCAAGGAGTACAGCAGCTCCGACACAGCAGCTATACTCGTACAAGATGACAGGAGGATTCTCAAACAATACACAACAGACGCAAGGAGAAACAACGAACACAGGTTTCGATTACCGCCTCATGTCAAATTCCAATAATTCACGAGATGAATCTCCTCAACAACCATGGTGGTTTGGATCAGGTTCTGTTGAATCACAGCAAACTACTTCGCCTACGGTAGGTTCTTTGTGTGTGAGCCTATATTCTAAGCTAATTAGGTGACTGTTTATATTTTTATTATGATTTCTCCAGCCTAATCATAACGTAATAGCTATGAAATTTATTATAATGTACTTTTTACCTCACGAGAGGTATTTATTCAAAAGAAGTGGTGCTGAAATAATTAATTAATTTATATTCAACATAAGTACAGTCCTAAAGAACTAAATAAAAATGTTGATAGTTTAAACCATATTTTTTACTACTACTGTATTTTACACCATCACTGAGTTAGATCAAAATTAAATGGTTGTAACTGAACAACAAAATAATATTAGAATATGTCACTTAACTGTGAGATTGCGGTCAAACGCTTGCTTAAAATTTATGAAAAAAAAAATGACCGCCGTGCTGTGCATAAGTCAATAATATGTACTTATCTATGTTTTTGAATCTATTCATGATATCATACATCACAGGATATTTTCTTAGTAGGTAATTTGAAATAGTTTTCGCCGGATACAAGAAATAAACCACTGTAGGTACGTTTTAACTAGGTTGTATTAAAATTCTTTAATATTATAATAAAATTATATGGTATAATAATGTAACTGTAAATGAACTTGCTACTCAATAATAATCAATTATCATTGAAATGATAGTACAACTCGGAAAACAAACAAAAATTGTTGAGTGGTTGTTATGTATGAGGGTTGAGTAAAAACATCTTTCTGTACAAGCCCTTATTTTTTAATTGAATGAAAGTATATTTTAGACAAAAAAGAGTGAAGGTAACATAACATAAACAAACAATTTTTTTTTTTTTTTTTGTTCACTCCTGAGGATAAACAAACAACATAAACATTGTGATAGGGATATGACTATTCTTTTGTAGTTTAGGTTTTTGTTTTGTTTGGTGACTTTGGTGGTGTTGGCGTCGCATAGCACGTTTGTTTTGATACGATTTTCAGGGAATTATATTTATGGCGTGGAACAATGCGTAGAAATATGCGCTTTACGTAAGGCTACGCGGGAAGAGTCGACATGATAAACCATACCACAGGATAGGTAGGTACTTAAATATAAAGGCAGCGCTTGACTTAGGTTAACCACTTACGTTGCACACGGACCTAGTTGAGTCAACCCAATTTGCGGCTCGAGTCAAGAGTCAGTTTAACTCAAATAAGTCGAGTTCGAAATAACTCAAATCGTCACGTCACATCACTATCAGTTAGTTAGACTGACATCCTCCCTCTTTTGTTTGTTTTGTTTCAACTTCAGGCATTTTCAGGCAGGGTTGGTACCTGTTAGTACTTGGTAGGCACAAACTACAGAAGTTGGTAGGTAAGGTAGGATAGGAACCTAAGAAGGTACCTAACCTATGCAAAAACTAATAGAATACCTATCTACTACATTACATTCCATCCAGTATTCCCAGTTTCTGATTGAGCATAATTATATTAGTTTTAGCTTTCTGAACCTATAATTAAATTATAGGTTATCTACCTTAGTTTAGAAAGCTAGAGAAAGTACATCTACGCCTAGTTGCCAGGGTTCTCGATCATCAGAAAGTTTAAAACGGCAACAAACATTGTTCCAGTCTCAAAACCAGGCAAGTCCCGACTCTGAGCAAAACAGCCAGCAATCCAACGGCAATCAGAATCAGTTACACCAGAACAATCAAGAGCAGCAGCTGTTGCAGCAACAGAACTTGCAGCAGCAGGCTTTGCAGCAGAATCAACAGCAAACATTGCAGCAGATGTTGCAGCAACACCAGCAGCAGCAACAACAGCAAGCTCTGCAGCAGAGTCTGCAACAAACCTTACAAGTCAGCCAGGCTCAAGCACAGGCTATAGTCCAGGTAAAATATGTATGTATTGGCAGTTAGTCATTCTCTCACTACCTATGAAAAATGTAAATGCTTTGGTTATCTATAAAGTTGACAAGTGAATTTAGGAGTTAAGACTACACATCAACTATCTTTTAGTTAATTAGCATACAAATAGTCCACCGACATATAATAATGATACAAAAAAATAAGAAACTACAAGCCCCATCTCCGAGGAAGCTCTTACTAAGCAATGTAGGTGGAGTTTATTGCTAAGTCTTTCTGACTGTCACCACTATCATATTTAGACTAATACAAACTGTCTGAAGAGTTAAAGACGAATGGCGATGAGTTGTGAAGAATGCTACACATTATTTTAAAATACTTACTAAAATTACACAACAAAAGCTGGATGAATATCAATGTAGGTAATTAAATAAATAAATGATTCCATTGTACACAGGCTCAAGCAGCGTTGCAGCAACAAGTAGCACAAACATTGCAGCAACAGCAGCAATCCCTGCAAGCCAGTCTGCAAGCCGTGCAGCAACAGCAAATTCACGCAGCTTTGCAGCGACAATCCGCTACTCTACAGGCAAGAACTTTACCTGAAGTAATAATAAAGTCACTCAGTCTGTGTTAGTACATCAGGTGTTCTGTGCCCAGACAACAAGCATTTATGTTCATCGCACAAAAGGTTTATTCTGTCTTATTTGTGATATGGTTGACATCATTCTCAAGGAATTTCCAATGTTTTTGCAACCTAGGGTTTACAATTGTTAACCAATTTCTTACACAACATTCCAGAAGGATATTAATGTTTTTCAGAAAGCTCAAAATTTTTTATTTGTTTTTAAACTTACCTATCTAGCTGATTGAAACTGAATCCACGGCTGTATCCTTCTTTCGACACACCAAGTTCATCCAGTAAATAATAAATAAATATTCAGGGACATTCCACACAACACCCTCTAGTCCCAAACTAAGCAATGCTTGTAATATGGGAACTAGATGGCTGATAGAATACTTATATACTTTTGTTTTTGTAAATACATACTTATAATACATAGTAACACCCAGACATAGAACAAACATCTATGTTTTCCACGCACAAATGTTTGTTCTTGGTGGGGATCGAACCCACGACCCACAGCACGGAAGGCAGAGCTATTACCGACTGAGCTGTGACGCCTGTCAGTAAAATCTCAACCACAATTATTTTGAGTCTACTCAACCCTGTATAGGTACTATTAAATCTGGTTTTTGTATCTTAGGAGCTACAACAGCAGCAGTCACACTCGTTAATAGCGCAAGCCAGCAAAGGCAGGATGCCTCGCGCTAAAGCGTGCAATAAACCGCGCGGCCGCATCACGGCCTACGCATTCTTCGTACAAACCTGTCGCGAGGAACACAAGAAGAAACATCCTGAAGAGAATGTGGTGTTCGGGATCTTCTCGAAGAAATGTGCTGCGAGGTGGAATGTGAGTGTTCATCTTCCTTATTTTAAGTTCATTTTTCTCATAGTCTATTTATCTTACTATTGATACAATCAAAGTACTTCCCGTAGGTACCTTACCCACCCAAACTCCTTTTTTTATGAGAAAAAAATTACGCAAAGTCAGTGAAGTGAAGCATAAAATCATGACTCACCGTTGAGCAGTTGTCTGAGTGTAAGAATCTTAGAGCCTGTCCACCATTAAACTGTATCTTACATGTGTACCTACTCATACTCCTCAGAGCGGAATACCTACAGAAATACGAGCATCGCAGAAACAGTATTGTTATAGTATTTCTCCACTCTTTTCCACTTCTTACCCACAAAGATCAAACTACAGAATAATTAATCCACTGATGTTTTTCCAGACAATGACAGATGACGAAAAACAGCGCTTCCACGACATGGCAGAGCAGGACAAGAAGCGCTACGACCTCGAGATGCAAAGCTACGTGCCGCCGAAAGACGTGAAAGTGCGCGGGCGCAAGCGGCATACTATCAAAGATCCCAACGCGCCGAAGCGCTCGCTGTGAGTTACGGTCATGAACCTTTTCTTTATGTAGCTTTTATCGGACTTCACTGCGTCTTAAAATACACTAGCTTCCACCCGCGACTTTGTCCCCGTCCCTTTCCTCTTTTCTGACCTGTAGATTGTGTTGATTTTCTGAGATAAAAGTAGCCTTACTCCAGGTTTACGAGCTTGTTTAGTTCAAATTTTTTCCAAATCACACCAGTTGTTGTAGGACAAACATCCAAACTTTCACATTTATAATATTGGTAGGTAGGATAGGATAAAATAGTAACAGACATCCAACAAACATCAATGTTTCCCATCACACAAAAGTTTTTCTTAATAGAGTTCGAACCTACAACTCACAGCGCGGAAGGCAGAGCTGTACTAACTGAGCCGTGACGCCTGTCAATGTTTTTCCGACCTAAGGATATGAATATGTGACTGTTACTATAGTTTATATTATCTGTGCTGTTACTGTTATCTGTGCGCAATGACAGAGCTCTCAAACGGTGAAGAAAAACACCGTGAGGAAACCCACAGCATAGTCAGCTGTGCACGTAGGTATTGACTTTATATTTTCTGTGGATAAGGCCGACTAGACATGAGTGGATGGTATAGGTGCTGGGCAAGCTTATTGCATCTCTTTTTTACAGTTTTGTAATGAATAACGTTCATCTAGATACTTCTATTCTATACATATAGTGGCTAATTAAACTTATAATCTCCTTACAGATCAGCATTCTTCATGTTCTGTAATGATGAACGCTCCAAGGTGAAAGCCGAGAATCCAGAATACACGATGGGAGACATTGCTAAGGAGCTCGGCCGTCGCTGGGCCGCCGCAGATCCGCCTACCAAGGCTATATACGATTCCAAGTCAGAGCAGGACAAGGCGAGATATGACAGAGTAAGTAGAATTTAAAAATAGATGTAGTAGATTGATTTAAAAAAATATTCAGAATTTCGTGGCTGCCAGGTTATACAGAGTGAATGGTGAATTGTACGACCTTAATACTGATAGACGTAATCATTATTAACGTGTGTATGTTTACAAAAAAACTTAGGTGGTGGGTGTTATGAGATTTCCCCTAACATTATATCCAGCGAAAAGGTGAAGCTGTGAACGAACAGGGGTAAAACACGGTTGGTTTACCCCCGCACGAGTATAATAGGTTTTTAGCTGATTAGATAAATTACTGTTATAAATAAGTCTTATTAACTTTTGATTTTGATCATAAAACCTTTTCCAGGAAATGACGGCGTACAAAAAAGGACCTTTGGCTCTAACAAAACCACTGGCGCTTGCAGAAGTGGACGATGACGTAGTTGAATATGAGGGAGAAGACGATTACAAGTGAGACCGTCTCTTTCTAACACACAATTTTGGAATAACAAACTGTTGAAAAGTGAAAATATTTTTTTTAAATGTTACCATATTTGATACATGCTGTAGTAATTTTGATACAGTTTTAAAAGTGTTTTTTTCTGAATAATTTAAAATAAGAAGCAAATGATTAGTAACTACAATTTGCAATTTGTGTGACGTTCAGTACTGATTTGAATCTTGCTAGCAGAGTTCGAATACATTTTTACTAATTTTTGTTCGTATTATAATAAGTTTCCTTATGATGTATAATTTGGTTAATAAAATAAGTGTCAATATTACCAATCTCCCGTGAACCATAGACAAACGTATTTTAAGACAAATAATATTATTTTATATCATAAACTGGCAGTTAGTAGTTTCAAAGCATAAGTCTGAGGATATTTCAGTACCTTTCAAGCCTCAATGGCGCCTATGGGCGTCAAACTTTTCCACGCTACAGCACTCAAACAATTGGAGCCATTTTAGCTTGAAATTTCGATTGTACCTGACAACCAGTGATATGCAAAGTATTCTAAAAAATTAGGTAATTCGATCTGTAAAACAAGTCTTTCTGAAAAGTCTGTTTGTGCTCATTTGTGTAACAGATTTTTGATTTTATCGATTTTCGAAACAATCTATAGTTATTTTGTTTTGAGGTTGATCACGCAATATGGACAAAAAACATAACTACGAAAAGCACTCATCTGCTAAAAAGTATTCTGACTTTTTGCAGAGTGTTAGAACTTGATAGTTATAGAGAAATTATTGTTTTTGTGCATAGAAACTCTCAACGCGGTGCGTTCGCACATTTTTCTCCATTGAAGCTTGATAGGTGGGACATTATAAAGTAAAAAGTTTGTAAGGTTTTAAAAAAAGAATAAGTATTTGCGGATAGAGATGTTAATTATAAGATTAGAGATGCGAACGTAAGAGTGAATTTTTGTTATTTTCTAATGAAAACTGTAAAGTTATATTCCTTTATTTTGATTAGATATATTTTTGTTTTTATTCATTCACTTGAGTGAGATTAAAAAGTTACATCTTGTAACAGAAAATTATTGTAAAAGATTACATTATTGCCGGGTAGTTTTAAACTTGCTATTGTAAATAAAACGACTGGTAATCGTGATAGTACTTAAGAGCTAAGTAAGTTCATGCAATAATTAAATATACTGACTGCATAGAATGTGCTAGGTTTGTTGGTTTTTCCGTTATGGCCAGTTGACCCAAAATTTACATACGACAGATATACATAAATAATAACCAGTCTAATCCCTTTGGGGTAACTTTTTTGGTGAATATTCGATGAAGAATGTTGAAAAAATACCGAAACTTTAAAAAAACCTACTAATATTTGTTGATTAATTTTTGACCCAAAAGCTTAAAAGGAAACGTACTTACCTACCTACTTATTGGGACTGAAATATTTATTATATTTCAAAGGTAAAGTACTAAACTATTAACAAAAGGTTTTGAGAAATATCGGATTAGAAATGTTTATCCGGCTAGATTCATCTAGAATTTATGATTTTCAAGGGTCGATTGGACACAGTCATGTTGTGTAAGGTACACTATTGTTCTGTTTTTAATGTGTTATATGAAAGCTGTACCTACCTAATCTATCATTATAAAGTTTATTTTCCGGAAACGACTATGTTTTTGGAATAGGCCTGTGTAAGCGGGGCGATATTGTTTTGAAATAAAAGAACGTTGTACGAAACAATATAGTGAATCTTTTACACAAAACATAGTTTAATTTTTAAAATATTTGGTAACGAAACAACACCCCTTCCTTTAGTTATAGGTATTTTCAGTTTGTGTTAAGGCATTTGTCTCATGTAGAGCATAGGAAATTCAGTCTTAAGACAGGGCATAGACCATAAATTTTTACTTACAATCCTGACAGCATTTTACCTTGTGCACTTTTGTGACCTACAGTTCGTTAGTTTTGGGTTAATGTCATTACTATTATAATGTTCCGCGAGGATTTTTAGGAAAAAGGCCTAAAACAAATTATGTGTGAAAGGATGTCAGTCACTAAAATAGAAACAAACAAATAAATTTGAAACATCATTTTTATTTTATAAAAATAAACGTTTTGACGACAAATAGTTACAAACGGGTTTCGTCCGAATCATCATCTCGACCGAGTCACCGCAGAAATGTTTCAAGATTCAAGACATTGTAAAAAATTCCCTTTTTACAAAAATTACTTCTTTATCTTAAAACATTAACAACATTACATTTTTCACATCTAAATCTATTAACGGTCAATCACTTTTTACGTAATTACATAGCGTTAAGAAAATAATTTTAGTACAATATTCTTAGCTCACAGTCGGACATGGAAATGGCGTTTCAGCTGATTTTAATCTTCTCAAAATTTGGTGACAAAATTAGAGAAACGGTTACTCAAGCAACAGTTTTGTTATAGGAATTTATCATCATTAGAAAACGATTTGGAAAGACCGACTATGAAATTACAATGCACAGTCAAATGTCAAAATACAGTTTTTCATGAGTTCACATAGCCATCTGAATCTTTGACGAATAGTGTGCATATTCGTCCAAGATCTGAATTGATAATTAAATTAAAAATATTAGGTAGGTAAAAAAAATATGCCAATCACAAAGTTTACCAGATTTTGACTTGACTGTACTGTACATAGGTTAGGCTACATTATTAAATCTCAACGACGTATTTTTTATGGAATGATTTAAGAAACTATATAGGTAGGTAGGGTCATTGTAATTCAACTCCTATATATTAGGGGCTTATGCTCTTTATGTTAAAGCTAGATACTTACATAATTAACTGAATTATAGACACAAGAATTTATAAAATAGGTTATTTTATAATCAATAACTGAAATGGGAACAGTTTGTGTTTTCCAGCAATTTTAAAATATCAATTAAACTTTATGACCCCTGAAGCCACTGAGTAGGTTTTACAAGCAATTTTTATTTATAGTATTGAGTAGTCTTATTAATTAAATAGGGGGACATGGTCACGCATACTTTACATATTTCGAAGCTTGGGGTTCAGTTATATTTCACTAACGATGCAACGTTATGACTAAAATTACTTAAAATAACCTTACAACTCAACGTAGCATGTAACTAGACTTTATGTCTTCTAGTCGCTATTTCCATACACATTTTACAAATAATGTCAGTACAATCCGTATACCAGGCTAAGACGAAAGCTCGTTCAAACATATTCTACACCTAATATGGCATACCTACACGTATAAAAACGAAAATAATATCACGAGTAAATGCATAGAGATCGGCTGCGTCGACTGTCCGCGTGAAATCAAAATGGCGTCGAAACTTACCCTGATGTTAAAACAACTGGCCGTTTGAAAATACATATTTATTTACAGGTCACGGCGCACACGTTAAGGCCAAACCTAGTGACAGTAGTGGCAGTTCCTAGACACAAAAGGCTTTTTAGGTGTTGACACCCTCCACCCATAGAACCTAATGCTCTACTTTCAGGTCACGTGGTCATGTCTTAACTTACGCGCCGCGAATCACTAAAGTTCAATCGAATCGTTATGAGATATCCATTTCGTTGGGATCGGGGGGTTGCTGTGGGATGTAGTTCCATCTCGCTCTGACTTCGTTGGCCTCTGTGGGTTCTGAAGGTGGGGGGGTTGTGGTGGTGGCAGCTGCCTGTCTCGCTCTAACAACGGCGAGATGCCTTTGGATGTAGTGCTCGTGTGGGGCTAAGGCGGCGGCCCGCGCTAGACATTGTTCTGCGACTGCTAACTTGCCGCGTTCGACGGCGACTACGCAGAGATTGTGGAGTGCTTGTACGTTGTCCGGTTCCAGCTCCAAGATGCGAAGGTAGCACTGGAAACAGAATACCTTATTAAGAGCTGGAGAAAGTGTTCGGGTGTGGCTATTCGTTTCTCCCTGCAGTACCTACTTAACAAGCTTGGAAACCAGGTGCGAAGTTTTTTTTAAATAAAATATCCTAAACATCATATGTGAACCTATGATGGAAACAGAAGATAGAAGAATTAAACTGAGAAGCACGGTCCGACCTACCGACTTAGGTAACCTAACCTTAACTAAGAAAAACTTACGTAAGAGCTGATGAAATATCCAAGAAAACTTACACTCTCAGCCGCGTCCAAATCCTTGACCGAGTTGATGTAGATATCGCCCAACAGCACCAATGCCTTCACATGATCCGGGTGGTGTTTCACCAGTTGCTTCAAGAAAGGTGCAGCTTCTAATGGCCGGCGTCTATCAGCCAGAAGTAAGGCCAAGTTGAAGAGTGCAGATCTGAATTCTGGCTTCAAGTGGACTGCGGCGCGGAACCATCGCTCGGCGCATTCTGCGTCGCCTTCGTCCATGCACACCATGCCTAGGTTGAAGTGGACTCGTTCGTTTGTGGCTGGAAAATAACAGTTATCAGTAATTCAGCATCAAAACCATCAAATCAAGAAGTTGAAGTTGGTACAGACAGTGGTACAGTTTTTGAAAAGTCCTTATAGTTTAGGCTGATATACAAGTAAGGTATTTCCGCCATTTATTTTGGTGTCAAGTGTATCAAGCGTCTAAACTCCATGAACCAATACAGATTGTTCCGAGAAAAAGTCAAACTGGTACTCACCGTCTTTATCAAGCAGTTTCAGGAGACGCTGCCGGGCGAGATGCCTCAAGTCAGCCGCTCCCAACTCTTGCAGGAGAATGGCAGAGTTGAGCAGTGCTTGTTCGTGCTCCGGTTCCAATTCTAATGCTTTGTCCAGGTAGGCAAGCGCTTGAGATGCCTTGCCTTGCTCTAGGAGAACTACTCCGAGCTGTGAAAGAAATAAAATCCTAGTCTAAAGTGCCTTCAGCTTTGAACCAGTTATGATATCACAAGAGTTCGAAGTCAAGATTGTTGAAAGACGGTCAAAAAATGTCCGACTTTCAGCTGTTACTGCTGCCGTTTTTCATTTTAAACTCTACAAGACTTTACTAGTCAACTCACAGATGTCTTGGTCCTCGAGAATTTTGGCAGTGTTTTAGGTGTATACCTACACGACATGTTAGTTTTCAATACGTCTAGTGCGCAGTAGAACTTGTTTTCTATTTCTGTGAGTTTTTTGAAGCAAGTGCTTATATTGCTAGAAATTAGTTACCTACTGAATGAATGGTACTGTGCACTTACATTGTAATAAATGTCTGGGTTCCCACTATCATACAGCAACGCTCTTTCATACACCTCTTGCGCCTCCTTCGTTCTATTCAGCTTTATCAGAATATCTCCTCTATTGATATAAGCTTGAGTATAATCGGATCTCATACTGATCGCTTGCCTGTACAGCATATCAGCTTCTTCCAGTCTCGTCGCGTTCTTTGAGATCAAGTTGGCAAGATTCAAGAATACGTTCAAGTGATTGGGTGCTATCCTCGCTTGGTAAGATTCGCCTGGTTTTGCTTTGGGTAGTAAAGATTTCGCTTTGACGTAGGCGTCTTCGGCTTCTTGGAGTTGGCCTAAGTGGTTGTAAGTTCGACCGACGTTGATGTGAGCTCCGACGTCGTCTGGTTGGACGCTGACGGCTGTGTTGAAGAATTGTAAGGCTTCGTCGTATTTGCCGTCTGCTTCTAACGCGTGGCCGACGTTGTTGTAGAGTTTCGCGTTGTTTCTGTTCACCTAAAAAAAAATATTTCTCTTTCTTTATTGAAGAGCAATCTTAGCACTGCTATTTTTTAATGACAACGAATTTCGGCAACGACGACCCTATCATACTAGTAATACTGAGGTACTACAACACGTACTAGGTAAACAGGTACAGTGATGAAGACCAGAGAAAATGACCTGCTTTTTATGAGGTTTTCAGTCAATGGTTTTTCGGAAACCCTGCTCAACTATGCTGACGTTAATTATCATAGTTCTAGTTACAATTAGAAACAGCTGAAAAAGATAAACGGTTGATTTATGCAGAGCACAGTTATTCGTAACCGCAGACCACATCATTTGTAAACTGTCCGTCTGGCAACCATTTGTATCAGTGGTCTGAGGTTTGCCTAATTATCTCAACAGATTCTGTCTCTGTCTGACATTTGGGTAAGGTACATAAACCTAAAAACAGGAAACCTCATCATTCTATAGGTACCACTATAGTATTTACATAGTTAAATAGTATAATGTGATTTGTAAGATATCAGGTGACCGGTGTTCAATGGCTTATCGACAGCTTGTTGCGTACATGTTTAAAACCTTCTTCCATCTTATACCTATATTGGATGTGTTTTTATGAAGGAGGAAATGACTATTTTTCAAAAAACACCATAGATTTTAGATGATTACACTGTTGATGATTTACCTTTAACCCAGAAGCAAAAATGGAGTATTCAGTCTTCCAATCCCAGTTTCTCACATAAGTCTTCGCGCTGAACGCCAACAGCAGGAAGGTTATGAGTGCAGCAGCCAGTTTAGCTCGTTTTTTAGCCAGTAGCCTCCAGCCATGAGCCACCAATAGGCACCAGCCCATTGACGGCATGTAGAGGACCCGTTCGGCTACCACAAAGCCAACCGGGAAGAAGAGGTTTGAAGCTGGGAGGAACGGTAGTACCAGTAGTGCTAGGCCCTGGAATCATCAAAGATTTTTAAGTAAATTAAAAATTAAAAAAAAAAATCTTATTGTGAGTTGGCGTAGAGCTAGGGTCTACGCCGTAGCACTCGTAGACCTTCGTAAACAGTACAAATCAAGATATTTGGTCGTGTCCATGCATTGAGCATGACATGTTTCGTTAATTCCTATTTAATTTTTTTATACGATGTTCGGACGAGACTATGTCGTTTTATAATTTTTCTTTATAAAAACTGTAAAAAAAAACAATGCAAACAAAAAGCTGTCCGAAAAAAATTGCTTGGTGAAAACTTACCATAGTCAAAGCGGAAGATCTTGTCCTCAGCGCATGTACAGCAGCTGCCACCAGGGTCGCAGCAAGCGCGAAGGTAGCTAAGTTCCGAGGGTCTTTCCAAGACTTCAGCAGTTCCACGGTTCCCATAGTCCAGTCACAGCAAAGAGCTTCGGGAAGCGTGAGTAGCCAAGCGTTCAGCGCTGGTAGATACGCGAAGGTAAGGTGCCTGGAAGGAGATTAGTAGATTTTTTTTAGAATGAATGAATGAATGCTAATTGATGGAAGTTTTTAGGTAGGTATTCTGTACAATTTAGTAACTAGTACCACATAAAAGGTTTTAATATCCCGTTTTTACTGAAACGGTTTGCCAACACGTTAGATGAATGAGTGCGTTATGTTTTCCAAGTTTTTTTTTTGAAGATGGATAAAAACTTTAAACTTAAAAGTATTTTTTTGTTTGTTTGTTTTTTTGTTTCTACAAAATGGGCCAAAGATGTCACAATTATGTTTTTAATATTTAATTTCGACTTCAAAGTAGGTATGTTAGTACATATTTACTTACTTTTATGAACATCTAAAGAAAACAGGCACAAAAGAAAGATAAAGTTTAAAAAATGTGTCTCAGTACTCTATAGTTCTTGGAAAAAATAATTTGTAATTTGAACAAAACATAACAAGCTACAAACATCTCGCAAGTCTTGCGATAAAATTAATATAACTTTTGTTGCGAACGACAGGTCGCACAAAGAATTCTTTGCTCAACCTCTCCTTTTAGCTCACAGTTGACTGCCGAATATCAATTTCGCCGGCGGTGTATCAATATCCAGCTTGTCTTGTGTGCACCATGTATTTTCACGTATGAAGAGTTTTGTAAAATAGTCAACGTCTGACTGAGAAGTACAAAATCGCATATATCATGCCGTGGCTTTCAATATGGCTTTTGTTTAATAGAACTATTTCTATCATCTCCAATATTAGAGAAGATAGCTTCTCTACAGATAGCGCTCTATGCAGATCTATGCAGATTGGCGGTGAAGAGCGATAATCCTCTGTGATCTTGTCTTCCCATTTGAAGCTACAAGCTAGCAGGTGGAGACGCCGCCCTAGCAAGGTTGTCAAACCGCATGTGTACACAGGCAGCTGGACACACATCACCTATTAGTCATCAGTGTCACCAGCATCGCGCAGTAGACACTAGCAGCGTTTTGCGTCACTTATCTCCTTCTAATTACCTGGCAGGTGGGGCTGCTGCCCCAGCAGGGTTGTCAAACCGCGTGAAGACCGGCAGCTGGGCGCCCATCACGTGCAGTCTTGCCGCCAGCAACGCCAGCGTTGCGCAGCAGACAGTGGCAACCCGACGGGCTGCCTCACCGCACGCACTGCCCCAGCCTGAGCCTTTGCCCCACGCGTCCACCCATGACCAGCGACTGAGGCCTCCTGAGCCCCGGCGCTGTGAAGCAAGAAGGGTTCGTCAATATGGATTTCTTATTTAAAAGAGGATAGAGTAAATTATAGGCTTTTTAGTCAAAAAAATTAACCACTGAGTTTGGCTTACGTATAGTGCTACTAAATTTAGTAAAAATCCAGATTTGGGTAAGTAAATACTATTTCTGTGACTTGAATTATCAAAACGTGAAAAATAATCTACGGAGCTTTGTTGCCTCTCTCCGCAGTTCCGATGATGATTAAGAAATAATTCAGTAAAGATCTTTAGATTTGCACATTGGTTTTAAGTTTTAAGGCTTGTTTTTTATTATGCATGGTTTATAACCAGTTTTAAGTTCGCGTTAAAAGTCAAATAAATAAAATTATTGAACAATCAATGATCTTATATATTATATTACACACCACCTACACTCAAATTATAATTTGAGTTTAGGTGGGACAAAAGAAAAGTACATATTTTCTCCCAAGGATATAAAAAATATATTATGAAACCTAATAACATCGCTACGCTGTTCGTTGACAACTGTGAAATAAAGCAATATGCCGTTATAATTTTGTTTGAATGGAAAAAATAAACAGCGAGTTGCAAAGGAATCTGTATTTTGTCTTGTACCAATGTACTGTGAGAATCTAGGACAAAACAACAAAGAGAAACGAATTTCGCGCGAATACTCTTTGAGTTAGAAATATATTTTGGTGTCACGCTTCTTGGTAAATTAGAGGCTGGGTACATAGAAAATCACATTATTTTATCACAAAACGTTGATTTTGCGTGCTCCTGATAATAGGCCTCATTAAATACACAAGAATTGCTTACACGTGATTTTTTGTCTGTTTTAAATTATTGAAATGTTGCTTCTATTTCGAAGTATTATGTTGATATGTGGTTGAGTTATTTATAAAGATAGTTTACCATAAACATTAAATAACATATTATTTGCGTTGATTCAAGCGTGACTAGCTTTTTTTGACACTTTCCAAAAAAAGCTATGCTTGAGTCTCTATTTAGACTCCCGTCGAAAAGAAATATTTAGCAAGCGATAGTACAAAATAAAGTAAGAGTTCTCTGTTATCAGCTCTTGGTCTAACAGGCCGTAGTTCGTGCGGAAGCCATCGACCGTACATAATTAGGGCGTTTTCCGTGTTTTATATCACGACCTTACCCTTGCGTACACTCGGCGGTGTAATTAATTAGACGCGTGTGTGTACAGTTGGCGAAGAATGCTGTCATTTGTTTTATTTCGTGTGACCCCGCTGGCGTTCCATTTACGAAAATACTCTACAACCCTTGCAAGGAAAATGGAGTTTCGAATATTTCCCTCACAGTAAAAAGAAGGTCCCGAGGTTTCCCTGAGCTATTATTAAAATTAACTGACCTTACTCTGAACCTGTTGCCAGTAAACTGGTTCCATCCTCAAAAATCGAAGAAGTTTGAGCATTTAATAAATATTTTTAATTTGTGATTTTTGTGACTGACTCTACTTTTCTGACAACTCACTGTTTATATTATAAAATACTTAATTGTACGTACAAGGGAAGGGCTTCTCATTATTTTTATACATAATGTAAAGCGGGTTTTGTTTAAGGTATCCACATAAATGCGAGCGCTCTTATGTTCTGTGGTTTTGGCTTTACACAACGAGGTTTTTCCAAGATGGTAGATTTTCATTTGTTTCCAATTCAAACTACTGAATCGATTTCTCAGTTTTGGAACAGAAATAGCTTGCCTACCCAGTACTTTATACCGTGGGATTCAAACAATTCCACAGGAAAACAGAATCCACACTAGGTTAGTTAATATTAAAACGAAAAACAGCCATTTTATTCTGAATAGCATTTTCGTTTCAGTGAAATGTGGTTGAAACTCGATTAAATATAAAGTAACATTTTATTTAATGAACCCCAATTACAATATACCACTACGTTATTTCAGAGCGTACCAATTATGAATCCATTATTTATGTTATTAAAACCAGTTACCATCGCGGTCAAAAATATATCCTTGTATTATACGACGTAGAAGGGTTATAAATTAGGTAGAGAACGTACCTACCTATTTTTTTTTTGTTTGCACAACTTTTTTGGGCGTGCCATGGTCCTGAATTTAAATTAATTCAATTGTTGTTTCTCAGTTTCTTATTTATCCAGACTGAGAACATATTTTACACCAACTATGCAAACGTCCTGATGCAAAACCAAACACGCACCTCTCAGGACTGTTGCCTACAACCAAAGCTATCTTGATAATGAATGAATTTGGCTTGAGTGAGTGAACCATGAAATTGCAAGTGGCAAAAAGATTCGCTCTATTCATTCAGAGCTCTTCACTCAGTCGGTGTTTCCATTCAGTTTCTTACTCCTCAGCCTGAAGTAGCACTCAAAGTGAAGGACCCAGTCTGACCACTGGACCTGGATAGCTCTGATTTTTGAACGCAATTTGTTTCAAGCTGAATAAATTTGAGTTACATGCACTTAAATATTAAAGAGGGGTTTAAAAAGTTGCTCAAATCGATATGAACTCTGGTTATAAACAAGGAAACGTCTACATTTAATCAAATAAAAGAGAAAATAGTCTTAAATAAAACATGACGAATTTATCTCAACTAAAACTTAAGATTTTCGTTCTACCATTTCGATTTAGAGTGCTGAAAAGTGGCTCTAAAACATTATAATTATTTGATGCCGTAAACAACGCTTCGAACATTAGAACTTAGCAAGGTTTCTGCATGTAGTGGTACCTTCTGTGCGACGAAGAGCTCATAAACAACGCAAATCCCGGTGACGGTGATGCCTTGCTCCTTGCATAGCATGGCGATGCCGACGCAGGCAGTGCAGGCTGCCACGTACCTCCAGTCTGTAAAGAATACCACTTTAATAGCGTAGACCCTTTCGACTTCATATGCATAGATCTGGTCAAGGCTGGTTTTCACCCCCTACGCAAAAACGACGGGGTGTTATAAGTTTGCCGTATGTGTGTGTATGTGCGTATGCGTGTGTGTGTGTGTGTGTGTGTGTGTGTGTGTGTATCTGAGGCAACGTAGCTCCCGAACGGATGAACCAATTTTGATTTTGTTTGAAAGGTGAATTAGTCGGGAGTGTTCTTAGCTATGTTTGATGAAAATCAGTCCAAGATTCGGGGCTTTTTAAATTTTTAATTTAATTACTTGTTATATTGTGCCTGAAAACGCCTTAAGTTAGACGCAGTGAGTTCATCAGGGGTAAGACGCCCGGGTGAAATCAGATTTTTCCAGGTACGTCCCCTTGAGCTGAAGTCTTGATCATGGCATATCTACCTATCGTAGCATGTATATCTATCTACATACCTAGCATATGTTAACCAGTTGTAGTTTAGAATGGAGTTCCATTCCAATAACTAACTAATAACTTCTAATAAGTTATGATAACGTGTAGGTTCTAGTATGAAAAGAGAAAGGAGGTTTTAACATAATGGGGTTCTTTATATTGGTGTGGTAAGTTACCTGTCTGCCTTCTTCTGCTTGATGCTCGGGCGTAGCATAGTAAGGCTCCAAGGAAGAATAGAGACGACAGCATTTCTGCTCTACCCACCACTCCTGTCACCTACAAAAACATAATTATCATAATGTGGTTTCGTTTAACCCTTCAATAATCTGTAACCGTGTCATATGGTAGTTAATGAATACCGTAACTCAGGAATAATCTTACCAATATTTTAATATTGTTCAGAGAGCCGTACCTTTTACCTAGTATTTATCCATCCAAACAATGATGTGATGTGTGAGATAAACAAACAGGGATCAACAATAAAATTTTATGTTTAAATATTCATACTTTTCACACCCAAAGCGCAGTAGAAAATAACAAACATAAATTGCTAAAATCATAACCTGTTTTTCCTTCTGTAGTGGGGTAAAAAGGGGTGCGGGTAAACGTGACGTGACGTGGGCATGTCTAATGATTTACGTGAGCATAAATCATCCCCCGCTTAGGGAAAGGTTCCTAGTAAAATGGTTGCAAAAAATATTGCCATTTGGTTTGTTTCGTTCACTCTCGCCAACCGAGAGGTACATAAATAGTTGGTAGACAGGGTAGTCCTGCTAAAGAACCAAAGTAAGTACTTATACCGTGCTTATTTTCTGCCTAGAACCAAATAGGTATAAGACTGTAGGTGTATAACATATGTGTAGTGAAGTAATTTCCATAATACGCCTACTATTTGTAAAGTAGTGTTTAAGCTTCCTTGAGTGTCACATTGTATAAGAAAAGCTGTTTCCTTTTGGTTTATTATCGCGCGGGAAGTAGAACAACTGACAAGTCTTGTGTTTTTGCTCAGCTAATGAACAGATTATAATAAAGTGTTTCCACGAAGTGTTTTCATGTTTCAGAAATGAACGGGTCTAAAAACAAAAACACGTATGAAACTAAACGGCAGTAAAATAAAAAAACATTGCTTAGTACACCAATGAAAAACGATAGCGAGATGTCGCAAGCTCGGACTGCAGATCTTTTTTTATCGAAATAAAACGTTTAATTCGCAAACGAAAATTAACCGTACACCGGACAGAACAGATTTGACCAAATCAGAGTTCAAGTCTGGTTAAAGCTTTCAATCCATAGCGGAAATGAAAACCTCGGTCCAATCGTCTATCGAACCGTTTCACATAAAATCCGTTTTACTGGGATTCATTTTAACCCCGCAGCGAGGGGTTAAGTTGAAACGTTTGTTTCATGTTAGCATGTTTGGTTTTAGGAGATATTCATGAAGGTTTAATCGGATTTGGTTTCATTTGAAGCGGTATTTTTTCAACGAGTTTTAGAATGGCTTTTGGAGAAAAACAGATCCACGCCCATGTATCAGTAGGTTGGTATGCATAACATGATAAAATATTTGGGATAAACATAAATCAGATGAATTCTGTAGTTACCTACATAGAGCCTGTAAGTATTGGTTTACTGAAATCTTCTCTTCTATTTTGTATGAGATGTCAACGGGTTTTAGGTGTTACTTACTGCTTCTGTGTGTATCGGATGTACGGCAAACAAGATGGCGGCGACGAAACTTGCGAACTCTGGCAGGAACATTGCGCAGACCCTGCAACAGACGAGCCACTTTACTTCCAACTTCAGTCAATGGACAATGTCCACTTTTCTTTTACAACCGTCGCGTCGTCGGCGTCGTAAAGTGGAAAACGACAGTAGACGAATGAATTCTCATACAAATCACACCTTGATTTAAATAGTTATTACAAACAAATTAGTTGATATATCACATGTGCCACCATACTTATTAATCAACGGCTTTTTCATTTATAGTACGAGTACCTACTTGGGCTTAATTTTACCAACTTAGAATAGTGCTATTCGTTGGATTAAAATATTACCGTCCTTGTTTTACAAGTTTTTGAAATAGAGCGCTATTCCGGTTGGCAAAATAAACCCATTATTGTTTGAACTTGGATTAATGGTTATGTAAGGACAACTAAGTGGTGGTTTATTTTGTAATAAATTAGTATTTCATACTCCTTCGCGTTACCAATACAATACATGCCAAGATTTATGCTAAAATAAAAAGACTAGACCATAAATTCCTGCTTTCCTTCACACAAAGTCAAGAAAAACTCTTCTGCTCCGCTATGTTTGCACGATAAATTTAGCCGCCATCTCCCACATTTTTAAGTCGCAAGTCTGAACTCTGCAATATCTCAGGTCAACATAAACTTTCCGCTACGTCGCAGTGGCATCGAATGACAATAATTGAGCAAGTTTGCCGCAGACGTGGGGACTGCCGGCTGAGCCAGAATTGGAGCAAGGAACTTAAAGGGGGGTTGCTTATATTAAAATACTTCGTCAGTTTATTTACTAGAACTTAAGTACCTACCTACAAGTTTTGACGTAGAAACACTAGCGTCCGTAGTTTTTAAAAAGTGATGTTAATTTTTGATATTATATCTTGGATAAGACCCCCTATTCCAATCTTTTGCAGTCAAGTTATATTTCACTGCGCAGTGTAATTTCTTCAGGTCACGTGGTACAATTTTGTACCACGTGATCATTCTTTTTAGACAGTTGACAGCAAAATATGCGCGAAAACGAATCAAATGACATCATAATGTCACTATTTAGTCACAGAATAACTATGAGTTAGTATGAACTGACCATGATTTAAAACTTTGCAGTTCAACTTTAAGATTGCGATCGGGCCCAAGAACATAATTTTCACTTAAAACGTGGTATATACCTACCATGATTTTTTAAAAAGGTGCTTATGTCAAGAAAACCAAATGGTTTTGTGCCATGATTAGTACGGTCGGTACGGTATTAGATGCGTAATCTTTCATCATTTCAATTACTTACTTCAATGTCAAGTCAAGACGATGATGAGTACCTACGGGCGTCCTTAGAACTGTCAATAGGGTTGCCAGAGTAACCAGCACGTCTCTCGCCTTTATTATCATCATTTTACCCGTATTTGGACTGCTGAATTTACGACCTGCCCTATAGATTTCCAAACTTGTGCCTGCGCCCAACGGCATCTTTGTTTGGCCTCCCCTAGTTGCGCCCCTGTTAGGGTTAAAACTACCTCTAATTGAGACTAACGCCGGGAAGGTGCTCTCAACTTCCCTCAGACCGGATTAAGCCACTCGTTAACGACTTTTTGCTAAAACGACGCAATCTCTTCGCGAAGTAAAAACACGGCAAAACACGTTGGGTTGGTATATAGAACCTATTTTTTTTATTTAATGTCTACTGCCACTGCTGTGGTATGATTATTCAAGCGAGTTATACTTAGTGGTAATAATAATTTAAAAGCAATTATAGTTTTGGGAGGAAAACCAGATACTAGCAAGTAGGTATTGTATTAACGCCAGACAGAATCTCTACGATTTAGGGCGGCTTGCACCAGAATCGCTACACGCGTTTAACTCTTAAATACTCGTATTTAGTAATTTGTCAAGTCATATAAATACGTCAGATTTAAATCGATAAAGCTGTTAAGCACGTTTAGTGCTTAACTTTTTATACAAACACAAAATGAAATAGATTTTTGCATAATGAGGGAAACCCATGAATAGTACTTTTAATAGAGCACCAAAAATAGGTCGTGCTAAGTATACTAAAACTTAAATTATAAAAAAACTTACTATGCAATAAAAGTCACCACTGCAGTCCGTCTTGTAACTTGATAATATAATAAAAGAGCCATAGAGCCGTGTACGTTTAAAGACAAGTTCTTCAAACAGAAAGAAAATTTGGTTTGTCTTTCTACGTTCAGACTGCTGATGAAGATATTTAACTTATCGATAGTGATTTTCATTATTTTATTACATAAGGTGGTAATAGCTCCAGTATTCAACTCAGCTGCCAAGTTATTACAAGATTTTGCTGGCTAATTGAGGCTAAAGCAAAGAAACGTGACCTATCAAAGTCGACGAAGTTTTATCTTTAGTCGACTAGTTGGCGAAAATGTTATCTGAATTGTAATGAGCTACGTCAAACTCGTAGTTTTGTATCTTGATGTAGGTAATATAATAATGGTAAAATGTATTCATCAATGTACTTACCGCTAAAATTACCAAGGTACCTTCTCTGTAAATACAGTGTAACCACGGAGCAGAATTTTCTGGTACGTGGAGTAACGTAGTCTGACTATATTTTGTTGATTTGCGAAACGTAAGCCGCAATTTTGTATGGACAAAAACCGTTTGGTGAAATGAAAACTTACTTTTATCCATGATAATTAACAATAAAAAACTCAGACTCCGGGCTTTCTATTGTACAATCAGCACTTTTCAAATGATGGTTCTCGAATTCTGGATCTAGCAACTTGATTAGACGAAAGAGTTACGAAACTTGGTGCTTCAGTGCAAATACACTGAAGCTCTATATCGACACGTTGGCAAACTACTTCTGATGTGTACTTTAGTATAAAACACGTGTGTGAAAGCGTTTTACACAATTTTCTGAACTATTTGATAAATTGAAATAATAAAATTGTCTCTTCATTTACACTTTTAAAATGTTTTAGGTTTCAATATTTCAGTGTGTGCTAAGATAATTATCTTTTCTCATAAAAACTAGAATACTAGAATTATAATTCTAGTATGAATTGTAATTCTAGTATAGTTTTTATGAGAAAAGTGAAGCAAATGGGACATCGTTTGGATGGGACCCTGCAGTCAAATTGGCTGAGAGCAGGGTTGCGATAGCCCCCATCCCATCTACACATGCATGTGTAGATGAGAAATTGCACTGAATTAGGTATGATAGTGAATAAATAAGTCTTACTATTAATATTTTGTTAAAATTAGCTCTTGTTACAATACTTAGTGGACTTTATTAACTCGTGGCCCATCTAAAGCAGATGTTATTCTCGTTTATTCCTAAAACAACCAGTAGGCACCGAAGAACTTCGCCCGTACAATAATTGAGCACAAAGACTTTTGCCAACCATCCACTGTACAACACAAATAAGAATCTCAACTTCCGAAGTATCCCGGACGACGAAACAGGCATCCCGGGAAAATTGTCAAGCGACCTCTGTAGGACGAGAAATATGGTTTTTGTTCATTCATAAAGTAATGAAGTGGGAGTAGGGATGCCTTTGATACAACAAATTATAAAATAATAAATAAATATTCATGAACATTTCAGACGACGCCCTCTAGTCCCAAACTAAGCAAAGCTTGGGGAACTAGATGCTGATAGAATACTTATATACTTTTTTTGTAAATACATACTTATAATACATAGTAACACCCAGACAATTGAAAATTTGTTCTATTATAATGTTCATTTGTTCTAACAAATGATTTTCCACACACAAATGTTTGTTCTTAGTGGGGATCGCACCCACGACCCACAGCACGGAATGCAGAGCTATTACCGACTGGCTGTGTCGCTTGTCAGATTATAAAAGATCATTAAATCAGTAAAGACGGAATACTTATAACAATGGAAAAATCATTTTTATTTAAGTTTCTCAAGTTGTAAAATATGCAGGTAGTCTAACCACGCTAAGACTTACCTACACATCTCCAACAAAATTGAATTTTTTAAATTATGTATCATGTTAAAAAGGCTAAATTTTTTTTATATAAATAAGCCTTCAAAAATGACCCAATTCCAGTGAACTGGGTTCACTAGGATTGACTGTGTTTTGAACCAGTGAATGCCGGACACTAGCATCTCTAGACTCAAACAGAAAGTGAGAAATCCGGCCAACTTTCTGCCACAGAGTTTAAATTAGTTTTTCATAGCTGCCTGCGGATTAACCTTAATTACGGTCCTTTGTCTTACGCCCCTTATCATACGAGATATTCATTATAATTACATTTTGTAATAAATTCGCTCGTAAAGTATCGCTGTTGAAATAATGAAGTCATTTGTTAATTAAGGGTCGAACCTCAAGTACAGAGACATCGTGGGTATTTGAACCACCTGGTAATTTAAAGTGGATGTCGTTAAGTATGTGTCTTTTGTCTTTATGGGTAATTTTGTTGCAAAAACGTGTATCAAACTTTCTTAGGTTCACTCGGGTTAACAGATATACCCTCAAGGGGCAAATATACCGCCATATTGTACGGTTTTTTCAGAGTTCTCTTCCGAAAATTGAAAGCTAGGTATATACCTAAATACGTATACTGTGACTTAATATTGCGTTTACTAGATAACCTAACCTCGTTAACCTCGTTATTTAGATTTTTTAGTCGCAATATCTAATCTCCACTGTAAAAAATCGCTTAGAAGCGAACAACATTGTCAAGCTCCTCTGGACTACTTGTCAAACATGCTTCTTTTAAATTAGGACTTCCGACTTCCCATGGAAACTCGAAAAACAGCAATGAATTTAAAAGTAACTCCATTATAAGTTTACCGGTTGAAAATTTTACGAGTCGCAAATAATGTGGGCCTAAAACTTTCCCCTGATACACTAATGTGATTGGCCGCTAAGCAAATTCGTAACTTTTGAGTGGCGTAAACAAGTTGCCTGTTGACTGTAATTTGAATAGATTATTTATTGGACCTTGTAGCTATTGGACGTGGGTTAGAAGTTTCACATGCTTCGCTACAATTCATTTGATGAGACGAATGCTTTTCTGGAATCGCTTTGATTATTTTTTGTGTTTTTCCCAGGTTGAGATAGATAGTCTTGCTATTAAAATAAAATATATGAATTTTATATTTACAAGGTACCCGTGGCAAGTTGCAAGCTTAAGGTGCTTAAACCCTGCATTCCCTGTCTCGCATACCTATTGCAAAATATACCTAGATATACTTACTTAAGTATAATATTATTATACATAGGTATCAACAGTTTTGTACCAAAATAACAAAATAAAATTTAAAAATGTCACTTTCTCGGAACCTCTCACTGCGGAGAGGACCAATAAGCATTTTTATAGACTTAACGAGTTTCGACTTCAACAAGCTCTTATAATAGGAGTGTAAACTTCCGAGAAACGATGAGTTGTTGGTTTTAAACTTCTTGCAAGATAGTATTCTTAACTTTTTGACAAAGTTTAGCTTTCCCGAGGTATCTATTATAATTTCCTGAAACTTTCAGACACGATTTTACGCTCAGGTTTCTTGGAAATACACGGAAGAACTACACATCGTACAGAAATTTTCATAAACTAGAAAAACCCGAATTTTTGCTCGAAATAATGAGGTCGGTACCAACATACTTTTCATCACGAGCTGACTGACATACAAACGCAATGGTGGTGTTTGATTTGTACCATGGAGCGATGAATAATTAAATACATTGACTGAAGTTATAATAATAAGCAGTTTCCATCTTAACGAGGGTGAACCTCAAGCAAATTTACACGCCATTAAATAGATATAGATGGGCTTAAATGGGTAAGAAGTCGCCGTAGATAATTTCGGCACACATTAGTGAGCGGTGATGAAAATTGTTTCATAACTGCACCAGAATGAAGCAATGTAGAGTCAACTACTCTGACAATGTGACCTATTCAAACCGAGTCATAGCCGAATACCACTCATAAATCATTAGGTATGTTATATGATTTAGTTCGAAAGGGTTCTACTGGTTTGAAACTATTTTAATTTAAACACTAATATTCTTGTTCAAACGCAAACTTTGCCAAAAATAATAGGCAGGAATTTCCACCATGAATTTGCAGTTGGGGAGGATAAGGTCTATCTACAATTATGTTTTAAACTACTAACTATAAACCTCAGATTGGGAGGGGAGGTAGTTTACAGATTCATACAACGAGGCTCTGATAGTGGAAAACTACCAACTTATTATTCAAATAGGCAATATCATAACAATTTCAAATGCTATAAACATTTTAATTTAAATCTAGCAACTAACTATTAAGTAGTCCCGAACTGCATACCAAAATTAAAATGATAATGCGCGCTCAAATAGGTATCGCTAATGGGATTACCGGGGCAAATTGGATATTGAACATAAACCCGGATAAGGCAGTGGACACACCAAGTATAATTAGCAGTAACTAAGAGGATAGGGTTGCTGATTAAAACAGGCTTAACTGAAATGTTTCGCTTGCAAGCTGGCACCCGCCCGGACGACCCAAATTCAAACTTGCTAGTGGTGGGACCGATCCAGTAAAACAATACGATATACGGAAAAAATTCATTGCTTGATGGAAACCGTCAAATATTCTTGAACTCTAGACTAGAACACATTATGATGGATATAAGCTTGCCAAAAATTGGTGTACAGCTGACGATAATTGTCATACACCAGAAAGTGACGTCATAATCCTTAAGAGTCTTCAACCTTCCTTGACAGGCGTCACAGCTCGTGGGTTCAATCCCCACCAAGAATAAACATTTGTGCGTGGAAAACATAGATGTTTTTTCTATGGCTGGGTGTTACTGAGTATTATAAGTATGTATTTACAAAATATATCTATATATATGTATTCTATCAGTCATCTAGTTCCCATATTACAAGCTTAGCTTAGTTTGGGACTAGAAGGCGTTGTGTTAAATGTCCTTGAATATTTATTTATTTATTCCTTATCTGGCAGTCTAAGACAAAAGTGCAAAAAGCATTTGGCTCCTGCTTGCACGTTTACATCTTAGGTTAACTTCTTGGTTTACGTATGATCCGTATCCGTATATCGAACCCTTCGACCATAACACTAGTTCACTGCAGTAACATCTCTAGGTTATTGCATTTCTAGCTGAACCAATTTAAAAGGTATTATATCGTTGTGTCTTAAATGGAAGGAAGCGTTGTATTTAGAATCGATCAGTCTTTTCAAAATAGGCGGGTAATAGTTTTCAAAACATTGTTTGCTTACTAATTGGCCTTAAAACCGGCTTACTAAGTACTGCAGCCACGGAGATATGCCACAGGAAGAAAAATAGACATACACCGACCTAGTTTTTAATTTTGGCAAGTTAAACAAGCAATGGACGTTATTGAACATGCCATGTAGCTCATAAAACCGATAGCCAATAGAGGATTATAAATAAAAGAAATATATAGAGCGCGTGACACTCCATCTTCTTAGATTACTTCGTGAACGCAGAGGCAACCACTCTTATAGCAGCGTTGTATGTCTTGCAAGAGAAGCTGAATATATACCCCTGTCTACCGCCCCCTTTCGAAGCGTTACACCGACCTTTCCTCTTCTGGCAACTACCCAAGCCAAGGTTTCTACTTAAGAGCGCTATGCGCTCCAAAAATGTTCGACAGAGCGCCATCTGCGATTGCCAAAAGCCCGTTGACACCAATACCGGCAATCGTCACACTCACAGTCACACTCATACGACAACCACTGGTGACGTCAGCTCGAAAAACAAAATTACAAAAATGTCAGGCAGTGTATCGTGCGTGCATGAAAACTTTGCTTTGTGAAAAAACCTAATATTTCGGGATAAAAAAACTGTTTGTGGAAATGTCGCAATCGAGTAATAAAAGTCTAACTAGCGTGAGTAAGCACGTATTGAAAGTGTTCTACATTTCACCCCAGTTTGACATTTCCACAAAACGTTCATTACAAGCGAATATTCCTTATCATATTAATAAACTGACGTAAATACTCGAAAAGGAAAAAGTGACTGGGTTCCCATTGTTCCGAATAATTAAACGCCAGCTACCAATGATCCAATGAAACCCAAATAAAAAGAGGTTTTATTGTAGTTAATTGCCGGATCCAATTCAATCAATGATTTCGGTAAACATGCGCGTCATTTGACGGACGAGAGGGAACTGCGATTTTCAATAAACTTGAAAAATACTGAATTCAGCTTGAAACCTTGTTCAAATAAGCGTTTTGAGATTTACTTAGGTCGTGGAGTGGTGTTTTTCTTAGTAAAGAATAAAAATTAAGATAAATTGGTAGCAATTGATTTAAAATAGCGACGACTAGAGTTATTCACTCTCTTAGGCTGCGCCGTCACTAATCAATTTCAATAATTTAATAGTACTGTCCAACTGTACTGTACTGTACATAATTATATTTTTAATCCCCGACGGGGTGTTATAAGGTTGACGTGTCTGTGTGTGTGTGTGTGTGTCTGTCTGAGGCAACGTAGCTCCCGAACGGATGCACCGATTTTGATTTAGTTTTTTTGTTTGAAAGATGAATTAGTCGGGAGTGTTCTTAGCTATGTTTGATGAAAATCGGTCCAAGATGGCCGCCGCAAAATGGCGGATAAGGTACATATTTTTTCGCAACTCCTTCAATATGGTTATCAAGTGAAAGGGCTTGACTAGTAGAATACTATAATATACACTATGATTTTTAAATCAAATATGGCCGCCATCACAAAATGACGAATTACATTTTTTTTCACAACTCCCTCAATATAGGTATCAAAGTCGGTGGTTTTTTAATTTTTTTTATTTAATTACTTGTGTGACACTAAATAGGTAAGTGCTTGTAGCTATTTGTTTTGCTGAATATTTAGAAACGCTTACACACAGCCTGAAAAAAATATGCGCAACGTAACCAAGATATCTACTCGAATATCTGGAAACCGTATCTGTGTGAAGTCTCAATCCCCTGATCCACCCGGAGATCTCCGCACATAGGATACCCACGTTTCTAATCCAATTAATGCTCTCTTCCGTATTCATCGTATTTGTAAGACTTTCCCTTCGATTCTGTTTCGTATCCTTGGACTGGGAAAGTTTCTACTTTGCTATATCGATTTATCCCACCCACTCTATACAATACCTATATAATATCTGTCTACCTTATTGCAATTTTGCTACTGTCTGCCAAAAAGTTTTATAAAATAAAGACAAAGGTTTGTAAAGAATATCTATGGGTATATAATTTACATAAGTACTATTCAATATTCGCTGAAAAACTATAAATATTGAGAGATACACTTAAAAGATACATCGTTTTTAAGTTAATTTTCACAGAATGAAATAACATAATCGATGAAAACAACTCAGCAATAAGAGTTAAAATTAATTTTTGAATACAATCTAAACTAAGTTGAAGTTTAATCTTAAAACAGCTAAATATAGAAATCAGAAAGTTAGGGCGTTTGCACATTGCCCGATACCGAGACGATACCGACATGCCAGTTGCTCAAACAAAAATGTTGATCTCGGCGCCCACACAGTGTGCAAGCGTCTTTAATGTAAAAGTATCTACTAAATTACATTAGCTCACAGACGATATCGTATAGGTGTCGTCTCGTCCGCAGTGTAAAAAACAGCCGTTAGCCGGTGTAGATTGTGTTTCGCGGCAAACTGTACGCAAATTGAGCAATTTTCCTTCTATTGTGAAAGTTGAATCGGAAAATTTGCCGCGTAAATTACTTTAGTTTGAACTTTGCTACCTATCGTAACTAATAGGAAAGTGAGGGCGTCCTACTTTGTAAGTCTACTTGGAAGCTTCAGCACCAACTATTCACATTCAGGTTAGTTTCACCTTAGTTTTTCCCTTATCCGCATTTTGGTGATTGCAGACGCGTATCGAGTAAGAGGCAGCTATTAATGTTGATTAATTAGGTCATGCTTCTATTTTGCTAAGACGGTTTCCTTCTAGAACACCTAATTGTATTCAATATAGTACCGTAATTACATTGTTTATTTAAAAGTTTCTAAAATTGTTTTCCTTATTAAACTGATCTATACGTTAATCATCTTTTTCGAGATCTGTTTATTTATTTTAAGATTGAATTCACTGGAATCGTTGTTTCTGATTTGATTTCATTCAAATCTGAATCTGATTTAATTGGGTAGCAATTTTCACTATCAGTCTTGCTTATACAGATTTCTGCTTCAATTTGTAGGTATATAATGAAAAAACCTCATCAGGCCAGTCACTGGGTTCATAAGACTAGATACTTATAGGAAACTGTGTTTTCAGGTAACTCACCTATAATAAAGCAGTGAAACCAGTGCATGTAGTAGTAAGTTGACGAGGTGGTACCCCGCCGGCTGGAGTCCATGGACCGCATAGTTCCATCGGAAGGTCAGTACGGTCAGCGGACGGTATGACTTGTGGGATTGTTCCTGCGGACACATAAAATTATATTAAGATAAGATAATGTTTATTAATTTATATTTAAAAAATAACTCAAAGAGACTCGCACCCCGTGCGCTAGTGGAGATACTTGTCATCCACTCCCCTGTGATCGGAATCGTACGGCGCGGCGTAGTGTATTTAAGTTACACTGCGCAGTGACGCTAAAACGTTCGACAGTAGAGCTGTTGTGAACGCGCAGTGGACTCGAATATGTAAGGTTTACGTAACACGACGATTGGGCTTATTCCAGAAATCCCCTGCGCGTTGCCGCTACAAAGGGAATTTCTTGATAGATGTATTCGTGCTAACCCTACATACCAATAAAGTTCTCGAAAGGACGCCGAATATACCCAGAAGCAGTCAGCATTGCTTTTGACAGATGCACACATTACTTAGAATTAAAAGAATTCGCTTCTTTCCGAGGCTGTGCATCCGTAGTAAAAAACTTTCTAGGTCACAAACTAGTGTCTCAAAACTTTTTTCAAAAAATCGGTCTTTTTAGAGTACCCTAAAGAAAAAACCTTCAATCAACAAGAAACTTTACAGACGGTAAATAACGCCCAGGCACGTGACAATTAAATAAATCAGCCCCGGAATATTAAACTGAGTCCACACGCACAAAAATGCTGCTGTCTCATAAACGTGATTCATATGCGAACTAAATTAGCAGGAGGAACGTTCCCAATTGCTTCTTCTTTAAATTAAATTCCATTTCAGGTGGGCTAAGTGTCCTTGGATGATAGGGGTGAGGTGACATTTTGGCTTCGTCTATTATGGTTCTGCAAGGACTTTTGGTTCATAACTATTGGGGCCCGCTATCAATCGATTTCTACTTCAATCCGAACGTAATATCAGATGCCAGAAACCCAAATTGGAGCAAACTTTACTATCACGAGCCCAAAAAAGCCTTGTATATATGTAAGGTTCCATTGCAGTCACAGTATATGAGATCCTAATGAATGTGAAAATGAGTCAGAACATGATGTTTAGCACATAACTCTACATTTTAACCGTAATTTTTTAGGTGCCATTCAGTTTGGATGTTGGGTACTAAGTAAAAGTAAAATATATTTCAATCTCTCCGAGACTTTAGCTAAGTTCAAGTAAAAGAGTTGCCTAATACTCTAAACTTTTCACTAATTTCAAAGTTACATGTTTCATCTAAGTTAAATTACTTAGCAGTAATGCGGCCACTAGGTTAGGTTATGTACATACGTTTTTAGAATGATCGCCCCCATCGGTTTGGGTTTCCGACCGCATCAGATTCCTAGCCGTAATACCCGCGCATATATCACGAACAACAATATGGCTGTGCTAATAAATATCAGTTGTCACAACTTCCCAATTCCTATTAAAAGGTCAGCTCTAGCGTCAGGCGGAACCGGGTGAACGGATAAAAGTGATTTTTCAAATGCTTAGTTGTGACGTTTTCCTTCTGGCAATAATTAGGGTACGCATTCGCAAAGGTTTCGGGCTATTACGCTAAAGAGCAAAGAGCGCTTTGCCACCATTTTCTACCTTGTTTTTATCAAAGTCAGCGATAACTTAACCCTGTAATTTAAATCTTTGGCTTAGCAAGTTTAATCCGAGTGTGAGGTGATTTTTTTCTGAACAACGAATGAGAAATACGGGTGAATGCATAATGTTTGACCCGGGGCTAGTTTTATGAAAAAACGAGGCAGCGAGATGAGGACAAAGGGTCTCAAAACAACTATACCACTCGGTAAACTTTAGCTATTCATAGTCCGTATTTGCACATATTCCACGACCTCAGAACAGGCAACGCAAATAACTTTGCGTAGACACTACCCTCTCGTTTCCCGCCATTCATCAGTCACCCTTTACAAATTGATGGGTTTTATATGATAAATAATAGACACCCCGAGACCCGACCGTAGCTTCTGTCAAATTTGCCGCCGTGTCGTGTCGTGCGTCAACGTTACAAAATACCACTGCAAATACTTCCTCGCATTTGAATTTTATGTTTATTCACGTTGCGGTAAGGTACAATTACGAATGAAATACGCGCAGCCAGATGTTACATGTTTTTTTTTAATTCAGCTGTGTTTGTGCTTTAATGGAAGCTGTTATGCAAGTTAAAGCGAGCGTGCAAACCACAGTAAGCCTCCATGCGGGGTTATCGGGCGGTAAGATTTAACGGTTTACCACAGAAGCTTAGATTTTTCTGGAGTCAATTATTTTGCGCGCTTGGTATTTAAGCGCTTAATTAAAATCGGGCGATGGTCTAAAAGGATTTAATAAAGCTTCCTAATAAGTTTGAGGTAATGGCCTTAGAAGGAAACCTGGGCTCTGCCAAGATTAGATGAATTTCATTTAGAAAATTAATGCCTATTATTTTTAGTAACCTGGACAGCATTTGGCACAGTACTAAATTTTATTCACAAAATTCACAATTGAAAATTATGACTAATACAGTATTTACAACATTTATAATATGTACAATATACACATGAAGCAGTTGAGCTATCTACACACCGTTGCAAACGATTTATAGATAGCTCAACTGATCCAAATCAGTACCAATCGGAAGCGTGCCCAAGACAGTACTTGACTTGCAAGTATAACATTCTTTGTACAATGAGCACTTGCAATAATCTGGAGATGCTTGAATTAAATCGTCGATTACACTTCCTTGTAATGAGATTTTGTGAAAGGTACAAAATTCTGTTATCCAATAAGGTAAAATTACAAAGAAATCCCAAGTCACATCATTAACCAAGATAATCTGTTCAAATTTGACGCAGAAAAGACACGTTTACGAGTTCCATCAATTAGATCCCTCCCGTGAGGAAAAAATACACTTGCATATGTATCAACTTACTTACAGATAGTACAAACTTAATTATCTGAGAGTGTGGTTGCGCAGGTTAAGCTTGAGATAGCTAAAAGCATATCCAAAACTTACCGAAAAACTGTACAGTCATAATAAATGGTCTAAACTTTTAAACAGGTACGTGGTACAACTTCGAGTTCATATGCATTTCATGCTAATATTGTAATCACACCGCATTGTGTAAGAATTATTGTCATTGTAAATTAAGAGGCAGGTATAAAAGGTACTAAACGCTTCAAGTGAAAACTTTAAAAGGTGCAAACAGATTTGCAGGGCGTCACTGATATTATGGTGAATGAGAACTTTCAAAGGTACAAAAAAAAATTATAGAGTGTTGTAATGGCAATTCAAGGCAGGTACTATCAGCAAAAGTTCTACCTTACCACCTCAAGGGTGCATTTTCTGTAAGCCGACTAGCCGTTAATTTTTGAATGCCAATAGAAGCCAATTATTTCGGGTGTAAAAGTTATGAAAACAACGGGCCATCATAAAAATAAATAGATGTTTAGGGCTCTGGTTGGTCAAAATAAGAAGACAAAAGAAAAAGGCGAGGTCAGGTAGCTAACTGCTTGCAAGCGAAACAGTTTCAAAAGTGGTAAGGCGGAAATTTTGCTGATGGTACAAAGCATTGTTACACCTGTGAAGTGAGCTAGCTGACATTTCTTATTTATTTTGACAAATTCGTCTTTATAAATCGGCAGATGGTTACCGTTCCTTGTGTTTGCCGCGAAGATTAATGCGTCTCATTATTATCGCGCGCCGACACGCCAACAATCCCATATTTTGAAACGGAACGGTGTTTCCAACAAATGCTAAATTCATGAGGATAATGAATTTGACTGTACACAGTATGTGGGTAAGTTTTGAGATAGTTTAAATAGTTTGTTGACAGGCGTGTTAGTGATGAAGATGTCGTGAGATCTTGTAATACGTATTAATTGTCAAAGTTATATTTCTATAATCGAAGTACTTGAAAGTGATTTATCATTTTCATCTCGTTTGTCAAAATCGATCTTCTAAACTTCTATATGAAAAATACGCCACTCTTCTTCGAACAAAAGCTCTTGCAAGCAAGTTAATATTTACGGAATGTTTTGAAAGAAAAAAATACTACGAAAAATTAATTAGTTTCTTTCCCAGCAAAATGCACGTGCAGTACAAAGTACACAAACAAAAACGTTCACCACTTTTTTATTCGCAAAGGGAGAAAAACGTCTGAGCACTAAAGAGCTGAGTATCGCCTAGAGCTAAAGGTCGTCTTTGCGTAATCTCAACATGAATTGTAGCTGTTGGAGAAAAAAAATGCCATTTGTGCTGTGGGGGGTGCTACGCCGTAGATGCCTACGCCGTAGACGCCTACGAGCTAAATCGCTTTACTCTCGTGAGTTCTTTGTTACGTAGTACATAGTTTATTATCTGTGGTAGTACGTAGGATCTATTTTTGATTTAGGTACAATTGGTAAAGAACGACTCATTATGGGTATTTTATACCCATAGAAAGGAAAAAGACATCATGACATGAGCCAAATCTTCTGAAAGCCAAATTAATAACATAACGTTTTCAGGTAATAATATAAGTTATTTTTATTCAGAATAATTTACAATAAGCCACGAGTTGAGATAACATTTTCTTTTCGCGAAAATATTGCCTTGAGCTGACATCATTTCTTAGTTTTCTCATCTCATATGAAAATAATGTCCTAAATCGATTAGTTTCATAATAACCAAGGCTCAATAATGTTTTATGAAAATAATACAGAAGATTGTGTAAAAGAGAACATCCAAAGAAACATGTTACTTACTATAAACCATTTTCAAAATAGACGCAAAACATAAGGCATATTTCTTTCCGAAGACAGAGAAAATAACTTTATCTGATAAGAGTCATCCAAGAGAAAATACGAATCGAAAGTTATTTAGGTTTGACCGAAGAATAATTTATGAAATTTTCACTCCAGCAAATCTGGGTCCACGCGATAATGATCTTTAAACCAAGGCTTAAACGATTGAATTTCTATTTCAAAGATTTTTTTTATTTTGTAAGGATTGCCCTATTTTGTTCTGGCAACCTCAATCTTCACACAGGCACCTATTTTCGTCATGCTGAAGATATAATTTAAATAGTTTGTATTTTTATTAATTTATACTTTGGAATAGGCGTAATAATAACAAAGATTACTCATTCGTGTTTTTAATATTAGAGTAACCAAACTTTGTGAAATATATACTGTGAGTTTTACATTCGCAATGTGAAGGTAACCACAGGATGGAAGAATGCAATTTCAAAGTTATTTTCATCGTGTTAAAGTTTATGTTACTATGAATTTAGATTTGGAGTGGCATGTTTTGGGCATCTACTATGAAACTGCAAGCGAAAATTCACTAGGAATGTTTGAGTTACACTGCTCGCCGCCGTGGTGGATTGCGCGCGGCCTTTTGTCAAATAGCCGCCTTCCCACGCAGTGAAACTCAAAGTTATGAAATAAACCGTAGTAGCATCGTCAAAAAATATCGGAGCGGAAAGCTAACGAGGATCCATTATCAAGTTTTTGAAAGCGGAAATTGCTCCAGTTTTAAGTTAAATTCTATTATCGTAGATAAATCAATCAAGTAATTTTATTGAACTTCTTGAGTGATAAATTATTATCAGAATGAGTATCAACACCAAAAATAAATCAATTGCTAGCTTACTTTATATCATGACAAATATTTCCCGTGCACTCTCTCAAGTAACAAAAGCTTTTTTTTCACATGCGACATTCAATTACAGTGGATTTTCCAATGGCGTCAGCGCTCTAAAAATTGAACTGTATTGCGGATAAATACAGTTCAATTTTCGGAGTTTCATACACATTGATTGATTTGCACTGCTCGACCATTGAACACATTTGAAGGGTTAAATGAAAACTCGGTAATGCATGACGAACTCACTACTGATGAGCGTAATATGGTTAAATTCAACACTGCCTTTGGCGCTATTAGTAATGGTATGCGAGGTTGTAGTTAGAATGTCAAGTGTAGGATGTGTGACAAAGCTATTCTACTTTATGGAGATAATATATACTACCCTAAGAATCGCCCAACGTCATAGACTTGACGAAAACTGACGCATCATTACGTGACTGTACCTTTTGACACCTTCAATATTATAATGTCATGAAGAAAGGTTGCCCTTGTTTGTAAAAAAAATAGTTTTGGCAAATAGACTGAGACAAATCGATGGAACAAACAAATAGTCTTACATACTTGATATTGAGTGGTTATTTCTACCTATATAGACGGTAATAGGTTGACGGATGATGAAGAATTAATTAAATAAATAAATAAATATTCATGGACTTTACTCACAACGCCCTCCAGTCCCAAACTAAGCAAAGCCTGTGATATGGGAACTAGATGGCTGACAGAATACGTATATACTTTTTTTTTTTGTAAATACATACTTATTATAAGTACATAGTACGTTTGTCTATAATGTATAAAAAAAAAATAGTAACACCCAGACATAGAACAAACATCTATGTTTTCCACGCACAAATGTTTGTTCTCAATTATTTATTTATTTACATTATTTTAAATTTGTAACATCAAAATGTATAATTGTACTTTGCGTACCCAGCTGTGGAGCGTTTAGAATAACTCCATGCCCCTTGGAGGCTCAGATGTTTTTAATCGAAATGAAAAAAGTTTCGGTTTACCCCCAAGTCTACTTAGATACTTCAAAAACTTTACTAGTCAGATTCTGGGTTTTATAATACAATAATTATCTTGATTGACAGGCGTCACAGCTCAGTCGGTTGGCTTGCCCTCCGTGCATCGTGTGGGTCGTGGGTTCGATCCCCACCAAGAACAAGCAGTTGTGTGTGCTAAACATAAATGTTTGTTCTGGGTGTTACTATGTGGGTGGGTGTTGGGTGTATAAGTATGTATTAAAAAAAAGGTATATAAGTATTCTATCAGCATCTAGTTCCCTTCCCGTATTACAAGCTTTGCTTAGTTTGGGACTAGAGGGCGTCGTGTGAAATGTCCATGAATAATAATTTATTTATTTGGAGTTTCAACTTCCTCATTATTAAATTCCGTTGCTGCTTCCTGTTAACCCGTTTAATATTTTTTAAAATCCTTTTTTCAGATTCTCGAATTGATTTAGTATGCCATCCTTTAAAAAGTTTAAATCCATACTAACTGCTATTTCAATTATCATATCAATTAACGTTGAAATAGAACTACAATCACGTCACTAACAATAGGAAGCTAGTAACAGTAAATTATTCAAAAAACGGTGATCGTTTTTAAACGTCGTTTATAACGGCCTGGTGTATGTTTTTACAAAATACTGAAGTTCGGTGACGGGATGACCAGGAGAGTCTAACGTATGAACGATTTTGTAGCGTTTTTTGTTTCATTCGTAATGTATGTATTTTTTCGCAATCAATTGAGTTATATACAGCTCTTTTGAGCCCAGTTTCCAACGGTAAAACAGATTTTAGGCAGTTTCAAAATCTATTCAGAGCTGCATACTAAATACTAGCTTAGCGTTACTAAATTTTTGTTTAAAAGTGTGGTTAAGATGGTCGTCACATAACGTTCACCGTTGTTTGAGAACGCAGAGTTTAACGAACGGCTGTAACATTTTGGACAGTGTGACAGTCTTGATTGATAGCCGTAGAATAGTTAAGTTTAAACTGAAACAAAGTGTTTTCGTTTAAAATTCCATCAATAACTGCACTGTGCTGTTACAAAAGTTTGTTGCAATGCGTGTGTTGGAATTGATTGGATTGAAATTGAAATTGCAAATGTACCGTCTGTTGACATCAATTACAGTTAACAAAATGAAAATGAATATTTCCCTTGATCGTGGAACATGGAGCAAAAAATAAATACTCAATTGCAAAGATCTTCTTTCATCCAATAATGGCCTCTGTCTTGTCCTGAAATGATTAGCTTTTAAATTTTATTTACATTACTGTTTGATCATCGAACACTGTCAAGTCTGTTCTAACGATTTCTAGGGTGTTGATATTGAACATGAAGTAATTTGTTGTAAGGTATGCGGTAGTAAATAATTTCACTTCAGCATTCCTTTCTAAGAGGAACATGCTTTCATAACCTTGAATAGTTCACGCAAACTATTCAAGTGTTAGTGTTCTTGAAACAGCAGCACGCATATCATTCGCTGAAATTTGGAATATTCGCTCGGTGCTTGCACCTTAGAGAATACATGTGGCACCTAATATATCTGAGATACACTGCGCAGTGATGCTGCACCGTTCTGCAGTTGAGCTTTTGCTGACACGCAGTGTAACTTATATTTGAGCGTTTATTGACAAAATTCGTACTAAGGATTTGTTCATTCCGTCATCGCAAGAATTTTTTGCTACTGCGCAAATTGTTAGTACGTGTGTAACAAAAGTTTGTAGTAATACTAATAACAAAAAGGGTATTTCTGTATGTAAAAGTTACAACAAGTTGATTAAGATTAAGTATCAAGTAGGTACCTAGGTATCAAGATAGAAAAAGATCATGAAATCGTAACACATTTAAAATCATTTCTAATGAAACGTTACTACATACATTTTCACGTAGTCGTCACAAAAAAACATGACATTGTATAGAGTATACTACCAGTGCTATTGTTTATATACGAGTCGCCAACATTATATACACTAAAACACAGAATAGAAAATATTACAAAGAAGCAATCAATGCTATTTGGTTTACTGACTAGTAAGGCTTCAGGATCAGCAAAACTGGCATGAGATAAATGTATATAAGTCTAATTCGAACCGTATAGAAAAGCGTACATAAAAAAGGCAAATATACAGCAGGAACATTACACTATACAATGAAAACAGGTACTCCAACTAATTTAAGGGAGGTACGAGGGTGTGTTATCACAAGAAAGAAAACAAACCCCCGCCGTGCCGTATCACACTGATAAAATAACGTTATTTTCTGGAGGGGCGAATAAGACTAATGTGTTGAATACCAGCAAAGGGGGCGCTAGATGCTGCTCCTATTTGTTTATATCATTCAATTGCTGTACAGCAGGGGTATGCCAATCAAAGTTGAACTGCAAAGTTTTAAATCATGGTCAGTTCATACTATCTCATAGTTATTCTGTGACTAAATAGTGACATTATGACGTCATTTGATGTGTTTTCGCGCATATTTTGCTGTCAAGTGTCTAAAAAGAATGATCTGACCTGACCGTGACCTGAAGAAATTACACTGGGCAGGGAAATATAACTTGACAGCAAAAGATTGGCATACGGGGGCAGTGTAATACTATTCTATTCTACGGTAGTGTAGTTTTTTTGGTTTATATTTTAAAGTGGTTAGCAATCAGTTACAGCAAGCACAAGAAATAGTTACCACCTTCTTATTTATTTTGGTTGCAGAGTTTCCACTAGCTGAACTGGCTTATAAGTAACAAAGTTTTTATCTTGTTTTAAGTTTCACTGCGCCCATCACTCTGAGACATAATAGGCTTTTTATACCATGCATATAAAAATATATAGTATGTATATATGTATGTTGTATGTAGTGGCGAAGTTCTATTCAAACTTCGTCTGGCGTTGGTTGTCACCATTGACACGTAAGAAGAAGAAGAAGAAGACCATGGTCATATCCCTAACAAGTCTGACCCCACATTTATAATGTTTTTATACCGTGGTCATCGTGTCTCGTCGTAAAATCAAACCCATACCTCCTTTGTCTCTAGTTAGTGATTAACAGCACCATAGAGGTCGTCAAACAACATAAATAAAAAAACACAACTCAGATAACAATAATTCGCCTTGGTTTGTTGACTTGAGGGTAAAATGAGAGTGTATTTTGGAAATTGCCCTTCACAATGAAGAATTATAAGTGGTCGTGTAAGCTGGCGAGTAGCTTTCCGAATAAACATAGAATTATTTCCGGTCAGGGGACTGAAAACCTCAGTGAGCTAGAAAAAATGACAAAAAACACAAAGCGAAAACGAAAATAATTATTTCATGACTAGAGGTTACCTGCGACTTCGTACGCGAGTACAGTTTCCGTGTACATTATATTATCTGTGTATTATTATTATCTGTGCGTGTATCGAGCGGATACTTTGAGAAAGTTGACATTACACCGAACCCGTACTCGAATGTCAAACGCTAGTCGTTAGACCAAAGAGGTAGTACTACGCCCTGTCAAACTGACGTGACATGACATGACATGACATCATCTTCTTGCCAATTGGCGCTGTTAATCCTGTTCGTTCATTTTATCCTGTAGATCCTGTTAATTATTCGAGATAAAAAGTAGCCTATGTGTCAATCCAGGTTACGAACTATATATGTGTCAAGTTTCATCCAAGTTGGTTCAGTAGTTTTGGCGTGATTGAAATACAAACATCCAAACATCTAAACTTTCGCATTTATAATATTAGTTAGATTACAAATACTTTTTCTCGATAGGTTATGAATGGTTACGGTTACAGAGGGATCCATTATTTTATTACTAAAAGAACACACATTATTAGTTAAGTATACATAGTACTATATTACTAATGGTTGTCCAATCCCTCTTATAATGATAACGTCTAGACAAAGCGATGAACCATTTACTTTTACGTTGTTTATAGGCAATATAGGTACTTAATATAAGTACGCCATCAGTTTAGAAACAATACAAAAATACTTTGGTTTGTTTGTATTTCTTCTGGTTTTTGTGTCATCTTTCATGTCATATTCAGTGACTATGAGGTTAGAGTTTCGATTGCCGCATGTCTAGAGAATGCCCGAGGTCAATTCGTTTCGGCGAAATTGCTACTTAACAATAACACGTTGGTAATTCAATAGAAAAGGTCGACTGTTGTTTTTAGTGACAGGGTTACTTTCATTGTGTGTGTGTCAAGCGCCCTTAGTGTCCAAAGGACCTTCACGTTTTAGGGGCTGTTTATAAAATTATAGAATTTAATTATAATGTTCATTCTGTAGAAAATAATTCTTATTGTAACGTTATAATTGTGGACGGAAAACGTGTAAGTATGTGAAAACTACTTTGAGCTCTAGATGCTAGTCGAAGTTTCTCTAATTTTTTTGTTGTGAGGACTCAAAAAAAAATTACCGTCATTTTAAAAGTAAAGCATCTGGTTTTATGAGCTCTATTTCTGTTTCTAAACGTGTTTATCATTTAATTTTCTGCCGTGAGTCGGGTTTTTTCCTCGGTCGTTGTGTTTCAATATTTACATACAAATTAATTCAACTTACCGTCCGTACTATAAAACAGCGTCCATGCTTTATGACGGTTAAACAACTTTACTGTGTGTATTTTGAAATAAATACCTACTAAAAAGAAAAAAAATCTTTGAGAAAACTTGGATATAAATGATTTATAAAAATATCTTGTTATAGGCAGGGTGGGCTATTAGTCTTATGAAGACAAAAAAAGTCATTGAAATGTTTTCGCATAAGTTTTAGATAACTGACTTTTGTAATTTTGATATTATAAAAATTCTATTTAGAAAAAACAAGTAACGTCACTCACCATATAATATAGAATCAAACGAACTTACCTGTAAGTGACGTTCGATGATTATTAAACTTGTGATTCGCCTGAGAGATTACACATATTATTTACTAGTAGTAGCACGATCATGTGCTGCCATCATACACACTTTAAAGCAATAAAATAAAAAAAAAATTAGAATAATATTTTGTTGTGGGTACTCATACACGTTTGACCCTAGTGGCTATCGTTAACTATTTCGTGCCAATTGGGCGTTGTTGAAAAAATGTTAGTTTTTACTCCTAGGGTCAGGGTGGGTGTGTAATCTCTCAGGCGAATCACAAGTTTAATAATCATCGAACGTCACTTACAGGTAAGTTCGTTTGATTCTATATTAAACATGTGATTCGCCCTTCGAGATTACACATATTATTTACTAGTAGATGTTTAAAGATATACCTACACGAAATAGGTTCTTTGAAAAAACTATGAAACTTTGTCATTAATAAATTTAATAACAAGTTAAAGCTTACGTTATCACCATAACCTTATTATTTTAATCAAATACAATGATTCCAGTGACAGTTTACTGAAAACAATTTACTCCCTGTCTGATAAGGCAGACCTGCAAAGAGAGCGCGCGAAAGATTCAGTGGAATTACAAGATACCTCTCTATTGTAAAATCTAGCAAATGACTCCGAGTTGCCTGTCCAACCGGCTGTCTTTTTAATGAGATCAATATTAACACCGAGTCTACGAGCGGCGGACGTAGAAGCATGTCTCGTGCTATGGCTGCTAAATATTGTCGTATCTATTCCACTCTCTTTCAAGGTCTCCTTGATCCAACGGCTTAAAGACTGTGAACACACACTCTTAAAAGGTTTTTTGATACTTATAAACAAGAAATCACAATCAGGATTCCGTTTTTCAGCTGATTTGCTTAAATAATGTTCAAGCGTCCTTGCAGGACATATGGCTGGTCGCTCGTCAAAGTATGGAAGCATCAAGGTAGGCTGTAGTCTATTAATAGCTGAGGTCTTAATCTGATCTGATATTTTAATAATATACTTTTGACTATTAATTTTATGAATATTCGTAATTCGTATTAATGACAGCGTTTGAACCCGGTGTGCTGTCACCAACGCTAAGAGAGTTACAAGCTTCTTGGATAGTTTATCGAATGTTAGATCTTCATTAGGAAACCAGTTACCCAGGTAGTTCAATACTATGGACGGGTCCCAGGTCACATTGTACCTGGGCAAGGGAGTTCTTAACTTATACACGCCTTTCATAAAGCGTTTAATAATCGAATTATTCATACATTCCGAACCGAGGATTAAAGTAAGCGTAGACTTGACGCTGTTAATCGTTCCATATTTACAACCTTTATGGAATAAGGAAAACAGAAAAGTTGTAGCCTGTACTAAGTTGTAACTGTAGCCTTATATATATCAACCCGATTGGTGGTGCAATACGAATACCATTGTCGTAAGCAAGGATCATACTGTTTTATGGTGCTCTCAGCTAGCGATGCAATCATCACGTCTGCGGCTTCGGAAGAGCTGCCTTGGATGACAAACGCCGCCCTGAGAGCAGCCCGGCAACCAGTGTAAGCTTCTGTTGAAGCTTGTGCTCGGAGCTGAAAGGGGAAGACAACCAAATTCTGTCAGGAGAGAAAATTATAGTGTCAGATATAAGTAACTTTTTGTAAAGTGGATACCACGGCTGTGAAGGCCATAGTGGCACGACCACTATTCCTTCTCCTTTGTCATTTACTACTTTTTGTAATACTCTCAAAATTAAACAAAACGGAGGAAAGATATAGAAATAGCAGTCTGACCAAGATAGGGTAAATGCATCAATTGCAGATGCTTCAGGGTCTCTATGCCAGGAGACAAATGTGCGACACTTTTTGTTGAGACGGCTTGCGAATAAATCAATTTCAGGTTGTCCGAAAACACTGCAAATTTTATTAAACGCATCATCAGCAAGCTCCCATTCTACGTCAACATTAACACGACGAGATTCTCGATCAGCAACATAATTATCCGTAGAACTGATATAAGACGCGAAAATGAAAATATCGCGCTGTTCACACCACTGCCATATATTTCGACTTAAGGAATTTAAATGTGGAAATTGAATTCCACCCATTCTATTTATATAAGAAATAGCAGTGGTGTTATCTATGCGGAGCAATACCTCGCAATTACTCAAATCATTCGCAAAAATTTTGATTCCAAAAAACGCCGCCATCAGTTCTAAATAATTAATATGATGAACAAGTTCATCTTGTGACCAATGACCACTGGCGGCTTGGCCTGAGCAGCTGACACCCCAACCCGTACGAGACGCATCCGAATAGATCTCTAGACAATATTGATTTGAACGTATTGGAGCGGTACAAGTATCAATATTAGACAACCACCAGCTAAAATCTTCACCTAAAGAATCCGGTAAAAATATGTATTGATCATAATCGTCACGTTGCTTAAGACTCAAAAACTTTGTTCTTTCCAACTTTTTTGTATGCAACCATCCATATTTAATTGCTGGGCAAATTGAAACAAGCAAACCAATTAGATGAGCAAAATTACGCAATCTGCATCTTTTCAGTTTAGAAAATCGTAGAAGTTCTTCTTTTATTTTGCATTTTTTACTACTCGGAATGCTAATTGTGAGATCTTCAGAGTTGAAAACAAAACCTAAAAAAGCTATTTCTTTGCAAGGAGTGTTTACGCTTTTCTCTAAATTAATTGTAAATCCCAATGATTCAAGTAAGTTTCTTGTAAGCATAAAGTCTGATTTACAATCTTCCCAGCTATCGAAAATTAATAATAAGTCATCTAAGTAAATGACTGACATTATACCATTTTCGCGCAAATACTGCATTACTGGACGCATAAGTTTTGTAAAAATATACGGGGCTATATTAAGCCCGAATGGTAGGACTTGGAATTCCCATAATTGACCTTGCCACATGAAGCGTAAATACTTTTTGTAATCACTATGAATAGTGACAGAAAAATATGCATCTCTAAGATCAATCGAACACATATGGCATCCTTAGAAATGAGTCGCATAGCCGTCCTATAATCTTCAAGTTTGAAGTGCGGTGCAGATATGAACTTATTTAACTCCTTAAGATTTAAGATAAACCTCTTCTTGCCATTACTTTTTTCAATAAGAAATATGCTAGAACAAAATTGATCGTTACAAGGTAAACATTGCTTAATGGCACCTATGTTGACAAGGCGAGTTATTTCCTTGTTCATATCAACGATATCTGCATCGGATTGTGGCTTATTGAGAGGAATTCTATATTGACGAACATTATCTGAGACTGGAATACGTAAACCAGATACCCAAGATAACACTACAGGATCAGATGTCACCATCGACCAGTTTTTGTAGAAAAATTGGAGTCTACCAGCCTGAGTGTCGTCGGTTAGCGGCGCCTCGTGTGCTGGTGCTGCGGGCGGGCTGGCCGGCGGTACTGCGCGGAGCGGTGTGACGTCACCGGCGGCGGCTGCCTGCGCCCACCAGGCGTCGAGCTCGGCCTCGTTGACGCGTGACGAGGCGGCGGCGGCGGTGGCGGGCCCCTCCAGTTTAAAGCCCGGGACGTAGACGCTTCTGCTTGTCTATTCCTAAATGGAGTTTTAGGCTTTGCCGCAGGTGGTGCGGCTTTCATTTCAGCACCCGTCTTGGAAATGGCTTTCATTGAACGAAGTTTTTCGGAAAGTTCTGCACCAAAAAGCCATTGATCTCTCTTGATGTCTTTAATATTATCTTTGACATTCTTGCTTAAGCCCGACATTAAAAACTGTTTCCGAGTATTGGTTTCAGAGCTATGTAAATGACATAGAAGGCGACCTGCGTCGCTCAGCTGTTTTAATGTCGTACTAGCTCGGTCGTTGTTTAACAAGGCTTTGTCATGTAACATATTCGACATAAGGCTAGCTAAGCAGGATATGACGCAGGCTAGATATTTTTGTTTGTCAGTAAGGATATCATCTCGCTTAATGAAACTTTCATTAACTGCTGCCTTGATCTCGGGGTTCAGCAGAGGAGGAAGTGCAAACTTTAGGTTTTCCGGGACATCATATGATTGCAAAATATCTTTACTGGTGTCATTCTTCAACCCGTTCAATAATATCTCCGACCACCTTACAGCAATGTCGTTATGTATGCTGGTGCTGAAAGTATCTTCCTTTGCAGGCTCATCTCCTAGAATATTTAAAATATTCTTGTCTAGAGGTACATCTGCAACGATTTCTTGCGATTGGTCCGGGTCCAATGTATCCATGATCAAAGAAGGGACAGTCTCTGCGCAGGTGGGATCTATAAAAAAATAATAAACCGCTGCAGTACAAAGTTACGTGAAGATACACGTACGTACCTACTTCTTGCACATAGCTGTAAGTATATTTATGTAGGTATACTATGCTCAGCAATTAACCTTACAGATTAATCTGAAGAGCCAAACCGGGTCTAATAGACTGGGTAAGTAGGTACATAGGTACCGAAGTCGTTCACAAAATATTCATGATATAGTCTTCCAGACCATATTCTAGAATAGTATTGGAATAACCAAAATACAGCGATCAATCTTGCAGATTGACCTGAAGTAAGTATAGGTTGGTATGGCCTTACAGACCATACTCATTTCCATACGACTCTCTATCTATGTAGGTAGGTATGTATAACGACAGCTAGGAACCATACAGAACGCATAACCTTGATAGGCTTTGATATTTCAGATCACCAACAGTATTTAGGTATACGGTTTATTTACCTTCTGTTTGTTCAACCTCCGAACACCAGACACTATCCACAGATTCTTCAGTGATTTGGTTTTGTTCCTGGACTGACGAGCATGACGATGACGAAAGTCGTTTACGGCGAATTTTTTCCATCTTTCGTTCTAACTTCCTCATTTTCCTTTCCAAATGTTCTTCTTCGTCCTTATTTTTACGTTTTCCCATGTTTTTTGCTGAAAAATAACACTAAAAACACAATAAACTTTCAAAGAACGAGAAATATACGTGTACGATGGCCGCGACACAAAACGTGTATGGGTACCCACAACAAAATATTATTCTAATTTTTTTTTTATTTTATTGCTTTAAAGTGTGTATGATGGCAGCACATGATCGTGCTACTACTAGTAAATAATATGTGTAATCTCGAAGGGCGAATCACATGTTTAATACACGTCATATGTTCTACATGTCTAGTAATAAGCTAAGCGCACATATATTTTATTAAAGTAAAACAGCGAATTGATGCGTTGTTGAACCTATAAATAAGGTAGAAGTTTGTGTGCAAACAGTGAACGGTAAAGAGCTTACCTACCTAATGGCATAATTTTTTATATAAAGAAGCCTCGCTTTTAGACAAAACACCAAGCTACGCGTATTTCCACTTAGCGCCAGGTAAATCTACATCTGTAATGCTTAACACTTATCGCGTGGCCGAATGTATTCGCGATGACATACGTCGGGGTAGCCCGAAGCGAAAAGCTTTGCGCTTTTTGCGGCCCATGTGTAAAAGATGGTGTATGGTACTTTACACTCGTGCATAGACTGTATCAGATGCCTTGTTTATCAGCTCATTTATCGATGATTAGTAGCCATGCAGCAATTTATCATGACCTGATTTTTCTACTAGAAAAAGCTGCTACTAACGATAGAAAACGAATTAAAATTTATGGCAAAAATTCGTCATTCATTTAAATCACAAAGATCATTTTTAGAAACGATTAGTTATGACTAATTCTATACATTTTTTATTTCTATTTTGTAGAACTTGCAAAGGCGGTCATTAAAACAAGGGCCTTAGAGTGTGAGAACTGAGAACTCCATAGACAAAGGAAATTGCATTGTGTCGTTCTTTTCACAATCAGCATTCAAAGAGAAGGTTCACAAATAAAAGTATTCTCTGTCAACAGCCTTTCTTAACTCACGAAAGAAATGCAACGTAGACGAATTTTTTCGTTCTTTATTTTTATCTCTGTGCAAGTCTGTAAAAGATTTTTTGGGAGTTTAAGCTAAGCGTAAAAAAAACTTCAGGGCCAAAGTCTGCAAAACAGTTCTTTTTACTTAGTTTGACCTTAATATTTTACAATTTTTAGTAGCTACATTAGGTATTCGCTGGTTTTAGGCTAGGTATATTACTAGTTTCGTGCAGAAATCTGATTAACTTTTAAATTTTTGATCCACAACCAAGAATCTTATTAACGAACACGACAGATGATATTTACTGTTAAGTAAAAAACGCAAAGTCAAAGAATAATAGCGTCAATATTAAAGCGATACCTCGTACCTACTAAAGAATAACGACACATAAAAACTTTATGATAAAACTAACCACTTTATTGTAGCTGTTTCACTGAAAGTCGAAACAAGACTATCCGGACCCCAAATAAATTCTATCGGTGGACACTTACCCGCCGATCTCGTATTAAGTGCAGTCGTAAATCTACGAATTGATTGCAGAGTGAGTTTCATTGCTCGGGGGGACGAAGAAATAGCAATTTTATGAAGTTACTGACGAAACGGAGTTTTTACTACCTGACGCTGCTGGATACGTTCTTGCAGTCAAAACTTTTCATATCAAAACAGCATCAAAATCCTGCGTTTTTCATGACCTAGATACTTTGATTCGTGCGTACCACTTTTCAAGTTTCAACTTTGTTGAGGTTGGGATGAAAAAGTCGGCACTCCGCTCCAAAATCTGCATTTCGAGCTTGACGTCAGCAAACTTGAAACGCGCGAAAGATGTTCATTAGTTTCGTTTGCGTGTATGTAAACCGTTGTGTCTTCTTTCTTGAGCGAGAATGTTTTGGCTATGAATTCGCTAAGAGCAATGAGTTCATCGACGTGGCGACGAATGGTTGAAATATCACCTTCACGTAGTATTATTTTAGTTCGCTTGCGATTCAATTACGATAGATCCTGTTAACCCCCAGCTGCTTTACCGATAAAACAAAGAAGCTAACCATTTTCTTAGAGTTATGATCCAGTAGATTCGGAAGTGTGTAACCAGAACCGTATTGTGGAAACGGGAATAGATTACCTCACACAATAGAGAATACTACCTTATTCTACTTTTTATAACCTGTTTTGAGTAGATCTACGCTATGAACTGATAAAATCATCTCTTTCATCCTATTATTTCATTATTGCACTTTGCCAATACAAAGTACCTTTAAAAAACGAAATTATATTACGTTTCTTAACCAATTAAAAATGTCCTCGTAATTTTAATGAGTCGACGTAAAATATTTCAACTAAACGCATAGTATATTAATACGGACTTGTTGTTGCAGGTAACGGGTTTGAGCATTACTTGGTTACAATAATAATGGAGCTTTTCATATGGTTAAAACAATGCATTGCTTTTATATCGGTCAATGAATAAAACAACAGCGCGCTGAAGCCAAAACAGTCAAAGAAAATATGTTACATCGACAAACAATTCGATTTGAAAAGCTTTTGAAACGCACTTTATTCAGATTTAATAAATTAGTGAGCGGCAATGCGAAACAAAAGGGAACATAAAAACTAGGTACGTGTAAGCTGAGAAGCCAGTTAAAAAAACTGCGTTCTCAGCAAATACACGAAAATTTGTAAAAAATAGTTAGTACCTTTTACATACAATCTTACTATCTTATCTTACTAATATTATAAATGCGAAAGTTTAGAGGTTTGGATGTTTAGATGTTTGGATGTTTGGATGTTTGTGTTTCAATCACGTCAAAACTACTGAACCAACTTGGATGAAACTTAGCATATATATACTTCGTAACCTGGATTAACATATAGGCCACTTTTTATCCCGAATAATTAACAGGATCTACAGGATAAAATGAACGAAAAGGATTAGCAGCGCCAATTGGCAAGAGGATTTCATTGTCATGTCATGTCACGTCAGTTTGACAGGGCGTAGTACTACCTCTTTGGTCTAACGACTAGCGTTTGACATTCCAGTAGGTACGAGTTCGGTGTAATGAGGTGTAATGTCAAGTTTCTCAAAGAAGTATCCGCTCGGTACACGCACAGATAATATAATGTACACGGAAACTAGACGCGTACGAAGTCGCGGGTAACTGCTAGTTAACTATAAAAAAAACAATATCATCACGTAAAACTCTCTACAGACACTGTTGAGCACTCCCTCTGAACTACCAGAATAGGCTGAGAAAAACAGAAAAATAACGATTTCCAGCAATTAGTCTTCAAGTACCTAACTACATCTTGAAAGGTTCTTCGTGCAATTTGTCGCTGTCGACGTCCCGCCTCACTTCAAGTTTAACTTGCCTCAGCACCTTCCCTTTGAACGCAAGTCGGGATGCTCTCAAACAATTTCAATAAGACTTGTTCGCAAGCATTGTGCTGTACCTGTGGACCAAATATAGCATCGCGTCAGCAAGTCGTGATTGTTTTGACAGATGCAGTAGGTAAGTACATTCATGCCCTTATTTTGCAGTCTCAGAATATCTTGCTATCTCTGACTAATGGGTAGTGATAGACAGTGACAGGGCTAATTTGACGCATGTGTGGCAGTAGCGGGCTGTATTTAGTCGATCTTCAAACTTCTTTGTCGTGGATATTCGTGGTACTGCCCCCGTATGCCAATCTTTTGCTGTCAAGTTATATTTCACTGCCCAGTCACTTCTTCAGGTCACGTGGTACAATTTTGTACCACGTGATCATTCTTTTTAGACACTTGACAGCAAAATATGCGCGAAAACACATCAAATGACGTCATAATGTCACTATTTAGTCACAGAATAACTATGAGTTAGTATGAACTGACCATGATTTGAAAAACTTTGCAGTTCAACCTTACAGTTCAACTTTGATTGGCATACCCCTGCAGTACAAGCATTTTGTTATTTAAGTAATTCATAGTCCATTTAAAAATGTCCTTCCATTTTATTTAACCAATTTTATTCGATTTCCAATATAGGTTAAACGAGTACATTGTTGCGAAAAGTTTTTTAAACGCTTGTTTACAATAAACGTAAAATAAAATGGACATTTTATTATCTACGTATTCTACGTGCTGCGGAATATGTTTTAGCAAAACAACTATCTCTTCAATCATTGTGCACTTTTCTGAACATCCGTAAGTGGAAGATACACATGAGGCAACTCACACTACAAGACATAGGTACTAGACTGAACGTCGTTTACTTACAAATGTACCTATCTAGGGTAGGGTTGCAAGTTGCAATTGCGAAATCAGCAAACATGAAAAGTATAAAAAACAAATAATAGAATTAATACAAAACTATGAACTTCAATGTTCAATTTTGATTTAGAAATCTAAATATAGTACGTACTCATCTCAAGAGCTAAAATTAATCACAAAATATTTTTGTACCAAACAATAAAAACTAAGATTTAAATCTGTTCTAAAATTACAGGTATTGTTAACACCGTGGAGTTCTTTGTTAAATAAATAATATTTATAATCACGGAAAAACTCCCGAAAAATACCCCGGGAAATCAGAGTCTACAAACGAAGTCGCAAGCAACAGCGAGTTTGATTTATAATTTCCCCATCACACAATTCCCAACAAAATTAAAACGGCCGTTTTAAATTCGTATTCAGGGACGCTGGTTTATCATAAAGTTGTCGTTTGGATGCGGGGCAGCCCTAAGTATTAAACTGGAGTAATGTCACAGAGTGAATAATAGTTATAAGCAAAGAAATCTCACCGGTAGCGACATGAAAAGCTGTGCCAGGGGCCTAATTCTCACTTCAGCAGATATTTTACTCTAATAGGGATGACGTCAAAATGACGTTGAAAACTCCTGTTACTAGTGGGTGAAACCAGTTTTCGACCGAGATTTGACGTCATCTTTATTTGAGTAAAATCTCTGCCATACCTAGAATCACTCCGCCGGTTTTTTGTCAACAGTCAGTGGTCATACTAGGTAATCATTTTACTAGTACCGAGGGTAAACACGTATAAGACAGACTGCGCGTCAACGCCATGCAACTCGACTACCAAACCTTACAGCGTCAATTATTCAGTGTATCACGAATACGGGGCTTGTTCCTTACAAATAACCAAGATTATATAACTGGTTATAACCAGTTATCTAACTGACTGTTGACTTGGCCAATTACTTTATTATTATAATTCAAAATATTCCTCAATTTATTCACCAAGAAATTAAATCCAAACCAAACGCAATAAGACTTATATTCCAATGTGGCTGGCTGAAAGTGACACACTCCCGGTGTTAGCGACGTCCACTACATAGCATAAGATTGAAAATAAAATGATCGATAATTAAGTCCTAGCTTAAGTAGATATAAGTATAAGATAATAAAGACATTGAGTTAAACCTATATAGCTAGGGCTTAGATGTAAGTTTGAAATGTAAAATACTTAGGATTGTTTTATTCCTTAAAACGAAGAATCTCGAACCATTCACAGATAGCAGGCAGGCAATATTTCTAGGAAGACCCAAATAAGACAAAAGACGATAGGAATAACAATAGAGTCAATAAAGTCGAAAATGAACCAACGCGCGCATCCAACTTCCGCACACGTGCGGCGAAAGCTTTGTGAATGGTTCGGCAGCCGAGCGTTCGACGCCGGCCCTAGAGATGTATAAATATTTGACCAATTGTTACTGAGGCCAGTTCCATTTTTGAATCCAAGCTGTGAAGACTAGAAGAAAGTAATCGGCCCAGTAGCAAGTTAGAAGCTAGTACATAGAAGAGCTCGAGAATAAATACTATCCTGTTTCTTTGACATTTCTGTTTCTTTGACGTTTCTGTTTCTTTGACGTTTCTGTTTCTTGACGATACTGTTTCTTGACTAAAACGTTGGTTGAACGAGCGGACGAGAGATACAAGTCGACGGCATCTCCAGACTGCGAACCGAACGAGAGCGCTCCGGCCGGCAGAAAACGAGGTAGCCAGAGGCGCCACCAGAAACCGATCGAGAACTGCGCGCCTCGCCGCTACATTTTCTGGTCCTTCGAGCCGGATCCGGAGAATAAGGTTTGAAGATGCCTATCGTCCGTTCAAGATCTCCCGTGCCCTCCGGAACTGAAGAGGAGGGTTCGATGGAAACGACTGCTACTGACTGGTTCTCGAACGCGTCCGCGTCGACCGCGACTCGAGCTTCCGCGTCGACCGTGGCGTCCGCCGAAACGTCCACTGGGACACCCGTCGGGACGTGTGCCTCGCGCCACACCACCGCCGCCGCCGCTAGCGCCGCCCTAGGGCCCGCTGCCCCGGCGCAAGGGAGGGTTACTCGCGCCGCGACAGCAGCGGCCACCGCTGCCGCCCCTCCCCCGCGTACCACGTCCGAGACGACATTCGCCCAGACCCGCGCGTTACGGCAAGTACCCCCGCGCACGTTCCCGTCTGAGACCACGCCCGCGAGCGCGCGCCTCGCCCCCGTGATTGAACCTCTGGCTCAGGCAAAAATGAAAAGAGGAACCAAAAAGATTCTGAAGAACATTGGAGGAAGACCTGTCGCCCCACCGCTCACGTCTTTGGATACATTGGTTCCACCAGCGCGGGAGGATGCAAGATCGACCAATTCGTCGAAACGAATTGAACTCGAAGCCCTGCGAGAGCTTCAGAAGAGGCAATTGGAGGTTGCCCAGACTGCTGCCGCCCTTGCTCAGACGGAACGGGAGTTGACCCAATGTCTGTCGGAAGAGGAAGTCGATGAGTATGAACATGAGAAATCGACTCACGTGGAGCATTGGGTAGCGCAGACCGCCACGTATGAAACGATTGAGGACAAACCACAGAGCTCTCAGACACAGAAGTCCGATATTAAAGAACTCGCCGACGCTATAATAAGCGCTACCAGAACGGTACAGCCCATCATGACCGCGTCACCGAAGATGTGGGATTTGCCAGATTTTAATGGGGCACATGAGGAGTGGCTGCCTTTTAAAAGGGCATATGAAGATAGCTCGGCGCTGTGCACAGTAGTGCACAACATGGCTCGCCTCAGGAAAGCGGTAAAGGGAACAGCAAAGGAGGCAGTTAGAAGCCTGATGTTCGTGGCCTCTGACCCCAAGGAAATCATTGATGCGTTGGAACGAAGATTTGGAAGACCGGAACAGTTAGTGCTGGCAGAACTACAAAAGATCAAGGAGCTTCCACGAGTAGGAGACACTCCGCGAGACATTTGCGTTTTCTCGAGTCGTGTGAGTAACGCAGTGACAACAATAAATGCCCTGAAGAAGCCACACTACCTGTACTCGCCGGAAATGAGTCGAACCATCATTGAGAAGTTAACTCCCATACTACGGTACAGATGGCTTGACTTCAGTGCGCGCTTGGAAGATGAAGAACCAGAACTTTTAAAGATGAAAAAGTTCCTCGAAGTTGAAGCTGACTTGTGCGGAAAGATTGCACCACCGGAGCTACCGAAGAAGAGGTTCGGTAACTCGAGACACCCGGTGCACGCCACCCAGGAGGAAGAAGAAGAAGATGATGATGATGATGACGTTGAGAGAGACACAGTCGCTACAACCTCGGAAGGATATAAAAAGTTCTGCGCGCACTGCGAAGGGGAACACTGGCTCACGGAGTGCAAGAAGTTCAAGGAAGTAAGCACCAACGAAAGATGGAATATCGTGGTGAAGAAACATCTATGCTTCAAGTGCCTACGCCAGCGCCACATGAGGATGAACTGCAAAGAACGGCCTTGCAAGAAATGCAAGAAACCGCACCACATCCTGCTGCACTCGGAGCCGGACCCACAAACGACGACACCGTCTACGCAGCAAGAGAAACCGTCATCCTCCTCGCAACAGAGTATTGAAAAAGAAGACACGAAGAACGTCGTGAAATCCGTATACGCGGTAGCAGATGGAACAAGAGTCTACCTAAAGATGATACCGGTAGACATCTACGGACCGAAAGGGTCTACTCGCGTCCTCGCACTGCTCGATGAAGGATCGACAGTGTCGCTGATGGACAAGGACATCGCCCGCCGCATTGGAGCCATGGGCCGAGAGCAATCATTGATCCTAGAAACAGTCGGTGGAAAGATTATTGAGAAAAATGACTCCCAAGTAATGGACTTGAAAATAAAGGGAGCTCATAGAAGAGATAAGCGTACGCTAAGGGGAGTACGCACTATTGAAGATTTAAAGCTTGCACCGCAGTACGTCAACAAGAAGGCGATTGAGGAGTGCAGCCACTTGAGAAATATAAAAGACGAGCTTCTATATGATAAAGAAAGACCAACGCTACTGATCGGTCAAGACAATTGGGATCTAATAATTTCCCGTAAAATCTTGAAAGGAAAGCGAAATGAACCAGTCGCGTCATTGACAAGTCTGGGATGGGTACTTCACGGATGTCACATCGGATCTACTAATCCAGTGAAGTACGTGAATCACTGTCACGCTGGGAACAATGAAGAGACTATCGAAGAACTGACCAAGCCACGTGAATGGAGATGGGTTCCCACCAAACACAACCCGGCCGACGACGCAACGAGAAATGTGCCGAAGAACTTCGACAGCAAGGCGAGGTGGTTCACTGGACCCGAATTCCTTTACCAGCCGAACTCTAACTGGCCGGTAAAAAAGATAGAAAACGAAGATTCGTGTCCCGAAGAAGTCAAGAAAGCCACCTGTACTATGACCAGAACTATCCAGCAATCAAGTCTGCCCAATCCTGACAGGTTTGGTACCTGGATACGCCTGCTCCGAACGACAGCTAGAATGTACATGTTCATAGACATGTGCCGCCAAGACAAGAGCACCAACAGCGTCACCGATGGAAAGTTGAACAAAGAAAAAAGAAGATGGCTACCAATCGAACTAGAATATTTGAACAAAGCCAAAAAGGCTCTTATCCGACAAAGCCAAGAAGAATCCTATAAGAACGAAATCGACAGATTGAAGAAAAAGAAGCCAATCGGAAACTCCAGCCGACTGAAAAGGATTGATGTCGTGTTAGACACGGACGGCGTACTACGTCTCAACAGCCAAACCTCGAAGAAGAACTACGGAGAGAAGAATCTACCAGTCATTGATGGAAGGAGCCGCATGCCACAACTAGTCATGGAACACTACTACAGACATCTGCATCATGGAAATCACGCAACGGTCATTAATGAGCTGCGGCAGAAGTACTGGGTACTATCTCTTCGCGACGCCGTCCGAAAAGTGGCACATCAATGCCAGTGGTGCCGAATAAGAAGAACGAAACCAGAGATGCCACCACTGGGAGACCTGCCGAGGGAACGTTTAGCACACCATCAGCCTCCGTCTACGTGCACGGGTGTTGACTACTTTGGCCCCATGCACGTAACCATCGGCCGCAGGAAAGAGAAACGCTGGGGCGCCCTTTTCACCTGTTTGACCACAAGGGCAGTCCACGTAGAGCTGGCAGCATCACTCAGTACCAGCTCTATGATAATGGCGCTGAGAAGGATGGCTTCACGTCGAGGAAGTCCTAGAGTCATATTTAGTGACAACGGGACAAACTTTGTCGGAGCGGACCACGAGCTGAAAGCAGAAATTAAGAAGCTACAGCGACAAGAACTCATCAAGGCGGCAGAAAAAGAGGGATTCCAGTGGAAGTTCATCCCTCCTGAAGCTCCAAACATGGGCGGAGCCTGGGAAAGAATGGTGCGATCAGTCAAGACCGCGCTAGCAGCCATCCTCAGAGAACGAAACCCACCCGAAGAAGTGCTTCACACTCTACTCACGGAAGTGGAGCACACACTGAAACCCCGGCCGCTGACACACCTGAACACGGATCCAGGAGATGAAGAAGCCTCGACCCCCAATCACCTTTTAATTGGGAGGTCATGTGGAGCAGCCGCCCTGAGAGAATGCGACGACTCCGACATCATTGGACGACCGAACTGGAGGACGGCGCAACGACTGGCCGACCATTTCTGGAATCGATGGCTGAAAGAGTACCTTCCGACCCTCATGCCACGAAAGGTAAAAGACCGAAAGAACCGGGAACTCTGCAAAGGCGACGTGGTGATCATCGCAGACTCATCACTTCCACGAAACACATGGCCACATAGGGTTATAGAAGAAACATTCCAAGGGCCGGACCAGAGAACGAGAATTGTGAACGTCAGGACACGAGGAGGCATCATGAAGCGTCCAACGTCGAGACTCATCCTCGTGGCTCCAGTGAAGACGTCGCAACCAGTGGATGGAGTGCCCGGACCACCGCGCACTGGCGGGGAAAATGTTAGCGACGTCCACTACATAGCATAAGATTGAAAATAAAATGATCGATAATTAAGTCCTAGCTTAAGTAGATATAAGTATAAGATAATAAAGACATTGAGTTAAACCTATATAGCTAGGGCTTAGATGTAAGTTTGAAATGTAAAATACTTAGGATTGTTTTATTCCTTAAAACGAAGAATCTCGAACCATTCACAGATAGCAGGCAGGCAATATTTCTAGGAAGACCCAAATAAGACAAAAGACGATAGGAATAACAATAGAGTCAATAAAGTCGAAAATGAACCAACGCGCGCATCCAACTTCCGCACACGTGCGGCGAAAGCTTTGTGAATGGTTCGGCAGCCGAGCGTTCGACGCCGGCCCTAGAGATGTATAAATATTTGACCAATTGTTACTGAGGCCAGTTCCATTTTTGAATCCAAGCTGTGAAGACTAGAAGAAAGTAATCGGCCCAGTAGCAAGTTAGAAGCTAGTACATAGAAGAGCTCGAGAATAAATACTATCCTGTTTCTTTGACATTTCTGTTTCTTTGACGTTTCTGTTTCTTTGACGTTTCTGTTTCTTGACGATACTGTTTCTTGACTAAAACGTTGGTTGAACGAGCGGACGAGAGATACAAGTCGACGGCATCTCCAGACTGCGAACCGAACGAGAGCGCTCCGGCCGGCAGAAAACGAGGTAGCCAGAGGCGCCACCAGAAACCGATCGAGAACTGCGCGCCTCGCCGCTACACCCGGTAATGTTTCCCCGGGGCAATGCGAACAGATACGAACATTCGAGAACAACTTTATCGAGTACGCGTTTGGAAGCACGCTGTTTAGTTGTTTGAACCGCAGTTGGCAACTTGAAGCTGTAATTACGAACTAAAGTAGACCAGAAGTCTAATTCTGTAGCAAATAACCAAAGCATGACTACTGGTTGGACTTCCATGCATACGTTTAGCATAAAGCGTCATTAGGGAAGTCTCTCATCTCATTGTCTAAAAGTGGCAGCCAATGATATGGGTAAGTTATTAAACAGACAACAACGCGTTGTAGTGTTACTAACAGATACTTGTAAAAAAATTAAAAATTATAGCAGTTTTTTATTTCTTAGACAAAACGAGATCGGTACTTATAGCATGAAATGCAAGATGTATATCCTTTTCTATTTAAAATAGCGTAATATGTATTAGGACTATCCTAAAATACTTTTCCTAAAAAGGTATTTGATTGATTCACAAAGAGTATATCCATCTGAACCATTTGAAGGAATGCTTCGGAAAGTTATGACCGTATTTTCATTATCAAAAGTCTCCGTACTTTATAGCCCTTAAAAAGACCCATTTCTTGGTGCATAACTAAACTTAAACATTCTATCTCGCAAAACAAAGTCGATGCAAAAGAAAGTAGAAACATTAAAAACTCATAACATTCCAGGGAGTTCGCGAAATGTAATTTTATCGTTCCTTGCCTAAGGCTAAGGACGCGAGTTCTGGTATGCACGCCTAGTTTCTTTCTGAAGCCCTCGGGCGTACTATGTATTACTAAATATAAATTTAACTATTGCTGTTTTCCACGGTATCTTCTGCTATTTGCTCAACTTTTTCAAATGCAGTCTCGAACAAAATTTTCTTGAGTATGATATTTTCCTAACATCAAGTTTTGTCTTCGAAGAAAGCAAGCATACCATATACGCAATCTCGATGTACGTACTTCGCTAGCACTACTTGTAGATTACAAATCTTCGTAACGCTTCGTAGCACATGCTACGTAGTTCGTAGAAGGTATCCGTAGCACTTTGTAGCAATGACTATCATTTGTGTTGTTCGACATCTTTTGAGACAATCGCTACCACACGTACCACATTGCGCTATCTCCTAATACGCAATATGCATCTATACAGTAGTGCACTGCAATGTACAGTTCCAGATTCCGCAACACGACATGTGCATTAGTCAATTGGTCGGCGAGAGCCGCAGGAATCTGGGTCCAGGCGCATTCGCTTGTTTGCAAGGCATTCGGGCTATGTAGCTGTTTGTAAACTGTCATAACATATGTCCTTATTTATATCTACTCCCTAGTAAAAATTACGTAGGTATAGTATTTTTAATACGATTGACGAAAAATTTTATTCGTAATCAAACTTCAAACGACACGGAATCCCACAAATGCCGATACAATTTTTTATGTCTTCGGTAATTAAAACCACCAACTGGCATGATAAAAGTATTTACTTCAGAGCAGTGGGTATTTACCAGGTAATTAAAGATCCTACAGCAAAATAATTTTATAGAACGAACAAAAAAGAAGCCTATCTTTTTTTAATATCAGACAAAAATCAGTTGGAGAGCTATAAGATAAAATACAAAACCTTATAAGTACCTACTCACCAGTTCATCTCAGAATAAGATTACAATAGAAGCAAAAATAGCAATTTTTCTTACGCCTACTAAGTTTACGTAGGAGGAAAATGTAAAGAACAGAAAATACACCCTATTAGGCTCCCTAAAACAACGCGATTAATTGGAGCATTTCAACAACCCTGGGGTTCTAAAAAAACAATTGAATCAGCTACGTTAAAATGCTACGTAAGAATATTTAAAAATAAAAGTCATTAACGGGGTTTGGCATGGTCAGCTAGGTATAGCAATGACACTAGATGTCCAAATTGTCCCAGTTTAACGTATTTTATCGTTTTTATAAATGAAAATAAGTGTATTATCACATATTAATATATATACCGCTTATAATGAATTATTTTTATGTACCCAGCTATATTTCAGGTTTTTTAGGTCTAAAAAGCACTCGAATTTGTGAGAATTCGCAATTCCATATCGCAGCCATTCGCAAAAATCTATTCACGCACACAGACAAGGACTTTGTTTTATTCAAACTGTGCGCTTATTTCAACTATTTCAGAATCTGAAGTTTGGCTCAGGGGTTAGGACTTTCGCTTAGAGATCTACGCTACCGAGTTCAATTCCCTGCACGTACAAAATCTTTTTTCTTTACTTTTAGATATATTTTTTATTTATAATAATTTTGTAAGCCAAGTAAGAGACTAATATTACCTATAATAGAAAGGATGTGTTCGTTTGTTTTTCTAAAAATAAAAACAATTTATTGTATGAAGTTCATTTTTATTATTTATAAAGATATTTAGATCAGACTTTATTTACAGATTTTTACTCACAAAGAAAATTACGACTGATAATACACATGAAACAAATGAGCCATCTGCAGACCATTGCACAATATTTATTTATAGGTACCTAACTACTACCAATTAGTTTATATAATATCCTGATTCTAATTAAAAACATTGTTCTGATTCCGTATAGTTATAGTTTATAGTGCTTCTATTATTTCTGATGTTCTTTGTCTGAATATTGTTTAGCCTGTTTTTGTTCAACGCCGATGGGGTTTGCCTATCCAAGCCTATTTCTCATGTCGTTGGAGGTTGGAGTTGATCCTGCTCTGGCTAGCACTTTCGGTAACTGTGTACCCTTCTAAGAACAACTTCAGACAATATGAGCATATGCAGTTTATAAAATATCACTAGCTTCAGTAACATAATTATACTGACTCCGTTGCGCTCTTTTCCAATACGGTGACTTGGGGAAAGGCACCCGATCAAGTAGCATTTCTTCATTGCTGAAATTGCCGTAGTTTACCCTAAATCTGCAAAACAAAACATTTTTTTATAAAAATGTCTTACTAAATTTTTCGTAAATTTTACGATAAAAAATATAAGTAGGTAAGTAATCTAAACCAACCTGCTAGAAGTTGTATTTTTTTATTTATTTGCAAACTTTCGCACGCGGAATGTAAAGCATTTTAAAAAGTAAAACAGTAGGTAACTAGGTAAGCATCATACATACCATCAGGACTAACTCCTAAAAAGTCAAATTTTTTGTCAATATAGGTAGTCCTGGGTCGTTACAGTTTTCTTCACTTTTTTTCGAACGGTTTTCGCGACTCCGATTCATTGTAATTTCTCGTTAGAAAGTCGCTTTTGTATAAAAACCTCTTCACATGGTTGTGGCAGGGTGTGGTCGCTTTTCTTTTACATAGGTATCTGTAATAAAGCCAAAATTAAGCATAGGCTTGGGTAGGGTACATTTAGATCACTGGCATTGTGCACATAAATTTTCCGAGAAGAAAAATCCATTGGTGCACGACCGGATTTGATCCCACTACCTAAGGATCGGAAAGTCTGTTTTTTTTGCACCATAGGTACTTCATTTCGACTGCAACAAATCAAAGAGGTTGTATAGGTACCCATACCTAACTAAGTTGAAATCGCATTTATCTATTATGAAATGTACCTACCTATTACAACAATAATGAGTACTTACTTGGCGTACATAAACTTATGGTTACTGGCAAGGTAGGAGGGCAAGGTGGTGCGGTCGAAGCCCATTGCGTTGTTGGTCTGAGCAGATCCGCACCATACTCAACACATCCGTCTACACTACAATGCACTGCAATTAGAATAAACGGGATATATAAACTAACCTTTTAATTTGTTCATGAAATCATTTCATTTGTCCATGACTTCGTTTGCAATTTTTCCAGGGACCAGAGTAGGTGTACCTTTTGATGATTTTTGTATTAATTTTCGAAATTCGTGACTCCATGGTTTCTACACATTGATTATGTAAATAATACTTCGTATTATTAATCAATGAAGTAGAAAGGGCACTCTTTTTTCACAGTCCTAAGAAAACACAAAAATTCATGTAAATCAAGAATGAGCGGAATGACATTACCTACGTATTTGACAATTTTGACATATTGTGCGGAAATTATGCGCAGCGCAGCGAAATGAATTCAGTGAGGCCATGCCTTGCCAATATGCTATTCCTGAAATCATTTATCAACGTAATATTTTTAATATATATCTTAAAATCATTTTAGTAAATATACATTATGATCCACTTCTAAAATAATTCATAAGTACATAATGTTTTTTTAGAGCAACATTTTCTTACTTGTTCGATCTTATTTGTACCGTAGTTGTTTTCAGAGCATGTAGGTCTGCTCTGAAAAGAACTACGAAGCTTGCATTTTGAAGGCATATTTTAATAATTTTTATGTACAATATTTTCCCCTACAAAATGTAGTTTCTACCTAATAATATTAGGTATAGGTAGATTATTCGTAATTTAATTTTCTCCCATAATTTATTCAAAAATCATAAACTGGCAGCACTCTATTTCCTATCCTATAGTTTGATTTTTATGGTATCAAAGGTATATTTCATGTATTTGGAGACAAGCAAATTATGAGAGAGAAGACAGGAGAAGATAGAGGAAGACAGACAAGATCGAGAAGATCGGCAACAGCTCATAGTCCGCGAGCTGGCAATGTCGCAGCAACACAACCGTACATTGTCAGATGAGCGTACGACACTATCTGTGTTCACTCACACATTGTTAATTTTTAACTAAATTTTCGATTTTAGTTTAGCTATTTATCGACTGTATTTTTCAACTAAATATGACATACAGCAAGTAAAAACCAATATAAAAGCCAACAACAGTTATTTCAATTCAAAAATTATATTCTCTTCGCCCATAAATGGAAAAATCCGTGTAGAAAAATTTGTATGAAGATCGTTCCACATTAAAATATTTTCACTGGGAACTTGCCAAGTCGTTTTCTAAGGATTTGTTTGTGTAAAAAATTAGTAAGCATAATCATGACAGAAATTCTCAGATAGGTACGGCAGATATTTTTATAATTATCTCGTAGGACTCAAAATCTCCGAAGATAACTATAAGGTACGTAAGTGTTCGCAATTACTGATCCGGAGTTTTTTTTTATTCATTATAGACAAGCGTTTGACCGCAATCTCACCTGATGGTAAGTGACGATGCGGTCGACGATGTATCACATTTGCCTAGAAGAAACCTATTCACTCTCCTTTTGAATACATTCAAATTGTAAGTGTTCGGAAACACAGACGCCGGCAAAGAGTTCCACTGCTTGGCGGTCCTCAGGATAAATGATGAGGCGGCGCGCTTGGTGCGGACAGGTGGCATGGCGTTTCTGGATTTGGAAATATCTCGGGATCCATATGAATGGCATAGATGGGAACAAAAACCAATATTCCCTTTTCTATGGCCAAGTCGGTGTTGGGTTAAAAATCTGTGAATGAATCTCTACTTACTCAAATCTATGCTTAAACACTTTGCGAGTTCTTTATGAGAATACGAGTCTAAGTGCCTTTTCACATGTCCTAGTAGCCGGGTAGTCGGTACCGGGTACCCGGTGAGTCGTTGACGTGCACTGTGACTCGAATACGTTAGGTTAACGTTACGCGACGAGTGTCAGATTTGTTCGTGCTTCCTCCCAGAATCCCTCTGGTATATGTTTTTTGTGAAATCGCTTAATAATGCGGCGGGTGTACGGGTCCACAGTAGGTAAAACAGGGGTCGTCCTTTCACGACTTAATTCAGAAAAACCGAGAGATTGTCGGATCTTTGTGTACAGTTTGTGAATCGGGCCGGCGATGTTTCAACCCTTCTAGGACTCAGCACCTCTAATATAAAAAGTTATTTTGGTTACGGTGCGTCATTTTTTTACGTTTACGGTTAGAATGACTCTGAATAGCTCCTTTCGTTTATGCCGAGTAAGTATTACGATTGGGTACGAGCTCGAGTTTCGGGAAAAATTGTCGTGAATAAGTTTGACTTGTTACGAATGGAAGCAGCAATTTTTATCAAACTTCCAAATAAGAAGAGGCCGTGTTATGAAGTCCTCACTATTTTTATTAATAACGAGCAAAAAATGTTACACACATGCTTCTAACGTGTCATTAAAATTAGCAAGAAAAAATTCATTAACACTACCTAATTATTTATTTATTAAGACAACCAACAAAGGTAACACGAGAATAATAATCTCGTGTTTATCTTTATCTTATAAATATTAAAAAAAAAGTTATCTTTATATTATAAAGATAACTAGGTAATGGACAAAAATCGACGTGTTATTTCAGTTAAAGGATGTCACAGCATGCACTACAATATACAAATATACAATGTATATAAATATATTATCTGTGCAACAAGAGAATTCTAAATCCGGTTCCATCATTGTTCTGTAATACTTTTTAATATTTCAACAAAATTACCAAATTATTCTAATAATTAACTACTTTATCCTTCAAACTTCGCGTAAGTACATTAAAGTTGGAATCGACGCTGCGAACTACGTAGAAGTTGAAAATGTTCTTTCCAGATTGTTCAAATTAAGGCAGCAGAAAAAATCCATTTGCAGTTGGTAAAGTCTCAAATTCGCTGACACGATAGCTTCGGATAGCTTCGGTCCTCCCTGACAGTCTGATTACAAAGTTTAAACAGTATGGACGCTGAGAAAGAATTTTAAATGAATATTAATTCCCTCGGAGTGAAACAAAGTTTGTTTCGAGAATCGGTAAGTCTGTAATTGCTTCGTTTTGCGTTTGCGAATCCTAATCTTTAAAGAAACAGCTGACTCGCACAGAGGGGTCGACTTTGTGCAAATGAACGTAATCTATACCTATCTGAATATCTACGCATATCTTGCCTTTCTTCAGACAATTGGTTGTAGAGTCGATGACCCCGTATTGAGCGGAGCTCTCGATAGAGCATCTACAGGGAAAATTGGATCAAATATGGTTGTCACTTTTCACAGCCATATTTTAAGTCATCGAATTACCGCATTTTTCATATCTCAACCTCACCGGAAGCGCTTTTCTCTTTCTTTTATTTGATTGCACGAGTTGATATTTTCTACAGTAACGACTGAAAATTCGGGTATTATTTTATTCACGTATTTACTGATTGCTCAGGTAACACAATTATATGACTGTTAAAAAATTACCTTGATTGAAATTGGCAAGGCGCAACTACTATGCTCAACTGGTTGTGCCGTGAGTTCTTTTGATTCCCTTCTACAAAACTAATTGGTCCGTTCGGGAAAAAAATGAACCTATTTTGTTTCCTGTATTATTCGTATAAGCATGTCAATGAAGATCATTTCGTATTCGTATCATACAAAGAAATAAAGAAGTTTTTTTTATAAATCACGTAGTTATTACACGCAAGGGATCTAAATCTATGTTTGATATTCGTGTTTCTTGAATATCTTTCTTTGATGCCTTTTACATTTTATGCGAGTTATATTTTACTTCTCTGTTAGTTCTTCAGTTATATCTGTATTTTATTTAATATGGTTCTAGTACCTACGCCGTAATTTGATCCTAATAACATACATACATAGTTTTTGTTGAAAATTACGACTAATACAGTATTTACAATATTTATAATATATACAAAATACACATGAAGTAGTCGAGCTATCTACACACTGTTGCAAATGACTTATAGATAGCTCAACTGATCCAAATCAGTACCAATCGGAAGCGTATTTTTGTACCTATTTAAATCAATTGTTAAACAACACTAATGACACTTCAGTCATTTGACAAAAAATCCATGGTTGAGTGATGTGGTGTTTGACATTTTCAATCATTATTTCTGTAAACCGACTCATATGCCACTTTCTAGTGATCAAAGCATAGAGCCAGAACTATCACCTTTCAATGTGAATAATTAAAAAATCTACTTTATGACCAACCACAAGCATTTCACACAAGGAATGATAGACCGGCCCTATTTCTGTCATACACCCTTGCACCCTTACCGCAAAGTGAAATGGTAATGGAGTTTAAAAACTTTGGACATCATTTTAACCACTATTACCCAAATCATTTAAAACTGAAACAAAGGATAGTTACCAGCATCTTATAGTTAGCCAGCATAGTTTTAACTTATAAAAAACATTGTATTTTTCACTAATATTGTAAAAACGGTAACCAAGGTTTTGATTTCCTTTCCTTACCATTTCACTTCGCGGTAGGGGTGATGGTCTGTTACAAGGCAGTGAAGTACTTAAGCCAGGCACTGGAAGTGTGAGCTATATCCGGCATGAAGTAACACTAGGAGTCGATCAACTCGATAATCCTATTAAAACTTAGACAGTTCGGCTTTCAGACTAGGTTTAGGTGTCTACATGTGTAGTGTTTTCGTTTAGTTTGCTCGTAGAAAAATTGCTACGTATTCTGAAAGAAACCGGGTCTCAAGTAAAGTAAATATTTTGACGGGTCGCCAAAACTGATTGAAAGACGCTGCAGACGAACTTGTAGCCAACGCCCCTATTGAAAACTAGCTGCCACCCGCGACTTTGTCCGCGTCCCGTTTGATCCTGTTGATTTTCCGGAATAAAAAGTAACTTATGTGTAAATCCAGGCTACGAACTACATGTATTCCAAGTTTCATCCAAACCGGACCAGTAGTTTTTGCGTGAACGAGTAACACAAACAAGCATGTCGACTGCATCGTCACTTACCATCAGGTGAGATTGCGGTCAAACGTTTGTCTATAATGTATAATGTATGTATAAAAAAAAATAAAGCATCTATATTTTAGCTTGCCCGCGCGGTAAATATCACGGTGAAATCGGGCCTCAGTAAAAACGGTTCAAAATGCATAATCGTAACTTAGCGCCGGTTATCCAACTCAAAGGTACGACGAACGAACATTTCTAAACAAGCAGCTAAACGCATACTTGGACTAAATGAACAGCGCGGTTAGAAGTGGGAACGATATACTATTAAGTAGCAAGTTTATTCTACAACAACGCGCATTGCATTGCAGCTGCTCGGTCCAATACTATCAACTGCGAAATCGTTACGGAAAAATGCATTTACATCTAAAAACACAGCTTTACACTTAAGCTACGAGAAAAACAGTATCTTTACTTACAAATAGTATAACAAAGCTATTGTCGTGGTTTCTAGAATCAACTCTTTGTGTAGGTACATTCATGGAAAAATTAGTCTGAATTAATTTCACATCTTTATACATGTCATTTATTTCTGTCTTTTGTTTATGTCCTGTGTTGTGTGCAATAAAGAATTAAGAATCTTTCTAAAGCGGGAGGAAGGTGGAACGCTAGATCTAGTTCTTATACATACCTATCTAACTTGAGCTGATAGACAAAATAGTGAACACGACAGATTATTCTATACTTTAGGGGCAATCCCACTGTTTTTAACGTTGGGCGTTGCCCCAACACAAATGAATCAAACGAGACGCGGACGAAGTCGCGGGTGGAAGCTAGTCAAAAACAAAACGTTACGATAACCCAAGATAATGTACAGCAGTGTTAGTTCTACAGCCAAGTAAAATAAGATGTCTTTCGAAGTGACGGACTATAGCAATAGTATAATTACGTGATTATTTTGAAAAATGTCACTGGCTACATTCCATTCGAACGTGAAAAATAGCGTGATTGGTGCCGCCCAGAGTGACCAAACGAGGCACTGTCACGAACGAACACCATCCGACTAGATTGAAAACAAAACAAAACTTTCGACAACATCGTTATGAAAGCTTCCATTACCATCTGTTCCAATTTAGCGGACAATAAAAGTGTCGAGGCTTTGTTTTCTGGAATGGAGATGTGGAGTATTGTGCATCGCAGCTATTGTGACGCGCTATCTATCACAATGGTATCTTATCAACGGGCGGTTTGTTTAACTGTATCGCGGCTTTTAAAGTGTAATGTCGGATCATGATCGCGATTAGAGCTCGTTTACACTGAGAGAGTTACTCGCCTTGTCTCGATTTGGCTAAGAATTGACGCATTAAAAATCAATCTAATCCAAATTGTGACAGACACATTATTAGTCATTATTATAGCAAGAACTCATGCTCCAAAAATATTGCACACTCTTAAATTGTAAAATCTTTTGATGACTTTTTCAGAACATTTTATTTTTTAAAATTTGGAAAAACTTGCATCTGATTCGAGTATAGGGTGTCTATCACAGGCTCCGAGGAAGAGACTCTAACGGCCGGGTTCTGAAAGCTCGATCAAAACTAATCGGCTGTCAAGTCACTTGCTATTTCAGTTTTCACTTCAAATTAGATAGAGATAGCAAGTGACTTGACAGCCGATTAGTTTTGATCGAGTTTTCAGAAACCGGCCGTAAGTAGGGTCTATACAAAATCTATTTTTCTTCATAGTTAATTTTATGTTACCTGCCTCAATTTCAGTTTGGTAGATAAAATAACATTAATATGCTGGTTTTCAAATATCACTTTGCACTTCAAGTCGTGGCGACCAAGTCACGTTGGCTTGACGTCTGGTCGCGTTGACTGACATTCTGAAGAGAAAACGTTGGGTGGCCGCTACGATTTGGCCGCTACAACGCACTCGGCGTTTGCAGCGTAGGTAGGTACTTTTCATTCAACACCTCGTCTGTACACTTTTTGTAACGTAATAAATCTCTAAAAAAACACGTAAATAAATCTTGCGTCAATGGAAGTAACCAAGTAACCCCTCAACTTCCCAGAATTTATTTTCGGAAAACATAATTTGCGAAATTCAAACATGAAAATGATCTTAGGAAATGTTTTAGTAAGCTACAAGGAGAAAGTTTTATGAAAGAGATCAGAAATAATGTCGAAACACATAAAATTGCTTTTACGCTATATGAGCGCTTTTTTCATATTATTTCGCAAAGGTCTGAATCATATTAGCACAAAAAGGTGAGATTATTTTTGTGCTTAGCTTTGATAAAAACTCCAGAAAAACTACAATCGCAGTCGCTAAGTATTGCGAAACAGAAACAAACTATTGAGCCAAGTGCATAATAGCTAGTTTAGTAGTGTAGTTTATATTATATACATTATATATATATGTAAACTATATAACAATAGTAGTTTCTTTCTTTCTTTGCTAGCGCCAGTTTTCCGTAGATGCGCCTACGAGGAGTCAACCTGTTAGGTAATGTAAGATTGATAACTACTAACTACCCTACCGGGTTATTCCTTCTCATACATTATATTGAGATACCATAAACATAATATTATATTGGTATAGATACGTACGTATGTATAGGAAGTTGACAAAAGAGGGTGAGATTACGAGGGAGGGCACGATTATAGAATGCATAACAAGTCGAGTACGTTGCGTGCATATTAATAAAAGATTACCTACCGTTGGGTTATAATTATGATAAACTGGCTATGGTAATATCTTAAGTGGTTCTAGGGAATACCCTATACATAATCGGTTATACAAGCATACGCTAGTATCTTTAGGAATAAGTCTACAAAATCTATCAGTTTTTTAAACATAATAGGCAAACGTTTGACCGCAATCTCAACGAATCGAGCAAGTTTAGTTCCAAAAAGTTTTGCTTTTAGAACATACACAGTTTTACTAAACCAAATTATAGTAAGTAGTACTTAGGTATGAAAACGTTGTAGAATTATTTACTTATTTTGGTATTACCCAAAACATTTGAGTTTAATAAATTGTACTATCACTCACAGACACAATTACTCAAATTAGTTTAATATTGAAATGGGCCGACAGCTGCCGAAAGTTTTATGCTGAAAATAATTCTTTTAAAAACGATAGACATTGTAGATAGATAGTAACCTTTTGCTCAACGTTTCAGAGAAATATTCTACAGAATAAAAGAGTTAGAATTTGTCAATCTTATAGAGGCACCTACCGAAAACCAAATAATTTGAGTCTATGAAAAAAGGTTGTAGCTACGTTCCGCTGGCGAAATATCTTTATTTTTCAAACGTGAGAGGACCGAAATTTGTGAAATACCGGTGGGAATCGGACCCTATCCTATTCGTAGGGCATTTTTTTTTACAAAACAATCATGGTCTCTGTGTTGAATTTTACACCGATGGAACTGAAAAATCATGGAGTGGCTGAATTCACTGCAACTATAAAATATCATATTTATATCAAATAAGTTCCAAAAAATACTTTTGGCAACTGTTCTATAAGATGAAACAAAGTGTAACTACATAATTTCAAAAAATTTACAAATAAAATCTTTGCATAGAACCACATAGAATATTCTTTCATGTCCAAAAAGTTTCTTATCTGTAGCTATTTTTCTTACGAGCATCGACGCTTGCTCGGATTTCCCGTGTGCCCAACTCATAAAAATTTTAGCTTGCACTGGACTCGGTCCACTGCACCAGAGGAGCGGTGAAATGCCGAAAACGCCAAAGATTTTCTAGACGCATCCTAACTCCATTTCGGCTGAATAGCCCACGTTCCATAGCGGCACTGAAACGATTTAGCGAGTTTTGTACGTGGAATAGAAAAATATAAGAAAGTGTTTTAGTATTTTACAAAGCACTTTCATTATTTTATCCAGATCTGCAACCTGAGTCCTTTTACGGCAAGAGTGAATCGCTGTCTTCTTGAGTGTCCTACGCTTCATCGTCACTTACCATCAGGTGAGGTAGGTATAGGAATAAGTAACATTTCACTTGTAGGCGTTCATTTGTAAATTAGACGGGCGCTACGCAAAAAGGTCTGTAACAGTCGTAATTTAAGACCCGTTCAGAAGTGAGTAGGCTGTTCTCCTTTAGAGCCCAAGCACCCGAGACTCGATTTATATCGTCCAGGATCATTACACCCGTAATTATGTTTATGAGAGTTTTTACCGCGATTCTGGCAATTAAACCGATTTTAGGGGACGTCAGCAACAGTGCCTTATTGACTGAGAAATTGTGGAACCAGGGAAAATAGCAAATAAATGGCGCTGTTTAAGAAAAATACAGTCAGAAATATATTTCATGAAAATGTTCTGAAAGTTTCGAAGTCGTTACGTCACTTATCAAGTGGTACTGAGAACAGAATGAAATAATTTTCAGTAATTTTGTGAAACTCCCCAATTTTATATTAAAAAGCTTGTAATTTTTTTGAATAATGTAAAATACGGGGGCAGTAATGACGTAACTTTAAATTGCTGAAAAAGTTATAGCTATACTTTTTACCAGATGGATCGCCGTCAGACCTGCATAAATTATGTATGTGTAAATACCTGCAGCAAAAAAAAACATAGGTTAATTCAATTTGTCAAATAAAATAACACAAAATACAGAAAATTACATTGGGAGATACACACAGTACGACTGGTTCTTAGTATTGCCAAATCGAATGAGAGCCTATTTTACCAATCAAAAACAAAGTAGATACAATAAATCTAGGAGCTTATCGCTAGCGCCCTCGTCTGAGCTATTACGTAGTTGTCTATAAGTCTGCACGCACCTTTTAGACACATAGATTACTACAGTAGGTCAACTTTAAACAAATCAGGTGACGTCGGATGCATCACATCTTTAGTATAACTTTTTCTGTACTGAAAGAAAACAACTCCATAATACCTTAGTAGGCGCAATAAATGTATAACGAGCACGACTCATTCGTTCCACGAAATTTGTCGTCCAAACCGCGTGTATTAAGTAAAGTTACTGGTACCTATTTGTTTCGTGTGCCTACGGTACGACCTACCCAAGATTTATGCGCCACGAACCTGCCCAAAAATAATTGGACGAGCGAAAAATAAATCGCTGCCCGAGTTTGGCAGCGGCTGACCACTAAACCTAACAATTTGTTCTACGGTAACTTGCAAAAATGAAGTTTAAGGCTTGCGGGAATAGGTGCAAACTGAGTTGCAAGATTGCATCACGTCGAGACTGCGCAGGTTTGTTATTAACAACGCAGAAACTATGAAATAGAATCCTTCAAGTGAAGCTGACACTGTTTTGTAATCTTCGCGGTAAGAGTTAGCTTGATGAGTTTAGCTGGTATTCTAAAGTGGGGTAGGAGGTGCTCATATTTGTTAAATTTATACTGAAATATTTATACTATTTATATACTATAAATTTATACTATTTGAATCGACAGGCTAAAGCCATTAATTTCTATAAGCCACGAATTTGCGAAAATATCTACTTACAGTAGGTATTCGTATTTGAAAGCAATAACTGAATGCTTTTAAAAAGCAATGCATTTGATATAAAAGTCTTGATATTTATTTACCAAAACATTTACTCATTTATATTTAGTTTGCTCAAAGCTACCGTTTCTTTACAGTTCTGACGAACTAGAAGCGAATCGCCAAAGGCTACGCTTCAATTCGTTTTCTGTAATTACGTAAAAAAGCATTACCAGTGCTTCATTAACTTTTCGTTCTGTTGCTGAAACTACTAAAATATCTTGAGAGATTTTCGAATTTAACTCAGGAATTTTCAGTCAATCTACTGATAGATTATAAGTAGGTACTTAGCTATAGATAAACGAATAACTATGATGAAAATTTGTCTGAAAGAGAACTTTCAGCAATATTCTTTGACAAATGGTAAGTATTTCTACAAAAAAAAATATGTTGACATAAATTGGACTAGATCGTAAAAAATATCACAAAATCGGGAAGGCCGTAGGTAACGTAGATGTAAGAAATGTTAGCCTCTTATTACACGAAAGGGTTCCAGCAAAAAAGGTCAAAGGAATAACAAACGCTAGCAGCTTATTCCCTGAAATTAAAGCAGGCACGATGTTATTCCTTTTCCTCAAAGGCAACGGCGACGACTCCCAGACATCAAACAACCGGTCCAAAATAAATACAAAATTTATAATCAAGAAGGATTTGAGGAACAAAGCCTAGTACACGTCAAATCGCCTTATCCTTTCTATTTTGTTTCGCTGGATTATTTGGTAAGTGCCTATTTTTTCCTGACAAAGTTTTATGAGTACGTATGGAAGTCTTTTGGGCTGCCGGGCTGATTAATGAAACACGATGCTTGTAGAACTAGATAAAATGGTATATATGATTATGTAGGTATGTCATATAAGTAAAGAGAAGCTATTAAATAAATAAATATTCATGGACATTTCACACGACGCTCTCTAGTCCCAAACTAAGCAAAGCTTGTAATATGGGAACTAGATGCTGATACAATACTTATATACTTTTTTTTTGTAAATACGTACTTATAATACATAGTAACACCCAGACATAGAACAAACATCTATGTTTTGCCACAAACAAATGTTTGTTCTTGGTGGGGATCGAACCCACGACCCACAGCACGGAAGGCAGATCCATTACCGACTGAGCTGTGACGCCTGTCAAAGGCATTGACATTTGCATTTATTTTCTGAAGTTAGTTGGTGTATTGTAGCATGCAAAAATTTGCAATGTCCCCGTGTCAAAGAGTTCAACACAGCAATATTTTTTAAAGTCTCACTTTCTTGACAAATTAAAGAAAGAATGACAGAAATTAACAAATAAAACTAATGATGGCAATAAAATCTGGATGGACATTAACAAAGCGTGTTCGCGCAATGCCTGGCAAAGAACGTAAAGCCTAGTGTTTTAAAATAGCAGAAATGTAAAACAGCGTATGTAGAGTCTGCAGTAGCGGACAGTAAATATATCAGACCGACAAGGGCATTCATCTTGAGGATGGAACGCCCAGCCTTTAAACGATTTACGAGGGGCAATGGGCTCTTCTAGTAAACACGACTTCACCAACATAAATAACTACCGTTTTTGGTGTACCTTCCATCTTCTTATCGAAAAACAATTGAGAATTTTAAGGATAACAGTATTTTTAGAGTTCGAAAGTGAGAAAAATGACTAAAGATTTGAATAGCAGGAATAACTAAAACAAAATTAATAAATGCAACAACCCTGGAGGATGCAAATGCACAGCCTGGAGCATCAGTTACAAAATGTAAATTGAACGGTCACACTCAACAAAGATTCATGAATTAAGCATTCCCCTTTAAATTTCACATTTAAGGACGGAACAAACAGGGCTGGCCCAATGTTCTAATTTAATTTGCAATCTGACGAACCTTTGTTACCGACTGACGAACGGATAACGATGCTCGGACCGCGTGGTGGGTTACCAGCTTTTTGTCTAAACGTCCTAAAGAGGTTATTAACGAGACGGCATGGAAAGGTTTCTTGTGTTACTCCGGACTTCGGACAAACAATAAATATTTACAGACAGAATGGCGACGAGAACCGGGCATGCATTATGCATAATGAATTAGACATTCTTGAATATGTTATACGGATTTCGAAGCGTAATTCATTTTTATTGACAGCTGCCTATTAATACCGTTACGGATATTGGGTATTGTTATTTTTACGTCAAATATTCGATAGGAAAAGAGCGGTCATTGTTATTCGATGAAATATGAGTGAGTAGGCTATTCGAGGGTATTGTCTGGCGGATAAAAGGTCGGCGCCGTCGGAGCGGGCGAACTTCTTCGATAGGATACAAATTTAATTTCTATGACTTCGACGTCGCTTCTTCACAAATGCGGGCGCTTTTGTCGTCGGTATATAGGTACCCTTTATATGCCTCGAGTTGGATTCAAGTCAATAGAGACGCAATATTACAGAGCATTTGTACGGAATGACTAGCACATCTGCAGTGTCTCTGAGCATCCCGGCCGAGATATAAAGCGAGTTTGTGAAGCTCGCGCAATAACGTGAAAGTTTCATTTTTCTGATCGTGTCCCGAACATATTGTAGGCTGAGCGCTCCAAGTAACTCAAGCCATTGTATTTGGCTGTTGTTATCTTAGACAAAACAATACCAAATATTTTTTTAATATCATTTGATGTCCTACTTAGTTCTAACTTTGAAGTTTGGAAGACCGAATGGAAGAGCAAAATGACTTTGTCCACTTATGTGTAAATCGTTCAGCGGAGGAAAATCTCCAGTGGGCTAATGTTTTCAATGGCCTTTCAGAGAGAACAATAGCTGTTACGGCTACAATGAACGTATATTTAGGCACGAATCCCGTTTTTGGGACTACATAAGTATCCTATAAAACAGTACCTAGAATCATTTATTTTATTTCTGTAGGTAGGCCAACATATAAAATATTCAAATGTTTTTCGAGAGAATGGATTGAAAGCATTTCGATCAATATTTTGCAGCCAATATTCATGAGCAATGTCGTAATAAAAAGCTTTTTAAAAGATGAACGAAGAGCAATAGCCAAGATGTCACTACTGTTCCGTAAACCTTTGTTTCCGTACAGTCGCCATGTAAAGAGAAGTCAAATAATTTCCTCAACAATACAGTCAAACACATAAAGCAAATTGAAATAAATTGGCACACACTTTTCGCGAAACAGGTAAAGTTGTTTAGAGAAGTGCTATTTTCTATTGAAGGCAATCTCTCTCATGTATTTCTCGGTTGTTTTCTTCAGACTGTGTTGAATTGAACTTAGTTGGCGTGGAATTGGATGCATGAAATTTATTGTTGCAGTGGCGATTTTAAATGACGTTTTCAAATGCAGATGCTGCTACACCACAATTGAATTGTTTTTTTTTTTGCCGCACAACATTATAGTCGACTTGTCCCATAACTTCTTTTCTCAACACTACTGTACCATTTCTCGAAATCAAGGGCATTTCTGAAATTTATCGAATATACCTACTAGAGGGGTGCGCGTTTGAAAGGAAAATACTTTAGTAAATAAAAATTTGACATTGCTCCAGTAAAAGCGTGTATCTAAATAAAAGGCTTTAATTGCAATGTCAGTGCGGATGAGCAAGTAACTTTGTGCTAACGACACTATAACCACAGAATAAATAATAGCTATTAAGACCAAAACCCTAAAACAGAGGCTTTTTGTTTCAACTTTACGCATTAGCTTGAAAGTTAGAGCGATTAACATGTACTTAATTGCTGTAAACTAATGTTTATACTCGCTTTGCTCGCGCAAAAAGCTATATTTTAGCTTAATCGTAAGGGTTACTTAACCATTATTATAGGTGAAATGAGGCCCTGTTATCCTACGGTTCCCTGGTATCATTATAAATTTCCGAACCTAATTTAAGCCTTAATACCATCACACGTGATTTTATTTTTGCCAAGCCATGACAACTTACAGTACTAGTTGTAGTACCGGTACTCGATCATGGTTATGTAGAAAAAGTATATTTTCGCCAGAGTTTTACAGAAAAGTAACACTTTTCACTCCATAAATAATTCAACGCCCAAAAATCTTCTAGAATTTTCCTGTTATTTAATAAAAACTTCTACGGACCCACCAAGATTAATCTTTACAAAAACAGAATTTAATTTGGGACGACTTATTCAAGGGAATGCGTTTTAATTTGCAGAAAGGCAGGGGTGGGTACCGTGTTCCTAAATGTTTTCCACGTCCCAGCCTATTTACAAGGCCCTATTTACCAAGGGTTAGCGAGCTCTGCTACGGCTATAGAAGGCTTATTGTCGAACTTTCAGCTGAAATGGAAAACGTCTTCATTTAAAACAATATTACAAGCCTTTAGATAAAAAATACTTAAAATCAGGGTGGGATTATTTTAGGTTGCAATTCCGTTTTTGTGCTCAACAGTACCGCGGAAATGACAAAAAAAATTCAAAAACCAAATATGAATGGACAAATGCCGAGAAAAATTCCAAGGTGCCTTGGTTTTTCATCGACTTCAAAACGTTTTTGGTATTTTTGTTCTTGTCGGGAAATTTTAGAACACAAATCTATCAATACCTTCCCGATGAAAGTTTATTTCTATCACTTTCGATTACGCTTACCATCGAGTATTGGATCGGACCTTGCAAATTCTAATTCAATTTACCTTCGAATAGTAAGGGACCATTTTGTAGTTCCCATATCGGTATAGTTGTCGGGTCCACATGTTTATGCAATGAGGTAGACAATTGGCATGTAGAACGAAACTAGCTGTACCTACTATCTAACTAGGGACATTTCACCGGGCCAACTATTTCAGGATTTATAGTTTAGTAAACGCTGAATCATTCCTTACCAATTTATTTAGTGACGCAGTTTTATTCGTTTAGTTTTTGCACAGAGTATCAGAGTACTCAGTAACCAGAGTCTACCAAATCTGCTATCAGATTTTGGTTTCAGACTTGACCGGTTTTATGTCAATATATGTCAGATACAGAAATGTCGGTCGTCCTGCGGCAAGATGGGCGGACGATGTCACTGTTATCTCGGGCAAAAATTGGATGAGACTGGCCGTGAGAGGCCTATACTAAGTAGTGGCTGAAGTCAGGCTGTGGATGATGATGGTGATATGTCAGATAAAAAGTTTACGTCCATCCAACGACACTCAATGCATTCATCCAAGGATTTTTAATAGAAAAGCGTCCATCACATTTTGAATATCACTTGTTTTATCACAACACATGGGCAACAATGGTTACAGTGTCACAATTTCAGCGGAATACGACACCGGTGTATGACTTTGATTTTTATATACCTGGCTCATACGATAATTACCAAAAACACTGTGAGAACTAGGCGTATAATTGAACTCGTAGCTTATTCTTAGTTCAGTTTGTGTTGGCGCAGTGCCTGCACTATGTTTGTAGACCATAGCCTGATTACTGATCAAAGGCTACAAGGCATTAAGTTATCCCTCTATATATGTTTGATAACCAAAATGAACTGGGAGTTTCATAGTTCCAGACAATAAGGGATTGGGTGTTGCTATGTATTATAAGTATCCATTTACAAAAAAAAAGTACCTATATAAGTATTCTATCCAGCCATCTAGTTCCCATATCACAAGTTTTGCTTAGTTTGGGACTAGAGGGCGTTGTGTGAAATGTCCATGAATATTTATAAAAAAAACATGTTCATGTAAAATGCTTTTACGTGTACATGTGCCGCATTTATTAAAATTAACGTCGCCCAAAGAGTTTGGGATACGGAGCGTAACCAACGCGTCTGTTGAGCGTCGAAATTGTACCTTACAATTTCGACACAAGAAAGCTAAATTCCCTCAAACACATTACATCAAGTAATACTTCTCGCGTATGTAAGGTAATATACAAACAAAACATTAATATGTATGAAACGTAGCTTGTTTGTGGGGAGCTAAGATTTGGAGCCCCTCTTGAGCTCGATGAATAAAGAACGCTGTCCCGGTACAAGATTCCTTCGTGTGCACGTTGACGTACCGTGTTCGGTCAAGAGCGAAGTCAACCTGAATGTTCAAACACGTCCATGTCGACATCTGAAGGACTGACAAGAAGCTGACGAGTGGACGTGTGCCGATTGAGCTGATATCCTGCTTCCAGTCGCTCCCGTACAGTGTCACGTAGTTGTGTCATTCGGAGAACTAGCAGTGTCAATCAAACTGATGCTTCGTACTTTCCTGATATAAGCAAAGACATGTCGTTAGTTTTAACTTGAAGTTTTTATTGCGACGACAAACTTATTGCTACGATATTACTCGAGCGAATCTTGTATTTTATGATTGGTAGGCTAACTGAAATAAACCATGCTATAGAATCTATAGTAAAGATGATTTAGTCTTTAGAAAAAAAAAAATTATGTGTTTTTCTTTATATGTAGGAATCATAAATATTTTTTCTTGCACACCATCGTCCGTTGACCATGTATCTCTACGTAATATTTGCGTCATATAACCAACAGCTATAATATGATATACGTTTTGGTTAGCTTACTATTTTTAACCGACTTCAAAAAAGGAGGAGGTTCTCAATTCGGTTGTATGTTTTTTTTTTTTTTTTTTTTTTTTTTTTTTAAATGTTTGTTACCTCAGAACTCCGTCATTTATGAATCGATTTCAAAAATTCTTTTTTGATCTGAAAGGATATACTTCCAGATTGGTCCCATTTAATTTTCATCAAAATCGGTTCAGTAGTTTGGGTTATAAATAGAAATAACTGAAAAAAAATGCCAAGTTGCGGCGTAGCGCCTACCATTTTACTGCTAGCAACGATGATCCTTTGTGCACACCTAAATTTTAACATTTTTCTAAATTTGTCAATAAACCCAGTTTGTACATTCAAACCGCATTTAATTGGAGAAAAGCAAAAACCCACCAGTTGTTTCTCTAAAGAATCAACACCAACCACGTGCACGAAATTGCGTATTTTGCTTTCCTGTGACTTTTAAGTGGTGTTTATAGTGACTAGAACATTCCCAATGAACTGTCATCATCATCATCATCTGATGATGAAGCTGGTAATCGAATTGAAGTCGGTTTTTCCAGTTTTTTAACTTATAAATTATTTTGCGTTGGCATCACACGTTTTTTGTTGTTTATTCTCTAGTAAAACATAGCTAGAAGCTACCAACCGGTAGCTTCTGTAAAGAAAGTAAAGAAAGTGTGAGTCTCAAGAAGGCGACGCTTCAGTTAGGCATCGCGTGACTATATGCGATGCCATCGCTCGGATACCCACCCCCCGTTATCAACCCCTGCCAGGAAATAAAACATTCAGCCAGTAGTGATTACTGAATGTTAAAGACCACAGGCCCTGTTAAAAGAATTATAAAAAACGCCATGAAAACTTCACTTTAGTTTCGGCATTTTTAGCAAAAGATTTACGTAGAACAGCTTTTATAGAGGCGCTATGAAATGTAGAGGCACAAGATATTGGTTACATTTCTCTAAATAAGTAGTTTAACGTAGTATATAGTCACCGGCATTTGGATAAGAAATTGTTTGAGAAGATTCAAAGTTCAAGTTTAAACTTTTACCTTCTTGGATACTTTGAGAATGCAGCTTTTGAAGTAATTCTTTGATAGTTTTTCAAATTATGGAGGTAGCTTGCATTTTTATAGTATCATCTAGGCGAAGTATCTACAAACAAACCCAATAAAGGTATGTAAAATTGGATGCGAATATTTTCTTTACACATAAAAAAAACTAGTTTATTTATGAATACAAAGCATAACAATATTGTAGGGATTATTTTTCTGATTCGCATTAACTTTGTTTTGTAACAAAAAATAAACTGACGCTTCCCGTAAGAAAGGTGTTGAAGATAATCTTCTATTCAGAAAAAAAAACTGCACTGCGGTTTTCTCAGATAATCTCGCCCGCAGTCATTTTTCAGCGCTGAAGTCAGGTTTAGGAAAATACGAGCTTTCAGAGTCTTCTTGTTTGTTAAGTGCTAATGCTGTTGTTACTGGGATATTATATTGTAGACTTTTGTTCTATTTTGATTTTGACTTGCATTCTTTGTATAGCTTCTAAAACCTGGTACCCTAAAAACTCCTTCATTACAATTTTTAGCCAATCATGAGCTGCCCCCGTATTCCAATCTTTTGCTGTCAAGTTATATTTCACTGCCCAGCGTAATTTCTCCAGGTCACGTGGTACAATTTTGTACCACGTGATCATTCTTTTTTAGACACTTGACAGCAAAATATGCGCGAAAACAAATTAAATGACATCATAATGTCACTATTTAGTCACAGAATAACTATGAGTTAGTATGAACTGACCATGATTTAAAACTTTGCAGTTCAACTGAGATTGGAATACCCCTGATGAGCTGTTATTTTTTTTATAATATTGTTATTATTTATCTAAATTACTGATGGTTATCGACTGAGCTTTTTTTATTGATTTTTTCTACTGAAAAAGTTTGGTTGTACAAAATGTATCACTACTTCAAAGGTCTTTGTTATGTGTGTAGACAAAGAATTAAGCCATGCGTTACTGCTGTACAAATGGCCGAACATTTTGGCTCAAAGGAACAGTGTTGCTCAGCTCAAGAGCCTAATAATTACATACCATCCCGTCCCCTACAAAACTAAACAAAAGACTAGCTTCCCAAATTAGAACAATGAAAATAACAGTGAAAGAAGAGCTCTGTAATAATAGGGGGACCTTTCATTAATACAACAACTTCCTTTCATTAATAGCTTACTTAAATGGTGAATGTTTTCTAGCACAATAGATACTTAGGAATAATGAATAAAAGGGCATATCGGTAATAAAGAGAGAAGTAGCGACCGTTCTTGGTCATAACGACTATGGTGGTTTTTGCACTGGAACCGACAGGATATCGGCGGAGAGTTTGGCTTCTACTCCGAAAAATGAGTAACGAAGATTTGGTAGTGACATTATAATATTCAGTATGTAGGTCTATTTGTGTTATACACTACGCGGCCACTTCGTGCGTTAACCCGGGCTCTTGCGAAGTAATAGCTTCACTGCGCAGTGTAACCCAAAACTATACGACGAAATTCAATTAAATTTTCGTAGTAGTCATTCTTATCTCACACAATTTAGTACTAGTAGCTTTCACACCGTGTTATATCAGTCAAGTACCGAGTCAGTACCAAAAATATCAGTGTCCACGCCGACACTGATATTTTTGTTCAGGAAAATGACATGTCGGTATCAGACAGTGTGCAAACACCCTAATCTAATAGGAAGCTCTTGCAGGAGTTGTGCGAGCGCGCATTTATCTACGTGGATGGACTATTAGTAAATTGGGTCGCGAACTCGAGACCTCTAAGGCTGCAAATCCACAGAAAATTTTCTTACCTAATCGATGAATATTTTAATGAATATAATCAAATTCATGGAATAATTATGCATACTCTTACGTAATACAAAAGGTCAAGCTTTTATGGACGAATAAAGTTCTAAGAGCAGGTTTACTTAGCTGTCAGAACTTGAACTAAACCAGGTTCAATGAACGAAAACCCATAAATTTTCCGTAGCACACAAACGCCTCCAGGGTCTAATTAGTATAGTTTAACGGAGTTTCCGAATACTAGTTTAGTTAAACATGACAAATTGACTTACTGACTAATTTGATATTTCACTAAATCCCAAGATATAAAGATGGGGATATAAAACTATTGAATTGAACTTATTTCTTCGATGGTCTTTCAAGAAAACACACTCGTAAACTCATCACTTTTCCAGCTTAAATAATGGAATAACAAACAGAAAAAAAGGATTTTTGTTGTTAGCAGGCAGTTAGCAGTCTGTTAGCGAAGTTTAATGAAACCCAAGATCTTTTTATCGCAGCATACTGTGGAGTTCTAATCTAATTACGTACAGTCGTCACAGTTTGCTATTGTTAGAACTGATAAAGCTTTGGACACACTTCGGCTACTGCGGGAACTTTCAGCAAAGTGTAACTGAAGAAACAAGCCGGTCAAAGTGACTGCACTATTTTGGGCATTTGCACACTGGCCGATACTGGCTGTCAGTAAGCAGTTTGCTATTGTTAGGACCCAATAAAGCCTTAGACACACTTCGGCCACCGCGGAAGCTTTCAGCAAAGTGTAACTAAACCAAGTGGTCAAAACGATTTTGGGAATTTGCAACACGATATCGATATTTATCAGATGCTCGGGCATTAATTATATTTTCTCATATTTTCAGTTAACATGTGAAAGTGTCTGGTACTGAAATGTATTATCAGGGGGGTGATCACGAACAAATCTGACAGTCGCCGCATTACGTAAACCTGACGTATTCGAATCATACTGCGCGTCAACGCCAGCTTGACTGCCAAACATTGTAGTGTCACTGCGCAGTGTATGTCGGATACGCTAGCGTTACGATACATTTACGAATATTCCTGATCAAGGCACAGATTCTCGCCGATATCGTGTCGTGTCGGTGGTGGTATGGAATCAGTTATTGGCGCGCTTACTCAAGACGCAGACCGTTTTGCACTTTCAAAACTAGGTTACTCACGGTAGCATTTGTTTTCGAAAAGTTTCTCAATACTTGTCGACGTTTTCGTGTTCTATTTACCGTACTATATGGATTAGATAGCGAGGGTGGTACGCTTGTTATGAATATTCGAGTACCGTTCGTGAAAGATATTAAACAGTAGATAGATATACAGTGGTATATTATCTCGTAACTATATACAAGTAAATTCTGTAGCTTTTTCAACTCTTTTATATGCCATCAAAACCTTTTCGAGTTTAATACGAGGAATGTTAATGATTCGTTACGTTACTCTTGTGTGGCACGATTAATTTGAGAAGTCCAGCTCTATGTTCTCTACACATTCGTCGGTGTGGCCAAAGCTTTACATTTTCCTCCTGATATTTACACATTATTTTTGTTTTATCTCCGTAAGTTAGTGTGGCATTTTGTATTGCTTTCATAACGTAAGAGCATTAATATGTAGCAGGGCTGGCTTTGTGCATGTTATCAAAAGAACCATGGGATTATTCCAGCCATTTTGAGCGCGCATTTTGAGTGGTCAGCAATTTACTTTGGAATTTAGGAAGATGCATTTCTATTTGGCACTCGTATTATCATAATTTGTAAAGCTTTTGTGTGATACAGTGTTGTTTATATCCAAGTTTTATGAATAAGCAATGGTTTTAAAAAAGTTGGTTGTGTATTGTCATACGCCCAGTACAAGGAGCTGGGTCATAATGATAAGATTTTGCGCTTAGTGTCAGTTGTACTACCGAGTTGTCTTACTGGTAGTACAAATGATACGACGTTTTGCTTTTGTTTTTGTCTATAATTAAGTAAAAAGTAAGTACTTATTATGTAAAAAAATCCTTTCACAAAAATCGGCACCGGTAAGTTAAACTTTCAAAAATGAAACCGGGAGACAAGACCAAATCTACCTTCAGATGACAGTAACCACATAAAACACCGGAGATAAAAATAAATCTGATGACCGCTGTCACCGCGCGTGTTCCACACCGCAAATCCAACGAATATTAATAAATTCAAAGCCAGCGATATGATCCATTAGGTATTGTCCGTAACTTCATCTGTGTAACATAGATTTTCTGATGGATTACATAATTTTCTATCACTAAAAGTACTCCTGGGACCAAGGTTCAATTCAATTCAACAATAGGACGTATGTTCATTTTGTGGGTAGGTACTACATTCGCCATGCGACATTACTGAGCACGATACGACACGGTAATTCTGCGAGAGACAGCACACATATAAGGCGGTCGCGTAGTGTAAATCAAAATTTCAGTATCGAATCTGCATTGTAGACATTCAGTTTATATATCTTAGCACTAATTTTGATCGTTTTATCAGAATAACTATAAAATCTCAATAAACAGACGCAATTTTATAAACTTTTGTGTAGATTGTTGTGGATTTGTATTGACAAAATTGCTTTCGTGTTGTCACACTAGTTACTACAGTTTTTCAGTGTCAATGGAAAAAGTTTTAACCGGATGGAATTTTGCTACGAACTGACACAAGAGGTGCTTGAATTTTAAAAGGGTTTCAAATAGGTTTTCATAGTTTGAGTTTTTTGCTGGTAGATCGCTTCTTTTTATGGAAAAAAAATTCAAATGATAATACATAATTAGGTATTGTTTGATACTCTTTGAAATATAATTTATATTATTTTCACAAACTGTATTATAACCCAACTAATATTTTAATATGAACAGCTAGATGTTTATCGCTAATGGCGTCGTAACGTTGGAATCGATTTAGGTCGAATAGATACAGTTTGTGGCTTGCTAAACGAAAAAAAAAAGCTCATTATATAAATCTAGTTAATATGCAAACGAGTACTAACTAGTAAGTAGATAATAAGCTTTTGGACATCAAAATCGTGAAGCTTTTTCATCAATTTTATGTAAGTTGTTCAATTCTATTCGCTCAATCGAAGCTCAGAAGTTCTGCGCAAATGTGTAGCCCGAATAATATATTATTTAGGCATAGATCCGACATGTTCAAACTTATATAGATATAGTGAAACAAGAATGTATGATTAAAGTTTTTTAAGGTTCCGGAGCCAAATGTCTCCAAATTACATAGTGTTTCAAAAATAAAAACTATAATTTTTAAACCGAATTTTTGTTGTAATTTTGATTCTATTTCGAATGTTTTACAAGCAATAACAATACACTAATTTACAATCAAACTATATCTAATGCGTTAGTTTTTGTCGATTTTCTTATGTATTTTAATTATAATATGTAACATAAAATAGATAATTAAACTTTTAGGTAGTTTAGTTAGTTTTAGGTAGTTTAATAGATATTAAAAAGTTAACCAGTTAACTACGAACAGGACAATAAATAAAAGCTTTGAAAAATTTTAACACAGATAACGTGAACTTGTTTAATAACATGGGAATTATGCACTGAATCATAGGAAATGTAAGTTAATAGGAAAACTTTTACAATGGAGCTGCTGTGGGCTTTTTTAAAATGTATAGCTGCACGAGGCTCTAGGCCTCCGCAATTCTCGCAAAAATGACATAACTAGTTCCTTCTTTCATTGTTTATGAAAAGACTCAATTTGAAATTCGGAAGATTAGTATACCATACGTATGTTGTTATATGTGATAGTACTATATTTTATTATGTGCTATGAATGAGCCCATGTAAGCGGGTGATCTTTTTTGTTCTGGGTTCGAGAGTGAAGAGTAAAAGAGACGGTTGATAAATGGTAGCTTACAAAAATTCAATTCAAACAGTGAGACACTTTGGTGCCTTCTAATTATTGGCCAATTCACATTCTTACACTTTATCCAGAAATCACTTGCCGTCTCGCTCGTCGCAGTAGATTGCGAAATTCATAAAAAAAATCCTTATTTCGGTTAAAAACTGTGCTGAAACTATCCCTTCTTTTTTGGTAGTGTCAAAATAGTGGTGTATAAAGCCAATGTTTTCGACATCACCAACGTCCGTTCTAAAATGGCCCGTGTATATTCAAAAGCAAGTTATTTTGTTTATGGCTGGCTGATGCGGAATTTATGTGCCTTGTCGGATTTGCAGATTATCACAGAATCGCTGCGAGCTTGCTCATATCGCATGAAATTGTTATAAGCACTCTGCTTTTAATTGGTTCGAAATTTTCATTTACCAGTGCCACAAAGCTGACAGCCATAGACATGCAAATCTATGAATTGCTTTTACCAGCCATCAGTGATGTTCGCTTGAAAATCAAAACACATTATTTTGCTATAGCTATGATTGTCAGCCGTGTGGCATCAGTTTTACCGTTATAATAAACTATTACGTTTATTACTGGTTTATGTTTATCGCTTTTAATAACCCTTTTGAATGATATTTGATATCATGAACAGATGCCGCGTTTTATTTTATTGTTTCTCATAATACTCCCATTACCTTTATCGAGTTCTACTATTAATTTAATAGCCATAGAGTTTTATAGTTTAATCTTCCTAATGTTTTTGTACCTGCGAATCTGTTATTATTATGCTTCAGGCACAATGTACACAAACAAACATAAATAACCTTATTTATGTTAGTTTGTGTACTAAATTATTTAGTCGTACTCACTTTCAGGTGGAGTAAGTTTTAGCACAGTTTTAGTGAACAATATGAGGATATTTTATTTAAGATCACAGTTTAGTGATCACAATTTGTTATGTAGAGCTTCTGAAAATTGATAACAGTTCAAAAACTAAAATTTTGTGAAGGAAACCAACCTATGCAGGTAATTAGACTTGGAATAAGACGTGATAAAACCCGTTCAATGCCCAAGAACTAGTAAACAGTAAGGATTAAGAAGCTAATCCCCTAATTACATAAGAGCACCCTCGCTAGCGTCTGTTGATATAACAATATAAACACAATGTGAGCTGAGCCCAGAATCAACGGAAACGTTCGAAGGACCGAAGTACCGACATGATTTCAATTTTCAGTTCACCGACTTTGGACTTTATGTGTCACGTTCTTGTTGCCGAATGAACAAAAACACGGTCGTTTGGCACGTACGATGCAGCCTCCGCCTGCCAAACCGTCAACTCCAATGGTTAGAGAAACGTTATTTTTCACATGTCGAAAAATTCGATACTATCACTACAAAGAACCTACTACAATATTGGTTTTAATGGGGACACTAGCGTGGTTTGGTTTTCTTGTTTATAATTTCAACGTTGTAGGTTTGACGTTCGTACGACGTATATCTACTCAAATTTCTTACAACTTTTGGATACCTAATACAGATTCTCGAGTCGCAATTGAAAAAAATCTAGTACTTACTTACAAAGTTAAGTTTTTCTTTACAAGTTATAAGCTACAAGAATGTGAAAGAGACGTAAGATAAAATAATAAGAGAGATTCATTCCAGCTCACCTTAATCACAAATCACAACCCAACATAAAATAAGCGTAAAACAATAAGGTCGTCGCTCTTTTTATCCCACTGCAATGCATTGTGTTCGTTTTATCCGCTGCATCCATGTCTCAATATCGCGCAAACCGATACCGCACCAATCGTTATGTTTTAAGTATTCTTCGTGTTTTATCTTCGCTTAGCACGATATTGACGTCAGCTAGCTTGTCGCTATATAACCTTGTTTGCAAGTATTTATGAATGAAATTAGGTATATTACTTTCAGAAAAAATTTTACGTGTAAGTTTGTTCTGTGGCCGAGTGTACTATTCTTAGCTAAGAATTTTAACAAAAAATTCACAAGTAGGTTTACTAAGTCATTCTATCAGTCATCTGGATCTACATACGTGTGATATTATTGAAGTAGATACTGATTAAATTGGATATTTGATACTGACGCGACGCTTTTGTATCTAATCAACATTATTTATACAGCATCAGGGGTCAATTTTCACCCATGAACGGGACTCGCTGTAGTGCCAGGGACATGATTTAGATGCTTAGCACCTATACCATCCTCTCAGCCTTGTCAGCCATATCTACAGGATATTCAATAGGTACGTGTGGAGCTGACTAAGGTGCGGATTTTCCTTCACCGCTTGAGAGCACTGGCATTGCGCTTATAAATTTTCCGAGTAGAAAAATCCATAGGTGCACGATCGGACCCACGTCCTTAGGATCGGAAGATCAGATCTACCATTAGATCACCAGTGCTCTCTACACCAACTCTAATGGTTCTAAAAAGTGCTATTCTTTGTATTTTTCAAATGCAACGCAATATAATATCATTGTTTATTCCGAATGTTCCTACATTTTGCTAAAGCCACGCTGAGCTACATTTAGAATACAGAATTAAAACTAGCGTTCTACTTTTAGAGATAGGAAACTACTTCAATCTTTTTTCAGTGCTTGTTCCAATTATTTCAAATGCACAAGTCGTGTTTCTATTTCAATTTCAAAATAAATCGCTGGACAGTCTCTTTATTTATAAATGCAAAAGTTTCGTTTACTATTTGTGTCTATCGACGCTGGCTACTCTGCTAGCTATACTCGTGTGGTACACCCGAAAAAATTGGCCTGCTATCTCCTATCACCTGAAATTTTACGCATTTCAGCGGAAATACCTGTTCCTATTTCAATTCCATCTCGAATTTTCAGTGCTCTGTGGCTAAACCAAACACATTTCGCTTGCACGAGAAAGCAGTTTGAAAACAGCACGATTTGCTTCCAAATACACGCGAGAGCAATGATTCCGGGTCACTTAAAGAATGTTAAAAATCTCGGAAACTAAAAATGATAGGTTAATGCAATAAATTGTATTTAATAGACAATGTAATACTCCTTAAATGAAGGTATTAAAACTTCTTAGTTATTGTAAAGTTATATCTTAAAAAAATCAAATTTGAAAAAGGGCCACTTTCGAAGATGGAACTACGAAATTACAGCATTTGGTTTTGCTTTTGTTTGTAATCTGTCATTTATGTGGGTATATAAACCATGTTGATAGTGCTCTATATTCATTATTCAAGCTGAAATTATGTCGCTTACGCCTGAAGAATGCACCAGAATACTTACAATGCTGGAAACCGGCCGGAGTCAGCGCGATACAGCCAGGACTGTCGGTGTGTCGCTGTCAACAGTACAAAGAGTTCTCCGACGTTACGAAGAAACTGGTTCTAACCTACGCAGACCAGGAACGGGCAGAACCAGGTGTACCACAGCACGAGAAGACCGATACTTGGTGAACACCATGCTTCGAAATCGCTTTCTCACAGGAACTGAACTCACAAATCAGTTTCGACGCCTCGGAGGAAGTAACCCAAGTGCATGGACAGTAAGACGTCGGCTTGCTGAATCTAACTTAAAACCCCTTAGACCTGCAAACGGCCCTAAACTGGAGCGTGGGCATCGTATTTCAAGACTAAGATATGCCCAGAGCCACGTAAATTGGAGTATTGAAGATTGGTCAAAAGTTATGTTCTCCGACGAATCAAAATTTATGCTCTACAAGCACGATGGAAGACACAGAGTGTATCGAAGACCAGGGGAAAGATTCAAGCAAGCATGCATCGAAGAAAAAGTAGCCTACGGTGGTGGGTCTGTACTTGTGTGGGCCGGAATTTCTTCTGAAAGTCGCACAGAGCTGGTGATCATAGAAAACGGCTCTTTAACTAGCGTAAGATATGTGGAAGAAATCCTCAATGATCATGTTGGTCCATTTATGGTCAATTTAGGTGAGGATGCTATATTTATGCATGACAATGCCCGACCTCATACAGGTAGGATTGTGAATGACTACCTTCAAGAGATGAACATTACTCGTATGGAGTGGCCAGCGCGCAGCCCGGATATCAACCCGATCGAGCATGCTTGGGACGAGCTAGGCAGATGCGTAAAACAACGAAACCCTCCCCCAATCACGCTTCGTGAGCTCAAAATTGCTCTCACAGAGGAATGGGAGAATATTCCCCAAAATCGTATAAGGAACTTGGTGTACAGCATGCCAAACCGCGTAAACGCAGTAATGGAAGCACGAGGAGGCAATACGAAGTATTAAAATTCAAGTCAAATCGTAATAAAGTTCAAAAATTTCATGTTTCCTATTTTTGTTTTAAGGAGAGATCAGCAGTTTTTTTCTTTATGTAATTTTGTGTTAATAAAATGTATGGTGACTCATATTTTTTTACTTTCATTTAAGGAGTATTACATTGTCTATTAAATACAATTTATTGCATTAACCTATCATTTTTAGTTTCCGAGATTTTTAACATTCTTTAAGTGACCCGGAATCATTGCTCTCGAGTGTAGTACCTACATAGGTACTTATTTCATACATACTCAAGTACAAGGTAAAGTATCGGAGAATAACAAAAAGTCTGTTCACCTTGACATAAGGCAGTTGATAAGTATCGCGTGCTCCATTCCAATCAATCTCCTTTAGCACGGAAGTCGATATTATGTAACACATCGCTTCATCTCGCAGTACCGATAAAGTCGGTTTCAGTCTAGCAAACGTTTATGAAGAACACGATAAAAAGAACCGCGTCGTTTTACCTGATATTGTGTCTTTTACCAGCAATGCAAGCAAAAAATCACAGTGTAAAATAAAATCTGAAGGAACATTTTGCTTTCATCTTTAATAAAAAATCTACGACTAGCTGAAGAGAAAAATCTCCCATGGCAAAATTATTATCAAAGTAACTAAAAGTAACGAAATGTGACCGTTTCATTTTCTGACCCCTGAACTCATAAATAACTGCTTTCGCCAAACCGTATTGATCAGCACAGCTGCGCCTGAATCCGTTTGAGCCTTTACGTCGTTTATAAATTTGACAGTAAAATCTCCATTATCTGCGTTGACTGCAATATTTATTTCATAATTTTATGAGGTAAAAACTAGTGCTAAAAAAAATATTGATAATTTGCCGCCGCTGATATAAAATACCTACACTATCTATGCCCTAATAGTGTCAGCACATGATCTTTATAGTTGCTTTGTAAGTAAGGGTTCTTTGATAAAGTGCCATCGAGTTTGTATATGATAGAGGGTGTAATATTGACGCAGATCCCGTTTTTGTGTCAATGATTGATGGTATCTGCTCTTGTCTCTCTAATATCATGACGTACGTCCTTCCTAACCTTACTATTTGAGCCTGTTCGGTATTTGGGATCGGAAATTTCTATTCGAAAATTCCCAACATTTAGGCCTAAGATGATAAGCAAAATGTTTTGGCCCATTTTCTACATAGCTATTTCACATTATATTAAAATGTTATTATTTCTGGTATGCATCGAAACTTTGGTACCTAGACATTGAAATGATTATTGTGGGTACAGTAAGAATGGAAATCAAATAACATTTAGCTACTAGGTATCGTTACATACTATTACATAATCTTGATAATAAGCATAAGTATGTGTATCATTAGGTAGAAAATATTGTTGAAGGAAGGACCGACTTTTTGGCAAGGGTTGACTTGACCATTTGATTCAATCAGGCTTGTGCGACACTTTTTTATGACGTCAATGAAAACTAAGAGGAACTAACACAAACCACTGGCATATGGTTCTATTCCGATACTGCAATTAAAAAGAAAATAAGATTGATGGTCTTCTGTGTTTTATAGCGCTATCAATACAAAGGGTCGCCTCATTCTCAAGTGATAATACAGCTGACATTCTGCACATACGTCAGCACGCGGAGGGAGGTATTCGATCATACCGCGTCCGAGGTCGGGTCGGTCTGAAATTCCACTCGAATATCTTCCAACTATAGGGATGCGCTTTATTCGTGGTATAGCTTGAAATTTGCTATTTATAAAAAATCAATTTTAGTAATGTCAAATTCGAGATAAATCTTCATCGAAATGATTTTATAGTCGGGAAAGCGATTCCGAGCGGTCCATCTTAGATAGCAATTGTTATGAAAACTTCTTCACCAGAGTTGATCTACTGTAATCTACATTACTTTCATACCACATTTACACTCGCGTACGAGTCGCGAGGCGAGGGACGAGGCGAGGGGCGAGGTGCGAGTGTGAACAGACGCTCGTAGCTCGCCTCGTCCCTCGCCTCGTCACTCGCGGCGCTCGCGTCCGGAGCGGTTTTTGGGGCACGAGTCAAAGGACCTCGCGTCGCACCCGGCGTCGTCGGCACGCGAGTGTAAACAGGCAACTCATTTACCATCGATCAACACAAGCCTCGCACGAGGGACGAGGCGAGCCACGAGGCGAGGGACGAAGCGCGAGTGTAAATGTGGTATGATACCACATTTACACTCGCGCTTCGTCTCGTCTCTTCGCCCCTCGCCTCGTCCCTCGCCTCGCGACTCGTACGCGAGTGTAAATGTGGTATCATAATCATTACTAGTGTAGGTATGTATAGTATAGGTATGTTCCGAGTATATCGATTTCGATGTCTGGCCTCGGATTAGTTCTCTTTAGTGGAATATCCAACCGGATATGAGTAGGGGTACCTAGGTACCTACCTATTCCCGATGGAGAGAGCATACGTGCTTGGATTATGTTTGTAGTTATCCATTAGTTGTACCACTTTGTATTCTTCTATTTAATTCAACCTATAGAAAATGTTTATAATTATTTTCTAATAGCTTCCGCCCGTGACTTCGTCCACTTCCAGTTTGATCCTGTTGATTTTTCGGGATAAAAAGTAGCCTATGTGTTAATCTAGGCTACGACCTATTGTGTATTCTAAGTTTCACCCAAATCGAACCAGTGGTTTTAGCGTGAAAGAGTAACAAACATCCATACATTTATAATATTAGTAGGATACTAGTATCAAAAATCTGATATGCTGCTTATCTATTACGATTTTTTTTTCAGCGTGTTTTCATAAATCGTTTTAGCCGGAATCGAAAAATATATAAGATATTTCTGAGTAGGTACGCCTAGTACGTCCTGTTTTAAAAATATCTTCCAATAATGCCCTCTATAATCTCTCACTCTGATATTTTATTTAAGCTCATAGCTTCATAGAAATATCTGCGTCACATCGCACCTCTATTTCCAACTACGCCCCATTTATTTTAGTTCTTCGATTTGTTATGGACGAAGTAGGTATATATTGTGGACGTGGAATATTTGCGGGATTTCACAATAAAAATATGGTTTGTTTTGCTCGCTCCGAAAATGTGTAATATGCTATTGTTGAAAAAGTTATCAGCTTATTGGTTGGAGGAAATAACTTGGAAGGTATTTTAGGAGGTTTCATTGACACGGAAAATTGTTCATGCTCGTGGAGATTTATTATTATATTTGTATGTCAATATGTACCTCCTTTATTTTGGAGGAAGTACTAAGCTATTTGCAAAATTAAACTTTTTTCTTCGGGCAGGGATATAAATGGTGGTATTTATCTATCGATATCGGTATAGGTTGAGAAAAAAAAGGCGTTTGACTTTCGGTTAAGTATCTCAATCAAAACTCACTTTTCTATTACTACTTTCATAAACTGCGTAGTTTTTAAGAAACAAATAATAAAGATTCAGTTAAATAAATTCTCAATAGCAGTAAATAGTCTAATTATGAATGAAACTAAACCTATAAATTCTAGTTTTCGTGAACTGCCCATCAACAAAGTTCTCCTTCAGAGTCAAGGCAAACTTAATAAGGTTTTTGTAAAAACTCACAACATGTCGAAAAACTTGGTTCGCTGACTAGTCAACTAAGCTGCAAAATTATGCGGGAAGTCTAAACAGAAGCTCCGTCTAGGTAAATATTTGCATGCACCACAAACAGGGCTAGACAAAGCGGATGTTGTTTTGCGAGAAACAAAAGACATGGCGAATGGAACCAGGAAGATGAAGCGAGCGATTTCTAGTTGTTTTGGAGATTTGAAAGCATCCATTGTGTTTTATGTTAGATAGCTTATGTTAGGTAGCTAGGTAGCTACACTTAAATAACGTACGATACTATTTTGGTATAGTATACAACGTGTAACATATTGTCCCTTTAAGCCGAAAAGGGTCTTATTCAGACCAAACACGTGAATAGATTGGCATGTGCAAAAGTTGAATACTACATGTTGGAAATTTCTATTAATTTTTTTGTCGTTGAAGCTTGCAACTACCTTATTTATTTACTTTGCGTATGTATCCAGCCTGTTAGTACATATGCTCACGCGCCCTCCTATCACTTCGCACCCACACATAGACACTTTAGCACGTGTGCAATGCTATTTTTAAGAAAACTTTTCATGAATGAAGAACTTCGATGTATTAAAAGTCGTAGAACAAATTTTTTCGTTATGAATTGTGACATTGTGGGCTATGAATGTGACATTATGTTACACCCTGTATAGGTACTAGAAGCGCAAAAAAAAGTTAATAGTTTTCTAGCGCTGTAGAAAATAATTTCAAAAACAACTCTAACAAAGTTGCAAGTACTTACGTACTACTGCTATCTCTTGGAAATAAACGAACAATTTCTAACTTTATCTAGTACTGTGGAAATATTGCGAATGATTTTTCAAACGAATTGTAATTGTGCTTGGTTTGGCAGCAGGTAAGGAAGTATTTATACTAGGTTAGCCACTCAGGTAGTTTATACATAATAATCGGTTTTAGTATGTGTATGGGTCAAGTCTTTAGGGGGTGCCTACGCCGTGATGTTATTAATTTTATTACATGTCGGTCGAGTAGCCTTTTATAATTATATCAGGTGAATTACAAGGTTTTTAGTAGATGAATATCCAATACAAATACAACAAGGTTAGCATTTTTTTTAAATGTTGTGTAGGGGATAATTATTCAAGCCAAGTAGTTGTTTCGCAAAGCAATAGTCTCACCCTCATTATGGTAATCAGGTAAAATATAAATTGATTGTACCTACAATACGATCGGCTTACTCATTAGGAGTTATTAGTATCTGTGCTCTGTGAATTTAACTTGAACTTTTTCAGCAAAGTTATGCGGAACTTTAGCAAAAATTCCAACATCCAGCAGGGGTATGCCAATCAAAGTTGAACTGCAAAGTTGAACTGCAAAGTTTTAAATCATGGTCAGTTCATACTAACTCATAGTTATTCTGTGACTAAATAGTGGTGTTTCGCGCACATATTGCTGTCAAGTGTCAAAAAGAATGATCACGTGGTACAAAATTGTAACACGTGACCTGAAGAAATTACACTGGGCAGTGAAATATAACTTGACAGCAAAAGATTGGCATACGGGGGCAGGTTTTCATCACATTTTTGAGCAATGGTTTTTGTAAATTAAATTCAACTTCTACGCCCCTGAGTACGCAGATATGCACATACAAAGGAGCGAATTCCTTAAAATTAGTCGCGTGGTACGGAACGTAATCCAAGAAAAGCATGTCGCCCGCCATTAGCCCTCGCAGTTTTTGCTGTGCCACACAACCGACCCATTATTGTGCCCCGGAATAAATTTACATTTTTACATTCCTCTTTGGCTTTGGGTGAAAATCTTTTTTTTCGGGAACAGACGGCAAAAGATCGCAATTACTTTGTATTAGACGCACGAATTCTACAAGAGCTGCATTCAGCTAATAAAATAATTTAATATTCTATCTGCTTTTTTACCTCCGTTTAATATTTTGATCAACCTTGGAAAAGACGAATGCGGAACGCAAAAAGAGGGATGGTTCATAAATATTCATGAATATCAATTTTAAAGCCGAAAAGTCATTGTTAACTCAATTTCCAATAAAAGGTGGTGAGCTAGTAGATAGATCTACTTGCTTTTTGATTTTTTTCTAAAGTAAATAAGCTTATAAAGAGAGTAACATTTAGTAATGTGCTGTGAAGTAAATAAGTTATTCTAATCTAGTTGTCTTTTACTTATAGGTACATTAGAAGGCAAAATACAGAGGTAAAATTCAAGTTTTCAGACTGGAAAGTGCGGAAGCAATGCGGAATAAACAAGAAGTACCTAAGTAGGTCAACAGAGCAAGCGGGTGTCAATAATGCGGAAGTTTATGGTGTATTATGGTATATCTTTTCTATTATTTAAACTTTCGAACTTGTGCAAAAAGTAATGTGCTCTGGCTAAATGTTTCTAATGCTATATTTGGACGTGGCTTCATCTTCCAGAGAATCTTAGGTTCTGGAAATAATCTAAATCTAAGAAAGGTGATAACTGATCTGATAAGTTATGAGGATATTCATCCGCTATCAGAACTAGTTTTGAGAAATCTCGGACATAACTTTATTGCAGTTTAAAACTTTTAGTTCATCTCAAATTATTGAGATTTGGAATCCAGGCTCCAAGGTCAGATGATGACTAGCAATGAAGAGGATTTTTTTATGGTCGGGGGTTTAAATTTTTTGTAAAATTAGATTGTTAGTATTCAAACTCCTTCAAATCTGCATCTAATTTATTAAATACAATTATTAGTTTAACATACTGAGTATATTGTTGATGCAACAGGTAATCTAATGCTTTCAATAGAAGCTAAGCAACTCAAGTGCTTCCAATTAGTACCCTAGATGTATCTATGAAAGCAGACTAACAATTTATAATTATATAATTGTCAAGCTATAGCTTGACTTTGTGATTATGACGATTTGTATATAGAGCTATGTACCTTTTGACGCAAGTGCCAAGCTAATACCGTATTCGCATTTACTCCTCAAACACTGCAGAGTCAAAATCTGAACACGAACTGTACGTGCGATTCTAATGTCATCAATTTAGTTCATTTCATTAACACGCTCATTAAAGAGGCACCACAGGCGTTATCGACTTTTACAGAATACGAAATTTGATTTCTACTGCGGATTCAGCTCTTCGAGGTTCAAAGTGTACTTGTAGAATTAGCGATCCAGACTCAAGCATCGATTTTTATATGAGAATCTCTACTCAAATCTGTTTGAATAACGTTTTCTTTATCAGCAGGGGTATGCCAATCAAAGTTGGACTGCAAAGTTGAACTGCAAAGTTTTAAATCATGGTCAGTTCATACTAACTCATAGTTATTCTGTGACTAAATAGTGACATTATGACGTCATTTGATGTGTTTTCGCGCATATTTTGCTGTCAAGTGTCTAAAAAGAATGATCACGTGGTACAAAATTGTACACTGGGCAGTGAAATATAACTTGACAGCAAAAGATTGGCATACGGAGGCAGAATACCAGCCTAAGTTTTTAAGTAAGTACCTAGATAAGAAAATACCACAGAGATATCCCCAAATAACGCGTAGAACCCTCACAGATTACCTACAGCGTAGATCGGTATAAATTCAGACGCCGCAAGAATCTGTGTCACGTAATCCCAAGATGGAGTATTCGGTTCCTTAGTTCAGCTAAGGGACGCAGAATAAGTTGGAAGTAGTGGAGACTCTGTTGATAGATAGTGAGATAAGGGAGAAGCTAGACAGCAGCGAAACAATTACTCATTGTAACCCCAAGATTCCGGAACTTTGATGGAAAAATATCGGTCAGTGTAAATAACTAACAGCCATTATGGTACGGTGGGTGGATGAGCAGTATCAAACAAGACACGGAAGCTCGATTCTTAATTGTTAAAAACGGAAGGGGTGTTATGAGTTTGACAGCATTGTGTATCTTTGCCTCCGCAGCTCCAAAAGTAGGGCTCCGAATTAAATGCAGTTTTTTAAGAAAGCTGGTTGATCTGAGATGGTCCTTAGCTATGTTTGGTGAAAATTGGGACAACCGTCTCCAAGTTCTGAAGATAGACAGATACATTCATTTAATGTTTCATGTTACGGTAATAATTTTATATTTTTATCTCTATCTATACAGATATGTATCTGTATAATGCCCAAATTAAGCAATCAATACTTTAAACAAGTTATTATGTAGGTCGGTACTAATAGTATAAGTTACCAATTTAATAAATAGAGTTCGAATAACCCAGTGGCTAATGTATTCCAGGATTTCTGTGGCCTCTGAATAGATGACGGTATTGATTGGGGCTGATAATATTCAGATCATCAATGGCTCCCTTTCACTGAAGCTCGTGTTATTGAAGATTACAATAGATTGATTGATATGCCTCGATTATTGAAATTACCTACTGACCCACACGCTTTGGGCTGGTATCGACATGTTAAATTGAATGATGTGAGGTCTTTATGCGGTTATGTTAGCCTTTTGGAGAGTGAACGTGATGGCTATAATAGCCATTGGACAAATGAATAACATCGGTACTCAAACCTGCCTCCGTATGCCAATCTTTTGCTGTCAAGTTATATTTCACTGCCCAGTGTAATTTCTTCAGGTCACGTGGTACAATTTTGTACCACGTGATCATTCTTTTTAGACACTTGACAGCAAAATATGCGCGAAAACACATCAAATGACGTCATAATGTCACTATTTAGTCACAGAATAACTATGAGTTAGTATGAACTGACCATGATTTAAAACTTTGCAGTTCAACTTTGATTGGCATACCCCTGCTGTCTAGATAATGCATACTTACTTACTTAATATGTAGGTTTACTCTTATAACATAAAAAATATACCTACTCCATTATCGGTAGGTGTGTCATTGAAAGCGATTGACAAAAATTTTTTTGTATTAGTAGGTAGGTATTCTTACTAAATATTCTTTGAATCAGATTCAGGGTCATTATCCTCAGTTCATTAACCTGCCACCAGTGAAAAAGAATCACACAATGAACGAACTCATTACTAGACAGTAGGTATGTTGTGTAATGTAGGGTTTGGTCGAACATTCTCCAGTAATCCTAGGATTACGTGGTTAAGGCTTCTGGGGACTGAAGGATTCACGATGCAATCAATAAGCTGGCCGGTGCACTGGGATCATCCGAGCAAATGAAGGGCATCTTTCACGGGTATTTTCTACCTCCTCACCATCTTTTTGAATTCATTTTTGTTCGTTGCAATTTCAAGGCAAATACTTTTTTTTCCTTGTTATGGAACATTGCTATTGATAGAATGTACCCTAATACCATTACGATCTGGCCGAAATACAGGCTAATGAGTAATTTAACTCTAACTTAAGTTTATAGTATAGATTATTCTAAGAACGTGCTCAGTAGCACGTTTCTTAGTCTACACTTTGTTCATGTGTTCATTACTTAAATACTTTTATGGCTGCTAGATTACAGTAGCAACCTTTTAACCTTTCACTGAGGATTACGAGGAATACATAGAAGGTTAAAGAATTAAAGAGAATAGGCTCACACATGACGGTACGTAATCCGCGTTAATCTTCTCAGCTGCTCTGAGGAGCACTCGATTGTCAAGGTTTTTTAGGTTGTTTGAAAAGGTAGTTAGAAGTTTGGCCAAATCTTACATTTGATACATCCTACAAAGTTAGCTTAGCTACCATCTTATACAAAATATTTATCTAAAAGCCGTCTTTCCGCAACGGATTATTCGACTGCAAAAAACTTTCTACCCGAGATTTAAAAACTCAAAGCGAAATATTTTTTGTAACCGCTCCTTCAAATCTTTATTCGTCAACTTCCCCCATCTCTTAGCACCCCTATAATATTATACATTCTAATTTCTACCTCCTGTCGAAGGGATTACGGCTACATTCATTATGCGGACGGCGACGGATTCGAGATCATTCACGTCGCTTTTTGTGGATCGATATGTTCCACCGACCTCATCGAGTTCTACGCAGTATCATGGTTTTATGTCAATCGTATGTATTAGCACCGTATAAGGTGGTATTAGTTTACTTCCTTGTGGTGCAACTGGACATATTGGTTGTACAACGAGTCAGTCTGAGGGGTTTGTTAGATGTTTGCCTCGAACGCATTTTTTAACCGACTTCAAAAAAGGAGGAGGTTCTCAATTCGGTTGTATGTTTTTTTTTTATTTTTTTTATTTTTATTTTTTTTAATGTTTGTTACCTCAGAACTCCGTCATTTATCAACCGATTTCAAAACTTCTTTTTTTATCTGAAAGGATTAGGTATGAGCGCCACGCCGGCGCGCCGCCGCCGCCGGGGTATTCACTCGCGCCGCCGCCGCCGACCATGGCAGTCGGCGCGCCGAGCGAAAAAAATTGTTCAGTTCAAACCTAAATGAGGCATAGTAGGTCCCGGTTCTGACCTAAATATCAGAGCCTAGTCCTTTATAGAGATTTATGAATGTTTGATTTACACATTCTAATGTACCTACTAGGTACTGTGTTTTATCAAATAAAGTTTTACATTTCATTTAAAATCAGGAATTCTTATTTAAATCCTAGTACGTTCTGTTGCTATGGAGCAAGAGTGTCGTTGTGTTGTTTATCAAGAAAGACAACAAAGCTTTATTGAAAAACTATAGACCAATCTCACTCTTGAGCCATGTCTACAAACTGTTTTACAGGATTATTTCAAACCGTCTTGCGTGGAGATTTGACTAGTTTTTTACAACGGAGCAGGCTGGGTTTCATAGCAGATTTGGCACCATAGACCACATTCACACAATGCGGCAGATCATACAAAAATCAGAAGAGTATAATCAGCCCATGTGCTTAGCGTTTATGGACTATGAGAAGGTTTTTGACTCTGTTGAAACCTGGGCTGTTCTAAAGTTCTTACAACGATGCGATGTATTGGCATCGCATCGAAGAGTTGAGATGCTTTATATATCGACTAGCAGTTACCCGCGACTTCGTACGCGTCTACAGTTTCCGTGTACATTATATTATCTGTGCGTGTACCGAGCGGATACTTCTTTGAGACACTTGACATTACACCTCATTACACCGAACTCGTACCTACTGGAATGTCAAACGCTAGTCGTTAGACCAGAGGTAGTACTACGCCCTGTCAAACTGACATGACATGACAATGAAATCCTCTTGCCAATTGGCGCTGCTAATCCTTTTCGTTCATTTTATCCTGTAGATCCTGTTAATTATTCGGGATAAAAAGTAGCCTATATGTCAATCCAGGGGGGTGATTCTAGACCGATAGATATTTTATCACGATAGATAAATATCCCTCAAAGTGTCAAATTTCAATAGATATAAAAATTTGCAATAGATATCGTATTCTGGACATATCACTGTAGATATATATCGACCGTTAACCGATAGACATGTATCGACTGGTCGGCAGCAGTAGATATTGAGATCTCTACTAGACATTTCAGTATCTACCTAGTGTCAAATAGAAATCTACTTTCGGTAAAAATCCAAACGGACGAACTTATCGTAGAATATGTGGCGAAATCAACTTGTGGAGGCTGAAATTGACTCTTGTTTGTATCCTAGAGCCTAGGCGATGCGCCCGCTGCAATTTTACCTACTACCTAGGTCACCCCCACAAGCCTGCGCAGCCCCTAGAAAACTTGTGTGCTTCAATGTTACTCTGACTACCTACCTTTGCTACAAATCTAGGCCTGCCTAAATGATCAGTGGATGCGGGAATAAAACTACAAGCTAGGTAGCCTACCTACTCACTTTTAAATTAATTAAAACGACATAAGTAGACATAATATTTCTTTATTTTCATATAGTCCAAAATGTAAGTAGGTATGTTTATCAAACACTATCAAATCACTGTCTACAAAACCGTTGGTTCTTATGTATTGCTCTTCATGGATGATTCTTGCCACGTTTTCTAATACCAAGCATGGGGAATTTTCCCCTATGTGATGCATCGACAGGAGGACTCATCCAACAATGCACGAAAATCACATTTGCACTAAACTTTTTTCTCTCGTAATGTGGCTTCAAATAGTTTATATGAACGGAGTTTTTCGAGCTGCAACGATTTTTTGGTAATTATCTAAGTATTTTAATAGTAAACAATAAAAATCAAAAGGAAATTGAAATGAAAATGATTGTTTTGTTTGGAAAAATTTCTCTGATTGCCGCTTCTTCTTTTTTTTTTTTGCCCCCCTTGTGCAGGCAGAAGGTCAAGATAACATTCCATTTCTTGTGAAAAATGTGAGACGAAATTACTATTAAATGAGTATTTGTACAAAAATACCTATTTTAAAACAACAATGAGATTTACTATTAAAACATTTACTAGAAAATATAACTTTTATTACGACCAAATAAAGTTATTCGGTTAAATACTAAATGTATATAATAACTGAACGCATTTCGGTGGAAACAAAATCTAGATAGTCTGTGGAAACCGGTGTTAGTGTAAATGAACTATTTGAATAAACCTCCTTTGTGATATATCTACTAAAGCAAAAGTCTATTGCCGGCTAGAATACGTATTTTAGCGTGGAGTAGAGATATTTGTAGAGATTTCAAGTGATATGATATAATTGCCTATAGATATAAAATCTCTATATCTATCAACAATATCTATCGGTCTAGAATCACCCCCCAGGGGGGTGATTCTAGACCGATAGACATTTTATCACGATAGATATATATCCCAAGAACTGTCAAAATTCCATAATTTTTGACAGGTTTTGGGAGATATATCTATCGTGATAAAAAAGTCTATCGGTCTAGAATCACCCCCCAGGTTACGAACTATATATATATGCCAAGTTTCATCCAAGTTGGTTCATTAGTTTTGACGTGATTGAAACACAAACATCCAAACATCTAAACTTTCGCATTTATAATATTAGTAGGATAGGATGCCACTATGTCTGTCCAAGTCCAGAAACTGTTTAAATACGAGCGCGCTGGAAAATTGGTTTAAGACGCTGAGTTGGAATGGAATGGACATTAACGGCAAATATATCTCACACTTACGATTTGCTGATGGCATCGTTATATTTACGGAATCGTTGCAGGACTTACAACAGATGCTAAACAGCTTAGCTGATGCTTTACGACAGATTGGCATGAGCTTGGATAAGACGGAAATTATGATCAATGATAGTATAGCCCTAGAGCCAATCACTGTCATCGGAATGTCTCTCGAAGTTCTGCAGGAATATGTCTACCTTGGGCAGACCCTGCGTTTGGGTGGACACAACTTTGAGAAAGAGCTAAACCGGAGAATTCAGCTGGGTTGATTTGCGTTTGGAAAGCTCCGACAAGTCACCCATTCCTCAATGTCTGAAGACGAAAGTCTTCAATTAATGCGTCCTACCTGTCATGACCTATGCTGCTGAAACGTCGACACTGACAGTACAGCCGGTCCATCAGCTGAAAGTCGCTCAGGGAACAATGGAGAGAGCTATGCTCAGAATTTCTCTCAAGGATAGAATCCGTAACGAAGTCATCCGACAGAGAACCAAGGTTGTCGCTACAACTCAGAAACTTACCAGGCGGAAATGGCAGTGGGCCGGCCATGTTTGCGAATTTTGCGATAGCACCGACAATCATAGGAGCAAACTAAAACTTGAGTGGAGACCACATTAGGCAAACATAGTATAGGACGCCTTCCGGCGATATGAAGCGATGATCTGCGAAATGTTAATGTGTCAATGTTTCGGCAGACACTGGATGAGAAGAGCCGAAGACCGAGCTCAATGACGCGTCTTGGGAGAGACCTACGACCAATATAGGTTGATGATGATGATGACTGTTGCTATGTATAACTTCGCATTTACGTCAACAGGGATTTTTACTTCCTTTGGCTTGGGGTCCGAGGACCAATGGATGGTATTCGATGGTATTACTTATGTTCAAACTCTGTAATAACTTCGATTGCGCAATCTAGGATTTTTCTGTGTCGATTAGGGCGTAGTTCTAGTAGTTCTTATGTAGGGCGCTAGGTGGCGCTATAGAGTCACGCCGCGCCGAAAATGCCGCCGCCGCCGACCCTCAGAGGCCGACGCGCCGCCGCCGACCGACTTGCTGTCGGCGCTCATATCTAGAAAGGATATACTTCCAGATTGGTCCCATTTAATTTTCATCAAAATCGTTTCAGTAGTTTGGGTTATAAATAGAAATAATTGAAAAATATGCCAAGTTGCGGCGTAGCGCCTACCATTTTACTGCTAGCAACGATGGACCCTTTGTGGTGCACACCTAAATTTTTACATTTTTCTAAATTTGTCAATAAACCTAGTTTGTACATTCGAACCGCATTTAATTGGAGAAAAGCAAAAACCCACCAGTTGTTCCTCTAAAGAATCAACACCAACCACGTGCACGAAATTGCGTATTTTGCTTTCCTGTGACTTTTATGTGGTGTTTATAGTGACTAGAACATTCCCAATGAACTGTCATCATCATCATCATCAGATGATGAAGCTGGTAGTCGAATTGAAGTCGGTTTTTCCAGTTTTTTAACTTATAAATTATCATCTGTGGTGACACTTACTATAGATTGCGCTGATTTGGCTGGTTGGTTTTTTTAGGTCAATCACCTAGGTCTCCCAAGCCTTACTTGATATTATGGGCAAATTATACTAGACACCATCAAATGAATCTAATGACTGTAGAACGTGTTGTTTTACCACTGTCTCTAAGACCGTTTAGACTTTAGTTAGACCATGGTGTTGTACCAGCAAATATTTACTAAGCTTCTCAGTTGGCCGATTTTGGTAGGAAACAGGTTTTCGGCACCAGACTAGATGTTAGTGCAGCACTTTAAGTGCTCTATGCGTTATTTTTTTTTAAACGTAGGAGACTCACTGTGTACTTTGAGCTTTTAAGTGATAATTGACCTTGTAGACATTTCTGAATGGTTTTATTGCTTTATGGTTTCGTTTATTAAAAAAAGAAAAGTTGCTTCTTTGTATCTAGGAGCAGTTACCAGTAACTTAGTATTAAAACGAGCTGTAGTAAAGAAAGTGTAGGTAGCTATTTAAAAAAGCTTTTCGCTTTAGCTTACAGCGTAAGTTCAGCCTTGTAGCTTCGCATTTGACACCATTGCACAACAGCAACTTCGTTTTTGTACCCTTAGCACCAGTAAAAACATTAATAGTATGTCCGTTGAAAACATAACGCATCGCATTTTTCCAATCACCTCCACACTTTCAAGGTTTTTTGGTAATTTGATACTTGAGAAGAAGTTTGTTTTTAGAGTGATGTGCTCATCACTGGTGATACTATTAAAACACCTATTAGACTTTGATCACGTTGAGCTAGTTGTTCACTGATAGACTTGATTTTCGCAAGAAACTGCTGCCAAAGGCACTAAAACCACAACAAACACTACCGCGCGACGCGACGCGACAAACTTTGTTGACAATGACTGATGCGGTCCAGCCGAGAGTGTGCCGAGAGAGGCAACGGCAATGCTCGAACGTGCCATTGAAAGAAACTTATCTAACTCAATTCAGACAGAATGCATGACCCATTTCAACTTTAGCCATGTATTTTGATACCAAGTTTGTAGTTTGGAACATGTGCTTTCAACCCGTCTCAACCGACTAATAATGTGTCATGAAAGTTTTGAAGAAAGCCACTGTCGTCATAAAACAGATGGCGAACAATGCCTCTCACGCTTACGGCCGATTTAGTTTCGCTGCGCGATAATATGCAGCAGCGCGCAGCGCTCTGCATCGGAGCTGACATTGCCACGCAGTGTAGCGCTATTTCGCTATTATTATATTGTGCGTGGTAAACATAGATGTTTGTCCTACTTCTGAGTGTTATTGACAAAAAAAAACTATATAAGTACTCTATCACCAATCTAGTTTTCATAGAACAAGTTTGGTTTAGTTTAGGACTAGAGGGCGTTGTGTGAAAAGTCCATGGATTTATTAGTACTAACGCAAATAGCTACGTGACCACTGTGTGATCATCGTGACTTTTTAGTTTGACGGTGATAAAACGGTCAACGTCTTTTAGAAACTAACGGCTTCTGGTTAGATGGTTGAAGAGGGTATCTTCATTGTGTGTCGTTGATTCAAAACCGTATCTCCACATTCTCAACCTATGGCAGTCCGGATATGGTTGGTATGTTACCTGGAACAAAAGAGCTTTTGATTAGTAGAAGATAATAGGATAGAGTTGGTAGAGTCTAGAAGATAAAAAACAAGTGTTTGTAGCACATTGAACGAAATCCTGTGATACAAATTTAATACTAAAATAACCATCTGGGATATAAATCGACTATGGGCAGTGATACAGGGATGCGGTAACTAACATATTATTAAGATCGCAAAAACCCAGTGGATGGTTCAAAATCGTTTTTTCTAGTAATCTATAAGTTATATCCATATCATATACAGTAAATGAAAGAAAAGACTATTTGGCAAAACACACAGATTAGAACAAAACCGTGCAAATTTAAATAGATAGATAGATAAACACTTTACTGTACACAAAGAAGAAACAGGACATAAGAGAAACATTTATAGCTAATGTAAAATAGGCGGCCTTATCGCTAAAAGCGATCTCTTCCAGACAACCTTTGGCTGGAGAGGATATACAAAAACAGAAAGAAGGCGGTGTACAAAGTGTAAAAATTCATGGTAAAGAATGAGCCAGTCCGTAAGTAAGCTTAAATAGTAGTATGAAAAAACATAAAACTGCTTTTCAAAAAGACAGTAGACTTCTGCAGGTTGATAATGACGATGAGAATGGATATAATGTAAAAAAACCACAAATACCCTAACTTATATTTTAGTGCGCTTAGTTAAATCATATTAGTCGAACTACTTAGTATTCTGTGCTGTTAGTAGGCTCTCCTCTTATTAAAACGGTCACGCCAACTTGAAGGAAGCGATAAAGGCAGACAAGAACGGCTTGTTAGAGGATATTATTGTCATGCTTACACCAGCTTATAATATGATTACGTACTTAGCTCTTATGAATTGGAATGGAGTATCTGAACCCTCTGTGGCGTGGTGGGCGACTGGCTAACCTAATTTTAGAATCTTCTGGGCAGAGGTTACCACATAAGCAATAATTGATCACATGATTAAAGTGTTATAAGCGGTTATACCAACGACTCGAGTCGATCATGAAGTCTTACATTTTCTGCTTTTCAGAATTAATGATTCTAAGAAAAAAAACAGATGAATCGAGAATCTTCTTTATTTTTGAAGTCGCAAAAACTAGTTGTGGACGTTGAAGTCAGCCTCGTGAGAAGTTCAGCGTCAAAATGCCTGTTGTTTTCCGAGGTAGCATCATTAGTAGGTAATGCAGTCAGCTCTAAGGAATCAACGAATCAATCTTTTGCCGTCATAACTTTTTCACTCGATTACAATTTTGAAAGCACTAATCAACTGAGCTTATATTTGTCTGATAAGCTTTGGGCCATTTGTCATACTAGTTCGGCCAACCTCTTTTGGTAATATACTTTTTACATTAAAATAATTTACTCATCATACTGTCTGTCTTTAAAATGTAGGATAATTCTCAATTTTCATTAACTACTTACAAACGTGTTGAAGTGAATTAACGTTTATCACAAAATATACCACTATAAGCTTCGACACGATACCCTCATTATACACAAAAAAAACAAAAGCGGTCTTTAATATAATCCGTAGGAATAAGATCAATGTAAATTACCCTGAACCGGGTTGATGCACACCCACCATCCCTGTCGAACATCGAAGGTTAGAGAGAGAGGGGGAAAAACTTGCTTGGCATGGCGCCTTGGCACAACTATCTGTTTTATCGAAACTGGCGCCAGAAACCAGGAGATTTACCCATCTGAAATGGCGTGGTTCTTTTATTAATACCTACGATACGAATGTGCTAATGTTTTTGGTGGCTAATGGGCGCTATATGATTTTGATTAATATCCACTTCGCTTGTAATAGACACAATCATTCCTACCCACGGTTCATCCTAGACAAATGGCCAGCGAAGAATGATATTTTTTGAATTGTCTTTGTAACTGTTCTGCCGTTATGCCGATCTTTATCGCCTGAAAAATAACCCTGTCACACTACCAATTTAAATTTAAAGAATATCCTCTCTGTTTTAAGTTAATCACCGATTTATTATAGTGTCATCTCGTTTTATTTAGATAGTGATAAATAGTGACAAAGGGAATCTAAGCAGTGTTTAAGTTGATAGGCGATTTTAAGTAAGACCGTAGATGTTTAAAACTAACATAAGTAAATCATATTGGTAAAGATTGTCAATGCTAGCTCGTATTTCAATAATAAAACATACCGCTTACATTTATTACAGCAATCATCAAAATTCAACTCTATTTCTATGATACTTTTTATTTCGGTTAAAAACAAATTGAGTTTTATTCGCATAAAATTAAACATATATGGAAAATAAAAATGACAGCCACTTGTCAATTACAAAAACTCATGATTTCAAGCATCAAGCATTTCGTTTTGGTTTCGTCCATATCGATTTGTTTGAGGAGCCAAAGCTACCAACCGGATATTATTTACTTATTGGAGGGATATGGAAATAAACGACGTTAATGGAAAAGTATTAATTCTTCCGTAATAGATACGAACGGAAAAAAGAGGATATTGGCAGAGGAATTCTGAATTTTATTACTAAGCCAAATTTGCTGAAAGATCGATCGTAAAGCTATTTTAAAAACAGTAATTACATAGTTTGCTTCGACAAAATCACTTATGCATTTCATAAAGGTACCTAAGAAAGTACTATAAAGATGTCGATATTAGAAAGTATAAAAAAAATTTCTTGACTTAAATATCCTCAAAGTATACAAACTCGGTGAGGGGGCATAAAAAACTAAAACCCGGTCCTCCATATTATGTTACACTTTAAACATTAAAAAAAAACTATAATTTTATTTTTTGTTTTGTGATTAAAAATTAATTAAGCCTGTAGAGATTGAAACAGGGATTATAATATTTCTAGTTTGGAAAGTATTTAGGTTGTAATCTAAAACATTTGTAAAGTTGGCTCCAATTCAAGTGAAATTTCAATCAACCCCGATATCAATTTAGTAGCGTCGAGGGCGGATTTACATGATTCCAATTTACCCACCTGCCTCATCAAATTCTGAATCAGTATTCCGGCCTTGAAATCTCCAATAAAGCTATGCAGACTGAACTACACCACTAGGAAGACCAAGCGTCCTGTGCCCTGATCCCCTGTTCGAAGATTACGCAACAATCTACATAATTTTTCAATAACTATAAAAAGAGTTTGGTTTTGGGAAACTAGACAAAACCACACTCCTTATAATATTAGTAAAGATTTATTAAAAAAATTGATCTGCTAGAACAACGTTACGCTCTGTAATTTGTTCAAGAAATGCGCTGCAGGGGTATGCCAATCAAAATTGAACTGCAAAGTTGAACTGCAAAGTTTTAAATCATGGTCAGTTCATACTAACTCATAGTTATTCTGGTTATTCTCGGATTTTGCATGTCGCATCTACATCCTCGTTGTCGTGGGAACTAACTAGCTACTTTATTATTTTGTCTGAGTCTGAAATGTTGTTTTATTAAATGAAACCATAGCCGTTGCAAACTGAAGATTAACAAAGTAGTTCTGCGAACAGGGCCCTCTGTCAAAACTGTACTCAGAAGTTACGATTATTTTATGAGGCGATTTGCGAAGTAGATGGGGTCGGTCCATAACCAAAGGTAGTGCTTGGCATCGGTTGTCTCTAAGGACCTAAGGCTGTGGTGTAGGGTAGGGTAACGCGGAACGTTGAGCGGGTGTGAGAGCGGGTATTACGCTTGTTTACCTCTGCTTTGTTTTTTAAAGCCGGAGCCTTAACAATAATCAGGCCTTTGCGTCTAATCTAGATGATTTATACAATGTTAAGGCCCCTTTTTAACCGAATCCTAAAAAGGAGGAGGTTCTCAATTCGGTTTTTTTTTTAATAATGTGTGTTACCTCAGAACACCGTCATTTATGAACTGATTAAAAAAATATTTTTCTATCTGAATGGATGTAGGTACTTCAAGGTTAGTCTCATTTAATTTTCATCAAAATCGGTCTATTAGTTTGGCTTGCAACCTGTCATAAAATTAACTGGAGGAGATGACTGTACATCAAAAACTTCTAGGGTATACATAGTTTGTTGTTGTTATTCATTATGATTTGTTTATGACATCTATTCCGCTCCGCGCAGTTACTACGCGAGAAACCTTACTCTATATTGCATGCGGCAAGTTACCAACACCTCTAGTTCGTAGCGGTTATTGTGCTTAAAATTCTGATTTATGAGGTGAGGCGGGTTAAATTTTGAAATGATATTTCAATCGGTCTTCTATCATCATCATCGACCTACACTCAGAATATTCAAACTAATAAACTAATAAACTTCCGTGCTGTGGGTCGTGGGTTCGATCCCCACTGAGAACAAACATTTGTGCGTGGAAAACATAGATGTTTGTTCTATGTCTGGGTGTTACTATGTATTATAAGTATGTATTTACAAAAAAAAAAAAGTATATAAGTATTCTATCAGCCATCTAGTTCCCATATCACAAGCTTTGCTTAGTTTGGGACTAGAGGGCGTTGTGTGTAAAGTCTATGAATATTTATTTATTTATTTATTTAATGCTGGTAATGGTGGTTCGTGTATTCTGTTCGGAGACCGAGAAAACTTCTTTAATTTTCAAATATTTTTCGGAAACATTCCGGTTTTAAATCAACTGTATCTCCTCTATTTACCTTTCTCGTATAAGTTATTTTAATTTTTTTTATTAATATTTATTTAAAATATCTAGGCATACATGTTATAATTATAAATATGTAATAATTACTTGTCTGATAATTTAACTTTTTGGTAAAGTAAGCCTGTTATCCAATTATCAATATTGTTTTATAATTAACCCTTTCTTAACACAGTTAATTGGAAATCCTGATTTGTTTATCATCTGTCGTTTCCTCGAAATGTGCTTAAAATATGTTTTATTTAAAGCCAATTAACCAACATCTCTTTCCATCTATTCTATTTTATAATAAATACCGTGTACTTTACGTTGGTTGTTTCCTATACTTAATTTCTTCGCGTAAGTTGCCAATTATGCAAAATTTTTGTATAAACTGTCTAATAGAACAAAAGGTACGTTTGTGCTGACTGGTACCACCACGGCGCAACTGGTAGGTATCAATAGGAATGTAATTATTGTTGTTAAACGTTGTAAAATAGAATACCGAGAATCAGCGAGGGATCATAAATAATTTTATTTAGCGATTCGTTAGTTCAAAACTGGGAGTGTATACCTCCCTGCTTTTTGTTTTTAGTTACTAATAAGGCAGTAATAGATAATATATTTGGTCATGTAGCAGTGACTTTTTCTGAAAGAACAAACACTGGTAAAGTCCCATTTTCAGTTTAATATCTAATAGAGCCTCCTCCTCGTGAAAATGACAAAAGTCTATTGTTACTTGCGACTCTGAAAATGATCGTTTACTCGAACTAATCAACGAACGTCTTTACGTCACTCCCTGGAGTCTCCATGAAAGCAGTTTAACTAGGAGATTTAATTAGAAAGTAGCTTTGTAGCTACGAAAACAGACTTCAATCTGAATTGGACTGTAGTAGGATACGATTATGACACATTTTTAAACAAGAGGCTAGAGTTTAGCCGTTGCCCGTACTATGAATAAATTGTTACCCGAAGGATTTTGCTGACGCGACAAAACTTTTGGTTTAAAAATTAAAATGTTAGCAGCATCAAAGTTTTCAACTCTTTACTTTATAATTTTGAAGACCTACACCGAAAACACTGACGGTTGTTCAAAATAAACAGGTCAACAGATGGTGAGACTAGACTTTCAGTTACCGTACCGTGCTATGGATAAATTGTTAACCCAAAAATGTTTTTGAAGATAAATAAGACAATTGGAATTCGTAATGCGGCGCCTCAACAGACGTGAGGATTTAGGTGGATGAATCTAGAAAACGCAGCACGGAATTCAAATTGTTTAGTAACTTATAGCTAGGTTGCAGTAAACGTTTTGTTGCCCTGAAAAAGGGTTGAAGAAAAAGTATGGATGATGAAAATATGAGAGCAATGGAGCAGCTTTATAGAATAGAATAGCCATTCTAGTCGAAATTCTGCAGAAGTTAGCTTGACAATTTTGCTACTTATTTTTGTAAAATATTCTCACCTACTAGTTTTTATTCTTTTGTTTTGTACCATTGTATTTCCATTTATTTTTTAGTTGTGAGTGTCACTGAAATCTAATTATAATTTATTGACAATTATTATTATTATTAAATATGAAATTATTATTTATTATTACTTATAAATTTTTCTTGAGAATTAATTAATTGTAATAATTATCTTTTTATCTCCTATTGTAGGTATACCTACTTTACCTTTGCTGTGTGTTTTTTGTGGCCAATTTTTAACTGTCTCTGTCTATGTCTATGTCCACAGTCGAGAGAATAGAAAATGTCAAGTGTCGTTAGTGTCATTTTGACATCTATGTACTTTTGATTTTGAAGCGAAGCTTGGCTAGGAAAGGAGAGCTGAACCAAAAGTTGACCTTTTGTTTAAAAATGAAACCATTAGGAAACACTGAAGTTGGAAAGTCCTGTAGGTTCCAGAACAAACACATTAGGGATCTCGGCTTTGCGGGGGGAGCTGCGAGATAAACTTGTGCTGACGTTGATTTATGTCTCCGTTTGTCCCGGGGACAGCCGGCTCCCATACTCCCGGTTCATCCGGAATACCGGGTAAGATAAGACGTCTCTAATGCACGGTACAAATTACTGGATGAAATTGCTGTTTACGCATACATGGGGGACGGCAGGTACCTACAGGTTATGGGTGCAACAGCTGGCTTCCTTTACTATATTCTAGTCTGCTGACTTTATAATTGCAAACGTTTATTATTTGTTGGTAATTTCAATTAGGGAGAGCTGGGACGTCTGTTAAATTATGTTGCAGAAAGTGACGATGACCAGATTTTGCATTATCGGCAGAAAGAGAGATTGTGGCCAAAGGACATTCTATCATAAATAAAAAAGGGGCATTGTACGGCAGATCAGCAACAACCTTGAGTTGGTCAAGGAACTTTTATAGGCAGCCATTTTGTTTTTTTTCCTTTGACAGATGCAGGGAATTTTAGCCTGATGTGATACGACCGACATTTTAGGCCTCTCTGTCTTTCTTGCTACAATAAAAGACGGGCTCAGTGTAACCGCCGCGACTATGATGTTTGCTTTACTTTTAATATAGTTTATTAGCTATTTCGGTATAAGCTGTGGAGCTTTACCGGTAAATCGTTCTGGGAATACGAGACTATCCTAGGCCTTGCCGAGCTGAGATGGTATTTATGCAAGTTAATGTTATTTCGTTACGTCAGGCAGGTACATATTCTGACCGACAAGCTTGAACCCTATTAAGAAAGTAGCTAGGTACTTAACTACTAAAATTAAAAAAAGATTACTAATGATTTTTGTGATCTTAGTGGTTTGTCGACGCACCGGTGGGTATAATGGCCTACATGGTACCTTTACCTACTAATTATAATGTATACCTACATACGATGTAGGTAACCTGCTCATACTGTGTGCTCAACACATCTCTAGAGACAAATCAGTGTTTTGATTTGTTAGATAATTGCTCCAAATAGGTACTAGTTTCATGCGTGGATGTGAGTGGTCGATAACTATGTGATCTTTATTAGCTTATGGCTTTCTGTGAGCGCCAATTAAAGTCATTCACAAATAAAAGGCCCAAAACAACCTTTTCTTTGTCCTAGCAATACAATTACAAATAGGTAACTAAATAAATTAGAAACATTCTACCTGATATGCTTAGGTACCACTTACCTACTGATAGGCGACTAGTAGGTAGGTACTTGGCCACGCGATCTCATAAATAAACCGCGTATCTACCCACCTACCTAGGATCGACTTGCACTAGGGATGTGAAGGAACCGACGAAAAAGTCGGATTCAAAATGAAATATTTATCCGGCGTTTTTACTTTACAGTCCATAATAGGATTTTACCACTTTATTGTACCGCACAAGTTATAAAAATAGGATACTCACGATCATTCTAAATATAAATTGTGTACCTACCTATGTGTCTATTAAAAAAACTTAAATTCATTTTCTGGTTTATTTTTATTAATTCTCTCGAGATTACAAATAATACCTACCTACAACTACCTACTTTATAAAAAAAATCAGTCCTACAAACATCTTCAATGTAGGTTTTGACAAGTAAAGTTTTATGCCGAACAACTCTACTTCCAATTTCATGAAAACGTCGTAGAAATTAGAAGTTCACGTGAGTGTCCGGTCACGCAAGCCCGAAACGGTCGAAACCCCTGTACATATTTACCTCTTCAATTATTTAGGTTAGCTACCGCAAACATAATTCCTGACAGGTTATTTGAAGCACATATCAAACTACCATAGTTTTATTTTATATTAATAAAATAAATCAGAGCTCAACTCAGACCTAACCAATTTATAAGTTTCTCAATACAAAATCTTTCACAAACATTCAAAACGAAATTAGCAGTTGAATGTTTAAGCAGAAGGCTATATTAAACAGTGATGGAATATGTCATGCATTGTAATGTTTGTTCAATTAATGTAAAGTCCACGTTGTGCAAAATGTCATGCTTGACTCAACGTTCACAAATTACAAGCTCAAGTGGGAAATGAGAATCGGGATGAACGTCAAAAAACATCCAACAAACGGTGTTCTGTTATAAATCGTCATCTAGATAACTGAGAGAACGTATTAGAAGTGACACCATCCCTAATATTACCATGAATAACGCATATAAAATATACTCTACCTCGGTGAATAATTTATTCCCCAATTGTCACCCCTGATCCGACCAAAGTTTGTTCACCAGGTGTTCAATCAAACAATTACCTAGAACCGTGGATCATGCAACGATATGATTGGATGTTGGGCTACACTATTCATGTTTTTTAAAATACAAAAAGCCATGCGAGTGAGAATATCAGTGATCGCAGTTGATTATTACTTTTTATAGTGCCGCCGTCGTTGAACCAGAATGTATGCAATGCAATGCAAGTAGTGTTTATATTAAGCGGATCTGCTTTTTATATTATCTCCTTATTAATATAAAACCAGAATCAACGCCCAATTTTTATTATTTAATCATTGCCGTCGAGTATAGAAGAATTCAAACAATACACTTTATGCCAGCGAAAAAGCAGTCACTAAAGAATTCAAGTTATGAGAACGACGTGAATAATCGTTTCGAATTGTCCGCGCTCACTCCACGGCTCGTATTATTAATCAAAGCAAGAGAGCTAATACTTTAAGTGACACGGGCTGAAAGTTTGTTAACAAAAACAGAGGGCGAAGGCTTCGACAGAACCTACAGAACCCAGCGAAAAACTTGTTCCACTGACATTGATGGATGTGAACGGCAAGCGCGCTAACGCGGACCATTTTGCTAAAAGGTAAACCCAAAAAATTTGTAGGCACATTTGCCTATTTGTTATTCTGTAACAGTGCTTTGTGCGTTGTTATAATTGAAACAAAAGCTTGGTTTCATCACTTGAAAACGACTCATAATTTCCTCTCAAAGTTTGTCGAGGACATATTGATTATATCTACCGATGTCCAAGAAATATTCACGGCTGAGTGGAGTGGATAGAACAAATTGAAATGACTGTCGCTGACTCGTTGTAGAAGACGTTGACATAGGTCGCTCCATGTTAGCGACAAATTCAGACAAAAAAATATTATGGAACAAAGATTAAAGGAAACCAGATAGGTAGAACGGTAGATTAGTTCAATAATTAATGAGAGAGAAAGAATAAAATGTTTGTGAAAAAATAAGAAACTGCAAAAGGAACGGAAAAGGCAAACAATAATTTATGTAAATCTGCGCAACTGTTGATCGCAAACATTGAAATGGCTAAAGCAGAAACAGCAATATAAAATGCATGTACAATAATTGTGTTCATTATTATTCATACGTTGGAATAATAATATCATCAGTTTATTTGCTTGTGGAACATTAGTCTGGATTTCTGTAAAGCCGACATGTGAAATGACAGTAATCTCGTATCGACCATGCACGGTCTGCACAAATATTCTGCGAGGTCACACCTTGTATTATATTTTGGTAGTTAATATTCAATTATTTGGAGACGAAAAATGCTTCATCGCCAATAATTATGGAAGAGTATACATTTATACATAGTTTACCATAAGAATGTTTGAATTCATCATAGCTTTTAAGTATGTGCATTCACTTTTTTTCTACCCGCAAAATTAGGGCAGGCCTGTTTATACTTACCTACCTACTGATTTTATCTGTGTAACGACCAACAGTACTATTCCAAAACCTTTTTATTGCTATAAAAAGTAACCTTAAAATTTTGTGAGGTACTTAGTTTACATATAAATAGACATACTTAGGTATTCATTTGTAAAAAAAGTTGCTAAATTGGTCACAAGATTGTTCCAAAGTTATTGCTGTGCTGTATTTCTTTAAAGAATAAGAATTCTAATACTCTTTACTGATAAATACAAGTTTTGCAGACATCAAAGCTAACAAAAAGTTGTCAATGACCATAATGTTATAATTTATCGAGATAGGCCAATCCATATCTCTAATACATTCGTACATCACGTTCGTCGCCATTCACCTGATAATTACCGTAAGGGTGTTTTGGTTTATGTGTAGCTGGACAAAAACTATGGTTGAAATGCTATGCTATGTATTGAGTGAGAGATATTCTGTTTCAGTTTATTTTAAATTTGTCGATGTAGTGGTTTTGGTGGAAAGGTCAGAATAGAAATTTAGAGTTTCTTATTAAAAATGTGTTGCAAGTATTATTAAATATCGAAACAAAACGTTGACAAGGTGTGACAAACCAATTCACAATCCATTAGTATCGCCAAAATTGACATAAAAGATTAAATTTTCAGTTTTGAAGCCGTTGGAAGATTTATTAACAAGTCACGATAATGGATGAATGCAAACGAATCGAACTGGCTGCGATTAAAGCCATAAATCTGCATGCGAGCAATTTGTTGATTTATGCGGGAGAAGGATCTGTAGTTGCCTTGTTAGTTGTTACTAAATATTGTATTCGATTTAATCCTTTAAATACTATTAGCATGAATATCGATTGTAATAATAATGATAGTATTAATGATTCTAAAAATATGAAATGAATTTTACTTAAACAGGGTAAATAAAAAAACAAATAAAAAAAGGTCGTGTACATTACTTTATTTGATTATTGGCTATCTGTTGTTGATTTGAGTTCCAATACAGTAGTTTTTAGTATTGATTTGATTTTAGTAATGCCTAAGTGTATTTTCTTATAAGAATTACCTAAAAGGACTTGTGTTGACTAACTTAAAAGAGTGAAATAACTTCTTTAGTTTCGGGATTAAAATCCCTTTTCGAACAACTGCCTTTCATGGAAATAATATCTTCAAAGACAAGCGACTCTTTGGTACCCTACTCATAGTAAAACTCATCTCTCGACAGGGATCTGACTTCAAAGGCAAATCTTACCATTTTACTTTTAATTTTTACGTAATAAAAAAAGATTTTTTCGTGGATATCCATCAAACGATTTTACTTGACTAATATTAACATTTAAGGACGACCGATGTAGGTAACTATCTATCCATATCCATCTATCTTTTTATATTCCTAAAATGATTGGTTGGGTGGGACAAAATGTGCGTAATTACGTAGTGTTGGTTTACGGTGTGTTTACGGATCTTACCTTATGTATAGGGGTCCCCCAGAAGTCATTGAGGAAGATGTTTGATATAGGCGTTTGGGGTCTCAAGTCTCTGTTTTCTTTTATGGCACTTATGTCGTCAAAGACAAATCCGCAATAAAGGCAGTTGTGGTAAACAAGCACACATGCAAGAACTAGGATGGCTCCAAGGCCTCTTCTCGGTGCTTCTGGCACATCATCAGTCGCGTTACTCGGGCCAGGAAGACGTCTTCTACTCCGCCCAGTCCTGGTTCTCACTGCAGACACCATTCCACCAAATCTGCACACACCACTGACGCGGTCCATCGTTGATCACTAAACTAGAAAATCAACACGTTGAACCAAATTATCAAAATAGTCAATCATCCATTCAAAAAGCCACTGAGTCCCGAACCGCTAAGAACATCCGAGTGGCGAAAACACAATCACCGAGAGAACTGGGACTATCAATTTTGCTACACAAACTCAAGACATAGTAAACCGTGGTTTATCGAGTGTTTCACTAAAGCAGTATAAAAACGGAATGTTGTGGGCTTGATATAGGTTACTTTTGATCACATGTCACTTTATTTTGTTTCGAAATAATCGCATTTGACATTTGAGTGTGATTCGTTTTATTCACGTGCGGACACGCCCGATCGCCGGGCCGGCTCGCCGATCACTGCCGAAGTTTGCCGAGCGAATGCCGTGTCGGGTCACGTGACCAGTCGTTTTACTGCGGGTCGTTCTGAGACGACGCATGCGTGCAGTGAGCATTGAAGGGTGGCGGTAAAATATTTTCTTGCACACTATTAATTGGATCCCGAATAGATTGTCCCTGTGATAAAGAGATTCACCTGCGAAGGTAACGTTATAAAAGTCCATTCATTTATTGTTCACCTTTTTATTATGAATACCTACCAAACAGTAGGTAGGTAAGGTACCTACAACAACTGCCTACTTAATGAGTGAACATTAGGTATTAGGTAGATACAATTAGTTACTTACCACTAACTTACTCAAAAAATTTTAAGGCAAGGTAGTAAGTATCTAGAATTAGATGGAAACTTGATAGCGATTTGCAAAATAGTAATTTATCAAATTACAACCAATTTTATAATTTTTTACATTTGCATTTTGTGTAGGTTGTGGTTGAACGTCTTGTTAAAATAAGTATTTAACTTGAGTGATTTAACATTATGAGTCACAAGTCACAGTATAGTTTAGCCATCCGGCTTTTTTGTGGTGTCCGACTTTTTGAACAATGTGCTCTTTACAAACATTTTTAAACGATACCTACTGTTTATTATTATGAATTATTAAGTTTAATTAAAAAAAATATCGATAACTTCACTTTTTTTTACAAAACACGCCAAGTAATAAATTAATTCTAAGTACGCACAGCCATTCAAATTATCTTGTGTGATTGATTACATACAGTAGATTAAAATCATAGTTTTGTAGGTGAAATAGATACTTAGGTAGCTCGCTAAGTAGGTACCTACTTACAATTAATATGTAAGTACCTTGACTCCCTAGTCCCAACCAGTTGAATTTACTCAGTAGGAACCATTTCTCAAAGTAGCCTCCCAAAAACACGTGTAGTAGGTAGTGTAAAATCCACAGATTATAGATATTCTAAGTGTAAAATCACATTATAGATTATTTGGATGGTGTCGAACACATGGAAGCAACCATCATCGTCATCAGCCTGTAGAAGTCCACTGGCTGGCCTCAAAATCATAATATATTTCAATAGGATTCATCTTCATCCATTATCTTCAGCCTTCAGCTCTCCATTCATCGAGTTCCAACAATCTTGTCAATGTCATTGGTGAAGAGCCGTCCTACTCTCTAGTCTTCCAGTTCAACTGGCTGATTCTAAGAGCTACTATCACTGAAACTTGGTACCGCACAGCGCACCTACAAACAAGCACAGAGAGAGATAACTAATAGTAATGACCATGTGACCATATTTTCCTACAGGTGGCAAATGCACACCTCGCAAAAAAAAAAAAAACCTGTGCTGTGAGCTGTGCGGAGATGAGCGGAGAATAGCGGTGAAAAGTGGTGAGTGAGAAGCGGAGCAGAGATTTCGAGCATAGTGATTGGTCAATTCATGCACCGCTAAGCACCGCTCCGCCCAACTCCACGTCAATGGAAACGCAGCCTAACTGAGCTGTACGGAACCCGTACCTCCTCCGGTACGGCAGCAGTCCGACTCCAACCACCTAAAATTGTCTAAATTAAAGCGCCTTAAGCCTAGTCAGAACACGGAACCCTAATGACCCGTCCGCAAACTTCCGAAGTGGTCGTCTCGCGCATGCGGTGCGAACCCAGTTTACCAAATCGCTCCTGATTACGTAAACACTGTAATTTACCACCCAAACATCCGAGATTCAACGTTTTTGCTCTTTCAGTGAGTCTTGATTTTGACCACGCAAGCCTCGTCTCCAATAATCATCATCATTGCAACCGTAGGACTCTATTTATCAAAGCGGTGACTGGACGTAAACATTGTTATTTACCACCCAAACATTCTGACGTTGTGAATTCACAAGAATCAGAACTCTCATTTTTATTCCTCTTCAAGTGCTTCTGGATTTTGATCACGCAAAACTCATCATCTCATCCACTGCTGAACAACATATTGATCTCTTCAAGGTAAGAGGGAATAGGTGTCTTCTAGGCGGTTGTACTCCATCGTCGGCTTCATTGTCACGTTCCATTTGGTGTGATTGAAGTCAAGGGAAGGTCCATCAAATGATGTAAAAAAATATAAATGTAGGTAAGCTGCCCCCGTATTCCAATCTTTTGCTGTCAAGTTATATTTCACTGCCCAGTGTAATTTCTTCAGGTCACGTGGTACAATTTTGTACCACGTGATCATTCTTTTTAGACACTTGACATCATAATGTCACTATTTAGTCACAGAATAACTATGAGTTAGTATGAACTGACCATGATTTAAAACTTTGCAGTTCAACTTTGCAGTTCAACTGAGATTGGAATACCTCTGCATACATCTTGTGGGGCACCTAGCAACTTTATAGGTCATCTTTCCATAGGGCGACCTCTAATTATGTATTCTCTCGTGTTGATTTTGCACGTAAGTTGCTTCTTTGATAATTAAACTGCCAATTTTGTACGACACCCAACGGCTCTTAGCAACTTTAGGGCGACCTTCCGACTCCCATTAGGTATACTCTCTCTTTTTGAGCACGTCAGCTGCTTCATCATCATTTCAATCGTGTGACTTTGATGCCGAACATAGGCACCACTCGTAGATTTCTAATAACTTTTTTTAGCTTATCCTCCTGTCTATATTAGGAGTTTTTACTAGAACATTAAAGTCAAAGTCAAAATTTCTTTATTCAATAAAATCACAAGGATCATTTAGAATCATTTATTTAGAATTATTAATATCTATTAAACACTTTAGAAAGTTCTTTATTCTGAGAAACATCATAACATGATCTAAAAAATTTTAAAGTTACTTAAAATATACGAATGTATTTACAAATGTGTAAAACTCTGTAATTTGCCTCAAGTCACAATTCGGGTTACCATGTTATTTTTAAAAGCCCGAGTATCTAATCCCATGAGGCTGTGAACATTTTTCAGGTTGAACTCCCGAGAGCTTTGAGAAAAGCGGTGTCCGGTTTTTTCGGTTACTTTAAGAATGGTACAGTCAGCAGAAACAATCGAAAACAATTATGTCCCAAAAAATAATTTACGTAACCTTTGCATTTTATTAATAGCTAAGTACATAATTTATGTGATTTACGTATTGTACGAACGGAAGGTACTCCTGATTATGTTCCTAGAAATTAGTAAGGATATTGTAGGCGTGTCGTCCATGGATACTAAGTAGCTATTGAATTTAAAATCGTTGATATTTCTAGAAATATTTATAAATTGTTTTGGTTTACGCCGAGATGCCTACTCATTTGTTTTATTTTATGACTGGTTTTTTACTTTACCATCTGCATTTGCTGACAGTACAATCCTGCATTCGGTTATGGAGTACTTGGTCCTTTTAAGTTGCACTTAGCACCAGTTTTTAGCTTTAGATACAATCTAGGATTGATGATGGTAATCTTATTTTGTGCTTGTAATATTTTGAAAAGTTTCCTTGTTAATTTCATGCATTGGACAAAGCTCTGTGATGTACAAAAAAATATCTGAGTGGATCGTCTCTAAAATAGTAAAAATTTAGCTCAAAAATATTTTAAAATCATTATTTTAAAGATGATTTGGACTACACAAGTTGCAGTACCTAGATAAAAAGTAAAGTGCTCCAAAACTGGTGTTAAGGGCATTGAGTCGCCATCAAGGGTTGTCGCCTGCAACTCCCATCCAGTGGGAGTGTGAGCCCTGAAAAAACCGATCTCCAAGTGATTGATGGAGAAGCGACTCCGAGTGAACCGACCCTCACGTCCCAAATAGCACTCAGGTGGAGTTTTTTTGTTCCAGATTTTTTGTTTTTAAATCCACACCCCGTTACAGAAATTAGCAGAAGTGACTTATTTAATCTGTTTTCGACCTGTCCACTTCCATTTTTTAAATGGATAAGGAAGTAGAGTTCAGTTAATGGCTAATTTACACACTTATAAGTAATTGGCAAGTACTTATACTGCGTGGCATCGAGTGATCGTCGTTGTCACGTAGTGAAGTTTTCTTCGTTACCTACTTATAAGAGTGTAAATTATTGGCTCTGATCTGAAAATTAACGTTCGTTACTTTTTAACAATGCAAAGTGCAAGCATGGTAAATTATAAATATATCAAACAGCTAACCTCAGGCCAGCCTGGTTTAAATCAGCCGTACCTTATGCTACCAGCATCTTGGCCAAGGCTTTCCGTCATATTTCAATATTAAGCTGCCCTGGTCTCACGGCTCGGGCGGCAGCGCGGTACTATGCACCGGGCGTTGTTATGTAAACTTGGCTTTAGTGGGTTACCACACTTGCCACCATCAAACCATCCTTTTCTTAATCTATAGTCTTATAAATGATTTAAATGCAGCGTAATTTAAGTGTTCATTTATATAGTACTAGCAGTTACCCGCGACTTCGTACGCGTCTACAGTTTCCATGTACATTATATTAGCTGTGTATTATTATTATCTTTGCGTGTACCTACCGAGCGGATACTTTGAGAAACTTGACATTACACCTCATTACACCGAACTCGTACTGGAATGTCAAACGCTAGTCGTTAGACCAAAGAGGTCCTACGCCCTGTCAAACGTATGAAATCCTCTTGCCAATTGGCGCTGCTAATCCTTTTCGTTCATTTTATCCTGTGGATCCTGTTAATTATTCGGGATAAAAAGTAGCCTATATGTCAATCCAGGTTACGGACTATATATATGCCAAGTTTCATCCAAGTTGGTTCAGTGGTTTTGACGTGATTGAAACACAAACATCCAAACATCTAAACATCCAAACATCTAAACTTTCGCATTTATAATATTAGTAGGATTCTAAATGATCCTTGTGATTTTATTGAATAAATAAATTTTTGACTTTGACTTTATTGTTACAGGATTTGTATACCCCGAATCGTATGCATCAATTAAAAACTTGTAGGTACTTTGTATTTATACTGCTCTACCAAGTGAAAAGAGCGTTTGAATAGTCTATTCAAATCAAAGGAATAAATGTTCTCTTTCAAATAAAACCACGTTGATTGGAGTACGTACTCTAACTATTTCAAACAAAGCAACTTTCGAAATCCATGATTAAAAGCTTTTGAGGAATTGTGACCACGAGCTCGGTGGGAGCGATAATTCAAAACTTTGCCATTACCACAGAGTAAATATTAGTACAAGTACAGAAGGCTCACTTCTTGAAGACATCTAAATAAATAGCTATTCTTACTGAAATTGAATAAAATACAATATAATTTGCACAGCACTGGAAACCACAGTTTATATTTACCCTTTTGGCAACATCTAGTTTTTTGTTTGTGTGCTTTTGTGTGTTGTCAAATAAAGCTTTTTCTTTCTTTTTACAGAGTGCATCTTTTGTACAGAACCAGCGTCAAGGCTCAGTCGGTATTAGCTCTGCCTTCCGTGATGTGAGTCGTGGGTTCGATCTCCACTGAGAATAAACATTTGTGTATGGGAAAACAAAGATGTTTGTTCTGTGTCTGGGTTTTACTATGTTTTCAAAAAAAAATGTACCTACCTATGTAAGTATTCTTTTAGTAATCTAGTTCATATAGTACAAGCTTTGCTTAGTTTGGTCCTAGAGGGCTTTGTAAAAAGCTTTTTTTTTTTTTTTTTAATAATAATAAAATAAAATAAAAAAAATATATATATTCAGGGACATTTCACACAACACCCTCTAGTCCCAAACTAAGCAATGCTTGTAATATAAAAATAAATAAATAAATGATAAATATAAATAGATATATGTATTTTAGTTTTAAGGTCTATTGTTTTCAACGTTTATTACGTTTATTTACAAAGAAAATTATGACTAATAAAGTATTTACAATATTTATAATATGTACAAAATACACGTGAAGCAGTTGAGCTATCTACACACCGTTGCAAACGATTTATGGATAGCTCAACTGATCCAAATCAGTACCAATCGGAAGCATGCCCAAGACACTGGCTGCATTGCCGCGCTGAAGGTATTTATAATATAGGCCTTGTATTTTTTACTGTGTTGCCTGAATTAAATGAATTTTATTTTATTTATTTTTTGTGTGAGATGACCTCCCGTACCTTTTCTAACGGGTTGCGTTGTATACAAGGTATGTTGACCACGACGTGGCAGTTTATGTAGCTACTTGTAGCTTCTTTCAAGTATGGAGTGCACCAGGCCTGCTAATACCATAGACTTAATAACAGTACATTTACGAAACTGGGGGTCGCGACACACCAGATCAACTATCCAGGAGTCTATATAGAGTACTGATCACTTCTTGAACTTAGGTTTATTGTCTTGGAAAGTTTCATGAATTCCAACCCTTTCGTTGCCTGAGTTATCTAGACAGCCTTGATCTAGATTTTAGAGTAAGATATTCATTACAAAGGTGTACCCATTAAAAACTATGGCTAAGTTCAAAGGAGATTTGCCGTAGCGCACTTGTAACAGCAAAAAATCAAAAGAGTTTAGAAGAAAGAAACAATATTTAGTTACCTAACATACAAAAAATAAAGAATTACCATGATGTTATAAAATCCTATCCTACTATTTTCGAAGTTACATTTCGTAACCTGGATTAACACATAGGTTACTCTTAATCAACAGGATCAAACGGGACGAAGTCACGGAGAGAAGCTAGTGAAACATAAAAGTCAGTTGTAAAACAACTCCACAGCCAACACCATGAAAGTGAACGCTGACAATCATCATCGACCTATACCAGTTCACATAGGTCTCTCCCAAGACGCGCCACTGAGCCAGGTCTTCGACTGGATGATAATCCAGTGTTTGCCAGCTACATTTCGCAGATCTTTGCCCCATTTTGTCGACTCTGACAATGACAAATGCCAACTACCACAGGAAGTGGGTATCTACTTGTAGAGTTTTAGAATCAAGTGTTCGGAATAGCTTTAAGTTTGATGTATTTGCACCGACTCTTCCCAGATAAATTTGTTCGAAAACTTGGTGAATGCGAAAACTTTGAAGCTCAATTCAATCCATTACACGAGTGAAATATTTCTTTGTTTTCTGGCTTCGCGGGAGACTTTACAAATCCTGTGTTAAGCATTTCGGCTCGTCTTGGTTACTGAGAAACACGAAAAAAACAGAACAATAAGACCGTGTTCACCGTATTTTATTGTTTTCATAACCTTTGTATTCTCAACAAAAGATCCAATCATAAAATAAAATATACCTAAACATAGGCACCTATGTACGAGTATCTATACTATTTGTTTGGTCGACATATTCAAAAAATACCTAGAACGAACAGAGGGTTTAGCATTTAGTAGAATTTTATTCTGTTGCCGAAACAATCACTTAAATGGTTTTGTGACGATTTGGAAACCTTCCAACAAGGAGTTAGTGATGGGTCCAGGTCAAGAAGATTTGTGAGTATCAATCTGTATAGTTCTTAGATCGACTACAACACTTGAGCTTCTAGCTTATAAACTCTATGAAATGAGCCTGAAATATATGGCATGAATCTTCAGCAACTCAAAGGAAAGTCTGAATAGTTGTGAGAGTTTTATAGTGTGGGATAAAATTGTTTTAAATGATCCTTGTGATTTTATTGAATAAAGAAATTTTGACTTTGACTTTGACTTTAATCTGAACTAGTGGCGCTACTAAGATGGATCACACGAATAGTCACGGGTCTGAAGAAATTCACTGATGAACGAAAAGATTGTGCTGACAAGATCAATAGTAGCCCTGCAGACCATCATGTGACCTATTTACAATTTACAGCTACTATTTAATAAAGATGTTATACCAAATAATACAGGGTGTTAACTAATGTCCCTATAAGCATGAAGGGAAGGTATTCTACACGTCATGGCGTTACGATTTTAAAAGTTTAAAGTTTGTCATTTATGAAAATGCGTCTTAAAATTTCCTTAAATAGCATTGCACACGCGTTAATGTGTCTATTTTGTGGGTGCGACATGATAGGAAGGTGCTCGTGCATGTGTACTAACAGGATGAATATCTACGCAAAGTAAACGAACACTTAGGGTTGTCGCAAATTACTTAGATAGAAAATTCCAATATGTTTTATTCAACTTTTGCACATGCCAATACATTTCCGTGTTTGACCTGAAGAAGCTCCTTTTCCACTTATAGGGACATTATGTAACACGCTGTATAGAGTGTATATTAACGGTAAATATTATAATAGAATAGAAATTATTTATTTACACACATACAATTAGGTACATATTTACTTAATAATAAAACAATAACATGCGTAAAAAAGGAACCCACTCAGCAAATGTTAAAGGTGCACGGTGGCTCCTTTAGCGCTGGTTTTAGGGGTGCCGAGAGTGGAGTGGCGCACAGCCTCTGCGACACGACTATTATGTCCCTTCCAACCGATCCAACTATCTTGTCACCAAAATTAGAGCACGTTTAGGTTTCTTTATAAACACATCGATCAATCTTCTGTAATAGAAAGCGATATATTGAAATGTAATATTGGGGCGGCTTATTTAATATACCGCCTATCAATCACGGCCAGGCGCTGTGCTACCGCGATGGTGACAGATCACTGAGCAACATTTTGTGATGCGGATTGCGTTGTATGCCTGTCTTTTTAGCCTCAGAATTTTATAATTGATGTCCGGATAAAAAATGCTTTCATTTTCGCGCATCCATGTAAGAGCACATTAGTGAGTTCAAATCCAAACATTATATTTCCTTAGAATTTTTGTCTTTTCCTAAAAAAACCAAGCAGCCGATTGATTGATAAGAAATTCGAGCGTAAAAGTACTCAATGTCCATTTCAAGAATGAAAGCTCTCATTGTGCCGAATTTATTCAAGGTTGACTTAGCCATGCAAACGTTTTGGTACATTTTCATAATGCAAAATTAGTGTGGTGGGGCTATAAATATCTAAACTACAGTATAGGCATACCTACTGTGAAACTGATTCGCTGTCATTTAGTATGACATTAAAATTACGTAGCTTCCATAAATGTTAAGTAGATTCTCCAACGATAGTGACACGTGACCCAGATAAGTAATGGAACACGACCTTAGGTTCAGGGTTCGGCAATTTAAGAAAACCTTATTTTCGGTTACGGTGTTACGGGCCTGAAAAATCGGCATACACATTAGCCTAAAAAGCGTAAGCTGATACATTATTTAGGTTTCAAATTTGTCTTCCAACGATGCCTTTATAACACCAGCCCCCGTATGCCAATCTTTTGCTGTCAAGTTATATTTCACTGCCCAGTGTAATTTCTTCAGGTCACGTGGTACAATTTTGTACCACGTGATCATTCTTTTTAGACACTTGACAGCAAAATATGCGCGAAAACACATCAAATGACGTTATAATGTCACTATTTAGTCACAGAATAACTATGAGTTAGTATGAACTGACCATGATTTAAAACTTTGCAGTTTAACTTTGATTGGCATACCCCTGCTGTTTATGCAACAAAGTGCAATAAAGAATTTGAATTTGAATAAATGTAAAGAAATACTGCGTATTTGTGGAATTACATTTTTAAGATCTCTGGTTCCTTGAAACAATCCGCTAACAATAATTGTTCTGTCAAACTTGCTCGACCCCACGGTGTTTGTATGGAAAACCGACCTCGCCCAGCATCGTAGGTATTCATTTGAAATAGTCGAGAGCCGAACCACCGGGAAAGTTTTGATTTAGTGCTTATAGCTGTCCCAGTCGGAACCCTCTTTAAAGTTTAAGCTGAGTAATAGAATAAAACTGGTCGAACAATGCTCGAGCGTTCATACGCGCACTTCGGTTTAAGCAAGTTTCGTTTCACTGCGCGTCTGTACAATAATAATATTGGTGGGCATTTCACACAGCGCGCAATCTATGTAATGCTTCTTTGCCTTCGTATCCGAAGGTTCTAAAATCAAATTAATTCTTTTGTTTTGGTTACATTATGCTATTGATATACTCTGGATGGAAATTATTGAGAGGGATAACTAATACCAATGGGAAAAGGAAAAATCCAGATGTAAACAGATAAAGTAAAATTACAAAACTCATTATCAAAGTTGAAAACGCCCGCGTCGACTAAACAAAAGTAAGGCATGATTAGATCACCGTTGCAGGTACACATTGATTTTAACCGTAAAACCAAGCCATCCCCAGTGAATACTAGCCATTACAGAAAATGTACGGACTCATTGCTGGCAGCGTTCGGGGACATAAAATCTAATGTTACTTCATCGAATGAATATTCTAAACTTGGTTGAGCTGAACCGACGATTTGGATCGCTCAGTGAGCGTCCCGGGAGACGGGTGGGGATTTTTGAATTTCCTCAACAAAATTTGGTACTTATTTCTATTCTGTGACGAAGGGGAGCTTTTACGTACAGTCGGCGACACATCAACCTATCAACTGTTTGAACTTTGAACTATTATAATTTGAATGTTGCGAATCAGGGATCGTAATAGGTGTAGGCGCATGGCGCGCAAGCGGCAAGTCTCACATATAAACATATCGTCCCTCTCGCATGATTCGCAAAATTCAAATTATAATAGTTTAAAGTTCGAACCGTTGATAGGTTGATGTGTAGCCGACTGTACAAAACAGGTTGTCTATTTCTCAAGCTATTAGTGGAAATGTTCGTGGGAGGCCCAGACTGAATAACACTTAATAGTGTTTGTTTATCTAAAAAAATAATTTTGTATATTTATTGAAGAAAAATCAATGAGCGGCATCTTCAAAAAAAAAAAAACTTCATGGATGTAATATTTTGATTAAAAAAACTGTTTTGTTATGTATCTAAAAATAAACTAAGTCGGTATAGTTATTTGTATTAACACCACATTAGTGTGGGTAGCGTAGACCCAGCGTGGGTAGCTAATGGACCTAAGTAACCACATTGTTAAAGTTAACCACTCTAAAATGTTTGATTGGAAATTTACAGAATTTCGAAATATCAGACTTTTTACATGGGAAAAGTTCCCTCACAACATGTAAGTGTAATTAATTTTGCCTCCACCTTGAAGTAAGTATACCTACCTATGATTATTATAATTTCGTAAGACATAAAACAAGATGTATATGTAAAACCTTCTTGCCTCCATGTTGCTATACCTACAGGGTCCACCCACGAGATACCTTTTTACACATAAAATTTATGTAAACCATATAAAAGCAATAAATGTATTGAGATAAATGATCACGCATCACGCAACGGATACACATTAATTAATTGTATAAGATAAACCGTATTTTATCCATTATCAATTATTCTATGCAAAAAGACGGATATTATATAAACGAACGAAAAATTAGTCAAAACCGTCTTTTACATAGGTTTTATTATTACAGCGATTTGCTGATTTTGTGAATTCGGCCAAAAGTAAATAATCTGAAATTGGATGTTTTACACCCGACACGATATCGACGGAGAGCATAATTATCTTCATAATTTCATAATTACCTACATTCATACACCATTTACATCATACCTTACCTACCCAGCCTACCTACCTACCTAGGTACTCGTAATTGTGTAGGTTTTCCTTTCTTTTTTTATGCTTGTTCTGTGCTGTACCTGTGTTGCGATTGTGTGTCGAATAAATAAATATCTATCTATCTGTCATTCCAGTCCAGTAATCCAGTGAATCATTCCAGTGTAGCACTGGACTGAATTACATCGTATTTATCGTTTACTAGTAGTTACTTTGAACTTTTAGAAGTTGAACGTTGCGAATCGTACGAAAGGGACGACAGTGTGTTTGTGCAGGACGGGCTGCGAGTGCGGCGCGCCTACGCTTATTGCGCTCCCTTTCCATCGACTCTCTGCATTGTATGTAGCGTAGTTATGGTTGTATTGGGTGTATAACCTGACCTGTGACCTGGTGTACGATTCACGTACACGTCGTACACATTATGCATGCTGAGTGTTGACATGTCGGACCGGTATCGTATAGGTGTCGGTATCAGTCGACGTGCAAACGCTTATTACCAACACTATTTACCACAGATGTGAGATAGTGCAGATATTATGGTTTTAATATCGGAAGGTCCTTTTCTGAAAATGGTTCCGAATATTCTTGAAGTGATGTCTCAGCAGAACGCAACTCACCTCATTTTATTACACGAGAGTTTACTGTTTCCTGAATTGGGTCAAGTCGGGTGTACTTACTTAGTTATTCTATCTCGAACGCACTCTTCACTGCACTCTTCGCTGCACTCTGGGCTACAGAAGCGCTCGTGACGTAGCTTGCTTAGTCAACCTTCACCAATTATCTAAAAGCCTTATTACACTATGCAATCTCAAGTCAGGCTTACTGATAGTGATTTAACGTGACGAGTTGAGTTATTTCGAACTCAAGTTATTTGAGTTGACTCGCATCGACGACTTGCATGTATTCAAGTCATACAAGTGAAAATCTAGCACCAAGAGTCAACCCAATTGGCGGCTCGAGTCAAGGTTCAGTTTAACTAAAATAATTCGAGTTCGAAATAATTCAACTCTTCACGTCACATCACTATCAGTAAGCCTGACTTGAGATTGCATAGTGTAATAAGGCCTTTTGTTAAGCGACGTTCTGCGCGGTTACTATTTGAATGGGTGCTGATCACTAGTAGCATGTTTTCTGTATTAAACATTTTTGTCTTATCATTATTTACTAATGTACCTATACTTAATCAGTAACATAAGTGGATAGACAAAACATTGTTTTGGGAAAATTGGTTTCGTAACTTCTATATCTTTATACTAATTTCAATGATAAAACTGCTTATAAGATTTGCATTTAAATATTATTTGGATTTTAAAAACTCAATTTGTTATTTGTCTTATAGGTATTGATTGTACTAATCGCTACAGTACCTAATTAAGTAAACCTACTTAGCTTTATATAAAAAATGACGAATTTATGTGTCCTTATTGCAGTTTCATTTTATTAAACTCATAAATTCTAAGCTTCCTAAAAAAGTCTAATCATTATAAAGGTTAGGTTTACGACTGCCAACCAAAATTATTAAATGGTTTTATTACGTAAGAATCTTGGTTTTCCGGCTTTTGCTGAAGCTGTAGAAAACATTCACTTTCCAGAACCAGCTGTCTGACCGCCAAGTGGAAGTGGTAATAAAAATAATTTGGTTGCAATTTAAAAAATAAGTATTAGTGAAATCCACAAACTTTATAAGTTAAAACCGGTATTAATTAACCCTTCAAGTTATTTAATAATCAAATTGGGTTTTGAATAATTTTGGCTAATAGTTTAAAAAAATATTACGGTTGCATTTTTGGAACTTTGACGATTGCAAAATTAAATACAAATTATTTAATGTTTTTTATTACTCTTGCATGGTTTTGTTCAGTAAAGGGATTTCAAAACCTTAAAATAAGGTAATTTCCTGGAGCTTGAAGTAATAAGTAGCCGCAGCAGAATTTACAACTTAGAAAATAAAAAATGCCAAGTGAAAACAACACAGAGACCAACTTCGGATTATGTGACACGCCATATATTTTTCACAAGAATATAAAATGTAACTCGGCAAAGTCGCGTAATAGTTTTGTGTTGCTCTCCCGGTCTATTACAAAGTTTCTTACTAGCAAAGCTCACAAAGAACAAGAACAAATGGGATCAGCTTGAAAAATGTGTAACAATAACGGAATGGGGAAACTTGAAAGTGACATCGGGCCATTAGGTAGGCACCGCAGTGACAGGACAAGAAGAAGACGAACCAACTCCCGGACTAACGCTACCTCAATATAGTCTTACCTGAACTACAAAATCATTGAAACTGTAAGAAATGGAAGCTTTTGTTTGACTGGTTTTTTCAACGTTACAATCTTCATTATAGGTAAATTTAATTAGCCAACAAAAATGGTTTTGGAATCTCTACACGAATCGACACTCTACATGAATTTTTTTTTTAATTTACATTATTTAGGCCCCTTATAACTTTACAATCTCGTGGTCGATTTACTTCATAATATTACTAGCATTCTCACGGATGAAATTCTTAATGTTTTTATATCTTGTTTTATATATTTTTAGACCTCCTAAAAGGTAATCAAAGTCATACACTTTTCATTGGAAGTTTTTTTTCTTTGAATTTTTCAGTTTCGGGTCCAGAAACTGGTTGGTTTTTTACGTAGACGACATCGCAGTATCGGGCCTAATGAATCAAAAGTTTCGAACCAAATGGAATAGGCACATCAAAGTTTGCAACTTTCAAGATGAATTTCGGGTGTTAGTATTGGTTTTTCTATTTTCAGTTTGATAGACGATTAGTTAAATGAACAATGTAATGTATAAGTTTAAAAACTAGAAATACCGACTTCAATTTGACTACACACTTTCCGGCTTCATCATAACTTGATGATAATGGCTGTTTACTGGGTTTATTCTGAAACAAAACACTCATTTTCGCAGATTACAAATATATTTTTTGATTATGATTTAAAAGTAAAACTACTGAAACTATTTTACTAAAATTTCTATGGGACTAATCTGAAAGTACCTACATACTTCAAACAAAAATATTTTTTCAAATCGGTTCATAAATGACGGAGTTCTGAGGGACAAACATAATAAATTATGTAAAATACATAATTAAGAATACGTACTTAAAAATACAAGCGAATTGATTTTTTTGAATCTTCACGGTACAAAGTTGTGATAATTACAGCTCCACGTAAAATTTCTTATTGATAAAAGATCTATAGAAAGATCTCTGGAAACAGCATAAAAAGTAATTTAGCTTAGCTATTTGCATAAAGTACTTTTCTTTCACAGACTTGACTAACTAGTTTTTTCACAGCAAGACACAAGACAGGTATAGGCTCGTTTCAAGTTCTACGCAGTTTCCAAGAAAACAAAGTTTGAGTTTTTAGCAATCACAAGCGCAGTACCTACCTATGTTTGCAACCATAATTTTCTGAGTGGCAAGTCTGAGTTTTTCTCGAAAATCGAGGATTAAGTACGGAGTTTCTGAACGATAAAAAATTAACTTACCCCCTAGCGGTGCTTATCGTGACTTCATACAAAACCATTCGAAATTCTCTAGATGAAAACTTAGACTTGGTACTTAAAAATAAGAGTACACACCTACACTTTGTAGACTAAGTAGAGCGCATCAAAGAGAAAATAAAAACATTTAAGTAGCAACACACATATAAAAACTCATCACGTTGTTACTTTTGCCAAAGAAAATAAAGTACTAGAAAAGCTCACTCAACTACAAAAGAGCTGAATACTCTTGAACTAAAACAAGGTATGGCACGCACGAAAGTGAAAAAAAAATGGCGAAAAAACCTCTTTTAACGATCAAAAAAATGGGGGTAGATTGATAAAGTTGACGACTCTTTCGGCTTTATCACATCTCAGTAATTTTCGATGAACAGAATGAGAGCACTCATCCTCAATTTGAATCTAATGTTGGAAATATAAAGCTCATTTTGCTTTGAACATTTTGTAATGACACATGGTATTGTGACTTTTTTTGTAGATATAATATCTAGTTTCAATAAATCCTCTTGACTTAATTAAAAGACACAAACTCAAGTGTTAGCTTTTTTGTTTTTAAATTCGTTAGTATCTGGGCTCTACAAAAACGTATAAGGTAACGGCACCTGTTTCCGTGGTATTTTCACTAAAACTCGAAAGGATATCAAATATTAAGCATTTACTGTACCTTTCTGAAGGTTCGGTTTCTGTTATCAGAAGCTCTAGTGTTTTTACTTTCGGAAACTACTTAAGTTTTGACGGTCCGACCTATATTTCTATTTGAAATTAAATAAAATGTAAATCAAGTCGAAATCGCCCAATTCCGATGCAAAAATCCGTATTCCGTGGTATTTGGTACCTAATTGCGTGGTATGAAAAATGTATACGAAACGACAGTAACAAACTGATAAAATAATATTACAAAGATTAACTTGATTGTTCTTTAGGAATACAGGTAATTTTTGGTGGTAGTACTATTATTATTTAATAAATGCTATTAATATTATAAATGTAAAAGTTTTTAAATACCTCTTTGGATGTTTGTAACTCCACGTCAGCGGTGTCAACTTGGCTAATATATTCCTCCTGTGATTGCAAACCCGGATAAATACACAAAGTGCTGATAACGGGAAAATCTCCCCGTGTGATAAGTTAAAAAAATACTTTTACTGTTTCCTAAGCACACACACACATACACACACACATTAACACATTATTAACATTATTATAGTATTCCACATTATAAATACGACATTTCGCGAAGAAATAAAACCAAGCGTGCAAATGGTACAAATATCAGCGCAAGACTGAAGCGTGGTCGACGCGTGCAAGGCAAATGAGTGTCGGTGCCGACAAAGGAAACACCGTCAAAGACGCCGGCGGCGCGTCAAAGACACCGCCGCCACGCGTCGCTTCGAGGCGGTGCCTTTGACACTTTTGTCACTCGTGCCGCCGCCCTCCACAGTGCAATTCGAAAGGCGGCTTTGCTTTGACGGCATTTACAAAGAGTGTCGCCCAACCCACAGCTGTGGAGACTAAAAAATCATGTTTCCTAATTTCCAGTACCTACTAAAAGCCAAAATTTTTTATATACCTATCATTCTTAATGTTAGCTGATGCCAAATTGTTAAAACTTTTGTTAAAGATTAACTTCTTAATAAAACATGCAGCCAAATGTGTGGTAAATTAATATTTTCGTAACATAATTTTCTATACAACCAATAAACAAAATACATAAGTAGGGTACTTTTGATGTGTTATAACTCGTAAAAATTATTAAAAAGTATACCTCGAAATAAGGTATTAGTCTCAATCGACTATTTAATTTGTCAAATCTATCAAAATTACAAAAACCTAGTCCCAGTTTGTGAAATTCAAAAATAAAAATAGGTCTTTCAAATTGCTATTCCGCGGTATATTTTTCACATACCTTGGAATTAGGTACTAGGTGAAATATTTGACCCCTAATGCCGTGGTATTTTCAATATGTAATTTTACCTCATTATAATTAAAAAACCACTTAAACATGTATTACATACGGTAAAGAATATACTTCTTTCGATAATTTAACACTAAAAATCAAAACCTAGAACAAAAAAAATCGAAATAAGCCTTATTTAAAAAAGCTTGCTACTCTCGTGCACAGAGGCAAAAACGTATGGAGAGTGCACTTGGCCAGCCACCACTGCGAATTTAGCCAATTATTTTGGAATGTAAGCCCGTTCTAAGTCTCGTTTTTAGATTTATATACTAAAAAATATATTTCCTAATGACAAATAACTTTTGCAACAAAAAAGAACCTAAGAATCAGAAGTAAATGCTGTTTTTCTAAATACCACGGAGAAAGGTGCCACTTTTGGAATACCACGGATTTGGGTGCCTTTACCTTAGTAACTATTAATCTTTATTCTGTATCTTTTGTGATCTTAAAAAGCTTATACACCAAATATTTTGGAAGTATCTTAGTCAGTTCGCATTAGTTACTAAATATTTTTGACTCGCTGGAATAAAATACAAGTCTTCATCCCCTCTTAAGTAGGTACAAGTTGATATACTGACAGCTTCGTGGTATTCGGATCACGTACATCGTACATCCTTCTGCCAAATTATTAAAATGTTTTCGAAAACAAGCCTACACGTTGCTCAAATGAACAGCGATTGAAATGTGAAGCAGGATTTCAACCTATTATATTTTGTAATTATGAAGAGTTATATATGAAATGAGATCCGGTTTTTTTGAACCAATTATAAGGAAACTCCTACTTAATATGGCTAATAAGATTAATTACTTTGTTCGGTCATGGAAATTCTGCCTTTTGAGTTCAATGAGTTTAATACTCAATGCAAACATAGATTAGAACATAATTTCTATATTAGTCAATAATCCCTGGAGAATGAACTAATTCTAGACGGGCGAAGCCGCAGGCAACATTTCCGTAGATAATACCTGCAAGTCGAAAGTTACCCTCCTCATATTTTGCAGCTAAGGGCAATTCACGCAGCGCGGGACTTGGGGCAAAGCAGCTCGGGTCACGCGGGCCACGTGTCGAAAACTATCTAAATATTATTCCGTTTGATTTAGTAAGATGTAGATAGATCCGAAAAGGGTCAAAGTGGGTAGAGCATTGGGCATGGGTCAGCGATTTTGTAAATTATTATCAAACATACCGACCGACCTACCTACCGACGAAGTATTCCCGATGGCCCAAGGGAATACGATAGTAACGTAAACAAAACAAAAGCACAGTTTTAGAGTTAATTCTTTTAAATCGAGATTTGAGTCATAGTCGCAAAGTTTTCTACGTTTTATGAGGTGAGACAGTCAACCGTGCAAACCCAACCTTACCGTCTCTCCGTTGTGACTTCTACTAATATAAACGCTGAATTTATCGAGGCTCCATGGCTGAATATGATAGTGTGTACTATTTTACTTGACATTATTACATTCCCGGCTTCCTTGCACTTTATTACTATTCAGACAGACACTTCCTTGCGCTCGTAAAGTATGTAACTGATGCCGTTTTGATGCTTCGTGGCGTGGATTGGTTTGTTTTACAGGTTATTTTGTGGAAACGTATCTATTAGGTTATGTTCGACTTCATTTGAAAAGCTCGCAGAGCTTTGGGGCTTATGATCAGCAAACAGTAGGTACCATGGTACTCGTAGTTTCAGTTTGCATTTGCTCACTGGTTGTGTTTTGGCTAGATTTGGTGGTAAGTTTTAGAGGAAAAGGTGTGTGAATACGTGTAAGTGAGTGTTTTTCTTTTAATTTTATTGTCATTTTTGAAATCAATGCTTGAAATCAATTTTCTTTAAATAAACAGAATGAAAATCATACTATATTTTTATTACTGAGAAACATAAAATACAAAGCAAATATCAGACAACTAACTACGTTCAAACTTTAAAACAAATATTTGTGTACGTAGGTAACCTTTTGCTTTGTTTATCGGTCCAATTAGACCCGAAATAATATTTGGTGTTTATTATCAAAAGTTTTCACGAGCCGTACTATTAAAAATCTTAATTAAAATTGATTGTTTCTTCACAAAACAATTACATTACAGTGTTTGATGTTAAAGTGTTTTACATTTTATATAGCTGTAGGTACTAAAATTTAAATAATTTTGTAAATAAAAAAATTATACAGGACATGCGTATGTATTTGTTAACCTGGTTAACCTGGTTAACGACGGCGGTCGAAAAAGACCTAACAGAAGCTCAACTCGACACTAACACCACACAAAATCGTACGCAGTGGAGAATACAGACAAGGAAGACCAACCCCAAGTAGATGGGATATAATATATATGTATTTATTACACTCAAACTCTTTGATGATCTTTGATGTGTATTTAGAGGCTCGTCTTGTATTTACAACACCTATTTTTATAGGTGGCCAGCCCACAGACGATTCTAGAAGTAAACAGACCCTAGTCATGTTACTATTCGACAAAAATGTATGGGAATGGTCACGTGACTCCCACAAATGTAATTTTTTATTATTATTTCCATACATCATGATTAAGTAGTTTTTTATTCTATAGCAACATTAATAGTAATAATAATTCTATAATTAATATTAAAAATATTAACCAGGCTAAAGTCTCTGGTTTTTTACGTATTTTCCGATTGCAGGTACAAAAACCCTTCCGATTTAATCAAGCAATAAAACAAGTCATTCCATCCCTGTTTATCTAAATTTAATCTCATCGGTACATCGTAAAGTGTTCAAAGTGGCCGTCGAACAATTTAATAACATTAAAATGAGAGGTGTGAATGTTCAAATGTATTTAATTAACTCGCTTGCCCTTTTGATATAGCCCTTACGTTCTGTTATATTACTGGGGACAGACGTGTAAAATACAGTAAGAGATAATAGCTTGTAACCTTATCTGAATTAATTAATGCTAATTCTCTCAATAAAATCTAGTAAACATGTCATTGGAATTTGGTTGGGATATCATAAAAGTGACATCCCAACAAAATCACAATGACTTTTTACTAGATTTGATTAACCCTTCTGCTTTGGCTAGAAAGCAGTGGGTAGATTTTCCACAGTGTTTTACGTGGTAGCGAATTATTGAATCCAGAGTGATAAAAATATTCAGGTTACACCGATCTGGTAGGTAGAATCATTAGTTTTGCGAGAGATTCACTCGACGGAGTTTTTTAACTCCACGTAAAACATTGATTTTTTTTCGTTTAATGATACCATAATGAGTTTTTTTGTAGCAGGTGGAATAAAGCTGTATTGATTATTTTCACGAAATTATGTACCTTTAACGGGTTGGCGACTTGGATTAGCCACCAACAATTTATTTAATTTGTCAGCGAAAACTTTTATAAAATGAGTTCTGTAATTAAAAACAATATTAAGCTTCATCATTCTTTGTCAATTTAAACAAAGAATGACCCTCAAAGTCTTTCTGTAAAATTAAGGTTGAAAAAAATAAAAACACCTAATAGTTTTCAATCCTTTTGTTATAATAATCTACGTTTTAAAACGCAATTATTTTCTTTTCGGCAATTTATAAAACGACTTGAAAGAGACGAATTTTCTGGCATCCGATTTAAAACTTGTAGCGTGCGTGCCACGTACAGCCAAAAAAGCACGTTCCTACAATTTGTGCTTATATTTTTGTGCAGTCTTATTTAATTTAAGAACTAGTTTGTAAGATGCATTTTGAAAAAGACTGACATATCATCATCTTAGACCTAAATTTTATGCCAATCTGTAACTTTTGTTATGATAGGCCTACGTAAACTTATGCTAACTTGTGTTGATTAGAATTCTCTAGAAACTGGTGCTCAAACTTTACGTAACCGCGTAACCAATTTTCATTATCTGTTCTCCAATCCTAACAAAAGCAAGCGAATCATCCAGAAAAGTAATCAAACGTTGTTACCAACTCGAAACTTTGCAGACAGAGGGGTCTTGAGGTAAATCATTTTAAATCGAGCAATCATCTTAGAGCAAACAGTAGTAAATTGTTGCGAAACATCAAAAATTGGGTGAAAGGTTTGATTGAGCTTAATTTTGGTGACCTGCGGTGTAAGCACGAACAAATCTGACAGTCACCGCGTTACTTCAATCTAACGTGTTCGAGTCATATTGCGCGTCAACGCTAGCTCGACTGCCGAACATTGTAGCATCACCGCGTAGTGTATGTCGGATATGCTAGCGTTACGATACGATTACGATTATTGTTGCGCGATGACGCTGTAGCGTTCTGTAGTCGAGCCGTAGTTAATAAGCAATGTAAATCGTAATTCGTAAATCTACCATACTCCATAGATACATTAGTTTCACGTAACGCGACGGTCAGATTTGTTCGTGCTCACCTCCTTTAGTTAAAAAGTTTTAGTCCCGCAGGATAAAGGCTGGGTTCGCTTTAGATTTTATAAAAGACACAAGACTGAAAAGATGGGTCTTGTAACTCATTAAAAAAGTACTATTGAACGATGAACGATGAATCGTTTGATAATAGAAAAACAAATCAAAATCATTGAAACTAGGGTCTTATTCTCACTTCGGCAGAGATATTACTCTAATAGGGATGACGTCAAAATGACTTTGGAAACTCCTGTCACCTGTGGGTGAAACAAATTTTCCGAGATATGGCGTCATCCCTATTCGAGTAAAATCTCTGCCGAAGTGAAAATAAGGCCCCTGATCATTGATCCGTCACGTAGTGTCCTGGTCATACCTCTAAAATCATTAGTTTTCGAGGCTAGAACTGAACTGGGCTAGATTCTGGGATACCTCTGTACCCTCTAATCTCAACTCGTTCTCGGAAGTGAGGTATCAAAGCCAAAGTTCATGTTCAGTAAACATCCATAGCAACATAATATTTGTCAACAGTTCAACGTAACCTCTAATCCAACAAGCCAAACTTATTGATCGGAACTTTCAAATAGCGGAGAAAGCGTAGCAACTGACGTAGTTTTAGATAAACTCCCTCCTACAGTCTTACCTAGAAACGCCTCTCAAACGTTTTTTAAAAGTTGAGAGACGTTTCTATACAACGTTTAACTTTCTGACTTTGTTTAGTTTTGACATTTACTTATTAGCTTCTCAACGTTGAGATGGGTTTATGGGCGAGAATTTTCTTGTTCATTTGCTTATAGGTATATACGTCTCACAACCTATGAGATGCGATTCTAGGTAGAACCTGTATTATTATAAAATCTACTTATCCTCTCGTCTAAGAATAGTTTTAACTTATCATTCTTTGAAATTTTTTTTTTCATTTTTCATTCTTCCAAAAGTCCAACTCTGAAAATACATAAAAGGTTTTGAATACTTAGCGAGCAGCCTGCGAGTGGAACTGGGAGCGGAAGCTAGTTTTGAAATATTTTAGGGTGCCTGAGGGCAAGTGAGTAATAATTGCATTCCCCTCAAATGCCCCCTATTCCCGACATCCCGTCCAAAAGCGAATTAGGGGCTGTTATTGAATACTATCGATCGTTTGCTCTAAAGTAGTTTTAGATTTGTTGTTTACCGCGAGAGTGGAACTATAATGTGGCTGACCTTTTGTTTTATTTATTTAATTTTTTTTAAGTGACGGAAGAAATAAGTTGTCTACCTTGCATAGAATATTGAGACTGTACCGTGCTTTGTGCATTTTACCTATGTTAGAGTAAACTTAAAGAACCATTCAATTGTAGGATTAGCCTAGAAATAAATGGGGCTGTGAGTTTTGTAAAATTAATAAAATAAAATGGTTTTTGATGGTCTACATTTGGAGTTGTTACTCAGATCATAAATACTTTATGATATACTAGCAGTTACCCGCGACTTCGTACGCGAGTACCGTTTCCGTGTTGTAACAATATTTCCTGCTTAATTAGGGAAACTAACTACAAAAGGAAACAAATAAAGTTTACAGAACAAAATTATTAAAATTTATTAAAAAAAAAAATAAGTGTTATACACAAAATATGTCTAATTGGTAATAACTTAGAGATAATGCTAATCCTTACGATAAGACACAAGATAATGGTATTAAATTGGAGTTTAAGTAGTAATTTGAAGTTAATAAGTGAGAAAGGGTCGAGGTGCACGTCTGGTCTCTGCCGCAGTTCAAACTGAGGTTTGCCTAACGAAACATTGAATACGTGAGGAGTAGACCGTCCTGAGCCTATGGCGAACGTTTGGACCCCAAGACGAATGTAGTTCTTGAGTAATTTCCCCCGCCGTGCTAACTAACCTGTAGTAATGGCTAACCGCTGGAGGTAAACTGTATTTCAAGGGAGTTGGGAATACGTTCTCGAGTCTCCGCGGTTTCTTATCGCTGTGGAGCTCCGGCCAGCTCGTTGGCTGCACCAAGAAGACTGATCGCAACCTGACAGCCTCTCTGTGATAGGCAAAATAAAGAAATATGTTTAGTATGTTACAGAGCCCTACTTTTACGGTGATTTTATAGGAGTTATTATTATGTTTACTATGAATACCTTGAGGCCTTTATGTCGGGATGAACTCAAAAATCTGGTGGACAATCGTTTGCGATGCCGCCCTGTTCACAACCCCTTTTTACGGTGTGATCCGTGTATGCAGATAAAGCGCAACTCTGAGGAAGATGAGAGAAGGAAATTAATCACCATGAAAGGCTTCCTTCAGCTCTTATTGAGCTCAACTGGGACTACGATGGAAGTTCATAAATACCTTTGTGCTGGAAGCTGGTAACATGGATCGCACGCAGCGATATACCAATCGAAAAGTTGCGGACGCGCAGAACTTTCGCTTCTCAATTTCGTAAACAAACCACAATAAAATCCCTTCAGATTTCAATTTACTTGAGAAGAACAGTTATAATTTTATAGAAAATATCAAGGTAGTTTCTGTTCGCTCGTTAAAATTTTAAAGTTTTCAAACCAATCCTCTGACTCTATCCCTCCAATACAGCTCTCTCCTTCTTCCTTTCTTTTTTAGAGACTGGACACCATCAATCAAAATCTATGACCTGCTTGCTTCAAGCAAAGTTTGATCGTTCTGTCAAGTCGATTTGACAGATGGATGTCTGTTTTCAGAGTAACAGAATATGCTAAAGAACCAAGAAAAGATGCGTACGAACGCACAAATTGACAAGATTTCAATAAATAATATGACTACGAAAGTGGAATCGAGTTACGAATGCTTGATAAGATAAAAACGTTTGCTTCATCAGAGCTTATTTGCAAAGACATAAGTTTCGCCTATCTATGGTGGGGTTGCCAACACGAAAAACTATAAAATAATGATACTATCTCGATGAAAGGAACTTTGAAAATATCTCCCGCGAGATTCAAAGTAGGTACATTTACGAGGAAATTACTATGATTTTTTTTAACGTGTACATTTAAGGAAATATGCTAAAAATCGAAGGTTACAGTGTACATTATATTATCTGTGCGTGTACCGAGCGGATACTTCTTTGAGAAACTTGACATTACACCTCATTACACCGAACTCGTACTGGAATGTCAAACGCTAGTTGTTAGACCGAAAAGGTAGTACTACGCCCATGTCAAACTGACGTGACATGACATGACAATGAAATTTTCTTGCCAATTGGCGCTGCTAATCCTTTTCGTTCATTTTATCCTGTAGATCCTGTTAATTATTCGGGATAAAAAGTAGCCTATGTGTCAATCCAGGTTACGAACTATATATATGCCAAGATTCATCCAAGTTGGTTCAGTAGTTTAGACGTGATTGAAAAACAAACATCCAAACATCTAAACATCTAAACATCTAAACATCCAAACATCTAAATATCTAACCATCTAAACTTTCACATTTATAATATTAGTAGGATAGGATTTATTTTCTGTGCGGAGAGTACTAAGTACTAATAAGTACTAAGTAATTGGGGACAAATAAAAATTTATCTTATCTTAAGTAGTGGTGTGGCAACGAGTCTCACGATATCCAACTTGTTTGTTTATTCGTATAAGTTAGTGGCAAACTCTGGTGACAAAATTTTCCAACTGCAGTCTACAGACAATTTTTTTAGAAGTTATCTTCTAAGCATCTGTTATTATAACTCGAGTCGAGTTTCATTCTACAAATAACCACTTATTTACTTCATATCATATTCCTCGAAATCTACTGAATTCAAAGTGTATAACCAACATTTCTGAATATCCAATTTAATATACATCATTTTGTTTATCCACTTAAAGTAGATAGGATAAGTCTGTGAATCTGTTTTCATTATGTATCTACTATGTTATTGATATACACGCTTCAATTCAAACACTAAAATTGGGATAACTAATTAATGTATTCAGATTGAAAGCGATGATAGAACCTCTGAACCCTTTCAAGACCCTTTGGTCCGAAAAACTGGGGCTCTAAAGATAAAGTTACTGAAATCTTTGAGGTGGTCTGATATTGAGAGCTTTTGTCGGATTTCTGTCTCCAAGGGTCAGGTCCTTATGAAAAGCTTGTGAATATTTAGAATTCATGTTTATGAAAGAAAATCTTCTTTGATCTAGTAATTGATGTCCGAGTAAACCCGTGTTATACTTTAGCTATTCTGTGTTCGTGTTCGATGACGTCATAACGTAGAGGTTGCGTAGCTGCTACGTTTGCTACGGCGTAGAGGCTTTGAAACGTGATCCATCTATTTTGAGATACCATTCTCTATTTGTCGGACGTAAACGTGATCAACTCACAGTGAATAAGACTGGCCCCAGGCTGGGAGACTGAGAGATTACGGCGTAGTTCATAAGGAGGCCTAATAAAAAAGGTTCGAGTTGTACATTCTGTGGATTATGACATTTTTATATTGATCTGTTACTGGCACCAATTCTGTTGCTACACAAAACTGAAATTACATAAAAATATAATAGGTCTTATAATGTTTAAGCCAAGGTCCAAATTAGTTTACCACTTTAATAACAATGTGACTGTCAATCTTAAAATTACCTAAAATTAGAATTTTTCTATTCAGCTACGAGTACTTTTACGTCAAATTGATAAACATCTTTTTGGTGCTGAAAAGAAAAAAAGAGAAGTTTTTGTATAGACGTTATTTGGTTTAAAAAATTGTTTGTGTATTTAAAAAATTCTAAATTTATAAAACCCCGAATCTTGGACCGATTTTCATCAAACATAGCTTAGAACACTCCCGACTAATTCACCTTTCAAACAAAATCAAAATCGGTTCATTTCATTCAGAAGCTACGTTACCTCAGACAGACAGACACAAAGACACACACATACACACAGAAAACTTATAACACCCCGTCGTTTTTGTGTCGGTGGTTAATAAATTAAATTGTGTATCTCCTGTGATTAGTCACTTAAATGTGGACGCTCACCGCACAACATTGAACAAGGAAGCTATGTTAATTACAGATTACGTTAATACGTAGGTAATGTGTTCATTATTGATCTCATTGCATTAGGTACCTCGCCTGGATGGGAGCTGATAACGATGGGCTGGTTTTAGAATGTAAGTACTGGCAGCATTAGAAGCTAATATTTTTTACAGTACTTATACGTGATTTGATTCAGGAACTTTGAATGTATATACAATCAATATCCATTAATCTCAATCAAAAAATACAGAAATATAAAATAATGACGTTGTTTCAAAGCCACGACAGAGGCTTTAAAGTGGCTTTGAAACTTCATCACCAGTGTTGGTCATTAACTCATACAAAGGAACGAATAAAATAAAATATGCTGCATTATAGGAACTCAAAATAAAGTTCCAATCTTAGCTCGATATCATAAAAGATGCAAACTAACTATCAACTTAGATGAAGATGTGATGATTAATTTGGTATTCTCATTACGATAATAATAATAAGGTTCTATATTCAATTTTCAAATTAGTTGACAGTTTAATACGTCAATGGCATATAGTTTATTTATTTATTTTAAAATTTCACACAAATAGGTAGTGCTAGGAGGACTAATTACAATAACAGAATTAATTAATATGATTATTATGGTTAATTACCATTTTTTCCTATACCTACTTAGTTGAATTCTCATCTACTTATGATGTTGACTGTACGTGTACCTGGCTCTGGCACTGATGTGGAAGTGCCTGAGGTTGAAACATGATAGAGATCAAATAATTAATAAACATTAATTTAGCTAAAGCTAATATTTTATTGACATGTTTGTAATAACGTAAGTAATCAGTTGAAATTAGAATTTATATTTTATAATTCTTATTCCACTGACCAAACGTACAAAAAGCTAACATTGGACGTATCAAAGTTAACTACTTTCAGAAAATAAAATATTTCAATGACTTGGATCATAATATTTTCAGGATAGAGTTATAAATTTTTAAATCTTTATTTTAAAAAGAATTCTAAGGGTGACTAATGAACATCGAGCTATGCTGCGCTATGCTGTGCTGTGTTTCTTAAGCTTCGTTTTTTTAACAATTAAACGATGCTGCGCTGTACTGCGCTGTGCTGTGCTGTGTTTCTAAAGCTACGTTTTTTTAACAATTTTCGACACAACACGTGTTACCTGACTTGTTTGAATGGGCGAATGAAACTCGTTCGTTCTTGTTTCTTTGTGCGCACATGCGCAAGTGCGAGCGAGATGGGAGTATGAGAGTGAGAGAGACGTCTGAAGGGGCACGCAGCGTGCTCCAAACCTAGCATAGCTCGACACAGCGCAGCATGGCAGAGCTCCATAAAAAACATAGCACAGTTCGGCACAGCGCGGCTCAGCACGGCGGGTAGCGCGCCTCGCTCGAGACTGCTGCGTTTTTAAACAGAGCGTAGCCTCACACACCGCAGCACAGCATGGTTTGTTTGTATCCTCATTGAAATATTAGACGAGCGAGTTGACCAAACATAGCACAGCACAGTACAGCGCAGCATAGCTCGATGTTGATTAGTCACCCTAAGTCAGAATAAAATAAAATAAATCTTATAAAATCTTAAAATAAATAAAATACTCAATCGTAACAAAATAAACAAATGAAATTTTGTCTCATCTTCATAAATAAATAAATAAGCAAAGCTTGTAATACAGGAACTAGGAATACTTTTATACTTTTTTTTAAATACACACTTATAATACATAGTAACACCCAGACATAGAACAAATATCTATTTATTCTCAGTGGGGATCGAACCCACGACCCACAGCACGGAAGGCAGAGATATTACCGACTGAGCTGTGACGTTTGTCACAGCCTCACAGCTCATTCATTTACTTTATGTTGTTCAAAGTACAATACATTGTACATGCAGGTTGATAAAAAGTAGTACTTTTTATTGCAGAAATGTAGAAACAAACCCTCGCACAATAGCCCAGTAAGGAATGAGTGGGTCACTAGCGACATTCGCCAGAACTACAGCCATTACAGGTCCCAATCAAGGTATCTGCACAAACAACTTGCTGTTTGCAGCAGTTGCGGTCTGTTCCATACAACATCAACGGAATTACAACGGATATTGTACAATTTCCTTCGTTCTAGCACCTGGGTAATTGCTTTAATTCCTACGTGTACCACGGACCGATCCACACTGGACCAAGTTTTAACATATTCTTCACTAAAAACGGGATATTTACAAGGATCTGTCAATTCGATTGTTTCCATTAAACTCACATATTATCGTGGTACAATCTCATTTTTGGTGAGTTATGTTTATAATCATGATAAATCAATTCCAAATTATAATAAGGTTTGCTAGTGGTCAAGTCAGGAACTTTCTATTGCAAAAAACAGTACGAGATTAATTTTTGGGAAATGATACGATCAAAAATGAGGACAAAACAAAAAAATACCAAAGCTGACTTCATAATCATCATTTTCCTGTCCTTATTCCTGGGGTCGGCGTAACATGTTTTTTCTTCCACTCATTTTCATCAGCTGCTATCTCAAGATTATCTTAACAACTTTAAATAATACAGTCTAGTGACCATGTTTACCTATAGAAAATACTTTTTTACAGTTGCTGTGCTGATATGCGTCTCAAAAATGAGAAATGTTGTGAGTCTGTTTACTCCTATTTCATACTATTGCGCAGAGTTCAGTAGTTCGTTCAAGACTTGCGTCCATGCATTAGCAACTCCACGCAATATAGGTAAGGCAAAGGGAGGGTAATGTTACCTCTAAACTGTAAATGTACACTTAATCGTTGTTAATGACTTCAATTCAAACCGATGCAGATCGAATGGAAAGAGCTCTGTTATCTCGAGTTTGATGGTAACTCATTAAAGTTGGTATTTCTAAGTGGCCAGTTTGCAAGGGGCGGATCGCTTCGGTAAGTTTTCGATAAAATGGATATCTTTTGTTCATTCAAATTTTTATTTTCAGAATACGTCTCACTGGATGAAACAAAGAGAGGCGATCGGAAACAAAAAATATTCTCGTTCGTCCCACGCTCTGAGGACTTTCCATTCCAAAATATTTCTGGTATAAACCAACATTAGAGTATTTAATAAAATTATTTAATTAAACCAAAGTAAAATAATGACTTCTAAAACCGATCTAAAACCAACTCCTAGGTACAATATCAATATGTCCAGTTTACACGATCAATATTGTAGGCTATCAAATAGTGATTAAGTAGTTAAAAATTATGTTGACTCTATTTAGACAGAGTCATACATAGTTAACTAAAACTAGCTTGCTATTCTCTTACTACCCTCGTGTAATCCTGCCATTACAAGCAATAGCAGCGCCAAGAAACGAACGTTGATCCTAATGCTTTATCGAAGCGGTGGTACATTGAGATTTATCGTTAGCCTTTGTACTAACGAAGTTCTATTGGTATCCTACTCCTCTATTGGCTGTTTTTACACTGTCCACGACACGACACCTAAACGATATCGTCAGAGAGACGTACAGTACGCACAACGGATCTTTATCCTTCTGAAGTTAGGTGCAACAAACGATTGCGCATGTACTGTTGTGCGGAAAAAATCCTTACCTCCAATTACCCAAAAATGGGTTCTGCGCAGATACTTCAGAGGAGCAAAGATCTGTTCTGACTACTATACGTAGACGCTTTTACACTGTGTCGGTGCCGGCAACGATGTTTTTGGGAATCACTGATATATTGAAAGCAAGAAAATAAAAAGTATATTGATTGTATGAGAAAAATTAACGTACCATCAGCAAAAGTTCTGCCTTACCACCTTAAGGGTGCATTTTCTGTGAACTGACTAGCCGTTAATTTTTGAATACCAATAGAAGCAAATTATTTCGGGTGTAAAAGTTATGAAAACAATGGACCGTCATAAAAATAAATAGATGTTTAGGTCTCTGGTTGGTCAAAATAAGAAGACAAAAGAAAAAGGCGAGGCCAGGTAGCTAACTGCTTGCAAGCAAAACAGTTTCAAAAGTGGTAAGGCGGAAATTTTGCCGATAGTACCTAAGTGTAATATCGGTGTCGGTGTTGGCTGGTGTGCAAACGCCCATTGGTATCCTAACTTCTCTAATAGAAACCATAAACAACAATTTTACCGAACAACTCGATACCTTAGGTTTTGTGGAAAAAACATTGCTTTGGAACTTTTAAATTAGAATTTTCTGATTTACTTTACGTAATCAATATTATTTTATTAGTTAAGGATACAAAAACTGCAAGTACTGTCGAAAAGATAAGTCGACCGTGTACTGCTTTCACCTATGTCTGCCTCCAGGCAGTGATGCTTTCATTGTTGTTTCAGTTTGAAGGGTGTCGGTGTAATTAGACTAGTTTTTTATATATTATATGTAGATTTCACATTGTTTAAATCTCTAAAAGTAATGGCTCTTTATGCCGGTTTTATGTCCCTATTTTAGAGGGCGTCGTGTGAAATGACCATGAATATTTTTTTTTGCACAATGTCAATTGACATTATTATTATTAATTGATATTATTATTACATATTATTAGGTTATCAAAAAGACAAGCGATATAAACCAAATCTATCATGAATTTAACCCCAATATTAATACTAAACTGGAAATTTGAGCCTGGCAATTTCAGTTTTCATCGCAGACACTGAAATTATTTTATAAATTTAAACAATTAATTGGAATTTGTAGGCGTATTTGTTTTGGGCATTATTGATCCCCATACCAATTAAATTGAAATAACATTATAACTAGGTGCTCGTCAAAACTAGAAAACCCTCCCACTGCTTTTGTTAAACCGGTTAGAACTTCCCCGTAATAGGTAAGCCGTACAGGTGATTAAATTATAAATGTGAATACAAAAAAATACAGCAAACTTGAAAACCTCCTTTTTTAACCACCGCCGACGCAAAAACGACGGAATGTTTTAAGTTTTTCATGTCTATGTATGTGTGTGTCGATTTTGAATTTTTTTTGTGTTTGAAAGGTTAGTCGAGTGTGTTCTAAGCTGTGTTTGATGAAAATCGATCAAAAATGGCCGCCGCCACAAAACGGCGAATTTTTTTTTCACAAATCCCTCAATATGGGTATCAAATGAAAGGGCTTCACTAGTAGAATACACTATAACAAATTTATTTCAAATCCAAGATGGCCGCTACCACATAATATTTTTATTTATTTATCATGTCTGCTTCTTCTTCTTCTTCGAGTCGATTGGCTCCCATGTGTATTTTTTATTATTTAGTAAATACCTAGGTACCTACTAAATATCCCGTTTTTCCCAGAAACGGGCCACGTCTATGGCATTTTCCGTGGCGTCACACAGATCCTTCCGGGTGCAGGTGTTGGTGCATTCTGGGCAGGACAGGAGGTGAGGCATTGTCTGTGGGGCTCCGCAGTCACATTGTGCTTGGTCGGAGTACCCCCATTTTACTAAGTTATGCCGGCAGCGGCCCACCTGACTCCGAAGACGGTTCAGAGACTTCCAGGTGGACCATGGGAGTAGGTTACCCGCAGGAAGTTTTTCTGCTGGCATAACATAATCAATAGGAGGAGGGTATTTTTTAGCCCATAGTTTTAATCTTGCCTCACTAGGGTTACTTTCTCGTATGGCTTCAGTTGAGTGGAGGAATGTCTGCTTGAAATGTTGTATTATTTGTGTCTAAGAAAAAAAATTATCATTCAATAATTTTGTTATGATAAAATCAGACAGTAATAATATTTAGTGAGGCTATTGCCATTTACTTAGTTCATTTTATGATTTCCAAAAATAAAATATATCAACTCTAAAAGGTTGGCATAAGGTTGGTAAAGGAAGCCTTAATTTACTTAAGCTAAGTATTAATTTCAGTGGAAACTCGGTTTTTATTCATAATTTGCAAAATTCTTCGAACCACGAATCCGATTAGTGAATAAAATCTTTAAGATCCCGAGAATTCTCTGTAATGTATTCAAAAACTTTGCACCCCTTTTTGCTTCATCACTGACATCAAGGAAAATATTCGAAAAGCTTTTCGCAAAAAGTAGTTCAAAGAATCATAATGCTTCGCTGAAAATTTTCATTATCGGTAGAAGCTTTTAAAAATTATGTTTTACAGTGGAACATTACTGTAGAAATATTAAGAGCAGTTTATTTACGACCGTAAAAAATGCATTTGACCGGCGAGATTTCTTTGATTTATAACTTTTAGTTTGGAAGTTGTGTAGTTTGAGGCTCGTAAAGACTCACGACACAATATTATATTTTTTGTTGTGTTTTGTGTAAACACTACATACTTAAAGTAATGACAAAAAAAACATAATTATAAACTATGATTTCTAAAAAATCCTATAATTTTTTTTTGATGAAAATTGTACCTACACAACTTTCTTTGAAATACATTTAGTTAGTAGATTCTATTATCCAAAGAAAATAACTTTCAATCAAAATACGCCTTTGATATTGAATTTTCCAAGAAAATATTCCTAACATCGTTCCTCCGCCAAGTAAATTTTGATTTAGCGTTTATCGTAGACCGGCGCCAAAGGTCATTTGTAACAAAGTCCGCTGGCAAACAATTACCTACGTGGAGGCACTGGCTTTTACCTAAAATAATTTACCACATTTTTAGTTTACCTACTTATTCCATAAAGTAAGCACAGGCCGTAATAAAAAATATTATGTGTACCTACCTATGTCAATTTTTCTTTTTCAAGCGTCCATTGAACATAGGCCTCTCCATAAACTAATAAATAGCTCTATTTCAACAAGTTTCAAAATTTCACATGGTTCTTCTTTTACAAACTACAATTGACTCCATAAACAATTTGTAGGTATATACCTAAGCGTTGTTTTGTAATTTACAAGCAACTCTATTGCCCACTAAAATCTAAAACAAACGAAAAACGTTCCATCCCAACATCAAATCATTTGAAAATAGCGCGGTCTCTGACCGAAGATATTTGTACTTTTGCCAGGGAGTGTAGTCGATGTTTGCCGACCAACATTCTTCCCGGATATGAGTTCTTGTCCGGATGTGTAGAATGTGTAGCTCACTTTCTGCCTTTGTTTGCGAGGGATTTCACTTATAAGGCTTGGGCGGTCATTCAAGGTGAACGAACATACAATTCTTATGTACAGTCAAGCTCATAAAAGATAAAAAAAAATACAACCGAATTGAGAACCTTCTCCTTTTTTGAACTAAATTAAAAATACGCGTTTGCGAAATTACAAAGCAAACTCTCGATTAAGACTGCTCGTCGTGCCACTGCACTGTATAGTTATAAGTACTATTTCTTTAAATCAATTGCATCTTAGTATAAATAAATAAATATTCATGGACATTTCACACAACGCCCTCTAGTCCCAAACTAAGCAAACCTTGTAATATGGGAACTAGATGCTGATAGAATACTTTTATACTTTTTTTTTTCTAAATACATACTTATAATACATAGTAACACTCATATACCTTTGCTATGTCTGACAAATGTATATTTATAATTGTTTGCCAGTAAAATAAACTCGATACAGGAAGTACACTTCACAACTGTTTTTAGAAACAAGAGCGAGATCGTTATATATTAATTTCTTCAATAATTTTCATCTCCGCCAATAAATTACGTTTCTATCACGGCATAGAATTATCACCCACTTGCTGTAAACGTACAAGCAATAATAGTTCTAATAGCCATTGTATTAAGAGCTTTCTAAGATTGTGCCTTTCTGAGGTAGGGAGATCTATGATAATTGGTCTTGAATTATAAGGTTCGATTTCAAGACCAGTGACCTAAATACGCGCATGTTTCCGCTAAAAGTCTCGAATCTCTATTTGAAATGACATGTGATGTGATGTGACTCGCTAAGCCATTCTTCAGCTATTGATAATCCTTAGTGCTGTCAATTGGAACCATCTGACGATGCATAATGACCGTTATTGCACTGTGATAAGATTCATAATACAATAAACATTATAGTGAGTGCACTCCTCGTGGGACGACGTTCTGCAAAATGTAGCTACCAAGCACTGAAAAAAAAAGACAGAGCCAATGGCTGCTTCTCGTAAGTTTACGTCTAACTGAGGACTGATATAGGCTGATGATGATGATAATATAAGTGAAAATCGCCTGTCTCAGAACTTAAGCTTAAATTCATATGGTTGTCTTCCGTCGAGACAAGACGTGGAGGAAATAGACTTGCAAAGCGGAAAATGTCGCGTTGTCGGTTGCAGCGCTAACGACTCAATTTGTCGCGTGGGTGATCAGTAGGAAGAAATATTAATCGTTTTATGCTTGACATTTCCTTGTAATAACAATAAACACGTACATTAGGTATGAAGAACTCAAGTAGGGGGCTAACTTTTATATTTTTACAGGAAATTCAGATCAAAAATTGTTATGAAATCGTCAGTGTCCATTTAGTGTGGGAACACGACGTGGCTGGTTTTAAGCTAATTACTGGCACCTAAAATCACAAGGATCATAATATGATTCACTTTTTATAATGTGCAACTCCGCCATGAATTTTCTGTGAATGACCCGAGGGCTGGTGATTATCTGGGCCAGCGTATCAGCATTGCTATTCAGCGCGGCAATGTAGCCAGTGTCTTGGGCACGCTTCCGAATGGTACTGATTTGGATCAGTTGAGCTATCTATAAATCGTTTGCAACGGTGTTTAGATAGCTCAACTGCTTCATGTGTATTTTGTACATATTATAAATATTCTAAATACTGTATTAGTCGTAATTTTCTGTTTTCTTTGTGAATAAATTCCTTTTCTGTTCACTTTCCAATATTTAGTAGTAATTTAAATGCATCAAATATTCCATATCAAAAACAATAAAAACAAACATTTTATCCGTGTTTCCGGGTATAAACACATTTGCGATTGATTGTTTTGGCCGAGTAAATACCGCTATGACATTGTGCAAACAGACAGCCGTACATTAACTTTGGGCTCCCCTATAGAACCACAGATGTGATCATAGCACACTTTGTACAGTAGCCTCTCTAGAAATACTTATTCTGTGACATTTATACCTTCAACTGAGGTGCTATAGATTGAAGTTTTGGCGTTATTTGCATATTTGTTCAAGTTAGGGTTCATGTTATAAGTATTTGATATCCATGTTACAAGTAGGTAAGTGTCAGGAATACAAATCAACATATTACAAGGCCTGTCGTTTTAGGTATTTCTTTGTTTTTGCCAAAGCTCAAATACGACCGGTCAAGTGCGAATGGACTCAAAACTATGAAAGGCAGAGACTTATTTTATTTTTCCTTCAAATCCTGTAAAGTTCACATAATTATGGTTTTATAATACATAATTATTTCAGATTACTTACTTTGCAAACTTCTGATAATTTTTTGAACTTTGAATTTTTTGATCATCATAAATCAAAGTCTATGAATTTTAGAAAGAAAAAAAGCTTTCTTAGATTGTACAAATGATATTCCACTCAATCCAGTGATACCAATTAAAAATATTATTCCCCTCTATTTTTGACCTTTTAATAAAGAAAATGGATAAGCTTTATTAGTTGCTCAAATAACCAGGTTTGTGGCAGACGTACCTACCGACGGACAAAGTAGCACCATAAGGTTCCCCATTATCGGAACCCTAAAACCCACATCTCTGATGGGTCCTGCTTAGTTTTACATCTGCGATGTTTCTTTCAGCCTGTGGTTCGTCAATTTGTGGTAGTAAAGTAGGTAAGTTTAACGAGTACTTCTTCTAAGGTGCGTTGTTTGCTGCAGCACGGATCTTACGTCGTATTTCGAGGTTTCGCGTCTTGCAGCACCCAAGGCTCGTTTGAGACAAATCTCACAATGAAACTTTCTACTGAGATTATTGCACTAAGTTTTAAGTTCTAACACAGTGCAACAAGGTCTTTTTTACAATGTAAGCTGGTTTAAGTGATACACCTAAGCCCACAGCACACAAAAAACAAATCAACCGTAGGAAAACACGGCTAATGTGTTTGTGACGGAGGTGGGCTCACTTTCCTATTACTTGAACTCTGTCAGCCGCAGTGGCAGAAAGTTATACTCCTGTTTATTTGTTTATTTCAAATGAACTTTTGGTTATTATGCTCGCAAACATTTATTTTGGGGAGATATAAGATTGTTAAAATAATGACAGTTTTGTGTCTTCAATATTCTTTGTTTTGGATGTAAAATATTACTAGTACTACTGACAATCCATAATAATGTTGCAAAATATACATGTACCTATTATATAATGTGTTAAACTTAAGATTTAATTTTTGTTTTGGTAACTGTATAAGTCAAGGTCATCCCTCCAGCGCTTTCTCGGCCGACCCCGACGCCGCCGACCCTCAGGTATCCACTTTGTGGTGGTGGTAGTCCACCGGTCTTGAGACATGCGACTCACGTGACCGGCCCATTCCCAAGTACATACCTACCTATCATTTTCTGTAGTTGCCAAGAAAACGCTTTGATTTGATCTTTTTGAAAACATTTTAGCTTTATCCCGGAAAGCGAACCACATCTAGAAACGAAACGAGAACTTGTGCAAAACTGACAGATTATAAAACATGGTTTTATTAAATTCTAATAAGATAAAATTATGTTACAAAATACGGTGGTTATCTAAATAAACACTGTAGTGAATATTGTTTAAGAAATAAAGATAACTTATAAAAATATAATCATAAAACAACCTCATTTTCAAAATTTTACATAAGTAATAATTATTTATAAACTGACGATTCTTCTTCTTCCTTTTTCACTGCCTGTATGAGGACTAATGACATGACTGCGTTCACCACCTGTAAACCAGAAAAATCTTTGGATCGGATGGTAGGGTTGCTACTTTTTTAAGAACATCTACAAACTTCTTTTCACTGGTTTCATTTAGTTTTGGTGATAAGTGAGGGAAATTAGTGAAGAAACAGTTTTGTCCGTGGCTATACTTTCAAAGGATATCAGCCATGGTCGCTCTTTGCACTAAAAGAAAAGTACGTTGGTTGCTTAGCTGATGTATGTACTAAAAGCTAAAACCAGATATGGTTGTAATTTATAAGGTACTCACAGCAATCATACAAGAAGCAAGCACAATGCCAGCAAGCCAGGTGGTCTTGCCTTCCAGGTACCAGGTCAGCTCGTCGATGCAGCCGTGGAAGTAAGCATTGCCGGTCACGGAGTCACGGCACTCTGAGGGAAGCGGCTTGTTCAAGCTTAGGTAGTCCATCGGACCCTCAGCACCACAGCAACCAATCTGTCAAGAAGATTAATTTAAGGGGATTGTGTACTTCATCAGGTTTGTCACACGTTTAGTAACTTTTGTTTAACAATATTAACAGTTTACTGGAAAAAAAATATGCTGTAATGGCAAATCCAGTTCTTTGGTCTTTAATAGATAAAGTAGACAAAAGATAATAAAGGACAAAGGAAAGATAATGCAGGAACATTCTCATTGCAAATAATAAATTTCTTACAAAAAAAAATGTATAAGTATTAATATTGTATCAGCAATCTAGATACCATTAGTTTGCGACGTTAGAAAGCGTTGTGTGAAATGTCCATGAATATTTATTAATTTGTATATATTATTAATTATGTTTTTATTCAACTTTCGTAAGTTTATTGTTTAATATCTGCGATTTTTTTTATGAAAAATGTTTTGAACAAAATAAATAAATAATAAATAAATATTCAGGGACATTTCACACAACACCCTCTAGTCCCAAACTAAGCAATGCTTGTAATATGGGAACCAGATGGCCGTGCTGGGGATCGAACCCACGACCCACAGCACGGAAGGCAGAGCTATTACCGACTGAGCTGTGATGCCTGTCTGTGTTGCCTGATTTTTAGCAAAAGAAAAGTCAATTCTGAACCTTTTATTCGTGTTTGTGCTTTGTGACATGCTCTGCGCTCGCATAACCAACGCCAAACGGCCGCTAGTCATCACCTAACCCAATATTCCACGTTTGTGATGTTTGCTTCGTTAGGTGTTACAATTTGTCCACGTTTTTAAAACTCGGTTCGACAGAAAAATCATATTTCGTTTAACTTTGGTGTTCTGCACAAGCGTGATTGGGATTTTTTCGAATATAAAGTATAGCTACACGAAAATAGAACGATATGAAAAACGTAGGTACACTTTTGTGCTGAAAAAGATAGGTAAAGAATTGAAAAATTGTGAATTACAACTGTTGTATAAAAGAGTCAAGATTCCAACCATCGCTGTAAAATACACAAGAAAGAGCCTAAGAAGGCTCATATTCTATGTCGTTACCGCGAATAATTCTCAAATAATAATAATAATAATTTTACTGTTGATTGTCCAAAGCACGACTTTAGGGTTGAGTCGAGGATAGGATAAGAATATAGGAATTTATGTTTCAAGTTGCATACCTATCTAAAATTTACATTTCGTTAGATAGGCAAAATTGCGTTTACAAAATCAATTAGTGAATTCCAGCAAATGTGGTTACAAACCATAATTTAGTCCTACGTCACAATCAAACGATGATTAAAACGCAGTGTCATTGAATAAACCGAATATGCATTCAAACAGAAAGCAATGCAATCAAATCGCACTTAAATTAAACTGATTCATACAGATATAACTGAATTTGACTGGCAACACTCACACAAATATGCTGTAAAATTATTAAAAAAAACAAAAGAAAAGCATGACTATAAATACGACGCGTGTGTGCTATTTTGTAGTAGCTTTATGTTTCAGGTTTCCTTTGAAAAAAAAAGCGAAGTGGGTATTGCTATCTAAAACATAAAATTTTTACTACTGTTTTCTGTTTTTCTGTGGCCCACTATACTTTTTATTTTACAAAAAAATTCAACTAGACACTTAATCATATTCAGTGTTATTTTATACGAAAGTATACTTTGTCATTGTCGAAAATAGCAATATGACTTGTTAGACATTTTAGCTGCTGAAACCTTCAGCGACCGATATGAATAAGACTGATAATATTACTCACGCCTTCTTGCACCATCCGTAGTATTTCACGACTGCCTTCATGCTGTGGGTTGTTTATAAGGCGGACGATGACGTCACGGATAAGGGGCTGGATGCTCGAGTCGTAGGTGGAAAAGTCTAGAACCACGCAGGCGCCTATCAGCCCGAACACGAATATTGCTATTTGTGATGCTATGTACTGAAATACAAAAAAAAATACTTATAAGTTTTCCATGTTTAAATGTGGTAGACTCATTATTTTTTTTATATATATAAAATGAAATACACATCATTGATTGTCATTTACTTTGGATCACTGTAGGTGACATTCCTACACATTACTTTTACAACAAAATATTTGCTTTATTTTACGTAATTATAAATCGCTTTTGAACTTTGAACTTTCTACTTGTGCTTGTGTGTCCTACCCTTCTGTTCCTCTTGAACTTTATACTATTATACCTAGGTACCTTGGACAATTTCATTCACTCCCCCCCTCCCGCACATCATACTCTGTACTATATTAACATACCCCATAAAGTAGCAAAACGTTTTCCATAAGTGCAGAGCCGCAACCGAGGAACGCGACGACCATGATGCCCAGAGACGCTATGAGGATGACGTAGATACCGATGAAGTACTTCTGCAGCTCCAGTATCGTCATCCACTCATTGAAACCTGGCTCTATGCAGATCCAGAGGCATAGCGCGAATATTGATACGCCGAATAACTGGAAAAATATAACATTTTTTTATTTTTCCAACCTTATAAAAACTAAGATGCTTAGATGCTTGCTTAGAAGTACAGATTATTATATTTTGCTTGTTTTATTGTCCTTTACCCAATATATACTACTTTCACAGTGCGCAGAAATTTTGAAAAAAATTCAAAATGGCGGTGGTTCGATATGCCACAAAGGTTCAATCCCCTAACCTTAGAGCGCAAAAAAGAAAAGAAAAACTTTGATAGTAATCATCCCGCATTTTTTTAAATAGGGCAACACCACAAAATGTAAAGCTACTACCAACGAATCGGTAAAGATAGTCAGCATAGATTATTTCCTATACAAAAAAATATGTGAAAAATTGTAGCTATTTATAAATTTACTTATAAGTTTGGTTTACATAGATCAAATACAAAGTTCACTATCAAAAACTTGCCTCAACTATCGGAATACAAAAATGAAAGCATGAGTATATTTAGAACAATAAAAATATTCCAACTTGAGTTTTGGAGAGGAAATAACAAAGCAAGTAATTACAAGTTTAGTTTCAGCCATTTTAACTTGATGTCCATCGGACACTATCAAAAACTATTTGATGACTTTTGCAACTTATGGGGAAATATAAAGAGCGATTCGAATTTTTAGTTTTAGGGTTCCGTCTAATAAAATCAATGATTCCAAGTAAAATTAAAACTTTTATCTTACTTTTTCTGTTTTTTATTATTTAAAACTATGAAAGTGGGAGTTTCCTTCTTGCTCCAAAAAGCATAAACAAATAGATAGAAATAAAAAGTAATCCACCTGTAATCTTAAAAGAGGATTTAGTATGTGACAGAATATTAAAGTACTGAAGTGATTTTTCGTTTGCTTTGAGAGTAATTTACGTACTTATTGCAGATTGTTTTCATAGAGTTTTAATTACGAAAAAATCGTTGATCATTATCTCCTTAGCCACCCCTCAACTGAATGGGTTGGTATTGCCTAACCCCGGTCCGGCCTCCCCCCGATGTAGATTACCAAATAGTTACTACGCCATCAGTGAACGGTACAACAGCAGACAAAAGTGCTTAATTTATTCATTGCAACTGCACTGTGCTGCACCATACCTCAAAACGCGTCGATAGCGCGTTCAAATTTTGCCTGTGGCGACATCTAGCTAAGTTTGTGGTACTAATACACATTATGGCATGAATCAAAGTTGGAGTATTATTTGAACCACCAACGGCTTCATCAGATGATGATGATGATGATGACGGCGGTTCTTTGGAAATGTTCTAGTGACCGTACCTACACCACTAAAAATAAAAAGTCACAGAAAAGCAAAATACGCAATTTCGTGCACGTGGATTGCATATTTTTTTCAGTTAAGTATTTTTAGTTATAAGTCAAACCTTGGAAGTACATCCTTTCAGATAAAAAATGAATTTTTAAAATCGGTTTATTAAATAAATGACGGAGTTCTGAGGTACCAAACATTAAAAAACATAATACAACCGAATTAAGAACCTCCTCCTTTTTTGAAGCCGGTTAAAAAAGTAGTTAAGTAGGTACAGTTTATTTGGATTAATATGAAATAAGCTAAAATAAAAGAACTTTACAATAAAGTCATTTTCACTTTTTTTCGCCACAGTACTGACATTGATTTAGCGCATACATACTATTTGGTAATCTACATCGGGGGGAGGCCGGACCGGGGTTAGGCAATACCAACCCAACTGAATCACTCTCAAGCTGCTATACGACGTTTAACTTTTCTTTTTCGTTTAGTTTTGACACTAAAGTAGCTTCTAAACGTTGAGACGGGTTTATGGGTGAGAATTTTCCTGATCTCTCAACTTTTGAGAAACATTTCAGAGGTGATTAGTATCGCCTCTTACCTAGCGGTAAGACCGGATGTCTTAGATAAAAGTTTATGTTAAATATAAGTGTGTATAAGTGTATTTATATAAATCAACTGCTAGGTTCTAAAAAACTAATCTGCAGACACTAAAATAAAGATGTTAGCTTTTCAGAAAGCCTATATGAAGGTAAATAAAGAGCACACTATGCAGATCCCTAAAACCGATAAAGATAGTAGTAAGATAAAAACACAAACTATAGCTTCGTGGGAGTAAAAGTTTTATAATCTCATTAATGCTGTGAGTGCTGTCAAGTTTTATTCGGCGGCAAAATGAGTCTCAGAGTGATGAGAAAGAAGTTAGAATACAGCCTTCTTAGCTAAGTGGAAACTCTGCAATCTCTAGAGAATGGAATCAAAATGTTTTAAAATTACAGTTTTATTACTACCAAAATCTATCATTTGCCTAGAAGCAGATAAAGCTACACGCGCACTTAGCGGTCAAACAAGCGACCAGCCGAATATGAAGTTTACATTTCTGAGAAATTCAATGACTTTTATGCCAATGTTAGAGTCCATTATTTTGATGAATAATTTCTAAGCTAGCCAGAGTTTAGTAGGAGTTGGACGAGAGGAGATTTTTATGTATTAAGTTCATGGGAACCACGTCATGTAGTACCACAGCACTATCATAGCTGGAACACCTAGCTACTACAACAGGTTCAATATTGCTCTAAGGTCTCGGCGATCACGGTATCTCTTTTAATAGTCTTGTTTTTGTCTCGCAAAGAGGCGAGATGAAAACGGAGCCGTTGTCTGTAATTTACAAGATCTATATTTCGCCGTAGCTTTAGATGTAGCACTTGTTTTCATCCAGCCAACTGATTTTATACCTAAATAACACCAGATAAGCCTATAGCAGAATACTCAGAGGGGATTCAAAAGGCGCGTTGTGGTGCCGCACTGCAAATATTTTTAATGCAAATATCCTTGGTATTGTAAACGGTGTGTTCCGTTTTCCTTAAAAATATTTTGATAGTAACGTAAAAACTCGTTCTAAACATTATCGGTCTTACCTAAAACCACCTCTCGAACGTCTCTCAGAAGTTGGAGAGAGTCAGAAAAATTCTCACCTATAAATCCGTCTCAATGTTGAGAAATTACTAAGTTTCAAACCTAAACAAAAAAAAGTTAAACGTCGATAGCAGCTTAAGAGTGATTCAGTTGAGAGGTGGCTGAGTAATGATCAACGATTCTTTCTTTAGTTATACTGTAACTACTGTATATTATAAGTGACCTTGAGATTTAAAGATAAAGCTCAATTTCAACTAGGTCACGTCATATACACAATAACCCGTAGATACACCAGACACAAATCGGTTTATAGTGCACAACAAACGAAACACGGATTGTCTTGCCAACTTTATATCTTGTTTATTTTCACTCACGATTATTTATGAATCTGCCAGGTTAGTCATATTTGTCATATTTGTTTGTTACGAGAGAAAACTAAAACGATTTAGTTCAACGATGCATATCATTTTCATGAGTTACTGTTGTTGCAAAAGACTGAATGACGTCATAGCCTGCAGGTATTTGTCGTGTTGTTTGTATCAAGTAAACAGTAAGTAAGGTACAATAAAATAGAAGTATTTGCTTTAGGCTAAAGGAGAAACTCGAATGACTGGAAATTTAGAAGCTCTGGAAGGTAATATAACTGTCTTGTAAGTGTATCAAGAACTTTGCGATCAGATCCAACGTATTTTTCTATAGGTATGTAAAAGTGTTATTATGATAATACTTAAAGTTAAATTTAGGATTTCTGTATCTAAATATTGGTTAAGCAAAGCTTGAAAAAAAATTCTAAATAAACACACAAAGGTGTGTATTACCTGAGAATTCCTTGAAAATCCATAGCAGGATTTTGTTTTATATATTTTACATTCGCTGCCGTGAATACTAAAATGTTTGTCTGGTAGAGCACTGCATTACGTTGAAACATTAAGTTCAAAAGAATCAGTCACGCGTCAAATAGCAAGTGTAATCCAAAAGCAAAAGCAATGTAATTACTATACTTTCCTAAATCCGGTACAAAATAAGCGAAACTAAAGAACTGGGCCGTACCATCATTATACTTTCTCTGCGAAAAGTGCTATTGAGACAACAGCTCGCTCGCAATCCATTAAGGCTTCCGCTAAATGACGCGGAAAGTTGACTATAGATAGGTACCTATTAGTAAGTATGTTAATTACGAAATAGCTGATTCGAATCCAAAAGCAAACGTTACTGAATTGTTGAGATGTGTCCAAGGTGAGTTTGGAGACGTCGCGATTTGCGTGTTCATGATTGTTTATTATTAATAAAAAATAAAAATATTTACATACTCTAACTCAGTTTAACATTAATTTTATTATTATAGGCAGAAGGATAATTCTTTTAATAAATACAAATATAATAATTTACACGAAGCTAATTATGACTAATAAAGTATTTACAATATATATAACGGTGTGTAGATAGCTCAACTGCTTCATGTGCATGTATTTTGTACAAATATAATTGGTTTTTTTGTTGAAAGTCATAAATTCACAAACTTGGCTACCATTTTGTGACTCGTTTATGAACCTTCCAAAAAATTCTAATCATAATATATTTAGTAGACTCTTCAGATTTAAATCTTTATTGAAATAAAAAGAATGTCAGTAAAATCATAGTAAACAAGTAAGGTTCTACACATTTAAGTGTTTTAAATAAGCGTTTTTATTTTTAAATCTCCCGCACATGGCTAGCTTAATTCAATTCTAGATTACAAAGCTTTCACGGCAAAATAAACCTAACGTGCGCCACTGTAAATACAGTTGATTCAATATGACTCGGCGAGTGTTCAACTCTAAACTCTACCACCTTCCTATCAAGCTGTTTTACCGCGGAGAATTCGATTGCAACAACGATTAGGTCCAATTGAAAATGTCTCTTTGCTGAGAATATTTATAAATTTTCAAGATAGGGTATTTTATTGAAATTGAATCTAGCAAAACACTGATAAAATTGAGGTTTTAGAGCTTTTTGTTCAATCTATCCGCTTTTATCGCACTGCTTGAAATAACTTCTTGTTTTAAAAGCTGAGATAAAGATCGTTTTTTGATAAATTGATTGTGATAACGCTATTGTGGTCTACTTATCTCCTTCTTTTATACTTCATCAATTGAGGGTATTGATGCCAAGGCGTAGGAAAAGTATCTAGCTACTTTTCAACACTATGTTTGACTATAGCTTGCAAGTAAAAAAAAAAACTATTATTTGACACCCGTTATGTACATAGATACTCGTTAAATTATCTTGTCTCTGTTTATACATTTATCTAAAAATAATAACATTATGATATCAGTCTTACTAAAGCTATTTTTCTTTTACAAGATTTTTTTCGCAACAGTAACCGTGCTGGAAAAATCATACAGCATTGAGTACATTGCTGGATTAATGCTCGGATAAGCACTGATACTCGCTCGCGTAGTGATTAATGTCTGCGTCTGCTAGCGATGTTGACTAACTACTCACTTTACAGATTTTATTGTGGACGTTAAATTGTTTACATGCAATTTGTAACACTATTGGCAAAATGAATAACGTTGATACGTTATATGTAAGTTAAATCATACAATTATGCATAGAAAAATTAACAGCATATTTTATGCATAATTTTTGGTGATATCTGTTTAACCTGGAAATGAAGTTGCGAGCCTTTGACTTTTTTTATGTAGTTTATCACTTTTTAATAGTAATAAAAATACACGAAACAGGTCAAACAAATATTTGGATAAAGTAGGTAAACTTTATTAGTTTAACGTAAAATACAACGCTTAAGTAAACCTGTAGGATAAACCTCAAATTAAAACAGTTTTGGTATAACTTTCTATAATTAAACCATAACCCTTTACAACAAAGTTTCTCAACTAGGTCGGTAGAAAACACGTGTTACTAAAGTCAAAATGCCTACTGTACTTAGTTTTATACGCTTGTAATGAAATAAAAACCTTTTATTCGATGAGAAATAATCGAAATCAATCGACTTTATCCCCCTAAAACGTTACTGAACCGTGGCTAAATTTACGAGTAAGCTGCACCACATATATTAGCTATTCGCATCAGAAAAACGTCTATGTAACTACGTTTTGCTCTTTTTCGGGAGCGAAAGAGGTACTTTTTTGAGACGTTAAAAATTTATGGGGTCGTAAAAACTCACATCAAGCTCGTTTGGAACCCCCGAGTGCCGTACGTACGAATATGATGTTACAATGTAACGAATGTTAGCGTAATGTGTGCGAATAATGATCCCAAACTCACAATGATAATCTTTGATTTTTTGATTTGTTATCAGAAAAATATATTTTGTTTATGGTTAATTACAGATGGCAATTTTTCACAGATTACGCAGTTTTATTCTGAGAACACATTAGAAAAAGAAACCTTGTAGATATAATTTATCTACAAGATACTTTAAAGATCGAATAAATGAACTAAATACCAAGAACGACGATCGATTTTGAACTTTATTAGCTACTAGAATAATCATGTATGCTAGCGTTAGAGAGAGTACGCACGATACAAGCATTGTCCAACGTCCAAAACTTAGCAAAAACATTCAAGATGGTTGAACATAGTCCTACCATGTTGTGAGCAACATAAATAAGGAGTGAAGTAAGTAAGCAAGTAACAGACATTAGCGACACGCGGCGTCCGCAGTAAATCGCACTCGGAACTTTCCTCCCGCAGAATGTTAGGTTATTGAGCTTGGTTAAGTAATTACTTCGAACAATGTTTGCTTAACATAAAAGTTTGAATGGAATGTTATTATGCGTTGTTGCTTGAATTTTAATTGGGAAGCTGTAATTTTCATGTTGGTTTTGAAAGCTATTGTTGTAGGTATTTCTACTAAAAGTACGGTAGTTTAGACAAACACTTGACATTTATATAAAGTTTTACTTAATTCATTGATATAAATGACTCGATTTTGGTATTCTTTTCATTTTCATATCTGTTTATCCTAATTTCACTGACTTGGTGACCTTTTTTTTCCTAGAAGATGCACTAATAAGTATATCAAATAAGTTTACATATTTTCAATGACAAAAGATAGATAAATTAAATCATATAAGATTGAAAAACATAAAAGTAAAGTTCATAAAACCCCTGTGGTAAACATTGAGGTTTCAACAATCGTCCGCTTCAGAATTTCAGAAAACTCTGCACCAACTCAAAACTTAAATCACCCGAGTCGTTATAAATTAAGGAACGATTCCAACACTAGCGACAGGGACGCGCGACCGAATTAAATTTCATCGCTATTGTGACTCTACTCGAATTGTACTTACATTTATATCGGCCAGGCTATATGCTTGCAAGGCGATTAACAACACTGATAACAAAAAAATACTCCATAAGTAAAGTATAGATATACTTACCGCATACAAAATATCACGGTCGAAATACCAATTCTGGGCTCTACAGCATCCAGAGAAGATTACTCAACTATAAGACAGTAGGACACAACACGACACCTTGCAAAAACTCAAAAAAGTAGCTGTAGAGTACGCACAACTGATCTTTATAAGTAGTTTAGTTAGTTTTATTTAAGTAGTTTATAAGTAGTTTAGTTAGTTTAGTTTCATTTCATTTTTTTTTCATTTCATTTTCATTTCATTTCATTTTTTTCATACTTCAGAGGGACAGACATTCGTTGTAACTACTATAACTAACTACATCCAATAGTGCACGTTATTAGCGCAATAGTGCGTGTGCGTAGATTTTTCAGGGAGAAGTGTCGGATTTTTTTTGTCGCGCGTCGCAATCGCTGCTCCCGGAATAGCACCTTTCAGGGTGAGTGCGCGCCAAAAACTCGCGTTGCCGCGTCAAGTATCATTCAAACCGCACCTGAATCCTCGTTAAGGTGTTTCTGCACAAATGAGAAATAATTGCTGAAGTTGCCAGCTATCGATAATTGACATTGGATCCTTGCCAAGACCAATTGTGCAAAGACGAATGCATTTAATACGGGTCTTACCGCAGGTTTGTATGATTTGAGCGTGTGCTTGATTGAAACACAAGTATCTTAAGTCACTTTAAAACAAACTCAAGCCTATATGCCAATAAGGATCACTAATTTGAATCAAAGATAAAAATTTCCAAAAATCCTACTAATATTATAAATGCGAAAGTTTAGATGTTTGGATGTTTAGATGTTTGGATGTTTGGATGTTTGGATGTTTGTGTTTCAATCACGTCAAAACCACTGAACTAACTTGGATGAAACTTGGCAAATATATAGTTCGTAACCTGGATTGACATATAGGCTACTTTTTATCCCGAATAAGTAACAGGATCTACAGGATAAAATGAACGAAAAGGATTAGCAGCGCCAATTGGCAAGAGGATTTTATTGTCATGTCATGTCACGTCAGTTTGACAGGGCGTAGTACTACCTCTTTGGTCTAACAACTAGCGTTTGACATTCCAGTAGGTACGAGTTCGCTGTAATGAGGTCTAATGTCAAGTTTCTCAAAGAAGTATTCGCTCGGTACACGCACAGATAATATAATGTACACGGAAACTGTAGACGCGTACGAAGTCGCGGGTAACTGCTAGTTCTAAATATATCAATGACGATATTGATGATGTTATTTAAATATACTAGGTATTTCTAGATTTTATTACGCGATCCCCACAACCTTCATCTAACAGTGGATTTGATAGCAGAAATGCCACAAATACCTACTTAAATATCGTTGCAAGTTGAGGAATAGTTGAGAAACGACTTAAAATAAGGCAGTGTTTCTTAGCTCTAATTGAGAGACGGTTGAATGCTCCTGCCTCTTATGTTGCCAGTCTCTGATCGGTGCAGTCAATCTCGGATCGTTTTCAGATGGCGCGCTTTTGTTCAACTGTTCTATGTTCAAAACATGCGATTTCATGCTATACATTTTCGTAGTTGAATTTCCAAATGTTATTTTCCTACTTGCATTTATTTTTTGAAACCCTTGTGTGTACATCTGATAATTTTATTTTCTTACGTAAAATCTGCAGGCGCCTGAAAAATTAAATGAGCATAAAGACGAAAGTAACATCAAAAGAAAGAAACAAGAGCAAAGCTTTGGAACACTCTTGTCATCCTTAGACGTTTCATTCAACTTGCAAAATTTATTTTCCACAATATTCTCTGTAACTAAGCCTCTGACAATAAAGAAGTCAGTTAGCTCTTATGAAACACCATAGTATTCTGTTTCAAGAAAATGCTTTTAACCAGATTTATGATGAAACGAATTGAAACGACTGCAGTATTTAAGTAGGTTATAATATAAAACGTAGATTTTTTTATTTTACATGAGTTTATGTACCTATAAAAATAATGAATGATTAATTGGCGTTTGAATAATGGATCAACCAACTTGTGTACACAACGCAATACTGACATAATATGACTGAAAGAAAATATTGGTGCCGAAAACGTCCGATCCGTAATGGCCGGCGCTGACACTTTATTAAAGAGTCTAGTGTATCCGTTTCTACATTAAACTTGTCAAAAACAAGGACGGAAAGATCTCCAGTTCACCGATATTTTTCTAGGTGTTGTGACGTGAAAATATCTGTAATAACCATTCTTTTTAGGTAACGCCGACTTGATGTTGAATAAGGGCGAACGCAAACCAAAAACAAAACGTCTTGTCGAACAGTTAGTGATGTGAAACTGTCAGTAAAACTTTTTTAGTTACAACATGCTTCTTTTTATTTGCTGTTTTCGTTACTTGCTTATTTAATGAGAATCATCCTAAGTACTTAATAATATTATTAAGTACACTACATAACTACTATATATTCTTATTTATTAAAAAACACAGTTTATTCTCTAGGTATGTGCGTATAAAGCAATGTTTAATAGGTAGGTATTAAACAATGCTATAATAGATAGGTAAACATACTTAAGAAAAGTCTGTCGTGTCAATTGATGTGAGTTTCGTTACAACGAAAACAGCATATGACGAGGAAGCATTCATCATATGCTGTTTTCGTTATAACAGAAAATTTATTTTCACGTCACTAAGTACGCGACAAAACAGTTTTGTCGATAGATGTGCGTTGGCCCTAACGGTCACATAAGTTCAATTTTTATATCAGAAACAGACTGAAACATCTGTCACGGTCGCTTTCAGCCCCCGTATGCCAATCTTTTGCTGTCAAGTTATATTTCACTGCCCAGTGTAATTTCTTCAGGTCACGTGGTACAATTTTGTACCACGTGATCATTGTTTTTAGACACTTGACAGCAAAATATGCGCGAAAACACATCAAATGACGTCATAATGTCACTATTTAGTCACAGAATAACTATGAGTTAGTATGAACTGACCATGATTTAAAACTTTGCAGTTCAACTTTGATTGGCATACCCCTGCTGTACTGAAAAATAGTTGAAAGCAAGAAAGTTTATGCCCCACACTCACGGTAATACGTCTCTTGTTTTTGTACATTTTACGTATTTAGTGATTGCGCAATCCCCTATCTCAACATGTAAGCGTTGGGGGAACTGTTAAGGTAAAGCGTCGAGATGAATTCCTTCGTCGGCATAGATAAAACCAGCCGTAAGATATTCAAATCCCTTAAGTGCACGATGCGGTTGAATTGCGGGAAAAAGTCCCATTTTGAAACGGTGTAAAACCCTATTATTTCAGCTTTGCAGGTGTCTCGGAGGAGACAATAGGGGAGAGTGACGGGATCTGGTCGACCCGGAAGTAGCCGAGCTATAAAATTGTGCTTAAGGGCCGTGGCAGGTCTCGCTAGACTGGGCAGGTATTGCGTTTTGTTGTCTGCCTCGACTTACGATGAAGTACCAATTTTAATTTTTTTTTAGTATCAATCAGCTCTTTTTAAAGTTCAAATTCAAATTATTGTTTATTGTGTAAGATAAGTTTTACTGTTCATAATTTTATAATAGAGGCCACTATGTTAATCAAGATTGGTATACAATCAAATAAAAATTTAATAAGAACGCAAGAAAACATTTTTTGAGTTTTTTTAAATGCATGAAAAAATAACTATTAACTTATAGCTACTTCAGCTTTGAATATTAGGAACAGTTATGTTCTATTCTCCATCAAAAAAGAAGTTGTCTCAGTGATTCACCATATTTAATTCCGGTAAAACGGAAACAAGATTTTCAGAGACAATGACGTCAGCCTACTGTGCATGTACTTATGAATCAGACATGAATATTACTCGGAAAGCAGGACAAGTGGCTTATCAGTACGATAACAATGCTTAGCCCTTTCAGGTTAGAATGATATGAAAATAAAAACGTTTAATCAATAAACAGCTAAAAAGTACTAAAATAACTGAATTTTGTGATAACCAGGAATAGAATTTAATGGATTTGTAAATATCGGTATTGTCAGTGTATCAAAAAAAAGGTTAAGTATAGAATGAATAAAAAAAAACAGTTGATAACTTTAGTACTTTTGTAAATATCAGTTAATTGTGAAGGTTGTAACGACTACAGATAATATTTTTAACAAAATTACTAGCAAAAAAGTATTCAACAAAGAACCTACGTTGATAAGGTGTCCGTGAAAAAAATTCGCCGAAGTCAACCCACGCTTCAATGAATAACAATGACGACGCAACACAAAACCTTTAAGAAAAAAAAGAAGAAGCCAATCGGCCTTTTTCCCACTCCACTAAAAAGGGCGTTTGCACATTATCCGATACCGACACTTATACCGACAATATCGATGTCCGCGCCAACACGGTGTGAAAACGTCTATTACTAAATATACACACGACCACAGGTCAGGTTAGACACCCATTTAACCATAACTACGCTATATAAAATACAGAGAAACGTTGGAAAGGGAGCGCAATTGGCGTAGGCGCGAGCGCGCGCAGATTATCCCACACAAAAACACTTACGTCCCTCTCGCACGGTTCGCAACGTTCAACTTCTAATAGTTCAAAGTCTTAACAGTCTAGGTCGACGTGTCGTCGTGTGTACAAGATTAGCTCTCCGCCAATATCGTGTACGTATCGCATCGGTAGCAGTATTAACACAGTCAATGCTGTAAACAATGGTTGTAAATGTTTAGAGCTAAACTCAGAATCGACTGTTGCCTAAAGTGATTGGTCTTTTCTCTCAGAATATTAAAGTACCGAACCTTTCAGAATGGTAAATAATGAATACCTAGTATTTAGCATTGTTCTGCTTTGAACGTTTTCATTTTCATCTAAATATTTCGTTCTACATAGAATAAAAAACTATGTTCTCGAAATAAAAAAGTAAACTGCAGGGGTTTGCCAATCAAAGTTGAACTGCAAAGTTTTAAATCATGGTCAGTTCATACTAACTCATAGTTATTCTGTGACTAAATAGTGACATTATGACGTCATTTGATGTGTTTTCGCGCATATTTTGCTGTCAAGTGTCTAAAAAGAATTTCTTCAGGTCACGTGGTACAATTTTGTACCACGTGACCTGAAGAAATTACACTGGGCAGTGAAATATAACTTGACAGCAAAAGATTGGCATACGGAGGCTGTAATCATTGTGTAGTAGACTGAAAATCTCCTCAGATACCATAAGTATTCAACTTTGTATCTAATTGACTGTCAATCAAGGCTATAGAAAAGCGTTTCTAGAATGTCTGTCCAGATGAAGCGGTACTATATTCACTTTAAACCACAGAGAATAAACCCACCGCGCGCATTGTCGACGAAATGCATTTACTATGCAACTCCAACATTTCAAATAGTGTGCAATTCAGTTTATGGACGCTGAGTGCGCGGGTTGAATAGAAGTTGCGATTGGGGTCGTTTCAGGTACTCTATCTGATGCGAGTATTGGTGATTATACCGAGAAGATTGCAGAGGGGTTAGAATCTATCGTAAATTAGCATTATTGACTAGTATCACACATATTAATATACTCTTACAAGGATTCATATTCAGTTCTAGATTTCTATGTTTGTTCTTAGTCGTGTACCTACCGTATTGACATGTGTAGTTGTTGCTGAATAAATATTTTCTTATTTATTTTCAAATATTCAGAGAAGTAATTATTTTTTATTCGAACATCCACATTGCAGTGAGGATTTTTGTTTTGCCATTCACCTAGCAAGTACACAAGTTTGATACCACCTCCATTCTTTCTGACTCATTGTTCAAACTGAAGGTTATTTCTGAACTTACCCACAAAACAACGTTAAAGCAGAACAGCGTGTACTTGATACAGTAAATTTGAGACTCCAATTTGCCCACAGCTGGGCCTAGCCCTTCGCCTCTCCCAACCGCCATTTCACTTCACAATAAACTTTACACAAAAAGTATTCGAGCAAAACAGGTTCATTCACGTTCCCAATCGAATAGTAACTACGGTATCAGTAGATAACGCGTTACACATAGCCTGCTTATCTCTGTTTGTTTAGATAAGGTACGAAACGATGATGTGGCATGAGCTAGGCATTGCCACACCTGAATGTTTGCTATTCTTGAATTGTCGCAGAAAATGTGACGTCAATTTTTAGACAAAAAATATCTACTATTTTATCTCCAGACTCACAGCTAAGAGGTTATCAATTCCAAACGCCACGCTGATAAATGCTACCAACAAGTAAGTAATAAAAAAAAAACCCTGAATCTTGGGCCGAATGGGCTGATTTTCATCAAACAACACTAATTCACCTTTTCAAACAAAAAAAAACAAAACCATAATCGGTTAAAACGTTCAGGAGCTACGTTGCCTCTCTCACACACAAAATTACGTATAAATAACGCCACTGACACCTCTTTGCGGAAAAAAATATGGTCGAATATCAGTGTCATGTTTTAGATCATGGTGTCATGTGTCTGTATATTAAAGCATAATAAAAAATATACTTGGATTGCAGAATAAAAACATAATGGTAACGGTCGGCTAGACAATATGGTATGGTTATAGGGTAAATTTTCACCAGTGGCAGAATAATATAATCAATAACTAAATATTAAGTTTTCTACCACTGGTGAAAAGTGATATAAGATACAGCTATATTTGTAGAAATTTTATACCGCGCTTACAAATACCAATCTAACGTTTTCTATCGTTCTAAGATCATTTACTTCGCCATCATCCTTCGATTCACAAACATTCGTACCGAGATAATCCTCCATTATTACAATCGATAAATGCTCATGTTTTAAATGAGAAATTCGACCTCAATCCCCGAAACGTAAGTAATAAATATGAGCACAATGATACAACATCCGAAATAAACGGTCCTGCTTTTTCTATATTCATGTAGCAATCTTAGAAATTTGAATATCCTTTTTTTTATCCTCATTGGATTTTGTATCAATGCGATTCTTTTTCCTGGTAGTAATTTTGTTTGGGTATCCAACCGCGCTTATAATATATCAAGTCCGGAGTATAGCTTCCGACCAAAACGTGTTCGAAATCCGATAAACGGATTCAAACTATGTACGAGTGGATGCGGCCGGTAAGCTGTAAACATAAATAAGGAAGATGTACGGCGTTCCAGAAAGCCCACGCACCGACTGTGTCTCGTAAATTTTACACTAGCAATATTAGAAATATAAAAACTCAATGCTTTCAGCATTTTCAAACTCCACCTAGAAACTTTCTCAGTTAAACAATTAAAATAAAGAGACGAACTGTGCAGGAGTTTGTAAGTGGTTTAATCCAGTATAACGCTTAGATAAAAATCACTTGTCTAAAAATAAGACATAAAAACTCTGCGTCTGGGAATGGCAATTTACAATTTCATACTTGGTAGACCACTACCAGCTCATTCTTTATTAAATTAGAAATGGCGACTGCCACAACACAGCCAATGCCACAGCAAATTCAATTAATGTGTTTAGTTTTATGACGTCACCAAGTTATTTTAAACTGTATTTTCTGTTCTAAAGCCATTTACGATGTGAATTTCATTCTATGCCTACAAAAAAATAATTACTAACATTCGAAAATAATTTCTTGAATGAGTCAGTGACAATACAGTCTACATTCAGCTCCACGATACAAATTAAAATTTACTCGGGAAACTTACCTGTGCCATTAAATTGCATCTTGAAACCGTTACGGGAAATCAATTTGCTTCGACGACACGGTGAGACGAGACGAGGAAACTACAAGCTCCCATTCGAAGAAAACGTAATCTTATAGTGTTACTTTTAAATGTTGGTAGTTATTATTTTAGGAAATCTTTTACAGGTTGACGTCTGGTTGGAAATATGTCTATTTACGATGGATGTGATTTGATCATTTTTTACCCTTTATTGTCAATTCATATACTGCAAGGTAGCTCTAAACTTCATTTCTACAAGTCAGTGAAAGAAAATTTACGAAGCAATCGGTTTATTTGTCTCAATGAATAAAGGTCATGAAACGTCGTTCTCTGAACAGGGCCCGGACGACTGCCATTGTTAGGCAGAGTCGAGTTTTAATATTTTGTCGAGTGAGACGAGGTCGGTCCCAGACTTTTACGTAGCGCGAAGACGGGGCACGGTAATCAGGAAAATTATTTACTCATGTCTACGGGGCTCGTCTGAGTACGAATAGGGTTGCTACAGAAAAGGTAGACGAGACGTATCATAATAAAATATTATTTTTAATGTGTTAAGCTTATGTTTTTTGAATCATGTCCAAGGCCCCTCACGCTGTATAAATCATTTAACAATTAGATGCAAAGGCCTATTGTTTAACATGAGCTTTTCAAGCTAAGAACTATAAATCCTAAGAATAAATAAGATAATATATATCTCGCTTTAAAGTTTTCGGCATGAAACAGTAACATTTTAATTAATTTATTGTGTAAATATGTAATAAAAATACCCAGGTATAATCTACCTAAGTACATGCTTATAATATTATAACAAAGATCCCATAAAAATATCATAGAGTTATGACAGTTATTTGTCTTCAATTCACTGAATAAATGACATCCATAAAATGTAACGTCACTAATTGCTACACCGATGTGATTAACCGAAATAGATGATTATCTGTAACCACTGTGTAGGACATATCAAACAATTAATGGTGCACACAATGATGCCCAATCCAACGATTATTGAGCGATTAACCAGTTGACAATAATCCACTATAACAGCTACCTAAAAAGTAATGGAAAAAAACTACTAATTAACGTGCACCAATAAAAATTCTAGTATTATAGCTAAAGGTTAGTAAAACTAAAAAGAAATTATACATAAATTAATATCTTCAGAGAATTAAACTATTCGGGCTTCTGTCAAAAAAATATCTGAGAAATTGTCTATTTATTTTTTGTATAATTGGTATTATTTTTTAAGATTATAACGACGTAAAAACCTAACAAAACTCAGTCTAAAAATAAATAAAAACCATAAACTACTCTTTTATAATAATTATAAAGAATTCCGCTAAAGAGGCAGCCCTAGAGCATTTCGCCCAGAATGAAGAGCCAAGGGGAAATTCGCTCCGAGCACGTTTGTAAATAGTCACCGGAGTGGTTTCTCGCAAATTATTTTCAAGTGATAGTAGGTACGGACCTAAATGAAAACTGTGGTTTCTTTGAACTTCCTTGTTTTGGTGGAAAAACTTGACTGGCTAAACTAAATGTATTTTGACAAGCGTCATAGCTCAGCAGGGGTATGCCAATCAAAGTTGAACTGCAAAGTTTTAAATCATGGTCAGTTCATACTAACTCATAGTTATTCTGTGACTAAATAGTGACATTATGACGTCATTTGATGTGTTTTCGCGCATATTTTGTTGTCAAGTGTCTAAAAAGAATGAAATGAAATGATGACCTGAAGAAATTACACTGGGCAGTGAAATATAACTTGACAGCAAAAGATTGGCATACGGGGACAGTTGGTGTTAGCCTTGCCTTCCGTGCTGTAAGTTCTGGGTTCAATCAAAATTTTCACATTTGTGTGATGACAAACATTATAATGTTTGTTCCATGTCTGGGTATTACTAATAAGTATAATAATAATTAGGTATGTATTTACGAATAAAATACGTATTTAAGTTTTCTATCAGCAATCGATTTCCCATGGTACAAGCTTTGCTTCGTTTTATGTCTTATTTTTGTGGGCTTCCAAAATTATATTTAACGTAAATAAATAAATGCGGTCGTCGACCACATCTTCACTTAACATCGGGTGAGATTGCGGTCAAACGCTTGCTTATAAATTTATAAAAAAAAATAATCTATGTTTGATTTCGTTGTATTAAAAAAACATTTTAATTTAAGACTTGTAATAACTGCGGGGAATAAAAATACGTGATATTTGCTGAGTCGTGAGATTGGGTGAGGTTCGGCTCGAAGACCCCCAATCGTCTCACTTCGTTCGTTGACATGTTTTGTGAGGTAAGTCATGTAATCGTAAAATAAATTAAGCAGATGCCCAAATTACCCAAGAAGCAGATGGCCAAAAACTCTCACTTTTGCCATAAAAGATTGTGAAGGTAAACTTGAAGCTAAGATTGAATGAAGATCCGTTTATTACATTTCTCGTGTCCAGTTCTGCGTTTAATTGTTGCTTCATCTGGATGCAATTACAGAGTTGTCTAGAGGACGTGTTGCAGTATTTGGCATCACTATCTGCCTCAAGAGAAATCGTTACATTGTTTATGTATTCGGGGGTGTATTAGAAAACACGAAATAATATGGGTAACATTAGTGCTAACTCCTAGCACAGCTTGAAATTGTGGTCTATTTTCTTTGTTATTCTATTCAGTCTGCCTTTCCATTGTCATGGCGACGTTGATATTGCTATACGAACTGTAAGGGTCACTCTACATTTCATGACAAGCATCATTCAGTATGATATTATATCTAAAGATCAGCTCGTGCGAGTATGATTGCACTCTGTCATCGTCCTAGACAAAACAGACACAATTTTAATTAAGGATTGCTTACTTCACAATGCTGAAGCGCGTCATTAGTTGTAGTTTGACACTTGTTTACAAACTGAATTTAAATAACTCACTGCTCAGACAGCAAAACAGCATTCATAATATTTTAACATAAAAATAAGAAACAAGATTTTATAAAACTTTTACCACAATTGTAGAAACACTATTTTTGGTTAAACGATAGAGTAAAATGTTACAATGATTTTATGACCGCTATCAATGGATTTCAATCAAGATTTTGCAACGTGAAATTATTATGTTTACCGTTCATGTATCGCACAATAAATAATAGTGAACCAATAAATACAATAAAAAATGACAAACAAATTAGCCGATCAAACGGAATTCAATATTTCAGTAAGATAGCAAAATAATACTAGCCATAAGTATCTTCTTTGTTAAGAAATCAAGAGATGTTTGTGTGGAAATTGGTATTTTCCAAACATCGTGTACGATCAGCTTTCCGATCATGGACCACTCGATTCAACTAACTGACCAATCAATGTGCAGAACTGGCAGCGATATCGCTTTTATATCGATGATTTTCAAAAAATTTTTTAGCTTAAACATTGAAGTTAAATGTTTTACTCTACATAGTTTTCTTGGTTTACTACTTATCAAACTTAACACAGTTTTGGACGAACACGGTTGAAAAACACCTACCTAATATGTTGACGGGTGTAATAAAAGAATTTACGGAAACATTTATAAATTCAGCCGAATAGAAGGGCTTCGAAACGAAAAACTCGGATTTGGGATCGAACTCTATACATTTTACATTAGCAAACAGAAAATCCTTACCCGAAAGGGTGTTGTCTTGAAGATTGAACTGTTTAGACTGCTCATGTTTCTGATAGAATTTAGCCCATATTCTGCTGTGATATAATGATCCTTAGTACTACGGTATAAGAGTTATTAAATTTATTAAACGGTATTTCCTGGTATGAACTCTTACCAAGTTTTTTTAATTAGTAAACCAGCAGTTACTGTTGTGCCCTAGAAAAAAAGTTCCAAATAAAAATTTTAAGTATTTCTTTTCAAATAAACATTTTTTTATACAACTAAATTAAGGAACAAGCCGATGGGCCGCCTGATGTTAAATGGTAACCACTGCCTATAACAATGCATTGCCTCATTGAGCACGTCCACATTTTCCTGGTACTTACATGTTTCATTTGCACCATTCATCGTTTGTCTACTACAGCGCGGAGAAGCGTGACCTTTGAATAATGTACGAACAAATTAGTATATGGATGTTTTTTATTTTCTTTGTTAGGATTGCTTTAGTTATTTTCATTTCTCCCAACTGAAGTTATCTATTAGTAAAATGCTTAAAACTTACGTGGGTTTATCCTCCAATGAAAGCATTTTGACGACGCGACATAAGATTCCAGTAAAACCCAAGTGCGCCGAGCAAAAAATATGAAATCTTTTAAGAGTATGAAAAATCTTGTACGCTTTCTAAATAACAGCAACTTAAAAGTGCTCAGTAGTAATTTAAAACCAAGCTTAACATAAAGTATGGCAATTGCTCAATGTCGACCGGTCGACTTTTGAAGATTTATTTTCCCTAACGCAATAGTTAATTACGCTAAATTTTTTATTTTGGTCAAGCTACTTTGTAAAACTTTCTATACCATCTGCATTTTGAGTTCTGTAAATTACTTTTTTTTTCCACTTTTCAAACCAACTGGGACCTGTTTACTTTTTGTTTTATTTATCAACTTATTAAAAATATTCTGTAGTAACTGTACGCTGGGTAAAGAGTTTAGTCAGCATAAGAAAATATATAAAACTCTGTTATATCTAGGGCTTTACCAATGCACTCGTTGTAAGTTTAAAATAGTTATGTCGTGTTTTGTCACACTTTTAATCGATTTTCTAACTTTCTATAGAATTTGAAACGTGTTTGTCAATGCAAAAGGCAAAACACTGTATAGTGTCGGGTTTATTGGTAACAGGGTATGACGTTGATATAGCTTTGAAAAGTCGTATTTTGTAGGTACATACGCAGAATATCTGACAATAATGCTACGCCCCCCAATATTGGTGATACCTAGAATCCTACGTCACAGAGGACTGACTCTGAATCCCTATTTGATTCAGTATCTCCTTGAAAACCTTATCTACACAAAACAAATCACAGACCGTCTCATAGTCAAAGACAAGTTTTTCATTAATATTCTATTCATATTCAAATCTGATTCGACAGGCATTATCGTAAGCTTCATAGATGAATAAAGAATTTACGCACATAGAACAGAATTTGTATTGAACAAAATGCGTTATAAAGTGTATTTTCTTGCAACGATAAAGCATTGAGGAGTATTCACTTTCTGAAAAAATATTAAAAATAAGTCGCATTAGTTTTAAAACTAAAACGAATAATATTGAGACCAAACAAAGTTTTCAATCAAAAATGGGCAGCCCCGTAAATATTTGTACCTGTATCATACATAGTAGCTTTCGCTGACGTTGGTTGTCAAATAGAAGACGTATTCTCAACTAGCTAGCTAGCTATAAGGTTTTAAATTCTGACACATTTTAAGCGCAGATAGTGGCATATTCGGACTCTTCTATCTACGTGGAATTAACAGGGTATTCAAATTCAGTTCTACATGCTCATAGTATAATTTGTTTTATTGTGCAAGTAGTGGATTCGGATCACGTACCAGGAGTCTATCTCAGCCACTGCTTCAAGTCAACTGAAACTCATGATTGCTTACATTATCAAAGTTAAACACACCGATATTAACATCACTTGTTTTGACGAGAGACTTAAATGATTTAGCTGCGATGAAAAGGGTAAATTGCGCGTCTCCCCGAGTTAGGATTGAGCGACGGTAATTAAATGAGATAAAATTGAGAGTAGGCGTGCATAAAATACAAGAGCCCATTTAAGAATTGTGTGGAAACGAATTATTCATAAAGATACGCTCGCTCATCTTAAAATTTTTATCGCTATGTTTTCGTCAGGTATATATACATCTGATTGTGGATAAGGAGCCAAGTAATCCGCTGTGACTACTGTACTTTTTTTAGGTAATACGCCAACAATTTTCATGATCTACATAATAAATAAAATTGATTCTTCATAAACAACTATTTGGTAGGTACACAAAATAAGCGTCATAAAGTTCTACTAAATTTTTTTCGATGGAAACGTTATTCGATCGAACTTATTCAAATAAAATACCTAAAGCGCTATACTTATTAGCTTTTATTTTGCTAATACGCCAGCTGCTAAAACGTGTCAAAATACCCCAAAGGAGTTGCAAGTTGGCTAAGATAAATAAAATGTATCACTGTTGCGGGACGGCGGTTGACGCCAATGGAATTATTGCAATGCTAATTTTATAAATGTAAATAAAGTTTTTTATTTTGAGGCCACCTTTTGCTGTATGTTTTTTTTTGTATTCCAATGTGTTTTCTTATTACGAGTAATGTGTACTTACATAACACTTTTAGCCTACAACGCTGACAATGTCGTCCTTGTGACGATATCGTTGGCCCATTGTGCTACGGGTTTGACGTCTGATATTTCTCTGGTAAAATCACCGCAACAGTTTTTATCTAATTTCAGCAGCGAATACCAGCTAAAATGAGAAGATTTCTTAAACACAGATTACTACAAAATCATACAATATATTTATTTTTAATTTGCAACGGGACCGAATAGCAATCTTTGCAAGTTCCACTGCGCAGTCACTTCGTCCGAAGTGGGTGGCGTTGCCTAGCTACCTTGCAATGTATTTCAAATATCACAAGCAAATTTTGTTTATCGCTTTTTTGAGTATACGCTTAGACCTTTGGCCAGTTGTGGAGACTCCAAACCAAACAAAGCCTTCACAAATACATCGCTTACCGATATGTCTATTGTGTATCATAATCGACTTTTATATCTCTTTTGCACAAGCCCGTCGCGATGTGAATACACAGTAAAATATTTTACAGCGTTCTTAAATCCAATGATATCGCGAGACCGAACCCCACAAGGCTTTGACAAGAGCTCTCTATAAAATTTTGCATGAATTCCAGTCGTTTTAGATAAGACTGGCTATGCCGTCAATCTGTCTGGCACATAGCGTTTCACGATTAGAAAATAAGCAAGCTGAGAAAATGTGGAAGTAAGAGTAATATTTTATGTGAGAGATACTTTAATTCGACATCTCTGACGGTTTTGTTTTCATAATTCCTTGTTATTTTATAGCAGCTCTATTAAAGCTATTATCAATTGACAACGGAAAAAAATGGCGGCATATATCAACCAGTGAGTATTATCACACTGGCAATTTGCGAGCGAGCGAACATGCTGCAAATAGCGCTATACAAAAACACGGTTTACGGACTGCCGCCGCGAGTGAACTTGGCATGTGATAGAGCACTAATTTAGATGTCTACAAATACATAATTCTTCTTCTTCTTACCTCTTACTTACTCTTACTTCTTACTTCTGCCACCAATATGAATACCTAAAACTGGTATACTGAGGGGTAATCACGAACAAATCGGACAGTCGCCGCGTTACGTAAACCTAACGTATTCGAGTCATATCGCGCGTCAACGCCAGCTCGACTGCCGAACGTTGTAGCGTCACCGCGCAATGTATCTCGGATACGCTAGCGTTACGATACGTTTACGATTGTCACATTTATTTGTGATCAAGGCACAGGTTACTTAATGTAATTGCTAAATTGGGTTTTATAAAAACTCTGTTCAATATCTTTATTAAGTAAGAATTATGTTAGTTTATCCATGTTTACTCAAATGTATTGCCTGTTATGCCACCCTCACCCTGTTTACTTGCAAGGGTGGAGGGTGCACGATGATATGATAAAGGTGTCTAAACTATTGTATCTACACAATGTCTTGTATATTACGCAAATAATACAACAAAGATCTTGAACAATGATAATTTGTAAGACTTATAACAACACTCCTTTGCTTTACCAGTTGGATGAAAAAGAAAGCAATTTTTTTTTGTCAACAGCAAATTATGCATTGCAATTTTACTTACACTTATCTTTTCATTCGATGATCAATGGCTTTTCAATTTGATGATGAAGTGATGGATTTCCAACTGAAAAGTTTGTAACTAAAAGCTTACAACCGCGCCTAAGCTCAATTTTCCCGTTCCATTTTCGAAACATCGAAAGTCCATTTTACAAAATGTTGATCTTCAAGTTAAGATTTCGAGAATTGCGCAAGTTTGTATAAAAGTCATAACTTTTCATCAGAAAACCGACTTCCTCTTAGATTTGATTGGTACCAATAAAAACAACATGACTTTTCAACTAAGACTGTTCTAAAGGTTTATGGAAGTCTGAGGAACTTAGCTATTTTGTAAAATTATGAAAAGGTCTTTTATAAATGCAACACACTATACTTGCCTGTATCTATATTTTTCTTCATATCATAGAGCTCTTCCACAGTAAAGATTTTTTGGGGCATGAAAATATTCTGTTGTTCAAAATAATATTTTGTTTTTCGACGACAACAAAAAGTTCAGCCGAAAAAAATTTTTTTTGGCTTAGTTAGCAAGAAGAGCTCAGTGACTAATATAAAAAATAGTGGAGTTTAGCCGTAGTAACATAATATATTATAAAACCTACATCAGGCCATCGAGATACAATAATTCACTGTCATGTTTTCGGGTCATGAAACACTACATATTTGAGTTAGAATGCTTTCTCGATTCGCCGAAGAGCGTATTGATAAACGAACTGAAGTCTCGACACGCATACAGATATTGTAGGTTATAAATCAAGTTAAACGCCTCGTGTGAACTCGATCGTGACATTTCAAAGTCTGATAAATCCTGGTATTCTTAGACATGAGTATGAGTCAAGATTTAAAGCTCAAACAATCCGGCTTGGTGCTATTATCACTAGCGTCAATAAAATAATTTTGAAATTTTGAAAAAGTAATCAACTTTTTACGTTGACTATTCTTGCTGTACAGTCAGCATCAGAAGTATTTCTGAAGATAATTTTTTCAGGATTTTAAAATTATTTATTATACACTCTAATCAGTATTTTTTTTCATATAATGGTACTATCGTACCTTGATAGAATATAGTTAACATCAGTTATTTGAAAACACCTTTGGTTATATTTTACTAAATCAGTCGGCAAACTTGAAATTGTTGAGTGCGAATCCTTCGACCCTCGTCGTGTACCTGATTGCGGAATGCAAATTGTTCCCACAGGATCTTCGGCCTAAGATATGGTACGAATAAAGCCGTTTATTGTACATACCAACTTTACCACCAGAAACAGATACGTAAATGGTTGAAATGGTTTTGAATAGTTTATTCTGCTTTATTTCGATGGTTGTTTATTATTTAACCAGCGCGTACCAAATTAGGTACTTTCAATTTTGCTTCTATTTTACACTATTTTAAACAAAAGCGGTCTTTATTAAAAATGCAGAATGAGTGCAGCGCGTACTGAATTGTTGATGGTCTAGGTATAAAATAACTTTATTCGTTCAAAAGAATATACTCTTAATTATTATAGTGCCATGATTTCAGATTGTTATTTGTTCTATTAATTACTTTAATTACTCTATTTTGGTCACCATTTAAAAAATTCAGAATAGCTACACTAACAATAGATTCTTCGTAGATTTTCTTGACACAGCGACACATTTTTTTTCTTCTTATCAGTTCATATTCTTACTCCTAAGCTTTTATCACAAAAGCCCTGAAACTGGAACAAACAACAGGTAACAGGTATCTTAGCATGATTGCGAAACGCATCAAAATCCAGTACATGTTTGTTCCACAGAACGTGCTTTCAACGCAGGTAATACAGAGATTTTAGCGGCTTGCCTACTACGAAAAACTATAAATAAAGATACACTAGAAACTTCATGTTAGACTGCGCGCTTGGCTGCCCGGTCTCTTGCAAAGCAGCCTTGTCGTTACGCAGTGTGATTTAAAGTAATACTATAAGCCGCTGTATATAGTTCTACGTAGTTACACCCAGAGATTTCAGGCAGGCTATAAACAGACAACTCAATTTCATCTGGCGCAGGCATAATTGAATCCAAGGCTCCGGGAAACTGTTTTTGACGATACTACGCTGTAATTATATCATGCCTTTACTTTAGAATAGCAAAGTACGAGCTTAAAATAAATATTCTATTTTCGTCTTCATTATATTCATACTCTGGTGAGGATGGGGTCGGGTTCGTACAAAGGCAGTCTTCTATAGCTTCCCATTGTAGCTGGCAACCCCACGTTTTACTGTTCTTTTCAAAATATAAAATCTGATTTTTTTTTTAAATAACTAGCTACGGCGTGCTACGCCGTAGCGACTCGTGGCGATCGTAGCACTTCATTCAAAATTGATATTTTTTTTGCTGGCAGGTTTTTATTGATATCAAAAATAATAAAGCATGTTTTTTTAACTAACAATTTTAGCAAAATCATAAATGAAATATAAACCACATTCAGTCAGCAGCAAAATATAGGCAGTATTCAATCATGTGACTAAACAGCTGTTTCCTAAAAGCTATACAAATGGTTCAGCACGAAAATATCTAACAACCATCGCATTACGTAAACTTAACATAGAGTCACACTGCGCGCCAACCAGAGCTCAACTACTGAGTTATCTAGCGTTACTGCGCAGTGTAACTCGTAAACGCTGCCGATACATTACTATTGCGATTGTTAGATTTATTCGTGCATACACCTTTGCTAAAGCCGATAATGTGGATGTGGTTAAACTTCACCATTTTGGCAATCCTTTCACTGTCACTTACCGTCATGTTTTAAGAGGATTTTCAGAGTATAATGTTGGGTTTTGACTACTTAGGAAACAAAACTCTGTGGTTACTATCCAATACAGCAAAAGAGGTTTTAATGGAATATGTTTAGCTTAATAGTAGGAGGCTTGGTTTTTTTCTTTTCATAAGCCACAGTGACTATATGGCATTTTTATTTGGGTACGCAAACATTATTTTATGACTCATAATTACGTCACTATGAAACCACGACCCAGTTTTAAAACCATAATTATTTTTTAAGTTTGTGTATGTGATGAGCCTCTTGATGTGTTCTATTTGTCGAATTAGGTTTGATACTCTTTTTCGGAACACCTCATTTTCAATGTTGCTGGAAAAAAATAAATTGGGCAAGGCGCAAGTTTTAATTGCGCATGGTATAGTGTTACGAGTGAAAGATTCACTTTATAACCAGCTTTTCACTTTTAAATAAATCCAGGTAACAAGAGCTCCCATTTGTAGGAGTTTTAATGTCGATACGATTCAGGTTAAGCTGGAAAGTTAATAATTGTGGTTTTTATTTAATTTTTCGAATTCAGTTAATTCTAGAAGTTGCCTATAGTTTTCTTTTCATGAAACTATTATGCTACACGTTTTCTGAAAAAATCACCCAGTTTTGCCGGGTACTTTAAGAGAAACCAGTCTGGATTGAAATATTTCACACTAAATAATTTTTTTGTTCAACCAAGTTTTTTTAATAATATTATCCAACCTCCTCTGTAAATCAGGAGTCGTATTAACCAATGCATGGCTTTTATTTAGCTAATTACATCATCTGAATCCTCAAAGGCTTATCTATCAGGCGGGCCGTTGTCCAAGCCAATTATACTAACACCTTTCTTGGGTTACATACCACTTGTTATCGGCTAGCGGTGGAAATTGAGCTTTATTGCCATTGACTTAGGTTGTAAATTTTGTTAAGCACCGATTTCATTATGGAAAACTTATGGTAGTTTTTGTCAGAGAGATACAAAATAGTCATTTTATATTTCCGTAAAGATAGATAGAAAACTCTTTATTCATTATTTACATAATAAGCATAGGTTTTACAAACTTAAATAAATAAAATAAAAACAGGTATTACAATAGGCGGTCTTATCGTTAATAGCGATCTCTACCAGGCAAAAACAAGTTATAAGATTACTTTCAATAAAGCCTGCAATTTTTTCACTCGCGTGTTTATCACCAATTCCCGCTAAAACCTATATTTGTTCATCAGATTGAAAAATTTACCTACGTGTTTTTAATTATATCCTTCGTAGGTCCACAATGAGTATTTTATTCAACGGTGCATGAATCTTTTCAAATTTGAATATAATCGTTAAAAGATGCCGAAAAAAGAATATATGACAAATTACCTTTTTCAAGTCTTGTAAAGAAAATAACAAGCATAAAGAGCCGGGTTTTGGTCATACGATCAAAAATAATTAATGTTCAGACCCGTATCAAATCTTACACAGCTAAAATTGAAAGACTATCCACGAATTGTCACCGCCGTGCCGTAAGTAGATATACTCTATTTCGGTCATGTCATGTAGCAAGACGCGCCGACCAAAATATATAAAATCTTGTTGGTAACATCGAGGGAAACCATTGGTGAATCCCCAACCAGATAACCTGACCAGCTTAAAGATGGTACAGGCAAGCTTTACGACGTGGTAAAATAGCCACGAACAGAAATCGTTGGAGACAAACAGACCACAATGACATCAACCACTGATCACAATCTTCAGACATGCAGTTCTGTCATTTGTAGAAGGAACACAGCACATTTATTTTAATTGTTTTTCTTAAAGTTTTTGTGAGTATTATTCATTAATTTTGGTGGAATTTTAACCAATAATACATAAATGTGTATCATGTGATTTTGTTATTTGATGGACTTTTGTTTCCAAGGACCTATTAAAAGGAAAATCCGCCATTTTTCCTTCAAAACAAATGACGGCCGACTTGAGAAATTACTGGATTTCACTAAGTTTATTTCAAATAATTCAGCAAAATCGTATGTCGAAATGACAGACAGAGGCCATATATAAGAGAAAAAGACATGACAGGCCGACCACAGAGAGAGAGAGACAGTCTCTACGACCTTACATTGACCGCTGAACTGTTAAAGGGGCTTAACAAAAACAAGGACAGATGTAGCAAAAAGCAACGTCGAGAGACAGTCACAAAATCCCATCTACTTAATCTGATAGTGATTTGTATCTGCATTTTTGTCAGAGGGAGTTTTTGTCGAAAACGAAAAAGACTTTTCGAAAATACTTTTGAAAAACTATGCCGTTCCTACTAACTAATTTAAGTAACTAGCTTTCGATTTCTAGCTTAGACTAGTCGATTTCGCTGTTGAATTTACCGAACTTGCCTAAATTGACAGCACTAAAACTATAGCCGTCTTTGTCGGTTTCATTTTATAAGAAGGAGATGGCAACATTTATAAGTGCTGAGAAATATTTAGCAACTAAACATAAGTACGTATCGTTTCTCAAGAAAAGCTATATCACTAAAGTCAAGACTGACGTCATAAGTTTTAAGGGTTGTTGGTTTCAATTGATAATTCAGACTAACTTCGATCGGCTTACGTCACCAGAATTGGCCACAAGCTTTTACTAGGGATTCAATGACGTAGGTCTGGGGCTTACTCGATAAAACAATACACCAAGCTTCGTATTAGAATTAGAGTTACATTGAGTGGCGCAACAGCAACGCTTCGCGGTTCAGTTATTTTTGCCACGTAGTGAAACTCAAAATTTCAATATTAACCCTTTTTCTTGTTTTGCGGAGTAGGCTGGCGGTTTATTGTGCTTTATTTTAAGAACTATGAACAATTTGGTAAGTTGTACCTTATTTGCGAAGTCATATTTTAACAAGCTACCATAAAAACAAAAGTCCCACCCCAATATTATCTCCGTCGTAAAAATGTAGGTGACAACATCTTTGAGAATAATGTACCTAATTTATTCCCAATACACGTTTGGGGAGCGGGTGGCAATGGGGAATATCTTTATGAAAACGATATTGTCCAGTTTTCGGGGATGGTGGCCCTTCAATTTGTCATGGCACTTATTTTTATCTTGTCTAGTTCGATTTGCTATGAGAAGTGAACCCTTGTTAGTAAGTTGGTAGCATAATGAAAATAATTTTATTTGTCGCAGACAAAAGTAAAGTTGGTACACAATTTAATATATATTGTAGCTGTATTTACTACTAGCTAGCGTCCTATTCATTTTTAACCCCCGACGCAAAAACGACGGGGTGTTATAAGTTTGACATGTCTGTGTGTGTGTCTGCCTCAGGTGACGTAGTTCCCGAACGGATGAACCGATTTTGATTTTGTTTTTGTTTGAAACGTGAATTAGTCGGGAGTGTTTTTATGTTTGATAAAAATCGGTCCAAGATTGAAGGGTTTTTTAAATTTTTAATTACTTGTTCGGGATAAAAAGTAGCCTATACGAACTATACTTAAATTCCAAGTTTGATCCATCAACATCTTAAAAGTTTGCCTGCCAAGTGCACGTCTAACTGAATGCTGGCATATAAATTACGTCTATTTTATTTTATTACTTGCTTATATCTTTATCGCTTGTTGTAGACAAGCACACGTACCACGTAAACGACTCTCAACATACGAACAAAAGGCCCAAGTGCGATTAATCACTTCACAAACAAAGCACGTTCAACCGTTTGCGGAGACTTAGCCCTGCACCACTGCAAATTCGAACTGATACGCAACACTGGCACATGAGTAAAGATAATCTACGAGAAAAACAACGGAGATAAATAAATAAATATTCATGGACATTTCACACGACGCCTTCTAGTCCCAAACTAAGCAAAGCTTGTAATATGGGAACTAGATGCTGATAGAATACTTATATACTTTTTTTTGTAAACAAATACCTACTTATCACACCCAGACATAGAACAAAGATCTATGTTTGCCACACACAAATTGTTCTCAGTGGGGATAGAACCCACGACCCACAGCACGGAAGGCAGAGCTAGAAGGGCTAATACAGCCTGAGCTGTGACTCCTGTCAAAAAAAAGCAAAAAAAAAAGATAAAGAAAGCTTTTTATAATATATAGAGTACATTTTACTTCTACTTCGTTTTTTATGTTTTTTTAACGGCTTTTGTGTTATGTTACTGTTTTGAATGCGTTCTTTAAACTGTAAATAGTAGCTTTATTAAACTGATGATAAGTTTTCGTCTGTTTATCGTGTAACTATCACATAAAATAAATATTTTTATACCTGAAAACTGAAACAAAGGTTTTCAAATGTTCAGATGTTGTCTTTGGATGGCTTATTCCGGAAATCCCGTATTAAGGTGACATAATAGGATGTTTATTACAATCTTACACTCTGTTTATCAGATTCTCCTGTGGCAGTATCGAATCCCAGTTCTAGTCGACGGCTCGGGGCAACAATGGGACGACTTCAATCCATTTCGTAACACAAATCTCGCGGCGGAGTTGACTTTGCTCGAATATCGGGAAAATCTCCCGGATCCTGTTTTCGGAATTACTTCCGCAGTGGTTTCCGATGTCTGATGGATATGCTCTATTCCGTGTACCACACGAATTTTTCCCTGTACAATCATATGAATAAATGTAGATATACATGTTGTTTTGCACTAACGAACTCAATATCTTTAGTATAAATATTGGCAAGGATGGCTATTTCGATTTCCTGTTAGTGATGTTACACGGGAAGGATATTTGGGTTAGAAGTATATCAGCCCCCGTATTCCAGTCTTTTGCTGTCAAGTTATATTTCACTGCCCATTGTAATTTCTTCAGGTCACGTGGTACAATTTTGTACCACGTGATCATTCTTTTTAGACACTTGACAGCAAAATATGCGCGAAAACAAGCTATGCTTAGTTTGGGACTAGAGGGGTGTTGTGTGTAAAGTCCAAGAATAAAAAAAACAAATTAAATGACATCATAATGTCACTATTTAGTCACAGAATAACTATGAGTATGAACTGACCATGATTTAAAACTTTGCAGTTCAACTGAGATTGGAATACCCCTGCAGTTCTGACACATTATACATTTAACCATAATACTTGAGTGTAGTCTTAATATTAAGTGACCTAATAGGTGTATGAGGGTATAGTAACTATACAGGCTGAAACACGCGTTTGCGGTCTTATGCTTACATTGTTTGGTTTTTGAATCTCTCTTCTTTTTTTGAAAATCCTTAATCGAGTCCTATTTGTTTTCCACATTTTCTGAGGGGTTTCCACCTCAAATCAGGTCTTGGAACGTAGTGGAATTGCATTTTGCGGGGTGCCGAGTAAAATTGCACATTGTTTGCTAGCTTTGTGAACTTGGCAGGTGCAGATTATGAAACCTCGAAATATTATGTATTTAGAACCAAACAAGGCTGAGCTTTTATGTTTCTCGTGGTTTTATTATATTTAAAAAGGAGTCTGTATTATCTTCTCGCAACATTTGATCTGAAGCTTGAGGGTCTGAGTCATATAATGACGCTATTTTCAGACATTTTTAACGTTTGAAGAAAACGGTTTGATTTTAGAGCAAGTGTAAGCAATGGTTTTTTTTTCAATATTGGCCTATCTCAGTAATTTTAGACGTGAATATAAAAACTTTTGGCATATTGTAATATTTTTTGTCTGTGGTTTTAAAACTGTTCAAAATTAGTGCGGGCGGCTGAATTCCGGGTGGTCAATTTTAGAACAATGTGATTGTCATTTTTTGCCACGGAATGGACTCCACTTTACAAAGGTATTCCTTTTTATTTTTATAATAAACGTCGGCGAAGTATTAACTTTTTTACATCTTCATTTTATTACTGTCAGTCGTACCTCAGTTCAATACTTACCTACCTACTTTTTAGAGGCGAAAATTAATTGAAATTGAGTTATTGCAGTATTTTATTATTTTCATTTGAGCAAAAGCAGTCTGCGCATATTGCGAAAGCTAAAGAGTAACAACTTGTACACAACGCTCGAGTGAAGTATGAACCACTGCAGTTCGGTCAAAAATATTGATCATACTTGTTTGCAAATGTTATAATGCGTTTTCCTAATACAACACAATTGTGTGATCAATGCAAGTTCTCGCGAATTTTACTCGCGCGATCAAACATACGCGCGAATTAGTTTTTTAAAGCGAACGCGCGATAATCTCCTAATCGCGTTGTATAAATGTCTTTATTGTCATAGTTTAAATATATTATACGATACCAAACAGTAAAAATTACATTAAGTGCGTAGGTTTTCACTCGTAAATAGAAATAGAGCGATAAATCAAAAGTTAAAGGATAACTCCATCCGTTCAAATTATTTTACATTACTGTATTATAAGGGTGGTTGTCAAATCCAGAGACCAAATGGCTTGTTTTTTACAGATAACCAAGTTTAAATAACTAGTTATCTGTGAAGAATTTTTTTTCTCTGAGATAACTGATTAGTTTAAAGGAATTTTTTTTCCTCCTCTTTTTTTAGACGTTTTTTTTACGACATCGTTCTTTGAATGACATTCTAGAAACGATGATGCAAAAAAACGTCTACCGAAAAAAATGGCTCATACTAGGTTTTGGTTTGGGACAGCCGAGATAACCACGGTTATCTGTTAAGAAAAAAAATCCTCTGTGATAACTGGTTAGTTAACTGAGCGTGAGGTATGCACAGGACCGACGTACTATCACTGGCCTTTGAAACGAGTACGATCTAACTTTTTTTGGTAACCTTGTAGTTTATCTTGAGCTATTTTTCTCTGTTATTCTCTGTGAAAAAACCTCATCAATCCAGACTTGATTTCAATGAAGCGTTTCTTATTCAGTTTGGTATTAACGATGCCTATTACTTACCGGGAATAGTATTGCGGTTCACATTGAGACTAATTTATAGATTCGAATACGGGTTTGTAAAGGCATAGCATAATTCACCAGATTGAATGACTGATACAAATTCACTTAATGGCTTTAACTTTGTATAAATTACATTTATTTCAGTAAGTTTTGCAATGGAGTTTATGTGTATTACTAAGACAAATAAATACAAAACATACTAAACGAGGATAAAACTTTTACGAACTTAGAAGCAAAACGCAAGAAACAGAAAGTTTTTTTTGTTTGGGTATGTAAAAAAATTACAGTTTTATATTTTGGCTGCAAAGTAACAAAAGTTACAAAATTAAGGACATGTTATACATAGTTATGTAGGTATACAATTTATATTTATTGTAAATACTGTATTAGCCTTAATTTTCTTTGTGAATAAATGAATTTATGTAATGTCTCAACTTATCCGGCTAATATAAGTGTGAGAGCTGTGACTAAATTACTTTGAAACTCTTGAAGATCAGACTTACCACTTGACATCACAATAAATTACCACTTAGTCCCTGACATGCGATTTCAGTACAAATCCAGCTTGTCTAATTACAACGCAGTAGTGTCCACATTTACACAGAAAGCTGTCCGTATCTGGCTTAGTTGAGTTTGAAATATTGGTTTTACTTTTATTGTGATCAATCTATGGCAAACAATAAAAATTATGATACGTTGCGTTGTTTGGATATCGAAATTAATAGAAGGAACATTTTGAATTTAGACCGTCTGACTGTAATATAAAATAAATACAGGATGGAGTAGCTTTTACGACATTAAATATAGATAGAGACTACTATTTCTCTATTTGATAGAGACTGGTAGAGAATGACCAATTTAAACATTGTTGAACTTCAAAAAAGTTATAGATTGATGCCATAGGTATGAAAGTCAGTGCTAATATAGGGTGTTATAACGAACATTGTGTATACATCGACAAGTAAACAAAAACAAAGCGCATCGTACTCTAGTAAAAGCTATAGTTGACGGTACCTACAATTTTCTAGAGATTCGAATCGAAATAGCCACTACGGAGCATTGGTAGAATACACCGATGAAATTGAAAAGTCCTTTTAAAAAAGGCTCAAAAAGTTATCTACGTGAAAGCGGTCAGTACGTTTCTGGTGGAAGTAATCGAAAAGACGGGTGATGCCAACCAGAACTGCTCCTCTTACAAGCCTTAATAGCGACATTATGATGTAAATTGTAAACGTTACTTTAAGTGTTGAGACTGCTTTTTAACCGACTTCAAAAAAGGAGGTTCTCAATCCGTTTTTTTTTTAATGTTTGTTACCTCAGACCTCCGTCATTTTTGAACCGAGTTCAATAATGCTTTTTTTATCTAAAAGGATATATTTTCAGGTTGGTCCCATTTCATTTTCATCAAAATCGGTTCAGTAGTGGCTTATAAATAGAAATAACTGAAAAAAAATATGCCAACCACGTGCACGAAATTGCGTATTTTGCTTTCCTGTGACTTTTAAGTGGTGTTTATAGTCACTAGAACATTCTTAATGAAATGTCATCATCATTTGATGATGAAGCTGGTAGTCGAATTGAAGTCGGTTTTTCTAGTTTTTTAAACAAATAAATTATAAATGTTAAGACATTGTAATTATAAAATAAAATCCCATTGTAAACATGTTAACTTTTTATGTACATTAATCATTATTTATTTATTATTATTGCTAATGCATTTTTGTTGCTAATGCTCGTTTTTCTTTAGGTGTTACTTAAGCTCTAGGTGTAAATTACACTCGACAGTAACTTTCATGTCAATGACAAAAAACAGTTCCATTTCGTCATTGCTAATTTAGCTTTGAGTAAATTGTACGTACACATAAATAAGTACGGATTACGTCTTGGCTGAAGAAAGTCATTGTACTTCACACAAAGTCTGTTTGAATCATAACTCAGCCTTTCAATATCCCACATAAATATAATAATTCCAAGCAAATAAATCATGCTTCTGGGAAGTCGTATTGTGTTTGTCGTTTTCCAATAGATTTGCACTAACAAGACAAATAGACACGGGCGCGGTCCACGCCGGTTGATCATATTTCGCTGTCTTCAGATAAACAGGAAATTCAAGATATACCTACGGGTATACGTAGACAGGTATCTACAACCGTAGCACTAGTCTGTCTCTGTTAGTACCATTTTTATATTTTACAATGAAATTCTGGCGTTGCTGACCGAATTTGTCGCACACCTCTAAAAAATTCGGGATTAAAAGTACTAAAAATTTATTTTGGTATAAAACTGGATTGGTTTCGCACATATTTCTTATTTTTTTTTCTTTCGGCTTGTTTTGTGCTGTACCTACACCGGTGAACTAAATAAATAATTTATCTATCTATATTTCTTTACTAGTCTAGGAATAAAAAAACCTAGAATCAAACAACTGTTATGGCAATGCAGCAATTTTTTTTATACATTATAACAAACCTAACAAGCATAACAAATATGGACTAAGTTAGGATGGAAATTCCACACACAGTCGCTGATTCAGTAATTTTGAACTACATTTTGCAGAATTCAATGAGCAGTTTCTGGTAAAAAAAAAAACGAAGAAACTAGTGCTACGGGCTCTGGACATTGTCGTTCACGCCGAAACATTGAACAAGTCTTTTTTGTTCACAGACTACTGGCAGAACTATTATGTAAAAACAAGCAGTAGCGAGCGAGCGATAGCGAAAGCAGTGCGGCAGACAAAGATCGATCCGTCGCATATTGTGAAAATAAATCGTTCTTCGGGAGGTTTCCCCTGTTGCATGTCTGTCGCTCTCCTGTCGCAACAACGCATTTGATGGCCATGCTAGTGCAATCTAAACAACTGCAGTGATGATTTCAGTTAGCCAATAAACCAACTGAAGACTAGTTGTCAATCGAGGGCTGACTACAAGTTCGGTGATACCCAAAGTGTAAAGATAAAGGTGATTACACAATTCACACCAATTGTAATCTTTGTCACGAATAAGATAATAACTATGCGGGTCTTCGTAAATTGGTGTTTGTAAAAGAAGTATCATTGATTTTGCATAGATCATTTTGTCACATGTGATAATTTATCATAGTGTGGATAATTTTTGCATGATTTCTTAGTATTATAATATATAGGGTGGTATAATTGGAACAATTTAATCTGTTCATTGAGTATAACAGGATTTTATTAGAGCCTTATATAAATTTTCCGACCACTATAAACCCCAAAATATTTTTAAAACTAAACCTGCAACTCAATTTACGCTCCCGCTGAAGCGAGATAGCGTCTTACGTATTGCAACACAAAATATGAGTTAATCTCGCTAAACAAGAATGCTCCTGACATTTCAATTACAGTTTATCTCTGAACTTTGCCCGGAACGAAAGCCAGCTAACCAGGAGTACCAACTTACCAACATCAGGTTTGTCCGCACAAGAGCACTGAGTCGCGGAAAATACACCGAGTGCAGTGTCAGATTTTTCAAGACAAGTGAAAATATGACCGGTGCTATATCAGATTTTTTTAAACAGTGTTAAATGCAAGTCTTGCATTCTCGACTAAATTTTTTTATTCAATGCTGTTAGGTGATAATAGTCAATTATATTGTTGAAACTGAAAAAAGAGTGTTGTGTAGATCATTTTGCAATTACTAGATAATATTTTAATGTCTGTCAAATCTCTTCAACGAGACATTTGAAACCAAAATTGTTAGTTTTTTTAATTTTTGACAGCTCTGAATATGTTTAATTTTTTTTAATAGCGCGTAATGTATATTTTTATATGTAGTTATAAAGTATCTAGTTACTGCAGCTGAAATAAGGTCTGGTGCTCCAATGTCGGTGTATACGCTCCCTAACCAGTGATAGCAATCTCTGATATACGTGTAAAACTTCTGTTCGTTTAAGCAACAAGGAAACTTTGGATTAAGAAAAACAATGGAATGGGCCTTTGCAAAACATTCCGATTTTAGTATCAACAAAACTTTTTATTTCGTGTTCGAGCTAAATAAAACATGGGGGGTTCTAATTCTGTGTTTCTAGCAAAGTGTTCTTGTTTGATAAAACACATGGTTGTGGTTTTTCGTTGTTGAGTATTTGATTTTTTTTTTCAAATAAAAAATATCCAAAAATACTTAAAATTTATACTCTCAGTCAACTGTTTAACTACTTTAGGTTATTTCATTAATGGCCACAAATAACTTTCAATGCTTAAATTTATGGTGCGTAAATGTTTTACGTACATTTTTTATGGTACCTTTCAAGAAAATAACAGGCATTTGAAGATAAAGCGCTTTTCTTATTTTCCTGGCCCAATACGGTGAATGTGTTCTCAAGCTTCGGGATGGGTAAGCCTGTAGGGTACACCTTTTACCGACTGTTATATTCGGACTGTCATACAACACTGAAGCAGCATTGGTATGCCAATCAAAGTTGAACTGCAAATTTGAAATGCAAAGTTTTAAAGCATGGTCAGTTCATACTAATTCATAGTTATTCTGTGACTAAATAGTGACATTATGACGTCATTTGATGTGTTTTCGCGCATATTTTGCTGTCAAGTGTCTCAAAAGAATGATCACGTGGTACAAAATTGTACCACGTGACCTGAAGAAATTACACTGGGCAGTGAAATATAACTTGACAGCAAAAGATTGGCATACGGGGGCAGGAATCTACAAATTTTTATTTAGCAGTGGCGTTTTGTGATACTTTTGAAAGTATATTCTTTGTGCACTTTATTTTTTTTTTAATTCAAACCTTATACGTGACAAGTTACAAACCTCTACTAGTACACTGCGTTGTTTTACAAAAGAAACTTTATTAATTTTTATTTAATATATTTTTAAAAAGAATAACCAAGTATTACACTGTGGTTTTGAAAATAGGCGCGCCTACTATCATGGTGTAATTTTGTCCGGCTTTTTAAAACTCTTGTGACAACTCTACGGGTGTAAAAAGCCTTTCCAATCTGAACCTCTAAAAAGAATAGAATAAACAATAGTACCTTCGCGAAACTTTTCTTATTATTTAAGAGGCTCTGAATGTTTAATGCATGAGCTACGATTTATTCGAGACCGAATAAGGCTGGCGTATAATTCCTGTGATTGCGTTGGTGCACTCAGCTTTATTTGGATTTTTATTCATTTGCTTTTACGGCGAGCGGGAAAAATATGATATCGAGTAAAAAATTCATTTCAATGAAACGTTTTTGCATTTATAGTGTTTCTTATTTAAAAGAATAATGCTAATTAATCTCTAGTTATATATAAATTAAATGATATTTTTATACGTAAAAAATCTTAGTCCACACCTAAAACATTTTATTAGTGATTATTAAGGGGTATTTAAATAGCAAGAAATTCTACTATTTTTTATTTGACCAAGTTTAAAAATGGCTTAGAAGCAAACAAAAAATCTTTTTAAAACAAAACAAAATGCCTCATAAATAAAATTCACCGAAATATATCGCGTCCCACAGCCGATAAATTAGGCTCGTTACTGGTGTATAAAATAAAAGCGTAGAAATAGAAGTAGGTTTGTGTAACTTTTCGGCTTGCAATATACATTTTAATAGTATTGTTGGTGCTTGAATAAGATTTAAGACGCGATAAAACCATTATAATTGAAAGTATATTCTTAGTAATTGTTTTATCTTACTTTTTGAATTTGAACAATACAAGTCGTCAGATGCCTATTATTTTACTAATAGATGCTAAGAAGAGAGTTGACAATTCGGGATTGGTTTTTACTTCATTCTGATACCGAGATCAGATGTCATAGACTCAACATTTTGGGGTTTTTTGTGTTGACGACACTACTGACGAATAAACAGGTTTTTTTACATTTCAGCAACCACTCGCTACCTAAGCCTTTTGGAAGTACCAGTCTTGGGCTTACTAACGGTAATGGTGACAGGTATCCTTGCGTTTGTTGCCAACAAACCATTTGATATGGTCGAGAGCACTCACCAGTAATCCGGTAACGTTGTCAGCAATCGTCAAACGATTACAAAAGCATCCTAGTCCGTCCGAGAAAAAGTTTTCCGTGTCTGAAAAACCTTATAATCAGAGTGGTGCTACTGTGACGTTATGTTTATTTATTCTGTGGTAGAAGTCGCCAGCTAATAATATATCACGGCGCGATAACACTGACCACGATTTATGTAGTCCGATTTTTATGCGATACCGGATATTGTGTACTAGCCTTTACTGACTTTGGCAATCTTTCGGTCACGCCAAGAATAACTTTGTAGAGTAACACAAGCCGTATTTATTCTCTTGTGTTCCATTTTGGTATTGGGTTGAGGAAACCAGTAGTCTATTTGAGTCTTTAACCACATTATTATGTCTTTTTAACCGACTTCAAAAAAGGAAGAGGTTCTCAATTCGGTTTTATTTTTAGTTTTATAATGTGTGTTACCACAGAACTCCGTCATTTTTGGACCGATTTCATAAATTATTTTTATATCTGACAGGATGTACTTTCAGGTTAGTCCCATTCAATTGTCATCAAAATCGGTTCAGTAGTTTCGCAAAAACAAATAACTGGAAAAATGGCGTATTTTTGCTTTCCTGTGACTTTTTAGTGGTGTTTATGGTCACTAGAACATTCCAAATGAACTATAATAATAATAAATAAATTATGCTGTGTATTGTGACGTGGTGGTCATCAATCCATGTAAATCCAAAGAAACGCGCATGCCCGACCTGTTTTGGCCTTTAATGGGAGCTCAGAACCCATAAGAATGTATAAGTGGTTATGAAATAATAAATGATACACACATCTTGTAAGAAATAAATTTTCCAATATGCTTATGGGGTACTTCAACACCCTCGTAATATTACGGACGGTGCCTTTTACAGCCCATTATTGAGCGTAATAAATTACAAAACAAAATGGATTAATTAAAAATAAATGATTGATACCATTTTAATTGAATTTGATTTTATGGTCCCCTGTCGTCGTTAATGGGTGTTCTAATTAATTTGACTTTGATTTATGAATGTAATGTTGTTTTAATTTCATATTTAAACCCATCATGGCTTATCGTTTCCTGTCAAAATTAGCCACACTGCCACCGCTATGATGAAGTGGTACATAATCACCAGCGCTGTAGGTACCTAAATGGGAACTGATGACTGATGGTGGCCATTGGTCACACTTTGCAAAGGCTATGAAAATGCAACAGTAATGGATATTAAACCGTTTTATTTTTTAAGTAATAAATAAGATAAACCGGGTCAAAATCGTATATAATTAATTAATAAAATTTACTTTATTCAGATATCAAGACCATTACAAATAAACACTTATTAATCAGGAATATTTTAATTCTAATACATAAATACCAGCCCGAATGGAGCATCACAGCGCTGGATCGCACAGCGTGGCGGGAAGGGGGGGAGGCCTTTGCCCAGCAGTGGGACATTGCAGGTTTATAATAATAATAATTTTAATTCTAGGTACATTGAACATAGGTAAGTAAATAGGTAGTAGATCATAGACATAAAAAAATACAGATACGACGAACTTCGCTTCCGATTCTCCCAAAACTTATATGAACTGAATTCTACCTCATCGAAAACTTACACCGACATCATAGTAAACATTCTAACTTATAACTGGTTCACGACTCGCGATATCGTCCGTATAAAAGTGAATAACTCCATAAATTTTATAACGTGCTATCAATAAGCTCATTCTTGTAGATAAATATTTTATAGGTTCTCACAGCGCGATCTCGGTAATGTAATGTTGCTATATTGACACATCTATTATAAGGGAAATTCTGCATGTTGCGTTTTTTTAGGTATCAAGCAAATGTACCTAACTTTATTACATTTTTAAATAATGTAACTACTTGGAATAAAAATGTCCAGCTGGTTACATCAATTACACCTTAAAACTACGCTTTATCTTGATTCAAGATAAAGCGTAGTTTAAGGGAGACAGTGGACACAAACTTTATTTGGTTCATGTTAAAATTCATAATCGGATCAACTGCGGTGACGTATTTGAGTCAAAACCACCGAAAAATTATCTATTATTTCAGTTTAAAATAATTCAGAATTATTAAACCCCGACGCAAAAACGACGGGGTGTTATAAGTTTGACGTATCTATGTGTGTGTGTGTGTGTGTGTGTGTGTGTGTGTGTGTTTAACCCCCAACGCAAAAACGATGGGGTGTTATAAGTTTGACGTGTTTTGTGCGTGTGTGTGTGTGTGTGTGTCTGAGGCAACGTAGCTCCCAAACGAATGAACCAATTTTGATTTTGTTTTTTTTTTGTTTGAAAGGTGAATTAGTCGGGAGTGTTCTTAGCTATGTTTGATGAAAATCGGTCCATAGTTCGGGGGTTTTTTAAATTTTTAATTTAATTACTTGTTTTATTGAGTTAATTAGGTGTCCCTTAAGTAAGTATCCAATATATACCTACATGCAGAGGCCACTCTAACCAAATTACACTTTTTTGCAGGTATATAGGGTTAAAACATTAAAAGGTATTGCATGCGTGTGTTTAGAGTCTAAGCCTGAACTGTTTTCCTGCAACAAAGGTTTATTTGTACAATGTGGTTGCAAAATAATTTTCTAAAGTTCCGTGTTTAAAGATTATAAATTCCTATTAAAAACTTTGTAAAAACGCATTTGATAAAGAAATAATTTTGTCGTGCTTAGAGAAAGTTTCAAGTTACTATAACTTCAAATTATAAGGTGTTTACCATTCTAATGAGAAAGGTCACGCTTTCTACTCAAGACCTAGGCAATGGATGTTTCTACACTGCTACCGATACGACATCGACACGATATCGCGGGAGCTCATGGCTTTAATAGTATCAATGTCCCTTCCGGCCGTTTCCGCAACTAATTTTCGTAACCAGCAGGGGTATGCCAATCAAAGTTGAACTGCAAAGTTTTAAATCATGGTCAGTTCATACTAACTCATAGTTATTCTGTGACTAAATAGTGACATTATGACGTCATTTGATGTGTTTTCGCGCATATTTTGCTGTCAAGTGTCTAAAAAGAATGATCACGTGGTACAAAATTGTACCACGTGACCTGAAGAAATTACACTGGGCAGTGAAATATAACTTGACAGCAAAAGATTGGCATACGGGGGCAGTTGCGAAAATGGAAATAATATTATCATACATTGATGCCATGCCAACACTATTTTTTTTAGACTTTAAATAACCTATATTGAATCCGTACCTCTGTCTCAGTCACTAGCAATAAAAGTCTCAAAATATTATATCCAAGATGCTCCTGCGTCTGTAATTAAAAGATAAGATAAGTTTTTTATTTCACACCACAATTTACCACATAAATCTCATCATAATCATAATTAATGTAACGTAAAAGAAAACCTTAATCTCGCTATCACATACCCACTTTATGACGGTCGTTATAAAACCCCCACCGCTATAGAGGCAAACCCAATGTATTCCAGTATAAATAATTCTCAAAATGAAGGTGCCCCACGTCATAGAATAAAGATGAGAGCATTGAGCGCTCATTGGAGGGATATTGTTGGTTAGACGAATATTGAACGCCTGCCGGTAAATTCGATGGCTTATCTCAAAATTGGCTCTTTCGTTTCAGGCTCTATTTTACATAACGGACGTTTGTGTCTGAAGTGTCACTTATGACAGAAAGGTTTCTGAAGATGTTGAGCCAGGAAGGTAGTCTATTCACGGAGAATACAGTATTAGGTGAGTCAGCAAAGTTTTTAAAATGACAAGAACAATTTTCTAATCCTGTAGGTCCTGCTCGGAAGTATCACACATCGATAGAGGTGTAAAAACGATGAGGTTTTGTTTTTTTTTTAAACTTGGTAGGTTGGTGGAAAGTAGGGGGGTTTTTAGAAAAAAGCTTATTTCCTTTTTGGTGACAACTGGGAAACTTAACTTTAAACTCTTCCCACCAGTCTTTAGTTGTTATCTAAGGGACTGTTTAAATATTATAATTTAAAAATCTATCCAATGTCATAGAACGTTCAATGCAAATTATATTTTCGCTTTTATTGGATAGAAATTTATCAATTAATTACTCTATAAAGCTATGATTGAAGTTGTCTAGACGAAGCTATTGAAGTAATAATATTATTTGCCCTTAGATTTTAATTAGCAACCAATAATCTGACAAGACACCTGGAATATTTAGTTGAACTCATCATCATCATTTGCCGAAAGACAGCTATACCTACATTTGTTTACCTGAGGATTAACTTAAAATACTAGCTGGGTTGTACCAACGGGACAAACACGCTATTTACATCGTTTGCTGTAGGAACGAAACATTTTTGGTTATAATGTAGCTACCTACGCCAATACTATAAACTTCGCAATTTTTGTAAAATCACCCTTAATAAAATTATCCTTAGCTCTATCTCAATGCTTTTACGTAACGTTTTGGTTTTAGTTTTATTTTGGCAGTATCATCAAAACCACCTGTTTGACTAGAAGTTTAGTCTTTGATCTGCGCTGACATTTTTAGGGTAATCAGTAAAAAGTATTACCTACGTAATATTTTATCTGGTTTTGAAAACCAAAACTAAAGAAAAAAAATGGGACCATGAGAAATAATTTTACTCGTGGTCCCAATGGGGCACAATAATTAAAATTAGAACGATTGAACTCGGCTTGACACTAACCAGCATTGGTATTATGCCAATCAAAGTTGAACTGCAAAGTTTTAAATCATGGTCAGTTCATACTAACTCATAGTTATTCTGTGACTAAATAGTGACATTATGACGTCATTTGATATGTTTTCGCGCATATTTTGCTGTCAAGTGTCTAAAAAGAATGATCACGTGGTACAAAATTGTACCACGTGACCTGAAGAAATTACACTGGGCATTGAAATATAACTTGACAGCAAAAGATTGGCATACGGGGGCAGTTTGATCTCATACAAAGACACAAAAATGTAAATCATACTGGATTATATTATGTGAGGCTCATTCCTTATTTTCGCGTTTTTATCGTGCGTTCCCCGATTGTAAAGGATGGCTTATTTATACATGTATTCATGGACTGCTTTTATTTTCGCCGCAAATTCCGGATCTCATGCTCTTTGGTGATGATATTGGATTGGACGAATCGACGAACCCGGTATATTTGGACAGGTGGACAGGACAGTTTTTTTTAAAATACAATTCCACGACAATTGAGAGATTGCGGGAAACCGGTGTATAGAGAGCTGAAAATCATTCTTATTAAAAATCATCTGTCTTCAGGCTGATAAAGACAATGATAACTTTTTGGAAGCTTAGATAAGACCACTAAGCACAAAAGGCAAAAATGTGATTTTTGTTTTATTGCATAACTAAAGCAAAATAGCTTGTACTTAATCTAGACTATAAATAAAAATAAACCTAGCTCTCTCATGCAGGCACTAGAATTTTCTGTCATGGCTATCACAAACTATGAGTATCATACTATATTACCCAGAACTGAAGAAAAGCGAAGAAATAACCAAAGAGAAACAACGTCATTTTATAACTCGACGCATGCACGACGCTATCAGTCGCGATCTTTTGTTTCACAATTGTGGCCCCCCCCCTCAAATTGTACAGTCGGCTACACATCAACCTATCAACGGTTCAAACTTCGAACTATTATAATTTGAATGTTGCGAATGATGCGAGAGGGACGATATGTTTTTATGTGAGACTCGCTGCTTGCGCGCAACGCGCCTACACCTATTGCGATCCCTGATTCGCAACATTCAAATTATAATAGTTCAAACAGTGGATAGGTTGATGTGTCGCCGACTGTACAAATAAGAGTGGTGGGTGGCAATTTGCAACAAGTTTTTTACAGACTGTATATAAACCTGAATGCTCAGGTAATATAGATCAATATAAAGTGGCAATCTCATTGAATCTAACTGTATCGAGGGCAAATACACAATGTATTTTCATCAGCACTGTTTACCAAATGAATTCCACGTAGGCCTCTATTATGTCGAGACGATACTTAAGGTTTCCGTTTCTTAGAAGACGGTAGCCGCTTTGTAACAAACGTAATAGTTGTGGTGTCGTCATCAGTATGTCGAGTGAGAGGCCGTACCTACGCTTTGTGTCCTAGTTCATTTAGGCTGCTAGTAATTCGAGATTATAATTCTAGCCCCTGTCTATCCAGTGTAGATCGTTTGGACTATAGTATCTGGCCATCGTCATAATATTATTCAACTTAAATATAAATATTCATGAACATAAATATTCACGCAACGCCCTCTAGTTCCAAACTAAGCATAACTTGTACTATGAGAACTAGATTGCTGATATAATTCATAAATACATTTGTTTTGTAAATACATTCTTATAGTGCATATAATAATACATCATCTACTTGCCACACACAAATATTTGTTCTTAGTGGAGATCGAACCCACGACCCACAGCACTGAAGGCAGAGCTACAGACTGAGCTGTGACGCCTGACACTTTATAATTTTGTAAGCTAATACTCTGGTTACAATATTAACTCCTCATTTTGTAACCTCTCCTGACAATAATACAATTTAACTATTTACTTATAAATTCTGTTTGAACCCTTTTGAAGCGGTTTTGATGGGTGTTAGTTGGAGGGGGTAAGTTCGGATTGTGGAGGGTGTAATCACGTGCAAATGTTATTCAATGATATTATCAGGGACACGCTAGGTTATAGAGCAATAAATGAGCGTAAAGAATGCCATGGAATGAGGAGAGAATTAGATATGAATGTAGGAAGTATGCCAAAGAAAATTAAGATGAAATGAAATGGGTAAGAAATAAATTTTTGAAAACCTTAGAAAGAAGTGACTTTGTGACTATGGGTAAAGTGTACCCATAAGTCACTTCTTTCTATGGTTTTCAAAAAACAACTTCAAAAAAACCCTCAACTGTTTTCAGTTTTGAAAACAGTTGAGGGTTTTTTTGAAGTTTGGCTGGTTTGGACAAAAAGATGGGTTAAAAAAGAAAAACTAACGCAATAACAATACGGTAAGATTATCTTTAGTAGTGATGAAAGGACCTATATTACAGTTTAATACTGACATGTGGTACAGTCAGTATCACTATTAAATAATGATGAGACAAAGTTTCAATATTTTATGACTGAAAACTAGAAACTTTCCATTTTATTTTTGTAATTATGATTACGAAGTCAAAACTCTATCTATATAGGTACAAATAAAAAAATATAATTAGAGTCACAATAAGATTAAACAATTTTGAAATTCTGAAAATGTGATCTACTTCTAGTACCGACTGTCGTAGCACGACATAATTTACTACACCAGACTGGCAACACCAGGGCTAGTGGCCATCCTAGGAAAAAGCGGATGGCAACACTTTACATCCGAAAACATTATGGCTGCGCGCGAGTGCTAATAAAATTCCTTTATTTTTATGGATATTGTAAAAGTCTGAATCTGAATAAAATATAAGTGGCATTCATTCAAGAGACCTTTGCCCAGCAGTGGGACGAGATAGGTTAAGAAATAAAATAGTAATAAAAAGTTGCATTCATTCATCATTGAAGAACAACTCCTACAAGCCGTAACATTGACTATACCAACACACCACACATCAGCGCTGGGTTTTTGCTGAAGCTGTTGACTTTACGGACGTAATATTGCCCTGAAGAATCCAGTGACGCACTGTACGGTCACCGCTTTCTAAAACCCCAGGTCCTTACTGGTAACGATTATGGGAACCATCGAGTCAAGAAAGCTAAAGTTGGTGAAGTTAATTGGATTGCCCCATTGATTTTGTTTGTTATTGTAACCTTACCCTTTTAGATTAACAGCTTTGTTATTGTAGATATGGTTTTTCTTATGGTATTTGGTACCTCGTAATGCAAAAGTTGGAGAGTGAAATATTTTCATTGTTACTCTGCAGGGGTATGCCAATCAAAGTTGAACTGCAAAGTTGAACTGCAAAGTTTTAAATCATGGTCAGTTCATACTAACTCATAGTTATTCTGTGACTAAATAGTGACATTATGACGTCATTTGATGTGTTTTCGCGCATATTTTGCTGTCAAGTGTCTAAAAAGAATGATCACGTGGTACAAAATTGTACCACGTGACCTGAAGAAATTACACTGGGCAGTGAAATATAACTTGACAGCAAAAGATTGGCATACGGGGGCTGTTTCTTGTTCCGCGTAAAAAGCTTTTGTATTTAATCAAGTCAAAATCATTACCTCATGTGAGCTCGAAATAATTAAGCCGTGGTTTTGTGCTGACAAGTAAATTAAAATATATAAAATAAATATTCATGGACTTTACACAACGCCCTCTGGTCCCAAACTATGCAAAGGTTGTACTTTGGGTTCTAGACTGAGGAATTACCTAGTCTGAAAGCGCGATTTATAATATGATGTTTTTTTATAATATCAAAGGTATACATATACCACATATATATGCCGACTACACGTCAAGCCAAGTGGCAGTTTGAGCACCTACTACTACAAAAATAGAGTTAGGTAGAGGCAGACTGATAAAAAAACTATCAGTATTTCGTAACTGATAGAAGTATGATGGCAGACTAATCTACCATGACGGTAAAATAAGTCCATAAACTGGCATCAAGGCTTCTCAAGGCCCATTCTAAACAAATGCCTTTGATGGTGCTAGAATAAATCTTTTCGATTTATATGCTAATTTGAAAATTTGAATTTCCAGGTTACGTATTTGGGTGTAACTGGTTAATCCGACTTGTAGCTTCAAAGATAAATAAATTAAATATTTATTGAGTTGTCTCCTTGTTTTAGTAAACTGTCATCATCATCAGTATTCTTAATAAGTCAAGCAATAAACCAATAGGTCACTCTACAAAACGAGCTTGAGTATTTGCGTTATTTTCACGATGCATCGGTTTTTGTTTTTTCTTTCTTCGTTATCTAAGTTATCATTGCTATTCTAGAGCTTTCATTCTTAGGCGGCTGTTCAATTTCCCAATGCCACTTTCACTTATTATTCTGAGTGCTATCAAAATACTGTCTAAGCGAATATAATTCTCCTATATGACACCCTCTTAAATCCTTGACACTATATAAGACTTCGAGGAATTATAAGGTACCTACATAAATATTATATGAGTCAAATCCCCACTGTTAGCTGTAGTTAGCTGTTTCAGTTCCATCGCTGCTGCTATGAGACCCAAGAAATGTCAAAATCCATTTCCAAGAGGTATTTGAGGCATGCAAACAAGAGGTTCACTGCTGAATATCTTTGCGTGCGCAAAATTTTATCGAAGACGTAATTCCTTTGATCCCTCATCTATATTCAATGATCTGGAGAACTGGAACGCTTTGCAGGCGCTTTCATTATACTCTATCTGTGTGGAGTCGCACGACGCATACAGGTGGAGGGTTAGTATCTTTGAGACTTTTGGAACATATTTATTCACTGGCTGTTCTTCCTAAGTCTGCGAAAAAGTCACTGCACCGAGATGTCATCAACATTTTATGATAGACGCAACTTCCACCGTGCTAGAGACAAGATTCGTATTAAAGTCGATTTACTTAATCATTCAAAATTACAGTAGGGGGCGATAGAGTTACGGGGTTCGCGATAACGTCGATTGCACTACGAGCATTGCCGCGTGATAAATGTGTAGTGTAACTTTACCACCTACTGAACTCGTCAGTGTACATCTAATGAATGTATAAATCGGCTCGTAGCTCAGTAATGGTAAACTCGGGTTCTTCTTGATAACCTCCACGGATGCCTTCAAGTAGAATTGAAGTTCTACAGTAACGTAGAACCCAAGCACATAAAAGTCCTTGATATAGTTACTTATTCAAAAAAATTACCATGCTAAGCTGATCGCATAGAAACAACCAAGCAAGCTACTCGTCGGTTTTTTTACGTTTCATGTTCACATTTTCTTACAATACCTACTCAGACACATACATACTTAGAGACCATGCTGAGTAGAAATGTGCAAAAGGTACCGAAAAGCCGTCATAACGATGTTTATGTTAGCAAGTCGTTAAGATTGAAGACGACTGCAGCAAATCTGTGTGATGATCAAAGAGGCGAAGGTGCGTTGAAGCGCAACATCTTGTGAGAAACGTACGCTTTTGGAAAATATTTTTTCAGATGGGATATTTTGTATATTTTTCCTGTATGATTAAACCTAAATCGTTTGTTAGTCTATAGTTTATCTATCGTTTGTTAGTATGGCTTAGGAGATTCATTTCATCATTAAAGAGTTGTGTTTATAATTTTGTTTATTTTAATTATAAAGTAATTTTAATTAGGAAAGTATCAAGCTTAACTGGTTCTTTATTAAGAGGATTTTAACATGTCTAGCCAAAAGGAATATTATACTGGGCGCAAAGCTGACCACACATAGTATTCGCAGTACTTATATAGAAGGCTTAAAAAATATAATAGGTCAAAAAACGTGAAATTACGTAATTTTATGTTCGCAAAACCTCATATCGTTCGCTGAAACGTTTTTCTGAAAACAACGAGAGCTATAAAGGGTCTTACTGTTATCCTTTGAATTTATACTCAGATATTATCGCCCTCATAAATTGCTACCACGTACCAAATCGGATGCTTGAAAAAAGTGACCGGTACCTTTAGACAAGCGTCTATTATGTTGGTAGCGTAGTGAGAAAACGCTCAAACTCACAGAAGTAATAACAATACGTTTTAATAAAGGTATTATGAATATAGTTAAATAGTTTATTCAGGGCATAAATCAAGTTACAAACTAAACACCGTGTTAGCGCCGAAGCCGATATTTTTATTCAAGCTAACTGTCATGTCAGTAAATAGCCGGTAAATATTGGTGTTGGCCAGTGTAAAAACGCCCATTTCATGTACGTAAACTTTGAGAATATTGTTATAAAAAATGCCGATAAAATTCACTTAAATGTCGCAGTGATTACGATCAGTCACACTGATCATGTCTGGTTAGCGAAAATGTAAACGCTAGGATGGACGCTTGTTTACAGAATCAGCGCAGTTGGGACTAGCCTCTTTATCTACGACCGCCGATAAAACCTAATACACCCTGGATTTCAAATATTGCCTTCCCCCTTTTCAAATATTTCAAAGTGTAATTAGAGAGCGCGAATAAAAACGCATCAATTTTCGATTAGGGTGTAACATCTGGGTCCACAGCAGCTTCAAACGATTTGCTAAAATGAAAAAGAGGATTTCTATCACCTGAGTGAGGTGATAAGATTTTTTATATACCTACTTACCAAGCTAGTAAATATGTTTACGGCCCTAGTTTGAACTAACGGGTATGCAAAGTATGGGTTAACATAAAAATAGATTTTTTCTGGGACTCGATTCACATAAACGGCTTACGAGACAGATAAATATTTTTTTGATAGAAAAAACAAAACTTACTTTCAGTGTCATGAGTTTTTCATCACAGAAGAAAACTGGGAAGATCCTATTAATAAAATAAAGTTCCCAAATCATGTAAAAAATCGAAACTACTACTAATATGTCGATGGACCGTCAACATTGTCAGGACCGCCGAGAAGTCGGTAAATATATCGGCCCAAAATCGCCTTTCCTGGAATACTATGGATGAGACCTATATCCAGCAGTGGACTTCTACATGCTGATAATGATGATGATAATTTATAATGTAAGATAATATGGAATTGAACTTTATTTGCGTTGTTTATCTAGGTATGTCTCCCATGGTCGATAGGACCAACCATCATGTTCTAAGCGACTGTCGAAGGATACCGTGACGGCCGCAACATCTGTTTTCTAATTGAGGCATTAGCTGCGCGGATCTGAATGGATCGCCTTTAATAACCGCTGTACATAAGTGATGGTGCTCAGAATGTATGGCATTAGGTTTGGGATTCTCATAAAACGGTGACTGCTTTTTGATGGTCGCTGTAATTAATCCACTTGTTCTTCACGCTCATCATGCGTTGAAAATTAATTGTTGTAATTATTATTTTAGCTACATTCGTTGTTATCTTTTAGTGCAGCTTGGTTTAAATAAATGTATGTGTATTTTACGGCAAAACGGAATATTGGGTCAGGCATTTTATGAAATAGCTAGTAAAAATTAAATAAATAAATAAATATTCATGGACTTTACACACAACGCCCTCTAGTCCCAAACTAAGCAAAGCTTGTAATATGGGAACTAGATGGCTGATAGAATACATAAAAACTTTTTTTTTTTGTAAATACATACTTATAATACATAAAAAAATAAAAAAAAACTAATAAAAAAAAACAAAAAAAAAACTACTAATAAAAATTTGTTCATTATGATGAAATTTTTTTGTTCGTGCAAGATACAAGATACAAGATACATTTATTTGCCAAAATAAGTGTTACAATTTGGTCTTATGCTAAAGTCAGAGGCACTTTAAAACTTATTCACCCTTTTCAGGTATCGCAAAAATGTTATATTTGTTATATTTGGGCGCTTAAACTTATCTTAAGTAGGTACATATAATATTATTCTTTTTCAAAATATTCTTCAGTTGAGTAGAGACATTTTTTGTGCTCTAGCAGCCTGCGTCTTTGACAACACTGGGTCTTCTAGTTTGTGTTCAAGTCAATATGTTGTGTGTGTTGCGTTGAAAGCTATGTCGTTGCCGTATGACGACCACCGATTCTCAGAAAGCATTAGCATTACAGAAACGACCGGCCGAGTAAATGATGGTCATTGGCCGCAATCGTTGTCCGGGTAAACTCCGGATAATTGACACGAATGCTGCGAAATGACCTCTGAAATACGATACCCGGTTTTGGGGTTTGGGGATATTCAAGGTTTTTTTAATTTGAAGAAAAAGAAATAATTTTTTTTTTCAAAAATATCACTGTGAAGTTAAGTTACTTATACTAATCGACCTTGTTAAAAAATCCTGACTGAGGATGTTTTAAGACTTGTACACTCACACTTTAAAATATGTCTATTACAGATCTTGGTAGGTATAATAACTAAAACAAAAACCACTAAAAATCTCAGTGCTATTATAAAACTTTCAGCGCAATGCTGAGAGTTTTCAGTTATATTATATTATTTCTTATCGCATGTTCAAGAGATTTGGTATTAAAAATGTACCTAAATCAATAATAATATAGCATACACATTGCATGACAATCAAAGGTTTCATAGCAGTCGTGGATAAAGACGAATTGTAGTAACCGTCAACAATTTTTTATACAAAGAAATTCTGCATGCAAACCGGTATTCTTGAAAAGTAAGGCACAGATTATTGAACTTTTTTACGTGGAGCACGTGTACGGTTTATTTTTGTACACAGACTAAACAATGTGCTTTTTCTTCTACTATATGTATTTTGTAGAGTAATGAAACGGGTGTTCTCTACATTTTGCAATACTTTATGCAAGTTTTCAAAAATGAGTAAAGGCGAATGGATGGAGTATTCGCAATTTTGAACCTGATATAATATGAAGAATGTCGATATTTCCTACCTACGGTAGACAGCTTGCAGAGGTGTGTTACTATGTATTATAAATATAGTCACCTAGTTTCCATACAACAAACTTTGCTAAGTTTCGGACCAGAGGGCGTCGTGTGAAATGTCGTCGTCGTCGAATTCAGGAATGATTGGAAATGAAGAGGTATGTTCAATGTTCATTAGACACACATTCTGACTTTTGTTGTATCTTTAAATTCTAAGAAACTCCATAAATTGTAATGTAGAGTACCATAGAGTTTATTCATTAATGGCAGTATTGAAGTCAGAGCTCTCATCACTGGTAATAAGTGTATATCTTCTAATGGAATATAACATACCTAATCTTAGTGTAGATACACTACATAATGACGGGCGTTATAGTAAAAACGTCGTAGTTTTAAGAAATCTTCGCTGGAGTATTTCGTCTAAGTCCTGTCGCAGAGTTTATAAGCTTTAGTTGGAGAGTGGTTCCATTATAGTGAAGCAACGTTTCACACCCAAATTAGTGTCGATGCACTCTTAATGTGTTGAACTAACCTACCTACAATATATGCTTTTTGTTACAAAGACTCTTTTTAGGGTTTAGCTCGCTTTTATGTGTTTAGCTAAAGTTCTCTCGATATAATTCACTGCAGGGGTATGCCAATCAAAGTTGAACTGCAAAGTTTTAAATCATGGTCAGTTCATACTAACACATAGTTATTCTGTGACTAAATAGTGACATTATGACGTCATTTGATGTGTTTTCGCGCATATTTTGCTGTCAAGTGTCTAAAAAGAATGATCATAATTAAGATAACCTAAAGAAATTACACTGGGCAGTGAAATATAACTTGACAGCAAAATATTGGCAAGGGGGGGCTGTACGATAAAGAATAAATATATCTACCAGTTTCGTAATATAAGTGAGTGTAAGCTTTGGAGAGACCAAAAACTCGGAAACTGAATGCCCCGCGTTTTCTCTACGTTACCGCAACCATGTATCAAAATGATCCTGCAAGTCTAAAATTTATGATTATGTATGAGTATTTGAACAGTTATATAACGGAAAAAGGCGTTAAAGTTTAGATAAGTCGGTCAATTTAAATGTCTTGAACTAGCAACTGCCGATATTTATTTCTAACCACGAGCCGTCTTCCGCAGCTCACAGAACGGTTAATAACTACTTACCGTGCTGTGAAGTTTTTCTATAAAGTGGTAGGTTTTTAATAGAAAAAAATTGAGTTTATGCATTATTCTGATTTTAATTTTAATTATTTGTTAAAATGAGGGCTTTAACTAAAATTCGGCCGTGAACTTTCAAACAATTTGTTATTTTATTTGATTGCCAAATGAAAAGCAAAATGTGGGGAATGTTTTTTAAAATTGCCCTTTTGAATACAAAGAAATGTTTTATGATTCTGGAAATCTCTGTATACGATTTTAAACCAGCTGTCACCGTTGTACAAAAGGATAATACCGAAGTATTTTATCAAAGGGCTTATTATACACGCGTTTTCAAATATGTCCGTAGCTTAGCAAATACAAAAGGTATGAAGTTGATTTTATAAGCTAACTAGCAGTTACCCACGACTTCGTACGCGAGTACCGTTTCCGTGTAGGTACATTATATTATCTGTGCGTGTGTACCGAGCGGATACTTCTTTGAGAAACTTGACATTACACCGAACCCGTACTCGAATGTCAAACGTTAGTCGTTAGACCAAAGAGGTAGTTCTACGTTCTGTCAAACTGACGTGACATGACATGACATCATCCTCTTGCCAATAATTGGCGCTGCTAATCCCGTTTTTTTCATTTTATCCTGTAGATCCTGTTAATTATTCGGGATAAAAGTAGCCTATGTGTCAATCCAGGTTACGTACTATATATATGCCAAGTTTCATCCAAGTTGGTTCAGTAGTTTCGACGTGATTGAAACACAAACATCCAAACATCTAAACTTTCACATTTAATTAGTAGGATATGGCGGTACTTACCTCGGCAAAGTACAACCAATAATATGTATTTTTGCGATTATCAGTTCCCCAAACTAATATTATCTACTCTTTGCAGAAACCAGTCAGTAACTCGTGGATGGAATTCGTCGTTTCCGATAAGCTGTAGTAGAAAAGCAGCTCTGACAGTATCGGCCGGTATGCAAACGCCCATTGTTACGTCCGGAGCTGACTAAAAAAGTAAATGTGAGCCAAAAATACTATAAATGATCTAAAAGTCTATGATGTTTTTACAATTTAGTGCCTAAAGTTGCCCTATTATGACGTCAAAACCGAAATGATAAAGCACTGCGTCAGAGAGCAAGTTTACGTTTTATTTTCGTTTCTTATCGCAGGGTGTTGTATGATAAATCGCTTCTAGCTCCTGACTCAAGAGCAGGGCAAAAACATTTGATTCTCTCTAGCTCGTTGCAAAAAGGTGCGGTGGTACCGATACTCGCTTTATCAAAAATAACAAATGCTTTTTGATGGTCTCTTTACCTATTTCAAGAGAGAATTTGCAACTTTTTATGTGTTCATTTGCTATTTTATATATATTTTAGCTATTTTATTGTCACATCGTCAAAAATGCATTGCAGAGACTGACTTGAAATGGAGAAAATATTCTAATACGCATGTTTTCGATAATATTTTCATAAAGTCATAGTTTCATAGAGTCTCTAGTAGTGGAAAATGGAGTAGAAATGCAACAATGTTAACAAAATACACAAATAAACTATGATGATGTTACGATAAATAATCTTAAAATTGTTGAAAACGACTTGAAAATGACCTAGCAAACAAAATACAAAACAGAAAACCACAAAATGACAAACCTAATTTTATCGTCTCAAAATACATATTTTAAGGGAATAAAATTCTATCTTTATAACATCCATGTCCATGAAAAAGACATAACAGAGCGTTGAATTTATTGTGGACGAGGAAGACCCAGATGGCTTCTCTCATAAAATACGGGTGGTTCTGTTGGTAGCACCATGGAATATGAAAATAAAACTTAATCATACTTTCCGCCTTATTTTTAAGAAGGCTTATTTTATTATTCAGCCGTTTCATAGAAAAAGGACTCATTCCTAGAATCTTTCTAACCTCAGTCTTTTAAGTCACAGTCACATGAATTCGTTTGTACAGGAGAGTTTATTCTTGGAAGTTTGGAACGGGTATAAAAATATTGGTTCTAAGTATTTATGGAGAAGCCTGCTACCTCGGTTTTTCTCTATTCCGTGGCCAACTGGTACACTTAAGATAATCACAATTTACGAGAAGGCCCTCCCGAAAATGGTTCTTTTAGTACGTGCAAGCAATTAGAGAGGTTCTAATGATAGACTGCTTTGAAGGGAAGTCCAGTCTTTAACGTAATAGTGATTTTATTGGCACTTATATTTGTAACTCGGCTTTGTCTCCATGAACTCAGAATGGGTGTTTGATAGACGTTAATTGCTCAGAGATAGCGTGAATAGCTGGTTGTCTTTAGCAGTTTATAGATAGAAAGCGTACTTCTCTGGAAAATATGATTCCAAATATTTATTACTAGGTCTAAGCGTATGTATGCTCATTGCACCTACACATTTTTTTGATATGTAATAGATTTTCACTGATTGTGGTTAATGTGATTGTAGTAACTCAAATTTTCTTCCATTTACCTACCTACTTATTTTTGACAATTTACGTCATTTTATAACAAGCCACTGCCCCAAGCTTTACATGAAAGTGCGTATTTAAATGAGACAGAAAAACGTGTCTGTAATCATAAAAATCCCAATAACTCCAAAATAGATTAAGTTGAAAACCTTTCCAGCCGCTCTTAAAGCGCCATTATTATACTAATAAACGTCAACCACAAACCCTGATACTCCCGAAACACAGTTTGTCGATCATAAAAATGTTAATATCAAACATTGTTATAACATCAACAGAGAACAAACTGGAGTGCCTACTAGGGACCGTCGTAAAATTACGGGCCGTCGCGACAGACCCACGTTCAATACCCTCTCAAGAAGTATTACTCGTATTATGAAGGGGTCACAAAGTAGGGACGACGGCGATATTGGCAGCCTTACTGAGTATCGTAAGAAGGTGAGGAAACTTCTCATAAAAGCTAAGGAGGCAGGTGCATACCATTTCTAGGGTACCGAAATGTGCGCGTATTTCACACTCGGATCCTTATGATCCTCCATGTTACAGCGGAAAGGGCTAACAATAAAAATCTTATGGCGCCGGGTGATGTAAATAAAGTAAAAGTTCATGTTTTCTAGAAAAACTTTGTTGCGAAAAACTACGAAGGTGCGACCTCTGAAATTAAGAAGGATCGGTGGTAAGTTTACGAGTAGGGTGTTCTTTATTGACATGAAACGATTGAGAAAAGAATTCGGCGAAAAGTTATATCCACTCCATTCTACATTCTGCACGTGAAAACTACTTTAGTTGGTCGAATAGTAAAAAATGAGGGCCGAAGCTATGTGTTCAATTTATTCGAATAGATTAAAGTAAGTTGGTAGCTAAAGTTTGATAAAAGCATTTTACTAACAGAAGATCGTACTGTAAATAAACATAATAAGTAGAGTAAATTATGACTAAACTGAAAAACCCTTTGCATTTTTGCTATCTAAACAAAGAACCTAGAAATAAACAACCTATTTTATTTTGTGAAAGAGTTACAGCCTTCAGAGCACCACGAGATTATTATCACGGATTATGAATCGCAGTAGATAAGGCATTCAACGCGTCCTCATTAAAAACGGTGAAAAAAAATATACTAAAATACAGTGGGAACCGGTCTCATTTGTCAACATCATAGCATTGCATGCAACCTACTGATGTCACAGAAAAGAAAAAGTTCAACAACCAGTAAATAAAGGAAAAATCATGTTTCTAAGGCACTTTTCCCGTGCGGTGCGTATTGCGGTGTGCTAGCAAATCTATCACCAACTCTATACCAAGTAACAGAATAATAACTACTGTAAAATTAATTATCGTTCTGTGTTTTAGTCAACGAGTGGCCGAGTTTAATTCATACACGTAGCACGTACCCACACAAGTTTAATATTCAAAATTAACATACAGTTTCTATCGAGTCACTTCGTGTGGAAGGGCAATTCAGTTAATGAAGATAAGGAAAATGTCGACAGACTTACGAGTGTGCGTACTTATTTTAGTTTTCATAAAGAGTATTAAAAATGAAGTGTAGCATAAAGTCGTTTTTATGTGGTAATTCAGGGTATAATTTATTCATTGCACGTGATTTTATTTTACTAGAAGTGAAAATGTGCAGAATTTTTTTTAAGAGTAAGGTCGCAGATTTGAATCTCATTCGACTCATAAATGAGCGTTATTTATTGCGGTGAGATTTTTTTATTGTTGTTTGCTTTCTGTGACATTATATTTTAGTATAGAGCTACAAGCATTTAATACCATCGTAAACTCATCGTATAATTTTAAACTCCACCTATTCCTCTGTACCCACAATCCAATTTATTTTTTCGTCCAGTACTCTACCTACAATTCTTTCGTGTAATTAAAAAGATAAATAAGAGAGTTCTAGGCTTAACAATGAATTAATGCAAAAAACGACCGTAGTCATGTTGCCAGCTAAGAATGTTGAATTGAAAATTCACCTGAGTTATGACCCTAAAAAGTACATAAAGCACGCAAAGGGCCACTTTCATAATTCAGTGTCATAATTGGCTAACACATTAATTCGTAGTAACGCCGCCGCCGCCTAAAACATTATTTAAATTAGAGTTGGTCACGATTTTGGGTTTAAAATTTAACATTTTTTGGTATTGTTTATTTGACACCAAATTATTACTTTTTAGTATTTGTAAATACGTATAGAACAACAAACGTATTGTATTAGTAACAAACTATGAAGAAAAAAACAGCGTCAAAAAACAATGAAATACGAAAAACGATCAAAAAAATTAGAGCATTCAAATAATGTTGTTTTTTTTTGTTTTACATAAACATTATATATCATTTATATATGTATTTAACCCATTGCATGTTGTTTGATATTTAGGGCGGCTTGCACCAGAATCGCTAAACGTGTTTAACAGCTAAATTGTTTTAAATCTGACGTATTTATATGACTTGACAACTCGCTAAATACTATTTAAGAGTTAAACGCGTTTAGCGATTCTGGTGCAAGCCACCCTTAGTTTTAGATTGCCTTCTAAAAAAAACATTTGAGCCTTCATAAAGCTTTGACACACGAATAACAAAGTCAGAGAGATGACGGTTGTAGAAGCGTCAAAGTTGATTTTGGAAAAATCAACTTTGTTGCTGTAAAACGTGCCGCCTGATTCTGTTCATAAAACAACGTAACGGGAACGAGATTTTACAGACACGATGTAGGTATGTCACAAACAGCCACTCAAAATGGAAAACACACGAGACAATTATTAAAAACATTTGTATCAAATAATGCATTCAAATAAAATAAACCAAATGTCAGATTAGTAGCGCAATTCAGACAAAAGAAGCATCCAAAGTAATTTCAATACAGCCCCCGTATTCCTATCTTTTGCTGTCAAGTTATATTTCACTGCCCAGTGTAATTTCTTCATTTTTTTTAGATTTATTTTTAAATCATTTTTTTTAGACACTTGACAGCAAAATATGCGCGAAAACAAATTAAATGACATCATAATGTCACTATTTAGTCACAGAATAACTATGAGTCAGTATGAACTGACCATGATTTAAAACTTTGCAGTTCTACTGAGATTGGAATACCCCTGCTGTTCGTTTTATTCATTTTATTTCTCGTACACGCCTATCATTGCAATAAATATCGATATCCTTTAGTACAATAGCACCCCACATCTCGACAGTCCGATAGCTTAGAAAGCGTTCACAATAAAAATACAAGACAATGAAATTGAATGGAAATGAAGATATCGTTTCATTTCCGACGGGCATTGTTACCTATCTCATTTAATTTTAAACTTAACGCAATATTCAGAATAAAGCAGTATAGAAGAGTTAATTAAATATCTGAAGGAATTTTGAATGAGGAACTCATTTCTTTAGCTTCTATTTGAAGAATACTTTTGAGATTGTATGGGTTTAGAAATATTTGAAGCGTAAATTGGTTATTTTGTTGTTATAAGTCAGTTAAGATCATAAAGATGCATTCGTCTAAGTGAAACCAAATCATAAACCTAGAAGTTTTATTTTTAAATTGATGTTCAGCCAAAAGTTTCATAATGATCCTTGTGGGTACCGTAAGTACATACTTGTATTTCACCTTCGACCATCCAATAGCCACATCTAAGGACTTTTTAAGGAAAAAAAACTCATTATGGCTCTAATTTCCAAGTTAGAAGGCCCATAAATTTCACCTGTTCTTTGATTCTAATAAAGCTGGTCCTTTATGGTGGCAGGTCCCATCAATGTTATTTATAGGAAAGTAAGGGAGAGTGATTCTACTTATTAATTTTCCACGGCCGCCAAGGAGCGGTTTCCTTGCTTACACGATTGCTGTCTTAAATCATAGCCTCCGTCACACCTTGAAAAAGCCTTGTGCTTTTTGAAGCAAGGAATTGTTTAATATATTTGTATTCAAATTCAAAATCGTTTATTCAGTAGAATCACAAGAATTACAATCGTTTTATATACTAGATAATTTTTAACCGTTCATAAATCAACCCCTGATAGACAAACAGTGAAGTCCGCGGTAGATTGGTGAATGGAAAGGTTAAAATTAGTGCTTATTGGAAACCTACAAGTATGGTAGAAATCACATTATTTAGCGGTGGAATTTTACGTTGATTACTATGTTAACAATGTGTTTTTCAGTATTATTAATTCGGTAAAATCAATCAACTTTACAAAAATCGCTTAAAGTTTAAACGCTCATAATTTCAATTATTTTAGGTACTATTTGGAAACCTCGCTATTTGTGTTTATTGGTGCTACTTAAAATGTTATATTAGTTTTTGTTATAAAATTGCCATTTTTTTTTACATTTAGGTACAGTATGCACCACAAATCTTTATCGTTCGTTGTTGCAACAACGATAGCGTATGTACTGTGGTGCGGAAAAATTAGCTTACCTCTAACTCGACCCAAAAATCGGTGCTGCGCAGATCAAAGGGACAAAGATACGTTGTGACTACTATGCTTGTTTTCTTCCTTGTCCGTTGGTGTTTTTGTGCGGCCATTAGATTCAGCTTTCGAAAATCCTTAGCGTAGTACATTAACAGCGGAATGGCCCATTGAGACGAACCCTTATCGTATTATTCTTTCCCCTTTAGTGAAAGCACAAGTTTAGTATCGTTTACCGTTGACGGAATGGCAGCTCTTTTGTTTCTTTTATGCGAGTACTTTCCATGTTTTTAGTTTAATCGAAATTAATAGAAGGAAAACGCCGGACGAAATTCCAGTCATTTTTATACAAAAATAAAAATACCACAAGGTTAATGTTTGAAAATTCTACTAAGTCATCAACTTTAAGAAAAAATAGCTTCTGGCATTAAGTATGTGGATAGAAAACAAACAGTGTTGGGTCACCACTAATTGGAACGTTTTTAAAACATTATTTTAGAAGACAGTTGGTAACTCGTAAATTACGTAATTGTGGTAAGCTAGCGACTGGTCAAGTGTCGTATAAAAAACAATGAAAACAGGTACGAGCAGTGTAGGTACCTATTGCCAAAATATAGCATGTAACAAATTGTGGACGTGATTCTGAACCTTGAATAGAGTAGGTAGGTACGTAAGGATGCCAAGAAGTACCTAGGGATTCAAGACGTGAACTTATTTCATTTTAATTTATTTCGATAGTTATTTTTACTGTCTACAACGTGCTACGACGATGGAATATTTTAGCTTTCATCTACTTTCATGTTAGTGACAAGAGACATAGTGGACACTTTCCCTTTACTTCCTGGCTCTTCGAATCCTTACCACCACGTTTTGACCACGTTTTTGAATTGTAACGCTATTGCAGTGCAAAACGTATAACCCGAGACTTTAAAATACTTCGTGCCAGGACTCATGTGCCAAGGATAGATTTGTGCAATAAATCCGTGACAATTACGATCAAAGTTTATAGTCAATCGTGGACTATTGGCAGTTTGTTACTTTGTTTTTGCACTGAGGCAATGATTGAGTTGGAGTTTACACTAGTCTTAATCGTAAACTTTATAGTGTGCGATGCTATAGCACAGCGACGTGGTAGTGTTTGTTCATAAAGTTCTTTAAGACACCCAGTTAATATATGTTTTACGTAAAGAGTTAGAGCCATCGGAATCTAAATATCTCTAGTTCTAGATTCAAGAACTTATCATTATTTATTGTTGATTTTTGTCGTAAGTACACAACGATAATATCCAATTTCATATGCTTTACATAAACAACATCAGTAAAAAGATAATATGCAGTATTGACTTTACGTACATATTCGATTGAAAAGTTACGATAAATTATCAAACTTTACTGTATAAAATTATCAAAAAATAACAAAATAATGTTCACAACAGTTTAAAATTAATTGCTATTTTGTAACAGTTTATCTTCATTTTGATTGTTTTTCCAGGCATCCAATTATTATAAATCGCCCATAATTTGACTGGCACGTAGACCAATCAGCTGTCTGCTCCCCACGTTAATGTTGGCTAAGTAATGGCCAGGGTGTGTTGATAAGAACGTCTAGCGCAATTATTCTGACACGCGATTGCTTTTATATCCTTGGTGGTAATTAACCTTGTTACCGCAACATGAGGCTTAAAACTTATCTAAAACAATTACTTAAACCCCTAAATGCATTTAGCTAGGTTTTAAACATTCAAATTATATAAGTTCAAAGTTCGAACCGTTGATAGGTTGATGTGTAGTCGACTGTCGCCTAAATAAATACATACCTAAATAGATATTCATGAACATTTTACAAAAAAAAACTTGACTAAATACAGCGTGAGCCTGTTCCATGACAAAGTACAAGGTGGAGTTTGCGTGTTTCTAATAATACTATTACATAAGTATAGTCAACAATATAGAACAAAATAGGGCGTGCGGACATGTAACATCATAAATTACAATGTACATTTGTTTTGCGGCGAACTTTTAATTAGTACGAATTTGGTACTTTTTTGGATCGCGATAAGAGATCACGCCACCACGGTCTTTCGTTTCGTTTATTTTTTATTTTATTTTTGTTTCGGTCAAGTGGACTTAGAAAATAAGTAAGTGCCCATGAGTAAGTAAGGTTTTGCTCTATTCAAACCAAAAAGACTGCTTAAGTATTAGCGACGATGGAATTGTGAGCACTTTCATCACGGACTAAGTATTGGACATTGTTTTTAAGTAGACATAGTTTTGCGTAAAATCTATACTTGGACGTTTCTCTAAAGATTTCCCTAAAAGTCCTTTAAAATCATAAATACTCAGGAAAGTAATCATAAATAAATACAAAATATTCTATACAAAAGAATAGAAGAACATTTATAAGATTTTTTCCATAATTGATTTATTTCTTTCACTTATTATTTTTTGATGTAATTCATCTACCCACTCCTACCTGCTATTAACAACACGTACTAATTATTTATCGCAGTTGTTTGTTCGGTAAATAGGTGAACGAACTGTTGTTTTTCACTCTCTCCCACTTGATATCTCATTTTTAATTTCTCTCATTAATATTCCACGACAGCAAGGTTAGCCTCAAATAAACTGAAATTAGTTCAAGATGGAAGGCACATTATGTAAAAGCCTCTGGATTATGTTGGGTAGAACATTGTCCCGGTTATCTGTGCCCTACGGCCCTTAAAAGGGGTCACTAAGTTTAAGATTATTGTAAGCTTATTCATCATTTGCAGGGGCTAAATAGTTTGAACAAGACTGGCAGGCCGTCAGGCGATTGTGATTAAAACTATTGGAGTTGTTATAAGAGAGAGCGGACTATTATGTTATTTGCGACAGGTTTCAATCGCAATTACGGCCTGGCTCCATCACAACGGCACGGTGCCGTGCCGTCTCACGTCATGATGCCGTGGCACGTTACGGCGTCTTGTATATAAAAAAAATCATTGGGTCTAGGCTCTCATTTTGACGTCAAACGACGGCTTGCTCTCAATAGGTACCCCAAATCGCTGGCTATCGCATATTTATCACTTTTACTACTCTATTTTTAAGTGATAGACTTGCATTATTCCCAGCACTTTTTGAGATGTCTGGAGTGTCCAAATACTGTCGTACAATAAGGACTTTTTTCTAAAAGTTTCATTTAATTAAAATATCACGATTTCAGTGCTTACGTGGCGTTTCTAAAGCCAATATTAAATATACTGCCAGTAATCTATAGATTAATAAACTAAGTAGTGGCTAGAGGATACAAAGGCTTCCGATACCAATCTATCGGAATCTGCCGGCAGATGGCGTATTGTTCGTCTAACTAACTGATGCCGTCTGTGCCAGGAGCATTGTATTGTACAGAACGTACTGTCAGGGTAAAAAGACAAAAGAATTTAATAGATAGGGTGTGCTTTTTTGTAGATTTTCTATAGAACTAAGAATGATGTATCATAGTTTGAGATCTATTACATAGTATATAATAGATCTCTGACCATGATTGTGTTCACTTTTATTTATTCAATAAAATCACATAGATGTTTTGAAACGTCCAGTTCCTCGCGATCAACTATGATATTACCAAATTATGTAATGTTTGATGTCCTAACAGCAAAAGTTCTGCCTTACCACCTTAAGGGTGCATTTCCTGTAAACCGACTAGCAGTTAATTTTTGAATACCAATAGAAGCAAATTATTTCGGGTGTAGAAGTTATGAATACAATGGGCCGTCATAAAGATAAATACTTAGATGTTCAGGGTCTCTGGTTGGTCAAAATAAGAAGACAAAAGAAAAAGACGGAGGTCAGGTAGCTAACTGCTTGCAAGCGAAACAGTTTCAAAAGTGGTAAGGCGGAAATTTTGCTGATAGTACATACCTCAGACCCTTATTAGAGTAGTTAGGTATAGTCTAAACCTAACGTTGGTTGGTACCTTAGATTTTTGAGTATGAGTACATTGCATTTTCATTGAGTACCATGAGATCATGCTCGTGTTTATGAAGAAGAAGGAGAATTGTTTTACACATGCTTATTGAAATACTAGCAGTTACCCGCGACTTCGTACGCGTCTACAGTTTCCGTGTAATTATATTATCTGTGCGTGTACCGAGCGGATACTTCTTTGAGAAACTTGACATTACACCTCATTACACCGAACTCGTACTGGAATGTCAAACGCTAGTCGTTAGACCAAAGAGGTAGTACTACGCCCTGTCAAACTGACGTGACATGACATGACAATGAAATCCTCTTGCCAATTGGCGCTGCTAATCCTTTTCGTTCATATCATCGTGTAGATCCTGTTAATTATTCGGGATAAAAAGTAGCCTATGTGTCAATCCAGGTTACGAACTATATATATGCCATGATTCATCCAAGTTGGTTCAGTAGTTTAGACGTGATTGAAACACAAACATCCAAACATCTAAACATCCAAACATCTAAACTTTCGCATTTATAATATTAGTAGGATATTTTCTCTTCTACAGTACCGCATTTCGCATTTCTCGTCCGGTCATTCAAGGTGCTGATGTCTCCGTGACAACGTACCGTATAGGTACATCATTGTACTAGTGCAGTACTAGTACATCATTGTGCTTAGAACTAACCTGTAGACCGGATTAATTTACTGCTTAGAGACGCCGCCAGATCTGTATTATTGTGAACAATAGATAACAACTATATAATCTACAATATACCTATAATAAAAGAAGAATGATCGCTACGTTACAACACCGGCTTCAGCAGAAAACCAGCGCTGCAGTATGCCAACATACTGTAGCATTGAGCTGAGCTGAGGCCATATCACCACCACACCACACAGAGTAAAACTTTACATTAGTTTTAGATTTAGGTAATGGTATCGATTCTGTTGTTGCATTTTTCTAAACTAACCTAATTTGACAGCGCTAAAATTATAACTGTCTTTGTAGTTTCAGTTTATGAGAAAGGGACGGCAACATATTTAGTGCTGTCAAATTAAGTTAGTTTAGAAAAATGCAACAACAGAATCGGCAGCATTACTTACTTTTATTTATAGTTTTAAGTTTTGCTTTGTATGTTTTCTGCCTCTTTCTATTAAGTATTTATTGTGGTGGTTTTGAATAAATGAATATCTATCTATCTACGTTAGTGTTTACTTCTAAAACATTTGTAATTCATAGTTCATTTTGGTTAAAAGATTTACTAAAAACTTGATACTAAGGTAGGTTGATGTATGTCTGTGTACTACGATTCACGTGTTAAATTTTTTTAATGTTTTACATAATTATTGTTAGATAATCTGTTTTTTTTACATACACCAATTTTCGATATACTTTTTGGTAAGTACATTTTCATCCAAATTATTTTTCACTAGCAGACCGTTCTGGCTTCGCACGGGTGGAGTTTTAGTATAAATCCCATTTTTTTTGAAAATATAATATAGCTTATGTCACCCGGGGATAGTGTAGCTTCCCAACGGTGAAAGAATTTTTCAAATTGGTCCAGTAGTTTTGGAGCCTATTCAATGCAAACAAACAAACAAATCTTACCTCTTTATAATAATAGGAATAGATTTGATTTTATCGCTATGTTTTATAGTTTTTTCTTTGATGCCTACACTGAATAATACTTAGAAAACAGTCGTTTCCGAATCACATATTACAGTATCACGTACGTACTCACAATAGTAACGCTTTCTTCTCTAATGTTGCGCGGTAATGTGCGACGACATTAAAAGCCCATAAATACACAATCGTCCTCAATAAATGTCGACGAGTTTCGTAGTTTGTCGCGTAAATAAACTGCAATGTACGTTGCTCTTTTATTGCGCTCGCGAGTTCATTAACTTGTAGGTAAATAAGGTTTGAACACGGTATAGTCGAAACTGGACCTTCCGATCAACGTCGTGAGTTCAAATTCAGTGTTGTGAACTTTCTATTCAAAAATGTTTTGCACAAAGCCACTTCTCAAACGATGAAGCCAAATAATGTGAAGAATCCCCTGGCTTAGTCAGTTCTGCACGTATGGACCATGAATTTCCCCTGGATTAGGCCGACTGGCTGAGAGGATGGTATAGGTGCTCTGCAAGCCTACTTTATCTAAAAGCATTATTCAAGCACTACATTGTCTTTTAAATATGGAGGTGAACATTGCCTCTGACGGTATAAAAAATACTGCACTGAATGTACTCATAAAACGACCTTTTTTTCCAAACTTGGCTGGCACAGCGTCTAGATTGATCAAGAATTAGGTTTCTAGATTTACTTTTACTAAATATGGCTAAAGTGTATATGTACCATGTTTGTCTCTCCATCAGTGAGGCCTTCATTTCTTTTTTCCGGAAATCCCCACTAAGGGTGGCTTGCACCAGAATAGCTAAACGCGTTTAACTCTTAAATAGTATTTAGCGAGTTGTCAAGTCATACAAATACGTCAGATTTAAATCGATTTAGCTGTTAAACACGTTTAGTGATTCTGGTGCAAGCCGCACTTAGTATGTAATCCATATTAAAAACATGTTTTTATCCATTAAAATAAAATATCTACGCTTTACAATTAGATTTAAAACGGACTTTAAAATAATAAGGATGTAAAATATTCAATGTTTTCTTTTTTGTTTCCTTGGAATGAAATTAGCTCACGACTGTAATCCTCGGCACGGATATATCCTGAGACCCCTTGCATAAGATTATTAAAACACATATAGCTAGTAGCTATCTATAAAAACTTTTTTCCGTTATTCCAATCACAAACTTTACAATAAAAGAAACTACAAATCGATTCACAAAATACGGATTCTGTTTGCAAATAAATACCTTGCGCAATTGTTCTTCGTAGCAGTTACTAACAAAGTTGGCATTCGTATTCTCATCGAATAACAATGTTGACTACGCGTAAACAATGATATTGCATTCGTCATAGCAATGAAACAAATCTCGTAGCAACATAGACTACGATAAATCGTAGCACGTCTACGGCGTAGCCTTTATGTTTATGTCTTGTGTATTGCCTGGAACTGGATAATAAACATAGAACTTTGTGATATAAACACAGCAGATAGCATTTTTGATAAAATAAATATGCACATTTCAGTATTATTTGTTGGAATACATTTTATTACTATGTAAGTGACAGATTTATAATATACCTTACCCATAAAGTGTCGTTTATTTTAGCTCTAAAAAGGTTTCCATCCCATGAAATAATAACACTTCAGAAGTTCATGAATTTAAGGTCACCCATAAAGCAATATAAAGGTCATAAAACTGGATGGCTGTTAAGTTGCCAACACCCAAAAAATTTGGTCAGATTTAGAATTTATTTTAGTATTTTGTACCAGTTTGTATAAACCCATTTTTTAAAAGATATTTGCAATATATCTAAATAATATTGATTTAAAAACATATTTTTTCGTAGTTTTTTTTTCTCAAAGTAAAAAATTTGACGACAATCGAGTTGGCAACACCGAACCCAGTGAAAAATATCCTCTCAAATATGAAAGGATACTTGTACATTTTTACCGTGTAATCAGCGCAGGTAAGTAGTGATTCCGGGATTAAACGCGACGAAATTACCCTAAGCCAGGTGTGGGGTCGTGCCCGGGCCGGGGCAAATTGAATTTTTTAATAAAACCCCGGAAGTAGTCAATTGTGATACAGCTACATCACTTTTCTACTTCATTTCTTTTTTGATAATAACTTTGAGATAATTAAGATTTATAATTGATCAATTGTATTTTGTGTATTTTATACACTTGTGTATGTTGCAGACAAAAGTGCATTGAAATAAAATGTTTACTAATGTAGGTATGTGTACTTACCTAATATAAGGTTCATATTCTGATATAGAAATCGTAAGTCATCATAGAGCACGACACGTCTTCAGTGCATGTGCTCAGTGAAACTGAGTTCCACTCAGTGGAACTGTGCTCAGTGCTCAGACAATGTATTGTTATAGGCAATGGTTACCACTTAACATCAGGGGCCATCGGCTTCTTCCATCATTTAGTGGTATAAAAAAATAGATTTGAGAAGAGATTTTCACTGTTTGAGTAGTAAACGCGAATACAGACCTAAGTACTTTAAGATGTTTATTTAAATCAGCTTACTCTTTTGTTTCTCAGCAAAAACAATATTATTACCAAAAGAGAACCATTATTTGGAGTTCGCCAGCTATTCACAGATGTCTAGGAATACATACCACGTTTTCGTATTAATTTTCACCGGAGTCTTTGGCGGAGATACCGATTAGCCACCGAAACCATGCAATAACGCAGCGTAAAGCTAGATTAATTAGTCTGCGATAAAAGCGAAAATTACAGCGTTAAATTTTTCGTAATATTTTTGGCAACCTCTACTTTTATTCAACTACTGTGAGATGAAACTTTATTCAGCTATGATTGTTTTGGTTTGTATGCAAAATAGATGGATATAGTTGAGCCTCACTATAGTAGATTTTTTTATTTAATTAACTTTATTGAGATTTGCTGAGCTTAAAAACGTCGTCACTATAAGAGATTTTTTTCTAAGAAACATTTAGGGCATCTTGCACAAGAATTACTAAACGTATTTAACAGCTAAATCGATTTAAATCTGACGTATTTGTATGACTTGACAACTCGCTAAATACTATTTAAGAGTTAAACGTGTTTAGCGATTCTGGTGCAAGCCGCCCTTAGTTGATCATTATCACGTGCAAAATAATTAAAATAAACGAAAAAAAATAAGCTTAAGAGTGTGTTTACTAGATACCGCCTTAATTTTTTTTATCACTAAGATTTTTTATTTGGTGTGTTGAAAAATGTAAAAACATCGAAAAAAAACTTATCTAATTTTATTTATTATTGTAAATTGGTTAAATAAAAATGTTACGAAATACTTTTCTTCAGAGTGTAGTTTCAAAGTTATCTGGAAATATGTTTAAATTTAATCTTAGAGATGTAGATAGCCGAGCCCCTCAAATCCAATACGAGAGAGCGCCATCACCAATTTTTTTAAGAAAATGCCTGCTTACGTCTCCCTTTTTATGATTGTTCTTCTTTTATTAGAGTACTTTTGTTTCTTAAGTGAAATTTCTTAAGTTGGAAAGGCTGGGTTTACGCTGCAAATCCGTACTTACTCTTTGAGTCGTAAAAGTTCGCCGATTGAAAAAATTGTTTTCTTTTGTAACTTGCCTATGCCGTTTGATTTACCTCAAATTCGGCTTCGATTGTTGCAACTCGTTCTAGAGTAACGAGTCGGAGTTTTTTCTCAAAAGCTAACCTTTTGAGGGATCAAAAAACGCAGTTTTTGGTTAGAAAAAATCCTTTTTGATTACTTAACACTACTAATTATTACGTTGTTACTACACTGGAGCGCTTATTGTGACTTCATGCCAAAACCACCCTTCATTTTAAATTTTATTTTTTAGAATGACTCTACTAAACTAATAAAATAATAGAGTTTTATTTGGTATCATTCACAGCAAATCAATAAAATACACAACTGAGTGTATTGTTTTATTGTGAATTTTGCAGAAACTTTCAACGTAATGAAAAGCACGGCAGCTTTATTGCATTTCACTGGTTTTGCTTTGGTCAATATTTGCGGAAATTATTTTGAGTGAAAATCCAACAAAGTTTTGATATTTGCTTCATATTGTTAGTAAATATAGGTACACTATACATTACTATTTATTTACTTATATTTTCTAACATTATACCTAGTAAATTTTCCTTCAAACGGTATGTGTTATTGATAGCTATGATTTTCCAAAGGATAAACATAACCACAGATACCAAATACTACCATGACACTATGACGACGGTAAAGATATTAGGTTATACTTATAAACGTTGAATAAGTTAAACATTTGATTAAAATTAGATCTGTCACTGTTTGACATTCCCTGCTTGGCATTGTTCCATTTGCTCGTTTGCCCCTTGTGCCCTACCTGCCCTACCTCATAGATGCCGCAGACGATGGGGTAAAAGTAGCGAAGTTTTGATTGAACTTTTTTTAGTGTTTGTCCATACCATTGACACGCAAGAAGAAGATTGCTTGTTAGTAGGACAGCAATTATTTAAGCAGCAGTTATGATTGTCAAAAGGCCTCAAATACAACAACGCAAGCAACCAATCAAAAAGCATCCATGCAAATGCTAGATGGATTTGGAACGCGGCCGCTCTGATGACAATATTCAGCAAAAATACGCTCCCAGCTTTACCTTCGAGTATTTTCCTTTCAATGCCGCCAAAACAATATCCTGTATATTGGATAGTGAACAAACTGACTGGTAGAGATACAATACGCGGTTTCTCTTATTGAATATTTACCCAGTGGGAAGCCCCCCTGCATCGTGTATTGGATTTTAAACTTTTACACAGAGTGTCCGCAAAGCTGTTGATGCGATGGAATAGTTGATCTTTCAATAACCTATTGAGATTATAAGATTTTGCAATTTAAGCCGATTTGAAGAAGCTAGGTTCTTGGTATAGGTACAGTCCGCATAATGGATCTTTATCCTTCTGAAGTTAGGAGCAAAAACGATTTCGCATGTACTTAACTGTTTTGCGGAAAAGTTAGCATACCTCCAATACGACCCCATAATCTGTTCTGCGCCGACAATTCAGAAAGACAAAGATCTATTGTGACTACTATGACTTAATGATAACCAGCTAGACAGACAAATATATAAACTTCGGAAAATTATACGGGTTCCTTTTATTAACTTTTAACAGTATTATGTAAATACACGTATACATTATCTTTTAGGTTTTTTCCAAACATTTTGTCTAGAGTAATATAGAAAGAAAGAAAGAAAGAAAAAACATTTTATTTTGAAAACACACACACAACAGCACAACAATATACACTAACAATAAACTAACAAACTAACAATAAACTAACACACTAACAATACACTGACACACTAACAATATAATAGCTAACTTACAAAACTAACTAACTAACTAACTAAACTAACAATCGTGTGGGCAAGATGGGGTGCACGGTGTAATCGTCATTGTGCCGGTGTGCGCGGGAGTCAAAACGGGCTGCATCTCAGCTGGATGCCACTTCAGATCGTGAAGTGACGCTGGTTTTCAGATGCAACCCAGAGTGACTCCACGGACGATGAGCAACCTAATTGTGTAAGTAAGTAGGTATTTCTTACATATCTTGGGTAGGAAAACAAAGTTGTAGGTAGTAGGTTTAATAAATTGGTAGGTAGGTACTAGGTGGTGAGTGGTGACAGCAGGTAATAGGAGTAACAAAGGGGTGCCGAGCGTAGTTACGGAACGGACGGAGCCAAAATGAATGACAAGCAAGCAAGACAGACCGGCGGGCGGTTGTCAGTCAGTGTCAGTCAGTGGCGGCAAGCTAGCAGCGCGCAATTTGACCACGGAGCAAGCAAAACAGAAACAATCAAGTCAAAATTGAATTGCTTGGCATATGTGAGTGTCCTAGTATTTATTTGTTTTGTTTGCTAAGTGATATTTTTACTTTTGTGGTGTACATACATAAATTTTATTGGCAAACTAAACAAGAGACAAAGATAACTAAGAATATAGCATTTTAATTAGAACAGTTGCCAGTTTTTAGAATAAAAACGGATTATTTTTAAATTAACATGATGGCTTGTGAAAAATAATTCTATAAGAAAACATATTACTCATATTTTGAACACTCCTTCACGAATTTTGCGAAAACATACATATTGAACAATTTATTTGTAATGGCCAGTGAACACCAACATAATAATGAGATGTGAAACGAACACGAAATGAGTTTCTGGTGGAAAATTGTTTATTTTTCTCATAATATAATATGTTTACAGTTCAATATTTTTGCAGCCATCAACCTGTATTTTTGTTTCAGTTTACAAACGAGGGGTATTCTATCAAGACGCGCGATTGAGCCTTAGTTTTGTTTCTGCTATCTTTAAACTTAAGGGTGATTCTAGCAATAAAACTTGTTAAAAATACTGTTGTGTTATTAAATTGTTAAAATACTAGTGGTTTGTTGGGATGTTATGTTAAAAAAAATCTAGTCTACTTTATTAAAAGAATTATCGCCCTCTTTTTGCGTTTTAAGCTAGGTCTAGACAATGTTTACTATAGAGATTTTTAGGTACTCAAACGTTTGTTGTATGTTACAGTGTCAAAGTAAAATACAAAGGTTAAAATGTGAACATAAGTTCTTGGAAATAAAATTGTAACTTTCATTTATAAACAATGTTGACGATATTTATTTTTTACTAGCGTTCGCCCGCGACTTTGTCCGCGTCCCATTCACCATTTCTGCCCTATAGATACTGTTGGGTTTTCGGGATAAAATATTACCTATGTGGTCAGCTAAGATACAAGCTATGTTTAATCCAAGTTTTATCCAAATCGAACCAGCCGTCGCGACGTGATTGAGGAACCAACTTCGAAACATCTAAACTCATTTATAAATACACTAGTCTTGTCTTATCCACTTTCTGTCTAATGCAGTTGATTTTCTGGGATAAAACGTAGCCTATATTTTAATCTAGGTTACGAACTATTTGTATTCTAAGTTTTATCCAAATCGAATCAGTAATTGTTGGATAGAATTTCTTGCTATTCTTCCTTCCGCTATTCTTACTTCCGCTATTCAAAAAGCTTTAAAAGAAACACTTAATAGCAGCTAAAGTAAAACTGCAATGCATGCATTTTACAACAGTGGTTATTTCCATTCTTCCCACTAGGTTTGTCCCACTAGGGGGGACGATGGGGAAATTCAAAACGTATAAAGGATCGCTCCACATAACTGACCAAATAAAATTATATAGTTTATTTTTGTTTATGTTAATCGAGGTAGATATGACATAAATGGTTATTTTGTTGTATAGTGCGGCAAAAGACTAAGCGTTATTTGATTTTAACATCTTCTACTGACAATCCGTAATGAGTTTGCCCATACGTTTTAGATTTGTCCCATCCTCTCCACTAGAGGGTACTATAGTTGACACGAAATGAGAGAATGTCTACTGTGCTTGGGGATAAAGTTGTGACCCTATTTAATTTTTTTGTGGGACAAACCTAGTAGGTTTTATGGAAGTAACCCTTCAGCAGTTGCTAATTATGAAAAGCTATGGGTTGGCGTGCATTCGCCTGACGTAATTATGCTAATCTTATTAGTATATCCACTTTGCTTGTGCAGGTTTTGTTGAAGCTAAATTGTTCGAGTTGGGTTTCATATTTTATGTTTCCGAATGGCGTGTCTGGGGCTGCATAATTGTGCAGTCAGTAATCGGTAGGTCAGTGAATAAGTATGTACTAAGTACGTACTAGAGAAGCTTACACACTGCATTTGATGTTCCTTCTCATTTATGTACTATTTGGCACTTGCATGTCAAACAAGGATCATCGCATGCTGGTGACAGATATTTCGGTGCCGCGTAACATCAAATTAAAACTAGGTTTACATATGATGATGAAATTACGAATGTTCCCAAAACTTGCACCCACTTACCGTACTGTGTTTTTTTCGATACAAAAAATATTAAAATTTTTAATAAAAAAATTAATTAATGATTTTTTTTTAGATACGGCGTACAAAGTTGCGGGTAACAGCTAGTGTTAAATAACAGATATAAAATGACAAAAGATTCTGAATAAAGGTTTTTTAATACTCTGTGCGGGAAATTACAGTCTGTATGACCAAAATAAAGATGGCGGACACAATAAAATAGTATGCAAAGAAAAACATGCCCTTTTTATTACTAGCAAAACGGGTTTTAATGAAATTAAAACACCATTAAACCTTACATATCAAGGGTGCCCAACAATTTCGGGTGGTAGTTGAATTTTATGGACGGACCAGATGGAAACGTCACTGGGATGCTCTCCGTGGTATAACTGGCAGTATAATAAGAACTAAGTACGTAGTAGTGAAACTGCAAAAATGTCAAATTAAAGGCCTACAACAACGACAGCGTTTTGTTTACGAAAAAGAAAGCCCATTTTCTTTCTCTCATTTTCTGTCAGAAAGTATTTTATGTCCTCCCTTTGGTAGAAATAATGTTGTTTTAAATCATGGTCAGTTCATACTAACTCATAGTTATTCTGTGACTACATAGTGACATTATGACGTTATTTGATGTGTTTTCGCGCATATTTTGCTGTCAAGTGTCTAAAAAGAATGATCACGTGGTACAAAATAGTACCACGTGACCTGAAGAAATTACACTGGGCAGTGAAATACAACTTGACAGCAAAAGATTGGCATACGGGGGCTATGTTGATTTCACCAGTGAGTCAAAACCTATTTCTAAAATGTATGTAATACGAGGATTTTAGACTGCTACTAGATCTTCTTAAAATTGTCTCCCATCTTTTCAGGTAAAAAGAGATATCCATGGATAAGACGTGCTGTAGTTATTTGACGGTTTTTTGGATCATTGAAGGAAATTCCGTACTATACGTTAGAACTATTAATTATTCTTATGGTATAACATTTGGATTTATTCAGTCGTGAAATGAAACAAGCCTCGGAGCTCCCTCTATCACAATTTATGTTCGCACTAGATCGTAGGCGTAGCATTGCAGTACCTTCATTAGTTTCAGGATATTAGATGTGATTGGCATCAGAATTGATCACCTATTCGTGGTGGAGTTTCGAACAGCTAGCATATAGCTACCTTTGTAAAGTGACTTCACTGCTATAATAGATTATCCCAAAATGAACGTGAATGAATGCCAAAAAATGAATGAAATTGATTAAATGAATGAATTTTATTCATGATAAATGAAGAGAAAAATTTTTGGAAAATTGGAAAATTGGAATTGGAAAATTACAAAAGAGACGTCCAAAAAAAAGACGAGTGTCAAGTAAAATTAGGGAGACATTTACTCGAAAGAGGGTACTCTGTCTATTCAAATGTTATGACGTCACTTTGATAGTTTTTATCTATCCAAGCTAGTAGTTGACCTGAAAAAAGGTCACTAAAAATGGTTCTGACCATACATTAGGAGTGAAAACTTCTGTTATCAAAAATGTAGATCCTGATCATATCTTTCATTTAGTTTTGGAACGAGGAGTAGTTTTCGAGATATGGACGTGCGCGCATGATGTGCAGTAGAGCCGAGTAAATTCGAACTGACCCGAGCCTGACTTTCGTTTGCTGTTCACGTAAAACGCGCATAAGAATCACTTAAAAATCTGTTTTAATTACAAAGATTTTTTATAAAGTTCAGTTGTTCAATTCATTTTAGCTGACAATAAAACAATGAAGACGAAGAGTTTGTAGAACTTCAATGCAGGAGTAGGTAAAAAATGTCTTCGTACCCTCATCTGAGCACAATTGTACTGTTCCATTTTCAGAGTGCCAATGCAAAGTCTTTTGTATAAAACGTCGTTGTTCTCAATAAATCACTCCACATAAAAACAGTGATGTAGACATTAGTCTTTCTCGTCTCGTGTGAGCGCATTGTCAGCGTCCGCCATCTTCTGACAAATGAAATAAGCGGATTGCCCAGACAGACAACCCGTCCTGAGAATATGCTCCATATGAGTTTCTGATTTCATTTTTATGGGTTCATTTTCTTGCTCTTTCGTTGGAAAGTAGTTTAAATGTAGAGAATGCGGAATTTAAAATAATTTTAGAATAGGTATATCTAAACGTATCATTTATTATAACAATATAATTATTATAGCCCAACCCGATGCTAAGCTGTAAATGTGACATTAATGTCTTAATTTTCATGGAAAACCAAAAAGCAAAAGTATTTGAAATTGATTTTTTGAAGCTTGTGTAAAAAAACAGTCTAGATTGTGTGGTATTACTTGAATACTTACTAAAAGATGAAACAACCGTGTGACTTTATACTTAATCATGATAACATGAGGTACAAATCAATTTTATATCTTTTAAAACATAACGTTACAAATTGTTACAGAATCTTATTTCCAATTATTCAGAGATTCATAACCCAAAGCTAAGATGTTTAGGTTAAAGATATTTTATTTCACAAAAGAAAATTACATTTCACTTGTATGTGAAAATACAACACTATTATGATACAAATTACATTTATTTACGAGTAGCATAGTGTTAAATGTATAAGAACCTATCTATATTTAACCAAATCCAAACATGTTACAGTCAACTTTTTTTATTAGAAATAAACAAAGCACATAATTATAAAGTTGCGACGCCATTAACCATCTTGTTCTCGTTCAAAATTCAATTTAAAATCTCCCCCAATAAAGTCCACGGTAGAAGCTTAATTAAACCATCCAATAATTGAATCCGCGTGAACCCAATACATTGTTTGAATTTAAATTAAGGATAACATGTTAATGTTGCAATTACGTTAAATAATTACCGACACAGAATAAAAAAGAGTATGTAACGAAGATACGTTCGCGTTTATTAAGGCCCATAGATTTTGCGGGTCGCTTGGGCGAAAATTACACCAGCATTATCCTTAAGTTATTACTGTTAATATGTGTGTAAGATTCATTTGCTACAGTGTCTATGTGCGAGTATCGTAGGCCAAAGAAGATAGCTAGGAACTAGCAACACGTTTTGTTCAACAGTTGATTGGACCATGGGAAATAAACTGGTCAAGGCGCAAGTTTTATTTGCGCATAGTAGTGTTCCGAGTGAAAAATTCGCTTTATAACCACCTCTCCACTTTTAAATAATACCAATGTAACAAGAGCTCTCATTTGTAGGATTTTTAATGACGATATGGTACAGCAGGGGTATTCCAATCTCAGTTGAACTGCAAAGTTTTAAATCATGGTCAGTTCATACTAACTCATAGTTATTCTGTGACTAAATAGTGCCATTATTATGTCATTTAATTGGTTTTCGCGCATATTTTGCTGTCAAGTGTCTAAAAAAAATGATCACGTGGTACAAAATTGTACCACGTGACCTGAAGAAATTACACTGGGCAGTGAAATATAACTTGACAGCAAAAGATTGGAATACGGGGCCAGTTTAGGCTGGACTTGTAATAATTATGGTTTTTATTTAATTTCTCGAATTCGAACTTTTAGAAATTGCCTATAGTGAGAGCGATTTAGCTGATTTAATTTTTGCTGTGCCTGAACAACGAGAGAATTTATACTGAACATCTACATTCCTTTTTTAGTGAAATGAGGCTGGTTGAGAAGGTTTCGCCCAGAGGCAATTGTGATTGATGTTACTCAATTAAAGGTCTTACAGTTTTACATCAGGTGGTCCGGACGTGGGATCGTGAAAACTGAAAAACGTGAGTGACGTTTGAGGAGGCTTATAATACCAGTGTATGGGACATTACAAGCCGCTTGGCGATGATAAAATAAATCTTAGTGGTTTGTTTTCTATTGTAAAACGACTGCAGAATATCAAAGGGCCATGAAGACTGGCATTACCAACATTTTTTTTTGTTTTGTTGTGTTAAGGTAACACGTTTAGTGACACGAGTCGAGTCGCCGCGGTCATGTGACACGAATAACCACTCACAACTTTGTTTGCAGATGGCGTTGGAGTTCGAGTAAAATGACATTTTTGGTAAAATAACGTTCTATTATGTACAGTCAGCATCATTAGTGAATAATGAGAACAATATTCAAAATGTTTTTTGACTGAAAACTTTTCATTTTCCATTTATGGTTAAGAAGTAAAAACTCTATCCTAAAAGTATTTAAGTAAAAAGATAAGATAAGAACCATCAGTACAAAATTTTGAAATTCTGAAAAAGGAATCTTATTCTGATGCTGACTGTACTCAAAAACAAAAAATTAAGATCTGCAAAGAACTAAGAATATTTATCCCCCACGTTTTGTTAAGTAAATTTTCGAGCCCCGTTTTCAGAAAAGTTTCATATTTATCAAAGGTCACGTTTTCTCTCCTTATTTTTACGGTTTCTTTAGAATAAACAATTCTAAACATTGTTTGTTTCTTAAAAAATTGTTGCTGAACATTATAAAAAGCACGCCTATATAAGTTTCCAGATACATTGCAACTCTCGCATGGTTTCAAGACTTTTGATAAGTTCACACGGGTAATTCTCATAACAGCCCCCGTATGCCAATCTTTTGCTGTCAAGTTATATTTCACTGCCCAGTGTAATTTCTTCAGGTCACGTGGTACAATTTTGTACCACGTGATCATTCTTTTTAGACACTTGACAGCAAAATATGCGCGAAAACACATCAAATGACATCATTAATGTCACAATTTAGTCACAGAATAACTATGAGTTAGTATGAACTGACCATGATTTAAAACATTGCAGTTCAACTGAGATTGGAATCGCCCCCCAGACCTATTTGGTCTCTCGCAAAGCTACAAAAGCATTACCTTAAATGGTTATCAACTTCTGTTGCAAACTATACCTACGAAGGAAATGTTTCAAAACACCAACGTGTTTCAATTCAAAGAGGTTTATACACCTTTTGTAAATTAAATCGCACCGGAGTAAGAAAGTTTCCGATCACAGGCCGTGTAAGTTCTACCCGAATTTGTATCAGGTAAGTGGTTGAAAGTTCTGTGTACGGAATATTGAAAGACCTTTTTGTGGAGTTTCGTTTAATGTTGGGACAGTAATTTAACGACCGTAAATACAGCTGAAAACTTGCAATTTTGGAAAATATTAAAAGAGATTTAAAAGGATTTAAAGTATGTATCCTGGAGATTAGACAGTGAGCATTTTTTTTTTTACTTTTATTTTTAATAGATGAAAATTTTTCTTATTCCCATTTTCTGTAATAGGTAACTAACAAAGTAATTTTGCTTGAGTTAGTAGTCAACTCGTGTATCATAGTTTTTAGGCCAAATGAATCTATAACGTAGCGATTGTCATAATTGATACCGATAACATAGGTAGAAAAAATGTGCCCTACAAAGCGCGGAATCGCTGAAACAAAAATGCCGAATATCTTGCTAAAATAAACGAGTACTCGATACTCAAGTATAGATTACATTGAACCCAAAACATGAGTTGACTTTGAAATAAATGTAAATATACCGCAAAAAAAGCTCCAAATATTTTGAATGTTGAAATTTGTATTTCTTATAAAAACCGATTTTCACACGCAGTAGTACCTACAGTGGCCCGTATAGTACAGTAGCGATAGAGTTACACTACGCGGCAACGATAACAAAACTGCAGGCGTTGCATTACCTCACGTTACCTAGAACACCGCTATACCAGTACCTAGTACAGTGTCTTGATCACGAATACACGTGACAATCGTAAACGTATCGTAACGCTAGTGTATCGGAGATACACTGCGCGGTGACGCTACAACGTTTTGGCGTTAGCTGGCGTTGACGCGCAATATGATCCGAATACTTTAGGTTTACGTAACGCGGCGACTGTCAGATTTGTTTGTGATTACCCCTCAGTACTGTAGTTACCAGTGTGTAAATCGGCTCTAAGGGCGTCTTGCACCAGAATCACTAAACGTATTTAACAGCTAAATCGATTTAAATCTGACGTATTTGTATGACTTGACAACTCGCTAAATACTATTTAAGAGTTAAACGCGTTTAGTGATTCTGGTGCAAGCCACCCTTAATCAAGCTTCTTAACCGATGTCTCACGGAACCACCTCTCAACTTAAACACTGTTTGTAGCTTTTGACAGAAGCTGAGAGGCAATTCTAAGTAAACTTCTATGAAGATTATGGCCCATATTCTTTGTCGTTTCCTCAAATAATCCTCACATCAACTCGACCTCAAAATCGTTCCTTGATTTAGTTTTAAAAACTACTACCAAAGCACTATTTCGAGGTCGATTCGAAGCGATGACTATTCGAGGTAACAACTAAAAATATGGACATAATAATCCCTCCTGCCAAATAAATAGGAAATACACCTATATATAGGTATACATGGAAAAGTAAGTATTTAATATTTATCTCACGGTCAGTACTACCGGTTTAATTAAGTCCGACTCGTTCATTTTAATGTTCAAACCATTTAGCGTCTTAACTTCTATAATTTGAGCTGAAATTAAGTTGCAGGCTCATTGTTAATATTAATGTTGGTCATAACGACGCGATTTATATTTAAGAGTACGTTCTATTACTGCATTATAAATTTGGCATTTTAAATTAATTACTGGTAAAGTGTACACATGAACGATAATAACAGTTTCAGAAGATTTTTGCAATCTTTCAGGCAGTGTATAGTTCCCACTGCTGGGTAAAGGTTTTATTTTTTTTCACTTTTTTTTAGTTCTTGAAAGTGATGTTGGATGTATTGTTGTGTTCTGGTTTGAAGGGTATGGGTGCCGGTGCAATTACAGGCACTTGTGTCTCATAGTGATGGGCGCAGTGCAATGCATCAGAAGTCGATGAAGTCAGAAAATTGTACTAAGGTTACTAAAGGTATCGCATTTTTTGCTCACCCTGAATTTTCTGATAATCAGAGCTCTATAACTCACTGCAGTAACCATCAGATAGGGATTCCTGATTCCAGAACAGTAAACCCCAATTAGCCTCCAGAAACCGCTTATAACTAATGATTCTATAAATCAGCCTTATGGCCTTTATTACACATCTTACATCTCTGTAATTAAGGCGTAGACGCAGCCAGGAGATAAATTTTGGCTGTAACCTTGGGTTAGGTCACTTATAGGCAGCTTCCAAAGTAAATTAAGCTTTACTGCGCTGATTTAAGTATCAAAATCATGTTGAGTGTGTGCTGTTTGAGGTGAAAGGTTTTCCTTCGAGGGATGGGAGAAGTTTCGTCAAATGGAATTGAGTTGTCATGCGCTTGATATAACTAGGTGTCTTTATTTATTATAAAACAAGAGTTTCTGCAATAGGAGGACTATTTTATTGATTGTTTTTAATACGTATTCGTTTTAAAGTTGTTGCAGTGATCATTCTGAGCATACTACTATGGTTAATTCTGGACATCGACTAAGTATCTTATAATAATTCATTTGTCTTCCTGTCATGTTTAACTGAAACAGTATTTTGAGGGCTAAAACTAACCTAAATCCATCTGAATTTGTAGTGGACTACTTAAATGAAATGGTTTCAATTTTCTTTCTTTATTTTTAAATTTGAGAGATAACGCGCTTAGACTTGAATTTGAAAATTCGAACCAAGGTCATTAGGAATGTGAAAAAGTGCTGATACAATACCGTGATCTCAAATCCAAATACATTACTTAAGGTAGAAATATGGCATGTAATAACCGAGGGCTCTAAAATATCCACTAAACAATGCCATAAAGGTTGAATGAAATTGCCTCGTCATATTATTGTGCATAATACTCGTACCTACGAAGGTAGAAATGAAACGTAAGGTTCCTTCAGTCGTCCGCGCTGGTGAAACACTGATTTATTATATTAAAAAGCCTGCGTTATCCCTGAGATGGGACACAATGCTGACGTAGTGCTCGTAAACTGTTCCCGGATTTAATAAAATTTATTCAGCACCGTTCTATGGGGACCGACAAATCATAATATTCTTTGAATGCGTACTTATTTAGTTGGGTCGGAAGTTTTAGAGCCAGTAAAGTTTATTTGCGAGGATGCTTGAGAAAATTTGAGCGGCTGACGGATGAATTTCACTGTTTTACGCGTCAGGGTCGGCCGATAATGTCGTTTAGGTTGAGTACTGTTTATAAATTTGGCCTAAAATGTAGATAGTATCATTTTATAAACGGAACCGCTACCGTTGCCACAAGAGTTCAAAATTTTATTATATATTTTGTAGTTAATTTTTTTTTATGTCTAATCATAATTGAGGTTTTTTGAGTGGACCTTGAACTAGTGTAGATGATTACATATAGAAGCTTTCAAATTTAATATTTTACTCACCTTTTAAAAGTGTGTAATTTTAAAATTTTCACATTTGAATGTACTTAAAACAGTGATCAAGGGTACACATACAAATCTTGATGCAATCATGAAAATCTCAGTCCAAATTCTTTTCTCACAAGCGATACAAGCTGAGTCGAATACAACCGAGCTTAATAACAATAAAAGATGACTGATGCCGCGGTATCCCAGGCGGAAACCATTTTCCATTCAGGCAGTGCAAGTTTCTCCTGTGCACTAATGAGTCAAATGACTTATGTGCGCATTTATCACTCCGTAACACGGTAAGGAACTAATGGAACTTCCAGACAGCCTAGGTTGCTTAAAGCGGTATGGTAATGAAGAAAATTACCTGATAAATGGGAATTGAACTCTTAAGCATATTATTTAGATCGTAAATTACAATGGCACAGCGGATGACTATTGGCTGCCATGCAAGGTGCGGGGTTGATTACTACGGTAGAACAAAAATGATTCATGGCTTATATGCACTTCCTCTAAGTCGAAGGGTTTAACGTAGGACCACCCCCCACCCCGTGGACTGGCATTGTTAATGATGGAAAAACAGTGGACGGAGAAGATTAAAGATGTTATGTTCATATGTTCAGCTGCAGACTTTTATAGGCTGGTAATATGGTGATGATTTACTTCTTATTTATAACTAGGTACTTTTAACTCTATAGTGGTAAATAATGGAATTTTTTAATGAATTTACAAAAAAAAAGAATATAAGTATTCTATCAGCATCTAGTTCCCATATCACAAGCTTTGCTTAGTTTGGGACTAGAGGGCGTTGTGTGTAAAGTCCATGAATATTTGATTTTTTTTATTGACGAGATTTTATAAAAATTGACAAGAGCGTTCCCATTACAATGTCGTGAATCCATCAAAAAACCCAAGTTACGAACCTTCTACAAAGCGACTTCACGCGATCTTCTCAATATCGTAAGTCCATCGTGTATAGTTATCTACGCTTCGTTTTCCAGTTTGGTCACAATTTAGGTGCTTTGTATAAATAAAAACAAACAATTATCTGAATCAAAAGAAGCATACCAGCACCACAGTCTACAAAAATAATTCTCTACATCCATTTCTCTGCTTGTCGCCGGCTGTCGCAACACACAGCCAACAAATCATTCGGCGACACCACACAACGGGAACTTTTATTTCCCATGGTCTTACTTAAAAACATGAAAAAAAACAAACAAGAACATCTTTAGTAGTAAATTATAACGTTATCACACGACTACTGGCGAGCTTGCTAGTAGGCTATAATTACTGCCCCCGTATGCCAATTTTTTGCTGTCAAGTTATATTTCACTGCCCAGTGTAATTTCTTCAGGTCACGTGGTACAATTTTGTACCACGTGATCATTCTTTTTAGACACTTCACAGCAAAATATGCGCGAAAACAAATTAAATGACATCATAATGTCACTATTTAGTCACAGAATAACTATGAGTTAGTATGAACTGACTATGATTTAAAACTTTGCAGTTCAACTTTGCAGTTCAACTTTGATTGGCATACCCATGCAGTACTTAGAAAAATCCGTTGGTATGAAACTTTATAATATTTTTTACGAAATCTACACACCGAAGACATCTTGATCATTGTCGTTATTATCCGTCCGCGATCAATAAGAAAATAAATAATACGGATTTCCTTGAAATAACTACAATGCAATTCGTCACCAAAAAGCTAATATTAAACCTAATAAAACCTAATATTTACCCATCAAAGTCTCAGTACATAATGTATTTACTTTTATTTACTCAAATGGTAATCCTCTATGATTTTTAGGAGAGGAAAATATTTGAGTACCTTGAAAGCAATTGGTTTTTATTACAAGCTCGGCCCGGTGTTGACTAGACTATTAAACTTTCGAGTACCGCATTCGTTTTTAGATCTAGGCTTATTTTGGTTCTTTGGTTTCAGTTACTATCTAGGGTACCTAGGTGTTTTACCAAAAATAAATCTGTATAACTAAATTATAGCCATAATTAAAAGTTGTGAGTGTTTTATACGTTATTTCATACTACATATTTAGCTTCCTTACGTATCGCTCGTTCTTACTACCTGAATGTTTGATTTGCGTGATTTTTTTTCTAATGATACCTACCTACCTACCTACCTGTGTTAATACACTAAAATGGTAATTTTAACGTACCATTAAAGAAATTTTTAGTTTATGTATTACCGTAAAACTCAAAAAAGAACCAGAAAAAAAGAGATCGTGTATTATGTACTCCGCCTGGAATAAGAATATGAAACTCGTACCTACTCCTACCTACTCGTAAAGCAGGAATACTTTGCTGTAAAATAACAAAAGTTCGAAGTAAGCATTAAATAAACAATTTTTTATATAAGCTACCGACGCAAACGTTTAAAAAAATAAGAATAAAAATGAGAAAAGAGGTCGGACACGCCGATTAATCCTATTCACATAAAAAGGATCAATGCTTATAATATAGCAGCAAAACAAGGGATGGAAACGTTGAGCGGCCACCCGGCGCCACTCTCGGACCGCAATTCGCGTCTAAATTCGCATTCCTACGAATTTTTGCAGCATTATTTTTAAATTACCGGCAGCGGGCTTGATGGCGATTTTATTTCCTGGCGTCGCTGCAGGAAATGAGGAAAACAAGACTCCATGGGATATTTGGGTGCCCCTTCCCATTGCCTTTTTTGTTTTCACTGACATTGATAATACGGAAACGAAAAACGCAGTGAGCCTGCAAATAGATATTGAAAATGTGCCTAGTTTGGAAACTATTAGTTTAGTTCAGTTTTTCAAGCTTTTACATCATCTTTAAGTATACCATTGCAAACGTACCTAAGTGTTACAAGGTATTTGAGCTGCTCTATCAGAGTATTTTTCTTTTAGTTCAAAAATTTTCTGGAACCCTGAAATATACACAGAGGTAGGTTTAGATCTGATATAAGAAAAGAATCAAAACAGATTGCAGTTCATTGATCAAGTTATTCTCGATGCCAACTCCATCAGCAACTTCCAAAACAACGGCCGCCGTTATATAACGGTTCTACGATATACAGCACTGGCTGCATCTCCACTGTTACCATATCGATGTTATTTATCGGCCGCTCTTTTCACGAAACTTTGTTCAGAATAGATGCAATAGTAGGAAGTTCCTAATGAATAACGAGTTAGATGTGGCTGCCGAAGAGATCGAAGTGTCTATCTGTTTCCGTATCTGGCTGGCATATGGCAGCCGCTACTGCTATACCGCTACTGAAAATAACCGGAATTGATTTTGTTTGTGGAAGCGGACTGATTAAAACTAAATAATAAAAGATTGGACACATCAATGGAGGTTCTTCGGGGTTTTAGAATTTTAGTTTTATTCTTGACAAGGTCCACTCCATCGTATAATGCGGCTTCGTGTGTCAATCGCCTTGCGAGCAAAATCTACACGTATGGAAGAATCTACAATTTAATGTAATTGGAAATTAATTAACTTTTTCTTATCGACATCACCTTCCATTATTTTATACAAGAGAATTTCTCAAACATCTTACCTTGTTTGAGACTCTTAATAAAAACTAATTAAGCTTCACAATCAGTATTAGACAAAAGTAATCGCGTTAACTCCGTCTGATTTACCGGAATTAGAATGAAATAGCGTTGAGTTCAGTTTAATCAAAATCAAAGCGAACAATAGAGTAATCAGAAATACGTATAGAATTGCTAGGTTTTGCTTCCGACTTCACTCGTGTGGGATAGAAGTTTGAGAACCAAATATTTTTCTCTAACTTGCCTAGTCGCACTACTGGACAAAGATCAAAAGTTATTTTACTTATGTTCTCTATAAAGCCCAAAACTCGTAGATCGCGTGCGCATGTCGGGCGCTTGAATTTCTGGATTTCACCTGACCCGCGTCCGACCCGCGCACGCGGTTTGTGTATTATAAATTCAACAAAAAACACGCGCACCCAATCTGCGCTCAACCCGCACCCATCCTCTGTGTGTTTCGCGCATTGTTTTTGGTTTTTTATATAAAAAAAATCCACTCGAGTATTGAAATATACCTCACTTGTAAGTTTGAAATGAAAAACTGTGGCCAAAAACAAAAAACAAACAGAGTAGCGTCTGCTATGACTGCTATTTGATTTTCAAAACATTATGTTATCTTGTTTGAGTAAAAACAGAGTTTCTAACAAACAAACCAAGCAATATTTTATGAACATAGGAGAAAGCGAGAGATTTTCATTTTCATTATAAGTTCATCAGAGGAGAAATTACTTGTGGCTGACTGCAAATGAAAAGATCACAATCGGATCCATTACTGGGGCTGATGAGTCAGCATTTGGTGGACTAAAGAATTGCGAATATTGCTTTTTATATCTCTGTCTGCGCCGCGTCAAAGAAAATGGTGCTTTTATACTACAAGGTATGATGGAAACAAACAATAAGTTGTGTGTGTAGTTTCATAAACTAATAAATAATGCCTAAATACCTAGGAAATTGGAAACCTACGGATACTATTGAACCCTTTATAAAACTAGATCTCTTCTATATATTTACAGCCAAAAATAATAGTTATAATAAAATTATCATTATACAAGCAAAAATATATTTGTTATATTCTTCAAAAAAAAACTGAGTGCTAGAAAGATACCTACAAGAAAATTTTTTCAGACCATCAAGGCCTCTGCGTAATAAAAATAGGTCTCTCAATATTAACTAAAAAGCTTTATATGAGAAAACCCTGACTGTTTTTACAAGTCTCACCGTAAAAAAGGGATGATGAAAGTTATGAGGGTAGGGGAGATTCTCGTAAATAGCACAGGGGAGAATGGGGATAAAGGAATAATATATCAATACGAATCTTTAATATTCGCACTGGTACCGTAAATCAACGAGAATAAAGCTAAATCATAAATCAAGGGTTTTGGCAGTCTGATAATTGTGATTAAATAAAAAGTCGCCCAAGTAGCTTTATAGGTAAGAAGGTACTTTATATTCCGTCGTACCTCTTGGTTGAACCAGTGTTGTACCAAAATAGATTTTTGTTATTTTGTTTACAAATTTATAGGCAAGCGTTATGTCGTCGTTTAGTTGTAGTACTATTTAGGCCTCATGCCAAGGTCTACATTTTATTTAATTTGTTTATTGTTAGATTTTAGTGTATCGTTGTGCTGTGGTGTATTTTGTCCTTTATTTTTTTCTACTACGGTGAATTTGTATTTACAAAAAGTCGCAAAAATCTACGAAACAAATAGCAATGTCGATTTCAATGGAATTGCCAATACAATAAAAACTGTACCTACACAAAAAATATTCAAACTAATGCATTACTGGTATCTGAAAACGCAGTGCGCTTTATTTCTATAATATTCCGACAGTTCTCAAGGACTGTCAGTCTTTAGACCAACAACATTACCATCGAAACGAGGTATACAGCTACTTTCGAACCCCGATATTTTCTCGAATCTGCCATTTGCTTTAAATTTCAATACAGAGTTGGCGAAAGAGTTCAACCAACCACTTTAGGGTCTCTACTACCTTCTCGAAACGCGAAAAGACGAACTGAGAAAGTCATGAGAAGGTACTTAACTTCCAAATCGGTTCAATTGGCTACAAGAGTCATGGAAAAGAATATATTTATTGTATGTTACAATACAGATATTACAAGAAAAACATCTCGATCAAAAGTTTTATTAATTTACTTATTATACGATCGCTACAAAACCGCTCTCAGGTCCAAGCGTAAACAGTAGTAAAGGTGAATTCTATCTGAGAAATATGTGAAACTACACAGAACAGAGAAAAGCTGTTCTGTGTGAAACTACGAGTAGGTAAATAGTAATACTGCCGTTAGTATAAAATAATTTTTATACTCGAGTCTCTCTCGACTTCTTTTGAGCTCGAATAAGTCTGAATGAATTGAGATTGGCACTGATAGTACGGCTTGAGACCCGTCGATATGTGACTTTTATGCAGCTCCGGGCGACGGGATATTTCAAATCGAATTTGCATTGAATCCATGAAAATGTCTTATGAAGTCGATCTATAAAATTTGGATACTTAAATTCTACAGCTATTAGATACGACGTCGTTTTATTAAAGGTACCTTAGATGGATATTACCAACGGTTTGAAATTATGGTGCCGCTCTCGCGTTTTCGATTTTATAAATGCGCCGGTCTTTGAAAAGCCTTTTGTTTTTAGTGCTCTGAGTAAATTGGAGTTTGGCGTCTTATCTTGTCTTTACTGAGATAGACAAACTCATCTTAATCTAATTACTTATTTATTCATGTTCGACTTTAGATAAGTTCATTCTGGAATAGCGTTATTTGAATAGTTATTTTGTCATGAAATATACCTGTTATGAAATATAAAAGTTAAAAACAAAAACACTAGAAAGTTCTAGTGTTTATGTACCAAGAAAATTCTAATTGTTTAATTTCAGAGTATATTTTTACAAACTACTCAAGAAGCAGCATTTTAATAAGTTTCTTGATCAGTAAATTTTACCATGTTTTTGTTAGTCCAAGCTAAGAGAAAATGCAAGTTAAAATTAAACTGCGCAATATTCCGGAAACTCTACATGAACCTACTAAACGTCGCCGATAAAATTTGCTTAACAAAACACTTTCGCAAGTGCAAGGAATTTACGACTTAATTAAAACGTGTTTATGGCAAAAATGGCGGAGAATATTAAGTATACCATTGAGCTACAAACACAAAAATGCCAAAATTACGAAAAATGCCAAAACTTTGGCACTTGGCGCTTTTTAGTACTGTCTTTTTCTTCTTTTTTTCATATAATATGGTCATATTGTTACGTGCATTGCAAATTCACAGTCCAACCCTTCAAAGTGTCCAGTGATCGAACCGTTAATGTATAATTAAAAAATATACTCACGTCCCCGTCTAAGCACAATTATGCCGTTCCATTCTCAGAGTACCAATGTAAAGTCCACTGTATAAAATGTTGTGAATATACGAACATTTTGCTCACACTTTATAATAAAGAATAATACGAAAAGCTTGCAGAGAAGGAAGGAAATGCTGTAATGTTGTTAATTATGCTGATCTTTGTGCCAATGGTGTACACGTTTGCTGGAGTTAACGCAAGCCTTATACTTCTTTATTATTTTCATAAATCATTGCGGTGTCTCGTCCCAAATGGGCCGTAGGTAGGTAGGCCTGCGGGACGATTTACCACTTACTCATATTTACTTGCTATGTAACAGATTTGATCCTGAAGAAACCAAGTAGTATTGTTTGACAACTTTTATTGAATTATGAATTCTAAAAGGTTTGAAAGAATTTCAGCGTCAATTACGTCATGAACTGTTTTCACTCTCCATTTATCAGTGTGTTAATTCATCATGCTAAAGCATTTATGGACAGAGATAAAAGTACATTGTGTGATTAAAGTCAGTCATTTTGTCAACAAAACATTGTAACATCGGTAAGTAAACAGCGTTATTTATTTGCAACGTCAATGGACGGACACAGTTGATTGTGTTTCAGAATCCATCGACTTATTACCGACTCCCAATTCATCAATGCTCGATCGACGACCTCCCCTCGACGGGTGCGATACCTTATTTCGATTTCCCAATAAATTTCGTTCAATCTCACTGAGAGCTTGGTTTATTTCTTGATGGCGGCCAAAGAATAAATTTTCCACTTCGAATATTAGAGAAGTTTCATCAAGTTTCACAATAGTCCCCTCGCGGAAACTCGCGCCCAAATGCCGTTAGTCAAATTTCACTTTTGATAAGAAATTGAATAGGTATCTGAATCGGGTTGTTACAAACTTTAATGGTAGCAATAAAAAAACATTTGTGCCAGCAATTTTTTCTCGGAATGAACTGTACCTTTAGCACCATTATCTGGTTTGATTTAAATTGGATGTTTTTTCGTAGTCCTATTATTTTGTCCTATTGATGGAAACACAAGTGATTTTATTGTTTCTCTTGTGTCCTGTTTCTTCTTTGTGTACAATAAAGTGTTTCTCTATCTATCCTTTGTGTAAAATGCAAAATATCAGCAAATAACATTGACGTAGCTCAAAATCAAGTTCAGGTTGTCTAAATTCAACAAATTCAGAAACGTGTGCTAAGTCTCTGGTGTCTTTTCGCTTTCTTGTAATTTCAATCTGATTAGAATTTGTTGCAAATGAGTATTTGGGTTTTTGAAATACAAAATGGTTGCAAACACTTTCAATTCAGAATTGGTATTTGAATGGGCTGTAACTTCGCTTTCAACTTTATCAGTAAAATGCAAGGAAAATTGATAAACTTAAAACAGTTTTTGGAACCTTTTTCACAGGGACAGTGACTCCTTTGGGGTACTGAAGCACATCTGTAAATTGAAACAGAGAAGGGTCAAGCCCCGTAAAGGCAATAACTGTAAGTTCTGTGATAGTCGGCGGCACGGGAAATATCTGAAGATGATATAAAATAGTAAATAAATTTGCATACCTTTACCTACTTACGGTAGGCCTTCATAGTTCAGCTGAACAGTTACAAATTACGAAGAGCATTTACAAGGTAGAGCCACGGACCAGACCAGTAATTTTTGCCTTATACGTTGTAGGTTTTTTATATAGAACTAAATGATGGAACAAGCCACTGCCTATAACGATGCATTACCTTACTGAGCACGTCCACTGAAGATGTGCCCTGTGATGCAATGCACGTGGTTGGCATATTTTTTTCCAGTTATTTCTATTTATAAGTCAAACTACTGATCGATTTTGTTGAAAATTAAATGGGACCAACCTTGAAGTATATCCATTCAAATAAAAATAGAATTATTTGAATCGGTTTATAAATGACGGAGTTCTGAGGTAAAAAACATTAAAAAATATACAATTGAATTAAGAGCCTCCTCCTTTTTCAAGTCGGTTAAAAATAGTTTTGATCGGAATTGTAATTCTTACAGAACTTACGGCTGTATTCAGACTAAGAGTTATCACCGAAGTGGCATTCAAATCCACAAATGGATGTCAAATTGTATCACTTGTTACAATCAAAAAATCTATAAAAAATAAAAGTATATTATGACATCTGCCTGAGAATTCAGATAACAAGCAATATGAATATTTACGTCGATAAGCAAATTATGTAACAGAGGGCTGCATGTCCCATAAAAGCATTTCAATTTTTGATCACGACGAATCGAATGATAAACTTCCGCCTAGGACTGTTCAACGCTGGGACACTAATTTTTTTTATAGCTGGCTACCTACTTCTAGTACGTAAGTTTCAATTTGTTTTAGCTTGACTTTTGTAATATTTTGTAGGGAATGTTTATGCCGTGTGATAAATCACTGATTGGATAACAGCACCATCACTTGTATAGGTAGTAGTAATAATTAAAATTTTAGGATACCAACTTTTTATTTTGTACAGTTTTCATTATGGTGAGGGTTTATAAAATCCATTTATAAAAAAAAGTGAGTAAACCAATAATCTCTTCTAGCAAACCAAAAAGTTATTGAGAGATTCCACTAGATGTAACCTGCATTGAGGTATTTAGATAAAATGAAGAGTCCTGGACCCAGATTGCAGTGGAACTGGCGCTCCTGAAACACGATTCAGTTGAATCGTATCGCGTCAATTGCTCTCGCTTGATTGGGCATTCATTCGTGACACAGAGTAGGTACCTACATTATTATGTACATGAAAAGACTCTGCAAAGCACATTGAATCTTTTCACACGATCTTTAATAATTTCGCAAGATTCTTTTTAAGATCATCGTTATTTGAAAATAAAATGAATATTTCAAGGATGTAAATTTTTCACGTGAGCGGCTTATTTCGATGCGACTTTTGTACCTTTTGGTCCCAAGTTTGGTTAAATCTAGAAATTAATACAATAGATAGTTTTTACAGTTTTTAAATCATAATATCCTATCCTACTAATAATAATATTATAAACGCGAAAGTTTGTAAGTATGGATGGATGTATGAATGTTTGTTACTCTTTCACGCAAAAACTATTGGTCCGATTTGGATGAAACTTCGATTAACACATAAACTACTTTTCGCGGGTCGCGGGAGGAAGCTAGTATAACATAAACACCGCATTACACCTAGAATGCAATTTGCTTAGAACCCGTTATAGCCTCTTTAGTCTTTACCGACTAGGGAGCGGTGAAGACGAATGATTTAGTAAGCCACCAAAAATAACACCGATAAACGTTTTTCGTAAGTGTCCAAGATATAATATAATCTCGCTTCGCCACCACCGCATTTCATCTAGAATGCAATTTGCTTAGCTGTAACCTGGTATAACCTCTTTACCGGCCGCGAGAGCGGTGAAGACGAATTACTCTCAGGGATTCTCATTTCAAGCTCAATTTAAAAATAAACTTTGCAGAATATTTTCCAACGTGTAAACTAGGTTGTAATCGAAGCGCAAGAATATGAGGAATGACAGGGATAAGGTAACTTAGGTAAGACGATTTTACTAATGCGCTTTTAATAATTGCTTGGATGTAGATACCCCGTTTGCTTCCGATAAAAAAGTATGTTCGTATAGAGTATTCATAGGGCAACCAAATACTATGAATGCAATGTTTTAAAATCAATAGAAAATCGCGAAAAACAGGATTTCTAAAAAAACTTCATAGCCTTGACCTGAGAGCCCCAAAAATATATTAAGAAACGCGAATGCCACTCACGACCCGTTTCTCGCTTGTAACCGCTGAGTACCATTAGAAAATGGCCAGATTGGCCAGCCCTGTTAGCGAACAATATCCTACCTCGTGTTCTAGTGATCCGTAAAAACGAACAGCGATAACCTTCCATTGTCGCACAAAGGGCTCAGTCAGCCGCGAATGGACAAAATTGATTTTTGCTCATATTGAAGTGAAGGACGAAAGTGGCTGGACATACTTCGCCACAGATTTAAAAGCTACGCCGATTCATCCTAAATAGATGAACCAAAAGACTCATAGTTTTCCAAGGATTTGTATATAGATATGCCTGAAAAATGTTGACAAAAGTTATCCAAAAGCAAATATGTGTTTCGTGCTCTATAGTTCACTCACTTGTAGGTAATTGATGATAATAAAGGTCTGTGAATATGAATGCTGCAGAAATGCACCTGCAAGACAACAAATTCCATTTTCAAAGTGAAAATTGGCGGAAAATTCTTTGTTTCTCGTCTCACAAACTTTTCATTTTGACATCTAGATTGCTGTCTGTTCTATAAGCACAACTTTCAACATTTTAAAAACGCTTGTGAGTTGCAAAAAGTAGATTAATAATAAAGGGATTTTTTTTTCGCGTTAACTCTGTTATTTCTGTGAGAAAAGATTATTGATTGATAATAATTTAAGCCCATTAAGTTTTTGTGAGTGGTCCTATATTCTCCCTGTATATTTAACAACAAAATAACAGAAATCCGTTTTTTAATCATCGTTTACTACAAATTAAGAAAAATATTAAGTAAACAGATTTTTTTATTATAAACAAAACCATCACGGCCTTCGCCTTCACCATACACCTTCAAATTTTGCGGCAAGCCTGGTTTTCTCAAGTAAAAAACCGTGTGTTGCAGTTGGTCTCATATGAACTTGGAAAAGCCAGGCTTGTCGGTTTATTTGAAGGTGTGTTGCCAACATAACAAACCATTCAATAACAACAAAGTTTATTTTTTTTTTGTTTGAAAAAAAGCGATGCTGAAATTTCATTAAAACGCCTCTATTTCGAGATATAAACGCTGAAAAATAATTTAAAGCAAATAACAGTGGTGCATCCGGCTCTCTTTAATCAAAGTTGCTATAACGAAATATTCTTTGTTACGAGTTTCATAAGAGTCTGCTTTGAAAAATATGATCGCATTGCTCGCTTTCCTACCAATTAAGGCTGTGTGCGCACGTGGTGGTCAGACAAGCAGACTGGAGTTGTATTATGAAGTCTTATTACGAATTAAGTTAAGATTTCCATGTGACGAACTCAATTATTTATAATGCCTTTGTTATATAGAATCTTTTTAATATTGAGCTTGCAAAAAAAAAAATACAAAGTTTTACCAGCTTTAGAATATGACCACATACAGTACCTACAGGTGAAATGCTATTCTCAAACTCTCCAGTTTCAAGCGGAAACGTATAATTTATCATGTCCAAGACGCTGTAGATAAGTTCGCCGTAGTTTTCGAAATAGCGGCAGCCACTGTAACCGTTATAAAGCGGTATTATTTGAAGACATATCATACAAATGTTGAATCGATTTAAACTCTGACTTGACCTGTCTATAGAGCAGTTGTTTTTTATTTGAGAAGAATTCAACCGTATATCCATTTTTAACAGCGTTACTGGGCTACTGGTGAGTGTAAAAAGCTCTCGACTAAAATACGTACCTTGACTACTTAGGATGGGTTCGACCAACTCCGAATAACACTATTATTTTGTATTAAAATATATCCGTCTTTGGTTTTGATAAGTTTGAAGTAAGTAATTCGGAGTTGATCGAATCCAGCCTTAGTAAGAGTGTTATTGATATACAGGATCGTTATAATCATCAAAATACGGTTCCAGTTTTTTCCAATACCGAACCTATATGAATAATAGTGCATTCTCCGTAACATAGGGATTTGAAGAGAAATGTGTGAATACCATTGTGGTAAAGACTAGAGGCTTTGTCCAAGACGCTTATCCCGAGAAAGGGCCCAAACTCCTGACGAGGGTTTTAGCGTCGTAAATTAATATGTATGACCACATGTCGTGTGGTCGCGTAATAATTCAAAGCCATACATCGTCATATGTGTAGGTGCCTAATTAAATAGAAAATTGCCATAGCAATGGAAACAATCGATGGGAGTATAAAGTGCATTGACATTCATAATCTATGCTCATGTTAGTCAAAACAGCATTTTTGCTGAGGCCTGTGTCTACACTTTTTCACATTGGCGATGATTAACTTGAAAACCAATGTCGAAGTACGAAAGAGCCTGGTTACTTTATACTGAAATCGTGTCACTTAATTAGGCCCATAGCAGTCGTTAGGTACCTCGAATAACCCACGCCTCTACTAAACCTCGAAATCGAGTCAAGGCGTGGATTATTCGAGGTCATAACTAAGAATGACATTAGAGTAGGTACCTAGGGTCTTTTCTAAAATTTGTATTTTTTTTTAAATCTCGTCAAATCTGGTCTCAAACAAGCACCAGTTTACTCTAGCCACACATAGGTACATACACATTACACTACATAGGTACTAACCTAATCAAAGACATTAAAAAAGCTATAGAAATAGTAGAGCAACTCCGCATCGCTAGTCATCGCACACAAAAATTGAATTGCTGTCAGCATACAACCGTTCCCAATCCAATTTATTTCTCCACTATCTGTGAACGTGAAAATTCAAGTTTCGTATCGATTTTGCCCTCAATTCCACACATATTTGGTCTGCTGCACCTTTTAGCGCAATAAAAATAATCTTCTTTGTTCAGCGGTCCATAGCACATACAATGCCACGGGCTGTTTCGGATACAGTCGTTCTGTAACAGTTCTGTTCTCGTTTAGTTTTCGACCGTTTTGTTTTTAGCATAGCACTAGGTATTGGTGTCTGAATGTGACCAGGAACTACTAACACAATGAGGACACAGCAAGATCCGGAGCAAATAATCGACAAACGAAAAGAAGGTAACCGCTAACCTCAGAAATTGTCGTTTACCTTACAGGGTAGGTACATCCTTAATTTTTTTTTAAATTGACCTCCGTCTGTCACTCTGAGACATAAAGGTGTTGCCTTATGTACTTGGAATAGCACCGGCACACATACCATTCAAACTGGAACACAATAATGCAAGCATCAATGCTTGGTTGCAGGAATAGATGCAGTAGCAGTACTTCCTCGGAAGAGCTCTTTTACGAAGAGTCCTACTACTACTAAAACGTGAGAAGTAAAGAACTACTGTATTCAACTATACTGTGCCACGGGGAGTGATATGATAACAAAGCCTTTGCAAATCGGATTGTTCCCGAAATTGATATATCTTATGTTACTGACAACACATCTGTATTGTATCGATAGTAGATCAAGGTAGAACATTATGCAACGCCTGATAAAATTTATGAAGCTGACTATTAATATTGCTACTTATAAATTTAATTCAAGTGCTAGAATTTTGCCGGCTTCGAAAAATACCAGCTTGATAGCGCCTGACAAATGTGTGGAGTTGACTGGCCATATTGCTTTAATTTAAAATCAGGCGTAAAACTTTGCCAGTCTTGAAAAACATTGCAGGTGGAATAAGAAAATCAAATAATGAACCATTATGACTTTAAGAGCGGCTTGCACCAGAATCGCTAAACGCGTTTAACTATTAAATATTATTTAGCGAGTTGTCAAGTCATATAAATACGTCAGATTTAAATCAATTTAACTGTTAAACACGTTTAGTGATTCTGGTGCAAGCCGCCCTAAGTACCTAGCTACTCCAAATATTTTTGTCTTTTCCTAAAGTGACTAAAAGTGACAACGTATACGTACAACGGATCTTTATCCCTCTGAAGTTAGGTGCAACAAACGATTGCGCATGTACTGTTGTGCGAAAAACGCGCTTGCCATCCAATTCGACCCAAATGGGGTCGGCGCAAATACCTCACAGGGACAATGAAACTCTAGTAGGCAGGTATGGCATTTTAAAAGCATATATAAAACAAATCGTCTCAGATAGATTTGCTATCTAAAAATACTATTGTTTAAAGTACAGCCCTCGGAGAGACTTCTTATTCTAAAGCAATTTAAAAAGCGGCACCTTGTTAGCATGCAAATACAATCCAAAAGATTCCGGCAATATTCAAGTCATTAGTGTTTGTGTGGACTGCAGTGCAAAAAGGAAACCGCAGTCTACTGTGGATGACAATTTAATAATAGCACCACTTTTTGCAGAAAACTGCTTTTAAAGCGAATGGCGATTTAAATTTCCGTTGCATTGAGCAATTAGTTCAGTAATAAGAGTTTAAGCGATGATTAGCTCGTTCTTTACTAATGCTTCTATTATTATTGTTCTGTGTACATACTACTACAGATAAAACGTTTTCATATTCGACACGACAGCAGAAGAAGTATCGACAAGGCTCACGACAAGGTATGTAAGAAAACCTTCTCATAAATTGTTACGTCTTGTTCAATTTTATATCATAATTTTCAATAACCAGTTTATCTGATAGTTGTTCACTTGTTCAACAAAGTAAGCACAAAAGTATATCGAACTTTTGAGAAAAGTCACAGCTGAATTTCTACAATGAGTTTGTGCAAAAAATCTGATTTTTACAAAAGTCGCTGACAAGCAAATGCGTGATTGGAGGCTCAAAACGATTCTCCCCAGACGGATGTAACACAAAGGGATGTAAAAGGATAATTCAAAAAAGGACATCCTCGAAACGCCCAATTCTCCGCTTCATTTCACAACCCCCTCTATCCGCGTTAAAAAGAGTGATTCGCTTCGCCCAGTCAATTTGTTTTTTCACGACAAAATTTTAGTCAATCATGATTTTAATATCATTTATCAATAGATGCGGATCTTATTATCGTGCTTAATGGGGTCTTTTGGTCCTGTCATTATTGGTAGAGTTATTCTATGGTAATCTTATCTGAACTGATGCCTTAGCGTGAATAAAATCGTACATGTATCGTAATGGTAGCGTATCAAAGATACATTGCGTGGTGACGCAACAACATTTAGAAGTTAAGTTAGTATTGCCGCGCAATATGGTTTAAATACGTTAGGTTTACACAATGCGGCGACTTCCTGGAGTATTTTTGATTATGCTTATGGTGTATGCACCATTACCCTCCTGAGATGCTAAAAATATCAAAAAATTAGCGCAATTAGCGCGTGCACGTTGGACCTTATTAGTTCCATGCGTCGTACTAAAATCAACCGGCAAAAAGAGATAAAATAAAAATTACTTACTTTTTATTTAGTTTATTTATGCTAAAAATATGTTGCAACAATATTCTCTAAGCCTGAAATAGCGGACTATAAAAGCACACAAATGGGGATTACAATTAAAGCATCGCGGTTGGCTTTTAGCCTTGCATTAATCGCCTGAACGCTTTGTATTATGATTTTCATTAGAAAGAGCAAGTAGGTCATTCCATCCTATAAATGTTAATACATTTTATGCTTGTACTTTAGAACGCGAATCTTAGGAGTGCTTGTTTTCACTCAGTTGATTGAGAAAATTTTGGTCTGTCCAAAGAATTGAAACGGGATTTTTTTGTTTAAAAGTTTTAATGAAATACGTCTTGGAATACAAAAAACTCCAATTAAATTAAGGTCTTTAAAACTTAAAGCCACGATTCTCAAGTAGGTTCTTTTGTTACAAATTTTTAAAAATGTAAGATTTCAGCCTAAATTTAAGACACTGTAACTTCATCAAACGAAAACTAATATTTTAATTAAGCTAAAATTAGTTTCTAACAAATAGGGGAAGGCTTAAAAGCTAAAGTTGAATTAATTTTCAAGGTACCTAGCTGAAGAGTAAAATTATTTGCAAGAACTCGTAGTCCCAGAGGCTGAGGTAATCTGATTTGGCTTAGATTAGATACTTTTAATATTGTTTTGGTGGCTGAGGTAATTCAACCTATTTGATTACATTTTTAACTCCCAACGCAAAACGGATGAACCGATTTTGATTTTGTTTTTTTTTTGTTTGAAAGGTCGGGAGTGTTCTTAGCTACTCGTATGTTTGTTTAAAATCATTCCAAGATTCGGGGGTTTTTTAATTTTTAATTTAATTACTTGTGGAACCAGTTACTTGGTAACTTCAAATTAAAAGGTATGATTCTCTTGATAAAATCTTGTAAAAATATCATTGGTAGTTGGGGTGTAACAAAATGGTAGTTTTTGAGTTCATTGACATCTCAACAAATTCCCAATGTTATTTTACCTTGATTTTATGAAGAAGATTATCTCTTTGATGTTAAATAAAATGAAAATAGTATTGAAAATTGAGTTGTTGAATAAAGTTCATTATCAAAAGTCATTTGATAAGTGACTTCCCCAAAAACGACAAATAGGTAAGTATTTACATTTGTTATACAACGGCTTATATGATGGAATAAGGTGCCCGCTTGATGTTAAGCAATTATTACCTCTGCCTATAACAAAGCATTGCTTTACTGAGCACGTCCACTGAAGAGGTGCCCTGTGATGCATTGCACTGCGTCCTTCATTCTGAGAAATAAAAGTGTAAATCTCATGTGCCTGTAATTGCACCGGCACCCATACCCTTCAAACCGGAACACAGCAATGCGAACATCGCTGCTTGGCGGCGGAAATAGGAACGGCGGTAGTACCTACTTCCCCAGACGAGCTCTTTCACAAAGAGCTATTACTAACAGCTAGATAATAAGTTATAATAAAATGCACATAATATTCTGCTGAACGTATATTGTCATAAGAGAGCTTGACCCCTTAGACTAGTCTACTGAAAATTTAAAAAGACTAGACCTTACTAAGTAGTGTTTAAATTATTCTGTTTCTCTAAAGTTGACCATTTATTTTTCGCTTAGGTATAACTTTTTGCTGACAATACTGATAAATAAATACAAAATTATATTATATACCTATTGATTATTTTATTTCAATTTATCATCCCAAATACTGAGCGTGTTTTTCCAAAAAATGGCTGCATTTATCAAGGTCTGTCAAAGTAGTGCTTTTTGCACTGCAATTGGAAAATAGCTGTGTCGATCGAATTGGAAAACGATAACGTCGAATCCTACTAAATTAGTTACGACTACGCTTACAGCAGAAAAACCGATACGTTTTCCTGTCTAAAAATATTGCACAAGCTTTTTTAATTTTGTTATATTCATTGGATTATTTTTCATGGACATTTCACATAATGCCCCAAACTAAGTAAAGCTTGCAATATGGGAAATAGATTGCTGGTAGAATTCTTATATACATTTTTTTAAATACATAGTAACACCCAGACATAGAACAAACATGTATGTTTGCCACACGCAAATGATTGTTCTCAATGGGGATCGAACCCACAACCCACAGCACGGAAGGCAGAGCTATTACGTGACGCCTGTCTATACTAACTACTTCTGTATTTTTTCCTTTTTATTAAATTGTAAGGTATACGATGAAGATTTTTCATTCATTCATTCATACGTACAAACCAGCGTATTTATTAAACAACGCACAACGTGTTCTCAATAGGCGTGTTACCTTTAGACCTTGTATGACACATGCCATGAAGACATATTGTTATCTCAGCTCATCAGCGCGCCATGTTACCTGAGACCTATTATAATGACAATCTGAGACCATCTGAGCCCTTTTCATAATACGTATAAGTAGCTATAGCTACATAGTGAATTTACACGATGTTAAAAGCTGTGTACACACTGAATGTCGTTTTACTTACCGGGCGGGCGAAGGGGCGGGCGATTATTCTATGAGGCAAGATGTAAAAACATTTTTATCTAAGATGAAGGGATGAAATTGATGCTTATAATGGTTTAGTTTGGTGTCTGTTGCCCAAGATAGAGACGACTGGAAAGAAGAAAAGGAGGCTTGCTTTTTTATGTCAATAACTATATCATAACGGAGTTTTTTGGGCCAACTCTCGTCATCAAACTACATTATTTATTATGGCTTATTGATACTTAACACTCCAATAAGCTAAGCAGGGTATGTGAACGTTGCTTAAGATCTCGTTTACCAAACACATAGACGACAACGAGCGATATTTTGAAGGGTACTCTATCTATTTAGATGAAAGGGTTTATCTGTCAATAGAATATAGGTACACATACAAGCGTTCGTAGGGATGAAACTTCGACGTTTTGGAGTGTGTGGTACCACAGAATAATACCTACAGAGCAACAGTTTCGAATAACGCACTGCAGTAAGTAGCTCCCTCTCTCTACATGCGTAGTGATGCGAGCGTGAGCTTTTGCCGAGGTTTTTACGTATGAGAGTCGAAGAGCAGCTTCGGGAATTTCCGGCAAGCCGAGCGGCTGAGTGTCTGAACCATTGCCGCTCGCCTTCACGACATCACGACCGCGAAACCAATTTTCTTTGACCGCCCACACCCATTGCAGCCCTACAAGGTTTAGCCTTTTATAAAATACGTTACCAGGCAGCTGTTGCTCTGTACTTTGTATGCCCTGTAGGCTTTCTGCTCCGTGGGAGTACTAAAATTGAACGACTGTCCTTGTCTGAAGATGAAACATAATTTATTGGTAGAGTAGTTCTCAACCGTATTATTATGTTCTAAACTAGTCAAGTTAAGAGGGAAGGGATTGACGGAAAAGGGAAACTAACCCCATGCTTATTATATTTGTTTGTATTCTGGGGCTGAATATGTATTTTGAATGATGCTTAAAAACAAGTGGAGTTCGAGTGCAAATTGTGGACGAGTTGCGATGCGAATAAAAATGAAATGCTGAAAATGGGAACAGATTATTTGACTCTAGGTGCCAGAACTAATCGCTTTTTACCATCAATAGGCTATAGAATCTTCGTCACAAGTTGTACCATAAATAGAAAGATTATAATTGAGGTCAAAGCCTACAGAGGCGTGTAGCTCTGCGGATATCATTGATTAAGATTGATGTCATAATATTTGTGAGGTTTTCTACAGGATAGCGACCGACACGACATAGGTACCTTGTTATGGCCTCTCTTCATCTAAACAAATTTTTCTCTTGACAAATTATTTTATTGTTTCGCCATCTTACTTTTTCACACAGAACAGAGAGTATAAAAACCATAGAGTGTTAAAGACAATAGATACCTAGTTTCGTACGTGCTACGTTCCGAAACGAAACACATGAACTGAAATTGACATCCAACATACCTAATTAATAGATTGATTTAGTTACACAGCGTTCAGGATAGTTAACATTAGGATGGGTGACCGTATGTTGAGGCAATTTTATCCGGATCTGAAATATGCAACGTTAAAAACTATGAAAATGGTCGAATGGCTATTGGCAGTGCAGTAAAATTCAGATATGTAATTTTGATATATTTTGAGTTACTTTCAGCGGGCTAAAGAGATTTTCGTGGTTTACAGATTCTATGGAGTACCAGAAGTTCAGAATTTTATAGAAGGTTATGAAATCACTCCACATCCAATCAGTGTAATAACGTGCAATGTTCGCAGCCGTGTAATGCGTGTTTAGTCAGCGTGTTCTGTTCAACATAATTGATTACCTGTAGTGATTGGACTGGTTTTATTTACCTACTCATATTAATCTGCATGCATGACTACAAATTTAAGCAGTGCATCGATCAAAGCACAGTGGGGATTCACATAATTGTGTGGGGTATGGAAAATAGGTTGAGATTCTTCGGGTTCGGTTCTAGTTAAACCCGGAGTTAAATACTAGACTATAGGTATATTCAACTAGTTCTAGTTAAATACGTGGACGGACTCAATTAAAATTTGCAGGTCAAATGATTTTTAAAAATCTTTTCTATAAATACCGGTAAGCCCTTGTACAGCAGAATCGAGTATGTTCCAACTATCTGAACCTGTTATCTTTTAGGGCGTCTAGTCGCAGCGACGCGTGACCCGAGGGCTGGTGATTATCTGGGCCAGCGAATCAGCTTTGCTATTCAGCGCGGCAATGCAGCCAGTGTCTTGGGCACGCTTCCGATTGGTACTGATTTGGATCAGTTGAGCTATCTATAAATCGTTTGCAACGGTGTGTAGATAGCTCAACTGCTTCATGTGTATTTTGTACATATTATAAATATTGTAAATACTGTATTAGTCATAATTTTCTTTGTGAATAAATATGTTATCTTTTAATGATCTAACTCAGCATAACTTCACCGACCGATTTCAGTATTGCCTACGCTAAGTAAAATCTTTGAAAAAGTCATTCTTAACCAGTTATTAGCTCATTTCAACCACAACGGACTACTTAATACCCATCAGTTTGGATTTACCCGAGGTCGATCCACCACTGATGCTGGCACTATGCTCTTAAAGCACATTTATGATGCCTGGGAAAACTCACAAGATGCCATCGGGGTATTCTGCGATTTGTCCAAAGCTTTTGACTGTGTAAGTCATGCAACCTTAATTTCCAAACTAAAACATTACGGGATTCTTAACCGAGCTATTGACCTTATTCAGTCCTACTTAGCTAATAGAGTTCAAACCGTCGACGTTGGCGGTGAGAGGTCTTCTGGGTCAACCATTGATATGGGAGTGCCACAGGGCTCAATATTAGGTCCCTTTTTATTCCTAGTTTATGTGAATGACCTCCCTTTCTATGTAAAAAATCTGTGTGATATAGTACTATTTGCTGATGATACCTCTTTAATTTTTAAAATTGACAGACAAAAATCTAATTACGATGACATAAATGCATCTTTATCACAAGTACTTAACTGGTTTACTGTTAATAATCTGTTGCTTAATACTAAAAAAACTAAATGTATTAAATTTTCTCTGCCAAATGTTGTATTAAAACCAAGCAATATTGTAATAGATGGAGAGTCACTTAACCTTGTTGATTCTACTAACTTTTTAGGGCTCAATATTGATTCAAAATTGCAATGGGGTCCACACATTGAATCACTTGCTGGTAGACTGAGCTCGGCTGCCTACGCAGTTCGTACGATAAGATGGCTCACTGATGAAGCGACAGCTAGGCTAGTCTATTTTAGCTACTTCCATAGTGTGATGTCTTACGGTATCTTTCTCTGGGGAAAAGCTGCTGATATACAAACTATATTTGTTTTGCAGAAACGGGCCATACGTGCAATTTATAAAATGAAATCACGTGACTCGTTAAGGGAACGATTTAAAGAAATTAATATTCTCACAGTATTTTCACAATATATTTATGAAAACTTAATGTACACTCATAAACACATAGCTAGTTTTAAGAAAAATAGTGATGCTCATGGTATTAATACTAGAAACAAAAATAAATTATACATTCATAAATTTCGACTACAAAAGGTAAATAAGTCATTCATGGGAAATACTGTACGTTTTTATAATAAGCTTCCTGAAAATGCCACTAAACTTTCAGTGCGGAAATTCAAAACCTACATTAAGAATAATCTCGTGAAGAAAGCATATTATACCTTAGATAACTATATTAATGACAAAACTGCATGGCCCGATGTCGCTCCACCCATCGACAGCTAACTACTCGACTTGCAATGTCAGTGCTATTCTTGTGTTCTATGTATATTTCTCTGTAAAAGGGATCATACAAAAAAACGCTAGGAACCAGGCCGTAGTTTCTTGCCCGTTCTTCTAGGCTCTGGTCGCGTGGAACTGGCACCTAGAATCACCTAGTTATATAAGACGATTCTAAATGATCCTTGTGATTTTATTGAATAAAGAAATTTTGACTTTGACTTTGACTTCACATCCCCCTTACTTCCTGGTTCAAATAAACCCAAAACATTGCATTTTTTCAAGGAATTCCACTTATTCCACCAGTCGTTACAGCAGCTATGCTAATCTACTTTTGAGAAGCATTCATTGTATTGTAGCTCTTAGTTAGTCTATCCTGCTATAAAAAGTACGATACGAAAACCCTATAATTTATAAGAAATAATGAGCTACATAAATGAGCAATGCCAGAACTCGCGTAAATCTGCCTAAACTACAAGGCTATCAGTATTTTCCAATACCGTGGGCATTAAGGCAATACGTGCTCGAATCTGCCTTGAGATTCAACGCCGATCGATTCGGAAAAACGACTCTTTCTATGCATTTCACACAGTTGTTGGTTCAACTTTAACACTCTTCTTTTATTGCCTTATCAGGTTTTTTCTTAACTTTTTGTTGGATGTGGTTAAACTCAGAGTGGAACTATAACAGCTCTTTAACCGACTTCAAAAAAGGAGGAGGTTCTCAATTCATTTGTTTGCTCTTGTTTTGTTTGCTACCTCAGAACTCTGTCTAGTTTTTCTAGTTTTTTAAACTTATAAAATTATTTCTGCAGAGTTTTTTTTCTGGCTTTTCATCTATAAGGTTTCTCTGGCTGAAGCTACAATAATTTTCACTAATTTGTGGGTTTCAGTTTTCTTTCTATATCAAAATGCAGAACTTAGCAGAACATAGGAGATGGCCTGGCTGCATCGCCACGGCACGGCGGCGTCGGTCGTGGGGATGCAGGCTCTAATCTAAGATTTGGTTAGCTGTAGATTTACCTTATTAAGCGGTCTCGTATCAGGGGCCATCTGGTCTCAAAAGTTTTAGATGAATGTGTCTGGTGCTAAGGTAAGCCCCGTGAACTTTGTTTTAGGTAATTGTTTGTTTAGGAATGTTGGAAATTCTGGTAAGTAAATAAATACCTTTTAAATTACACCTACTTTAGTGTCGTGTTTAATATTTAATTCTAACAGCTACCTATTATAATGTATTACTTGAAGTTGTAATTAGCAGTGGGCGAAGCTTAAATTTCAGAGAACCATAGACCGCCGGGGGCTAATGTAGTGACCTGAAAGTGTAGCAAACGAAAAATGAACTATTTAGTAAAGATTGCTAAGAACACAAAATACAGTTGTTTTCTGTAGCTAAGTATATTGAAACGTTCTAAAAATCTGTAAAAAAATCATATGTTAGCAGAGAAAACGTCTCTGTGTCGAAATAATGATGATGATATTTACCCATATAAGATAAATCTTACCTTACCTACAAACGTTCAACTAAGCACTTAGTACACGCTCTAATACACTCCGCTAAGTACTACACACTAATCACAGTAATTTCGTCAAATATATCGACAATGTATTATTATAGCAAGTGATATTTCATTTTCAAAGCCAATTGATAAATTACATAGGTAATTATGCAATAGACTAACATGCCCGAATAATGCTCTATTTCAATCAGTTTGGTTTGTATGTCTGGTTTGTTGCAGCGAAAGTATGAAATTGGGTAAGTAATGTTATCATTCATCTTTCGCTCAACCAACAGCGTTATAATTTATATTATTACTGTTATTTGTATTTATTTATGTTTAAATTTTAAAAATGTCGTAATCAACAACGATTACTACATTTACACAAAACAAAAAGTAAGTATACGTTAAATAAAAACAATAAATAAATCTAAAAGGTGGCTTTCTTGCAAACAGCAACTCTTCTACTTTGGAATACTATGCATTTTATAAAGTTATAGATGTTAATTTATAGCAAATTTCAATTTTTCACTTCAATTGTAAAAAGTATTAGGTACCCGTTGATACGAAATAGCGTGAAATAAACCTACAGGCTTTGTATCAGCAAATCAAAACACGAGTTACGATACAAAAAGACATTGGTTTTTACTTCTTCTTCTCTGTCACTTATGGCTTCTATCCGTCAAATCGACATAATTCCTCATCAAGAATCAACTTCAACTCCTTGATTTATGGCTTTGTGGTTGGTTGTCACAGTTCTGCCAGTGTCGAATCAGCAAGAATCATTATTAAATAAATCAATAAATTCATGGACATTTCACACAACGCCCTCTAGTCCCAAACTAAGCAAAGCTTGTGATATGGAAACTAGATGCATTTACTGGTTAGTTCTGACATTGACTGTAACATAGGTGCTATTATATTGTGTATGGCAATATATAATTTGTCACGGTCAAACATATACCGTTATTGATAGTATCTGTATCAATAAATTGGATCTTTTATATTGGGACTATCAATTATTATTTATGTTGCCTTGTGTGGTTGATATTAATTGTGCAATAATGTATTCTGGAAAATCAAGAGTACGCTTCGAATCATACAGCAAAATGAACGATGTTTGCACAGAATAAACAGTGCGTGAAAATGTGATAAAATACGAACAGACTAAAGTAAGCAAGATACGACAATAAAGCGTTGTCCACATTTTTTATGTATATACCTACTCAAAGGTATACTGTGATAATCTACCCAAAGCCAAGATTTATTTTTTAAAATTTGGTATTTTTCACGATTTTCTTCTTTTCATTATTATATATTAAATTCTCTTTTCAATGATGTTAATTTTTAAATCTGCGGTTTTTCACATGATTTATTTGGATGGTCATGGCCATTACATCGTGCGTTAATGAAAATTGTTTGACTGTCATGTTATTGAAAATTTTGGTAAACTGTAAGTACCTACAGGCCAGGGGACATATTACGGTCTGTAGGTGGAGTCTACTCGATAAGTTGTTTTTTGTAGCGCCATCTCAAGTGCCAGTGTCAAGTGGATTATTTGAAATAAGTTTAGTCAAGTCGAGTCATACGTCAAGTCGTTTGTTTTGAAGACTAAATTCAGTATCAAGTGATTTGAATATCTAAAATACAATCAAAGTTAGTCATTTCAGTCAAGTGTAGATAAAATAAAAAATACGAAAAACTTTGATTGACGCACATCAAAAATTCAATTGTAATGTCAATTGTAAAGTGCGCTATACACTACCGGCTTCGAAGTTTACTGCAGTAATAACAACGTAATGGATTGTACACAGTTGTATACTATCGTTTGGTAAATTTACAAGCATATGGACACCATAAAAGGTCGTAAAAGTTCGATTTATCGTCGAATCGAACATTAATAAAGCTGCTTCACTTTGACCTAGAAGGTTTTTAGATAATTGTGAATATACATAAGATTTATGAATGCTGAGCATATTATGTTCAAACAAGACTTTATTTTGGGTATTTTCTAAATTTAGTGTACCTTAGATTTTTTTGCAATAAATACCTACTTAATTTAAAATCAAACTCATCTGAATCATCTTTTTCAAAAATGTCTGGATAAGTTGAGTAAGAGTGATGACTTTAAATACGGTGGTTTTCCTACACAGGTATCTCTAAAATCCAGTCACCTATAGATCGCTATTTCACATTCTATTAGACATGCTGGCATTTTGAAATGTAACCTACCTAATTAGATACCTTACATGCCTACACAGTGGAAGTAAAATATAGCATTGCCTTGCAGAGAGCAATGGTGCCCTAATTTCATTGACAAATAAATGAGCTTAGTAGTTTTAGTGCCTATATTACCATTTTACAGGTCTACTATTAGACTTCTAAAGATGGGTGTATTTTACTTTGCTTAGTTTGGGACTACAGGGCGTCGTGTGAAATGTCCATGAATATTTATTTATTGTTTATTTCATTATTTATATTTTATTATATTTATTTATTTATATTTTTATCTGACGGGTAGCTTTATTCAAAAATAATCTGGTAGTTATTTTTTATAAATAATGAAACAAAATTTCAAACATGATTGTATCTGTGATTAAAAACGAATAACTAGTATTTTTTGTTTTCAACGATGATTTTGATAAGTTTATTATAAAAAAAATATATATTATACTTAAAAAAATTGATATTCCAAAAATGATGCTGGTCGCACAGCCCTAAACAGGCACAAGCTCAAATTATAAACCAATGTGGAAAACATGAGAATTCTACAGGAATAGAAGTTTCGTCAGCATTCTTCAGTGTTTCAAAAGGCTCTGTATGTGAATGTACCTGGCCGTCTAGCACTTCGCTTTTAGGCGGAGATGTGAAAATTTCCTCGTTGAAGGACCCTTCAGCTACCTGTAGTGGTCCTGAGATGTGCTTTGGACGTGTCTTTTTAAAAGAAAATGGCGAAAACTGGAAATTTATAATGGTAGCGCCACTGTATTACTTACAGCGTGTTTGTCCCTCTAAGCCGAAAAGGGGCTTATTCAGACCAAACACATGAATAGATTGGCATGTGCAAAAATTGAATACAACATGTCTGAAATTTCTATTTTTTTTATCTTAGAAATTTGCGACAACCCTAAGTGTTTATTTAATTTACGTATGTATCCAGCCTGTTAGTAGGTACACAATGCTCACGCACCCCCCTATCACATCGCGCCCATACATAGACACTTTAGCACGTGTGCAATGCTATTTTCAAGGAAACTTTAGGACACTTTTCATGAATGAAAAACTTCGAAATATTAAAAGTCGTAGAACAAATGTTGTTAGCCATGACGTGTAGAATTCTCCCCTTTCGGACTTATAGGGACATTATGTTACACCCTTTAGAGTAGTACCTGCAAGCTTATTTTCGATGTACAGGTGGTTAAATAAAGGATTTGTGGGTATGTAAAATAAAAAATCTTTGCATGCTTCAACATAAGAGTTACGTATGCCTCTGGTGATGTGGATGCCAATAGGCGACGGTAACCGCTTACTATTACGTGGGCCGTAAGCTTGTTTACTGTGGCATAAAAACTACAATAATTTCTCAAGACTTTAAAAATTGACTCCAACTTTATCTTTTTACCATAGTACAATAACTTTTGACAAAGCGTTTTCATGATCTGAGTTATAAAGAAGAAAAATAAAATGAAAAATTGCAGGTTTTCAGTCAATTATTTTGAAACATTGTTCCATCATCATTTAAACTATTATTTGGCACGTTTATTTATTAAACAGTTTTTTATCTGAACTTTGCCAGCTAAAAATATCAAAGTAATTGCGTGATTAGGTCATTTGGCAGTAATATGGCAATTTGAATTAAACTGACAGTCACGAGTCAAGCTCAAGGTTTCCAAGTGAAACCTTAACCTTAGGTGGAATATTGCACTAATACAACCACACCAAATAGATCAACTGGATGTGACATTTGGCTCAACAAAACATAGGTCTGAAGAGTTTGATGAAATCCTTAAAAACTCTGTAACTTTTTATATTTTTGAACTCTGTTTTTTTTATGCCAGAGACTATAATCTATTCTGTGACCAGCAATGTGTATGTTTTATGTATACTACAAAGTTCACTTAAACTATATTTTGTATAGAAATCTGAGCAGCGCCCCTAGCGGGAAGCTGACGATTCTCCATACAAAAAATATTTGACACTCTACAATCGCGAGAGCATAAAAAACACCAAAAATTTATGGAATTGGAAAATTAGTCATGTAATTTATTGTTCAGATATTGCTATGTCACTAAGGTTTTAATTAGTTTTTGTTCTCTAAAGGTTGGAGAATGTGGACTAGGCTATCGCCGTGATGCAACGCGATTTTACTTCAAAAACGCACTTTAAACGTGCGTATTCGTAACGACAAAAAGTCATCGTGTGCAATACCTTTATAAAAACACTTGTCATTCAATCATTTGTTATCATTACGGAACTGTAGCTATAATTAACGTTTGTCCAGTAGTTATGATCAAACAACTTAGTCAAAGCGAACCAACTTTGAATCGTCAAATAAACAACTGAAACTTCTAACATAGTAGACAATATACCAAGCAGTATGTAATCTTAACTATCATGTTGCATTGCTGAAATAAGCCGCGCTGTAACCATAAACAGCAAAAAAATAAAATCATGGGAGACATGAACTGCTGAAGCTTAAAACAAAACACGGTGTAGCCATGTCGGTCTTTTGCTGGCTAGTAAGGTATATCAGGGATGACCAACATCCAGTTTGGTACAAAACGCGTAGGTACTAAGTAATACTGCATCAAAATTTCCTACGTAAAATGACTTCGTACTGCACAATCGAACCCGCACTTCTAGCACATCTATATTTTCCCTGCCGTGTGTACAAAATGGTTTCATATTCATAGCCTTTAAATAGAGAAGTTTGTGACCATATTTTGACACTATACCTACTGAGGTACTTACTGGCACTGTATCTACTATGTTTTAAATCAGTTCTCTGAATTTCAATGTTCACCTAAACAGCTACTTACATCATTTCCAGAAATTGAAAGATTCAATGTTTTCGACCGTAGAGTAAAGCTAAACTAAATTAAGTTACGTTTTGTTGACCTAGTTTGGAACTAGATGGTGCTGTTAAATGTCCACTATTTATTTAAACGCATACTTATGAGTGGACGCGTAATTAACGGCCAAATAAGCATCTGATACTGCGATCAGATTGAAGTTGAAACTGATCACAGAATGTTTTGTCATCGAAAAGCGAATCGTTTTCAAGCGAAATTGAAAATTCGACTCGTGGCGATTATGATGAAAATATTCTTTTGACAATAAAATTACTCTCATGTTTCATCATCATTGAAGTTTGATTTATAATAAAAATAGACCTCTGTTACGCTGTTGCATTATCTAACCTTATTTGACAGCACTTAACTTATAGCTGTCTTCATCGTTTCAGTTTATGAGAAAGGGACGGCAATAATTATAAAGCTGCCAGATTAAGTTTTTTTTATACAACTAAATGATGGAACAAGCCAAAGGCCCGCCTGATGTTAAGTGGTAACCACTGTCTATAACAATGTATTGTCTCACTGAGCACCTTTACGTCTAGTAAAATGTCTAAGCCCGATCCAGTAAAACATTATCATGTGTAGAACGACAATAGCAATCGGATTATGCAAAACACTGCAATAGATAGAGATTGGCTTGAATTAGGTAAACTTACTGTATTTGAACAGCTGTTTGGTTACTGCGATACTGTAGTTAACTGACTGTTATGATTAATAGTTAGTTCGAGCATGTACCCGGCATGGAAGCAAGGACCAGCGGCTTGCAGGGCTAGTTCGTATATTAGTACACAGATAAGAAGACTAGTTAATAAATAAATAATAATAAATATAAATATTCAGGGACATTTCACACAATACCGTCTAGTCCCAAACTAAGCAATGCTTGTAATATGGGAACCAGATGGCTGATAGAATACTTATATACTTTTTTTTGTTGTAAATACATACTTATAATACATACTAACACCCAGACATAGAACAAACATCTATGTTTTGCACGCACAAATGTTTGTTCTTGGTGGGGATCGAACCCACGACTCACAGCACGGAAGGCAGAGCTATTACCGACTGAGCTGTGACGTCTGTCAAGTTTGTACCTTATTTACATTTTGTGCCCTAACGAAAAATTCAGTAACTCATGAACAACAATAAAACATGCATGAGGCTATTTGAGGTATCAGTACCCTTCGAAATACTCTGCCTTTAGATTCCGGCTTGACACTATTTATTGGAACATCCGGTATACAGACGTTTTTGTACGAAAGAGTATCTCGAGTTGTAAAAGTTATTTTAGCCGGTACGTCATTGGGTCCTAGTTTTGTTGAATCTACATATTATAGCCTTCAAAAAAGTATATTTTAGCACGATAGTGTTAATTTCTGCATGAGATTACTATTGTTTGTACTGTTATGTCCGCGTAGATAATGTTTATTTTCTCACTAAACGTGTAAAGTGAACATTCAACTAATTCAAAGTCACGGCTTGTAGAATAAGAGATCTAGCAAAGGATTTTACAGAAAAATAATAATTTATTTTGGCATAAAAGTTAAATAAATAAAAATAAAATAAGTTGACACAGAATATAATGTAAATATATGTAAAAAATAAACAGGATTGTTTCGAATAAAAACTTATGTAGTTCGATTTAAAGACATTTGTACTAAAAGTATTCAGAATATTAAATTATACATAACATTTTTCATTCCGTTTACTTCAGAAAAAAAAACTAAGTAAGTAATTAGAATTAAATGTATAAAAGCATATTAAATTATTTATAATACGCAACATACTAAAGTACTACCTACATAATTACCTACCTGATTTTAGGTAGCTGTAGTAGTTTTTGTACAACCGACTCCCGAACTACACAGGAAATGACATTTTGCAAGATTTGATTTTTCTTGCCTGTCGAGTCTTCCTGCACAATGATTGGACATAATTGAAACATCTGTCAACACTTTTATACATTTATCTATTGTATTGTCGTTTCACACTTACCAAAATTGAGTTGTAGGAAGCAAAATGCTATTGTGCGTGTGTCATTCAAAATTGAAAAAGAATCCTGTTTGGGCGGAATTTTAAGTTGTCTCATTGTTATTCTGTCACACCTTTATCATTTTAGGTATGTGAGGCTGTGAGGTTTAAATGACGTGGTCTTAGTTATTTGAGCCAAGTAGGTAAAACAAAAATGGTATCTAAGTATATCTACATAACAAAAGAAACTATTTGATGGTCACATAGAGAAATATATTTTATTTGTAAAACCTATGAACTATACATGCTTCAAGATACGGGAGAAGCTCAGTTTACCTGTGACACTGCTGGGATTGCACAGCCATGGAAGGCTGTACTGTACATCCCACGGCTGTGCTTTCCCTGGTTGTGAAATCATGGCATCCATACAACTAGTATCAAGGGAAATAATTTTTCCTATAGCAATACGGGTTGTGTCACGGGGAATAAACGATAGATTAGACTTTGCATGAGTGCTAGTTAGGTAGGTACATTTTTTTCCGAAACTCCGTGCTAAGTAGGTTGATAATTTACAAGTGTACTGGAGGGTAACCGTTATGTGGGTACTGCTAAAATATTTATAAAAAATATTTATTAAAAAAATATTTTGCTCATTGAAATGGATAGTTCAGTAGGCACTAGGTATTTAATTCAAAAAGTAGGTAGGTAAAGTAAAATTAAGATACGAGTATTACGGTGTAATTTTACCCAAAGGGGATTTTGAGACTTTTGTCCCAAAATCTCTCTCAAAGGGGAAAACTCAAAGGGGATTTTGAGACTAACCCCTCTATCTTATGAGTCTCGAATGGTGAACTAAAAATAATAGCTACGGTATTAGCGTTGGCTATTTAATGCTACTGTTATATCTATCAACTTAGAATATAATTAAGGTGTTAAAGATGGTGTAGGTATTATAACTAACTGATAAAATTGTAATCGTCAAAATTTAAAGATCTCTGTAAATTCTGGCAATTTAACTGTTTTTATGATGGGCAATTGAGGATACCTTTATAAACATCTACCTATTGATCCAAATCATGAACAATAATATCAAAAATCAACAAAAGAGTTTTCTACCAGTACCTAAGAGTTTGAAAGTTCTCCCAAAACCGGAGCAAAATTAATTAATTTCGCACGTGCGTAACAATCACTGGAGGGCTAGCACTGGTAAGACTGATAATCGTCATGTTACGTAAATCTAACGTATTTGATTTACACTACGCGACTACTACAGTTTGATTGCCGTACGTTCCAGCGTCACTCCGCAGTGTAACTCGAATACGCTACCGTTCCGATACGATTGGGATTGTCAAACTTATTCGTGCTTACCAGGCTAAAGTTCGACGAGCCGAAGTGTAAACGAACGAGCCATACCGAAACCTACCCTCAATAATTATGGCTTCTAAATTAATTTGTTTTTATACCATCAGTTGGTTTCTAAAATCGAGTTGTATGAAGATTTGAAAATCAAAATCTAATATTTTGTACCAAGATTACTAAATACTTACTTAGTATAATATTATTTTGTCAAAAAAACATCGTGCGATCGTATTAGATCATAGGTGCTAGCAAGACCATAGGGTCTAACAAAATGCACAAAAATGCGTAAGATGAAAGAAAGTATTGTGTTGGTTAAAAAAAAAAAATTTAAAAAATTGCCATTTTAAACCATATAAAATTGGGTTTGTTTGAAATACCTAAGTGTAATTGTATAAAAGCCTTTATGTATCTACTGATATAGAAAGTAGGTAACCTACGAAAAATTGCTTATTGCTAATAATTGCTAATTTATATAAATTACCGTGAGTGGAATTAAAAATCTGACAGGTATCCTTTTTATAAAATCTAGTAAGTTTAACATAAAATATATTATTATACAATTATTAACGTAAGTTATTAAAATTCCTATGGCTTACTCAATTTAATGAAATCTAACAAGATAATAATTATGATTAGACCTAAACCTACCTATCTAAATGACTTTGCACTGCAGTTATCTAATACCGGTAAAATAATTGACATCATCAGTCATGAGCTCGTAATGCTTACATAATTTATTACAAGAGAGCTAATGACATCAAACACAAGAAAATATTCAGCTGGTTTACTCATACCAAGAAAATTAAAAAAAAAACATTTTAAAGTATTTCAGTTGTAGTCATTTTATTTCTAACTAATCTAACTAATTAAAAAATTAATGAAAAGATCAAAAAAATGTCATGGTTCAATATGTGATGACATGACATCACACTACCATGTTACTAGGGACATCACGTCTTGACTAGTAGCGTGGTTTAAGCTTATCAGTCACGTAGGTACAGCTCTACTGATCTCTACTGAGTCTACTGAGAGCATTGTTTTAAGGCTACGGTATTTGAGCGGAGTAAAATTATCGAAATAATCTAAAAGAGTTTCCAGTGGTCTAGCTGATCCTTTGCGGCCACGAAACATGACAATGTCACGCGCCCACACATGGCAATATACTTAGGTATGAAACCCATGAACTTGTGACCATGACATGGTTTGGAATTCCTGGGAGTTTATAAGGTAAATTCTAAGGATTCAAGTTGAAACGTATATAGCTGAATAAAACTTTTCTTATAGGAAATTAGGAAATCGATGAAATGCAGACACTATGATAGCAGTTAGATTTATAGTTGAGAGAAAAAATCCCGGGTCATCTATAAAAACTTAATTATCATGGAAACCGAGAGAATGGTATAGTTACTATAGGCAAGCCTATACTTCATCTAAATCATGTCCCAGGCACTGTGTCACGTTCGTTTATAGGTGTATGGGTAAAAAGTGGCTTCTGTTGCTGTAGAAATCATACAGATTAAATGCAAAGGCCTTAAAAAATTTGGTAGATCTAACTATATCTAATAGATGTCGTGCCTTCCTACAATACGCAGTCATGTAAGGTGTCAATCAAAACTTTTTATAATGATAGGCGTTTAAAGTATTAAACATAGATAGTATCTTTAGACGTCAAATAATTTGATCACGTTATCAATATTTGATAGAATGATTATTTTGTCCTGACTTATTTATAAACTTACAAAGTTCCGCATTTGGCTCGACTTCAGTTGTACTGAATTTCATAGAAATCGGTTGATCATTTCCTTTCTTTATTTTTTCCATTACTTAATTGTATCTACCGTAAAAACTTTAAAATAGTCAAATCTACAACTCCAAAAAAATTATAAATCAAACTTTTCATGTCAAAATGAAAATCACGTTTCAGTTTTTGCAATTTTGAACTTGTTTGAAAGACTAAGTACCTAGCTTGGCAGACTTTTTAAACTTTGATTATTTTGGAGGTTAGCGTGTAGAGCCATAACCATAACTTTTTTATAATTAGTAAAATAATAAATAAATATTTATGGACATTTCACACGACGCCCTCTAGTCCCAAACTAAGCAAAGCTTGTATATTATTATGTATACTATTATTATATACCAAATAACAATGTAGTCGTTTTTCATATAGAACTCTAGGAAGCATTGATCTAATTAAATAGTGCCCCTATATATAATATACCATATGCACGTGTGCACTGACCCTAATTATACAAATCCATGCTAAGCATTACGTGTAGGTAGCTTGCAGTACAAACAATGAAACAATGGCCTGTAATTAGAATCATAAGCTTATTTCCTATCGTACATTTCCGTGTGCAATAATTATATGGTAGAAAAGTGTATTAAAGCTTATTGTATAGTCTGCCCTCGTATTCCAATCTTTTGCTGTCAAGTTATATTTCACTGCCCAGTGTAATTTCTTCAGGTCACGTGGTACAATTTTGTACCACGTGATCAATCTTTGTAGACACTTGACAGCAAAATATGCGCGAAAACAAATTAAATGACATCATAATGACACTATTTAGTCACAGAATAACTATGAGTTAGTAAGAACTGACCATGATTTAAAACTTTGCAGTTCAACTGAAATTGGAATACCCCTGCAGCACCTGATATTGATGATTCCACTTTGTGAGAATTACAATAAAACCGATACTGAAAACAGAAACTGAACACTGTCGTACAAAAATGTTAATTGTCCTGCTAACAGACTTGAACCAATAGAGTGTGGGCCTAACTCTTCAATATTTAAGAGCAGCAAGTCAACAGTTTCCGTTCTCCAGAGAGCCCTCGCGTCCAAGCGAGTAACAGAGAACACTTGGCGTATCACAAACACAGCCAATAGCTCTACAAACATAACTCAAGCGATCCAAGTGAAATACAGCAAATGCACAAATCATTTCTCTCCCATGCAACTTTGAACTTTGACTCAACTGGCCAAAGATTAAAATTGAGCAGGAAGATTCGAAAGATGGTATGCATTAACGCGTCTTTGACTGTGGCATCTGCGATACCGAGAGGGTAAATAAGGGTATGGTAGCTGTGGGGTGATTCTGGGTATGGCAGAGATTTTACTCTAATAGGGATGACGTCAAATCTCGGTCGAAAACTGGTTTCACCCACTAGTGACAGAAGTTTTCAACGTCATTTTGACGTCATCCCTATTAGAGTAAAATCTCTGCCGAAGTGAGAATAAGGCCCCTGTGCCTTGATCATGAATAAATGTGACAATCGTGAACGTATCGTAACGCTAGCGTATCCGAGATACACTGCGCGGTGACGTTACAACGTTCGGCAGTCGGGCTGATGTTGACGCGCAATATCACTTGAATACGTTAGGTTTACGTAACGCGGCGACTGTCAGATTTGTTCGTGGTTACCCCTCTGGCCTCAAGCTGTCTGCTTACAAGTCAGAGAAGCAAGAAACAAATCACTTTAGCAGAAGGCGTGTTGCAGTAACAAGCACTGGCTGATTTTGAAAATAATAAAAAGGAATGTAGTTTTTTTTAATATGGCTTCCTGTCTGTCCAAACAATTTTGCCAGTGTCAAGTGAATTTATAAGGACTTCTAGGGCGGTTTGCACCAGAATCACTAAACGTGTTTAACAGCTAAATAGATTTAAATCTGACGTATTTATATGACTTGACAACTCACTAAATACTATTTAATAGTTAAACGCGTTTAGCGATTCTGGTGCAATCCGCCCTTAGAAATATTTTGTTTTTGTTTTATAAAAGGTGTTTTCACTTTTCAACCTATCTTGTACAATTTGTACCTATGTTCGAGACCTCTTTGATGCTTTTATGTCACAATGTAGTTTTTCTTCGAAATGCAAGCAAGAAATGTAGATAATCATATCTATGCTGTAGTAAAAAAAGTAAAGATAAAAATATTAGCGTGTGATATTCGGCTGAAATATATCGAAATTGTATTTTGCAAACTTAACGTGACCTAAAAGGTACGATTCAGTGATCAAATACACAGAGGTTCTTTTGTCTGTACGTTTTTTTCACAATCATCATCATCAAACAATCTGGTGTAACCCATAGCTAAGATATTTTGTTTTCCAGCAGCCTCCTCATCTCTTATCTAATTGACTATGTTGATTCGTCATGTCCGCTATCCTTTTAAATACTGCGTGAGTGTTTCAGGAAACTAAGAATTTCTTACAACATGATAATGCCTTGGCCTTGCCACCGATGTTTAGTCAAAACATTAAAAATGATTGATTAAAAGTTTGTGTCTAGAGACAGATCACCAAAACCAACTACACTATTTCTCCTACTGTGCAATTAAGGAATTGATGAATGGTTTCTTGAGCTGAATGCAGTAATTATGGATTTGAAACTTCCTAGCCGGATTTATAATACACATTTACAACATGTACTTCAAGGATAACGATTTCAAGCTCATGGAGCTGAATGGGTTACTTCTATCCTTCCCACTAGGTTGATCCCACTAGTGGGAATGAGAATCCATTTGTACCTACCACTGAAGTTGTTCCGAAATAAACAGTTTTTTTATTATATTTTTTTATATTGCCAGTGTGTTGTCTAACTATACGTTTTAGCTTTCTCTTATCCTCTCCATTATTGGTGGGATATAAAGGTAGTATAGCTAGGTGGGGGTGAAAATAACCCAGATTTGTAAATTAAAACTAGTTGTCCTGTGAGAACATAGACCTCGCAAGCCTTTATAACCATGCAATAACCGACACTTTCCCTTTTCCCCTGGCTAAATCGATTTTCAGGTGCTTGAATTTAGACTTTTGAGCAAAATTAGTTTTAGCGATTACTCGCGTTCCCTTGGTCCTAGCCTAGGAGGTCGAATCTGGTGTCTACAGATTTGTCTCGTAAAGGCGAAGAGGACTGTGTAGTCTAATAATAATTGACATAGGTAGGAGTCAATTTTCGGGAAAAAATAATTTTCCCTTTTTTCCCCTTTCCACTCCCTCTTTTTGGAAATATTTTTACACCATCTTGTGTAGAATGAAGTCTTTCGTGTGCTTCTCAAATTTGATTGAAATCCGTCGATAAATAACGCTACAGCAAACTTTCCCTCTTTTCTCCCCTATTTTCCCCCCAATCAAAAATCCCCGACGATAAATCTAATAATTCATATAACCTGTGTACCAAGTTTCGTCCAGATCGGTTGAAAAATGCGACCTGTAGAGGAGAACAGACATCCGGACAAACGCATTTTTGGCCAATGTGGAAACTGAGACGCTTCGCTCGCTTCGCTCGCTCGGTCAATTATAATAAAATTTATATATCAAGGATAACAATTTCACGCTCGCGGGTTCATACAGAATAAGGTTGCAATAAAGGTTGATGTAAGGGTCGAAATTGAGATATCGAGCGGAAAGCTCTTGATTATGTTTCGAAAACTCAATCATGTTTAATTACTCTCATTACGGAATAACACCTCCTAGAGGAAATGTTGATATCGTGTATTAAACACAGTCATATAAATGTGTATAGAGGTCATTCAATCCTGATGTAATGTCTTGACCAATCATAAAACTTTAAAAAAATTATAGATACTTACTTAGGTTGAGGTTGGTTTGAGGGTTTAGTAAAATATGTTTGCAACGATTTCGAACACACTAAAATGATTTGGCGTTTTTGATATTTAGCACTTTTACTTATATTTTTATGCTTGTTACTTATTTAGTTAGGTAAGTAGTCAGTTTAAAATGTGTTGTCACTAAGTGTTTAGTGACCCAGCATTATATAATAATTAATTCCAATTCAATTTCATTTATTTAACAAATGTCAGAAATCCATAATGTCAAATTGTTTTGTATAATAAATTATTTCAGTATTGAGATTACCTTTTACTTTAAAAATTATCTTATTAAAAAGTGTGCTTACATTCTAACTATAAGCGCAGTTTTACTGTACCATTTTCTTTTCAAAATGTTTTTTGCAATTTACCTATCCCTACTTACTTGCAACACATGGTACTATAGTAACCATGAAGTCATTGAGATATTTAGGTGACACTCTTGACACGCATAACGACATACAACCACCATAAAAAGTTTGTTTATAAATAAATAAGGTAAACAAACAAATTACTATCCACTACGGTATTTCTATTGATTACATTTTTCGAACACTGTATTCTGTTTTAGACTACATTATGCAATTTGAATACTAATTAATTAGTTGAGCAAGTTTATGCCATATTAGCTTTTTTCAGGTACTAGCTTAATTAATGTGCACTATGCCATCTCAAACTGTGAAGGAAAATATCGTGAGAAAACTACATTGTATAATTAATTCTATTTACGGTGAATCTACGAGAAGAAGTAGTCATGTAACTCTTTGGGCGTAGGTACCTACCTACTTTGAGTAGGTAGGTACTATTGTGTTTTTTTCCAAAATGAGATAAACTCTGGATCCATCAACAGTGATTAACTAGATAGATAACGAAATCAACATTAAAAGTCACCGAGTGATGATTTAAATCATGCTTTGTCAAAACATAAATTTTAAATTGCGAACAATTTGCATAAATATTGTGATTTGTGAATGATTCAGCATAAGCAGTTTGTTCTAATTCTCTTTGTAATTTAGAAAAACGTTTATATACACTATTAAATAACGTATGAATGTAAATTTAGTAATTTTTTTAGTCATAGAAAAGCACGTTTCGAAAAATTTTACGATTTTTTTTTACTTAGTTTCTAGATATTTTTTATTTTGATTAATTACATATTTAAGTACTTAACTGTTGATTATTTGAAAAATATAAATATTTATTACTTTATAAAGTTTTAATTCATAATTTTTTTTTTCTTTTTAAAATAAGGTAGGTTACTATTCAGTAATAATAGACAGGGTAAACTTAATAAATGCATAAAGATATAAGTGGAGTCAAGATAAACAAATAATAGACCGGTTAACATCAATCACGGCTCAATCATTATTGAAATAATTTAAATTAGCGCAAACAAAAACTTAGATCAATAATCAGTTCCTCATGAAATTCGACAGGTAACAAAAAAAAGTCGTGATCTTTATTATGCAAAGAACATCTGGGGGTCAAATTAGTGTTTTTGAACGGTACAGCCAAAGAAAAACTGCCAAAATGTTACATCAGACACTTTTTCTAGGAGAAGATTTCTCTGTCGCTGTAACTTCTAAATCAAAAACTGACAATTATGTACGAAATCGAATGAACTTAAGCTCAAATGACATTGCTGTTGGGGATAAGAAGCAGCAATAATCACAATCAGCTGATAGCCGAAAGCGACAGCTTGCACAACTTTTTTGTAAAATCTACTCCGTCTAAAAAGTTCACCGCCAAAACCTATAATATTAGATGCTATAAATTGCATTTTTTCCACACTATTAGATAATAAGGTCATAAGTACCTCTTACAGCCGAGATTTTTTTTATATTTGAGTTGTTATTCGAATATTTAAAACTATTTTCATTAGTATGGAAAAGTACTAGAAACAAAATGAGCGTGTGTTCAAAAAGCTTTGTAATCTAAGTAGAAGTGACAGGATCGTGTTTAGTCAGCGATGCGTGTAAAACTCGGCCAAACATCCGTGTGCGTGTGCTGGCAACACTTTGTTCTATAATAAGTTTAAGGCTTGGGACATGATAACGGTCTAAAGCCGCAAATAATCATAAATTTTCCCTTGTACAAAAAAAATTAAGTACCTACCAACAAATTAAACAGCAGTCTTTTTTATCGCTCACAATATATTACTTCCATAGAAAAAGATGTTTATATTGATGGGTACATCAACACCCCGAAGTTTTTTGAAAAGAGTCTCTCTACCAGCCTGTATATTTAGAATTACGTGAATTTAGTAATCTCGCACGAATACCTAATTTATCTTCATAATTTTCTGACACCTAAGTTCCTGTGCGGAATGATCAAAGGAAAATGTGCCAGGAGCTAAATTAAAAATAATATATAATAATAGGTACCAAAGCTTTTTCCGCACTTGTGGACTAAGCCTTAATCTACAAATTTTAACTAATTAATACCATGTTGTCATTAAAATTTGTACAAAAACGCTCCATCATGTTTGATAAAATCGCTAACCTTTAGGTTTGACACTGTCCCGCTACCGATTGTTATCTTTAGACCCAGGAAGTGCTATTTTAAGAGGTTAAAGTTATTTTATAACATATAAAATTTTCGAGTAAAACTAATGTGTGAAAATTTCAAATAAAGTGCAAATATTGACTCGGGGAGAAAATACTCTGACCGGGGCGTGTATGCAACTAAGTCACGTGACTTATCGTTTGAAATTAATTGAAAATGTCTTTCCTATGGAATTTAAATATTTTTCTATTAGGTATATCAATAACTTATCTAGAGAGGGGGATATGCTATAATATAAATAAAAGCATTACTGGTGCCTTATAAAAATTTAATTTTTTTCGGACCAGTTCTGGTTTACTAAAATTTAAGAGAAAAAGCTAAAAATCTGATTTCTTTTGTATAACTTTTAAATGTCCAGCAAGAGAAACTTTACTTTCACTCAGAACTCAGTCTTTTGGTACGATATTGTAGTACAGACAAGGGGGAAGTTACAAAGGCTAACTTTAAAAGTGAATCTAAGTAACTGACTAGAGTTTGTCGTTCAGAGAGTTTATTAGGTAGGTAATAATACTGAGGTCTTATTGTTTATTTAACAAAATGTAGTTCGTTTTATAAGGTGCAAATGTAGATAAGCTAAAAAAACGCAAAAAGATGGCTTGTTCCTAACAGGTAACCAAGATTAGATAACTATGGCGTCAGTTATCAACTTTTTAAAATGACGCGACTAAGGGTGGCTGGCACCAGAATCGCTAAACGTGTTTAACAGCTACATGACGTATTTATAGTCAATTAAAGCCATAATACAACTTTTTTAGAATGCAAATTATTCAAGACGTTTAGTCCCTAATTGCATACCTCACTTTCAGATTCCAGATAAAATACCCAAACCTCAATGTTTCTTTAATAAAATGTAGTAAAAATATAGTTGCAATTATGTTGAGATGTCATAAAATTCACATTTGTAACTTGTTATAACGTTCTAATAAATGGCAATGGTATTTTTACATTATTTTATTTTAGAGAATCTTTTCTGATAATATCCACTCAATTATTAAAATATCGATAAATAGGCTTTTATTATCTCTTGTTAGGTAAACAACAAAAACCTGTCTTGAATTCAGGTTGGAAAATTTCGCAATGGAACTTTAACTAGGCGAAAAGTAATTGGTGGTACGAGTATTTTAATTATAACTCGAATTGAATATAATGTGTTCTTGTCTCGGCCACAGACATTAGGCCGTTAGTGTCTGCCTAGTAAAATATGGCCAATAAAGACCATTGAATTAGCAAAAGGAACGAGTAGATACCAAAATGCTTAACTAACTAGCTGCCATTTCTTACTAGTAATGCATAATACAAGTATAACATATAAAATTGAATATTGATTATAATTAATTGTCAATTTATTAATTGGCATAGCCTAGAATTAAAATATTTCTGATTAATTTTTTTTGTCTTCTTTAAGTTACCTGAATAAGACAAAATGTTTTATTCAGATTATTTTTTGAATAAAACAGTTTTATTTTATTTTAATAGCAAACCTCGCTGTCAATTAATCGCTGGGCGAACGCAAACCAAAAACAAAACGTCTTGTCGAACAGTTAGTGATGTGAAACTTCATAATTTCGTGACAAACCATGTCAGTATAACTTTTTTCGTCACAATATGCTTCGTCTTATTTGCTGTTTTCGTTACTTGCTTATTTAATGAGAATCATGCTAAGTACTTAATAATATTATTAAGTACACTACATAATTACACTATATTCTTATTTATTAAAAAAGCACAGTTCATTCTCTAGGTATGTGCGTATAAATCAATGTTTAATAGGTAGGTACTAAACAATGCTATAATAGATAGGTAAACATAATTTTATGCATGCGTCGTGTCAATTGATGTGAATTTCGTTACAACGAAAACAGCATATGACGAGGAAGCATTCATCATATGCTGTTTTCGTTATAACAGAAAATTTATTTTCACGTCACTAAGTACGCGACAAAACAGTTTGAAAACCACGATTGTTTTTGGCCATGATTTACACAAGTAAGTTTTCTAGAAAAACAGTACTATTCGTTTCATTAATCAATGACAAAAATGTCACAGTTTCTGCCTTAATTTTTCTTACTCAAAAGTAAATCACAAAAAATAAAGACGTAATGAAAGAAAAATAACAATTTCGGGGTGTATTTGGGAAGAATGAAATACTGAGATAATGTAGGGATGTGACAGGACGAGATGAGAGCCTCAGCTGTGACATTCTAATGGAGTGACAGCTCTGTATTTTCTGTTACCCTGTTATTTATAAACTCGATGTGAACTTGGGATAGTTACACTGTGTTTTGTCTCTTTCGTTGTCAATGCTAAAGACAAAACACGGTGTAACTATTTCAAGCTTATACAAGTTTAATAGGGTTTGGCAATATTCCTAGTTGTTTTTTCATTTCATTTCATCCTCGTAAAAACAACTATATTCTGAACTTCTTTTACATCTGAATCTTCAGTCACTAAATACTTCATGTTCATAGAAAAAACAATTTCGGTCCCAAAACCTAAGTAGGTATATAACTAGTTTTTCTGCGTACATTTTTCGAACAGCGATTTTGTAACGAAATTGGATATTACATCATTAATTCTGACCAAAGGTACGGGATCAGTTTTATCAAACCTTTTGAACTAAGCTTAAAGTAAAAGTTTAGAGAAAACCGCGAATAAAACCTCAGATTGTAGATAATCTTTTAGATAAATCTCATTTAAATTTTGTAACTGGACGCTCCTTGATCCCTCATTGGACTCAGATAGAGGGATCTGATTTCAATATTAAAGTATCAACGATGTATTTAATTAATGTGGTTCATGACGTCATAGTTTCGATCTAGTGTTGTTTTCACCTTACAGAGGCCAAGTACCTATACCAAGAGGTCCGTAAAACGAAATAGTAATAAATAGTAATGAAAATAATAACCTTTTGCTACCATTTTGTGAAATCTACAATGTTTTAAAACCAGAATCTAGCAACTATCTTTTATTTCAGTTTAAAATGATTTGTTGTAAAGTTGTTAAAATGATATCCAAAGTTTTTGAATTCTATTACCATTTTACTTCGCGGTAAGGGTGCAGGCTACAACGTTTAAAATCGTTACTGGGTAGACAAAGGGTTAAAATACATCGTGCGGTATTATCGATTTGCTTGTATGTTTGTTTGCACATAGAATTCCTCTGAACTAAATTAAAATACCTAGGTATTTACTAGTCAACAGCTCTGCAAACTCATGTGTACATAAACGTCCATTTTACAATGAACCCACTCAAAAACCAACACGAATATTTACTTTGAATAAAGTGAACCCTTTGTGAACTCGTATATTATTTAGATTACTATCATGAAAAAACTCTACTGCATTAAAAGTAGGTAACTCTATCATCAGGATATTAGTACTTTCAACTTACTAGACTGCGGATGTAGGTATGAGTGGACAAAGCTTTTAGCATGAATTGCCAAACAGTTTTGAGGAACAGAATAGCCCAATGTACCTACCTATTGACATCCTGTAGGTAAGCAACGATATTCTAGAATCACTTTTCGCCAGGATTGAGGTCAATGACCCTTATTTTGATAGGTAAAGAATGGCTGGTTAATATTTTGACAGTTATAACAAAGGTCACAACGGATCTTTGTCCCTCTGAAGTGTCTACGCAGAAAGGCATTTTTAACCCCCGACGCAAAAATGACAGGGTGTTATAAGGTTGACGTGTCTTTGTGTGTGTGTGTGTCTGAAGCAACGTAGCTCCCGAAGGGATGAACCGATTTTGATTTAGTTTTTTTTGTTTGAAAGGTGAATTAGTCGGGAGTGTTCTTTGCTATGTTTGATGAAAATCGGCCCAAGATGGCCGCCGTAAAAAAGGCCGATTAGGTACATAGTTTTTCATGACTCCCTCAATATGGGTATCAAAGTCGGGGGTTTTTTAAATTTTTAATTTAATTACTTGTTGGGTAATTGAAAGTAAGCAAATTTTTCCGAACAACAGCACATGCGCAATCGTTTGTTGCACCTAACTTCAGAGGAATAAAGATCCGTTGTGCGTACTGTACCTAACCACCAAAGCAGGCACAGAAATCGTTCAAAATGTGGCAACCAACCGATCAGGTAGTGCAAATCGTTGACACGTGTTTGGCTACCCGAAGCGTCCGGGAAATGCTGACTGGCTGTGCGGTACTCTCAAATCTTGGGAGTGTGCGGCGCATATTGAAATGGGGTTGGCTATTGTTGGATATACTGAATAGAGTTTAAATTTTGTAAGGTGTTTATCGTGAATGGCCGTGCAGTGAGCAGATTCTTGAAAATAGTTTTTAAAATCCATCGTGTATTATTAAACGATATTTTTTATCCACACTATTATTTTTTACCATTTCAAGTTAGAGATACTTTTATTTTATCGGCATTTCAATAAAAAGTTATTGGTTTTATTAGTTATTCTAAGAGCAGAAATAACAATACCTACCAAGTTATTGGAACTCGCATGCTTATCAAAATAAACACACGACTTCATCTAAAACAATGCTATACAGTAAACCAAGTTATTGCTTTTGTTCGCTAAAACTGCAGACTTTTCTAGAACACTTAGCAAATGCTTAAGTTCCATTGTTGCTGCCGGTGACGTTTTAAAGTTTCTTTGTTCCGCCTCTCTGTACATTAATGTTTGCCTTTTAAAAGAAAAGATCGTGTAGATGTGGATCGACCCTGTTTTTAACCCTCGGCGCAAAAACGACGGGGTGTTATAAGTTGGACGTGTCTGTGTGTGTATGTGTGAATGTGTGTGTGTGTCTGTCTGAGGCAACGTAGCTCCTGAACGGATGAATTGATTTTGATTTGTTTTTTTTTGTCTGAAAGGTGAATAAGTCGAGAGTGTTCTTAGCTATGTTTGATGAAAATCGGTCCAAGATTGTGGGGTTTTATTAAATTTTTAATTTAATTACTTGTAGCTTCTACACCTTCATCACTGGACGAAACATTTTGAAACGTGAATTCAATATTTTAATTAAATTTAGTGTTTCGTGGCGTCAAATTACAAAGACGTATGTATAATAATTATTTTAATTAAAATGCCTTCATAGAAATGTAGGTACGCATAGCATGAAAAAAACTCTAAAAGTAAAAGATGAAAGACCCTCGTCAGCAAGCAGTGAACTCAGTACACTGTTTTCTTTTTATAAATTTATAAGCGTTTGACCGCAATATCACCTGATGTTAAGTGTTAAGTGATGTTAAGTGCTTAATTTTCAAAAGCTAGTACACTGTACTTACTGAAAACAAAAAAAAATGTGAGAAACAATCCGTTCTCTTCAACATCGTCATAACTCCAGTATAAACCAGGATTTTGAGAAAAGTCGCGTTCACATCGCAGACAAATTAGTTGTCTCGTCCGACAGATGAATCGGCTTCCATCGTGCGACTCCGCTCGATTTATGTCACGAAACTCAAGATAACTGCAACTCGCGATTTAACTGCGAACATGGGTAAATAATACTGCAGTGTGAAGTTGCAGATGTTGAGGATTACGAGGATCAGCCATGCGATTCTGTTTTAAAAACAAACAAGCAAATTATGACTGTAGCAAGGCTGAGTGAGACACAAAAAGTGTGTTTCGTTTCCACAGTTCAAAGCTTGCATATATTTTGGGATAGGTTCGGGTACTATCGTAGATACCCTTGTACCTTGGTAATTACTTATATCTACCACATAAACCGAAAATTAAAACTGAAAGGTCATGACTAATGATAATAGATAGATAGATAAAAACTTTATTGCACACACAGAGGAAAGAAATTACATGAAAAAAAAACATAAAAATAGAGAATACAATGGGCGGCCTTATCGCTAAAAGCGATCTCTTCCAGACAACCTTTTAATATGTGTTTTATAAGGTGTTCTGTCATTGTTACAATTTTATGCGTGTTAGAGTAATTGCGAGTTCAACTCTCCCGGACTTCCCCTAAAAATGAACAAAATTCTGTATCGAATGCAAAGTACCAAACAACCTCAAGTAGACCATAATCGTGAGAATGGCATGGCAGTATTTTTTCCATGGAATCTTTCAAATCGTGCAGTCTGCATAAACAATTACATTCTAATGAATTGACAGTAACCTTCAGCATGCATTGGAAGAGACAATCACTGCATAGTTAGCGGACGCACCCAGAGCACAGATACTATAGCAGTGTGGTATCCTTACAAAAGTTTCACTTTGCAGCGGAAAAAAAAATCATATACTTGCACAGTTCAATATTTTAATTATTTGTAATATCCTATTAAATAAATTGAGGTTCTGTTTCATCATGGCCACAAAATACTGAATACAAATTGTTCGTTCGTATGAGTTAGTAACCAATTCTTAATTCTTTATTGCACACAACACAGGACATAAGCAAAAGACAGAAATAGATGACCTGTACAAAGGCGAGGTTAACACTAACAAGAGTTTTCTTCTAGCAAACCTTTGAAGCTAGAGAGAAGTGACTATAGAGGTGACCAACTCTGGGCCTCCGATTGTACTCGTAGAATGTCAACTTCATAGGGTCACAGATGACACTACAAATACCTACATAAAATAGCAGGATTACCTACTGAGTTTTTTTTTCAGGCTAAATGTATAAAAAAAAATATCTTGTGAATTGTAATAAATAAATAAATATAAATATTCATGGACATTTCACACGACGCTCTCTAGTCCCAAACTAAGCAAAGCTTGTAATATGGGAACTAGATGCTGATAGAATACTTATATACTTTTTTTTTTGTAAATACATACTTATAATACATGGTAACACCCAGACATAGAACAAACATCTATGTTTTTGCCACACACAAATGTTTGTTCTTGGTGGGGATCGAACCCACGACCCACAGCACGGAAGGCAGATCCATTACCGACTGAGCTGTGACGCCTGTCTATTTAAAAAAGATCAATCAGAGTTAAGCCATACGAAGCTCAAACGCCAGCAAAATAAAGCTGAGTTTTCTGCTGAAAGCTCAATTGAAGTGACAAAGGTGTGTCCACGTCAGACAATGTGAATTATAGCAAGGAGTCGAGAGAAGGTCGACTCGTCACGTTACGGGTTAAGGACAAAGGGCTAGAAGGCGGGCTGTGTGCACTTAGATGTACGCAACTTCCTATTACACAATTTCAATTAAACATTTAAATTTTACTAAAATATAGGGCCTAACAAAATATACTACGCCTAGTAACAAAATTTTTCAGCTGGTAGAGAAAAACCAGGAGAGAGGGGTAGGGGGAAACCTTTGCCCAGCAATGGGACAGTATTGGTTAAGAAAAATAAGAAAAAAAAGAAAAACCATGATGAACTTATTGTGAAAAAAAATTGCCATATTTTTTAACAAAGTTAAATTACATTTTGTTGTAGACAAGGTATGTTGGTACTATTATATTGTGTATTTTATTTTTTGTTCAATATGAAAAAAAAACAAATATTTTTTAGAATATTTGTTAATTGAATGGTTTTTTATAAGATATAATAATATGCATTTTTGCTGTTGCAAATCTAACAAATTGTTCTTCCTCTTCTCGAACTTACTGTTATAACAATGAAACAAATTACATACTATCCGAAGCTACTAAAGTTTTACTGCAATCGTAGCTTCATTGTTGCAATTAGATTTCCTCAAATGAACATTAAAACTTGGTTATTGTTTTAAAGAACCAGGAAACATTTAAAATACAAATAAATGGCAACTTACTAAGCAATCAAAACATAATGAATACTTTCGATCTAGTAGGAACTTTATCAAGTATCTCGATTGACTCAAAGGTTATAGAAATACCTTCAGTAGCTTGTTTATATTCCATGATTTCTGTCATGGCGTCCGTTTTACACAGTAAATGTCAATTTATTGAATTAGTAACATCGTCATGATTTCTATGATAAATCCATCGAAGTTTTGATATTTTGTAAGTCATGCTGTAGTCAGAATCACTGGTCTAACTGTTTGTAGAGGATGTAGCAATAGCAAATTAGAATAGTTCATGATTTAGAAAAACAAGTCTACGCGAAAGCTACGTATGGAAGCATTTTTAGAAGGTTTTTTCAATGTATCAGTCACTGGTCACTGCAATTAATTTATGCGTTGCCAAATAATAACGCTAATAAAAACAAAGGCCCTAAATTCATAATAGACAGTCACAATGTGTTGACATAATAATAGTAGCTACTATCGGGAAAATCATTACAAAATACAAGCAGATTGTTCAATCGAAATATCCAGTCAAATATTTTATTCAAACCAAGCTAAATTCCATTGTTACACCTGCAGCAACGAAATTGGATATTCCATCACGCTAAACTATGTGCAACCAATTGAACGCCATCCTGTATGTAAACAAGATATGAATGATTTCACACGCGAGCGTCATAGGGGTGACGGGCTCTACGTGACAACCCCTCTATCAAGGGGTGTAGTTAAGCCCTCATGACTTTGTGACCCTTTTATTTCTTCGATGGTTACCTAAGACATTTGCTTCTCTTATTCATATCGGTCGCTGACGGCTTCACTAGCTAAAATGGCGATATATATAATCTTTTTTCGTCATATTATTTTTCTTGCTGTGTTAGTGTTTTAGGGAGCCGCTATAGAGTTCTATAGGATCCTCTCCAGTTGGAGAGGATCCCACTAATATATAAATGTTAAAGTTTAGATGCTTGGATGTTTTAATGTATAGATGTTTGTGTTTCAATCACGCTGTTACTACTGGTCCGATTTGGATGAAACTTGTAATATAACCTGTTCGTAAGGCTACTTTTTATCCCTAAAAATCAACAGGATCAAACGGGATGCAGACGAAGTCTCGGGCGGTAGTTAGTTATGAATAAAGATCTATCTTTATCACAGTTTTTTACTCGGGAAGCTGAAATCAAACTGAAGATTTAATCCCAACTTTGCTGTCAAAAATGATTGAGCTCTAGCATTGAGATCAGAGAGCATGATAATTGGTTCTTAGACGTGCATTTGACTACGTTTTGGGAAAGACGCTGTCTATCACGCTTTTGAGTTGTGACTTGTGTCTTACACAAGCACGTTTTGTCGAAAGCTAGAGAGCATTTGAGTGGATTTTTGTTTGACTTATACCATAGTGCGACCCTATTTTATGAGAAAAAGTGGAACTAGCAGAGGTTCCACTCATCACTGTTGCCAGCCCTGTAACCAGAGCGACCACTCATCACACACAACCCCAATACATTTCTGTAATGCCTCTAAATTTGTCCGGCCCTACAAATTTCGACGACGACGCCTTGATTTATGATATCGTAACTCAGGATCTCATATATTTACGAGAATAGTCATATCTAACTTCGTTTTAACCTTGGCTCCTGCCTCCTCTAAAATATTTATTTATCAGATAGAAATCGATTTTCATCATTTGATTTCAACGCCTCGAAACTAGTTACATTTTTTTTCAGGGAAAATACCATCTGAATTTCAGTTTCATGATCGTTTGACTTTATCTGTCTCTTTTTCACTTGTATGTTTTATTCAGAAATAATTGCGCCTAAAACACTACGCACCACCAAACTATTTTATAATTCAGTATAATCCCGCAAACGCTTTATAGTTTACCAAATAATTTCAACGGATTAACCCACTATGACAACTACATAGTGCCTAATTTCCTGTGAAGCCACACGTTTCAATTCTGAACAATACTTCGGATGATTTGCACAGTCACATGTTATTCCCGGCACGCACTGTTACCTGACAAATTTATCACATCCTATAACAAACGGTGGGTAGTAGAGAAGGATAACTGAAACAATACAAATTAGGGTGAGGAATATAATATGAGGATGACGTGACATTTCTTAGTCACAGGTGCGATTATAACGAAGGAATCAGTCAAGTTGTAGGTATTTGAAGAGGATTTTCCCTTGACGTGTTTATAACACTGAAAAATAAGCTCAAACAAAAATGTGATTGATCTATGTAAAAACACGATGATTTTCTGACCGAAGTGTTTTGTGTAAGTCTTATATTTCTTACCATAAATTTTTACCAATTCATTAAGTAATTTTATTTCCAAAATATTAGTCCTACTTCCCTCTTGGTTCGTTTCATTGTGATAAAACGTACCTACTATGTATACTTATTCCGTATTCAGAAAACGGTACTATTTGTCTTTACCAACAGGAATTTCTTACCCTGAGTATTACACAACGTATCGACGTCTAACCATAGATTTCCGCTCCAGCGAGCTTGTTTACCGCAAGCACGAGTCACTTGGCTATGCACGGTGCGGTCAGCAAGTCTTGCCAATAGAGTTACATTGTTATTGTGCTAAGGCAAAGATGTTGGTACTGGGTACTGCGTATAGAATGACCATTTCCTACCCCTTCCAATTTGTAGATGACCCACCGTACCACCTAATACTGGACTAAGGTACATTAGGCGCTACGTCCATAACGGCCACGCCTCACCCCTCCTAAAAATACGTAGGTAAGTACCTCATTACGTCTTGCACACCATTGTGGTACATACTGTCTCTCAACAAAAGCTGCAAAGTAAAAAACACCAAGATTACATTATAAATAATTTGTTGAAAGTTAATAATTTAAACCTATTTAATAATTTATTACATTTCAAAAGTGTGTTTGGGATGGAGCTTATGTAAAAGGATAGCCGATATCTTTTCATATATTCTCAAGATTATGACCCAGTTACTCACTGAGTCAAATGAGGCTTTTTAAAGTCTCTGTTGAGGTGTAAGTGGTCCACTAAAGGGACTCGGAATACAGCCATCATTCCCCCTCGTGGAGAAGCCTCATAAAAATGTTAGCGGTCAATTGCCCCGTGAATGCCAGCGTTGAATAGAACCATTCATACGCTTAACTATCTATATGACCATATGGGCCTACAGCAATCGAAGTGCACCGACTGAAGCGATTTGCAGCCACTTACGTTGGGAACGTTTCAGGCAGGCTATTTGCATTTTTCATTTATTTTTGGACTCGGTTCAAAATTGTGACTATGTGGACTAGATTTAGCATTGTGTTGAATGTTTCAGAATTGATTTTGGAGGTGCACTTCTAAATTATAATGCTATATTTGCGCTTGAGTTTATACAGAATCTTGTGAAGTGAGCACCAAATAAAGTTCCTATGATTTTATTAGACTGAGTATGTACTTAGATAATTTGTTTGATTTAGGTAATACTGTGAGAACTTATAGTCTTTGTTTTTATTAATATAGTGAATCGCAGAATTAAAAGAAATATAATTAGAAATAAATCAAAAGGTAATCTACAGCTACATAAATTCTTTTTAATATCTAGTTAGGAATAACCCGGTGACTCAATTTCTTCGAGCATTCGATACATCAACCTAGTCTAAACTAAAGTAATCTTTTTTTTTAGTAAGGTACAAGAAAAGAGTTTCCTGGGCTGAAAAACTATAAAATACCTTATAAAACCTTATTGAACCGTTTTAAAACTGGTACCAACGCTAAAGTAATAACTATTTCATACGCTACTCAATTTCACTTGGCTCCAAGCCATAACTATAGTTGATTACGGAATTTTGCATAACATTATTCTACTATCTATCTTACCTCGTCTGTATGTGAGTTTAGTGATAGCTCTTAGTCTAAGTTTAAGTGGCACATCAAAAGTAGGTACTAGATTTAATACAGTTATGGTTGTATGATAACGAATATCGATTGGTAAGACAAAACGGCGTGTACATGAAGTAATATTTATGAAAATAAGGGTATAATGGTCCTATTGCTGTGTTTCGGTTTGAAGGGTATGGGCTAAGGGTAGGCTTTTATGTCTCAGTGTGATTTACGTAATAAAATGGCTTACACAGAAAATATTTTGATGGTTTAGTGTGTTTCATCATTATTCAAGCATAGATTTGAGTACCTTCTTACAGTTTTTCATACAAAAATCCTTACGGCGAAGTGAAATGGTAATGGAGTTCAAACACTTCAAACATCATTTTAACAACTTTAGCATTACCTAAAATCATTTATAACAATTATAACTGAAATAAGGAATAGATACTAGCGTCTGGTTTTAACATATTCTAAAATTCCACTAATATTGTAGAAGTGCCGATCAGTGTTTGAGTAGTATATGCAAATACGCGCCTTATTCTTATTAAAAAATAAGCCTCATTCTTATAAAAAAAAATGTAAGTACCTAGAAATTGAAGCGTAGAAAAAATGTCGCACAGTACGACAAAGAACTTTAAGCATCTAAAACAGATGTAAAAGCCTGTTTTAGGTACCTAGCCTACCACTTTGTTAGTTTGAGATGTTAACTCTTGTAATATACGAAAAAGCAATAAAATACATTTTGTAGGCTCTTACATCTTATCAGTAAGTTGATGAGGGCACGGGCGAACAATAAAGCGAGTTTGGCTTAACTTTCCTCTGATTTCTTTTCATTACTGTTTTTCTGAACGACTTCACTAATTGATAGGCAACTTTTCTATTGGTTTTGGAGGGCTAATATTGGTGGTATTGTGGTGATTTGGTGAGGCAACTCCAGCTGTAGGTATTTATTTTGATGCTTCTTACTTATATTTTTGTAATATTTTCTAATATTGAATCTAGCCACTTTTTCTGTAAGTCGTTTCACCACATTCAGATTTAGAAATAGTTCCACGGATAAGTACTTCAAACTATTCTTTGAGTAAACCTCTTTCATTTAAATTGATCTGCCAATAAACACAAAAGACAGCGTCAAAGAAAATGTGACAAAAATTTTACGTGATTTCAAACAACTAGTTAGCAAAACAAAATGCTTGTAAAAAAAGAAATCGATGATGCGATGACTCAGAAAATAATATGCTGGTGCACAATGCTGCTTCTTCTTGTTTACCTGATGAAGTTCATCAAGCACATGACTGAAAGAAGGTGCTGCGTCGGAGACAGGTCCTCGAACTTGCCACCACCATCTTGCCCTCTCTCATCCTCGCTTACTATAGTATATACTATATAGTATATACTAGTCTCACATGAGAATAAAGATGATAAGAAATTATGTAAAAGACAGAGGCGTAGGCGTCATCACAAATGCGCCCCTGAACAATGGCTGCCAAAACGAGACCCTTGTCGTGCTCAAGAAGTCGAATATTATGAATAACATCGTAGAGAATAACGAAAAAATTGTCATGAAAATGTTTGGCGGTAAAATGTTCTGCCTGTTTGTGCATCCTATGAAGGATATTGGACTCTTTGTGTATACAAAAATATTGTTATGTAACCTGACCTTAGTAAGTATAAGTTATTAAAAGTTTACCGAAGTGAAATTGAGAGCGAAGAGTTTTCAACTGTTAAAAGACGTCCGAGAAGGTCCTTTTAATTAAAATTTCCTTAGTAGTTCATAATCTTAACTCAAAGCACAGGATAGGTAGGTATAGTTCAAAGCACAATTAGATAGGGAAGCGATTCATGCAGAATCTGCAGTTAAAACTTATAAGTTTTCTTGGGGTAAGTATTGATTGGTTTGCAAACTAGGCTGAATTGATGGTAGCCCGTGCATGTATATAAGTATCTATAATACTGGTAGTTAGATTCAAGGGCATAAATAGAGCTCCGAACATATTTGAGCGGTTTTAAGAAATAATTATTTACTAATTAATGTTATTTAGATAATTTGTAAGTCTTGTTTTCAATCATTATATTAATTCTAAAACATGCGGAGTGCATAGTCGCCCTTAATTACTGTAACTATTTAGCATCACAGGTAAGGCATAAGATAGCTGGTTTTCTAAAATATCTGAGAGCCATGAGTTCCTGCTAATTTATGACAGCTGGTTACAAAATTTAGTTACAAAAACTAACACATCACTAACGAAAATGGATAAAACTTTCTTATTTAATAACCAGTTTTGAAGAGGAAAAAAAAAACATCTTTCGTTCGTAGATACGGAATAGATTTAGGAACTCTTACGCGCACATGTAAAACTTATTACCATTTCGCGAATCTCCACATTTCACACTTCTTCTTCTTCTTTTATATATGGCCTCTGTCCGTCATTTCGACAAACAATTTTGCCAGTTTCAAGTAGATTATTTGAAATAAGTTTAGTCAAGTAGAGTCATACGTCAAGTCGTTTCTTCCACTTTACATATTTAAGAGGACGCCAGTAAGCTAGGAAATTAGCTCCCAGCTTGGGAGTTAATTATCATTGGAGTCCCAAGGTAATTTATCTTAGTCTCAGCAGTCTCAACCTGGAGAAATCCACTACTGGACTTAGGCCTCTCCAATAGAGCGCTGCTGACCCACTGTACCAACGTACCACCGCCCATAAAGTGGTACGGTGGGTCATTATTTCAAAAACAATACCACCAATTAATAGTGATGTTAATAATATAAGTACCTACATAAGAGCAAGTCCGTTCCGCGCATGGACTGACCTAGATGTTTTACCCCAGACTGTGGTGTTACTTAAACTAATTAGTTGCTCGAATGAGGACGGAAACGTACACGTCTTAATTATCTTATATTTAAGCTCTTACAGAAGTCTGCAGAATTCTTGCAGCTTTTTATGCAAGTTTTTTTTGAGATATCGACTGTATAGGATTTGAGCTCATGATTCGACCTAGATCACAGCTCAGTCGGTAATAGCTCTGCCTTCCGTGCTGTGGGTCGTGGGTTCGATCCCCACCAAGAACAAACATTTGTGCGTGGAAATCATAGATGTTTGTTCTATGTCTGGTTGTTACTACGTATTACAAGTATGTATTTACGAAACAAAGTATAATAAGTTTTCTATCAGCCATCTAGTTCCCATATCACAAGCTTGGCTTAGTTTGTGACTAGAGGGCGTTGTGTGTAAAGTCCATGAATATTTATTATTATTCCTACAATACCTACAAACTTCCTTAGATACCTTCTGGCCTAGTGGGATAAACTAGGAGAATTTTGAGCTCGTCTTGATTTTTTTTAGTGTACCAGGGATCGAATTTGCAATTTTTATATAGAGAAAAATGGTTCTCGTTTCGCCCGCAAGGGTGTCTTGTCGTGACTTCATACATACCCACTTTGTTGCCATGACAAATTTCTTGCAATACAGCAAGTTCTTTCAGAACTAAAATAAACTACTGTTTTCTGGTAGGCAAACAATGATATTATAACCCGCTTCTAGCTTTGCAAAGAACCTCTAGGATATTTGACTCACGATTCGAATTTATCTACTAATTCTTCGTGATGCTTCGAATCTCACGTTTTCCTCTCACGGGTATCAGGGGCCTTAGCCAATGTACATTAGCTAGGAATCGATTCTATTTCTACAATCTTTATCGCTGCAACGATATCGAAGATAGATCGGGAGACCAATTGACATACAAGTAGAAAACTCCATATCTTCATCCTCTTCTATCAGTCTTTCGCTACTTGATGTCCGCTGACACCACAGAACAATGAATAATATATTTATTATTTATTATTGTGTGGCCGACACATTGCGTTAGCCAAATTGTTGGTAATTCTTCTTTAGTATAAATAAATGCTAATTTTGTAAGAAAAAGTTCTTGTAATATTCAATTTTATAAAAGTAGCCATCGTAATAGAGCCAGTGTAGCCAGTAATGTTGCATTTTTGCGAGCGCGCGGGGTCGGCCACACTCAACAAACGCCATGCCTGGCTTGGCGCGTATTTGTTTGCCTAACCAATCTCGTTTAATCTATGGTTTTCTTACATCCAATGTCAGTGTCTTTCGAACATAGAAAAAAATTCTAATAGGCAGGTACTACGTAATAAGAAGCGGGACTTCTACCAAGAAAACAGGAAAGCATGAAAAAGAAGTTTACCATGCTCGCCACCAATGGCCACCATAATAACAGAAATAAGTAGCCAAAAGAATAGTAGCAATAGCACCTGATAATGACAGGAAATCTTGATTTTAAGTGGCGCTAGCCTAGAGAAAATGAAATAGGTGTGTACTAGGTTAGGAATTTAGAATTTTTTATCGATATCGATAAACTTAGAACTAGGTTTTAAAAAATATACATAATTATACCTACTGCAAAATATAAGATTTATTAGTGTAGGTGATTTGCACATCGCTTACATTGTGAATACTAATCTTGACTTTTTATAGAAGACGAAGCGCTCGTGGCGTAACTTGCTAAGTCAATCTTCACCGATTATTCGAAGGTGACAGAAAATTGGCGAGAGAGGGCACTCTATTCCCCATTATAATATTCCTCTATGATTCTATTTCTACAATCTTGATCGCTTCAACGATGTCGAAGTTAAATTGGTAGACAAAGTAACATACGAGAAATAAATGCCTACTCGATCAATAACTTCGCTAATTCTGTCAGTCTTTCGCTAGAAACCACGTTTAGTCTATGGTTTTACTACATCCAATGTCATGTCAGTGTTATTCGAACCTAGCATATTAATTTTGTTTATTTATTTTATTTTTATGTAAGAAACGAAAATGTATGTTTTATTGTGAAATATTTAGATAAAAAATAGAAAAGTGGTCTACCTAGTAAATAAAGTACCCACAAAACCCTGAAAATATAAGGTGTGATTGGATGCAATGTGCAAACACCACAAAAATGAAATAAATGAAGAAGAACTCTGGCTATGGAGAATAATATTAGATTTTTTTTGGATTCCACATTCCAGATCACATTCGTAACATGCCACATTGCAGAGGTAAAATATTGTTTGTAGGTAGATACCTCTGAGAAAGTGATTTTAGTTTCAATCCAAACAGTCAGTGTAAAGCGGCTTACCTGCCTACAAGCATACCTAATATCAAGGGTTATTTATTTTCTTGTTACAGCGGTGTCCTTAGTCTCGATACACTGATGATATATTAGGTTTTATAACTTATCTAAATACGGTATGTGGAAGGTAGGTAATATTAACATCTTTATATTTTCAGATATCATCTGCCTACATAATAATATGTACTGCTGCACTGAGCCTAAACAAAACATACAGTTATTCTACCAAGTATTCCTACTTGAAAGTTACAACCAACATTCTATGATATTGGAATTTTCGTGGAATAATATTTTTGTGCTCTTTTTTCCTGTGTTAATTTAATTCTGAATAAAATATGTTTTTTCTTCAAGTACTTATGTACTTTTATTTTTTTAAATGCATGCAGGTTAGGTCATGTGTAGGTATTGCTCTTAATAAAATCAGTAGCGAACATCGCTCTTTACTGCAAGGTTTAGTGTAGTAGTAGGTTTGAAAAAACCTAGGATTATTTCGCGGTTACCTCGGCAGTCACCAAATCGATTGAAACGTCAAAATTTCACCTAAAATCGCCATTTTGTTTCGATATCTACAGGGTTTTGGTTTTCGCTGGCTTTTCTATCGTGCTGATAGAAAACGAAGTGAAGTCGCTTGTCAAAAGAACCACTTGGCTACGCATTTGTATGGAGATAGTCGTTCGGCTGTTGTCGGTTCGTGCGAGGGAATCGACATGTATACCAATATTCGTTTCGTTGATCACAGACCACATGATACATCTATGCCTTATGTCAATCCCATACATTTTTGTACTTTTGATGTCGCCTGTCAAAAGTATTATTTGTATGGAGGTAATCGTTCGCTACTGTCGATTCGTGCGATCGAATGGACATGTTTTACATTTGGCTACCAATGTTCGTTTCGTTGACTACAGACCACGTGATATATCTATGCCTTATGTCAATCCCATACATTTTTAGACTTTTCTACTGCCGACTTCGCTTGTCGAATGTTACCTTGGCTAAGGCCTCAGATCCTTTGGCAATTCTGACAGTATGACACTATTACAAGGTTTCAAAATTTGCCTAATACAGTCGAAAGCAAAAATTCCAGGTCATCTATAAAAATTTAAACATCTTTAAAACCATGAATGGTAGCTTAGTGAAATTATGCTAAACTAATATTGTAATTAAACAACAAGAAGTATTAAATCGTCTATCAAACACAATTTATTTCGATAAGCTAGAATTCATATTTTCCTAAATATTAAATTTTCATAGATGACCCGGAATTTTTGCTCTTGACTGTATTATTCAGTGGGTTTATACCTCTCTCTCTATGATAAATTAAACGTTACTAAAATGATTTTATGTCTAAGTTACTATACTTATCACGAGGATATTAGGTATAAAGCTTTATTTATTTAAACCACACAGGAACAAGATTACGAGAATTACAATAAGCAAGTGAATAATTGGAAAGCACTATGTACTAAATTTTAAATCTAGACACTTATTCTACGTATTTATACTTCTACCTATTAATACTGATGATGATGGTGTCTCTGTGACGTGTGACTCGTCAATAGCAAATAATAGGTGAACTAAGTAGACAGTGGAAAGAAAAAACCCCTGGAACACCTAGTTATTTTGAAGTGGGCCACGGGAAGAAAAAGTCGCCCCTGGTACAGCTAGTTGCACTATGTAGGTGGACCACGGGCAAGGACCACAAAATAATAGGTAGATTAGAGATGAGATGATGGACAACGAATGAAATATTACCTTAGTAAGTGGTTAACATTTACTTTATGAAACTTATACGTAGGTACCTACCTATCCAAAAAACACAAGATTTCAAATCAATAGCTACTAAGATTGGACGAATAATTCGTCCAAGCTACTTGCAAGTAGCTTTCACACACACGCTTGCGAACTTGGTAGTTTATCGCCTTGTGTTGCTGTCAAACGTCAAACTCAAGCAAGTTGTGGCGAAGTTACCGCAAACCGTTTGGATTTGACACGGGATTGGCCATAACACTACGATACAATCTAGGAACTACAACTATTAAACTAGGCACTCATTACTACGAATAGGAGTCATCATCATCATCATCATCCGCAGCCTGATCTCACCCACTGCTGGGTATAGGCCTCTCTTTCATTGTGCCATTCTCTGCATAGGAGTCATAGTTATGATAATTAGAAATAAACAGTTAAAATCACTATAATTTAAACTATGTGATGTTAATGATGATGATCACGTGATTATCTACTTGATACTAGATTATGTTATACTGCGCTAGAAAAGACAAGGACTTTTAAATTATATATACCAAAGATCATTGAAGTACACAGAAGTAGTTTTGTAAGTCTTCGCTCACATTTTGAGATAAAAAGTACAAGCTAAACAAATTAAAACTTTAACGATAATCGCAAATATTTTGGACAATTTTTTTACAAATAATGCTTACAAGTATAAGAACCTATGGTTAAAAAATAAATAAATATTAATAATAAAAGTGATATCCATATTATGCTATCTGACCTAAAAAAGTACAGTACGTACAACGGATCTCCCTCCGAAGATAGGTGCAACAAACGATAGCGCATTACTGATGTGCGGAAAAACTCGCTTCCCTCCAATTCTACTTAAAATGGGTTCTGCGCAGATACATCCGAAGGACAAAGATCTATTATGACTGCTATACCTCTACCTACACGTACAGAGTTTCCGTAGTCTAGTAATCTCCTTTCAAAACTGCGTGACTGTATTGCATCTACAAAGCAAAGCGGCAAAATTGAACGACGAGAATGATGTATGTGATGCAGAGAGCTATAATTACTACCGGCAGCTGGATGTCGACGCGAACAGCTCGAAGTAGCGAAAAGTTGAAGGGACGTCGTATTATGTAGTCTAACATGCGTTGTAGCTCTGAACGCAGCTCATGGTCTGGAAAGATAACTTACAAATTAAAAAGTCTCTACGAATTGAACCCAATTTTCTAGGTTAGTAAAAAAGAGGCTAAAAATCGTTACGTCATACGTCTACATTAAGTCGCTATCTGATAGCTATCTATCAGATAGCGACTTAACTCTACTATTACAACCGGTCAGTAAAAGCCACAGTTATTTTTTTTTTCATATTTAAACAAAGTTATAGTAGTCACAACGGATCTTCGTTCTTCTGAACTATCTGCGCAGAACCGATTTTTGGGTCATATTGGAGCTAGGCGAATGTTTCCGCACAACACTGCATGTGTAATCGTTTTTGCACCTAACTTCAGAGAGACAAAGATACGTTGAGCGTACTGTACTATAGTATTTTACCTTTCGTAAAACCAAACCAGAGATAGATAAAATATTTAGGTATAAGTAGTAGGTAACTTAGATACAGTCAGAGTAGAAGTAGCAGTCAGTATCTCACCAGAACATTGAATAATTTGTGTACACAGCAACGATTTCATGACATCACCTTCGTTGTAAGCCATTTCACATATCGCGGAGGGCGCTAACACTATCAGGAAGAATAATGCCAACTCCACCATCATAAAGGACGTGCATGTGTTCTGGAAAATAAGTGGTGTAAGTAAATTGCACTAAGTTTGCATGAACTTTGCAATGAATTTCTGCAGTAGGCTCGTTTTATAATGATGATGAAAACTACTTTTTTTTTTAACCAATTTTTTTTATTTATTTTTTAATGTTTGTTACCTCACAACTCCGTCATTTATGAACCAATTTGTAAAATTCTTTTTTTATATAAAAGGATGTATTTCCAGGTTTGTCCCATTTAATTTTCATTAAAATCGGTTCAGTAGTTTGGGTTATAAATAGAAATAACTGAAAAAAATATGCCAACCACGTGCACGAAATCGCGTATTTTGATTTCCTGTGACTTTTTAGTGGCGTCGAAGAAGTCGGTTTTCTAGTTTATTAAACTAATAAATTATTTAATGTAATTTTACGTATTTATGAGTATCCGAAATCCGAAGAACCAAGGTCATAGACGTAGGAGATCGAATTATGGGACTCAAATGGAGCTGGGCGGGACATATTGCAAAGCTTGGTGATGACAAATGGAGTAAGGCAGTCGCTGAATAGTGGCCAAGATGCATTTACAGAAACCTGGGGCGTCCTGCAGCAAAATGGGCAGACGACATCGTCAAAGTCGCGGCCCGTAAATGAGAGAGATTAGCTCAGAATTGTGATGGCACAAACTTAGGGAGGCCTGTACCTAGCAGTGGGCGAAGTCGGGCTGTGGATGATGATGATGATGATGAGTATTGCAAATCTAAATAAACATTAGAAAAAAAATAACCCAAAAAACATGTGTGTTACAGTCTACAATTAAAAAAATAAACTTACATAAATTAAAAACTGTTTTAGATTCAGGTAACCGTAAATAATCAATCGTGGTACGTTGAAAATTATAATTATAATCATCTGAAAGCATAGAAAATCAGTAGAAAATCAGTTGACTTGTCTCTCTGAACTTAGCTGCAGGTAATTCCGCAGATCCTATTATGGACTAGGATCGGACAAAAGTGAGGAGTGTAGTGCATAACTTCGGAGAGACATAACGGCTGCGGCATGACATTTTTATCTAACATTTTAACAAACTTCTGAAAAAAGATCAATTCAAGAGCCCAATTTCTTGCACAAATATTTTGTTCCGTTTATCTAAAACATTTTTTAAAACATTTGACAGGCGTCACAGCTCAGTCGGTATAGCTCTGCCTTCCGTGCTGTGGTCGTGGGTTCGATCCCCACCAAGAACAAACATTTGTGTGTGACAAACATAGATGTTTGTTCTATGTCTGGGTGTTACTATGTATTATAAGTATGTATTTACAAAAAAAAAAGTATACAAGTATTCTGTCAGCATCTAGTTCCCATATTAAGAGCTTTGCTTAGTTTGGGACTAGAGGGCGTCGTGTGAAATGTCCATGAATATTTATTTATTTATTTATTTTATAAATTTGTTTTTTAATTTGATGATGGAAAAATAATTATGCAGCTGACCTTTACATTTTTTAAAGTCGATTAAAAAGTTAAAACACTCAAAAGCGCTAACTTACTGAAAGCTGCATCTGTAGATCAATTTCATCAAATAAGTTCAATAAATTGAAGTAGTTTAGCAAGCATTTTCTAACGGTCCGGAGCCTTTGTTTGACTATGTTTTTACCCACAATATTAACTGGAATCTTAAATCCTTCTATTGTTTCCCGTAGCAACCTCAAACGTGTTTCAAACGCTCCTAACATAAAGATCATTTTAAAGAAGTATATATTTATACTAAACGAACAGTAATAAATGCCGAAAGTTATAAAAAACGAATCTCGCTTTTCTTCGAAAAAATAATAACAATGGCTTGTTTTTATTAAGACATAAATCAAAATCCACGTGATTAAAGGTTTTGATTGCAAGTAATTTCGCTTATAGCCCATCATGACATCGTATGTACGTAATGTATCTAAGAACGTACAAATGTAGGTCTGATTTGATACGAATGAAATCAGTGAGTATAACATGAATTGTATCATGTTGAAAACCCGGACAAATGAGTATAAAAAATTATTCATCGTTCCGGCCAAAGTTGTGTACATGAAATAAGTAATACCCATAGTCACTAAGACGCAATATAATCTATGTATAGCTGAAAGTATTTTTGAAGAACTAGTTTCAAAGTAATAACCGAATATAAAATGTACAGTTCGGATTATCCTAATTTCTGTGACCACCATACTGTTTTTGAACGCGGACATAATTATTTTCTATGTTTTTTGAAACTATGTTTTAATATGTTGCCGACACTGAACCCCGTAGCGAAGTGAATTAATACGATACTGAATTGCTATCTAAGAATAACCTGACATGAATAACTGACTTTGATAATATAAACTGATAACATCATTAATAGTTTTTCCAATCATTTCTTTGTTAGCTTGATTAATATAATTTGGTAATATTCATAATAAATATTGATTATTTTTAAATAAAAATGTCCGCGTCAGTTTTTATAATATTAACGATTTAACCTTTTATAAAATAACCACTGCATACACAGATATATAGATTACGCGTAAGCAAACTGTCTTCTCTCTCTTATTCACACTCCTAGGTATCAATCGGTCAAAAACAGATAATCTATATTTTCTTCTCCTCACTTCACCTACTGTTTATTTATTGGGCTGTGTCTGATGAATTGTTTAACTGATGTTTACAGCTTTATGCAGTCAATTTAATATTAAGACAACTTATATTGTAATTATTTTATTAGTGACACGAAATAAACCTTTCTTCTTTTCTTTCTTTCTCTCTTTCTTTCATTCGTTCTCTCTTTCTTTCTTTCTTTCTTCTTTCCTCCGTCACACTGCTCGCCATCGACAGAGAGTTCATCCTCACACCTAAAAGCCAGGTTGGTCACGCATCGTTTGGTTTCAGAGGAACTTCTTCCTGCAAACACTACTTGTGCAATGATCTCCTTACTGCGGTTTACCCTGGCGACTACAGTATGATGTTCTTCAAAAAGGACGGTTGATGAAAGGGCTTATGACACTTCTGGTGTTTCAGGGATCCATAGGCTAAGGTAACCGCTTACCATTAGGTGGACCGTTAGCCTATCTGCTTACTAATAAAAAAAATACTGTAGATTTTACCAGTTTTGCAAAAATGGTAACCAAAGTACTTGGCCCGCGGGTCGCTTCTTGAATTTATTTGTTCACCGTCTTCCCGAGTGTGAGAGAAAATGTATGCCAGCAAAATTAATAAGACGATAGGTATATTATCCAAACGATAATTTTACAAGCATAATCTACTCATTCGGTCGACTGTCTCATCGTGTTTATTTACAAACCATACTAATCCAACACGGCCATTCATTCGAGATCTCTCGTTTCGGCTGACCATCTTATAAGCGTATGACTGATCGCATTATGAGTATTCCTTTTGTGTTTCGCGCAGCCGAATCAAGCGGGCTCTAATTGTTGGTGCGATGTGAGTTGAACCCGCCTAAATAATGCGCCATCAAACATTTCTCGCCCCAGTAACTTATTATTGAGCAACTCCGCCAGTTATTTACGACCTCCCGACCCCCTTTATGTCGGTAGAAGTTCGAAGCTTTGAAGGGAAATTGCGAACAATTCTAGGGGTCTAGGTTCATGGTGGGAGTTACAAGCGGTGTTTAGGTTACTAATACGCTTAGTAAACGCTCACGCTGGAAAACATAAATATGATTTGAACCAACTCTGTTTCGTTTAGAACAAGAGATAACAATGTTGTGAGTTATGATAAGTATGTAGAGCTTTACCTTACTATCCGATACGTTATTTTCCCTAACAAACGTACAATCAATAACTTTTTGAATCTTTGTCGGTTAGTTTAATTAGTCGGTCGGTAGTTAGTTAGTTTAGTTAGTTAGTCTTAGCCACTTGACTGAAGTAAAAGATTGAATAGGTCCAATTTCATCAGTCATTCATTTAATTTAATAAGTCTTCGAAAAAATCTATCTATTATGACAGTCAAGGAGCTAAATGAGAGCTAGCGATTTCCACCCTATAAAATACCAGTTCTGTTATAATAACACGAAGATGTCTCAGCATTAAATATGTACTGTTACGAATATTGCTGCCATAAATCTTAAAAGGTAAGAGCAAGGAAAATGTAAATAAAATGAAGGACCGTTTTGACATTTCGTATGTTTAAGCTGTTTGTTCACTAGGCGATAATTATAAAGAACGTACCAAATCATAGACTTCACTTATAGATACGAGCTATGGAGTTTTGTAACATGCACGGGGTTTGAATGGAAAATAATCAATGTAATATTACAAGCACCTCTGTAAAAAAAAGTATTAATTCCCTGTCGTGTAGACTCGCATTTGCTTATAATTATCTGCATCAATGTGCACAGCACTATAAATACGAATGGCGTCGGTTTTTCTTCATCCACATCGTCACATAACATCAAGTGAGATCGCGGTCAAACGCTTGTCTATAACTTGTAAAAAAACACTGCGGTGAATTGCATATGTTATTAATGAGTAAAGGATCCACACGTGATCATAGGTATATCATTCTTGTCCGTGGTCCTATTCTCTCAGTGAGCATTGACCTTTATGTAAAACAACTTTATTTACCTCACAGCTGTTCTTTTATATTAAAATATATGATAAACTTGAATTTCTAATGACCATGAGATTCAAATCTGGGATAACGACGACGCCTCTGGAAATGGGAAAAGTTTTTGTTTTTCTTTGTCTTGTGTTTATAATGTTTTGTTTATGATTCCGCGGAGAAAGAATTTTGTTCAACTGATATAATTCAAACTTGCGATATTCGTAGACAAGTCTGTCTCAACATTGAAATACAACATTTTATATGTTATGGGTTTTTTTGCTTCCAACAATAGATTAAAAACACATTTGACCTACGCTTACCATTAGTTTGTGAAAAAAATCTTTAATCAATGTAGGTTCTCATAAAGCTATTGCATTGGTATCTTGTTGAAAATGACATACTTAAGGCGGCTTGCACCAGAATCGCTAAACGCGTTTAACTGTTAAATAGTATTTAGCGAGTTGTCAAGTCATATAAATACGTCAGATTTAAATCTATTTAGCTGTTAAACACGTTTAGTGATTCTGGTGCAAGCCGCTCTTACAAATAATTACCCAGCCCGCGTGTAAAAGAACTTATTGTCAAAAGCTTTATCGAATCTTTAACCAGTAGTAACAAAGCTTGTTTTGCTTTGGCAACTCGTTCAAAGTGACATACGCCTAGGGATGGCGGACGGAAACTCGTAATTCAAATTCGCAGGGGATGCGACCGGCAGCAAATCCGTCAATACTGCAACTGTACGGCGTAGCTTCAATGTTGATTTATTACCAATACTGTACGTGCAGCGGATTGCTTTCATTTGATTGTATCTATGTAGCCATTCAAGTCCACTCCATCTGAAATCCTATCCCAGCATACCCAGTAATAGTAGAGCTTATTGAGATAGGAGCTCAGGCGGGGAAGTAATAACACCGTACTAAGGCTTGCATTTCTATGTTCTGGTTTGAAAGGGCGCCGTGTATTGCCTTACCATACACGTTCTCAGTGAACTTGCTCTGTGAAGCATTGTTATAGGCAGAGGTAACCACTTAACATCCGGTGGGCCATCGGATTGTTCCATCATTTAGTTTTATAAAAAGAGTAAACCGCTTAACATGAGATGGGCCATCGGTTTGTTTCTTATGGTAAATTACGTACTACTCTTCAAATAGAGACATGGTAGATTAGATTAGATCTAAAGTAATAGAAACGAAACTACGGTAAGGTTTATGATTCTATGCACATATAAATCAACCTAGTGTAAATAAGTAGTTTAATAGTCTTCTAACCAGCAAAAATAAGGTATCTTGTCAACATTTCTATGTCTTTCCGAAGTGCATTTCCTTGCTCGACACTACAGCCTCTAGCAAATAATGTTTTCGGGTACGATGGCTCTAAAACCACGCCTGTCAATATTTCCAACATTATAGAACGTTCTAGAAGAATTACGTTAAACATGTTTTTAAGGCTTCGACAATGAGGCCTCGACATTGAAAATGTACTTGAAAGTCTAAAAATAATAATGCTCAAAAGCGCCTTGAAGACAACATGAAGTATGAAGTTGTTATTTGACTTTCCATTTGTCTCCTTTACCTCACCTACAAAGCTAAATGGAATAATCTTAAAATACCTATAACAACATCGTTCACTATGAGAGCTTAAACCAGTTTCTCATTTCTCTGTTATGACCATGTTTGCCTACTAAAACATGCTGATAATATTTAACAATCCATCTGAGATAGGATTTCGAAAACAACGTTCCATGCACTTTTAGAAGACTTTTATGGCCGTTATAAAAATTTTCAATTCGAATGTTGGCACCACTCACTCTTGCGGAGCGGGTCACAAATCATGTAACAAGTAACAACTCTTGCGGCGGCCATCTTGAATTCGTGACCTACGTCAAACTATTTCAGTCGAGCAATAAGTAGGTAGGTATAGTAGTCCCAACGCAAAGCGATTCTTATACATATAAAAAATCTTTGTCACAACGTTACTTTGTTGTTGATGTTGGGACTGCCTCGTTTTTGTAGCGCATCAGGGATGTTTGCGCAGTATCATACAGACGGCTTTCATGCCCTGATGCGCAAGAAAACAGCCTCGCTGATCAGTAGGGTGAGGGGCAGTCTGAACAGCGTCCTATCTACTGTTGCAGACAGTTAAACATCTCCACTCTGGAAGAGCCTCGTGCGGAGGACGATGAGTGAAGGAATTCTATTCCTTCACTGATCGGCCTCTGTTTTCGACCTACTCTTAGTTTTAAATTCCTTTTTATAATTTTATTTTATGTTATGTGTTGTAATATGGATTAAGTTGTCCGAAATAAAAATAAATTTAATTTAATTTTGTCCCTCTGAAGTATCTGCGCAGAACCCATTTTTGGTAAAATTGGAGGTACCTAAGTGAATTTTTTTGCAATCAGTACATATTATGCGTGATCGTTTGTTGCACCTAACTTCAGAGGGATAAAGATTCGTTGTGCGTACTGTACCTACGTAGATTTTTAGCAATTCAATTTAAACACATGTAAACGTAGGCAAAAAAATCACTAATAAGCACTGAATGAAATCAGTTGATGCAGTAGACTGTCTTGATGATGATGATGAAGAGGTCTTTGTTTATGAAGCACACGCGCATTGCGCATTACTAATAGTGCTAATAAGTTCGAATTATTGTTTAAAAACTTTAAATGTTTTATTTCTACCTCAGGACACGTCCAAACTGAACTGCTGTACATGTTTTTTTACAGAGCGGTAATTCTCTGAATAAGATATCATCCCAACAAAACCCAATGATATGATACTACATCATAAGAGAATTGCCCTCCACATATCGGGAATTATCGATCTTTGACGGCGCCCAATGACTCCTAGCAAGCTCTGCGTCGTCTTTTACAAAGCCAAACAATACGTTGGTATGTATTCAGACATGTACAACGATACCAATAGATCATTACTTAATTAATTAATATTGAACAGCTTGGCTGAACACGAATGTAGCTTCAATTAATTGAACACTTGCTCAGGTGCTTAATTCCACTAAATAACTTATCAGCTGAAACGAAACAGAATCGTAGGTTTTCATTTGTTTTTAGGTTATTTCGTATTCTACTATTTTTGGCAGCTAAAACGCTGATTTTCAACTATTTTTAGGCTGTACTGCACCCTCTGCGCAGTGATGTTTTAGCTAAGTTGAAGACCGATCATACCAACTAAATAAAACGTTAACCATTGTAAATTAGTAGAATTGAGACCGTGGTTCAATTACAGTGTAAAAACTCGCATAAATTTTACAATGCTAGAAAAACTTGTATCATTATGTTCAAACATCTCAATACTATGACTATTCACATAAATAATTTGAATAAATTGTCCCAGATTTATTCCTATTCTATCCTTTGAGGCTGCACAAATGTTTGTAAGTGCACGCCACCGCGAACTTATAAAACGCGTTTGGCCTTTGCTTTATTCAAGTCTTGTGATTTCGGGTCTTATTTTCTCCAAGTGTTAATGTTGTTTTTGTTTTGTTTGTTGTTGGTTTTGTCAGAGTTAACGATATGAGTGGTGATATCAAAGAACAGTTTGAATACGTTATGAGGCTGTAAAGTTGAATGTGTGTACCGAAGTGGTTAGTATTTCGACGCAACAGCCGAGATACAAGCGGCACGGGTTAAATCCGCCGGAAAATATAGAAAAACAATTTTGCATGAACTACATGCATACATTACATAGTTACTTACGTACAAATATTTCGCATGTTCAAAATAGTAGTCGAGTTATAAGTGAGGGGCATATCGTTGAAAAAACCTATTAGTCAGCCTCAGATAACCAAACTATTCTAGCCTGCAGCACGCATTCTTGACGATCAAATAAAGCAGGCAGCTAATTACATTTTCCGATTCAATTTTATGATGTAGCTCTAATAAGTACCTTATCATTTTGGTTCAAAATGTTATGAGATCTGCAGGGGTATTCCAATCTCAGTTGAACTGCAAAGTTTTAAATCATGGTCAGTTCATACTAACTCATAGTTATTCTGTGACTAAATAGTGACATTATGATATCATTTAATTTGTTTTCGCGCATATTTTGCTGTCAAGTGTCTAAAAAGAATGATCACGTGGTACAAAATTGTACCACGTGACCTGAAGAAATTACACTGAGCAGTGAAAAATAAGTTGACAGCTAAATATTGGAATACAGGGGCTGAGAAAGATAATGGTAATTTTGAGTCATAGTCGGTAAGTATGTCGAACGCGTTCCTACCCCAATACATACATAATTGTGGCAGTTTTTGTGCACTAGAAGTTATGTGATGCAGAAAGTGCATAAGTATAGAAGAAAGCATTGATTGCATGCAAACCACGAAGAAAAGGAATGGCGCTCGAGCCTTATCAACTGACGGAAAGCAAGGGGTTGCAACCCCAGCACACATACTGCTTTGAATAAATCAGTTGGCTTTTTGTATACCAGTGCTTGGCGATTGAAAAAAAGCATTAGAAACCATGGTTAGTATTTTTGCAACTTATCTTGCAACTATCGAATCCTTCTGAATACATAAATGAAGTAAATGTACACTACACAGTAACAAAACAACCCAATGATTTCGTCCACCAAAGAGAATATGACCGTACATTTACGTAGGTAGAATATAATGACTGGAATAGCTATAATGTTTTCTGATTTACATGTAATCTACTTACAATATGTTATTTCGTACAAATTACAGCATTTGAAGAAGTATCGAAAATTGGAAAGATTATACGCAATATCACTTACAAGCGGAAAAACTTATCATATTCAAATAGGATTTTTGTCATTCCACTAGGGACCCTAAACCCCTCATAAATCGAATTAGATATCGTGTATCAGATTCCCGTATGCATATTTCCTTACTTTATTACATGATGTAGACCTTTGATCCTCTCATGCTTTAATTTAGAGTTTATGACAGTAATTAGGGTACTAAATTATGAAATTTTTTAAATTTTAAACTATTTTTTCTGTCCGATAGGCGAGTATTTTACTACTAACTGAATCTATACAAACAAATCGGTTCAATTTCAAAATTGCTGAGCTTTCTTTCCTATTGTATTTTTAAGAGAGAAAACTGATGGAAGAAGCTGATGGCTTCTCTGAAGCTCTGCCTCTAACAGTAGAATTGTACTACAAAACCCACAGAGCACGTCCACCGTCTACTTTAGATTTCTTTAGAGATAAAGCGGACGAGGAATTTTTATCACCTAATTTACAAATAAACTCTCATATTACGGGTTTGTAGAAGAGTATGAAAACACAAAAAGTCACTTATTTGTGTCATCCAGACATTTTTTTACAACGAAAAATATATACTTGCAGAATTTCCAAGACCTTTTGTCACAAATTGAACCCTCCAGGATTTATCCGATTAGTCACCTGTACCATAGTTAATTATCCACAACGCTAGATTTCCCAAATGCTCTGAACTAGCGTCCGCTATCAAATATTAGGAGGCCGCTTGCTAACCTATTTACGCAGGTGGATGGACACGAGGCGCAGTGGACGCGACAGTTCCGTTGTCAGGAAATGAACCAGCCATTGTACTTACACTTGATCTACGGTCAATCTAAGCGTGATTGTGCTGATTGATGGACGTGCATTATTAAATGTTACTAATGAGTACACAGAAGCGCTTGGGGCGTAGCTTGCTTGGTCAATCTTCATCGATTATTTAAATTAAGTGACGTTCTGCGCTATTTGGATGGGTGACCGCTAGTGGCATTTACAACTGAAAGCTTCCGTGCTTCGGAAGGCACGTTGAAATGTCGGTCCTGGCTCTTGCAGTCGTTTAAGTCACGACAGCCACTAACTCAAACGAACGAACGAGTACATGGTTAGGTGGTCTTGGCTGTTAGTTCTGAGTAACAACTTTTGTTGATTTTGTTAATAAAAAGGTAAAATATGGCATTGCATGTAGCTGCCAGACACTGGATGAGAAGAGCCGAAGACCGAGCTCAATGGCGCGTCTTGGGAGAGACCTACGTCCAGCAGTGGACGAGTATAGGTTGATGATGATGATGATGCGAAAACATTGCGCATGATTTTGTTTTGTTGATACGATGCTTTTAACCCTTAGCTAGACTTAGCAATTTTATAATGAACGTGATATTAGTCTAATTTAATAGAAAACCTAGACAAGACTGAGATTATTCTGGTGTTATTTCTATAAATCTTGCAAATTATTTAACAATTATTCAAATTCTATAGCGATCTAAAAATATGCATTTCAAGGAAAAAACAAGGTTTCCATGTTAATTCAGTATGGAATAAGCTCTTATAAAATGCAGGTAAAAAGAGCCAGTCTCATTGCACTTGGTCACAATGTTATATTTCTATGGCACGCGAGCTAAGGGGCAGTCACAATGAAGTAAGTCACAACGGATTTTTGTACCTCTGAAGTATCTGCGTAGAACCAACTTTCGGGTCGAATTGGAGGTAAGCGAATTTTTTCCCACCTGTACATGCCCAATGTTTGTTGCTAACTTCAGAGGGATAAAGTTTCGTTGTGCGTGCGTACTGTACGAGTAGTATACATAATATAATGTTTGAAAGATCGCCTTCAAATCGTCCGTATTTATAAAACTTATATTTGTTGTTTTTATGGTCGGTTTTATCCAAAAAAGTAAAAAAAATTGTACTAGATATAAGGCATCTAGGCCAGCAGGGGTATGCCAATCAAAGCTGAACTGCAAAGTTGAACTGCAAAGTTTTAAATCTTGCTCAGTTCATACTAACTCGTAGTTATTCTGTGACTAAATAGTGACAATATGACGTCATTTGATGTGTTTTCGCGCATATTTTGCTGTCAAGTGTCTAAAAAGAATGACACGTGACCTGAAGAAATTACACTGAGCAGTAAAATATAACTTGACAGCATACGGGGGCAGATTATAACGTGGATAATGTTGTCGATGTGTCTGTCCATCCTGCGTTCATTTGTAGATGGTACAAAACAAATCTTCAAAAAAATCGATTGGTCTCGTTGATACTAATTTTCTTGCTTTACCTTTCTTTTTAAGTACAATTGTATTGCTTCTGCGTCTGAAATTAGATTGATGGGTCATTTTGAGGAGAGAGAGGTCGTGGGTTCGATCCCCACTGAGAACAAACATTTGTGCGTGGAAAACATAGATGTTTGTTCTATGTCTGGGTGTTACTATGTATTATATGTATTTACAAAAAAAAGTATATAAGTATTCTATCAGCATCTAGTTCCCATATCACAAGCATTGCTTAGTTTGGGACTAGAGGGTGTGGTGTGAAATGTCCCTGAATATTTATATTTATTTATATTTCTTCAAAAAATCATTTAGTATGTACAACTCTTTACCTAAAGAAAACACGCAACTGCTTCGAAACACGATTAATAATAGGTGGTAAAGTAAAACCTGCTTATAAAAACCACCCTTCTGTATAAAGGGGTCACGTTAAACGTAATTGGAAGTACAAAAATAAGTTACAAAAATATTAAGAACCCTGCGGACATATATACTGAATACCAATATCACTAATTGATTCGAGCATATCTCTACAACATTGTGATATTATTTAGGTTAGAATAGTAGATATTTTGTTTGGATGTCTGATAGAGATCGCTGATTAGCGATAAGACCGCCCATTATATAATTAATTAAGTTTTGTTTTATGTTAAATTAATCCCTAAAGTATTTCCTATGTTCCTAGCCAAATTTTGTTTTAAAATAGGTACATATACCTTACGGGATAAAAAGTAGCCTATATATGTGTCAATCCAGGTTACGAATTAATATATGCCAAGTTTCATCCAAGTTGGTTCAGCACTTTCGACGTGATTGAAACACAAACATCTAAACATCCAAACTTTCGCATTTATAATATAAGTTTAATGTACGTATGGGAAAATTAGATTTATTCGCAAAGAGACTAATGTAAACAAATAGAATTTCGCGCATTTTTACATACCTACTAGAACCTGAATGGATGAGTGTCTAATAGTGTGCATAGCCTTAAGCCCTTCAAACGAGTGCAGCTGTGGGATTTTACGGCTCAACTTTTCGTCTGCAACTCCTAAAAGCTTAGTCAAAACTGGTTATTAATTTTTAATCCGTACATCACTTTGCGGATTCCCATAATAAATTAATTTTGCCAGAATTAAGATAACAATCAGTTAATTCGGCTTTTATCTTGTGCTAAATGAGTTCGGGCCCGGGATTATAATAATGTCGTTTTATTCGAGCTTATTTTGAAGAGGATGAAGGAACAGCTGATATTATAATTTCATCTCAATAAGTATAGTGGGTGTAATATAAATATTCCCAAAACTAGTGAAACACGCAGAGAACGGGTGCGGGTAGGAAGCGGGTCGGGTGCGCGTGTATTCCATTGAATTTATATGTACGACAACATTTCAATATGAACAGTTTTTTTCTATGGTAAATAAATAATAAGCAAACACACAGTTGCTCTTTACAGTTATTTCTTATACTAAATAAGTAAGACATTATCCTGCAATATGCAGTCTTATCGCAGAGCGCGATTTCTTCCAGACAAACCTTTACTAAATCTTACTAAAAACTAGAAATCTCTTATAACGCATTTAAGTCAAGTTTTGAAGTGGGTATTGCATTTATCATAGGTTCCGTAGAACGAATAAAGTTGTTCTCATTGATGGGTGTGATCCATCGAAATATTTGAAAGTGCTCTTATTACACCCTGTATTGGCAGATAAAATGACTACCCACCCCATGGATCGACGTCATTATGTAAACGGTGGAAGTGATCGTTTTTAGAGTGATGATGATGATGATGAAAAAGGTTTAAAAAAGGTTGACTTTCAAAATTGAAAAACAGGATTTTATGTCAGTGGTATTATTTTTTAATCAAAGCCTCCAATTTCTATTAGAAAGAGTTCTTTTGAAATTCAAACCGGAAATTCATTTATTTTATTTCTAAACTTTTTTGAACAAAAGGGAAACTTGTATTTTTAAACCATCTAGAGATTCCGTCACAGAATAGATTACTTGTTCTGTATAAACGGTCATACAAAATATACTAGGTATGTCACGCGCAATGGGTAAAACATTAATCCCTTTGGAAAATCGGGTAAAAAAGCCATCAACTTTTGATACTGACTGTACCTTTGCTGAATGCTAGTTTGAAAATTAAATGTTTCGAACTACAAACATTCAGTTTGCCTTTGTTAAAGTTTGTTTGTGCGTTTGATGTGTGAGTTTGTGGTCAGTTTACTCCACTTTTCTCTTGTTTTGTCGAAATAACTTCGTCTATTTGTGAAAGGTGTAATAAATTAAAAAAAGTAGTTTTGAAATAAAACTCTGGGGGCCGATTCCAATCTCAAAGTTTAACTGCAAAATTTTAAATCATGGTCAGTTCATACTAACTCATAGTTATTCTGTGACTAAATAGTAACATTATGATGTCATTTAATTTGTTTTCGCGCATATTTTGCTGTCAAGTGTCTAAAAAGAATGATCACGTGGAACAAAATTGTACCACGTGACCTGAAGAAATTACACTGGGCAGTGAAATATAACTTGACAGCAAAAGATTGGAACACGGGGGCTGGCATAGGACGTTTGCAAGCTGACAGACGATACTGATATTATTAAGTTGTTCTGAAAAAACTTTGTCGGCACCGCCGACCGACACAGTGCGGTGTGACACAGTACTAAATGTCGTGTGTCGTGTAGGTATTATACTGTATTGTATTGTATTTATTGTCAAGTCTTACATCTATCTTTACAGGGGGTCCTAATTTGATAGAGAAGTCAAATTACAGAGTAAATAAATAAAAAAAGAAAAAAATAATATAAAAAATATATATGAAATAATATAAGAGTAAATAATAGAATTAATAGAATAACGCTTGCTTATAAATTTATAAAAAAAAATGTCTAAATGGTGTAAAACACTCATAATTTATAAGCCACCACTACTTTGTATTCTGAGGCTATGATAGGTGATGCCACCATACTCCGCGTGTATACAAAGTTGAGTGCTTTTACGAACAAATTATAATATTAGCTTACAGAGCATAAGTTTATATTTCAAAAAGCTTTGAGCTATTAAGTACAGCTTTCAAAATATTAAAATGCGAAAACACTATGGCAAAGAGAATAAGTATGTAAGTACCACATTTTTCAACATTATCGTATTTTAAGGTTTGATTGAAGAGCTTTAACAATATGAGTTACACTATCTTAAGTACATTAATGAAACCGAACTACACTGCGCGTTGCTAAAACAATTCAACTGCATGCTGTGCAGTTACTACGTTCTATGTAACTACGTTCTACGAGTGTGAATCGGCTCTGGTCAGATATTTGATCAAATGAATTGCATATCATAACTAATGAACGTTTAATGTGCCGGATTACTTATAAAATTGAATTGATTACTTATAAAAAATCTGATCCAATCATGCTGCTTTTTCACACAGGCATCACAGCTCAGTCAGTAATAGCTCTGCCTTCCGTGCTGTGGGTCGTGGGTTCGATCCCCACCAAGAATAAACATTTGTGTGTGGCAAACATAGATGTTTGTTTTATGTCTGGGTGTTACTATGTATTATAAGTATGTATTTACAAAAAAAAAGTATATACGTATTCTATCAGCATCTAGTTCCCATATTACAAGCTTTGCTTAGTTTGGGACTAGAGAGCGTCGTGTGAAAATGTCCATGATTATTTATTTATTTTATTTATTTCAGTGAAAAATATATCACCAAAAGTATTGTTTCATAGGCACATTATTTTCTTCTACATCTCATCATTCAACATTGAAGTGATCAAATGCGATTGGAAACACTATGTTCATAACACTGCTATCTACCCTGTGGACTTTGACGGATTTGTGAATCGAATAGCAAACTTTTCCAGCTCTACTAAACCTTCAAAAGGCGACCGAACAAAGGAATCAGTTTGGCGTGAGTAATGCAGTCTGACTGCATTAATAAACTGGTCTAAGTTTTTTGGCAAAGAAGTTGTTTGCAAGTTGCTTCTAGTCCAAACTCATCGCGGCGTTTGTTTGCTCAAAAACAATTGCAGAATTAATGCAAAAGTTCCCACGTTCAAGCTGCAATGTTCACGGGTCATTAAGCAGCATCTTTCGATTCGTATTGGAGTCGTCGACGATTTCAATACATCATAAATGTTTGTAGCGGAAAAGTCCATTCTCTTTCTTCAGCTATTGTGTGGGGTCTGAACGATAGGACAAACAAATTGCCGGAAATATTTGAATAAGAATGGGACGCTTTCGGGGACACTAATGTGCGAGGCGGGCGCCCGGCCCGGTGAGAGAGCTCCTAATATCTGTTTTATTTTTTCCGGATTTGTTTGAAGGAGAACAAACAGCGCACCCTCTATTGTACGTCCGACACGAAAAAAACACGTTGTCGCCAAATTACGTTATTTTTGGTGAGTAATTTTATGACGTTATTTGTCGGGTGCCTCAGCGATTACATTACAGAAGGATAGTATAATTCGGAGTAATCTATAAACTGTCTGCCGTAGTTGTGTTCCTGAAGGGGAAATTATTTCAGGAGCAATCGTATTTGGCAACGACTGTAGCTATATTTTATGTCAGCATGTTCAGAAACAAAATGTCGATAAACTCATCAATTTTATTGGTAAAGCACTTGTAATATTGTGTATTCTTTGGTCGTGCGAAATAAACTTGTATATTTTACGGTTTTTCTTTGGTACAACTTCACATAGCGTGATATAGATTTTTTTCCAAAGTGGCGATGTTGATTCAGTTGTCACCAAGCGAAAGTGTTAGCGTAGCGTAATCCACACTCACAAACCTTGAAAAGCCGGGTTCAAAGCCTAACGGGACGGAAAATCTCTTGGGTTTCTTTTTATTGAGCATGCACCTAGACATAAATCGGTAACGCCACCCTTTAGAGCTCTTAAGTAAAGTTTTAGCTAGATAGTTTGTTTTTGAAAATGATGTAAAACCCTATAAAAATTGTTTGAAAAGCGGAATCTGCTAGTAAGATAAGAATGAACCTAATTCATGTGTCTCATTTATAATCATTTGCAATCATATTTGTAAAAAGGATCATATAAAAAAAACGCTAGGAACCAGGCCGTAGTTTCTTGCCCGTTCTTCTAGGCTCTGGTCGCATGGAAGTGGCACCTACAATCACCTTGTCATATTTTATTTGTAAAATTTATTTATTTTTAATTAATTTATTAATACAAATCTTCATTGAAAACAAACTGAAAATATTATGCTCTCGGCAGCGCTTTTCAAATTCAGAGCTGTCGCAGTTGAACATGATGTTATAAGCTTTTTGTCCTACATTGGTCCTACATAACTTTGACCTTACCAAGCGGCATGCCGAACATACACAAATATTTTACATCGAACAGACTATACCATTGGGGGAGAAATTATCGCTTGAAGTAGAGCCGTATGTGCGCCAAGATAGAACGTTGGAGCTACTGGATGTGTGATTAGAGCAAACTCTTGTACCATCTATATTGTACTACTGATGAACAAAGCAAAACCCTCACCAAACGACATCCAGTTTTACCTATCTCATTCTAGTATCTATCTATTTTCATACTGCTGCATGGGCACAAGCCTCTTTCTACAAGCTCCCCTCCTCCGACGATAAAATACTCACGATTTGAACAATCACCTTTGATTTTTTATTTTTTTTATTTTTTTTTATTTGATGATCGTGCTGTGGGTCGTGGGTTCGATCCCCACCAGGAACAAACATTTGTGCGTGGAAAACATAGATGTTTGTTCTATGTCTGGGTGTTACTATGTATTATAAGTATGTATTTACAAAAAAAAAAGTATATAAGTATTCTATCAGCCATCTAGTTCCCATATCACAAGCTTTGCTTAGTTTGGGACTAGAGGGTGTTGTGTGTAAAGTCCAAGAATATTTATTTTTATTTATTTATTTAATCTACTTTTTTAACACACGCAAACTTATTGCTGCAAAGTTATTTGTATGAGCTAAAAAGTAATTAAGAAAAACTGATTGACTGATACTTATTAGGCATAATACTCGTAGACACTCGGAAGTAACAAATATCGTCCAGTGGTAAAACCGATTTAGAGCCAAGTCTGGCTGTATGTAGGTGCTCTAAGATATGGCCGATTGACTATGTGTGTCACGTGCCGGATTATAAAAGCTTTTTCCAATTCTCCATTGTAGGAGCTCTCGGGATCTCACGGCGACCACGTAGACGCTATATCTTACGCTCTCTGTACGCTTTTATTTTAACGAAATTTAGCCCCTCCCCTGTCACTGTCGATTACTTTCCATTGTCTCGGCGAAAACGTTTAGGTTGCTTTCACACGATAATGTGTTTTTAAAATCACCTACCTAACCTAGTTCCATTATGAGCCAAGCCACAAGCTGTTTCTTACTTTTTCTTCCAGGAGACTTCATTTTTTTATTTGTGCCATAGTTGGGCAAACAGGCTTACGGCCCACCTGATGGCAAGCGGTAACCGATGCATATTGACAACCTCAACACCAGAGGCATCATCGATGCGCTCGATGCGCATAATAATTTTCAGAGCCCTATCCATAGGTGAGCTTTTTGCTTCAAGATTAATAAATAAATAATAATGTTAGTTTAGCTTTACCATTTTGTAAACAAAACAAAGCTAATTTTAGTTACGACCAACTTTAATTAATCTATTTTGGTTTTTTAAGTTGGATAAAATAATCAAAAGAAATGCCAGCGAATAGTGAACGATATATTTTTCAATTTTTTAATTAGCTTTTATTAACAATCAACTTACTTACTAGTTCTACTAAAAACATAATGTAGGCATTGATACTTACCCAAAACAAAACCTATTGATTGTTTTGCTTTTCAGAATAAGCCTAATATAATATAAGAGCGTCTAAAAGAGGCCTTATCGTATCAAATTGGGAAATATTGAAAGAAAACGTGGTAAGTGATCATGCTATTGTTCAGTCCCAGTCCCAGATCGGTTTCAAGTTTGTTTTATCCGACGCGACGCTGAAATACTGAGTAGTTACTCGTACTTTCAACAGACTTTGAAATGTTTGTATTGATAGGCGTTTGGGAATAAATGTTGAAAAGAATAGCTACTTGTAGCTGTTTCATTATGATTTTGTTAAACATTGTCTCAGGGTGATGGACGCACTGCAATGCCTCTCAAGGCATGTAATCGGTGTTAAAATGCAGAGTTTTGTTGTTCGGGATTTGTGTAACATCAGGATGTGATTTTTAGTTTTGCGTGTAATTTGGACTTTTCAAAGTATCCATGCAAAAATTAATTCAATAATATATATCTGAATATTTAGTGATTTTACTCAACATTTATTTACAACTATCAAATAGCTACTTTAACTAGTTAAAAATGACCTCGTTACAGTAAATATCACTCACGACACCCAAAATCATAACACCTTAATTTTCATAACATTAACATCGTTTCCTAGAAAACTTAACACGAAATTCCGAAGTTCATTTTCAAAATTACTGGCAATTTGCAAGCGGTAATTCTCGTTTAACTTTGATAGTTCCGAAATAGTTTTTCTTACAATTGCGTGTAGTTATAAGTTGAGCAGCGAAAACTTTGGTATTTTGTAAAATCGGAGACGTCACATTACTATCGTCAAAAGATAAGAAATTGCTTATATTAACTACTAGCACTTTTTTTTTACAGTATTTTATTTTTTCACTGGGTGCAAGTATTGGTATTTGTAATTTCATCATTTTGTTTTTTAACCGACTTCCAAAAAGGAGGAGGTTCTCATTTCGGTTGTATGTTTTTTTTTTTTAATGTTTGTTACCTCAGAACTTCGTCATTTATGAACCAATTTCAAAAAATCTTTTTTATCTGAAAGGATATACTTCCAGATTGGTCCCATTTTATTTTCATCAATATCGGTTGAGTAGTTTGGGTTATAAATAGAAATAACTGAAAAAAATATGCCCGGCGCGGCGTGGCGCCTACCATTTTACTGCTAGCAACGATGCCCGCGTATTATTGTTCAATAAGCTAATGCCTTACTTTCGGACCCTTTGTGCTGTGTACACCTTTATTACATTTTTCTAAATTGGTCAATAAACCCAGTATTTGTACATTCAAACCGCATTTAATTGGAGAAAAGCAAAAACCCACCAGTTGTTCCTCTAACTAAAGAATCAACACCAACCACGTGCACGAAATTGCGTACTTTGCTTTCCTATGACTTTTAAGTGGTGCTTATAGTGACTAGAACATTCCCAATGAATTGTCATCATCATCATCATCTGATTATGAAGCTGGTAGTTGAATTGAAGTCGGTTTTTCTAGTTTTTTAAACTTATAAATTATCTAATTCGATATTACGCGTCACCAAAATATCTGTCACCATGCGATGATCGCATAGGCTTATGCTTAAGCTTATGCTGCTAAAGTTCCAGCTGTATCTAAAAATACACATCCTTGATTTCAATGAAACATAGCCCATCTTTTGATCCGAAAAAAGGGCTTCTAAATTGTACAAGTTTGATTGAAATTGGTAAAGTTGTTAAAGCGTGATCCTCGAACAAAAAACAGGCAAACCCGATTCTTAGAATCAGAATCGTTTATTTAATGGATCTGCATTTACTTTTTCATTATCTTTAACTTTAGGTTTTGGCTTTTTTACAGTTTTATATAGTGTAGATAGATAAGTACAAATTAATTAATATATTTGACAATGATGGTCAAAATATGACGGTTATCACTTGTTACGAAACCACAAGTAGCAAACGAATAACTTAAACTGACTTAACCAAGTTTAACTTACTTTGTTAAAGTTATTATCTCACCTTTTGTTTGGCTATGCCTGGATTCTGAAGTTTCCAATTCAATGTTAGTGTAACAATGTTTTCGAAATTAGTTTTATAGTGTTTACTTACATTTAAATAATAAATAAATAAATATTCAGGGACATTTCACACAACGCTCTCTAGTCCCAAACTAAGCAATGCTTGTGATATGGGAACTAGATGGCTGAATACATACTAAAAATACATAGTAACACCCAGAAATAGAACAAACATCTATGTTTTCGACGCACAAATGTTTGTTCTTGGTGGGGATCGAACCCACGACCCACAGCACGGAAGGCAGAGCTATTACCGACTGAGCTGTGACGCCTGTCAATAATTACAACGGTTTTATGTATCACTCATATAAATTGAGAGATAGAGAGATACAGATAGAGAATGTAATTGTGGTAATTAGCTGTTATTGTTTCACATTTTTCCAAAACTTACACAATTTTGGTTTCAATTTTACACTATGTAATTTGTTTATTAATTAACAAATTATTCTTAGTATTTTAGACCTTTAGGTAAAAATAACTAAACCTTTACTCACTTATCTACCATACATAAGTGAACAATTAACCCAATTTCACTTCAATTAATATTCATACAGATATCATTTTAAGGGTTCGTTTGTAAATTGTGTTAGGTATAAAAAATATAATAAACTGATAATAATTAAGAAAATAATTTAAGGCCTAACCAGCGGGGTAATTCTTTTAATAAAATATACGCATTGAAATTGATTTGATTTTTAGTGAGATATCCACAAAACTCACCTGATGAATTGTGACTTTTAGAATTTCCCACAAAAAGTCAATGGTATTTTTAAAAGATTTTATTAAGCGAATTCGCCCTCCAAAGGGACTAACCAATTAACTCGCACCTTAAATCCTTATTTCGTGATACAAAAGGATAAGCCACCGAATGTCGGAATTTAATAAGGGCCCAGAGTTTCTACTCCGAAAAATTATTAACATATTATTATTAGTGACATTTGTGTTACACCGCGAGGTCGTCTTGTACGTTGACGTGGATTTTTACAAAGTGACAGCGCCACTGCGCAGTGCAACCCAAAACGATACGATAAACCTTCGAATGTAAATTTTTGTAGTAGTTACTTAGTTATTTTGTCGCGATGAAACATTTTACGATGGTGTTATGCAATGTGTGCCTTTATTACGCAGAACAATTGCGCTTCTTTTACAGTTATTACCGAATAGCATTGAGTTTTCCCCCAAAATGAAACGAAAAGGACATTAAAATTAAAACAAAACAGGGTAAAAGTTTGCTGTAGTAAAAATTAAAATACAAATAAATAATGCATAGCAATAGGTTTTCTCTGCTATTTGAACCAATAGAGACCTCAACCAATGTAAATAAGTTAAATAGATTATTTAACCCTTATTCAACAGTGTACTATTTTCAGAGATCATTGTCAAATATATAATATAATCACAAAATTCTTGGAATTTCTTGACATTTAGGAGTGTTTTGGATATTTTTCCTATTTGCCTAGAATTCCAGATGCAGGTTAAATTTAATTCAATTACTATTTATTATAGTCATTTCAGTTTTATTGTTCTTTAATAAAAATTAAAAAATTTTTTTTAGCATTGAAATCTTGCAATAATACCACCACCAATACTTGCAATATAGTGTTATATATTCAAGTAGTTACTACGTTAAGACGTCAGATAACCGCGGTTATCTACGAGGAAAAAAAATTCCTTTGAGATAACTGGTTATCTGAGAGGATTTTTTTTCCTTACAAATAACCGCAGTTATCTTCAAGAAACAAAATCCTTTGAGATAACCAGTTATCTGAGAGGAAAAAAAATCCTCTGAGATAACCAGTTATCTCGTCTTGGTTATCTGTCAGGAATAAGCCAAAAGAAATAGAAAAATGTAAGTGACAATAGTTGTCAGAGATACCTAATAGAAAAATGTCAGTGCTAATACCACGATGAATTTAAAATCTAATGTCCGCTCGCCACTAACAAGGTGGTAGTGAACATGAATATCATTCACAGCAGATTCTTTAAAGCCCATAAAATAGAGTTTAGCTATTTTATACGGCTGAAAATAGCCGGAAAATAAGAAAGTTGAGTGATATTGATGAAAATTAAGAAATACACTTTTACTTATATTGGACTAAGCTCAATACATAAGAATAGAAACTTACAAATAAATGATAATAAAAATCGAGATTTCAACAAAAGATATAGTAAAAAGATTTTAGTTTTTAAAAATTTTGTCTAGATAATTTGTAAAACATGAATTGGTATTTTTTTAACATAAGCTCTATTTTATTTACAAGCAAGTAGGTCCAAGCAACTAATAAGAATACTGCAATGATTTGCTTTTGTGAATGACGTAAAATCCGTATGACACTGCTGACATGTCATACGGATTTTTCGACCGGAAAAACTATAGCTAGGCACAGTACGTACATCGGATCTTTATACCACTGAATTTAGGTAAAACAAACGATTTCGCATGTACCGGTTGTGAGGAAAAATTCACTTACCTCCAATTCGACTCCAAAATCGATCGCAAATACTTCAGAAGAAAACAGATACGTTGTGTCTACAGTTACTAGCTAGTAGTTTATTACCGCTCGCAGAATTTCCGGCTACAAAAAGTCGGACTCTTATGTAGCCAAACTAAACTCATATAACACCCACTGTGAGCGATGTTATTGGATTACGAGGAGTAAATTTTTGTAATCAGACATATCACTTTGATGGAGAGAACTAAATCGAATTACGCTTCTACGTGATAACAGGGTTTAGTCTTTGTAGACACTTTAGTGCGAGTGTTACACATTTTCTGAAAAACAGATCATTGATCAGAGATTGCGTAAAAAACGGTGAATTGGACTGAAGGAGGATTATTTAATTTCAAGTCAAAGATAAACTTGGTGTTAGGGCCTTATCACACTGGCGATTTGCGAGCGAGTTCAAAGCGAGGCGATTGCGCGGCGAGCACGCGGCGACTACGCCGCGGGCGCGCAGCGAGCTCGCCGCGTTAATAACAAACGCCGCCGACGCCATTTTGTACACTCGCAACAACAGACCGCGCCGCGCACCCCACTTCAGTCGTATTAAAGACACGAGTGTGACCGTCTTCGAAGTAACAATGCTAGCAGCAGTGTTTCCTCGTCGGAATTCATTTTCTTACTGACTGTGCAAAACGCGTATCGCACGCCGCGAGCTCGCTGCGCGCCCGCGGCGTAGTCGCCGCGTGCTCGCCGCGCAATCGCCTCGCTTTGAACTCGCTCGCAAATCGCCAGTGTGATAAGGCCCTTAGGGTTGGTTTGTTTTGAACGTAATGACGCAGAGAAGAATCAAAACGACAAGTGGTTAGTTTAACTAACTATATTGCTAGTTGGCTCAAAGAGTTTATACTTTATCCTTAAATTTTTACTCTATCGTATTCACGACGGATCTTTGTCTCTCTGCAGTATCTGCGCAGAACCCAATTTTAATCGAATTGGAAGTGCGCGAATTTTTCCGCACCACAGTACATGCTCAAACTGTTGCACGTAACTTTAAAGGGATGAAGGTCCGTGTGCGTACTGTACTACGCTCTATTACTGCAGATGTTTTTTTTAACAACCTGTGGGTCCTTCAGTACAAGCCATCAAGCAATTAATTTTGGAAGTGCTTATTACCGTCCCGCGTATATTGCACTTGGCAAAACCTACCTGAAAACCTTTTAAGCTCAACTCAAATTTTACGTCACTAGCGTGCTTAGAAGCAACTGGGTGTCTTCCAGGCTTTCCCAGGCCTGATATATAAGCACATAAAGCTTCGAATTACTAAGGAGCCGATAAAGGTTTACAGCCTAGCAGACGACAAAATTGCATCTACAAATTGCACCTAATGTCTTTACCATAAGGTCTAATTTGTGCTCCGTTTGTCCACTGTAGGAATTAAGCTGAGAAATAAACCTCGTATAGTGATCGAGGCATACATGAGAGTTACGACATCTCTTAATCTAGTTTTGTTGCTTTCAACGATACCCTTCACTGTAGTTCAGAGAATTCTGGTGAGTCATTTTATTAATTGCAGGCTTTGAGTAAACTGACGGCTCAGTTGGGTTAGCTGTGATTTTTACGCTGACGGTTGCGGGTTCAAATCCTAATCATGACTAGAGCTTTTTGTGTTTTAACATGGATTGTCACATAACAGTTGGCACATATTTTTTTCTTTTTTCTACTAAAATTACCGATCTAATTTAGTGCGCATGTATGATTTTGTTGGAAATCTTCCTAATAGGTCACACGAGGGTGGAAAATTCCTTACGAAATTGTTAAAACTGTAAACGAAACCTCGTTTTACCCTTCTGAAAGGGACACGTATCACTTAACACGTTCTCAGATTCAAATTAGATCACAAATTTTAATTAAGTGCTTGTTACAAAAAGAAATAAGGGTTACTAAGTTTGAAATAGTTTTCTATTTACCCTGTTTTGTAGGGATTTGTAAGGGATGAGCCCTTTAATTAAAAATATGTTGCTCCTATTTAGGTCACCTACTTACGGATTCTCATGAATGATTAATTTAGATAGGTACTTCTTCTTTTTGCGCTTCAATGATTTAGACACTTAATGTTAAATAACTCTATCATTTTCAATAATAGGTACATTTTTCGTAATACAATTAAACACGTTTAATATTTTTAGTATTAGACCCAATAATTATTAACTATGAAACTCTGAAAAACATACCTATCTATTTTTGATATTGACAACATCAGTGGAAAGGCAAAATAATATAAGTACCTAACAGTAGATTAGTATAGTAACTACCAATAAAATGAATTCACTAGAATACTTCTGCTTTCCATGCTGTGAGTCGTGGGTTCGATCCCCACCAAGAACAACATTTGTGCGTGGAAAACATTGATGTTTGTTCTATGTCTGGGTGTTACTATGTATTATAAGTATGTATTTACAAAAAAAAAAACAAAAAAGTATACAAGTATTCTATCAGCCATCTAGTTCCCATATCACAAGCTTTGCTTAGTTTGGGACTAGAGGGCATTGTGTGAAAAGTCCATGAATATTTATTTATTACTTTGTACCAACCAACTGACTATTTTATTTAGTTTAAAAAAAAATACAACCGAATTTAGAACCTCACCCTTTTTAAAGTCTGTTAAAAAAAAGTTAAGTGGATATTACTAACCTCCACCCTAGTTAAACCTGTTGTGGAAGATAATATGTGTGATCATAATTTACAACCTAATTATAAAATAATTAAAAAACTATGTTGTCCTGCATTTTCCACTTTGAAAGGTGCGAAATACTGGACCACCCCTCAGGTCATGTAGGTGTATTACAGGAAATAAGGGCGTGTTAATTATTCTGTCACGTTTGCTGCGTAGGTGTGGTCGAGCCTACTTCTTCATCACACTTAATTAACGTAAAACTAATAAAATAATGAATTTAAATTCGTCAGTTACATACAGTCGAAGTATCAAGTTGAATTATAAGCACCAAACATTTAAAAAATGAAAAATTATGTATTGTAAACTTTCCAAGGAGATGCAGGTGATTTAAGCTTCTGATTAATCAGTGCGGGTTCAATTCTTAGGCAGATAACATTATTATTTAGTTTAAATACTGTCCAGCGTATTTTCACTATGTAGAAAGACCATACAGTTGAACTAATATATGAAATACTCACCTCTATTTTGAAATGTTTCTTCAAAAATGTGGCTGACCGTACTTTTAAAATGGCGTCAAATTAAGAGGACTGACTCCCGCATTTTTTAGACCTAAAACGATATAGACTAAGTAGAAGCAAAAGCCGGTGGTTTTCATAAATGTTTTATAGAAGCTGCACTAAAAATGTTGCGCACATAGATAGTTAGTCTGGAATTTCCTTTTTAAGAGGGAAAATACTCTCGCTTCCTCATTAGCGGGCGAGAAAACCTTTTGACTACATCATCCCGTTTTAAGTTTATTCAGGTTTGTAATGTGTCTATATTTTTGGTTCAATTTGTAAATTGAGGTTGCCCTACATTTTTACAGTAATTTTATTCGAATTTTTTTAAAGCTTAGGCATTCGCATTTTCAGTCGAGGATTCTTAGTAGTAGCTAAAATGATTAATTATCAATTCATATGCCTCATTTTAGAGCGACTCTGTGTCATTTCAATTTGGATATTTTCAAGAGGAGAGTGAATAGGTTTCTTCTAGGCAAATGTGCTACATCGTCGACCGCATCGTCACTTACCATCAGGTGAAATTTCGGTCAAATGTTTGTATATAATTTGTAAAAAAAATTTGAATTAAAAGAATTTTCTATAGATTTCTCAGTTATTGTATCTATACTTTGCAGGATCCCTTCCATAACTAACGAATAAGACGTGGCATGTTCGATCAGAAAATGGTTTTTCTTACCTAGATACAACTATGTAGTATCAATGAATTGATTAGCAAAAAGGTTGTAAAGGAATTCCATTGATAGATTAGTAACAAATTGGTTAATTTGTGCACTAATTCGAACTAAATATTTGCAGCTGCGTATGATCTATAAATTAAATTGTCAGACGTTAACTCATTTTGAATATAAAAGAGATATATAATTAATTAAGATAAATTACTAACAATGGTTAGGTATGTGTTGGTAACAAATAAGAGTTTAGACTTTTTACAAATTTATTCTTACGAATTTACAGAGTTTAGGTATAAATATAAATCTAGATTTATTCTGAAGTAGGTAGGTAGGAGTGCGCGCGCGCGCACTTCTAGACGGTTTTGTGGCTAATGTGGGACGCCCGCGATGAATGCCTGTGGAGAGCTCGCAGCGCCCTCCGCGCCCGTACCCCGCACCTCGCTCCTGCGATGCGCGTGTGTGCGTGCGGGCTCCTAGGTGCAGTGACATGCGGCTGAGGCGTGTACATCTTCGGCGGCCTTGAAAGACTTCTTTCAAGTTAAGATTTTTCTGGGTCAAGGTCAGCTTCAGTTGGGAGAAGGCAGACTTTGTTGACGGCGCGTCGTTCTATGCCTCGGTATGTGAGGAAGTCTGCCACCCTGCAGATGCCATCGGTGCCAGGGTAAAGGCGCTCGGCTTTGCCGATTCTCCATTTGAGGGGGGGGAGGCCTTCTTCCTTGAATACGACCAGATCGCCGACTTTAATGTTGAAGGTGTGAGTGCGCCCTTTGTAGCGCTGTTGTAATTCAGATAGGTACTCGTTTCTCCATCGGGCCCAGAACTGAAGGCGCAGTCCCTCGACCATCCGGTATCGGCAGCGAATCCGTGTCTTCACGTCGGGCGTCGGGGGTGATGGCAGCGACGTCAGTGGCCGCCCAATGAGGAAGTGCCCTGGGGTGAGAGAGGAAAGGTCGCTTGGGTCAGATGTCAAAGGAGTTAAGGGTCGGGAGTTGAGGATCGCTTCGATTTGCGTAAAGAGCGTACTCAACTCCTCGAAAGTTAAGGTAGCGTTTCCTGCTATGCGCTTTAAGTGATGCTTTGCGCTTTTAATGCCTGCTTCCCAGAGACCTCCTAGTGAGGGTGAATAAGGGGGGTTGAAAGTGAATTTAATGCCTTCATTTGCGGAAAAATCCTTAAGATTACGAAGACTTGACCGCAATACCCTACCTAATTCATTATTTGCCCCGACAAAGTTTTTACCGTTGTCACAACAAATGTTATCAGGCTTGCCTCTTCTAGCGATAAAGCGTTTTAGGCTCGCGATGAAGGCTTGAGTGCTGAGGTCACTGACCGTTCCTAAATGAACTGCTTTAGTACAAAAACAAACAAATAAACATAGGTAACATTTTGTTATTTTGTTACCACGGCCAATTTTGCTAGATAATGTGAACGGACCAGCGAAATCTACTCCACAAGTTTGAAAGGGATAAAGTGGTGAAACCCTATTTGAAGGCAGGTTTCCCATGAATGGATTTATGGTTTTTGCATTGAATCTAGTACAAATAATACATTTGCGAACAGTGTTCCGTGCCACGTTTCTTCCACCTACTGGCCAATATTGATCTCTAAATGAACTAAGCAACAACTGAGGTCCAGCGTGGAAGAGATGAAGGTGTTCAGAACGCATAAGTATCTTTGTGAAATGATGTTTGCCATCGAGTAAGGCAGGATGTTTTTGTTCAAATTTAAGAATGCTAGTATTATGAAGTCGACCTCCTACTCGCAAAATTCCGCTATTGTCAATAAAGGGAGCCAACTGTAAAATAGGGCATTTAGGTTTAAGTTTATTTCCTTTCAGTAAAGTATTTATTTCTAAAGAGTATGATTCTAATTGACATTGTTTTATCAAGAATTCACGAGAATTGTCAATTTCGTTGTTCAGCAGTACGGAATTATTTTTAGTTTTATTTTTACAATTACTTATGAATCTAAAAACGTATGCGTAAATTCTTATCAATCTAATCGGATTCGAATACCTAGCAAATTCTACGAAGTTAGATGTATCTACTATGTTATGAACTTTAACAGTATTTTTTACTTCCGGTAACTCGATTTTAATGTTCGGTGCTTGTGGCCATTCCTTTTCCTGACTTGAGAGGAAGGAAGGTCCACGCCACCACAAATCAGAATTTGATAGCGTGCTAGGTTCTATACCTCGAGAAGCCATGTCGGCTGGATTAATGTTCGTAGGTATGTATCTCCATGATGATGAAGAGTGAGCAGTTAGCTCACGAATTTCGTTAACACGATTACATACAAATGATTTTAGAAGCTTAGGTTGTGTCTTAATCCACGCTAATGCTATGGTGGAGTCAGACCAGTAATATTTACGATCAAGGTTGCAACGGAGTGCGTCTGTCGCCTTAGCTGTAAGACGAGCTCCGAGAAGTGCCGCGCATAGTTCAAGACGCGGTATTGTAAGGGGCTTTATAGGCGAGACTCGAGTCTTCGCGCAAAGCAAGTTTGTTGTTATGTTATCAGAAATATCTACAGTTCTTAGGTATACACATGCTGCATAGGCATTTTGAGATGCATCTACGAAGCAGTGAAGCTCTGTCGTGACAGGAGAATCACAGAGTGTGAATCTAGGTATAGATACTTTAAGTAGGGAATCAAGAGAACTAATCATTTTTTGCCATACCTTTTTTATGTTGGCTGGGACTGCATCGTCCCACTCAAGTTTGACTAACCATAACTGTTGAAGCAATATTTTTAAAGCAATAGTGCAGGGACCTAGCAAACCAAGAGGGTCAAAAATTTTGCTAGTGTTTGACAATATTTGTCTCTTTGTAACTTTTTGTTGATCATGATCTATATTTATGGCAAATCGTAAAGTGTCAGTGTCTGGTGCCCACAGGACCCCTAAAACACTGGATTCCTTGTTAAGATTAAGACATTGATTTTCCGTTACTTCCTGAAAAATCTGAGGGCAATTTGTACGGAACTTATGAATTGGTAAGCACGCTGAGTTAAGTACCTCTGTGACCTTGATGTAAATATGACGTAACTCTTCCTCGTTAGACGCGCCTGTTAATAAGTCGTCAATGTAAAAATCTTTTTGAATCACCTTTGAGACAACAGAATCATCGCACTCTAACGCTAGCTGTTTGAGACATCTCGTGCTTAAGAATGGGGCCGAAGCTGTCCCATATGTTACAGTCTGGAGTTGAAGAGTATCAAGAGGGTCATACTTATTATCTCGCCAAAGAATAAGTTGCAAATGCCTTTGATCAGGATTTAAAGATATTTGACGGTAAAAATTTTGAATGTCACCTGTTAGGACGAACTTATGCTGGCGAAAGCGAATTAAGATATTAAACAAGTCGTCCTGCACTACAGGGCCAATGAACTGTATGTCATTTAAAGATTTCTTTGATGAAGTTTTGGCAGAGCCATCAAAAACTACACGAAGTTTTGTGGTTTCGCTTTTTGTTCTGATAACTGAGTGATGTGGCAAATAATAACCAAACTTTGGCCTATCTACTTTAGATAAATGACCTAGTTGATCATATTCTTTAATGAATTTAGAGTATTGTATTTTATGCTCAGGAGAAATATCAAGTTTTTTCTCAAGATTGAAGAATCGCTTTTCGGCCATTATGTATGAACTACCTAGTGCTTGCTCTGGAGGTTCTCGAAAAGGAATTTTTACACAAAATCTACCGTTAGCTAAACGTTTCGTGTTTTCAAGAAAATGTTGTTCGCAAAATTCGTCCTCAGGTGATATAGTGAGTTCTGAAAATGGTATTTCCTCAAGGCTCCAGAACTTCGTTAAGCTATCACTTATTTCTTTGGTGAAATTGCAATGAACAACGTTAGGTTTTTTATGATGATGACTATGAAGAGGACCTGCCACTAGCCAACCTAATTTTGACTCTTGAAGAATGGGCTTACTACGTCCTAGTCTGATCTGATTTGAAGAGATCACGTCGAAGAAGACTTCCGCACCTAGGAGCATGTCAACTTCGGAAGGAAGATGAAAGTTTGGATCCGCCAATTGAATGTTTGGTAAATCAAGTTCAGTTATGTTGATTGGCGCGTTGGGTAAGTAGCCGGTTATTTGAGGCACTACATACAATTTAAGACAGACTTCAAAAGGCTGCGTAAGCGACTGTATTGTTAACTTGCAGCTGTCTGTTATTGAAACGCGTGAGTTATTTATGCCAGATATATTTAAAGAATCTGTTTTTTGACTGACTATACCTATTTTACGTTGAAAGGCTTCAGTTATGAAAGATGATTGACTTCCTGAGTCAAGAAGAGCGCGAGCAAGGAAAGTTTTGTTACTGTTTGGGTCAATGACCCTGACCAAGGCAGTGCACAATAGAACTTGATCAGTCGTTTGAGCGGAAAGCGACACTGAGCTCACTGGAATCGACTTGGATTCCACGGCAGTATCACTTACTGTGGGTGAGTGTAAGAGCGTATTATGTTTTTGCCCACACTCCCTACAGGTACCTATCAGACGGCAGTCTTCTACAACGTGACCTCTTCGTAGACAGTTCGAGCAAAGGTTTAATTTTACGACTTCGCGTAACCGAACTTCATGAGATAAGTCTTTAAAGGCGTTGCAATCTACTATTCTGTGCTGAAGCTTGCACATTGGACAAATTAAGCTATTATGTTTTGATTTAGAGCCGGAGGAAGTTACGAAGCTCTTAGAGTTTTTTGATTGAAATAAAGTTTTATGAACATTGTGTTCTGGTTTCTTTTGATCCCTATCCCTTACTACTTTAGGTTCAGGTTTAGGTACATCATTACGATTGAGAGACATGGTTTCAAGAATGTCCGCGCGATTGCGTAAGAATTGAGTTAAATCAGATAACGATGGCAAGTCGGATAAAGTATTTTTAAACTCCTCCCACTTTCTAGAAGTAACTAAATCTAATTTTGAGCATATAATAAAGTTAATGAGAACATCCCATTTATCGATTGGTTGACCTAAGTTCTCAAGAGCCCTTAAATTCTTTAAGAAGTGATCGATTAAGTAACGAATTGCTTTATGAGACTCACGAACTAAAGGATCCATGTTAAATAATGCCTTTAAGTGATTATTGATAAGAACCTTTTTGTTATCGTAACGTTCGCACATGAGATTCCAAGCCATAGCATAGTTGTTTGAAGTGAACTCAATTGATTTTATGACAATGGTTGCACTTCCCTCTAAAGATGATCGTAAGTAATGGAATTTATTTATGTCTGATATAGATTCATTTTGATTAATCAAAGACTCAAACGTATCCCTAAATTCAAGCCACTTTAAGTAATTACCGTCAAAAGTAGGTAGCTTGATCGTAGGTAACTTAATCGCGTTATTATGATCATGACTATTGCAAACAGACCTACAAGAATGATTGCTACAATCTTTATGCTGAGTCTGTGTTTTAGAGAAGGACTCAATCAGATCCTGAGCCTGTGATATCAATAGAAAGAACCTATCCTCCATTTCCTCACGTTCGTTAGAATCGACATGGAAATTTTCTAATTTAATTTCTATTTCCTCAAAATCTGAAAACATGGTTAGTACCTTGCTCAAACGAAATGACAATTCTTTAATCTGTACACTGTTAATATCTTCTAATTTTAAAGATAGTATTGTCGATACGTAATTTTCAAATCTAGTAAGACGTCCCTTTATTGACCTTCGCATATTTATCAACTTCTTTGCCTCGCTAGAATCGCTAGAAGAACCTTCGCCCTCAACCTTATCGCGGAGATCACCGGTCGACATGATGTCAGGATTAAATAGATCACGTTTTACAAAATTTAATATAATGATTTTAAGATAAAATTACGGGGCTGAAATGAATTAAATAAAGAATTTGTGCATCAAACCAGCGTTGAAGCGGCGATCAAATCTTCGTAGACACGGTGTCAGCGCGTGGCAGCGGGCACGTCATGCACGGCACGCACGTGGCGCGACCAGGCACGGCACGGTGTTCAAGGCACGTCAAGGCAGCGAGAGCCGCGCGCCGCCAGCTCAGCGTGGCGGCAACAGCAGCGGTGTGGTCAACCACACGCAAAGCGTGCTTCAGTCCTGGAATTGATAGGGCATCCACGGAAATAGCGTACGAAATATTCCTGATTTTATGTTTTATGCAGGAAGAGAAAAATATTTTTTGCAAAAGGGCATGAAATGAAAAATGAATCAAGGCTCAAGAATTCAAGATAGAGAAATATGGGTGAACTTAGGTACCTATTTAAATAAAAAACTTTTTTTATTTAAATTATGCTAGCTGAAAAATAATTAATTTATAATGAAGATTAGCCACCTATTTCATCAATTCAGCATAATCAAGGCGTAAATATTGAATGATGAAGAAGATTTTAATGAATTACGTCGTCATAGATAAGCGCAGCGCAATAAAGGAAAATGGCGCATCAGCATAATGTATGAAAGGCGAAAGAATGCACAGCTGTGCGATGGGTAGATAACGCCTCGGTGAATTAGGTATCGCAAGCAAGCGGCGATAGGATAACACTGCGTTTATGCACTTACGAAATATAAAGCTAAATCACCAAATAAAGACACATACATTACACACGTTGGCATTCATAAGGAAAAGAAATTATTTCTATCCCGTTACAAATACTAGCGCGTGGCAAAGAAATGCTACTGTACTTACTCAGAGAATAAGCTCGCTCCGATACAGATCGAAGGAGGTATTTGTTAGATAAAGGATGGATAAGGAAAGCACAACTTAACTGGACGTTGATCTTGACACGTAGTTTGGCCTTCTAGGCCGGCTGCGTCCTTTGGCCCGGTCTCGTGCCCCACGTTGGGAACTTTGTTGGTAACAAATAAGAGTTTAGACTTTTTACAAATTTATTCTTACGAATTTACAGAGTTTAGGTATAAATATAAATCTAGATTTATTCTGAAGTAGGTAGGTAGGAGTGCGCGCGCGCGCACTTCTAGACGGTTTTGTGGCTAATGTGGGACGCCCGCGATGAATGCCTGTGGAGAGCTCGCAGCGCCCTCCGCGCCCGTACCCCGCACCTCGCTCCTGCGATGCGCGTGTGTGCGTGCGGGCTCCTAGGTGCAGTGACATGCGGCTGAGGCGTGTACAGTATGATATGGTCCAACACATAATTAACCCCTTATCTTTTACTATTTTGAATAAATAGCGGCCTTGAATGGATTAAAATATCTTACAATACAAAATGTTTATGTTAGGCCAGAGCGGTTGAATTAATTATGTAGGTAAACTTTTGTACCTAGGAATAAAACATGCCTATTAAACTGGTCTTGGCAAACATGTCGTTCATCGCCTGTCCTCACTTCGCATCCTGCTAACCTCGTGGGCGCTTTTTCTTTCACTACACACTGTTGTATAGCCAACGACATAAGTGATCTTCATAATTTTTCGCAAAGCTGACAGGTGACATATGACACTGACGTTGAGATCCTGTGATCAAGAAAAGCTTTTACGTCGTTGATTAGTATTAGTATATTTTTAGCGGGATTAAAAGCCGTGGCTTGGCTGTGTTTTGGATGTCACATTAAGAGGCCTCATTGCGCTGTGACATATACTCGTATTTACAAAAAGAAAATGAACTTTCTCTGTCGCATTCACTCAGTTTTAATACCTAATTTATTCAAACATGTCTAATGTATCAAAAACATATTCTATGCCGTAGATAGGTGTGTTTATTTTTATATTCCTGTGTGGTATTGATCCTTTAATAATCTCCTTTTCTCTCTATCTAAAGTGTCATACGGGCCTTTGTCATATGTTAGAATGTTATCTGTCAACCCTTTGTGATATTTATCACCGGGATAATATTAGCATACAATGTTTGGTATTTCATAAATCGACTAAATTACTTTTTTGACATATCACGTTGCATCTAGATATTGTCGTCGACTGTACTGCTCTAGTTTTTCCGCTCAAGAACTAGTTATTGCAACAGGATGTCTAAATAGATATAACAAAGTCATGTTATGGTTTATGAGAAAGAATTACCTTTTTTTCTAAATCTTCGCCGCCAGTTAATTATAACACTTCTATATATAATACATAGGTATTTCCTGCATTTTATTAATTCATCTAACATTCTGTACTATGCACAAAATACTGCAATACACTATTGTGTAGTTGTGCTCGGCAGGGGTATGCCAATCAAAGTTGAACTGCAAAGTTTTAAATCATGGTCAATTCATACTAACTCATAGTTATTCTGTGACTAAATAGTGACATTATGACGTCATTTGATGTGTTTTCGCGCATATTTTGCTGTCAAGTGTCTAAAAAGAATGATCACGTGGTACAAAATTGTATCACGTGCCCTGAATAAATTACACTGGGCAGTGAAATATAACTTGACAGCAAAAGATTGGCATACGGGGGCAGATAGCAACATCATTCCCTCTCCTTATCCCACGCCATGTAGTGAACAGGTTTTCCTCTTCCATTCATCTGCGAGTCATCGTCTTGGATCTTTGAAATCACAACCTGAAATGTTATTGATGGTCCTTCAGCTCCTTGTCTTGACAAGGCTAAGAGGCAGAACAAAACGTGCGATGAAAACTACAAACACAAAACTATTCGTAATTTTGTCGTTGTTATAATGAACCCTTGCAGAGCGCAGTAGAAGCGTCCTGGGCCCATAACCTAATAAAACACAGTGTAGTTTTTTTATTTATTACCTTCCAAGGATACATAGATGGCGCTAGCTATCCTCCAGTTACATTATACTTACAGATTATCAGCTGTAACCGTACTAAGATTTTGAAGTGTTTAGGGTCTCACTGCAAAATCTTATAGTAGTACGGTTTAAAATCTTCTTTTTCTGAAATAGGTAAGTTACCCGCTCAGTCAATATATTTATGAAAATGCATCATTCAAATCCACTCTGGACTGCTACACCTAGGCAACTCAACTCAGTATAAATATATTCACAGTAGCAAACCTCCATGCATGCAGCTATTACTTACATAGTTTATCATAATAAAACAATTGAATCTAAATCGCACATAAACGTAATCTCGATAGAAACGGAATTGCGTACAATAAAATAAAAGCTACGAAAATGGCTCACATGCTTGTAGATCGTTTTATCGATAAACCGAGGGCTAAGATTATTTAAGCGTACGACGTCAAACCCGAATATAATATTGTAAAGTGCTCAAGTTAATTTCCTTTGCAAGAGAGTGTTGAAAAGCAGTAATATTTTCATTTTTCTCCAGTTCGTACGAAATCACAAACTGAACAAATAGAAAAGAAACTCCTCTGTTTCTTGTTATACCTAAGCAGAGTTCAAATCAATTTCAATTGCTCTAGTATAGGTAGGAACAGGTGTTCCAACATTTACAGTACCCAGTGTAAATGTTTTGCCCAAAAATCTATCTATCTAGAATCTAGCCTCGAATTACACCACTCTTCAGCCCCCGTATGCCAATCTTTTGCTGTCAAGTTATATTTCACTGCCCAGTGTAATTTCTTCAGGTCACGTGGTACAATTTTGTACCACGTGATCATTCTTTTTAGACACTTGACAGCAAAATATGCGCGAAAACACACCAAATGACGTCATAATGTCACTATTTAGTCACAGAATAACTATGAGTTAGTATGAACTGACCATGATTTAAAACTTTGCAGTTCAACTTTGCAGTTCAACTTTGATTGGCATACTCCTGCTGACTGTATGTGGCCGACCTTATCCTGGGAGTTTCATCTCTACGTAGTTTCCCGTTTTTCATGGCACGGCCGGCGTCACCTCGCGGCTCGTGAACCCATTACCATTAATCTTCTGGAAGCCCTGCTAAAGATAATGTTCTCGTGACTTCCTATAGAAAAACAACATCGCAGCTGCAATTATGTAGAAAACAGGTTACCGCTGGTCTGTCTGATTGCCTTTGTCAAAGTAGAAACAAAGTGGTGTTTAAGTACTAGGCAATAAAAAAGTCCTAGTCTTAGGCTGGTACATTGTTTAGGCATTGAAAAAAAAATATAGGCATTTGCAAAGGTAGATTGAAAGCTTTTACTGATAGCCCATGTGTCAAATATTCCTATAGTTAATTTTGGTCATTCGTAAAATAAATGAACATTTATGGACATTTCATACAATGCCCTCTAGTTCCAAAATAAGTAATAATTATTTTGTATAAAAATATATTGTAACATATTATAGTAAAAGTGTCTATCGTTGTATTGAGCACTTTAAGTGCATAATAGTAGTAAGATACTGGTTAAGTTACCTGCTTTCTGTGTAATTGTGCCCTTATATCGGAGATTCGTAGTAAATAAACCCGTGGAAGTAATACGTAGATGTTTTTTGGGAAAATGTGTTGATGTTATTTTTTAGGATTGCTGTAAGTCAAATATTATTATGCCTTATCCTTTGTTCGCGCATAGTGTTAGGAGATAATAGAAAATCCTTTTGTGAAGAAGCTGTTGTGATAGAAACGGGGGAAACTAAATTACATTTGCTTGAGAGGGATTTCGTAAGGATTCACTATTGCCATGACAAAAAGTCTGTTGTAAAAATAGCATGATAAATTGATTGTTTCCAGGGCAGTATTTTTCATACTTATAAAACAGTCAAGGACAAAGAATCCAGTTACAAAACACAGTATGCTCGAAATATTAATTTTAACCTCATCGAAGAGAAGAATTTTATGGAACTTTACACCTACCACCCAAACTCAAACCCAAAGGGTATAAGTGCCGGTGCAATTATAGGCACATGAGATTTAACACCTTTATGTCTCAGAGTGATGGGCGCAGTGCAATGTATCACAGGGCACGTCTTCAGTGGACGTGCTCAGTGAGGCAATGCATTGTTATGGGCAGTGGTTACCACTTAACACCAGGTGGGTAATCGGCTTGTTCCATCATTAAGTATTTTATAAAAAACTTATTGATACATCAATGAATAACATGTAAAAAGCTACGTATACGGTGAATAAAATCGCCAATGCATTGAACTACATAGCAATTTATCTACGAACAAGCCAATAAGTACTTGCGTACCACGCGACTATTATTTTTCGCTGAATAGCCATGTTTTAGTGGAGTTGCACTCAAACATATTAGTAGTTTTGTTTCATATGTAAGACCGTACCTATATGATTTTTCAAAGCTCTTAATATTTTTCTAAATAGTTAAGTAATTGTTACCGGTTCAGCAAGAGTTTGATAACAATTTTAAGACTGGATTTATTTGCATACTAACTTTGAATTTTCCTAAGTATTACGTGCTTAGATTGGCACGTTTGATAACTCAAATTAACCCATAAACAACATTCAAATATTTGGCCTCGAACAAAGCTTTTACAGCAATCACTTTAACATTGGGCAGGTCTGCCGTTTACTGGGCAACCGTTTATAAGGTTAGTGCATAATGTTTATCACAATGAGATTTACCGTAGTGCACAAGTAACGGAAAATAAGTAGTATACATACACACATCTTTAAGTATAGATGATGATGGCATTTTAAGATGCTGTATGCTGATGTGTGTGAAACTTTTGATGTTATTTATCTAGCTAGTTAAGAATTTTTTTTCTGGATTCATACATATTACATCTGATCCAAATAATATTATCTTTACCTACACGATCCGTTATGACGTCATTGTGTGCAGAAATAAAACAAAAAATCAAATATTTGGTTATGGCCATTCTGTGCACAAGTCATAACCATTCTTAATATAGCGTTCTATTGACACAGGCAGATATGACTATGGTACCTACTCCGTGCCTACTAAAGCACGGAAGAGCTTACTAGTTAAAATAGATAACAGTTCACTCGCCGTAAACCACGTATATCAACTATAACAGGCAACCGCAGAGCACACGGAATTCAATTTGTAAAACTAAAAATGATTTGCGATAAACCAGACGAATCCCTGAGCGAAATTTATTCAGGGATAGCGAAACATGCGCCGAAACGCGTCCAGTCTCAGTAAATCCAATTTTATTACGCTAATAAAAGGCAATCCAATTAGAGCTGGTGGTTTTTTGTGCGCGTTGCTCGAGGTTCAAGACCCTTGAGTAGAGAGCTGCAGCTACAGGTCTCAAAGTAACTGTTGCTGTAATGAACGTACCTTCCTTTGAAAGTTAGGGAAACGTGAAACGCTAGCCAGTATTTTGATGGAAAATTCAAGTATTTCAAACAAATATATTTGAGTCGTTATTTTAGTTAAAGGCTTTCTTTATTACTAACTAGCAGTTACCCGCGACTTTGTAAAAAAAAGCGGGAAGAGTAGCCTATGTGTTTATCCAGGTTACGAACTGTAATATATTCCAAGTTTCATCTAAATCGGACCAGTAGTTACAGCGTGATTGAAACACAAACATCCAAACATCTAAACTTCGACATTTACAATATTAGTGGGATTTATTGCGTTGCCGACACTTTCTGCGTACTCTTTTTTGTGGGACTTAAGAATTTGGAATCAGTTGTGGATATCTGTAAGTTTTCTAATAGGTACGTAAGTACCTTGGACATTAGATTGGTTCAGGGGGGCGATTCCAATGTCAGTTGAATTGCAAAGTTGAACTGCAAAGTTTTAAATCATGGTCAGTTCATACTAACTCATAGTTATTATGTGACTAAATAGTGACATTATGATGTCATTTAATTTGTTTTCGCGCATATTTTGCTATCAAGTGTCTAAAAAGAATGATCACGTGGTACAAAATTGTACCACGTGACCTGAAGAAATTACACTGGGCAGTGAAATATAACATGACAGCAAAAGATTGGAATACGGGGGCAGTAAAGTAAGAATATGTATGCTAACTAGTAACAGTTAGTATACATAATATTATTCTTACTTTACAGTCGGATTTTGGTATTATGTTTCTACGAAAAGCCATTTTTGTATCTTATTATTAATACAAACAGAAACCTCAGCTCTTGTTATTTTTAAATCCCTCGATCAACCTCAGCCTCACATCGCAGAGACATAAAACCATTTATTCAACTTGTTCAATGATTCTCAATTATTCGAGCCTTCAATATTAATCATGCGCTCGTTATCTGTAAATCTGGATGCGAATCGAAAATGATTTCAGATTCATTGGCTAGCAGACTGATTCTGGATGATTCAGTTTATTATACCGTCAAGTTTAATCGATTGTTTATTCGATTGAAGAACAAATCCGAATACTGTTCAATATGGCTAATAGGTAGGAATCTAATACGTAACAAGTAATTAAATTAAAAATTAAAAAAACCCCTGAATTTGGGACCAATTTTTATCAAACATAGCTAAGAACACTCCCGACTAATTCAACTTTCAAACAAAAAAACAAAATCAAAATCGGTTCATCCGTTCGGGAGCTACGTTGCCTCAGACAGACACACACACACAGAGACACGTCAAACTTATAACACCCCGTTGTTTTTACGTTGGGGGTTGAAAACCACTGCACGAACCAGGACAATCGGAATAGTATAATAACGATTGTGCCACACTGCGCGCTCGTTTGCCGCACGCTGCAGCGTAACCGTGCCGTGTAACTCAAAAAGATTGCGATACGATATTACGATACGATAACGATTGTCAGATTTATTCATGCTTACCCCCTAAGTATAGAAACCGCAGTACAATTTTAAAACACAAAGCCTGCTCCAGGTAGCCTGCAGCCCCATTGAACGCTCCACGGGCTGCACGGTCAATTCATTAAACTCTCGAAGTACGTAGGTTGCGAGTACTGAAAGGAACAGGAAGGGAATAATGCGCTTGTGGCAGGCCCTGGTTTCTCTCCACTAATTGCTTCCGAGGTCTCTGAGTTCTGCGATCTGCCCATTGTCGAAGCCACCCCCAACTCAGTTTTAATGAAGCGCACTTTGAATCTTTTCTACGTAACCGGATCTCGACGTTCAGACGGATTTTCTAAAAAGTTGTGATTGACTCATGATGGATTATTACAATATTTTCCAAAAAAGTAACAGTAAGGGCGTCTTGCACCAGAATCACTAAACGTATTTAACAGCTAAATCGATTTAAATCTGACGTATTTGTATGACTTGACAACTCGCTAAATACTATTTAAGAGTTAAACGCGTTTAGCGATTCTGGTGCAAGCCGCCCTAAGTATGTTTCTAAACCCATATGTCAAATATGGTGTAAGAAAACTTTTAATTTACTGATCATATTTTATTTTGAATTAAAATAAATATAAGGAATTGTAAAACAAACATAGCTCACCACTTCTGCGTATGCTTACTGTACAACCAACTTAATAGAAAGAATACTGAAGAAAAGTTTACGCTATTAGTAAAAATTGCACTATAACGGTCGACGCTCTTCAGAAAAGCTAAGCCAGGTGTTATCCAAGGTAGCAATTTTAAAGTTTCTACTAACACGGTAGAAAGCGGTAGTAAAAGTTTTGAGTTCTTAATTATTGTTAAATGCTATTTGTCTACTGAAACAGTAGTGCAAATGAACGCACACTTTTCACAATTGTGGTTTTTGTGACAGTTACATCGCATTTTTTTAAACCACTTTGACTTCCTTACTGTATAGAAGGCTGAATAGAAGGCTGTATAGAAGTCCCCTTTGAAGGGAGGCAGTGGGAAGAGGTTTGGAGGAGAGCTGAAAGTCTTTGGGCGAAACCTTTGCCCAGGCCGTGAGTTGAAATTGGTTAAAAAAGTACGTACCTAATTTTATTGGTTAATAAAATTAAAGATCTTTATTTTGTTATAATATTGCAGAATGGTGGATAGAGTCAAAAACAGCATATCAATCAGATGAAATTCAAACAGCTGAACTTGCTACGAGTTTAATACGAGTTTAAACCATCCCAATCAAATTTGGCTGTGAGCCATCTACGCCAATCATAAATCAAGTATGATTTAATGATACACATGTGCTCGAAATTTTGTCATACGATCCATTATTAGTGTGACAGTGCCGCTGAAACCGATCGATACTCCCCTTAAATTATGCATGAGACTGAACGGCGGCAGCGAAATCCTTTAAAACGGCGACAGTAACAGCTTACCCTTAATCGTTTATTGTAGGTAGTGCGCCTTTTTGAAACTTCCTATTATTGTTTATATTTGACAGGCGTCACAGCTCAGTCGGTAATAGCTCTGCCTTCCGTGCTGTGGGTCGTGGGTTCGATCCCCACCAAGAAAAACATTTGTGCGTGCAAAACATAGATGTTTGTTCTATGTCTGGGTGTTACTATGTATTATAAGTATGTATTTACAAAAAAAAAGTATATAAGTATTCTATCAGCCATCTGGTTCCCATATTACAATTTAAGCATTGCTTAGTTTGGGACTAGAGGGTGTTGTGTGAAATGTCCCTGAATATTTATTTATTTATTGTTTATAATAGTTTTCCGGGCTTAATTTAATACATGTTTTTCTTGTATTTCCAGGTTGCTGACGTTTGACTAACTAACCCAATGATCGATACAAGTAAGTAATTCGATAAAAAGTAACAAAATATGCCTGTACAGTTTTATATAAAATTATTATTAGATTAATTTAGTTGAATTCTATTTTAACTTATTGAACTTTTTGGTAGAAAAACATCATCCACTTTCGTTTTACAAAATCCTGAATAAGCTGCGGTATTATCATACCACAATTATCTTAAATAAAAAAAAAACGTATTACGTAACAAATATACGTACCATATTACCATATTTCACAAAACCAGTTATTTCTGAAAATAATCTATGGTATGAGGTAGGTACGCTACGCAAAGAAACTAAAATTATCTTTACTATCTTTCAACTGTTCGATCTTTTTGAATATATGTCATAGAATAGAAATAAATACAGAATGCTACTTTACGGCTAAACCGATTGCCAAATACACAGATAATGCAGCCTGAAAGTTTGACTCGAAAGCCTACAATTAATTAGCAATTCATGACACCATTAACCGTCCCGCTAAACCATACAACTGTTCCTAATATAACCACTCAACTGGAAAATCCGATATCTTGAGCTAAACCACTGAATACGTAAAATAAAGCAGTAGAAATAGCGACAGTTGTGCCAGAGGCTAAAGTGGTGCAACCGAAAAGCGGCTCTCGCCTATCACTTGCTTTTAATATAAATTAAACAATTTTTTTTTGTCTAACAAACTAAAGGTGAGATAATACTTAATTGCTAGTTGCCATTACATAGTACAATATATGATTTACACAAATGCGTAGTTTATTGTGGTTTGCATTCAGAACTGACAACAGATCGCTATGCTTTTTAAATTTTTTGACTTTGATTGCTTGTTGCAAACCTGTCGCGAGATATATAATCAAAGAGCCGATATCTTGAGGCGGAACATTGATGAGCGCTTACATATTCATGAGACATCATAAGACCGTCTGTTGTTACCGTGTGATGGCTGCAACGAAGCGATCTAGGCACTTTTAAGCACCACCATATTCATAATCGCTCGATAGCGTTACTACATACATAAGTAACTTATCTTCTCGTTCACTTAAAACAGTAAAAACAATATAGTTACGATTGATTTGCAACCTGTTTTTATGGAATACTAAGCAGTTTCTAAAAATGCTTCCTCAAGATATCATATAATTCCCTTTCCTTTGACATAAGCATTTGACGAATGATAGAAGTGAGTGCCAGAAGAAGACATGTTGTGCCGACCCCACCTAGCGTGGGATAAGGGCAGGAGAATGATGATGATCGCGTCTGATAAAGTACTGGTTTCCTCAGGGTTTGTAATAGATACATCTCATCTAGATACATATGTTCGATAGCCCGCGAAAATACACTAGACTTAATTTAATAGTCGTCAAAACGCATAAAGATTAAAAATTCGACAGTATGCGAAAGTCGTCGATAAATGATTGATTAAATAGAAATTTCCTAAATTTGGCACTCCGCTATTACCTGTATTGAATACTGCAAAAGTCGGCAAAGTGCGAAAGTCGGCACTCCGCTCCGAAATCGATTTTTCCACCTCGTCAATCAGTATCTTCTTTTTCGTTATCACCGAAGACCATCTTTGAAGTATTTTTCAAAAGCCTCGAAAATAGCTTCAAAGCGGATGAAGAGCAACAGGTATTGTGTTCTCTCAAGCCTTCTCCGTGTCTATTCGCACGAAACCAACGATTAAGTTACAAGCAAAAAAGCACGGATTTTAGGTGTTGGTTTGGCTTTTGGACACTGGTTTACATCCGATGTTTGAGGTACATTCGTTCATTTGGATCTTTTGCAGCTCCCTTTGAACTGGTTTGGGGTAAATTCTATGTATGTGGCACTGATTAGACTCGGTAATTTTTTTGTTTATATATATGAGCAAGCAATATACCCATGAATGTAATACATAAGAATTAAAGTCCTGACTAACTGATTACTGACAGACAACGCATAGCCTAAACTACTGGTCCTAGAGGCTTGGAAAGGTACCTTTTAAGAAAAAAAATGAACTCACATTCTGAGTGGTCAAAGTTTTTGATATCAACGCATTTTTCTATTTAGAAAATTAGCGTAAAGCGTGTTTTGGGGTTTCCTGTTCTTTCCAAAAGTGACATCGAGGGAGCCAATTGCATAAGGAAAAAACATAAAAATATCCCTATTCTTATGTTTTTCTCGTGGAAAACTTAATCCACAGGAAGGCAGGCTTTAGTAAACTATAACAAGGCTGTGTGGGAAGGTCTAATAATACTTCCTATGTGTGTTCTGGTCCTCAGATAGTTGATATTAGATAGTAGAATAAACATCGAAGAAACTATTTTTGGTATAATACTCGTAGTGCAAAGTTCATTGACAAGATATCGTTTCAATACGTAGTAACTAAATCAGCATCAAAATTAATGCCAATACCGTCGTATTTTCTGTACAAAACTGTATTTTGACCACAAAAATATTCCGGCATTATTCGGCTGGCATAATAATTAAGTAACAGGCACACCAAGGTTGAATAGGCTCAATTGGATACTCTAATAGGTTTAGTTTCGCAACGCCTAGTTCCAGTTTTGTAGAGCTGCGGTTCTCAAAGTGGGTAAGGATCATCAAGGTTTGAGACACAGTATAACATAGAATGCGCTACTGTTTACGAAATATTATAATATATTCTGCGACTGTGCAAAGAATACTTACAGACGATAATAAACGTTTTTTTCTAATTGACATCTTTTTATAAGTATAACAAACAGAGACACCGTTAATTTTAAGTAATATTTAAGTGAAGTCTATAGGTACGGCTGTTAGTAACATTTAGCATAGTAAAAAAACTCTTATGATTCAAGAGAATAATTTTAAATAAGTAGTACTTATTTAATCATACAATCAATGCTAAGCTATTTAACAGCCCCTGCTTCTTAGAAAACTAAAAACAGCATATTTTCTTACGAATTCAGCTCTAGCAATTTGACATCCAAGCGCATAAGCTTATAATGGCGTAAATAATAACTTTACGAAAATAATTCTGAAGGAAAAAATTAAACTAAAACTAAGAAGTAATTAAAAGGAGGGGAGTAAAGTAGGGGCGTTCAGTAGTAGTAGTAGAAAAGGAGAATTAAACGTAGGTAATTTTGAAATTGTTCCAAGCTTGGGAACCGCAATTATAGCCTAAAGTCAAAGTACAAATTATTTAGGGCTTGTGTGTCACGCCGTCATAATATTTGATCCTATAATACGCAGGCGTTAAAGGAATTTTGCCCTGAGCCGGTCAAACCGATTAGATACCGATTGCGGTTTGGGGCCTTATACTCAGTACCATTCGAGAAAACTCGTAGAGAAAAGTATACAAGTATTGTATCAGCCATCTAGTTCCCATATCACAAGCTATGCTAAGTTTGGGACTACAGGGTGTTGTCTGTAAAGTCCAAGAATATTTATTTATTTATTTAATTCTGACGTCACTCGAGCAAAAACTGAAATCACCTGGCTTTCAGCGCAGTGAGCTCGAAACACAACCAACAAAGTTGTAACTTTAAAAGAGCGACGCATCGCCACTAGAATTTAGAATTTGGGACCAAATAGTAATAGAAAGGTAGTGTTTCGTCCCAGTGGGACGAGAGACCGGTAGTCCAAAACTACAATAATTTATAAAATCACTGCGTGCATCAATACTCAGACGGGCTGTCAGCTGTCAGTGATATTTTTTACAATCTCGATGAATATGTCTAATGAGATTTTTCGGACGTTTCCGGACATAAGACCCCGATAAGGTCCCTGGTACTGAGTAAGCCATGAAAATAGTAATTGACACCTGGTTTATTGAATTGAAAGGCTTGACTTTGTACTTCGTGCGTGTGTGGAATATTTAGATCTATAGTCTGTGGTTAGATGTTATTGATAGTGCGTGCAAGCGGTTTTCACACCCGAGATAATCTACAAATTCATGAATTACTTGTATTCAACAAGACGCTACACGCAACGTTTTTATTTATTTTAAGACAGCTATTTTAACAGAACGTTAGCACTTGGTAGTTACACTGTGCGACTCAACTTTATTTCAAGTACAAAATCAGCTTATTGAGAATAAATAGGTTATCAAGGTATTGAATCCATAGTGTTTCACAATTGCAGAGCAATGCCGCATTACCATGCTAGTGTATCTCAGATCCGCTGAAATACGGTTCACCATGGTGTCCAAATATAAAAGTGGCTAAAATTACAATTGTCAACGTATCGTAACGCTAGCGTATCCGAGATACACTGCGCGGTGACGCTACAACGTTTGGCAGTCGAGCTGACGTTGACGCGCAATATGATTTGAATACGCTAATATATGCAGTAACCGTCAGATGTGTTCGTGATTACCCCTATGTCAGTGCCACAAATGTCAAAATTACGAATGTCATTTGCTATAACAACCGCCTGCTGTGCAAATAATACAAGCCTCTTGTGCAACAAACTGAGGTACCGCGGGGAATTCACCAACATGCCGCCATAATAGCCCAAGTAAATTACTTTATCACATAATTGCAATCCAATCCCAACTCGACTGATTGTTTTTCCGAAACAATTTCATCCTGAACAGTATCAGTGTTCAAAGTAATCAGACACCGATGGTTCAGTGTTGTACGAACAATGTGATGTGTACTCGTAGTTTACATTAGGTCATCAACTTCAAATTGGTTGGATTTTAAAAGGCAATAGATATAGTTTTATTGAAGTACCTAGGTAGTTTTAGTATTATTGTTCAAAAATTTGTGTTTTCTCGATTTTCAACTCATTCCGGCATTTATTCACACAAATCAACATTTTAACCAGCATTTTAGCATAACAATTGAACTTCATTGTAAAATCAACGCACGATATCCTAAATTACAGCTGCCTTATCTCAACAAAATGTTATCTTACGCGACTATGCATACGTAGCGGATAACTGAACCTGCGCGGCGCTTTGTTCCTTTACGTTGCATTTTGATTGCTAACATTGAATAAACATTTGTTAGACAAAACATTACAGTACGAGGGTCATGGGGCATCAAGTCTACAAATAATCAGATAGAACAACGTAGACTTACTCTGTCCACTGGGAAATTTTGTCGCTAACCAACTTTTACTAAATATTTCAGGTATTACGACCTTACTTGCATAACTGTCACCATAAAAAACGCTAAAACTGTTGATAACTATTTATACATAAGCAAAATGCCTCCCTATCTACATCATAACATTGTATTGACATCAAAACATGCGTTGTACTAGTTTATAACATTTGTGGTTGTACACAGCCCACGAAAGTTAAATGAACTCAGCCCACACCAACCCACAGCAGATTATCCGCTGAATATGCATAGAGTCCAAGACTTAAATCCTAAAACCACTTCAATTGTGCACCGTCGAACTCGACGAGGGCCATTCGTTACTCCAAATAATTGTCAATACCGAGCGCGTGCTATTTCCGATTGCTACACAGAACATGGAAAATACTGTCACTGCTTGGATAATCTACTTTTAATTTTAGGAGTACTAAATATATAAAAAAGATAAAGCCCTACGGCACGCCATCCAATGCGAGTTATTCATTCTTTTATCAAATAACTTGGTTGTTTATTTACGCATAATAATTATGAAACATGAAAAAATTTAAGGACATTAAAATGATTTAGATGTATATAATTTTTACAAAAAATAATAGAAAAAAATAAGTTCCCCGATTTAAAAAGATTTAGAAAATCTTTTAATGGCTTATTTTTTTCTTTCTATGCATTGAACTTGCACGAAGATACGCCTCGGGTAGTATTCTAAGCTCTGCAAATTGCTCTAACGTTGCAGACGAACAACTTTTCCCATCTTTTCTTAATGCAATGTCGACTCTATCGTAGCGCCCCAGGCATTTTCCATGCACTATCTTTATCGTTTCCGATTTATCTCGATGAACAATATTCACGGTATAATAGGAAATCTAGTGCTCGAATTAATTTCCTTTCCAAATTGCAATATTGATAATGTTGCGAAATATTCGGGCTGTAGGAGTACCAAGGTTACTAGCAGAGTCGCACCCAAATGCTAAAGAGCTAAGGGCTTAAAAAATACGCCAAACATACTATGAACTGATAATTAGTGAGCTTTCAGGCAACTTGTAAATGTTTCCAGCATAGTTAATAATCTGATTAAATGGGAACTAGCAAGCAGTTTAATGTTATTAATACCCTAAGCACGAAAATAATTCGAGGAGATCATAAATGTTCGACTTTCTCGACCGACAGACAGACAATGTATGTTTTTTGCGTGTAATTTTTATCAAACTATCGTCGTCCAGGGCTAAAAACTATCATTTTGAACCATCATATTTTGTAGGGTGTAGGTGGTCATCTTTAAAATTGAGGTGTTTAAAATGATAGAAAATTTTAATGCAATTCTCATGCTTTATGTTAGGTTTTGGAGCAGTAACCTTTGATTGGACGAGTTTTGTGCAAGCCGCACTGCTAACCTATTAATAATTTCGTTTGACATTCTGTTTAAAATAAGAGCCATACCTAGTTTTGTTATTCAAACCGCTAGGAAATTGTATATTTGCAACTTGGGATAACACGGAATTCGATCATCACTCTAACGGCTTTGACTGCGGTCATTGGTGCCTATCTCTTAAGATTAAAGTTATAGAAGTATGTACCACAGTTTTTTAGATGTTGATTTCCAAGAGCGAGAAGGATTCACAAGAGATTTTGAAACTAACCCATTTTATTCGATTTTATTACAAACATTTCATTACTTCTATACAGATTCTTACAAAATAATACGATTTTTGTAATTTTATAAGCTTGAACACATACAATCCACGTCTAATTTATTCCACATAGAAGTTTGACAATAATAATGTTACTCCATTCGTAAATGCATTTCAGACAGTTGTCCCTACTGAAACACCCCTTTGTTTCCGAGTCGTGGATCTACCATAAACAATCTGTTACATTTTTTGTGCATTGACATCTCAATGACATTAATTTTAGTATAGCTTTTTTACTAGCGTTGCATTTTTACACATCTGGAAGTGTAATGTAAACTAAGATTTGAACGAAAAAATCATATTTTAATACCAACAGCAGAAGACTTGATGTAAATAACTGCAACTCAAATTTAAAATGCTGTATTTCAAATATTCAATCAGATTAGTTGACTAGGAAGATTTTTTTCTTGTAAACCCTTTTTCTGATGTGATGAAAAAGTCGTTTGCCTCTAAACCGAAAAAAGGGGTGCTACGTGTAAATGATTGAGACCGTTGTGTGTTTGTTTGTCTATGCTTTCGTTTTAAACATCGGGTTACTGCATACCTGGTTCACAGTAGCCCCTTATACCTTGTTACGTATACCCACTGGCTGTATCACAAGCATCGCGAACATAAATCAATTAGCAACGACAAAACGTCGACTTGTTTCACCGTCAGTATGTTTACGTGGTTTTCGATTTAAGCCGCTTCTGTACGAGGTCTGATAGGCCACCCCAGGGCATAGAACGGTTAAAGAATTTATAGCTATTGACCTTTTATTACAATCCTGGGGCTTGAACAAGATTGGCTGTGACTTTGTGGCGTCGTTGAAGACAAATAGTCTCGAACAATACATATTTAATTTGAGCTCTTTTACGCTTTGTATCACCTATTTTCATGTAAGGGTTATACTATACAGTGACTTCATTATTTATTCGTTTTGAATTGTATCTTGCTAGTGTTTATTGACCGTATGACGGCTCTATAGCTCTACCAAAAAAGAATGCATGCGGCGTTTTTTATTTTAGACGTTTTGTATGAAAAGTTGTGATAGATATAAGTTAGTAGGTAAAACTCATAGATCTTTATAATGTGCAATTTAATAAAAGATATCTCAAAGCCCTACTTGGAATTGCGTACAAAAACAGCTAATGATAGAGTCAATTGACCTACTTTATATGCGAGGTATTGTATTTTCAACCCGAATTATAGTAAAGATTGCAACATGCAGTTACATACAATGCAGCTGTAAATAATGATTTCTGTTGGCACAGTGTTCTACAAATTTTTAAGTAAGTAAACCAAATAACACGCGCATGTACACTTAATATACTAGCTGACAATTGTATAATTTTTGTTGTTTTTATCAATATATTTAATTTGATTAGTGAATAGAACGTAATTCATTCAGCTGGTAAATTTTAGTTAGGTAATTGTATAAAAACTGTATAAAACATTAGATATGGTTTCGATACGTTATAATGTTTGTGTGATACATTATTTATTTAGGACTTGTAGACCTTATTCAGTATTAGATAATACATTGAACACTTGTAAGTATAATGTGGCCTAAAAATGGCTAATGTGAACGGTTTTGAGGTACAAAAAGTATTATGCTAGCAGCTGGCGACGCACAATTTAAGCTCGATTTGAAAAGCAAAACTGTCAAGTTTTTCGTGCCTATATATTTGTGTTATTGGTAACGACCCATAAACAACAATAAAAGTCAATTTACAATATCAAATGGGCAATGCGACTGATGAAAAAATTCAGAAACCTTTTATTGCGAGACAAACTACATTTACAATTTCATTGGTTGTAAAGTTCTAAAGAAATGTCGTTTTTCATGAAAATGTAATCAAAATAATGGCATTTTGTTCACATAAATTTGTTATTCATAAATGCTGTCTGGTTCAGATAATACCGTATTGAGCTGTTAGGTATAATATTGCTATTGTAAAAAGTTTGTATTTTTCGTTTGGTTTAATAAAATATATTTATGAATTCATTCTTGTAACAGATTTTGTGATCTTTTGTAGATAATTCTATTTTAGCGAAAAGTTCCTAATTGCTTGTTTATATAAATTCTTCCTAAGCGAGTAAAGTGCAAGTTTCCATATAAAAAAAAATTATCAGTAACTCTATAAAAGTTTTAATGAGGCAGTCAGGGTTTGCACATTATGAAACAAACTGAAGGAATGGTAGTACCGTCGGACATACAAATACACGGCTTGCCAACTCATAGAAATAAAATTTCTGTACTATTACAGTAATGTACGAGAAACTTTGTACCCCGTTCAAAAAATTATGTAAACAACCCCAAAAACCTTCTTGTTTTAAAAAGTTTATTACTTTCAGTTATTTTTACAATATATTTGTAAAACATGTTTAGATAGCAAGTAAATCGTGTAACAATAATTTTCGTGAACAAGCTGGCTACACTGTTTGAGTTCGCTGCCGATAGCAAGATGATTATAAGCAGAATATCTAATGTTATTATGATTTCAGTACCACCATTGCCGGCAGCGGGTCAATATTGCTGAGATCATATATAGTTGCATTATCTTCCTTTTGTTTGTGATTATATGCAATAATACTGAACGGAAGTTCAGTGGAATAATGCAGTTTGAATTTGCGCAGAAAATTGCTGACATTATTTCTTTTAGCATTTGAAGATTATGTGAATAACCTAAAACGTTTACCTATTAGGTGCATCCTAATCTACCAGCATTGGTATGCCAATCAAAGTTGAACTGCAAAGTTTTAAATCATGGTCAGTTCATACTAACTCATAGTTATTCTGTGACTAAATAGTGACATTATGACGTCATTTGATGTGTTTTCGCGCATATTTTGCTGTCAAGTGTCTAAAAAGAATGATCGTGGTACAATTTTGTACCACGTGACCTGAAGAAATTACACTGGGCAGTGAAATATAACTTGGCAGCAAAATATTGGCATACGGGGGCAGATCTATGGTAGCTTTTCTAGCAACTTCGCCTATATTTTTGCTCTCTCAACAAATATTGAAACCGTTGTCTCTATTTTCTATGTCTATTTTTTTATTTCTATGTCTTTTTTAGCCGTTTGAAAAATTTTAGTAGGAGTAAAATGCAAAATCGTTCTTCCGGGAAATCTATGTCCAGATTCACTTGTAATTTTATTTTTATTTTTAGCCTGTATCATCTCACTGCAGGGCAAAGACCTACATCCCTTTTTTCCACACTCCTCGATCTTTGGTCACAATGGGCTACTCACTATTACGGCTATCGAGATCATCTCACCATTTACATCTTGTACCAATTGATATAATTTTAATCAACACGATACTGGTCACTATACAAACTCACTCTTTAATCTAAATATTTTACATTGAACGTTTTGATCATAATGATTTGTACCAACTACCTACTCGGCCAACCTACGAAATTGAGCGTTTCTCAATTCACACTAGATTGGAACTAGTCACGTTTTACAATAATATTAAGAGTTAATTATGATGAATCCAATAAATATATGTACGAATCGAGAATTATTGCACTAATTTATTGAAAAAACCGTAGGCTTAGGTTAGTTTGGGACTGGGAAGGTGTTGTATAAAATGTCCATAAATATTTATTTATAAATAGGTTTAAACTGCATAGGTACCACTCAAATTGACAATATCACACAAGACAATGTTTTTATCACATAAAGTTGGAAGCGTTCTCGAGTGTGTATAAAAATACGCGCAGAATAAATTCTTCTCTTTAAAATACCATTCGCTTTGAAATACCATCCCGTCAACGTAAATGAATAGACGCAACGGAGACAAATAAATCAAGAGGCAAATAAGGCTGCATGCGCACTAAGCGACCAGAAAAACCAGCTAACTAGTCGTGCGATTCTTTTTTGAAAGAATCGATGAGAATATAACTTCAAAACTTTTACATATTTAATTTAATCACAAATATTTACAATATTTATAATATGTACAAAATACACATGAAGCAGTTGAGCTATCTACACACCGTTGCAAACGATTTATAGATAGCTCAACTGATCCAAATCAGTACCAATCGGAAGCGTGCCCAAGACACTGGCTGCATTGCCGCGCTGAATAGCAATGCTGATTCGCTGGCCCAGATAATCACCAGCCCTCGGGTCACGCGTCGCTGCGACTAGACGCCCTGCAATAATTTTGAAAACCCGGAGGGCCTCGGTACCCCACGGACCCAGAGTCTCGACCCCAAGAGGTACAAATGTGTAGGCCCTGTCGAGACCCGCATACTTGCGCCTCTTGAGATCCTCGGCCGAATCTGCTGCCGCACCGGCCCTAGCGGATGTCCTAGACAGATGTGAAGGAGCAAGGGTGTCGACGCAAGTAGCGTCCCACACCAAAGGCCTTCCCAACTCCCAAGGAACAAGAGTCATACCATCAGGCCGTTTACCATCGTCACGCAGCAGACCATTCGGCTCGAGAATGGCTGGCACGTTCACGCTGGTAAAAGCCCGGCGGATGAGATATCGATGAGATATCTTCAGATAATTGTTACTTATATAAATTCTATGCCAGTGCCAAAAGATTTCAATCTAAAACGACCTACCAGTGGACTTTTACAGGCATCTTGCTAATATTGATAATCCCCTGTCCTTTGGAAGCACCATTCAAACCAGAACACAGCAATGCAAACATCACTGCTTTGCGGCAGAAATAAGTACGGTAATATACCCAGACGAACTACTACTAAAATAAATAGTCTCCCCAAATTCATCATTTAGTAGTAAAGCTTAAATTACTATAAGTACCTAATAGATAAATAACAACTTTATTGCACACACAAACGAAAGAAATTAAATACGAGAAACATAAAATAGAGAATACAATGGGCGGCTTTATTACTAAAAGCGATCTCATCCAGACCTCACTGGTACCTCTCAGGAATTTCGAAATTATAAGACGGCGGTGTAAAAAAGTTAAACCTAATCAAAATAATGTTAAGGGCGTCTTGCACCAGAATCACTAAACGTGTTTAACAGCTAAATAGATTTAAATCTGACGTATTTATATGACTTGACAACTCGCTAAATACTATTTAAGAGTTAAACGCGTTTAGCGATTTTGGTGCAAGACGCCCTTAGAATGTAATAATTTAGTAAGTAGAGAGGACAGTAGCTGCCTAGTGCGTTATTGCTCTATCACGATGTGCTATTTGGCTGATGTCGGTTGGAATTTTCGCCCGCATTGCCCTTTGTAAGTTTCCAACCACACCGTTCTACGGCTCGCAAACACGTTGACTGCCAGCCTTTAGCACTAGGGCGAGGAAACTATTTTTTTTGCATTACTAACCTAGAGTTACACATTTAGTTTGTTCGGGCGTGGCTCGTCTTCAAAATGAATTAATCAGTGTTTGAAGGAAACTGTCGTGAACCTAGTAGAGTTCTAGTAGAACTTGCAACCTTTACCCAACCTTTAACCTATAATCTACTCAAGTTCATAATGTACCACTCTTCACGCAAATAAATCATGTTATCTCATTTCATTTAACCAAACACTTTACTATAAATTACTATAAAATGTACCTTCATAACTTAGACGAGCCTCTGACTACCCTCTTAATCCTAAATGACCTTGAAAAAAAACCAAGAGGTCAGTTGTTCACTACCAGTGACCTGCAACGATCAAAATGCACCTGCCCCCGTATGCCAATCTCAGTTGAACCGCAAATTTGAAGTGCAAAGTTATAAGTTCATACTAACTCATAGTTATTCTGTGGCTAAATAGTGACATCATGACGTCATTTGATGTGTTTTCGCGCTTATTTTGTTGTCAGGTGTCTAAACAGAACGATCACGTGGTACAAAATTGTACCACGTGACCAGTTAGCACGCTGGTGACTTGGGCTAATCCCCTATTTTGCCACACAAACTGAGCTGCCTAATTAAAAGTTACAAAAAGCACATTTTTTCTCAACTGTTTTACGTTTTATTCTATTTGTAGAATGTTTTCACTGAAAATTTTTTTACGCCTGTACTAGTACGTGAAGTGTGTTCGTACTGTAAGAATACTTTGATTATAAATACCTTTTATTGTACATAGTTGAATTAAACATGATGATTGAACAAGAAATAAAAATTAGTTTAGTTATCATTAGTGAATATTAAAATATCCCTTGCTCATTCGTTGAGTTTTTAACTTTTTAATACGTGTCACTTTTGCTAAAAAAATGCTAAATCTAGCTTCAAAAATCTAAGTGGCAACACTCTTGGTTGACTTACTCAATTGTCAATCGACAGTGTCATAATATTAACCTGTCATGTCAAACTGTGAAATTGTGTATATCGACGTTAATTCAGATCAATATGACCCGTAAATAATAACAAAATTGGTTTCAGTATGTTTTTTACAAATCAACGCATATGAACATACAAATAACATTAGTGTAGTGTTTGTGTTAGACAACTAATACAATCCACGGTCTCGGCGCACCTGCGAGCCACCTGCAGCTGACGTCACTTGTTTACTAGCTGCTATATAAACCGGGGCGATAAGAGCGGCGGGGGAGTCTTACGCAAGCCACGGGCGAGGTTGGACGTGTCGCTTGTACACACCGCTTGTTGTCGAGCCTGTGACGATCTAGGTACTAGGTGCTGCCTAAAGTACTACTTACTGGCCAGCGAGTAGGTAGGCACTACATGTGGCGACGAGGTAAAAAGGTAAGGTTATAAATAACTAAAAAAAAAAAAAAAAAGTTTATATAATAGAGATATACAGATATGTTTAACGTAAACAAGATATTGGTGTGTCAAAATAAAATGGCATTCGGTACTTAGCACGAAAATAAAAACTATTCAGTTTCATGCCGGTAGGCGTGCAAACCAGTTTTATTACCTAGTCTAGGTATTGTTGTTTACCGCTTGGCAGCACAGGCGCAGCTGGCCGAGAACGCGAGCGTAAGCTTGCATTACGCACCATTTTATTTAGATACCTACTTAGTTATCACCATCGACAACCGAGAACATGTAGGGAGGTAGTCTTGTTTTTCTTATTTTCAGTTTGTTTAGTTTAGTTATTGGTTACATACTACCTACCCACTTTCATTTTATTGTAGATTTTTTATGTGTGTTCAGTGTCGGATAAATGGATTTATCTATCTATCTATCTATGACGACAATTAATTACAAATGTAATTCAAACGTAATTTATTCAGAACTAGGTACATATAGGTTAAATTACAAGATAAAACGATGAGACAGCAAAAGTTATAAACTGTGTAGCTATCTCAATGAACAAAATAAAATGTCAGTGAATAGAATTACGTTATTTACAGGGTAAAAGAAGGACATGGTAGTTAAAAGTAATAATAAAAGTGGTACTTATCTACCAAATTGGTAGAGTGCCTATTTGACTACCTACCTTACCTACTAGGTACTTACTCTGTTATCTTTTTTACGTAGTCAGTAAATTAAATATGACTGTAAGTAACTTATGTAGAAAAAGTTAAGTTAAGGTACCCACTAAACTGGGAACATTTGGTAAAGAATACCTCCATTAAATTGGGAACAGGTACCCACTAAACTGGGAACATTTGGTAAAGAATACCTCCATTAAATTGGAAACAGGTACCCACTAAACTGGGAACATTTGGTAAAGAATACCTCCATTAAATTGGGAACGTAACTTATGCTACCCACTAAACTGGGAAGATTGGTTGGTACAAAATGATACCTTCATTTAATTGAGAATTTGGCGTCGCGTGTAGGTACCCACTTAACTGGGAAGATTGGTTGGTACAAAATGATACCTTCATTTAATTGAGAATTTGGCGTCGCGTGTAGGTACCCACTTAACTGGGAACATTGGTACTAATTAGCACCTCCATTTAATTGGAAATTTGCATAAAAAGCTCCGCAAATTGGAAAATGGCTAAACCACCCCCATTTAATTGGAAACGGTTCACTGTGAAATAGGAAATCCCTTTCTATTTACAGGTCACCCCAAAATACTTAAATCGTAGACCATGTTATGTCATGTTATGTTATGGGACTCCCGTTTCCGGATTTAGACTCAAAGATGGTCCATTATGCGTGGGGGATGTTCTGGCTAGGAGTGTAGTCAGCCTAACTCCTCCCAAAAGTACAGTAGCTTCCTGAGGGCTTCGCAGGCTTGGAAGAGTGACCTGGGGTTGCTTAGGATTTCTGTTCGTTGTATTGCTACGCCCTCGCATTCCAGGATTACGTGAGCAGCTGATTCTTCTTCGGTAAGACAGCCTCTGCAGAGTGGGCTGTCAGTGGCTACGATGTTGTAAAAGTGTTTGTTCCAGGGACAGTGTCCTGTCAGGGTCCCCACAATGATTTTGAGATTCAGTCTCTGCAGGCTTAGTAGACGGCGTGTTAGTTTCGGTGTGATGGCTGGAATTGCAACTCTTGACTGTCTGCAGTCAGTCGTACGTGCTCAGCATGTGTTGTGTGGTTGTAGGGTTTTCAGACGCACCCAGGTGCGTAGCAGAGAGAACGGTAGAGGAAGGAAAGGAGCTGGCCCCTCGGATATTGTTTCCGATCCTCTTCTGGCTAACTCGTCTGCAGCGTCATTACCCAGTGATCCACTATGTCCCTGCATCTATTGTAGGATTAACCCATTTCTTAAGGCGATGCTCTCTTGGGCAAGGTGACTTTCGTGTATGAGTCTGGAGGTGCAGTTGTGGCTCTCCAAGGCTTTGAGTGTGGCTGTGCTATCTGAAAGAATCCACATGTTATAATCAGCGATTCCTCTCCTGTTGATTGCTGTTGCTGCTTCGGAAATGGCTGCACATTCACATTGGAAGATGGAACTGAGTGTGCCTAGTGTCATTGATATGTTAATGTTGAGATCTAGCGAGTGTACTCCGGCGCCTGTACCCTGTTTGGGTTTTGAGCCATCAGTGTAGACTCGTACTTCGCTGATTCCTGATTGATCTCTTTGGTCTTCATGCAACCTGTTATAGTAGAGCATGCCAGTCTCTGAAAGCGTTGCAGTTTGGTTATCACGGTCGTGAATTCGGTTCTGGTCGACCATACAACTGCTCCGCGTATAAGTGCTGGTCTTATTACGGTTGTATAGAGCCACCGGGTTATTTTGGCAAAAGACCCCATGTTTTTCCGAGCATTCTACCGCGTTGGAAGAATGTGGAGTTCGCGCGTTGGAGTTTGTGGTCAAGATGCTTGTTCCAAAGAAGTGCTATCCAGTATGACCCCTAGATACTCGACTTCGTTGATTAGCTTGAGATCAGTGTTGAAGAGCTTTGGTACTTTTAGGGTTCCCAGGCTTCTTTCGTGTGTGAACATGATCAGTTCTGTTTTAGTGGGATTGACTGATAAGCTATGGCTAGTGCACCAGCTTTCAATTGTTTTAAACGCTGCTTGCACAGACAGGCTACAGAGTACGTTTTCGAATCATCCAGTCGTGAGGATAGCAAGATCATCTGCATATCTCACTGTGAAGAGCCGCGGCCGTCCACTTTTCGGATGAGTTCGTCCACTACTATGTTCCATAGCAGGGGCGAGAGGACGCCGCCTTGTGGGCAGCCTCTCACCACTATGCCCCTCGTTGTGGTGTTTACTGTGAGTTGTGTTGCTCTGTATTTAAGCATGTTGTTTGTCCATTCTGCTAGCGTAGGGTCGACACCGTATCTTGCTAGTGCAAGGTCTATGCTAGTGAAGGTTGTTTTGTCAAAGGCACCTTCTATATCTATGAAGGCCCCCAGAGTTGGTTGTTTTGTGGCTAAACCGTCTCCATTTCGAGAGACTACGCTATGGAGTGCGGAATCTGTTGATTTGCCTGGACTATAGGCGGGTTGTTGCGGATGTAGCGGTTGGCGTAGGAAAGTGTTACCTCTGATTTCCTGGTCACATATCCTCTCTAGGGTTTTGAAGAGGAACGATGGTAGAATAATAGGTTGGAAGGATTTCGCCATTGTGTAGTCGCTCTTACCAAGTTAGTAAGAATATAACCTTCACTCCCCTCCACTTCTGGGGTATGTAGCGATGGGCGATGCATCCTCTGAAGATGTTTACTAGGCGTTCGGCTAGTAATTCGCAACTCCACCTTAAAAGGCCCGGAAAGATTCCGTCTAGCCCTGGCGATTTGAAAAGAAGGAAGCTGTTGATGGCCCAAATTACCTTCTCTTTGTTGATCAGGTTTTGAGCGGTGGTCCAATCTTGACTACTGGTTGCTCGTTCGCTGTGTGCTTCCCATTCGAACGAGTCTGATATTAGACATCCCGGGAAGTGCGTTTCAAGTTCGCTGGTTTCATCGTCCGTCTTGGTGTACGTGTTACCAAGTATCCGATGGTACGCGCAAGTTCACTGGATAGTATGCCTTTTGTTTTGGCTGCCTGACTGGTGCTATCAATGTTTATCTCCAGCATATCCTGTTGCCTGAGGCGTATTCGTTTTGAAGGTAGATTTGGTGGATTGGTATTTCTCCGAGTCCCTTGGTTGTTGAGTGTTCATTGATCTGTTGGAGAATTCCGTACTTTGCAACGTAGTCTTTGCAGTTCCGGGTTCTACTCCGGGTTCCAGGGACTAGTTTAGCGAACTTCGTTATATCAGTCTTGCGCGGGAGGCGCCTCGGACTCGGCAAAGGTAAGGTCACATTTAGATTAAAACGAATCTATCTATGATCCGAACACGATTTGTAGCATTGTAGCAAGTATCGAAGCGATGTAGAGTCTCGATGTAGTCTCAATGTAGAGTCGATATAGAGTCTCAATGTAGAGTCGATGTAGAGTCTCAATGTAGAGTCGATGTAGAGTCTCAATGTAGAGTCGATGTAGAGTCTCAATGTAGAGTCGATGTAGAGTCAATGCAGAGTATCATGTAAAGTCTCGTTTAGTCTCTTGTAGAGTTTCAACGTAGAGTCAATGTAGAATTTCAATGTAGTCTTCATCGTTTTCTTCGTCATGGGAGTTGGATTGGAGTCGCAATGAGTACGACTTTAGTATGATGAAGCTTTGATCTATTATTGATGTGTTGATATAAAGAAAAAGTCTGTCCAACAGGGTTTCAAAAAAAAAAAAAAAAAGAAACAGTGAGCTTTGGACTATTATTGATGTGTTGATGTTAGAATCGCTTTTAGACAAGGCTACAAAGAACGTGCGTGAAGCCCTATTTAGACTTATATGTGCTGGTTCCTGATAGTTGATTTCTCAACTGCTTTGACATTCAAACCAGATGTTTCGGTTTGGGTTTAGATTTAGTTGCTAGTTGAAGGTTGAAGCTGTTTACTTCGAATGTACTCGATTGGTGAATATTTGCTGAACGGAAGCTGGTCAAATGATACTTGAGATGAGGATTGATTGAACGGTGTTGGTTGATCCAATTTAGCTTTGACTAGAGCTTGACCAAATGTGTACAACAGTTGCTATCACTTTAGTTTCATTGGTCGAGCTGTACTGAATACGGTAAACAGCAGTAGCGCAATAAAATAAATTTAATAAGATAGAGATGTAGTGTTTGTGTTAGACAACTAATACAATCCACGGTCTCGGCGCACCTGCGAGCCACCTGCAGCTGACGTCACTTGTTTACTAGCTGCTATATAAACCGGGGCGATAAGAGCGGCGGGGGAGTCTTACGCAAGCCACGGGCGAGGTTGGACGTGTCGCTTGTACACACCGCTTGTTGTCGAGCCTGTGACGATCTAGGTACTAGGTGCTGCCTAAAGTACTACTTACTGGCCAGCGAGTAGGTAGGCACTACAATTAGCATTAACATAGCTGCAGCTTAAGAACAACAAGGTGCCAGGGGAGAACGGCATAACAACAGAACTTCTGAATGCGGGCGGGAAAATATCCGAAAATATCATTAGCACCATAGACCACATCCACACGCTTCGGCAGGTTATACCTACAGAAGATCGAAGAGTAATCGGCCACTTTGTTTATCGTTTGTAAAAAGCCTTTGATTCAGTTAAAACCTGGGCAGTGCGACAGTTACCTACTTCAGCGGTGCCAAATCAACTACCGGTATATCGAAGTGTTTGTATTACTGTGTACTGTACACCTATGTAGACTGTATAGTAATGCCACCACGTCGTCCACGTCCATTCGACTGCAATACCAGAGTACAAATCCAATTCGACTGCTAAAAGGCGTGAGCCTTGGAGATGTTATTTCTCCGAAACTGTTCACCTCTGCACTGGACAATGTGTTCAAACTCTTGCAATGAATGAGTATGGCATCAACATCAATAGTAAACGTATCGATTTGCCGACGATATAGTCATCTTGGCGGAATCACTGGAATATCTAAGAATATGCGTGAAACGAATATCATGTCAAATACTCATGGTGCACCTATGCCGGTACAGGTAGAGTTAGCTAGTTGAAGTTGCAATGGGCTGGCCACATAGCTCGCAGAACTGGCTACCCCTGGGGAATAAAGTTCTCAAATGGCGACAGCGAACCAGAAAGTGAAGTGTAGGATGGCCACCAACCCGATGGACCGATGACATTGTATAGATTGCGGGAAGTCGATAGGTGAAGATGGGCCAAAATAGCTTTTTCTGGAATACTATAAGATGATGATAATGATGATTTATAACAATATTTGATATGATGGGTTTATGTGACCGTTTTGAATTGCTGCTGGGTTAATTATGTAACAAACATTGCGTTCAAAAACTCTCCTCGTGGTTGATCGTATTATTTTTACTCTACTTTAAAATAAGCTCATTGGACACATAAGTACTGAAAAATGTAAGTAGATAAACGTCTATAAAATGCAAAAATTAAGAAATGTTTAACCAATCTGATCTAATAAAATGTACAGAGATCTAAAAAACCAAAATTCGTAATCAGACAAAAAACCGGTACTTCACACAAAAAATTGATGAATTATGTTGCGTAGTATCTGAAACGCACCATGTCAGCATTTCATGTATTTTGTAATTGTTCTGTGGTTTGGTTTCTATTAGTCTATGTTTTATTGACATTTGTTATTTGTTGACAGAAAAACAATATGTATATTTTTCTGAAAATGCTTTGTTATTAATATCTACCTACGTTTACCTATTTACTCAGTTTCGTGTTTTGTGTTGATGCTAAAAAACACCTCCAGCAATATACATTTTGCTTGTGTGTGCTCGTATGTTCGAATCGTGCCTACTTACCACATATTGATAGGTACCTACTTCGAACAAGACTACCAAGGTAAGAATTTTGTATTTATTCTATGAATGTGACTGTTGACTTTCCCATTTCAACATGATGAGAGGGAACCAATTTCAATAGGTAGGCATCTTTAAATTTACCTACCTACATATCTAAAACAAAAATTGGCTCAAACTTATGTAGATTCAAAGTTTCATCCAAATCGGCCAGTAGTTTTTGCGTGAAAGAGTAACAAACATCCATACATACTTACAAACTTTCGCGTTTATAATAATTAGTATGAACTATGATTAAAATGAAGTAGGTATGTCCCGCTGATATTTAATTTCAATAAACTTTTATTTCAGGTCTTCATAATGCATACCTATATAAGACATCTCAGGCGAGGCCTAACATGCTTGAGGTGATATACTATACTATACCGAAGACAGCCGCCAGCAGGCTTCAAAGGTACGCTGTGAAGCTCGCCGCGTACGATTTCAACATTAAATTTGTGCCGACGGAACGAAACGGCAATGCGGACGCATTATCGCGCCTGCCGTTGCAGCATTGCAAAGGGGAGTCTGACAAGGATGACGCCGCATACCTACATTTTGTGGAAGATAGTTTTCCGATCGGTCACAGGGATGTGGCTAGGGAAACCAAGAACGATTTAATATTAAGAAGAATCTACGGATATCTAATGAGCGGTTGGCCGGATAATCCGGAAATTGAGAACGAAAAACCATACTTTCACAGGAAAGACTTATTTTTTAATTATAGATTCTCACTCGAAGTGGATTGAGGTGTTTGTCATGACCGCGGGCACAACGGCGGCGAAGGTCGCGGCTGTACTGAGAGAGTGTTTCGCTAGATTCGGTCTTCCAAAGCAATTGGTATCAGACGGCGGGCCGCCGTTCACTTCGGTCGAGTTCGAAAGGTTCCTTCAGTGCAACGCCATTCAACACGTTTTGGCTGCACCTTATCATCCTTCCAGTAACGGAGCCGCGGAGAATGCCGTGAAGACGGTCAAAAAGGCTATAAAAAAGGCTATACTTGAAGGAGATAACGTAGACCGTGCACTAAGCAAGTTTTTATTCCAATACCGAAACACTGAGCACGCCAGCACAAAGCGGGCACCCGCCGCAGCCATGCTGGGCCGCCGGCTGCGCTCGCGGCTCGACATGCTGCGCCCACAAACCGCCTACTTCGTCGAGGCCGCGCAGGAATCGCAAGTACGCAATGCAGGCGGCATACTTCGCGATCTCAAAGAGGTTGACGAAGTACTCGTCAAGAAACTTCGCCCGAACAGCACCGTCAAGTGGAAGCCAGGCATCATCGAAACACGCACCGGTGCTGTCACTTATAAGGTACGTACCGAGGACGTGACTAAAACCAGACACATCGATCAGATTATGCCGATGCGTAAAACTAATCGGTTGTCACTCGCTAGAAGCGTTCAGAGTAGCACAAACGACGCTGATGAACCAGAACTAGCTACGGATCCAGCGCCTACTGGGCGCACCACTGAGGCGGCATTCCTCGACGCAGAAGAGTCTCCGTGCCCTTCGACAGCGACGTCACCGTCGACTCCACTGCCACCTACTTTCCGGCAGGTTGATGACGAGGGCGCTTCTGCAAGTCCAACAGCGGGCTATCTTCTTCCTCGTAATAAAAGGCCTAATTATAGGATGTGAAATATAGGTACACTTATACCTACCTATACGTAGAAGTTTTTTTTATTTTATTTTACTGTCGTTATGCAAAACGTTTCTAGCTAATAAGTTCATATCTTGTAAAAATCATTGGGTACCTACCTGGGTGGGTTGGGTACCTTACCTACGGTTTTTTTTTCTCTAGTGAGGGAAAGTACGTAGCTTAGTGCTGTTTGTGGTTTTACCTATTGCTATGTGCACTAGATTTACGTAAACTTACAGTAAGAATCTAGGTAGGTACCTAAGTTTAGAGTTGGTTTTGCCCGTGTATCAAATAGGTAGTAATGTAGCTATTCTGATTCATTTATCCATTAGTTTTTATTTTGTTTAGCCACATAGTTTCTAAGAGGGGAAAATTGTAATGTATCCATGTTTACTTATAGATAGTACCTAGGTATGTGGGTACTCGCAAATACGGTTTGAGCTGCCTACCGCAAACTAACAATAAATGAGTCTTGTTTGAATGGTGTTTTAATCCGCATACTACATATTTCATATACTTACACACTTTGCAAAACAAGGTACCACTGTGAGCTGAAATCCTAGCAATGCATACAATGTTTTTTTAATATATTATTGGTTTGTATCTAATAACTGAATAAAACCATGTTGATAATCATTTTAATTTATTCCAAGAGTTATGTCTCACTGCCACAGTCATAAACATTGAATAAAACTGAATTTTGCTTAGTTTTGCAGACAATAACAAATAATTCACTAAAAATAAACTGTAACTTAAACATCACTTGTATGAAAAGTCCTCCCAGCTGATATTTGCTAAGACTGTGTGGTGGTTAGGTATTTTAAAGACTGAAACAAAATAAAATTTAATTTATTTATCAAGTTGTACATTTCATTATAACTATGCTATAGTTATTACTAATATAAAATGGGATTGGTTTGTCTGCACGGAACAAAAAGCTGGCTGAAGAAAGAGGAATGAGCAATAATAGCCTATGATTTAGTACCTCCGTAACTAGGTAGGTACCAAATTTTCACAAATAAGTACTTAGTGCTAGGAGCATTGTCTGCCAGCCACATTTAAATGATTTAGTGCTCAATTATTCTGTAATGTAGGTAGATACTCACTTCCACATCATCATAGGCATGTTTTTCCTGGCTCAGTGTTGGGTAAGTACACATGTTTCCTGTTTAGCATTGTTTTGCCAGAAAGTATTTCCATCAGTTAAGTTAGGGTGTTGGGTACACTAGCTTCAAACTCTATTCAACTTTCTCTTCGTCTCAAAAGTGTTTTATGGTTCTAAGTTCTATTCCTGTAGAAAAAACACTTTGTTAGAGTGCATTTGACAAAATCATTTATATTGCTGTAAATAGGTAGGTAATTACATTACATACCTTTTTTTCTTCCTTATTCTACTAGGCCCTTCATCAAGTATTACAAACAACCTCCTAAAATTACGTAAAAATGTACAAAATTCATTTACAAAAGCATTTTGATGACACAACGCTTCAAGAATACAAATTATGTCAAAGTGGTCAAATGCATGTTAATGTCATGTCATGACGTAATGAATTTCATGTCGTTACCACCTACCTACCTATTTATACTTTTTAACCCTAAGTTAACTATAGAAAATCAAATGCGGGCTTTGTAAAACGGAGTTCAGAATTTTATTTATACTGAAGATAGCTTTTAACCAACATTAAAAAAATAAGGTTCTGAATTAAATTTTAATTTATCGAACTTAGATTAGATTAGAAAATTCTTTATTGCATCTTATAAAAACAGTACAGAGGCGGGCTTAATGCTAATTAGCATTTTCTTCCAACCAACCCTTGTGTAGTGTGGAGAAAAAGGTAGTGCTTATATTATGGAAAACTTGGTAGGGAGAAACGTCTTTAAAAATATATAAAAATTACCTACATAAAATAATAATACACTAACGAAATATATATATGTGTACTACCTAAATACCTATATAAATACATACATGAATTGCTCAACTTTGTTGAGAGATCTGAATTGATAGAAAGTGGCGATATAATTTGGATTTGAAAATACCTAAAGAAGCAGCTTCACGGATATCCACTGGAAGGGAGTTCCACAGGCGTATCGCTCTGACAGTAAAGGAATCATTGTAGAAGGAGGTTTTATGAACTGGGGTTTTGAGGAGAAGATGTTGAGAGGAACGTACGGGGCGGTCGGAACAAGAAAGAGGGGAGAAATGTTCTTTGAGATAGTTAGGGAACATAGGGTTGTGAAGAGTGTTATAAAGGAGACAGAGAATGTGGGTATCACGGCGAAAGCGGATTTTCAACCACTTCAACTGAGAGCGATAATAGGAGACGTGGTCATACTTGCGCAGTCCGAAGACGTACCTAATGCAGACATTCAGTAGACGCTCCAGTTTATTGAGCTGATCTTCCGTAGCGTCGGAATAACACACATCGGCGTAGTCTATAATCGGAAGTAGTAATGAGTTGACAAGAGTTAATTTGGCTGTGAAAGGAAGGAAGTTTTGCATGCGTTTCATGGCATGCAAGGACGCAAAGATTTTCCTACTGACCTCCGTGATATGGTTATCCCAATTTAATCGAACTTAGTTAGTTTTTAGAAGTTAGTTCTGAGGTAACCAACATTTAAAAAAAACATACAACCGAATTGAGAACCTCCTGCTTTTTTGAAGTCGGTTAAAAATATGTTTTTTCTTCAACAAAGTTTTTTAATAAAAAAACTAGATATGAAGCTTTTTATTTAAGGTTCAAGCTTATTTACATATCCCGTTTGATCCTCTTTAATCCCGTGTGACACGCCTCACAGCTCAGTCGGTAATAGCTCTGCCTTCCGTGCTGTGGCTCGTAGCTCCGATCCCCACCAAGAACAAATATTTTGCGAGTTCAAAAATATACACCTTAAGTTTGTACTATGTCTGGGTGCTACTATGTAATGACTGGTGCTATAACTCCTAAGCCACTAAGAGTACTAGATACCTACTAGATTCTAAATGAGGTTGGATAGAACATACCAAAACAGTAAAAGCTAAGAAACTTACCAACTGGTTATTTAGTAATCATAGTATTGTCTTGTTATGGTGATCTAGGGTTAAATGCTGTTTCGTAATGTAATCAACATAGATAAGAAAAACCAGATATTTTCCGAAAAAATTCGATTCGTACACCGTGACAAAAAACTTCTATCAGCTTTTTTATTGTGATTTGGTCTTTGGAATATCAAACAATTTACTGGTCAGCAAAAGATTGGCATACGGGCTCAGAAACTGGTGCTAATGCTACAGAACTACAGACAACAGTCCAAATGATCTCTACGGTAGCAGATTTCAACTGCGTTGTGCTGTTGTAAATCTCTTAGTCATCGTGGGGACAGATAATTGCATTCAGACCAATTAGGTCAAGTTCTAATGAATTTCTAAGGATTAAATTGTATCTCTCTATCCTTTTATAACCAAATCATCATCCATAATAATTTTAAGCCGATGATAGGCGTTTTCACATCTAGGTACTATTGACACGCACGATATAACTATAGACGATATCGTGGAGAGATAATAAAACTGTGACATTTTCACGATAATTTATTTGCTACGTCTTATTTTTGAACACACTATTATGATAAGTTTTTGATAAGTCAATGAATGTATGTAACATTTGTCTACCAACTACTAATTAGGAACATTGAAAAAGCTCTTTCGCATTGTATATACAAACTTGAATACTTTTATCATTAAATAGAAATCTCACAGTGCCTTTTGCAAAACAATTTTCAATTCAGCAAAATAAAAACCAGGATTTGCAATGCTTATCTTAAAATTCAAAACAAGACAAAAGCTAGAGTTGACTAAATGACCGACTTCTAAAACCTGTTTTTCAAAATACTGGTACAGTTATGTTCAGTTTTTATATTCAACAAACGTATTATGTATGTACCATCAGCAAAATTTCCGCCTTACCACTTTTAAAACTGTTTCGCTTGCAAGCAGTTAGCTACCTGACCTCGCCTTTTTCTTTTGTTTTCTTATTTTGACCAACCAGAGACCTAAACATCTATTTATTTTTATGTCGGCCTATTGTTTTCATAACTTTTACACCCGAAATAATTTGCTTCTATTGGTATTTAAAAATTAACGGCTAGTCGGTTTACAGGAAATGCACCCTTAAGGTGGTAAGGCAGAACTTTTGCTGATGGTACATTACGGTCAGCGAATCCAGTTAAGTTTGATGCGCAATAAAGCTTTTTTGAACTAAATTATTGACTTCACGCATCACAAACGGCGTTATTTCGTCATCTCTGCTTAATAAGTTACACACCCAAAATACTGTTTTTATAATGTTCTGTTATTGTTGGACCTTACGCATTAGAAAGAGAAGACAATACAGAACTGAGAACAGCATGGCTTCAGTGTTTGGCCGCTAACAAAACGGCCATCGTTTTACAGAAAATCAAAGTTAAAAGGCACATTTACCTCCCCAGACAATACAATTTTCATTACGACCGTCAACGCACCACCTTTTCCATGTCTCTTCCGAGTCAGTTCTCCGTAACCCTTTGTAAAGTTCCACGTAAATACGCGAACTTACGAAACTGCCTATATTGAGATTCAGTTTGGGCAATTTCTCCGATTTTCTTTTATTATTTTTTAGGGTTCGGTTACCAAAGCCGAAATCAAAATGTTTTATGCAATGTTACTAAGTCTTTTTTAAAGTACTACTAGTAGTATTAGTCAGTGTTTCCCGGTATATACGGTCATCTTTTTGATGGATATGAGATCATAGAATTTCATATAGAAAAAATGCAACAGGAAAAAGTAATAGAATAAACTGCTTTTATAGGATTTTACTTTTGCTAAGTATCTACTTTTAAATATGAAGTTCAGGAAATCAGTGAAAGTTGGGATTAAAATTTCGAGATCAAAACAGACTACAATACAATCTGGGTCTTTTCAAGGCAAGAGTGAATATGTGTCTTCTAGACTGTCCTGCTCCATCGTCGGCCTCATCGTCGCGTACCATCAGGTGAGATTGTGGCCAAAGAACATTCTATATTATATTAAAAAAAAAGACTGACTAAACTACGCGGTGGTCGATTTGTTCGACGTAAGTAGAGCTATGTACGCTTTTATTTTTGAACAGAAATGCAATTTTCTGTACGTCTGACTCAAACTTGTCTTACCCGAATCTACTTGAAAGGAGCTCTGACAAACGAGTTGAAATAAGCTGAGTTTCCTCGTTGCCGTGTGCCGCAGGTATACATTACAAACTTCCATGGTATTAAAACTTGTTCCACACTCACTAAGCTTGATCTTTGTTTTGGTCTCCAGTTGACATCGCAATGCATGTGACTGAGGCTTTACATTGTAGTTTCATAAAGCGGTGTACACACGACAGGTAATCCACCAGCTCTGCATAATATTGTCGAACAACCACAAAACTTATATTATTTTCTCAGCCTCAACTTGAGTGGGTTATCTAAAGTTTTGAGTGCAAATATAACAAGTCCCAACATTTTGAATAATGCAGACATGTCTTAGGGAGTTTCTAGACGCTCTGACAGCCGAATCGATTTCATACGGGTTCGCATTTGTTGGCAAGCGTAACCGTCAAGATAGACTTACTTGCATAGACATCCCTTCAAACTGTCTCGGTAGTCAAAACCCTTTTCTGAAAATAATATCTTGACTATTATGCTCATTTTATGCAGTGCTAGTTTTTCATATCTGACAGGCGACAAATCCTGACACTGCTCGAATTAAATAAATATTCATGAACATTTCACACGACGCCCTCTAGTCCCAAACTAAGCAAAGCTTGTAATATGGGAACCAGATGCTGATAGAATACTTATATACTTTTTTTTTGTAAATACATACTTATAATACATAGTAACACCCAGACATAGAACAAACATCTATGTTTGCCACACACAAATCTTTGTTCTTAGTGGGGATCGAACCCACGACCCACAGCACGGAAGGCAGAGCTATTACCGACTGAGCTGTGACGCCTGTCAAAATTAAATATAGATATTTTCAATTTCTTAATTTCTCACAATAAAATTAAATCAGAAAACACTACCCATTTGGTGACCGGATTTATTATCTAAGGAAGAACTAAATTTAACTTAAATAAAAATAAGTATAAAATGCTTTAATAGGCATCACATACTTAGTGGAGATTTCTGGAAAAAAAGCAGAAATCCCCACTGCTACAACGTAGCATGCTACGTAAGTAGCTAGTGAGGATTTCTGAAAAAAAAAAATTAAATCCCTACTGGTAGGGATTTCTGGAATATACCAATTGAAGGGTCGTTTCAACTAGACCATTTTATACATAACCCTCAAATTGTAAAGCACGCTGTGTTCACTGTATTTAGAAACTGCGCCGTGAATGATTATTTTTACACCATAATTTTATTTAAGATTTATGTGCATGTTTCAATTTGTGAACCAATTAAAAAAAAAAAAAAAAATTGTAGCAATTTAGGTCGACCGTCAGCACGTGTGAGATTCCCATTTGTGGATGTAAAATATGAAGTTTATGCATTCTCTAGAAAAGCGTGCTCATAATTTAATGCATAACATTAAAGTAACACCTTTAAGAAACTTATTTACTTGCAGCAAAGTCTGTAGTGTTTAAAGTTCTACGCTTGTGTAGATGGTTTTTCTATTTTATTAGATTCTATCTGATTTTAAAAGCAATTTCAAACTATAATTTTATTGCAAGCGAATGAAGAGAGGTATTTGAACTTCAAATACCTCTCTTCATTCGCTTAATCTAAAAATAATCTTCAAATTTTGAAGATTATAGCAAGTAATGTGGAGCTGCACAGAATCTTTTTGTCTCATGTCAACGCTGATTAGCACTCACACACATCTGCCTACCGTACCTGCTTATGGTTTTTCTACCTGTGCTGGTACCTGTGTTGTGGTTGTGTGCCAAATAAATGTGACTCTATCTCTATCAATCTACCTCTAATAGAAAACGGATGCACTATGATGTATGGTGGCATAAGAATAAGAATAAGAATTTATTTATTTGACAGACATTACACAAAAACACAGACATAAACAAGTACAATACAAAAACAAATTGCTGTCAAACAGGTCCAGTCTCAGCTTTATGCCACTCCCGAACGGGGGTAAGGAAGCAGCGCTGGTTTTCAGACTGGACCTCGGCAGAGTAACATCACGGGCGCAACTACACATCAACACAAATAACATATACATAATAATAAGAACATAAAGTATAAAATGCAAATAAGTAAAACTATATAACACAAAAAACTAATCTAATCTAAGTATCTAAATAAAAATAAAAAATAATTAATTCGTGCAAATAACCATACAAACTGAGTCTTAATAAAAGTTTGAGATAGAACAAAGTATGAAAGGTCGATAGTTTTCCGGAAATTAAAAAGGTTTACAGGCTAGTTAGAAAATCATAAATTACACTTTTTAATTTATTTTATCAAAACATACAATCTTTCATTAGGTAAAATAATACGTCTTGTAGTTCATATTTGTCACGATCAATCATACCATGAGGTCGTTATATGTTTTTGACCCATTCATGAGTGGAATGTTTTAGAGTAGGTTGACTTACATTGCGCTGTATAATTTTTTCACTACATTACCTTGTCTTTCCTGTGGATAAAGCCGATTAGGCGGAAAGGATGGTTAGGTGCTGGGCAAGCCTACTCATAGGGTTATAGGTAGGCTCCTGACGGTGTATAAAATATCTAGATTAGATTAATATTATCAGCGATGATCATTTTTTAAATCATAGTATTCCATATTTACCTAAATATTATTACTAAAAAAATATTTATATAAATCATAAATATTTGTCGCGAGGAACTGATACGTTACAAAACGATTATAATTATTTTACTGATGCCTCATTTGAATCAGTCAGCAGGTCCCAATAAAATGTACAAACAAACGTCATAAATCAACCAAGAACTTCAGCAAAACGTTACTCCATCATAAATGCGTATGAATTATGTAACTCCTAAAACCTACTATGCATAGAATTCTATCCCCAAGTTCCAGTTGCCGGTTCGACCGTCCCAGGGCAGTCACCGAAATACCTAGGTCACATTATTGTGGAAGGCCGGTTTCCAGCAAATCTCAACTACCTGTGAGATTTATCGGATACCTATATATATAGAAAACTCTTTATTTTGCACCGGAAATACCTATACTTAAATACCTAATTCTTGGATTAAACTAACTGAACCTAGACTAGTATAGTTTTAAAATTTTTAAATTCAAATTAATAATATTTTTCAAATTACGTTAGAAGCTACCTAGTTATTTTTCAGTTAATGTTTGTAAAGTCCGTGACTGGTTTTATGCATGCTATTTTTTGAAAACCAACTTCATGTGTGATTGCGACCTTAAGTTGCTTTGCAAGAACAGTGGACGTAGAGCGGACGTGTGGATGGACTCGGCTTTACGAATGCAAATTCTGTCTCTAGAGTTTCTTAGTACCGAAATAGAATTTACTTCAGTAAACAAAATTATGATTAAGGTAGTTTCACCAGAATCTTCATTGTTCTTGATAGGTACTTGTTTTGAACAAACGAATTTCTTAGCCAATGTGACCATCTACAAATAGTAAGACAAAGCTAATTCAAATGTATGGGAATGACTTCAGATTACCAATTAGGTCTAGATGTAAAAGTATGGCGGTTAAGGTGTTGAAGCAATTATGTATTCTGTTGCAGAATACTGAATGTCATATTTTTACCCTGTAGAATAACATGCCTAAACCTATAAACCACGTGACTAATTCTCATGCATTTTTGGGAATATCAAGTTGACTCGTAGCTGAGATAGTTTTTAAAGTTGCACTTTAAAAGTACAATTCAAATGAGGATCTACCTTATTCGCATTCATCACCAGAATAGACCTAAACCCCAACACAATGCATTTTTCCAGGCTTTATTTGCTTTACCGACGAGGTTTCAGTTCACTTATGCGCTTGTCTCAAAATAATCGAAATAACTACGACATTCGATAGCCAACACAGCGCAACACCTGAACCTATGGGGATCAACCAGGAGCCCACACGCATCTATTCTGGTAAGAGCGTTAGCGCATGAACCGCTCATAGGAGCACCGTGCGACAAGATCCCCAAGCAACAAATATTCCAGAAACACTACCACATACAAACCCACGAAGACCAAAGAGATCAATCAGGAAGCAGCGAAGTACGAGTCTACACTGACGGCTCAAAAACCAAACAGGGTACAGGCGCCGGAGTACATTCGCTGGATCTCAACATCAACATATCAATGACACTCGGCACACACAGTTCCATCTTCCAATGTGAATGTGCAGCCATTACCGAAGCGGCAACAGCAATCAACAGGAGAGGAATCGTTGATTACAACATACGGATCCTCTCCGATAGCACAGCCACACTTAAAGCCTTGGAGAGCCACAACTGTACCTCCAGACTGATATACGAATGTCACCTTGCCCTGGAGAGCGTCGCCATAAAAAACAGGGTAATCCTACAGTGGATAAAGGGACATAGTGGATCACTGGGTAACGATGCTGCAGACGAGTTAGCCAGAAGAGGAGCAGGAACAACATCTGAAGGGCCAAACCCCTTCCTTCCTCTACCTTTCTCCCAACTACGCACCTGGGTGCGTTTGGACACCCTTCACTTACACAACACACGCTGGGCTCGCACGACGGACTGCAGACAGTCAAGAGCTGCAATCCCAGCAATCACACCGAGATTAACACGCCGTCTACTGAACCTGCAGAGACATAACCTCAAAATCATCGTGGGGACCCTGACAGGACACTGTCCCCTGAATAAACACCTCTACAACATCGGAGCCACTGACAGTCCACTCTGCAGAGGCTGTCTTACCAAAGAAGAATCAGCTGCCCATGTAATCCTGGAATGTGAGGGCGTAACCACACAACGAACAGAAATCCTAAATAACCCTAGGTCACTCCTCCAAGCCTGCGAAGCCCCCAGGAAGCTTCTGTGCTTTTGGGAGGAGTTAGGCTGGCTACACTCCTAGCCAGAACACCCCCCACGCATAATGGGCCAACTTTGAGCCTAAATGCGGAAAAGGGAGTCCCTTCAATTTCAATTTCAATTTCAATAGCCAACACAGTTTTATCGAGCATTTAAATATATAAAGCAGATGGTCCATAAAAATGAAATTTCTAATTTTATTGAGAAAAATGCAATAACTATTATCCTACTGCAGCGGCACTATGAAAATGACACTTGAAATTGTTTTTTTATCGACATGCATAAAAATGGACTACCAATAGAGAAGTTAAAAGCAAAGTCTAATAAACTTTAGTTTACGACACAAAAGCCGGCTGTATTGGCGCTATAAACATTCGTATGCATTGCCTCTAATGAAAATAACTGTTTGAAATAGCCAGGGCTTGACGTACTGGCTGGTCTACGCAGTAAAATGTAACTAATAGTGCCAAAGTGGTGGAAAATGGAAAGCACACTTACATGCAATGGATATTGTGCACACTACAAGGTCGTATGTACTTGTTCTCAATAGATGTGCGATTTTTTATAAAAAAAAAAGCAACATAACGAGCAGGTGGGCCTTGATGTTAGGCCACGGAGGACGTGCCCCGTATGCCACAAAGGATTTGCTCTATATCCATCACGTGCCGATGACACTTCTTGATGAGTTGACAAAAATGTTATAAACCTAAGTGTTTGCAATAACTTAATAATTTAATTAGTTGAGTGACCTCCGTTCTCGCTATTGTTAAAAGTCGCCAAACAACCAAACGGATTGATTACTAAAAAAAAATTTGCAATGGCACCAATGGCGATGGTGGGAGAAGGCCCAGGAGAGGGAACATTGGAAGTCTTTGGGGGAGACCTTTGCCCAGCAGTGTGACGAGATAGGTTAAGAAAAAAAACGGCACCATCTTCAAGTACACTGGCTCGAAGTTTAGGGTACCTGCATAAAACTTAGATATCTCTCTTTAAATAACTTTCAAGATAAAAGAGCTGTCCGATATTCAAACTATTTTGCTCAAGCACTGACAGGTAGAAAAGCAGTAACTTCAGACATTTTGATACATCGTGACGTAACTAATCATAAACACCGTAGCTTCCAGTTACGACGTAGTGTATTTCAATTTCAGTGCTTCATCTTCGATAGGTCGTCTCTATTTTAAGGTATAAGTAAGTACACAAAAACACAGTAAGTCAACAAACTTATAGTAGATTAGATTAGATTAAAAAAATTTTTACTGCACATTTAAAAACAGTACAAAGGCGGGCTTAATGCTAATTAGCATTTTCTTCCAACCAACCATATACTACTAAGGTATCAGGGAATAAGATTGTAAATCTTCTCGACTGTATATCAAACGTTGTGACAGAAAAAAGCTTGGCAATGAAATCGCATGAATTCACAGTATGATTCCCGGTCAGTAGCACCGGGTTAAAAAGATAAATAAATTACTTTATTTTCGGTGTAATGTAATATCATAAGACTTCGGTTGAACCACGTGGCCAGAAGCAGACTTGTGGGACAAATGTGTCAATTCTTAGCAATTATTCATCGAGTAAGCAAATGGATATTTAAAGTAGCTAATGGATGTAAAATTACTATATTTTTGGCGTAATGTAATATCATAAGTCAAGACTTGTGGGACAAAATGTGTGAATTCTTAGCAATTTTTCATCGAGTAAGCAAATGGATATTTAAATTAGCTAATAAATGTAAATTTTCTAAAGGATGTAAGTCACATTACAAGCATTTAGTTTAGTAATAGTTTTTTCTTTCTTAAAATGTGCCACTGTTTTATATATGTACATTGTTAGGTATCTAAGATCCCGCTTCCAACTTAGTCTAACGGCCACCGGTAACAAAAGCCGTTGAACTTCCACGAGGAGCGATATTTCTCAAGTTTCTGATAACCTGACTCCAGGATGACTTCTTGCTGATAGCGTTAGATAACAAAGCAAACTTTGCTGAGCTCAGCGTTTAGAGGAATAAAGATCCAATGAGATAGATAGATAACATAATATATTCATTCACTACAACAGAAATACAATAAATAAAAGAAAAGGTACTTTTAAGTTTTCAAGCAACAAGTTCAGAATAATTTACTCAGCTTGATTTGGGAATAGGCAAGTACCTAAAGATAATTATTTCTTATAAAATATTATTGCCTATACCTACGAGTATAGCATTTGACTACCAGCTTGGAATCTTGTGTGTTATTCCAGGAATTATAATTGTGAATAATAAACCAAGCTATTTATAATTTAGAAATACAGTCCCATCATTTGCTTCATTAAAGTAACTACATAATCGTTTGAAATTGCATTTAAGTTGGAATATGAAAATTACATAAACGTGTTGGTTTGTGGCTTCAAGTCTCATAGATAGAGGTCCGATAGATCCGCCCTTTGAACTGCATCCCACGACCGGATGACGTCACCACTACCATGAGTCTTTAGTTTATTGTTTTGGCTGGGGTGGCAAGTGAAACTGATCTAGGTGGTGTTCAAAAATTGTATATTCAAAAATTGAATTGTACGTAGTAAGTATATTCAAAAATTGAATTCTAAGGGCGGCTTGCACCAGAATCGCTAAACGCGTTTAACTATTAAATAGTATTTAGCGAGTTGTCCAGTTATATAAAAACGTCATTATTTAGCTGATAACACGTTTAGCGATTCTGGTGCAAGCCGCCCTAAGACTAGCTAAATATTCAGTTTAAATAATAGATAATTTTAAGAATTCTGGAACATAAATAACTATTTAGTGGACTTAAACTGAGGTTATTTGTATTATGATCTTACTCCGATATCTTAGAATGAATCAAATACAGTTGTTTTGTATTTGACTCAATAGAACGAGAAATTGACAAAGTTAGTAGCTTACCCGCACCTGCCACTGAATCGAATCAAACCAAGCTGCAAGGAATAGTGTGCGAGTTTTGTGGTAAGGGTACGGAGCGTCGTGACGAGCGGACAATTACAGTTTTCGAGCTTCGCTGGCACGTAACGAGTAAATCACTGTCCATTAAGCACTTGCAAACCTAAGTCTCCCAGTGGTTGGGTAAATTGCGCTTGAGAATCTAAATTTAGTCCTTGACGCTATCCAGTTTTTGTTTACGTAGAAAAGTCTGAAAAAAAGTTACAAATGAGTTAGATTAATAGTCTTTTTATGCCAACAACATACTTTTTCAGTACCCACCTTTAGAACAGTTCATCAACTTTCAAAAACCCAACAACATTAGATGAAAAGATTTTTCACCAAAGACAAAAACCAAAGGAGTTTATGGTTCTAGCTTTGTTTAGTTTGGAACTAGAGGGCGTTGTGTGAAATGTCCATGATTTTTTCTTTTTTTCTAATATCCAGGTCAGATGGTCACTTAATAATATAAAAATTGAGATCCACCTAGTTAGAGGATGTCTGAAGTTAAAATTAATATCTTAGCAAGTAACGGTAGAGTAGAAGCTATCCATTTTATTTCAATGATAGTACTAAATAATGAACATCCTTTATTGCATTCCCAATCGAACCCTATCCCTGTTTGACTTCAATTGGTTCCTGGACCATAACTCACAAACTTCTATTATCTGTAGCTCAAACCTATCCAACTCGGCCCATAGACAATCGATGGACGCATTCAGGATTGAAACAGATTTATAATATAGTACTAAACTAGTAAGGTGTATAATCGAGCATTCTATAGAATGCCGGATTATACAGATTGTCGGTGACTTCCACACAAATACACTGCGCCAACCTTCATTAGTAATGTCACACACAAAACGTAAATGGATCTACAATCAAATGATTATTTGATAATGTACACACTGTAAGCTTTTTCTGCCGGTACAACCACCGGAAATCTGCATGCTACACAAATAGGCACATCCTATCGAGACCAAGAGTAAGTCAGAGCGACTTTCATGCTAACTTTGCCCACAGATTGTCGAGCAAAGTCAAACTGATCCAGATAATTGAACCAATTAATTTGTTTTCGTAGTTTGATTTACGTAGAGCAAACGGAGAAGTTCCACACACGATTGGATTCAGGTAATGGTAATTGCAACTTTGAACTTTGATGTTTATTTGAGGCCACTGTTTGCATAGTTTGCAATAGCTGTTCCGGGTTTGGATTGCTCTTCAAACCAGCTGGTCTGATTCTTGAAAACATTTTCTTAGCTCTTCAAGCCCAAAACAAATACCTAAAATATACATAAAACTTTTTTATCCTGAACGAACAGACTAAAAGCAAAAGTTACCTAAACCTATTAATCCAAATCTACTTAACAAAATCCGTTCCTAACAAAACCTACTCTTAGTAGGTACCTACACCGAAATATCCGGACCTCAATACCAGTATCTCTGTACAAAGTAGACGTAAATGTGGCTTAAAATGTGGTTTCGTTTTATTAGAGTTTCCTATCCCAGGTTATATCCAGAAGGGCAATTCACGTATTTATCTGACTACTCATTCGAAAGTTGAACGAATGAGACTGAATTATAAAATTGGTATTCTGCTCCGTCATTATCGTAATCTTCTCTAGAGCAAGAAACAATTAAAATTTGCGTTTTTAAAATAAATGAATATTCATGGACATTTCACACAACACCCTCTAGTCCCAAACTAAAGAAAGCTTGTAAAATGGACTTACTCTTTTTGTTAGCAAAATATTTTCATTTAACTTTCGATAGAATCACGCGTCAATAATGGACGAATAATCATTATGTGAGTTTTGAATAATAACGCAACTATTATTTGACTATTCCTTTTTAGCAGAATAGGGTTTCTGGTTATATTCCAGGTACTGTTTTCAGCGGGTCCCGGGAGCTGAATTTCAAAAGCGATTACATTCCGGGGAACGAATTAGTTGTTTCTGCATGATATCTCAAACGGGTCCTAGAGCTGAATGTAATAAAATTTAAATTAAAATCTAACAAGGCGGAGAGCATTGCTGCCAGGATTGTGTCACTTTGGATCGGGAACGTAGTGTAAAATGAGCTTTATTACCTTAGACTCGAAATAACTGAGGGTTGAAACCACAAGCGTATTTGCATCCTTGATTCAGATTAGGGCTGCGCTGAAAAAATCTACATTGGCATTTGCCATGACTAGCTTTCTTCATCAACCCTGCATCTATACTATCCAAGTTGACATTGGTGTTGATTCTGTTGTTGTATTTCTAACCAAATTTGAGAGCGCTAAAATTATAGCAATCTTTGTCGTTTCAGTTTATGAGAAAAGGACGGCAATATTTTTAGTGTTTTCAAAATAGGTTAGTTTAGAAAAATGTAACAACAAAACCGACACTATTCTACAGTCGCTTGTCGCTTTTTTTTACAGTCGCAGAGTAAAAAAAAGGATTATAAGTACGAATGAATGTATGTGGAAGGTCATTTCCCTCAGTGCTATAATGCTTATTATCTATTTTGTATAAATAACAAAACTGAAAATGGAATACTTATTGCAAAACTAAATGAAAATGTTCCCATGACTCATTGTTAAAAAATTAAATCTCTAGTGGGTTTTATTCTTTAGCGATTTTAGCTTCAATATATCTGAGGGCTTAGTGATGGACCACAATGACCTTGACAATGACCACTCAATGACCCCATCTTAGGACAGTTTCCGAAACTATTCAGACAGTATAAACAATGTGACCGTTTTATGGAGTCCAATGTATACCTACTCTCCACTTTGTATCCCAAGTTGTTTCACAAGGGAGTGTGCGGACTCTTTCGTTTCATCTAAAGGAGGGTCGGAGTTTTGGTCAATCATTTAATAGTAAAAGTAATGTGTTTGGGCTCGTTGCTAACAACCACTTCAATCTTGCACTTTGTCAGTATGTTTTTCAGTTAGCCTGGCAACAGTGCCTACTAATCTAGATTCAACTTAGAACTACGAGATTCATGACATATTTCTAACATTTTTTGTGAGTTCAATTTTGGCTAACATAACGTCGATGACAATGGGAGAAACATAGGATCACTAGTTATTTTTGTGACCTCAAATAGCAGAAAAATAGAAAGGTGGAAAAAGGAATATTATCAAAAAAAAACTGTAGGTAAATAATCATCCTATCGACTCAAAGAGAATTACCATTTCTAAGACTTTTGGCAAAGTGTAAAAATAAAGGCCATTTTTCAGTTGCCGTGTTTAATTAAGAATACGGTTTTCTTCCTAAAAGAGTTCCGCTTGGCTTAATAATGATTAATTTTGGTTCCCTTTCATCATTTCTGCTAAATTTTGGCTTCAAAGTTAAAGTCTTTCTGGCTTGAACCTAGAACTTTCTAGATCAAGGTCTAGCTTAAATAATCTGCCTAATTATTGTTAACAATAACAGTAGCAGGCCCTTTGATTAAGCAAACAAGATCTATCCTACTAATATTATAAATGCGAAAGTTTAGATGTTTGGATGTTTAGATGTTTGGATGTTTGGATGTTTGGATGTTTGTGTTTCAATCACGTGAAAACCACTGAACCAACTTGGATGAAACTTGGCATATATATAGTCCGCAACCTGGATTGACATATAGGCTACTTTTTATCCCGAATAATTAACAGGATCTACAAGATAAAATGAACCAAAAGGATTAGCAGCGCCAATTGGCAAGAGGATTTCATTGTCATGTCATGTCACGTCAGTTTGACAGGACGTAGTACTACCTCTTTGGTCTAACAACTAGCGTTTGACATTCCAGTAGGTACGAGTTCGGTGTAATGAGGTGTAATGTCAAGTTTCTCAAAGAAGTATCCGCTCGGTACACGCACAGATAATATAATGTACACGGAAACTGTAGACGCGTACGAAGTCGCGGGTAACTGCTAGTAATTTTATAAAAAGCAACGCTATTAAAAGTTTTTTTAAATGTCGTTTTACATTTTGGTCAGTAGTGAGATCGTCATGCAACCTTTTTTAAGCGTTCAAAGAAACAAATGTGCTCACGTCTTCGTCAAAGCACAATTTTCCCGTCTTGTTTCCAGCAGAAAATGCAATTTTTATTCGTATTTTTTTATTCTAAATATTTGTTTTGTAATTTAGTAAGATTATTACGGCGATGCTATTAATTCAGTTTTAAATTCATGATAAAATATACCATTCGTAAATAAAAAGCTAAAAAAGCTCAGCGATTTGCAAATAAGTTTATGTGAAACAATACGGATGGTTTTCAATTTCAATTTCAGATTTTCTTGATCCACCTTTTTCCTGTTTTATCTAAATCTAATATTTTCGTAGAAACTGTGACTTAGTAGCCATAACTTTTGAAATACCTACCGCCCCTCTAACATACTAAAACTGCAAGAAAATACAAAACGAATCCAGTGGAAAAGAAATTTCAGAACTTACATAATAAGGAGATAATTTACAAGGTACAAACTGTTGGTTTTATCAAACAATCGACTATCGCTTAGCCATCTCTCAACTAAAACATTCTTAAGCTGGTACGACGTTTAACTTTTCTTCGTGGTTTGGTTTAACACTTCTCAATGTTGCGATGAGTTTACGGGTGAGAATTTTCCTGATCATTTGCATATACGTCTCACAACTTTTGAGAGACGTTTGAGAGGCATTTTTAGGTGAGACTGTGCATGATTACTAACAATTTCTCAAAGTTTTCATTGACCATTCAAAAGCAACCCACATAATCGTATACCTACTCTTTTTTTTTCAAATAAGCAGACGAAGATATCTTATATGTCTCTACTAGGCATCATTATATCTGTTATAGTTATAGATATATATATCTGTCTCTGAAAGTACATAACAAAAAAAGATAGCACAGTGTTTTCTTTCATTTGAACGATTTGCTCAAGGATATATAATTTGCATAAGCACAGTTTAGAAAACAGTATTCCATAATCTCTATTGCAGTAAGTATTTTCTTTTACGAGGAACTCAAACGCGGTCTCTAGAGTTTATTATTAATAATGGAAGTTTCTGGAAACTGGAGTCACAAGCAACCATTTTATTATTTGTACGGTGATGTAGATATTTTCTGCTGAAATGAAAATGCAGCCTTGCAAAGTCAGATTTTTTATTAAAAGTTTTGCAAAGTTTCAGTACTACCGTATTACGAGTAAAGTGGCTTGGACTAAGAATAGAGAGACAGATAGACAAAACGAAACTATGAGGGTTTTTTGTCAAGCTTTGAAACTCTAAAAAGAATGCTTGTGGTTCAACGCTAAATGAGAATTTCTATTCAAAATTCCGCCTCAAACAGTTATTGCTGTAAATAATGATAATGTGCGATTACCATAATGAAACAGCACGCGTTTTTCAAGAAAATTTGAAGAAAAATGCTAGCAAGGTGGTATAACGTTGAGAAAAATGCGTCCAAAGCTGTAGAACTGGATCCAATGGCCACATTCACATAAAATTCAGGTCGCACAGACTTGACTACGCAAGCGCTTATATTTTTCAATATTTAAAAAGAAAGAGTGGTTTCTTTATGATAGCGACTATGAAGCAGATAAAAAAGCAAGATAAAGTCTAGAAGAACTTTAGATGAAGAAAGATAAAAACAGTGCACAATGAGTTACATTCAGAATCTTGACTCACGAGTACCCACGACGCATTTGCCTGTTGGTAAACAAATCCAAATAATTAACAGATATTCATGCAATCAAATCACAGAACAGAGAAGTAAACTCTGTTCTGTGATCAAATCTAACAAATCACTGACAAATTGCCTGATAAACAAGATTATTTTTCTTTTACAACGAAACGCGGAGGGAAAGCTGCCGATAACCTGTTTTGTAAAAAATACCCACCTCAATTCTCTCTGAAATTGCAGTCATATATTACACAGGGAATTTTCAATTACGGCGATCCTGCGGTTTTTCATTCGTAATGTGACTTTGGGCATCGCGAGCTGGTCATACATAACCACGACTAAGCGGGTGATAGATTCGGAATTTGCGATATTAGTTATTATAAGGGCTCTCGCACACATGCCACTAAAGACACACAAGTGGGTAGTGATAATGACGGACTTTTTACACACTTATAAGCTCGCATATACCTACTACATATTATGTGTGAAAATTGTGGTATACAGGGTGGCACTAAAATGGCGACTTTAAATTATAACACAATGATCGTTATTAAATCCTACAACATTAGTATTGATTTTCATACCTATAAAGTCAATATTTACCCATTAATCGATACCTAATTGAATTTTTTTTAACAAAATCTTTTTCTTGTAAGTCTGGGCATAAACATCGCAAACAAAAAGGTTACTTGACCCGCACACTCATCATACTAGTGTTTCCATAGACTGTTTATATTATATTAGTGAAACTAAAGACTAAAACAAAAAACAAGTTTTTATCGTAGTTTGACAACGTTATACGATTAATAATGATCATTACTACCTCTGTGTTTATTTGAAGTCATCACAGTAGTACCACTCTGTATATAGTTTGCGATTGAATAGCGTTTGACAAGAGCAAAGTAACGGGCAACTGCTTTCTTTTACACTTATAAGAAATTCGGTTGGCATGTAACTTTCTTTTTTTTTCTTATAATCTACAGCTAAAACCTCTTGAAATATTATTCAACTCCAATCACATTCATATTTTCAACGTCCGTATCATTCCCCTTTAAAAGGCTTAGAAATTTGCAGAAAGCCGCTTTCAACCCCATTTTCCAAGGCGAAAGCTTTCAATAAAACTTTTATTATAATGCAAATTGCATTTCTTTGTAAGAGTGCGCTGTGCTTACCCTCAAATCTTTTCAGTCAACTCTTTATAAGTGTCTGTCTATGAGGATCGTGTGCGCAAAAAGCTTGTAATCAGACATTAATTTAATTTTACTCGTATTCCGTAGTTTTCAACATTTTATACCATGGACTCTGCATTTGTGATCTGAAAATGAAACTGTACAATTGTGCTGACGAAAGTGTGAGCACATTTTTTTAGTTATATATTGCTTGATTATTGAATACTTTGAAGGGATAATTTAAGCTGCAATGCACGACATACTTAGTACTTACTACAAGCGTTCTAAGTATATACTAATTTTGGTGTTGTTTGAAATGAAATGATGGCTCCATTATGTAGCTCAACGGTAGTTTTAGATATTTTAAAATGAACGCCTGTAATTTATATATTTTTGAGGATACAGGGTTGGAGACATTTTGTAAATTCAGGTTTAGTATGACAATAATATGACCAACCCGACAGATGAAAGATATTGTAAAAATCAACGTTACAGGCAATTCTCATCATTCTCACTAGAAATATGAGAGTAATGAATTTCTTCAGTCTACTAACACGTATGATGTAATTTTTGTTTTATTTCTTGATACTGAGTAAATAAATGTTAGCATGACCTATCAGTATTTCAGTATCATTTGTGCAAGTAGGGAAGCATCTCAGCCAAATGGTTAATTATGTAGTAATTTTGAAGAAGATTAATAAATTAAGTATAATAAAGTACAAATCCCATAGGCTGAAGTCTATCGCCTCTGTAACCGTCCGGACAAAAGGGAGCAAGATAAATGAAAATGTAATTAAGCACAAGGAAAACTTTAGAGAAGCGTTGAAGTTTTTTAACTCTGCCAACATTATTTATTCTCCGAGGGGTAATCTCGTTATTTGTTTCGAATTTTATTTTTGAAACAATCTGATTGTTTTGTTTAGGTTTGTTGAGATTGCTGTAAAAATATTAGTGGAGTAGAACAGCTAGATAGCATTGTGCAAATAAAATGTGATAACTAGTGTAATTTTTTATACAACTAATTGATGGAACTAGCCAATGGCCCACCTGATATTAAGTGGTTAACCTAACAGACGTTAACTTCACAAAATATAATGCCTACAGTGGAATTCAAAATATAAAAGCAAAAACGGCTCAAAAGATTCCTTCATTATAATTCAAGTCTCAAATAAAAGTTGAATAAGTCCAGGGGACTAATCATCGGAATCTCAATTAAAAAAGGTAACGACTGCAGTTCTTTTGGGGAGGTTCCTTATCCTGACACTTCAGGAGACGACTCCTCTAAGGATGGTGACACAGTGGCGTGCGATCGATCACATAAACTGTTAACTAATACATCTATTTATTTACACTCCAAGGTACTGCGGGGCGATTCCAATCTTAGTTGAACTGCAAAGTTTTAAATCATCGTCAGTTCATACTAACTCATAGTTATCCAAACGATGTCCCATTTACTCATTTGCCCCTTGTGCCCTACCACCTGCACAAGGAATGATATTTTGGACGCCACAGACGAAGGGGTAAAAGTGGCGAAGTTCTATTCGAACTTCGTCTAGTGTTTGTTGTCACCATTGACACGTAAGAAGAACAGTTATTCTGTGACTAAGGGAGAACGCAAACCAAAGACAAAAAGTCTTGTCGAACAGTTAGTGATGTGAAACTTCATAATTTCGTGACAAACCATGTCAGTATAACTTTTTTCGTCACAATATGCTTCGTCTTATTTGCTGTTTTCGTTACTTGCTTATTTAATGAGAATCATGCTAAGTACTTAATAATATTATTAAGTACACTACATAATTACACTATATTCTTATTTATTAAAAAAGCACAGTTCATTCTCTAGGTATGTGCGTATAAAGCAATGTTTAATAGGTAGGTACTAAACAATGCTATAATAAATAGGTAAACATAATTTTATGCATGCGTCGTGTCAATTGATGTGAATTTCGTTACAACGAAAACAGCATATGACGAGGAAGCATTCATCTTATGCTGTTTTCGTTATAACAGAAAATTTATTTTCACGTCACTAAGTACGCGACAAAACAGTTTTGTCGATAGATGTGCGTTGGCCATAGTGACATTATGATATCATTTAATTTGATTTCGCGCATATTTTGCTGTCAAGTGTTTAAAAAGAATGGTCACGTGGTACAAAATTGTACCACGTGACCTGAAGAAATTACACTAGGCAGTGAAATATAACTTGACAGCAAAAGATTGGAATACGGGGGCTGGTAACATATTTGTGGTTTTTTTTAACGACGTTTTGAACCATTTTTTTCCACCAAAACTAGTACTAGTTCGTACTAATAATTAAAAGGATAAAATGAATGAACGGGATTAGCAGCGCTAATAAAACATACTTGAACACGAGGACGACGTCATGTCAGTTGTTTCAGAGGGCCTAGTACGAGTTTTGGTGTATAAAGCCGGTATAAAACTTCTAAAATGCAAGTACGGGCTCGGTATAATGTCAAGCTTTTCAAAGTATCTACTCAGAAAACGGCACATGCGTACAAAGTAGCAGGTAACAGCTATAGCTATTACCAGACAAAATATCTGGATAATTACTGGTAAAGGTGGGTGGTGTACCACCACCCTTAGTCCGCCAGGATGATGCGAGCCGAACACCTGGTTACTTTCAGCAAAATTAAAAAAGTTTCGACAACACAAGAACTTTGAAAGCCCGTTCATTTAAATGGTAAAGTATTCCGTGTTAGTATTCATTGTGAGTTTTGTCATCCGCCGAAAATGTGTTTGTTTTCTTTTGTTTTTGTTTGGTGATTTTGTAAAGCGATGTAGAGAGATTGAACTTAGTCTATACTAGCACAGCGTCAGCTCAAACTGCCCGCTGTCGTTTCTATTTGTGTCAAACCAGTCAATACCAAGAAAATTTTTCTGAAAAATAAATCACTTTTGTTTTGTAAGATAAGTCTAAAAAGGATGAGTTGTCTTGAATTGTTTGCAAAGGTTCAAAACGCGAACATTTTCTTGTTAAATGGTTATGATCCTAACAATGGTACTTTCAGTTTATAAACTTCAGAAAGTCGATCCGAAGTCATGAAGGCAGCAGCTGATACTTGACAATTGGAAGTTTTGAAGCCTAGGTTTCCTAAAAAGTAACAACCGGTGTTTAACTCCGGCTTTAGCGATAACACGCGAAAATACTCGTTGTTTCAAAGTATGGTTTTAAAAATCTTGGTACTTGAGTACCGTTTTAATCAATGTTAATTGGATAACTTATTTTAAAGACATTGAAGTGACGTCTGTGGTTATGGGATCAAAATTTTAGGGCGGCTTGCACCAGAATCGCTAAACGCGTGTAACTCTTAAATAGTATTTAGCGAGTTGTCAAGTCATACAAATACGTCAGATTTAAATCGATTTAGCTGTTAAATACGTTTAGTTATTCTGGTGCAAGACGCCCTTAGTTGTAGCATAGACAAATAAAAAAATAGACCAGCAGACGTTTAGAAAATATCGTAACCCGAAAATGGATTACCTTCAAAGGCGTGAGATGTCGCTGGGTGTATCGAATCGGTAATAAATCAAAACGGTGTTTATTTTCTTGAACCTCTGGCGCGCTGACACTATAAGCAGTACGGAAATAAACGTCAGATGGCGCTATTTCTAAATTTTGCAAAGCGTATACCAAAATTCGGTTACAACGCGCGCGACGTTGACAACTTGTGCTATGCAATGTCGAACGAGCGAGATAGAGCGAGTCGCTCGCGTTGCAGTCTGGATGCAGAGCGGCAACAGCGCTCTGGTCGTATCAAGCTAGTAAAATAATAGATGTTTCGATTTTAAACCTGACGCCTTACCGCCAAGTGCGTTTGTAACAAAAAATACAATGATATTATATGAAATCTGAAATGTTTTTAGCTTGATAAAATAAAACATAAAAGGTAGGTAGACTTTTAAATATATATTATTAAAATATCACACCCAATAGGTACTTGTTTAGTTATGTACTGAAACATTACCATACATTACGAACCATTTAGATACGAACAAATAAGTGCCTAGGTCTTTTGTTCCTAGGCTATCCTGTTCTAGTTTTACTACCTACCTACTTATAAATAATGGAATAGGTATGTCTGAAGAAGGTAGGTAGGTACCTATAGGTATATTTATCAATATAAATATTCTAAAGTAGGTATATGATTGATTCTAAAAATTTCAAGGACGTAGTTGCGTTGCGACTTATCATTAAACTTGGTGGTAAAACGGCTTGTCTACTAATTAGCAGTGCCTTGATCACGAATAAATTTGACAATCGTGAACGTATCGTAACGCTAGCGTATCCGAGATACACTGCGCGGTGACGCTACAACGTTCGGCAGTCGGGCTGATGTTGACGCGCAATATCACTCGAATACGTTAGGTTTACGTAACGCGGCGACTGTCAGATTTGTTCGTGATTACCCCTCAGTACTCGAAAGTAGTCGTCGAAAGTCCAGGTCGTCATGCCAGCGCTTCCTCGGGCGGCCGCGACGTCTTCTACCCCCTGGGGGTATCCAGCCTGTGACTCCTTGAGCCCACCTTTCCGCTACTTTACGACCTACATTGGCGATTCCAGTTTTGGAGCGAAGTATTCTGTTCCGAATTCGATCTATTCTTTTCACACCTAAAATACTTCGCTCCATCACTCTTTGGCAAAGTAGTCAGCGACCATGTCTGAGCACAGTAGGAGTGATAAAAAAAATATATAAGAAGGTTCAGACTATCGAAAGAAACCACACAAATACTTTTGCATCAAATCTATAATCAGTTAAAATTCGATACAAACAAGTAAAAAAATTGAACAGAATTATAGTCCATAACGGGAAGCACTATTTTCATCACAACCACAACACAACCAATCAACTACAAAACAAGAAATGAAATAATTGTACATGTAAATAAAATCGTCAAAGAGAATACAACACAACACGCAGGCCAATGACTGACACTTTGTATCAAAAAATGACAGTACCGTTCCGTTTTAGCTTACTTGATGCGTGGAAAAGATGAATTTTCTTAAAAAAGAAATGCGTCAATCGTTTTGTACGTTTAACGAAACGTAAGGGAGCTGTTTTCTGTGGTTATACCGACCATAGAGTACTGATATATACACACTAATCGAGTTTAGTTAAATTATCGTCAAAACAGCTTGGTGCAAGATGCCACTAAACGTAATTTTGCTAAACACTTTTAACGATTAAAATCGTGTTTAGTTAAACGTGTTTAGGCTGAACTTAAACGACATTTCGTGCAAGCCGCCCTAGGTGTTTTATTTAGAAGGTTCATTTGTTCGTAGTCCAAATATTATGCACAGACTAAAGTGCTGTGCTAAAGCCACCCTAGAATTTGGGGAACGAGTGAGCGGTATGGACCAACAATTCAAATTATAATTTTGACACTATAGTAAACAGACACTGACAGAAATGTGACCTGTCGCAAAAGCCGTAAATCAAGAAGGTGAAAACTTATTTTATATAGACGCCACCTATTAGTAAAGTTATGTCATTCATTTGTACACTATCTTTCAATTTGATGACCACCTAGCTAGGTGATCACGCCTAGGTGGCGTGGCGAAAAATATGTTAGATAATCAGTATGAAATAAAATCGTGATAACTAAATAAATGAACACCATTACAGATTCTAAAATAAGGACATAATTTTTGATGAATTTCAAAAATAAATTAATGGCGTTTCTTAGGTTCTAACGGCTACTTGAAGCTTAAGTCGTCGTCGACTGTAGCGTCATCCCCAAATACGCCTGGGAACTAGCCGGTTTTGCGAGTCACGCTCTAATATATAGGGTGTAGCAATCTTCGTGTATTCATTAATCGATGGTTGTAGTAAAATGGTTGTCAACTCTTAGAAAACTAAGGCGTAGCGTAATATATTTGATCTCACTTGAACTAAGTACTTTCTGCAGACTTTTGAAGAGACTTGCTTGAACAAAACTAAACACATCTTGAGAATTGAGAGCTTAAAAGTTATTCAATGCGTAGGTATTATACAGGCTGTTAAATAATTCTCTATAAGTCCGAAAGAGGGGTATTCTACACATCGCGTTGTAGCGAACAACGTTTGTTCTAAGACTTAAATGTTTCGAAGCTTTTCAATTTTAAAATGCGGTTTAAACTTTCCCTAAAAATAATTAGTGCATTAATTTGTGGGTGCGACGTAATAGGAGGGACCTACGCAAACTAAACAAACAGTTAGGATTGTCGAAAATTCCTAAACTGGTGGGTCTTGGAATCAAGCATGCCATAAAATATAATAATTTGTGTAATAAAAATAATAGTATGCTTCCAAATAGTTCCTATCATAAAAATATTACAAAAATGATTTGATACTTTCGTTTCAATTTAGTTTATGCAATTTGTCAATTTTGAGTAAGTACCTAGTTGTTCTGTCACAAACCGATTGCGTTTTGAAACAATTGTGGTTTTTGTAGAGCTAAATCGGTAAAGTTTTCGTCACACTATACAGAATAGAATATGTCACACAGTACTTTGAATCAAAATATTGCGAGCTTAACTTTTTTATACATTAATTAATTTTATAGTTTAGTAATGACTAATGACCTTGGTGACCTAGCCAGCGACTGGGTTGCTATCGATTAAAATACCTAGGGGTTCGATTTTTAGCTAAACACCAAAATTAGCACCTAATTCTGTTGCATTTTTCTAAATTAGTTTGACGAGCTGTCTTTGTCGTCTCAGTTTAAGAAAAAGGGATGGCAATAATTTCAGTGTTCTGTTTTTGTTTGTTAATTTTTGTTTGTTAAATTTTGTAAATTTTTTTTGTTAAATGGGGATAGTTTAGGAAAATAAACAACAGAATTAATCTAGATGGTTCACGTAGTTAATAAAACCCACCCACAACAGTTTCGTAAAAAAATTGTATTTCTATTTTACAAAAATCATATAAAAATTATTACAACGATTCCCGTGATATTAGTTAGGCTTAACTGTAGTGTACAGTTTTGTAAAGTTATTTACTAGTAACGCCATCTCTGGGTGGTATTTTACTGAAGATTAGCTGATTGATAGAACGGCCTTGAATTACCTACTTGACAAAAAACCTTTAGGTTTTTTCATCGCGTTTGATTGATGAATTTGTATTTTTGACGCTTTTTGAGATAACGATAACTTTCCATTCTGTAAATTGTTTAGCAAGTTAGCTGTTTTCTTTTTTTTAGTAATTTTATCAATTTAGACTAGAAGTACTTATTTTTTGTTCAAAATATTGTTGTTTTATATAAATAAAAGCTCTCTCGTTTTTTCAAGTCTAGTTTTTGTTTTATGTTGTCTGGTATCTCCGAAAGTAAGGTAATTCTTACCTCAAGTCACCTTTGTGTTTGTGTATGACAATACTCAAGGCTTTGTTCCCACAAAATGTAGGTAACAAAACATTATGCCGTTCGTATTTATCAAAACAACAGTCTTTCTTATTACGGTCGTTATAAGACGATCACCGCTACTTGGGGAACGACAGATAACTAGTCATAGCAAGCAGCACTTTGCGATCTATGAATCCATCGATAGAGATTCAAAGAGTTCGCAGCAACATAGTCAATAGTCGTTTAATTTGCAAAACGATAAAAACAAACTAAAATTTTATTGGAAACTAGAACACGAATTCAGGCAAAAGTATATTTTTATTTTAGGGATGCAATGTTATAGTTTTTTTTTCGTACAATTTGTATAGTTAAAAAAAAATTATGTAAGTATTCAATCAGCATCTACTTCCCATATTACAAGCTTTTCTTAGTGTGGGACTAGAAGGCGTCGTGTGAAATGTCCATCAATATATATATTTATTTATTTAGTTTTTCAAACAGTTCCAGAAATAAATTCTGTATCCATAATCTATAACCTAGTCGTATTTTTTTATTGATAATTAGTAAAATTATTTGTTAGTATCACCTACAAAATTATAACTAAACTAAATTTTTTAAAATATTTCAGTTTATAATATCAAATAAAAATAACTATATTTAATAGTATTTTAAACAGTAAATAGAACTGCCTATGTTGTTAATACACGGTAGAGCATCAGATTTGATGGCACTCAAAAGCATTATCAAGGGGCTCGTAAAAAAACTTAGTTTTGAAATAAATATTGCATTTTCACAAAATTACTTACTGCGCCTATTTTTTGCATTTATTCAAAGTTTTTAATTAAATCAATAACTTGTATAAATACTATTATTTTAAGTTACTTATTGCCAGACCCACTCGTACATAATTTCTTTCTCAAGCTAAGTTTCTAATTATTTATCAAACTCACACGCTCCAGTTGCCCGCAACTCAATTAGCATTTATTTCTTCTACTCACGTTATATCGAATCGATTTGTGAAAATGATAGTGCACTGCAGCTTTTTCTATCCTTAACCTTAATTTTAGGGTGTTAGAACGCAGGTTTTGGTATAACCGACGAACGTGCGCCTGAGTGCGTTGCGCTCTTCCGTTTGCCGTTCAGTATAACCGAGGCACTGGCTGAGAACGAACTTAGAATTGTAAACTTGAGGTGCGTGTAGTGAACTTTGTGTTGTGTTAGTGTTCTGTATTTTTGTTGCACTGTAAGTACTACTTACTGTTCTAAATTTTTATTGCACTATAACTACTTTTTGTATTAAACTTTCTATAGAAAAAAATAGAACGTTTAATTTAAGATTAATTTATTTGAAGATGGTTTAATATAACTCAAATTGATTAATGACGATATAATTAAACAAGTTGTAAGATCATTATAGAAGAGAGTATTTTATTGATCTATCACCTATATGATTTTTTATCGCTGTAGATACAGAAGTATAAAATAAATAGAAAGTTAGAGAAATTGAGCATTATGTTCAAGGCTTTATATAGTTTTCTGAATCGGTATGGTATTTATTTATGAGCATAATTTACATATTTTACAAGGTAATGTTCTATATTTGATTGATAATTTTTTATCTCTTTGGTAAACATTGTTAAATTAATTGTTTAAGTTTTGGCAAGTAATTTTTTTGACTAGGCTAAATACATATTTGAGAAAGCTAACTCCAACAGTAGGTAGGTAGATATTTTATTTAGAAAAATAAATTGCAATATTATTATGTCTCTAATATTATTCACTTAATTTTTTCATGCTTTATTTGTAACTTACCTTTCAACAGGAGTGCGCTATTAGCTTTTATATTACGTAGTTTACATACCTACTTCACCCAACTACTAATTTATTCTGTGCTTGAAGTATTAATAGATAAGTACACTAATTACTTAAATATCCAATCAACCAGTGGAAGAAGACCTACCTATAATTAAAGGTACTTACCCTTATTTAGTTTGAATTGATATCTACTATAATTATAATATTACGCATCGCATTTATCTGCTTATCATTGGCAAACGAAAAAGCATTTTTTTCTCTTGTCAAAATATCAATTTAGGCGTTTAAAAATTTTCAGAATTCATACTTTTTACTAAGCTTATCTAATAAAACACCCATGTATTTTTAAAAGTTGGTACATATTGTAGGTAATACCTACTAATTCTGTACAAAAATTGTACCTACAGCTGAGACTCTGTTTCACGCAATGATTGCTAATCAATTTAGACATACCAATTTTTGTTGCATAAATAGAGCGAAAAAATCTATGGCTTCCAAAACAACACTGTAAAAATTAGCATGAACTTGCCAATTTGTCTAGCCTTTTTTCTACCCTAATTTCGTAACTTCGATACGGTTCGCGCAAAATGTGTAACATCGTTGGGCCATAACGGACGAAATCCTATTAGCAAGTTGGAAATTACGAATTTCCATTAGAATTCCGAACCGCTATTACTGAAAATATCCTGTTACTTATTAGTACGTACTAGGTACAAGTAAAGGTACAAGTACCTTTTGGAGTTCGCTGAAAATCTGATCAACTTTTCGGCTTGATCGGTGTTTTTTGCTTTTAATCGAATCGTGCTAAACAAACCGCGAAGTAGGTTTACGCTAAATTGACTAGAACATTTAGCCTATCAGTACCTAGTACAGTTAGCCTATCTAATCTAAAAATATATATAAGTACATGTTCTTGGACTTTTCACACAAACGCCCTCTAGTCCTAAACTAAGCAAAGCTTGTAATATAAGTTTGTGTTTGTTTGTTGTTTAATCTAATTAGGAATTCACGAAATATATAATTAGCTACTAAGTACATGAAAAAATATATTTTCTCAAACAATAAAACCCATGTTTTACTTTCAAATAACAATGTAGATACTTAAAAGTCGGTGCTCTAAAAAAACAACCAATTATTAACAAAATTGTACGTTGAGTTTGAATTAAAATTTCTCTAAGATTCTTTCTTTGCTTCGACTTTCACACTTTTGTATAAATATTTGCAACAGACGATAAATTCATCTTAATTTTGTTTAGAAAGATTGTAGACATTTTTAAAAGATCGTGGAAAGTTAGTTGTTGCAGAAGGCATGAAATCTTTATGGAAATTATTGGATAGTAGCTTTAAAAAATCTGATTATTTTTATATGATTTTTTTTTTAAATATAATAGTTAGTAAAAAAGGCTTACAAATATAATTGATTATGATCGTTAAGGACGATAGATAACCCCTCCATTATGAAATTTTGGTATTTAATATCCTTGAGCATGACCAAGCGTCTGCGTGTCCTCATAATATAATTGGTGAGAACGCTACTACACCTACATTATATATTTAAGTTTTATACATTCACACAAAACTGAAATAAGTTTGTTGAAATTCAAAGTAAAGTAACTAAACTCCAGAGACAGATTTGTAGAATGTCAATTCGGTCCTCAAGTACAGTATTCCCCCTTAGTATTCCCCAAAACAATCGAAATTTGTAAAACTTCAAAATGTATGGATATAGTCAGGTGACCTTATAATTTTATACCCCTTTTGGTAATCTGAACTCGTGACTTAGATCTTTAACCTAATGATTTTTTCAAAAAAGCACACTTGAATAAATAGAGAATAACAAGTAAATAAATTAAAAATTAAAAAAACCCCCGAATCTTGGACCGGTCTTCATCAAACATAGCTAAGAACACTCCCGACTAATTCACCTTTCAAACAAAAAAAAACAAAAACAAAATCGGTTCATCCGTTCGGGAGCTATGTTGCCTCAGACAGACACACACAGACACGTCAAACTTATAACACCCCGTCGTTTTTGCGTCGGGGGTTAAAAATAGAGGCGGTTTGAATGCACGCATTACATTTTCACTCGCCCTCAATGCCTTGAGATCATCGTGACCTACTAACTACACTCTCACTGTCATGTCGCTAGCGAAGCGTTGACAGACAAAACCAAGGGACGGTGTTATGCAACACTTTCAAATTATAAATATTTTTTGAGCTATGGACAAACCTTTTTACGTACAATAATAATATGCCATACATATTAAGCTCGGATAAAAAAATATAAGGTCAACAAATTGAGACTTTGAAAAAATATATTTGAGTTTATTAAAGTTTAGTTTAGAAGCGTTGACAGACAAAACCAAGGGACGGTGTTATGCAACACTTTCAAATTATAAATATTTTTTGAGCTATGGGCAAACCTTTTTACGTACAATAATAATATGCCATACATATTAAGCTCGGATAAAAAAATATAAGGTCAACACATTGCGTCTTTGAAAAAAAAATATTAGAGTTTATTAAAGTTTAGTTTAGTTACTATGGTAGGCCAGTTACATTTTAGAAGTACAAAGTGCTTAATGTTTTTTTGAATAATAATTTTAAACAAATACGACAACTAAGGTTTTTAGATATTATTTATTAGGTAAAAAAATACTCTAGGCTCTTACCTCTAGGCTTACAAATATTACTCAGTTAATTCGTATTAGATGTTAATTATCTACTACAAGACAATTAATACCAAATCGACGATAAAATTGATTCATAATACAATACAGGAAGTACCCAAATCATGATAATATCATAACCATAAATATTAAACTTTCACAAGTAAGCCAGTTTATGCGTTTAGTTGCTGTAAAACGAGAAGAAAATTATACACAATGTAAGCAAGTAAAAGTAACAAGAAATTATAGATTGCGCGGTAAAGAAAGCCTCATAGCATAGCACGTTTCAAGAAGAAGTAATAAATAATAACGAGCCTGAAATTAACTATAATAATGTTTGAGCTGGACTACTAATCTGAATAACAAGAATTAGTATTTGCACTCTTTTGCATTCACCTGATTTTAATTGAATATTTTGTAGTTTCAGTGTCTGTATCCTATGATTATTTCTTTAAAGAATCACACCAATAGAAATAAAGAAGATTCTTTTGTATAAAAAATTGTATAACATAGTTAGGTACGTCAATGTTTGGAAGTTAAATACACGATACGTAATTTAACTAAGTTCATGTGAACTAACACCATCCTTATTTTTAAAAACCAAAGTAAAAATTATATTTCGATAATTTATTTTATTAGCACTAACAAGCTTAAAAATAGCTGATAGTTTTATGATACACACTGCCAATTAATTTATTACTAATCAATATAATTCAGTAATAGGTACCGTTAGCATATTAAAATTCGTTGCGTCTACAAAAACCGGAAGTCGGATCCTATTTAACACATAACAATTATGTTAGGCACCACTTCTTCTTATTAACCGACTTCCAAAAAGGAGGAGGTTCTCAATTCGGTTGTAGCTTTTTTTTTATTTATGGTTTCTGTCCGTCATTTCGACAAACAATGTTTAGGTAACAGACCATTAGATAGTGATAGCATTTAGAAATTAATGAAAATAATTTGTACAAGAAACCGAAAATGTTTTTTTTTAATCTATAACTTTTTTCTCTTTAAAATTTAAAATACTTTTTTGTGACTATATTTACTGGACATAGATCTCAATAGTGGTCGACATTTCCTTGAAAGAACCTCTATACATATTTGCCCGTTGTTTCATCATTGGATAGAGTGCAATAGTTTACAGCGTTACTCTACAATGATTGACTTCACAAGCGTACTACTTACTACAGCGTGTAAAAACTTCTTTTCTCAAACGGATATATCAAAACACTAGCAGTTACCCGCGACTTCGTACGCGTCTACAGTTTCCGTGTACATTATATTATCTGTGCGTGTACCGAGCGGATACTTTGAGAAACTTGACATTACACCTCATTACACCGAACTCGTACCTACTGGAATGTCAAACGCTAGTTGTTAGACCAAAGAGGTAGTACTACGCCCTTTCAAACTGACGTGACATGACATGACAATGAAATCTTCTTGCCAATTGGCGCTGCTAATCCTTTTCGTTCATTTTATCCTGTAGATCCTGTTAATTATTCGAGATAAAAAGTAGCCTATGTGTCAATCCAGGTTACGAACTATATATACGCCAAGTTTCATTCAAGTTGGTTCAGTAGTTTAGACGTGATTGAAACACAAACATCCAAACATCTAAACTTTCGCATTTATAACATTAGTAGGATGAAGAAAATCAAATCGTCACGCTGTAGTAGTGGCAGATACGCGACGAATGTGAAAGTGGCTGCCATAACATATTCCACACGCGACCACTCTGCACCGGTAGATCACACTGGCAATACCGGTTATATACTAACTGCTTCTTAATCTATGGCGCTTTATGAAGAAACTATTACTTATCTATGGCAGTGACGCAACCAATTATACATAACGCCTCAAATGCTTCAATGGACGAATTAGATGTCGATAGAGCGACGCGAAAGTCGCACGTAACGCGAGTTCAGAAGGGTTAATTTTGCTTAATTCTTTAGTTGTTACACTATTGTGTATAAGTAGTGCGCATGCATAATTCCGTAAGGACATGACACTATTTCATAATAATTAGTTTCATTTGGTCTATTTTTCAATGGAAGAATAGACGAAGACAGAGCGCTGTAAAAGCCACACGTTAGGTTGTCTCGGATTAATTTCATTCAATTATTTTAATTATTTTACTAGACCCAGTGGGTCAAGTCGTGCTGCGGATGATGATGATGATGATGATGATGATAATGAATTATTTTGTGATTGTTCTTATTGTGTTTTTAAATAGTACCTACGCATTCGTGACATAATTTGTTTCTTTTTATAATTTGTTGATTGAAGTTACTAGACTGTAAGTAGCAACAGTACAAATTGTAAACAAAAAATAATTTCGAAGTTATGAAATTGAACTTGAATCATATTGTTGACTCCAATCAATGACCATCAAAACTAAAGAATACTGTGGAAGATCATTTTATCTATTTTTAAATATTTGATTCAGTTATATTGAACGAATGATATTTTAAACTAAATGCAAATATTCAGTTCTTGGCTAAAACTAAATCCGTTCTCGATCAGGCTGCTCAATATTCATGCAAGTAGTTAGCGAATCGTTATTTTCTCTGTTCTTCTATGAACAGATATAGCAAATGGGTCATTTAGTCTTGCCAAGTATCTATTTTATTTGCAAAATACTAAAAAACAGTCGCAGACTAAAGTAAAATAAAATCTGTAATTTGAGTCCTTTTTTTTATGTTTGTGTACTTATAAAATAAAATAAAATAATGTTTATTCAAGGAACAAGGTGTAGTATAAAAGATTGTCGGTGAAACGATGATGTCCGCAGAAGTGTAAAACTGTGTCGCAGAAACCAATGCCTTCCTCCAAACTTATATTTTTTTTTTATTTTCACACGTTTCACACCAGGTTATGTAATTATCGTCTTTGTAAATAAGTACTGGATGGAGGTTTATCAATCAGAGGTATAATTATGTGGTATGATGATTATGTGACCAAAGGTTGTGCTTTGACCACTTTCACCTGATCAAAAAAGCATTGTTGAGTCATCATAAAGCACTCAAGAATTATCTACCTGTACCAAATGCTATGTCTTACGAAGAAAACCCTTGGGTAAGTATTACAGTTACATTAGTATCTGTTCTTTTGTTTTAGTGATTACATAACCGTTTTTAAACCGACATAAACCTCTTCCCTAAATATCCAGCAGGGGTATGCCAATCTAAGTTGAACGGCAAAGTTTTAAATCATGGTCAGTTCATACTAACTCATAGTTATTCTGTGACTAAATAGTGACATTATGACGTCATTTGATGTGTTTTCGCGCATATTTTGCTATCAAGTGTCTAAAAAGAATGATCACGTGGTACAAAATTGTACCACGTGACCTGAAGAAATTACACTGGGCAGTGAAATATAACTTGACAGCAAAAGATTGGAATACGGGGGCTGTTCTTTGGTTTTAGTGATTAGATAACCATTTTTGAATCACGCACGCACGTCGAAAATCCACCTCAAATTAATAAATTATTTCGTTGATATTATCAAAAAATAACTTCATCATCAATCCGAAATGTCCTTCTGGACATAAACCTCTTCCCTAAATATCCAGGACGAATAATTTTCAATTTCCTCATCGGGTTCCGGAATTCGTCCTACGTTTCGTCTTCTGCTTTAATTCTAGAACCTACAACCCAGTGGCTGTCCACTCTACTCTATCGATATCAGTGGTTGTTTAAAAAACAAAACTATATTTGCTTCAGAACACCACAAAATAATTTTACTCGACACACAATTGCTTACCAATGTGTTAGGAATGATGTCAATGCACTCAGGTTCACTGCTCTTCTCGAGATTCCCAGCACGTAGCATGTTAAAATTTATATAGAGATGGATGTGACAACTGAGGTTTTACCGAAGTCTTGAATTTTAAAAATATAAAACTGTTAGGAGTCTGACTGACACAAAGTATCATTGAAAGAGTAGCTTTTTCTCGTGGATATCATCAGCTATAAGCGAAAAGTTTCTGAAGTTCAGCTTCTAGATTCGTATGCTGAAGTTATTTTGAGACATTTTTATGAAAAATGCCTCTTATATCGTTTGTTGCTAGACGATTCAGACTTCAATAAACTTGAAGCATACAAGCATAAGAATAGTAGGTTTAAAAACAATACCAAGCGAATAAAGTCACAGGCATTTTACTACTTTTCTATAAATGTCTTTGGTAAATTGAGTTTTGAGAGCTTTCTGGCTTCAAGATTTCTCTGACAGCTTCATTGAAATAAGCAGTACCTTTGGAGTTTAGGAGGTTCCAGGAAAATCGCACGCAAGTTTTATCAAAATAGGCGCTAATTTATAAAAAAAAAAAAAAAATAATACATATTATTATTATAATAATAATATTTTTATTTATAAAAAGTTATCTGTTTTCAAGAAACTTAATAGAAACCTAATAATAATGCGCTATTCCTAGTCTCTATACTTATCAATTTATAAGTATTTACTGTGTTCGTTTATTATTCATGTAAAAAATATAAGCCAAATATAAAATATGTAAGTCCAAAGGGGCTTATTCTATAAGAACTCTTACAACATCGTTCGATCTACGAGAAAATCACACTAATTTCTATAACAAGAAAACACTGTGAAAAATCAGCTGTGTTGGGGTTCAGAGTTGATTCCGTTCAAACTCAGTTAATTAGCTGTTTGTGTGTATCTTGATGTGTATCAGTAACCCTTTTTCGGGATACTGTATATACTTTAAACCACCTTATATAAACAATATAAAAAGAGGCCGATACATCTCGATTACCTTCTCTTCTATAAAAAGTACAGAGATTTCTATCATTCCATTTACAGAAGTTCACATAAGTGCTTTTCTATACGATTATGTAGGTATTTAACGAATGTCAAGATCATAGACCAAGATATACATCCATTGACTTGACCGAGATATTTCTTCTCAAAGAATACTCGGATGTACTATTATGGTACAAAATGCACATTAATTAAAGGATATTGATAGCAATATTGTTGTAATAAGAACGTGTGAAATTGCTTTATTCGTTTATGATTTATGTGTAGTGATAAAGTCAGCTTTATCACTACACAAGTGAAGTGAAGTGAGGTGAAGTCTATTTATAATCACAAATCAGTCGAGCAAGAATTTCAAGTCGTTTAATGTCCATAATCTTTGAATTGAAACTTATGTAGGTAATTTTTATCACAGCTTTTCATTGACTAAGCTTTTAATAATAATATCTGTTAGATCAAGTACTACAGGATTTTCCATGCATTCTAGCATGGTAAAAGGTAAGTTGTGCAGTCAGAAGACGTTGTTCAAAATTACTTCTAGAATTCTATTTATAGTATAGCTAATTCATACTGTACAGGATATAATGAGAAAAAAACGTGTAATATAATACTAAAAGGCAGTGGTAATTGTTAGCTAAAAAATCTATTTATTACATCACTTTTTATAGAATTTAAAAACCGTTAGTGAAAAACTTAGAGCATAGTTTCAATAAAATACAAAAAACTTAAAGGACTGTTTTATCTAAGGCAACCTTGTTGATAGTAATTTGAACCACTTCTGACATCATTTTTACCAAAGCTCTCTTTATATAAATATAAAAATAATCCCGTTAAGCCAGTATAAAGTTTCTAAATTATATGGTAGCTAGGATACCAAATATATATTTGAAGTAATACACTAAAAATAGTTAATGTAGGAGAAGTCGTGGGCAATAGCTGGAACATACGAACGCCAAATATATATTTCGTTTGATTGTGAAAGAAAATAGTTCTTAGCTTCTCAATATTTCTGAGTAAAATAATATTATAAAAGTTTCGTTTACATAATAAAGGTATTTATTGTGAACATCATTTGTTGAGATGGGATAATTCTATAAATAACATCCTTTAGATTTGAACCTGTTTCGAGATATCTTCTCAAACCCAAAAAGGTTTTACATTTTTATTTTTTTGAATGGGAAGTTAAAAGAGGTTGGTAATCTTCAAGATATTTATTAGAGTAAACCTTTTAGGTACAAAATGGAAAAAATTTGGTTCCTTTAGACGAGATATCAGAGATTTAGATTTTTTTAAATAAATAAAAACCAGTGCAAATGTATCAATGAAAGGCTCAAAAATTAGTTCAACTTCAGCTTTAGAATAATATTATTTTTCAGCATTTTCATAAATAACTCAACAACTGATTATGTACATAGGTAGGTATATATCTTTATACATAATGTGACATACATAATATTACTGTGCCATGTTTAGTGTTTACGATCATCATAACCCATTGCAAATAAACAAACGAACAGGTTTTGCTCAGAAGGATTTATTTTACAGAATCTATGTCATGATCAAGTACGAATGACTTTACGTCTGTTAGTCATCGCACAGTAAATACATTTTTGCAGTAAAGTCACTTATTACTGAGAATGTTTTTTCGCACAGAACAGACTTTATTGCGTCGTGCTAAAGAATTTATCGATGGAAGAACAGAATTCAAAACATTACAGAACATTACATACATTACATTATTACATACATTACATTATAACATTACATACATACATTACATGTCAAAACATTACGTACAGCTGCTGTTTACAACTGTTTTTTTAGATAAAATATTTCATCCACGACAAATGTCCACAAGGTATCCAATATTTTTACAGCCTAATCCTAGAGAAAAACATTTCTTCCTCTCAACTTAGGTGAGAAACAGGCTAAGACGGAATAAGGTACGAAAAAATGTTTATTAAGTTATCTTGCCTAAGGTCAATCTGAACATTTTTCCTGTACAAATAACTAGACGGTGAACAAATTGTCTGAAATGTTTTGGATTGAGGTTTACGACAGTGCAGCGCAGTTGATAAATATATTCAGCTTCATTTATTTACTAGCACGTATATTTAGCTAAATTCTTTAAAGACTATAATTGTTAATCATTATTATGGCACCTCAATTAAATCATTGTCAAGTTGCTATACGACGACCAACTTTTAGAGTTTAATTTTGATACTTAATAACTTCTCAACATTGAGACGGGTTTAAGGGTGAGAATTTCCCTGATCATTTGCTTACTCAACTTTTGATACACGTTTGGGAGCCGATTCAAAGTAAATCCGTAAGAATTTGTCGATTTTGTTGTCTTTTCAGCTAAACTACGCAAATAAGACTACTTAGGTGTTCTAGACTTACGACTTTGGAATGGGAAGGTGGAACTACTACCACCACTTTTATCTATTTGTGCACTTAAAGAGGTTTATTAGTCTATGATATTTACTGTTTAAAATCTTACCATACTGTTGTCAGCAGTTATGTTTCATTCGTTAGCGTCAGTGACCCACAAAAATGCATATTCATTTTATTTGCAAAAGCGATCATTACTGTGCAGTTAAATTTTTATGGTATATCGAATAGGTACTTTGCGGTTTCGTGATTTACTTTCACTGGTTTTTTTGTTTAAAAAAATGTAATAACAAGTAATAGACGGAGTTTTGATATGTTGGTAAGCACTTTGAGCATGACCAAAGCAACCCTTGAGGTTTCATAAAAATATAATCTAGTATAGGTATCTTTATTTATAAAAATATAAAACTTTACTAAAGTTCATCTTGAACCCAACTCTACGTAATTACAAATATATGCTGCAGTTTATAAAACAGAGATATTTCAGTCTGAAATTCAGCTGAAACTACTGCACGAATGAAATACAACTTTCAAAATAAAATAAAAACTTCTGTAGTAAAAGTAGAACAAATAACTTTCAAAAACTAATCCCAAACGTTGCTAACCTGCCTTGATTAAAAGATTCCAGCCAATCTCAGTTTGAAACTGGAAAATTGCTAGTTAGGACTTCGTAGTGCAAAATAATGCACTTCGGGCAGTCAATACAAAGTTTCGACTTCGAGATTACCAGGCAGCATCCTTATTCGCAAACGGCGACATTATTCTGAGGGGGATGTGTTTGATAAATGTGAGAAGTGCATATTCACAAGAAAAATTAAACAAAGGACCAAAATATAAAAGATATTACCTAACTGTACGGTCTAAGCAAACCGCACAATATTCCTACATGTTCTCGCGGGTCAGCACTTTAGGCTGAGGCGTGTTGTCGTGATCAAACCACAAACCAAACCAGTTGAAAACGATAACTGAGATCGACAGCACGTCTTAGCTGCGATCACAACACAACTCATAACGTACCTACTTAACAAATATATACTACAAAACAATTAAACTAACTATTTTACTACAACCACGAACTTTATAAGATTGTAGGATACAGCTCCTACATCTTAGTTAAAGTTCGTGGTTGTAGTAAAATAGTTAGTTTAATTGTTTTGTAGTATATACTACAAAACAATTAAACTAACTATTTTACTACAACCACGAACTTTATAAGATTGTAGGATACAGCTCCTACATCTTAGTTTTTTTTTTTTTAATTGTTTTGTAGTTTATATTTGTTAAGTAGGTACGTTATGAGTTGTGTTGTGATCGCAGCTAAGACGTGCTGTCGATCTCAGTTATAGTTTTCAACTGGTTTGGTTCGTGGTTTGATCACGACAACACGCCTCAGCCTAAAGTGACTAAGATGTAGGAGCTGTATCCTACAATCTTATAAAGTTCGTGGTTGTAGTAAAATAGTTAGTTTAATTGTTTTGTAGTATATATTTGTTAAGTAGGTGCGTTATGAGTTGTGTTGTGATCGCAGCTAAGACGTGCTGTCGATCTCAGTTATCGTTTTCAACTGGTTTGGTTTGTGGTTTGATCACGACAACACGCCTCAGCCTAAAGTGCTGACCCGCGAGAACATGTAGGAATATTGTGCGGTTTGCTTAGACCGTACACTAACAATTATTATATTTTGCCACAACTGGATGGATGGATTCTATCGTACGTTTTTTTGAGTCAAAATCAACATGTAATTTGATTTTTTTTTATATTTTTAGTTCTCTAGTGCTTGTTTTGTCTTACAAATCAAACTTTAATTATATCTATTGTACATTAGAAACGTATAGAGCGAATATTCACCTAGTTCAATGTAGATTTTAAATGATATAAAAAATTTAGAGCTGTGACGTTATTTGATTAGGAGCTAGATTTGCTGTTGGAATTTTTGTACACTAGACCAGTAAGACTCTTACATTAATTTAATTAAGGACTCGCCATAAGATTTTTTTTTACGCATTCTCTTTTATCAGTTGTCATATTTTCTTACTAGGATACATCTACATAGATCAAGCATATTTTCTTTGACCTACCTAGGAAAGACCTAAAACTAGATATTATACCAAAAAATCTTAGATGATGTCTACCGTATGCCCAAAGGCAAAGTCGTGACCTTATTTTTTTTTTCACGTCTTTCCTAGTACCGCATCAAATCTATGTTTGAACCACAAAAAATATTGGGTGCGGTATTAGAGTTCGCCTTTCGAGTAATAAAATCATAACCGAATTTAGTTACGTAATTCTGATGAACGTTTTTGCCATTCTTTGCCTCCATTTATAGAATCGAGCAATTTGTATTGACGTCAAAAATCATTGTAAAAGTTAATCTTAATCGAATCAGTGAATTCGCAAATTGATCACTTGTTTCATTTTGTAAAGCTTAAAAAAAAAGTAAAATGTTTATTTCAGAGAAAAAAGAATACCTATCACTACAAAAGTTCACCTAAGATTATTGGTTGGACACAAAACAATTTTCTCAGACAAATTGTTACTTACAAAACTTAGAAATACCTGTCAATCTCCTCACTAGGCTTTAGCCTGTATCGAGGAGACTTTGGAACGAAAATACAATAGTTTATTGCTTCGGTCATAGTGTAGTTGTAAGCAGTAGGTCACCATTAGACACATACGACTTTAAGTATAATAAAAAAGCTTGACGAGAATGTTTAGGGTGGTGGTACTTCTTTACCGAATAAGTACGCAAGTCTCAAAAGTTTCAGAGTGATTCAGAATTTCTGTATTCTCGAGTTCATTATCACATCGTTGATGCTAATTTTATTACAATAGCTGTTAAATTGAATTTTTTGATAATGTTCTCCAGTTTGTTAATTTTTCACTGAGAAGTGTAAATGAAACGCATCGTCCAACCTTTGTTCAGACGTGGATTGCTTTTGAATACGGGCCTATCTCGCAATCCCACTAATATTATAAATATCAAGATGTTTGGATGTTTAGATGTTTGTGTTTCAATCACGCTGTAACTACTGGTCCGATTTGGATGAAACTTGGAATACATATGGTTGGAATACTTATAGCCTGGATTAACATATTGGCTACTTTTTATCCCGGAAACTCAGCAGGATAAAACGGGACGCGGACGAAGTCGCGGGAAGAAGTTAGTGATCAATAAGGCCAACAGTGAGGTATGATAGCGGACGGTTCCGGCTGACTTTCCAATGAAAGCGACATCGACCGGCCTTGCGCAGGTTAAGGGAATGGCTGACCTAGTAACAGCAACAGGCTTATGAGGAAAGACAGCTATCTACTCAACTTACTTAAGTCTAATTTTATCAAAGTTGAGTACGCGAAGACTTTACACGAAGAGCATTTTCTGTATAAATTCTTGACATGTAATTAAAAATCAACAAAAACAGAAACAAACAGAACAAAATAAACAGAAATAATATGAATTTTCAATCAGAATTGTGATTTTTAAATATTCAGTAAATGTATGGGATTTCATACCCTCCGCCCCCTCCGCCTCTTGGGCCCTCCGGCGAGAAGGGACGACGATCTGCGAAATGTAGCTGGCAGACACTGGATGAGAAGAGCCGAAGACCGAACTCAATGGTGCATCTTGGGAGAGACCTACGCCCAGCAGTGGACGAGTATAAGTTGATGATGATGATGATGATGATGATGGGATTTCATAAAAGTCACAAAATGGCAGCCTTTGTGACTCAAAATATACTTTTGTTTATTAAAATAGCGATCAATTTGAATTTTGTTATAGTTAATCAACGTGATGAGACAATTACTGCCAATTAGTTATTCACAAACCCGATATTTCAAAATGTAAATGTAAAATGTAATTTTGTAAATGTCATGTATAACAGAACGCATAAAAAATCAAAACAAAACTATACCTTTCAGAGGCCATAAATACGAGTCAGAAAAAGTGCTTCTCATAAAAAAACCGAGCCACTTCTACTAAAGTTTGTTTGGTTATCTAAGAGGAAAAAAAAATCCTCCAGTTAACCAGTTATCTAGTCTTGGTTATCTGTCAGGAATAAGCCGTTTATTTTAAGCCGGTTAATTGAAATGATAGAAAGAGAGATAGATAGACTTTTTTTTCTACACCACATAAATATTACAGAAAACACATGTACAAAGGCGAGCTTAACCCTAACAAGAGTTTTCTTTCAGCAAACCTTTGAGGCTAGAGAGAGGATTAGATTTAACATAGTATATATCAATTATATAATTATATTCAACAAAATTTGTATTTAAAATAGACCTACAAGTTACGGCACTGCAATAACTTATTCAAATTAAAGTTGTAAATCGATTTGCACCTAATTAATTGCGTAACACCTGCGTTGTAGATCTCGATTTGCTAATTGCAATGTCAGAGTTAGCTTTGTATCGTTTTTATAAAGTTGGATTCGTCATTGGTCGACGTAAAATAGAAATCCTCAGTCACACATAAATAGAAAAAATTGAGTATCACCCAATTATAAAAAAAAACTAGGTATTTCGTTAATAAAAACGATGTAGACATATTTTCTTCAAATTTGCTGATTTCCACGACATGACAAAGTTAATTTTGATAAAAGTTGGGTTCGGCGTTAGCGGACGTTGAATAGCGGTGGCCGCACCATCATGACGTAAGTACGTTTTTCAATATATTTTTTTAACATTCTCACAAAGGCATACAGTTTTCACTCATACAGTGATTATAAAAATATCTCAACTCATAGTTATGTGTAAAATCATCGATTCGTTTTTATAATGTTACATCGAAAAACAACTTAAAACGAAGTTACATTACAAAGATTTACTCGAAATCAAAACCCGGGTCTTATTCCGGGATCAAGGACCACACATTAAATGGTAAATCGCAAGAGCAATTGAACGATTTCCCAAACTTAACCCTAAGTTTGTTTCCAACCAGTTAGCTAAGTTAGTGTCCGACAATGAAATTAAGTTGGGCCGAGACCAACTTGAGTGGCTTGGTCAACCGACGATGTCCGGCGACCGAGATCTTAAGCCTGGGTTTCATGAGAAGCGACAGACGTGAATGACCTTACAGTGGGCAAAAGTATTGAATAAGGCGCGTTGCTTTTTTTGCACTGTAAATGGTACTGTGCAACCATAAAGCAATGCGGACTATACCGGGTTTGCTGGTGATTGCTGTAGCTGTATGAGTGTAAAAAATTGCTGGTGATTGCTATAATTATAGCAATCACCAGCAATAGTTATTGCTATAGTTTTTGAGTGTAAAAACTTGCTGGTGATTGCTGTAGCTTTTTGAGTGTAAAAAGATGCTGGTAATCGCTGTAGGTAACTTTTTGAGTGTAAAAAGTTGCTGGTGATTGCTGTAGCTTTTTGAGAGTGTAAAAAGTTGCTGGTGATTGCTGTAGGTAGCTTTTTGAGTGTAAAAAGTTGCTGGTGATTGCTGTAGCTTTTTGAGAGTGTAAAAAGTTGCTGGTGATTGCTGTAGGTAGCTTTTTGAGTGTAAAAAGTTGCTGGTGATTGCTGTAGGTAGCTTTTTGAGTGTAAAAAGTTTCTAATGATTGCTGTAGGTAGCTTTTTGAGTGTAAAAAATTGCTAGTGATTGCTGTAGCTAGCTTTTTGAGTGTAAAATGTGATCAGGTCTAAGCGGGAATAGTCAGTAAATCGAGTAGTCATTCCCTCGGTAAAACTGAATTTTAAATAGTTTTTTGTGTTGATTTGTAGCTACTATCAGTAAAATGATTCTTTACATACATACTACTACTTGTTTTATTTGTTTTTTGTATATTTTGTGCAAGTCCAATTACAATTTCATCTAAAGTGACTATCATTTAAACATGAAACTACACTTAAAGTAAGTAATTTTTAAGTACACATTTGTATCCCACGACAAAAACTATCCACATTAAATAAACCAACAAGCTACTAATAACAGTCACTTATGTACTTAACTTTCCTATAACACTTGAAAATTCTTGAATGAGAACTCCCGAGGTAACAGGCCAACGGTTAAATAACCCTTTATATTTATTATTTACGTTTAATATTTTTAGTTTGATCCTTCATAAATACTTATTTACTTTTACCATACTTGGTACAGGAAAATTTAATAACGAAAATATTTTTATTTTGCATAGGTAGCTATTATTTTAAATTGAAACTTTTATATCCTTCAGAAACTCATAAATTTTTATTTTGACTGAAACTACCAGTGAAATTATTGTAAAATTATAAGCTTAGTTTGCTTTTACGAAAACACAAAATCTATGAATTGGATAAATGTTAAACAAATACAAAAACAAACCATTATAATCTATGAGGATATTTTTGCATGCATGAGAATTACGCTATTTTAAATACATATTCATACTATTTTTCATGTTGTTTCAAAAAAATTATAACTCACTTATATTGTATTATTTTACTTCAAAAAAACGTTACTATTTATCTTTTATCCATCAGGCTTTAGAAGCATAGAAAAACTAAAGAGTAAGTATCATTGAACTAGCTGGTTAAAGTTTCAGAATTTGGTTCAGCCAGTACTATAGTACTTATAAGCTTCTTTAGTTTCGAATATTTCCAGTACCACGTCAGCAATACCTTCGCAAACAAGTTAAACCGGGTGCATCCAAGTCCTGCCATTCCAAGGAAGTCATTAGCCATTGATGTTGTTTTGCGAACTACCCACACGCTTGTGGTACAGTTGGAAACAAAACACTTTTGTTCGTAAGTGTACAATTTTACTAAAGTTCCACAAACTTTATGCATTCTTCTTTACTTCGCGTAGCTAAATATTTTGAGCAAAAATATTTCAATATTATATCGATATAAAAAATATAAAAAATTATTCAAAAACGGAATATTGAAATATATTTGTATTGATATGCCCAATTTACGCTTTTTAAAAGTGTTAGTTAACATTCTTAAAAATATTTTAGTAGGTACTTTTAACTTTTGTATTTGCCTGTACCTGCGCAGTTATCTCAGAATTTGTTACGCGCAGTTATCTTGTAATGAATCTTGAAAGAAAATGTTGTTTTAAAAATAAAATGGCTTTATGGTAACTTTAGACCACAACCTTTTAGCAATTAAGATAAAGAGGCTGTTGCAATAATGTTTTCTTAGGTTTAAAATAAAACGGCTTGAAAAATTATATTCCCTATCTAAATGGCATATTGGACTTAAGTAAGTGTATTTCTTTGTAAGAACGATCATACAAAAAACGATAGAAACCACTTAGCATCAGGTGAGATTGCGGTCAAACGCTTATCTAAAATGTATAAAAAAAACCAAGCTGTGAGTTTCTATAGGCTATGGTTGTAAGAAACTAGTACTTAAAGTCATCTAATGTATATAAATAAATAAATAAATAGTGTATACGATTCTAAATGATCCTTGTGATTTTCTATACTATATAATATTATAAAAAGGAAAAATTTGATTGTTTGTTTGCATTGAATAAGCTCTGAAACTACTGGACCGATTTTAAAAAATTTTTCTTCGTTGGAATGTTACACTATCCCCAAGTTACATAGGCTTTATTATATTTTCAAAAAAGTTAAGGGTCTTTACAAAAACTCCAATAATGTAACTCCAGGTGTACAAAATGACGTTAAAATTTATAATTTTTGAAATTTTCGAAGCCGGGAAGCGCCGGTCGTATGGAATAAAAGATCTTTGACTATTTAAGATCTTTCTATTCCTACGAGTCTTTTGAGATCTGACGAGTCAAAATAAAATAATATAGAATTTATCTTCAAAACTTTAAATAGGGATAGTACTAAGGATTTTTCCAATGCTCTATTTTATTTCCCAAGCAAAAAGTAGCAGTAAACAAGATTCACTGAAAACTCCCGACAAAGGTCTCAAAATGTGTCTTTTCATTTGGAGCAGCCGTTTCTGCTGTCATTATAACAAAAAGGAATTTTGGCTGGGACCTCGCTTCGTGAACTTAATCAGCCGAGCTAGGAGTGCACTTGACGTCCGTAAGAGCTCTTAGCTACACACGGGTTAAAAACACCTACGTTCATGTCCGTAGAAAATGTGCAGTATAGAACTGCTTTAAAATATTTTACAATTTTTCCACCAAAAATTTTCAAGTGTCAATGAAGAAAAGCAGTCTCCCTCTCTAATCAAAGACAAACTACGGAATAAAAAACGTGAAAAATAGCAATGGTCAAGTGCCCTTTGTATTCGCTAACGTCATTTTCGTATATTTTGGATAACTTTCTATTCTCTAGCGAATGTCGACTTGAACAAAGCTTGTATGTATTCATATCTAGAACTAATAGACATACAAGAATGATAGAAAATTATTTATGACACAAAAAATATTATTTCCCTGCTAACCTTACACATACTATTTTATGAGACAAAATCCAAAGTTAAATGATGTAACCCGCAAAATATTTCACTCCTAACTTGGTGCAAGTTTAATAAGAATTTTTTAAAATGGACCAATATTACACGCTGTAAACACTATCTAGATTCTAAATGGATTGAACAGGTAAAGTGTTTAGGATAACTTAAGCCGTTTTACCTTGTACTGTTTCTATGATTCTACCACGTTGATTAAAACTGGCGTACAGAAAGCGGAATAGCCACTTTATTTGAACAAACCGCCATCTACCGGCAAGCAAGGGGTTCTTATGGGTGAGCCATTTCATTACGTACCCACCTGAGTTTTTTATTAGGTCTGTAAAGAAAACATGACTAAAAAAAACGCTTTGCAGTAAAAGTAATGAACTTTTATATATTTTATAAAGTGTGAGCATGACCGGTTCATTACGTACTTACTTGAGTTTATATCTGTAAAGAAACCAACATTAAAATGATTATTCGTTTTATAATGTTATTAAAAAAAATTTAGAAGATTTGTACAAATAAAAACAAATTATTGCCTATCACGGGTCCGTATTTTTACAACCTAGAATATTTACCATTAATATTAAACTTAATATTTGAATGCAATGAAAAATGCCCAGAAGCTTGTAAATTAGAAACAGTATGTATAATGAAGTTTTTGCAATTTTACGTCTGGTTAAAACACATTATATTAATAATCATGATTAAATCAGTCCTTGTACCGTCTGTATGTAATGATATGTCAAATAATAAATATAAATAGGTACTTAAGTATTAACTTACATAATATAATAACCATGTCAAGTATTATTGTTAATTTATCTAATCACTCTTAAAGATGAGCTAAAAGTGATCACTTTTATCCATTTGCTCACAAAATTAAATATGAGTAATTACTTGCACAACATAACACAAAATTTATTATAAAAAGAAATAAATTAATCATAATACTGTCTTACCTAATATAACCTATGATTTAATGAAAATCTGAGTCCACTGTAGCTATTGGAACAAAAAATCGAATCAGTTCTACCAATAGAACAAGCAATGTAACTAGTGGAATAAATTTTTCCCATTAGTAACATTTTATGAAAATTGTAAATTAATGTCACTACTGAGACAAAAAACCCTACTAGTTACATCAATAGAACTACCAATGTAACAGTGGGAATAAACCCTTACTCTTGTCACTGTCTAAACAAAACGAGATGGAGAAATATACGTTGATTATAACTTTTGACAGAAGTTGAGAAGCGTTTTAAAGTAAACTTCCAAGTGTTTGAAAAAAGTGAAACTTCAGCAGGGGTATTCCAATCTCAGTTGAACTGCAAAGTTGAACTGCAAAGTTTTAAACCATGGTCAGGTCATACTAACTCATAGTTATTCTGTGACTAAAGAGTGACATTATGATGTCATTTAATTTGTTTTCGCGCATATTTTGCTGTCAAGTGTCTAAAAAGAATGATCACGTAGTACAAAATTGTACCACGTAACCTGAAGAAATTACACTGGGCAGTGAAATATAACTTGACAGCAAAAGATTGGAATACAGGGGGCTGTGTCCTGTATATTATGTAAAATAACCTATTTATAGTACAACATCGATTACTCGTCCTTACGATACATAATTTGCACTAACATAATCGATTGATTTGTATTGTATAGAATTAATTTTATTGCCTATTTACCTACATCAACCGGACACCGATGACTATTATTATTACTATTATTTTAATTTTACATTATTTTCAAAGCTTAATAAAGCGGACTCCTTGACCGACATGGAATTAAATACAATAGTAGTACAGCGTACGTATATTCACGTTTTACCTGCATCACTTTTCAGAATAACATAAGTACTTACTAAAATAATACTTATATAGATAGACAACAGTGATGATAATGATGACGATGATTAAAAAGTAAAAAAAGAGTAAGAGTAATGAGTAAAATATCAATGAAACTCTACCCACCTTTTTGACAATTGAAATAAATTAAAATTACAAGTCTCATTCCAGTCTATATTAATCAGTAGGTACTTATTGTCGGCTTATTCCTGACAGATAACCGAGACGAGATAACCAGTGATCTCATACAAAGAGGTGACGTCACCAGCCTTTTGGGCACTCTACCTGCGGTGATTTGAACTCTATTTTCTACCTGTAACTCCTAACAGGTAGAAATCAGAGTTCATTTGACAACTGCGGCAAGAAATACAAGACTAAGAAGCACATAGCCAGAACAAGGATAACGAAGAGCTCTGGCCTGTGAATATAATTTTCCTATTAATGTTTATGATTCTGCAAACAAACCGCATAAAGCGTTTGCACTGCCTGACTCCAACCTCTATACGATACCGATTTCAATGGCTCAAAGAAATCCTTTAATCAATAAAAAAAAATTATATAAATATAAATTTTTTCGCCATTATTTTTAAGAGCTGTAGATTTTGTTACTCAATAAAATAAAAGAAAATAAAACCACAAGGATCATTTAGAATCGTCTTATATAACTAGGTGATTCTGTGTGCCAGTTCCACGCGACCAGAGTCTAGAAGAACGGGCAAGAAACTACGGCCTGGTTCCTAGCGTTTTTTATACGATCCTTCTAAGAAATAAATATACTTAAATGCTGAAGTAAGGTATTAGCTCTCCGACGATATCGTGCAGTTGTCGTGTTGTTGGTAGCGTGAAAACAAGCATAGGTAGCTCTTCCACAAAGCTCATAACAGTCTAATGACTGAGTGCAAGTGTCAAGGAATTATCTGAGAGGTTATACAATAATTGCACAGTGGTTGCCGGTTGCTCACTGATTGTGATGTAAATAACGGCAATGACACTTGCGTAACTATAGTACTTTGATAGTTGCATTGTAATCTAGATTGGGATTTCAACGCTTACTTAATTTGCCGTACAGTCTAACGGGTCACACTTCGTGCAGTAGCACCCTTAACAAATATTAGTAATTTAAAACTAAACAGGATTATAATGCGCATTTTACTTATCAGTAAAAACTAAACCACATACTTAAGCACGCTACAGTCATGCCCTGTTTAGCAAAAATTTATTAATTAAATGTATTCTGGTACGCACTGATTCGTGACTGGCTACGACAATGTCTACGTCACTACGAAACTAAAACTCGTTGAAAAGATTTCAACGCGCATGCGCCTCGAGCCATTTTCTTTTCTTGAGCGTTTGAAAAATTCAAAAAAAGAACATGATAATTCATAGTAATTGAATTAGTAGCAGAAAATATACGGCGCCATACCTTAGTGATGAGGCCAGGCCGGTAGTGATGCGTCTAGTGGTACCTATACATTGTATATTTTCTCTATGAATAGAATGGATAGGTACTTTTTAGATTATCTTAATGACCTACTTTAGCCTATCAAACTGTTGAAAGCTGAGCACTTTAATTTGTTTAAGCAGCAGAATAAGTAGGAGATTATGAAGATTAGCATTCAAATTATCTTTACGATTCGCTGATCACTCACATTTCAATGAACGACTGATTATATCTAGACACCAATCTTGATGATCTTCGATTAACACTATGTCATACGTCTCCGACTTTCTCCCTGTGAATGTTTGATCAAAGTCAATACAACATGGACTAAGAGAAACTTCACAACACTATCTACCTTTGTAGCGGGTATGGTGCGATTAGCTTACTCCAAAAATCCCCTGCCTGTTCCCCCTGCGAAGGGAATTTCTGGACTTTTTGCCCAGATCCCCTTAGCGTGCCTTGCGACTGCCAGCAGCTTTGTCTGTCCATCCGTTTATCTGCCACAGCCGATTATTTCAGTAACTAGGTACATACGCTATACTTGAAGAATGGTTTTGAAACTTTAAAAATAAAAAAAAACAGAATAGAAATACTCATAGAAAAGTAATAAAAAGAGTGGAGTAATTAAGTTTCTTCTAGGCAAATATGCTACACCGTTGACTGCGTCATCACTTAAAATCAGGTAAGATTGTAATGTATAAAAAAAATTGTGAGTTTGATTGTTCCCCGTTTGGTACAGTTGCCGGCATGATCACGGCTCAGGTAAGTACAGTAAGTAGGTCTACACGGACCACTGCACACAAGCTTATTGATACGAGACGTGTATCACTTTCTTCCGCACATATGAGATTACGATGTTATCAAACCACTTGGTTATTCCAGCTTTACCTGATACTTTAGTACAGTCAGCACCGTTAGTAAATCTTTTAGATGAAAAACCAAACTCAAAAAAACTCAAAAGTTAGCAGCTCTAATGGGTACCCTAAAATTAACTTTTTCTAACTTCTGTAAAATGTTTTTTCTTAGTTACCAGATTTTTCTTCTAGGGGTACGAAATGATGATGCCACAAAGTTTCAAAAGTGTTTTTTGACTGAAAACTATGGACTTTCCATTTTCTTTTTCCAACTATGACGGATAAACTTTATCCTAAAAGTAGTGTTTAGGTAAAAAAATATGATTAGAGCCATCAGTACACAATTTAGAAATTCTTAATAAGTTATCTACTTCTGATGCTGACTGTACGAGCAGTGATACTGGCTGCTCCCAGATTCTGCAGTATAAAAAATATTTACCATAAAATGGTTTACAGTCAATTCGTATATGTTGCATATATTTTTTTAAGTAATAAAAAATGTCCTCTAAATATATACAAATAAGGTTCTTAACCTTTTATCCAAAATTAAAATGCGATCTTACGTCCAGTTCCATAGGACCTTTTTGTTGTGAAATCAGCTGAGGGAGTCTGGTTCCTGCATCATAGAGCAGTGAGATATTACGCATGCTAGAATCAAATGACATTATGTTACCTAACGACAACTTTCACACGCGTCTCATAAAAATAAATGCACAAGTATTGGCAAACATTTATCTAACAAAACATTTATATTTAAAATAGCATAAAGCTGGTAAGAATAATATCATGTTATATAGTTATTTAAAGAAGTAATGTGCAATATTTTGAAAGAGATGAAACTCATTCACTAAAGAAGATCACTAAACAATATAAAACTAATGAAAATGTATGGAAATGCAATTCCAACCGGTAAGTCACGTGATCATTCCCAAACATTTTTATTAATCACTCGCGTTTGTTGAATATCAACTTAGTTATAAGGGCTGTTAGCACAACCACAGAACAGAGAGAGAAATAGAAGAAGCATGATGACTTTTTAGTATGAGAACCAGTGTAGCTAAACTCACACCATGTCAAAACTAACACACTTAGAAATAAAAGTTATAATTGGTTGAAAGAGAACGCAAAACGGACCTAAATCCATTGAAATAATTTTATTGATATAAAACCTTAGTTCCATCGGAACATGGTTCAAAACTCAATAAAATAAACAAGTGATAAAAATTAAAGTTTACTTCGTCTACTCAGCAAAAGGTGGCGCTTTTGCGAAGCATTTTTGTTATAGTCTTTATTAACAAATTTTAAGATTGATAATGCAATGGTTGTTATGACAAACATAGCTACTCACTTAGTGATGTGACCAATGAGGATACATGACGAATTTGTCGATATCGATTATTACCTACCCACTGATTGATAACAAAATAGCTACGTTTAGCTGCAATTACATTTGTCTGATACATTGTGTCCAAGGGCTCTGCCGTTTGTGGTGGTCGAAATAAAAATATTTTCTTTCTTTCTTTAATTATAATCAATCACAGAGGTTAGTATCAGACTGACACTATTGTCAGTCTGATACTTGGGTAAGGACCAAGAATGAAGGTACCTACCTAATTAATTAAAACTTCATGAATATAAATAATAACACTATAATTACCTGAAAACACAAAATTATTAGAGTCGGTATAGCTGTGCCAACAAAGTATTTGTTTCCACTTTTTTTAATTACAAAATCTTGGTCCTTAAAATGCAGCAAATTGTACCTACTGTATTTTGTAGGAAACCAATTTTGTTTCCCAGTTGCATCAATCAATTTTTTTTTATGTCTGGCAGATTGGGTAAACCGAAACCAGAAGATATACCTACCTATTTTTTCAAAATATTTCTGTAATTTTCATCTGACCCAGCCATTAAAGTTATCGATAACGCATTCATCAGTTTATTGGGGCCACATCCTTAACTGAGTAGCGAAAGTTGAGGTTTAAAAGAAACGCGACTTTAACGGGTATGATTTACAGTCTTTTTTTCTTTGACGGTTTTGCATTTTAACAAAACTAACAATCCTACTAATATTATAAATGCGAAAGTTTAGATGTTTAGATGTTTGGATGTTTGGATGTTTGGATGTTTGGATGTTTGTGTTTCAATCACGTCTAAACTACTGAACCAACTTGGATGAAAGTTGGCATATATATAGTTCGTAACCTGGATTGACACATAGGCTACTTTTTATCCCGAATAATTAACAGGATCTACAGGATAAAATGAACGAAAAGGATTAGCAGCGCCAATTGGCAAGAGGATTCCATTGTCATGTCATGTCACGTCAGTTTGACAGGGCGTAGTACTACCTCTGTGGTCTAACGACTAGCGTTTGACATTTCAGTACGAGTTCGGTGTAATGAGGTGTAATGTCAAGTTTCTCAAAGAAGTATCCGCTCGGTACACGTACAGATAATATAATGTACACGGAAACTATAGACGCGTACGAAGTCGCGGGTAACTGCTAGTTAACAATAAAATAATACTTACCGGTGATATGATATGCCCCCGTTTGTTAAATTTTTGATTCCGCTATCGTTTTTGCACTCTAAAACAGCACAATATGGCATGTTTATATTTTTTTATGATTTTTTTCAATGACGGTTACCATGACAAAATTCAAACACGACTGAAGTGAGCGGAGCTAGGCGGAGCTTGGAGTGCGTAATGCGTTGCAGACTCGATGTTAAGCGGATCCGCCTACATACGGCTTCTTCTTACTTTTTTGTTCTGTGAGCACAACGACCTGGTTGCTGCGATACTGACGCTTATGCGTTCGTGCACTTTGACTTAAGAGTATGCCATAACAGCGAGCGTGGAGCGGAATGACGAGATATGGGACGAGATTCTCTCGTGAGTGAAGAGTATAGCGCACAACGTATTTACCTGCCAAACTGTTTTACCTAATTACAAGTTAATTAAACAGCCAATCGCAAAATTAAATGACAGAATGAAAGGAATACTTCTAGTGTCTTGACAAAATAAAAATCCAACAAAAATAATGTGTTATTCCTGAGATTAATAGCAAAACGTGAGCAAAATATGTATTTTTCAAAAAAAAACATTATCGAGATCACCATTCGTGTTAAAAGATAAAAGTTCGAAGTATCTTTTCACCAAATATTAAGGTGGTAACTTTCACAGATTTGGAGATAAATAACAATTTCTAAATACAAAATTCCAAGGCGTATTCTTAAATAAAAATAGAACTGAAGGGGTATGCCAATCAAAGTTGAACTGCAAAGTTTTAAATCATGGTCAGTTCATACTAACTCATAGTTATTCTGTGACTAAATAGTGACACTATGACGTCATTTGATGTGTTTTCGCGCATATTTTGCTGTCAAAGTGTCTATAAAGAATGATCACGTGGTACAAAATTGTACCACGTGACCTGAAGAAATCACACTGAGCAGTGAAGTATAACTTGACAGCAAAAGATTGGCATACGGGGGCTGAACTGATCCGTTTACGATGAGCCTCGCCCTCGTCTTATAAACATGTTGTAAACAGTTTACATAAGAAAAAAACAACTGACAGTCAGTAGCAAAAATGGTGTTCACGATCAAAGTCAATGTTAGTAGTTCCCAGTTCGTGATAATATTTTTTTATATTAAAATATCGCAGGCACGTTTCTCATAGTATATGTCATGTCAAATATACGGAAGAGGTCTTGGACAATGTGGCCATGCGGTGCATTAAGAGTAATGGCAAATCGTGCATGTGTCTTGAAACCAGTTCATAAATATTTGGATACAAAAAGCTCACTGACTTCATCGTGAGGTCATGTCACGAGAGTTATATAAGAAGCCTATTAGATTAAGCAAGTTGACTAAACTTCCTAGTTTAGTGTGTGTACAAGGTGTTAATAAAAATTGAAGATCACGACCTCAGTCACTTGGGGTTAAGAGAAAAGAAAAAAGATATTCTTTCATCTAAGGTGCCCATAAACGAAAGACGGTTTTTATAAAAATGCAGTGAGAATTAGTGACTATTTTCCAAGGAGCTCGCTGTGTGGCCTGTAAATTCTAAATGAAGGGATGATAGCTTCAAATCACATCAAAGTGTATATATATATATTAGGTAGTAGTATATATATATTTGGTTAGTGTTTTATTATTTTAAGTAGGTAATTTTTATATAATTTTTAAACACGTTTCTCCCTACCAAGTTTTCCATAATATAAGCACTACCTTTTCTCCACACTACACAAAGGTTGGTTGAAAGAAAATGCTAAATAGCGTTAAGTCCGCCTCTGTAGGTACTGTTTTTATATGTGCAATAAAGAATTTTCTAATCTAATCTAAAGAGTATATTTCAAGTCTTACTTATTTTAATTCATTATGGAGAAGCATGGTGCACATAAATTGTCGTGAGTAGGTATAACACCCTTCATGTGATACGTCATCGCATGGCTTACCGGTTAATTATGGGTTATTGCGGTGGTAATTAAGATTGATTGTAAAATTATAATGGGCCAAAACGGCCTAGCAATTATAAGTTTACGTGGATTTCAACAATCATAGCATTTGTAAATTTTTCGTAAGCCATAATGATTTTTATTTTTATAAGTACTTTTACAAATCAAAACAAACTCAAAGAAAACAGTTGTAAAAATCACGCTTTAGAACAGAATTTATCATTGTGATTGTAGTCAGCATCTGGCCACCGGAATAAATCGTGGAGTTTCGGCATTCAAGATGCGATTTTGCAAGGTGCGGTCGGCGTCACATGCATGACGGACGTAACGGTGTCAAATGGTAATAGGACCGAGATAAAACTAAATTATACTAATTGAAAAAATAAGAACAAAACAATTTGAAACAAAGTTTATCTGATATACTTATAAACGCAACTTAAGACATCGTCTATAAACATGCTTTTAAACTATAAACCTTCTATAAACCTTTATAAACTATAAACCTTTTATAAACTATAAACCTTTTATAAACTATAAATATACTTTATAAACTATAATATACTTTATAAACTATAAAGTCTATAAACCTTTTTTAAAACTAGCTCTATTCTTTTATCCAGTAATAAGATAAACGGCAATAGTTTCAGCACTGTTTCTCTTTTATAATTTTTTTTTTAAGTAAAGCCTAGTTAATATTTATTGTCTTACTACAAAACTTTATCTTGCATTCGAAACTTCGTAAAGTTGATAACTATGGATTAAGCACAGCACGTATGACATCAAAAATGTAACCGGTTATTAAAGAACGTTACCTTTAGTCCACCCGACCAGGTAATAATTCCAATCTGCACCACCACCGGAACGTCCAAACTTTCCCAACGGCCAAACTTCAACACTTACCTTTTAATTTGGAAGACGAATAGACAAATAAGACGTCATACCCTAAACGAATTTCAGTGAAACAGTCAAAACTTCGGGCGACAAAATAAATTGACGCCCTCCTAGATGCTTTCTCATTAAGGGTGCGTGTATAGTGAAAATCAGCACCTCAGGCGTGCAATTGCAAACTGCGGTCATAACATCGTCGGAATAAGGTTCGAAAACGCACGCGCTTCGTCGTGGCGCTTGCGACCGCCGCTGCGACATGAAAAAATGCGTGAATTAGCAGTTTTTTGATGATATCTTATAAACCAAAGATAATTTTGACAAAACAGATATTGACATCGCTCAATAAACTGGTAGGCACATTTTATCTAATTTTCCCGACCCTCACTCAATAAATTAGTGTTGTCTTCGAAATTCAGAGACAATCTTAGAGAATTAGGTAGCTTTGGGGTTTTTTCCATTGAGAGAATATTTTTCCATCGTGTTTTGGGATTAGAGAAAAGGTCGGATATATAATGAATTTTCTGTATCTATTTTTACTTTTGGCTTATTATAAATATTTACTAATTGCCAGCGAAAACCAATTTGCAATTTTCACTATACCTGCAGCCTTAAAATGTTAAATGTCGAAGTCGAGACCCGTCTCCATTCAATCGGGCTTTTGAAAGTAAATCACAAGTTTTATCGAATTACTTTGACAATAAGACGGTGTAAAGAGTGTGAGTTCAGTTCTTATCAACTCTCTTCAGAGTTGCTAAGTGAATTTTGGCTTACGCTGGTGTTCTTAATAGTTAATCATCTTTTCTTCGGAAACTGCGCAACTTTCACTGCAACTTCTGTCTTTTATTTAGTTTGATAATTTCTTCAACTAAATCTAAGAAATATTAAAATTAAGGCTCTTTTCACTGCCTCCAATCCCAATCCAAATTTTACTATTCATGTAAAATTTTGAAGACAATTGACCACACCTTAAAGTGTACGATAACCACACTATGTGTAGTGTGGTTAGTGTACAAGGAATCGGAACTAATATTTTTGATACTTACTGGTAGCTAGTAAGTATAATCTATTAAGGGTGGCTTGCACCAGAATCACTAAACGTGTTTAACAGCTAAATAGATTTAAATCTGACTTATTTATATGTCTTGACAACTCGCTAAATACTATTTAATAGTTAAACGCGTTTAGCGATTCTGGTGCAAGCCACCCTAATAGTATAATTTTGAACCTGCCATAGCGTCCATAACAATAAACTAGTTTTCCATTACGCAGCCTCGAGTAATCCCCAAACTATATTCGGAACAATAGCAGCAATAGAAATGTCAAAGCTTTGAAACTCCACCGATATTTCACTTGATTTAAGTTTCTAACTTGTCAAAGCGATTAGTTACCTAGATACGTTGATAAAGTTAGCCAGTGAATGAGTGAAACTTGATACGAATACGACGTGACAGGACTAAGTGACCTCCTAAAAGCATAGGTTCGGGTTTCGGCTTGAGTGAATATTTGATGGATGTCTCTGTTTTGTTTTTGTGTTTGTGTTTAGATTGGATCTCATGGCTTGCATTATTTATCTAACACATGGTGACGTAACATCTATTAAAAGATTATAGTATCTAGCTACTTAGGATTTTTTATCGTTTTATATGGCTAAAATTTTGACTAAAATACGAGTAACACATGTTTTGACTGCGTACCTAAAACATAAAATAAGACCAAATAATGGATCATACATTTTTAAGATTGCACAAAAACTGGACCAAAAATGAAGCGGTGAACGCATTCCAGTACAAAAAAGGTACTAGTTTGAACCATATTCGGTTGACAACATTATGAAGTATTTAAAAAATAAAATTCAACTAAAGCAGTTTTTTCCGAACTGAAAAGCAATGACTGAAAATGGATATCAAAATGCAAGCAGACAAACTCCACAAATCTTCACTGAAGAAGTAACTTAGTCGAAGAATGAAGCATCTCATCTTGACTTGTATTATGCTAATCGCTCCCCTTCACAAACAGAATGAAATTTAATTTCCCACAGTTTTCTACAAAGTTCCTTTTTCTTGACTTATTCAAATAAGTTGCTTGATGATTTTCTTGAACCGTCTCAGTTTCATTGAATGAAACAAGTTTAATTAATAAGTTCTTGAGAGCTTTGGCACTTTGGGCGTTTGGATGTTTTCACACTGCTAACGATACGACATTTACACTGTATCGGCGAGGAGCTAATAACACACATTTCGTTCGAAAAGCTTTTACGCTATATTAGTGCCGACAACAACATTCAAGTTGAAGAAGCCACTGCTATTAACATGACAATAATAGATGTCGGCATAGGGTAGTCTTCAAACGCCCTTTTACGTAAAAAGCAAGACTACGACGCCTGTATTCCGAGGCTTTTGAACCTTCTAAATGCCCATAGCACCGGTTTTAACGTTAATAAACCATTTGCAAGTCCATCGCACAAAAAAGCTAAACTTCTACTTCCTATAAGCGTGACTTGAATCTATCGACATCTTAACTACTTAGATATTTTTATAACTTATGAAAAAATTGTAAGCGAAATCCGAGCTTAATCAATGAAATCATATACAAAAATCACGTGAAATTAGTCAGCACCTGTTGAAAAAGACTTGAAATTCAAGGCTTGATTCAGTAAAAACGTTAAATACTAGTGCTTAGGGTACTATCCAAGGGAATGCGCCATGCCGTGCCTCCTACATTTAAATGAGCCCCTTTTGTTTTGGGGTCACTGAAGGCTCCTGAAAGTTTGGTAGCACTTCATAAATTATTTGATTAATTAATACTTAATTTATTTACAGGAATATCTTTAAGATTCTGAGGAAATTAAAAGTACCTACAATCTGAGTAATTCAAATAATAATTAGCTTCAAAGGAACCTGAAATTAGTTATTTTACGGTTTATTAAGATTTCTACTGTAAATTATGTCTAAGAAAATTCTTATGAAAAAAAGTTTAGTCATTATGATTATTAAACCATCATTTTTAGCGGATGTGGTGGAACCAACTCGCATTATTTTTTTAATTATGTCATTGTGACTACTAAAAGAATACCACATTGCTATAATTTATAATTATTATGAGTAAAAAATTCTATCATATCTAGGTACGCATATCTATAGGCATTCTTTAATTCATGCTATATGTAAACCACGTAAGTCAGTCCACTCCCTGCAAATTCTCAGTGGTGTAGTGAGGGATGTGTACGTGGAGAATCGCGCCAACAGTGCGTTCTTCTTCTTCTTCTCTTCTATATAGCATCTGTCCGTCAATTTGACAGACAATTTTGCCAGTGTCAAGTGGATTATTTGAAATAAGTTTAGTCAAATCGAGTCATACGTCAAGTCATTGTTCTTGACGAACATTCTGTCTGCTTGTCACCTGTCAAAATTTTATTTTGTCAAATGAAATCACCCCCCCCGCGCTCCTGCAACTTTGCAGGGAGTGATCTCATTTACCTATATTAATAAGTAACATTTCGCTTCTAGACTAAACAATCTAGCATGATATTGCACACATAGTATACCCAACACACAAGAGTGTCATCATCATCATCAACCTATATTCGCCCACAGAGGACATAGGTCTCTCCCAAGACGCGCTATTGAGCTCAGTCTTCGGCTCTTCTCATCCAGTGTATCATCACTTCGCAGATCGTCGCTCCATCTCACCATCACAAGAGTGTGGTATGTCTAAAGCAGTGAACCAGTATGTCAATACCTACTTTGCTTCCGGTACATTACTGACATGGAGGCAGGTCATTCACCGCTCTCTCTCTTGACCTTTGACATCGCGTTTTCTGCGCTTCGCTTACGCAAACATTGAGTAGATAAATAAATACTTTACGGAACTCCTGTTCACAGATATCACCATTTTATAAAATAGCTATTTTATGCTTTATTCTGAGACAAAAACCTCATTTGGCGTACTTACTTAATTATTTCAACACAATAACAGAATTGACATGAACTTTTTGTAAAATCATGTATGAATGTGTAGTATTGTCGGTTTAAAGACATTTATTCTCATAAAGACAGGGGTGTCTGATAGTCTGATTGTGGCCTGATAGTCCTCTAAAACTAGGTACTAGGTACTGTTAAAAAATCTATTGCTAAGCGACTTGCGAGAGTTGCGACTAAAATTAATCGACGTGTTAGAATAAATGTTTGCCGTCTGCAAATTCTAAGTGTAACTCGCCTTCTTTCACACCATGATATACTAGGGAACGCTACTGTGGGATGCGAAGTATGATTTCTAGGTGTTTAAATATTAGAGCAGTTTCGATAGCAGAGCCGTAATAATATCATTATCTACTTAACTATCAGCAAACTACTTTCAGAGCAATAAACTATGGGCAACTGAATACCAGTGTCTGCCGTAAACGCCTCGTTAAAAGGCAATTAATGTGTCACCGGCGGTGTAAAGCTTTTGACCAACCGACGCGATCCTGCAAGGACTTTGAAATCAACCTCAATATGATATTTTATTTCAACTATCTGCAGCAAATATTATCAAAGTAGACCACAGATAGCTTTTACATTGTGTTCTTGAAATAAGGAAAAAACTATTAACGTGTAATAATTTATTGAATGTATCTTTATCTTATTTTATTATCTTTATCTTTAATTTATCTTTGACGTACTTGTCGCGTACAATGTGGAGCCTGCGACAAAGTAGAAATATTTCCTGTATTTTAAGTAGATCCTTGCATGTTGTTTGCTACCACAAAAAGCAGTTACCACATATCTAATGCGATGGCAAAAGTGTTGAAATATATATCAACCGTGTTGTGGCGTCAGTTTTAATGTAGCATTTATGATACGTTTCTGAAAATTATTTTCCATTGACGAGGTAATGACCACTAGGCGTTTAGTTGGAACACGTAATTGAATGTCTCACTACTGCGTAATGATGCTTTCAGGCGACAACAAAATAATACACCACGACCACACCTTCTTAAGATCGTATCTAGATGTAAAATGTTCGATATTGAAAGAAATATTTTTTTACAGAAAATTAATACTAATTATACTTAATACTTACTTATATCAAAATACATACAAAACAGTAGAGCTATCTGCAAACCGTTGCAAATGATTTATAGATAGTTTAACTGATCCAAATCAGTACCAATCGGAAACGTGCCCAAGACACTGGCTGCACAAATAAATACCTGTTTCTAACACTCTTTTCTATTAAGTTTAAAACTCTGTTTGCACATTTAAATGTTTGAACTTTAGATTTACGTCTATTTTGTTACAAAATTTATCAAAAAGGGTTGCCACTTTGTCTCGCCTTCAATTATAATTTAATTTATTTTACAAAAAGCAGCTGCCGTCTTTATGCAAAGAAGGACCGTTTGTAATGAAAGATTTGATACGTCGATTTTTTGACGAACATGAAATCTGATACAAGTTAGGTATGTCGATATCAATAAACTAGTAACCCTTGGCAAATATTTTTGCAAGAAGGAGGGCAGTCTAGAAGAAGTTGTAGGGATAGGTAAGTTTTTGACACCGCCGACGACGAGTCTATTTATCTGTGTACTGAATTTGATGCTATTTTACGGTCGTTATAGCTTACCGCTGCATGTCAGCCTCTACCTTATAATCCCTTTAGTAACTAATGGATTAAATAATGAAGAAACCGGTTTAGAAACAGATTTTTATGGCTTGCATAAAAAAGGGTTTTTTGAAAGGTTTAAACAGACTGATGAAAAGCCCTTTCGACATCATCTCGATAGACAGGATTACTTTAAATACTTGAAAATGAAATACTGTGAAAAGATGACATTTCTTTGAGAGAAAAACAACTTTGAAATATTTGAATTGAACTTTTTCTGTAAGCAGTTTTCGTCAAGCTTTCGTGAATTAAGCTTTTCAACCTTTTACTAAGTTTATTGGATTTTTTTAAAAAATACACAATTTTATTATAGTCATGGTGTTTATTGTGTAAGGTCATTTTACTAATTGACATTTTTGCTATAGATTAATTTGGCTTTCAAAAACTTATAATGAGGCAAACCCCTCACGAATTTATCTGATACATAGCCTTTACTGGGAGCAACACAAAAATACCACCAGCTATGTATCTACGGTTCTAGAAAGTGTTAGGTTAAAAGTATTACTGAAAACTTTTCATTAAAGTTATCAAAGTATTTAAGCTTCGTCAATTTCGTCGTCGTATAAGTTTGTTGTGGCATTGCGGTCTAGTGCTAATTATGGTAATTACAGTCTGGCATGATAGTTATAGCGACAATTTAGCTCTTTAGAGGTGACATTTGAAATATTTGGGCGAAATAATTGCAGTGGTTATGCCTTTATATTAAAGCTTAGAACAAAGACTTACGAGTATGAATTACTTAATGCTTTTCTATCTTGTTACAGATCAGCCGACACCACTACGACTTATAAAAAGGGTAAGTAAAACCTCTATTAATCCATATACTTAATATGAAGTTAGAGTACAGACAGCGTCAAAAAGATAACAATGCAACAAATTTTTTCAAAATATCTCAAGTTTCGCAATATGAAAGCTTTTCATAAAGTTGACACAGCATGTTGACTAGTTACTATAGAGCTTTCATTTGGATACATTTTTATAAAATCTTGCACTGTAACATAATAATATCTTTGAAAATTTTTATTTGTAGACATCTTATTGACGCTGGCAGTAGATACCTTGCATAATATCATTTACTTAACTACTAAATCCATACCAATCTTATGACTGCGTTTTTCTTTGAACAACGCTAATATAACCTAAAGCTAAGAACGAACTCTATCTAAATAAAACGTTTCATTAAATTGAGAGAACAAATCGATTAAGCAGAAAATCCACCGCTAAACTAATAATCGAATTAAAGAAGCTACTTAAAGGCTGTAGTTGAACACGTGTCGTGCTCGAACGCTATCGAGAAACTCTCAAAGGATTTAATTTCCTGTCGGTGAAATGAAAATCGATTAGTTCGATTTCCGGCGGCTGGCCTGAGGGTCTGTAGGAGACGGTTCAGATCATGGACTATCAGTTCTGAGAACTTAAAACTGGTATTGCTTCAAAGCTAGAGACTTAATTCCACGCGTGTTTAAACAACTATTTGTCACAGTAAATTGTAATGGTGATAACTTGTTTACCCAGAAATATGATCTAACGCAAGTACTGTCTATTATGTGCTGATGTTTGGCTTTGAATAAAGGTGATTTGAAGGTGTAATTTTAAAAAATTGATTATGTACGTTTTTGTCGAACATAGTTTTAGCGTTTACTGAAAATTTATATACTTGCTAGGTCAGTGCTAATTTACATAAACGAAATTCCGGCAGAATGAATACATTGTAACACAAGAAGAAAAAGAAACAGATATTTTTTTTGCAGTCCAGCGGTTGATTTCTCTGTGATCGATAGTTTCCGATGTGGCTCGTGCCAAATTAAATAAGATGCAAGTTAATCTGGCGAGGACATTTTCTTTTGTACCTCGAGTTGGCCTGGCTCCATGTTTTTCTTCAATTTATATGTTACCAGTATTTTTGCTTCCAATTTAGGTATGTGGTTCCAAACCAGGCCATCGGCTGACGTCGTCGTGGTGTTGTTTCAGATATTATTTATTTATCAACTTCTAGAGCTGATGATGAAGCTATCAAATGAAGTAAACAAAAGTTTTTTTCAAGAGTGCAAATAAAAGTCGTACCTTTTTACTTTATTTTTCTTAGAAAACGCCAGAAAGAACTTAGTGGCTCCAGAATTATTGATTTTAGATTTGGTTCTAGCTGCAAAAAAATATGAGACTTTATCTGGTCTTCTGGTCTTCATCCTGTGTTTAAAATAACCTATTTTAGTTTATTCAAGCTTTGCTTAGTTTGGGACTAGAGGGCGTCGTGTGAAATGTCCATGAATATAAAGTTTATTCACAAAGAAAATTATGACTAATAAAGTATTTACAATATTTATAATATGTACAAAATACACATGAAGCAGTTGAGCCATCTACACACCGTTGCAAATGATTTATAGATAGCTCAACTGATCGAAATCAGTACCAATCGGAAGCGTGCCCAAGACACTGGCTGCATTGCCGCGCTGAATAGCAATGCTGATTCGCTGGCCCAGATAATCAGATATTAATATTTATTTATATATATATATATATTCATTCAATTTTTAATCTAACTAGTATATAATTATAAATATTGTAAATACTGTATTAGTCGTAATTTTCTTTGTGAATAAAAATATCTTCCATTAAAAAAAACTAATTTCAGTAATATCTTATGGACATCTTATAAACTAAGCATATCTATTCAGCCCCAGAGGGGCGATTACGAGTTTACAGTGTGCAATACGTTTGACGTCCAGCACACCGGTGTGCGCTGCTTGGTATGGAAACACTGAGCGGATTTTTTGAGAAGCTTGGTCTCGTCAAGCTTCCGCTCAGTGTTTCCATACCAATCAGCGCACAACTGTGTGCTGGACGTCAGACGTATTGCACACTGTAAACTCGTAATCGCCCCTCAGTTTCTTGCGACCAAAATCTATAAAAATATTCACTCAAACCAATTCCAACGAGCAGTTTTGTTTACAAAGCAATCCGGTAAAGGCTTGATATGACATACATAAGGGGAACAGTTCGATTTGTCCCGCGTCCGCAAGGCGAGATCCCGTGGGAAATTAAGGAGCGAGATACAGAACTGACCACAGAAGCTACTCGTATCTATTCCCGAATTATATTTTCAATTATCGCGTATATTACTTTTAGGGTACTTTTGAAACTGTTGGACTGTCATGAAGTCATGTGTTTACAAACCTTTTATAGGTTTGTAAACACATGACTTCGCCTGTCGTAGTGATGCGCGGGTGGTTGAATTGATATCGTCAAAGAGGTACTAGTATATATTATAAATATTGTAAATACTGTATTAGTCGTAATTTTCTTTGTGAATAAATTATTTAGGCGTACTAGTATGCATCGACAGAATTTCATTTCAGTCGAAATATATTTTTTTCTAAATTAACATAATTTGACAACACTAAAAAAATATTTTTGATTTGATTTGATTAGAGTAAAATTATTGTTCTATTATCTGAGACTAGCAGGCCAACAGACGAACAGACGAAATTTGTAGAATATTTTTGTAGAAACATAGCATTCATTCGTCGCCAAAACGTCGCCAACGCGCCCAGGGGCCCAATCGTCTTCAACGGTTCAACCATTACCGTACCACATACGTTATGAGCGTTTTGTGACGATGTCGAGTCAATAGACTTTTTAATTTGAGTTAAGTACTTGAGCTTGAAAAATTACAACTCCACCCATCGCTATTTTGTTAAAAATTTATGGAACTTTCTGACAGAATAGCGATTGGTCGAGTTGGGATTTTTCGAGCTCAAGTAACTCAAATTAAAAAGTGTATTGACTCAACATCGTCACAAAACGCTCATAACGTATGTGGTACGATAATGGTTGAACCGTTGAAGATTAGCGCTATTGGGCCCCAGGCTAAGGTTTATACGAGAAAACAATTTTATAAGAAGTATATGTCGTATTTGGATGCTTTTAAAATTATGTTATTTGTGTTCAGTTTTATGATATTATAACATAAATCTACCTGAATGTATTAGTCTAAAAATAAGAATTGTTTTTACTGAGTTACTGCTTTATTATTATTATGAAAATCGTAATAAAGATCTTGTTTTCCATTTTCTTGACATTTAACATTCGCAAAAGTATTGCTACAATTTTTCTTAAAACAACAGACGGTGACTTTTTCTCATTTCAATTCAAGATGATAAAAATCTTTTGCATATTCCCACAATCTTAATATTCACAAATGGAAATAATGTTAATAGAAAACAGTAAATCTTCCACTTTCATACAATTTATGTTATGTTATCGTGGTGCAGTCTGCAGAATAGATAATAGTTTTAGTTACGTAAAAGATTCACTGCGTCCACGAAAACAAAAACTGCATATACAAACACTACACAAAGTGATATTTTTAAATTTTTGTGTTTCTCAGATTGCAGAACTAGAATAAATAACATGAAATGGGCATACACTACTACTAAGGAATGTTCCTTTTGTCACTTGTTAGGTGACAAAAGGACAGAAATCGAATGGCGGATGTAATGCATAGGCTACCAATAGTTCTACAACTAGGTACCTACTTCACGGATTCGGATTGGATGAATGCATAACTATAGGATAGAATAGAATAGAAAAGAATAATTTTTATTTCCAAAAATAGAACACAGAATATATAAACAGTATTAGGACACAGTCGTTACACAAATTATTATGTATGCTAGAAACGGCGAGGCCCAAACTAGGCAAAAGCCTGTATCTTGGATCTCAGGAATGCAATTTAGCTTAATAGAAGAATGCTGCTGCTCTTAGCCACTTCAAAATGATATAAATTAAGAAATACTATAGCTTCCACGCGAGACTTCGTCCGCGTCCCGTTTGATCCTGTTAATTTTCCGGGATAAAAAGTAGCCTATATGTTAATCAAGGCTACAACCTATATGTATTCCAAGTTTCATCCAAATCGGACCATTAGTTTTTGCGTGAAAGAGTAACAAACATCCATACTTACAAACTTTCGCGTTTATAATACATATTAGTAGGAAGATACGCTAGTTTTTAAAACGAATTGCAGCGATTTGAAGTGATATAGACCTAACCATTTAAGGGGTATGAAAGTGTCGGTCTAGTGCAGTGTGTATTCAACTTTATGCGTAGATCATTTTTATTGCCGCAGTTTGCGCTGTGAGAAAGAGCATTACGTGGCGTCGCTCCGAAATATTGATTCAAGAATACTTTCTGGGATATTTTAAATATTTTTACGGTTTTATCTCGAAACTTAATAAATCTTGAAAAGCTGTGTTTTATGGTGTAATAGTCAAGACTTTTTTATTTCTCACGTCCAATCCTTTCCATAAATACCCGTATTTCTAAAACATTAATTTTTTTTCACTGTGATTTTTTTTTCACATACTCGTATTCACTGTCCATCGTCAAGTCACTGACTGGTGCGTTTTTAATATAGTATAATATTATTTTAATCAAATAAAACCAGTTTCATGAAACTCAGAGTGCTATGCATCATTCATAGAACGGTGTTTTTCATCACAGACTTTTTCACTTGTAAGCAGTTTCATGTTTACATTCTGCAGATATCTCCACACCGCGGAACTACTTCACAGAATCCTATGCAGAATACATGAATACATATGAAAGAAGATCACATATTCCAAACAGTATATTTTCTCGAGGTTTCACAATACCTGGTATAGCTACTTTGATAGTAAATCTAGTATACATAATCTATGTTATGTGACAGGCGTCACAGCTCAGTCGGTAATGGCTCTGCCTTCCGTGCTGTGGGTCGTGGGTTCGATTCCCACTGAGAACAAACATTTGTGCGTAGAAAACATAGATGTTTGTTCTATGTCTGGGTGTTACTATGTATTATAAGTATGTATTTACAAAAAAAAAGTATATAAGTATTCTATCAGCCATCTAGTTCCCATATCACAAGCTTTGCTTAGTTTGGGACTAGAGGGCGTTGTGTGTAAAGTCCATGAATATTTATTTATTTATTTATTTATTTATGTCACATAGATTTTCTATGAGAAAAAGTGACGCAAAATGCAGATGGAACTAGTGTTGTTCCACCTCTGCCGTACGACAGGCGTTGCAGCGCAGTCGGTTTTAGCTCTACCTTCCGTGCTGTGGGTCGTGGGTTCGATCTCCACTGAGAACAAACATTTGTGCGTGGTTAAACATAATGTTTGTTTTGTGTTTAAGTGTTACTATATATTATAAGTATTTATCTACAAAAAAAATGTATATAACTATTCTATCAGCTATCTAGTTCCCATATTAACCTTTGGTTAGTTTGGAACTAGAGGGCATTGAGGGAAATGTTCATGAATATTTATTTATGACATGTCCGGTTGGAAGTATCTGCCAGATCTTGTGTTACACGTCATAGTACGAGTACGTACGAGTAGTATTAAGGTGCATGAGACTCTAAGACATAAAAGTGTCAGGCATGTAATTACGCCAGCGGCACCCATACTTACGGAACGAATTCTTAGTAGGCATCTACTTAAATAGTTATTCAAAATAGAACTATCTTAGTGACTTATCTTTTATCCCTACTATGCATTTATTGAATATATTGAGGTTGATGTTTTATGAGGAAGTCCAAACATATTCTGCAATTTTCGCATCATAAATGCCTTTTCAGCATCATGTTTAAAGTAGAGCTTTTATGGCAGCCGGATAAAGTTTCCATAAGCTATAAAGTTGGATGAAATAGTGCATTTTGCTATTTTATAGAATAGCAGATTCATGCGGTGAAATCTCAAAATACACCCATGAAGGCATTTAAGGTGCGAAGAATTAAAAGCCTCTACTTTGACAAGCTTGTAAAAAAGCGAGTATGGAGTACATGTGGGCGTAGCACGATGAAGGCGAGGCGTGGCGTGTTCGTGGCGTGGGCGTGGCGTGAGAGTGGCGAATTCCCGGTTGTCAATTTTCTAGGTATGGCTGTTCTGTGGCATAATCTCACCACAATTACATCACATAATTTATATTAGACGAGCTCACGATTTTGCAGCAAAGTTTAGAGATTTTGCGATAACTGCGTGCGTGTCAATCAATAATATGGGTTCAGCTAAATCGATGGATTTTCGATGAACAAAAACTAGTTAAACATTTCAAAGTTCCAAAAAGACTCAAGTTAATAACAAATATAAGGATAAAAAATAAATTATAGCAAAAATGCTGCGACGAAGACGAACTCAACTTCTCCTTACTCAATATAAAATCCATTAAACTGCTCATATTATGCTGCCTTAGCTTGTAAAGGAGAGAAAAATTACCCTTCTTTCAGCCTAGCCCTTAAATCTTAATCCAATTAATACAACGAAACTATTTCTAAGCCGAAACTTTCAAAGTCTGTTCCGCTCATAATTACACTTTCGCATTCAATACGTGTTTTCGATAAATTATGTCGGTAAGTTTCTCAATTCTGGGCGAGAACAACTGTAACAACTGTCAACTGGTAGCAAACAAACGGCAAGCCTGGATATGCTATATATTATCTGTGGGGGTCAACTCTAATAATATAACTAAATGAATGTCTGAGTGACATACAAAGCACAGCCTAAAGTTCAACTGTGTAGTAGTCTCTAGGACTATTCGGCCTTAAAGAAATAAGAAGTCCCAGAGACTTTTGGGTATAGTGTTTTTGATGAAAATATAGGGGTATGTAATGTACACACTTCTAAATAAGTTCATAAGTGATCTAAATTAGAGATCTAAAATCCGAAATCAACAATTTTCCAATCAAAATTTACGATGTTATGAAAAGCGTCCAATTATCCGGATAATATTGCAATGCCGATGTAGTTCGTGCAGCAACTAGACTGTGACCACCGCCTTGAATTTCTTGTAATCGCCCGCTAATAGGTGTAATTAGTCTATGCAAAAATAGACCTTTGGCATTCAAAATAGTGCATTACTTTTTAACCTCTAAATTGTCGGTACACTCACTAGAAAAAAATAACCTTTTGGCGTTCAAAATAATGCACTGTTCTTTAACCTTTTAGTTGTTGGCACAGTCATTACAATATCTATGGATATCATCATCATTGACCTGAAGAAGTCTACGGCTGGATGTATTTATAATTTTTTAGACTTCTACGTTAATGAACTTCTTGGAACTTTTAAAATATCGTGAGGCAGATGGCCATTCTACACTTTGTCTTCCAGTTCGTTAGCTTGCGTAGTAAAAAACATCAAATTAGGCGTCAATGTTCTGCCATCAATATAATTCGAATCCTATTTTACTTAAATAACAAATGCGAAAGCTATAATGTTTATTTATGACTCAATCACGCCGTGACAGTTTAACCAATTTATAAAATCAGCGAGGTATTAGGGATTGCTTATCTTTTGACACCATCAGAATTTGACAAATTACATTAAAATGACAATTTAGCGTACGGTAAATTGACATTTTAATTGTAATTTGTCAGATTCTGACGGTATCAATAGATAAACAATCAAGGAGCTGGTATGCGAGCAATGCCGCGGCCAAATAAAAACTGAGTGCTAAACCTAATTAGTGTCCTCGATGTTCACAGTTTTACAACTAATTATAATTTTTTTAGCACTTAGCTTAAGTATTTTATTGGACTATTCGATAACCAGTTATGACCGCATCAACATTATGACAACACAAATTGCAAACACGCGTATTGACATAAGACGACACGTAATATACAACTGTCAATAAAATTATAATTTACATACCAATTTTGTAATGATGTGCTGTTAGAAAACAATGATGTGTTGAAAGTCAAAATTGATCGTGACATTTCGCATAATGTTTGGCAAACGAATTTTTAGCTGTAAATACAAAAAAACATGAACGAAGTACTGTACGCACGATGGATCTGTATCCCTCTGAGTTTAGGTGCGACATACGTTACATAAATAATTTCCACACCTACGACTAACACCTAAGTTTTTTTTATATTTATTATATTTTTAGTCCATGTTTTTAAAATATGAAAAATATGCGCTATCAACCACAAATAACAGCGGTCTTATTCATAAAATGGTTATTAAATTAACTGACATTTTAAGTAGGTGCTTCACTTTGACACAACACTTTTACCACTAATTTTGTCATGTAGTACTCAAAAGTAAAACGTGTAAAAAGAAAAAATTGTCAAACACAAACGACATTCCATTGTCAATACGTTACTTAACTGTCAAACTGATGTAGCATTATAAAAGACACTTTCACTAGCTCATGTTAAGTTTGTCATAAAAGAAGCATTTGACTTAAATAATCATAGAGCCAGTTTGACGCCAAAAACATTTTAGAGCTCTTTTGACAAGTATCTACAAGTGGATACTTCAAAATTGACATTAATGAAACGTGCACTATAAAAAACTTTCACTCATAGATGTCATTCAATGAAAGTAAAAGTGTCACAAACGTGGCCAGCCTTTATATCATTAGATATATTGGAGGAAGCATCTAATGTGTAGCAGTTTCGCTAAAACATATTTAATTACGTAATAACGCCGGTTTTATATCTTAGAAGACAATGTTTGTTAGATCTCAACGTAAGTTACGGATAATTTCTCGAGGCAAGTAATTATTATCTGAACGTTTCGGAAACTGTACCTTGGTCACGAGAATAAATGTGACAATCGTATCGTACCTGAGATACACTGCGCGGTGACGCTACAACGTTTATCCATCGAGCTGGCTTTGACGCGCAATATGATTCGAATACGTAAGGTTTACGTAACGCGGCGACTGACAGATTTGTTTGTGATTACTTCTCTGATCTATTTTCTCAGCCATTTTTGACGTAAAGACTTGTTTGAATTGGTTCAAATTAATTTCAGACAGCTGACTGCATATTTTACGATCAGAAAATTGAACCCCAATAAAGTTTGTTTTGAGATTAATTTAATGGTTCTGCAATAACTTTTCCATTTATGCTATGTATTTAAAAATTATGTGAAATATGCATCGAAATGTTAAAAATAAAACATATTTTAAAAGCGATGTGTCATTTTTAAAGTTCTTGCAAAAAAGCACAGCTCGTTTGGCCTCTATTTGCGGCCATTAGTGAGTGGTATCGCGCCCAGCGCACCGCAAAGCACACCACGTTTTGTGCATTAAGTGCTCAAAACCCTCGGTTTCCAGCTAATTAGCATTCAAACAGAATACTAGGTCAATGTTCATGAGGCAAGGGTCGCGAATCGGAGACTTGACCCTTTTGTCAGCGCATACAATGAGACATTTGTCAAGTGAATAAGTATTTGGTAATTTTCAACACAGCTGCCAGAGCGTCGAACGATGAATTATTGGTCATATTTTGTGTGTGACTTTTGTTTTTCTCTGTACTCAAATTAGACACACTACGTATTTATTTTGTGATGACTCGTTTCTTTCAATGTTAAGATTATTTTAACCGTGTTAATTCGGCATTTTTTTAGCACAAATGTTGGCATTTTCGCGTCCTACGGGAACTGATCAAACAAATATGCTCGAATAGCGTATGAGCAGTATCTTTTACATAAAAAATCATTGATGGATATTACATTCAAAATAGTGTAGTGGAAGTTTCATGCCAACTGAACACGGTCTTACGATGATGTTTCGATGTAATATCGCACAGATGCGCTGCATCCATCATCTTAAAATATGTCACATGTCTGCGATATCACATGCTCAATATTGGTTTTAGAGGTTGACATAATATGGCTGTGTAAACGGAGAATCGCGCTTTGCATTCCAAACAGCACGATGGTAGCTTATTGAGGAATAGATGCATAGAATATAAAGATCATTGCAACACAAATAGTTATATATATATAGAGAGTTCCGTGACCGTGTGTTAGATAACTTTTGTGTCTATAAACAGCTGCATAGTTTAAATATGTAGGTTTTGTGCAGGTTAAAAAAACTTAGAAAATAACATGACAAAAAAAATATTTCATTACTATAAATATCTACGCAAAAAATTAGTTTTGATGATATTGAAAAAAATCTATATATTTATACCAATGTTTTTTAATAAGTCACAAAAACATATCACATTTCACTTATTGTACGACTTGACACGGTATTATCTACGGAAGACGGAAAAAAGACAGCATTTGACATAATTATGTCTTCACTTTGCTGAACTTCAATTTGGTAACCACCCCACGTCTTTGCTCAGTGGACGGACAGTTGTACATTGACTTTGAGGATGGTCTCAAATGAGCGTGCGTCTTGGAAAATGGTCCTTCATTGAATGTTCGTACAGGCAAGCACAAATATACATGGTTTTCAAAAGTTTTTTTATGAAATAAAACTAGCAACTTTTCATATTCATATTCATTTGTAACATAACACATAAGCTGATACTAAACAGTAAAATGAACACGTGGTGGCGCAAAAACATTGCTAATAGGATGTAGGATTACTTATGTAGGATGGATAAAACTGACAGTAAATTAATAATTCAACTTAATACTTTTTATAAGATTTTCTCAACTGTGATAAGTAAAAACTCTTTCATAATTTAACTAGCATGATCAAAAACTTTGGTAAGAGCTATTATTAAACGTTTTCAAACTCGAATAATGTGATCTACTCTGGCACTGAGTGTACCAAGGATGATTGAAAAACAATACAGACATTTTGTAAAAGTGTCTTTGTAATCATTCGGAACATTTTCCACAGAGTATTTTGATCAAAATGTTTGATTAAAATTAAGTGGGATAATAATATATTGGCAATCAGTTTTTGGAATACTTGTATATGTAATCCCTTATCATTTTATGACGGTGTGTAATAGCTCTGCTATTATCACTTGCATGACAAAGAAAAGAAATGATAACTGGTCATAAATAAAAAAGAAGAAGAAGACTAGTAGAACTCTCACCATAAAAATTGCTCTCTCGAACAATATTCACGTACACAATAACACAATTTGTAGGCTAGCCGTGTTTCATATTTAATTTTTTTTAGAATTTAATTAAAATATAATTTGCTTGTTTTTATCGGGGCTCACTTTGTTCCAGTTTCTATGTCATAAAAATTACTGATTCAAGAATGTGCTTTTCGAACACAAAATTATGAACTAACAAATGGATCTGGGTTATCCTTAGGTAACTATTTCTGCTATCGATAGGTATTAGTGGTAGTAGGCAAAACACTTTAGTTTACTATCAAAAATTCTGTGAACAAATTTTTAAATACATGACCACCTTTTTGACCCCAATTACTCTATATTAGAATATTTTATTGTCTGTTGTGTACTTCAGTTTTAATTTTTTTTATTTAAAACTGTTTCCTTAAACAATAGTTTAATAATTAAAAAACTAACAGTTTTATGCGAAACAAAATTCCCATTTTTCAAAAGTCGAGTAAGTGCGTTGACCTGTAAGCACATTGTATCTCTAAGATGCACTAAGATAACTACATCTCAAGTCATATTATAATACTCAAGGTACCTACACAAAAAAATTACACGGTTTTTTGTACAGAAAAACTTATAACTTTTCTTCGTACAAAAACACAATTCGATAGGTATTGCACAATTAGTTATTCGAGCACTCGGACTCATCACCCTGTTTAGAGTTAATAAAGAGATGAGTAATGACTTAAAATACGGCAGTTAACCTTCACGTCATGTGTAATTAACCCGCCTCAGTCCATTTACCACAGATTATAGCCTAGCCACAGAATACCTAGTACAGCACCTAGCGGAAGGAGAATGACGGAAACAACACCTTCAAGGTGCATTATACTTTTTCTACAAAAGGGTATTATTATACCTACCACAGACGCATAATATTAAATAGCAGGTCCATAGGTACTTAGTTATTACAAAATAGCGGTTCCTTCTAAGTTGTTATTCTACAATTTCTAGTTTATGAAAATAAACGAAAATGTATAGAAATGAAGAAATACTTGCTTAGAAGCAACCTTAGTAGGTTTTATTATTTTTTCTAAGAGTCCAGAATGATTGATCAATTAACTTAAGAACTAATAATAGATTAATTCTTAAGTCAGGTATTTAACGAATAACTTTTTCCGAGTAGACAAACGTCTTATGTAACAGCAAAATTGGAACACAGAAACTTAGAATACGATTAGATATGCGGGCTCGCTTAGCTCCGATTAAAGTCTAGCGGGAGCGAAGCGAGCCTACGAGTGATCATGCGGTCTAGAAGCGTCTGACATGTAGACCAACTACGCTCTCACTATGATACAAGCATTTATAACACGCTTGTACCTAATATTGATTTGCAAATTATTGTGTACCACATTATAATTTGTCAGTCATTAGCCGTGGTATTATTTTTACACGCAAAAGTGATATTTAAGCCTAATGCATAGCCGATAACTATTTTAAACTAGGTGTAATTGGCAGTGACTAGAGTCAGTGCGTTATAATAGGTGCTTTTTAGATTTAACAACGTTCATATTAACTATGAGTTTCCAAAATAACACGTTACGAATTTAACAAGGTAATGAGTTCGATCTTGAAATTCGTGTGTAGAATTTTATTTATAGGGTTCCGTATTTCTAGTACCTAAGGTTTTGATTTTTTATGTGGATATTATATTAAAATTAGTCTAGTGCAAACCCCTTTTGTATAATAAATCAGATATTTGTATCCTGCGCTATAAATGATTTATTCACAAAAAATAAATAAATAAATAAATAAATATTCATGGACTTTACACACAACGCCCTCTAGTCCCAAACTAAGCAAAGCTTGTGATATGGGAACTTGTTGGCTGATAGAATACTTATATACTTTTTTTTTTGTAAATACATACTTATAATACATAGTAACACCCAGACATAGAACAAACATCTATGTTTGCCACACACAAATGTTTGTTCACGGTGGGGATCGAACCCACGACCTACAGCACGGAAGGCAGAGCCATTACCGACTGAGCTGTGACGCCTGTCAACGTTACAGTATTTAAAAAATCACATGAAACATGAAATTGGTCCAAATCAGTACCAATCGTAAACATGTCGAAGACGTTGGCTGCATTAATAATAATGTTATGTCATATTTACAAACTTTCCTTGCACATTGGATTGGTTAATGAATATTTTAAGAAACAAAAATGTTGCAGAATCAGTTTGCTTTCATCATAGCGCGACTAATTTACAACGAAACCGACTTTTTGTCAAACTTTCCCTCATTAAGTCATTCCATAAAACAGTTCTGCACGAGTTGTCTTTGGAATTTTGTTAAAACAATGGGCTAAATTTTCTTAAATTTAGTTCCTTTTTAGTCAATCTGCCTTGGTTAGGTGAGGTATTTGGCTAGTCAACTGCACGTCGAACACGCGGACCGGACATTCAAATTATCAAACAATATCTGCTAGCATAGCAACACGTAATAATTGTTGATTTTCTGTATTTTTTTAAGTGGTTAGAGAAATTGGTGCTAGATTTTCACTTGTATGACTTAATATGCTTTTACCATCGGATGACATTTGTCATTGGATGCGTAGCATAGCATCTATTAGTTTGTGGTCATTGGTTTAGCCGCACTTTGTGTAGGTAGGTAGGTTCAGACCTGCAGCGGGACGATGTCGAATGGGTAGGTTAAAACGAAATATGATTCTCAAGATTAATAAGTTAGAAGACTTTGATTTCAAAAGGAGCTCCTTTTTAGTTTTAGTTCACCTTGCAAACACTTAAAATGTCAAAAATGCCACCGAAACATGTCTAAATTGCAATAAAACACATGTTACAAATATTATAAGCTGGCATTCATCTCGTAATAAAATAAGTAAGACATTGCTCATGTCATGTTAATGCATAATTGCCGAAAACATTACTAACGCACTTTCATGCTCTCGTGACTGCGAAAATTGGCTGCATTATAATAGTACCGTTAGCAGTTGTTACTGTCTTGACATTGAAATTCGACGTGTCAAATCTTTTTACATTTTATAAAAGCCAGGCCTCAGTTCGATATGTGAAAATCGTAAACGTTTCATAACGGTAGGTAGTGTATCCAAAATTCCGAGATACACTGCGCGGTGACGTTATAACTTCCAGCAGTCGAGCTGTGGTGTACCTGCAATTGAACAATAAAGTTATTTATTTATTTACCACTAACAAGTGGTGCTCATATCCACAAAACACAACAAGCTTGCACTACAGAACACAGCAATGTGAGTCTTTGAGTCCAGGCTAACTCTTTCATAAACATATCTTGTAATATACTAAATTGTGCTCCGTTGTAAAGTGTGTTCGTCGTATTCAGTATTTATTTTTTATGACAACCGTGATTCAATTTTTTCCAAAACTAATGCTAAGGGCATTGAACTAAATAAGTTGCAATAGACAGAAGTCAATGCCACTAGAAAAACTAAAATCTTACACTCTAGTAACTCCATATCAAATTCATAAGAATTTCGTAAAGTCGTTTATGTATTTTAATAGTGGTTTCAAGTGTTATTGAAATTCGGTAGTTACCACAGTTTGCATAGTCAAGGTTAATTAATACCAACACGCGACTGAAAAAAAAGTAGCTTATTATAGGGCTTCTATTTTTCTGATTATTTTTGCCGTATTTAAAAATAAATCAGCATTGGGGACTTGGAATCCCCCAAAATTCTCTGCTCTCTTCATCAGGATCTTGGAATCAGTATTGGTTTTACTCTGTGAGATAATCCATTGTTATAAGCAGATTTAACCGCTTGAAATCAGGTGTGCCATCTGCTATCAGTTCACTTTCGATCAGGTGTGCTTTGTGTGTCGAAAAAATTCTTACTAACAAAGTAATAATAATTGATACGCCATCACCTCTACTTATACGCAGCCATATAGTAAAGAAAGACTTCAACGCGCACGCGCAGCTTTTTGTTTTTAATTGGTAAACCGATTTTACTACCAATAAATTCGGTGTGAACTTGAAATAGTTACACCGCGTCTTGTACCATTAGATTTTTCAACTTGAAATAACTTATTCAGAATTTTGACAGGGCTTATTGGTAACAGGGTCATAGCTGACAAATAAAATAAAGAAAAGCTGCGCGTGCGCGTTTAAGTCTTTTCTATAGAATTTAGTGCGTCAAGTACGCCTCGTACTTATCTATTGCATAATCTTGTTTTTATGAAAATGTAAGTTTTCTTTGACTATCAGTAGCGATATCAACAAAAGAGCTCCAAGTGTAGCTACGGACCGGACGCATTAACAGTGTAAATGAGCCTATCAGGGGATTTCTGGACTTTTTGTCCAAAGATCCCCTGCTGGCAGTCGCAGGACTGGCTAAGGGGATTTCTGGACAAAAAGTCCAGAAATCCTCTTCGCGGGGTCAACACGCAACATTTCTGGAATAAGTTTTTATGAAAGAGTTCTTCTCATTGGAGAATTCTACTAAGTATAAGGTAAAGGCACCCAAATCCGTGGTATTCCAAAAGTGGCACCTTTCTCCGTGGTATTTAGAAAAACAGCATTTACTTCTGATTCTTAGGTTCTTTTTTGTTGCAAAAGCTATTTGTCATTAGGAAATATATTTTTTAGTATATAAATCTAAAAACGAGACTTGAACGGGCTTACATTCCAAAATAATTGGCTACATTCGCAGCGGTGGCTGGTCCAAGTTCACTCTTCATACGTTTTAGCCTCTGTACACGAGAGTAGCAAGCTTTTTTAAATAAGGTTTATTTTGATTTTTTTGTTCTAGGTATTGATTTTTAGTGTTAAATTATCGAAAGAAGTATATTCTTTACCGTATGTAATACATGTTTAAGTGGTTTTTTTAATTATAATGAGGTAAAATTACATATTGAAAAAACCACGGCATTAGGGGTCAAATATTTCACCTAGTACCTAATTCCGAAGTATGTGAAAAATATACCTCGGAATAGCAATTTGAAAGACCTATTCTTATTTTTGAATTTCATAAACTGGGATTAGGTTTTTGTGATTTTAACGATAGATTTGACAAATCAAATAGTCGATTGAGACTAAAACCTTATTTCGAGGTATACTTTTTAATAATTTTTACGAGTTATAAAACATCAAAAGTACCCTACTTATGTATTTTGTTTATTGGTTGTATAGAAAATTATGTTACGAAAATATTTATTTTCCATACATTTGGCTGCATGTTTTATTAAAAAGTTAATCTTTAACAAAAATTTTAACAATTTGGCATCAGCTTATATTAAGAATGATAGGTATATAAAAAATTTTAGCTTTTAGTAGGTACTGGAAATTAGGAAACATGATTTTTTAGCTGTGGGTTGGGCGGCACTCTTTGTAAATGCCGTCAAAGCAAAGTCGCCCTTCGAATTGCACTGCGGCGGCGGCGGCACGAGTGACAAAAGTATCAAAGGCACCGCCTCGAAGCGACGCGGGGCGGCGGTGTCTTTGACGCGCCGCCGGCGTCTTTGGCGGTGTTTCCTTTGTCGGCACCGACACTCATTTGCCTTGCACGCGTCGACCACGCTTCAGTCTTGCGCTGATATTTGTACCATTTGCACACTTGGTTTTATTTTTCGCGAAGTGCCGTATTTATAATGTGTATTTATAATTATTTATAGTGTGCTTAGGAAACAGTAAAAGTATTTTTTTAACTTATCACACGGGGAGATTTTCCCGTTATCAGCACTTTGTGTATTTATCCGGATTTGCAATCACAGGATTAAAATATTAGCAAAGTTGACGCCGCTGAGGTGTGAGAGATTGAGTTACAAACATCCAAAGAGGTATTTAAAAACTTTTACATTGATAATAATAAAATCATTTATTAAATAATAATAGTACTACCACCAAAAGTGACCTGTATTCCTAGAGAACAATCAAGTTAATCTTTCTCACATTATTTTATCAGTTTGTTACTGTCGTTTCGAATACATTTTTCATACCACGGAATTAGGTACCAAATACCACGGAATACGGATTTTTGCCTTGGAATAGGGCGATTTAGACTTGATTTACATTTTATTTAATTTCAAATAGAAATATAGGTCGGTCCGTCAAAACTTAAGTAGTTTCCGAAAGTAAAAATACTAGAGCTTCTGATAACAGAAACTGAACCTTCAGAAAGGTACAGTAAATGCTTAATATTTGATGTCCTTTCGAGTTTTAGTGAAAATACCACGGAAACAGGTGCCGTTACCTTACGATTTGTTTTTGCAAAAATACCCATAGGTGGTGTCTCCACAAGAATGTTTGAACGATCAATGTACCCTACTTATTTGATCTGCGAAGGGAATCGCGGTTTTTGTACCTACAACTATGCTTACCCTTTAAATACAGGGTGTAATAAGATGTACTTCCAAAAACTTCCAGAAGATAAAGTACCCGTCAATATGAACACCTTTTCGTATGGAATCATGCGATATTAACTGTTTCATACATTTGCTAAATAGGTATTGTATTTTGTATGGAACAGTAGATTTTTGTTTCGCGCGCACACTGTCGGTTCCATAGGAGAAACTGCTCATACTTTAATCGGAAGCTGTTTTTGGGAGTTATCTTATTACACCCTGTATAATATAATACGAATAATCCAATCCATTCGTGAGTTTATGGATTCAAAGGCGTACGTAACGAGCCCTCAATTTCCTTTTCAGCTTCGATCTATTCAGGACGCTAAAGCATTTCCTCTCGAGCTCCAATCATGAACCTGGTGAAATATTATTCGTACAGAAATAGGCTTTTTAAGTGCTACTGTGGAATAATCTAAAACGTGTGTGCAGATTTTCAGAATATTTATGACCATTGATTGAAAAATGAAGGTGTTATAAGTTTGAGGCCTTAGTAAAAATAAATAAATAAATATTGGCTTATTACAGAAATCCCCTCATGGACTTTACACACAACGCCCTCTAATCCCAAACTAAGCAAAGCTTGTGATATGGGATCGAGATGGCTGATAGAATACTTATATACTTTTTTTTAGTATAGGTATATCTGTGTTTAACTCAATTTTTATATGATAATAAATCCTTTTCGTTTTTTACAAACAGATGGTCTACTTAATGTTGAGTGGTTTATTCTACCTAGTCCGATTTGTCCCTCTGTTACTAACAGGTTGGACTCTTTTGTCCAATCTGTCTCCCTAGGGTAACAGATCATTGACAAAAGGGAATAATTCATAATATTTGCATTACCTCATTAAGCACGTTTACCAAGAAAGTGTCCTATGTTGCGTTGCATTGCACCCATTAGACATACATAAACCCATTTAAATAAACTAAAAATCAATCTCAACTAAGTAATACCTCGCTCTAAGTACGTGTAGTTGGAACCACTTTTACAAGGTTTAATTTTCAAAAGAAAACAAATCGCTTCTTTTACCAAATTTCATTTTCAACAATATTACAATTAACGTTTAAGTGAAATAGCAGCGCTTAGCGAAATCTATTTATCTTGTAGTTAGTGCTTCTAAAAACTCGTTTGTAGTATCTTTGTTTTTATTACTTTTACTAATTGGCAACTGAACGGTTGAGTCGTAAGAGATCGTGCGGAACAAATTGCTAGCATGATCTGTCAATATTTCTAACTTTTTATCTTTGTTTCTAGGCATTTATTCTAAGGTTTAGGTGTACTTACACGATTGGCAAATATTTCTGTTTTTTTGTTTCTAGGTATTCGGTCTAATTCGATTGGAACTTTTTTATTGCTTGTTCACTTAAATAATTTATAATTCTGGGAAGATTTTAAAATGATGACTAAGCTAACTTTATTATTTCCAGGTAAAAAAACCCCAAACACGAAAATATTTGGTAAGTTCATAATGACCATGATTGCAGTTTTTCACTTCAACAGATTCTTTAGAACTTTTAAAGTTTTTGTCATTGAGTTTTTTACGTAGGTACTATTAAATGAAGTGTATCAAATTAAGGTATAACGGGGGTTTGCAAGAGTGATTTTAAAATGTTATTTAGCTAAACAAGCCGGGCAAAGTTACCAGACGAATAGTTACCCTTTACAGGCGTCTTATCCTCATTTCCTGAGCGACTAACTGCTTATTGCAACGAGAAACTCTCGTAATGAGAAACCTTTTCAACTAAGCAAGTCTTCTTTGAAATAAGTCTGGAGGTTCGAACACTGTGCTTTTAACAGCATTTTGTCACTGTATCCTGGCAATGTCAGGCTAAATGAATCGAAAAAAAATGGAAGGCGGGACGTTATTTAGTCACATAGGTAGTTTTTTTTTAATCTTACTTCCTTCCTTTCATCCCTTTGACTTCAATCTCATCTGATGGTGAGTGACAATGAAGCAAAACTGTCTAGAAGATACTTTTATCTTATAGAGATCTGATTGTAGTGATTAGGAACGACAGGCGTTTGATTTATATTACTATTAATACACTCTGTAGTCATAGTTTCTGATGGGAAAAAGAATCCTAAGAGACTTTTTTTGTACGCTTCAGGTAATATTGACATCAAATAATACACGTAAAGATTAGACTAACGAGACTGATAATGGTGCACTAAGCTAGGTAAAAAAAAATATTCATGGAATTTTCACACGACGCCCTCTAGTCCCAAACTAAGCAAAGCTTGTAATATGGGAACTAGATGCTAAAAATAAAGCAGTAATGCGTCATTTTCTAATTAAATGGCACTATGATAGTCGCAAAAAGTATTGGTGCTAAAGTAGCACACGCCTTTTCAAATGTGCCTACGTATCCTATGGCAGTAAGTACAACGGCGCAGTTTATGTCCTCTGCTAATGAAAACTGTTCGCCAGGTATGGTAATGTAGTTATGTGAGCTATTACCATAAGACTCAAGTGTGGACGCCTCGGGGACAGAACAATGCCGTTTCCTGACAATGTGAGAGAGGCGTTACGCCACGGAGCCTTTCCGTAGAGCGTTTCCACACTCGTTTATATTCTGAGGTAAAAGTGCTTTAGAGTTTTGTTTTTGTCATCTCGCGAATAGGTTTTCGTGTTCGCTTTTCAGGTTTAAGAGTATTTATTTTCTCATAAGAATTAAAATTCACTGATTGAGAAAACAGTAAGTATTATAAATGTAAATTTACGAACTACTTACCTACTTACAATTTTAAACTAAAATAAGTAAACACTATATTTCTTGGTGTAAAAACCGGCGACATGATACCATTCTACAGTAAACATGGTCAAAAAAAAAAAATTATCATTGAAGGTAGGCAAGCTGGGCAGAGGTAATTAACATAGATCGAGCGAAACTGGATGGGACACAGATGTACTCCGCATGTTTGCATTATGCTGCTAAGTAGATAATATTTAGTAATGAATATTTAATAGGTAGGTTAAATAGATTGTAAATAAAGAATAGGTAGGTATGATTAAACTTTTTTTTTATTTCATTTCATTAGCTATGTGAAATCGAAGTAGTTTTTTAAATGTAGATATGGATTTTGCCTGTTTTATATCGGGTGGTATCGGGCTTTTCTAAATATGATTTTGTAATGAGCTAATTATAAAAATCCGCTGACTGACAGGCAACTTTGCAAACTAGGTAAAAACTCGACGAATATTTTTTATATCCGAAATTACGCATCACTGTTTTGGTAGTTGTAGGTTGGCAGGAGCTTGAGCGAAAAATAAGAAATTCAGATCTGAAAAGACTCGTTGTGAATTATCATGCCTAAATATTATTATTATTATAAACTGATTATTTATTTACTACTCTATACCAAGAAAAAAATTTATTCACAAAGAAAATTATGACTAATAAAGTATTTACAATATTTATAATATGTACAAAATACACATGAAGCAGTTGAGCTATCTACACACCGTTGCAAACGATTTATAGATAGCTCAACTGATCCAAATCAGTACCAATCGGAAGCGTGCCCAAGACACTGGCTGCATTGCCGCGCTGAATAGCAATGCTGATTCGCTGGCCCAGATAATCACCAGCCCTCGGGTCACGCGTCATTATTATTATTTATTATTATGCCTAAATATAAGTAGATACAGTAGTTCAGTGCAATATTGCTCTCATAGGCGGATTAGATTACACACGGTAATTTTTGTCACAGCAAAGTGGCAATATCGTCATGGATCCGCACTGACGTGTCAAGACTTGACGGATTTCCAGCGCGTTGACCCGCACGTCAAACTATCAGCAAACTCGCCAAGTGCATACGGACCCTAAGAGCTAACATTGTTTTATCTGTGTGACCATTTTATATGTGCACAGTCTGTGCTATCGATTCAGTCGTCACTTAGAAAGCAGTGACAGAGATAAATGTCTTTTTGCACACAATAGTAATGGTGCGCCATTATTTTGCGGTTAGCAAGGTATTTTATTTCTTCATGTTGTGTTGAAAACATCCAGACGTCTTCACAAAGAATGTATTGTCGTTAGTGTTGTCTTTCTAAACTGTTGTCGTGAAAACAGCTACATTACAATATTAAATATGTTCATAAAAGTTGGTCAAACATCACCTGAACTTTTCTATATCGAGAAGATATCAGACAAAATAACAGCTGACGACGGGCTATCATCATAATCAATAAAATAACCGTTTATTACAAAAGTCTCACAAGAAACCCCAGTGACCATTAATCAAAAAGTTTGTAGACGCCGTCTCCGCTTCTCATTATTTATTCATAGCCGCGAAGCCTCGGGTTATTGGTTATCAACAAAATGACTTAACATTTTCTCTTTATCTTTTTGCATCGAGAGCAAGCCTTCGTCGAACCACAGAGTATGCAATACAGTTGGGGGTACTGCGATTATCACTGCTATACAAACGTAATGCCAAGATTACTTTTAATTCGAGCAGAGCGCTTTGTATTAATTTCTTTCAAGCTTTGTGTATCTTCATAAAGACTTAGATAATCGGACGCATATAGATACCTAAAAGTGGCTTATGTAATTTAAAAAAAAAAGCTTTATACAGATGCTACGAAGCGTTTAATAAAACCAACCTGTTCTATAAAGTTGGGAAATCCGCCTTTCATTGCACATTCTAAAACCACAGATAAATCTCGAAGTGACATAGGCCTTATTCAAACCGGTCCGTTAGAATTAACTTATCTTCTACTATAACCACAATTCCTTTCAAATACGCGCGATTGCTTCGTCACTTCGAATCACATTACTCGCTGATTTAATGCGCAGTCTAATTGTTTTGAATTAAACGCGTAATGTATGGCGGAGAGATTCGTAGTGTGTCTCGTCAATGTTTTTGGTAAATATTTAGCTGGTATTGAATGAGGCCGCGTACTCTGGTCAGCAAACTGGTTTTGTTCATTATCAAAAGTCAATAACTTTCCGATGCATACATGCTGCAGAGTCATGGCCAAACCTATGCTGTAATGAAGCAAAAGTCGTTGGTCCGGACCAAAATTGTAGTTTCAAATATTAATATAGCTAACTCGTTCAAATTAGTATTACTTTTGACTATTGCTAATGTAATAACCGGAAAATGGACACTATTTTTCTCGTCATTTCCGGCGATTAATTAAGTTATCAATAAAATGTTTAAGTATGTTTATTATCTGTCCCACTGAGCAAAAATTTCTCCCATTTTTGAGTATTGCTAATGTAATAACCGGAAAATTTACATTATAAATTTTCTTATCCTTTAATGGATGACGGAATGGAATCGATTAAGTGTTTTACTTACTTACTTAATTATCAATAAAATGTTTAAGTATGTTTATTAAAACATGTTTATTATCTTTCCCAGTGAGCAAAGATTTCTGCCACTTTTTGTTAGGTATTATCATCACATTCCAATCAACCCAAAACCCTTAAACATTTACTTGTTTGAGCTTTCTTCATGCTTATTATGTTGACAAGACGACGTTTTGTAAACAGTATAGATATCGTTGGATTACCGAAACTGGTATTTATAGATGACTGCGCTAAAATACAAACGAGACTGGGTGTTTTTACTTTCGTTGGAATTCAAAAAACTTTCGCTTTTACGTTTATGGTGAAGAATCATCCTTTAGTTTCTCTTTTGATTCGCCGATTCGATGCAGCTTGTGCGAATAATGGATTTGTAAAAGCTTCAGGTATTTTTGTAAAAGGTTATTCACGTTACTATTCAAATACCATTTATTACAGCGATTAATAAATGATGTAATATTAAACATTTGTTTTGTTTGGCAAACAAAAACGAAATTGTTATTGTTTGCGGAAACGCTTATTAGTACTTACAAGTCGTAAGTCGATAGGCTGAGCATAAATAATAATAGACCATTGGCTTTTATTATGTTGGTTTTCTGTCAGCGTTCTGAACACATGAAGAAAAAGAAATTCCAGGTAAGAAACCAACAAGTAGGTATGTGATGGTAAGAGTGCCGGTGCAATCACAAGTACACGAGAGGTAGCACTTTTTTGTCCTAAAGTGATGGACGTAGTGTAATGCCACTCAAAGCACGATGAGGCGGATATTCGATACTTCTGTCACTATGCTCATAAAAAACACAAAATATACACAAACGCCACTTGCAACATAGAAACCTACATAAACATTGTCCAGACAATGTCACACAGAGGTTCTGCCACAAGTAACAATGTAATCTAAGTACTAAATTAACCCTAAAATGAAGTCGCTCATGCGGTTTTGCCTGTCACCGCCACCCGCAGACCATGTGCCAAGAATTGATAAACCACAAGCCAATTAGGCCTTAAATTGTGTCAATCAGCTCCGACAGGGCTTTGATTGAGCTAGGAAAGCGGTCCCTCTAAATTAAATGTGTCAATGAATGGTTTCTGCTAGACCACCATGTATTATACCTACTGCTAGTTTTTCTGAGCCAAAACATGTTCTTATTTCAGCCCTTTTCAACTGTCGAGCTAAAAGTTTTTTAGATTCTGGACAGTTACACTATAGTGCCATTCAAGGTACTTTTGAAAGAACGCCTTTTTTTCTGGGTCATGTCTCGATTGCCTAACGAAACATTTATGGTTGATGTATTATTTTGAGCGTGCGAAGGTGATTGCCCCCGTATGTTGAAGTGTATTCCTGGCTTTCAGGAAAGCCCGTGGGGTTTGCAATGCAAGATACTACCTTATACGTATCAAACCACAAACCAAACCGTCTCGGATACGCCTACCTAGCTATAACGATGCTGTTTTCACACTGACACCAACATGACATGACACTTATACGATATTATGGGAGCTACTTTCATATACATATTATTTAGGGGACATTTGTCCCGCGCCACTGTCGCTGAATACGAAATCTACGTGTCGGGAGACGTCGCAGGCGCAAGAGAGATCTCAAAAACTACTTTTGAGTATGGACGAGCGAAATATCCCGCGATTTTGTCGACGGACAGTCGCACGTAAATGTCTTACGACTCCGCGCGACATGTCCCGCGACTTTGTCTCCTTGAAGACATGGCTTTAGTACTAGACGCTATTACGGCGACAACAACGATGTTTTTGTTCGAGCTACTGCAAGCAACATGTCAGTATCGTGTGGTTGTCGTTATAGTGTACAAACACCAGATACAAGATCTCAGGTCTATCAATAACAATATTGATATGTACTGATTGCTCTAACCAACCAAGCTTGCGGCTTGCAGGTAGCAATATTGCAATATGTATTGTGTATGACTTCTGAGAAGAGAATTTATGCAACCGTATTTCATCTTTATTTGAAAGCATAGGTGCCTACGTCATCATAAAATATACCTTTCCATCTTCTATATCTATAATTTATGAACCGGCAATGTTGTAAGATACCGGGAAATCGTTGGATAAATCTTAAAATCATTTTTCCCGGAAATCTATAAGCGAAATTCCAGGACATGATGATGATTTCCCATGAGATGAGGATTATCGATACTGTACAATAAATGTAGATACGTATTTACTCTCAGTCAATTAGATACTTAAAGATAAGATAAAAATTACTTTATCAGTTAAAAACAAAACCCTACGGAACTTGAAATAACTAATTTATTATCATAAAGTTCGTTGTAATAAATTGAGCTCCGACCTAAAATACTGGAATTTTCAATAAACTGCAAGAAAGCATAGAGCCAGAATTTATTACAGCAATTTTTTAAATACTGTGCAGAGATATTTTATTTCAAAAGCATTTCAGAAAGGAAATGAAGGTATTTAAGCTGTCTGCTCGCTTCCATCCGCTTTTGATTGCAACTCGATCACGCAGGGAACTACTATTGTCACAATCAAATGATCATTAAACGTCCTGACTTTAGAAGAGTTTTTGTGAAAATCGAACTTTATACTTACCTAATTTGCGAGGGTGTAATAATGAGTACTCTACAGAGGATAACACATATTTTTTCATCATGAATGCGAAAAAATTAAAAGATTCATTTTTTTTTTTCTTAACCTATACTGTCCCTCTGCTGGGCAAAGGTCTCCCCCATTTCTTTCCAGGACTTCCGCTGGCTTGCCAGGTCCCACCAATGTCCTTCGAATGCGTCAATATCGTGGCTCCAGCGTCTTCTAGGCCTGCCTCGGCGTCGTCTGCCGTCTTCAGGCACCCACTGCGTGATAATAGTCGCCCATCGATCCCTGTGCATGCGTCTGACGTGGCCCGCCCAATCCCACTTCAACCTGGCAGCTTTGTTCCCTACGTCGACAATGCCAGTTTTTGAGCGAAGAGTGGTGTTACGGACTCTATCAGTCCTCTTGACTCCAAGCACGCTTCGCTCCATTGCCCTTTGGCAAACCTTGAGTTTGGACTTTTGAGATTCGGTTAATGACCACGTTTGCGCACCATAGGTAAGGACGGGAAGAACACACATGTCAATGAGTTTGCGCTTTAGTGATAGTGGAAGGTTTCCCTTCATAAGCTCTTTCATGGACCAGTAGTTCTTCCAGGCATTCTCAATACGGCGTTCGATTAAAAGATTATTAAAAGATTCATTATTTACTAAAAAAAGAAAGAAAGAACTAGCACTATCTATTTGTGTGAAATATTAAAATAAATAAAGAAAATAAATTTATTTGCTAGCACTTATACTAATTAGTACCTACAAAAACAGTAAGTACTACTAATAGCTCTTAGTGCTTTTTAGTAAGCATTATGAACCGAAATAATTAATGAAATGTGCGTTGCAATACTATAAGACCCATAGTAGGAGTCCTAAACCCAGTGGAGTAAAATAAAACGATTCGCTGCTCTGTAAGCACCCTTATTTACAGATTTACTTAAACACGTGTGAGTAAGCCGTAGGTAATTTTCTCGGAGCTTTCTTTAGAAAGAGGTATTAGTGTGTCTGTTTACCACTCATAATTATGTTGATTTTTGCTTTTCGGAGTATTTATTTACTTTGGGAAATAAAGCAGGAATATTAAATACGTAACAGTGATTAGGTAGGTAAGCAAAAACAGGAAACCAATTATTTAGTAGGGGAATTTCGGGAACTCTTTATTTACTATGCACATAAATTTTTCCAAACTGTTGTAAAATAGCTGTTTCTAAAACTTTAAAAGATAAACCAAAAGAAGGCAGTTAATTCCCAACATTTCTGCAGCAAAATGTTTGCAGAAGACTAAATCGTGTAATGCGTTTGTTAAACAAAGCCTGACGTAGTCTTTCTGTTAATTTATGTCCTCAAGTCCCGGTCTGCTAGTGATGTGACAAATATCTAGCAATATATTCGCAGTATCAATGAATATCTGCGAATATCCATCGAGATATTCATCGGATTACTGTAAACAAATCTTGAAAAGATCAAAGGTGCATTCTTCTTAGTCCGCCAAAATTTTTTGTTTATTTTTATTTTAATAAAAGACATATTATATTGATAAAGGTGATCTCGAATTTTCAAGCGTTTATTTGTCCGTTTCGCCACAAAGGTAGTAAATAAAAAAAATCCGTTCCTGTAACCAGGTAATCCCTTTGACATCCCTAGTCTACCTCACATGCAATTAAAACTAGCTTCATTTATATTTTTAATCATATTACGTGCTGGAAACCGCGAGTTTTAATGAATATGGATAACAAAGGGAAGTGGATTCGCTTCGGTTACTCTAATCTTTTTAGAGAGCTTTTTGGGCGAGAATGCCATCGTACACAAAAATAATAGGTTTCATACTCTTATCGAATAATGTAACTATAAGATGAAAATACAGGTTGATTCACTGAACAGCGATCAACCATGGATGAACGGTAAACATTGATGTGACAGGGTGTTTGTTGCTCCAAATTTACATAAATTCGATGTAATTTGTCTGTGGAAGTTTCAATAGCTTTGGATTAAAAAAAATGATAAGAGGATATCAACCTTTTTATTTCGGATCTTATTTAATGAGACTTAAAATAAATTGTATCCTATGTGGAACCTATAACAAACTAGCTAGCTATTTTGTGCGCAATCTGAAAAATACGAAATATGAATAGACATAAATGAAAGGCTCGCAGGCATTTAGTTACAATAAATACTAGGTACGTAGTTGAATAGCTTATTCACAATGAAAATTACGACTTACACATACATTTACAAAAGTAATTTAATTAATTTAAGATAATAAGAAAAAATGTGGTAATCTTATATTTTTTTTTCTTTCTTTAAAATAAGTAGTGAAAAAGAATGTAGTAGGTAGTATTATGTTAGTATCCTGTACACACTATGAACTCACAAAAAATGTTACGGAAATACGTTACCTATATAATAAAATTAAATGTGATTGATATAAAAAAATTTAAACAATAAAATTGTCAAGTGAAGTGGAAACCGCAAATCATTTTGTTCGAGTTAACGAATGAATAGGTAAGTACCTATTTAGTTTTATACCTATATCCTATCGATCTTCGTGCAAGAATGCAGGGTCAGGTGATATCAGTTGTTGACCGGAGTAAGTATTTTTAGAACCTACTTTAAAAGTAAAGCTAAGCCTGAACCCGGAATAAAACTGTGCCTTGATCACGAATAAATGTGACAATCGTAAACGATATCGTAACGCTAGCGTATCCGAGATACACTGCGCGTTGACGCTACAACGTTCGGCAGTCGAGCTGACGTTGACGCTCAATATGACTGGAATACGTCAGGTTTACGTAACGCGGCGACTGTCAGATTTGTTCGTGATTGTGATTACCCTTTTGGTAAAAAAGTCCTCGAGCTTATTCTGTTTCATTCAACCCATTTTCGATGACAGCTGTCAAACTGCGATTAGATAAGTAGGTGGTATAAATAAGCTTGTCACCTCTTGTTAGATTTTTGTAATTATTGATGGTACTGTCTAATGGTACGACGGCAAACAAACGCCGCCAACTAGCATAGAACTTATAAAAACATGTTTCTGAGAGTAGGTCGTATCTACATAAAAATTAAAATTTTATAACATAACCATTGGACTTACTTAGAATCGCCTCTCAACTTATATCTAAAGTTAGTTTAAATAGTTGTTACACCTCGATGTGTGATAGTGATTTTTATGCAGTGCTTAAGTTGAGAGGCGATTATAAGTAAGACCATTATTATGTATAGCGGAAATAAATGATTGAACATTATATTCAGTTTGCACACATTCTTAAACGATTAATCAAACAAACATTTCCTTTTATATTTTTTTGTGTGTACGTAATTTATTATAAGTCAAATCGTACAAAGAATATCCGTCATAATAATTAATACTTTCATTGAATACTATAATTAAACTTACCTACTTAGAATGTCATAACATATAGATCACCTTTAGACACAAAAGCACAACACTTAGCGAAATATGAGTCGTTTATCTTTCGTCTAACGTACAATGTTATGCTCAAGGATTGTTTCCGTGATAATAAACATAGTAAAATAGGTATATTTAGTTATTGGTAAGGAGATGTATATATTTGTTACCTTTTAAGTCTTAATTAAAAAAAAATCTGTCACAGTGAACACGTTTGAGTATCATTTTGTGATAAAAAAATACATTGAAGAAGAACTAAGATACGTTCCATGTGATGATAAAAATATTTTCTAAAAATGATTACAAAATGTTAGTTCAGTAATAAGCACAATTAGGTCATTACATATATAAGTATTCAAGGACATTTCATACAACGCCCTCTACTCCCAAACTAAGGAAAGCTAGTAATATGGGAACTAGATTCCTGATAAAATAGTTATATAGTTTATTTTGTAAATGCATACCTACTTACTTAAATTACATAGTAACATCCAGGCATAGACCAAAAATCTATGTTTGCCACATACAAATATTTGTTCTTGGCACAATGATTTAAGATCCACAGTGAGTTTAACTTTAGATTTTATTTTAATATCGATGAATATCTACGAATGTCGGGTGTATCACAATATATACCTCTAAGTATTTTATGTAATGAGTCATTCAGTACATTTAGCATGCCCTTCGTACTTCAAGTTGTCAGTAATGAAATACTAATTGCAGCTCTCAAATTGGTTCTAAATTAATAATAGTAGGTAACTAAATGTAATTTTAATTATGTAAGTATAACTTACTATCACGATTTCTTACCACTTCTGGATTTAGTATACTTACAGTTTAATTTGAAAGGAAGCGTATCCTTGTGTTTTCTTAGTGACTTTTGACTCGTTGAAAACTAGATATTATCAGCCTAGCAGGTAAATAAATATCAAACTAATTGTTTTATTTAAGACAATAAAGATAGACCTTAACATAGAGTTTGTCGATAAAGTTATCCAAAAATATGCTGAAGCTCATGAACAAAGACTTCACCACCATGTCAACGTCGAGGCTATCCAGCTCCTCAACAATACAGACCTAGTAAGGAGGCTCAAAAGGAAAAAACCTTTTGAGCTAGTATAGTGTTAAATAATCCGTAATAAGTGTAGTGCGAGTGCAAACTAGTGCCACCTATAAAGAAGACAAAACCAAAGTGTCTTCGCCTTAAGTAAATAGAGACAATAAGAAAAGTGCCAATGGACACATTCTTAGATTAGTTTATGATAAAAATTTAGGTCAATGTAAAATTACTAATTAGCCTGCATTGTTGCTAGATCGTAATATAATTAGAGTATTAGTATTATCTATTAGTACATGTACACTAAATTAATAAAAAAAAAAGATACCTGTATAAAAAGTCAACAAAATATATAAAATATCCTACTGAATATATTATACGTTTGCTTGGATAACCAAAGAACCACTCTTTACCACGAATAATTGTTGAAAAAAAACTCCTCACAGTTTGAAATAAATGCAAAGTAAATAATTGAACCAAAGAAAATTCAAATCGCTACATCTTCATAATCTATTATTTGCACCATACAAAGCGGACAAAATGGTCAGATCGACCACTCACGATTAGGGTCAACCATCAAGGTTCAGTCACAGAATAGAACATATTAGTATGACATAACTCTTTGAAGCAGATATAAGATCATTGTTTGAGGCATCTACTCGATAACTTGACGTCTGTATTTGTTCGGCTGATCGATTGATACTGAGCCGAAGCTGAAAACATGAGTGAGGTAATCCAGGATCTGGCATTGAGTAGTTGAGAATTTTCTTTTAGCTTTTTATTTTACATCTTTTATAACCAATAGAAAGTTAGTTTTTTTTAATAAAATTAGTTTTTTACTTCACACACCTTTAATTTTGTTTTATTTTAACTAAAAAAAGACAGATGTCGTGAAATCGTAATTTAATTTTTTTTATATCTGGAGGTCCACATAATTTATAAGTTAAAAAACTGGAAAAACCGACTTCAATTCGACTACCAGCTTCATCATCAGATGATGATGATGATGATGACAGTTCATTGGGAATGTTCTAGTCACTATAAACACCACATAAAAGTCACAGGAAAGCAAAATACGCAATTTCGTGCACGTGGTTGGTTTGATTCTTTAGAGGAACTACTGGTGGGTTTTTGCTTTTCTCCAATTAAATGCGATTTGAATGTACAAACTGGGTTTATTGACAAATTTAGACAAATGTAAAAATTTCGGTGTGCACCACAAAGGTCATTGTTGCTAACAGTAAAATGGTAGGCGCTACGCCGCAACTTGTCAGTTGTCATATTGCATCGTTGCTAGCAGTAAAATAGTAGGCGCTGCGCCGCGCCGGGCATATTTTTTTCAGTTATTTCTTTTTATAACCCAAACTACTCAACCGATTTTGATGAAAATAAAATGGGACCAATCTGAAAGTATATCCTTTCAGATAAAAAAAGAATTTTTGAAATCGGTTCATAAATGACGGAGTTCTGAGGTAACAAACATTAAAAAAAAAAAAAAAAAAAAAAAAAAAAAAAAAAAACATACAACCGAATTGAGAACCTCCTCCTTTTTTGAAGTCGGTTAAAAATAGAAGTAGCTTTTTTTCCAGCCACGTTTGGTCTTCTTTGTCTAATCTAATCTCAAAAAAGATGACCTATGCCTCAATGGCATTACAAAAATATGCTGTGTGCGAATAAGGAATACCGTTCAAAATTCGAACCATATTTGAAAAAGCCTTCATTCATTCACACCAATTTTTTTTAAATAACAAAGAATGCTCGTGATTTCACTGGCGGTAACCTGAGGGGTAATCACGAACAAATCTGACAGTTGCCGCGTTACGTAAACCTAACGTATTCGAGTGATATTGCGCGTCAACGTCAGCCCAACTGCCGAACGTTGTAGAGTCACCGCGCAGTGTATCTCGGATACGCTAGCGTTACGATACGTTCACGATTGTCACATTTATTCGTGATCAAGGCACAGTGTAGTTGTGTGTAGCCACAAATCTGATCTTAGGGTAAATAAAAGTAGGTAAGTTAGAGTAAGTTAGATATTTTAGATTATTATTGTTCTTTAGATTTAAAAGGTATTCGTGTAATTGTTTTTTAACCGTTATAGTCATGGCAGAACATAAATAATGAATAAATATTAGATTTCATTTATCACTGTGCAATAGAGCCGTAACCAAGAAATATCGTTGATATATCTTTTATATGGCTTCAGCAAACAATAGCAATGTACTTACATAATTAAAATCAATAGCATGTTCTTCAAAGTAAAACTTGTAAGGAACATCGTAAAATAACAACGATTCAACCTTATCTTCAATGGTATAAAAGCTTAATAGTAATAAGAATCAAAATGGATCCTACCTTCACAGCGAACATCAAATTGATTTGTTCTATTGTTCGATTAAGACCGCAACATAACACCACATTATCGAGTATCAATGTTTTAAACCATTACAAACTATGTCCTTGGTATTTCAAAATAACCTTTTGCTGAAATAAATATTTATAGTAACACATAACAAGAAGTTTAACATCCTATTGACATTAAAAGCGGCTTGCACCAGAATCGCTAAACGCGTTTAACTCTTAAATTCAAATTCAAATTCTTTATTGCGCTTTTACGTTGTATAAACAGGTGTTAAAGTATGTAGAGTATCAAACATAAACCCTGTTAGGGCACAGCAATTAGGTAGGTAGGTAGACAAATACTTAAATATTAGGTGGCACATTTTTGCATAGTATTTAGATAGTATTTAGCGAGTTGTCAAGTCATACAAATACGTCAGATTTAAATCGATTTAGCTGTTAAATACGTTTAGTGATTCTGGTGCAAGACGCCCTAAGTTCACGTTCAGTTTAGATTTAGTATTGAGCGGGCTCATTGTCACGACCTCCAAGTAATACCTATTCGTAATTAGGATGTTCTAATATAATTTTGTAAGTAGATACGTCAAATAACTCAATTGATTGGTACCCCACCCAATCAAGTTCAAAGCACAAACAATAAAGTATTGCAAGCAAATGAGCTGTCACTTTGACAATTGATTGAATTTCATTCAAGAACGAACAAATGGGCAACGGCGGCGTACAATGACATACTATCATTATTTTCTACAGTTTGATTTATTTGTTTAAATTACATTGTTGTGACAATGAACCAAAGTTTTAATCAACGTTTAATTTTAAAGTAAATAGCTTATAATTTATTTGTAATGAGAATTCTGGCCTTTATAGTGAGAAATTGATTAACTATTGAAATATTTATATTTTAGACGATAAATTTTTCTTAAATTCTCGTTAAAATAGGTTTCAATTTAAGGGTTTTTGTAAACAATGAGAAAAATAAAAATATTATATCTAGGAGAGATGATAATGGGTTTGCCAGCTAGATATAACCCTTACTTGTCTGCAACGGGTAATCTATAAATGGCCATAGGTAAATGTGGGTTTATTTCTTGAGTTTCAAATCTGAATTCTACGAGACAAAGAACCGTTAAATCACTTTGCTATTGTTGCTAACGGAAATTAAAGATAAATATAACACTTTGTAACCTTTCAGCAGTTGAATCCCGGAGGATCTCAATTTTACCTTATTTTGTTTCAATTTTCAGAATAAATCTTAAACACGTAGCAACTGTGTATTGAAAAGAGACTATAAAGCATACTTTCAGTTAGGTCTTTATAATTTATATCAGACTATGACTGCTTGCTTAATATTTTTTTATACTACTAAGGGCGGCTTGCACCAGAATCGCTAAACGCGTTTAACTCTTTAATAGTATTTAGCGAGTTGTCAAGTCATACAAATACGTCAGATTTAAATCGAGTTAGCTGTTAAATACTTTTAGTGATTCTGGTGCAAGACGCCCTTAGTGTTTTATTATACAGGGTATAATGATTATAATTTTATAATAATTCTGTACAGAGGGGCGATTTCAATCTCAAAGTTGAACTGCAAAGTTTTAAATCATGGTCAGTTCATACTAACTCATAGTTATTCTGTGACAAAATAGTGACGTTATGATGTCATTTAATTTGTTTTCGCGCATATTTTGCTGTCAAGTGTCTAAAAAGAATGATCACGTGGTACAAAATTGTACCACGTGACCTGAAGAAATTACACTGGGCAGTGAAATATAACTTGACAGCAAAAGATTGGAATACGGGGGCAGAACAACAAGCGCCGAAACCAAAATTTTACAGGAGAGGCAATTTAGAGCTGATTCTTACGATTCAAATGAAGTTAAAAATAAAGTTTAGCAAAAAGTGGAATTACTATTATATGCCTCCAAGGTGCAGAATTGATTCGATACCGATCGACATATTTGATTAATTTTATGAATAGGCAAAATCTGAATTTATTGTAGAACATTAAAGGTATCCCAAAGGGTGCGCCTTAAATGTCAAGTTAGCAAAGGATTGAACATTGAACCTTGATATTAAAATATCATACCGCTTTGAAAGCACAATCTTCTTTGTGTTTTTTATTTTCGCAATAATGATTTGGGGTAGGAAGTATTAATGTTAGTATGAGGTAAATATTGTTTTAGAAAAACCAACGGCGGTTGATTATTTTGTCAAGAAAGCAATGATGATTTTTTCAAAAGAAAAGGCACTTTATATGTAAACTTGAAATAAAATTACGTAGGAAATCCAGACATTATTCTTGTACCTAAGTTCAAATTATATTTTTCATTTAGTATAACTGCAAACTAAAAACTTCGCTAAAAACATAATCTACATCGCAAATGATCTATTCATAACTTTAACCCCTCAAATTTTAGCATTTTAAGTTTAAAACTTCGTCGCAGTAGACATGCGGCAAAAGACCAAAAACAATAAAAAACAACGAAGCAGCTATGCAGCTAAATGTTTACAATGCCACGTAAAAGATACTTCAGAATTCATTCACAGCCCGAGAGCAAATAAAAAGGTTTATTTTGTAAACACTCGACATCCCATCGTGTTTACTACTATTTATTCTGCAGCACGAGCCAACATTGCCCGTGGGTTAAGGTCACGTAATAAAGAATTTACTATAGTTATATCATACGCTGATGACCACTTTGACTATGTTGATGACCTTGATTGAAATCAATATCAATCGCAACTTTATCAATTTATCCCACTTATTAAAACTGTTTGATTCTTTTACAAATATATACTTAGGACCAGAAGATCAGTAGGTAGATTTAAGATTATTAATTTGTCATAAAATTAAATTAATTACTTACTGAGAAACATCTATTTTCTTAATAGGTGCAGTTGGTCTAAAGAAGCGAGCATACCTCAGCACAATATAAAGTGCCTTTACCTACAAATATTTAAGCTTTGGTTTTGTAACAGTTTACAATAAATTCTATGCTTAAGTCTCAATTCAAACTTAAATAACTTGGATAAAATAGTATCTACTTAGTAATATTAAACTAAATAGTAGTAGCTAAAGATTGAAACCGCGAGCAAAGTGAGCTGTGTTTTAGAAAGCTCAATTGTCAGTCATACATTACAAACGTGTTCAGTTCGCCACGGTTTTAAGATTAATTGTTTATTTATTGCCAGTCGTGTTTATAGTAGCTGGTTAAAGTTATCTTATCAGTTTAATTTGACGTTTGTTATCACAAACAATAGAATCGTGGCTGGACTTGCTGACAAATGCACACACAAGCTTTGAAGTATTTGCAATTAACCCGTCCGAGGTCAAAAAAGACCACTCATTCGAAGTGAAAATTAAATAGGCCCTCGACTGTATAGATACTTATTTTATTTACCTTTTTTATTTTATTTTATTTTATTATTCTAATTTATTTTTTTGTTTGTTAGCATTAAGTCCTCAACGGAAGACCAGTGCAGGTTACCACAACATATCTGTATATGCTGAGTTAAGACCATTTTGCAAATATGTATTTATCTCTATATACCTAAATATATATATGTGTGTTAGATTTAAGTTTTCATTTATAAAAAATGTTTTATTTTATATTTTATTTTGTATAAAACTATAGACAATCCTCGGGCTTACCTCACACGGTCCTCACAAAAAACCCTGTCTAGACTGATGACTGCATGGATTTATAGGATGTGCTATATGTATGAGTTATTTACTATTCAATCACCGACTAAGGTCGGTAGTACCAACTTATGGATTGCAATAGGTAGTATATAGATCGCAATAGTTTTAAAGTAGTTTTGACTCGCATCTTCAAAGCTGAATATCCTTATCTTAAAAAGGTTAGGGGTAGCCATTTTGGTTACCATACGTAATAATGACATAATGTCATCTCTTTTTAAAAGATAGGCCGTGACAACAAGTCACAAGAGTCATAAACCAAAAAGTTGAAGTTGACCTCTTATTTTTGACTTTCATTCACTCATTTATAAGCTTTGAAAAAACCGTACAAAACAAGTGTTTGTTAGAATCTGCGTGTTTGCAACTCGCGTTTAGATTACCATCGCAAAGTTGCACTTTCTTGTTGGACAATGATCTTGATCTTATGCAATACAGCTTCCCACGGTTAACTTATTCTCAGTTATTTACATAATCCAGTCTACAATTAAACCGTGTTTAATTTAACCTTGTGTACGATAAGTATAAGATCTTGGGATAAAAACATAAAAAAGACAAAATCTTTATGGTATACGCCAAGGAAAAAATGCTGTTTGCTCTTTCCAACGACAATCTTGGATCTTTTAGATAAAACCGTTAGGATTACTATATTTGAAGTAAAAATTTCAATCGTAATTTTAGTAAACTTCATCAGCAGTTTACATGAATAAAAAATAAATGAAGAATATATGAACCTACCTACCTACCTAAATTATATGAACAAAATAACTGAAAATTGTTATAACACTGTGTGTTATTTAACTTATAATAGGCTCTCAAAACTTCTAAACATCAATCATATTGTATTTAATGCATTTAAAAATAAACAACAACGAAGACAAACAAACAAAACGAAGTTCGTGCATGATTTTACAAAACACTATGCCTACCGCATACCATGACATGATACCATTACTCAAAACTGACAGCAAGTGGCATGAACTCACCATTCTCCTCTCCATTCTCTACCTACCTGTTCCATTTAACTGTGACATTTGACATAACCTTGACAGCAAATCGAAGGTTCGTACATCTGTCAGTCCGGTCGTGACCCGCCACATTGTAGCGCCCATTGCTCTACATTCCAACTATTGTTCACAAACATTAATTAAACATTGTATTTTTAATAAGATAAGTAATTTTAGTTGGACATATTATACAGTGTGGGGCGGGTTTGTAATTTAGGTTTTAATTAAGAATTCAAGGGAATACCTTTTACTAAACATAAACGAAGGTAAAAATTTTAACGTATAATTATGTAGAGTCTGAGCTGGCTATCACGTTTAAAATCTGAAAATTAAAATATTGTACGTAATTTTTCTGAAATCTGACTTTACGAATAACAAATGAAAATTATGATATACCTTCAATAAATCAATGTGAAAAATAAACACAAGTTGAGAGTTTATTTTTAAAAGGTAGAAAATATCAACATACATTAATTAATTTTGATTTTAAAAATAATTAATGTTCAAGTTGTTAATTATTGTTTTTAATTATTAAAGATGTTAACATCAAAAACACAAAAATATATCATTTAATTATTGGAATAGCAGGTTGCTGTTATAAGAAACAAAAAATGGTATGTGTATGATGAAGATATTTTTCTCCGAAATCTGATGGGGGTTGAGCAATGATTTTTATCTTAGTTCTTGTGCAACAATGACGTCAGTATTATCAACATAATTGCAAACCAATTTGATAAATTATTTTGAAAAAAGTATTCTAACAAATTACTAATAACAGAGCTTTGAATGAAATGAGATTTGAAATTTGAAATATATTGACTGAATTTTAATCATTATATTTTCTCAAGATTTATGATATTAAAACGTCTCAAAAACTACAAAGATTTTCGTGAACAAAGGCGAACTTAGTGCTAGGGAGCATTTTTTACCAGCTAACCTATGAGTACCTATTAACCTATTTTAATAATCTATGTCAAAAAATTTCTTTTTATTTTGTGACTACACATAAATCGTGTCTGTGCGCGAAGATTTTTTTAACCTTACGCTATTTACCTACACTGTTTCTATAATTTTTTTGAAAATGCAATTTTCTTGTTACGATTTCGATACAAAGTACAATAAAAACGTCAGCGTAATGAAACGAGGATACAAAAGCTTAGCCTTGCCTAATATCCAGAGACCGGGATCAACGAGATCGGCCAATCAACCGGCAAACTGATGCAGATTGATGTTTGCTATTTTCCGGGAAGCAAGCATTCGTCCACGTGTCTCCTAAAATGAACTCCAAAGTAAAATAGACTTTATGACGCTAGTACAAAGCGTCATTTAGGTTGAAAAGTGAATTAAGTAACATGAAAAGCTGTTTGGTGAATCTCCTTCAAAATTTTATAAAAAAACTGCATCATCTTTATTTTTAGAACTGATTTACAGAACAGCATTTTGTAAAAATGAAAAGTAAGTAGCAATTTATGACCGATTTCAAAAAAAAAAATTTTTTATCTGAAAGGATATACTTCCAGGTTAGGTTAGTCCCATTTAATTTTCATCAAAATCGGTTCAGTTTTGGTTATAAATAGAAATAACTGAAAAAAATATGCCAACAACGTGCACGAAATTTATTAAACCTTGTATTATTGGGCATGTATCTTATTAATAAACAAACATCTAGTTCAAGCTTCAATACGAATAAAGTCGGAAGCTAATCCTAGTTAACTAATTAACTTAGCAATATCCGTAGTAGACTGAGATATCCTTGCGGTAATTACTGTCACATACAGACAATCAGTGGTAATCGGAGCATTTATGATTGAGGGATTTCCTGTGACGCACAAATGCGCCAGGTGTAGGCATTTGAGTCAAGTTATATGAAAGGACTATTAAATCCTATGAGTGTTTTTAACCGACTTCAAAAAAGGAAGAGGTTCTCAATTCAGTTGTATTTTTTTAATGTTGGTTACCTCAGAACTCCGTCGTTTATGAACCGATTTCAAAAATTATTTTTTTATCTGAAAGGATATGTTTCCAGGTTAGTTCCATTTAATTTTCATCAAAATCGGTTCAGTAGTTTGACCTGCAATGCTTTGCTTTTAGGACACTAGTTAGAAATAGGTAAATAACATGTTTTTTGCGAACATTATTTACGACTAGCAGTTACCCGCGACTTCGTACGCGTCTACAGTTTCCGTGTACATTATATTATCTGTGTATTATTATTATCTGTGCGTGTACCAAGCGGATACTTTGAGAAACTTGACATTACACCTCATTAGTACTACGCCCTGTCAAACTGACGTGACATGACATGACAATGAAATCCTCTTGCCAATGGGCGCTGCTAATCCTTTTCGTTCATTTTATCCTGTAGATCCTGTTAATTATTCGGGATAAAAAGTAGCCTATGTGTCAATCCAGGTTACGAACTATATATATGCCAAGTTCTATCCAAGTTAGTTCAGTAATTTCGACGTGATTGAAACACAAACATCCAAACATATAAACTTTCGCATTTATAATATTAGTAGGATAGGATAGGAAGTAGGATAGGATAGGATTCTACTCGTTCGCATCATGTAGGTACGTGTTTAGATACAAAGATACATTGTATTTGTAAACTCACGATACCTAATGCTTGTAAATGAAGTAATACCATCGGCTTACAGTTAATGCTCTTACTGGAATGGAATAACATGTAATTCGCCTTGCCATAGGGAATACTTAGTTGTGGTGTTATTGAGAAATGCCTATGTAATTACTCCGTCTGTGTTAATATACGGGTAGTCTAAGTTTCAGCTTTCAAAAGCAACCCCGATAGAAAGCTTTACGAAAATAAACATCGGTAAATGTGTTTCAGTATGTGTGGTAATTATTTCTCATCAGTGTTACTTACCATTCGATAACCGATGCTTACCTTAGCCACTATATACATGCAACTATGTTTTCACTACACTTACAAGGTGTTTAAACGAACCCCGATTTTTTTTGCCATATCCATTTTTATATGTTGAATTTTTACACCCTTGATATTTTTGGCCTAAGAAAATAATGAGTGAAAAATGAAACCATTTTACAAAGACTTTATGGTAGATACACTTTAAACCGATTCAAGTTTTAAAATGTATTTTTCATGAGATGAATATCCACTTGACGAAGCAAAATAGCTAGTACCTGATGTTTACTACAACTATTACAAGAAAGTAAACCATATTTGTGTCGGTCAAGGTCTGTTTTAACTCGACAACCGAGTTATGTACCTATTTCGCGCATATCTTTATAATTGGCACGATTTTTTCCGAAGCACGAAGCTAATTGATTTTGATCAGGTGTCAAAAGGATTATCTTAATACTGTGAGTGTCATAGACTACATAAAATATATAGATCAACTTAAGATACTCATATTTATTACCAAAATGTATCGCCTTCACAAATTGATAATGATGCTTGTTACATTGTCAGGTGACATTTTGAATACAGAGCCTGTATAATGAACTAGTTAATGAACTTAACATGGAATGATTAATGAATAATACATGATGTAATTAATCTCAAGTACTTACCTGTACGTAAGTGATACTATGTATTTATCAGAGTGTAGGTAAATAATAGGTACACTTTAAATACACTCGGGAAGAATTAATTTTGGTCACTAAAATCAACCCTTGGGAATAAAAACGATCAAAAAAGAGTTTTATAGACATTAAATACCATAAACGGAGGGCGAATATTTTCGGTCTTACTTAGAATTGCCACTCAACTAATACTCTGCATTAGATTCTCCCTGTCTCTGCCTAAACAAAACAACATGGCACTATTCTAAACGGTGATAAATTTTTGATAGAAGTTGAAAGGTTTTAAGTTTTAAAAAATATTACAAACATAAGCTAAATGGTCTAAAAAGTGCGTGCACCAGCAAATTGAAAATTGGTCTGACTTTATTTCAGCAGTATGTTATATTTTGCAATAAACTAGTCCGACGTACACAAACTTTCAAACATTATTTTTCAACATCAAAGATTTTTGTTTCCAAAAAAATCCAGTTTTTTGTAACAGTATTTAACAACGTTTTATAGGCACGAACTAGTAACGATTGGATATTCTCAATTTGAAATATTTTATTGGTTTGGTATATTGTTATCACAGCTTTGCTTAGTTTAGGACTAGAGGGCGTTGTGTGAAACGTCCATGTTTATGTAGTTATTTATTGTTTATTTCGTCAAAAACTTTGAAGTTGTTTTTCATTATCGCTAGCTGCTTATAAGCCTTGACTTTAGTTTATCGTAATTTATCTAAACTTCATAGCCTTTCATCAAATAATCAAAGTAATTTGTCATTCCTGTCACTAGAGTCTATTAAAATCTTATCTCTCAACGTAAGAGGGTAATCAATTTCCAAAATAAATACCTACTTAACCTTGAAAATGTTTACACCGAGACCTACATTCTAATAACCTTTAGCACAAAGAAATGTAGTTCGGTACAAGAAACATATAGACCATTTTGCATAATAATACCGCACTAGATACAATGGTTTGTACGAGTACAGTGTTAATGAAAAGTGTAGTAATTGACAGTCAATTAGTTATGTGAAAGAGATACATGGAATCTAAAATGCCTGTCAAGGTGGAATGCTTGGTATTCTGCACGCATTCAAAACGGCATGAACCGAAATAATAGGTAGGTATATTGATGGTTCCAAAGATTGTTCCATGTAGGCATTCCACATGTACCAAAAGACAACCATGGCATTGCCCGCGATATCGAGAAAATGGTTCAGAAAGGTAATCCGAAGAAATCTGACAGTCGCCGCGTTACGTAAACCTATCGTATTCGAATCATATTGCGCGTCGACGCCAGCTTGACTGTCAAATGTTATAGCGTCACCGCGCAGTGTATCTCGAATACGCTAGCGTTACGATACGTTTACGATTGTCACATATATTCGTGATCAAGGCACGATTTTAAAATCTTTTTGTCAGTCAAAAAGCACTTTTCTCGCCGACTGCGCTTGTCGCTGTTGCAAAACGTCAAGAAAGAGTCACCTCTTGAGTGCCGCCCCGTTGTTCATGAATAATTCGATGTTGGGAAATCGATATAACTATTCTAAGGCATCGATATGCAAGTATTCATATCGATAAACTAAAGTGTCTAAAGCTCTGAGATAGAGTTTTTAGATTACCAGTGAAACGCCTGTATATTCGTCTATTATTTCAGAGATAAAAATCGACGAAGCTTTTGACCTGATGTATTATTTAAAACTCAGTGTAGCCTATAATTTATGGTGTAGGTCTAACTTATATCGTCATCAGCATCATCATATCAACTTGTCTACTGCAGTGCTGAATATAGACCTCCCCTAAAGATTTCTCCCCCAAAGATTTCTCGGTAGTTTTTTTCGACGAAAAGATGCAAAAAGTAAGACCCAACTAATTATTTTAATTTCCTTAAAATAAAGTCTACAGAAGCATCGGCCTAAATTGATATAAAAGAACAATATTAGTTTTAAAATTATTCTCTACAAAAATAGTAAGGTACTCATGGCTCAAAAATAATTACTGAAATTTTTCGTTTACAGAAACGCAAGCCCGACTGGCCGCCTTCGACCCTTTCAAAAGGTGAGTTTTTATTATACTTTTGAAACATAAACGCTGAATAATCCCTTGAATCCCTTTTTATGTATACTTTACGTATTTTGATCAGGTATGTTTATGTACCTAGAGTAAAATCGATCATGATAAGTCTCTATTATGATCGATTATAATTGAACAAACAATTTTTTCCGATGCATAGACTAAGCGAGTAAAAAATACCGATTGTTCATAGATTTCGCCAAGTTTGTATTATAATCGATTCATTCATAGATACGTTATGTATTGTAAATAATCACAATAGGCTATTAGGTACGTCGTTACATAGTTTTGCAATAACCTAAAGCACAGATTATAATAGTACTTCATACCAAAGCCTACGCATAGTATTATAGAATAGATATGATACTGTATTAAATAAATTACTGTGTATTTGGTACCTTCTATTTAACTTAGGTTCGTCCTAATATTGTCTTTATACAGTAAACAATCAAAGTCAACGGTTTAATTGATTGAAATCACAAGGATCATTTTATAAAATGAGTTTACACCGTGTTCGGTTCAATATTATTGATTGACTCAAAGTTTGTTACCTACAGAATGCTACAAGTAGGAGTGTAGGCGTAATTTTAAACAGATTTGTCTGTGATTTTCGTTTATTTATCTCTTTATGGTTTAGCTGCATCCACGGTTGACATCCTCTTAGACACTTTTATTTATAAGAAAGAAGTAGGACTAGTACTTCCATGCATTTTCAAAACACTGTGTTTTGCATTAATAAAAAAAGAAATGAACTTGTATATAAAAAATAAAACAGAAATCCAGCGAATCAAATGAAAATAATGAAAACGAATTGCCATAAAAAGGGGCAATCTGAAAATATTGCAGACCCTCCGATCCATCTCAGTCAATTGTTATGATGACATAAACCCCTCTAGCCATCCACTGACGAAGCATCACCCTACTTCAGAGTGATAAGTCTGATTTTTGCCCTCGAAAATTGAAAATCGAGAAAAAAAAGAAAAAATTAATGATCGTTTTTAGCGGTTCTAATTTATTTTAAACCATTTTTATTTCCTTGTTTTACGGATGCTTTGGTTTTTATGTAGGTAAGCGTACTACACAACACTTACTACAAACAAACGTGCAACGGTAATTGTTCACATAATAATATGTAAAAACATTCTACGTATGGTCCTAAAGTAGCCCACACAGTGTTGAATACCGCGGATGAGGTACTTAATTAAGTTAAACTAAACCCGCGTGCATCCATTAGTTTCTATTGAATGTGGATTCAGGCGAAGGCTTTTGTAAAAGCCTTGTTTGCTTTCATGCTATGGATAGTAAATTATTCTATTCAAATGAATAGTTTTATTGACTTATTTGTTTATGTACATGATTCGTAGGTATATACGCGTATCGATAAATTTCCATGTTTCAATTACTGAATTGCATTAATTCACAACTCATAAAGTCACAAGATAGCGGTGATCAAAATATTTCAAACTAAATCATTCTCTCACCGACACTCATAAATAATTATCAGAATGTTTGGAGCTTTACGTTGAACTCTCGATAATACTAGGTAATACTGAGTAATACTAGGTAATACTTGTATAACACAACTAAACAATATTGCGATGTGGGTTAATTCAAAAGTACCTAGACTATTGCGATCCCAAATGTTTTCTCGTCGTCTCCAAATTAAGGTTTGAAACAGCTGCTAACTTTAGTCTAAAATTCCTGAAATGATGTTGCGTACCCCAATTTTAGCCTGATAAAGTCTAAACGAGCAAGCTGAAAGGTTGAATGTCAGTCCGCTTCATTCGAGATACTAAATGGATTAGGGTAAACAGTATATAAAGAGCCTTTTGTATCTGAAATTAAACGTCACCCAATGTCATTATTCAGGGCTCGTTGACACGCACACGATCTGCCGCCCCCTGCAGCTGCCAGTTCTGTGAAGGGTTGTTTAGACTTTACGATATTTATGAAACAAAATTACAAAAGTCGGCACACATAAAAATTTATCAATATTTACAAAATAAACATGAACCAGTCGAGCTATCTGCAAACTATTTATAGATAGTTCAACAGATCCAAACCAGTATACCAATCGGAAGCGTGCCAAAGACATTGGCTGCATTGGGGCGAAGAATAGCAATTTTTTTTTTAGTCTATCAGATATTCGACCGACATACCAAAATACTTACTATTTGGTAGGGAACCTATACCAATATTTAACTTATGCGAACCGCAACTTCAAAATAGTCTTTTTGTGATGAGTAAAACCGGAGAAAAAGTCACTATACGTAAAATCGTATCGCTTGAATGTAAAAAGCCTATTAGGTAGCTAATCCATTAATTATATCCGCAACGGCTGTCGAAGATGCCGCCAAACCAAAGTTTGCTCGGTAGTATTAATGATAACACTAGCTCTGTCATTTAGTACCACTCATTTGAATGTATTTATACCCTCTGTTTTACTCGGGGAAGCCATCAATCAATGTTCTCTGAATGAGTTTTCAAAGTCATGACTCGTTCGTGAATGAATGTTCAGTTAGCTCGATTTTAATATATACATTTCGCATAATACCGTCCACATCTTGCGTAGGATAATAGTTTGAAACACGGAACGGATTGTCCTATGAGAACTTTCAGAAACTCGCTGCTGATTTTTGAAAACGCTACTGAATTTTCATAAAGCAGTCGTATATGTAACTTACAGCAATTTTAACACGGTTAAAATAAATTACAGAGCGCCCTGTGCCATTCCAATTCCGCGAATGTAATTCACATGTGGCAATAACATCGCAAAATTATTGGATCACATGACAAAATTATACGGTCGCAAAGCACGGCTCAATTTCCATAACGACCCCCAATAAAGTCTGGACTATATGCAGCCGGATTTTTTGTACCATTATTCTGAGAGTTGTAGGTGAAAATTCGGAAAAAAATAATACCATAAACTGAAATATTAAATAGAGTATAGTTAGCTACTTGGAGAATTCTGTATGAAAAGAAGACGCTAGACTTAGTTTGGGACTAGAGGAAGTTGTGTGAAATTTTATAATAAAGACGTCGAACTAAAGACTTGAAATTTAATACACCTAGGTCAATTAGCTCAGGTGAATTAAGTTTACGAAGCCGAAATCGCAAACAGACCACTTTTTTTGTACATGGAGTTCTAGTTTTGATGTTTCAAAGCTTTATAACTAAGTACAGTACGCGAAATACTATACCTTACCCCTACTCAAGACTAAAAAGTATTTTTTTTTGAAAATATCCGGACGCTTCTAGTCGTAACTTGACGGAGTGCGTGACGTACGTTTTGCACTTACGTGAGTTATAGAGTCATTATGATTATCACGGGTTTTACCTTCCCTTGTTGCCACACCGTTTGCTTTTATTGGAAATCTTTATGGAACTGCTTTAATCGGTATTTCTAGTTCTTTACTTTCACTATGGCACAAAATACTATTCCTACTGCGAAATTGACATATCACTTCTTTGTCTTCTCATTTAAATGGCCTCTGTTCGTTATTTCGACAGACAATTTTGCCAGTGTCAAGTGGATCATTTGAAATAAGGTTAGTCAAGTCGAGTCATACGTCAAGTCGTTTGTTTTGAAGACAAAATGGTGGATTTTCCCTTCAAAACTTGAAAACGAATTCTATCAAATAATAAAAACACAATACACATTTATTTCAATGGCTCATACTTTATTGTTTCTATTAACAAATACTTAAGGGTAATTTGACAGATGTATTTCGGTCGTTCCACGTAGTCAGACTATTTAGTCCAACTGGTTTTACCACGAGGAATTAGTTTCCTCGTGGTTGCAAACTTCATTGATATTTCACCTTTTCAGCACGCTGTATGCATGCAGTTATAGAGTTTTAGTTGAATCATAATCTTTTTCTGCAGCAATTTTCACGGCTATATGGATACAGAAATAGCACTATTTTATACAATTTCGCCAAAGTAGAAGAGGAACAGGAGGTATTCTAACTAAGTCTTTCAGGTGCTTTCAGCAAACTCTCTGCGGAATATCTGTTTTTTAGCAAAAGTTAGCTTTTTATCCAGAGATTTACTGACTCTAGGGGGTTACCCGTATACTATTTGTTTGGAACACAGTGACGTGGAACTTTTAGAGTAGGGTAAGCTAGTTTTGTGTTTGCCTAGTTTCTTTGTTGAAAGTTTCAACAGAATTTTTACAAATCGACGACACGGAGCAATTGGGTGGACGTTTTGTGGGAAAACTAGTAACTAGTTTCGTATACGGATTAACGGAAGATGGATAGATCCTGGGAGATTGGTTCAAGATTTAGGGTCTTCTATTGTGGAGTAGGTACCTGAAGATCGCAATAAGCACTTTATGGAACTAGTCTCTACAGGATGTACAAAATTACACCCAAAACCATCAATATAAGATTTTTTTTCAGTTGGTCGTGAAACACACTTATCTGCTTTGCCAAGTAGGTATTGCATTCTATATTATTATAGAACAGCTGATTGTACAATTGTACCTATGAGAATATCTGTACACCCTTTAACAACTCTGGTTCAAATGTTTTTATGTAAATGCACCGACTGTACGTGATAAAGTACTTCATCTCAAACTATCCCTTTATGTCCTTTACGTCATCTACCTGGTACATTTATTGTCCTTTCAAGATCTACACCATAATTTACAATGCAATAAATCTCCACAAATTCAAACAGTTGTTCCTCAAATTCAATAAGCCCCAGAATGTCACTAATAAGTCGTCCGAATAATCTTACTATAGCTAGGTACGTAGGTACAAAGGCTATAGCTGTGGAGAAGTGTACAATTTGTAATTATAAGACACAGCTGACCAGGATTGCCAGGCTGTTTCGTATAGAGCCTTGGTAATACAAAGCCTATCTACACTTTATTATCATCATAGGTACTTATTGTATGGAATACTTAGATAGATATATAATACTTTATTGTACACACAAGGAATTTAGATGACATATAAAAAATAAAATTAACTTATAATAGTACAATGGGCAGCCTTACTGCTGAAAGCGATTTCTTCCAGGCATTAGACTTAGTAATTTTTTTATTTATATATATCAGCCATATTTTTTTTTTATAAAAATTTGCTAACCTGAAGAGTTTCGATCAAAAACGAGCGTGCATTTTTGTAAAATCAACATCGATATTTTTTACCTAAATAATTATTTTTTCTCGAATTGTAATACTGCCGGATATACGTATGAGAGTATCCAATACATACGAGTACATGATTTGAAATATCCACGTAATTAAATACGCCCAGTAACCCGTTGTCCCCTTCCTCAGATTACGAGCACAAACATAACATTTATTACTTTTTATTCCTATTAAGTAGGAGTATAATATCATTAACATTACATAAACGCTCTTTCTCCACATTGTGTCATAGCCACCAGCTAATGTAGACCTACCAGGTAATGGATACGGAATGCGGATGGACTCTTGGACTCTTGATGATCACAAGCACTCAGGCTGACATCTGAATTATCTGCTAAGCACAGCTCTGAATCTGACGTCAGTCTCTCTTTGGCGCACTGATTATACACACATACACACACAAGAGTCGGCTTGTGATAGAACTGTTCATCTAAACCACACGGCTGGTTCTAGTTTCTAAGTTTTTAAAAAATTTAATTATCATTAAATTTTGTCTATGATATTTGTAAATTGTTAATAAAATAATAAAATTTCAAAAAAGCTGCCCCTTTTATTTATTGTTGAATAGAGTCTGAGAGCATTGAACTACAATACAAAGGAATCATTACGAAAAATGCCTGAATTTTGGCACTTGGAAATATCATGTTTTGACGCTTGTCAGTATTATGTTTATTGTACCATCAGCAAAATTTCCGCCTTACCACTTTTGAAACTGTTTCGCTTGCAAGCAGTTAGCTACCTGACCCCGCCTTTTTCTTTTGTCTTCTCATTTTGACCAACCAGAGACATAAACATCTATTTATTTTTATGACGGCCCATTGTTTTCATAACTTTTACACCCGAAATAATTTGCTTCTATTGGTATTCAAAAATTAACGGCTAGTCAGTTCACAGAAAATGCACCCTTAAGGTGGTAAGGCAGAACTTTTGCTGATGGTACATTGCAGATTGGCACACAAGCTCTTCTTAGTGTTCGTTAATCAAGCCGTTAATGTGTAACTAAGAAGTGTGCTCACGGGCTCGTCTGAGCACAATTGTATCGTTCCATTTTCAGAGCGCCAATGCATAGTCCATTGTATTTTGAGAGTGATAGATGTGCAGTGGCCGTGTACTGTCTAAACTAAAAACAAATTAAAATATTGTTGACTTTTAGAGACCTCGCCTATTCGCACCACAAACAATAGAATACCCAGTGAATAAAGGATGTGCGTTTGTGCATAATTCATCTTAGTAGATAAACACCAACACAATAAATTAATGCTAATTAAATAAAGTGTAGCCTTGTGAGCATCGCCTAATCCGGTATTGCACAATGTTCATTGAGAGAATACGCAGTTTACAAATTCTGTGAACAAAACCTTGAAATGAAACCCACCAGCCACTGATGACCTTCACGGAGTTGGGAACTCTTGGCAGAACGGTATTTTTAAGGTCTTGCATAAATGGTGGACCACGCTTTTGAAATAATCCATCTCCACGTCAAGCGTTGTAAAAGGGTTCCGCGATTTTTGATCAGACTTTCTCTGCGCGGCAAAACCATAAACAATGTTCAATCTAAAGATCACAGCTACTTAAATACATACTTTTGAATCCATAAATATTCCATACTTGGAGAATCAAGAATTTAACTACAATTTACTGACTTCACTAGAACATCTGAACACAGATAAAGAATCTTATATGTCATCATAGTCTTGTTACTTTGGTAAATAATTGGCCAGATCCTTGATACTTTGACATAAATGAGCTGATCGTGCATGCTCAGAGTTCAGAATAACTCTTGCAACATCGATTGTCTGCAATGCATGCAGAAGCGACATTTGAAGCTAAGAATCGCTTAAAATTATATACCACTGTGATACTGTGATGAAGTATGTAATGTCCTTGTTCGCAAAAGTTTACATATTCAATCTGTTATTACGAAACAATAAGTAAAAAAATTCATCAAAATTAGTAAGGACTTACTTAAATTAGTCACAGGAATATTAATTGAAATAGTGTGTGAGAATACTGAGAATGAACTTCGTTTTGTCTTTCTTCCAATGTCAGAATTTCAACTAATTTCAAGTACAATAACGTGACCAGCTTTATAATTTATGTTTTTGCACATAAAAATAATTTGCCAAGTTTATTAAGTCTATGCAAATGATTCAGCAATTGAAAGAAGGCCAGGTCTAGACAATTTGTATCTAAGTACAATTTACAAGCCATATAAATAAAACTGACTCATTTAATTATACAATAGCAAAACCGTCTGTAATATTCTATTGGAATTACGAGGATATTCATTACATCATCTTTAAAAAACTAAGACATCATTTGATGATATAACAACAAAAATTGGTTAAGCACATGTTAGACCACGCACAGGAGGGTTACTTGTTGTACGGCGGTACCCTGATAATTCCGGTGCATAACTAATTAGATGTATTATAAAAACATAACATACAAGAAACGCTCACCCAAAATACACATACCTACCTACATACATCTGACTTGGAGCCAAATATTTGCAAATCATGTCAAAATTTGACCCTCCGCAGAAGTTATAGGTCTCCACGTTCCGTACAAGACATTATACATCAGCTTTTTAATACCGATCGTGCTAGAAAGAAGCAAGTAGTAGACTGCCCTATCGTACAATAATTTTACATCGATTATTACCAAATCGCGTCAAAGAAAATTAGATACCTAGTTTTAATTGTATCACTAATCGGATCCAAAATCTCTGCTCACGGAGCTATAACGAACTTGCCTTGAGAATGGATTTCTATATTTTCACAGGGCAACTGCGTTTACCCAACGCCACCAACACTGAGGCAACTATGTGGAAACACATTGAATGAACGTGATTCGTAGTACGTATTACATTGCACTCCTGTGCGGTTATTAATCAGAGTGAAGATAAGGAAACGCGACGTGGTGAGCGAACAGAGCGACAGTTCCATTGTCTTTGGGCGCATGTTCGCCCATTCGGCACAGAATGCTAAGAAGTGCACTGCTTCAGACACAATGGTCCGTGGGAGTCTCCCATGAGCCTAGTAATTAGTTGGGCAACCTTTGCACCTTGTGACAATAAGATTATAGAATGGGCAAGGAACTTACGGAATGCTCTACTTTTCTATTGCTAATTTATATAATCAACGGGTTTCCTATTTTTATGCCTATAGTTATTTAGTTTGTAAGTGCGGTCATTCTAATTAAGTAATGATGAGTATGCTTCTATTGCAATTTGCAACTGACTTCACACTGGCATATCTAACTATCAGAATCTGTTTGATTTAAAGCACCTAGATATTCTTCTTCTTCTCTTATATATGGCCTCTGTCCGTCATTTCGGCAGACAATTTTGCCAATGTCGAGTAGATTATTTGAAATAAGTTTAGTTGGTTTTGAAGATCAAATGGTAGATTTCAATTCTTATTATGTACTTATCGATTTATTTTCAAATGACTTGATTGTTGTTTTGACATTTCAAATACCTATGCGTATTGCCAAACATTCAGTGGCTTTCACAAATACTGTAATTTAAGTGCAAATTGGCATTTGCTAATAAAATCGGCAGCTGGTATGACTACAAAACTTCACTCTCATTATTGACCTGTGGTTACGCAAATGCTCTAACAATAAATTCAGAATACTGCCTTCATTACCACCTATTTGTTTCGCAATCGGTGATTTGTCAGGTGGGCACCACTGCATCGGTAAAATTATTTATAGTCTATCGCCTGTCACTGAACCACACTTGATAGATTGGTCCCGCAGCAGCCCACGTCAAGGTCAAAGATTATTAATAGGTAAAGTCAAAGATAAGATAGAAAAACAATATATTCAGCGGATTAATAAAGTAGAGCTATAGAAAGTGCACGATAGTACGGGCGCGTCGCATTTGTGGGAGTAACCAACCCATAAGTCACAGGCTTGAAATATTAAAAAAATCAAAGTCATGCATGAGGCCAAAGCACAGCCAAAGTCAAGGACAAACGAATACCTAAGTTTGAAGTCCCATATAACGGTAGATTTCCCTCATAGTAGGTGCTTAGGTACAAATTCAAAATAAGCCCATAAACCTGTTTATGTCGATACCTTTATTAATTCAGTATCATGCTTCTAATTAGGAGCGTGGTATCGTAACTGTATTGTTCTCACTTACGCTTGTGATAATTTATTTCAGTGGAATGCATTTAGAACGACCGGACCACCCCTTATGAATACAAAACCTTGTAATTATTACGACTGTCTATTAATAATTAATGCTGTTGTTATATTGCTGATTTATGCACCTATTTCGAAAATATAGGCATTGTTGTTTGCAACCACAACACACTAAAACACTAAAGAAACACCATAAACAAATAGTAGGTTCTATAGTGTTTTTAACACAATAGAACCTACTATTTGCTTATAACATTAAGCTAGTATCTAACTAATCGGAACTAAAGGAAAGCTGTCGAAATTAACCATGTCAATTTTTTTCGGGTTATTCACAATACATTTTTAGTATTCTGGTCCAGTTTTGGAAAAATGGAACACGTATTTTTTTTTTCATGATCATTTTATACGTTTTATAATCATAGTAACAGTCTGTGGAAGTCTCCTGTTAAACATAGGCCTCTTCTTCTTTGGATTTCCAGAAAGAACGACTTTCTATCCATTTCTGGTATAACAAATCATGTATTTTATTAAAACGCAACACAATTTAAAATAAATTTTAGATGAAATTTAAAATTACAGTTTATATTAACTCAACGTTTTGTCAGACCTGTCGGACTAATTTTAATGCATGAGTTTTTAATTGTACTAATAATGTTTATGTCCATTAGTCCAGTTACATACAAATTAACATGACATGTGTATACAGTTAAAAAGCTTTTGAGTCGTGTTCACGCGATTAACAAAAACAATGGTAGAATTGAAACGCAATAGCGTATGGTTCAGTCAGTGATATTCATCAAAAGCATTGATATTAAATGGTTGATCTTGACGACTCTGCTTTTAATAAACTATCACTGACATTTATGTTTATTCAAATAGCAATACCGTTGTTCTAAAAAATAATAATTTTGTTTGCAATGACGCTATCTCTAATATTGAATAGAGAAGATATAAGCATCTATGGAGGTTTATTACAAACACATCTAATACACAAACAGGTAGGTACATAAACGTACTGTCCAACATAATTGAAATCAGTTTCTTTTCCTCACTAAAATGTAATGTAGACATCAAGAATTACTCAAAATAAGGATCACAATTGTTTCGTGACAAGTCAGTAAGGTACTGCAATATTGGCTCGAGCAGGTTATTAGGAATTTTGCAATTAACTTCGACTGTCACGACCATCATCATCGAAAATCACGATTGTAAATGATTGGATAGTACCTGCAATCTAATTTCACAGCCGCATCACAATGCAATTTTATGGGTAGGTTTGACTCGACGTTTCAACACGTACGTTTCCACACCTATTTTCATCAGAGCGGTGAGGGCATTCTATCAGCGAATGAAAATATCCACGTGAATCGACACATTGATCGCGCCTCGCGAGCCGTGACAAAGAAATGAGATCAACGCTCCAAATCTACCTGCGGCCGTGAGTTTATTGCTCTACAATACTCTACATTTTGCACATCTCAATCAGCTTGTTTTACGAGATGATCTGAGTATTCTTGGTTTGGGATTTAAGACGTTGTTAGGTATTGTGTCTAGCTATAAACATTTTACTACGAATAAGTTGTATGAATAGGTATAAAAGTCTAGTAGGCCCGGTTTTATGAAACGATCTCGTCCCAAACCTGCCCATTGCATATTCCTCACGGTCGGACCGCGGTTTCCAAGTATCAAATTTATTTTTATGTATATTTTTATTGTTTGCCGTGTGGATTGTCGCCTCCTTAGGGGCTGTTTGTATGCGGGCTGAGAAGAATTACGTGCGCGACGGCGCGGATCCACTTCAGAAGCGGCGATAAAACAATTTGTTTAGAAAATGTGCTGCATAATACGGCTGCATACGGATCATGCAGAAGAATCTGTAAGCTGTAGGATTGCTGTTTATTTTATCGGCGAACGTGTCCTGTGGGTGCTCTAAGCGCACACGAAGATGCATTTTTCTCGCATGAAGGATCCGAGATCGAAATCAAAAGGAAGGTCTCTGTTTTATTCCGAGAATGTAGTTTTATTTTTCCCGTTGTGATACACGCGCGGTTGATTGTATAACTTTGTTAGTTAATCTCGCTGCGAATCACGAGACGCGCCCGGTTTTCAATTTCACATTTGAATGCTATGAGCGTTGTTTTCGCATAAATTGTGTTAATCCTACCCCACAGCCGCCCGATGCGGTAACAATATACTGCTTAACTGTAGCCGTGTGTGCGATTACTCGATAAAATATTCTGTAATCCATAACTAATTAGCGCGTAAACGACCGAATTTGCGCTACTTAGTTCGATTGACATGGCAGGAGAGCGATTCCAATCTCAGTTGAACTGCAAAGTTTTAAATCAGGGTCAGTTCATACTAATTCATAGTTATTCTGTGACTAAATAGTGACATTATGATGTCATTTAATTTGTTTTCGAGCATATTTTGCTGTCAAGTGTCTAAAAAGAATGATCACGTGGTAAAAAATTAAACTACGTGACCTGAAGAAATTACACTGGGCAGTGAAATATCACTTGACAGCAAAAGATTGGAATACGGGGGCAGGTTTCATAATATAGCCAAATGTGAGGTAATATTTACCGAAGTAGCTAGGTACCAAGATATTCTCTATAGGTATGATTTTCTAAATAATACCTACTTAACTGCTCAATAATTGCTACTAAAAACTAAACGCCCACTTATCGTTTTGTTATTATCTTTTATGAAGATGGATTTCGAGACGGGCAAACTCAATGCCGATTTCTCGAATAGTATCAACTCACATCTTTTTTTTCACCTGAAACGGATTATACTTGCAAATACTGGACCGTTATTAATTTTTTAGGTTATTAAAAAAGCCTTTAAATATAATTTAATATGTGAGTTTTATGTGAAAATAAAGAATTTTCACATCTTGAAAACGCTTTCATTTAGAATTGTAAAAATTCTTGAAAGCGGCACGTCTGAAGCAGTTTTCATAATTCGCCGAGATCTGAATAATTTATCTCGTACGTGTTGAGTCACGTTTAGTTGCTGCACCCTGCGGAAATGTTTCCGACACTAAGGTAGAGCCTTTGGTGCGAGCTGAGCGGGTCCTCCAGTGTGGTGGGTGTGGAAATGCAGAGTGTCGGAACGATTTACAATTTAGATGTTTTCACAAGAAGAACAAATATGTTTTTCCTTGGCAAATATGCTACATCGTCTACGGCATCGTCACTTACCATCATGAGATTGCGGTCAAACGTTTGACATATAATGTATAAAAAAAAGATTTTGTCAGTAACGTGCTTGTGTTTGCAATACACGTTTTACAATGTACAATGGTAATATTTTGGATTGCTGATGCCCGACGCGACGTATTGCTGATAAATGTAGCGAGGCAAAAGCCGATGAAAGAAAAGTTTCTTTACAACTAAGTCGCTCATGCGCAGGCTTCACGTTGACATTTGCGTGGGCTCTATACGCTCGTCGTTCCGCTCATCACCCACATCGCACCACAGCCTTCAACAAGGAAGCTGCGCTTTGAAAGCAATCACGTTGGTGTTAACGGATAGAGTTTCTTTGCCTTCCGCCAACGATAGTTACTATTAGATAGTTAATTGTTCTATTCAGTAAAACTGCCTATAAATAGGTTAGTACTCGTAGTTCATGAGGCGGTAAATTTGATGAACGTCTTCTTGGCCGATGTCTGTATATTTTCAGCGAAGTGGTTATAACGAAAAAATATTGGCCCACGTGTAAGCCAAACGTAACTAGGTACCTATATAACTAGTAGTTCACCTTGAACTGATATCTCGCAATGTTCCCAAAATAGGAAATAAAAGGCAAATTTTTTTTTAATATTATGTTGAGATGAACTTTTCAAATCGCATCGATACCGCGGACTAGCTAAATACCAGTCTTACCTGAACTACAAAGTTTTTGAAACTGTAAGAAATGCTAGCTCACGTTATGCTCGTTTTGCTAACTTTACAATTTTCACTATAGCTCAAAATCTACATTGCCTAAAAAAGAATGCTGGCTTGAATTGAAAAAATAAGTAAGAACTTAGAATACCGGTAAAAATTAATCATATATCTCAAATCACTGTTCTAAGTTTAAAATTAATGGAACCGCTTCCACAATCAAAAATGTATTTCGTCGCTAATGGCATAAAAGCGATACCTACTAAATACCCCCCTCTTGATTGCATTACTATGTGCATTTTAAGCAGTACATTATCATTTCCTGCAAGGTTTTTGATATGTAGTTTAATAGTTTTGTCTTAGATTAGATTTTAAGGTTTTAGAACGCCGTTGGAAATACTAGTTCTAGTTTAGCAAGCTCGGCCTTTTTGGTCGTATGTTTTGGTTATTAATTTCGACACGCCCCGATTTAAGCCCGATTGTGGAGTTAAAATCTTACAAATAGCTTACAATTAAGATCTAGATTTCTGTATCATACGTTCTATCAAATAGATTCAGTAGAAAGACAAGACTTTTTACAAGCTTTTATTTAACTGGCAATGTTTGTTTGTGTGTGTCTGGTTTGGTCAAATTGTACAAGCCTTAGAATGTTTTATTAGAAGCCCGATTTGTAGTCGCAAGCATATTTGATGAAATTAGATAAATAAATGACTGTTTTTTGCAGGCACGGTAGGTCTATAGGTACACAATTATTATAAAGACAGCGATACAAATGTAAAAACAAAAAAAACACTAAAATAAAACCTAACAAAAGATTTAGGTGGCAATTTCCACCCATCGTCTATACATTGCAGTCAGCATAAAGTCTGTCCGTCAACTCTAGCTTCTGCGAAAATTCCTGAAGCGCTGCAGTAACGCCTCAGGCCCATAAGGAGCCTGAAGATATTATTATAGGCCACCCTTATGCCATCATGCGACTTTTTTGTATAGTTGGTCCACAGTTGACACTTGTAAAACGTCTGGCAAAAAGAATTAAAAAGGGTTATTAAAAATGGGAAAAATATAAACGGTTTCTTTGATTGACACCTTTATCAGCCATTACTGTTGAACAAGACAAACATGATCCCATTCCAAAAAACACCTGTTCTCGTTAGTAAAACAAGCACGGAACACTCTGGGAATGGCTTTCCAATTTTCTGTCGCACGAATGAGTGACACTGAAAATCCTATGGGTGCCGTGAATGTCCCGCGAAATGACGGGGACGTGCGTGCCCGCCTCAATCATTGGGACAAGCTGCCGGACTCAGGTAGCTAGTGAGGGGTTAAACCATGTTAACCTGTAGGTACAAACGACCAACGTGATTTTCACTGGCCTTTTTAGCAGAGTGCCCAGAGGCGGGTAATGTTTTTGTGTGTGTAGGGATCTGATCTTTTAGCTTAGCTTGTAGCTTTAGTACAAGCCTAAACGGCTTAATGGATTTTAGAAAAATAAGGTGACTACGAATATGTAGAACAATGTTTTGTCAGACAATCAAGAATTTTAATATTCAGTTCCTTACATCTATAATATCGATCAACACTAGTAAGACCTCATACGTCTTAGGTCATCACATCAAAACCTGGAATAAACAGATGTTTCATAAGTAAATTAGCCGCTTCGGTCCATCTTCTCGCATTTTATACGTTTTAGCTGATGATAAGGCACCATATAAATCGTCAAACAAGCTTACAGACGTCATGAGACGTCTTACAGAATAAACTAGTTGGCCCTGCAGGGGTATGCCAATCAAAGTAGAACTGCAAAGTTGAACTGCAAAGTTGAACTGCAAAGTTTTAAATCATGGTCAGTTCATACTAACTCATAGTTATTCTGTGACTAAATAGTGACATTATGACGTCATTTGATGTGTTTTCGCGCATATTTTGCTGTCATGTGTATAAAAAGAATGATCACGTGGTACAAAATTGTACCACATGACCTGAAGAAATTACACTGGGCAGTGAAATATAACTTGACAGCAAAAGATTGGCATACGGGGGCTGTTCCTAAAGCCAGCCCTCCGCGACCTATATCCAGCGATTGAAAGCAAATCATGACGCGTGATAGTGACTAGATTACAATCTCATTTCCATAAGTGTACTGAATCAAATTTCCGTACTGCAATTTTAAATTATCTGGTTACCGAAGCAATTTCAGATGGTAACTAGTGGATTGTTTACCGCTCATTTTGATAACGGGATGGTAAGCTAGTAATTCTGTAAACTTTCTAATAGAATACTAGGGTTCACAAATCAATAACCTAGGTTTGTAAACATGGAACATAATAGACCAATTCATTTTACATTTTTTACGTACAGCAAGACACGCTATCGATTACTGTAATTATAATGACCCTGATGAAAATACAATACTAAGTACCCTGCCGGAGGGGTCAGTTGTTCTACTTCTACACTCTGGATGTTTTTTCTCTCAAACTCTCTTACCCTGGCCAAGGACCAAGCCATGACTGTCACTATAGTGTGGTGGTACCCTTGTGCTAGCTATCTTCATCCCAAGCTTTTCAGATGAAACACATTCTGTTTCTCAATAGTTCGATGAAGCTAATAAATATGCCAAATATCGTCTGATGCTTTTTACAGCGATAAAGTTTTTTTACTTTTCTGACAAAAATATTACAAGAGGTTGACATCGATTTCAGTCGTCTTTGTCTGGTATTTCTTATGGTAGGTCTCTAACAGCATAGAAAATTATCAAAAAAGCTTTATTTAGGTACTTATTCTGTTTACCAATTTTGTGATACCGATTTGTAGGAATGCTAAAAATATATTTTCCTTAGTTGAGTTCTAATTCACATAAAGGGTAAGTAGGTGATTTCTGACGTGCCAGCGAGATTGTACAGTCACACAGTCACAAAATGAAATATACCAAATTGAGTCTTATGGCGGAAGATTAAGAACTACTAAACTTGTAAAGCTTTTTGCGATATTGTACGAAGGGTCGCCAGTTTCGTGTACTGAATGTATAACGTCGACCTACATTTTGTTTGGGTTATGGACGGAAACACAATCAAAACTCAATTCGAAAACACTTCAACTCATCGTCGCATCACGCAACTCGCTTGACAAATCGTAACTACGCGAATACGATGATAAAACTCGATTGTGAACTGAACAATCGATTTTGAACTGTATTCATGAAATAGATAGAGTGAAAAATGTAATACGATGTTGTTAAAATGCAATGTTTGCAATAGCGTGGTTCTATTCGGTCCGTAGATGCAAAGTGCACCTACGACTGAATGCCAGAACGTGGAATGCTTGCTGATTAATTACCCTGATAGATATGCTGTGCATTCGCCGTATGAAGAGACCCCGAATCGCGAACTGCAAATTTTACTAGAGGTACGTTTTCAGACTGCAAAGTTAAGCTCCTGACACTGATATGTGTAGAGAAGTTTCTAGAAAAATACGGGTTTTACGTCGACTCAAAGATTGTGAGTGCGCTCGCTCTTCTAGGGCTTAAAAACTCGAAGAACACTTGTTTTCTTACCATCCAGTGATCTTACCATAAGCGTGTATGTCAACTTAAATGTATAAAAATCTAGGGCCGATGTTGAGGGCTTTAATAGACAGTTGTAATCCATCACTGCTTAAAGTTTCATTCCATTCCGAGTAATTTAAGTTGGGGTTAATCAAGCGTTTACGTAGCGAAGCCACATAACATAAATTCGCGTTATATAATTTTGTCCACGAAATAAGCGATCTTAAAGTTTTCAGACAGAAACTCTCACCAAAATTGGTATCACAACATGCCCGTTTTAACGAACTGCTTAGTGCTAGTTTAGACCCGAAGAAATTCAAATTACAATACGGTCATCGAAGCTAGGCAATCGTGAAGTAAGCCGTTTCGATGCGCAATGGAGTTCTTGAAATACGATTGCCTAGATTCGCCGTACTGTACATAGTACCAACTGCTACTATTTTTTTACTTTGCACTACTTTGCAGTGATGTTTACAGCGGTTCCAATTCATCAGGTTGTCTCTAATTACTTAGGCAATATCAGTATGTATTAAACCATTTTTAGATATTGTATCGCTTATTATGTATTTCTGTTCAATAAAGACCTTTTAAAACAAATAAACGAACTTACAGTTTCTACTTACAGTTACACTTTCCATCAGGTGAACTGGCAGCCACTTAGCTATCATAAATATACATCATAAAAAAACCGGATTTTCAATTTACATAAAAAGGTAGGAGAAATCCTCAGTACCTATTAAAAAAAAAATTGATCAGTATGTTTTTTTCGGACGGACTAGGATGCTGTTGTAATCGTCTGACGATTTTGACAGCGTTCGGAGTATGGCCAAATCAAGAAGAAGGTGATATAAAACTATCCTTTCGTGGCCCATCTATTGAGTGACGTGGAGGCTGGAGCGAGCGCGTCGTGCCACAGAATAATGCAGCCAAATGAAGCGCGGCTGACGCGGATCCTGATACTAGGATACTTACCACTGTATTTCTAGAATTATCCTTTCCACTGATTGAATACTTGTAATAGTCTTTGGACGAGACTAGCGCAGTACCGTGGAGATGGCACAGAGGCCTGTCGTCACTGTAAGTTCAAAAAGTCGTAAGTAAAAATTACATTATAGCTACAGAAAATCTGTTTTCTGGATTATTTAGTATACAAAATAAAATAAATAAATGTTCATGGTCTTTTCACGCCTTCTGGTCCTAAACTATGCAAAACTTGTAATATGGGAATCAGATTGCTGATAGAATACTTATATGCATTTTTTTTTGTAAATACATATTATACTTATAATACATACTTAGTATTACCCAGGTTTAGCTGGTTAGAAGCTAGGTCTATCTAACTGGTTACTAAAGGGCTACATCGTTAAACTTAGTAAGCACGCCCTTTAAATTTATGCAACAAGACCGTACTTACACAACAAAGTAAACAAAACTGTTTTTGTTTGAATAATTTTACGATAGTTTTACAACCGCCATTCATCATCCATCATGAGGTTTGTCAAATAGACGCGACGGTTTCAATCACAGCCCCCGTATTCCAATCTTTTGCTGTCAAGTTATATTTCACTGCCCAGTGTAATTTCTTCAGGTCACGTGATCACGTGGTACAAATTGTACCACGTGATCATTCTTTTTAGACATTTGACAGCAAAATATGCGCGAAAACAAATTAAATGACATCATAATGTCACTATTTAGTCACAGAATAACTATGAGCTAGTATGAACTGACCATGATTTGAAACTTTGCAGTTCAACTTTACAGTTCAACTGAAATTGGAATACCCCTGCAGAACAGAGACTGTTCTGTGGTTTCAATAGTCCGTCAGACTCGTAGAACTCAATCGAATAAAAACAATGTCTTCACTCGGGCTCAGAGTCTCGAGTCCCAGAGGTTAACAAACGCGCGGTCGACGCTCTGCCAGCAATGGAATGCAAACCGAGCAGGGTGACCATCAAACTCCATAAAAAAATACAAATGAAAAATTAAAATGGGATATATGAAAAACTTCTATAGGAGCGCACTACAATAATAGCTGAAAAATTGGACGGTGAACTGAAATATTATTTTTATGAGCTGGGCTTATTTCAAATTTGTAACCACAAAATGTAATTATATGCGCAACCAATTATTTTCAGTTATTCGCGCTGGTTTTTATAACTACGTAAATTCATAAACATCTCTGATGACAAATTGTTAAAATCAATGATAACCTGATCAGTTACTTTGGATTTTACTATCTGACTGCCGATAACATGTACTTATAGCAAAGGATGCTTGAAAACTTAGGAAAAAACGTGGCAACCCTGTCAAAAAGTCAGGTTTTATTAGATGTGTTTAATCAATGCGGATCAAATATGAGTTTATAAGTCTGTACACACGACGACACGTTGCGTTGCTTTTGAAGCGCGGAATGAGTGAGGCAGACCCTGTTAAAGCACAGTCTACTGTTATTATTATTGTGTCTATTGTAGTCTATTGGTGAGGTTAGCACAACATGTCTTTTCCACACACTCTTATCATTTGTCAACTCTGAATCTACTCCTCTCACATTGATATCATTTTTCACACAATCCAACCACTTCTTCGACCTTCCTTCACTTGCGTATCCAGTTACACTCATATTCAAAGCTTTTATTGTAACATGATTTGTGGCTAATAAATAAATCTATTTTTTATTGCGGTGCGCGCGATACAGCAACGCATTGTGTGGACTAGGTCTGAGTCAGGCTGTCACTAATATTGACGCAGAATTACCCTGTCACCCTGACGGGGCGCGGGAAACTAATACAGGGTTTTGTTTACGTTTAGTACTATGTCTATTTAGTGGTGTAGTCTAGCAGGAAATGCATCTATAGATATAACATATTTAATAATGAAAAATCGAATAGACGAGGAGTAGGAATAACTATATCAAATTCTTGAGTCTTATTTCATAAGTATTTACGTTTATTTAATTTTTTTGGACACTTGTGCAATACAGTAGGTAACATAAACTTTAGTTAAACAAACAAAACCAAACAAGTGCAAGTTGATTTACTCGTCGAGGGTTCCTAACCCAAAGTATAATTTTAGAGTACCTACTAACCTCTTTCCATTTTAGTAAGATTTTAAAAATAGTTTTTTTTTTAAGTCCGAATTGATAACTATAATTTATTGCTGACCATGACAGACAGACGGAAAGACAAAGTTTCACACTAAGAGTTCCGTTTCACCATTTGGTTCGTTACCCTAAAAATAACAACTCTTTACACAAGAGTTAGTGTCATCATTAACTCGCAACCATGTTAGAGCAAAAAGGGGCTTTCATGACTTATTTCTTTGTTAGGGGATGTTCACTAGGGGTGAAACAGGTCGTTAAATTCCCACACTAACTGAACTTAGAAAAGAATTATCGTGGGACGTAAACGTGGAGCACACTAGCACACCAACAGATTATATATTAGTGCTAGGACAGAAATGCTACTGGGTGCTTACTAAATAAATAAATACTCATGGATATTTCACACAGCGCCCTTTAGACTCTAAAGACATGTACTATGGGAACTAGAATACTTATATAAGTACATATTTTTTTTTGTAAATATAGGTTTGCAATAAGCTTCAAAATACTATACAGCACCCTAGGCAAAAGATACCCAACGTCTGTTTATTAAAACTAAACCAAATGTCTGCGTCACATAGCTCATTTTGCAATGTAAGTATGATGTGGAGTGACGTAAGGCGGAGTGCACACTGTAAACTCGCAATATGCCAGCTGTGAGCGTAAATGCGAGGCTACAAGAACCCTTGCAGCCCTTCAGCTCCGTCTATCTGTATGGTATGCAGTGCTATGGACTTGGATTAAATGGAATGGTCTTTTACATCTCAATAATCTCATACTTAGTCAGTTCCATACGACGCGACGTAGAAGGAAAGTTACGTAAGCGGTTTTTTTAATTCATAAATGTGACGGATCCACTAATTGATGTCCCATCGGGTCAAGCATGTAGCAGTTATTCTCACTAAGAAAAATGTGGGATTACAACACCGGGTAACATTGAACCAATAACTCAATTTTATTTTATAAATATTAGGTAATTTAATTTAGAAACCGAGGTCACTTCTTGCATTTAATATTCCATATTATGTCACAAGTTGGAAGTTTATCACCTAGTAGCAAAACTCTGAAACTCGCACTCGCACTGGTTTTCGCATGTTCGGCTATTCTATAGCTCTAATTCCGTGGTGTAAACCGTCTCTTGAAACATGCATGCCGGGGAATAATGACGCAGCGTTGACATACACGTGACGGTGAATAAACGCCCAGATTACAGCACTCGTGAGCCCTGGCCCTTAGGCTCTATACTCTGTAAACCCGAGAAATAGAGAAACGATAATCTTAAATTAAGTTTATATTTAACTTGGACTTTCCGTGGTTTGCATGGTATGAATACACTTTTACGTAATATCAAACTACATACTTCTCGTTCGTACTTTTCAACATTTTTGAAGATATAATCATATAACTAACTAAATGTACCTAATTATGGGAAATTGCAAAGCTTCACAATCTAGAGAATAACAATGCAAAGGTTCAGTAAAAAAATCATCTTGATCCAAACAAGTTTTCGATCAAAAATGTGCACTTTTCAGATTTTTGAGTGAGAATTTTGTGTTTGAGAGGTGATTCTAGGTGAGACCGTGAATTCTAAGTCCTGCTGTGTCAAATAGCCTGTTAAAATGGTGTTTGCACATTCACCATGTAGGTAAAAGAAGTCCCTAATCTTAGTTACCTACCTACGTGATGATTTTTTTTTTATTAACTTTTTGCGGCTATGATATCACTGCGACCTTCTGTACGTGATGATTACAGTACATACTGCGCTAGATTTTAATCACTGCAAATCGTTACGTTGCCCTAGAATTCTATAATAGGTTTTTCTCCTCGCAATTCTCAGAATCTACACACTGATTACTCTATTTCCAAAGCATATTCCCACGAGCAAAATCGGTATTACTCACGATGATTTCTAAAATCTAGACATCATATTAAAATGTAGGTATGAAGTATCATTATTCTTAATGATATGTAATGTAGTGACCCCGATTTTAGCACCAATCATGACACATTTCATAAATCTGACTCAATTATCTGTAAGCACCTATTTTGTATCATGAACATGATAGTTGTTAGATAAATGCATAATAATTAGACTTCCTTTTACTAAAATATGTATGAGCATGAGTTGGTTATCTGTTAACCATAGTTCAATAAAATTATGAGGCTTTTACTTACAAATATTGTTTGAACAGTTTAGGTTATTCTAACACCCAGCATTGGTATTCCAATCTCAGTTGAACTGCAAATTTGAACTGCTAAGTTTTAAATCATAGTCAGTTCATACTAACTCATAGTTATTCTGTGATTAAATAGTGACATTACGACGTCATTTGATGTGTTTTCGCGCATATTTTGCTTTCAAGTGTCTAAAAAGAATGATCACGTGGTACAAAATTGTAACAAGAAGTTGTTGACCTGAAGAAATTACACTGGGCAGTGAAATATAACTTGACAGCAAAAGATTGGCATACGGGGGCTGTTCCCATATGTCGTGTGTCGGATCCGACAAAATGTTGAGTGCTCTACCGGCTACTGTATAAAACTGTAACACAACACTTTTTAAAAGAAGCGCCAACATCCCATTAAAATACGAATCCGACAAAGACAAATGCTATGTTTATTATGATTATTTACTGCAAACGTAAGTAGATTAAATGAACGACGGAAGCCAGAATTATAAAAATTCACAAAGTCCACGAACGAGAGGGTGAAACTACATCGTATGCTTTTTCCTTCCCATCCCAAATTATTTAAATACAGCTCTCGCAATAAAGTCCCCGAATATTTACAAAGGGTCAAACGACTCTCCTTAAAATAGTTCATATTGTGAGAGCACTAAACACGTAGTATTGAGTTATCGCGTAACACCAAGAGTCGGGGCGTAAACCTAGGGGATCCTTCGGGATCCTTCTGGATCCTTTCATTTGCATTTTCTCCGCAACAATATCAAATAACGGGCTATGATCACGTCACAGAATAGCTGACCAACAAGCAGTAGTAATAGTCAACCGTGGTACTACTATTATTCGTGGCAATGCAACCAGTGTATCTATTGATACTGATTTTGATTAGTTGAGCTATGTAACATAAATCCTTTGCAATGGTCTGCGGATAGCTCAACTGTTTCAACTATTAAACTATTCTTCTGGTAGAATCGTGTTTCTTTTATGACCTGAATGTAAATTATTTTTATTTTTATTCATCGGTTTACAAAGGTCATTGTTTATTTTCGGCATGTAAAATACGCAGGTGATCATACTTCTATCGGTATTTTAGCCCTTCGTTTGATGATTAATTCAACGAGTTTGCGTTAAAAAGAAATAAAAATATGCATTGTTGTACGTTTCTCTACTGCTTGTTACTATATTATTCTGCGTCTGCGTCTTTCCATAAGTTTATAACTAAGCCTCTTTAATTACACAATACCCATAGACGTTTACAAAATCACGTCATTTACCCAATATTCGATAAACCTACACAGTATTCATGAGGGAATCACAATATAAGTAAATATTACGATACCCTTTGAAGCCCATTTTGTTATTGTTCGAAAATCAAGCTTAGTTAAAATATTTATCAAAAGAGGACCTCAGTATTCTGTTAATAAACAGATAACTAAATAGGGCCTTTGTTTAAAACTCTAATACTTACACAATATTTTTTTAACATATAAAAAAAATTTAGATAGATTCTGTAGGTCTCTTTCGGGGTACAAAAGGTCAGAGCCACCTTTTCTTTATTCGGTCCAAATGCGTAGTTTGAATCCATTGGGTTCCCTCAGCTACCACGACATGAAAATTAGGGTAAAATAAACCGGTAGAGTAACGGCCGACAGTTGGGACGGTAGTATGCAATAAACCGCAAATTCTGTAATTCTTCCTACGAGTGCAGTAATTCTTCCGGGTTTTCCTTCATGTAACGTGTAATGAACTACTAGCTTTCACTTGTGACTTCGTCTATATATGCCAAGTGGATTAAAAGTTACATGATAATGCACCTTTAGAAATTCTCAAGAAACTGGTGGGCTTAGCTACCGTGCTGGAAAAGCACAGTCGTGTGCTTTTTTATTTTCTTCTTCTTTATTTTTTTTTATTTACTTTTTGAGTAAAAAAGTATATAAATAGTCAGAGTTTTTTAACAAGCTATGACCGAAATAATGAACAAGTCTAATTGGAGAATCAAGTACAGGTTTTGACAGGTTTTCAAATCTGAATTACCGAGTCTGAATTTTTTGAGCATACAATTGCTACATTTTTGTCGCCAAATTTGGGACTTGACTCACACGAACATATTTTCAGAACAAGATACGAGCACCTATCCATCCAGCTGTCCTGTTTATAAACTAAACAAGCTTCGTCTCATAAAACTTGAACTGAAACATCACAGCGCTGAAAACTTACCTGCATTTCTATATTTTGTTTGGGATAAGCACGGAATAGGTGGTAAAACTTGCATGAAAGTTTCACTTACCGCAACAAAAAAGTGTTTATACAGTTTACACTTTGGGCTATAAATCATTGCATATGGAAAAACGTTATGAAACTCTGAGATGAATAATATAATTGATTTATTGTAATTGGCGAGTTTTAATTCCTATCTTAATAATATTTTTTCAAGCTCAAACACGCAAATATTTTTTTAGTTTTTAATATGGTTTAAAATGAGCCTGTCACTCTGAATAGAAGCTTTATTTTAAGCTCTTTTTCAGAGTGACAAACTCGGACCGCCTCCAGCTTCGTACAGCAAATACTGAAAACTTGGCTTAGCTCGTTAGTAGTCGCGTCTACATACACACATGCACTTCATAGGTAAGTAGAACTTTATTCACATACACTGGAATCTGCATTCTGCATACATTAAAGCGTGCGCGGATCGGGCGCGGATCGGGTGCGCGTTTCTTCCATTTATGGACGACAACACACCAGAAAGCGTGCGTGTGCATACAAGTTGAAGCGCCAAACACGCACCCAACCCGCACGCGGTTTTTGTGTGTGTTGGGCTTAAAACGAAGCCCAAAGAAAGTAAAATCAAGTATTGACATTATTTTCGTTTTCTTCCAAGTTATAATTTTGTATTTTCTCTTTTCAGGTAAGCACAGTGTCTCATCGCCACAGTCTACAAAATGTATGTTATTCTTACGGACGGACTGACGTAAGTAGTAAGTACAGTGAACATGGATCATGCACATTATCACAATAAAAACAATAGTTATGCGCTTGTTAACCAATTAGCTTACGAGCCTCAAATCAAATATTTTACGAGCTTCTTGTAGGTAATACTTTTTATGTTTTTATCATCAAAAAAGTCTCAATGATGTGTTCGGCACATGAAGATTACCAAAAAGACAACGATAATCCTTAAATAATGGTGCCAGGATTTCCAAAACACCATTGTAAAAACGTAATAAGCAAAATGCAACAAGAATGATCACCTCCCCGGAGTACTGTTGAAAGTTAATCCTCATCTTAATGGTCATTTCTTTATGCAAATTTTAATTTGAAAAAAATCCCGTATTCATTCCCAGTGCCGAAGCGCCAATGAAAAAATCTATTAGCCAAGATCGTTGCAAAAAACTTACAGTTTTCTAAAAAGCGGAGATAGTTATTTGAAGCCGTTTATAAAGCGAAGAAAAAATGGCTGATATAACAAGAAAGTCAAATTTATCATGTGATTGAAAATCACCGCTATATTACGGAGGCCACTTTCGTCTCTTAGAAAAATGGAGCATTAGGCTCGATTCACACTGAAACATTGACAATGCTAAAATACAAATAGTATAGTAGATATAGTTCTAGTGCATAGATCTGATCCATCACCAACCAACGCAGTGACGGAAGGCCCTGGTGACTTATCTTACAGGTTTTAAAAATCGTTTTCAGGCACCAGTAAAGTCTTAGAGCACTATTCGATAAAGTAAAACTATAGGTAGGTACTCTAGCTAAATATGGTGTATCAAATACCTAAGCTTTTGAAATAATATGTAAAGTTGAAATAATATACGATGGCTGTACGCAAATAAAACTGGCAGCCGCTTTGCTCCCGGCTACTGCGTTCCAATGTAAATAAACCCTTTGCCGAGACTATTGCAAAAACAATTTAGCTCCACATTTTTCTTGTTTCGATGAACATGCAAAATACTTTGATTTTTATTAATATTGTATTGGATGATTCAGCTATTCATACTATAGCTAAAAAACCAATCTACGAAACCAATATATATTAGGAAACTTATATTTTATATTATGAAACGCAAAAAATATAGGAAGTAGCGCTTTTTCCTGTATTTTTTAGATGTTATTGACTAAATCAACAGACAATTAAATCAATCAGTGTCTGAACCCGCCAATTATGATTTAATTGCTATCGAATAAGTAACGAATGATAACTATACCGAATAAAGACGTCCTCAATGAAGGTTCTGCTACTAATTGTGAAGCCGATCATGGTGAAGAGTTAACTACTTTATGGCTTTCCGCAAAAAACGCCTTTTCAGACGGTACTCGTAAGAAGAAACTATTATTATTTTGTAAAGATGCAAGCTATGCTAGACCTTTTCATAATTATTAAAATTTGATCACCACAACAACAGCTTTTTTATGTTTTTAAACATAACCCTTACCAAACTAAGAAGTAGTTGTAACCAATTAGTTGGATGACAGCATGGTATTGGCTCATAGGGACGTGTCAAATCCAAAACCTCATGTTACTCATCTTCGACCTCGAGTATTTCCAGAACGACCTACGTAACAGGCCTACGCAGCTTATAGCCATGTGAAAACACCAATTATACCTTTCAAACGGCACAGCATCCATTCGTCATCACATCACATTTGGCACGCCTGTGTTTAGTAAACAATAAATGAACCCCACCCTTGAACTTTGACAAACATCCGAGGCTGCTTGAATAATACATTTTATTATGTGAACTGCTAAACGAAACTTAAGGAAGACCGGTGAATAGCTTATTCAATCAAAACTGCATTTATGGTTTTATCTTGAAGGATCATCAATCAGATGCATCAAAGAATATTTCAATTAGATCGTGTAAAGTCGAGTAACAATAGTAGCATTATATGCAATGCCCGTACGAGCATTAGTCATTCAATTCACAAAACTAGGATCAGTTCTAAAACCTTGCCTCATTTTGTGATGACACTTGACCTCACACTGCTAAGGTGAACTGACGTGAATTGACAGGTCAAATTACAAATCAAAGTAATTATAATTGAACGTTACAATTGCGCTTTGTTTTAACACGACGATGACCTTTGCTGTCTGCTTTAACTCGTGCTTGCAGAAGAATGCAAAATAGGGTCGTGCCTTTGGAATGTAGTATGCTAAAATGCCACAGCAGCTACAAATGCAATTCACTCAGCTTAAAATATACAGCGGAATGATGGAACCGCATCAAACGCGTCCCTACTTTGGTTCGGTCAGCTGTGGCTGTCAAATGTAATATCAAACCCCAACGCAGCTGGATCGTATTCATTTAGATAACGTACACGATTGGATCCGGTACGACTTCGTATGCATTTGGATAACGTCCACATAACATAGCCGACGTCCTAAAAAGTGACATCGGTTGTCGCTATCAGTCACAGTAGTCAGCCTCCGTATGCCAATCTTTTGCTGTCAAGTTATATTTCACTGCCCAGTGTAATTTCTTCAGGTCACGTGGTACAATTTTGTACCACGTGATCATTCTTTTTAGACACTTGACAGCTAAATATGCGCGAAAACACATCAAATGACGTTATAATGTCACTATTTAGTCACAGAATAACTATGAGTTAGTATGAACTGACCATGTTTTAAAACTTTGCAGTTCAACTTCGCAGTTCAACTTTGATTGGCATACCCCTGCAGAAGCTCACACAGCCACGAAAGATCAATGTCCTTATTTTTCAAAGCATCTGAATAACAGCGTTGCTGAGATGAATCAAAATTATGAAATCGTGTTTCAAACGATACTTTTTATAAGAAAAATAAAAAGTGACTGAGTAAGAATACTTACCTATCGCATTAAAAAACAGACAGTAACTACCCCTATTTATGGTGGTGAATTTGTAATGCGGACAGTGATAACAATTTTGATTTCTGCTAATTCCGTTTCTAGCGTGACTTTGAAGATTACATTCCACCCGAGCAGTTGTACTAAAATCCCATCCGGTCCGTAGTTTAAGGCTTTTAGAGATTTATAAATAATTTATTTTGTTTCCTTGATATTGTAATTCAAGCTGTGATAAAGTCGTCTGTCCCCACAGAGGGTTCGTGCTATTTTATTCCTCGAAACCCCCTTATCAGTAACAAAATTGAAACAAACGACTTTGTAATTTGCCTACTTTATGTAGCTTAAATATGTTTTGCATAAATCTATCCCAAATCTGTTCTATTGGAATTCATTGTTGTACTTACGGATGGATTTTGTTGAAAATAAAGTACACCACAATTTTGAGTCGAGAAACAGCCTTTCGGTTTAAATGGCTAGAGGATCAAATTAAACTTAATAAATTAAGCTTAAAAAAGCACCCACGGGAAACATGACGCAACTCATGCGCCCTAGATCCAAAAACTTGGGATAATTGTCCGTCCACCAAATTCGAATTAGACTAACAATAAATTATTAACACGTACTTTTTAATTACATCTTTTTCATACTCTAAATCAATAAATGTAAATTACTTTTATATGCTTTTACGCACTGACTGGATGTGATATGAAATTCAAATAATATTTCAAAATGGGTTATAGTTTAGCACTAGTTAATAAGTTCAGTTCCTTTTAAAAATGCTCCGATCTATATTATTAAGTTGAATAGGATCGCAAAGTTTCCGTTCACAATGGCCCACAATAATGGCGGCCTTGGCGTTAGCGGTTCAATCAAAATATTGGGCCAAAGGTTATCTGTAGAACATAGTAAATTAAAAGCAGTTATTTGACTCTTTTGTTACTTATCATCATCATTTTAGCTGTGCGGAGTCTTCTCTTAAATATAAAGCTCTCTCATAGATTTCCAAAGTGTCCTGAACCAAGCGGCTCCCAATAATATTTTCTTCTTGTGTGGAGCTTTCTAACACTGAGCGTTTTGGTTTATCTGCCACTTTTGCCAGCCAGTTAGTATGAAGAACAATCGTTTTGAATGATTAAAATCCGTAAAATGATTGTATGGACATCGATTTTATCTTATTAGTTTTTCTAAGTCAACTAAACAATAAAAAAGAAATTTTTTTTTTAATTTCAGTTTAGTACCTATAAAAACATGCCACACCATCGTTTTGCACGAAGACTGACTGGTTAAGTCCTCCTAGACAGAAGACTGGTTAAGTCCTCCTAGTACTACTTGTGTGAAATTTTATAAAAAGTAAACTGATGACACTTGCGCCATTTCAAAGTCCTTGACAAATGTAGATGAGATACTGAAATCTCCAGTTACTATGACAGGGAGGGTGCAGGCGAGCGGACCCATTGTGATAGAATACTTGCCAACGCCAAAAGTACTCGAACCATTTATATGTCAGCTCGAATACCGCTCGAGTCACGGCCGATTGAATAATATAATGTGATCAAGATGTGGGTCTGTAAAGTTGCTGTAGATAGAATTCTACTTCGGGGATAAAAATATTTTACTACTGTTTTTTTTTAAACATTTCGATAGACGGAAATATACCATTGCCATTTTGCTACCAGAGGAAAAAGACATTTGTATTTTTAAAGCTTACCAAAAATTTTTACTACATAATGAACGGGTGCTAATGGTACAGCTACATTGCTAGCACACAGTGGTTAACTCGGGACCTCACAGACAGTCATATAATATTAAGTACCTTTAAACTTGGCCAATGCCTCTGCGAACTGCCAATAAAATTAAGGGGGAGTCTAGCCGGTCCGGTTATAAAGCTCCTGCTACACTTCGCCATCAACTGTTTATTCACGTCGCTAGAGCGATTCATCAAAAATCTAATTAAGTTGGTTCGCTCGCGAACGGTGACAGGAGATTAACTTCAGCTTAATTACGCTGCACTATTCCAGTCGACTCGCTGGTTTAGTACCTCTACTTGCCAACTTAAGCCCGCGTTTCACTTAAAAGCGGCATACAACTTACATTATTTGAAATGTGACATATATCATTTTAGTGAATGAAGTCGAGAATATCGTTGTGTTCTACGAATAAGAAAAAAAAGCTACTTAGCATTTTTGGAATTTTTAAAGCCATCATAAGCCAAAATTGAATGGGCTATGGCGGACGAATAACTTATCGACATTATTTCCGTTACATTTAGAACTAAAACTCATCATCTGACAGACGTATTTTCTTGGAAAATCTAACTTTTGTGGATCTGAAGTTTGAAGGTGGTTTGAACCAGTATAATGAGACGTTGCATACACGTAAACACTCGTACTAAAATGTGAGTAAGTGTCCATAAACCGGATTAGCAAAATTTTTAAGAAAAATAAAACTGGCGCAATACTTTTATTTTTAAGATTCTACTATAAAATGCTGCATTTAAGGCTATAACACATTACATTACTTAGACAGTTTTTTTTGTCACCGTTATACTCTACCTCAAAGGCATCCAGTAAAAATTTTAATCCTAACGATTCATAAAAAAGCTTCAGCTCATGATATTTATGAACGACGAAGGAATTTAATCGCCGACCGCCTAAGGACCTATTAAAGAAAATTGTACTGCAGCAATATAATACTCCTAGCTCATTAAGATGGAGCGGGCAAAGAGAATATCGTTATAACTTCAGCAGCTAATAACAAGATGCAAGGCGCTCTGTACACAGGGCAAGTGACATCGTAAACCACCGCTTTTTCCAAGTTGGTAAAGACTGGGTAAATGCTTTGTTTTGCAGCATGTTAGCAATATTATAAAAGTTAAATACATTTAAACACGGTAGATAATGTCTTAAAATCTTCTGCCGCTTCTCAGAGATGTCTAAAAACATTATTTTAAGAGATAAGTTTCGCTCAGTAAGTCAGTAGGATCAGAAGCCTTAAACTCAGGTCGGCAGAGATTTTATCTCGTAGAGATCATATCTCGGCCGGCTTGGGCTCTATAATAGAGGTGAGGTCAAAATGACATCAAAAAGTTAATACTTAGAGACTCTATTAAAGTAAAACCTCTACGGAACTGAGCATAAGGCCTCAGTAGTAAACCATCCGAGCTACCCTCTACAGTCACTTGACTTGATACGTTGAAATTGACAGCTAACGACCATCAAAAAGTGTTTTCTTTTTACTTTTTCATAGAAAACTAAAAACAGTGGCGTGAAATAACTAGTAAAACGTTACGTATCGATCCGAAAATGTCCTACACAAAGTCAAGGTTTCATATAACACACGTTTTTAGTTGCAAGCAATGAAAAAGCCAAGGATTAATGAATTATTATCGATTGCGTCTGACAAATGGATATCGTATCGATGCCAAAATTGAGTTTCAAATCAGCGTTTTCAAATCGTCATGCGTAAACCTTTGCGAGGAGCATAAGAGAATAGACTGTAAGTATAGTACCCACTTATGACATTTTATAGTTTAATATAAACAAGGTTTATAATCATAGGCATAGGCTTTAAATATCATAGGGCGTGTTTTTGAACTGAAAGCTGATAAACTGATACAGCGGTACCGAACTTTAGTGCTGTATAGTTTTTCGATAGCACTATCCACCTGTCTAGTGGGGTAAGTTAGGTGATCTTCATCTAATGAAGAGGTACTCGCGGTATAGAGTATCAAAGCCTGTGCCCACTAGAGCGTTAAAAGGACCACCCCTTTAATTAAAATTTTGATTTATGAAAGCAATATAAAACAGTCAGTTAATAAAGAGGATTTTGTATGCGTAGTTAATAATATCAAAGGGAAGATAATGAAATTTCGGTTGAATTGGAATACTAAGGTTTTGTTTTGAGCACGAATGGAACAGGGGATTGAAGAGAATGCAAATGAAGGAGCAATGTCTCGTTATTATTCGAATAACATCGGGTAAAACAATAGTTAAAGTTGTGTTTTGAAATAGATACTTTAGTAATATTTGAAAATAACTAAGATTACTTAGCAAATGTACTCAAACAGTAGCAGTAGGGTCAGCATCACGTCAGTTTTGCGCGTTTTTTTTTCGTCTTTTACATAACTTTCTGTCATTTTAGTCACTGCTGCAATATCATGTTGATTTCAAAACTATCCACATAGCAAGAACTAAGTAGCTTCAATCTAGGGTTGTATACGAAAACCACGAATTCGTAACAGCTACCGCAAATTGACAGCAACTTGTCAGAAACCATACCTTTAAACACATCTCAGAGCACGCCAAAGTTTGGTAATGGAGCCACTCAATAGAGGCCACAAATGTTAATTTTCTCCGATTAGTATTCAAGACGAAACAACAACTAATAAAAAGGAGCCAGGGAGCCACCGTTGGGAAAATTGAAAATATCCGCAACCGTCAGGAAAATGAGACTCTTCGTCACGCCGTGAAATTAGAATGAGATTTGGATGCGTGTCACGTGTCTCGAAATTTGTTTACTTTTGCATTTGATTAGGAGTTTCCTAAAACCAGAGATCAAATAGATTTGTATCCGCTGGAGACAACCCTATCGAGAAAACTTTTGTATGTACAATATTTATAATAATTACAAAATACACATGAAACAGTTAGGCTATCTACAAACCGTTGTAAACGATAGTTCAACTGATCCAAATTGGTACCAATCGGAAGCGTGCCCAGGACACTGGCTGCATTGCCGCACTGAACAGCAATGCTGATACACTGGGCCATGATACTCACCAGCCCTCGGGTCACGCGTCGCTTCGACTAGACGCCCTGAAAGAATTTTAAAAGCTTTTTTGTAAATGGTTGGTACAAGCATGAAAGCGATCATTTTTATAGCTGGCTATTTAATATAGATTGGTAAAATCAAGGTAAGCCATATCCTACAGATTATTTTACTCTTAAAATATAATATACCTACCGAAGGTAGGTATATTATACCTACTAATATTATTAGGTAGGTAGGTGTCAGGTAGGTAAAATCTGTGGGTAAAATATCAATCTGTATCAATTATACTATAGGAGCTATTTGGCTAGCGACTTGTTATCTGCGTGGAAATTTGGCGTAAACTTGAAAGCATTACATTACCTTGCAGATGTAACCAAACTACACCCTCAAATGGGCTTTCTGCCAATTCGCGGATAAAAATTAAATTTAACTTGCAATTTGTTCTTAGTCTGGTCCCTGACTGTTTAAACTACTTACAAAGTAGGAAACGTTATGTATGTAATACTAATCACCGTTTGAAATTGGGAAAAACATAAAAAAATACTCATCTAGTACTCGTCTAGTCGCAGCGACGCGTGACCCGAGCGCTGGTGATTATCTGGGCCAGCGAATCAGCATTGCTATTCAGCGCGGCAATGCAGCCAGTGTCTTGGGTACGCTTCCGATTGGTACTGATTTGGATCAGTTGAGCTATCTATAAATCGTTTGCAACGGTGTGTAGATAGCTCAACTGCTTCATGTGTATTTTGTACATATTATAAATATTGTAAATACTGTATTTATACAAATAGGCCTGTACAAAGAAATTAACTTCAGTGAAAACCTTTTTGGCTTCATAAAAGAAGAAGAAAGCTTAATTAATTTGTAAATCTAATCTGGAACCAGAAGCTGAAATTCAAAACATTTTCACTTGTTCTGCGACCATCAACAGATGCGTTTGCGGTGACATCAATCGCTACTTTTCATATCCACAAAATACAATAGGGTTGTCAAATGTCAGAAGTGATAAAAAATTCAAAAATCAGGGTGTCTCAAAAACTTTATAACCAGGATGTGGCTGTCTATTCTCTGAACACGTATTAAATAGGAATAAAATGTAGAGCTAATTCTAATACTATTCTTTGGTATCAGCCATGTTAGCCTGAAGACGCCTTTACCAGCCTTTTGAAGTACGGTTTGCACTCTTGTGTAAATGTCACAAAACTACCAGTAATTATCAACATTTTGCATGTGGATGTGTGTTCATCTGAAATCTGGATTAGATAAATAAGCTAAAATATATATTCGTTAGCAAATAGTCGAAATAGTAGGTCAAAATACACAGATCATTAATTAGTACAGGGGCCTTATTCTCACTTCGGCAGGGATTTTACACTAATAGGGATGACGTCAAAATGACGTTGAAAACTCCTGTCACTAGTGGGTGAAACTAGTTTTCGACCGAGATTTGACGTCATCCCTATTAGAGTAAAATCTCTGTCATACCTAGAATCATCGCCCTGATGTAAAGTATAGCGATTTAGCTGTCATAGCAAAAACTGTTTCATAGAAGCGATTAATAAATTAAGTGAAAATATTTGTGTTAAGGATTTAAAATGGCTACCCTGAACCAGACGTGCCCTGTTGGCACAGACAGGCTTACACGCTGCGGCATCCACCGAGTAACATACGAACCGCAACAAATGGGCTGTCAAATGAAGAGGGCTTTTTGATCAATAGGTCCCCAAATCATGATATCAATACCGTGTTTTGAATCCATGTGATACGTAACGCTTTTACATAAAAATGCTTTTACTAATAAGGCCCAATCTCATCGAGTGAGCTGTATTTTCATAATAACGAATTATACACTCGATCAAACAAAATTTGCATTATGATTCTTATTTCAGTAAAGCAAGTTTTGATAAAATATTCGCTATAAAAAAATATTGGTTTGCATCAACTCTAGCGACTCCTGAGTCTATCTTGAGTGAGTTATTTCTTCAAGTATATGTGATCTCTTTGTCTATCATCGAATACCTTTGCTTTCAGCTCATACATTTCGATTATAAGACTCATAATATAGAATAGCATATTCAATACTATTATCTCAGTAATTGTATGCTATTCGTTTCAATTTACAGCCTCCGATCCTGTAATATAGGGTCATAGGCTAATGTACATTAGACTCTAAAATAATCTACACATTCAAGTGCATTTACAAACTAAGCAGGTTTTCTTCACACAAACCGTAATTAAAGTGAAACAAAAGAATCACGCATGCCCATACAGCATTGTTTATTTCTTGTCATGATTCTGATATACACACGTGTATACACCAGATTTTTTAAAATCGATAGTATAAGAGTTAGAATGTTTGGACGTGTATTGTTTCAGTCAAGTAAAGACAGAATTGAGCCGAAGACCGAGCTCAATGGCGCGTCTTGGGAGAGACCTACGTCCAGCAGTGGACGAGTATAGGTTGATGATGATGATGATGATGAAGTAAAGACACTCCCACTGCCGCGTTTGAGTTCTACTATCTTAGCAAAATAGCGCAGTGTATTCTACTAAAATATAAGTCTGACAGCCTTTAAGATGCGCCATGAAAACTTTTACGGTGGCCGATAAGCTTATACAAGCAACTGGAAACCAAGTTTCTTAGTAAATGCGGCCCAGAGCGGCCAAAATAATCTCCTATGCTAATACGCAAATAAACATCGACGTGATATGCCATGATATTCCTTTGTTAAACAATACTCACACATTATAAATATCAAATATGCGAGTGCAAAAAAACCATTTCAAATTATGTTCATCAAATATTTTCAATGCCAATGTAAACATTAGATCATTATCAAAACAATTATATTACTATCTATTACCTACTGCAATTCTTAAGCCAGCTTGGTTTTGTTTTGATAATTGTACAAATGTAACTCAAAATAAACGTTTGGTATGCAACTTAAAATTGTGGGTTATACCCAAATTAAATGAACTCTCGGTTCCAGCTCATTTCATTGCACAAGGACATGTTAAGTGGTCACTCGGTACCGCCATCATCGACGTATAATTTCATTGTTCCAAAAAGTCATGTTGCACAAAGCTCTCATGAAAAAATGCCGGGGTTGCCAACGCAATTCACCGCACTACAAAAGCATCCAGGGCCGACAGAAGTTACGAGTATTTCCAACAAGATAAACGATTGTTTAGACGCATGCAAACACGGTCTACAAAAAGGCCAGAACGAGGTTGGTTTTAATTTAAACCAGGCTGGTTTTTCGGCTATCGAGCCGACGCGCGACGACGCACCAATAGGAAAACGTAACGCGCTCGTTTGTTTCACCGTTTTATTTAATATCTACGTTTACTGCATGTGAAGTGTACCTTTTAAATAAAAAAATAAATAAATTAAAAAAATATTCATGGACATTTCACACGACGCCCTCTAGTCCCAAACTAAGCAAAGCTTGTGATATGGGAACTAGCTAGATGCTGATAGAATACTTACTTATAATATTTCTTTTTGTAAATACATACTTATAATACATAGTAACACCCACACATAGAACAAACATCTATGTTTTATGTGTATAGTATTGATAAAAGAAGAGTATAATCTAATCAAAAACGCCAAAAACGGAGATCAGATAAAGTCATCACAATGGAAGTTTGTGAAAACGCGTATGTTTTGTATGTCAGAGCTTTTACCAAAATATTTTTTATTAATATGCAAATCTAAAACTTGCTCTGATGCCTTACAAAACATCCTTAATGTACATGATCGGTTAGGCAGAGGTTACCACTTAACATCAGGCGGGCCTTCTGCTTGTTCCATCACTATCATAAAAAGAGAATTGTGTCTCATGTGTTGTGGTTGTGTACCAAATAAAAAATTATATCTCTCTCTCTCTCTCTCTTAAGGTATTAGCGGCGAAAGTAATTAATTAAAACAAAATCTCCGAGGGAGGCTCACATTCTTTCCATTAACATGCTTTATTGAATAATTCATATGAATTCAATTGAATTACATTTAAATTCATTAGTCTCTTGCTCTCGGTCCGCCACTTGGAGGACTCTTGGAAATGGAGTTTTGGAAGCTTGCTGGCACTTTACTGAAACCATAAAGCTACTAAATAGATTCATATAATAGTTGCTAGCTAGGTATATTTTTTTCGTACAGTAGACGCATGCCAAAACTGCCTACAGAACATAATGCCTTGGAGCTCATAATCTACAACGATTTAGTATCGGCTCAGTGCGCACTAGCAGCACAACCTGACCAAATTTTTGGCCGATCAAAAAGTTTGCAGTCTGTCTGCGGCGAGAGGTCGTAGTGTCTCCAAAATTGGATTACTTACTTAACAATGTATCACACAATTATTGATTTGTAAATGATTATAGACCATACCTACCATTTCGTAAAGAAATACTACATTTTAAAATATTTAAAATGCAAAGTTGTCCCGAAAATCCCGGCATTTGAAATCGATTTGAGATTTCACGGGATTTTCAGTTCCGGGATTCCCTGGGATTTTCTACACGTCCACTTTATGCAGTTTGTTTATTTTTTTATTTCACGATTCAAGACCTATGACATCCGGTAGGTACCTTTTGGATAGAAAACAACAAACTTGTAGAGGTTCGCGAGGTATTGTTAGTTCGGATCGATGCGACTAGCAGACAAAGGACCGGGGAATATTGTTTGTCGCAAAATTTATTATGGCCGTAGCCAGAGCGCCCGTGAGTAACATCCTCAATATATCAGAGAGTGCGGAGCGCAAATATTTTACTCGCGCCGTCGTTTCGATTGTCGAGTTGCATACTTTCATAACAAATAACAATAATAAAATATTGTTATTTCGAAGCGCTCTTTCTTCTGTTAGTTGCTGAGATATTTAAACCCGTAGTAAAAATAGAAAAGTATGTAGTGCAAAAGCTAAAAGAAAATAGTTTGCAGTTTGGAGCGTACATGCCTGCAATTTTACTCATTTTAGAAATCATAATGCGACTCCCATATATTTTCAGAAGAAATTATTTAACGCTTTTCTCAGCGACTGTTTTCACGGTACAATATCATCAGTTTTTCTGGGCTTTTCCACCTATCGTTAAAGTTAGAGGATATTTTAGTATCTTGGAAATATCTTATAAAACACATGGAAATCAGAATATCCAATATAATTGTGTAAAAGTATTTTCACAGAGTGACCTAGAACCTCTGTTCATGGTCCCCATGTTAGAATCTTTATTACATACTTTTAATAAACTTTGACTAGACGTCAATAGCCCCTATTGTGATCAGACATAATAGTAGTTGTTGTAATTCCCTCATAAGTTTTCTTGACAAAATAGAGAGCCCACAATCGAATAACACATAAATTAAAAGGCAAACAAACAAGGGTGTGTTGTTTTCTCAGCAAACACCGTTCTGTCGGTGTAAACCCGCCTGCGTATCCTTTGTAAGTCAATTTCCAAACAGACCAATACTCGGTGGGCTGTAGGTTGTATTCAGTGACGAATCCAGAAATTCGGTTTGGGGGCTTGACCCAGCTATTCTGGGTTTCCCTGACAAATCCTGGTTCACCCTTGGGTACCTAGACTCAGCGCTTTTGAAGGATCCGAGACTTGAGTCTTTAACCCTCTAGGCTGTAATTTACAGGGGGCATCAAAAAATCTTTATCAAATTCTCAAAAATTTATTTCAAAAATAGTCATAGCTATTTTGCTTATCAGTTAGATAAGTAAGTATAACAATAAATATTACTTATAAAGATTTGTTGCTTGAACCAAAACTTAAGTAAATCTTACAGAATGCCTTGCGTTTTGGCACGAATAGCATATAAAGTAGATGTAGCTAGTACAAATCGTTCACTGGGAAACCGTAAGCACGACAACATCATTATCACTGTTATTTCTGTTATAAATTGCAAATATTTTCAGCGTAAATAACTACCCCTTGTATTTTATGATACAGTACTATATTTTGTTATTCAATTCAGTCGCTGTAGGAGGGCCAATTTAATTTACCTAAATGGACAGTGTAGGCTGTAGGTAGATACTTAAGGTGATGGTAACAAGAAGTTAAAAAACTGCACATTTTTTGGTCAGAAAACTTCAAACAAGTTGAAATGTACGAACCCGAAAAAGGTGACCAAAAAAAGCTGAGCGCGGTTGCCATTTTAATAAAAGCAGAAAACGACATTGCGTTGGGATAGTCCGTTTTTCGGAATTGAAGTTTTTTAGCACCCTTTTTCGTCATAGGTACCTCTGATAACCCCTAATAGGTACTATAATGCCAGTTAAGTCTACTTCTTTGAGTCCTAACAAAGAACAAAAACTATGCCAATAGCTAAAAGTTTCAAACCATGAAATACTAAGCCATAATAATTTACGTACAGCAGCCGTGAAACGCAACTACTTTGCTGTTTTATAGAAGTCCAAGGAACTGTAAGTTATTCTGCACCGAAAGGGCATTTCATGTGAAATGTTGAAAATTACCAACGCTTCGGACCTTTAAACCATTCGTTTCAAAGCGTAAAAATTATGATTTCAAAAAACACACGCATCCGAATGGAAGCCGCCGAGCCGCAAGCTATTTCTTCGCGAGTAATCTACTGGGAAGCGTTATATGAATAATAAGCTCATGCAAAATAAAAATTCGCATAATTGGTTTTATTGTGTTTCAAATTATTTCCTTTTGAATCAAAGGCTTTGTTTTCGGTTAATCCAGTTGGCTATGCCAACATAACCCACAATCGTAAAGAATTGATACTCGTATGATTCTAAATTCAAAATCAAGCATATCAATAAAAAAGGGCCATCATTTCGTACACGTGGTTTGGTTGGCATATTTTTCTTAATTCTTTATTGCACACAACACAGAACATAGACAAAAGACAGAAATAGATAACACATACAAAGGCATGTATGTATGTGTATGTTTTTTTCAGGTATTTCTATTTATAAGCCAAACTACCCAAACGATTTTGATGAAAATTGAATGGGACCAACCTGGAAGTACATCCTTTCAGATAAAACAGAGTTTTTTTAAATCGGTTCATACATGACGGAGTTCTGAGGTAACACACATAAAAAAACCTCCTCGTGTTTTGAAGTCGCATAAATGAAGTAACGTAACTAAAAAATGTAGATAATTATAGTTTAAATTTACATAAGCAATTTGCCATACTTGTATCTTCGGTATTCTACTACATCAGAGAAGCACAAAAACGTGATGTTGTAAAACTAATCATTTTAGACAACCAAACTTTTATAGTTAAAGGTACTTATTATTCAGGCAAGTAGGTAGGTATTACTCATTCTTCTAAGGCCATCTATATAAATAAATCTACTGACAATGACTGACACAGGTATTTATATCCATAGTACGTTATTGAACGTACAATACTTGTACACTAAAATTGACGCGTGACTAATTTTGATTCTGCTTGAGTCAAGATTCTTGGGAATCGTTTTCTTAAATTTCATGGTTATCTAATTTATGTAGGTGTTGCAGGTGGTTTAGTAAAGCTACGCACACAACATTTAAATTACTCCTACAAATAGGCACATAAAATGCACAAATTATGTTTTTGTTCGTTGTTCGTTCTAGCTACAACATTTTCGATAAAAAATATAAATGAGTACCTAAACCTTTAGGTATTAATATTTTTATATATCCCAGGACTTATATATTACATGCTTTGCTTAGTTTGGGACTGGAGGGCGTTGTGTAAATATTTATTTATGCGTCGAGTGGGATAAACGTTTGGGATATTATAAAACTCTGTGATTTTTATAACGTATGGAAAGTTACCTAAATATTTTCTAAATAATAGGTACCTAATAAATAAATACCAAAGTTTTAAGATGTTACTCTGTACAAAGCTATAAAACTAAATATATTTCCATAACTATCTATAATTCTAGCGATGAACTAGGTCGAGCTGAGCTAGTAAATTCACGATAAAGTTCTAGCTTTGTTGTTAGCGGAAAATTGTGTTAATGCACTGCAGCTCCTGGCATATTCAGCGCTGATGGGTTACTGCAGGAAACTGTTTAGCTTCAGGACGCATTCACATGATTGTCCTCTAACGAGCTAGACAGAATAATTTGATCACTGAGCACTCAATGGCTAAGAAATTGGCCAAACTTGGTCTACTGCGTTCTTGCATCTATGATTTGCTTCGCTATGTCGCTACATAGTATGTGTAGTACTACTACTTAGTACAGTGTATAAATAAATGCAATTTAAAATGAATTATTTATATGAAACAGTTCCGTAACTTTTTTCATGAAAAATATGGTAACAATGATAAATTACGATTAGAAGAATAACTAAAAAAGTAACTACATACTAGATAGATAGATAAACTTACTACTACACTACTAAACTACTAAAAGAACTCCCGGGGAAAAAAAGTTGAAGAAGTGTTTTTATAGCTTAGACAGAAGTAGATGTTAAAACTGATACATATCTGAGACTTGGTTCAATCTTTACGAGATATTTTCGCATCCAGTGGTTAAATTCTTCGAAACGCAACGCGATCCGCTACAGTTCGTTGCGCCAATGTGTTCTTGGCTTAACCGTAGTTAGATCTATTGTCTTATCTTTGGCTAAGCCATAGTAAATGAGCAACAGTAAATAACTGTACAAATGTTTATACTAAAGTAAATATTTTATAGGTGGTGAATCAAAATGTCTAGAGACTTTTAGACGCTTGAACAAAATCTCTGCTAATTACTTTATTACTGTTTATTTGATCAAAACTTACGTAGTCGCCGTTGACAAAAATAGATCAGCAATAGGTAATTTTGCAGGTATATCTTTGCAAAAATCATGTGCTTTTAAAAGCACGAGGGAGGGAGTTTTTGTCGTGAGTTTGTTACATTATTATTATTCTTTCTATCAACTTCATGCACAAATATCAATTTGGTGGTGATTCAAAAATTACTTTGTATTTTGGATCATTCAAAAATTACGTTGTGTAGTGATAGTATTTGATGTAGTTGAATTACTATTGTCATAGACTATAGCTACTAAGTTCTGTCGGCACGCCTCCGTACCTCTCTTCATGACTCATTTCCTCAGAGCACTATCAAATGCCTCGCAAGTCGCAGGTTACCTTACGAAACGAAAAGCATTTCAACAACAATCGTGTAGAAGGTTTGTTGAGAAACTTCATAGGTTCCATCGAATTTACTAAAGTTTTAGCGTAAAATGGATTGTTTAGAAAACCCAGGGCCATCTAAAGTTTTTAAATCCATGAAGTGCTAAAAGGGTTTCAATAAAACTTGGAGCTGTTATTTATTTATTTGACGTTATCTACTGTTAAAACAGAAAATCTTCACAAATAGTATTTGTAAAAATATTCTTTTGCTAAGTGAGTATTAGAAATTAAATATTCCACCGTCTGTTTTGTGATTGAATTACTTAAGAGAGTCCAAACTATTGTACCTATAATGTTATTCTGATATAGATACCTATTCTTACTAGAATTATTTGCTTGTTGTTTGCCATAGCCAGTAGAATAGGTTTTTGATTTTAACTGCACCGCTTTTAGCTAGATTTTAGTCTGAAAGCCTTTAATTAAATTTATGTAAACGGCAATTTCGTACACAACACACAGAATTTAATAAAGGTAACTCGATCATGGTTCATTCATTTTGTCGTGTCCACGTATCGGACCTTTCACTCTTCGGTCTACATCGAATTTGCATTCAAACGAGTGAAATCAAAAATAAATTTTGAACACTCGCCGACCTATTCGATTTTTGTATAATAATGTTACTCCGAAGCTCATTCGGAATGATTAAAGAGAAACATCAAACCCTTTTTAGGTTGTCCTGATATTTTGTACAACATCATGTAGATTGTAGGCCGTAGGGAATAATTGGACTCCTGTAATTAAATTCTGTATGTCTAATACTGAATTAAATGTTTTATGTTTTGAACTCTGATAATTTGTGATTTATTTTTATGGAAATAATTATTGTGCTAAATACTGTATTTTTTATTTAACAACAGCCCGTAAGAACGAAACATTATTTAGAAGTTCTATTACCAAAATTATTTTTATTCTTACAAAGGAAAGTTTCTTTACTTATGTAGTTTTTTGCAATAGTTGGATACAGTATTACTGTATCCAACTATTGCAAAAAAGTAAGCTGTGTGTCCAAAATCTGAGTAGTTGGCGCTAGTAAATATCTCAGGTGCATTCGGATCACGTCGAAGTACTAAAATAATAAAACTTTATCCTCCACGTCAACGTTTTGAATGAAATGCAAAACGTGTCTGGGATGCAGCCAAAATGGTTTGGGCCGCGGGCAAAAGGCCTGTCCTTACTGGCATAAGAAGAGACATAATCTATGGGCATAACCTAAGGGTAGGAACAAGTCTAGCGGAATTCCGTACCGTTTTCAATGGACGATGTAGTTTTACTTATCAAAGTTACGGGCACTGGTGATGCCCGCAGCTGCTAGCATGCAGTCAACGTGCCATGTCGACAGTTTAACCAACCGCAAAAACGTACGTAGAAGATAATCTCTTGACATCAAGGTCACCAGCTTCTTTCTTTACTTGTTCTTTAAAAAACACGTAACCTCATTTACCTCAATAAACCTGTGTTGCACTGAGTTCGTCACTCTGAGATGCATAGGACGGAGATAGACTCCATTTTGCAGTGGAAATGCAGTCTGTATACACCCTAATCGAATAGGTAGAGACCGCTCAGTGCCTCACGAAGAACTTGTTTACTTAACATAATATTCTACGCGCACTCCGAACTCGTATCCATGCATTCTATTGAATCAAAAACCTTCGCAACTCTAATCCAGATACACTACGAAACTTTTATTGCCGAACAAACAAAGAATAAGCATCTAAGTTTGTGTTATTTGTAGTTTGCTTAATAAGTTTCACCAATAGACATTGCTTTGGTGCTATCTCGTATAAAGCTGGCCAACTTAATATACCACTGTTTTGTCGTAAAAGATAAATCAAGAAGTAGATTCGGCACCAGTTTTTTTATGTTCTGAAGGTTTGGACTCAAAAAAAATCATAGGTAAATATATGATTGCTTTTTAACAAACAAACAATGCGTATAACTGGTAGAACGTTGCTTAAAACAGTTATAATTTTTCATAATAATTGAATTTTGAGATTAGACAAAGATCAAAATTCAATAACGTGAGAAACAGATGTTAATTTTTATTGTTCCCGAGTCTTAGTTTTAGGAAAGCCAGAAAATTTTTGAAGGCATTATGTTTATTTTTTACTTGACGGTAAAAATAATTCACATACAAAATAATTCAAAATAATTCACAATATCACTACCACGTGACAACGTTAATATAGTGCTGGGTACACCCACCTCACTATTTTGTGCTTCAATCGTTATACCGGTAAACATTTTTTAGGCATCAACCTGTTTTATACGTGAATGCGCCCCCAAACTCTACCAAACATGGACTATAAATTAGGCCGCGGTTTTCGTTGTTTGTCCTAATTGACACTAGAAACGTAAATTACTAAACCACATTGGTGTCCACTAGATGCCGCTGCTAAATAATTAAATACTAATTTAAAATACTTGATGCAGTCAGATTTAAAAACGTTATAATAATAATCATTCATCTTCAATGGTGTTCAGTTATCTTATTAATTAAGATAAAGCCGCATTAATTAATAATATTGTTTCTTTTTTATTAGTTTGTAATCTGTGCATTGAGTTGTTCATTCATTCATTTCAGTCGTTCATTTATTTTCATTCATTCAAGATTTTTTACACAAATAGTACTTTTAGGGCGTCTTGCACCAGAGTCACTAGACGTATTTAACAGCTAAATCGATTTAAATCGTAAGTATTTGTATGACTTGACAACTCGCTAAATACTATTTAAGAGTTAAACGCGTTTAGCGATTCTGGTGCAAGCCGCCCTTAGTCCCAGCGAGCAATGAAATTACTATTGACAGATGTTCTTTCCTAATTCGTTTTTCACTATTGCAGGTTAAGCACTTGTATAGTAAAACAATGCAGTTTTTTTATTTAAAATAGAGTGCAGAGGTATCCAATTGTGGCGGCAGAACATCTAAAAGATGATGTTTATGAGATAGTGTTTGCTGTAGGTCTAAGATCAACAGAATACTTGTAGTTTCAGGATCCCCACAACACTATATTGCTGTGACTACTGGTTGTTTATTTGCTACGTCTTTTCCACTGCTCGAAGTGTATTTTTCAAAAGAGGTTGCATACCTTGCTTATACTCTGCATATTCAGATTTTTCCCCACATATCTGAGAAAATGATGTATTGTCTTGCGGTCGCACGTTTTCGAGGCGAGAGTTGTCCTTTGTCAGCTGTCGTTTAGGAAAAGAAGCTTAAACTTTGGCTTCCTAAAAAACGTTGATCTTCATTATAAGGGAATCTAAGCCACTGGTAGGACTACATCAAAAAATCGTATCAATAGAGTGCTTATATCTGAGATCTAAGATCTCCCCTCGGGAGGTCATCGAGAGGTATCGATCAATAACAACTACTTTTTCTATAAAACGGTGTGTGAGCGCTAATAGAAAGTCCGCTGTTCCATACAAAATGCAATACTATACTTGGCAAAAACGGAAAAAATATGGAGTCAAAGTTTTTTTTTAAGAATGGACGATTTAATTTATTGCAAAGATGTGGTGCCCTCAATTTTTTCGCCTTATTCACGCTGTACACATTTGTGAAGCGAAAATAAATGAGTTATTATTTATTATAAAAGTCGGGAAACGGTCGTAACGAGACGGCAGCCTTACCTTTAAGAAACTGAATCTTGAGTGTAGAATGCCGAAGCATTCTTTAGAGTTTTCCTTTGCATCAGCAGCGAAGCAGTGAAACCAGCTTTACGTTCATAACAATGGGTTCGTAGTAAATATACGACTGGTTTATCCTTGCCGATACCTGAATACCTACGCGAACTCTGTTTTAAGACTATCTGCTATTAAATTTAAAAATGTTTTGTCATTTTAAAATCGTTTTTGTAGGTAGGTAATAGATAGAATAATTTTAAACATCTAGGTATAGTAGTCAGAAAGGATCTTTGTCCCCCTGAAGTATCTGCGCAGAACCCATTTTTGGTCGAATCGGAGGTAAGTTAATTTTTCCACACAACAATACATGCGCAATCTTTTGTTGCACATAACTTCAGAGGGATAAAGATCCGTTGTGCGTACTGTGCTCGAGATTATTTATACAGTGTCGGGGGTCATTTCACCCTTGCCCCTATGAACAGGGCGAACATGACTTAAATGAAGTATATAGTCGATATATAACAGATATAGCTATTGCGAAATGTTGGTGCATGAAGAAGGCCCAAAATTGTTATTTCTTAAAATCTGGAGAGAGACTTATGTCAGAACTTCTGCAGACTGTTAATATGATGATAGTGATTTTCATCATTCTAAACAATGACGAGCATGCTTCAATGTTTTGCTAGTTATTACTATTATTTAAGCAAGTACTTCATAATGACTAGGCATTTAAAATATTCTTCAACTCAATTATGAATCATTTAGTTGCTTTGATTAAAGTGTGAATACAATAATCATCAATGCTTTGTTTCGTCAATGTACAACATAATTAACATTTTTTATAAAGAGTTATTTCTAAAGGTATTCAATTAGATATTTAAAATTTACTTAGAACTTGAATTCACTTTTATGTATCGCATTGAAGGAATACGTAGGAGTGAACTCGACGTATGCCTCATTAAATTTTGTTTGAATGGAGGGATGAACTACATGGTCAGATACAATGAGGTACCGACAGCATAAAAACGGGTGTTTTCTCGTGGTCATATAGTTTAATACATTAATAATTTCACTCGTGGTCCCATTAATAGGACCACGAGAAAACACCCATACCAAACTTTCGGTTTTATGGTCATACGAATAACGGTTGAGTAACTGAAAATAATCAAATTAGCCTTGTCACTGTTTGCTGTATTGGTAAAAAAAGCAATAACTAAATCGCAATGTTTATAAATATGGCCACCCTTGCGTTTATGGGTGTACTTTGCTTTGTACTCAGTACTGTCCAGTACTTAAAATAAATAACAATGCAATTTCAGGTCACGAACCATATTTCAAAATGTCATCTAAATCGGTTTTACCCTACGGCACTTAACTGACAACAAATAAACACGAATGCTAGGTACTTAATTAACTAAGCAGTGGGATTTTCTTTGTGCGACTTCGATAGATCATAATTATTAACATTAGAAGTCATAAAATAATAAACAGACAAGGCTATGCTTATAATGCACATGTCTTGTTTCGTTAAAACAACCCAATGACTTCCGACCTTGATTGACTACGGATGCTGGAATCCTTGTAATCGGTTATACTACTTTAGTATTATATTATCTGTGGTATGAACATACATTGTTCCTACTCGTTTAGGCCAAATGATTTCCCATAGCTGAATGACTTGCTGTCATGATTTTTTTTTAAATTTTGATTATTTCGGAATTTATAAAAGTGATAAACTTCTTATGGTGTCCGTACAACACGAAGGGATGGAAGGAATGAATAGTTTCAGACAGGCAGGAGCCGCAAGCATCACCGCCTCATCACTGCGCCTATCCCGCGAGTAAACACTCACACACCCTTTTTATACTTAGGGTTGTCACTTAGCTTACGCACTACATCTGTCATCCATGAATAGAGAGTCGAAATCCACCATTTTGTTTTCAAAACAAATAACTTGACGTATGACTCGACTTGACTAAACTTATTTCAAAAATCCACTTGACTCTGGCAAAATTGTCTGTCGAAATGACGGACAGAGGCCATATCATATATAAGAGAAGAAGAAGAACTGAATTGACGGACGGACTGAACTAACATTTATAAATTTGGATCCGAAATCGGCTCATTAGTGCGTAAGCAACATCCAAATTCGGTACCAGTTTTTTGTTAGACTCTAGATTTTCATCTTATATTTCCATCACGGATTCAGAATGGATGAGTGCGGTAACCGCTGTAAGCACGTATATACCAACATACGTGCTTACAGCGATTACCGAATACTCTAATTTAAAGTTTAGTAAAATTGACAGTTTGACAACCCTATTTTTGTCTATCAGATCCTTCAAAAGGAGGGCACAAAGGACGCGCGGTCTTTCACTCGCTCCTTAGCGATTGAGCTGTACTCTGTAGGTGTTCAGTATTTATAGTTCTTTACTCCCAAGTAGAAGAGAATACTTCAGGAGGAACTTTTTGTCAACTTCTTTTTTTTAAGTTCTTCAAAGTGTAAAAGCTTTGTGGTAAAACTCCTTTAACGGGGTTCGGCATGGTCAGCTAGGTATAGCAATGACACTAGATGTCCAAATTGTCCCAGTTTAACGTATTTTATCGTTTTTATAAATGAAAATAAGTGTATTATCACATATTAATATATATACCGCTTATAGTGAATTATTTTTATGTACCCAGCTATATTTCAGGTTTTTTTAGGTCTAAAAAGCACTCGAAGTTGTGAGAATTCGAAATTCCATATCGCAGCCATCCGCAACAATCTATTCACGCACACAGACAAGGACTTTGTTTTATTCAAACTATGCGCAAATTTCAGCAGTTTCAGAATCTGAAGTTTGGTTCAGGGGCTAGAACTATCGCTTAGAGATCTACGCTACCGAGTTCAATTCCCTGCATAGAATCATAGAATCCTTTTTCTTTTCCTTACTTTTAGATTTATTTTTATTTATAATAATTTTGTAAGCCAAGTAAGAGACTAATATTACCTATAATAGAAAGGATGTGTTCGTTTGTTTTTCCTAAAAATAAAAACAATTTATTGTATAAAGTTCATTTTTATTATTTATAAAGATATTTACTTCAGACTTTATTTACAGATTTTTACTTAGAAAATTACGACTGATAGGTACAGTATTAACAAAATACACATGAAACAAATGAGCCATCTGCAGACCGTTGCACAATACTTTTTTATAGGTACCTACCTACTACCAATTTGTTTATAATTTGTTTATCCTGATTCTAATTATTGGTGGGGGGTGGGAGAACGAGATCTGCACTGACGCACTGGTGTTGACGATGAGGCTGAGTATGATTCAATGAGCTCATGTGCTATAAGTTAATCTACTTTGAAAAACATTGTTCTGATTCCGTATAGTTATAGTTTATAGTGCTTCTATTATTTCTAATGTTCTTTGTCTGAATATTGTTTTAGCCTGTTTCTGTTCACCGCCGATGGGGGTTGCCTATCCAAGCCTATTTCTCATGTCGTTGGAGGTTGGAGTTGATCCTGCTTTGGCGAGCACTTTCGGTTACTGTGTATCCTTCTAAGAACAACTTCAGACAATATGAGCATATGCAGTTTATAAAATATCACTAGCTTCAGTAACATATACTGACTCCGTTGCGCTATATTTCCAATACGGTGACTTGGGGAAAGGCACCCGATCAAGTAGCATTTCTTTATTGCTGAAATTGCCGTAGTTTACCCTAAATCTGCAAAACAAAACATTTTTTTATAAAAATGTCTTACTAAATTTTTCGTAAATTTTACGATAAAAAATATAAGTAGGTAAGTAATCTAAACCAACCTGCTAGAAGTTGTATTTTTTTATTTATTTGCAAACTTTCGCACGCGGAATGTAAACAATTTTAAAAAGTAAAATAGTAGGTAACTAGGTAAGTACATCATACATACCATCAGGACTAACTCCTAAAAAGTCAAATTTTTGTCAATATAGTCCTGGGTATAGTCCTGGGTCGTTACAGTTTTCTTCACTTTTTTCGAATGGTTTTCGAGACTCCGATTCATTGCAATTTCTCGTTAGAACGTCGCTTTTGTATAAAAACCTCTTCACATGGTTGTGGCAGGGTGTGGTCGCTTTTCTTTTACATAGGTATCTGTAATAAACCCAAAATTAAGCACAGGTTTAGGTAGGGTACATTTAGATCACTGGCATTGTGCACATAAATTTTCCGAAAAGAAAAATCCATAAGTGCACGACCGGATTTAATCCCACTACCTAAGGATCGGAAAGTCTGTTTTTTTTGCACCATACTTCATTTCGACTGCAACAAATCAAAGAGGTTGTATAGGTACCCATACCTAACTAAGTTGAAATCGCAATAATCTACGGTATTATTGTGAAATGTACCTACCTATTACAACAATAATGAGTACTTGGCGTACATAAACTTATGGTTACTGGCAAGGTAGGAGGGCAAGGTGGTGCGGTCGAAGCCCATTGCGTTGTTGGTCCGATCAGATCCGCACCATACTCAACACATCCGTCTACACTACAATGCACTGCAATTAGAATAAACGGGATATATAAACTAACCTTTTAATTTGTTCATGAAATCATTTCATTTGTCCATGACTTCGTTTGCAATTTTTCCTGGGACCAGAGTAGATGTACCTTTTGATGATTTATGTATTAAATTTCGAAATTCGTGACTCCATGGTTTCTACACATTGATTATGTAAATAATACTTCGTATTATTATTCAATGAAGTAGAAAGGGCACTCTTTTTTTACAATCTTATGAAAACACAAAATTCATGAAAATCGAGAATGAGCGGAATGACATATACCTACGTATTTGACAATTTTGACATATTGTGCGGAAATTATGCGCAGCGCAGCGGAATGAATTCAGTGAGGCCATGCCTTGCCAATATGCTATTCCTGAAAACATTTATCTACGTAATATTTTTAATATTTATCTAAAATCATTTTAGTAAAAAAAAATTATGATCCACTTCTAAAATAATTCATAAGTACATAATGTTTTTTTAGAGCAACATTTTATTATTTGTTCGATCTTATTTGTACCGTAGTTGTTTTCAGAGTATGTAGGTCTGCTCTGAAAAGAACTACGAAGCTTGCATTTTGAAGTCATATTTTAATAATGTTTATGTACAATTTTTTCCCCTACAAAATGTGGTTTCTACCTAATAATATTAGGTATAGGTAGATTATTCGTAATTTAATTTTCTCCCACAATTTATTCAAAAATCATAAACTGGCAGCACTCTATTTCCTATCCTATAGTTTGATTTTTATGGTATCAAAGGTACATTTCATGTATTTGGAGACAAGCAAATTATGAGAGAGAAGACAGGAGAAGATAGAGGAAGACAGACAAGATCGAGAAGATCGGCAACAGCTCAAGTCCGCGAGCTGGCAATGTCGCAGCAACACAACCGTACATTGTCAGATGAGTGTACGACATTATCTGTGTTCACTCACACATTGTTAACTTTTAACTAAAATTTCGATTTTAGTTTAGCTATTTATCGACTGTATTTTTCAACTAAATATGATATACAGCAAGTAAAAACCAATATAAAAGCCAACAACAGTTATTTTAATTCAAAAATTATATTCTCTTCGCCCATATATGGAAAAATCCGTGTAGAAAAATTTGTATGAAGATCGTTCCACCTGGTGGAACGATCTTCATACAAATTTTTCTACTCGATCTTGTCTGTCTTCCTCTATCTTCTCCTGTCTTCTCTCTCATAATTTGCTTGTCTCCAAATACATGAAATGTACCTTTGATACCATAAAAATCAAACTATAGGATAGGAAATAGAGTGCTGCCAGTTTATGATTTTTGAATTAATTATGGGTGAAAATTAAATTACGAATAATCTACCTATACCTAATATTATTAGGTAGAAACTACATTTTGTAGGGGAAAATATTGTACATAAAATTTTTTAAAATATGCCTTCAAAATGCAAGCTTCGTACTTCTTTTCAGAGCAGACCTACATGCTCTGAAAACAAATACGGTACAAATAAGATCGAACAAGTAAGAAAATGTTGCTCTAAAAAAACATTATGTACTTATGAATTATTTCAGAAGTGGATCATAATGTATATTTACTCAAATTATTTTAAGATATATATTAAAAATATTACGTTGATAAATGATTTCAGGAATAGCATGGCAAGGCATGGCCTCACTGAACTCATTTCGCTGCGCTGCGCATAATTTCCGCACAATATGTCAAAATTGTCAAATACGTAGGTAATGTCATTCCGCTCATTCTTGATTTCCATGAATTTTTGTGTTTTCTTAGGACTGTGAAAAAAGAGTGCCCTTTCTACTTCATTGATTAATAATACGAAGTATTATTTACATAATCAATGAGTAGAAACCATGGAGTCACGAATTTCGAAAATTAATACAAAAATCATCAAAAGGTACACCTACTCTGGTCCTAGGAAAAATTGCAAACGAAGTCATGGACAAATGAAATGATTTCATGAACAAATTAAAAGGTTAGTTTATATATCCCGTTTATTCTAATTGCAGTGCATTGTAGTAAAGACGGATGTGTTGAGTGTGGTGCGGATCTGCTCAGACCAACAACGCAATGGGCTTCGACCGCACCACCTTGCCCTCCTACCTTGCCTTTTGTTTTTAGAAATATGTGGGGAACAAATTTTTTACAATAAAACTCGTGGAGAAACTAGAGGTTCAACCGAGGCGAGGGAGGGGGGGGGGGGAAGTGTTATGTACGCCAAGTACTCATTATTGTTGTAATAGGTAGGTACATTTCATAATAATACCGTAGATAAATACGATTTCAACTTAGTTAGGTACGGGTACCTAAAACCTATACAACCTCTTTGATTTGTTGCAGTCGAAATGAAGTACCTATGGTGCAAAAAAAAACAGACTTTCCGATCCTTAGGTAGTGGGATCAAATCCGGTCGTGCACCAATGGATTTTAATTCTCGGAAAATTTATGTGCACAATGCCAGTGATCTAAATGTACCCTACCTAAGCCTATGCTTAATTTCGGCTTTATTACAGATACCTATGTAAAAGAAAAGCGACCACACCCTGCGACAACTATGTGAAGAGGTTTTTATACAAAAGCGACGTTCTAACGAGAAATTACAATGAATCGGAGTCGCGAAAACCGTTCGAAAAAAAGTGAAGAAAACTGTAACGACCCAGGACTACCTACATTGACAAAAAATTTGACTTTTTAGGAGTTAGTCCTGATGGTATGTATGATGTACTTACCAAGTTACCTACTGTTTTACTTTTTAAAATGCTTTACATTCCGCGTGCGAAAGTTTGCAAATAAATAAAAAAATACAACTTCTAGCAGGTTGGTTTAGATTACTTACCTACTTATATTTTTTATCGTAAAATTTACGAAAAATTTAGTAAGACATTTTTATAAAAAAATGTTTTGTTTTGCAGATTTAGGGTAAACTACGGCAATTTCAGCAATAAAGAAATGCTACTTGATCGGGTGCCTTTCCCCAAGTCACCGTATTGGAAATATAGCGCAACGGAGTCAGTATATGTTACTGAAGCTAGTGATATTTTATAAACTGCATATGCTCATATTGTCTGAAGTTGTTCTTAGAAGGATACACAGTAACCGAAAGTGCTAGCCAGAGCAGGATCAACTCCAACCTCCAACGACATGAGAAATAGGCTTGGATAGGCAAACCCCATCGGCGGTGAACAAAAACAGGCTAAAACAATATTCAGACAAAGAACATCAGAAATAATAGAAGCACTATAAACTATAACTATACGGAATCAGAACAATTTTTTTCATTAGAATCAGGACATTATATAAACAAATTGGTAGTAGGTAGGTAGGTACCTATAAATAAGTATTGTGCAACGGTCTGCAGATGGCTCATTTGTTTCATGTGTATTATCAGTCGTAATTTTCTTTGTAAGTAAAAATCTGTAAATAAAGTCTGATGTAAATATCTTTATAAATAATAAAAATGAACTTCATACAATAAATTGTTTTTATTTTTAGAAAAACAAACCAACACATCCTTTCTATTATAGGTAATATTAGTCTCTTACTTGGCTTACAAAATTATTATAAATAAAAAATATATCTAAAAGTAAAGAAAAGAAAAAAGATTCCATACATTTGTAGGGAATCGAACTCGGTAACGTAGATCTCTAAGCGAATGTCCTAGCCCCTGAGCCAAACTTCAGATTCTGAAATAGTTGAAATTAGCGCATAGTTTGAATAAAACAAAGTCCTTGTCTGTGTGCGTGAATAGATTTTTGCGAATGGCTGCGATGTGGAATTGCGAATTCTCACAAATTCGAGTGCTTTTTAGACCTAAAAAACCTGAAATATAGCTGGGTACATAAAAATAATTCACTATAAGCGGAATATATATTAATATGTGATAATACACTTATTTTCATTTATAAAAACGATAAAATACGTTAAACTGGGACAATTTGGACATCTAGTGTCATTGCTATACCTAGCTGACCATGCCAAACCCCGTTAAAAAAAACTAATTTTGCGTATTCTTGAATTTTTATGAGGTTTTTAGTTTTTTTGGTTTTTGAGTTTTGTGGTTTAGGTACCTCAGATTTTTTACGTATATTTATTTATTCTTACATCGCACCTACAGGCGTTTTACGTTAATCACAGTACGATTATAACAGAATTCAAACCAGGTATTAAAACTTAAATATAAAAAATCTCAACCCTTATTTTCTGTCAGTGATCATTCGCTCCGAGTTGATTCCAAGCATCAACCACCACAAAGAGTAGGTACGTATCGCAATCAGGACTTGGCAGAATGGACAACAGTTTCTACTTATTCATCCAAGTATTTGGTCGTTTGCACACTGCCCGATACAGACATGTGATTCTTTACTTGACACTGGCAAAATTGCCTGTCGAAATGACATGACGTAAAGAGGCCATAAATAAGAAAATAATCTTCTTCTTTTCTTATTTATGGCCTGTGTTTGTAGAAGAAGACACGATACTAACATGTCAGTGGCTCGAAAACGGTGTAAAAGCGTCTTCTTCTTTTTTCCTATAAGTGTGTCTCTTAGTTAGTGGACTAGAGTTTTGTAATTTTTGGTAGCACCATAGCGCAATTATTTTAATTGTTTTTCTATATGTTGTTGTGAGTGTTAATGTTATTTTCATGGAATTTTAACCAATAATACTTGTAATAATTTTAACGTAGCATAATTGGGTGAGCTATTGAAATAAACGTGTATAATTACCGTAGAAATAACGGCTTATTCCTGACAGATAACCAAGACCAGATAACTGGTTACCTCAGAGGAATTTTCTTCTTGTTCAAAAAAAAATCCTCTGAGATAACCAGTTATCTCAGAGGATTTTTTTTCCTCGTAGATAACCACCAGACAGAGACCATAGGTAAGAAAAACAAGGGATTAGCTCTTCGTCGATATCGTATCGTGTAGGTGGCAGTGCGTAAACAACCATTGGAAATCTCTCAGTACGCCAGACTACACTCTCCCTATGCACCGCAGATCACTCCACAGTTACAATGTATAGGGACTTACTTGCTGTAAGCACAGTACATCATTTTTAACAGTAATGGTACATTTCAATATTTATTGTGGCCCGCCTGCATGTACGAATTAACACACCTCGTCTGACGGGTTTGGATTAAGCTATACTTGACCAAGTGGTGGGACTCTACTTACGTTTGAGTCTTAAATTTTTTTGAGGTTATGAGTCTACGAAGGCTAAGTAATTTTGATCACAATGGTTTTATGGTTTTATGGTATGGATATTTACGTGTGCCTATTTCGTGTGGTAAGCAGTGATGCTCGCATTGCTGTGTTCCGGTTTGAAGGGTATGGGTCCCGACCTGCCGGGTGCATCACAGGGCACGTCCTCAGTGGACGTGCTCAGTGAGGCAAGGCATCGTTCTATTTATTTGTATAAAAAAATATACAGTCTTTATTTAGCTATGCTTAGAGGTACTTTTTAATATAAAACAAGCTTTACTAACCGCAAAAATCTGACATTGAAAATCTATAAGGTATAGGTACTTACCTACCGTTGCGAAGTCGGAAATCCGCATCAACAAGGTGTACCTACTGCTATCTTATCTTTTGTGATGTAGGGTAGGACACAGATTACATAGAAGTCGGTACACAATCCTAGACTCAATGGATGCCAATGTGTAGGGGTATTCGGCTCCAATGGCGAATCAGTACTCCAGAATACCTCACGGACCTATAATACAAAGTCAGAGAGTTCAGTCGAGTTGAATAGATTTCGAAGTCAATACGTTGCACAGTCTGAGAAAATCAAATTACGTTTACATGGAAAATTACGTAAAAGCTTGTTTGTATGGTACGTATGAGTCGACTGGAAAGAAGTTTCATTTACCATAGATGATACTACGGCGTAGAGCACAGGCTACGCGGCGTAGCACTAGTATTTATAATTTTAGTTTCGTCAAATTGCCAAAAATGGTTTTGATTTCTTTTCAAACATTAATTTCACGTACTCTTTATAAATGAGGTATCATTCTTACTGTTGAACATTGCTATTACTTGCTGTATTTTCATGGACTATTCAATTTCCTATCTTTAAAGGTTTCCGTCTTAGTTTAAGATTAATGTATGCGGCCTCAGGATTCCTTCTTCGATCTCTAAATATCTTGAGACCGCACAGATGCCAATCGTGAATTTATGCACGATTGTGGTGACTATCGGAAATAACACAGTTCAATACGAAACAATTTTATGAACCACTCAGCGGCCAACGTGTTTATACATTGTATAAGAGGATTACCTATATTTACTTATCTACGAGTATATAAATAAATATTCTTGGACTTTACACACAACACCCTCTAGTCCCAAACTAAGCATAGCTTGTGATATGGGAACTAGATGGCTGATAGAATACTTATATACTTTTTTTTTTTGTAAATACATACTTATAATACATAGTAACACCCAGACATAGAACAAACATCTATGTTTTCCACGCACGAATGTTTGTTCTTGGTGGGGATTGAACCCACGACCCACAGCACGGAAGGCAGAGCTATTACCGACTGAGCTGTGACGCCTGTCTATATATATATATGTTTACTTCTACTCGCACTCTTAGCTTTTTTACTCATTTAGCACGTTAGTTGAATCAACTTGAATCAAGAAAAGACATCTTATTTTATTTAACATCATTAGACATTGTATATCATTAATTATTTTATTTTTAGAATCGTCTTTAGGCGAAGACTTTATTCTGTAACATCACCAAAAACATCATGAATTTACTTTTAAAAACTATTTACTTTTACCTATTCACTAACTTTTACCTATGCCTATGAATTTGCGAATTTATACTTGTGCCTATGAATTTGAATTTACAATTTAAACCAATTTGTACAAACAAACCCTAAACGAATGAATTCAAATAACAGACGTGCTAAATTGAATGACACACATTTATTTTCGAAAATTAAATTACGCTCAATACCAACGCAACTGGCCGTAAAGTCCCAAAATGACACCAAATAATTTAATATTGGAACACAATAGCGTCTGGCATAAGCCAGTAGGCAAACATGTTTATTTTAAAAGCTCTATTGGTTCAATGAATCGGTCGACCGCTGAAATGAGGAGCGTCGGCACCGCGCGCCGCATCGTCTGGGACGAACTAGCATCGGGATGCGACACTGTAAATTTTACAATCATCGTTTACTAACTAAAACTGGTACTTACCACTTGTCTTGGTGTGAGTCACTTGCTCTCACCGATACACAGATTAAACTAAAAGTGAGTGAATAATATAGCATCGGCTAAGAGAAACAGTCGCTTCGGAATAGTTTAGTTATTGAGCGAAATCCATCCCAGAACGCAAATGCATGATACAAAGAAAAAATCAATCTTGACTATAGAAATACCTAATTAATCTTGGTTGATTTATGTTTAATAACTCGCGCGTTCTGAAAGAAAATGGTATTGCTCAACAGTGCTCAATCATAATTCACTTAAATGAGCTTATCGTCCTTAAGCTTTACGGTCCTCGTTCGCCACCGACCGTCCGACCGTCGTTTTGCATATATCGAGTGATTATTTTGTGCTCTCGTGCGTTACTGAACAGAAGCCGATTTCATATTCATTCCCAATGGAATTAACATAACAAATGTGACCAACCAACCCTTGTAACGTGCGCAGGTTTCAATTGATATATGATTACATACGCATTAAACAAATAGCGAGATATTTGCAAACGTCACGACAAATCGTCGCCATGTTTCTCGCTTTTCCACTGGAAATACCGATAGCGTTGACCGAACGAATTTATGTGACAGATACTTATTTCATTTCAACAAAATTCCAGCGAGATTTCCTTACCCTTTTTACGCTTTAGTTAAGTAAAGCTACGTTACAAATCAATGATACAAAGTATCTACGATACGAAAGCAGCTGCTAAATGATTCAAATTCATCCCACCCAGTCGCTTTTGGTCACAAGGGATTGGGCAAAGTTATATCGCTGTAGCCATTAAACATCCTTTGCACTGACACCCTTAAAATTGGCGGTTTATAAGGGTCAGATCTCAGGGTCAACCCGCTGCAAAATACGCTTTCGACTTTTGCGGTTTTTAACAAAACAAGCAGAAAGCGTGCTTGAATTTGTATAGGTTTCACTTGCGCCTAATCCGCGCACGCGTTTTGTGTGTCGTCGTCTATGTAAACTCATCGGAATACACGCACACCCGACCCGCACCCGCGTCTTCTGTGCGTTTCGCGCTTTATCATCTTACCATCCCACGCATCTGCTACGAAATACCAACCCTTAAATATATACTGAAATAGTTCACAATCTAATGTATTGTTTCCTTGTTACAGATCCATAATGCTGTCTCACAGGATATGAGTACAAGCATAGTCTGTCTGGTTTAATTTTGTGCAAGAAATCGCCACCATGGAACTCAGAGTTATGTTGCTTTTAGCGGCCATCGCTCATCTATGTAAGTTACAATTACCTTAGTTTCATCAATGAAAGTTAATCAACAATTCATCATTCAAAAAGTCTTAGCTTCCTAGCCAGTGCTTAGCTCTAAAGAATTGTGATTGTGTATCTTTTAACAGAATTCATCCACAAAGTGCGTCTAGGACTAAGTAATCAAACAGTGGATAGGTTGATGTGTAGCCGACTGTACATAATATAGTCTCACGGTAGATAGTTTCTCTAGCTTGCTTACTCAGACTGAAAAACGAGCATTCTCTGCACTATTTCACTGAACCTTTCCGAGGAATGGAATGTAATTATTTTAGATACTTTTTGGCTCTTAATATACTTAGTTCCCTCACAAAACGTGGCCCTAGGGGACTGAAATGTTCCGTCAATGTAGCGCAATAGACATGCGAGCTTTTAATTGTGAACCAGTGGCTGTATCGTTGATAGTTGATATTAGTTGCGTAAAGTACTTATTACCTATATAGTGTTCCGTAAAATTTTAAAATGGCCTATTTCTGATGAATTTACCTACAATCCTTTTGAAAATGCGTTACATTCACAAAGAAGAATAGTCACGTAAATAATAAACGTCCCAACAAAACTTGGATTCGGCCGTAATAAAAGTATAGCGAGGAATGTGAAATATCAACCTACCTTCCAATATTGAAGAGCAAAATACCCTAAAAGGGTTTCCTAAGTAATTGAAAATACATAGATTGGAATAGTGGGGGTGTGGGGTCTCCGATGCGTATCTAAGGTGGACTATCTCAGACCACTTGATGGCAAATGGTGCGGAAGTAAGCAGGATATACCGATGCGATATCTTCTGAATATGCTATTCTACACCCCTCTCCAAGTTGGATATTTCTGTATTTTTCAAGAGCACTAACATAAACCTTATCAAGGTTGGTGTTTAGGAAAAACCTTTGTATTTTCAAGTCATTTAATAAGCAGTCGGTACCTGAAAAGCACCGTAAACGACTCTCTTTTAAGCCATATAAATGTATTATCACAGATCATTTGCTATCCAATGATACTGAAGTAATAGTAGGCTTCAGTTTTTCTCTTTTATCAGCACATTTTCCCCGAAGCTTTTTGCATAAAGCTCTGTAAGTAGTCTTAATATAATGTGTATATCCGATATTGAATATGGATGACTTATTGCTTTCTTACATGGATTTGCTGATATTTTGTGTGTTCAGTTGTAAGCACGTAAACAAACAGGATGTGTACTGATATACTTCCCAACACTCCGTGACGAAGATACGGCGCGTCTTATCGCCACGATGGCGTAATACACCATTATGTATGGTTCACTCTAGAATGCTTACATCTTTTCGCAAATATTTTGTTTTTTGCTTTATAAAATAGCCTTCTTTTTTTCTTTTTCAGGTTGCACAGCTTCAGCAGATGGAAAATTTTTGACGCAAACCGTTTATGGATTCTTAGATTTCACGACTACGATAGGCAACACTGTTATGGTCTTCTCACCTCATTCAGCGCCACCACCAGGTTGTACTCTAACCAAAAAAAATGGAATATGATATGGAATGATTAGTGTAATTCCTTTAACTGATGAATCTTTTACTTATCTTTGCAGAACCAATAACAACTGAAAAAGCTGTACCTGATAATATCATAGAAACGAAACCTCCTCCAACAGTAGCCAGCCCTAGTCTAGAAACTATAAAACCCAGCAAAATTAGCAATAAAAAGGCAAAGAAGTCTCTAGTCTCTAGTGCTATATCAGTCGTCTCATCCCCACCTAAAATTGCAGAAAAGGTACCAAGCCCACCTCTTAAAACTATAAAAAACGAACTGAATCCAGTTATATCAAAAGTAGAAGTAGTTGTTGGCCCTTCTAAAGTTGTTAACTCTCCTAAACCACCACAAATATCTAAACCAAGCCCCCAGTCAATCAAAAAGAAAGTTGAAATTAAGAGCGCTGTAAACATAGTGAGTAGCTCAGTAGAAGTCAAACAAGCCCCGGTCAGTTCAAAAGTCAACAGTATTGTAAATATTAAAGCCAGTGGAACCGAAGACGAGCCAGCTATTTTGGTCTCTAACAATAACATTGGTGAACCTGAATACGACTTTCTTTCGAGACAACCGTCCGAGTTTGTTGAAGAAACATACAAAGTTATAAATATACGACCTTCTAAAACGCACGGTCCGAAACCAAAGCACGCTCACAAGCACAGGCAACAAGCTCCAACACCACCTCCGGATGACGAAGAACATCCCATTGGCCTTGTAACAACTCTTGGAGGAACAATAGTTAAGGATGGGCTTACGACTGTTCATGAAACAAGCGTTATCGGCACCTACATTTCCGGAAAATACGCTCAAGTTCTGAATAGCAACACAAAAATCTTTGGAGCGGGATCTGGTCCTGGCCACCGAGGAAAAATTGCACCAACTCCTCCTCATAGGATCTTAAAAACTGTAGCACCAGCTATTACGAAAAATCATAGGTATAATTTAGAACCAACACCATCGATCAGTGATGAAGACACTAGTTTTAGTAAAACGACACGTAGACAGCCGAGCGGTGGTGGCTCCTTCAAGAACCGTCACAGAGCTCAGGTTCCTGACAATGAAGGCCATGAGAATGTTCCCTCTAGCCAATCTAAAAAGTTCAAAAACAGAAACTCTGCACATGCTCAAAGAGCACAGCAAAGGTAAGTAGAATGCAAAATTCACAAGAAACGATAAGTATAATAACGTTTCATGTGAATTTTGCACTTACTTACTTTTATAGAAACGCATGATTATCGCATGATATTATGGTGTTGATTTTGATTTTTTAATTTCAGTACACGTATTTGGCGACCTTCAAACAAACCTCAACTGGCAACCGTCTCTGTTTTCAGTGAAACTCCCTCACCGCCACCCTCATATTCCAACAGAAGGAAGAGCAGCCGGATATCTGGGTCTAAATCAGCTGTGACGCCCGCAAGCAACAACGAGCAAAGACGTGGCTTCAAGCCTCGTGTTCAGCCGTCTCCGGTTGAGCAAGTAACACCTGCTCCATCGACCAGCATCTATAAATTCAAACTAAATCGTACCCCAGGTTCTGGACGTTGGCAGTATAAAACCAGCCCGAAACCTAAAGTTACCATCCGCAAGATGAGTGGCGATGATGAGCCACCGACAACTCCAAATCCAAACCCACTTCTCGACGATCCTCAATCCAATGAGTTGTCTCTACAAGCGAGATCCGATAATGACCTAGAGCTATCTGGCTCTCAAAGTGGGCCGGGCACTCTGCTTGAAAACGATACTGATGACAATTCCATTGAGAAACCACCACCCGTAGAAACATTGAAAGTTGAGATTTCTACGCCTGCTGACTTCAAAGATATTTATTACGAAATTGCTACCATTAAGTCTCCATATACCTTCCAGGTAATCTTGTGTCTAGCTACATTTATACTTCCACAAAATTAAATATTTGAGCATTTTTACAATTAAACTTATCTTAATTTCAGGTTGGGCGCGTTAAAAACACTCGTATAATCACAGTGACGACTACTATAGAAAAACGCATAGAACCAACAGTAATTCCTAATCCGCAAAATTCTCTCAATGAACCGTTGACAGAAAATATATTAGCGACCGCTTCTCCTTACGGAAAAGATCACAACTTGGACTCGAGCATAGCCACGCTGCCCGCGATCACGTTATCATCAGACATGGAAACCCCACCCCTAGAAACAGTGACCGAAACCTTCAGTACAACTGAGCACATGTTGAAAACCCACATTTTGCCTGTAATTAGGCCTGATGTAAACCTGACTAGCAGTCTAACTTTTATTCAAACATACGAAGTCACCAGATTTGTTACCGCAACTAAAACTCTACCACCAATGGATTACTTCCAGTTTATACCCAGTAAAACCTTGAAGGAGTTCAACAGTCGCCTCGATGAAGCTGGCTCCGAACTACACTTGGAACTTGATTTCGGAGACAGCGAAGAAGAAGATGGAGTTCCTCGTCGAGTGTTCCCTCCGGACTTGGACCTCGCTAACGTCGGATCCGATTTTGACCTGGCCGAAGTCGACAAGTACAAGGAAAATCATTTGAGGCTGAAAAAAGCTCACGGACAAAACAAGCAAAATCAAGTTACCGAAGTGCCGGCTGCTCTCACACCCGAGCAAGCTCAGCAACTCGCTCTACTGAGACTACTGAACCCAGCAGCTGCCGCGCAGATCCCTAATGTGGTCACCACCTCGAAACCAGTCTTGAAATACGAGACGATATATGAATCGCACGTTATTCCAGTTTTCGATGGAAAGAGCACCATTCAGAGCACCATCTCGAGAGTGGTAGCCACGGTGACAAAGACCGAGTACGAATTAGGCACTAGTAGCTTACCAGCACTACCACTGCAGCAAATCAATCCACTTTTCCCGCAACAGCAGTTCTCTTTGATTTCAACGCCAGTCATCGTAAACACTGAAGTTCTAGCGACCGAAAGTAAAATCCTAAAGCTCACTTTTGGTGCAAAAACGGTGCACACCACTTTGTACACGACTAAGCTCGTGCCCACGGTGCTGACTTCTTACGTGACGTCATCCATTCCAGTGCAACCTTCAGCCGCCCCAGGATTTCAAGGATACTATCCCTCGCCCTTCGCACCGTTCCCTTACGTAGGGTAGTTCTGAAAATCATAGGAGTATGTATAAAATTAGTGAACATTCTTGATTCGAACACTGTGCTTTTTAGTGTATGTGACGGATAGCCATAGTGCGATGCGCGTGATTTAGGACAGAAAGCGAGCGTGAACAGCAGCGTTGCTAAAACTCGTATAAACTACATCGCGAGTGGGTGAACAGTAAACTGCAGGAGCAGCAGAACGTTAGGATTTATAGCCTTTGTGAAAACACGAAAACTGTAAAGTTGTGTTTCTCCCAGTTTTCTTCGCTCGTGCTGCGTCCGGCGATATAGGTACCTAGCTATTCTTTATGTCTGCCAAGGTTTTTGTGTAAACAAAATCTTACACGATTAAGTACATCTTATAATTTGTTGTAAATAATTAATTTATAAATAGCCTACCGTATTTGTATATACAACGTATTCATTTTACAAACACTAACACTATAGATTAGACTTTAGTTTTGTAGATACCTAGGTAGGTACTGTAAGTCTTATGATAGATACATTATATTGTGATAATTGTATACTTTTCTTGTGTTTATATACCATTTTATATTTTTGTACATTTATTGCGTTATAAAAATGGGTTTAATGATTAAGAACGTAATAAAATTAATTATAAGCTTGTGTATTATTTTCCTTGTGTATTCGAGTTCCGTCGACATTCCCAAACAAGTTCTAGTTAGAAAAAATAAGGTAATAAAACAAAGTATTCGTGAATACGGTCGTTGTTAGGTACCAACCACCAGTTACCAAAAAATTTAAATCAATTTTCACAAATGCTAAAGTTACTTAGGTACCTGTAACTAAACCAAAAGATTTTAAAGAAAACATAAAAACATCTAATTTAGGGGAAACGCAAAGTAATTTGTGAGCCAGGAGGTTTATTTCCCATGATATCTTAATTAAAGCCGTTTCATACGGCGCCTGAAAGAAACAATGAGCCGAGTTCTGGAACTAAGATTAATGGAGGCTGCTCTTTAAACTTCATAAACGAACCTGCTTATAATTTTTCACTTTGCAAACTGACTTCTTGGGTAATATTTTTTGTCGTAATAATATGATTCTGAGGGTCTATTCTGTACACTACGGGGGAAAATTTTTTCTCGAATGGCAACCAAAAAAGTAAAACTCTCTTCATTCGACATTCGGCTACGGGCTTTGCATGTAGTCTTCTGCTGATAGGTAATGATGGTGACATTTCTGAATCAAGACGAAACACAATATTGCTTGCTAGTATGCAACTCTCGATCTTGACGCATAGCATGAGAGCATTAAACAACATTTTCTTTCAGCCGAAAAGTCATGCTTCGTCCCTTTCTAAGCTTGCGGGACAGAAAAGACAGAAATAATTTTCAGGCCACCTCTTTCGTAGATAAATCGTTGTCTTGTCCGCTCAAGCTACGGCTGCTGGAGGAAACAATCGTATTTCTAGAAGAAAACAAATACCGTCGGCTATCCCGTGAGAAGCTTAGTATCAAACTTTACCTGCCTGCAGCTATTGCAAATATCTCTCATATCTATTCAAAGCGTTTTCTAAAGAACACACCTACGTTTTACTTAAGAGTAGGTACACAAGTTTCCTACAAACGACCTGTAGCAAACGAAGGCTTTAACATTTTCGTATGGAGAAAGTTATGGTAAAGTTTGAATACAGATGCTCGTAAACAACAAGTGTTTCTACAGTAGCAACATCATAAAGGTTTGTTAAACACAGGTGTGAAATAACACGCTTATTCACTGAGTAGTTAGGTACCTAGGTGTTCTTCTTCTTCTAATTTAAGAGCTACGCTCTTGTCGGCGTAACAGCACTACTTACTACCTAGTACCTACGTAATGGAATGTTTTGCGAAGTGAAAAGATTCTAATTGGAAACTCTACACGCTCTATCGAAAGTAGAGTAGGTTGGGTACCTAACTCAGGTATAAAACAGACCTCGGCTTTAAACATATTTTACAGGTGGTGGACTCTGAAAATCATAAGAATTTAAAGTTTAAATAAAATCCTTTCTTTTTTTAAAATTAGAGTCTATCCTACATTTTCAAGGGCATCACTATGACCAATATATTTTTTTAGTACAAACCCTTCTCTGTTTCTAAATACATTTGACGTGTATTGATGGTTATTGCCATTTGCTTGATAACCACAGATACGAGATGGATCGTGCCAGTAAAATTAAATTACCTATAGTTGATCGCCATGGTAGACCCCCATCACTGCAGAACGTATGCGATACTACCCCTAGTATCCTAGACACTACCCCCCCCAATACTTTTTATCAAGTGCCCAAACTCCAGCTTTACTGCACCTAAGTGTCTACTTTTCTAAATAAATAAAATGATAAATAAAAGATCAGTTTTCCAAGAGTGGTTTTTTAGGTAGGTACATCCTGTATAATATTTGATCCAAGCACATCTACCACCAAAAAGAAATCGTGTTAGGTAAACTGTCTATTCTGCATGGATGGGTGCACACTGCACGTCATACAAACTTCCAGATTTCCCAGAAAATTCCAGGATCGTTGGTAACGTGGACAGGCATTGTCTGCTGCATTGCATACAAAGCGCTGTTTCGTATCGAATACCAGTCCTACCTACTTTGGATACCTATCGAGTTGATAACCATGTGGAGGATTTGACAGCTTCGTGTCGAAGTGTAGAAACCAGATTAGAATGGAACTCCAATTTTTCATAATGACCTACATTCAGTGATTTTATATTTTTAAAAATGTTTAAATATGAAAAGTACCTACCATACGACATACTAAAATGTAGAGCCTAAGTGCTTCATGAAATAAAGAAATAAACTATTTTTTTAAAGGTAATTTACTTATGTGTCCTCCTGTCTTGTTTTTTTTTCTTCATAATTAATGAACAAAACAACGTATGTTAATCTTATCTTTAGAATCACTACTAATCAGTTCCCGTCTTGGCGATAATGATGAACAATTTATCGATACAGATAATATTGCAATATCGTCATTTGCCTACTCGAACAATTGAGCAAATACTTGGATTGAAAACATCTCCATTATTCGTATATTTTGTGAAAAATAGACTCGTTGTTTTGTAGTGAATCAATGTTTGCGGAAAGATGTGTCGGTATATTTTTCCGGTTTTATTGGGATTACTGATTCCGGGTAAGTAGAGAAGACGAAACCTCATCCTTTTTGTTCATGTAAAGTAGGTAAGCGCATTATGGAAACGATTGTAGATTGGTAACATAGATATCTCTATCGGGTCAGATATTTAGGTACTTACTTTCTAAATGTTGTTCTAAAACAAGCGTTAACAAATCCCTAAGTACCTACAAGTGCATCTGTATAAGTTAACTTCTATAAGTACTTAGGCAGGTATCTAATTACAATGTGTTTCTTTTATATTTAGGTACCTATAAGTACTTATCACAGACTTAAACGTTTGTCTATAATGTATAAAAAAAACTAAGATCTAGCGTACTTGTATAAATGTTACCGGAAATGTGTATAATACCGGCATTTTATAGAACGCCAGGGTCGTTTAGGCAATGTATGAAATACATTGTTTCGTTTCTATTTTAAAAGGTAAGTAGAAATAGGGAAATACCTACCTAAATAAAAAATGCGTCGTTTTGTGGCAGTTTCAGTCCCATAGACAGCTCGTAGATCCCTACGAAACACAAAGCGCGGCGGTCCTTGTAGCAGATCTGCCCACGAAAAATAAAAATAACTACTTACAGCATAAAAATATTCTTCAAAGGTGTATTGGTGGGAGTTAGCAGTCAGACAGCGGGGCAGGTGGCACGATGCTTCCAATTTACCTGGCTCGGACCTCGGTGGAACAACGAAAGCGTATTCCTGAACGCCACTTGTGCTGATGCCACTCGTATGGCTGCTGGGGTTCCCTGCTTCCAGCCGCTTGTAGTATCTTGTAAGTATAAAATCTCATCAGGGAAAAAAACGAGGAAATCTATAAGATTCGACGGATTTCCTGTAGAATAACCAAAGTACAGACATAACTCTCAAGAATTACTCGTATCATGGGCAAGTCCACTATGTCCCTCAGTCTTGGAACGAATGATCCAGGCAACACTACATGCCCCTTCAAAATCCTTGAAAATTCTGACTGGCTGGCTATAGGTCGCGCGCGTCATGGACTCATGGTCCAATCGTAAAAGCATGCTACGGTGATGCTATGGCGAAGCACTAAAAGATAGTGGTTAGTGGAGTTCTTATTAAAATAATGGCAGAGTTAGTAGATTTCTTTTCATTATCCTTTGGTAGGTATGCCGAAACGAGAATCGGCGCGAGACACAATACATTTTCTAGTGTGTCTGGAATCCAAATACAGAGGTTCTCAGATCCTGACACTATTTTTTGTTTTCCAGATGATGGAACGTGGCCTGACGTAGATTACATTTGGGCCAACCACGCACAGAACGCTTCGTGCATTCTTGCCAGCAACGACGTATGCGCCACTTACACCTACTACTTTGATGGCCATGGTAAATCACGAACCATTCATCATGGATCATACAACTTCAAGAATCTCTTGCGACCGACCCCGCCCACAATTGTAGCGATTGTACCACTCTCGTCTACCAACTCTTCTGAAAGAAATAACAATGTTGATTGTGTCTCTGCCTAACGGTGTTATAAAATAAAGGAGGTCTAATATACCTACCACCAGTGGCGAGATGAGTAGTTACACTGCTCGGCAACCATGACTCGATCGCGGAGTATGTAAATTGGTTTTGTGACTTATGAATGAACGTTTTTTTTCTTATTTTTCCAGTGGAAAACTCGACCAACATGTGCACACGGGTCGTAGACGGCAGCGGACAGGCCATCACGAGCGGGTGCTACACGCAAAGAAACGGTAGTTTTGTCACGAGAGCCTGCTTCTGCCGCTCTATTCCTGGTGGAATCCCATGCAACGGCAGTGGTGCACATGCTATCATTGCGTCGACTTTATCAGTGGTTATAGCTGTGATTCTAATGTTGTACAAAGATTTACTTACCTAACTAGAACAATGCAGTAAATAAAAAAGTTAAAGTAGGTTCTTTTCTTTATTTTTATTTATAAAAATATTTGTAGGTACCTAGACGTGCATTTATTTTAGACTATAGCTATAGACCGAACGAAGATATAACTACAGCCGGCTGGAACAAGAGCGTTTATTTGTTTTAATAATAAGCTTGGAATAGTTACACCATATTTGGGCCTTGTGCATTGACAAGCAGATTCAAATTCAATCAAAATAGACAAAACACGATGTAGGTAGGTACCTGACTAACTATTCCAAGCTTACATCAAGCTTATTATTAACAGGGTTAGTGTATATGAAAATTCATTTATAGCGTTTACTTAGATCAAAATAATACGATCGAGCAAGAACAAAAACAACAAGAACTAGAAATGTAGCACACGACACGACTTCCCCCCGTATAGTATTACTTTATGGACACGACACAGATGACAGACAGGTGGGTTTAGATTAGATTATGAATAGACCAAACAAACAAACATAGAACTGCTTGAAACTGCTCGAAGCTCAAACACGTGTCGAACACGAAAGAACGCTCAAGGCGGTAGGCGGCAGGCGGCTCCCGCCCGAATGCTCGTACTACGCCACAGAACACTTAAATCCTGGATTGAAATAAGATAGCGAGCGAATGCTCATTCTATGCCCCCATTATTGCCCATTTAGCAGAATGAGCATTCGCTCGTTTCGTCTCAAAAGATTTGTATTCAACCCATCAATTTCAATCTTGTTTTGACAGCACCATGACGTGTCTTAAAATGTCAACTTCAAGCTAATGTAAAATTTCCGCATCGGCGCAACGAGTCCGGTTATTGTACAACCATGGAATGCACAGCCTTGGAAAACACAACCATGGAAAGCACAGCCAGGATTGCACAACCCGGGAATTCATGTACAAATGTACATGAAATCCATGGTTGTGCATTCCTGACACGTGCTGAGATTGCACAGCCAAGGATTGCACAGCCCAGGAAAACACAACCATGGAATTCATGTACAAAAACAATGTACATCAATTCCAAGGCTGTGCATTCCCAGCACGTGTCAGGAATGCACAGCCCAGGAAAACACAACCATGGAATTCATGTACATGCTCCTGATTGGTCGAAAGCGTTTAGACGCAATTACACAGTAAAAATGGTACCTACTAGTGATTAGATTAGACCACAGATAAAAGTTGCAATCATTCGATCAAATAGGTAAGAATCTGAATGTTTGAGCTCTCCTTGTCTATGGAAATGGTCAGTTTTTTTTTTTAATTTGGACCTACTTGAACGAAGAATAGGTAGGTACCTATACTTTGTTATTTTTCTGATGCTCGTATCAAATCAAAACTGACATTGTCGTTAATGCAATCTTACTGGCTTACTGATAGTGATGTAACGTGACGATTTGAGTTACCTATGTTGAACTCGAATTATTTTAGTTAAACTGAACCTTGACTCGAGCCGCCAATTGGGTTGAATCAACTAAGTACGTATGCAACGTAAGTGGTTAGAGAAATTGGTGCTAGATTTTCACTTGTATGACTTAATATGCATGCAAGTCCTCGATGCGAGTCAATTCAAATAACTTAAGTTCGAAATAACTGAAATCGTCACGTTACATCACTATCGGTAAGCCTGACTTGAGATTGCATCCTACTAATATTATAAATGCGTAAGTTTAGATGTTTGGATGTTTAGATGTTTGGATGTTTGTGTTTCAATCACGTCGAAACTACTGAACCAACTTGGATGAAACTTGGCATATATGTAGTTCGTAATCTGGATTGACATATAGGCTACTTTTTATCCCGAATAATTAACAGGATTTACAGGATAAAATAAAAAAACGGGATTAGCAGCGCCAATTATTAGCAAGAGGATGATGTCATGTCATGTCATGTCACGTCAACTTTGACAGGACGTAGTACTACCTCTTTGGTCTAACGACTCACGTTTGACATTCGAGTACGGGTTCGGTGTAATGTCAAGTTTCTCAAAGAAGTATCCGCTCGGTACACGCACAGATAATATAATGTACACGGAAATGGTACTCGCGTACGAAGTCGCGGGTAACTGCTAGTGGTGTAATAAAGCTTTTACCATCGGATGACATTTGTCATTGGATGCGTAGCATAGCATCTATTAGTTTGTGGTCATTGGTTTAGCCGCACTTTGTGTAGGTAGGTAGGTTCAAACCCGCAGCGGGACGATATCGAATGGGCAGGTTAATTTCTCTAGACACGGAAATTCACTTGAATCTTCAGGTTGCTTGGAAATGTCTCTGCAATACCTACGTCTGCCTTTAATAGGGAATCAATGTCAATCAAGTTCAATCAACTAGGTTATTATAAATTTATTTCCCAGCCTAATACCTATAATTGTTCCAGACTTTATTGAGAAGACCTGGAATTAGAAGAAAAAATATACCTACCTACCTAGGTACTTGAAAACAAAGATACAACCAGCAACACTGGCTGGCAACAGGCTGAAGAACTCCACGTAATAAAAATGCCAATCTTATGTTAGCGAAGGCTGTCCAGTCCACCAGTAGACATATATGTATTATGATAGATAGATGTATTATGTACGTACTAAGTACCTAGTAGGTAATGCCCTTTGGGTATCATCGCGTAAGCGGACAGTGACATTCTCAATTTGAATTATATTGAGCCATTTATTCTAAACTAGCAGTTACCCGCGACTTCGTACGCGTCTACAGTTCCCGTGTACATTATATTATCTGTGCGTGTACCGAGCGGATACTTCTTTGAGAAACTTGACATTACACCTCACTACACCGAACTCGTACCTACTGGAATGTCAAACGCTAGTTGTTAGACCAAAGAGTTTAGTTACTACGCGCTGTCAAACTGACGTGACATGACATGACAATGAAATCCTCTTGCCAATTGGCGCTGCTAATCCTTTTCGTTCATTTTATCCTGTAAATCCTGTTAATTATTCGGAATAAAAAGTAGCCTATGTGTCAATCCTGGTTACGAACTATATATATGCCAAGTTTCATCCAATTTGGTTCAGTGGTTTTAACGTGATTGAAACACAAACATCCAAACATCTAAACATCCAAACATCTAAACTTTCGCATTTATAATATTAGTAGGATAGGATAGGATAGGATAGGATAGGATTATTACCTAAACAATTATTTTAGTTTATAATAGATACTGTAACGATAGCATTAATTATTTTTGGCTAAGTAGAATGCATACACCGCCACATGCCGTTACGGTAATGTCAAATGTCAAATGCATGACAATAGTTGTAGTTGTTGTGCCATTGTGTTGAAAGAATTAGCCAGACTAGACCCTGCGTTACCGGATCTAGCTGTTACCAGAGTGGACCACGTGGAGGTTTCTTTCTCCCACCCCCTACTCATTTGCCCCTTGTGCCCTACCACCTGCACAAGGGATGATATTTTGGACGCCACAGACGAAGGGGTAAAAGTGGCGAAGTTCTATTCGAACTTCGTCTAGTGTTTGTTGTCACCATTGACACGTAAGAAGAAGATGACAATAGTTACAGAATTCTAAAAAAAGAAGAAGAGGCATTACTATTATTTTTCTGACAGATAATTGGTAGCGGGTACTTATTGGATTGGATCTGAAAAAAAAATACAGGACTATTGTAATTTACTAAGACTGAAGTTTTATTCACAAACCAGTACCCATGAATGTAATAGGCCATTACACTTAGCTCTTGAACTGAATTAGGTACCTACCTAGATACTGGGAACTTTATATACCTAGCTAAGAAAATGAAAACTAGTTGGTACCCATAAGAAAATATAATAGGTACCCATAGTACCCATACCCATATAAATATTTTTTATTAAAAATACCTAAGTACCTAGGTACCTACCTCATGTTTTATTTACAAAACAACAATGTGTTTGTTTTTTGTGACAAGTTCAGGATAATTATTAGAGTTCTGATAAATTTATACATTTCATCATCAAACAGTCATCTTTCACCCATTCAGTCAGATTTAAAACTCCTCCCAAAAACAGAGAAGTTTTCTGGGAGCTTTGCAGGCTTAGATGAGAAATAGTGGTTTCCTAGGATTTTTTGTTGTTAAGTTGTTCATTACACCCTCCAGATTTGATGAGAACTAAGTCACCGATTTTAATATTAGGAGGCGAGGTGAACCACTTTGCTCTTTGCTGCAAAGTATGCAGGTAGTCGTCAGACCACTTCTTCCAAAACGTTTGGGAGATTTTTTGCATGCACTGCCAACGTGACAGTCGGTTCATAGCTACGTCCTCAAGACCGTACTCGGGCACGGCGACTAAGCTTTGACCTATTAGCCTTCCAGTGCTACATGGGCAACTGATTCTTCTTCAGACAGGCAACCTCTGCAGAGTGGACTGCTTGTGGCTCTAAGGTTCAGCCTGTGTAGGTTTATTAAACAATCTGTCAGACTAGGTAGGTGTGCATACCGTGGATGCGCAGTCTTCTTGTATCTACAATAGAAACTGTTGGACTGGCACGAGCACATCTCTACTGCGGTGTCCCATCCCTATTGACTCTCTACTCCATGGTGACACGGCAGCCATATTGAGAACTTTCATTCATCTTCCTCTACAAAGTGTTGTGTGTGCGTGTAAATTCATTAGAACATTAAAATAAGATAAATAATAGACTTGCTTGTGAAACCATTTATTAGTAATTAAAGTTCATGCTAATAAAGTCGAATGTAAAATACTGATCCGTTCTAAATACAAGTGGAAAAATCCTCTAACAAATGGTAGCAGAGCGTGGTTGGGATCATCATGGCCACAACTTCTCATCAAATATCGCAATACCGTATCGAACTGCTAAATAGAAATAACTACGATACGTGGGCAATACAAGCTGAAGCGGTACTTGTGAAAAATGGTTTGTGGAAAGCCATCAGTGACCCAAAGCCCGACGCCGAAACGGATTTGTTGGCGCGATCTGAATTATTTCTCCTCATATCGCCCACAGAAATACGACAACGGTGCCTGGACAGTGGGTGTACGTCCCACATGACCGGAACGGCTAAGAAATTCACTGAAATCAAAGCCGGACAAGGCAAGCTGAAATTGGCATCAAACCAAAGCGCTGAGATAAAAGGTACGAGGATAGTTCTAGTAAATTATAAAAATATAGACATTAAACTCAATGATACCATTTATGTACCTGAGTTATCAACAAATTTGCTGTCTGTTGCTCGTATAACTGAAAGAGACCATACAGTTTTGTTCATGGATAAAAAGGCCTATGTATAGGATAGCCAGGAAAAAACTGTACTGACTGCAGACAAAAAGGAAGGACTTCATCTGACTTCTCTCAAAAGATTAGAAACAAATGAGCAGGCAAATAATATTTCTGAAAATGATTTAATGAAATGGCATCAAAAATTGGCACATTTAAATGAAAAAGATTTAAAAAATCTCGCATCTAAAATCTAGTACCTAGCCGGTTTAAAATTTAACAAAAATGAATTATTTCAGAACTGTGAAACCTGCATAAAAGCCAAGATGACGCGGTTACCTTTTCCCAAAAATTATGGAAAGAAATCAAAACAGATTTTGGAGGTTATACACACTGACTTGCGTGGACCTATGCCGCAAGCAACCATTGGTAGTGCAAGATACATCTTAACTTTTATTGATAATTTCAGCCGCTATTGCTATGTTTACTTCATACAGAAAAAAAACAGAAACATTAGAAAGATTCAAAGAATTTAAAGAAGAAGTAGAAATACTTAAGAAAATAAAATAAAGTTTCTACAATCAGATAATGGTACAGAATATTGTAAAGAATTCAATAAATATTCAAAAGAAAATGGTATCCAAAGAAGACTATCAGTGATATACAAACCGTAACAAAATGGACTGGCAGAAAGGAAAAATAGAACCTTAGTTGAAAAAGCCAGGTGTATGTTGATAGAGTCAAAAGTTCCAGAAGTTCTGTGGGCAGAAGCTGTATTCACTGCAAATAATATTGTGAAAAGATGTCCAGCAAAAGCTCTGAATGGAGAGACACCCTATGTGAAATGGGTTGGCCGCATACCATCTGTAAGACATCTACACATATTTGGATCAAAAGTTTTTACACTCAACAAACAGAAGAAACACAAAAAGTTTTCAGCCAAAGCAAGTGAAGGTGTGTTTGTTGGATATGCAAAATATAGTAAAGCGTACAGAATATACCTACCAAAACAAAATACAGTTATTGTGCATAGAGATGTCAAAGTATTAGATGGAAAAATGTACTATCAAAACGATGATGTCCAAAATGGTCTACCTCTCCTTGAACTGGAACGACCTGAAACTGAAAAAGAAAGCATTAATGAAGAAAAAGAGAAAAACTTATCTTTTCAGCCTTCTTTATTTCAGCAAAGTAGAGAAAGTTCTACTACTGATGATGATGGTGATCATGATTAGACAATGCACTCTTTCAGCGAATATGAAGATGACGATGAGGTCGCTATAGATGAAACCGTAAGTCCACAAAATGTTATCTTACATCATCAAGCACAACCTAGCTTGGAGCCTAGCTCAGGTACCCGTCCTTCAAGATAGAAAAAAACCTCCTGTGTGGTCCAAAGATTATGAACTTGGAGGTACAGATGAGTGCAACTACATGTGTGAAGAGATTGAAGAACATGATATTAAAAATGATAAAGAATGGCAGGAAGCCATAAAATCAGAAATAAGGTCTCACATAAAAAAATGATACTTGGAAAATTCTACAAAAAGAAAAGAATTGTAAAAATACAGTGGATTATAAAATGATCTTGAAAGAAAAACTTGGCCCAGATGAAAAAATAATCAAGAAGGCAAGATTGGTGGCTCGTGGTTTCACTCAAAGACCAGGAATCGATTATAATGAAACTTATGCCCCCGTAGCCAAACTGAGTTCAATCAGAACGTTGTTGGCACTTGCAGTTGAGCAAGATCTAAGTCTACATCAAATGGATGTTACTACTGCATACCTAAATGGTGATCTAAATGAAAAAATAATAACGAAAAAACCTGAATATTTAAAAGAATATATCACAAAAATAATGCTGGATGAAAGTGAAAATGAAAATTTAGAATTATTCAACAAAGCCATTTATATTCATATGCTACAAGATTTAAATAAAATAAAAGGCGAAAAAGTTTGTCTACTACAAAAGGCACTCTGTGGCTTGAAACAAGCTGGTCGTCAATGGTTCTATAAGTTAGACCATGAGTTGAAAAAGATGAACTTCAAATCATCAACAGCTGATCCATGCATTTACACAAAAATAGAAGGCACAGATAAAATAATAGTTGCAGTATATGTCGATGATTTAATAATAGCTTATTCAAATGAAAGCTCATTAATTAAATTAAAGAAGCATTTAAATCGAAGTTTCGAAATGAAAGACATTGGAAAACCAAAACATGTACTTGGCCTTGAAATAAAACATGAGAAAAATAAATTAAAAATAACCCAGAAAAGGTAGGTATATTGAAAAGGTTTTGAAAAAATATAACATGGAAAATTGTAAACAAATAAGTTCTCCAATTGAACCATCAGGTTCCAGGTTTCCATCTGGAAAAATCTGAAAATTGTGACAAAAATATTCCATATCTAAATGTTCCAATTAAAACTCTGATGTACCTGTCAGTGGCAAGTCGGCCAGAAATAGCTTATTCAGTGAGCTACCTGTCACAGTTCAATAACGCTTACAGTGAAGAGCATTTTAAATATGCCAAGCGTATTTTGAGGTACCTGAAAGGTACCATGGAATGGCATGGTACTATGGCATGGCTGATGCCGATTGGGCTGGCTGCAAGATAGATCGAAAATCATACTCAGGCTACTGCTTCAAGTTTGCAAATGCTTGCATAAGTTGGGAAGCGAAGAAACAAAAAATGTGTGGCCCTATCAACAGCTGAAGCTGAATATGTAGCTCTAACTGAAGCTGCTAAAGAAGCTGTTCATCTGAAAATGTTATTCAATGATTTAGGCATTACTATAAATAATGTTGTACTTTTCAGTGACAATCAAGCTGGCCAGAGACTTTCCTACAATCCAGTAATCAGTGGGAAGTCCAAGCACATAGAAATTAAACAGCATTTCATCAAAGAATGCGTTCAACAAGGAACAACCAGCATCCAGTACAAACCTACTCTGGAAATGGAGGCTGACATTCTCACAAAGGGTGTTCCCGGACCAAGGCTTCTGATACTGAGGGAGCTACTTGGCCTATCATGAGCGATGAGCTCGTGAGGAGGAGTGTTGGACTGGCACGAGCACATCTCTACTGCGGTGTCCCATCCGTATTGACTCTCTAGTCCATGGTGACACGGAAGCCATATTGAGAACTTTTACCTTCCCCTACAAAGTGTTGTGGGTGCGTGTAAATTCATTGAACATTAAAATAAGATAAATAATAGACTCTTGCTCGTGAAACCATTTATTAGTAATTAAAGTTCATGCTAATAAAGTCGAATGTAAAATACTGGTCGTTCTAAATCCAAGTGGAAAAATCCTCTAACAAAACCATCATATTGGGTTGTGATAAACTATTATTTTAAGTACTCCAAATTATAACTCTCTAGCTTCTACGGTTCAGCTCTGGTGGCCTACGACAGACAGACACCGGAGTGAGGCCATAAGTGTTCCGTTTTTCCAAAACTGGATCGGAATACTAAAAACATCGATTTCGATAAGTAGGTAGGTATGGTAGATATGAGCGTCACGCCGGCGCGCCGCCGCGCCGCCAACACCGACCGTGACACAAACCTAAAAAGGCATAGTAGGTCCCGGTTCTGGCCTCATATCAGAGCCCAGTCCTATATGGAGATTTATAAATGTTTGATTTGCACATTCTAATGTACCTGTACCTACTGTGTTTTGTCAAGTATTTCATTTCATTTATAATTCAGGTATCCTCACCGAGTTCAGATCCCGGTAATCAAAATATTGTTTTTGCATGTTTAATAATTAGTTTCATTACCCGTTTGACCCCCCCCCCCCCCCCATAATGGTCCCTAATTTTAGAATATTTGAGATACCTACCTACCTAGTGTATTCCGTTTAAAACTATAAGACCTAAAGCATCATATTTTAGTGCTAAGTTAGTTTCTAAGCTTAGGTAATTTTTTAGTAATACATTTTCTTTTACGTTTATTCTCGAAATAGTCAGCGTTTTTGTCAATAAATAGATAAGTAATAGTCTTGATAAAAATAAATGTAAGTAAGGAGGTATCTGTGGTTAGATGCAGGCGCAAATCAAAAAATACAATCTTGTGACGGATCTCATGGCGGCGGTGCGGTGCATGCATACCTACTACCTAGGTACTCAACTTGCTGACAAAATAATATCTACACCTACATTTGGACTACAAAACAAACATAGCGCGCGGCGGCGGCGGCGCGCGGCAGCGCGGTGCGGTGCGGTGCGGCGCGCGCGGTGCATGCATACCTACCTACTCAACTTGCTAACAAAATAATATCTACAGCTATACCTACCTACATTATAGACTACTAGCAGTTACCCGCGACTTCGTACGCGTCTACAGTTTCCGTGTACATTATATTATCTGTGCGTGTACCGAGCGGATACTTCTTTGAGACACTTGACATTTAACCTCATTACACCGAACTCGTACCTACTGGAATGTCAAACGCTAGTCGTTAGACCAAAGAGGTAGTACTACGCCCTGTCAAACTGACGTGACATGACATGACAATTAAATCCTCTTGCCAATTGGCGCTGCTAATTCTTTTCGTTCATTTTATCCTGTAGATCCTGTTAATTATTCGGGATAAAAAGTAGCCTATATGTCAATCCAGGTTACGAACTATATATATGCCAAGTTTCATCCAAGTTGGTTCATTAGTTTTGACGTGATTGAAACACAAACATCTAAACATTCGCATTTATAATATTATATATAGTAGGATAGGATAAAACAAACAGCGCGCGGCGGCAGCGGCGGCGGCGGCGGCGCGGTGCGGTGCGGTGCATGCATACCACCTACCTACTCAACTTGCTTACAAAATAATATCTACAGCTATAGGTACCTACCTACACTAGTTATCAGAAATCAGAAAATTTTTATTGTGTAACTGTTGTACAAAAGAGATCATAAGTAAGTAGTACAAGTTTTTACAGTTTGTCCGTTCCGGACGTACAATAAGAGGGTAATGAGTAAGCTTGCGCACCCAATAATCAACAAACTGATATGTCCTGTCCTGTGAGAACATACACCTCGCGAGCCTTTATAACCATGCAATAACCAAAACTTTCCCCTTTCTAAATTTAATATCAGGTGCTGGAATTTTCCAAGAGGTACCTATGTAAGTTTTAGCGATTACCTACTCGCGTTCCCTTGGTCCTACCTAATCTGGGTGTCTACGGATTTGTCTCGTAAAGGAGAAGAGAATACCTAGCGTAGTTTCATTGATAAAGGTAGGCGTAAATTTTCGGGAAAAAAATTAAAAAATAATTTCCTCTTCCACTTTTTTTCCTTTTGAAAATATTTTTACACTACCTGGTGTAGAATGAAGTCTTTAGTGTGCTTCTCAAATTTTATTGAAATCCGTCCATAAACAACGCTACCTACAACAAACTTTCCCCCCAATCAAAAAACAGTCGACAATTATTTTTTAATAAATTATGAACTTGTGTGCCGATTTTCGTTCAAATCGGTTGATAAATGCCACCTGTAGGCGATTACCTACTGACTTACTGACAGACAGACAGACGGACAAAAGCATTTTTGGCCAATCTCGAAACTGAGACGCTTCGCTCGCTCGGTCCCATGCCCGATGAACGGGACTTGCATTTTGTGGAATGTTTATTTTTACTCGCAAGATTTGATAGGTAGGTAGGTATATCCTTACTTACCTACCTAACTACATATCGTTGGTACCTGATGATGATGCAGTCTGGACTGGAGCTGTTCAATGTAGGATATACCTAGGTAGGTAGGTACTTATCCTATCCTATCCTACTAATATTATAAATGCAAAAGTTTAAATGTTTGGATGTTTGTGTTTCAATCACCTCTAAACTACTGAACCTAAATGGATGAAACTCTGCATATAAGTATATAGTTCGTAACCTGGATTGACACATAGGTACCTACAATGTAATAAGTAGGTAGGTGACGACGAAGTGATTTGTTGATGGAGTCAGAAGCCGTGCAACAGAACTCCTTATTGAATAACAGCAGGGAACATGCACACCTATGCCCACCATAGTACCTAGGTAGGTAGGGTAAGTAGATACACGTAGAAAATTCTTGATACCTACTTACTTAGGCAGGTTAAACACCTACCCGGCTCATGTGTATCAGCTCACGGTATAATAGGTACCTATACCTACTGTACCTAGGTACTATATAGGATTACACTAAAAAAGCTTAGGTATAATAATTACTTGAGCTCGTACCTATTTGTTATTGTCAAATAAACCCAATAGTTCAACTGCAGTAAGATACCTACAAATGATATAACCTTACCTACATAGGTACTACCTACCAACCCAATGGAGTTGGGCAGGACACCTGGCGAGGCGAGGTGATGACAGGTGGAGTAAAGCTATAACTGAATGGCGTCCCAGAACAGGATACAGAAATGTAGGTCGTCCTGCGGCAAGATGGACGGACGATATCACTGATATCGCGGGCAAAAATTGGATGAGACTGGCGCGGGGTCGTGAGAGATGGTACAAAAAGATAGAGGCCTATACTCAGCAGTGGGTGAAGTCAGGCTGTGGATGATGATGATGATGACCAACCACTACAAAAAAATACGAGCTTTTCCCAAGAGGTTGGTATCTAGTAGAGCCGTGTTGGCCGAGTGGAATTGTACCTCGACTTTCGATCCGAAGGTCGTGGGTTCAAATCCCGACCGTGCATCAATGCATTTTTCGTTCGGAAAATTTATATGCGCATTAACACGAGCTTTACGGTGAAGGAAAACATCGTGAGGAAACCCGCGGCTTAGTCAGCTCCGCACGTATTGACCTTGTCTTTCCTGTGGGTAAGGCCGACTAGGCTGAGAGGATGGTATAGGTGCTGGGCAAGCCTACTCCATCTAAACATTGTCCCAGGCACTACAGCGTCCCGTTAAGTGTAGGCATAGGTTGCCTCCTGACGCTGTATAAATCATCTTCAATAGATGTAAAGGTATCTAGGCATCTTCATTACAGCTTCACTATGCTGGGGATATACACATCTGGATTAGGCCCTCCCCTAAGTAGGTACTACTATTATTATAATAGTCGGTGTACCACGGCAATCCTTCAGCCTTTTGACAGGCGTCACAGCTCAGTCGGTATAGCTCTGCCTTCCGTGCTGTGGGTCGTGGGTTCGATCCCCACCAAGAACAAACATTTGTGTGTGGCAAACATAGATGTTTGTTCTATGTCTGGGTGTTACTATGTAATATAAGTATGTATTTACAAAAAAAAAGTATTTAAGTATTCTACAAGCATCTAGTTCCCATATTACAAGCTTTGCTTAGTTTGGGACTAGAGGGCGTCGTGTGAAATGTCCATGAATATTTATTATTTATTTATTCTAAGTAGGTAGGTTAGCTACTTCGGAAAACGCTTGCCGGGTATCCGTGTCCCATTATTGCATGACTCTGTGCTGGTTCCCAGCGCTGGAGGTATTTGAGTTCTCTTTCTTTGTGGGACCTTAGGTTACCTAAATGATAAGTAACGTACCTAGTACCTACCTACCTACTTACTATTATTATTCCTCGAAATAAACGAAGAAAATTTTGAAAATCATACATTCGTTTCATTCTTATCATAGCAATCAAAGCAACTTAATAGTAGTGGGATGTATATAAATAAATAGCTAGGTACTTAGTTCTTGAGATATAAACATTATGATCATTCTAAGAGATTGGTATTAATTGTAATACATTTTATTGAAAATATTTTGGTGGTTCAGATTTTAGCAGTAGGGTTCTTTGTGAAAGAGCTCTTCTGAGGAAGTACTATCACCATGTCTATTTTTGCCGCCAAACAGTGGTGCTCCCATTGGTGTGTTCTGGAACAAAGGGTATGGGTGTAGGTGCAATTTGCAATTACGGGCACCTTTACGTCTCATAGTAGTGGATACAGTGCATTGCTTTACAGGGCACATTCTCAATGGACTTGTTTTGCAAGGTAATGCATTGTTCTTGAGAGGTAATGATTTAACAGTTGATGGGGCATCAGATTGTTTCATTACTTTTTCTCATAAAAAAGACATGCACAGATACTACATAGTGTGAATTAAAGGTATGAATATGATGAACACCTTTAATTGAAAAACTTAGCTCTGTAGGAACTGGACCAGCCTCAGACGACTGACTGCAGTCACATTATATGGCTTTATACAGAGAATATATAACTCACAGCCGCACTAGAGAGATGTCACTTAAACATGAGTAATACTTGTAGGTACTAATATTTTGTGGCATTACTTGAAATTAGTGGAGTCTCTGTTCATCATTGGTAAGAGATGTCAATAAAGGGTTAATTATCTTTTAACATACACACTCAAAGATGTGTGTTTGTTAAAAGATGATCAAACCAGAGTGTGATAGTCAGTTTCAAAATTGAATGTTCTTACCTTTTTTTTTCTGTACATTACTATACATTAAGTGCGGCTTGCACCAGAATCACTAAACGTGTTTAACAGCTAAATCGATTAAAATTTGACGTATTTGTATGACTTGACAACTCGCTAAATACTATTTAAGAGTTAAACGCGTTTAGCGATTCTGGTGCAAGCCGCCCTAAATATTGAACTATTTAATTATACTTACAAAGCAGAAATAATGATCGAACTGCCAAGAAGTTGAAGTGATTACATCAGTTTCTGCCTTTATAGTGAAATGTCTCTCACAAACATCTTTTTCATATAGACAAAATCACATTCCGTCTTACTGCTAATCTTCAATTATAACCCATGTCTTGAGTTGATCAGGTTACTTATTTAGATTCGACAAAATATGAAGTAAGCCCCTGAAAGAAAATAATAGTTAACTGTTTGTTATATTACATACTTTATTTTTAATACTATAGGACACTGAAGTGTCTAGGAAATATTTTAGATGGAGTATGTATGCTTGACATCACCTATTCCCACAGCTTAGCTAGCCTAAGGTAACCAAAGGAAAAATAATGCTCAATGTGTACGGAGCTAACTAAACACCACAATGTTTTCCTTCACCATTTGAGAACACTGGTTTGTATAAGTAGTTTATTAAGTAGGTATTGAAAAAATAATACAGCAACTCTTTAAAAAGATTAGGTATGTAGGTATTATAATCAAGAATGTACTAGATAATAATATGTGACTAGGTTATAACAGTTACCTATAAATAAATAACTAGGTAAGGTACCTATTATGGATATAGGTCTATACAAGAAAATATAATACATTATATAGTAGTTGCTGGGTGCAATGGTCATATATAAATTATGAATATTGCCCACTAGGATCTAATATGAACATGGTTTGAACTTACATGGGATTGTACATCTACACGGAAGGCACAGTGTCTCAGCACCAATTCTTCTAAACACTATATCCATTTTTACCAATAATAGGTGGCCACGTCCACGGCATTCCTTGAGCAGATCATGAGGTAGGTAACACAATGAGTGGTACGATGGACACGCGAGCACACAAGACATGGACGGTATGTGGGCACTGCTTGTCACTTTCAGATCAAACCACGTCTACCTAAGTTACTCTTGCAGAGGTTGATTTGTGTTCGCTGGCGGCTAGGGCTCTTCTAAACTGGCCAGGGTAGTTATAGTTAGTGACCAGGGGGTAGCTTCTCTATGTAGTCCAGGGTGTATTTGGCTGTTCATAGAGCGAGTAGATCACCACTGTCGTTAGAGGATGCTGTAGTAACATCAAGCTAGGTTTTTCACCTTTCTAAAACGCTCTGGATGTTGTATTGCAACAGCATTCGAGGAAGTAATTTTTCTGTAGGTACCTATGGATTTTTCCAAGTAGCATGCAGCTTTTCATCGGACTTATAAAGGAGTTAAAATTAAATTAGGTAAACTACAAATAGGTACACTGAAGTTGAATGTTGATCATGCAATAGCAGTGACAATAAAATGATTACAAAGATCATCAAGGTTGAAAATTTCTACTTGAAATTCACTGATTTACCAATCCAAGGTTGCGCAATGTTTGATTCACAGATTATAGAATTTTAATAAAAAACATGAATGTTCAAATTATATTGGGTGTAAATGCGGTCTAGGTGATGACGTCATTTGGCATCGAATTCCATGGTTGTACATTCCATGGCTGCGCTTTCCAAGCACGTGCTGCTATTTCACAGCCATGGAAAGCACAGCCTTGGAATGTACAGCCTGGGAATTCGATGCCATTTGGCAGCCAATTCCATGGTTGTGTTTTCCCACCCTGTGCAAAACATTGTACGGCCTGGAAAGCACAGCCCGGGATTGCACAGCCATGGAATTGGCTGCCAAATGGCATCGAATTCCCAGGCTGTACATTCCAAGGCTGTGCTTTCCATGGTTGTGTAATCATGGCACCCGGCGCAACGTCAACACTTCTCGCGATTTGCTCGCGATCCTCGTCCGTTGATAAATTTCAGAATTTTCAAGCTAAAGTGAATGTAGTTTTCCCTGTGTGGATTAGTTTTTACCCAAATCTGAACCAAAAATCGTGTCACAATGTATTCCATGCTAACTAGGGGTAATGCGATACTCACGTATACACTCAGCGTTCTAGCATGTCTCACATTTTTGTGTTTCCTCTCGACGCTTACTGTGGATTACAGAACAGCCGCACAGATGAAAACAGTAAAAGTAGTTGTGTAAGTATCCTTGCATAGCCACCTCCTGTCAGCAATACACGAAAATCAGTACGAACGTACTAGAACGAACATGATTAGTGGTTCTCATTTTCGCGAATCCTAGAGTTAAAATCAACTCGTGGCTGCCTTCAGATTCATAAGTCATGCAAGTGTCACAAATTTTACTCGCATATTTTTATTTCCAGAAAAAATGTACCAGATTATGGTGCTTCTCGGGAACGGAATGATCTTGGCTTCCTCACTTTCGACCTCAAGACTGACCTCTCTCATCTCTTCAACTGGAATGTCAAGCAGTTGTTCCTATACCTAACTGCTGAATACATTACTCCCAACAATGAACTGAATCAAGTCGTGTTGTGGGACAAAATTATACTGCGCGGTGAAAATGCCCTGCTAGATTTTAAGAATATGAATACTAAATACTACTTCTGGGACGATGGCAATGGTCTCAAGTAAGTTGATTTCAAGATCATAAATCCTAGTAATTTTTCCATTTCAGTTCTCATACTTTCGATCTCAGGCTATATGCTTTTTTCGCCCTCTATGAGTATGTTATCCATCAGATATAAATATGCTCATCTTGACTTTCAACTAGACAAAAACAAAGACAAATATTTAATCTGATGGATAGATTCACAAATAATTTTCACTCAAAAATGTCTGTGTATTGTGCCAAGTTCAATATTGACTTTGCAATAACCATGTAAAATGCTATAATGCCTATCTTTTTGAATGATATATGATTCTTTTTGTTCCCAGGGCCCACAGCAATGTTACACTGACACTATCATGGAACATAATTCCTAACGCAGGCCTCCTGCCTAACATCATGGCACTCGGTGCCCATTCCTTCAAGTTCCCCACAGACTACACTCAGACGCGTGTATGATCCAGGGAGATCTCCCCTCCATGAGTGATATTTTTCTCCCTCTAAACACTCGGAGATGATACAGTTGAGTCCAAAAATATACTTTTTTTTTTTCATTCTGTTTTTACTTCACGGACTACAAGTGTAATGAACTCATGCAGTAAGCATTTTTTCTCAATGTTGGTGTTATTGGATTTAGAAATAGAATAATGTACTTTGTAATAAGTATATTCATTAATTATTATGATAATACATTGTTCTAAAGCCGAGAAAACATACTGCTATCTTTTAATCTGAACTACATATGCCTATGATAAGTGTAATTTGTTATTTTTGACCAATCATATTGGTGAAGAAATGGCATCACAGCAACTAAGCTTCCTCTAGGATTCAAACTTCAAACATAATGTAGGTAAGGGTTTCCAAAAATGCAGCCATTTACTATTTGTAGTCAGATTTTATTAACAAATCTATGAATAAAATTCAAAATAAATGTATGATTAAATAATTCAATGCATTAACTATACCGCAGCCGATTTTGTAATCTCATTAGATTAACTATGCATGATACAATATTATAATTATCTAAGTAATATTATCATAGTTTTGGACAAACACTACAAGTCTATGTTCAACAATATCTATGTATTGATTTGTAAAAATAGTATATTTTTAACAAAGGTCTAATGTTATAACAACATACCGCTTTTAGTCTTGCTACTTGGTAAGTACTGTTAACAAACTACTACTATTCAATGAAAATATTTGTATCAACTGTGAATGTTTATTTTATTTGTGCTGCCCTAGTGCCAAATAACAAGTTTATATTATGCAATGCCATAATTAAATACTGATACACACTAACTTAACAAAAACTTGCAATGCACTCTATCAGATTTCAAAACTCCCTTGACACTAAGATCTATGCCTATGTGTTTCTGGAGGTTTAACTCAAGGTAAAATGCTCAACAATGCACAACTTAAACTTTATTCTAACTTCTAACAAAACTGGGCATGGTACCATTGGCTATTAAAAATCTAACGCTGAAAAGAATAATACATGTGCACAATCATTTTAAATAAGAAGCGCTTTTTTATAGACACTGAACCTTTCAACACACAGGCCCTTTTTGGGGCCGCCACACCGTGAGCTGGTCATTGACAAACGTTGACAAGCATAGGTGCAAGTTAGAACAAAAGGAGTATTTGCAGAATACTTTGGTATATTATTGCAAAAGATTCATAAATCAGGTGTAAATACTCAGTACAATACGTAATACTCGATCTAAAATCATTACTAGTTAAAATAGTTTTGGTTTTAGGTAAGTAAATAGGTATAATAAAAGTAGGTTTTGGTTTGTGGCCAAAAATATGTTTGGTTGTATGTATATAGTTTTATTCTAAGTAGGTTTAGTTAGATATCACTATCAATCATAGCCTAAATGATGTCAGGATCGGTACCAACGTTAGGGTGCTTTTTGCAGCTGACTGCCACATCTACTGGCTGACGAAATCGAACTTTATAAGCCCAGTGCGTGTCCTGTCAAATGGGTGACCGAGTGTGGTGCGATATCTCGATCGCCCATAATCTCCGTACGTACAATTCATCCGATTTTGCTTTGATGTGATGTCATCGCCCAGTGACATTTGTCGAACGTTACGTTAGTGGTAACGGAAACGTTCGACACTTGTCACTGGGAGTGATGACGTCACATCTAAAGCAAAATCCTATGAATTGAACGAGATTGTGTGTTACGTCTTTTTTAGTTTAATTTATTTTGATGACATTTTTTAAAGGGTTTCGATCATAAGGCTTTAGGAGTGCCTTCGCTACAAACCAGCTGCAATTTGCGTGACCTCTACATTCATAATAGCATCTACAGAGTAGTCAGCCACAAAATAGTCGTCGCATTGGGTGAGACCTTTACGTAGCTCGTATGAAAGGCTGAAAGTGCTACGTATAAATCACATTACATGATTCGAGCGCATTGCAGGCACAGACAACCAAAATGTAACCACAGGGCATGACAATCACTACTTCAATCGCTAATAAATGCTTAATCCGTAATGCATATTGCTTTAGGTAGTTATTTGTACACTTCTGGTATGAAATCATTATTTTTAACTACTGAGACTACGTTTCTCTAGATACAATCACTAACATTCAAAGCGGATTCTCGTAAATTGCATGAAAAAATATCGCATATTCTAGTATTTGATACACTAAGTCACTCTGCACAACGATCATACATAACAGGTGACGTATTACATAGTATTTTATCTAATTCAAGTTATAACGAACCGCCTTTCTTACGACGAAGATAAACAAGGAGCTGCATATTATTATACATAATTATTTTTTACTCAAACCATATCTTGCCAAAATGTAAGCACTGCTTTGAATTAAAGCATTTTTAACTATGTACCTTGAATTCCTTAACCTAGTTTATCTCGTAGTAAGTTGGAAGGCCTAATAGGACCTACATAGGTACTTTAAAAAGATAAATTAAAAAGGAAAAAGTAAATACAGTACCAGGATTGACTAGTACTTTGTGATCAGGTATCAAGTAGAAGGTAAAATCGTGGTCATTTGTAAATTCTATTGATCGATTAGTGGGTCCCAATAAAGTACTGCACTTAAATAACAGAAATTACAGTTTCCGAACAATATTCGAGACATCTAAGATAAGACCTAAAACGTTATGAGGTTTACTAAATGGAGGTAATTAAACTATTGCAACACCACTCGTTGATTTGCACTAATACAAGTGCAAGTGTTTCGTAATTTTCCAATAAAAAAAAATTTAAACCACTAATCTAATTACGTTTTTAAAAATAATACAAGGTCCAAAACCCTAGTTTAAAATATAAGCCGTAACTAACATAATATTCGAAACTACAACTAGAATTTATTATAATTTGATGACAATTTACTTCATTTGCAACATCGTTAGTATAGGTATCATGAACCAATCTAAAACTTAACAGCAAAATACTAAAGATCACAGTTTCTGCCATGACAAATGATTTGGCTTTACAAACACATTGTTGAATTGATTCACGAACTCGACGCATCACCCACAAAGGTTTCAAACACCCAGAAGATTTACTCCTAAGATTAAACACCTAAATACAACCAAAAGGTAAAAGTGATTTAAATTCAAAACTATTCGCTGTATTTTTGTTTGTAACTCGCGCGTTATTTGCTAATAAAATGAGAACTATGAATGGTACATTTACGTCAAAAGACATTAGATCCAAAATCTGCAAGTAACATTATAAGTACAAGTTGTATACTGGACCGTGAATGTTAGAGAAATGGCGCTCCCCTAATTCATAATTCGAGATAGACATACAACGAATGCAGATGAGCACTAGCTTTACTACAAAAGAACAATGAACGCCGAACGAATAGCGATACAGACGCTATGATGAGTTGCACAAGGCACAAAGTTTGTACATTTTTACACACACTCATAGGATTTGGTTAGGTATAGGTACATTCTAAAGAGGTGTTACAAACAATGAAGACAGATCTGAGATGTAGATAATTTATTCTGGGGCCATCATCGTTACCGAGGTCTATCTCTTTCTATCGCCTGAACAATGACTTAATTTCATCATCAAACACGAATACTTTACCGTACTACATGATGTGGCCTATAATATGTCATGAGTCTGATTTATTCCTATAGATGGTTATACGCCAGCAATTTTATACATGGGCATAAATATTACAATAAAAGCCAAGGTTGGCTGTACTTCTATAGCTTTAGAAACATTTAAAGTGATTCTTGTGATGATAATGAAACTTTGACAGTATCCAAGCATCGTGTTTGATGACAGTTCCAGAAAATCAACCAAGAAGCTGGTATTACTGCTGAATTGCCTACATCGCATCAAAGTACCTACATTTTTAAAGTAGACTTTGTGATTCTATACTATACATGAGAGGAGTTTCAGTATGGTTTAAACTGAAATAAAATGGACATGGGTGAATAGAACACGAGTGCTATCGCGTGTGAATGTTATTCCATACTAAAAACACTTTAAATGTATGGGTTGACAAGCACAAATGATTTGTATGCCTTTCGATGATGTCAATAAAACAATATTAAATGACTTATCAGTGGATTTGTAGCGCTGGTTCGTTTCATCATCGTCCATCTCCAGGCTTCGGTAAAAAGAACGATTCAAGACCGCGCCTTCAATAGAAATACTATGCACATAACTCGGGGGGCGTAAGGGAGAGTCATTCCGCCTAAAGCGAGTCAGCGCTTAGGGCCCGGCGCGGCGTCACGCATCCGTCTGCACATCCTTATCGGCCATCGGAGGCGCGCATGGGCGGTCCGACCCGTATCTCCGAGACAAGTCTAGCATTTCTCTCAAACCCTGGAAATTGTGATAAAACTAAGTTGAAATATAAAAATGTAAAATAACTAATAAGAGTGTCATCTAGCTGAATGCATGAGAATTTGACGCGACAAGTATAAAACGCGGGCCCCCTTACAAGAATACGATAACAAATAACGATCGACAATTCGTATGATTGTGATGACATTTCACTAAATTACTATTGGAACCATAATTCCGTTAAAAAAAAGCAAAAAATTGGTAACTTTAAAATATGACATTTTTACACTTGTCAGTAGTTTGTCATACATTACACTTTTATACTCTAGCTAGCCTTTCAACGTTTTCGATAGTCCAACAGTAATATATAACTAAAAATGTGCTAACACCTTAGTCTGAGCACTTTTGTCCCGTTTCTTTTTCAGAACGCTAATGAAAAGTCTAGAATGTCGTTCGTAAGAACAACACTCTGTTATCGTATCGTCACCGCGTTGGTTATAGTCAAGTTGTATCGTCATCTCACCCAGTGAGATTTATCCGAATGTTTCTGAGCATGGGGCCTCAACACAACACATGTACAAATAACAACCATTACATTTTTAATTTGGTAGGTAAGGTACCTACTTAATAATCAAAGACTTTCTTATGCAATAAAGCACGCTTATATTGATAAGTGACATGATAATTTATAAGTTAAAAAACTGGAAAAACCGACTTCAATTCGACTACCAGCTTCATCATCAGATGATGATGATGATGATGATAATGATGATGATGATAGTTCATTGGGAATGTTCTAGTCACTATAAACACCACAAAGTAAAAGTCACAGGAAAGCAAAATACGCAATTCGTGCACGTGGTTGGTGTTGATTCTTTAGAGGAACAACTGGTGGGTTTTTGCTTTTCTCCAATTAAATGCGGTTTGAATGTACAAACTGGGTTTATAGACCAATTTAGAAAAATGTAAAAATTTAGGTGTGCACCACAAAGGGTCCATCGTTGCTAGCAGTACAATGGTAGGCGCTACGCCGCAACTTGACATATTGCATCGTTGCTAGCAGTAAAATGGTAGGCGCTACGCCGCAACTTGGCATATTTTTTTCAGTTATTTCTATTTATCACCCAAACTACTGAACCGATTTTGATGAAAATTAAATGGGACCAATCTGGAAGTATATCCTTTTAGATAAAAAAAGAATTTTTGAAATCGGTTCATAAATGACGGAGTTCTGAGGTAACAAACATTAAAAAAATAAAAAAAAAAAATAAAAAAAAAAACATACAACCGAATTGAGAACCTCCTCCTTTTTTGAAGTCGGTTAAAATGGTCAATTAAATACACACTACACAATAAGGAAATTCACAACCATTGGTCATTGAAGTGCTAAATTTAGACCCATAAGTGCCAATTTCATGCTGCTATTGTGTTGATTGTCCTTAATTTTACTTTATGCTCAACATACGGACTAGTGACAATAAATATGTATTTCTGGCTTTCAGTTTTTCTGTGCCATCATCCTACATCAGTCACTCGGCTCACCAATTCACCGAGCCTAATCTTAAAATCAATAAGTTCTGTTTTCACTGAAAATATTATTATATAAACCCACCTTATTCTCCGTAATAAGCCTTTGGTATAGTTCCTCCTCTTTCCTGGCATCACCATTTTCATCCATGTTAACTGCCTTGGACATGACTGTTGTCATATCGTTGATCCTCTCAGCTTGTTGTCTGATCAACTTCAATAAATAGACAGATTATTAATTAACATAGAGAAATTTGATCTAGGTTTGCATAAATATGTACCATCAGCAAAAGTTCTGCCTTACCACCTTAAGGGCGCATTTCCTGTAAACCGACTAGCCGTTCATTTTTGAATACCAATAGAAGCCAATTATTTCGGGTGTAAAAGTTATGAAATAATGGGCCGTCATAAAAATAAATAGATGTTTAGATCTCTGGTTGGTCAAAATAAGAAGACAAAAGACAAAGGCGGGGTCAGGTAGCTAACTGCTTGCAAGCGAAACAGTTTCAAAAGTGGTAAGGCGGAAATTTTGCCGATAGTACATCACTTTCTATTTTCATGCAAAGCCATACACGACAAAGTATAATGTGTTCTAGTATCCTCCAATGTTGGTTTAGTGATAGAGCATTAATATTCAAATATCTATTATATTAAATCCCATCAGTATTCAATAGATTGATAACAGTATAGTATTTTTGACACACATTATCAAGCAACTGGTTTGTCAGGTTGCAGGCCATATAAGTCATCATAAACTGAAAAGGGCTTTATATGGAACAACTAAAAGTGGAGAAAATATGCTGACATTTGGAGCCGAACCTTGTAGAACTTCGTAAAATTAAATAACAATGCTTATAAGATTTAGTTTTAGAAAGTTTGTTTTATGGTCTCGTTGTTATGTTACTGTATGTTTGTAATATGCCTACTTGGATAAAACACTACAATAATACATTGGCGAAATTGGGACAAGTAGCCAAAAAAGCCACCAATTACTTAGTTCAAGTAAGCAAATAACAGAAAATATATTCCCTACTATAAAAATGATACCGCTCCCAAAAACTTCAAGGACTTAAAATACCCATCAATATGAAGAAGGTTATGATTAAAAGCCATAACAGGTCAATTTACCTCTTGTTGTTTCTCATTGACAGCTGCAGTGAAATCTATTCTCGTCTCCCAAACTCGTTTCTCTGTGTGCTGTCTGTATTTTGACATGATAAGGTCTAAAGCTCGTCTGTGGTCTTCCAATGCCGCTCGAAGCTCTCCATTTTCACGTTGAACATCTCGCATCAGCCGAGATTCTCTCTCTATGCTGGCTATGAGAGCACCTCGAGGCCGTTCTCTGGATGCTTCATTTAGGGTATCCACCTCCTCTTTGTACTGAAAAATCAATATACTGCTGACCTAGTTTACATTACCTACCTAGCAAATTGTCAATAGATTATATTCCTGTTTGGAAACCAGTAACACAAATTGAATTTCAAGATGAAAACAACCGGGACAGCGTGTGCAGGAAGTACCTACGTGGTATTTTTTTAGGAATATCAAATCTGTTTACTCCAGTTTCGAGTAACGCACTTCAAGGTCACATGAGTTTTCTAAAGAGACCTTACAACATAAACACTTGTGCGTAGCTGGTAACTAATTCTAATTCAACGCCAACGTGGAAAGGCTGAATAGGAGCAGGTTTGTCCAATAGTAGCCTGGTACAAGAAACTATTTGCCGCGGTAGGTACCTGTTTCATCGTATGTATTTGCCTGTAAGCCGTCTGGGTTTCAGTTAGCAAAGCATCTGCCTCGGTCTCCCGCTCTTTTAGGCGACCTGCGAGTCTTTTTGCGTCCAGAATTATTTGCTGTATGGTCAGTGACATCTGAAATACCCAGAAGGCAATAGAAATCCAAGTCCTAAAGTTAAACAACAAACGAACGCATATAAAAACACACACCCTGATATCCACACAGAATAAAAGCACGAATAACGTCTCATCTATATAGGTCTGTCTAGTAATAAATAAATTAATTAGAATAACTTATGAACCCGTATGTGAAATGAAATATGAAATCAAACGACGCACATCAGCTGTTTCGTTCGTGATTTTGCTAGGGCAGCCATTAGAGAAAGCATTCTTTTTTTTTTTTCATTTTGATTTTATTGTCAAAATGTAATCCTACTAAATTCGGAAATCACTTTACTACCACGGTACATAATAGAAACAAGCTATGCTAAAATAAGCAAGAGCAATAGAGATAGATTCAACAATAAGATATCCTCCTAAGTTTTATAGTGTTGTGTTGGCATGGAACTTTGGTGATAGATACGAAACGAAACCTCGTCTCGGCAACGATCCAAGAAGGAAGACACTGAAAACAGCCTTATTAATTAACTAGTTTTAGGTACCTACTACCTACCTACCACAGAATATGTTTGTACACTTTGTACAGTACAAGTCTCACTCAATGGTACAAGTACACTCAACTCAAGTTCTCAACAACGCGAGCGAGTTAGGTAGGAGTTGGGGGGAGTTGATAGCGCCTGTATGCTGTACCTATGTATGTCGGTCGGGCAATGTCGGGGTACTGACACAGACTCGGAACACAGATTTATAATAGCTCTGTGGGGTAAAGAGCATAGAATAATAAATACCTCGTAGCAAGTTAAATATAACTACTAGCCACAGACAAACAATCTACCAGGCGTCACAGCTCAGCTCAGTCAAAGCCTTATTACACTATGCAATCTCAAGTCAGGCTTACTGATAGTGATGTAACGTGACGAGAATTTGTGACTTTATTACAAGGTGCTGTGGTTGTGCTTAGGTTGAATTCAAATCTTTTGTCTCAGTCCGTTGGTAAAACGAATGTATGTAGGTGTAAAGTAGGTGTGTAAGTATAATGTTTATGCGGACGGATTTTTGATTTGATTTTGTATGGGAACCTGTATGGTTGATTCCAACCATAGAAAAGGTATTCTGCGATCTGCGATCTGCGATAGTACAGCTGACTTAATAATATGTCTTTAGTGTAGTAGGTAGTCGGCGGTCGTTTTTCTTTTATTCAGGCGATCAAATAAAACCACGAGGTTCATTTTGAAATTTTTAATACTACTTACCTACTACTTAGGTACCTACCTATTAGAACTTTAGGTGGGTGTAGGTAGTGAAGGTAAATACCTAGGGAGAACGCAAACCAAAGACAAAACGTCTTGTCGAACAGTTAGTGATGTGAAACTTCTCAGTAAAACTTTTTTAGTTACGATATGCTTCTTTTTATTTGCTGTTTTCGTTACTTGCTTATTTAATGAGAATCATCCTAAGTACTTAATAATATTATTAAGTACACTACATAATTACTTTATATTCTTATTTATTAAAAAAGCACAGTTCATTCTCTAGGTATATGCGTATAAAGCAATGTTTAATAGGTAGGTACTAAACAATGCTATAATAGATAGGTAAACATAATTTTATGCATGCATGTTTGCTTTTGAAGGCCGCTCGGCCAATTTAATTAATTAATTAAATTGTTTTAACGGCTGGTTTGCGAACCTATTAATAAAAAAACGTAAGAAAAGACTGTCGTGTCAATTGATGTGAGTTTCGTTACAACGAAAACAGCATATGACGAGGAAGCATTCATCATATGCTGTTTTCGTTATAACAGAAAATTTATTTTCACGTCACTAAGTACGCGACAAAACAGTTTTGTCGATAGATGTGCGTTGGCCCTACTAAGTAGACATACCTATCCAAATATTCTGTTTTGGGTGAAATAATTTTCACAATCACATAGTTTCAGGCTCGTGTTCTGGTATAGAAATCGTTACACCAGTATTTTGATTATTTAGAGATTTTCATATATAAAAATTTATACCGGATCAATGCTTGCGAATAAGCTTTTATTAATATTACTTATTTATTTTCTATCTAAGATTTTTCTTTACAGATGCTAAAGATTGTGCTTAGCAAGAAAGCTTTTGATCAGCTCGTTGATCCTCTCTGGCACTTCCTGTTGCATGAAGTGTCCTACGTTGTCAAGCACTATTGTTTCAATCGTAGTGTAATGCTCTTTCATGACTTCCGTGAGGCGGGGGGTTAAATAGTCGTCCTTTTCGCCGTGAACAACTAGGAACGGGACGGCTTCTTTGTGCACTCTTGTCGGAAGGGAGTAGGAGAAATTGGCTCTGTAGTAGTTGATCGGCGGGGTTAATGCATCTGTAAAAATAAGCTATTTTTAGATAGATCTGGTAGGTGGGTGACCGCTAATGGCATTCACAGCCCCTATCAAAATATTGTCTTTCAAGCTTCTTTTCACGGTTTTCTTAGCATAGGTATGCGGTGTAAACTTACATGGTTTCCCAAACCAGAACTTGTAGCACTCGATGTCCTGTTCATTCGTGTTGTCGTTCCCTGGGTGCAGCATCACGTTGTCGTATGTCTTCATGTCGTTCATGAGAAACATCAGTTCGGCGAGGCACGGCATTCTGAACATGAATACATACCTGAAATAGATGAAACGAACAAACGGTTAAAATGAGCGACATTATAATGTAGTAGTCACAGTCGGAATGAATGAATGTATAAACGGTTACAAACTAAGAAAAAAGAAAAAAAAACACAGAGTGAGTGGCATCTTGTTCGGATCCACTAGATTTTAGAGAAAATGCCTTGATAGTTCATACTTAATTGGTAATTGGGTAATTTATTGTCTAACTAGGTTAGTAGGTATTACGTACCGCGCCCTTCGCCACGCACAAAAAGTTCAGAATGAAACAGCCTGGACGCATATCGGGTCAATAAGGACCAACTAGTTTTGAAATAGACCACTAAAAGTTATTTAATTATTAATTATTTTAATTTTCTAATAGGTACCTTACCATTGTAACCGTGTCGGTCACTAATAAAAACTGAAAGGGATCATAAAGAAAATAATTTGCATACTATCACACAGCGTAACAGATAATCTATTCATATACAGTCACTACTAAGGTAGGTACCTAGGTACCTACTCTAATAGGTGCTTTAGGTTGGTACGTACCTAACACCTACACTTGTGTAGGTAGGTACCTAAGTAAATAAATGAATACAAAAGGTACAAAGCAAGTAGGACACGAATGGTAAATAGGTACCTTACCTACCTACCTACTCTAAAGTAACATTACGTCATACATATGGAACCAACCAACCTATTTCTTCTGTGCCTCAAATACGAGGTACGTACGAGGCACGCCGAGATAGTAGAGATGAAATATCCGTGACGTAATATTCGTTGACCTTACCAACTGACTTGACCTATGCAGTCACAACAATAACAATGAAATGACAATCGCTTAGAGGTATTTTTGGTTATCCAATGTGAGAGGTCATAGCGGAGCTAGTTAAAAATGGTGTCTCAGTACTCAGTGTGCACTTGCAGTGATTGTATCATCCACCATTTTATATCGGGGTCACCAATTAGGAAGATTTTTATATTCCCGCGAATAGAAGTCAAACGGAATTATTTGAAAAAGACCGGATATTTAAAAAAACCAAGATCATCATCATCCTAAATCGGTCCACTGAGGGACTAAGGTCTCTCGCAAGAGTAGCAAGACTCGTCGCTTAGCCCGGTCTTCGAAAGTTTGCCAGCTACATTTCGCAGATCGAAAAAAATTTTCCCAGAGAAGCCCCGCTATTGTAAGTAAGCTTACCAGGACTTAAGCATCTGATTCTTATCCTCCCAGACCTGCTGGAGCCAGGCCTCTCTAGACGTGCTACCGAGCATGACGCAAGCACTCACGACCTCTGGATACTGGTCGCGGAACCTGCAGGCGATCAGGCCGCCCCAGTCGTGGGATATGAGGATGCATTTGTTTGCACCTGGAAAAACAATGTTGAGAAAGATATGAAGATTTAGAAGGTCGAATACCCGACACCGAGATATCACGTCACATTGTTTTCGTGGCAAATAAATAAAATAAATGGTATACCTACATATTAAGTACCTACCCACATAAAACATGACAATAAATAAAAAGGTCCTGTATAAAGGTTAAAACCCTCTGTGAGTGAGGAGTGAACAGTGAGGTTATTGACGTATGAAGGAGGACTATACACTCTGTACATTGATTATGGGTCTTAGAATAATTAAATACTACCTTTAACGTTGCCTGAAATAATCCTACATACTTCTGCCAATAAAAATTGCACCTAGGTACTTGTACTAGGTAATTGGAGGTACCTAAGTACCTACTTCATAGAATCAAGAATAAGAAAAATACACACCAATTTCACCCAATAAAGAGCGTTGACCTCATTTCAAATACACACGTTATAAACTCGCTGTTCTTTTTACCGAAGTAGGTAAACATAACGGTAAGTACTTGAGGTACCTACCTACCTACCGGTTTTTCAGTCGAAACCAGTTTGTTCGAGATAGGGTCAACTAATTGAACTGAACCTTGAGATCAAAAAAGATTTACTTATGCAAGTTCCAAATTAATTGAACACTCGAAAAAATAATTTCGCATTACACGTGTAGGTACGGTCAGCGTCTTCAACGGAAACACTAGAAAAAGTCAGTGACCTTATTGACCTTGATAGGTACAGTGACAATGATGATTGAGAAGTAGACAAATTATCACTAAAAATTTTGTCAAAATAAGTAAAAAGTTTTAATTACCTAATTCGCGTACGAGATCTCGAATATCTTCGACTAGAAGTTCAATTTTATACGAGTTAACACCTTCAGGCTTTTCAGAATCGCCGTACCCTCTTTGATCCACAGCGACGCACCTGGAAAAAAATACTTTGTAAGTAAACCATTTCAGGTAAAAATATTGATGACACAATCATAATAATGAATGTGCAATGCAAATTATGCATAGTAGGCATGTATTCAAGGACTTTTAGAAACTTTTAGTGGAAACTTTTAGAGTAGAAACGAAACAGAGTAGCACGTGTTCTAGCCCGTTTGACTATCATAAATCAGTGAGGTGATACATAATTTTGAGGTTTTCGATATTCTGATGGTTTTCATCAAAACTCAAACTCAATAGAATTTATGGAGATTTATGTAATTTCTAGTTTAAGAGAGCATACTAAGTAGTAAAGGGGTTCTGAGAAGAGCCTCGTAGATGAGGTGAAAGAAAAAAAGAAAAAAGAAAGAGCATCTAATAGAGATACCGCCTAACGTATTATTCCACGATTTTATAATGATCCTTGTATTGTAATTTATCGACTCTGAAAAACTTACCAATAATTATTTTGGAATTCTACGATTTGGTGTCTCCAGGAATACCAAAACTCGGGGAAGCCATGCAGAAAGACCATCAGTGGTTTTGTTACGTCTCCGCTCTCTACGTAGTGAAGTTTTGTACCATCCTGAAAAAAAACACTTTTATGCCACCAGATAACATCCTTATTTCTACCTAATGAGTTTAGTGATGGATATATCCATCATTAAACTCATTAACACAAATCAATGGTTAGCTACCAGTAGTTAAATCTTTATTTAATGTATTTTGAATCGTTATGATAGTCAAACGGTCTAGTAACACGTGGAAACTTACAGAGAAGCTGGTAGGTTGCCTAGGCTGAGAAGATAGTGTGTAGAAGCTACTCCTTGAATACATGCCTATACTATGCATTATTTGCACATTCATTATTATAATAAATAATAAACAAATATTCATGGACATTTCATACGACGCCCCCTAGTCCCAAACTAAGCAAAGCTTGTAATATGGAAACTAGATGCTGATAGAATACTCTACTTTGTTTTTACTTTTGTTTTTTGTAAATAAATCATCATCATCATCATCAACCTATACTCGTCCACTGCTGGACGTAGGTCTCTCCCAAGACGCGCCATTGAGCTCGGTCTTCGGCTCTTCTCATCCAGTGTCTGCGCTACATTTCGCAGATCGTCGCCCCATCTCGCCGGAGGGCGTCCTACACTACGCTTGCCTAAACGTGTAGTAAAATACATACGTGTAGGCAAAATGTCATATCCGCCTAGCCAAGTATTTTTGTTCGCTTCATGTTCCTCCTTACACAGTACCTACCTTCTCTACGTCAGGACCAGAAAGCGAAGCGCTACCTAGTTTCTCCATGCAATATAGTCCACTCACGCAAATTCATAGCAGATAATAATTTATGTTACATTAGTTTGTTATGCGTGATACAATGCGAGACGTGTTTACAAAAATTAGGTCATTGGATTTCATGTCATTGCAAAATAGTAATTAAATAATAAGGTGGGTGGTAAAACCCATCTCATTGATGTTTAATAATGATACTAGGTACCGGCTATGTTACCTGCTCGTATTTATGATAGAACTACGAATAATACATACCAATGCTTAACGGTTTTGCTGTAAGAATGATTTCTGAACCGCTATGTTTGTTGTTTTGAACACTAACAAAGGTTTAAGCATAATTTTCCTTGTTTGACCCGGAAAGCTATTTTAGAATAAATATGTAGGTGTCTACTTTGTACAAAATATTATCTCAAAATTGCTGCTCGCTCAGTCTGTTGTCTGTTAGCAAGTATTTTTATTAATTGTCTACTTTGCATAAAATATGCGAAAAAATGCAGCTCCAGCCTCCAGCTCCAACAATGAGTCCCACGCTACGATACAGTAGGTAGCAAACATAGCATAGGTATTAAAAATATCGTAGCGTACACAAGAAGCGCGTTTATGTCTTTTCTAGGAGAAATGAATTTCGTAGACGCTCGTAGCAACTATTTCCTTATTTTTGTTTTCACTTCCTATGTTTTTTTTCGTGTCGTTAACAAAGCAATCTAAACTGGAAAATTGACTTAGGTGCTTTTAATTCATTAAATACATATAAAGACATGTAAATAAAATTAAGAATTATGGTTGCTATTACTTATTCAACTTCATCATTATTTTATTTTTATCATAATATTTTTGACTGCTGAATTAAATAATAAAGGTACCTTATAAGTACAGTTTTATGGAAACTAGATTACTTCCATTCAATTAACGAAGGACACCACTGTGATTAGGTAGTTACCTAATCATCATTTACTATAAATTTATTATTAATTATTATCCATTTCCTCATCAATGAGCAGAAATGTTAAAACGACTATGACACGTATTTATAAATTGCTAGTGAGTACGATAATAATGTTTGAAAAACATCCTGTAGTTATAATTATTCCATTTATTGTGTAAGAATGAATATAGTTTTTAGATCTACAAAACATGTCGGCACGGTAGCGGCGTAGTGGCAAACATAAAATTAGACTAAAGTACTTAGTTACCTACTAATAGGTACTACACACACTCAAGCCGGCCAACCGGCTATATGCACGAGTGTGTTTTATATTTGAATAAACACAATAGTTATGTACAGCTCTGATCTCTCAAGTTTTTATCACGGCATACACCAAAAAAACTGATCATCATAGTTCACCTTAGTTCACAAGTAACTAGGTAGAGTAGAACACATTTTGTGAGAGTGACAGTTGAGCCTTGAAATAATATGGCGGAGCAAGTTTCCCATACACAAACAATAGGTAAACTGTAAAAAAAATCCAGTAGGAACTCGAATAAAAAATTCTGTCTCCTTGACAATATTTATTGATAGGAGAATTTCTATTAATTAATTCAAATAATTAATTAATTCAATTAATAATAATAATACAATGTTAATTGTGTTCACTAGTTATTATTAATTTGCTTTGTTTAGTTTAGTTTATTAGTTTAGTTTAGTTGAGTTTATTTTGTGCACGCTGTGGCGTCCTGTAATTAGGGAAACACAAAGCATTTCCTTTAGATTTAAGAATGTACTTGATAATTGTGATTTCCTTGTTGGATGCTCTAAATAAAATAAATAAATAAATTCTTTATGCCCATTAACTTGCTGGTTTTATAACAACCAGACCCCTATGGAATTACCAAAGTATCCAGAAGCTAATTTAAATACTGTACTTACATTAACTTTCATATATTTGTGTAATCCATATTTTGGATCCCTCAGCTGAGCGGGTGGCATCAACCGCAATTTTGGCGCCCATGGGTTCTTGAAAGGGTTCTTCAGATATTGCACCCCAAACAGGAAAACAGTTAAGAAGCTATAAACTACTGTTAGAATATTGGATACCGCAACACGATACATAAACTGTCCAACACCCCCCATTTTATAGGCTCTAATATAATATTTTGTTTCGGTATTCCAACACGCGTCTGCATCAGACCGCGTCCCACAAGCAACTGAGAATGGTGATGTGATTGGTGGTGTGGTGAACCGACGCGACTGACTGAGATCATGTAGATTATTAATAAGTGGGTTGCCGGCCGGCGGCACAACTTTGTTTTGATAAGAGTAATCATCAGTCTACCAAAGAATGTAAATTCGAAGATGATCATCACATCTGTGATGACACGCCACGCCAAGCTGCGCTAGCCAGACAAGTGATAACGATGATATACGATATTTTGATTAGCCTGTAATTACACACTAAAGTCTAGAAAATCAGTGATCACGTCACCCGAGCGAGGTAGACCGTAGATCGTAGACCGTAGATAGGCGTTGGTAGCTGCTTGATGAAGATTGCTTATTTAGCGGATAACAGAAAAGAGCGACTTTACTTTTTATTTTTACATTTACATTGTATGGGTAGGTAAGCCCGTGAATAATCGGTATAATTATCTCATAGAGCAACGACGAACTTTTCGATAAAGTTATAAAAATAAATCCTGATTCTGCACCTTGCCCTGCACTATCAGTTTTTTTCTGCCTCTGATTATTTGACCCGGATGCACTCTTCATACATTATGGTTTTTGCGGCGTGCGAAAGTCACCGAAGGACATTTTGGTAATCTCCAACTGATCTAAACCAACAGCTGCCTACATAAAATGCGACTTGTCTTTACGCAACTTTAAAATGCAGTTGTTTACACCGCAACAATGCAGTTTTTATTCGGTGTCAACATCACCGTCATCACACAACAGCAACACACATCTGCTTACCTACCTAAGTACCTACTTAGAATAGTGCTTGTTGTTTGTTTTTTCTGCTTAGTAGGTACTTAAGTACCTGTGACTGTGAATGAACCAAATAAAAAGTTTATCTATCTATCTACATTGTAAGAATTTCATCTCGATATACTGGCTAAGTATAATATTGTCTGCTTCCATTTCCATCGGTAGGTATAGGTACAGTATGAACAATGGATCTTTATCCCTCTGAAGTTAGGTGCAACAAACGATTGCGCATGTACCTACTACTGTTGTGTGGAAAAATTAGCTCACCTCCAATTCGACCTGAAATGGTTTCTGCGCAGATACTTCAGAGGGGCAAAGATCCGTTGTGACTAAGTAGATACCTTTTTGCCAGTGCTTTTGGAGTAATTATCACAAAAAACCTTTTTTGAATGAAAAAACTTAATTTTCTATAATTTAAGTCACCTATGAAACTATCCACCAAAGCTATTCAGCAATAGAACATTCTTTGGGTTTTAAACAATTCGTCATGATAGACATTCTAGGAGAAAAATACTATCCGTGCATTTTCCCTACAGTTTTCGGGAGATTGTAACAACCTATACAGGGTGTAACATAATGTCCATATAAGTCTGAAAGGAGGTTATTCTACACATCATGGCGAACAACATTTGTTCTACGATTTTTAATATTTCAAAGTTTTTCATTCATGAAAAGCGTCTTTTTTCCTTAAAAAAACATTGCACACCTGTTAAAGTGTCTATGTGTGGGTGCGATGTGATAGGAGGGTGCGTGAGCATGTGTACTAACAGGCTAGATACATACGCAAAGTAAATAATACTAAAAGTGGTCGCAAATATCTAAGACAGAAAAAAAGTAAATTTCCAACGTGTTGCATTCAACTTTTGCACATGCCAATATTCAGGTGATTGGTCTGAATAAGCCTCTTTTCGGCTTATAGGGGCAATATGTTACACGTTGTATAATGTAAGCCGGTTTATGCACTAAGATAAGTATGTGGGTATTATTATATTATCAGATACAGTACCTCCAGCTAGATCACGTGATTACTTTTTATGATGAAACGTGCTGCAATTATTTGCATCAAGACAAGACTGCATGCAATTATGATGCAAAAAGTTGCACTTTTGTGATAGTATACCTTTGCAATACCTACTTATATAAGTAAAAAGTTGTTTCGCTCATTAAGTTGTTACTGGTTAATTGCTGTGTTGGTAATATTTCCACCATTTGGTCCAAAAAGAGCACAACAGAGTCCATATAAAATTCTGATGAAATTTTAAACAACTGCAACGTTGTGCGTTGGTCTGCCGCGGTACCACCACAGTAAAATACATAATTTGATTCGGATTTTCCAGTGAAGTCCATACTCTAAGGTCTGATGACGACCAGCTATGATGAAGACGATCTATGGAATATCTCAAGGTCAAGTTTTCGGTTTAGGTAAAGGGCGTTTTGGTACCACCAGACCTCAGCGTATCATGGTATGCTCAACCAACAGCGATAGGTACTTATCTCATTTCCGCAATAAGTACGTCATGGTTTGTGAATTCTTTAGGAAACAAATATGCGCTAATTGAATACCTATCGTAACTTAAAAAATTTTTTAGTTGCTTGTAAGTACTGTGCTATGTATGAAAGTTAGGGATGCTAAGTTCTTTTACGCATCTATTTTCGCAAAATAAAATTATAATAGTATCTTTAAAAGTTTTGCATAAAAATCATATCGACTAAAGCGCTGAAGGTTTTCTTCAAAAAAAATTGCAGAAACTCTAGCTTAGCTGGTTCACTGATCTCTAAAAATAACCAAAACACTTAGGTAGGTACTTTACGAATAAAAAAGATAGAACTTTGCAAAATTACTTTTATTTATGACTTAAGTATTCCAGAAATCCCCTGCGTGTTGCCCCTGCGAAGGGGATTTCTGGACATTTTGTCCAGAAATTTATCAGTAACACAACGTAGATACGTAGAACGTTCATAAAATAGTTCTAATGACAATCTAAAGAAAAAACTTAACATCAACACCATATACCTACATCACAGGTAAGGTATACATAATACTCTCAACATAGCATAATAAAATAACACAAAACAATATTATATCTATAGATATACATCATGATGAATGTACTTTGTACAGTCGGCTACACATCAACCTATCAACGGTTCGAACTTTGAACTATTATAATTTGAATGTTGCGAATCATGCGAGAGGGACGATATGTTTTTATGCGAGACTCGCTGTTTGCGCGCCACGCGCCTACACCTAATTGCGATCCCTGATTCGCAACATTCAAATTAAAATAGTTCAAAGTTCAAACAGTGGATAGGTTGATGTGTAGCCGACTGTACCTTATGTACCTTTTCGTGATAATCATTAGAAAATGTCTTCAAATTCGTACTACACATACCTATTTTCCCCGTAGACCAATCGCACGTGTAGGACTATCCCCTAACAAAAGCAATAAAATATTATAACTTTGAACTTTTAAATAGGTAAGTAGGGTGTAGTTAATAAACGCTGAGCGTATGTAAATATTTTTGCGCAAGATAGGTAGTACCTAATGGAATTTATGAGGATAAACTAGAAATACTAATCGTCCAATTACGTAGGCAGGCACTTAAAGTGAAAACACCAACAAACAAAACAATAGATAAACCCACAAGCCGTTCACATGCACACGGCTACCACCTTAACTAAACGTTACTAGTTACGTATATCCTTCCAGTGTCAATAGAACTACCTAGTATAGTGACAACACCAACTCTGTGATAGCAGTATGTGGCCGTTTACATGTAAAATGGCGGTGGTGTCGTGTTCGGTTAAAGGGAAAGCCGCTTTCTTAATCTGACCGTGACTCATTATCGGAAAACTCGTTCCTCTGCGCACCCAGATCGTTGAACAGTAAAAAGTCGTCAGCTGGCACATTCTCCAGTTTCCATGCGTCAAAGTCGTTCATTATGCTGGTGAAGTTGGTTGAGCTGTTCCGAACGTAGCTGTTTGATGGTTCTCCTTGTTTGAACCTTTCGCGGGTTTCTTTCTCTATTTGTTCTAGTCTTTCGATGGCTTTAGCTGGGTCGCATGGAGGACGTTGCTTGAAGTCTATGTCGATGTCAATTCTGTAAGTAATGAAAAGGTCAAACGTAAATCAGTCGACTGTTAGATGACCATAGAATATTACAATAAACACATTGGTGTTAAAATTTTAACAATAGTTAGTCGCGTGGTACCTGCGATAATACTTCAATATTGCTCCCAGAAACCTAGGTATGTCATAGGTACCGAAAAAGAGGTATTTTTAGTGTTCCGGTCCAGTTTTGGCAAAACGGAACACTTACTTATTTGAAATAACGTTGCTTTTTTAAAAATCCAAGAAAGCGGTTTCGCATAGTATTTTTGCATGGACTATTTGTCCTATATTCCGGAACCTGTACACTTTCGTACCTAGGCATCTTTTTTCTTACCCTGTATCCCGCTTGAACTTGATCCAGTCTTCCGCTTTCGGAGCTCTTGGAATCTCGGAAGCTAGCGCTCGGCTGGCGTCTTCTAAAGTAGCTTCGATCATCTCTTTCTCGACATCTATCGGTGATAAAAACTTTGTAGAAATAATAAATATACGAACCGGAAGGCGCAAGGACCAGAGTCCTTAGTTTGCGTAGTCGATTCACCCGCTAATCGAAAACTATTTCTTGTATTCAAAAAACGCAAATCACATTTTGCGAATCAACTAAATAAAGTTCATGACTTCGGTTTTCAATGGGAAGCCCGCAAAATTTTCTATCCGCAAACGTATGGTGGAGACTGGAGACCAATATCGTGTCCAGTAATGGACATCTATGGGCTAAATGTGGGTGATGATTATACCTACATACTTAGCTCTAGCTAAGAAAATAGCAGAAAGTATTCGAGCAACGTTATTTATCTACACTTTCAGCCTTACGTGTCTAATTTATGGTATCATATAGTGCTAGAGCACGGTCAGAGCTTTCTCTTTCTGAAAATCTAGAGAGGCTAGTATAGACTAGTTGTTCTGTGTTCAGTAGACCTCGCAAGCCTTTATAACCATGCAATAACAGACACTTTCACTTGGCTAAATAGAATTTCAGGTGCTTGAATTTTTCAATAGACGTAGGGGTATACGTTTTAGCGATTATTCCCGATCCCTTGGTCCTAGGAAGTTGAATCTGGTTGAATCTCGAAACTGAGACGTAATGACACAAGTCCTCGGGTGTAATTAATAAGACCGGGGAATGGTCATAAAGGAGGTTAAAGTACCCATCAATAGTTTTTTTCTTTATTGATTTACTTGGAGACATCATCACATTTATCACATACCCACTCGTACTGCCTATAGGTAGGTACTAACTTTGAATCGGAACCTTGTACCTACCAATACCAAATAAATAACCATTTTTTTCCTTTGAGGAAAAACAGTATTTCTTGGTTTTCCTATGGAAAGTACACAACTCATGTTCAACTACGTCTTGACAAAATATTAGCTAAGTTTATTCTGTGATCAGTCAACACAGTCTCTTTCACAAAGAAATGAGGAAAGCTATATCAATTATGCCTTCCAAATATTGTCTATCAAACAATCTTTCAACATGTCCAAATGTCCATGCCGGCCCCGCCCAGTAAACATGGTAGAAAACTCTTTTGTAAATTACGTGCACGTGCTTTAGAATTTTTGTGCAGAAAAATAGGCATACTTAGGTATTATTTCAGCATCTCATGATTACGCTATCCGTCTAGGTCTAGGCACATAAACTAAACTAACTAGTTTTTTTGGAGATACTTAATTATTTTTTATCTATTTTCGATTCGGCATTTGAGGTTGAGCACTGCTTCCGAATACGGATTTTAGACTCTCACTGGAAATTGGAAATAACTCAGTTTGGAAGTACAGTCAGCAACATTAGTTTATGAACAATTCAAGATTGTACAACTAGATTTTGTCTATTTGTTTTGTAACTTTCGCATGAACTACCTAAGTATATCTTTATACTAATTTCAATAATAGTTTATTAGCATTTTGCGACTGCATTTACTTACGTACTAGGATTTTCAAAACTCAATTTTTTAAAAGTCTTATATTGCTGACTTTACCTGAGTAGTTAAATCGGCATGGTAATAAAATGGCTGGTTCTGTACTGGGTAAATTTATTATCATTTGGTACAGCCAAGTTCGTAACCATGACTCACCAGGAACTGGCCAGCTTTCTAAAATAATCATTCTAGATAGACTTCATACATGTAACTTCCTAGAACCATGTAGTAGGTACCAACTTCACCATGTTGGTACCAACAAGACTTTGCTACTAACTCATACGACCGAACCGACTTCGAAAAAAAAAGTATTACCACATTTTACTCACCTAAGCTTCGTCGTTGGAACGCTGAAGTAGATCTTCTCAGTGCCTGCGCCAGATTTCCGCACACCGCAGTTTGAGAGGTCAGCTCACTGCCGCTGCATCGCCATTCTTCATCTGGCAAACGTAAGTAGATGTGTCTTACGTAGCTTTATTCAATTCAATAAGCTGAGTCACTTTCAATCTACCTACCCGATAAACTGACGAGTGTAACATTGTAAAAATCTGGGCAAGTCAGGGTCTATGTCCTGCTTTGGATTTCTTCAAGATAAATCAATAGTTATAAGATACTAGCAGTTACCCGCGACTTCGTCCACGAAAAAAAAGCGGGAAAAGTAGCCTGTGTTATCCATGTATCCAGGTTACGAACTATAATATATTCCAAATGTCATCCAAATCGGACCAGTATTTACAGCGTGATTGAAATACAAACATCCAAACATATAAACTTTTACATTTCTAATAGTAGTGGGATTGTTCAGTGCTTGTATGGAAAACTTTACATAGATACCTTCTGAAAGAGGGTTTATTAATTTGTTGAAATTGCAACACTGCTTAGCAGATGTTTATGGAAAACGAAAAACTTCTTATTTAAAACTGGATTTAAGTAGTCTACAGATAGGAGGATTAGGACAGTTTACACAAAAAGGATTCCTGTCATATTTTTGAATTTCCACCACAACTTACCCATAAGCGTATTCATGATCTGCAGCTTAGTCGGAGCGTTCAACGCAGGTTTATCAACAGCAGTCCTAGGCCTTCGAGGTACATTTGGTCTAGTCGGTCTCACTCCAGCGCCTTCTGTGGTAGCCGGGCGTCTACGGTGAGCCCTGGGTTCGATACTGGTGATGCCGTCACCATTGTCTTGGGGACGTCCCGGGGATGGAGGGAGATCCCAGAAATCCTAAAAAGATTTGTAGATATTGAGACTTTATCCATTTTTTTTTTAAGATTTTCACAAAAGTTTGAATTGAGCTTGAGTCTCGAATTGTTTATTATCACGGAAGCGAATACTTTACACTATAAATGAAAATGGTGCCTCTAGCCACCACCACCACCAGTTCCCGGAACTTCTAGCGGAAAAAGTTACGGAGATAGGCACATAAACGACTAAGTAGTAGATACCCCAGAAGCTTGCCAGTGGGACATGTTTCATACTTAACTGTATAACGATTAGGTACTTTACAATTTTAACTGGTTATAAAATATTGCGCTATCATAGAACCAACGGTTTCCTTTGTCAACAATACAAATGACATATCTACCGCAATTTTTTTATGAACAAAATATAATGGTACTCGTGGCCCACCTGATGTTAAGCGGATGAAATACCTGGTGGCTGTTAAATAAATAAAATAATTCGAGAGTTAAATAAAGTGTTTTGAGTCAATTATGAAATCGAAACTTGTTTTTTTGAAAGAGAGGTAGGTAGGTAGGTAGGTAAGTAATAATAATACTGTAAGTAACAGTTATGTTATTACAAAGGTAGGTACTTTTGTTGTGAAATCGAAACTGATGGATAGGCTTAAAGTAGAAGTAGACGAAGATTTCTACAAAAAATAGGTACCTGCACACAGAAAAATAGTATTTAAAACTATGCAAAAATTACCACAAAAAAATAGAACTACAGTAAAGATTCGTACAACAAAGGGTCACGAAAAAGGGTTCCGTTTTAACTTTTTAGAAGTAGGTAAAACATGAAGCAACAATATATTGGTAGCGTGTTGGTAAAGTTCTAGGTGTGTGTGTAGGTTAGTAACGTAGTAATTACATTTTATTATTTTATAGATCCAATGATGAAACATTTAGGCAAGATGTTCCTATGAAGCCTTGCCAACGAATTACATTGAAACGCATCTTTTTATTACGACGTTTTCAGACATGGAGGTTTTAGATGGAACCACAAAACAATAAATCATGTTTCCGTGGCATATTACTTGTATATTCCTGAGAGACTCTTTCTACTTTTAACGTAGCTACAAACAAAGTCAAGAACTTTCCTTCTACAAAGCGAATTTATAAAAATACTTTTATGATGTTTTCATATAATAAAACCTACGGCTTGAAACTAATAAAGTATTATTAAGTAATCATTTTGTCTCAATAGAATTAATATTCCAAATGTTATATTTTAATTGTGACTAATAAAGTATTTATAATATGTACAAAATACACATGAAGCAGTTGAGCCATCTACACACCGTTGCAAACGATTTATAGATAGCTCAACTGATCCAAATCATGTTTCTAAATTTTTTCCATTATTATCTTTAGACAGCACCCCTTGTCCATTAGTTAAGTTTTGTTTTGTATGTTATAGTAGTCCCTAGGTATTCCTAAAAGTATTTTCTATCTATCTATCTAAAGAAACAATAAACTCGAATTTAGTCAAGTTTTGTTTGTGGTAAGGAAAAAAAACGCTACTGATTATGGGTCTATTTCGCAGTATAGGTACTTAGGTACATAAACTATCATATGTTTTGCAGTTATAAGTAACAGACATCTACGTTCCACACAAATATTTGTTCTCGGTGGGGATCGAATCAAACGCACGACCCACAAAAGACGGACCTACGAGTATACCAACTGAGCTGTGACGCCTTAGTTACGTGCTATGGAATAATGTCCGGACTACATAAAAACGCGTTTATTATTATGAATTCTACATCGATTAAATACCTGAATATCAGAAGAAGGTCCTGGTTCAGGCTCGGCTGGTGGCAGCTGGTCTGTTACCGGAAGGTCGAACTCATCATCGCTCTCCCCGGAGTCCGATGATGATGCTATGCCCAGCAGGCCATCCGAATCATCTGGACATGGATGGAGTTTAGAAGATATGCCGGCATGCCTGAATTTAATCGCGCAGCTCCATGAAAATTCTCCCACTTTGAAGATGAAAATCAAGTGGAAAAGGAGTTTGAGAAGTAATATCCCTTAGTTTCTCTGTAATACGTTTTAAGTGCCTTCCAATACTGCACAAGCGCACATAGGAAAGTAGGTACCTACTTACAAATCTCAAACGAAACCAGTTATTTTGTGTTTGAATTTGTTTTGCTGTGTGCACACTCTGTCCAGAACCTACTTACCTAATATGAAAAATTCGCTGCGAAAAAGCCGAGTAACATCTGTGACCTGAAAATATCTAGAGATCTTTCAAGATTGGACGACAAGCTTACATTGAACGTCAGTGTGAAGAGGCCGGTCGTCCAAATAGACCAGCATTGGGAGCTGGGTAGCGACTTCTGTTCGGTAATGTGGTGTATCGGCTGCCGCGGTTCCGGTCAGTGTTAGACGCCGCAGTGAGCTGCAGATTCCCAGAGTCCATAGACGACCCGCTTCTGATATTGGATTGCTGGCGCAACGAAAATTTGTTTAGAACCTAATTATATGGTAGGGATGGATTTTCACAACAAAAGCTATGGAAGATGAAAAACGAGACAGAAAGTAATACCTACTCTACTGCTGACCAAGGTATACCATGCAATATGGACGGGTCTGAGGCAAGACTCACTCAGAGAGATTCAGCGTGTGCAATTTCTGAAGTGCAGCCAACGGCTGTAGGTCTTGAAGTTTGTTCCCTGCAGCACTCAGTTCACGCAAAGCTCCTAAACCCCAAACTCCATCGAGGCTGGTCAAACCGCAGCGGTTTACGCTCAACACCTGAAAATAGTTTCGTTTAGCTAGTAGCACGTTTGAGATCACTAGCACGAAAGCGAGATCACATTTTTACCTATAGCTAAACAGTAAAATATGAAATGAAAACCCTGGGAAGTCGATGTATGGTGAAGGACTTAGATCGATCTTTCTGAGTTCTATAGGGGAAGCCTATGTCCAGCAGTCAACTTCTATAATGGTGATAGAAACCCATCAGCCAAATGTTTTAAATAACCAAAATTTAAATACCCCGCCCCTGAATCCTTACTCATTTTAAGAGCTTTGGCTAAGACTGTGTTGTGTACCTATCAGAACAGGAACTACCCGCTGAGAATGGAGATTCAGGAGCAGGAGTGGATACTGCTACTCTCCTAGGTTTAGGAGCTAGGCCTTGCCTTAAGATGGATCAAGCCGATCCCAAGATCTCTTAGCGACGCAAGGGCACTGCCATCGAGAGTGAGCGACCGCAGCCTCGGAGCTAAGACATTGAGACGCCGGAGCCCCACCCTTTCAGCCACCACCCGCAGCCTGGCTTCACGGATTTGAAGAACCTCGTCGTCTGACGTGACGCCACTGCTTTGTTTCTGAAGGAGCAAGTGGACATTGTGAAAAACCTTATTGAACTTGGATGAGAGTACTATTTAAATAAAGTAGGTAAATAGTAGTAGAAGAGCTTTTTATAAAAGAGCTATCCTAGCTAGTTATCCTCACCAACAGTTCAATCAGGGTAAGTTCACGCGGTATTACGATTCGTTGGTAGCCTGGCAGGCGTCGTTCCAGTTCATCCTGGCCTCGTGGTTGCTCTGGATCCGGTGGAGGCATCGCCAGGGCACTTGTGGTTAGAAAAAATATACAGTATAATTTATACAGTTCAGCAATTCCAGAATACCAGTGTTGCACTGTTACCCTTTGGTCACAGTGCACGTAAGCTGAGTCAGGGACCTAATTAACCCATGATTATTATTTAAGTTTTACTGTAGGTACCTATAAGTCTGGGTTAATAAATTCATTTTCTTTCTTTCTCTTTCAATTCAGCATCTAGAGTAGGCAGGTAGTACCTACATACTTAACCTAGCAAAGCGTCTACCTAGGCGGTACAAAAAGAAGTTTCTTAGTCGTTTATCTATTATACTTTTAAGTTTTACCTACGCATTAAATAGTTAACCTACCTAAGAAGGAAAGTGATGGCCACGCAGCGGGAAGTTTTCCAAAAAATATGTATTTTTTCCATTGGGTGGATCGACCGACATAAGCTTAGCAGAATACCTACCGAAATAAAGGAGTAGCTCGTATTGTCTGAGGTTCTGGAGAGCTGGCACTGGATATCTCTGACGGTGATGGTGAAGCGACAACATTGTCCTGCGGCGCAGTGCCCAGCTCAACGCAAGGCGCTTCCAGGAATGGCATTTTAGAAAGGCAGAACGTTCTTCAGTATCTGAAACAGGGAAAGACGCCCGAGGCATTCTTCAGAGCTCTGATCATAACAGCTAGTGGTTGCTCTGACGTTTCGTACCTTCTTGTTTTGGCTCCAACTTCTACCTATTGGATCCCATTAATGATCATGACTGCCATCTTTTCTATCATTTGATTATTTTTATCAAATTTTGGAAATATTAAAGATTGTTTATTTTGATTTTGAACTTTGAGTTGTTTGTTTTTGTTTGTTTATTTATTTATCGGTTGTTCATTGCTGTTCGTCGGTTGCTTAGCAACCACTTAGCAACTACATAGCATAGAATAAAATAAAATACTCTCTGACCAACTAAGTACCTAACTGAAATCGAATTTTGATCCGTAGTTTTTAATCTGTTTTCTCGTATTCTCCCTCGGAACAATTATTTGTTCTGAGATTCTACCAATGGAAAAACTACATAATATCTCTGTTTAAACTAGAAAAACCGGAAGCGAGGGACAGTCTAGGAGGCTCGGAAAAACCGGAAATAAATACAAACCCGATAGAGTGCCATACCCGTACATGGTATAAAAAACTCTTTGCCAGTGATTTATAAAAACTCATTTATGTCAATGCCAAAGTCATGTAGCAGGCATCGGCAAAAAGAAGAAGAATCGGCACATTCGGCCGTTTGTTTGTGGTTCGGCCATTCGGCAGCACGTAGTACTCTCCTCCTTAGTCTGTGTTCGGCAGCGATCCAATTTAATTTGGCTTATTTTGTTCTGTTCTGAAGTTCTGATTCTTCTGGATAAATAAATTCAATAGATACTCAAAATGAGTAAAACACAGCCGAAAGCGGAAAATAAAAAAATACACGTTTGTTCACAATGCGGATCCGCGTTCAATAGACCATACAGATTGAAACAACACGAGACGATTCATCAGAATATTGTAAGTTTCTAACCAAGAGCTTTTTCTCACCACACGTGAGAACTTCTGGCTAGTTAGGATAGAAACTAAACCTAATTTTAAGTAAGAAACAGTTTATCAGTCCCACCAGACATATACCCCGATCTCTTTTCGGTCCAAGCATTAGGTACCTGGGTGAATCAACTTTTAAGGCACTCCTTTTTTGTCCCTGACATGGAAATAACGATAAAATCTGTATTTCAGTTCAAAATAAGATTGTTTAAATGTAAACGTAAACTTAGATTCTCCGCTAATATGGTAATTTCATACTTTTTATAGTTTATAGCAAAATTTTTGCTTTTCCTATGGTAACTCAGCGGAACTCCATACAAAAAACAGGTGTGTTTTGACGAAGGTGAAGTAACAAAGTACGATGTTACTTAATAAAAACATATGAAGACACTGCATTTTCACACATTACTACGCTTCAGAAAAGGTAAGGCTTACGTTTTAAGTAAAAATTAACAAAAGTTTGACTTAAATTGTGTATTTTACATGCACCTCAACTTTTTGTCCCAAACGTAGATTAAATCATCAGGTATACTGAGTTACCGATAAAAGTTCTGAGTAATATCAAGAAATGGCGTCTAACTTGGTATCATCAGAGGCTATTAGTATCTAATATTTCGTTGGTATGGTCTGACAAGGCCTACCTCGCTTTACCCGTCTCTGAGCCCGCAGTAAGCTCTCAACTGGTGCGCGTGCGTTTATTAGCGCTCTGCTGCGATGTTTATTAGGCACAGTCATCAGGTTTTCTACAAAAACTCGTTTAAACTAGCTTAGATGTCATGCCACATAGCAAAACCTAAAGATAGAATAAATAGTGCAAATGTTAACACTATATTTGCTTAACATTTCGATAATTCATTTTTATTTTTAGCTATTCACAATGTTGTCAAAGGAGTGCCTTAAAAGTTGAATCGCCCACCTAGGTTTGTTGTCCAAGTTTCAACTAGGTACCGTTACTCACCTATTCCATACATAAATTTTCAGAAACAATTTGTGTGTGGAGAAGCCAACTGCAACAAATCTTATACCAACAAGAGCCACCTAGACCGGCACATTTACAGTGTGCACATGGATCCAGTAGTAAACGTTATTTACAGGTAAAAACACCTACATAACCATGTAAAAATGCACCTTCAGACTTTCAGCTATTCTTACAAACCATTCTTCAATTCAACAATTATTCCATCCTGTTCAAACATTAATGGTAGTTTGGTTCTAATTTTATATTATGCTAATTCTTGTTTCATTTAGCTATAGAAATTGAAAGTCAATAAGTTACAAATTTCTTGATGTCATATGAAACTTTAATGGTTCACAGCTGTCCAGAATGCATGAAGGTCTATGTAAATCGTCAAAACTTGAAACGACACATAAAAGTCCATCATGGCAAGAAAACTGTATTCACATGTGATGTATGTAACAATAACTTCAAGAAAAAGCATCAGTTGAGTGCTCATATGTACCAGCACACTTTTGTGAAGTCATTCAGGTAAAACAGCTTTCTATCCAAAAATATACCTTAATAATTTTATAAATATGAAAGGTTACAACTTTATCGCCAAGTATGGTAGACATCCCAGATTTCTTGGTACCTAGTGAATACCCTGTGGATGTCTAATGGGGGTAATCAGAGGCACAAACAATACATTTTGCAGTACTTTGTATTTCATTATTTGACATGTTGTATGTAAGGCCCTATTGATTATAATGATTTGCAACTCAGGGAAAAGTTTGTCTTACAGCTTCAATCAATATCTGCACTTCAGAACTTGTCAACTAATACAATAACATTTTTTTCCAGTTGTGACCTTTGCAGTGGTGAATTCGTCACACTCTTAGAGAAGAAGAGACACATGAAACACCACAAGACATACAGCTGTGATCTATGTGACATGGCATTTGTTCAGTGGTCTAAATATCTGAAGCACAAAAAAAATATGCATAAAGGTTTGTATTTTATTTCAGCTAAAATGCATTTCAGCAAAATGTTATCTCTAAGTTGAATTTTATCCTGATATTTTTACCAACTATATCTAGAGAATAAATTTAGTTTTTTTTCTACAGAATACCAATGCAATGATTGTGGACGAAAATTCACTAAAAGAGTTCACATGGTGCATCATGCAAAGACACACAACACTTGCTACACACCAAAATTTCACCCTTGTACATATGAAAATTGTAATAGGTAAGTAAGTTATTTTAAGAATATTAAAAAATATTCTTACCCACACCAACATGCTTAAAAGAAGTTAAATCAATCCAATATTATAATATTATATAATCCAATTAGCTTAAAGTGTATCAGACTTGATATTTGAAGTTGTAATCATTATTTTTACAGAGTTTACACAAGGAATAGTAATTTGAAACAGCACATCAAGTTGAAACATCTCAAAATCAAGCAAGAGTGCGAGATTTGCTCTGCAAAACTATCAACAAAGGTAATATTGAACTTTAGTATCTATTTATTAGTATCTGAAGTAATATTACATTTTTTTAAATCAAATACTAAATCTTGTTTTTCAGGCAACTCTGCGCTTGCATCTCAAAACTCATTGCAACCCGAAAGACATTTCACAGCCGACTATAAAGATTGGCCGAAAAGAGAGATGCGACAAAGGTGGCGTCAAAACGTCGACAGCCCTCAAAATTGCCGGATTGCTTGTCGATCCGGAAGATAAAAATGTTAGAAGAACTTTTAAAACTGTTGATGACCCTGCAACAGAACTGGAGGTTGCTAAATTAACAACAGTCCAAGATATTATTGCTGACGCGGCAAATGAGAAGAATATGGATCCCTCTCGTTCTGTTGCTGAAAACAGTATAACTGCGCCTGTACTTAAATATGATTCTGGAACATGCAACACCATGGAAGCATCTACTTTAACAAAAGTACAAGAGTCCTTAGACATTACTAGGAATCACCATGACTCCCAACAAACTGTTTCTATAGACAATTCAATGCAAAAGTGGTGTGCAATTAATGTGTCGTAAAATAAATAAGTAGAACAAAGTTAAATTGTTGTTGTTTTATAATTTATTTTGTAAGAAACCTCTGCTGGCTAGAGAAATTAAGAATAGGTAGAAAAGTAGGTAGGTACTTCTTTGCGAAATGAGTAGGTGTAGGTACTTGCACCTGCCTACCAACAGTACCAACTCATTTTGCTAAAAAAAATGAAAATGGTTAGTTAGGTTTAGGTCCGTTTGGTTTTTCGATTGCTCTTCGATAGATGGCGTTCGCCGTTATCGTTGTCTTCTTCTTTTTCTCTTTATTAGTTGCCATAAATTATATGTCACTGTCAAAATGAACAGCTGATTTTTATTGACAGCTACTAAAAGGTACCCAGGTACCCTTGCTAAAGTTTTGTTTGAAAATTTTGTTTTGTTGTGATTTATGTTTAATTTTTTCTGAAGTACTAATTTTATCTAGGAATAAATACCTATTACCTACCTACCCGGTTATTCTCATAGAACAAAAGAAGCCTAAGCAAAGTAAGCAATACAATATGGAGATCACACTAAATGTTTTTACATTGAACTGTTGGTAAGTTTCTCGTGTGGTTCTTGTGTGGTGTTGTGAGGCTGAGGTGTTGTGTGAGGTGTATATAAGCACCTCTAATTTTTTAACTATTATACTCAGATTATAGGTGTTTTCTATATTCTAAGTTAGTATATGAAAAAGTAGACTGAAAAACCATTGAAAGGGATCAAACAAGCCGTTTGTTTTGTACTTTCTTATTTTTCTATGAGATAAATCTGTTTCAGGGGTATACCGGTAGTTTCAAAGGATCGCAAAGAAAGGTTTGAGGCTATAGCTATATACCTATCAGAAAGCTCACATAGTATTGTGTGTCTTCAGGAAGTATGGAGTGAAAAGGATTATCTTCAGCTGAAAGATAGTTTAAAAGACAAACTTCCTTACTCTCACTACTTTTACAGGTAAATTTTAATCTCAATTAAAATATTAACCAATAACTGTAGAGTAGGTAGGTAGGTACAGGTTTATTCAGTCCATAATTTAAATAATTCCCATTCCTGTGCTCTAAAAAATTTGGTACATCAAGTCACAAGTTTCTTTGTTATAAATCTACAAATTCTAAAGACAAAGGTACCTACATGATTATCTTTGTAGGTAATGCGATCTCCTATCTAAGTCATTGATCAATAAGCTGTAAGAAATAGCCATTTACTTTTTATTTATTTAGTGTACCTACGTACATGTACAAATGTATGATACTTCCTAATTATATGACGATCTAGCCACAAGGCAGGCTAATTAGTAGTTTTACATTGACCTAAATTTTTAGATTAGCTTAATATTATAATTTTTTAGTGGTGTACTTGGTTCCGGTCTCTGTGTATTCTCGAAATGGCTGATCCAGGATGTATTTTTCCACCAGTGGCCTCTGAACGGCTACATTCACAAGATCCACCATGGGGATTGGTTTGGAGGAAAGGGTGTAGGGCTGTGCCGGATCAGATGTGGTGACAAGCTGATTAATGTTTATTGTACTCATGTAAGTGTATCAGTTTTAATATAATTATGATGATATGATTTTTCAGGGATTCTGTATAACATTATCAAATCTCTCAAATATTTGATCATAAATTGAAGCCTTTTCATTGATGAAAAAGGCTCATTGATGATGATTGATAGCAAATCATCAGTCAGATAAGACTACCGGATGAAGAGGATTGAATTCATAAAAATCCGGGCTCATGATAGTTTTTGTCTGTAATGCTGCTACTGCCATAACTAACTTATTTTAGCTTCATGCTGAATACCATGCAGATGACATCTACCTCGCTCACAGGGTGCTCCAAGCCCACTCAACAGCAGAGTTCATTCATCTGACAGCTGCTCCTGCTGATATTTCCATCTTAGCTGGAGATTTAAATACGGGACCGGGAGATCTATCTTATAAGTAAGTTGACAAGAGTTATTTGCTTGTGGTCTCGCAAATAAGCCAATCAGAAGCAGTACAATAATCAAACAGCCTTTGCCAGAAACTGATTGGTTGATTAGGCTTGGTTTTATTCTACAAGCGTCCATTAGTAGCATCGTCGTCAATGCATCAGCAACAGTAGTAGTAGTAGTTTGTAGTTTCTATTTAAGAAATAAATAATTTTTTATATTATGAAGCAAGATATCAAGCATATTCTAAAACAGTTTTTCTTTTCCCCAGAATAATAACCCAACTGCCTGCACTACTAGACCCGTATGACATGGTCTGTGAAGGAAGTAATCCCACCGTGAAAAGGTTCTCAGGAACTTGTGACAACATCAATAACAGCTACTCTGACCCGGGCCAGGTGAAAATATGTCCGGACGGGAAGAGAATTGACCATATCCTGTTTCAGGCTAATCCTGCTTGGGAGGTAGGTACACACTGCCACAAGTCAGGTTAGACACCTAATATAACCATTGAGAATCATTGGAAAGGGAGCGCAATAGGCGTAGGCGTGCAGCGCGCGAGCAGTCCATCCCACACAAAAATACTATCGTCCCTCTCGCACGATTCACAACGTTCAACTTCTAATAGGTACTTCAAAGTCCAAGCAGTCTAGGCCGACGTGTATTCGTGTGTATTCTCAAAATATTAAGTCACACAGTTAAACTTGCGAGTCGTAGTCTCCCCCATAAATCCTACTTTCAGACAGACACAAACGCCGTCAATCTTATAACACCTCTTCACTTCTGTTTTTCGATTGGCGTTTAAATTGCAATGTCTTTTTTTCAGCCGGCAGTCATAAGCTTCGGGAATCCTCTAGAAGACAGAGTACCTGGCCAGTCATTCTCATACTCTGATCACAATGCAGTTACATTGCAGTTGCGACTTAAAAAATCGGCGTTCAAAACACCGCATCTAACCTTACGGCAAATAAGCAAAGACGTCGCCTTCGATGAAACTGTAGCTCAGGCTATAACAGTCTGTGAGGAAGCTAAACTAAACTTATCGAGATCGAAAAAGCTATTTTTACTAGTAGGCGGTCTTCTCCTCATGTTTCTAATCGGTACAGTTGGGTACTGGCCGAATTACTTAATCTATGACGTCATCAAATTGGTACTAACAGCTCTATGTTTCTACCATTTACTTATGGGGACGCTGTGGAATAAGATCGAAATGAACAGTATTAAAGCTGGGTTGAGTGCTTTGGAGAATTTCAATCAGACTAGAAATGAGTTGAAAAATGAATCGGGACTGAGAAACAATGGTTTGATCGACCGATGCTAAGTTGTACCACATTCTTGGTTCTATGGTTATGCTCTTACTGTTGGCTTTTTTTAACCCTACTTCAAACTGTGGCCCTGTATGAGTAGGTATACGACACTGCTTCTAAAAACTCACACTAGCTCGGATCAATGTATAAGTCTAGTCAAGCCTATTGTATTGTACTTACGAAGGAGATACCTAAATATAAGATAAAGTGCTCAAGCTTCAGTGATAAACATTATCTAGATTTCAAGCGAAACATGAAAATACATATCACAACTATTTCCTCCTATCAATCTTGATTTAGATTTAGGATGTTATCAATAGTTTAAAATCAGTTTATTTTTACCCGACTACGCGAAGCAAAAGGAGAGTTATGAGTTTAACAGTCTTTGTATGTGGGATGTTCATTTGTCCCGTCGTAACTCTTGGAGTGTCAAATGACGCATCTTGACAACTGGGTGACATAAGCTATGTGACGTCATTGTTGTTGGTTTGCTATGCTATGATGGAAAATAAAGGCCGCTTCCCATCAGGCAGCGGGCCGTATGCTTGTTTGCCTACATAAGTAGTATTATACAAAAAAACATAATAAAGGCAAAGAAAGATAATAAAAATGTCAAATGAAAGAGTTTGAAGTGTACATTCTAAAAATGTTACTTACATAGTCCGGTTTTAGTTTTGCCTTTACCTACCTAAATGTGCATTATTTTCGAATCTAATCAGCACTAGTACCTATTTTAAATATCACATAAATCAATTAAAGGTTACAACTATGTGTATTCTTTATATTAAGGAAATAATATTCTATATATCTTTGCTACAAATGAATTTAATAAAGCCTATCAGAAATTCAAACATTTTTATTATTTTATTAGTTAGGTACCTACCTACATATCACACCTTATCACTAAATTGGGTACCACCCCTACCTACCTTAAAGTGGTACCTATCGTAGGAAGAAGCTAGTAAACTATAAGTACGAAATTAATAGGACGAGAAGTTTAAAAATATGTTATTTATTTCTAAAACTTAACAATAATTACAAAGTCATGTACACACATATCACAATTAACTAATAATGATGTAAAAATAACTTAAATACAAAATGAATATTGCAGATCAATTATTAATAATATAAAATAATGACAAGAAAACAGTTGGTACACTTTGTACTTTGGTTTTATGTTTTAAATTGTCCTATGATTCATATTTCATAACAGAGACTTTTTTCTTTCGATAGGTACCAGCTATGGGTTCTTCCAAAACTGGCTACGAAGATGTTAAGTATCTAAATTAAAAACAAAAATAAAATGGCATTATTCTGAAACAATGAGCGGGACTCTAGTAGTCTAATTATTTAGTGAAAAATGTAAAAAGACTATCCTATCTAGCGAATCCAACTCGAGCACTGGTCCAGAATACAGGTGTAGCTAAAATTAGGAATGTACAAACTGATAAACGAACTATGTTCTAAGTAAAACATACAAATTGTTTCATAGTATAAATATCACTTTCATTGTAAGCAATGAAACAAAATAATGTAGGTACTAAATATTACACAGTATAATATGATGCTTAATAATTTTGAGTTCCTTACCTAATCGGTAAAAAAGGAACCTTTTATTTATTTGGAAATAGTAAAATTAGGCAAACACAGGTATGAGTATGATTAAGAACTTAGAATAAATTATTTGATAATTTTGTTCTTAGGTCCTAAGGCTTGTGATGACGTTAAACATATTAAGCTTTAGTATTTTATAGTAATGCATCTTATAGTGTTTTAATAATGAAAATGTGTTAGGTACATTATTATTAAAACACCGTGTGTAAAAATACCTCTTCTGAAAACTGCCCGTAGTTTTTTAAACGGTTTATCTTAAATTTTTGGAAGCTTTATTTTTACACCCTGTATAGTTAACAAGTGGTAAAGCTGTGAAATATTAACCAGCATTTTTAGCATCAATATGATTCAAATCTACAGATTCAAGATGCTAGCCATCTAATAATTGAGGCGATACATAGCCAGCCACACAACACAATACCTGCTTTATAACTAAATGATACTCGTAATTTTTTAATTAAGATTCGAATTAAAATAATCCTAAGTACGAAACCAGAGCCCATTCTCAAAAGCACGAGACATATACCGCACGTGAGATTTTTTTACAAGCTCTGTTACTTAGTCAAATCTCAGTGTTGGTCGTGCTATTAGAATAGGGCACGTTAAAAACTTACATAATCGTGTCGTATCTAAAATAAACCCTGGTTTTTACAACATCCGTGAACTCTAATATTCATTTTCACACATTCATCTATCGGTATTCGTAGAATGCATCTTCCAGTCACCCAAAAGAAGCAGGTCTTATTCTGATGAAAATGACATTTACATAATTTCTTTAAAAAGAATTAACAATGCGGTTGTCACCTTTTAATTCCGAGCTCACTTGTTACTTGTCATTATTATTATAAAAAGCTCAAGCACACTACACTTCGGGATCGTTTAGTCGTTCACTCGAAATGAGCGGTTGGGTTTCCGAATTTGTCGATATAGCGGTGGTTTCTATGGAACCGTACGCGGTAGGTCTAGTTTCGACCATGGGTGGTTCTATTGTAAGGTCAGGCGCAGAAGTGCTAGATGCAGGCTGTTCACTTACGAGTCTTGAACTTTCATCGTAGCCTCGCGTCATGTGGTACATGGACTTGCCTCGGAGACGGCGGCTAAATGAACTTCCTGAAAACAAAGAGAATGGGTTAGATGCAGAGTCGAAGAGCCAAGAGGGATCAATCCTACCTCCATGGGAAACCAAATTAAATGTGAAGATAAAACCATGTTTAATAAATTCCCAAAAGTGATGAACACATTATAGTAGGACTTCCTGTGGAACTTTCCCATATAATTCCAGAATGTATGATTTAGATCTATGATGTGAGATTTAATAAAAATAACATTGATGCTTGTGATTTCAATAAATGGTACTTGGTAAATAATGTAACCAGTGTATTATGAACTGGACAGTCCAACAGTGACTGTAATACAATATCATCAACTTACCAACAACACCAAGATGCTCCGAAATATCCCGTTTGACGTCGGACACATCCCACATAGCGAGGAACGATCCCAAACAAGACCGCGACGGATTGAGCGGCGAGACGTACTCCTTGTACGAGAAACTGTAGTGGTGGGCGATCGCTGCTAGAAACATCTCTATGCAGATTAGAAAGTCCTGAAATATGAAATTGGAATTGAAAACTAGAAATAAACTAGTTTGTAGTTTTTGAAAGGTTTTTTGCAGACTTGTATTATCTATAGTTTTCAGGGTGTTTATTTAGCTAGGTAATCACAAAGATTTTTATCCCAAATGTTACGAAACGAGTAGGATTCAAACCCACAAAACTCTGCAATTTTTTAGGATCCTGATATAGATTGTCGTATGTTTATGCTAAGGATCAGTATTATCTCTGTCTACTTTCATGATATTCTAAGCCACATTTATAACTCCATAAGTGTTTTATGGTTACTAAATTATGAATCATGACAGAGTCGGAATCTAAAAACCATTTTGAGACTTGTTTTAGAAGATAATTATGCAATATTGCCAAGAATTGTGTTTGTTTGTACCTATGACCAGTAATTTACCTGTAGCTGAGATGACTTTATCTTGATTTTTTCCGAATCGGAAATATCGAATATAGTTGAAATGACCCCACTGTATACCAGAATGTTGATTAAAACTCCTTGGCTAAAAACAGAAAAAAAAAACGTTTTTAGCTTTCTTTTATTAGCGTGATTAATATTTAGGACTGTTCATCATTTTGTAAATAAAAAACACAGATAGCAATGAACATGCGTTGTTTTAGATCTAGCTTTAAGTGAATGGTTATATAAAGCCTCGGTTTTGGAGTACCATGGTACCCGTAATTACTGATACACACAACACTAATGTAGTGTGGGGTCAGGGTTAAGTATGTATGCTTTGAGTAATGTATGTTTTAATAATACTTACAAAAAAGAAAAGAACACAACAGCCTTTATACAAAGGAACTTTCCTATAGGCTTCATAGGCTTTAGTTCTGTCCTATTCGCCCTGTAGAACAACACTAGGCAGTACATAGCCACAAACTGAGATAGATTGTTGATGGCGATGATGTATGGGAAAGCAACATTCGGACTGAAATCACTCTCTCCATAAACTCCAGACAGTTCACAAATCATTGAGATGACGGTTGTGATTGGCCGAACCAATGTGTATTGGAGAATCCCATGCTTGCAATTATGGACAAATTCACTGAAACATAAATTAGTTACTGCTTATAAAAAATAAATTATCCTTTTAAGCAGTTTAACCAAATCTAAATTCATTTGTAGCTTCATTTTATTTCATTTGTATTTGTTTTTGTAGCTTGGTCTCACTTTTAGAATTAGTGGGTTTAACTTGTCATTACTGACCACTAACCAAAAATGAGCACCTTTGTATAATCTTTGGACATGCTGACTACCCAACTTATGTGTAGCTTTAGACTCCTTCAGGAGCTTTCCATAAAACTCTTTTATATAAAACAACTGAGTAGATTTGCTTAAATATGTAAATATTAGAACTTTAAAGTTTACCTTCCCATTTCCCAAGGAGTCAGACAGCACAGAGGGAACAAATGATACACCTGCGGTTTTGTCTCCAGCACTGCTTCCAAGTCATGGTCTTCATTTAAGTAGTTAAGCAAGAACTTCATAAAGTTGTATATTACATAGGCCTCATAGCATTCTCTAAGAGAATCCATGTATATGGACTGCTCGGGAAACTCCAAGCCGATCCATGCATTCAGTGCATAAATAGGAACCATCCATAATATTCTGAAATAAAAGTTGTGTTTACCTAAATTATTGATGTAAAAATACTAATTGAAAAAGATATGCACAAAGTTACTAACCTGATAATATGTTTTTGCAGCGAAGGCTTGGTATAGTGAACTACATGTTGAGTAATCTGCCACACAGAAATGGGTAAAGCCAGAAGAACAAACCCTCCAGCAACCAAAGCACCTTGATCAGATTTTTTGAACCCATTATTTATCGAATGAGCTATCAATATTGGAACTAAAACAATTATCAGTATCACGTATAACGCTATCAGGAGAGGTCTGATCCATAGTCTCCATTGACTGAAGAACGTTCTTAGCGCTGAAGAACACATTTTTATCAATTTATTCGGTATTGGTAACCAGTTTTCCAAATGATAAGCACATATCACTTCTTGTTTTGTTTGTCAGTCCGCCACGTTCACGGTTGTATCCTTTCACTAAAATCGTTAAACTAACTTGTAACCAAAGATATTACAATTAGTAGATTATGAAAATAAGATCTTTCCTCTTTATTTTCGAAGAATTAGAGGAAAATAGGAATTGTTTACAGAAAATTGCAATCAGCAAACAGCTGGCAGCAGCTGGCATGGCATCGTTCTATTCATGGGCTCCAATCTTAGGGAAAAAAATATGGACCGTTAGATTATCTGTGGATGGACCGATTAACTAATAGTTTTTGACAGCCGTCAAAATTACGTCGTCGTCGTCGTCTACGTCGTCTTTTTTTTCTAAGGCTGCTGATTGGCTACATCCTACTAGTTTGTGATTGGCTGCCTGCCCACCGCCATGTTTGTTTATTTTGGTGAAACTTTATCAGCCGGCTGCCATCAGTATTGCCAACTTGGAATTTTTATGGCTAGATTTGGCATATTTCATATTACTAGGCTGATAACATATTATTAGGCATTAAAAAATACGTCGGAAAAATACGTTTTGTCTACAGTTTTTTTGAAACCCTCAAACTAGACTAAAACTCTTGGTAAAAAAATTGATACAAGAAACGAATGGTCATTAAAATGCATTTCATACTGAACAACCAACTTTTGGTGAAAATGGAGCCCATTCTTAGAACACAGTGTTACATATTCTTAAGCATAATTATTTGACATATTTCTTATGATAAATAAGTTTTTAAACCCGAAGTGCTGCCATTCATATTCTCCTTATGGAGAAATATTACATGTCATAGAAACAAAAGATAATTATGTATGGGCATGACCCTATAAAAACACGACCAGCCACATCCACGTTCATCAGCTCAACCTGTAGGTACCATTAATAATAATTGATAAAAATAGACATTTAAATTGAAATAAACATTTCAATTTAAAATAAAATGCTTAAATAAAGTACTGGCATTTTTTATATCATTTTTTTGAAGTATCAGGTTTTTTTCACCATTATGAAAAAAATATAGCATTTATTTTGCCAGCCTAGTTTGCAACACTGGCCGCCGCCCTATTTTGGCTTGATCACGAAAAGTTCTTTGTTAATTTTATTTCCATAACTTTTCTCTCATTTCTATAAGTACATAAGTAACTATAACCGTGTATCATAATAACTAAATGTGAATAGAGTGAAAGTTTACGTAGTTTGAACCGCATTCAACGTCATAACCTACGCCTGTGCTATAAAAATTTTCAAAGAAAGTTTCACGCTTCGTCACGAGTAAAATGTCTCCGTTATGAAGCCCTAACAACACTATTTACACGGAGTGAGATTACAAGTGGAACCCCTGAAACCAGTGAACCTCGTGAGTAATTGTATTCTGTGCTTAACCCTATCCGCCCAGACTCTCACTATTAGGATACTAATGTTTATCATCTAAAAAAGATAGACAACAATACTAAGTCTCATGTGCCTGTACCATCGCACTGGCACCCGTACCCTTCAAACCGAAACAGCAATGAAAACATCACTGCTCGGTAGCAGAAATAGGTATGATGGTAGTATTTCCCCGAACAGCTATTTCACTGGAAGCTCTATTGCTACTAAAGTTTGTGTATTTACCAAGTACCAACAATCCACACAGCTCATCCGCTCATTGTACACTGATAATAATTGATTGTGGATAACATTAGAACAATTAAAAAACCTAAGCTTGAATTTTAATTTTACAGATGAAATGGGATACATGGCTGTGGACCATAACTATACACTAAAATACTTCAGAATGAGGATCATACATACTGTAAAACTGATAAGAAACTTCTGCGGACTGATGTTGGTAAGTCTATGAACCTAGTTTTCATTAAAAATATATTTATCATGATATGTCAATTAGATTTGTTTTCCAATATTTTGATACAGTTTTGTGTGACATGATCATGGGTGAAACATGCCATACCATGGGTCTTTGCATATAGATTTCCATAATTTTTAATCTTGTTTCTATATTTCATATCTTTCTACAATGTTGAATTTATATTTTGACAAGAAAAGGACATCATGCTATATTATGCTATATTTAACTTATGTTTCGGTCTATCAAGGATCCAACGTTGTAAGCCAATTATGAGGTCTTTTTAAATACATGTACTTTGTTTTCAGAAATGAAAGTCATACCTTCATCTTCTGGCTCTGGTAAAGATGAAACTGAAAAGATGATGATAAGAGGTAAGCCTACTTATTTCTTTTTATTAGTTTGTAATTCTTACATTCAAGAACTTTCATTCATTTTCCCTCTATTACAGATGGTACACCTTGGAGATTAAAAATAGGTGATCAATACATATAAATAAAAATGATATTATGTATGATGTATCTGCCAGTTATCTATAAATCATTAGCATAGCAATAGTTTGCAGATAGCTCTACTGGTTCTTAATGTGTATTTTAAATGAGAAATTATTTAGTGATTTAAATGTTATGTACCTACGGCATTAGTCTTAATTTTTATTTTTATGTGAATAAATATTTGTATGTACCTACATATGGTTTTTATTGTTAAAAATCCAAATTAATTAAAATAAACTATACAGCCCTAGGGCCCAGCTAGTAAATTGCCTCAAAAGCCCTGTATCCATTCCCATCCAAGCTTTTAATCGGTGTATAGTCTGTATTTAAAAAAAAACAGACGTCAACTTCTATTAGTTAGTCGTTCAATTTCTACGGCTAGTTTTTTTGTGAGGGAGTTGTGCGTCTGATGCGTAGCATCTATTAGTTTGTGGTTCTATTCTCCTCACAGATTCTCCTCGTCATTCACTCACCAAAGACAAGACCGACATTATAGATATCATTTGATACCATAGATAAGAAACTGTTTTCACTACATATATTGTAAAAAGCAGCCTTTACACTAGACAATTACCTACTCACTAAATACTTTTAATTTACTGTATTTTTACGAATACCATACCTTGTATTAGTATTATTTATGTACTCTCATGGTTATACTCTCGGATGTTACATTATAATAGAGTTTTCGTTTTGGGTCGACGATGAAAGATTTGGTCAAATAATTTAGAGTTTCCTAAGGACCGTGAATTATTATTTTACTGCTAGCAGATACATAGGTACTACATATTTTATAAGGATACGTATCTAACAAAGGGAATAAATAGGTATTTAGAGATGGTCCTAAACACAGATTATAGAAAAGTACAGATGTAATGTATAGCCATTTTTGTGTCACAGTTAGAAGTGCACCATAATGGAGTACTTTGTGTCATTCAGTCTCTGGCTATTGACACCTCCAATGCCAAACATATTTTTATACAATTATGCCGGCGTGTGTGGTTCCCACTCGCTAAAATTGGTCTGGGTCTAAAAACAAAGTAGATGGGATAACATACATCACGTTTGGGTTTCTATTTGATAAGGAATCGTCTTGGAATCATCAATTTAAAAAAAAATTACCATCAATTCAATAATGTTGCAAACAACACCAACATTTTTTTCCCAACAAAATTTATATTAATCTTTAGGACTACACATCATTAGGCATAGGTATTTCAATAGGTATTTTTAATCATAAAGCGCTAAATTTGTTATTTTGAAAAAATACTTGTGTAATATTAGGTTTCTTGTTGACATACTCAGACGAGAACAATGGACAAAATTCATTCAAGAAACACGTCCTGAGTCTTTCCTTAATTCTATTAAAATTTATAAATATCTATTTCAGTACCTCCTACTTAGGTACCTAAGCAGCATTTACAAATAAAATTACCCCAAAAAATTGGGAAATAGTTTTGTAGGTGCAACATTGGGCTGCGCGAACATCATGCGCACGGGAACATTTTTATAGCATTTTGGTGACAAAATCCTGCATACAAATTATGTCAAATGCGGTTTCTTGTGTTTTCTATATTCTAAGGTCCTAAACTAAATCTTTGTCTAATACAGTATTTACAATATGTAAAATATGTACAAAATACACATGAAGCAGTTGAGCTATCTACACACCGACCGTTGCAAACGTTTTATAGATAGCTCCACTGTTTCATGTGTATTTTGTAAATATTATAAATATTGTAAATACTGTATTAGTCTTAATTTTCTTTGTGAATAAATGTTTTATATACAGACTACGATTGGCTATGTGAAGATGTTCTTGGTGGGCAGGGCACAGCTGTGTGTGATGTGAACACAGCACAGCCAGGCCAGCAAGGCCAAGCCATCGCACATCTGTAGTTTGTGCCATCGCATAATGGCATAGACACAGAACATAGACTATAGAACAGACTCCGATATGAGAACAGACATTGAGCCATCAGAGAGAACAGAGGACCCTAGAACTGAAAATTTTGACAATGGCATTTTCAGTATGATGACTTTTAGTGACTGGGGAACTTATTCGAATGTGAAAGAGAACAAAGATAGGAACTATTCGAGAAAATACAGGCAGACCAACCCGATGACGTTTCTGGAGTGTTGCCATTGAATGAAATAACTATAAAACCAAATAGAGTAACTAACTCCAAAAAGGAAAAAAAAATTCACAGATGTGTGGTTTTCTCAAAATGATTTTGGTTAGAAGTTATTATTTTCGTTATTCAATCCAGTAAAAAAGCTCTCCTCTAAATTCCTCATAAAACCCGTATCCACAGAGTAGAAGCTGGAATCGACATTATTGTGCATTTACAGTTAAACGCGTAACACGTATTTTGTGAATTGAGCTCAAGCATTGAATTAGGCCACATAGCGATCTCTCCCTAAAAATACCGCTGTTCTGGCTGTCGACGTATGAAGTTATCGTGAGTTTTTATTTATTCCGTCGTTTATCGCATATCTTCATTTGTGAAAATCCTCAATGTATGCTAGACATCGTCTGTGATGATTATGGTATTTGTAATAGTTTAGCTTGAGTCGATATTTCGTGTATTTTCGTAAATGGGTCACCTCGCCATTCTTGTGAGAAACAAGTTGTTTTGTGAATTTACCGTAAGCTCATGACCAATATAATGAATTACGAAAGTGATGTAGCACTTATGTTTTGATGTAAGTAAGTACATCTAGTATGTTGTTTGTGTTTTTATAGTTTCGGAGGGCGGGAGAGTGATGGTCAGAAAGTCCCTTGCTTGGCACTGTGATGTCATCTAGAGGAGAAACGGAAGCCGATTCTGGCACTGTCTCACCAAATCTGGCTGTAGTTAAAAATGAACCGGTGAGTTTAATTTGTCTAATTTTTTACCATAAAAATTGTGACCTATTTTTCTGATGTAGTACTTCGGTGAGCATGTATACAATAATTACCTGCAAAAATGTGCCACCTAATATTTAAGTATTTATTTACCTACCTAATTGCTGTGCCCTAACAGGGTTTATGTTTGATACTCTACATACTTTTATAACACCTGTTTATGCAACATAAAAGCGCAATAAAGAATTGAATTGAATTGAAAAATAACATATTTTTAGTTCCATGTATTATTATAATTATTGCACACCTATTAGTTTTCAGTGAAGAACATAGTTATGCATGTGTCTTACTGTAAGTACTGTTCATCCAATGGCACAGGTGAAGTGTGATTATCATTACATACCTACACTTCACATTGTAAGCATGAATGATAAGCAATGTTTAGTAGATTTTACTTCTATGGTTAAGTTAGATACTACTTCATAAAACTAGGCTAGCACATGAACATGAAGCATACAAAATAAGCTTTTCAGGGTCACAATAACTCAACTTAATCGTTAGTCTAAAAGGCAAGTTATCCATCAAATGACCAGTGACTCAATAAAAACACAATGGGTAGTATGTATAATTGGGAATTTGGTTTAATTGTATGTTTTAATGATGCCACTTCTAATGGCAACACTAATTAAAAACTGGAAATAGCTGTTCCCTATTTTACTAAAAACAAATAAGGTTATTCAATCATTGATTTTAGTTGGTATTTTAGCTATGAATTTCAATTTATGATCATTGCATTGCATAGAAATGAGCTCTTTGCTTATTTAAAAAATATTGAACATTTTGTATGAAGTTCATGTCGTTTTTCTTTGGAGTAGAAATAGTTAGGTCAATATTTACAAGGCCAGGCTTGTAGGAATCTTATTGGTTGGAAATTCAGTAAGATACAATAAAATTGTATAACAAATGCTTGCAATTAAATAGTATTGGTTCAGCTGGTGCCTACCTGACTTAGAATTGTTCACACAGTAATTAGGAGAGATGTGACTTATCACTTGGCTAACTAATTGGTGACCCAGTTACCAACAAGCCTGGGAAACAGGCAGCTGATTTAAATCTTCCTTTTATTATTTTATTAAAGCTTAATTTTTATACATTGTTTAAATACAGCTCCTGAAAACTGAAGGCCATCATATTGTCAAGACAAATAGCTTTATCCTAAAGAATATAACTGATTTAATAGGTCCTCTAAGGTATGAAATTTCATAAATATGTAGATTGTTGGAACCCAGGCACTGCTACGCTGTATATGAAGTAAAGATGTTGAAGTAAAATAAACAAAACCAACTGAAAAATCATTAAATTTATCAAGACATGTGGGAATTTGAAAAATTGAGAACAATATTTAATTCCAGGGAGCCACGCCTAGCAAAGAAACTCCGAAACGGGGTGGTACATTGCTTAAATGTACCACTTGCAACAGCTTCAGCACAGTGAGCAGTAGAGCCCTCACCACACACATGGCCCAATGCTCACCGGACAACAACAATGTAGCCGCAGCTCAGAATGCCGACGCGAGGCCGCATAGAAAACTCTTTGAGTGTGACGTGTGCAATATGAAGTTCTCCAACGGCGCTAACATGCGACGCCACAAGATGCGACACACGGGCGTCAAGCCCTACGAATGTCGCGTCTGCCAGAAAAGGTTCTTCAGAAAGGATCACTTGGCGGAACACTTCACGACGCATACGAAAAGCTTGCCATACCATTGCCCTATTTGCAACCGAGGATTCCAGCGACAGATCGCCATGCGTGCTCACTTCCAGAACGAGCATGTTGGACAACACGACCTCGTCAAGACTTGCCCCTTGTGTAGTTATCGCGCGCCGACTATGAAAAGCCTACGAGTACACTTCTTCAACAGGTAATTTTCAACAGAAACTACGCTAGAGTTTTGTCGATTGGCGAGTACTTTTGCTATACGTGAAGATTATCTGAATTGCGAATACATTACCCCATCCGTTTGTTTTAACATAGCATAATTATATCGGCGGCAGCCCACATTGTAAGCTGTATTATTTTTGAACTGATAATAAAATATCGACTTTATCTTAAATATTTAAAATACGACAAGTAATTTACTCTGCGATTGATTCTTGTGTCATAGGAAATATGCTGGGATATTTTCAGCTGGTCTAGGTCTTATCGTAAAAACCTATTGCGTAATCAGTCGTGTATTACATAGATGGTCCTGTCCTTACGTGCAATGTCATTGACAATGTCGCGTCTCAAACCGCACCATAGCTAATGATTACCTACATAACTGCAGCAAATTACCTACAACAGTGCACACTGCATCATTTCTTATTGACAGAATTCTCATAACTCTACCGCTTATTTGCAAAACAAGTAAATCAATGCAAGTATCAAAATACTGCACTTTGTTTTGTCGCATGTAAACGTGTCTTCTTTCCATCTCTGTGCTCTTCGAGATGGGCACTTAACTATTCGTTTTTTATTCCACCAGACACGGCATTGACTTAGACAACCCTGGTCCAGGAAACAATTCGGTATCTCTCCTCGCCGCCGGCATAGCAAACGCGGCATATGCGGATGGCACGATGGATCCTAGCGCTATAAACGCCCTTGGAGCCCTAGGGTCAGGACTGTCAGTCTCCGTCGCAGCAGCTTATTCAGATAGTGGCGACAGCAATGGTGACCGATCTGTGGACAACGCAACGCCTCCGATGCATTACCTAACACCGCACGTCGAAATATCAATGGCTGATAATAACGAGACCTTCCCGACGCAGAATCATTTAGGCAACTCAGGTTAGTGGATTTTGTCTATTTTTAATATGACTTTTTTGTTTAAAACAGGTTGTGTTGTTGTGTAAAAAATACGGTTCACGATAACTGGTACAGCAATTTTTATATCGACTACTTTCAAACGACTTTACAATTTTATTTTGATGGAGTTTATAGAAAATAATCTCGCGTCACTACCATTTGTTTTGATGTTTTTGTAATGTAGGTAGATAGGTTTTTGTACAACTGTGAATTATGGAAAACCCATGTAAACTATTATTGCTATGATGAAAGAGTCAAATGCGCGGGTCATCTTTATCAATCTTTATCAATTCGGGGATTGGATCGCTAAAGTTGGCTATGACGTGTGGATGTCCCGTTATAAGTGAAAGTGAACTCACCATACACTATTAGGTAAGCCTAAAATTATTGAAAATAAGGTCAAGGAGGGAATAACGAGTCTCGTGTGCATAAATAAGAGATCCCGTCACTTTTTGAACATCTTGTTTTTTTTAAGTCAGTACGTTAGGTATCTAAGTAGGTAGGTATAGTAGTTACTTGTTTTAGAGTCTAAAATATCTGCGCAGAACTCATTTCTGGGTCCAATTGGAGGTAAGCGAATTTTTCCGCACGACAAGTTACTGTTGTGCGTAAAAATTCGCTTCTTATATGACGTACTGTACATGCGCTATCGTTTGTTGTACCTAACTTCAGAGGGATAAAGATCCGATGTGCGTACTGTATCTACAATTCTACATGTATATCTAGAAAATGTGCAAAAGTTCGTTTACTCTTATAAAGAAGCTTATAAATCTTATAAAGGCCTTATTACACTATGCAATCTCAGGTCAGGCTTACTGATAGTGATGTGACGTGACGAGTTGAGTTATTTCGAACACTAACTTCCCGAGATTAGTTAACGGATGTGACCCTGGTTTTCACTTGTAGATAACTTGATTTTGGTGTTTTTGCGTGTAGTTCAATCGATAAAAGCTTTGTGATCAGAGGGGCGATTACGAGTTGACAATGTAAAAACCGGTGTGAAACGTCTGACGCCAACCGCACCGGTGTGCGCTGCTTGGTATGGAAACACTGAGCGGATTTTTTGAGAAGCTTGGTCTCGTCAAGCTTCCGCTCACTGTTTCCGTACCAAGCAGCGCACACCGGTGCGGTTGGCGTCAGACGTTTCACACCGGTTTTTACATTGTCAACTCGTAATCGCCCCTCTGGAAACGGATTGGATTGTGTTACATTTTCGTCGTGGTCTAGCGAAACCGCGTTCAGATGCGAGTAAATAAAATAACACATTGAAAAGTAGAGAGGCATGATCATTAATATTCCTCATTTTTGTAGACAACATTTACATACTTGGGATCTCCGCGACCTCTAAAAGTTGTTGTTTTTTGCATTCCTTATGAATTTAAATGAGATCCTCTTTAGCTACCTGCTTTATGCTTCTAAAAGTAACTAGTTTTTGCTCCTACAACCACAAATTAGTCGTAATATTTTGTTAATTTTATATAATTCTTGGTATTTTAATGTCTTATGTTTACTTCTTGCACGTATTTATTTCCGTTAAAAATATAACCGTAGTTTGGATGCTACAGTATTTTTTTATATAATTAAATTATGGAACAATCCCACTTGATGTTATGTGGTAACCACTGCCTATAACGATGCTTTGCCTCACTGCGCACGTCCACTGAGGACGCAACTTGTGTTGTATTGCACTGCGCCCATCACTGGCGCCGTATAAGTCATCTAGATTAGAAACAAATGCCTGATTATTATTATCGGCATAAATGTGACTATTATAGTTTTACTGAAAAATTGTGCTACACAAACATTAGATTTAGGTATACAGGATGTAATTTTTTTTCACTTTTTGGACCCCCTCCCACCCCTCGGTGACCACCCGTGGTATATGCTATATGTTTGTTTCTCATCGCATGCTGTGACGCCCTATAAGTATGGGAGCACTATTATTATGACCCTCGACTAGTTTATTTGATACTAAAGTGTAAACCCGTGTGTGTAAGTCATATATAAACAAAATAAAAATAACCACTCGAAAACGTCCGTGGTTTTTAATATTTTGTAACTGTGAATAAGAGTTATTTCGTTTATTTTCCAGATTCACGCATGAATGGCGAAGGCCCTAGTTCTCCGCAATCGGGGGATAGTGCGGTCGCCAGCAGCTCACTATCGGCCGGTCTGCCCACCAACATTACTCCGTCCATTACCCTCATACCTATCAAACAGGTAACTAATTAACATACATTCAACTAAAACAGGATATTAACCCTGATTGGTGAGTTGCGTGCCCATAATCACGATAAAACTACTACACTCATGAAATATATATTGAATATTATTTCATCGTTATCATCTTCCTGTCCTTATCCTATTATGTATACTATTAGTGCTACAGTAGAGATTACACGGGGATTTATCGCGTACCTTTTTGTTATTTTCCCGACACTTTTGGGTGCGTCGGAATAGCATTGAGCTGTTGAGCTACCGCCTGCGGTGACTACTATACTATTTGTAGATATAGACATATTTTTATTTGCAACCAAAACATACATAATTACAGTTTTCTAAAACAGACTAAGGCCGGATTCGACCAACTTCGAATAACGCTATTTTTTAGATTAAAATATTTCCATGACGAATAGTATTTCTTGTATGTATATATCTCCCAAATACTGTCAAAAACTATGAAGTTTTGACAGTTGTTGGGCCCACCCCCTGGCCTAAATACTTTTCTGAAACAGATTTGTCTGAATATGAGATGTGTTGGTTTATTCCAGGAGCCGAACAGTCAGGAGGATTCAGGCAACGGCGAGCGCGACGGAGAGACGAACGGCGACAAGCGAGGCGTGTCGTCGAGCCTGTCTTCACTGATCAAGGTGTCGCCGCTTAAGAGCTTATTGCGGGAAGACCTGCGCCGGCGCATTTCAGCCCGCGGCCGCGCGCGACCCTCCAACGTATGTCATTGATATACACTCGCGCATCTCATTCATTCATCCGGTGCCGTTTCAAACTGTCTGCGGTTCATAAAAATCTGGTTTATCCATTCCGAGACCACAGTGGGGCTCTTCATAAAAACGATTCAAAACTCTTTTTATTCCTAGCGTATAAGTATGTCATTGATATACAATACACTCGGTGGCGATCTCGTTCAAATAAAAAGTCAAACTCGCTGGATATCTACGCTATACGCTCATTTTATTACGTATTCGGTCTTTAAATCACTTATATAAATATGTACAAAATTTCCATATAAAAATCCCAAGAAAAACTGATAAATATCGTCACGAATCTTAATAACTCATTAGCATTTTAACTAACTTCAACTGTAACAACACCGCTTTACTTTTTACCGGGATCTAACGGGCTGGTTTTTAAATGTTTGTCATTCATGCAATGGGTATGTCTGCTTTCAGGCTTTCTGGCGTTATTTAAACCTATAATATTTCAAGTTATCAACGTGTTTTGTCTTTCCAGGCTTCCCGCGCGTCGCCGTCCGAAGGCGGAGTGATAACCTCGACTCACGGCGACACTGCAATGCTGCCTTCATCCCTCGTATGTACCTTCTGCTCTATAACATTCCCCGATTCCACCCTGTACTTCCTGCACAAGGGCTGCCACTGTGACTCGAACCCGTGGAAATGCAACATCTGCGGTGTGCAATGTTGCAACGTGTACGAGTTCAACTCGCACCTGCTGTCGAAGAGCCATCAATGACTGTTTGCTGGGGGGCCGTTCGATCACTGACTCTGTTCGATGCACTCTCGTACGCTAACGCGTAAGAAGCTGGCGTCGATAGTACTTCAATTGTTTTACTATTTATTTCTCTCGTTACTTGATCCGTAATTTCGTGGTGCCTTGAACCAGCGCGGTGGAAGGTTACGGTCCTTTCACGTATGGTTTAGGAATGGTTATGAAGTGCTTCGATACGCTAAGCTGAACGTCCCCCCGAAGCTGTTTTTATTGGAAAGTGCAAATTATGTCAAGGTTTTTTTTAGTGATAAGGTATGCGAGGATATTTATTAACGGATATTTTTGTAGGTACTTAAAAATGGGTGCGATAAGATGGTAGGTAATCATTTTGAACTAAATTTGATGTCGTGTAATTTTGAGTTGTAGGGTTTGCTAATAGGCGGAGATTAGAGCGGCCGTTGTTTGTTACATTCCAAAACGAATTGAATACATTCCATTTAGAGATTGGCGCAATGTTCGTCTTTGGCGGAACAAGGTGACTACTTAATGTTATTTTATGAAAGAAATATTATTTATTTCGCCTAAAGGTACTTAACTGTATACAATATAACCGTGATTAAAAAAATCTTATATTAGAGTATTTTGGTGCGATAGTAAATTTTACAAAATATTTATTAAAACTTATGGTGAAGAGTGTACAAATTAATATATTTTTACATTTCGCTGTTGACAAGTTATTAAAAGGCAAAGCCTGCATATCCGTGATTTTTTAATTATTGTGATTATGTACAGACAGGAATTATAAATTCTACATTCCGTTTATAATATTTTCTTTATGCATGTGATGCGAGTCCACGACTAATACTTATGTACAAGTTATTTATTTTTATTTCGTTGTTATTTTATTTTTCTAAAACGTACCTAAATGCAATCATTAATCGATTATGTACTTAATTTTTTTATTTGAAATTTTATATACTTAGTGGAGTGTGAAATAATAACTTTCTGTTTTGCGTGATGATAGTAAAATGCTGTAAATATGGGATAAAGCAAACGACTTTTAAGTACTTTGCTCAATGAAACGTATGGGGCGTATTGAGCGTGTTTTTTCGCACAAAAGCATAATGAATTGCAGAATAAATTACACAAAATGTCATTAGTCCATTGCTCTGTAGTAACACGTGCTTTATTCGGTGCCTTGAAACAAAATTTATGACATTGTATAAATTAATGAGAAATTACACTATTTTTTTAAACTAGCCCCTGTAGACAAACGGACATCGAAACAGCGCACGGTAGTACTGAAATTGCAATCACTGAAACCATCAAAACCGTCGTTTATTAATTTCAATTATGGTACCTGAATAATGATTTATGTAAAGTATATTTATTTTTATAAAATCAAGGCTCAATTTACGAAGGTATCACCGTAAGTAACCACTTGCTTGTGTTTTAGTCTGATCTATGTCCGTTTGTGTGCACGAGCGGATCTCGTATTTCAGGAATTCGAAGCACTATGTAGTGTAGATGGAAAATGTGCTCAATGTTACGGTGAAAGATTTTATCTTAATGTACTTAGATGGTGAAAAATTACTGGAGATTCAAATTCAAAAGTCCAGTTGCGTCCAAGATAAATATCAATTTAGTGGTTATTATAATATAGTAGGTGTTATTATTTGTATATTTTATTGTAATCGATTCCTCGTTCTCCAACTATTGGTCAGTTCATTCCATTTGTTTAATTTCATCTGCGTTTTTAGACAAGTAGCACTAGGAGCTTTAATAAAAAAAATACCGTATCTTTGTGGTCTAAATGCACCTTAAGGAAAGCGTTTGTAGATCTATGCCGTATGTAAAGTTATGCTTCTTTAGCGTTTTCGTTTAGTTCCCAATGCCACTTGTCTGAGATGATTTAAATGTATATTATGTACTTTAGTTTTTAAGTACTTAATATCGGTTGTGGTCTTGCCTGATAAGTTTACGAAATTGACTTAGATGGAACTGAAATTATGATTACCAACGAAGTACGTTTTGTATTACTAAGGGTCAAATGCTACATACATGCTTCAGCATTGCGCTCACACACCCGTAATTTTTTTTTTTAGCTTTTTGCGGCTATGATATCACTGCGGGCTTCTCGCCTATTGTGATCGCCACTTGTGTATGAACCACCCCCTAACACTCGTATACACTTGTGATTATATCAGCACCTTTTTCGCGGAATCACCAACAATTGCAAAATGTGGGCTGGGCATGTGCCAAATGTGTTTTGGTCGTGCCTCTGACTACGCCCTTTAGCCATTCTCTCGAGTAGTAATTGTACCAAGGAGTTCGCTTATTAAGATAAAACAAGGATTTTACTCCAAAACTAAAGTAAGCTTTACGAAAATAGTCAGCGGCACTGCGGCCAGTTCTAAAGCGTGTGTTGGTGTTTTGACCCTAAATTGGTATTAGGTAGTCGGCGCGCGCATTCGTCCAGAATCGCAGGATCTAGTGAGTTACCCGAGCCAAGCAACACTTATTTATTTATAGAGATTCTATATTTGCTGTTTCGTTGTTGGTTATAATTTGTAGAGCGGATTTTAATATTGGTCCTTGCGTGTCGCCGCGATTTGTTACTTAAGTCTAGGAAATAAGAGCTATTATTAATATGTAATGTTAACTTCTGACTCGAGTTACGTGCCAACCCATGACCGTATGTAATTCTGGCAACTGCAAAAATAGAAAAATAAAGATCATTGAAACTTACTAGACTTTGTAACGTTTCATGCAGATCGGACCTAAGGTACTGTATGTAGCAATTTGTAACTACAACTGTATAGTTATCCCGTTCATGCAAAACGCTTCTAAGCGAGTCGAATATACAAGCGGCTTTACGGTAATGGTTTGGTACGACAGTGCAGTCAGGCCTTTAATCGGTAACCCCAATGGGCGCCTTCAATTAATCCGTCCATATCTAATGATAGATATTGCCTTTAATATTTAATAGAGTAATATATTTTATAGATTTTAGATATAATTTAGGTATAAGTATAAAACATGGTTTTAGAATCACAGAGGTTTATGTCATTAACTTAATTTATTTTATGTGGTAGCATAATGTTACTTAACTACGAATAGTAGGTATACTATATAAATGGTGCAAAAAATCTATTCTTCCCTTACCCATCCCTCGGAAAGAAGTTTACATCAACATGCAAAGAATTAGTTACCTTTTTATTAAAAGTTTGTTAAAACTATCTATTTCTTGTACATATTGGAGCTACATATCGATAAGACAAAAATTATGTCCGTGTCCAGACCAAACGACCAAAAGCAAGTAATGGCGTACGATGGCTTGCCCTCACTCTTTTCGATTATCTGTATAAAAGTTATCTGTTCTTTGAATCGTTTTGCCTGGGACGGTATTAGAATAAATCGACAATTGATTAATTAAATCCTAAGGCGTGCCTTAAGACAGAATTGGTTATGCTGAGCAGAATGTTATAGTGCTGTCACTGTTATTGTTGAAGTTTGAAATACATTTAATTGTGTGAAATAGTTTACGGAAAAAAAATTAAAAGTATGGCGGGATTTTCTAAATGAATGAGCAATGATAAGGATTAGAACAGTATTCATAAACATTCCCCTATTTTTGTAAATTGTTAAATAAAATCTTTCCTTGTGAGTGTGACACACATCTTTTACTTCACCTCATAAAGTAGAACTTTCAAAATAGGTATTGTTAGCGACAAAAGTGTAACAATAGCATTTTTCTTAGAACCTGAGGTTTGGTAATATCTTACAGACGACATTCACAGAGACGAAGTCCCATTTTAGGGCCAAGACAGATTGTCTAAAGAGGCTAAGTTTTATTAAAGATTTGCAGATTGTTTAAAAATGTTGATCTTTTCTCGCTAACTGTACCTAAGACCTACCATAATGTTTTAGTATAGCGATCCTCACTTAAATACCAAAACACAGCTTACCATATGTATGTTTTTGTAATTTTAAGTTGTTATTATGTTTATTTAAAGTGTAGGGTAGGTAAACATGATCAGGTTTTTTAGAGTTGATATATTACTGTTAATCTATAATTCTATATCATGTTATCACCTTAAGAAGATTAACAGATACTAATGTAATTGTGCAAATATAAATCTATTTACAAACTATTGCAGCGTTAGTCTAAAAAAATATGTCAGATATTTGTGCCTTAGATCAATAGAAAGAAATTGATGTAAATTCGATATTTTGAAGTGTTTAGGTGTGTGCGTTTTGAGCTCTTGTTTTCACATTATAATTGAATTATACACAAACATTGTAATAATACTGTAGAAAGCATTATAAAGTTTTGAAAATTTACCTTATTTATGTAAAGAGAGTTGTATTTTGCAATATGGCTGTTGTACTTGTTGACTACGAAAAAGTTTATTTGCAGTTGATATTGTTTGTGAGTCGTCAATGAAACGATTTAGAATTAAAATGGTACTTAATACCAATATGTAGTTCTATTTATTTACTTTATTATAATTTGGTAAAGGGTCTAATGAAATAATAAACTATGACATACATTCTGTCGTTTTATTTGGAATTAAGACTACTTTAATTAACTAAGTACCTACTTAGGTATTTAATAGTACGCAACGAATTTTATTGACACTGGCGAGACTACTGTTGACATTTGCGACGTCAGTATTTAAATGTTTTATGTGCATGCTGGGGACTTGTAGGGCGGACCGTTTCCCGCAACTAGGCCGCAAGCGAGCCCTTTTTGCGTGAGTATGCTGAGGACATACACATCAAGAATGACCCAACCCATCCATCAAAGATAGCTCCGATTGATTTGTGGCGTTTTCCAATGCTTCTTCTAAATCTGTTATTCTCTTTTTCAAACTTCGGTTGAGGTACTGTAACCTCTTGATTTTCTTAGTCTGTCTTTGTATTTTCTTTATGAATTCGCGTTTTCTCGATTCTGAAATTTCTTTTCGGGCACTAGTCGGTGCGTCAGGTTCCTGTGGTTGGCTTTGGTCGCGAGTTGACTCCCCATTTAAAATATTGGTTTCATGTGACTGAAAATAAATAATAGGTAAGACGTCTAACCAACAAGAAAATAACTAATAGATAGATGGTAACAACGAAAAGATGTTAAACAACGCCAATTAATGTCATCTTCCGGTAAGAACCTACATAACTTATTTTTTAATTTGTTTGTTTCGTTTGCTTTGGATGGTCCTTATGATTATTAGGTAGGTAGGTAGGTAACTGCACAAAGGATCACTTTGGGCGGGTGTATGTCATGTGGATATAAAGATTTGTGTTCAAGGTGGGTGGCTAACTACAGTCACACTAGGAATCTAGGTGATCTGTAGGTAGGTATGTATACGTAGGTATACCTACGTACATAAACTGGTAAGTATAATGTCGGGACTGCGTCCTTCTTCAGTTTCTTTTGAGTTTTAGAATTTGTATTGAAACAGTTTTCTTCAAAATGCAGGCTACAAATTGCGCTGAGCTTTCTGGGGATCCAAGACTCTTCTCTTCTAACAGCAGCCACCCACTTCCGCCGTCTGGCAGGGTCCCGTGGAAATCTGAAACAAATGAGATTCATCGTTTTACCCATCTGATGACTGATGTTTTAACAACGTTAGGTACCTAGGTATTTGCGTTAAAACATTTAAGATAAATCTTGAAAAGGAGTAGGTAGGTAGGTACCTACAAATGTAAGGACACTTTATTTTCCCCGCCACCATAGCTTTTACACCATTTAACAGCACATTTCGTCATTTTTAATTCATGCTCTCACATTGAGTGTTCAGAGGAAAGTGCCACGAAAAAATCATTACCACACCAAAACATGATTGGTTCCATAGCTAACTGAGTAGCAGAGTAGCTATGAATGAAAATGAAATGTCTTCTAAATCGATGCTCCAGATGGCGCGTCTTACTGTCCGTCAGATCAGATTCAACGTGCTGTCATCTGTCATGTCTTAGTGATGTCAATGTCATGTTAAGAATTCATCAAATAGGTAGGTAACCGAAAAGTTTTGTTGACAAAAGTTAACTTTTTAGAAAGTTTTATTAGAACTTTTATTTTAAAATATTCCATTCTTTTATGGTGAATCGAATGTTATCCGGTGACATCTAGAAAGTGGAGATTATTACGGAGTAATGGGAAAATCAACAGAAGTCGATGGCGACAATAACCCTACTTTGCCAGATTCTGACCCTGCAAAGCTACTAGAGGCTGCCCTGCTTCAAATGGATGGCATTATAGCCGGTGAGTATCAATTTTCAAAGGCACCTGACCTAAATCAGTCAGCTTCAAACCGATATTCCTCATAGACATTCTTCACTATAATGATTTCATGGTCCACTGCTTATTGGGGTCTTCATTTCCTAATTTATCTATTATATGCTTCCTAATTTCTCATACAAGTACCAAATAGTCCAAACGTTACTGCTTTTATCATAAAATAAAACTAACACAGGCCAAAAACGCTAATTTTTTATCTCTTGTTTATCAAGGTATGAATCTGGTACTTATCTCTGACAACGGAGTTGTGCATGAGTATTAAATATCTGCTTACAAATTCTTGTAATTTGATTTTTATGAAAAGTCACAGTATTTACAAGTATCTTGCGCAAATGTCTGCACTTTAAGAGTGTCAGGGATGAACTATTATTTTAATATTGCCTATGTTATTATACTTCGGTTAAGATCAGGGCTTTCTGAAAACCTCACCCCGTCATCCTCAGATGCCCATAAAATTTGATAGTAAAACCGGGGAATCCCAGATGTATGACAGTCCTCATTGAGAAGAACTGCAATTGTAACTTAAATGGCTTTAGTTCTATTCTGTGATTTATTTATTGCTAGTAAAATTAATATGTACGATGATAATATCCAAAATGGTTCCAAGTTAAAAAGAAATACAGTAGGTATTCATTATTGAGTTTTAAATAAAAACTAGCGACTCATCTAAAATAAAATATGTCATAGTAAAATCGTGTGACTCATAAAGTTAGAGATTTGCACACAAAAGGTGCGGGTAACTTGGCCACAGAATCAATTTAAGTTACTTCTAGGCAGTAGGGGTACATAATTACAGAAGTTCCACTGTTATTTATTTATATTCCATGTTACACCGTTCCCATAATCTCTGATTGAACTCTGATAGTTATGCTAAGAAGAACAGCTTCGGCAATTCCATAACTACTCACTGAGGTAACAACCCCAACATATTTTTTAGACAGCAGTTTTTATCTGATTATTCACAATAGATCTAAGGCCATTGTGTTAAAGTTCACTTCACATTGTATACCATTTTGTAGTCACACAGGTCTGATTCTAACCAGTAGGGGTGAGGTTTGAGAGGGTGCAAACTGTTGAATGGGGTGGCTGTGCTCGGCGTCAGTCGGTCGCGACGCGTTCTCCCTACCGCCACGTGCGGCCTTCCGTATTTCGTGCTATTTCTCGTGGCGATATCGCGCACGACATTTCTCGCGCGACTACATAATAAACCCTGTTTGGTATTTTGTTAATTTTATCTATTCTGCTCTGGACAGACACTTTGATGAGTGTAGAAAGGAATCAGGTAGATTAGTGTAACTGGCAGTCTTATTGATGAGAACGATCTTTTACTATAACATACTTGTGTCCTAGTTCTGAAGTTTGGACACAGGATCCACTTACCTATCTTACTGTTTATAATGCTTGGTTCCACGACCTCACACTGCTAGTTTATCTCTAGACTAAAATAAGACTACACAATATACCTACACAAAGTATTCCTACACAAGCAGCTCTAGGCAAATTATATAATCAAAATCAAAACAAGTATAAAAAAATTATTACTTTTGCATTATAAATATTAGGTACATATAGTGGGATTGCGATCTGATTTTGTTATGAAATTTGATAAAACAGGGAGCAATCTCTATCAGAGGATCGAAAGGATATTGGGAAACCTAACCACAGGGACTTTAGTCCCGGATTACTGACTACAGACAGTATTAAAATTGGCCCGATGCGGTTCAAGTAAAGTTATTATTTGGTTGAACTTAATAGTCAGTTGCTATGAATACAAAGCAAGTCTTTACTGTGTGCAGTGCATCGTCGTGCAATGTCGATATTAAATATGTCGTCTCTGATTTTTTTGTTGTGAGACTGAAAATCTTTATATGGCACGTGGCACGTTTTTGGCAACTTAAATAGAATTACACCCCTTTGCCTACGCCGTTTGACTCGCAGACTCTCAGAGATCTTGAGTAGGTACCTACCTAGTACCTTCCCAGAAATCAAAGAGATTATCACGCATGGGAATTGCAACTGTGAACGTATTCATTAGGTACCTTATTTAATTTCCCTAGGTTCGGGTTTAGCCAATTTAGCTTGGATAGCGGGTACTCTGATAGATACACCGATATATTTAAACAGATTGTAGTTTGAAATAGAGATCGTAAATCTTACAGACTTTTACTATTATACCTTCGTTCGCTTCGCTCCCTCGATCAATTACTATAGCGATTTTCTTCGTCTCTACTTCTACCAAAATTGATTATGAAAAATGGTTTTCTTTATACAGTTAGTACAAGCTATTTATCTACGAGAATAAAAATCCTTTGAATTGATAGGTCCGTAGAAACAGAAACCTGTCTCATTAAAAATACGAAATGAAACAAAATAAGTAGAAGACCTTGTAGTAGGTAAAATACAGTAAAGTCACGAGCAAAAACTCATAGCCGCTCCGTTCGGAGTTTGCTATTATGAAACGTCATTGTACGCCAGTTGTAAGCATGCTCGCCAAGTTTTCAGAGCCAACGTACCAAGCCAACCCCAACAGTTGTTGCTAATTTTTAGGAGAATTTTCTTAGTACCAAACTGCCACGTTCCAGAGCATTTATGAGAGTATAGAAGCTTTCGCTTGGTCCGTATCTGGCACGCGAGGGTGCCTCTAGCATTGCAAGAGTATCTTTTACTAATCCTATCCGATCAAAGTCGTTGCTTTTTAGTTATTCCGCTGCGTCTGTTCTAGTAGTGGTTTTAAATACGACATTGTGTATGCTAGCCAAGTTTTTAGAGATATAACCTACTCTGTGTAGCGATCAAATGCACTATGCGCCTGTAGGTAGGTACAAGAGTTATTGAATTGTGACCTCAGTAAATAAGTATAACAGTGCCTACCAAATAACAATGTATTTTCACAAAAGGGCACTTCAAACAAATCTAAAGAAAAATCCAATATTAATTTAATGTTATTGTTATTACTCTCATTTTAATTAAAATATTAAAACCGTCGCTCTCGGATTAGTTCATTCAAAGCTTGAGTTCATTCAGCAACATAACAAAACAAGAAAAGCAATCACTTTACATGCTTAAATCTCCTGCAGAAATAAAACACAAAGGCATTTTAATCTAAGTCTGATGGTGGCAAGATTACATTTCTGTCTCCCCTTATCTCTGACGGTTCCATGATACAAATATTTGTTTGCGAAATTTTTGTGTATTCGCTTGCTTTGTTTCGGTACCGGGAGTTAATGTATAAATGTCGCATACATGTTACATTTCATTATACCTACCTCCTCTCCGGGTAATGGATTCTGTCTGTGTCCGTTCGTTTATATTACAACTAAGTTTCTTTTAGATTATTATTATCAGTGTATTTGTCAAGTTTGTTTACTTGTTATCATTTTATTTTGATGCTACAACAAACTTTTTATTGCCAACTAATAATTCTTAATTTTATTCTGCTATTCATGATTTATTTACAGAAAATATTAAACCAATGGCAGACTAAAGTCTTTAATTAACTGCCTATCCTTTTAACTCTACTGAAATTCTTTGAAACGAATTCGGAACAATTTTCGCTCATTCGACGGGTTTCATTTATATTCGTTACGGGAAGTAAAGTTTCGTAATTACTGCTTTGGCTGCGGGTCCAGTCGTACCGTGTGCATACAGCCTGCTTGCTTTGTTTTGTATCAGTTTGTACCCAACAGGTATTGCATCAGCTACCTATTACAAAGCCACGATCAAACCAACTTCTTCATAAACAGGATGTCCCATTGTCATATACTTAGTAACAAAATACGTATCTACTCGTTTTTCGTTAAACACCTTTTTGAACTTCCGTTTATTACCTAATGCTTTCGCTGAATTGTTTAAACTTTAACTCTACAAAATAATTTAAAAGATTTAGAAAGAAATAGAAAGAAGAAGAGAAATAGAAATACCTACCTAAGTAAATTCTACGTCTTACAATTAGAATTATATTACTTATATCACAAATCTTTCTACTGATCCTACAAGAACTTCAAACAAACAAAAATTCAGCTCATTCCTCTGCTAGCCTCTTAGTTTTCATCTAAAAATTATTGACCGAGCGAGCGAAGCGAGCGAAGCGTCTCAGTTTCCACATTGGCCAAAAATGCGTTTGTCCGGATGTCTGTCTGTCTGTCTGTCTGTTCTCCTCTACAGGTCGCATTTTTCAACCGATCTGGACGAAACTTGGTACACAGGTAATATGAATTAATAGATTTTTTTTGTCGTCGGGGATTTTTGATCGGGGGGAAAATAGGGGAGAAAAGGAGGAAAGTTTGCTGTAGCGTTATTTATCGACGGATTTCAATCAAATTTGAGAAGCACACGTAAGATTTTATTCTACACAAGATGGTGTAAAAACATTTCCAAAAAGGGGGAGTAGAAAGGGGAAAAAAGGGGAAATTATTTTTTTATTTATTTCCCGAAAATTGACTTCTACCAATATCAATAAGACTACACAGTCCTCTTCGCCTTTACGAGACAAATCCGTAGACACGAGATTCGACCTTCTAGGACCAAGAGAACGCGAGTAATCGCTAAAATTTGTTAATTTGTTCAAAAGTCTACATAGGCCTATTGGAAAATTCAAGCACCTGAAATTCGATTTAGCCAGGGTAAAAGGGAAAGTGTCGGTTATTGTATGGTTATAAAAAGCCGTGTTGGCCGAGTGGGATTGTACCTCGACTTTCGATCCGAAGGTCGTGGGTTCAAATCCCGACCGTGCATCAATGCATTTTTCGTTCGGAAAATTTATATGCGCATTAACACGAGCTTTACGGTGAAGGAAAACATCGTGAGGAAACCCTTGGCTTAGTCAGCTCCGCACGTATTGACCTTGTCTTTCCTGTGGATACGGCTGACTAGGCTGAGAGGATGGTATAGGTGCTGGGCAAGCCTACTCCATCTAAACATTGTCCCAGGCACTACAGTGTCCCGTTAAGTGTAGGCATAGGTTGCCTCCTGACGCTGTATAAATCATCTTCAATAGATGTAAAGGCCTATTATATAAAGGCTTGCGAGGTCTATGTTCTCACAGGACAACTAGTTATAATCATACTTAATTTCTTTGTTTGTTAGGTCTTGCCCGGTTTTTGGCGGTCCCGTTTCCACAAAAGATAAAATTACAGACATTTGTGTAAAATAAGTTGTCTAGCCAAGCCGGATTTTATGTGTCTATTGGATCCTATCTAACTACATATGGCCTGGATAAAATATGATACTAGCTCACATACGGCGTACGCGATACGTCCCGCATATTGTATTGTATTCGGACCAAGGAGTAATTTGGACGTCTGCATGACTGAGGTCCCTTTTTACCGTCCCGTTTTTGCAAACGAATTTGCGAGTTTAACTGACTATTACGTAAACATGGAAGCTTTTAGACAGCTGTACCAACTTGAACTACACATAAGGGTTCTGCGTGCAATGTAGACCCTTATGAGAGGTTTAGGTAATGGTACGGTGCTCTACACTTCCGCAGGGCCGTAAAAGCTATAAAAACGTAAAAGATGTTTGTGTAAGTATAAGTACGGTAAAGTACTTACCTGCTGGTTAAAGTGCTGTGTACAAATACAAGTTCTGTGTATTGAAATGTGATTGAGGATGCCCGGCTGCTGGCATTTACCGGAGCACGTCACTCGATGGTGGCTGCTTGACGTCTGCACCTTCCGCCTGTTCGGAGACCCTGATGTTGGAGACTCGCAGATACCACAGCGTACGTTGTTTTTTGACTACCACTCCAAAAATAATAACTTATCAAATGTAATGGGTAATTTGATTTGCCTGAAGTAGCTGATCCCCACACAAAAGCGTATTTTAAAGTTGTACTTTAGGGAGTTCTTTAGTGTCTTATTCGTGGTTCTGCTCCAGAACAGATCTACAAACAAACATGGTGGGGAAATGAGCCTGTTAGGGGGCGTTTCAACCGCACAGACACAGAGTACTACTGGAAGCACTATCGAAGTAGAACTCTAGTTTGCAATCAAATGCATGGTGCATTCAGTGACAGAGTGGTAGTAGGTACTTTTCCCTGCAATTTGCAAGAGGTAACACTATTGCGAATACATAACTTTGTTTACCATGACGTATTTGACGTATGTGATTCATTAATCGGCCCTTGAGTGCAGTATTGTGTTAGTTTTAATATTTTTTTTTGTATACATTATAGACAAACGTTTGACCGCAATCTCACCTGATGGTAAGTGACGATGCGGTCGACGATGTAGCACATTTGCCTAGAACAAAACCTATTCACTCTCCTCTTGAAAACATTCAAATCGTAAGTGTTCGGAAACACAGACGCCGGTAAAGACTTCCACTCCTTGGCGGTCCTCAGGATAAATGTTGAGGCAAAGCGCTTGGTGCGGACAGGTGGCATGTCGACCATGTATGGGTGCCGCGTCTCCGTACGTCTGGTGGTCCGATGATGGAATGGGGATGGGGGAACTAACTCATTCGTCAACTCGTGCTTGAACATTCTTTTAAAACGGATTATTTTCCAATTTATATCGAAGGAGTAGTTTGATGTATCGTTCCTCCTCCAGGAATAGACCGATTCATCATGTTGTGTAAGGCACCTCTTAGCCAGGTTTACGGTTGCTATAATTTCACCTGAATTGTAGCGAACGTGACCTGATATTTTTTTAAATAAAAGCACGAGTGTTTTATATTTTAAAAACTGGTTAGTAATCAGTGTCAAATATGCTAAGTTACCTCGTTATTGTTGAAAACTTGGTTACAGACCGACCGCGACCCCGCAATCCAGCTAGAAGATATTACGAAGTTTTATAATGAAGGGTGGAATGATGGAAGATTTTTTTTCTCTTTTTGTATTCGAAGCAAAAGCTCCATTGTTCTCAGACGGATGCAATTCACTCGGTCTCCGCGCAATTTGCGCGAGTAGAGTAATTTCGAAGAGATTTGTGTCGCGGGGCTTCCATCTATACTTTAAAATCCAATAGGCACTACCGAATACGTATGTGATAAATGTATGATAGAGGAGTAGTAAGTACTTGTCACGTCACAACAATATTTCACTCTAGTTTCAAGATGCTGATTAGGATCTTTGTTGCGGTTTTGTGCGGATTTCAACCATTTTCTACACCACGATAGTAATTAAAACCGGGGTCATAAACCATAACATCACTAGTGCTCTTAGTAAGTTTATTGCCTAAAATTTGGCGTGGATATGGGGCATGTTCTATTTTATCAACCCCTATTAGACCCATGTATGATTTCAGTTCTACAGTTTGCTGCACTTATTGTTCGACATGAATCGATTCTCATGCGTATTGTGTAACCGTAGCACATAAAAACAAATGCTCATTGAAGCATTTCGCAAGATCATATAGCAGCTTTTGCTTCCGTAAATTAACACCTGATATGAGGTCTCATTTCTTTGGTTACAAGCTAAGCTAGTTCGCTCAGTCACTAACGTTTTGTCAATCGATGAACAGTTTTGCATCTTGTGCCGAGATTATGTGCGTTTAAACATTAATTAACAGCAAACCAGGTCATCCACCTGAGATCCGACCGCAGCGCACAGGAATTCTCCGCATTGCCTAGAGGTTCGGAATAGTTAATGTTCTTGGTTGCAGTTTGTGTGTATAAAACTTTTAGTTAAAATAGACACTGACGTGGCCAGCAGCCAGGTTAGGGTAGTTTGTATTCTTGTGATTGATTACTCTTGCAATTGGAAAGTCGCATTTTACAAATAGCTCGTGAATATTTGTTATATCAGTGACCCAGTTTGAACAACCAGATCAAGTACTTACCTACACCCTAGTTGTAGGTATGTATAGTAAACATAAGCTTTATTAGTAAAGCAATCAATTCACTACTTGAGACATAGAGTAGGCAGTATTGGTGCTGCTAAAAAATTTCAGACATTGACGAATACTATTAGATCATATGCCAACGATTATCTTATATCTATGATAGGGATCAGTCAGAACAACACACTTTACTTCAACGCATTGTTCTTTGTATAACTAAGTCAGAGATGAGTATGAGCATGCTTGTTGCTGACTAGATCTCTTTTTACATAGCACAGAAGCACCAAATATTAGTATAATGTGATGTTTGCAGAGGCTGGTGGCACGGGCGGCGGCGGGACGAGCGGCCCGGGGCGGGTGGCGCGAGCGCGGGCGCTGGAGCTGGCCCAGCAGCTCGCTTCGTCGCTTCAACATGCAGTGCCCCCGCCCCCGCGCCCCGACTTCACCACAGCCAGCGCCATCCTGCGGTGGCTGCAGCAGAACAACAACAACTCCGTCGCACTCGTAAGTACTTCATAACCTCTAACCAAACAGAGTAATGGTACCTAATACAGGGCACTGGAGCTTGCCCAGCAGCTCGCCTCGTTGTGCAACTCGCGATGCCTTAGACTTGTGAGATTTTACCTCAGAGGGTAAAGCTTTTGTCTATAGAGCTACGGCCCTGACAGACCTGATAGCTAGGGTCGTTAGATATGTTTGATTGCAATTTTTGCAGCCGTTTTCATGAGAGCTAAGCTTGACAACATATAAAAATCTCAAGCCAAGGGCGTTCACCAAGTATATGGACCCAGTGGTCCGAGTCGTATAGAACTGGAATAAAGGTTTGTAAAAAGTATATGACAAAGCTAGATATGCATGTAGAGCACCGCCTTGGTCCACCTTTAAAGGGTCGCTTCACTTCCAGAACTCGTAATTGTGTTGAGCGAAGTTCTAAACTGTCCCAGGTTGGGTAGGGAGCAACTCTATGAAACAAGTGCTACAATTTTAAATTGAAGTGTCTGCGGCGTTTCCTATTTGAAACGAAGTTCGATAACGAAGCCGAAATTATTTCCATAATTAAAAATTTTCACTAGCATGACTTCGAGGTGGTCTTCTCACTCAGGTTTATAAAATATTAATTAAATATACAAGAATCGAGCACTAAAATTAATGCACTAGGTACATAATTTTACTACGTGTGCTTCGTACAAGAAAAATATTGTCAGAAGTTCTGATAATGTTTTATTATTAAAATAATATTCTCAGTTACCTACCGGAGAAAAAAAAACATACTCAGTTATATTCCGGCAAAACAAGATGACTGAATATGTTAGCACAACTAAACGATACTCTACAGGCACCGTCGTCGTCCGCAATATTTTGTAGAATCGAGCGAGCAGAAAATCAAATACGTTTTCCTTTTACTTTAACATAGCCATTTTTATGCTATATTTCCATGATCGTTTTGAATGTTTATATCTTGTCGCAATACTTTGCGGAATCGTAAAGGAGTAGCGTAATAGAAATTCGTGTTATTATGACACGCTTTAATTACATTTTGACCTCTGCCTGACAGTTTGGAAATTGGAAAACGATCCTGATACCGGAAACATCCTTCCACAAAGTGTCTCAGGATTCGGCTATTTAAATTTTCAATCAAATCCTTGATTTATTCTAGGTAGGTAAAACATTCTAAACTTCAGACAGACCTCAGTAATTCTAAATACGTGTCGTGTGGTTTGAGTGTGGAATTAGTTCGGAGTTCGTGTGTAGATTCAGCAGTTTCTTGTTTTGGAAACGAGCTCTTTGTAGCATTACGTAGTTTCTGATTTTCCTGATGCAGATTGTTTTTAATAACGATTAAAATACTACCGGTTATCATATCTTCAATGTTAGGTATTTTTACGTTCTCGATTTGGCAAAATAAATTAATTTACAATTAGTTATAAAAAATTTACACGCTTCATCTATGTTTATTTAAAAATAAATATATCCATGGACATTTCGCGCAGCGCTCTCTAGTCCCGAACTAAGCAACGCTTGTAATATGGGAACTAGATGCTGATAGAATACTTATATTCTTTTTTTTATTTAGTTTCAATTGATTTGCATTTGCTACCGTTTAAGGTACTTACAGTTTAAACTTTAAACAGTAGGTACCTTGAAATATAAAGGCAGAATGATAAAAACAAAGATCTCAGGTGTTCAGTTCACGCAAGCCATTGCGCCCCTTACGGGAAACTCCAGGGCCCGTGAAGCGGCTTTGTACAAGAGAGCTCTAATTGCTCACCCTCTCGGCTTGTGCTTGACGACGTGGATTTATTCGCAAACGGTGCACCTTACGGCATCGAAATAAACGGTTTGCCCTCATGACGGCTACAATAACAATTTGTGGAATCTATTTTGGTAATTGCTACCTTGCGAGTCGAGAGTTCTTGTTTACTCTACAGAGCAGACAAAGCCTCTGCTAAAATAGATAAACAAACAATGAACAATGTAATTTATCATGAGATTTCAGCTGCCACTGATTTATTCAAAATTCAAATCAGTATGCCAGACCAACTGTGAATATTTTACACTGCAATTGAAGAGCATTGGAGCGAGCTTTTAAAATCGGCACATATTTCCATAAAAATGCACAGATGATATATTTGCCTAGCTCAAAGGTAGAAATAAATTGCGACTGCACTTAAACATTGAATATTCATATTCATAGGTGTTTCACTGTCGGTTCATTGGCACAAACTCAGTTACCGGACACTTCAATGGAGCGAGGTTTACCACGGGACCGATAATTGAATTTCTCTTGTGTGCTGTCCAAGCGATTTGCGAGGTAATTGTATATTTTGACCCGGGTTCGATCGAATGACTTACCTATATTGGTTTTTATAAAAACCCTGGAACTTTTTTTGATTTTTTTAGATTAAGTGATAATAATTGTAGCCACTGAGTAATAAAATACGTAGCTACGAGTATGCTAGTTCGAGTATCTATGTCTTTTTACAACCACTCCGTGTTTGTTTTTCTACATTCTCCCTACAAGACCGAATTTTCTTCCTGCGCGGGAAGCCGGGAATATATAAAACTTGTTCTCATTATTTTGCGGTAAATTAACTTTCTTCTAGAAATAAAAACACAAGCATTATTTCTTACATTTTTTTATTTTTATATACTATTCGAATATGTTAGTGAAAGGTATGTATGTACTTCGTATAAGAAGCGAATTTACTCGTAAAGTTAGTATTGATATTGATTTTTACGCCAGTCGCAAACATGAATGACGTTTGTGCTACAAACGGATCCATCTGACACCAACAACCGCGATTCCGGTCGACGTGATGTGGGTGCCTTTCTTTACCAGAAGTTCCACCGCATCTGTGTGCTAGTGCCAAGATTCAAAGCAAATATTGGTATGAATTCAAAATGTAACTTCAGCAGCGTTTTAGCTAACTAAACATTTCTCAAGAATAAATATTTCGTTCATATTTTTGGCAGATCAAGCTCGGTAGTATCTTTTTTATTGCCTATGAGCACTAGGTTACCAGGTGACACGTATGCGGTACTATTCACTATCCTGCTATTCACTGTCATGTCATACAGCCTCAATGAAAGGATTTGAAAGGGCTCTGTGCAAAATTTACTTCACTGGCTCCTCGTGACGCTACTTAGGCATGCATTGCCGCACCAACACCACATCCTAGCTATCGCATCTATTCTGTGTCCTCGCTTGCGGGGTAACTAACCTGGCTGAATGCCTTATTATGCTCACCTACATATGTGCTTGCATTCTCTTGAGTTCTTTTTAGAGCTATTGTGGATAGCAGGCTTCAGCTAGCACAAGTTTCCTAATCTGCGGAGCTTTGGCATGATTCTTCCGCAGAATCGGTTCGTAGTGCTGTTGTAATTGCCTGCAGTTTTTCCGGCAGAGTTAGACACTGCACAACACCCATACAGAACAGAACTCACAATAGTTTCGTTCCGCGGAAATAATAGGAGTATTGTTTTCTACTCCATCGTTTCCATCCAAGGCCTACTCGATGGAGGCTTAATCGATTCCAAGTAGCTAATGATTGAATGTTCCTACACAAGTTGCTCAGAATCGATTTATCGAAGCCAGTAAGCTCGGTCTATTTACTGAGCTGTAAATTTTTGATTATAACCAGTTCGTGAACCAGCCATCCATAATATTCGCAAATCTAGATATTCTACTGGAAATATACGAAACCTTTTGGTGCGAATTATTCTTAACGGTATTTATAAAACGTGGTTTAGCATACCAACGGCTGTTTTGTTACCCAGTTTCTGCGTGAATATAACGAATGTTTGCACTATAGTATACCTGCATAGTATTAATTACAAAAGGAAGTGCGCTAACCGCCAGTCTAGTTTCAGGCCAGAGAGCGTCCATTAGCGCTAATTAGAATTTCTAAGCTTCCTCCTCCACCTGAATGTCACGTCGGTTATTGCTATCAGAATATTGTGACTAACTGTTCTGAATAAAATACTTTCGAAACTATATTCCTTTATTATAATATAGATCCTTTATCGACCTTTTGTTTGACCTACTCTACCAGTAGAATTCTGGTGAAATCCGTTGATAAAAATTGCCGGGATTTAGTCTCGTAATTCCGATGTCAAGTTCTGAGATTTCGAAACTGTAAAATCGAGAAAATATGTATACTTAAGAGCTTTCGGACGGAACCATTCGGTTACAAATTTTTATATGGCTAGTGGTTTTACGAGATGACTCCTTATTTTCAGCTTTACATAGGTACTTATCAATCTTTTTTATCAGATCGTAATAAGAATTTTCTGCTTTAAACAATCGTTATGTTTTAGACAGACGCTCATCAATCATATTGTAAGAATGTTAGTTAAAATTTTTATCTCTTTTAAAAGTTATTTATGTCTTTAAATGGTTTTCTTTGAAAATGTAGCTGATAAAAGACTATTTGGAGTTACAAAATCCGAACCAAATGTGTCGTCATGTTCAAAATTAGTTTTTGTATTGTCGCGCATCTTATTGTACACAAAATTTCTATTTCTGTTCCTTGTAACTACATAGTTGTAACTAAAATTGACTTTTATGTATTTTACGTTAATTCGATCGCACAAAACTGATTCGTATTATAAATTAAACAATTCTCAATAGAACCATTTAGAATTACCTGTTCTGTATTATTTATCAAACGAAATTGTTTGAATTGAGCCCTTATGATGAATTAAGGAGGAACGTAATTAATATCGTGTAATATTCCAGCAATATCGAATATTCGGTATTTCCCGAGCCCGTGTTCCAATGCCCGGTAGGTGAGATATCTCCGCCCAGCAGAGCCGTATTGTGCGTTCATTGTTCGAATTGATCACTGCTACAGCGACCGGCATTAAACTTCGTTAATTAAGGCATGGGCATTTATAACTGTTCGGTGAAACTATGAAGGAAACGATGAAAAAGCAGAGGAATTTATATTGGGAGGTAAACAAAAAGTTTAGTTACATCAAACAAATCGTATTTGTTTTATATCCAAAAAAATTAGTTTTTGTAGAATGCCTGACATGATATTACACTGTCACTTGAGGATTGATTGAACTCTCTCGTACTGTATACTCTCGCTGATTGACAGCTAAATCGGGAATCTGTCGTTTTTATCCCCGCTGAAATTGAATTCCTGGTCCGTACTCCGCACCAAATATTATTGCCATACCATAAAACCGAAATGATTGTTTCGTTTTTTGTACAATTTTTGTGTTAAGTTTGCAAGATGAGAAATAGTCTGGGACTATGTGCTTTTAAAGGTCATTTGGCATGCCCCCGGAAATGCTCATCAGTGCGACAGCCGTGAAAGTAGGCTTCGTCGCGATTCCGCCTCGCGCCTCCTTCTTCCGCACCCCATATACTCCAGCCACCAGTAATTGAATAGCACATTATCGACAGTTGCTTAGCGGAAAACAGAATATGCTTGTTTTCACACTGATTTATTTCCTTCAAGTTTTTAATTCGAGTTTGGTACCAGTGCTAAATTGGCGCCCAACGTGGTATTTGAACGATATAAGGCTCTCCTACTTTTTCGTACATGATTTCCATTGAATAGGCCACGCGTTCTTATTTTCCAACATTCTGTAATCGAATTGCACATTATCAGTACGCTGCAGTAGCAGTCGTTACGCCCAACATGGAGTGAAAAGAAGAAACGATCTAGACTGACTTGAGAAAAACGCGAAAATATAGCCGCTCTAACTCTAACTGTTCTTAATGTTCTATATTTTATTTACAGCAATCCTTTCCCAAATAGAAGTTCTGTGCTAATTCAAACACTTCAGGAATTTTGTTAGTTGTTTAGAATGTCTTTTCTATACAAATGCTTACATTATGGGTAGAGTATAACATATCTTTCAAAATAAAATAGCAAACTTAGAATTTAAAATACGGATGTTATTATCTGACACATTGAAAATTTTGCCATCACAATTTTCAGATTTAAAAATACGAGTAGGTACATAGGAACAGTCTGGAAAGTTAAATAACACCAGTAAGCGTCCATGTAAGTATTCTTATTCCAATGAACTTAAAGTTCACTTTAGCTTGTTTAAATAGTTAGCAGGCAATATCGGAGACTCTGTATTATGAGTGCCAGTCGGATTTTCAACAGCAAATTGCTATAGTTTGTGCAGAATTCCTGTAATTTGTTGAATGGTTTTATGACTAAAGCAAAAATTAAACTTCCACAGACGGGGCTCTGTAGTTCACAACTTATTAAAATTATTATTTAAACTATTTTGTTTGTAGTTTATCTTCCCAGTGAAAAGCGTAGGTGAATTGTCTCTGTTGATAACCTAATTCACAAAATGTCTAAATTATACAGACAATGTCCTTGACGACCTTCAACGTAAATGAGATTTACATATTTCATGGTGTAGTATCGCGGAAAATTATAGTCGATTACTAAAGTTGAGGTGGTTCGCTCTGGGAACTACTTTTCAGGCCTTAGGAGAATTATAGAGTAAAGCCTGTACATAGCATTTGAGTAGGTATAACTTCAGTCTAGCTTTTTTTTTTCAATAAGTATTTGTGGAGTTTAAACGAAACGCATCTCAAATAATACATGATGCACAAACGGAAATTATCACTTGTCTTGACTTAATACTCAAACTCGGCAATGAAGAGAACATATGAAAAGAACTAAGATCTAAGATCCGGTACAGTCATCCATCATCAGAAGTTGATCACTTAATTAAATTTTAAAAATTGTTAATTTCTGGCTTTGGAAAAAAAAGTGGCTGCTTGTCAGTCATATGTTTTCAGTTTTAAACTTTTGACTCATCATCATTGTGGTGTATCGCGCCGGAGAAAAAACATTGCATAAAGTGAGCATGCAAATGTAATATTTGAACATGCCCTTTAAAACACCCTCAAGTATATTGAGTATCAAGAGATCAGAAGTAATCTCTGATTCTGGTAATGTTTACCTTACCTGGAGATTACAGCCGTAAGCTTATTTCATGTTCGTTTTTGTGACGAATTCAACTGATCCAGCTCATCGTCCAACGGGGCTGTGGTTATAGGCAAGCCGCGCGTAGCGTACTCATTGACGTCTGCTCTGTTTACATGCTGCCTCGGCAGCGCCTGTGCAAAGAGTAATTTAAAATTCAGAGCGTTTCAGTCGCGAACTCAGCCAGGCTCCCGTTTTATTGGATATCCGGGTCCCGTATGCATGAAGTACAAACAGGATTATTTAGTTTTGCTATTTTGAGCTTTGTTCGTCTTTGTTAAGACTCCCTTCCCCCTCAGACATCTCTAAGGATCTTGAGTACCTACCAAAATACCTAGGGGGGTGTCTTACGTGCCTGGAAATTATATAGTGAGCCCTTTCAAACTCATTTAAGATAAAATAAGCTTCACATAATGTTCCTTAAAATGTAATAAATAAATTGATGTGAAAAAAGCTTGATGATAGATACTGTATTGAATAAATTGATATCGCATTCATATAAAATTAAAAAAAAAATCACTCCACACCATTACTAGAGTAATGCTATTAGTGTTTGAAATATTTCACTGAACAATGCTTCCTCATTACGAAATACTGTTCCTATAAAGTTGCCAACGCGTAAATAACGATTGACCCAAATTATCTCTCGCGGAAACATCATGGTTTCACTGTTTCAGCAGCCAATCATGGAGCCATGTTATTATCTTTCACACGTTTTATTTATACTACACCACCGGAGCATAAAGCGGTGAATAAGCTCGGTTGAGAACAATATCTTATCACTTCGTTATAAGAGGATGGAAAATAATCAAGCCCGTATGTGGCAGGCTCAGAAAGTAACTGCAAAAAGCAAATTGATTTTAGTATAAAAAAATAATATTTTTTCGTTTAATTCACCTCTACTTCAGTGAATATTCATACTACATACTTTCATTAACCAGAGGTGGATTGTCGCTCCCACCAAATTATCTAGTTCTTGAACTTGTTTGGCTTTTGAATGTCCTTACTTTCAGTAGCTCTCTCGCTGAGTAGTTAATATTCTAACTATTATCTTTCGCCCGCCCGGGTCCATTTGCCGCCCACCAGGGCGGGGGTGTCTTGTCGACCCTACTGTTTCGCATATTTTGTTTTATTTGCAACGTGACAAAAATGTTTATTATTCTGTTCTCCTGTCCGTGCTATTATTTAAATGAGTTGTTAAAAAATTTCATTTGGTTTTTCTTTTTATTAGCTTGTTATTTCAATTAGAAGAGACGAGGATTTTTAACTGATGTTTTTAACCGACTTTCTAAAAAATAAATTGTAAATGCGGTAAATGTATGCTTTAATTAAGATTCCGGTTTCTTTCGAAGTGTAACAATAAAAAAAAATACTGTCGACTCTACCGATGACACAGATATATCTAAATGTAGAGGCGTTTGTTTTGAAATGAGTAGATATCGCCTGTGCCACTAACAGTTGGTAGGTACAATAATAGTCCACGCAGGCACGGAAAAGGATGACACGAAACTCCACAATCAGTTTGAAACATTCGTTCGTAACGCTCAAAGTTTCTTGTGATTATGAGAATTTATTGTGAAACAAAGAAGTGCAATTTTCGGAAATAGTTATAAAAATAAATAAATTAGTTACAGAAAATCTGAGGTATGTAAGCAAGCATTAATGATGATTTCATACACAAAATAATCTTTGAATTAAGTAGGTAAAATATGACTGGCTTTCACACAAGCATCGACTAACTATGCTTACATAGTCGTATATAAATCATCCTACTTTTCTTGTCTAGACAAATCGATATAAACGAACAGTATAACAAGTACAAAGAAGCATAAAAGTTGGTGTAGGAAGTCTGGCCACCGCTTTAGCGGGAGGCAGTCGGTCGCTGTCAACTTCAGGCCTAACTTGCAATTGTGTTTTATATTATTTTTAAACGTGCAACGTAGAGTTATAGCATTTTAGATTTTTGTTTACCTGAGTGGTTTTGATATTAACTACATGTGTTGTTACACTAGTTAGGACCAAAAACCTAAAGAAATTAGCGCTATACATACCCCAGATTGATTTATGAGTGAACGATTAAGTGGACTGTATTTTTGTAACGATTATTTTACCCTAAAGTTAGGTTTACGACGACGACACGATAAAACCACAAACTAGATCCTAGCACCAATAAACTGCGTAGACAGGATGTAAGAATAGCGTCCCACGTACCTGTATGTCCTGGGTGATGAAGAGGATCCAGTAGAACGTTTCGGTAGACAGGTCCGTCAGATTGTCAAGGTACTCGCTAGCTAGTTTTCTCCTTCGAACTCTTCAGGGTCCTGTACCTAACCGCTACGTGGAAGGCACTGGATAGGGCTCCGTCGCAGGTTCACTAGACTACACATCAGCTGGGTACACAGTGGGGCAAAACTAAGATGCTAATTTGTGGTGATTGCAAGCAAATTTAAATAGATAAGTACTATTCGAGAAAAACACTACGAAAGATATTTAGCCTTTTCCGAAACGATAAAAATGTACTCTATTTAATTCGCGGAAGATCAAGTTTACAATTCGACTTCTCAATCTGCAATGACGCTAAGGTCAAATTTTAATTTTAACGACAAAAATACGAATTATTTCCGTTGCCTATTGTTTTTAGGTGAATGAACCCTATAAGGACAATAGGAGGTCAGTGACCTATGCTAGGTAACAGACAGAATGACGCGCGAATGCATCAAGTTGACAATGACAGTTATCAAAACTGAACATTCCGACCACCAAAATACACAGTATTTTCACCAAGTTAATAATAACTTAACAATATAGGTTAAAGCAACACGAAAATTAACTAAAACATACGAAAAATAATAATAAGTTAAGTTACGATAAACTTAACACATTTAATTATAAATTAGAAGGGTGTGTAAAGTCGCCCGTAGCGATTCGAAAGGTAACTACTTTACATAATATAATGTGATGAGCTGCTAAGTCGTTTGGGTCCGAACTAAAAGGTAGCGTCGGCTTCGAACAAAGCAGAACCTCGATCGGTTTCCGCAGTGTGCTAGTCTCTACGTACGTTAGGCATTGCAAACCAACGACACGAGCAGGGTAGGTTTTCAGTGTCAGAACACCAGCCTCAGCTAAGCCCGAGAAGTGTGGACTGCCTGGAGGGTTGAACACGGAAACCTGTTTAGTCTGCGTTGCCTGTGACGCCTTTGTTAACAACTCGCTGACTACCATAAAAGGTTTACCTCGGTCGGACACCAACCTAAGACGACGGCCTCTGTGAGCCATTAAACGCCAGAGGCGTGCACGATAGGCCTCGAACATAAGCTCACGAACGAGCTTCAAATGCACTGTTGTATTAACAGTACACACGACAATACACACGAATCCTTGAGACGTGCGTCGACCACGTCCGTACGAAATATCGGACGGGCCAGCGTAACCAACTGAAGCAGACGAAAATGGCTTCAGCTGGCTAATACAACGAAGAAGTAGCTCTCCTATTCGAGGAGAAACTAGTGGACGAGAGTTTGCTCCAAAGCGTTCTACAAACGACGAAAACATAGGTAGAATTAACCGTCTTGGCGACACGATCCACCAGTCAGGGGCGAACAGCAGCTGCAGCGTTTCCGATCCCGCGTGCAAGAACTTACGATGCCGTTCTTCAGTGATCAATGAAGTTAGACCATGGGTTCGAGGCGATAACGAAACATGCTTCCGGTCGTAGCCCAGCCGACTTTGCGAAAAGTGACCGCCCACCTTCAATAAACCACCTGTATCAAAAGGAGGACACAATCTGCGAGTACCTTCCGCGAGCGAAAACGGAGCGTCCTTGGTGATAGCGCGAAGGTCAGCTGCAAGTACTTCTTCTTGAACATGGTTCACAGCGAGTTCTGTGACGTGGTTCGTTTGAGCACACGACAAACGACCGATCAACCAAGTGCTTAGATTTATGTTGTGCATGTTCCGCGAGTAATGTGCCAGGACGTTGACGATCCGTTTATCCGAGGAGAACCGATTTAGAAACCCTTCGACAAGGGCGGCATTATTAGCCGTACCTAGGCTCAAAATCTTTAGTTCTTCCAGCGCAGATCCATCGCTCAGCCGTGACAACTGTAGCCAGTCGTCCTTAGGAAGGAACAGCCTTATTGGACCCGACCACCATGCTGTACAAGGGACCAAATTAGCTGACAGCAATCCATGATTCCATGTCTCTCCATCCGTAGTGCGAGCAACATCGAAAACCGTCCGAAGCGACGGCGTTGCTGAACCAGGTCGCAGAATCCCAATATAATTGAAATGACCGACATTCGACGAAGACGGAACGACCTCTTCCATGTGGCCGATCTGCAGATAGTCGGTCTTGCATTTACTATTAGTAGCCCTAAACTGAGAGCGCGTTAAAGCAATTGCTTTAGAGTTCAACAATAGAGTCTTGCTCTCAGAGTCACTCAACGTCAAAGGTACCATTAGCCTATCTTGAGAAGTTCGACGACAAGTAGAACCTGAGTAATTTTTCCAGGCCAACTCCTCTTTGGACAGTGCTACGGGTTTGGGCGGGTCGACAATTTCCAGCTCCCAAAACCTCTTCCTTGAGTTATCTCGAGTCAAGCTCGATGCGAACAAACGAGAAGAATCAGCAGAAACCAAGCACTCCCCCATCAGTATCCACCCGAAAGTAGTTGGGATAGCGATGGGTTGCCCATGCCTACCTTTAATTAAACCAGGCAGCAAGGCTGAAGTAAAACCATTGACACTAATAATCATGTCAACCGGTGCTGGCTTGCTGAAACCAGGGTCAGCGAGATCCAACCCTTTAATGTGATGCCACAACGAAAAATCAATTTCCCCGGCTGGCATAACCGAGCAAATTGTTGGAAGCACAGAAGCCTCCAGCAATAGTTCGTGTGATGAGTCCCTACTTGTAGGAGTTACCTCGCAGTGAACCGATCCAAGTATATCAGTTGAGACTTGACCTAGCTCATTCACAGACTGAGTACGATAATCAACTTTTAATCCTAGGCGCTGTGCACATGCCCTAGTAATATAGCTACATGAACTAGCACTGTCAATCAGAATACGTACCCGATCAAATTTATTCAATCTATTTTTATCTAAGACTGTAGCCGTTGGAAATAAAACTTCAGAGTGTGGGACACGAGCGTCCAATGCTACTTGAGATGATAAAGGTTGTAGTACAACCGGTACAACTTTTGGTACAACTTCTGGTACAATCTTCGGTACAACCTCCGGTACCACTTCATCAACATGTAGCAGTGTATGGTGACTATTAGTACACTCATTGCACTTTGCTTGAGACATACACCTATTAGCTGAATGAGATGGACCTAAGCACAGAATACACAACTTCATCTTGTTTACTAATTGAAGTCTGTTAGTAGCCGACTGCTTCAAGAACCTTAAACAACTATCTATTGTATGTCCTACCTCTGCACAAACAACACACTCCTGTTTTGGAGCCACCACAAGCGATAATTTGTGACTGTTTACAATAGGCGACTTTTGGACCGGCTGTTTACGCAATCGGCTCATGATACTGCGTACCTTTTTGTCGAAGTCAATAGTATAAACGAATACGGCTTTTTGATCTAACACCGACACCTTGGCTAACAACCTTTTTTGTGCTGTGTGAAACACCTGAATTACCGGTGAAACATCATCCTCACACACGCCACTAAGATCTGATGCCTCTAACAAATCTATCCTCATCTTAGCATCATCGCGCGTGATTCTGTCTTGATCACCAAGCAAGGCATACTGATTACCATTTTCTGATTTCGTAGACATTGCAAATAACGAAATATCAGAGTTTTATTTACAAAATAAAACAGGTAAACAAACAAACAAACATCCATAGACGTGACTATTTTCACGTAAAGAATGAACGAAACGAACGAATAATTTTACAACCGTCAGTGACTTGACAGTGACAGTTACGAAACGACAAAATTAACTGACAGCTAATCATCAAGCAACTGACAGAAATAAAAAGAACACAAGATAAAATAATTACTATGGACGAATCTTTACAGAAGTACCCTACGCTTTTATTAAATTTCCGAAAACGACAAATTGAAATATAATAAAACGACACGTAAGAATGTATTCAGAAAAATGCTCCGTAAGTAACTACAACGAACTAAAACGACTAGAAAGTGTTTTGTGGATTAATTAAATAGATAGCAATGAACAAAATGTGCCGTAAGTCACCTTAGTATTTTTATGAGTGATTCACGGACCAAATGTCCTTAGGTTAATTTTACAAATAAATCCGCCTAATATGGACCAAAATGTACATAGGTTGCTTTATCAATTAAATCCGGTTCGTAGGACCAAAATGAACGATTAAGTGGACTGTATTTTTTGTAACGATTATTTTACCCTAAAATTAGGTTTACGATAACGACACGATAGAACCACAAAATAGATCCTAGCACCAATAAGCTGTGTATACAGGATGTAAGAATAGCGTCCCACGTACCTGTATGTCCTGGGTGATGAAGAGGATCCAGTAGAACGTTTAGGTAGACAGGTCCGTCAGATTGTCAAGGTACTCGCTAGCTAGTTTTCTCCCTCGAACTCTTCAGGGTCCTGTACCTAACCGCTACGTGGAAGGCACTGGATAGGGCTCCGTCGCAGGTTCACTAGACTACACATCAGCTGGGTACACAGTGGGGCAAAACTAAGATGCTAATTTGTGGTGATTGCAAGCAAATTTAAATAGATAAGTACTATTCGAGAAAAACACTACGAAAGATATTTAGCCTTTTCCGAAACGATAAAAATGTACTCTATTTAATTCGCGGAAGATCAAGTTTACAATTCGACTTCTCAATCTGCAATGACGCTAAGGTCAAATTTTAATTTTAACGACAAAAATACGAATTATTTCCGTTGCCTATTGTTTTTAGGTGAATGAACCCTATAAGGACAATAGGAGGTCAGTGACCTATGCTAGGTAACAGACAGAATGACGCGCGAATGCATCAAGTTGACAATGACAGTTATCAAAACTGAACAATGAGTACTCAAAAAAAATGTACTTCAAAATTCACATGTCCATTGCCCACATTTTGAAAAAGTATCAGCCTACTGATTTATTCGATTAATTTGGATTTTTGTAGAGTTAGCTGTATTTTAGCTTATTTCTTTTTGGAGTTGTCCCTTTTAATCAGAAATAATCAATTTATTGGTAAAAAGAAAACTACAGGCCAGGTTACATCATACATCTAACAAAAATGCCTGACACATGGTTTCATACTTGTAGGATTCCCAGGTACGCTGTACTACGGTCGTAAAAATGCAATAAAGCCATTTAAAGGCAGTGTTTACAATTATGATCTCCTTGAAGTCTTAATATATAACGCCATGATAGCTCCAATCAATAAACACGCACATACTATTGGCGCCAGCATTTAGTGCTATCCATTAATTCAATTCACTGAACAACTCATATTAGAAATTGGTTTAATAGAATTGCGTTGTTTAGTCTTTCCTGACATTATGAATTTATGAAGAATAGAAATAACTATTTGTTCACCATAATTTTGATCTTAAATCAGTTAGGGCGGACTTAACATTTTTTGACCACTAGTTTTGTGTAGTTCTATATGTAAAATATGGTAACTATGCCTGTTAATCAAGTCTATGTAGAGAAGACATATTATTAACCCTGGATTCTTCAATTCACTAAATCACCATTCGAGCGAAGCTGAGGGCAAAAGCTAGTCAATTGTTTGTAGATTCTATTTCTATACAGTTACGGATCGAAAACGATCTATCGGGCTGCACTGCACTCAAGCCGCTCTTGGCAGTTTAACGCCTATTGTCTAAATATTTGTCCCACTATTTATAGACTTTTCCAACACGTGCTCCCCTCTCTTTGTTAAGCATTAAACTGAGCCCCTGTCGGATATGCCGACATAACAGCTGTCGAGCTATTTTCGAGTCATATACCGGACTTTCATTTTAAGATGACTACAAATTATTTCTATTCCCTTGTGCACAATTTAGAAAGCCGAACCCCCGAATTAGAACGACTTCAATTTACGACTGAAGTTTGTTCCAAATTATTTCGTTCAGAATTGTACTTCCTCTGATCAATTTATTTATTTAACACGCCTACGAATACTATAAGTTATTTCTGTTCGTTATGCTGCCCTTATTTCACTATTAGTAGGAAGTAAGTACGAATAGCATGTACAAAATACTGTGTTTTACTCGCTCTCGCCTGTGACCTCGTTCGCGTCGATAAGTAATTGCGAGCTTTCAACATGACTGACTACTAAATTAATTTTGGCTTTTGAGCGCTTCATTTAATTAAAAAGCAGAGTGATGGTAATTGCTTTAAAATCATAGCCTTACTTTTACATTTGTACAACCGAAAGACGTCTAAACTGAACCTTGTAACTTTGTTAGAACTGTAGTCTTATGTCGTTTGAATAGCCTTAAAAACCAAAGTTTTAACGCACGTAATTTAAAACTTTCCTGTTCAAGGAATATGTTAAACCCAATTACCCTAGTTGTATATCTAGTTCAGACCAATTCACAATATGAAAATTGCCACTCTGACTGAATACGCAACCGAATATAATGCCACACAAGCCAATATTTATATCATCACAAGCCATTTTGGTTCACTTGGAGAGAACTTTTATCGGACTGAGAAGGTTGGTTTTTGCAGGTCCTAAAACAAACATCAATTTAAAATTGAGAGGGTTATTCAGAATGAATTGCTTGGGCCCGAATCGAGGTTCTAAGGAGTATGACACAGTAGAGCCAAGCGCACCGCCCTACTATCCACCGCAGCTGCCTTACAATCCTCATTTTATTCAGCCGCACATTATAAGTGTATCGGATAGTCTAGGATTTATATACACTTGGGGTGCGCAAGATAATGATATTGAACACCCCTGTGAAGGATTCGAGAAAACACGGCGAAGACAACGCTCTCTCTACGAAGGCGTGAACTACGTGCCGGTGAGTGTGTTGCATTTTGCAGTGTTGCTGTTTGTTTACCTTGCACGCACGCAACTCATGTTCTACCGTTTACTTGTGAAGTTGCGACGAACAAATGCCATTTAAACTTCTGTGATTCATTTAACAGTAATGTGGCTTCTTGCGTAACAAAAATTGTTATACCTAGTTACGTGATTAGCTTTTGGAAAACCCACTTTACCTTATAAAACATGGATCAAAGCGGGAAGGGTGTTCGGAATGCATTAGGCGCAATGTACTGCGATCTATTTCCGGGCGCGGGCGTCGGCCCTATTCGAGTAAGCTTAGCTCATTTTGAACGAAAACATGCGAGAGCTCGGCCGCGGGGGCTCACTTGTAGCTGCCACCATAGCTGCGCTTAATAGTCGGACCGGCACCGAAGACAAGTCCAGACCGGTCAAAGCGCGATCTCATGCAGTCCTAAATAAATGTCCGCGAATAAAAGAAGAAAACTGCGAAGACGGATCGCGTCGTACGTCCGGTTACAGTGAGCGTCCATTGTCAACAGCATCCGAGGCCTCAGAACGCGATTCCGCTTCCGTTCAATCCAGCGAGGAGCCGCCCCCACAGGAGAGTACGTAATTCGCGTTTGCGGACGAGTCACTGACGTAGCGTGATATTGGAAGTTAGCCAAACTGTAAATAGCGTTTCGGAGGTGACTCGGCCCGAGCTCGTCGCGCAGTGTCACATCGGCAGAGCCTCATGTCCGACTGCGAATACTTAACGGAGCCTTTTGACGAGGAGCAGCAGGAGCGCGCGGCGGCGGCGGCGGCGGCCGGCTACCCCGCCGTGCGCTCCTACCTGTACTCGCCCATGGGTGAGTCCGCAGATAACGTGAGGCTCGTGTCGCCAACCGCGGTCTTGACCGATTATCTCGTAACAGGCGGCGACTCCGACAGTCCCGACGAGGCCACGGTGAAGTGCACGGCGTGGTCGCAGGCTTCCGTGTCGGCAAACCGCGTCAACTCGTCGGGCACCGACTCCAGTAGCTCGAGTGACGAAGAATCCGACGGGCACGGCTATGAGCCACGGAGCGATAACAACTACCGAACACTGACGCCGAGCAGACGTCTGGATAACTCGACTCGGCGTGATGACGATTTCAAATGGCTGCCGACCGGAAACATAGTGGATGACGACGTCATCGAACCTGTTTCGATGGATGTAAGAACGGAAGAGTATACCTCGGCGAGTCTCGATAGACGGCGTCGAGCGCCGTCAGACCGCAGCGACCGGGATCGGAAGTCGAGGTCCTCGGTGGCATCCAAACCGCCGCAGCACCCGAGCGTCCGAGCGTCACCCAAGCCTCGTCGCTTTCGGGATGAGGAAACCGAAACTCCACCGGAGTTGCAGAGGCGTTGGAATTCGTATGAGCATTTCCGATGGCCGGATCCGTCGGGCGGGCCGCCGCCGGCGCCGCCCGGCTGGTGGCCGCCCATGTGCTGGTGCCACGGGCCGCCGCCGCCGCCGCCGTGCTGCATGCACGACCGCTCCTGGCCCTCACACCCCTCGTTGCCACCGACACCCGCTCGCACTTACAGCAAGGTATGAATATTAATTTCCCGCGAATTATTCACTGGTTTCGAAACCATCACTGGATGCAAAATTACGCATTCTACCCATGATTTAACACTTTAGTGAATAATGCGAACTGCGAACATGTAAACAGTTTTATAAAATGTGTGCGTGTTGGTTTGTGTAAAAAAATAATGATTTTGTTGTTGATTGCTAGAATCCCTTTTTAGCGGTCTTGGATGTGTTTTTGTGAATAAACTTTAAAGGTGTAGGTACCTTTGAAAATAACCTTTGTTGAAACCGTTGTAAACTTGCGAGTTGCGAGCGATATTTTCCTAAAAATAATAGCTTGGGTTTGAGAGCGCAATATTGCTCCTACATAAATATTATTCATCTTATTCAAATCTTGTTTTTTAATAAAATACTTGTTTATTATGATAAGAGTGTTTCGTATGCCAACATAACGACACGAGGTATTTCAAATTGTTTCAGAACGATGCAGAAGACCGAGTGCGAAGGCTGGAGGCAGATAAAGAAAGCCTGCATCTACAGGTGCAGGTGTTATCGGAGCAGATCCAGGCTCAGAGTGAAAAGATGGCAGATTTGGAGAGGGCGCTACACGAAACTAGGCAGAGACTGGACGACAGCGACCAGAGACTACAAAAGGTAATTAATTATAACTAAAAAAAACATTAGCGCATATTATTTCTTCGAGATTTCATGTACTTATTAAGGGTTTTGGCTTGATATCCGTAATAGATAGATTCCTGTGACAGAGTGACGGACCGCCCGCCGCCGCCGGACTTAGTACTTGCTGTTTGATTGATAGAAAGTTTACTCGGTCTCAACTTTCATTCAGTCAAGATAACGTTCCTGTACTTGCGAATAGAAACTGGATCACAAAGATACTATCGCAAACTTCCTAGAACTGTAACTGCAACTTCAGAAGACTTGTCTTGTTCCTCGCAAGTTTCAAGTCCATTGTTCGTCATGGAAATCTGTTCTCGTCAGTTATAAATGCTTAAATCACTGGAAGAGTGTAGACTGCTTAGTATTCAGCGCGTCCTAAATCCCTGCGGAACGGATTCAGAGCTGTAACTAGGATTTATTACTGAGCGAGATGGAGCTAAAGCTTATAAAGTACGTTAAGGAATTCTTAGGAACTTTAGCCCATGTATCGTTTAAAAAATCGGCTATTAGATATCTTAAGACGATATCTCTGATAAAAACTATGCTCAATTTTACCTACGTAAGTAATTTGAGCAATGAGGGTCAAAAATTTGAGGGTGACTGGGTACGCAGGTAGAGGAAGGCCGAAGAAGAAGTGGTTGGATTGTGTGAAAGAGGATATGAATGTGAGAGGAGTAGATTCTGAGTTGACGAATGATAGAAGCGAGTGGAAGAAGAAGACATGTTGTGCCGACCCTGCCTAGCGCGGGATAAGGGCAGGGAAATGATGAAGTAATTTGAGCAATGATCTAATGAGTGTTTCGATGAAGTTCAGAACTAATTTAGAATTACTCTATTCGTGATGGTTATAAAATCCGAAAGGGGGGTTCATAGGCCTTCCTCTAAGTTAGACCCTGGATGCGCGTATTGAATAATCATGATAGTCGTGGGCTGCCATTCCGCAGAGCACTCAGACATGGCCCGGTTCTGTACGAGTTATGAGTGCTATTACCCGTAACGAAATCACTCTTAGCCAAGATTATATAATGCCATGTCGGTATTCGTGTCGTGAACCCACGAGCCACTAATACATCTGGAGGCCTGGGGAGATAAGGGAATAGGACCCTAAAAGTGGGTACTTTTAGTCCGAGCCACGCACATGGCCTAAAACGCTGACGCGACAGCAGATTGAAGACCATTGAATTACTGACGTATTTTAATTTCAAGTTGGTATGGTATTCAAAGCTTTCTTTATCTTTACCATTTTAGTAATATTAAACCGATAAAAGCAACTGGAAATGAAATTCTTAAACGTATTTTTTCTTTCACAGTCAAACGCATTTAGCGGTTTATTTTCTCGGATGATGCCATAACAAAACGTCGGATTTTATTTAGCTTTTACTGCTACCGTGTTCTGGTTTCTGTCTATCGATCCAACAACGGAATTCAATATCATTAGAATGGATTTAAATAAATAAGACTCAAATAAATATGCGAAGTTAATCTTAATGTTCCTTTTTTTTTAACTGTTCAAATGTGTCTGTCTGCAAAAGCCAAGCGGTTGCACGGATATACTCTATAAACTAATAGAATCGAAATATTATTCTAATGATTGTGTTTATAGTTTACCTTTTAGCATCGGTATCTGTTTGAAGATGAGGAGTTGATATAATTTCAGAGTAGATACATTCGTTTTGTTGACATTTCAATTCTGCTTTAGCGGATACAAGTCTACACCACGTTAGTGCCCCTCTTCACCCACAGACTCGGCACTAAAATGATACAGCATAGCCATGGCACATCTCTAGAATATAAAGGAACAGGTAACTTGTGAAATTCGCTGCTCAAATTGTGCACATTTCACAGGAGTGCGGAAACTAGGCCGCCTATTCGAGATTCTGAAAACGTTATTAAATGGAACTATGTGGTTCGGCATAGCTCGCTGTAAAAGCTTTGTTTCGAACCTCTCATACTGCATGAATTTTTGCAGAAATGTGGAGCATTTTAATAAGAAACGACAAGATGCAAAAGACGCATAATAATTACCACAACATTTAATACAATGTGTGTGGTTTAAACTTAGTACTGTTGCGCTTGCGATATATTTATAGACAGTTAAAAAAGGGGTACCGCATATCCATCGACCTCGGAAACACAAAAAAAAACGTGTAAAAAGTTCTAATTTCGTAGCTTGTTTACGCGCTTTCAATACATCGTATCGTAGCGTAGATACATCGAATAAGCCAGATGCTCTTTTACATCATCAAGATAACATTGAGATAAAACGAATTATACAGTGGCCATTGAAAGTTTCGTTTAAAATGTACCGACAGTGTTCACAGTGTAGGTACATTTCTCAGACAACATAAAACTTTCATGAATGGAGCATCTGTTAAGCACACTTTTCTTCACCAACTGTCACATGGTTTCTTTCAGTAGCCATTTGGTGGCAATACATACCTAAACCAGACCAGAATGTATCTTTTTCTTAAAATACACTCGAGAGCAATGATTCCGGGTCACTTAAAGAATGTTAAAAATCTCGGAAACTAAAAATGATAGGTTAATGCAATAAATTGTATTTAATAGACAATGTAATACTCCTTAAATGAAAGTAAAAAAATATGAGTCACCATACATTTTATTAACACAAAATTACATAAAGAAAAAAACTGCTGATCTCTCCTTAAAACAAAAATAGGAAACATGAAATTTTTGAACTTTATTACGATTTGACTTGAATTTTAATACTTCGTATTGCCTCCTCGTGCTTCCATTACTGCGTTTACGCGGTTTGGCATGCTGTACACCAAGTTCCTTATACGATTTTGGGGAATATTCTCCCATTCCTCTGTGAGAGCTATTTTGAGCTCACGAAGCGTGATTGGGGGAGGGTTTCGTTGTTTTACGCATCTGCCTAGCTCGTCCCAAGCATGCTCGATCGGGTTGATATCCGGGCTGCGCGCTGGCCACTCCATACGAGTAATGTTCATCTCTTGAAGGTAGTCATTCACAATCCTACCTGTATGAGGTCGGGCATTGTCATGCATAAATATAGCATCCTCACCTAAATTGACCATAAATGGACCAACATGATCATTGAGGATTTCTTCCACATATCTTACGCTAGTTAAAGAGCCGTTTTCTATGATCACCAGCTCTGTGCGACTTTCAGAAGAAATTCCGGCCCACACAAGTACAGACCCACCACCGTAGGCTACTTTTTCTTCGATGCATGCTTGCTTGAATCTTTCCCCTGGTCTTCGATACACTCTGTGTCTTCCATCGTGCTTGTAGAGCATAAATTTTGATTCGTCGGAGAACATAACTTTTGACCAATCTTCAATACTCCAATTTACGTGGCTCTGGGCATATCTTAGTCTTGAAATACGATGCCCACGCTCCAGTTTAGGGCCGTTTGCAGGTCTAAGGGGTTTTAAGTTAGATTCAGCAAGCCGACGTCTTACTGTCCATGCACTTGGGTTACTTCCTCCGAGGCGTCGAAACTGATTTGTGAGTTCAGTTCCTGTGAGAAAGCGATTTCGAAGCATGGTGTTCACCAAGTATCGGTCTTCTCGTGCTGTGGTACACCTGGTTCTGCCCGTTCCTGGTCTGCGTAGGTTAGAACCAGTTTCTTCGTAACGTCGGAGAACTCTTTGTACTGTTGACAGCGACACACCGACAGTCCTGGCTGTATCGCGCTGACTCCGGCCGGTTTCCAGCATTGTAAGTATTCTGGTGCATTCTTCAGGCGTAAGCGACATAATTTCAGCTTGAATAATGAATATAGAGCACTATCAACATGGTTTATATACCCACATAAATGACAGATTACAAACAAAAGCAAAACCAAATGCTGTAATTTCGTAGTTCCATCTTCGAAAGTGGCCCTTTTTCAAATTTGATTTTTTTAAGATATAACTTTACAATAACTAAGAAGTTTTAATACCTTCATTTAAGGAGTATTACATTGTCTATTAAATACAATTTATTGCATTAACCTATCATTTTTAGTTTCCGAGATTTTTAACATTCTTTAAGTGACCCGGAATCATTGCTCTCGCGTGTATAATAATTTTGTTCCGATTTTAGTAGCATCTTTTGGTAACTTTTAAAAATTCTTCACACGGACGCGTAACGCATACAGGTGGATCCAGTCTATGTTATTTAAGTTACGTTTAACCATCATTATTATTTCTGAACCTTCCCCTGCTTCAATAAATCAACGTTGATTTAGTTAAGCCACCCGGTTACTTAACGTTGAGAAATTAATTACGGGTAAAATCTGTAACTTCGTGACAAACTGGTATTAGAGGCTTACGTTGGAAAGCATTTCCTTTTACGTTTTAAAATATTGCAAACTAATAAAATACCGTGTGGTTAAATAACACTTAAGAACCATTAGTTTGCAATACAGACATACAGGGTCATAGATGGAAAAGTACTTATAAAAATTGACAGTGCTTATAGGCAAACGTTTGATCGCAATCGTCTGTTTAAACTGGCGTTGTTATTTTGATCTAAAAGCGACCTTCATGACATTTTCAGGAAATGCTACAACGCTCGTCCCTAGAGACTCAAAAGCTAGAACTCCTATCTAAATTGAGTGAGGTGCGGCTAAGAGTAGCGGAACGGGGTTTACTGGAGCGCTCTCCGCCGCCTGAAGCACTCACCCCTTTAGCAAGACCTGCACCACCTAGAGTAAGTAATCTGTCAATTTGACTTGCGTATAGATCTTCTATCTACCTTTATATACTTTTACCCTGTTATTAATAAACTCGATGTAAGTTTGGAATAATTTTTTTGAGCATAATAATGAACCTTTGGCTTGGCCGCTTTCAATACAACTCTGTTTCTATTGCAGACTCCGCCAGCGAACTACGGTCGGCAAATAGAGCGGAACACGCACATGTACTCGTCGCTGCCGCGGTCCTCGATGGTGACGTCAGAGTCGCGCGTCGCGTTCGGTAAACTGAGCACAACGGTGGTGGCGCGCGGCCGCGGACAATCTGTGCCCAACCTAGGTCTCTGGGGATATGTGCTGACGCATGATGCGCTTGTATCCCCCTTCCACTACCCACAAACACATACTCTCTCGTTCGCACATATATTGTGACATTATAGTTGTGTTCGGTATACTGTGCCCAACCTAGGTCTCTGGGGATATGTGCTGACGCATGATGCGCTTGTATCCCCCTTCCACTACCCACAAACACATACTCTCTCGTTCGCACATATATTGTGACATTATAGTTGTGTTCGGTATACTGTGCCCAACCTAGGTCTCTGGGGATATGTGCTGACGCATGATGCGCTTGTATCCCTCTTCCACTACCCACAAACACATACTCTCTCGTTCGCACATATATTGTGACATTATAGTTGTGTTCGGTATACTGTGCCCAACCTAGGTCTCTGGGGATATGTGCTGACGCATGATGCGCTTGTATCCCCCTTCCACTACCCACAAACACATACTCTCTCGTTCGCACATATATTGTGACATTATAGTTGTGTTCGGTATACTGTGCCCAACCTAGGTCTCTGGGCATATGTGCTGTGCTGACGCGCTTGTATCCCTCTTTCACTACCCACAAACACATTCTCTCATTCTCTCGCACAGTTATTATGACGTCAGGCGCGTTTCTCTCGGCATACTTAGTCTAACATAGGTATCTGAGAATACCTCGGACAGCTGGATGACGCCTTTTTATAACCTTCCATTCCTATCATACACCCACACTCTCACGTCACGTCAGTGTTCCCCTAATAAGGGTCTGGAGATAGCTCCAGCTGTCATGACCTTACTTAATTTCTATCCCCTGAGATCATAGGGCTTCAGATAGTGACACACTTCCCGCAAAAAGCTTATTGAAATTCAATCAAGACTGAACTAGAATACGCTAGCTTTGAGCTTTTCAATGTTGTTATTATGTAAATATTTTGTATTAGTTTAAACTGGGCCCGGATGATGCTTTATTATCCCCCCAAAAGTAATAAATTGTGATTTACGTACGTTATCAACTTCTTGACCATTGCATGAAAACCTTAGGGTGGTTTACCATGGCGACAGAAGAAAGAATTTTGTCTAATATGATTTTTGTTTTATACAGCTTGTACAGTATGAAACAACCCTGAAAGTTAAAGTCAAGTTAAAAAGAAATCATGTAATTGTAAACAGAGGTCGATCGAACGATCCACACCACTTGTAATTTTTTTATACAACTTAATGATGAATCACTGATGTTAAGTGGTAACCACTGCCTATAACGACACATTGCCTCACTAAGTGCGTCCATTGAAGACGTGTTTAGTGAGGAAGTTTCCCGAACAAGCTAACTGCGAATCGCTACTTTGTTGGTCGAATAAATACTTCATCACGAGATGGAGTGAGATAACCTTATTCCTAGCCACTTTACAGAAATTGATTGATATAATAAAAAAATGCGGATTGTTTTATAACAGCTGAAAAGGACGAGATCATAAGTCGGGGCAGTCCTTCGCCTTCGTTGCGTGAAGTGAGATCGCGACTGGGCAGCGGCGGCGGCGTGCGGTTGGAAGGGGATGAATTCGCACGCGCTTCTATTAGATCTACGCCGAGATCCAGACCTATCACTATGCCATGGTATGTCTACTTACTATTACTTGACAGTCAAAGCCAAGCTGTTTTTTGCCTACTGGTTCTAGGGTCTGTGCTTGGCAAGATCAATCAGAATACTTTTTTCATTGCTTCAGTTTAATTAATATAATAAAAATAGGAAGATACAGATTGCGTACTGCGTAGTGAATAATGAGTAATGAGCGACGCGACGCGGGCGCAGCTCTTTATATAGCGTCGCCGGCGCAGCGCCCTCTGCCGTGACGCGTAGACACAAGCCTTTGCATCCAATCAAGATTATTTTATACTAGCAGTTACCCACGACTTCGTACGCGTCTACAGTTTCCGTGTACATTATATTATCTGCGCGTGTACCGAGCGGATACTTCTTTGAGAAACTTGACATTACCTCATTACACCGAACTCGTACCTACTGGAATGTCAAACGCTAGTTGTTAGACCAAAGAGGTAGTACTACGTCCTGTCAAACTGACGTGACATGACATGACAATGAAATCCTCTTGCCAATTGGCGCTGCTAATCCTTTTCGTTCATTTTATCTTGTAGATCCTGTTAATTATTCGGGATAAAAAGTAGCCTATATGTCAATCCAGGTTACGGACTATATATATGCTAAGTTTCATCCAAGTTGGTTCAGTGGTTTTGACGTGATTGAAACACAAACATCCAAACATCTAAACATCCAAACATCCAAACATCTAAACATCCAAACATCTAAACTTTCGCATTTATAATATTAGTAGGATAGGATAGGATTAGTAGGATAACGTGTTACATAATACCATACCCCCCTTTCGGGCTTAAAGGGACATTATGTAACATCCTGTATACTGCCGTCCGCTAGCTAAAACGCCGTTAAGTAACAATTGGTTAAATTTCACTTTTAAATGCCATGTTATAAAGCTCAAAATTCTCTATCGATCTGTCTTGGAACTGTGTTCCTATCGTTTATAGTTTCCGAATTAGAGATAGTAAGAAAGCGGCTAACTAACATTTGTTTTTCTAATTACAACTTTAAATAGTCGTTAATAAGGGTTAGGAAGTGGCATCCATTTTTAATTTTCTCCGCGTTTTTGAGCGATATCTCAAAAAGTTGTTTTATCAGATAGCTTCTACGTTTTAGTTAGTGGACGGCAGTATAGGCGTCAGAAGTCACTTGATCTATACTTCTTATGAACGGAACGCTGCAGTGCTGCAGTGCCAGGGACATGATTTAGATTGAGTAGGTTTGTAGCACCTATACCATCCTCTCTGCTTAGTCGGCCTTATCCACATGAAAGACAAGGTCAACACGTGCGGAGCTGACTAAGCCGCAGGTATCCTCATGATGTTATCCTTTACCCTTTGAGAGACTTTACCACTCTTAGGGAGGCTTGCACCAGAATCACTAAACGTGTTTAGCAGCTAAATAGATTTAGGGCGGCTTGCACCAGAATCACTAAACGTGTTTAATGATTAAATAGTATTTAGCGAGTTGTCAAGTCATATAAATACGTCAGATTTAAATCTATTTAGCTGTTAAACACGTTTAGTGATTCTGGTGCAAGCCGCCCTTAGTCTACTAGGGTGTTATATTTTCTGTTTTGGTCCACGGTATAACTTTTTCAGGCAAACGACAGACGTGCGAGAGTGGGATTGCGAGACGACATGCGGTTGGCTTGAGAGCCTCGGCCTTGAAACGTACTGCGCGGCTGCTAGAGTATGGCTCGCCAACCCCGATGGAAAGGGAGTAATAGCGGCCGCGTCGCACCAAGCCATTGAGAAGGAACTAGCTATCAAACATCCCATGCATAAGAAGAAGATTGTACTCGCTTTGACTGATTTATTGGTAAGTGAAGTTTGTTAGGTTGACGCGCCGTTTACGCAAACGTGCTTTATTAGGGTTGGTGCCGCCTAACCCCGGTCCGGCCTCTCCCCGATGTAGATTACCAAATACATAGTATGTATGCGCTAAATCAATGCCAGCCCCCGTATTCCAATCTTTTGCTGTCAAGTTATATTTCACTGCCCAGTGTAATTTCTTCAGGTCACGTGGTACAAAATTGTACCACGTGACCATTGACACGTGAATTGTACCATTCTTTTTAGACACTTGACAGCAAAATATGCGCGAAAACAAATTAAATGACATCATAATGTCACTATTTAGTCACAGAATAACACTATGAGTTAGTATGAACTGATCATGATTTAAAACTTTGCAGCTCAACTTTGAGATTGGAATCGCCCCCTATTGACAGCAAAATATGCGCGAAAACAAATTAAATGACATCATAATGTCACTATTTAGTCACAGAATAACTATGAGTTAGTATGAACTGATCATGATTTAAAACTTTGCAGCTCAACTTTGAAATTGGAATCGCCCCCTAGTGAAAAAAAGTGAAAATGACCAGTTCATTTATTTTAGCTTAGTACTGTCTAATCTAAGGGCGTCTTGCACCAGAATCACTAAACGTATTTAACAGCTAAATCGATTTAAATCTGACGTATTTGTATGACTTGACAACTCGCTAAATACTATTTAAGAGTTAAACGCGTTTAGCGATTCTGGTGCAAGCCGCCCTAAGTATAGAATCTCCGCGAAACATGATAAAATAATACTGTCACTGAAAATGTTGCCGTCCTTTTCTCAGAAAGTGAAACGACAGAGACGGCTATAATTTTAGGGTGTCAAATAAGAAAACTTATTTTAGAAAAATGCAACAATGGAAGCAACGACATTATTATTTTTTTTATTGAGGGAATAAAATGAGCGTTGTATTGTTGGTTTACCTAACCTACCTAAAATGTAAACCCACCGTCATTATGTCGGTTTTGAGAGTGGTGTGCTTGGATCATCGCTTTTACAGTTAGGGATCAACGCTCCTGGCGTAGCTTGCTTAGTCAATCTTCATCGATTTATCTAAGTTAAGCGGCGTTCTGCGCGGTCACTATTTGGATGGGAGACCGCTAGTGGCATTCACATGTGAGCGCTTCCGTACTTCGGAGGGCGCGTTAAACTGTCGGTCCCGGCGCTACGAACTCATACGAACGAACCGATAATGTGTATAATTGCAGGGCGGTCACGGCGACGCGCTGCTAACAGCGGCGGGCAGCCTCGACACCGCGTGGACACTGCGCTGGTTGGAGGACGTGGGCGTGTGCGGCGCGCGCGCAGCCGCCGCCGACGCCGCGCTCGACGGCCGCGCGCTGCATCGCCTCACGCACGCCGAGCTGCACGCGCATCTGCGCGTCACGCACGCGCTGCACGCGCTCGCCGTGCGACGCGGTGAGGGACATTGCAGCATGCGAGTCCGCTGCGCAGCGTACACATGCCAAATAAAACAGACCGTCGCGTCGTCGCAATCGCGAATTTTTTTTTCGAAGATTTAGAATATTTTTTTGTGGCATGTACTATCGGCAAAATTTCCGCCTTACCACTTTTGAAACTGTTTCGCTTGCAAGCAGTTAGCTACCTGACCCCGCCTTTTTCTTTTGTCTTCTTATTTTGACCAACCAGAGACCTAAACATCTATTTATTTTTATGACGGCCCATTGTTTTCATAACTTTTACACCCGAAATAATTTTGCTTCTATTGGTGTTCAAAAATTAACGGCTAGTCAGTTCACAGAAAATGCACCCTTAAGGTGGTAAGGCAGAACTTTTGCTGATGGTACGTTACAAAATATGGGCACCTAGATCTGACTCTTCGGTTACTATTAAATATATCACTGACACATTTTACACTGGTTGTTGCAGTCTCATATTATAAGGTTGCAGCTTTGACCCCTTCAAAAGAAAGTGCCAACTTTTCCCATTCCGTTACATATCTGTACCCTTGAAAAATCTCCACAACAATCTAGATCGACAAACTTGCTTACGCACTTTATAAGAACCGATCCGTGAATCCCCCCAGGCATCCAAGTGCTCCGCGACAACCGCTTCAACCCGGAGACGATGGTGCGGCGCGCGGCGGAGGGCGCGGAGGGCGGGGGCGGGGGCGGGGGTGGGGGCGGGGCCGAGGGCGGGGGCGAGGCGGGGCTGGCGCGCTGGTCCTCGCACCGCGTCATGCAGTGGCTGAAGGCCATCGACCTCGCCGAGTACGCGCCCAACCTGCGCGGCGCGGGTATGTACCACTTACTAACTAGTATCATCGATTAATAATACACGTCTATGCTAGTATACAGACGACCCTCTGAGGGGAAAATATAAAGGCTGTAGCTATAGAAAAATGTTGTTAAAACTCTACCGGTTAATAAATTTACCTGGTAGACGTATCATAATAGGTAGTTTGTAAATAAGTTCAAAAAATCCCTGGGTCGCGATGGGTCGAGTTGGGAATTTTCGAACTCTAATTAAAAAGTTTATTGACTTGAAATCGCCACAAAACGCTTATATTTTAGGCTTTTTCGTTTATACATCTACTGTCTGTACTCTAATACAATAAGCTGTTTTCCATCCTATCCTATCCTACTTCCTACTAATCCTATCCTATTTCCTACTAATACTATCCTATCCTATCCTACTCCTACTAATATTATAAATGCGAAAGTTTAGATGTTTGGATGTTTGTGTTTCAATCACGTCAAAACCACTGAACCAACTTGGATGAAACTTGGCATATATATTGTTCGTAACCTGGATTGACATATAGGCTACTTTTTATCCCGAATAATTAACAGGATCTACAGGATAAAATGAACGAAAAGGATTAGCAGCGCCAATTGGCAAGAGGATTTCATTGTCATGTCATGTCACGTCAGTTTGACAGGGCGTAGTACTACCTCTTTGGTCTAACAACTAGCGTATGACATTCCAGTAGGTACGAGTTCGGTGTAATGAGGTGTAATGTCAAGTTTCTCAAAGACGTATCCGCTCGGTACACGCACAGATAATATAATGTACACGGAAACTGTAGACGCGTACGAAGTCGCGGGTAACTGCTAGTGTAAAAATAAATTAAATAAAATAACGTACTTATGTGGTACGGTAATGGTTAAACCGTTGTTCCTCGTTCCGTTTGCCACGGAGCGATTTGAAAAAATTGCGCGTCGCTATAAAGTACCGATGAATGTGTGTTTTACTACGGACGATTGCCATAAAAAAATATAAAACAAAATGTTTGTGTTTGCAGGCGTTCACGGAGGCCTGATGCTACTGGAGCCGCGATTTACAGCGGAGTTGTTAGCTGCCTTATTGAACATTCCTGCCAATAAGACCTTACTGCGGCGGCATCTTACGCAAAGGTACATTTTATCATTATGGGCGAACGCAAACCGAAAACAAAACGTCTTGTCGAACAGTTAGTGATGTGAAACTTCATAATTTTTTGACAAACCCTGTCAGTAAAACTTTTTTAGTTACAATTAGAGATGGGCGCTGGGTATTTACCCAAAAGGTATTTACCGGGTAAATACCCGATTCGGGTTTTTACCGGGTAAATACCCAAAATCGGGTATTTTCGCGGGTAAAAACGATTTTCAAAGAAAGTATTACTGTTCTAGAGTGCTTAACTAATTTTATTGGGTTATATAAATAAAAGCAACCAGAAAAAAATAAATTTACTAACGTTTTATGTATTAAACATAAGAAAAACAATGAAACTCCGTGTCCGTGCAGCGTCTAACAAAATTCACGCAAAATGAAAACATTTTTTTACCACCAAGTGATACCCTACCTACTAGTGTCTGTCTACCGTATTCAGTAAGGTATCTCTTGGTGGTATTAGGCGTATATTTTGTTAGATCTGCACATTAAACACTTCCAATACATCCTCACTACATCTACCAGCTCCGAAATCCATACAAACCTAATAGATATGCAGCACGCTGTGAACCGGTGATTCCTACGAAGGTTTTATTGTCACCATATTGGATCCAACCATATTTTGGTAGATTTTGGTAGAAAATACTCAAGAACATGCAGGAAGAATATAATGGTCATTGTTACATTGTCTCTTTCATTTTGTTATGGAACGAGAAGTCCAAGATGGGTAGTTTCCAAGATAAGGTCGTTTGACTTTCAGTTTGAGAACTTAGTCGTTCTAATAATTCTCTGGAAAAATGCGATACTATACCCGTGCTTCTTAGATCTTAGTACAAATCTGACAAGTAGATGTCGCTACGAGTAGTAAACAGAGCCTGGGACGCGCTTTTGAGTGGCACATTTCAGAACCTGCTAAGTAAAATCCTGACTGAAAGCCTGTCTGAAAGCCTGTCGTTTGCACGGTTCACCACGCGCCTAGCTGAATTTATTCATTAGAAACGTTATAACGCTAACTAGGTTGCGTGGTGCGGGAGCTGCGTGCAGCTCGCGAGCGGTTTTACCTTTTACTTTTTTCTAAAAACCCTTACTAACCCCTACAAACCCCTGCCAACCCCTACATACCCCTACAAACCCCTACCCTACAAACTCCTATAACCCCTACAAACCCTACAAACCTCTACCAACCCCTACAAATCCTATAAACCCCTACCAACCTTTACCAAACCCTACGTCGTATTATGTAAAAAAATTAGAGTAAAAAAAATTGAGGTCATTAATTTGGAGTCAAAAAAAATTGGGCTAAAGAAATTTGGGATCAAAAAAATTTGAAGTAAAAATAAATTGGGGTCAAAAAAAAATTGCGGTCAAAAAAATTGAAGTAAAAATAAAATTTGGGGTCCAAAAATGTTCTGGGTCATTATTGCTGAAGCATCTTGTACCTATACCTACCATGAGTGAGATAGGAGATCAAACCACTAGTTGAATTTTGTTAATAGTACTGATGCACCTTGTACATGTTAACCCTACCTATAGAAAGATCTATTCGATTTAAGCAATATTTACTAAAGCAATTTGTACCTACCTACATTGGGAGATGAGATAGGAGCATTTATAGGATTTCGGCATTAGTACTGATGCACCTTGTACCTGTCAACCCTACCTATAGAAAGATCTATTAGATTTTAGCAATATTTACTGAAGCACCTTGTACTTACCTGTTTTTGTTTCAAGAACCAACCCTCTAAGTCTTACCGTTTAAAAGTTACGAGCTAACACTCATTGAAGGGGGCGATTAGGGGGGGGGGGGGTTTCGTATTTTTCCCATGGTCACCGTCCCTCTCGAAGTTGATCCACCGAAAAAAAATCGTGTCAAGAACTAACCCTCTAAGTCTTACCGTTTAAAAGTTACGACTAAAACTCAAAGTAAGGGGGGGGATAGGGGGGGGTTTCGTATTTTTCTCATGGTCATCGTCCCCCTCAAAGTTGATCTACCGAAAAAAAAAATTCAAAAACAAACCCTCTAAAACTCAAAGAAAGGGGGGGGGTTAGGGGGGTTTCGTATTTTTCCCCTGTTTACCCCCTACCCCGAAATAGATCCACCGAAAAATTTTTTGCAATTTTTGCGCAAGTGGGAAAACAAATTGATCAGTCAGTGTTAGAGTGAGACAGAAGATACGAATACCCTACCATCAGAAAGGTATGGTCGCCTGCTTCAACATTTGCCTTTACACCATACTCCTAACTTGAGTGAGACAGGAGATATGAGCACCTACATTCTGAACTTTAAGCCAGCATAAATAATTAAAAAAAAAACATTACATCAACAACATCTCAAATATTCAATTCCACCAAGGTGCGAGCGGTGCAACGAATAAAACAAAAGAAAGAAAAAACAAATGTCCTCCCACCAAAATTCAAATAATTAGACGGCACAAGCAGCGCGTCAAAAAAAAATATAAAAAAAATAAACTAGGTACTAAACCAATTTTAATGAAAATTAAATGGGACTAATCTGGAAGTATGTCCTTGTAGATAAAAAAATAATTTATCAAATCGGTTCATAAATGACGTAGTTCTGAGGTAACAAACATTTAAAAAAAAATTCAACGGAATTGAGAACCTCCTCCGTTTTTGAAGTCGGTTAAAAAAACATTCATGTGAACCTGCCTGACTCCTCAAACTCCAAAAGTCACAGACTCCTATAGAAAAAACGTATTAGATTTTTATTTTTCACTTTTTTACTAGAAAATAACTGTATTTTCAAATTAATATAATTGAAATATGTGTAAATAACCAATACTATTTACATTTTAATCAATTGAAGGTCAACAATGACAAATATCTCTTGAAAACTGAAAAAACCCTTGAAAATACCCGTTTCAAGGTTTTTACCGGGTATTAACCCAAAACACCGGGTACTTTGAAAAAACCCGGTATTTTGCCCATCTCTGGTTACAATATGCTTCTTTTTATTTGCTGTTTTCGTTACTTGCTTATTTAATGAGAATCATCCTAAGTACTTAATAATATTATTAAGTACACTACATAATTACTCTATATTCTTATTTATTAAAAAACACAGTTCATTCTCTAGGTATGTGCGTATAAAGCAATGTTTAATAGGTAGGTACTAAACAATGCTATAATAGATAGGTAAACATACTTAAGAAAAGTCTGTCGTGTCAATTGATGTGAGTTTCGTTATAACAGAAAATTTATTTTCACGTCACTAAGTGCGCGACAAAACAGTTTCGTCGATAGATGTGCGTTGGCCCTATCTGATTAACATCGATTAGTTTTCTATAAATAAACTGGGCAAGGCGCAAGTTTTATTTGTGCATGCTAGTGTTCCGAAAGATTCGCTTTATAACCAGCTCTCCACTTTACCAATGTAATGTAATACCAAAACAAACCAATGTAACAAGAGCTCCCATTTGTAGGATTTACGACACGGTTCAGGATAGACTGGACAGTGGTTTTTATTTAATTTCTCGAATTCAGTTAAGGTTTAGAAGTTGCCTATAGTTTTCCTTTCATGAGACAGTACAGGTTTCCTGAAAAAATCACCCATTTTTGCCGGGTACTTTACGAGAAACCCGTCTGGAATGAAATGTTTCGCACTAAATATTAATTTTTCTTCAACCAAGTTTTTTTGATAAAAATTAAAATATGAGATTCTTGTAGTTAAATTCTAAGCTTTCATTAGATACCCCACTCAATGGGGTAAAAAAATATTTTTGTTTTCATATCCCGTTTGAACCCCATTAATAGTCCCTAATTTTCAGAATATTTTTTCCGCATACAAACCCTCATATTGGGTTGTGATAAACTATTACTATTCCAATTTTCAACTCTCTAGCTTCTACGGTTCAGCTCTGGTGGCGTGTGACAGACAGACAGACAGACGGACACCGGAGTGAGGCCATAAGTGTTCCGTTTTTCCAAAACTGGATCGGAACACTAAAAACTAGAACTACACGGAGCTAAAGAAAGACTTATAAGTTTTATTTTCTGTTCGATAGGTTCAACGATCTACTAGGACGAGACGTGATACAGCAGAAACGGAACGCAGAACAAACACTAGGATATCAACCACTTACGGCTACTACTAAATACAAGGTACAGTCGAAGACACGTCCACCTATACTGTTTGGACTTTGAACTATTACAAGTTGAACGTTGCGAATCGTGCGAGAGGGACGACAGTGTTTGTGTGGGTCGGGCTGCGAGCGCGGCGCGCGCCTAGCCTATTGCGCTCCCGCCCCAACGCTTTTCTGTGGCCGGGTGTACAACAATCTAGTAACTTTCAATATCGAGTGAACAATTTATAGAGAGAACACCTTTGGGGTGAATATATATGGAAATACCTATTTATTTGTACGTGCCAAAGTGATCTAACGTGGACGAAAATTCTATACATATTAGATTGTAATAGCTACCGATTGACGAGTTGATCGAAATGTATCTGTATCGCGCGTATAGCTGCTTTATGTATTTCACATTATTTTGTGTCGTATTTCCAAGATCACTATCTATATTTTATTTATCAACATTTATAGTAGACTAGCTTCTCTTTCTCTCTCCAGGTACCAAAGAAGAGCCAGTTCTCTCTAAAGCGCAAGAAGAGTAAAGATGACCTGGATATGGGCGATCTGGTCTGCCCGCTGGTCGACGACTGCTCAGGTGAAATGCCCACGTCGCCAGTAAGTCGCATTACTAACCAAACTAATCACTTATTTCATATAGACAACGTGTGATGGACTGCAATTATAACTTCAATTTAAAAAAAAACGAGAGCTCATTCAGAATTGTCCAAAACGAACCATCGATATCAACAATGATAAAAATTACTGAAAAAAACTTGATATATTAACTCAACGAAAAATTGTGAGATTTCATTAGTGTGTGTATGATACGTTTAACCAATATTTATTGTGTATCAGGGAGGTGATTGTCTACCATCAGCATCTAACAAATTACAATCAAAATCTCAGTCAGCTGAACTATCATTTTGATTATAATTTGTCAGATTTTGATGATATCAAAGATAGACAGACAATCATGGGGCGGGTCCAAACTGTCCAACACAGGTTGTCTATCTAATAGAAATTCAAACAGTAGATATATTATGTAATATCGTTTGAATTTCGATCAGTATGACTTTGCTTTTAGACGTTTTACTGTTTGGGTTCACATGTTTGGTCACTGTTTACTATTGCACGAAAGCACAAAATTCTCTGAACATTGGTGTGGGTTTTTAACAAAATTAAACAGGGTGGGTTTGGACGCTTTGTACATAAACATTTTTTTACTGGAATTTGCCAATCTTTAGTTCTGAGAAACATCTAGAATTATGAAGAAGTTGATCTAAAATCAATATCTTCTTTCGCAACATTCGCATGGATTTTCATGGTAAGTTTAGTTTTACGAAAACATTTTCCTTTAGCCAAATTTTCTTTTTATTGTTTGCTGTACTAAAAGCGGCTTTATTTAATGTATTTTAATGTGCATTTTCGATTGACAGACGATGAGAGTAAAATCAGCGGCAGCGGGCGTCACCTCGGGTGTCTCTCCCCCGCATGACGAGAGTCGAGGGCACTAGAACATTCATTAACCATTGCAGAGTTTGTACAGAACATTGTAAAACTAATTGCAAGAGACGGATCAAACTATACGACGAAATACGATATTAACAGTATTTTAATATCATGATAGTATTTGGTTATTTGGCAGCAAAAGTTATGACTAACTTTAATATAATGTATTAAAATATCGGCGCTATTAAACTTGGGGGTTTGAATTAGACCAGAGGAGACTGTAAAACCTTACTATGTACTTGGACCATATTTCTATATTAATAAAAGCCACGTCGATCAGTTTGTAGGTATGTGTGTGTGCGTATTCATGGTTAGATGACTGGTACGTTTTCTCAGTAATTTATCGTACAGATAGTTTATCAAGTTTTAAGAAACATCTGTGTGTGTGGTGTATCACGCAAGCGATGTCGCGGGATACTGTTAGTTAGTAAATAAACAAATAACTGTAAATTATCTTCTTGCTATTTTCAACAAGCTCAATATGAACCAAAGCATTGTGGTGCTAAATTGGTACATAATCAAAAAGAGTTTTAATATAAAACTCTTATATAGAAATTCATAAAAATATATTCGAGGAAAATATGAATAAAATATTATCACTTGGCTTTACTGTCACAGGAAAGTATGTTGATGAAAAATAGATTTTAATAAGCTCTTAAAAGTTAATATTATTAATTAATAAATATTTAAATTATCATTAATTTTTATAGTAAGTTTTAAATGAACAGTTTAATATATTAAAAGTGTTAATGGCGATGAATAAATGTATGAAAATGAATGTTTTTACAAGTTATTAAAACGTTAAAACAACAATAGACATTCCAAGACTTAATTTCGTTCAAAATATATAACATTGTTCATCGAAACTTAATTCATGCAGCTAGATTGTAAAAATCAATCAACATGAAAAATAGACATGAATATAATGAGTGTGGCTTGTGTGGAAGAGTGAAAACTCAATTTACTTGAGTTGTAAATAGACAAAAGGCTTACAAACAATTTTTTATGGATTGTATCAACTCTAGCAATCGAGATAAAGAAATATATTATCTCCATCTGCCAATGTTAAAAACACCATTATTTTGTATCATACAAAGTAAAAGATAACACTTTTAACTTTACAATTAATATTTATTACAAATATTAACAAATAAGTAGCTTGTTAGGAATCGACTGAACGCCGACAATATTATTCTGGTCTTATTTCTGTAGCTTAAAATCTTCACGTAGATTAAATTATAACAAAACAAAGATTTATTAATATTTGGACTCGAGACTAATGTCGATGATGTTCATTGTTAGCATTTGAAGAATGTATTTATTACAATAGTTTTAAGATGATTCGATGCACCTAGGGAATCGCAGACGACCGATATTCAGTACACAGAGAGTGCACTAACTGGCCTTATACCGGTCCTTTGTTTTAGCACCTCAGCAACTTTGTTTACATAGTTTTATCAGAATTTATGGACTTTTGCAAGTTCATTGTTATTGAGAATTCGCACAACTAGGAATTGTTTTCTCTCCCAATTTTTGAGGTTTATACACATTTTGTAAATCATGTTACATCCAGAATCCTGTTCCTAAACATTGTGCCAATATCATACCTTGTATTTATAGTCCCTCGTCTTCCATAGCTTTGTAATTTATATAGGATGGATGACCCCCATCGATTTTAATATCATTAAAAAAACAAAGCCTTTGTACAATAACGTATTCATAATTTTTACAATACTTTAATAAAAAAAAATGTAAAATTTAATAAATACTGAATGAACACTGTCTTTGATTTTCATTTTATTATTCCTTACTGTCGAATAACTGTTGAGATTTTGGATACGAGCTTTCAACGTTTTTCAACACTTTTAGGCCCTCTGCAACAATAGAAAAAATATTCAGTCATGAATCAGGAGTAACAGTATGTATTGTTTCACACAAGATATTATTAGCCTGAAAAACAAAAATTATCAACTTTTTATGCTGACTGTACCTCCGATATTGTGAAAGGACACGGGAAATAGCAAAATGACTGAGATATGACGTCATCCTTAATAGAGTAAAATCTTTGCCGAACTGAGCATACGGCCCCAGCAACGGATTTTAAGCTGGTTTAGACGAGTTACCTTTAGCACGTCCTTTTCGCCTGAGCTCTGCTATTCTCTCGACTTCGCTCTCCTCTTCCACGTCTTTCTCCCTCTTCTGCGAGTCCTCCATCGCCTGCTTCAAGAGGGACTCTTCTAGAAATGTTAGCTCTGAAATTAAATAGATTACATTCGTGACCCGTTTAGGGAGGGGTGGTCAAAATACCACACTAGGTCACAGGGACGGGGGGTGAGGCTGAGATTTCCGGCATGTAATCAATATCCTCCAGGCTCTGGCGTTTTTTTAAGTCTCAGGTAACAACACTGACAAATATAAGCCAGTTATTTTTTACTTTCTGTTTGCAAAAAATGTTTCAAAATCATTTTCATGAACTACTACGTGAAACCGACCGAACCCAGGTTGGTCGCTCTAGGGAGAGCATGTGTATCGCGACCCTGCTCTCAGCCAATGTGACTGCGGGGTCCCCATTCAAACGATGTCCCATTTACTCATTTGCCCCTTGTGCCCTACCACCTGCACAAGGGATGATATTTTGGACGCCACAGACGAAGGGGTAAAAGTGGCGAAGTTCTATTTGAACTTCGTCTAGTGTTTATTGTCACCATTGACACGTAAGAAGAAGAAGAAGAAGACTACGTGAAAACTAGAGGGGGGGGGGGGGCCTTGGCATATGGGTACGTTCCCTAATAGTACAAAGTAGACTCACTAGAGAGCCTCGGATCCATGCCGATCCAGGCTCCATTGAAGATGCTCCCGGCCGACGGACGTGCCTTCGCCTCGGGCTCCATCAGCAGCGTCACTTGCTGCTTGCACTCTGTAGATAGCTGGTTCACTATGTTAGTGCGGAACCGCCATTTACGCATCACCTGCATAACAAGCGCTGATATCGTTTGCGGGTAATTCTGGCGACAGTTTTCAGCACAAAAACCTCAACTTATATAGCGTTGTGAAAGACTGCATGAGCGTGCGCTACACGTTTAGCGAATCTACAGATCAGTTTTTATCTACGAATGAATAAATATTGCGCGGTCGCAGAAATGCTGCAGGCCAGCAAAATAGAGTGCGTAGATAAGCCATCACGTACTCCATCACGATTCATGCTGCAAAATCTCGTCATAAGTTACCAATACTAATTGTAAATAATTGTAATTGTTAATTAGCATTAAGCCCGCCTCTGTACTGTTTTTAAATGTGCAATAAATAATTTTCTAATCTAATCTAATACTCACCTGTTTCTCATACAGCTTCTTCACTGAAGTCTCATTGAACGGCAGAGCTTTATTGAGCATCGTATAGAGAATGATGCCCACTGACCACATATCCGCTTGCTTCGGTAAATACGGCACGCCTTTTAGCACTTCCGGGGCCGCGTACGAGAGCGAACCGCAATACGTCTCGCTCAGAACGTCCCGGTCTCTTTGTCTCACGTTCCGAGCGAAACCAAAGTCTGTTATCTTCACGTTATAATTTGCAGTAATCAAAATATTTTCACACTTCAAATCTCGATGCGCTATGTTCAGGGTGTGTAAGTAGTGAAGGCCTGAGAGGATCTGCCTCATCCAAAGTCTGCACTGGTTTTCTGGTACGGCGCCGTTTTGCGTGAGGAAGTCTAGCAGGTCTCCGTTTTCCGCGAACCGGAGGAAGATGAAGTATTTGGCGCGTCGCTGGAATATGTTGGAGACGTGGACGATGTGCGGATGGTTGATGCGGATCAGTACGTCCAGCTCACGTGGCAGGAACTTGGTGAGGTAATCGCGCGGCGCCTGCGCCGTGTCTATCACTTTGCACGCCATTACTGCGTGTCGAGTCTCGTCGACCATGTGGGTCGCTCTGTAAACCTGCAAAGATTACATTTTATGCGCTGCGCCAACTCGAAAAATTCATCCAAAATTTATTTACCTTAGCATAAGAGCCTTCACCGATTACTTTCTCCAATAGAAAACCCTTCTCCTGCAACACAGCAATGTCAGACTGTGTTGTGCTAAGGTCTACTTTTTCGGTCGTTGGACCCATTTATACCGCATTATTATTTCATTTTCACTTTTATTGAGTACATAATGACATGGTGTACATTTGTTGATTTTGAATTTACAAAAGGGTTTCACATTATTATTGTTATTATTGCGGGAACGTCTGACGTCACGTTGGCATTTTATTTTTTAGGCTGTCACAATTCGATGAGATCTTGATAATGAGTTTTTCGTCTTTGAAACAACCATAGAGATGCCATTGCAAAAACCTTACGCGTGGAACGGGAAGCCTTCGAAGTGAAACCTTCAGGCGCTGGTTCGCTCCAAAGTTGCTTCATTGATTTCATTTCTTCTTACCTCTTCAGATCGCTGCGTTAAAAGAACCATTTTATTAATCATTTAATGGAAGTCTACGCTCATTGTAACTAGGCATCTGTTATTATAGTGACAGCCTACGCAGGAGAACATCTTAATAAACGTGTTAGTGAACAGAGCCCTAACTCACGTAAACCTACATACTTGCTTATTTACCATGTTGACGACGATGCTATTTCACAGGCGTTTTTAACTAAAGAAGTGTTGGGCAATGTTATATCCTTTTCAGATTTCCCTTGGTCAGCGTTCTCGAACATTTTCTGTAAAGCGACTCTCTCTTCGCGTGCTTTTTTGTACGCTATAGTTTCTTGTGGTGTCCATTCTAGATAGAACAAAATTAGTAAATTAAACATTATTATCTTTCTTTCATAAATAATTATTTCTATTGACAGGCGTCACAGCTCAGTCGGTAATAGCTCTGCCTTCCGTGCTGTGGGTCGTGGGTTCGATCCCCACCAAGAACAAACATTTGTGCGTGGAAAACATAGATGTTTGTTCTATGTCTGGGTGTTACTATGTATTGTAAGTATGTATTTACAAAAAAAAGTATATAAGTATTCTATCAGCATCTAGTTCCCATATCACAAGCTTTGCTTAGTTTGGGACTAGAGGGCGTCGTGTGAAATGTCCATTAATATTTATTTATTTAAGGATACTCATGCCTAAAAGAATCTCACCCAACAATCTCGAATCCATAGCAATCCATTCGCTATTGATAATCTGGTCAATTTTGATCCTGTTCTGATGATTTGGCTCCAGCATAAGCGTTATCATCCGCTTACAGTTTTCAGACAGAGTATCAACGTATCGCGACCTCCACTTCCAGTTTTTATTCACCTGCGCTTGGTACAACTGTTTTATGTGCTTGTCCTCGAAAGGCATGGCTCGGTTCAGCATTACGTAGACCACTATTCCTAAAGACCATACATCGGTAGGTTTGGGAAAATACGGTGCTCCTTGTAGTATTTCCGGGGCGGTGTATGAAAGTGAGCCACAAAATGTTTCGCTGTGTATATCCCTGAATTTTTTGTCTACACACATACGCGCGAACCCGAAGTCCGATAGCTTAGCGTTCTGATTGGCTGTGAGTAACACGTTCTCGCATTTGATATCTCTGTGTGCTATTTCTAACTCGTGCATGTATTGGACGGCTAGTGCTAACTGCCTTGTCCATATTCTTGCTTGGTCTTCTTGTACGGCACCCTAAAATACGAGCTAGAGTTCTTTTATCATAATTTGGACTTGTATCAATTTTTTTGACATAGGTATTGTTTTTTTTTTCCTGTCTAATATTCCCATCCTATCTCGCGTCAGCGAAGCTTCTCGCTTGCCTTCGCTTGCTTTCGTTCGATCAGTCTAAACGGAATAAAAATGTTAGTAATGTTACCTTCTGCAGAATATGTTCCAACAGATCTCCATGTTCCATATACCGCATAAATATAAAGTACTTATATCGTCTCTGAAATATGCTATGCGTGTGCACTAAATGTGGGTGATTCAACTTTATAAGCATATCTATTTCTCTAGGAAGAAACTTCTTCACAAAGTCTTTGGGCGCGGTATTGGTGTCGATAACTTTACACGCTAGTACTGAAAGCTTATCGTTCTTGTTCGGATTTCTGTATTCTGCTAAATACACCTGCAAATTCTTCAATGTGTTAAAAGTACTACGTAACATACACAACAATCTTAAAAAGACTACAATCAATAATTTCGAGTTTTGTGAACCATAACCACATGAAATCTCGTCCAGTTTAATTCTTAGTTATTTATTTATTATTAAATTCAGCTGCTTACTGCACTTACAGTGTTAACCAACGCGCGCAGTAAGCCATTTAAACGTTGAGGGAGAACGCAAACCAAAGACAAAAAGTCTTGTCGAACAGTTAGTGATGTGAAACTTCATAATTTCGTGACAAACCATGTCAGTATAACTTTTTTCGTCACAATATGCTTCGTCTTATTTGCTGTTTTCGTTACTTGCTTATTTAATGAGAATCATGCTAAGTACTTAGTAATATTATTAAGTACACTACATAATTAAACTATATTCTTATTTATTAAAAAAGCACAGTTCATTCTCTAGGTATGTGCGTATAAAGCAATGTTTAATAGGTAGGTACTAAACAATGCTATAATAGATAGGTAAACATAATTTTATGCATGCGTCGTGTCAATTGATGTGAATTTCGTTACAACGAAAACAGCATATGACGACGAAGCATTCATCATATGCTGTTTTCGTTATAACAGAAAATTTATTTTCACGTCACTAAGTACGCGACAAAACAGTTTTGTCGTCAGATGTGCGTTGGCCCTTATATTTAAGTTTCACCATTTAAGTTTCACCATAAATATAGTAGCTTTTTATAAACAGAGGTAATCCAGTTATGCCATAGCGACAAAACTCACATTATGCATGAAAAATTGACCAATGAGACCACCCGTCAATCACATCATCTCGGATTCAACCAATACGATGAAAAAGCACAAGTTAGTGTCAAACGTCAGTGTCTATTTTCAAAAGTACAAAAACTAGTACCTATCTGCTTTCACATGAAAGCAGATATCATTTGAAATTTACCTTAGCGTAAGATCCTTCATTGACTTTCTTTATCATTTTATATCCTCTAGTCGCGAGAGTCAACTGTTCAGATCCGGAAAGTTTTAACTCTTCCTCAATATGGTGAAACTGTAATAACCAACAATATATTTTTGTCGTGCGTATCACATTCGTCACCAATCAAAGTTAATGACCTTAGAACCTGAAGGTAATGGTGAGCCTAAAAAGAACCTCTTAACGGATAATCAAAAACTATGATAAAAGGCTAATTTCGTATAAACGTACCTTGGATTTCCCCTCCATCTACTCATTCAGATTTCTTCTGTTTAGCTGTCAGATTAGCCAAAGATTTCATCATTTCACTGGCCTAAAATCATAACCAGAATTCTAAGCCCTCCACGCTTAAACCACGAGTAACTACACACACAAATACCGGTTGAAATATTAGTGAATAAATTCTTGTTAAATCGTCATTAAACTAAGTTTCTAATAGAATTTACAGAGATGATAAGTATAAAATTACCCTGTAAGTGGATTCTCTTTGAGATCCTTGTAATATATCTCCCTGCCGTTTCGGCGGGTTTCTATGAGAGTCGGATAATCTCTTGCGTTCCTCCTTAGCTCTTTTCAAAGCCGACGCTTCCACTGCGTTTAGAGCTGAAAAAAATAATGAAGCAGAAAAATGCGACGTTTATTGTAACCGGTTTCGGAAAGCTGTATAATAATAAAAAGCAGTATAATAATGCTACGAACTGTGGCAGCTTATCAGCTCCAGAAACTTTTAAATAAAACATCCAACAATGATGATAAAGTAAGATAAATAATTAAACTGAAGTTTGCTGGAAGAGAACTCTTTGAAGGGTTATGTTCGCCTATGTGGATGTTAAGTTTTTTGTTATTTTTAATAAAGAATAAAGAAAACTCACTGGTAAGCCTACTATCCATAGCAACCCACTCGCTGCTAAGGATTTGTGTGGCGTTGTGTCGCAGACCTGGATCGGGTTCCAACAAATGTTTCACCACAGTTTTACACTCCAAAGAGATCACACTAGCCACTCGCGATCTGAATCGGTACTTCTTTCCCATCTGCTGCTCGTACAGTTTACGCATGCGGGTATCATCAAAAGGCATGGACTTATTCAGCATCACAAATAGAACGACACCCAGAGACCACAGATCAGTAGGTTTAGGTAAGTAAGGCTTGCCTCGTAGGATCTCCGGCGCGGCGTATGACATAGACCCGCAGTAAGTCTCACTTAAAACTGGCTGATCTTCCTCATCCACACAGAACCGGGAAAACCCGAAATCGGAAATCTTCACATTAAAATTTGCTGTAAGTAAAACGTTCTCGCATTTTATGTCGCGGTGGGTAATCTCCAATTCGTGTAGGTACTGTAGCCCAAGCGCGAGCTGCCTCATCCAAACCCGACACTGGTTCTCAGAAACGCAGCCGTTTTTCAAAATGTAGCCTAATAAGTCTCCGTTCTCGGTGTATCTCATAAAAATGTAGTATTTGGTTTTCCGTTGAAATATGCTGTGTATGTGAATCAAGTGCGGATGGTTGAGACGTATGAGAATGTCGATTTCACGCGGGAGAAACTTTACAACGAAATCTTTAGGAGCTTTCGAAGTTTCGATAATTTTGCAAGCTAAGGTAGTTTTGTGTTCATCTTTAGCGCTGTATTCTGTTAAATAAACCTGCAAAATACAGACGCCAGATAATGCCATAGATTATTCAAGATACTTTCACTACAGACGTAAGTCGCTCAAACACAACAGGCCGCTTTGCTACTGAGCTAAGCTACCAGCAGCAATATCTCTCTAATCCAGATAGTTCTAAACACTGTAAACTTGTTCGAATCTTTACCTTGGCATAAGCGCCTTCGCCAACGAATTTGATCAACTTATATCCTTTCGAATGCAAAGTATTTTCTTCGGATTGAGTAGTTTTCAACTCGGTCATGATAATACAGGCATCTGTACAGATAAGGGCCACACGAGAGCGCGTTCCAACGGACACCCACAATCTGTCGGCCGGCTCGCATCCTCGGAGACTCCAGGCATTTTTTTAAAATTTACTTGAATTACATCACGGGAATTTATTTACATCCTCACAACTTGGAATTTGACAAATGTCAATCTGACGTGGACGTATTCTTCTAAACAATCCTCTATGAAGCTCGAAACAACAGTCTAAACCTCCCACGCATCCTAAAAAAGTTTCTACCTACTGTCTTTAGTGAAATTCAGCAATTCAAAGGGAATGTTTTATTTGAAACTTATAAATTGATGCACTTTGCACTTAGATTTCACTAACTTGACTAGTCTTTTGCGCAGGACTATAGTTCTAAATGTTTTTTGTTCAAAAACTCGCCGGCCAAAGATATTCGTTGCAAGAATGACGGCGCTGGCGTCAGAAGTAGTTCATACCTTCCTGTATCAGGATGGTCTGGGTATCTTTTCTCCTTTCGTATCCTTTCCAGCATCCTTTGAGGCTCGCATTTAGGTTTAGTCTTCCAATCGTTGTTCAAAAAGTCTTGGATAACTTTGGGCAGTAGTTTGAACGCGTCTTTCGTGCGAGATGTGCTCGGTAAGGTTATATCGTCGTCTGGTGGTTGAGCTATTATTATATCGTCGACTTCTACTTTCGTTGGTTCACTTGCATTTTTATTTTCTTCTGAGACTTCGTCAGAGCTATTGTGGATTTGCTTTACTTCTTTCAGTACTGACTCGTTATTGACTGTCTCTCGATCTGTGCCATCGATATTCACATAGCCAGTTCTAGTTTCAGTTTTTATCAAAACGGGGTTCTGTTCTGTTTTTTCTTCACTTGTGTTTTCAGAGGTGTTTGCGTCGCTGGCTGTCGTTTGATTTAGAGCCTTATTACCAGAGGCATTAGTGTCATTCTTCTGTATCGTTGCATCTAGCATGCTCATAAACCTCAGATTGTCTTCTTCCTCTAAGATTTGATAAACTCTGTGCACTTCGCTGACGTTGATCCTAGATAAAAGTTAATACAGTAAAAAATCTAATAACACTTTTGCTTTATCTTCATATCTGACACTATCTAGTCTGTAAAATCTTTAATCTATAAGAAACGGTTAGCACATTCGTACAAAAATGCTTAAGTAACTAGCTTTAGCCCGTGGTTTTGAAGCATACCTGCTAGCCTGTTCTTGATGCCACAAACTATTTCTATTCCAAGTTTCATCTAATGTGATCTATCCGTTACGGCGTGATTCAAACATCCAAACAATTACCCAAATGTTCTAAGCTATGCCGAATCGTGGATTCAATCGGCAACATTTATCGGATCGCTCTGTATAATACTCACCCGCGTCTAGATTCATGACAGCAATACAGCATGGTAGGATCAATAGGATGAGCTTCTGTATTGAATATGTACCCTCCCAGATCCACGATACACTCTCCATTGGGCGTGTCGATAACCGTCCCGTGTACGCCCGGATTGTGAATGAAGTTATCCGGGTCGAATAGTAGGTAGAGGTACTTTGTGGTTTCAGCGAGGAAGAAGGATTCCATGCGGTCTTCTTTGCGGTGGTCGCGGACGTCTTTTATCTGGGTTACAAGACATGCTCATCGGTTGTAGGACGGATTATGACATTTTAGAATAAATGTTGATAACCGTACCGTAATGCAAAGTTAACCTTCAAATGTGACGGGTAATGCGGATTTATCTAGCAAATCTAATAAATTAGATTCAATAAACTCTGGTCAAAGTGGGTAACTTTCTAAGCTGACAACGACGTCTAGATTGTATCAAGATTGAATGATTCTTACCGTTGCATATCCACACGGAGTTCTAGCACTGTGTTGGATACTTCTTAGAATATCCTCTCCCATTTGCAATAGTATCGGATCTCGTGTGTCCCGGTACAGATACATAATAGACTCGATAAGCTCCGGTCGAAGTGGGTAACTCTCTCTAGACGCTGACGCCTCGCCAGTTCCGAGGTTGTAAACTTCGGGCGTGAAACCGTATTGTCGCCAGACGCTGTGGTAGTTGTGGATTATGCGCATCGCTGTGTCGCTTTCACCTTAAATAATTGTTTAGTTACAAACTTTTGCATACTTACAACACTTTTTAAAGATACTAGTGTCTTTTTGATGACAAAGCATTACCAAAAAAATATCGACACAAAGTATCCTAGCAAACATATCAGCAAGAATGATGGTAGTTATCATCATCATCATCGTAATTTCAGTAGGCATCATATTCGACGTATCTCACGAATTTGCAGAGCTGCCGACATCAGCCGATACCTCCGTTAGGTACCTAATTAAATCATTGAACAGTTGTGCAGCGTCGATGATATTGTTGTATGTTTGATCTAATTAGTGTGGTTCAGTTATGTACATTATAAGCATTAAAAGCATTTTGTCATTTGTAAAACTAACTCACCAATAAGACTCAACAGCCCCGGCCAATAGGCCTCCAGTGACTGAAACACAGGCAGTGTCACGTGACCCCTCAGCATAGTAGCCCATACGAACCAATCGTCTTTCTTAAGATACCTCTCTATCGATTGCCGCGCTTCCGTGAACATTGACATCAGCTCCGGCCGCTCTAGTAGTATAGCACCTGTGTACGAGAATTACACAGGTCAAGTAGGGGTACAAATCTTAGGATAATAATAATAAATTTTATGAGATCTGGTTGTTCCATCACTTATTCTAATAAAAAGATTCTTGTCCCATCATTTAGTTGTAGAAAAAAAACAGTTTTTTATAAACCACTATTTTATTATTATCTCTGAGGTCAACCCAAGACTTTTTCAAATGTTTTCTTACCTTTGACCAAGTATTCATAGTAAGAATCAACGCCCCCGCCAATGCCAGCGTCCTGCGCTGTCCATCGGCCGGTCATCACGTCAATATGGTTCCCGAGCAGACCGATGGGCGATTTGTGGTGGTATAGCGCTTTCAGTGCGTTGTATGCAACCTGAAATTATAACTAATGTTCAGACTACCCAATGGAAGTATAGGCCTCTTAATTGGGATATTTATGATATAGGTTCTTTGCCCCAAATCATTATTCGTGAAAATCTATGGGGGATACCTATTTCCAGCACTTCTTTGGGCTATCTGATATGATGCATAAATAATTGTAACATTAAAGTATATTTTCTGGAAATGGAATTTTATACAAAGTTGTAATGAGGATAAATCATGTTAAAAAAATCTTCACCTCCTCATATAAAGGGTCTCCAGTCAATCTGCTCAATGTGCCAAACTCAATGATAAAAGTGCCCACACCAGCCGTACATGTGACACTAGTCTCGCCCGTTGGCACACCAAACCTGAAGTTAGTGGTTCCGTACGGCATTCCAGTGGTGGTGTCGAAAGCTGGAATCAATCGCTGGGCAACATCCTCAGCTAAACGGAGCAGGGGACCATTGCATGGCCAGCCTGGCTCTAGCTTCATACCTGTTCTGAAATCATTAGAATATGTTCTGAGGGGTAATCCTTTAGTGAGCAGGTGTTTTGTGCTTTCAATAATGTTGCACAGCAACAACTAGCTATGAAGATAGGAAGGCAAGTTAGCTTAGATTTAATATCGAATTTTTTAATCTAATTTATATTTACCTATGTGAGAGCAAATGGGCACTCAACAAGCCTCCAATAATTCTAATATTAGTTTCAAACACAGACACATTGATATCAGCATCAAAGTTCTTTCGTTGCAATACTATATCGACAACCCTGTTGAACTCTGTATGGTTTCCCATTATTGCGAGGGTGTCGAGAGCATCTATTAGTGTGAGGGAGTAGCTTCCCCATGTGTCCACACCGTCACAGCTCAGTGGCCTCAGTTCATCATATGGATATGCATAACGAAGATAGCTATCATATGCATGCTGGAACATGGCTCTTACTTCTTCTCTGAAATCAATTACGATTCTCATTTTAGTTTTTTACATAGTCACTTTTATAAGAGAGATAGATTATATGCAAAGAAAAAATGAGGGAGTAGGAAAAGAGACTCAGCAAAGTAGGTGTAGATAGGTACTGCACTACACTGCATAAAGGGTATTACAGTTTGTGGTTCGTGTAACATGGATATTAGAGCAGTAAAATAGGTAAGTGATTTGATTTCTCACCTGAGCTTTAGAATGTCATCTTTTTTGTACACCCTTACGGCAAAACTCGAATCATAGCCATAACATAATAGTACAAATATTGTAAAGATGAACTTGTTCATATCCATTCTAATTTCTAACTAGTTTACTATACTAATCACTTTACATTGAATTGAATAATAAATAGAATATTCTTCAGTTTTGCTTTTTGAAATATTTGTTTGTTTACGTTTTACGTTTTTGGTTCGCTAATTCGCTTCTTCTTTTTCTGTTTAAGCTTGATTATTATGCTTGATTGAAGGACGGTTTTTTTTTCCTGTCAGTCATAGCCATGAATTGTTGATATCCACAAGAACCAAACATTTCTAAAATGAACTTTAAGTACATAACATATAAGAACACAACTTGCATCTCTACGCTTATCTTATCTAAAGAAGCTTTGCTTGTTTGAAATTAAAGTTTTTTTTTATTCAGTCTGATTCATTCAAGTTGAGTTTGTGAGTATCAGACAGACGAACATAGAAAAAATACACTCTTAGTCTATGGCCACAGAATAAAAACCATAGGTTCATTGGGGCTTCCCATTGGTTCATTTAAATCACCATAGATTATAGAACGTAAAATACAACAACAGCTGAAAATGCCAAAATGTCTGTTGTCCGTTGATGCCACAAAAGCGTTTGTTGGGGGTGATTTTGGGTTTAGTTGCACGTTTTTCGAAACTACACTCAATAATACTGAAAATGTGCATCTAGCTAGTATTGGTGATTCATAGTTCGACTTCGGTTGCCACATTGCAAACGCGCAGCTCGCGTTTACGCTAATCCTCGTATTTTATTGTTTACGGAAGAAGCGGGACAATGGCTTTCAGAATTCACGAAGATCAAGAAAACGGTGCTTTGGCGATGAGAAAGGATGCAGATATATTTTCGGCGAACCAGCGCCGAGCCCTTGGAGACCTCAGCCAGTTTGCATGCAATCAGAACCGAAACGGCAAACTCGTAAGTTGTGCGTTTGGTTATTTTGTGATTGCTCTATTTCGAAATATCAATAAATTCTTCTGATTTTAGGCTGGTTTGACGAATGTGACCTGCAAGATACAAGATGAGAACAGGACGGTACGTCAAATAAAAAATGAGAAGAACATTGTGCCCCCAGTGGCGCAGTTTCGCGCCTTCAGCGTGTATGAAGACAAACCCTCTGATGCGGAGGTAAAGAAACGCGAGCCGACCTTCAAACCTTTTGTGGCTAAAGAGACTGCCAGGAAAGACAGCCTGTTTGTGAATAATGCAGAGAATGCTAAAGAGCTCTGTGCAAAGCCAGAAAAGCAGCCAGACCGGCAGAAAGCAGTCCCCCCTCATCGGTAAGTGCAAATAACCTCACTAGCTGAATGTCAGATTTGATGAGTATGGAATAGTGTGATTATATTGGTCAGTAGATCATTGATTTTGATAATTGACAGGCTGTAAAACAAGCTCAGTTTGTCCATGATGTCATAGCTAAGTATGTTACCTATCTAGACAAGCCAAGGAGTAAAAACAACAATTTGTCAACACAATGAATATTGAAAGGAATGAAAGGAACTGTATGTAATCAATTTAGTATGAGAAATTGTCATAGAGCTTGTTAAACTGTCTAAACTTGTGCCAAGCCCAGTTTTGAGTCTTCTATCAAACTTTTTACAGGCAACCTTTACAAGACAAAAAAGATGTGGTTGAATCACCAATGTCTATTGGGGACTCCAGTGTCCTCTCAATGTCCATTTCTAAGAATGAAAGCCTTTTGGATGATGATGATACCACTACTGCTACAACGGACCGGGACATGTTCTTCCATGTTGTCGAGTACCGTCAGGATATCTATGAATACATGAGAGATATTGAGGTACATCTTTCACATTTTTAAATTATTCAGAATAAAATACTTCACTGAAAAATGGAAGGGCTGTTATAAGTTTGATGGCATTGTGTGTATTCTGAAAGTAGTGCTCTGATATAAATGCAGTTTTTTTTGTAAGTAAATCAATTTTGACGAATCTCAGGCAGTTTGAAACATGTTCATCTTAAATGTATTAAGATTTGATGAACTGAAGTCCATACTTCAAGGTCTGATGATAACCAGCAATGATGAAGAGGATCCAATGAGATTACGATGGTCAGGGGTTTTCAAACTTTTGTAAAATTAACTTGTTTCAATTCTGTCTAGTCTACAATGACATTGGCTATTGAATTCTGATGGATATGATTTTCAACTAGACATCTGGGAAGTATAGAAAAGAATTTCTTATTTACTAGGACTTTGTAACAACTGTTAGTTCCTAGTGTGTAAAGATTCAACCATTGGTCAAGGATTATTTTATCTTATTGATAAATAAGTTTACTAAAGAACTATGACACAGTGTTCTATTAATAAATTATTGTTCCCACAGGCCAAGAACCGTGCAAATCCCCGTTACATGCGCAAACAGCCAGATATCACACATCTGATGCGTTCCATACTAGTCGACTGGCTTGTGGAAGTGTGCGATGAGTACAGTCAGCAGAGTGAGACGCTGCATCTTGCTGTCTCATATGTGGACAGATTCCTGTCATACATGAGTGTTGTGCGAACGAAACTGCAGTTGGTCGGCACTGCTGCTACCTATATTGCAGCGTAAGTAAACTAATTTATTTCTTATTTTGATGTATGTATGTAGTGGTATATTGTAAATTCCAAATACCTTTTTATGTTGATGCTATCCTTGGAATAGTTGAATGAATGTCATGGTTGGTACAAGGTATGAGTTTAATCTGTTAATCATAATAAAATAAATAAAAACAGCCTTTATTATTCCTTAAAAATAAAATAAGTAGATACTTAGTATTGATTTTTAAATATAACTTAAAGATTAAAGATCCCTTGGCGGGTATAGGCCTCCTCCAACAGCCTCCATTTTTCTCTGTCTTTCGCTTTCTCTGTCTGTTAATCATAAGTACCCCAAAATATTTCTAATTTATTTATAAAATAAATGGTCAAAAAACTATCATTGAAATTCGAACAGGTACTTTTTTTTCCCTTTATTGATTTAAGGACATTGAGTGGTCTCACGACTATGGTTGGTCCCATAACACATACCTTGAAATGGTGCAAAAGTTCAAATGGCATTTCCAGGAACACACATGGTGCTTCCAGGTCTATCAGTTACCACATCCTGCTCACAATATTGTACATTGTTGTACCAAGGGATTATAAACCTTCAGTTGAAATTTTTTGTATAAAATATCGCTTTCCATCAGTTTATCAAGTTAACTAAATTAAGACTACCCTACTATCCCATTTCCACAGAAAATACGAGGAGGTGTACCCCCCAGAGGTGTCAGAGTTTGTTTACATCACAGACGATACTTACACTAAGCGAGAGGTTCTGCGCATGGAGCATCTGATTCTGAAGGTCCTGTCTTTCGACCTGTCGACCCCGACATCACTGGCATTCCTCTCTCACTACTGCATATCCAACGGCCTGTCTAAGAGGACCTTCCATCTGGCTGCAGTAAGTCATTAAATATAGCAAGATTATTTTATACCGTGTCAGGGGCTTTCCAATTATTTTTTCCAGCTGTTTACTAGATGCTATTATTGTGCCTGTATATGATCTCATCACAGATCAGGTGTATAGCTAAGTCGTGCATTTTCTCACAATGTTTCTTTTACCATTTGTGAGCACTGGATTTATGCACATTTTTTGACTTAGAAATATTATATGAGTACACAATCGGAGATTTGAATTTACGACCTAAGGATCGGAAGGCGGCCGCCACACCACTAGTACACTAAACAAGAAGTGTGATGAAACTGGCGATTGGCAAACAAAGTTAATAGTATCTTTCTTTGATTTGTGGCTCAATAAAACACACGATTACGGTCATTTTTAATTGATGTGATAAAATAATCAAACGGGATTCATAAATCGTGGATACATTTAATGTCAAAGTACAATGAGTTATTACTCTCAGTGTAATTTTATAGCTTTGAATAAAATGCGAACATCATTGTTGTTGAGAAGGTAGAAATACCAACTGAGCAGTGAGCTCAGCCATCAACTAACTTTAATGTCAAGATTATTATCAAAGTGTCAGTACACTCATTCTTTTAGTACATCGGCGAGCTCTGCCTACTCGAAGCAGACCCATACCTCCAATACAAGCCATCGATCATCGCCGCCGGCTCCCTCGCAACCGCTCGGCATTGCTTGCTCTGCGAGCACTGCGAGACCAAGGAGTCTCGTGACACGAGCTCCTCTCGCGAGGCGCACGACAAGCGGCCGCGCCCAGCCTGCGCGAGCGTGGCGTGGCCGGACGCCTTGGCGGCGTGCTCCGGGTACTCGTGGCTGGACCTAGAACCCGTGCTAAAGGAACTCTCTCGGACTCACTCGCACGTGGCGCTGCAGCCCTACCAAGCGATACCCGACAAATATAAGAGCAACAAGTAAGTACTCGTCCTAGTCATGTAGAGGATTCATAAAAACATTCCTAAAAGTAAAGGGGTAAAGGAAACGTAATTTAGGCACACATCCTTACACATCGAAACAAGACAATGCGACAATTAACTTTAACTACAAAGATCCACTGTAACTTCGGTGGCTACTATTGCTTATTCAAAGTGAATATGGGATCGAACCCTACAGCTTCAATTACACTTCAATTTAAATGAGTAGTACTGATCAATCTGTATCATTGGTCATAATCAGTTATTGCCCAACTAGAATATACTGTCTTGCTAGCCTGACTCATAATATACTTATCTATTTAATCTATATTTATAATAAGTTATAATTTTTTAGAAATCACTAGTAGAATGAGACGACGGTTTAGGTCGATCGACTCGATGGCATCGATTAATTTGTTGTAGTTGCTAATATAAAACTTACCGGTCTTATTCTCCCCAGATTCGATGGCGTTTCCGGCATTGAAGCTCGGCCGATGTTCCCCGTTCCGAAGTACCAAGCGCCCGCTCCGGCTAACTCCACCTCGCGGCCACAGCCAGTGGACACGCGCTAGTATTTACTAAACGGACGATTTATGCCCAGAGCCCGTAGTTGTTTTATTTTGTTTGATTCACAATGTGTATCGCAGTTTTTGAATGAAAAAAAATCGATTCACTGCTCTTTTTCTCCATTAAAACAGCGAATCGCCTATCGCGAATCGAATAAAATAAAACTCACGAATACGAACTCTGTTTCCATATTCTATGAGCATCTGTTAGAAGTCGAAGTCGTTATGCATTTGACAATAAAACCACTTTTCTACTAGGTGATTGTAAATGCCTGTTCTTCTGATGTAGGTACCTACTAGGAAGTATTAATTGGTTACTAATGTAACAGTGTTAACGTTTGTAGTTTGCTACTAACGGATGTTCGTAGAATAAAGAAACCCGGCATTGCACTTCCACTGCATTGTAAAGATGCTTTCTTTTGGTGGCTATCCCATAAAAGAGTCAACTCAACATACCTCACTGTGATTACCCTCAGAGATCTTTAGTACCATAAAAATAGGGTATGTCTACCGTGCTTGTAGATGAATAGTTCTGAGTTTATTTTTGATTTAGATGACGATATTCACACGCGGGTGAATCAAACCTATATCAAAATAACGCTCTTACATGATAGCCATAATAGGACAGTACGCTTTACAATGTGGCCGAAGTCTTAGGCAATACTTGCGTTTTTAGTGCTAGCATTTTACATGACGTACAGTACGCACAACGGATCTTTATCCCTCTGAAGTTAGGTGCAACAACGATTGCGCATGTACTGTTGTGCGGAAAAATTCGTTTACCTCCAATTCGACCAAAAAATAGGTTCTGCGCAGATACTTCAGAGAGACAAAGATCCGTTGTGACTGCTAGTTCACATTTAGCTAAAACAAATTCGTCCTTGTGCAATGGAATTGGTAAATGTATAGTTGTGCTTTTGACCAAATATCACGTGATGCGCAACCATTTGAAGCTCTGTGGTTAACTTTGTTTTGGATACGTCAAGTAAAATACCGGTACGCTCGTTGGCCAATATAAACACGCGGTGCAAAATGCTTTTGCCACATATGACTAGGATCTAAGAATCTTATACAGCGCTTTTACGAAATTCCTCTCGATAATGTGAAAGTGGCAGATTGATAGCATATTTTAACATTTATAAATATCGAAAGCTTTGTTTTCTGATAAGTTTATACATAAGATTCCATACGCATTTAAGGAAGGAAAGAGACTGATTCGACAAGTTTCTGTAAGATCTACAAAGTGTTGAGCTTGATAATATTGAAAAGTTCTTAGTACAAAATAGACTGCGTTTTCATCGATATTCTCAAGGATATTTTCACTTGTGTAGTGTGATTTGTTATGCTAGTTTTAGAATTTAACAGTTTCCATTGGAAATAAAATAACATCTGTATTTTGCTTGTATACGCGCGTTCGCCCATTCAATTGCAGCCGTGTAATGTAGCCAGAATAATGTATGTAATTCTCTATGTTTTATTTATAATCACAGACCAAATGCAATCTTGCAAGTACTTAGTGTATTTATAAAAAAAACCTATACTGTGTTCATTACAATCTGCTGAAATGGTCATTTCCTACTTTTAGTATAATATATTTGGCATAGCAGTAATATTATTTTTTTTATGAGACCGTTTCTCTTCTTTATATATTTTTAATATTCTTTTCAAAATTGCGTGATAAATATACTTACTTCAAACTGAAAAACTAATTTCATGACCACGCATGCTAGGAGACGCGACTGTGAATGATTTTATGTTCACCCCTCTTAAAATATGTTTGTTAGTAAATTATTATTTTTGAGATAAAAGGTATGTTTTAATGTTGATAAGTAGTTTATAATGTAATTTTAATATAATTGATATTTTTCTTCGGTCTGTTAGCGGAGGAGAATAGAATAAAGCCTTTGTAAGGGTAATATAATATTAAATGAATTATGATGCTTTTTATTTCAGTACCAATACCTACACATTTTAAAATTAGGAAAACTATTGCCAGGTGCAGATGTAACTAACGACATTGAGGAATCATTTCCTTCCTCTGAATGTGATTCTAGTGGATGATCATCCATGAGTCTTGTCTAGTGGTAATAAGGTTGTGTATGTAGATACGGGTTATAATACGCAGTAGTAGGCGAATACTTCGTTGAATCTATTTGGAGACGCCCGCGTCACTTTACTCTTGCCCTGAGTTTACTAGGCCATCCAATATTTTGAATACTAGATTATAACGTAAACCACAATACATCTAGGTACCCACTTTTCTAAAACAGATCGTACTGAAATACCTAAGTACCTACTCTGAAGAAATAAGAATGTTCTACTATTGATTGGCAGGCATGAATTTCACAAAAACATCTTATGTAGAAAATATACTTTACTAAATGACTATAATTTATTGAGTGCGAGGTCTGATTTGTATTTTTTTACAATTTGTACTGTTTCTGTAATGTCCATCGTTCGGCGGAGGTCATCGGATCAGGAGGGATGTTTTTCTTGTGTATAAACGTTTCCTAATTTTTTTCCAGTTAGCGGACCTGTAACAATAGAAATTAAATTATTAGTTAAAATAAAAACCAAACAGTAACGGCGATCCCCGGGGTAATTCGAATATAATATTACGATTGGCATGCATTGCATACTACAAGGTTGAAAGGACACTTAAAATATTATAGGGGTGCTTAAAACGTGGGCGTTGCACACCATTTATTTGCGGCCGAGCGTAAAAAGATTCCTCGCATAAAACAAATAAGTTGATGCTAATAATTGCGGTTTGTAGCGACCGTATGTACATGTACCTATTTGAATTTATGGCTCTTGCGCGTGCGCACGGAATCGTACGTATGCATACAGCTGCTGATATTCCTGGTAAAGTAGGTATTAAACATACGGAATCAAGTATTTCTATTATTTGAGTGATTGGTAAAAGTATACGATAGGGACGGTGACTGTATTTCAATCCCTAGCATAAACAATTGTTTTCCTACTATTTTAGTAAGTACATTCCTACCCAAGTTGTATGTTTAGCAGCGAAATAGTGACATTACCAAGTTTACCACCATGGTACCTAATACGGTCCATTTATGACAAAACAATAAAAAACGAGACCTAATGGTAGCGGGCTTGCTGAATTAAACCTGGGTTTAATTAACCATCCCACATATTATTATAGGTAGCTACTTGAATTCTAATAACATCTTATCTAGCAAAGCTGCTCGAGGAAACCTAGCTAAGATCTCATTGAAATTCATAACGCAGTCTTTTCCACTAGTCTGTCACTCAGCTATAAAATTATAATTTTAGTAAGTAAGTAGTTTAGTTTCTATTTTGTAATATAATATATAGGTATCGTAGCATTCCCTTCTTGGACATTCTGTTATGGAACTGCGAATGTCTGGTTCGTGTGATGGTTCCAGGAAATTGCTACGCAATGGTAGATTCCCATTTCGACTTAATTTAACCTTCAAACGCACGTCAATACCGCCAGTGCCAACCAGACCGAGACACCAATTTATCTTATTTGCGAATCGGTGCCGGCTGTATGCATCAACATTTTAAAATCGTTTTGTTGTTTGTCTTGTCTGTCGCGAAAACAAACGCGCTCGATGAGATATTTGTGGCAGTGATCTGCTGAATGCTTTAGGAACCTTGTGTAGATAGAGTCCCACACAATCTGAGTCGGCAAATTAGTTTTGGTGTAGGAAGTTCATTGGGCTATCCAAAAACTCTGTTATCAAAAACAATGAAGATATCAAATACTTACCTACTGACCGTTCACCGTAAGATGTCCCCTGTCTTGTGCCAACATCACGGCAGGGGATATCTTACGGTGAACGGTCAGTAAGTAGGTATCTACTTTACGGTTTGAAAAGTGTAGGCCGCCGCCGTCGCGTCTGGGGCTCCCACAGCTCAAAGAGCCAAGCAAAATTACGAAGAAAAATAATTTTAAGTGTCGTGTTATTGACATTGACGTTAGCACAACAGAGGCAGCCTGTGCATAAAGAATAGCCCATCGAAACAACTTCCGGAGCCCAAAAAGGAAGGGAAATTTACTTGGCGATTTGCAATTCCGCACACGAAATCAATATTGTCTGTCGAAGCTGTTCCCATGCTGCCTATCTAATGTTTGTTATCAAATGATAATTATGGGACGCCTTGCCTTGCTTTGACTGACAAGTAAAATGTAGAGGCACTGTACTACATAACAAGTACCTACTTTTTTGAACTAACAGGAGATAAACTCCTATCTACAGAAAGGACACTTGGCAAGAAGGGGAGACGTGTGGGAGATAGATCAAAGCGGTCACAGAATGGAAGCTAAGGGATGCGCGCAGACTTCTATTAGGTCTCCAGACCAAACCACTCCTCGCTAAACAAAGGACATCACAAAATTTGCTGTCAGTAGATAAGACTGGCAAAGGGATCGGAAAGAGAAAAAAAGGGTATATCACGAGGTGTTATACCTACTTAGCAGTGGGTGCAAGGCAAACAACGATGGTACCCATCGTTAAATCAACTGAAATCTCTGTTCTATATGCTACAAAATCGGGTTCAAATTCTATCCAAAATAACTAAGTCCCGAAATATATCGACGGACGTCATAATCGCTCGTAAGGTTATGATTTATGAATCAAACAGTTTCGACGGAATCTATTTATTGACTGCGCAAACGTGGTGAAACTGAAAGCTCCAGACCGTTTCCTGGAGCCAACGAGAATTCGGGTCGGTAGCGCTTTCCTGTGATGCTTTCTTACCAGACTATCTAACCCCGAGTCGGTACGGACTACGGACAGATACCACAGGCAGGCCCCATTGCTCCTAAACTGATAACCGATATCTCTGGATTGGTTTGTAAAGTTTAGTAGAAATCGGTGCAGCGGTTTCGGTGTTCTGAAGATATACATAACGTTCTTTAGAGTCATCTTTTAAAGGATTTCAGGCGTTATTGGAATAGGCATTCGTTGAGGCTAAACGCCAAAACCGTAGGTACACATTAGTTAGGGTCGATCAATAAGACCGGACGGAGTTTCGAAGTTGAGTCTTTACTTTGACTCGTATTGATATTGATAACAATATCGCGGATAAGTCGACGGATTTTCTAGGTAGTATATAAAGCTTGTAAGTATTGTACTGTCATTCGTTTAGTTTTATGGCAGTCGCATAGCTTGCACCGAGTTTTTATTCTAATAAAAGCCTAACCATGCGTGGTCACGACATTTGTAATTAAGACACGACTGGTTCCAAACGTGACTGTGACTAAATATCTAGATTATAAAAAATAGTGCCTTACTAGGTATACAATCATTAGGAATAGGTATGAGATAACCTACGTGAGTACCTAACCTTTTTTGGTTATTTCTGAATTTTGTATTCGGTTGTTTGTACGCTTGCTTCACCATGTTTGTAAACAGGCTTCGATGTTAGAATTCAGCTCATAAACTAAACAATACGCCTCTGGAAAAAAACGAGATAAGGTACGGAGGGTAACAAAAAATTCTAAAATCCGTTACAAAACCATTTGAAGTTTTGATAGGTAGGTTAGGTACTTACCTATCATTTTTAGTTATCCACTGAGTACACCAACCCACCGATTATAGCACCAACCGTGTACCAATACCAACCAACCAAACAACATAACGGATTGTGAAAATTCACCCGAGTTGAACAGCCGAATAAATCATCGATCGAGTTAATTAAAATTGATTGTTGTCAAAAATCGGTGTGAGCAGGAAGTGGGGACGGTTCCTCGCGGTGCGAGTGATGCCCTTCGGGGCGGAAGCTCGCTCGCGCGCTTGCATTACAAATATCCAGATAATGAACACACGTGCGTGCGTTGCTACACTGGACTGGCTTGGCGAGTGACGACGTCACTGTTTAGGGATTAAAATCCCCCCGAATGTTCAAAACTGGGTATAGGTATCGGTCATCAAGCTTATCTGCATGCTTGTTTGGGATAGGTACTAAAAAATCCTTGAACGGAACCTGAGGTCAAGAGTACCTGACATGTTAGACCTTGCATGTTAGTCTCATGCCTAGGCCGGACACATCGCGCGCGATAACGCGAAACTTCGTTTTATCAAGCCAAGCCAAGCCATACAAATTCGCAAAGACGTTTTCAATACCTGCATGGAGCTAGGAGTACCTACTACGCCGCCGGAGCGACTACGCTAATATTTCGCGATGTGTGCGGCCTATATAGGGGTTAGATAACTTAGAAAGAGATGTTAGTATGTAAAACAGGGTTGTTTTTTTACCCTATCATCATACCCATAGTTTTTTTAATTCCCGGTTTTCACCGTACCTACCTGGATCATGTCTGTCCGTCTGTGATGTCAGGTAAAAAATGGACACATCACATGTCATAGGTAATAGGTAACATGCTTAAAATGGAACGTCGAACAACGGATCCTAAAAATTATGTAAGTAGGTAGATCATAATATGATCGACTATATTATAGTTGATCGAAGAGGTAGATAAACTACGAGTGCCTACATTAGGTGAGAAATCAATAATCAATCGCTGATCGATGCATGGGGCTCCACAAGGATGAAGATGCATCGAGAATTCGAGACAGGGCCATGGAATGCCAACGCGTGCGTTACCTCGTAAGTAGGTAACTAGTTGATCAAAATTTTAATGGCCTGCAGGCATACCTACCTTGAATACCTACTTATTTTATATTATATATCTATGAACTATTATTTTACGCGCAAATTGCATACCTACTTTTACATAAACGCGAGTAGACTTGGTATTTAGGGTACCTACGTTAAGTACTGCCGTCCGATTTCTAAAAAGCCGCTAAGTGACGACATTGTCACAATCATCGGACGGCAGTACCTATCTACTTCTACATCAGTCATTATTACCAGTCAGAATCTAAGATAGCTTACCTACCTATACGCTTAATGCCTAGGTAAGGTTAGGGTACCTACCTACCCTAGGTACTTAGGCAATATTTTTCATCGGACGTTATAAGCCCACATTGGCCCACATAATGGAGCGAGTGACTGAAATCGATTCATATTAATATTTTTCAAGTTTGTAAGTATAAGTAGGTACGTACTTAATGCTTATCTTATCGACACTTTACTTTTACGTGGTTGATTTTTGAAGATATACATATTATTATTTAGGCTGTCGCATCGCAGAGCACTTTTTCAACCGTCCTGTTTTACCTACGATTTCTAAAAAATGCCGCCATTTTGGCACTTTTTTTAACGTGAAAACGTTTTAGATGACATCTGAGTTTTAATTTTAAGTATTCATAGAAAGTGATTTGCATTTATTGTATAGAGGAAAATAGCTAAATCAATATAATTATCATAGTGTTTCTAAACACTTATCTCTTTACTTTTTAGGGAACATCGCTAGCGGTTAATTTTTATAGGTTTTATTAGATAGTAGATGTGTTTATTTTGTGTCTTGATTGTATATGTATTTTTTAGCCCTACAAAGAGAAAAACAAATTAAACAAAAATCGTCCTGCACACGCGCAATGCACGTGAAACAATTTTTTTTCATACAAAAAATGCAAATCACTTTTCACCGTTTTATCAACAAAATAAAACTCCGGAATTTGGGTGAAATAATACCTAGTTTTACTGCAAATGCACAGAGATGCCGAACATAATTACCTACAGATAGGTACTAATTTTATTTTCAAGTCTGTATTAAATTGTGAACTAAATAGGTAGGGAATTTCTATAATATAATACAATCAAGTAGGAGATACCTAGATTGATATTATTTGAACTCACCAAGTAAAGTTTCCTTGCCAGCAGCGTGAATGTTGCAGTAGATGTGATGGTCAGTGGCCACGACCGGCTCAACCGGCACGCCTGATTCCATTAACTTCAGCTTCGCAGTCAAGTCTTGCACGTCTGCTTGCAAATAATAGCCAGATTAATTACTAATCGGACTGTAAGCCAAACATGCTCCTATTTTATAGACAAGGCAGGCAGTAAAGTTGAGACATACTGGAGAGCAATCAACATGAATATAGGTAGGTAAAGGTACCATAATATGCATGTAAATAACAAGGATCACTTTCGTTTAAACATCGAATATAGACTACAGAGACCAAAGTCATAATGGCAAACAATTTACGAAGTGGTTCTTTTTTTATAGAGCCAGCCAGACATTTAATAGGTATAAGATAGGTACTAAAATATGGCCCAAGCTTTTAACAATAATAATATTTCATGTTATAAACTGGACAACACAAATGTTGTACTCAGTTGATGAAACAGTGTTGTGGTTAGAAAACCACAGCAATAAAAAGGTTGCTCAGTATAACCACCTCTTAATAGTTCTAATTTTGGAGTAGACGAATGCAACAAAAACCCGTTAGCTATTGTTACCGGGCGGTCCGCTAGCCAGGTCAAAATTAGTAACGCACATGTACAAACAAACTCGCATTGTTTACACGATCTGCGCTCTGCCGCTAGAGCAGAATAAAATTGGGGCTCTCTGGGAGCCCAATTTATTTTGATTACAGCTTTTTTACAAATATTATGTTATGTGCATGAAATAGCGGTAATTAATTTTTTTAGGTGATTTGATTTTTTATAAATTTTATAAAATAAGCAATTATTTTATACATTGAATAACTATCCCACATTATTCTAAATATCAAAAGATTCATAATCATCAACCCAATTCCAAAAAGCGCTTGTATCGTATCGTATCACATTCACACCATATTTCTTGCGATGCGACTATTCGATGACGTTAGTTAGGCGCGAAATTAAAAATTCGTTTTTTAAATGTAAATTATGACCATTAAAAAAGTTTTTTATATTTCAAATTCAAATTATTTTACTGGACCAAAATACTTTAACAAGGGGTTGTTGAGAGAAAACGAAGGCAAACTGCAATAGTTATACAAACTGTGACGTGAGTTATTTTTGAAGGCAAATACTATAAATAATTTCCGGCAACATCAACATGCCGATGTCAATTTAGACAAAACTAAAACACAAGCAATCAGGCAAGGTCGCTAATTGCATCACCGAATTGACTGGCTGTACGATATTCCGTTGTTATTCTATGGGCATCAATCTTTAGATAATAAAACCGACGCTACTCGGAGGTCGCATGATCATCGTTCGTCCTGAATAAATAAACCTTAATTTATGCGCTCTCGAAGAAAATGTTTACTCAATGCGAATTATTTATTTAGCTTCTGGTTCTTATGCGATGCAGTTTTTTTCTTGTGAAAGACGTGACATCTTTTAACATTTCATTTAAATTCTTTGGATTTATGTCTGTTAAGAAGGTAAGTAATGTTTTGTTTAGTCAACGTTGAGGCCTATCAAAACACAGAAAAACCTAGGGTTTGAGTTATTTAGTTTCTATGGTTCCTCGAATCCTCGACGCCACAGGTATAAAATAACAGAGTTACCTACCTGATTTCAGCGCTCGCTTAAGTATCCTCCATTCTTTCGCATGATAAAGTGACAGTATTAGCACCACGAGAAAGAACACAACACAACCACTGGCAGCAAGAGTAAGGCTAGACGTTTGTAGGTCCCAAACTATCCCACCTTCTTCACTGTCCGTCACTTCACTTTCGTAGTCCACGTCATATTCATAATATTCGTCGTCACTGAGCGCACTATTGTTTTTGGGGGTATTGAAAGGAAATATTCGGACATTTTCAAGGGATTGGCAAACAGTATCACGGTGTATTTCACACGGAAATCTGACAGCTTGGAGATGAGCTGGATCACAGCGGGTGCAAGGTGCGCATAGGTTGTGGTCCCGGTCCCACCAGGTCTTCCCTCGCTCGCAGATATCCCCTCCTCGCACACCACCAACTGCTAATGCATAGATTGCGATGCAGAGCCAGGGTGTACCTCCTCGCATCACCTAAAAATACAATAAACATTAATAAAACTCTAATGCCATTTAGTTTAATAATTTTTTTTAGTTCGCTGGCCAGAATTACAGTTTAATAGTATAGTTGTAGAGTAATAGCGGAGCATTCTATGGTATCCAACATATTGTGTTCATCTAGTCAGACAGGGTAAAGAAGGTCGTCTAAATATAAATAAAGGTAATAACATCGTTCTACGACTAGAATTAGTTGTTAACGAACCGGAAGTTGGATCGCTGAACCTTCATATTAATTCTTAGGTTACTATCTAGTGAATTTATAAGCGTATGCATCGAAGAACACTATAGTAAATACAACTAACCTTGCTACTTAAACTCATGTAGACTGTCTAAGTATTCACTAAAGACCACATCTCAATAATAGTGTACCTTTGGAAAGGCACTTTCACTCATTCCACTGTCACGTTTGATTTCACTAAAAAGTAAGGACTATGTGAAAAATCCATTAAAATTGTCAGTAGGTGCCTGTGTAAATATGCTTCAAATCACAATGTTATAACAAGAAAATTGTTTGGCGGTGCATGAAAGCTAGGTAATTTAGGAGCAACACGACAGCGGCGGCGGCGACGCGTGTTTTGGTCTGCGCACGATACTCTACTACTACACGAGCGAGACGTCTCCCGCTTGTCCCGTCCTTCCGTCCGACCGACGACGAGTCCCACTCCTACGCAGGAAGTACGTTCGCATTTGGCACTGGCACCCATACATTTCGAAATCGATCTCTTCATGTCTTGTGGTTCATAATGAACGCAGGGGTAGGTATGCCTTCAGTAAATGATATCATTATTTTTTGTGGATCATAGTATTTAAAAGTAGCTCTTAGAAAGACACATTCAATCCCATCTACCCATGTTTTGGAAACAAGGTTCTCGATGCCATGAATTATAGTCCAGTCATTTGATGGTTTTGCTTGGAAAGTTTTCCGGGAGTTTTGAAAAGTATTTAGACATAAGTGGTAAGAAAATGTCTTCTAGTTTAATTAGTTAGGTAGTAAGTACTTTTATTTTAATAGTACTTAAGTACTTACATTTAATAGTATTATCAATAAACTGCTTTAGGCAGCCATTTTCCCAAGATGGCGACCAAAATCAGTAGTTATTATTGTAAGCAGGCAATTTACTAACGACGATAAAGTAAAATAATAATACCTACCTACCCACCAACAATCGTTTTATGAGTGTTGAATTATGGCGCCGTCACTCACTAAGCGTTTGACTGACTACAAAATATACATTATGTATTTACGTTATTTGCAAAAACGTATTCACGTGAAAATAGCTTTAATGTAATCTGTGGCAATAAGAAAAATAATTATAGAAAATTTGAAATGTCGTTCACGCTGTCAGACTGCATGCGACTGTCACTGTCAATGAACATAAACGTCAGTGTCTACCAAAACAAAATTTCGTATCATTCATCCTTTTTTTTGTTCTTGTGCTCTTGTATGGCGGGCAAAAAATTATTTTGAGTTTTATAAGTTTCGTGCTTCTATTTTCATTGTTTTGTACAAAAGTCATAGCATGTCGTAAGGCCGATCACTGAATTATATGTGCTAGTTTTTGACCTGGCTTTGAATACGAAACATAATCTTGTGTGAAATAACTTCCGACGTCTTTATTTTCGCAAACCTCAGTAAAATAGGACAAAGAATGAATTCACGTGTACAGGAGACCCAAGGTGAAGTTCAAGATCCCTCCGTATCCTCCACAGGCTGCACCCGTCATCAAACCACCATCAGACCAAGAATACGGAACTTACGAACCGATAGTATTGGACTGTATTATCCTCTCATAAGTACCTATCATTTATTTCCTGAACCTATTTCCATTTCCTTACTCACCAACAATTTGTCACCTAATTTATTTATTTAAAAAGCAAAAGTGAATCTCATTGTCGCGGCTGTATGAGAGCATGTAGGTATTATTTATTTCATTGCACTCCACTAATGAAGCCAGGTCCAAAACGGGACTGCAGAAGCTGATCAGGTCTTACTCCTCTGCATCCACAACAACATTATTGGGGATCCTGGAATATTGCTGCCATCAACCCAAAAGTTCTTTTCCTTAAGGCATGGGATGAGGTTAGCGTTAGCGGGGGATAATGCATAAAACACTCCATTAAAAACATCAGTGCAAATCTTATTCCCCTACCATGAATTAGAATAAGCATAAGCTATAAAATATATTTAAATATTTTATTTATTTCACAGATACTGCACCCTTGATACAATCTTCAAGTGATAATAATATTTCAACATCAAGAGCCTTAGTTCTAGTTGTTATTATTTTTGCTTCATCTTTACTAGCTCTAGGATTTTTATATAAACAATTTCCAGATTTAGAAGAGTAAGTCATGTTATTCTAAAAGATAGATATAATTGTATTATTGAATGTTTCAGCTGAATAAAGGTTAAATAATCATTATTTCAGACATGAGAAACAACACTTGCATTTACCTTGGGATCTTGATGATGCCAAACAACTAGGTTTAGTTCTAGATCGCTACAAAGAAAAGTATTTCTATGAAGTATTATTTGGAGTATTTCTCGTTTATATCTTGTAAGTATCCTTTAGCTCAAAAAGTTATTTTTAAATATTCAACTCAGCATTTCATTATAATTTTTTTTTTCAGTTTGCAAACTTTTGCAATTCCTGGATCTATTTTCCTAAGTATCCTCTCGGGATTTTTATTTCCATTCTATTTGGCCTTGGCACTAGTTTGCTGCTGTTCAGCAGTCGGAGCGAGTTTGTGCTTCTTTTTATCCAACATACTCGGTAAGAAAATAGTGAAGAAATTCTTCCCTGAACGAGCAGCGCAATGGTCGGTGGCAGTAGAGAAGCACAGCAATAACTTACTCAACTACATCATATTTTTGAGGGTGACCCCATTTTTGCCAAACTGGTTTATAAACATGTCAGCACCTGTGATTGGTGTGCCATTGGTCCCATTTGCTCTTGGGACATTCATAGGTAAGAAACTCATCTACCCTATACTTGCTTATCTTGTTCAGTTCAATTTGCATGAAACCAAATTTTTATTTTATGCCCATCAAACTTAAAGCTGCTTTTTTTCAGGGGTGGCTCCACCATCATTTGTGGCAATCCAAGCAGGACAAACATTGCACACACTGACATCCACCAGTGATGCCTGGTCCTGGACTTCTGTGACAGTCCTGAGCATATTCGCACTTTTATCTCTTATACCCGTTTTCTTGAAGGACAAGTTAAAACAAAAGTTTGAATGAACTTCTGTGATTTTTAGCTAATTTATTTATTTGACTTTGTTAAGTTATGATTAAACTGGTGTTTGTACATTCCATTCCTGACATTCATTCTATAAATTAAATATTATACCTATAATATGTATTAAGGCAGGTGTAGCTGGGCAGGTTTCAAAATGCATGTCACGATCAATAAAGGGTGGGAAGGTCTTTGGTTTGATTTTTTTAAAGATCATAATATTTAAATATTTATAAGATCTCTGCTTTTATTAATAATACTTAAATCTATAAGAATTCTTTTAGAATACAATATATTCTTTAGCTTGATTGTGGCTTGAACTTAGCAGTATGACCCCACATGTGCAATAAATGTTGTATTTCCTGTGGAGGGCTGAACTACAGGTCTCCAGTACCACCAATTGTACCACACTGAAAAAATAAACCTATCAGAATCCAGGCCATATAAGTATTGACATAGACATATCCTAAATAGTAGGTACAATACTTACAGAGATAGGTTTCATTCAGTCTAACTTTTATTGACTGACATTGATGTTGGCATTCCTCTGCTGGTTTCAGTTCTATTGTTCGAGATCCACTGAGTGATAACAGAAATGAGAAATTGCACTCAGTATCTGGTATTTGAAACTTTTCTTGGCTTGTGTCAACTATGAGGTATCTCTCAGTACTCTGCCCGAATATTGGGACTACTTGTGGCCTGGGAATAATTTGCCGAAGTGTCTTTGCCACATTCATGTTATTGAATTTCCTGGAAAAATAAAAAAACAAACTACACATGTTGAGAAAGTAGGTACTTACGCAATATATTCTAGTACTAGTTTTATAATTATTTTGCTCTAGTGGGGTATAAAAAAGTGGTCATTTGGGCTTATCAATAAAAGGGAAAAAGTGAGTACCTACCTAGGTACTTTTGAGCACATTTACTTACCAAATATAATTATGTTTTTTTCCAGATTCTTGTTCAATTGTCATAACAGTTGGATGAATGTATATTTTGTTATCAGACAGGATTCTTGGTGCTTCCTTATCAAATATGTCTCTGTTGCTCATGTAAAAATGCTTCAGCTTATCTAGGGTGATTACTTCTTGTTCAGTCTGAAAATAAGCATTTTGAATTATTTTCAGGATCTCTAGAAAGGTTTAAAAATGATTTCATTGAACTTAAAATCCTTAGTCTATCTCATATTTCAAGATGCATAGATGGAGTAATCTTGATTCTGTGAGTGACTAAGAGAATGTGATATAATATGTATGAATTTACCTTAGAGATAAAAGGAGGATTATGCTGCTCATTTACTGGTTGAGGATTGTGCACTTCTATAATATTATTCAAAGTACTGCACGGCCAACAGTCCATATCGGTTACCATAAAAAATGGATTTTGTAGAATACATGTTTCATGATAAAACTCTGAAATTGCCAATTAATTATTTTTCAGGTTCAGGTTTAATAAAAATTAATGGTGTTATTGTCCTTGCTTACCAGTGAGCGTGCTAAACCGTGATAATAACGGAATAAATAGTGACCTCAGTATTCTCAGCCCGGGATAGATGTAGTCTTGTAAGTTACATGCTAAGCAGCTGTAAATGACTTTGTAGTTTGCAGTCACAATTAATAAAGTTAGGCTCAGAATTAGAAGAGCCGCACACTTCTTACGCTTGGTCAAATTTGAATTCTCTTGTGGGATACATTTTGGCGCCGCGGCTAGAGAATCAAGAGTTTGTTCGTATAGTTTCATGAATTCCTCGTCGAGCATTCCTTGCTCACTCGACTGCTGTTTCAATCTTCGAATCGACTTAAAATATTCTTGAATATTCTGAACCCGCTGTTCTTTTGGAGGTAACATTATTTTATCTCTAATCTCAGTTCATCTCTTTTCAATTCAATTCAAACATTTCTTTCACAAACTAACTAATTCTTTATTATTTGTTTCATTTCAGTGCTGCCAACCTTGAAATTGCATTTCCCGCATCCTGTCAGTGAAAAATAGTCTAAATTCAACCATATTAGCATGGTTTTCCCTTAAAAAGTAAAAGGATTTTTTAACAAGAAGATGACGTTTCATTACATTGATCTAAGTACCTACCTAATCAACTAATCTATAAATATCTTTGTAAGTTTCACAATGAGCACCAGTGGTCTAGTGGTAGCAATCCCGCTTTACGGTCGTGGATTCAAATCCGGTCGTGCACCAATGGATTTTTCATCGTGAGGAAACCCGTGGTTTAGTCGGCTCCGCATGTATTGACCCTAACTTTCCTGTTAATAAGGCTAACTAGGGTGAGAGGATGGTATAGGTAGGTACTGGGCGAGCCCTACTCCATCTAAATCATGTCCCAGGCACTGCAGCGTCGCGCACATGGATTAAAAGTGGCTACTAAAGCTGTATAAAATCATCTAGATTAGATACAAAGACCTGCTTATTATTATTAATGCACAAACTGACCCTAAAAACACCCTAAATTTAGGAGAAAATACCCTATGTTGTGGACACTGAACACTTTCTTTTATTTCATTCATTCAATTCTGCTAATGTCAGACAGAGCTGCCCGTGTCATTTCGACGGACAATCATGTCAAGGCTGTCGCAAAAACCAAGAAGTTGAAGACCGGCTGTCCTAACCGAAAGCGGGAGAATTTAAAATATTGAGTGAGAAGAGACGTCACGTCATTGATTGATGGAGGGAGATGGTCATCATAAGTAAAAATCTATGGAGACATTGGAGACCTCCTTGTCAGAGTATTTTTTTCTTTTAGCATGGAATCAGCGGCAGCAAGCGGCAGTTGTACTCATGTACTCACTGAGCTTATGTAGGTACCGTATAAGGGCGCCACGGAAAAATGAACCTTTATTTCTTGAAGGTAGTGTTCATTCTATCATGGTATCTCATAAGCAAGTTTCCTATTTTTTTAAGGCATTTAGGAGGTAGAAGACCACCCTGCTAGACATAACGGGCGCTGTAAGAAGTCCGCCACTATTTTTATATTTAGGGTACCTACCTATATAGAGCTTCAGCAAGAACTATAAGTAGGAAATTAATGACTGTATTGATATATTCTATCTAGGCCTTCTATCATATTGATTTCCCGTGAAATACGATAGGTAGTAGGTACCTATACACACACAGGTGTCTCCTGGTATAATAATGTAGCCACTCATGGACGCATCCTACACTAAATCTCTGACGTGGGCAATTTGCAGGTCCAGCTTCACTTAAGCAGCAGATGATTCCAGACGAATATGACGTTCACTACGTTTACATTACCTATTGCGTCGTCGTCAAGGGTTAGGAAATATGACTTGCAAACCCTCAAATTAGTGAGTTGAGTTCTTTCTCTGAGACGATAAGATAAGACAAAGTAGCCGTACTTACCTATATGCCGATAACGACGCCAATGTATAGAATCTTGTCAATACGACGACATGCTCTCTTTCCGTTTTAACAACCTTCAGTGTTTTATAGAAATGTTAGAAAGTGCAACATGTTATGTGATTTAGTGGATCTAAGTTCCGAGTTAGTGAAAATGACTGAGAACCTGGCAGGAGTGGAGACAGGATCATAGATGGATGTCAATGTTCGGGGACCGTCGTCGTGGCGTTGGCCTCTCCTTGTTTCTGTCGTGTTTTTAAACGTACGTCTTTGCACGTAATAAGCACTTATCTTTATTTTACCAAAGTCCTAAAATTAGTTCTGCTTACATCAGAAATCAGAAAATTTTTATTGTATACCTAGAGATACCTATTATGTACGTACCTACTACCTATTTACATACTTACGTGAAGCAATTGCATCTGATAAGTACCTACGTCGAGAGGTGGCTAGGTAGGTATATATATACGTACTAGGTACCTAGGTAATCACGTCCTTTAAATTAGCCTACTTACAGAGATATCTCAATTAGGCAGCGCAGCAGTTTAGGAATCTTACCTACCCAGAAAAAGTAAAATAATTTCTTTTACGAAAATGAATTATTACCTATGTACTTAGGTACGAAAGACATGTGTTTGTAAATCATCTACCTATAATCAGCTGAACAAAATGACGTCATGCTGATAAACAGGGTAGGTAGGTTGTAGTGAGGCAAAATGTAGAGTAACAAACAATTACAACAGATCCTTTAGGCCCTAGGTCTTTGATTAACAGAAGTTACTGGTTTCCCTAGGTACCAAAGTAGGTAGGTATCTAAGTACCTACCAGTGTTATTGTTTTAAAATGTTATTATTTTCATGTTTTATTGTCGATCCTAAAAGCTAATAGATGAACTCGAAATCGTATTTTTACAGATCTGCCTTCCAAGCCTAGTGTTATCGTACGGAGTGTTGTTAGTCCACATAGTGGACCACGGAGTCCCAATATGGATGGGACTGTCGACTCCTACTCTCTTCATTCTAACCTACAGCCTTACACGCAAGTAGTTTTACCTGTTTGAATCCGACACTCTTCATTCCTTGCTCCCATACCACAAACTTATGGAACAAGCCGATGGTCCACCACTGTCTATAACGATGTATTGCCTCACTGAGCACGTCCACTGAAGACGTGTCTTGAGGTGCATTGCCCATCACTCTGAGACATAAAGATGTCACACACTCTTTTCTGATTAGATCATGGTGTGGGTACTGTACTGACTGCTGCATAATTTTTCAAGATAATTCTCTAGTTAATGTGGTATTATCATGCTTATCAGAATGTCTAAATACTCTCTGCTAGTGTTTATGCGAAAACAAATGTTGGTTTCCAGAATGTTGGTGCAGAGAGGCAGCTGACTCATGGGGCGGCCCGACTGGGTTCCGCGTGATGGCTGCTCTGGGCCTTGTGGTTCTAGTAAATAGCTTGCTCATCTGTGTCCTCGTGCCGTACTATTGGCAGCCCTACATCTACGGAATCCTTGGAGGTATTACAATTAAACTTATATTTTTTTTATTAGGTTCACAAAATAGAACGAGATGCTACGAGGGAATACAGTAAAAGTAGCCTAAAGAAACATCGATCATACAAAACTGACGTCAATGACGCCCGATATTCGAAACAGTGATTTTCTTGATTGAAGATAATAGGTGGATGATAGGCGAACGAGGCGAACATAGATGACATGATAAGAGGTGTTATTATAGTTGTATCAATTTTCTTTACAGGATTCGGTTCTTCTCTGATATCAGCTCAAGTGGACGCAGTGGTTTATGATACGTATGACTCTCAACTTGCACTAGTTCGTAGCCTATGTTTTGCTGGTCAAGCATTCGGGCTGTGTATATTCCCACACATAATCACATCATTGATAGAACATTACGAATACACACACGAATTTATAATCTTGAGTGGAATAATGCTCCAAACATTGCCTGCTATATTACTGCTAAAAGTCGACGAAATATCAAGAAGACCAGTGTCATTTTCGAGATACAGTGATCTGGCTAAAACGTACTCAGTGTATAGTAACGAACTAATTAACACAAAAAATGCAACTGAATTGCAGTTACATGATTTGAGCAAGAAATGCTGGAAAAGTCCCTCCGATGACAATTTGCAAAGAGAACTCGAAGGTAAAGATGACACTGCATACATTAACGAAGCTACAGCTACAATAACACCGCCACCAAGTCCAGAGGAAAAGAGGAGAAATATATTTGGAGTAGAGATACTGCCTGAAATACCAGAGGAAAGCGAAAACACTGACGATGATGACGATTATTTCTTAGACACCAAAAGCAACAATAAAAACAACAAACAGAGACTTAGCTTCGCTATCAAAAGACTGAGTACTTTAGGGGACAATCTAGATGACTGCATATCTAATCAGTTCAGGAGAGATTCGCAAAGCGATAGAGACGGAAATGAGAGCAGGGATTTTTCAGAGGTAGAAGTCACTTACGATAACATATCGCCGGTTACTGATGTACAACGAGAAAAGATATTTAATTCTTTTAGCTTCCGTTGCAAAACGGCCTATGCCAGCATGCGAAGGAGATTATGGATGCCTTCATACAGAGTTTATAGGATAAGAAGACGAACGGTGTACCTTATGTATAATGTTAACGATACATTTATTAAGCCATTGACGAGATCATTAGCGTGTTGGAGGTTTTACCCATCACTGGCCTTAGCTTTTGCGAAACTGTGTTTGACTGCTGTTTTTTTGGCCTTACTACCATTGATGGCCTTTCAAATGCGTCCCAAAATATCCACAACGGAGTCAAATTTCCTGATGACTTTGTATGCGTTTACTTGGATATGTTTTTTGCTGTGCACCCCTTGGCTAGTGCAGACCCCAAAGAGGAACTTCAAGTACATTTTGTTGATGGGATTGATTATATCGACTGCTGCATGTTTTAGTGAGTATAGTTTAGGTACTTTATGCCTAAATATAATGTGGTTCTTGAGTGTTAAGTTTAATGTTCAAAAATTGTTTCAGTTTTAGCTGAGGCTGACAATCACGACATGTTTTCCATCGGCGTAGTGATATCTGGCTTTGGCTACGGAGCGATTACTTCTTGCTGGGAGACAAGCGTGCAAGTCTTCGTTGGCTCTCGAAAATGGCCCAAAATACAAAGCACTCTTGAAACTGTGGCAGGAAGCCTCCTAGCATTATTCTTTGTAGGAATTACCTTTATAGTTGAAAATGACAATGGTCTAAAGCAAGTAATGTTTATCCTAGGGATAGTGTTGCTCGGAATAACGACATTTTGGATAATGTTAGTGATAGTAATGATGTGTGTGTCGAAGATCCGAGCTCTTAGGCTCGGAAGGAATTGGCTACCATAAATATCAATAATTTATGTATTAATTACATTTATTACCGGCACAGAAGTAGTTACGTAAGTAGGTACAAGTACCACCTTAATGTATGAACTTTTAAAATATTTTTATTCTTTACAAGAGGAATCAATTCAACGTCGTAAAATAATTACTAGTAGGTATTATGTCCTTCAAGATAAACATTGTAAATAGTAAATACTATTTTCTTGTGTAGTACGAGTATTTGCAGAGTATAACATCCGTTTCGGTTCGTAAACATTCGCATTTTTGGAATATACCTGAAAATGAGTAGGTACCTACCTAATCTAGATACATAAGTTTTTTTTAATTTCAGGGACCAGATCTTGCACTATGCAAGCCAGGTACAGTACGCACAATGGACGGATCTTTATCCCTCTGAAGTTAGGTGCAACGGTGCAAAAAACGACTGCGCATTGTACAGGTGCGGAAAAAAATTAGTAGTTCGACCGAAAAAGGTGTTTTGCGCAGATACTTCAGAGAGACAAAGATCTGTTGTGTTGTGACTACCTACTATAATAAGTTCTGTGATAATAAGCAATCAAATTAACAAAGATAAATAAATAACTAAAGATTAATAAATAAGAGCACATTGAACTTGTAAGATTCTTAGAGGAATAATCTGCTTAAAATAGGATAGGAAAGGAACCAGTATGTTCTTAAAATAATGCAGATAATTATGTTATTCATACTGAATTACAAAACATGTCATGATGTAAGTAAATAGCATATCAGTGAGTGGTTTAACAAATATTTGTACACTTGATAAAGGAGAGGTAAACGAATTGAAGTTTTTATAGCAAATGGTGGGTAAACCCACAGTTTGCTGAAGATTTGCTGAAGCCCTGAAGATTATGTAGAGCAAAAATGATATTGATCAATGAAAAAAACAGGAGACAAAAATCTGAAATGATTCATAGAAAAACAATGGTAACAATAAGTAGTATTAATAAGGCCACAGGAACTAAGATGTCAACGTTATTTGTCTAACGTCGACCTAATCTTCTACGTAATGTAGGTACACGACTCGTACTTGTGCCAACAATGTTTTATGCCCATTATTAAAATTACATGCAAGTATGAAGATGCAGCATTCGAATGATAACTACGCGAGATAAACGACAAGAACACAGAGATCGACTGAAAGTACGTGTGTACGAAATGTAGTGATGGCTTTCAAGAAAAGTATAAACGACCTTATAGGAATATTGGCTTTGGTAAGTTTATTTAGATTTCTATATTACCAGCCATGCAAGCATTGATATAAAGCAAGTGTAATTATCTTATTCCTTTGTTTTTGTTTCGGCTTGTCTCGTAGACATGTATTTTTGGAGATGTGAATATTTACGATTATATTCATTTTACAGCTGGTTTTGACAACTCAGTCACTAGCTGCAAACATCGACTGCAATGGTAAACCTTTCCATTGCTTAAACTCGACCCACTTCATGATATGCGTGGACCTTGGAAGTGGAGTATCCAGCACGATCGATGACTTTGTCATACCTTGTCCACCGACCACAGTATGCAAAGGAACCAATAGGTTTGAGTGCGAGTTCGTTGCAGTTACCACCACGACTACAACAATAGCACCTTCCGTGGTTCCTGTGACGAGTGTTAGTGAATCGACTACGCCGCTTTATGACGCGACTATTTCAATACCGTTTGAGGAATATTACAACACTTTGAGTACGACAACGCTATCTGAAGATATTTTTCTCACGAAAACTAGCGCTACAGAACCTACAACACAACAAGCAACTGACATGATACAAAACATAGACGTAATAATATCCGGATCCGAATTGAACTCTAGTTTGAATAATATTATTCTAAGCACAGATGTTCAAAATAATCTTACAACACTTTGGCACACTGATAATAGTTCGACGTTAAGTGGAAGTATTACTGCTACAGATATTGCGCAAAATGCTTCTGCAAACTTAAATACTATAACTATTGGTTCTTTACCAAATAATGTAACTGAATCAACGTTGTCAAAAACAACGGAAGCTGCTCCAAGTGTATCTTTGACTGAAAGTATTCTAAGTGTAGATGTTGTGAAAAATTATACAAACCCAGAGTTAATGTGGGCTACAGTAACAGAATCGACACTAAGCGAATCAACTCTGAGTGTAACTACTCCAAGTGTAGATTTGATTCAAAAGAACCAGATAAAACAAATATCATTATCTAATAATGTTAGTGTTACTCCCTCAGATCTTTCCTCAAATACTACAGATATCGCTAGAGTTGCAATAACTGAACACGACGCGAAGTCTTCTTTTACTGAGACTCCAAAGGCAACAGACATTGTGCAAAATGAGCTTCCATCACTTACCACTTTAGATACTGTCTTGCCTATAAATACTGAAGCGACCACAGAACTATACACAAAATCCAATCTAGAAACTAGCAAAAATGTTAAAGTGATAGCTAGTATTTCTTTGTCAAATAATGTTTCTGATAATAACATGGACTCAACATTGTCAGAACTGTCGAAAACTGCTCCAAGTGTATCGACGTTGAGTGAAACTACTCCAAGCATAGATATAGTTCAAAATAACCAAAAACCACTAGTATCTTTGTCTAGTAATGTAACTGCCAATGCCTCAGATTTGACCTCAACTTCTACAGAAAATAGTAGTGTTTTAACAGCTGAACCTGAAACTAATTCTACTATTAGTGAAACTTCAACGGTAACATACATTATGCAAAATGAGCTCACATTACTTACCACATTGGGTACTGCCTTGCCTGTAAATACTGAAGCGACCACAGAACTGTACACACAATCTATTCCAGAAACTACCGAAAACGGTAAAGTTATAGCTAGCATTTCTTTGTCATATAATGCTGTTAATAATGTTACAGACTCAATGTTGTTAAAATCAACGGCTTCAAATGCCGACTCGATTTTAGAAGATATTTTAAGTAAAGATGTTAAAAATGATACGAACACCAAATTACTGTTGGGTAGAGTAACAGAATCGATTCCAAGGGACACTGTAAATAAATCTATTCCAATTGTCGATGTAGTTCAAAATAGTCTTAAGACACTCATACTTTTATCTAAGAATATAAGTGTTAATGCCACATACGCTACAGAAAACGCTATTGTTGCAGTGACTGAACCTGAAATGAACTTTAATTTAAGTTTCACTCCAGATTTTATTACTACTGTTTCGCCCATTACTGCTGATACGATCACAACACTAACACCTACAAAACATATCGCACAAACGACCGAAAATATTGATATAACAACTTCCAGACCGGAATCCACTTTAACTTTGACTGGAATTAACCCAAGTGATAAAGCGCAAAATGCTTTGTTGCTTAATAATGTCACTGATGCTATTACTAATAATAATAGCACTAATACCTTTGCTATCGTCTCAAAAGCTACTGAAAACGTTAATGTGATAATGACTGGACCCGTAATGAATAAGACTTTGGTTAAGAATAGTATTTCTTTTCCCGATACTAATGCCACAACCATCACAGAATCCATATTGAGAGAAACTACTCGGACAACTCCAAGTCAAACTGATATTATAAACCAATATTTCACAACTTCCAGTAACACGACCTTTCTCGATAATATAAATAACAATGTTACAGATGTGACGGAAAACATGAACCTTTATGAGTCTAACCTAACTTTAAGTGTGCCCACTCTCAAAATGCCAAGCAATGTTACACTGCAAAGTAATTTTATCACAAGACCTGTAACTGATGTGTCAGAGAATACAGAATTAATAACAACTGAATCGATAAACTCACCTTTGACTGAAACTGTTCAAACCCTGTCTGTTAATATTTTACAACATGAAACTGTAACACCTCAAACCTCAAGTAATTCTACATCACTCAATAACAAAGATGTCGCAGTACCTGTTATAATGGAAATAACAGACGACAAAGCTAATAAAATATTAAGTGAAAGTTTGTCAAATCAGAGTGAAATCAATGAAATAAATTATATTACACCAACCTATATTCAAGATAATACGGTTATGCAAACTAAACCAGAATATCCCGTTACCGATAACGTGTTAATAAACATATTGAGGAATCAAATGAATAAATCAAGTACAGTCGATGTAAACTATAATCATGTAGCTGACGGCAACCACACAACAGAAGCCCTAGATGATACAGCAGTTGAGAATCATACAGATTCTTTACATGTTTCAACAGTTGTTACGGGTAGCGATACTATAAACTTAGTTCCAACTCCTCCAAATTTGATCGATGAAACAACATTGTCTTTACAAGAAGTGGCGAATCCACTTCTTGTAAAGACTGTTACTTTTAATAGCATGAATAATCACACAGATACGAAGAATATCGGAATACAAAACGGACCAGGAATATTTACTACCAAGACTAGTGATAAACCAGTACTTAGTCTGCTTTCTGTAAATACTTTTGAAAACAATAAATCACTTTCGATAGTAAATGAAAGCGACAATGGTGTACGCACATTACTTGAGCTTAGAGCCACAACTGAAATACCTACCGGTGCAAACGATGGTGATATGGTAAAACAAGTATCAGACGATATCACACTATTATCTGCAACAAACTCCCCAGCTGATTCTTCGACATTACCAATCATTACTGCTAATTTACCAGTAACTACTGCAAATACATTTGAGGTTATAACTACGGAACCAAATACATTGGGAACGATTTTTACTGTTACTGAAACCAGTCAAGTAATTTTTGCAGAGACAACCAGTAATGTTCCAGCATCTCATGTATCAATCACTGAGTCCAGTGGTACAGTAATTGAAGCTTTTGCAAAAGGAATAGAAACCACAAGTTTGAATTTGAATTCAGAAAACGTTACAAATTTTGATCAAGAATTATTAAAAGAATCTCTGCATATCAATACTGATAGCAAAATAGGTAATAATCAAAACAATAAAGTAATTCGTCATGGAATAGCCAATACTATAATAGTAACCGAAAAATATAATACGAGACGCGTTGTGGATACTGAAAATGTTAGTCATGTCACAAACATAAGTAGCCTTAATAATATCAATGAAACAACGCCTGTAATTTACCCCATTAAAGAAGTAGCAAACAACTCTAACACCGAATCACCACTGTACGCTAAAAGTGCTATAGATAAATTGAATAAAGAATCTAATTTAACACAGATAACATCATCAGTGCAAAATGTTACGACAGAAATCGTATCAACTTCTGATATAAAACCAACAAGCGTTCCGGTAGCTATTCATTCAGTGTTAGATATAAATTCACAAAATTATGCGCCACAACAGGAACACTTGAACCCCACTAATCCGGATTTGATTGCAAGTTCATACAATACAGTTGGAGCAGAAGCAAATAAATCTGAATCATCTACAGGGTCTTCAGGAAACACATTGGTTACTCCTAGCACAGTAGTCATTGACGTTGAAGCTATAAAAAAACCAAATAGTTTGATAAACTTACTGCTTGATTCCTCAGCTAAACAGATACCGAACAAAATAACTGTTGCTCCTACCGAAGTAATATCTTTGGTATCTACACCGATACAGTTAAAAGCGGCAGCAGATGTGGCTGCAGCTCGAGACCTTAGCAAAACTAGAACAGAAGATGTCGCTTTCACGGACTCAAGAACGCAACAAGACTTATATTATATAGAAACCAAGATAAACAATATAGGTGTCAATTTTCAAACGGCTTATCCATCTAAGGAAACCCATACGAATGGAGAACTTTATAGCAAAACAAATACATATAAAGCAACTGGCATTACTACGCAAGCAAAAAATATACCTGATGAATACAGCAGTATAACTCCCCAAGAAACATCAGAAAAACCGATAAAACAAACCCAAACATTAGATGTACGAACAGTGTCGACTATACAAGACGTAGATATTCAAAAACCTTCAGTTAATGGAAATATTATAATAGATGCAAAGAGTAATGCTTATCTAGGTGCATTAGATAACACAGACAGATCAACGACAACGGAAGAAACACAGTCATTTACTACCGACTTCAATAGTGCAAATGCATTGCAATCCAAACTAATAACTACACCAGCTAGCATAACTTTGACAGGCGATATGAATCATTTCATCACTGAAGGCATCTTAAATAACAAGAACATCCAATCGAATACAGAAAATGATAAAAATTACAACACGATTAGCGAACAAAATGTTATGTTATTAAAACAAGACACGAGTACAGCAGTGAGCAAACCAAATCCAGATTTCATAGTATCAGTAAAGTCACAAATATCTCCGAGGGTTAATTATTTCAATACGGATACCAATAATATTCCTGCTGCGTTGAATCAGGATAAGACCACCAAACCTAGTAAAAACTTTTTTAATTATCCAACTATCGAGCAAATAACTGAGTCATGGAGAGCAACAGTGGTCACAAAACCGTACATTCAAATGACAAGCCCAGTAACTGCTACACAATCTATAGTGCACGTATCAAGGCCTTATAATACGGAATCACCGGTGACAAATGATAATACCGTGCAAATTGTGAGCAGGCTTAATGTGGATGCTGTTGTATCAAACTCTGAAATCGAATATGTTGTTGTTCCACAATACGTTACACGAACTTCTAATATAGATGAAAAATTTGTTATAGAAGCCAAACCAACTAATAGACTTAAAACTGAAACATCAAGTACAATACCCCAGAGTATTAAAAGTAATTTTGAAACGGCAAGCCCTAACCCTAGTTTGGATACTGTTGCTACAGATCTCGGGTTAGTAAAAATTATAAATACTCCAAACAAAATTCCAAAACCAAAAGTCGGGGAAAGCGAAACAACGGAGGCGAGTGAAAGTGTAGAAAAACCTGAAGCTTCTGGAAGCAATGAAGGTATACATCAAATATTATCAGTGATTGACAGTCCGATTACTCATTCAAATAAGTTAATATCTGAAACCGGTTTGACCAAACAAGATGTAAATAAAAACATCTATCAAACTGATGGATCACTAACGGAACGTTCTAAACTGCCAGTTACTAATAATATGAATCCGTTAGAGAGAACTATAGAGATGACGACTAAGAAAATGGAAGACAACTCGGAACGAGACTATCAATCGATTACCAATATTGAGTTAGACCGCTACATTCCTAAGCCAGTATTTGCAAATAACAATACTCTACTTCCGACAGTTAAATCAGTAACAAATTCACGAAACTTTGTCTGTAAACTAAAGAACCGTGGCAGGTTTTCAGATAGCAAAGATTGCAGAAAATTCTATATCTGCATCGGTAAAGCTGAGCCTATTGAAGGATTCTGTCCAAACAATACTGTATTTAGCGAGCTAAGAAAGCAATGCACGAAAAACCTATCTCACTGCGTTCGAAATAATCAATTCCAATGTGTCTGGGAAGGACGGTTTAGTGATTACTTGAACGATAATATTTATTACATATGCGCGAAGAATAATGTGGGCACGTTTATTAGATTTAAATTACAGTGCCAGAGCGGTTACCACCTCAACAAAACTTCCGCTCATTGTGAGTTGAATACAGAATCGAGCCGGTCAACTTCCCAACAGTCAAACAGCGATGTTTCTAAAAATAATAGTGACCAAAGTTTGTCTTCGGTTAAGAGCGAAAAGTTAGTAAACGAATCAAGTAATAAATTCGAATGCAAGAAGGAAGGTAAATTTCCCGATGCAGATAACTGTAGAAAATATTATGTTTGTACAAAAATAGGAAAATCTCAATACAGGCGAAAGAGTAAAACGTGTGATAGTGACGAACTTTTTCACAAGGATAGGAAAAAGTGTGTAGACGCCGATAGCTATGAGTGCAGCTAATGCCGATCACACACATGTATTATTTTACCATGAAAAGTATCCAAGTGGAAAGTGAAGTGGAAGTGTTTAAAAGCCAAGTGTACATATAGCAAGTTTCTATTCAAATAAAAATACTACTTACTTAATAATACGTATCTAGTTAATACTAAAAAACTTTGTGTAATAACAAAATTTAATTATGAATAATATAGTTTTTTAAATGTTGTTTAAAATAGTTTTCAATAAAATAAATCACTTCACGAAAACTCAGTCTTTGACTTGTTATAACTAAGTAGGTTATGGGCCCAGATTATTACATTCTTGGTCTTCGGTAGACAGCACTGTTATCCGAAATAAATTGATCCTCGTTATCTCTCTCCAAGGTAATACAAAATTGGTTTGAGAAGATAGTACATCTGACAGAAGATTCTCCTCTTACCGGTCTAGATGGGCAGAAGTAGGTTGCCTTCACTGGGCTTTTGTCTTGAGTCACTGTGAACTTGTAGTTCTTACAATCGATAGTGCGACGACTGTTTTCATTCGAATCGATCAGTTTCACCTCCCCTCTGTTACCGTTCTTTCGATAATCGAACAGCTCAGGTTTTTTAGTAGTATTTGCTATAGGACACTTGTACATATCCGGAGCGGAGCACGTTCGAGTGTAACCGTTGAATATCGTATTCCCCGAGCATTTGAATTTGATTCCTTGGAAGCGGTTTTTGTTAGGTATACATAGGATGTACCCTTTGCAATCAGGGACGGTTGCATCCGCTATTCTTTCGTTTCTATGGCATCTTATCGTTCTTGTGAATGATGAATCGATGAAGTTACCGATATTGACGCAGACATCACTCGATTCTTCGCTGCATATTGTATTGGAAGGGCATAGAAAGGCGGGTCCGAATAAGGTTACCCCCTCGCATAACCTGACTCTGTTATTTCGTTCACAGACGAACCCGTAGGGCCCGCAGTCTATGAACGTTGGTTGGTAGGCCACAACTGAGACTATGTTGTAAACTGCCTGTAAAAAAAATAATTACTGAATTAGTAGGTAATTAATTTATTAGAGTAAAATATGTCAATCTTAATAATTTTACGTGAATAAATAAAATACTTACCATAGCCAAAACGAAATCCACGCACAAATTAAACATTTTAAAATGAAATGGCAATTCCCAAGACGTCCGCAACACGACTAAAGGAGGGCGAACTTTCTTCGAACCATGCATTTGTAAAGCAATTATCATTTTTAACACCTCCCTATGACAATATGGAGGAATGAGATCATTGTCACAGATTCCTAGCGAGTAACGGTATTTGAGATTTGTAATTGTTTTGTTTTTAGCTCAACTGTTTAGAGCTGACAAAAACTTAGTGCGCCTGGGATTAATATAAGTGTGAAGAAGGGTTGTTTTTAAAATAATTACGATAATGGCGCAACGGTATTAGAATTAGATTCAAAACCCGTGGTTTCAAAAGATTGTTAAGTATAACAACTTATAGCTAATTTCACGTAATAAAACGCAACCTGTCAATCCAGTCCATCCCAAGGTTGTCTGGAAGATATCGCTTTTAGTGATAAGGCCGCCCAGTGTATCCCAATGTCGTTTATTTATATATTTATCTCATTTTTGTAAAATTTTGTGTGGTGTGCAATAAAGTCTAACTTTTAAAAGCAAATGAAAACAGGGTGAAATTTAAGTACCTACTCGCACGGCAAAAATACCTTTCAAGACCTTTCGAGACGGGTCTTCTTGGCCGGTATTTTTTGAATAACTCTAACAGAGTTTGTCACTGGGTCAATACGAGCACTTTCGTCGTTGGAGATTAGCGTGTACTCATTGTTTGCCCTAGCAGCAAGTAGGCTAGGAGATCAACTGACGCATATTAGTCACGCATGACCTACCAAAACAGTGTTAATGCTGTGACCAATCAAATTTTACCGCAGAATATGGTGTAGTATATAATATACAGTTAATATCATTAGTAAATGATGTTGAGACAAACTTTCAAAAATGTTTTACGACTGAAAATTTGTAAATAACTCTCGATTTTCTTTCTTAAAAACTCTTTCCTAAAAGAAGTATTTAGGCAAACCATTATGATTAACAGACATACTTAAACAAAAGAACCGAATTGAGAGCCGTCTGTTAAAAATTGACAATTTCGATTAGAAGGACCTATCTGAGCAACGTACATAAGCTATACTCCCTCTAGACTGAATGCGATGATACTTGTCACCACTGCTAATATTGAATAATGCGTAATGTTTTTAAAACTTTGCCTCTAAGATAAAAGTGAGGCTGTGAATAAAACCAGAAGAAACAACCTAAACACAACCATCCCTCTCTACATTATTGACAGGCGTCACAGCTCAGTCGGTAATGGATCTGCCTTCCGTGCTGTGGGTCGTGGGTTCGATCCCCACCAAGAACAAACATTTTTGTGTGGCAAAACATAGATGTTTGTTCTATGTCTGGGTGTTACTATGTATTATAAGTATGTATTAACAAAAAAAAGTATATAAGTATTCTATCAGCATCTAGTTCCCATATTACAAGCTTTGCTTAGTTTGGGACTAGAGGGCGTCGTGTGAAATGTCCATGAATATTTATTATTTATTAGTTTTTAATTTGAAGTGACAAAATTAAATAAATAAAATAAATAATTGAACCTAAATGCAATTTATTAATCTATATGTAATACTTAATTTAGTTATCATCCGACGAAGACTCACTATCAGACTCGCTGTCTGAACTCGTACTTTCTTCGTTTTTTATGATGGTTCCCCCGGATTTGGCTCTGCAGACAAATATATACTCATTATTGACAGGCGTACACAGCTCAGTCGGTAATAGCTCTGCCTTCCGTGCTGTGGGTCGTGGGTTCGATCCCCCCTGACCACAAACATTTGTGAGTTGCAAACATAAGTGTTTGTTCTGTCTGGGTGTTTATGTATTTACAAAAAAAAATGTAAGTATATAATTTTTCTATCAGCAATCTAGTTCATACAAGCTTTGCTTGGTTTGGGACTAGAGGGAGTTGTGTGAAGTGTCTATGAACATTTATATATATTTATTTATTTATCACAATATATTCAAATAAATAAATATTCATGGACTTTACACACAACGCCCTCTAGTCCCAAACTAAGCAAAGCTTATGATATGGGAACTAGATGGCTGATAGAAAACTTATATACTTTTTTTTTTTGTAAATATATACTTATAATACATAGTAACAATGATTACAAAGTGTTGGATAAAGTACAATGAAACCACATGACACCGTCGTAAAGTACTACAAGTGTGGTCTCCACTAACGAACTTGTCAGCTGTACTGTAACACCACGGTGTCTCCTGAACCCTCAGGATGGTATGTTGCCTCTGAGGTTATAATCTGTGGTATGTACTTACGTGTGGTAAGCTTGTGCGACGGCGAGTGCGGCCGGGTGCAGCGCGCTAGCGAGTGTATCGGGCTGCTTGTCGAGCAACGCCTGCACTTCCGCTTCCGGCCGGTTCAGCATCACGCTCAGTACTTGGTGACTCGCAGCTATCGCCTCTTCGAAGCCGCATTCTGCGAGGTACGCTACTGCGGCCTGTCATCATACAACATACAGTGTTTGGATAACTTTAAAATTGACTTCAAGAACTTGAAAACGATATAGGTACCAGAATGTATACAATTTAAAAATGTACCCATCGCATACCTTATCAACAATTTAATTTAAATCTTTATTAGGCAACGCCTACAGCATGCATAATAGGTACACATTGGAAAAAACACTGGAAATACAATACTTCTTCTTACGTGTCAATGGTGACAACAAACAATAGACGAAGTTCGAATAGAACTTCGCCACTTTTACCCCTTCGTCTGTGGCGTCCAAAATATCATCCCTTGTGCAGGTGGTAGGGCACAAGGGGCAAACGAATGAAAATATAATTAAGTATAATAGAATGTGTGCCAATTATAGGCATGCACAGCATTTAGTTATAGATTAATTGATGCACCCTAGTATGATAAAAATAAAGCTCATTTAACTCACAGCAGCAATGCCTTGCTTGCCAACCGTAGCTGCCTTTTGGGCGACGTCAACTATTGCTTGAGGATTAGTTGGAACCCCACTGGCTTGTTCGCTTTTCAGCTGTTGAATTGCCTTTTCTACGGACTCCCAAATGGGATCATCTTTGTCTGGTGCGTCGGCGCATATTTCTATTATGTTGGAAAGCGCTGTTGCTGATAACCTGTCAAATGTGGATATAAATATGGTGTAATGCCTCCGACTACTTATTCAAGCACTTATTAATAAGCATCGATTTTTAACTGAATCTGTCCTTTAGAAGCTTTACAAGATAAAACTGGATCGGAACATTAAAATCTGTGAAATATTTTTTTTCGAGTATGTTAGATATAGCTCTGTGTCATGGAGATTGTGGGTTCGATTCCCACCCAGGACAAAAAGAAATCGTGTCGAATACAAAGTATTTTGAAACATACTTTTGCGGGACAGGTGATCTCAAATCCTTAGTTCCTTCTTCTTCCTCCGTAGCCAGACCGAACTTCAAGATATCTGCGGCGGCTGAACGCATTTTTTCTTTCACATCAGCCTCTGTAATATAATACATGAAATGAATATCTGTCAAATACATAGACGCAAATACACCCCAACGCGGCACGTCACACGTCATATCTTATTCACCTTGAATTGCAATTATAATATTTTTTATAGATATTAGTTTTAGTGCGGCTTGCACCGGCTTATTCCTGACAGATAACCGAGACGAGATAACCAGTGATCTCAGAGGAATTTTTTTCCTCTCAGATAACTGGTTATCTCAAAGGAATTTTTTTTCCTCGTAGATAACCGCGGTTATCTGTAAAGAAAAAAATTCCGCTGAGATAACCAGTTATCTGAGAGGATTTTTTCCTTACAGATAACCGCGGTTATCTACGAGAAAAAAAATCCTCTCAGATAACCAGTTATCTGAGAGGGAAAAAATTCCTCTGAGATCACTGGTTATCTCGTCTCGGTTATCTGTCAGGAATAAGCCCTTGCACCAGAATCGCTAAACGCGTTTAACTATTAAATAGTATTTAGCGAGTTGTCAAGTCATACAAATACGTCAGATTTAAATCTATTTAGCTGTTAAACACGTTTAGTGATTCTGGTGCAAGCCGCCCTTAGAGTAAACGCAATGGTAGGAAAAAACAAATGTTAAGGAAGCATCTTGAACGGAATCACGTTTGTTCGTTGTTAGTATATTTTGCTGTCCATATTTTGATACTTCATATAGGTACAGTCGAAGACACGTCCACCTATACTGTTTGGACTTTGAACTATCAGAAGTAGAACGTTGCGAATCGTGCGAGAGCGACGACAGTGTATTTGTGTAGGACGGGCTGCGAGCGCAGCGCGCGCCCTAGCCTATGCGTTCCCGCCCCAACAATTCTCTGCATTGTTTGTAGCGTAGTTATGGTTGTATAACCTGACTTGTGGCCGTGTGTACATAAGTATAACTTACATTGAAATTGGTATAACTTGTCTTGATATTGGTAAAACTTACCTTGATATTGGGATAACTTACTCTGATATTGGCAGTATAATTTACCCTCGGACGAATAATTTACCTTGATATTGATAACAGTTGCTCATAGCATAAAGGAGTTTTTCAACAAGTCTGTTCTTCTTAGCGTGCCCAAATATGACCAGTTGTGACCATGACTGCGCTAACCGGTCGCCCGCGCCTCTAAGTTCGAAAGTTTTTATAATCTGTTGGGCAAGAAAAAAAATAAACAGATATTTAAATCTACATAATATTATTATAATCGCAAGGACAATTATTTTTATACACTAAGTACCCTTGCACAGCTTGCACTAAGTATCTATACTATCTATATTCAGGCCTGATTCTCAGAACATACATGGTCAATTCGCACGAAGCTGATAAATCCGCGGGATTTCATCACGATATTTTTCTTCAGCGTCACAGAGCAGTTTTGCTCCTAGAATATATTTCAAAGTCATCCACGACTCATCATCATGTCATGTCATGTCTGTTGTCATGGTAGACTTACCTCTTCCATGACAGAAGGCTCAGGAACATAAATGTTGGGTATCAGTGTGTCTAATAGTTGCATTGTCCGTTCGTACGGTGCGTGCCTGGAAATAATGAGTTTAGCATTATATCAGGCATTTACATCTTGATGATTTATACAGCGTCAGGGGCAGACCACTTTTTACCCATGCCCCGATGTAAAGGACACTGGTAGTGCCTGGGACATTCTTTAGATGGAGTAGCCTCGCTTAGCACCTGTACCACCCTCACAGCCTAGTCGGCTTTATCCACAGGAAAGACAAGGTCAATGCGTAGCTGACTAAGCGACATTATTTTAGCATTTTCGGGTCAGATCCCCACTGAGAAGAAACATTTGTGCGTGGAAAACATAGATGTTTGTTCTATGTCTGGGTGTTACTATGGCTTATTCCTGACAGATAACCGAGACGAGATAACCAGTGATCTCAGAGGAATTTTTTTCCTCTCAGATAACTGGTTATCTCAAAGGAATTTTTTTTCCTCGTAGATAACCGCGGTTATCTGTAAGGAAAAAAATTCCTCTCAGATGAATTTTTTTCCTCGTAGATAACCGCGGTTATCTGTTAGGAAAAAAAATTCCTCTCAGATAACCAGTTATCTCAAAGGAATTTTTTTTCCTAACAGATAACCGACAGTAAACGGTTATGGTTAGTTTACAGAAATTATAATAATAATACACATTTATTCCAATGGCTCTCACTTTATGCTATGACTGCAAGTATTATTAGTTAAAATTCCACCAAAATTAAAGAACAATACTTACTATAACACCAAGAAAAACAATTTTTACAAATGACAGAACTCCATTATCTAGCAGGAGGTATAATTTCTGTTAACTAACCATAACCGTTTACTGTCGGTTATCTGTTAGGAAAAAAAAATTCCTTTGAGATAACTGGTTATCTGAGAGGAATTTTTTTTCCTAACAGATAACCGCGGTTATCTACGAGGAAAAAAAATTCCTCTGAGATCACCAGTTATCTGAGAGGAATTTTTTTCCCATACAGATAACCGCGGTTATCTACGAGGAAAAAAAATTCCTTTGAGATAACCAGTTATCTGAGAGGAAAAAAATTCCTCTGAGATCACTGGTTATCTCGTCTCGGTTATCTGTCAGGAATAAGCCGTTACTATGTATTATAAGTATGTATTTACAAAAAAAAGTATGATAAGTATTCTATCAGCCATTTAGTTTCCATATTACAAGCTTTGCTTAGTTTGGGACTAGAGGGCGTTGTGTAAAGTCCATGAATATTTTTTTATTTTTATTTTATTTTATTATTTTTATCAGGGAGATGTGAGCAAAGCCGATGACGAAAGCTAGTAAATATACCTGCAAGCGACTGTGACGTAATGCCTGTAGTAGATACTCTCTTTGTACGCGTCTCCGACTAATTTGTAGTTATCATCTTTCATGAGTAACGAATGAACTCGTTCTGCCATGTCGATGTCCTGGTAAAAACAAAACATAACCTATGACTGAAAATATCAATTACTTTGAGAGGATATCTTTATTTTATACAACTAAATTCAGCGCGGCAATGCAGCCAGTGTCTTGGGCACGCTTCCGATTGGTACTAATTTGGATCAGTGGAGCTATCTATAAATCGTTTGCAACGGTGTGTAGATAGCTCAACTGCTTCATGTGTATAAATATTGTAAATACTGTATTAGTCATAATTTTCTTTGTGAATAAATCAGTTTATTGATTTTTTTATTAATTAAAAAAACCAAATGATGGAACAAGCCGATAGCCTACCTGATGTTAAGTGGTTACCTCGGCCTATAACAATGCATTGCCTCACCGAGCACATACCCTGTGATGCCCATCACTCTTCAAACCAGAACACAGTGATGCTCGCATTGCATACGCTTGGCGCACGAAATAAGTACGGTGGCGTGGTAGTACTTCTACGGACGAGCTCTTTCAAAAAGAGCCCAACTACTACTAAAATCATTATGGTAAAAATTTTTTTACCTGCAAATGATCACTGCTAACGCCCATAGCAGTTATGAAGAAGTTCGTGTCAGTCGCTTCTGTAGGCGTTAACTTGTCTCTACTTTCCAAATCGGATAAAATCGACGTGAGAATGTCTATCCGGGGGCCTCCTGCGAATAAAAGAAATTGTTCGTTTCTATAATCACGCTTTCGCGTAACAGTAGACTATTTTTTCTTCCAGTAGGTGTTTAAAATAAACATGATACTCACTTTCTTTACAAAACAAACATAGTAGATAGTAATAGGCAGACAGGCTAGGCTGAATGCCTAACATTTTGAACTCAGCTACTATTTTCAAGGCTAAGTCTTGCAATGGCTTGCCGCCGCCCCATACTGAGATCGATCGAAGGCAGGCGGATAGTGTTTCTTCATTTGGTGATATACCCTGTAAATTAACCATATCTTTGCATTAAATAAATAAATATTCATGGACATTTCACACGACGCCCTCTAGTCCCAAACTAAGCAAAGCTTGTGATATGGGAACTAGATGGCTGATAGAATACTTATATACTTTTTTTTTGTAAATATATACTTATAATACATAGTAACACCCAGACATAGAACAAACATTTATGTTTGCTACACACAAATGTTTGTTCTCAGTGGGGATCGAACCCACGACCCACAGCACGGAAGGTAGAGCTATTACCGACTGAGCTGTGACGCCTGTCACATTGCATGGCCTACAGATTATTCATACAGTGACAGAGGCTGATGTGGTATGTCTAGACACAGAATACTTAACAATCTTAACAAACATATAGCACATCTATCCACTATACCTTTTTTTTGATGAGAAAAAACGATAGAACACGTAATCAGCCCACCTGATGTTAAGCGGTTATCTCTGCCTATAACAAAGCATTACCACACAGAGCAAGTCCATTGAGAATGTGCCCTGTAGTAATGTACTGCGTCCATCACTCAGAGAAAAATCATGTTAAGTAATGTTACATAATTTCCATACCTGCTCATTCATTTGTAACAATAATTTATTCAGTGCTTCTGTTCGTAACGATGTACCTTCGCAAAGGAACCCAACACAAGCCAGTAAAGAGTTATACACACTTGTGGACAGCGGGATGCCTTGTTCTATTGCCTCTTGGGATAAATGGTGGGCTCTTTCAGCCTGAAATATAAAAGTACAATGAAAATTTAACCTTATTATGCTGGTTTTAGATTCATTATGGTGGTTTATGTACCTATAGTTATGTGTAGGTAATATGTGGAGATATGCAAGTGTATTCTAAGTTAGAACCTCTTTACCTGGTAGTATTTAGCCATGCCTTGTATGATAGCACAGTATGCTTCAGGTGATTTATTCTCCATTGAGGTGAAGATTTTGTCTGCTAGACCTCCCAGTCTGAAATTATGATAAACTTTATTGAGTATTTATTATTAAATACAGGTATATTTAAGATAAGATAAGATATATTTTTATTTGTCCCCTATTACTTAGGTATACAATATGTAGGTACAGTAGGTATGTAGGTATTTAGATCTCAAAACTAACTTTAGAAATCCCTTTAGTAGTAGTTTAACATTGTTAGAAAATGATGATGAGTTTCACTTTCAATGTTTTAAAAATATGATCAAACATTAGCAATTTGTTCGTGTATTTTTCTAACTAATACCACAGTTAATAATACGAAGTAAAATCTCCAGCTGAAAAAGTAACACATTATACAATTAAAAAATATTCAAATATGTGTACCTAACTCTTTCTTATTCCTAGTAAAGTAAATAATGGCGACTGTACAGGGGAAAGATTTGTTGAATCAAAACTCGCAAGAGAATACTGACCTCCAAGTGGCAGCCTGTCTATCCCTTGTAGTAGCTGCAAACCATCTCTCTTCCAGCCATTCCATAGAGTCAGGTTCCTTCTCATTGTAGAAACAAAGCAACTGCAGAAATTGTAGCTTTAAATCCTGATTCACATTCTCAACCCCGCCGAGCAGTTGGAATACTTTAATAGAGTCTTCTATCAGGGCATTTTGTATTGTGTATTCAAGGTCTTCTATGGATACCTAGAAAAGGTATGAATAAGTATAACTATTTAAGAAAAGACAAGCAAACAAAGAATATACAATCCTGTGCATGCACATTCAATTAAATAAAAATGGCTGATACATACCTTGCTTTCATCATTATAAATAGGCTTAGGCTTGAATGCCTCAATAAAAGGATCAGAGTTCAAGAACAGTGTCTTTTTCTTGCCAGGTGGGTCCCATTCCCTAGTACTGAACCAATCAGAGTGCTCGTCTCGGATCCATGCTGCTGCTTTTCTGCCAGCTTCTGCCGACAAGGCATATGCTCGTTTGCGAAAGTTTGAAAGTGGAATAAGAAATGGATCATCATGGTACCTGAAATATATAAGTAGTTTTTAAGTTATACTTCCTTACTCTTTGACAGTAGCCTAAATTCACAATATACCTCAATGCAGAAGTCAATGCAGATTTTATTCCCCAACCGATAATTAGATTTAGTAGCTACCTACCTAGGTACTTTCATCAAAAACCGACTTACTTATAATGTGCAGCTGTAGGGTCTGCTTTGACTGTAGCAGCCAAAGCCTGCAGGATGTCTGTGGGTCCTCTAGGAATTCTTGGTGGAGGTGTTATACCGTCAGAAGAGCCAGAACTCTGTGGTAATTTCTGCCCTTCGACAGTATTCAGACTGCGGCAAAGGCAAGCGAGTCTTGGCCACTGTCTGTGATAAATTATTATTAGAATCAGCAATGAAATTATAAGTTGCATTACAACCTACAAGCAAGAATTTACTGAACATACCTTGGGACAATTATGTTAGAATACATTCTGGCTTTCAAAGGAAAACAGTTATGTTAGGCTGCAATATTATTATACATTTATTATAGGTGGAAGTATTTTGTTTTTGACCAGACTTTTGCTTTTTACGATTTTATAACCTCAAAAAAAAAACTCAATCAAAACAACAAATCAATAACCGCTTGACGTTCATTTGGCACCTTTTTTGAAACTAGTCTGTGGTTGAGTTGAAGTGAGCTGTTTTACGAAAAGAAAAAAATTAGTGATCGGACATCCGACGGGTTAAGCTCACAAGCTCGATGGTCATTGAATGAATGAAGTCCACTATGAAGTGATGAAGTCCACTTTCACTCATTTTGTTCGTTCTATTTCTACGTTCGTCTATGGACCATATGGTACGTCAATGTCGGTCTCTAAAGGAGTCTACACACCAAACCCGCCGACCCGCCGACACAGCCCGGCGGCTTGGTGTCGGCGACCCAAACCCGCCAACCCGCCAACATGTGTCATGGGGCTGTGTCGGTGAGTTAGTCGGCGGCAAGAAATCAGTACAACTTTTTTAGTTAGTGATCTATCTATCGTCACTATCGCTGGAGTGTCGGCGGGCAACTGAGCGTGCGCGTACGCAAGTCGCCGGCCATGCCGCCGACTTGCACGCGCGGGTACGAGTCGCCGACATGATTCTTGAAACAAAGTCGCCGACACCAAGCCGCCGGGCTGTGTCGGCGGGTCGGCGGGTTTGGTGTGTAGACTCCTTGACAGTGACAGTTTCTGTCCGGTCGGGGCGGTCGGCCATTTTGATTGTTTTGGTTGCAATGCAATGCATGCAATAGCCACGCACGACGGGATGTTTGTTATATTTTTGTTTTGAAAATGACTAGACATGCAAGAAATTGCACGGCGGGAGCCGTGTACACTTACCACGAGAAGAAAAAAGACGCTGCTGCGTCTGGGTACGGCACCCAGAACGAGAGAGTTGGCAAAGACTCTGTGAAAAGTTTCGATTGTTGTAGCTTGACGCTGCAGCCTTGCAGAAACCCTGTGGTGACCAAAGAGGGTTATTTGTTCGACAAGGAAGCTATTTTAGAGTATGTGATAACAAAGAAGAATGAGTACACCCGATTAATGAAGAAATACGAGAAGCAATTGAAGAAAGAAGATACTGAGAAAGCTGAGCTTGCTGCTGCTGAAAAGGAGGCAAACCTGATCAAATTTATGAACAGGGAGAAGAATATCTCAAGCAGTAGTGTCGCATCTTCAAGTGCTACGTTTAATGCACCATCCACATCAACTTCTGTATCAAATCTAGCCAATGGGAAAGATAAACAATTACCCAGTTTTTGGGTCCCCTCTCAGCTGCCTGATGCTAAGATATCAAAAATAGCTAAACCCGATTCAACAGTATACTGCCCGATTAGTAGTAAGCCTTTGAAAATGAAGGACCTTATTGAAGTCAAATGGACTTTAGTAAATGATCGGGATGATAAGAAGAGTTTGATAGCTAAAGAGAACAGATACATGTGTCCTGTAACCCATGATATATTGAGCAACTCTGTACCATGTGCTGTCATAAGGTGATTGTCTTTCTACTGACAAATCCTACTCCTCAACTCATACTAAATCAAGAAAATATTTTGTATGGCATTGAAAAGAAAACTATCTCAAAATAACCTATTCCCTGATACATCCTTGATTGACTATATCAAAAAATAATCAACTAAGTTTTTTAATCTTTTAAAAATTAAGTACTGTGACTTAGCTTTGCGCACCTATTTCTTGTTTCAGGACAACGGGTCATGTGGTCACTATGGAGTGTGTAGAAAAGATTATCAAAAAAGACTGGCTGCATCCTCTAACCGGAGATAAGTTGAAAGAAAAGGATATAATACCATTAGAAAGAGGAGGAACAGGATATGCATTTACCAATGACAACTTACAGGGAAAGAATGAAAGGCCTGTGCTGCAGGCATAGAATAAATTAGCTGTATTTAGCATTTATTTTAAAGATAGATACAGACACAACTTTTGACACAGAGCATAACATTAGTGTCACATTTAAATAAACATATTGTATATAAAACCATTGATGTATCAACTAACTATGTTTTCTTACATCTAAAGTTTGCAGTTCCAAACTTGCCTAGTGTCTTTCTAAAAGTTGTATGTTTTGTAAATAAAATAGTACACTATTGTATAATAATTCTATAATTCCTTGAAAATAAACTTAAATAAAAAAAATATAATTATTTCTACTCTTACACTAAATTCAACTACTATGCACTATTAAATGAGAAGAGATCCAGTTGAAAGTCCCCATTTGTTCTAATCTCAGTCCCCGGGAATGATAAGCTGTCATTATTAAAAGTGTCCAGGAAGTTTAATACTGATGACTCACTCATTTCATGATTATCGCTCGGCTGCATATCAACTTTTTGTTCAATTTCATCACTTATGGATTTGATTTCATGGTCCTTCACATGTATAAGTGAGGGTTGGATCAAAGTGTTAGGTTTGCCAAAACCATCTTCGGACTTTTCATCATTGCTCCGGTTTAGAATCCAATCTTTCAACTCACGATCTAGGATGAAGGATTCCTTGACTGCTGATAGATCTTCATCTCTGAATATTTCTCCCAGAGTATCGTCGCCAACCAAATGGTCTGTTGTGTCTTCACTGGGCTGTTCCTTATCTTGATTGGTATCTTCACTTTGTGGCTCCTCTTCAAAACTGTCTGTTAAGTTATCTGCTTCACTTTTATCTAAGGATGTTTCATGATCCTTATCCACTGTTTCAATCGATCGAATGATTTGAGTTTCATACTTTGCCAATAATTCAGGGTTAATTTGAAACTTACGAAAGACCGTTGAGGTCGGTTTTATAGGCGACGATCGTATATCGAAATGAGCACTGTGGAATTGTAAATGATTGTTTGGTTTGTTTTGTTCTTCTAAACTAGAGATAGTAGTGGCGATTTGTTCTAAACTAGCAGTAGTTGGTTGTATAGTTAATGGATTTGGGTTTAGGTATTCATTTGGTTCTGGTTCTGGTGGTAAATTCAATGTTGGTGGATTTGGCTCCAGTTTGATCGAAATCTCTTTGAAGCCGTTGCACTCATTGTTAGCTATGTGAACTTCAGCCTCATTATCGATACCCTGAGGGGTTATAATTGCACTACATTCATCTGAGCACGACACGTTAGATAGGCCGACGAAATCGTCTATTCCCAGTTCGATCAGTGTATCATTGTTTTCCGAGGCTAGACGCATTCGTTTCGCGTTCTCTTGAGCGGTTTTCTGCTGCTTTTGCTTCCAGACTCGTTTGACCACAGTTGGCCACTTTTCCACTGAGTTAATTCTAGCGCAGTCGTCTATTTCTTTCTCTGAGGTAGGAGGGTCTTCGTTGATTGTTGCCCACGCTTGGTTAGCAGTTGTGTCGGGCTCTACTTTCGTCGGCGGCGGCGGCGGGTTATGTCGACAAAATCCTTCAGTGTTCTTGACGCAATCTAAGGCGGCGATGTCAAAAGTGTACTTTCCGGGGTACAAGCCCAATAAGCTGTAACAAAATAACATCAGTCACTTTTTGATCATGCAAACTTAGTCCTAACGCGAGGAATCTCAAAATGCATACCTTCCAACATCATCGCTGACAGTACAAGCCTTCGCATCATCACAAGTGCTTAGCAAGCAAGGTAACAGCGATCGCAGCTTAACCACTAGTTGTTGTAATTGTTGCAGGAAGATATTGGTGCGGTCTCCTTCGGTGCCACTAAACACGATGGCCAGTAGGCAGTGGAATAGATTCGAGTGGATTTTGGACGGGATGTGCGTAGGATGGCTCTCGTAGTGCTTCTGAAGGCGGTAGAGGCTGTTGAACTCCTGTAATTGTTTAAATCAGAATTAGCTAAACTTATAACAATCAAACTAGTTTCTCTCCGAGACTGCGATAAACAAAAATTAAAGGCACGACTTTATCGCCAGGCACGGTATGTCTACCGTGCCTGGCGTGCCTAAGTCTGCGAGGATGTCTCCTCGCAGATCTCTTGGTACCTAGCACCTACTCAAGATACCTTGCGAGTGTATGAAGGGGTAGTTAGGGGCACGTTGCATTTGTCATATGCCCGTTTCCTCACGAGAGCACCGGCATTGCACACATTTTTTTGAATAGAAATATCTATTGGAACACGACCGGATTCAAGCCCACGAGCTTAGGATCGGAAGGCCGTGAGACCACTTTTATTACTTACAGCTGAACACTGGAAACAAGATATCAAGGTGGTTTTTTTCTTTGGCTTGTGTGGGGTGTCCACTGGCGATATCGGCTTTGGCAATTTGACTTTTCTACCGCTCCGCGTCACTTTAGTCTGAAATCAAGCGTGGTGTAGTTTAAAACGCTAACAACAACTAATTATACGTAGTAATAATTTCAATGAGGAATACCGCGTACTTGTTTACGACATTTGGCTTATGTCTATCTCAAGTACCTACTCATTTCTTTCGAGTATTTTATAACAAAGTAACATTCACACTCAAACCCTTAAATGCGAAAAACTGAATAGATGATGTTCGTAATTTGTAATTCAACCCCATAACGGCAGGACCTATTTTGATGACCTATTTTTATCCGAATTACCTTGCATTCCTTTGCCTTTTCTTGTTCTTCCAAAATCTCTTTCTGAAGGTTCTTAAACTTTTCCTTAGCCTTCTTCAAGCTTATTTCTCTCTTTATCTCCTCTCTTTTCATTTCCTCTTTCTTGGCTTCCGCTCTAGCTTTGAGCATACTCTCTTTCTTAGCTTCAGCTTTTTGCAACATCTCTCTCTTAGCTTCCGCTTTGAACACATTCTCTTTTCTCGCTTCCGCTCTTAACTTCTCCGCTCTGGCTTCCGCTATAAATGCTTCTTGCTTCGCTTTATACTTCGCGAGTAGTTCTTTTTGAATATTCTCCTTCGCATGTTCTTTTTTGTATGCCTCTTGCACATATTCCTTTTTAGCGGTTTCTCTTAGGATCTCTTTTCGCAATTCCTTTGTTATGATGTTTTCAATTTTCGTTGCTTCCATTATTTTGTGCGGAGGGACTTTGTTCTTACCTACCACAGTCAAATCTCTTGGTGACACCACTCTGGAAAAGTAGTCATTTCTGTATGTATTAAATAGTCAATTTGTGAAAAAAAAACCATGGGGACTTGAGGTTGTAAGCCTGTTTCATATTAGACAAGGTGGCAAAAATTTATTCTCCAAAATCACTCAGTTCAGTAGGTACCTATACTACCTACTGTAAAATACAAACTCACTTATAAATAAACTTAGTATTGGTGACCGGATCATAAGTGGGCTCTGGTGCAATCTTTTCAGGGTTGTTGAAGATCTTCAGAGCATGGGTAACCATCTTCATCTGCTCATCACTCAGTTCATTGAGGCTGTAAAACACAAGATATGTTAATTTTATTAGTGCTTCCTGTTCATGCTACTCTGTGCCGACTTCAAACAAGGTGTATAACTACAGTACCATAACTGGTACAAATACATGCTGACATACAAAAACTTATTAGACAGGTCAGTAATCAACATTGATATTTAATGTCTATTGGTGCTGAATGTTTACCTGTGGTAGGTCTCACCCAGCTTCAGAAGCTGGACTGAGGTGTGTTTGTTTGGCAAGACAGAGGCAGGTGCAGTAATAACTGTAGCTGGTACAGTTGAAACACCCATTGGTACATGCATAGTTGTTACAGGAACAGCAACAGCTGGTAATACTGCCGTTACACTAAAACATAAGAATTTGCAGTTTTTATAAGCGAATAGAAAATATTATTACAATTCTTACATTAAGCTATGTTTAAGGGTTGGTGAAAAGTGTGTTGAAATTGCATAAATTCTCTTGAATAGATGCACATAATCTCAAGAAACAAAGTTGGTATTAGTGAAATTTGGAGTAAAACCAAAATAATACTTTTAGAGATTAGTTACTTTCTACGGACAGAAAGATTGGTGAGCCAGAACTCCCAATTTCCTAATCCATGCAGGTAAGGTATTGCTTTTTTCTTTTCTGAACAGATTTTATTTGTAATTCTGTGACACACGATTAAGAGTAAACACAACAGAATTAAATTTTATACTTACACATCTTTTGGTTTATTATTCTTTGGCTGCGGAACTCTTTCGATGCGATTGTACTTCGTCTTCAACGCAAAATCTTTGAGCTTTACAATTTTACTGTCTATGTTAAGTCTTGTATTGTTTCCCGTTGTATAAGTTGTACTGCTTGTGATATTATTAGAACCATTCAATGAAACATTTGGTTTTACGACCATACCATTCAGCAAGTATTGCTGTTTGAGACTCTCATTCTTGGGTTGTAAAAAGCTGGCTAGTTTTAAGTTATTTCCAACCGCACCGCTATCCGGTTTCTTCAAAATACGCGGCTTTGGGCTGCTATTTACATTCACAAAGCCATCAATATTACCGCTACTCTCGTAAAACGCTTTCAGGTTATCAGCAGCGGGCGATTGTTCTTCCACATTAGTTTGAGTTAAGAAGTAGGATTGTCCCTGCAAATGAACATTTATCAATAATCCAGTCGAATCACTGTTTCTTTATATCAAACTGCACACAAAAAATACCTGGGAGGCACCTGGATCTTGTAATACATAAATTGGAGTATACTGACACGAATTCACTACAAAACTATCTGGCATAGCATTCATGGTGCAAATAGATTATTTCATACATATAAACACACTACATTTAAAAAGAAAATCGATAAAATAAAGATAAAAACAAAATGAGAAATTACACCCCCTCGATGTTGACAAATTGCATTTTTTTTTTCAACCCGTACCGTACGTACACCATAGACAGCAAATCGTAATAAACAAACCATAAACAGCGAATGAACTACAAAACAAAATGGTGTTTGGTGCACATTGTATTTACAGCACCCTCCCAAACCCAAATAGAGATGTATGAAGCTTCAACTAGTTTAGAGTTAAAATTGTTACTGTCACATCAGTTGTCTGTCAGTGTCCGTGTTTGTCAGCCGGTGATGCCAACTTAGCTACTTTATAAGCTAGAACTAGCAATTTTTTGGTGTCAGACAGTGACAATTTTATGAAGCTTTTAGCTTTTTTTAACTCCTTTTCACAATTTTATTATACTCAAGGTATTTTTATTCTTCAATACAGAATCCAATAATATATGGATGTTATTTGGTATTATTACAAAATAATGCAAGAAATCTGCAAAATAATGTATCAACGTATCAACTATACCTACTTTATGTAAGTAACAACTATCTAGCCCCCCTATTTTTGGGTACCTACGACTAGCAATATAGCAGCTTTTTGCAAGATGTTTAGCTTCTGTCGAAAGCTAGCAGTTGGCTACACTAGCCTAGTAAAGCAAGGTTTTGTCATTGTGGTGTGTGTGTTTTGTGTATTTTATTTTTTCCGTAGTTAGTTTCGTAAAATCTTGGAAGTGAATGGTGTAGTTCTCTTTTGTAGTCTTGTTTAGACCTATGTTATTCCAAAACTGCGAAGAAGTAATATAATAAAATTTATCTGTGATGATCAGGTACTGTTTCTTATCTTATCCCCCGGAATTAATTAAATATTACTCGCATTGATAACAATTTAGTGCCTACCTCGTTTGGCGAGACCCATTGTAACATCAGTTTCTGTGGAAAATCGTCGCGTTTTCTACTAAAGTGTGACCATTTCACGAAGAGAATGAACTTGTCGTTCGCTGGTTGCGGTTTCTTAGGAATCTACCATGTAGGAGTGGCTGTGTGTTTTAAAAAATATGCACCTCATCTGTTGTTAGGGAAGATATCTGGAGCCTCTTTTGGGGCACTATCAGCATGTTGTCTTCTCTGTGATTTGCCTATAGGTGAGTGGTTTTAATACTTGATATATATTTTTTATTCTGGCATGATCGGGTTTGAATCTTATTTGAGTCCACAGTTGAGTTTTAACCAGGCAGTAGGTACATTTTTTCTTAAGTTAATTGTCATAATCAACGCATATCTGAATGCTTACATTTTTTTTATGTTTCTACCTAAATGTTCTCATAATGATCATTGTGTAAAAGTCGAATGAGTTTTGCTATGGCTGTTTATCTCCCTTTTTAAGTGAAGCAGCTTATTATATTTTACTGTGAAGTGTGAGTTGCCACAATATTATGACTAGTATAATAATTAAACTTTGCACCCTCAGAAGTTTTATGCATCACAAGTTTATTTAGTACCTAATGAAATAGGTATACTAATCTCTGTGAACTTGAAGGAACATTACTGTTTTCCATTCCAAATATAAATGATGTCATGAAGTAGGTATGTAATTAAAATGTAAACAAAACATCATGTTATACAATTAAATGAATTGTATGTTATTGCAGATTAAGTAAAGATACAAGCTTAAGGGCTAATGATCATTGAATGATACTGATTATAAATTATAATTTTTTATTAAGTGGGTGAGTACCTACTTAATTTGATTTTAGATAACCTACATAATAAAAAATCATTAAAAAATTTTTACTTTATTGGTTGCTATATTTAGTTTTTTATTAGTTAATTTGTTTATAATAATTATATTTCTTTTCTTATTCATGAATTAACGTTGTACATTTTTATATCAAACTGTGTGTGAACAGTAATTTTATTACTTATCGTTAAAAACAAGACTCTAACTCAAAATAATACATTTATTGTTTACATTATTAACTTAATAGGGAAGATTGATGAATGAATGAAAAATAGGTTAATAATGGCATTTTCAAGGTTACTAACAATATTTAATTAGTAATTCATTTTCAGCATAATCATGACATGAAAGGCATGTGGGTAATGTTAAATGTGTCTCATAGCAAGAGAGGTCTATCATGATATCATTTGAGGGTCTAAATACAAAAAGATCTCATGTAGAGATGCCGAAGTGTCTATTGAAAGAAAGAAAAGAAAGAAAGAAAAAACATTTATTGCTTTAGAGCTTACGAGCTATATTAAAATTAGATACATAGATTAATTCTTTAAGGCAAAGGGGGTACACTCAGCATGAATGCTGCACGGACATTATGTCCGTGTGATTTTCAGTGCGCTGATTTTTTGTATTGGTGCATGGGTCACTGTCATGACATGAGCCTTTCAGTGACTATCATTTTTTTTAATAACAATATCTTTATTCAATTGAAAGGTACATATTACCACTTACAAACTATGTCTATCATATTTTCGAATAGGTGAAATCACCAGTGATCTGCTCAGAGTAGTAGGGGAAGCAAGAGCTGGATCTCTAGGCCCGTTCAGTCCTTCATTCAACATACAAAATGTATTACTGGAGGGCATGCAGAGGTACCTACCCCACGATGTACACAAGATCGTCAGTGGGAAGCTTCACATCTCCCTGACCAGGGTTTATGATGGAAAGAATATCATCGTGTCGGAGTTCCCTACGAGGGAAGACCTTTTGCAGGTATGTACTTACTTCTTCAGAACCTTTCACACACACCATAGAACTTATATCATTTTTAGCTTAATCATACTAGTACCTACCTACATTCATCAACGGAGACAAAGTAGGTAATTTGTAGGTGTGGCCTAATCGACGGTCATTTGTTTACAAGTCTCTGATCGCGTGATTGCGTTGTTGCACTTGTTGCACATGCTATGCTACCATCCATTAGTAAAACTACTTTGCAATTTGTCGGTATTCGATAAATAGGTAGGTATAGATACCTACCTATTTATCAAATACCGACAGTAGATCTACTGAACGCATCTTAATTAATATCGAAGTAGGTAATCCTCTTATCTAAAACTGGAAGCTTCTATTATAGTCGTAATGTTTGGTACTTGTAAGATCTTTAACATTCAAGGATAATTTTGGAACATTACGGCTGTACATCAATGCGAAGAAAATGAGGTCACCTCCATATCATATTCTTCCCATTGACGTACAGAACGTGAGTGTACAATTAAAGTTTGAGGGTTCTGCCTGAGGGTTTTAGCTCCAATATCAGCCGTATGGTTTGAAGGTAGGTACCTATCTATAAATCTATGACTATGTTCATGAAATATAGGTACTCTAACCCTGGACAAATACAGGATAGTATGGTTTTTCAGGCGCTCCTCGCATCATGCTTCGTGCCAGTATTTTCGGGGATGCTGCCGCCCCGGTTCCACGGAATCCGCTACATGGACGGTGGATTTAGCGACAACCTACCCGTGCTAGACGAAAATACTATTACCGTCAGCCCGTTTTGTGGAGAGAGCGATATCTGTCCACGGGATTTGAGCTCTCAACTGTTCCACGTAAGGATACCAGCTTTATACTTCCACTACCTTAACCTTTGTTCTACTGCTTCTTTGGTACAGGGGTTTGGATTGGACTCTAAGCCACTCCAGACAAGGTTTATTTTTCTCGCCAGCACATAATACCTTTTGCAGTTACCAACATATACTCCGACCTACTAAACTAGGTGGTTGTCAGTTAACGTGGTTTCAGATGTGGTAAAACCTCGATATTTTGAATTGAATGTCAGTGCCCTTGAGTAATCGAGGGTTCTAGATCATGTGATTGTAGTTTTCTTTTTAAAACTTGTACCTCCATAATTTGGCATCTACAAAGAGTTCACAAACCTGAATCTTATTATTCTGAATCCAGAACGGTTACATCAGGGTTCTACATTCGAACTTTTTTGCGGTACATTAAAAATATAGTAGGTACTCCATATCGTGGCTCAGAGCTATCTTATCAGACAGTATCACAAAATTATGATCAGTTACTCAGAAGAATCAGGGCAGCCTCAATCCATTCAATGACATTATTTCGCTGTATAAGATGTTCCCTTCTCTTCTAGATAAATGTAGCCAACACAAGTATAGAGCTATCTAAACAAAACATGAACCGATTCGCCCGGATTCTCTTCCCCCCCAAACCGGAGGTACTAAGCAACATGTGCAAGCAAGGTTTCGATGATGCACTGAGGTTTTTACAACGGCATAACCTGATCTCTTGTACGCGATGCCTGGCGGTACAGTCGACCTTCCAACTTCAGGATATGCTGGATGATACCACGTATGAATACGACCCGGATTGTGAAGAGTGCAAGACGCATAGACAGGTGAGAAGTTTGATCATACATACCTACAGAGTATGAACTATTATAGGCAGAGGTAACCGCTTAACATCAGGTGGGTAGTCTGCTTGCTCCATCACTTTTTCTCATAAAAAAGAGTATACATTTTAATCATCATCCAACTAAACGGGGTTTAAATTATCGACGGTAGAAAGTATACCTAAATTGACGTATCTCAGAAGTATGGTAATCTTTTACATACACTTTTCTATTTAGTCTAAAATAATATTTAATAATAATATTATAGAAAGTGTACATTGAGCAACTTAAGTCATTTAATGAATTATGTTTTGCAGTTATAAAATTATTTAAACAGTTCTATCATTGAAATAAAAAAAATAAAAGGATCTAACAAAGTCAAAATTTCTTTATTCAATAAAATCACAAGGATCATTGAATCTTGAAAAAGTCTAAATTATTAAATTAATCATTAACTTTTGTTCGTGACTGTACCTATCTACCAAGTGTGTAGTGCAGTTTGAAAAAGTTATATTTGTCTACAGGATGCCTTAGTAGATGATCTCCCCGATACAGTGATGACGATATTCCAAAACGCGATAGACTCCGCTAACCACGGCCTTGTGAATTGGGTGATGCGACAACGAGGAGTCCGGTACTTGACGTTCCTAGCTCTGCCGTATCGAGTACCTATCGACATCATGTATGCAACATTCACCAAGTGAGTATTAAATCATTTTGTAAATCAAAAATAAATCATAAATATGAAAACTATCTATAAATTGTTTGCAACGGTTTGTAGATAGCTCAACTGTTTCATGTTTATTTTGTAAATATTTTAAATTATTAGGTGAAAACATTGTTGGGTTATATGGAATTCCTAGGTTTTATCATTTGGGAGCTGCATTACATCAATGAATCATAAGCCTGTAGGAGTCACATAAATATTTTCAATAAAATCGCCATTATTAGGTATGCTGCGTGCCTACCAATTTTACTTGAATCGTTAGTAATTTATACTTAAGTAGTAATACAAAAACGTGCAGCTCAAGTTTTCCAAGCTTACCTAGGTTTACCTAGTACAGCGAATCGACCGAAAAGGATAAAAAACTTATTTCCGTACACGTTTATAGAATAAAATATACACTTAAGTATCAGTATCAGACAGAGGAATGTTATTGACTTAGAAGGATAACATTAGTTACATAAGTTGAATCCCTACACAAATATTGACAATAGTATTGATTATTTTATAAGTTCTCTAGCTTGACAATTCTTTAAATAAAAACTTACGACATTATTGCTATGCACGGTAGACGATATTTGGAATATCGATAATAATAGTTACTCGTTTTATAAATACCTATTAAAATTATCTGTAGTAATCGATGTATTTTTATCAAGTCCTCGACATAACTTCAGTACAAAGTAATATCGGTCGTAGTTCAAAGGTAAAATGAATCGATTGATTATTATTCATCACTTATTTAGTCACATTTCAATTATTTTGTTTATTTATACTGGTTTTGGTAAAGTTTTAGAAACAATACGCACTGCACTTCGTAAACCTACCTAGCATTTTGTTTTAATATTTCTATCCTTTCTAATTTATCATGACCATAAAAAAAACTAATTTAAAAATAAGCAATTTGGCAACTGGTATCTGTGACATAAGGTTTCGTGCACGTTCACAAAAAAACCTTGTTGCCTGTTTTATTATTAGTTCGGGAACTTCTGTATACAGTATTGCGATAAAAGTTATGCGCCTTCATAAACTTCGCATACTAACCTAATCCTCCATAGATACCTATCTAGAGTTGTTACAACATTCAATTATGCAATCGAGACGCACTGCAATGGAGTATTATTCGTAGCTCGGTTCGGAGCTATAAGTCTTCAAACGACCACTAGCATAGATATTTCGAAAAAAAAATTGGGGTTTTTAGTGTTTACAACTCTATACACTTCCAAATACTTGAATCTCACGCCTTTGAAACTCGGTAGTGATAGTCAATAATTTTCATCGCAGCTGTACAAATATGAATCCAGTACAGTCGATAGCAAACGCTCTTACTAACATACCTCACGCTTTCTAGCTACGCCGCGGGTAAAGTAGAGACTCACGCGGTGCAATACAAAGTGGCCGCGAACATACTCGTTCGTAGGAAGAAGTGTCTGCGACACAACAACCTTATGACTAGGTCAGTGGGGTTTTCGGTGGCGTGTTCTGTCTAGAGCTTTTGGTGGCGGCTGTACTTGTTTTTAAACTTTTATTATCAACTGTACCTATGTTCGTTCCTTGTTGTTCGCTTCGGAATTTAACCAATAAACGTTACACAAGGAAATTTTACAAAAATCTCCTTAGTTCCTCTTCATCATTGCTGGTTCTCATCAGACCTTGGAGTATGTACTCCAGTTCAAAATCTAAATTTGAAAGTGTTTCAAACTGTAATTATGCCTGAGATTCCTCAAAGCTGATTTTCTGAGCTGATGAATTTATAACTTGGAAAGGGCTCCACCAATTTTCCTCAATCATGGCTAAGAATCATTCCAGATAAATGACTTTTCGTACAAAAAACCCGTATTCAAATCGGAGTCCTACTTTTAGAGCTACGAGGGCACAAACAAACAGAAAGACACAACGCCATCAATCTTATAACACCCCTTGTTTTTCGGTCGGCAGTTAAAAATAATTACGAAAAAGCCGTTTTGACTGAGAGTAAAGTCATAAATAAAATATTCACGTGAAGTGGTCGGTCACGTGTGCAAATAAAACTTGTTTTTATACATTTGGTATCATAAATACCTAATCATTGCGTTTAGATAGTCTAGCTAAAAAAATATAAGGATTAATTATAGAACAAACAAAATAATGAATGAATAAAGGCATGCCATTTTCTATAGAACAATATAGGAACCAACAATTAAATAAATAAATAAATAATAAATAAACATTCATGGACTTTACACACAACGCCCTCTAGTCCCAAACTAAGCAAAGCTTGTGATATGGGAACTAGATGGCTGATAGAATACTTATATACTTTTTTTTTGTAAATACATACTTATAATATAATTACATAGTAACACCCAGACATAGAACAAACATCTATGTTTTCCACGCACAAATATTTGTTCTTGGTGGGGATCGAACTCACGACCCACAGCACGAAAGGCAGAGCTATTACCGACTGAGCTGTGACGCCTGTCAATTTAATTTCCATATTAATTATTTTGTTCAAGAAGTATCTTATGGTCTGTTGTTCAATGAATCGCATTGTTTTTAAACCGGTTGACGCACGTTTCACTATGTACCTATCACAATATTATTTAAAATTTGCAATAACAATAGTTTTATCAGGCTGTTACCCAACTTCTCTATCTAATGTAACGTCATATTGTGTGCCATTCGGTCAAGGTTATGTGCGTTTGATAAAATTATGTATTTCATGAATGAATATAATGTACTTGTCTTAGTAGTACCAAACCTAACAATATTTGTTATTCTGAAGTATCCGATTAAATAGCTTCTCACAGTTTAAGGGCGGCTTGCACCAGAATCGCTAAATGCGTTTAACTATTAAATAGTATTTAGCGAGTTGTCAAGTCATATAAATACGTCAGATTTAAATCTATTTAGCTGTTAAACTCGTTTAGTGATTCTGGTGCAAGCCGCCCTAAGACGTTGACAAAAACTTCACGCTCACCCATATCATGACATAGCTCAAACGAAAATTACAAACTAAATTATTTGTTTGAAATAAAATAATATTTTTCCTAAACATTTGTAATTCGAAAACTTGTTTGTCTGTAATTTTTCATAACTACATTCAGTAATGTTATATCTTGAAAAACGTTGAAATGTGCGTGCGATGTTTTTCCGTGCAACATGTATAGGTATTGTAAATACTGTAACCTCGAAAACCGCTATCAAACATTGCGATTGTGATTGTATCCTGCGCATCCTGTTTTTGTTATTAATTAAAACTTCCTGGATTATGAAATCGTAGTTAGATTTTTTGAATTGAAACAACAGGAACTTAACTCGGCACTTCATCCTACTATCCTATCCTACTAATATTATAAATGCGAAAGTTTAGATGTTTGGATGTTTAGATGTTTGGATGTTTGTGTTTCAATCACGTCGAAACTACTGAAGCAACTTGGATGAAACTTGGCATATAAATAGTTCGTAACCTGGATTAACACATAGGCTGCTTTTTATCCCGAATAATTAACAGGATCTACAGGATAAAATAAACGAACGGAATTAGCAGCGCAAATTTAGCAAGAGGATGATGTCATGGTCACGTCAGTTTGACAGGACGTAGTACTATCTCTTTGGTCTAACGACTAACGTTTGACATTCGAGTACGGGTTCGGTGTAATGTCAAGTTTCTCAAGAAAGTCTCCGCTCGGTACACGCACAGATAATATAATGTAAATGGAAACGGTATTCGCGTACGAAGTCGCGGGTAACTGCCAGTCTAATATATTTTCTATTGTTTCGGGCTCCTAAAAAACCGGTCAAAGATTAAAAGTTTAAGTACCTATATAAGCATGGTTTAAGAACTTTTTATTTAAATCATAATGAACCGGGTAACGTTATTCAATTTTGATTTTGTATCCCTCATTTATACAAAAAAATATCGTAGATAAAATAGTTTTATAAGTTCTTAAGGAAGCTATGTAGAACAATTAAATTGTCTCTAAGCAACCTCAATTCGATTTTGTCTTATCTGCGTTCGCCAATATTTTATCATTAATCCATTTAAATGCCAACGACCCTTCGTCCTACCTTTTTTCAGGAAGATTAAAAAAAATCCTCTTACAAAGTGCGGTCGACGGAGCTATGCAATCGTGAAGTTAGCCGTTTGTGATGTGCGAAGACAATTCAGTTCGAAAAAGCTCCATTGCGCATCAAAATGGCTAATTTCACGATAGTACCTCGATGTATCTCTCTCTACCAGTTTACAATAAAATTACTCAATGCATGTCGTGTGTATGTAACTTGCTTTACGTAAGACCAATGCAATGCAATAATGTGTTTAGTTCATAAAATATAACTTAGATATGACTGAACCAGCTATTAGGTACCTGCTTCAGTGATCGATACTTTGACTGAAGCTACGGTTTATAAGAGACTGGTTATTTTATTAGCAGTGATGTCGATTCTTTGGTTGCATCTTTCTAAACTAACCTCATTTGACCACGCTAAAATTATAGCTGTCCTTGTCGTTTCAGTTTATGAAAAAGGGATGGCAACATTTGTCTACAAGATGGAATACAATATCGTGTTACTCACAGAAAATGGTTCTATGTATTATCAAATCTACATATTAAAATGTTTCGACAGATTTGTAACGTGTACGCCGAAGATGAGCAAATCGCTATGGAAGCTGAGTTTGAACTTACTGCAGCAACTGCATTGCTTCGTCTACACGTCCCACGACCGGTCCAAGGCGGCTGCGAGGATATACTACAAGCTGACTGCTGATGCGAAGAAGGACGCACATGAAAACTACCAGCTTGAGAGGAGGTATGTTTGTGTATGCACTTCTTTTCAAAGCAAATTTTCAGGGGCCTAATTCTCTCTTCAGCTGAGATTTTACTCCAATAGGGATGACGTCAAAATGACGTTGTAAACTCCTGTCACCAGTGGGTGAAACGAGTTTTCGGCCGAGATATGACGTCATCCCTATTAGAGTAAAATCTCTGCCATACCCAGAATCACCCCTCTGAACTATTGTCGCTCTGACGAAAGACGCGGTTGCTCGTAAATAAATCACCACCTTTGACTTCTCTAACAAGACGATTTTCTTAAAGACAATAAGTGATAGAACAATCTTGTCTATAACAATGTCTCACAGTGCACGTCCTTTGAGACGTATTTATTATGTTTTGCGGTAAATAAATGCGCCGAACAAGCCAAGCCAATAACAATACCTTGTATTTGGTTATTTCTTGAACTTTTCAAACTTACAGTCTTTGACGAATAATTATTCGTCCAAGCTTACAGTGTATTAATTAAGTTTTGCGCTGAAAAAGTGCGTCGTAGACAAAAATATACACGTGAAAAAGTTGATTGCTGAAGTCCATTCGTCATTCTCAAAGTAATCCTAATATAATTTCTCTAATCTGACTTGCTTTATCAAACGACCTTCACGATAAAATCATATTTATTGCATTGTTTTAATCCAATGCATACGTCCGTAAACGTGGGTGTATCGATTTTCTTGATAAATGTTATAAAACTATATCTAGATATTTTTAGTTAAGTATCCTGTATTTTGTGTTTCTGATAAAGATTTTGGGTTAGTCCCCTTTATAAAACCTAGATTCATACAAATATTTTAAAGTAGATTTTTTTTATTTGCCACGTTTTCATTATGGGCCTAACGCGATTTTTTTTACAACTAAATGATGGAACAAGTCGGTGGCCTACTTGATGTTAAGCGGAGGTTAAGCTGGTTGATGTTACATGGTGATACTTTGCGCTCTTACTTGATTGCAACTTTGACTAACATATTGTAGGCATATCTTTATTGGTCAATTTTGTTACAGAATCGATTAAAACGATCGTAGATCGCTATTTACTTTCCACTTTCTCTCGCGTTAAGTTGAAACACAATTTACATTTTAATGTAACATGAGCGAAGCCGTAGTAATAAACTTTCTAGTGTAAAGTTATTAGTTACGAGTAGATACCCAGCTTTTTATGATTGACATTTAGGGCGTCTTGCACCAGAATCACTAAACGTATTTAACAGCTAAATCGATTTAAATCTGACGTATTTGTATGACTTGACAACTCGCTAAATACTATTTAAGAGTTAAACGCGTTTAGCGATTCTGGTGCAAGCCGCCCTTAATGTTTGAAATAGTCATCAGAAGCATTGGAAGTAAATCATTTAATCATCAGAATTCTAAATGTTTTTTTTTTTATAAAAGGTCCTTTGGCCACAATCTCACCTGATGGTAAGTGACGATGAGGCCGACGATGAAATTGATGAATGGGCTTTAAAAATTATTTTTCAGTTTTTTGGTCACTTAAAAGTTAAAAGATTAAAAGTTTTCAGCCAAAAAATCTTTCTGGAACTTTATATCATTATCATTTACTAACGATGTTGGGTGTACGTCATAGAGGTAGGTAAAGTACCTAGTACAGTTTTTATCCTTTGCGGAATAGGTAAATAAGCTCCACCACTGTGTCCAAGAGAATAAGTAGATTTTCGAGCTTATTCCTAAAATTATACTCATAGGGTGCAGCGGATAAACAAAGAGCAAATTATCTAGTTTTAGACGTGTGTCATTCATATAAGTGGTTTTATCAACACGCCTATCATTTTATAAGAAGCCGGAACGAAGTCCAGTACCAATCATCTGACTATTTCACATTCAAATGTAGCCCTTATCTCTTACCACATTAAATTTACTTTTCTTCACGTGTTTTTGTTACATTCGGGTAATGTATGGTCGTGAAATAGTAACCTCGTTACCTTCAATGGACATTCGAGTCATAATATTCCTAGAGGAGCCAATGAAGTCGCACGCATTAAACTACAAAATATCTCTCATTGTCTTTCTGATAACATTTCCAGTGATGATATAGCAACCATTTTTGATCAGCTGGCGTAACTTTTCGCAGTACGGCAGTCATCGCAAAATCAAATTGTATACAATTTTTATGAATACATAAAAATACTAACATGAAATACTATCCATGATTTTTTTAAATTTATTTACCTGTTTAAACAAAATCGTTGTATAACTTTAATCAGCTCTTTAAATCATTGCTATCTCTTACTAAAGGGTGTTTAACTTATTAAGCGTTTATAAGTATGCCGTATACCTCTGTATCTTACTTCTTACTAATATTATAAATGTGAAAGTTTAGATGTTTGGATGTTTGTGTTTCAACCACGTCTAAACTACTGAGCCAACTTGGATGAAACTTGGCATATATATAGTTCGTAACCTGGATTGACACATATGCTACTTTTTATCCCGAATAATTAACAGGATCTACAGGATAAAATGAACGAAAAGAATTAGCAGCGCCAATCGGCAAGAGGATTTCATTGTCATGTCATGTCACGTCAGTTTGACAGGGCGTAGTACTAACTCTTTGGTCTAACGACTAGCGTTTGACATTCCAGTACGAGTTCGGTGTAATGAGGTGTAATGTCAAGTTTCTCAAAGTATCCTCTCAGTACACGCTAAAATAATAATAATAGACAGCTAATATAATGTACACGGAAACTGTAGACGCGTACGAAGTCGCGGGTAACTGCTAGTAGTAAAATAAAATAACAGCTGCGAGTCAGAGCACGTGCTAAAAAGTATCATTATTATATTTTTTTTTTTTTTTAGTAGCCCGTAGGGATCCCACTGCTGGGCAAGGGCCTCTCCCAAACATTTGGGAGGAATTGCCATAATCGCCACGCTTGGCAGGCGGGTTGGCGATCGCAGTAAGATGTCAAACGGTTCAGAGACGCTGCTGCCCGTCTTCTGTGTTTAGGGTTACCATCCGTCCGGATAAGTCCGTACATGTCCGGACTTTTAGACTCTTGTCCGGCCTTTGTCCGGCCTTTTAATTTGTCCGGATTTTTTTATTTAAATTAGATGGAATATGATTAATATAACTACTTACATAATAAGTAATTTAATCTCAAATCAGTCTTTAATTAATTCTTTATTGCACACAACACAGGACAAAAGACAGAAATAGATAATCAAAGTCTTCTTTAACAATAAACTTACAGTAATTCTTTTATTGCGTTTGCAAACAATCAATCCTCCCTCGCAATGTCCGCAATGCGTTATGTGAGCGTCTGCTACCATGCCTACCATACCACTGTAACTAAGAGAGTATGTTTCCATTTTGTGAGTAAAAAGTCCGGACTTTTATCGAAATGTCCGGCTTTTTGCCAGGACTTCTCAAATTCCTAAATGGTAACCCTATCTGTGTTCCTTTATTCCCTTAGTCGCCTTTTACGACACCCACGGGATGAAATGGGTTGGTACTATTCGCCGCCGGCACCACACAGCTTATTATATTATATTAAATCATTTTATTACTGATACAAAACGCAATCAATTACTACCCCCAATAATTAGGTACTGATGAGCAAACAGCGCAGCTGTGGTGATAACGTAACAAAGACTTCTTATCCAACTGTCCCATTTCATTATGTTTTCATTTCTACGTATTCCGTTGTAAAATCAACGACGATGATTCCTCTTTACTTCCCCATTACAACGTTTTACAACATTGAATGGGCTCTTAAATGCGCAGCAGTGTAACATAAAATATTTGTGTTAGTATACATTGATCTTCTAGAGCAGAGGTTCCCAAACTGTTTTTCTCATAGACCACTTTCAACATTTAGCTGGTTCCGGTGGACCCCCTGCAGCTACATGTCTTGTCTACCATATTCCCAAAACTCAACAAAAAATGTGAAGATTAGATCTAAGTATGGAAATTTGCGTTGCGGCTGTGTTTCAATTTCAACCACTAATAAATAGTTTTCGAAAAAAAAGTGAGAATTGATTTGACTTTTTGTCACGCCAACCTACACCCCCGTCGCGCGTCGAGTCTCCCTTGGACCCCTGGGGGTCCACCTGGACCACTTTGGGAACCACTGTTCTAGAGGTTGATTACACATTCCGTTATGGAATAGATGAGCGACCCCAAAAAGATTTCAACATGATCATGATACCATCTTACCTCAGTGTTCGTTTTAAAATTGTTTTTGAAATATGGACAGACGGTGCTTCCAACTATAGGTTTCCAGATTCTGCCATGTTTTAAGTGCTGCAGATTTAGTCCTTTATTCATAATTTCCCGTCATTTTATAGCGGCTCTGTAAAATGCTCCCTCATTGTCACTTGTATGAGAACGAAAAGAGATGACAATTTATCGGTCATTTTAGCTAGCCTTGAGTGACCAGTATAAATGAGGGTTAGTTTGGTCAGACTCTAGTATATCATATTTTGCACAACAATGTATAACAATATGTCAATAAGTAAATGTTTTCGAATAATACTAATATTTTAATACCTACCAGTGCTTGATTATGTTATCCACAACCTTGGTGGTCATATAAGGAAGATTTAATCTATATTATAGCATTGGATTGTTCAATTATCTTGCTCTATAGGATGAGCTTTTCTACTATCAAAAAAAATGTTTACGTTGAATTTTAGTATTTTGACACACTAGAATTGAGACCCATTGAGCCACTATGGTAACTTTTCTTATAACAATATTTTGGAGAATAAAGTGCGTCATAAAGTTGGATTGGGCATAACGTAAATTTTAGTTAAAAAAATGCATGCGGCGCTCTCTATCGTTGGCTTAAAAGAATATGCGCGTTTTCGGCAAATAAAAAATTACATCATGCTTTTTTCGGATTGGCACCTGTATATTTGTTTAGGTATAAAAGAGATTTTGCAACGATAGGTAATTATTTCCGTAGTGGTATCAAATAAACTCATTTAAATTGTAATCGGTTTAATTTTTGTTAAATAAAAATATTGAGCGTGGTACTAATAGTACTATGGTTTAGTGCCAGTAGTTTTTTTTCACCAAAGGAATGATTCTGTCAAGTTAAGATCCCTCGCTGCCGCTATTCTAATTCTAACCTTTAACTTTGAGTTCAATATTTCATTCCTCGTCGAAAAATCTTACTAGTGTATACCAAATGTACAATTTTGAGATAAACCCAAAATCTAAAACCCTCACACGAAGAAGGAAATAATAAATTTAATTATCATTATAGTTTAAATAGGGGGTAATGTCAGCAGATAACTTGAGTGCGCACATGTCTGACGTCATTGTAATGTACTTATGTCAATAGGTTAAAGATAAACGTTAAATGAAAGATTGATAGGTTTAAAGAGTTTAAACCAAACTACAAAATATTCTTTGTTAGAACCAGTAACAGTGGCAGACACTGGATGAGATGGTAAATGTCAAACAACCCTCTCGCTCGCACTTTGTTGAAGATATAAACTCACTGAATGTAATTATCCAAAATCGCAATCTAGAGAATAAAAATGCCCAGCGAAAAATATCATTTTGATCAAAACAAGTTTTCTGACCAAAAAACGTTTTCACGAATGTGATACGGTACACATTTTTTGGTCGGTAAACATGTTCAGATTACAATGACATTTTTTGCTGAACCTTTGCTTTGTTATTCTCTAAACCGTGAAGCTTTGCGACTTTGCATAATTACATTCAGTGCGTTTATATCTTCAGAAATGTTGAATTGTGCGAGCGAGAAGGTTGTTTGACATTACCTCCTACGTCTAGCAGTGGACCGATACAGACTGTTCAGTGGTGGGATTTGGTGGAACCAAGAGTATCTACAATGAATATGCGACATCCTATCCTATCCTTCCTATCCTACTTCCTACTAATATTATAAATGTGAAAGTTTAGATGTTTGGATGTTTAGATGTTTGGATGTTTGTGTTTCAATCACGTCTAAACTGCTGAACCAACTTGGATGAATCTTGGCATATATATAGGTAGTTCGTAACCTGGATTGACACATAGGCTACTTTTTTTTTATCCCGAATAATTAACAGGATCTACAGGATAAAATGAACGAAAGGGATTAGCAGCGTCAATTGGCAAGAGGATTTCATTGTCATGTCATGTCACGTCAGTTTGACAGGGCGTAGTACTACCTCTTTGGTCTAACGACTAGCGTTTGACATTCCAGTACGAGTTCGGTGTAATGAGGTGTAATGTCAAGTTTCTCAAAGAAGTATCCGCTCGGTACACGCACAGATAATATAATGTACACGGAAATGGTAATCGCGTACGAAGCCTGTAATCATGAAAGAAAGACATCTGACAGTGTTTTTCTTTCCTAATCTAGAGGCACGCTTGTTATCCTAGTGTATTCGTAGATTACGATCTCGGTAGTGTAGTGTATAAGTTTTATGAAAAAGTATTTCAGGTAAACTTAGAACAGTATATTTCAATGCTGTATCGACTGTGTTGACCTCGTCGTGTCGTTCGATTGTTTCGAAATTCGAATATAAAAAATTACTTATCCTTATAATTTACCTAACAGTTGGCTAACGTCTATTGTATGCAGTGTCGAAATATTTATCGTAGGTTTCGGAATATGTAAAATTTTTTGACCTTTGTTTGTTACGTATATTTTTGTAATATGTCGTCCTTTGATTAAAGTCTACAGAGGGCAACAAAACCACTCTCGAAAACTTTAAGTTTAAAATACCCATCAACAACTTTTTCTATGCCATTCGTTTTCCGAGAAGGCTTAACATGATCCTATAGACTGTGATTTGACAACGGAAAAGAAACAATAGAAGAAGAAGAATGGAAGATCATAACAATTCGTTTTTTTTTTCTGTTTAGCAAATTAAAGAAACGAAAAAGAATTAGATTTCTTTTTATTCTATGAGCTTTATATAGTATGCCCATTGCCACTTCAAATATTTTCATTATTTTTTTTTACAGACGTGCAAGTGAATACAGACTGAGTTACGGCGACATGCGTGTCACATACGACGAAGAAGATACATTCGAGCATATTCTAAGCGTGACGTCACACAACGACGCTCTACTCGCTTACTACTATCTCGATGGCGAGAATAAGGTGAGTCGAATAAGAATTTCTTTGTAATTTAAAATATACGTGTAATAAGACCACTCGAGTGGAGACCACGTTTAGGCCACGTGTAGGACGCCCTCCGGCGAGATGGGGCGACGGCCTGTGAAATGTAGCGCAAACAGTGGATGAGAAGAGCCGAAGACCGAGCTCAATGGCGCGTCTTGGGAGAGACCTACGTCCAGCAGTGGACGAGTATAGGTTGATGATGATAGATAAGAACACTCCAGAAATAAAATAAAAAAAGTTCGGAGGGTTTTTCTGTGCCTAGAAAGACACACAACACCGTCAAACTTATAACACCGCCTCTGTTCTTCGGTCCGAAGATAAAAATGCCAAAAAAATATATTTCCAGTACCTATTTATAAGTTCAAATCTTCATTTGACCGCACAACAATTTATCGTGACCCGTGTAACTACGCAAGGTTCGTAAATAAGACAGCGGCATTGTTTACTAGTAAACTGATTTGAGAGAAACATTCTTACAAGCGCAATTATACAAGTGATATCACCATTTCGTTTTGATACGGATGTTTTTGTTTTGAAAACTACGTGTTTTCACTACTACTTAGTAATAGTAATAAAGCAAGTTCCTTGTTTGTGCTAAACATGTGTACCTACATAAAATAGCGTGAGCGGTTTTTATTAATACAATACATTTATTGGTAACACCATTTAGTAGCGGGAGGCCTATACAGGGTGTAACATAATGTCCCTATAAGTCCGAAAGGGGGGTATTATACACGTCATGACGAACAACGTTTGTTCTACGACTTTTAATATTCGAAGTTTTTCATTCATGAAAATAGTCTTAAAGTTTCCTTAAAAAGAGCAATTGTACACGTACTAAAGTGTCTATGTGTGGGTGCGACGTGATAGGAGGGTGCGTGAGCATGTATACTTACAGGCTGGATACATACGCAAAGTAAATAAATACATGGGTTGTCGCAAATTCGTAAGATAAAAAAAAATAAAAATAAAATAGAAATTTCAAATAATTATGTTGTATTCAACTTTTGAACATGCCAATCTATTTATGTGTTTGGTCTGAATGAGCCCCTTTTTGGCTTATAGGGACAATATGTTACATGTTGTATGTCCAGCAATGAACTTTTACAGGCTGATATAATTACTAGCTGTTACCCGCGACTTTGTACGCGTGTAGCGTTTTCTAAGCGGATTCTTTAAGAAGCTTGACATTACACCGAACCTGTACTCGCGTGTCAGACGTTAGACGACTTTATACACCAAAACTTGTACTAGGCCCTCTGAAGCAATAGTCGTGACGTCGTCCTCGTGTCAAAGTATGTTTTATTGGCGCTGCTAACCCTGTTCGTTCATTTTATCTTGTAGGTCTTGTTAAGTTTTCCGAGATAAAAATTACCCTAGGTGTTAATCCAGACTACGAATTATATGTTCCAAGTTTCATCCAAGTTGGTTAGTTTCGACGTGATTAAAACACAAACAACTAAACTTTCACATTTATAATATTAGTGAGATGATAATTATTTTTATAATGACGTAGTTTTTCTCATTTCCAGATGAAAATGACGGAAATATATGATGTGACTGACGCGGATACTGACGCCGTGCAGTCGCCGACTGAGCGTGATGTCAACAAACAGTTGGAGTTCGACAACGATTGGTCGGCTGAGTTCATCGCTGATAACGGTATGCGACATTTTTTTATACTTCTTGCTTACAGCAGCACTATTATATTTAGGTATTTGCATTCTTTCCAAATCTTAATAATTTTTAAATATCCAAATTATCAAATAAATGTTCAATTCTCTCCAAACTTTTCGCATTTAATGACTTAGCACGTTTTTCTCAGACGAGCTCGACATGGAAGCAATGGATGACGATGCATTAGCCGACAGAAACATATTCTCGGACCCCGAAAGCGAATGGCGTCGTTCCCCTACTACCTCTGAAAGCGAAGGAGATCAACCCGAGTCTGACAGACGTACATCGTACAACTTTACATCGTAGCCTGTATAAAAATATCTACTATAAAAGTATCGATTGTTAAAGACGCCATTTTCTTTCCCCTCTCACTTTTAAGAGTTCGCACACGGCAGTTTTTTGTAGCCCCAGTAACGTATTGACCATGATAGGAACATGAACATATTCTCAGACCTCGAAAGATCATCGAAAGAATAAAATTGTCGATCTCCTTCCATTTATGAGAGATCTACCTACGCACATAGACGTATGATCCATCCGAACGCAAAGTTACGAATGACTGCGCGTGACGTAATGCCTGAAGTTGAAGTCAATACACACACTTATAGATGAAGTCAATAATACTAAAAGTACTTTGAAATTGTTTTTGTTCTGATCATTGCGACTAAAATTCTAACACTAAAAAGACGTGTGCGTGCGACCTCCTAAAAATAATATTCCAAGAGTTGGTTAAATTAAATGTTGTCTGCAACATGGCAATCTTTATTTATTCTCGTTTGAAGGGTTAGTAAAGCTGCGTTTTTGTTTATCGGCCGGTCTCGGACAAGGATTTATAAAAACGTTATATTTATGATTTAATGTTATGAACGATGATAAATTACCCTTGTAACCTTTAAAGTTACTGTTAACAGTACGTATTTTAAAATTTTAACACCGAGGCTAAAAATTTTGATCTCGTTAGAAACTTTGCAAAGGCTATGAAAAAACAAATAAATATTATATCCCCAGTTAAGTTTTAATTTTCAACTAATGTATCCAAGTATTTACGTGCATAATTATTTAATTATTAAAAACTAAAAAAAATTAAATAAAAGGTGACGGAAAATATTTTAAGATGGGACAATAACTAAATAAAAATTGTGTACTTGGATACATCAATAGATTGTACTTAGTACGAGCTATTTCCTATTTAAATATATTAAAAGACAATTTGTAAGTTTGTACCTAACTAATGTGATATCACTGTTATTAAAAATATCATTTATTATGTATAATATAATAACTTTAGTAATTAGGTAAGGTTTAGTATGTCATGCGACAGTATAAAACTTAAATATTATGTTTCAAAATAGCTCTCTTATTTAAAACACCAAGTGCCTTAAATGTTACCAGAATAATGTAAAATATTGATGTATATATTTTGATTTTGTTGTTGATTATATTTTGACTCGCATTATGTTGCTTCACTCATATTTATGTTTGTCAAATGAAAATAAGCATTTTAATTTTTTTTATGCAATCAAAATAATAGTTCTCACAAAATGCAAACTTAGTATTGCAACCTTACACGTCATGCACGATCCTTGTAGATGTCTTAGAAAGGTAGTCAAGAGGCACGTCCCAATCATATTTTCACGATATTTCAGTTATTTTCAAATGTATGGTGTGGCCTTGACTTGTATATTATTTGTTATGTTTGATGAAGCTGCACCATATTTTAAATTTTATTTGTACTTTGATACAATGTCACAAACGGTTTTCTTGGAAATAAATAATCAAAAATCAAATTGGGTTTTATTGAGCCTGAGAAAAATCTACCTACCTACTATCGAATTCGGAAGGTTGGCTTGGGATAAGGGAGTGATAGGGTATTTTGTTTTGGTAGTCAAACTTAGAGATAATAGAGAAATACTCCTTGGTCACATTTACACTGTCAAAAAAAATTGACATATTTCAACGTGACAGGCATTCCAATTTCGATTTAGCTTGTCATTACTTACATGTATTTTTTTGAGCAATTATTCACCAAAATCATAATTTATTACCCTAATTTATTGAAAAACGACACCAGGAGCGAGAACCGCGCTACTGGGCGTACAAGTTATTTTGATAAAAGTTATTTTTTTTATCATGGTCGGCAAAGGAGTTGAGTCCAAGACAAGTCGGATTTTCCACCAGTGCTATGTAAAGTGTTGCAAGTTACAAAATCTCACGCCCCTCAATAATGTGATACCTTCGGGGAATGGGAAGATTTTGGACTTTTGCGTGGACAGGGTAAAATACGCTGATTGGCCTCCAATCCTGAACGCGCTGAGCTGTGACTTGAGCCTGCATTCTGTGTGCATCCGATGCCGACAGCAGGTGAAGACAGGTAAGAAAACAACCTACCAAAACCTAATTACCTACGAGTTTAACTGTTTAGTATAATCGGCAGTGCACCAAACTGGGTACCTATCAAAATCGATGCTGGCCAGACCTATTCTAGACGCAAATTATAGGTAGAGTAGAAGTGTAGTGTCAGTTCGGTGGAGACGTACCCTAAAGAGGAGGTACTTCAGCATTTATTAACAGGTGATATTGCTTTTCTCACTTGTGTAGTTTTTCATCTAGAAACTTAAAAAAACGCAATGTAACTTGCACGAAAAAACAGTGGGTGCTGTAGGTTTAAGGATAATTTTCTTTCTTATAGTCTTAGAACAAATAGACTGTGAGAGACTTGCGAAGACGGTAAACAAGCGCGCAGTGATTCTCACAAACTTTATGCTGACTAATCTGATGGAAGCCATCTGTCAGCTGCTGTCCAACACGACGCTACTCACCACGCTACTGCTGGAGGGACTGCCGTTGAAGATACCATATTTAAACCCTTTAAATGAGGTGCTTATGAGGTTTAGATGATTTGTCTTTCTTGAACCACCCCGATTGTAAAAAAAGTACCTACTAGGTCGGTACTTTGTGTCTGTTACTAAGACTGAACTTTGCCATATTTTTCCTTAAGGACTAGGCCAACAAATACTGACAGCGCACGGCGATTCTTAGAATCATATTATTTTGAGTAGGAAGATAAGGTACCAGAAATGTTCTACCTCGCTCGCAGTCTCAACCAGACGTTCGTTCTCACACAGTTCAAATTATTTTCTGGTGGGCATTCGTCGAAACTAAACCAGCATGTATTAAAAGGCACTCCTTGCAAACAACTCCCTACAACATCTGTTCCTGAGCCGGTGCCTGATCGGTGACGCGGGCTGCCTTGCTGTTTGCAAAGCGGTGCGTTGTCTGCCCAACATCCTCACGCTGGATCTCAGCGGCTGTGAACTGACGCTACTAGGGGCTAGCTATATTGCTGATCTGGTTAAGGTAATGCGACCTTTTCATGTTTTATCATCATCATTAATTGAGCTTTGAAAGTGCCTGATGTCTTCGTATTTCAGCTTTCAATATCATCATTATTTCAGCCACAGAACGTCCCCTGGGGCGTGACTAGATTTTCAGAGCGACCGATTTTGTGGGGCACCTAACCTAACAGCTCCCAGCAACCTTTATTTAGTCGTCTTTCCATCTAGTCTATGTCGTGCTTTGCTCTTTGGTCTTGGTGTAACATAATGTTGGTAGCGCGTTTATGTCTTTTGTATGAAAAATTTTATCCCCCACTTGCGTGGCAGTATAGACCACGCGAGAAATTATGACATAAATATCATAGTATGATTATCTGATTTTAACTGCAAAATGCTAGTTCTTGAATCAAACCCTAGTGAACCTAGAATTAGCCATGCTAATTTGCCGACCGCCGCGCGTTCCACTCGCATTGAAACCACCAGTATGATATCTATACTGGATTCGAAAAACTATTTTTAAATGTTCCAGTACCAAAAGATACACAGATACAGTGAGAACTGGGTGCACACTCTTCGCTACCGATTACCAGATCTAGACACAATGGCTGGACTGCGGAGAATCACGCTTTGTGCAAACCCACAACTTGGAGACCCCGGCGTTGGTAGACTATTAGAAGTTCTGGCTGATGATTTGTGGATCAAAGGTCAGTTGATTACCTAAATACTAGTAGGTTAGCTAACGCTAATTTCTTTCAACTTTAAGTGTCGTAGGTACCTACTTATTAAGGGTCGTAATTCTCTCTTAGTACAATTTTCTTCCGGATAATGTCTCGGCACTTCTGTTTCTGGCGGTGTGTAGCGCATTTAGTTGGACCATCTGAGCGGATTAAGTTCTTACTACTTTGCTACCGAGAAACCGCCTTTCTACCATCAGCAGAAGTTTCCCAACTTTTAGTTGTCAGACAAAAATGAAGCATTACGAAGTTGACATGTCACACACTGGAACTTCAGTATTTAAGTATATTTCTTTGTAAAAAGGATCATACAAAAAAACTCACGAACCAGGCCGTAATTTCTTGCCGGTTCTTCTAGGCTCGGGTCGCGTAGAACTGGCACCTAGAAACACCTAGTTAAATAATACGACTCTAAATGATACTTGTGATTTTATTGAATAAAAGGTTTTGACTTTGACTTTACATTCCCATCAGCACTAGACATCCAAAACTGTGGCATAACAGAGCAGACGTCAAAGGCTGTGTTGCACATGATGCAGTCGAACACCACACTAGTTGTGCTGGACATGAGGCATAACCCGGACGTGCCTCTGGAATCCCTCTCTAAAGTCAGAGCCGCCTTGAGGGACAATGAGCGGGAAATGGCTGGACAGGTAATTTTTAGTAGGATGACATAGCGTCTTAAGCAAAAATGAATAAATACGCGACTATTGGTGACTGACAAGAAGTTTCTTTCTTCAATCTTTTTAGTCCTTATTTAACCAGTATGATGCGCCCTAGACAGCAATTTGTCTACGGAGGAAGAATAAACTAATAAGCTAGTCCTGTCTCTGTTTTCTTCAAACAAACGAAAGGGACGAAGTATGATTTGTCTTCTCTCCTATAGAAAGAAACGTCATTTTTGGTGCAAATTTAAATTTTATTTTAGTTTTCATTAATTTCTTCTAGTTTTCATGGCTTGGCAACGTGAGTGGATGTCCCAGTGATGGTAGACTGGCCAAATCTGTTGCCAGCAAGTAAGTCCTACCTTATTCACTCTTATTTTTTTTTAATTAAGGTTCTAAGATTCTTATCTTAGTGTTATTTTAAGGAATGGAATAATAAAGGATCGTGTTGCTTCGAATACGAGGAACGGAATCGTAAAACATGTCACCAAGACCAGTGTCGTTAAGAAAGAGCGGTGAGTGACTATCTAATGTTTTGCTCTACCTAACAATAGCATTGCAATACCTCGTTCATCGAGGACGTGTCCAAATGACATTGCACTGCATCCATTACTCTGAGACCTAAAGATGTTAAGTATCATGTACAGTACGCGTATAACCCTTTATCCCTCTGAAGTTAAGTGCAACAAACGATTGAGCATGTAAGTACCTACGTGGTGCGGAAAAATTTGTAACCTTAAATTCGACCAAAAATGGGTTTTGCACAGATAATTCAGAGGGACAAAGATCTGTTGTGACTACTACACTTACTTGCACCGGCAACGCACATATAGCTACTGCTTAAATCGGAACACTACAGTGCGAGCATAACTCGGCTGTCCCAAACCAAAACCTAGTAAGAGCCATTGAGAAAAATTTACAGGAGAAGCGAATCAAACTTTTTTACGTGCCTTTTCAATAGAATGAAATTTTATTAACTATTTGTTCGTGATTAATCGTTTTTTTTCACCCATTTCTGCCGACAAGCAATTACTGCTTGTCGGCAAAAATGGGTGAAAAAAAAACGATGAAATGGGTGAAATATCTACAGTGGAAGTACTTTCCGGAATGAACTCTTTTACAAAGCGCTCTACTATTACCCTAATCTTCTGTCTTGTAGTGATTACGCAGAAGTGTTGGAAGAACAGCTTCAAGATGAAATATCCCACCGGCAGCAGCTCGAGGAGCTAAACCAACAGCTGGTGGACCAGATGAAGCAGCTCAAACAACAGCAGATGAGGCTCTGGGCGAATGGCGCCACATCTTCAGGTTGGAACGTTTTTTTCAGCGTCCAATTTGATATGAACTGCATCGGTTAAGTTTCAAAAAATAGAGCTCGAAATTGGTTTCTCTTCAAGAAGCATTGTGATTTATCTCAAGTAATTATTGCTGGTATCAAGACAATATGTCGAAGTGAGAGATAATAATTTACAGAAATATTTTTGTTCCAAAGTCATCTAACTACGGACCTACGTAGACCATCTACGAATCGTAGCACAGCTACGAAGTACGTAGCGCTAATGCTACGCAGCATAGAGGCTTAACTCTATCTACTGTATCATGCGCCAGCATGCGCCATACAAAACGTAGCTTTACGATTTTCATTTCGGCATATTGTGAGGGATGGTATGTTATTTCGAATGCGTTTCTATTTGATGCGGAATATTCGAACGGAGTGAATGAGCAAAAGAGACGGGGCACCTATAAGCCGCCGAGAGTAAAGCGTTTACCCTTACTTCACTTTCGGTTTAGATAGGCCGTTTTTTGATCTTGACTAAACGTATGCAACTATAAACAAACCAAGCTATAGATTGTACTAATTTTTTGACACTAGTAACATTTCTGTAGTACTAGGTACAGTACGCATAACGGATCCTTTACCCTTTGAAGTTAAATGCAACAAACGATTGCGCATGTACTGTTTGCTCCAAAAATCGGTTCTGTGCAGATAATTCAGAGGGACAAAGATCCGTTGTGACTTTTTTTTATAATTTATAGACAAACGTTTGACCGCAACCTTACCCTGTGCCTCGATCACGAATAAACGTGACAATCGTAAACGTATCGTTACGCTAGCGAATCCGAGATACACTGCGCGGTGATGCTACAACGGTTGGCAGTTGAGCTGGCGTTGACGCGCAATATGTCTCAAATACGTTAGGTTTACGTAACGCGGCGACTGTCAGATTTGTTCGTGATTACCTGATCTTAATTGACGATGCATTCGGCGGTGTAGCACCTTTGCCTAGAAGAAACTTATTCACTCCCCGACTACCACTTATATCCTGATATTGGTCTAGGTTCAGAACAATCGTTCCAAGCGAGCTCGCGATCCGGCGATCTATCTTGCAGCTCTACATCAAGCAGTTCAGTGCCGATAGACCAACATACATTGTCTTACATACAGCAAGCGTTTAAGGATATCTACTCGTTTATCAAGAACAACCAGTGCCATGGGTAAGCCACTCATCAAATCTAGAAACAAGGCTTCTACTCCGATTAATGATTAACGATTCGGTAGTGACGTTTGTGTTACACTGCGCAGTGACGCTGTCACTTAGTAAGAGCCTGCGTCATCGCACGAGGCGCCCGCGCAGTGTCACCCAAACGTCACTACCGAATCTTTGTTATAAACACTCTAGCTTCTCGATTTTTTCGCGTGACCTACCAACTGATTTGGAATTGTACTCAATACTCAATACATTTATTGCTTTCACATGGTATTATAGTTGTTACATTGTAGGTAGGTATCACACATGAACCCTGTTCAGGGGTATTGCAACAGGAAAGTAGGCAGACCGATTGTTTTGTTGTTGAGCTCGGCAATTCAAATATTGTGAGGAGAACACGATAGGATATGTGTCCTACGAATAGGGAAGATCTTCCGCGCAGAACGACTTTTGCCTCGTGGTTCGAAGACCAAGGGATGGCATTCGATAGAATCACTTATGTTTAAACTCCGTGTTATCTTCGTTTGCGCGATCTAGGATAGTTCTCATATAGCGTGCTAGTTGCGCTACAATTAGTCGAATATTTTGCATTTCACTGTCATCTTTTAATTGTATCAGGCAATGCATCCACGAGTCTTCTGACAAACCCGACCGAATCGAAGAGGTTCCAGAATCACGTAAAGATAAAGATTTCGATTCTCGCGACCTTCGTATCAACATCGTCGCAAAGAAGGCTCAGAGCACGCACGTCAAGATGGTCGATAACACGAAAATGAAGAAGATAACCAAGTCTGCGCATCTGCTGGGTGATTCGCAGAGGAACGATGCTGGAGATATGGTAACGAAATAGTCATAAAAATTTGAGCTCGAAGTTAGCAAGGTAGGTATTATTTTATTCAATATTTCTTACAAGACATTCCTCTAAGAACAATATTTAAATGACCTTGAGAACATAGAATAATACCGACAGCTAAGGGGATTTAACGTGTTTGAAGAGATTAGAATTGTTTTTGTTTTGGTTTCAGAAACCGGAGATGATTATTGAGCGTCACATGGGAGACACGAGAAGCTCGTACATCGAAGAACAGGTTGGCGACATGATCATACAAGGGAAGCCTAAGAACGTAAGTAAATGCAGTAACCGTTACAGGTGCCGACACGGTTTAATAGCGCTGTTTGGTGAACGATTTTGAGCCTTTACCATCTATTAACTTCCCGTGGTCTAAGAATGTAGCCAGTCCATCGAAGGCATCGCTTCGCTTTCCGGTTATATAAAATCCGGGGCTTTAAGTTTAAGTTTTGACCGCCACCGTCGGCATATTAGCCGACAAAATGATATCAAGATTCCTAGATTTATTTTGGACGGCGTAGAGGGATTGGTTTTTCTTACAAAGCGTGGCGGTCAAAGGGGTCACTTTATACACTACGCCTATGCTCGGCTGCTTGGAAATGGTTTAGATGACTGACGTTGAAAATATTACCTTGATTATATGCAAATGCTTGTTTATTATATTAACAGAAGGTTATTCTTCCAGCAGAACAGCGTCTTCGACAAGAGCAGTCCGTCGAGCAGTGCTGTAAGCGATTCCTCAGACACGCTCGTGTGCTCGCCGGCTGTCACACAGCGCTCCGCCGTTCCCAATCCAAGAGACGCATTCTACTCGTCATCCGACGATGATAGCTCATGACTGCCTTACAATAATGAATAAACTATTATTTTTATTGATCTTTGCTTTTTATTGCTCTTCTTTTAGCGCCTATTCGACAAGAGATTTTTGGTATGGGCTGTTACACACCAAATGCAAAAATGTTGCTTATGGCGGTACACTTCTAAAAATGTGCGAAAGTTCAAACTAAAAGCACATTTTTTGGTCAAAAAAAACTGCTTTGGAATAAAAAGATATTTTTTGCTGAATTCAAAGGGCATTGCTATTCTCTCTAGAGTGTAGATCATTACGATTTTGTACAATTACGTTCAGTGATTTTATATTTCCAAATATGTTGATACGTAATGAGGAGGGATGAAAGTCATATCACGAAAAAAGTTATGAACATGAGTGTGACTGGATACGCAGGTAGAGGAAGGCCGAAGAAGAAGTGGTTGGATTGTGTGAAAGAGGATATGAATGTGAGAGGAGTAGATTCTGAGTTGACGAAAGATAGAAGCGAGTAAAAGAAGAAGACATGTTGTGCCGACCCCGCCTAGCGCGGGATAAGGGCAGGGAAATGATGATGTTGAGATGTGCGAATGAGAAGTTTTTAGTTAAAATACACTGCGCGACAACACGCAGTCGGTTTTTAGTTTCCGCGCTGTGTACCTCGCTTCTGTTCAACTTATTGAAGTGTTCACAGAACGAAGTGTGAGAACTCGATCATAAGTACAATGTATGTGAGTGAGAGTGCGCAGATGGTGACAGGCAGCTGAACATTGACCCGCACGGCGCGGAGCAGCGAGAAACAGAAGGGACGCCGCGTCACGTACTCCAGCGCACGTTGCAATTCTGCACGCAGTTCCTCGTCTGAAACAGTTTTGTGTCGTAATTGGACGTAGTTACGCAAAAAGGATCCAACCCACATAAAGTGCCTTTTGAGATACAGTGGTAACGGCGCGGCGGTTTGAAATTTAAAAATGTATACCTACTTAGTGATCTGTGGGATGGTATCATAGGTCTTAACTGTGCAACCAAATATAAAGTGGCCTCAAAACTCTATCACCAGAACAGGCCAATAACTCATACGAACGAACCTAGTAAAGTTCCGAGCACCTATTAAAAGTATGACCAATTTTTTTTTTATATAATATAGAATGTCCTTTGGCCACAATCTCACCTGATGGTAAGTGACGATGTGGCCGACGATGGAGCAGGACAGTCTAGAAGACACCTATTCACTCTTGCCTTGAAAAGACCCAGATTATATTTCTCAGGAAAGACAGAAGGCGGCAAATTGAAGAAATTGATAACATATCGACCATTAATACAAGTGGGACTACGAGAAATAAGTTTTGCTATGTTCCCATAAAGTAGAACAACTAGAAGCACTTACCTAAGCACCGAGTGATTTGTTTCAGCAACAGCATCTTCAGCCGATCGACTTCGTTATGGCACAGATCGCAAATAATGCAAGGTGCAGTTATCTTTATGCAACAGCGAACATAATCCACTATTAAAATCCTCCTGAAAAAGTCCTGAAAATCAAAGTTGAGAAGTTAATGCTCTTAGCATTAAGTCCTCCTAGCACTACCTATTTGTGTGAAATTTTAAGATAAATATATAATAGAAGTTTACCCCAGCGATGGGCGGCAGAAACTTTACTACAAAGCTGGTTTGTACCATAATAACAAGTTACGTTCACAACTCGGCATTTTCCTGATCAGTAGCGAGAAGTAAGGAATAGATAAGTGTCTATTTATTGCATTAGTGTTTAAGAGCCCCAATAACTAAAGCCACACACACACACGTAATAGTAAAGACGACTTACTTTAAAAACAACTTGCTTTATAAGGGAATATCCGAACATAACAAATTCTGGTACAGTAAAAAAGAGAACTACAAAGATCTGAAAAAAAAATATAGTTTGTAGGTAGTCCTTTATAGAAAAGGTCTTTCAAGTTTTAAAACAGAAGATAAGTACTTACAATGCGATGCAAATGCCCATAAACACTATCAAACGCGTCAAGCAAGTTTTTGTACGTTATTATACATTTTCTAACAGTTTTCATATTCGATTCGGCATTATCCTCTCTGACGACATACTGAGGAATAGAAATAATATTCTCCAAAGTCTCTCTTAACATCATCAGTCTATTTTGCAGCAACCCTACCACTATTAGCAGCCTAAAAACCGGGAGTTCTAAGGACTGCATCATAAACCACTGAGATAGCAGTATCAACACAGTGTATCCAGTTTCAGACACCCAAGTGGTCCAGAATTGGGACACAAAAGCATCAAAAAATAAACTTGTCGTGCTTAAAAGAATACACAACATGATGAGAGTGAACACATATTTTACTTGAATCACTAATTCAGCATATCCCATAAAGGAATCGCAGGTGAGAATAGCACGTGTGTAAGTAGAGATGTAGTTGTCTCTAGCAAAATGTGACGCAAAACACCAATATATGTATTGGAGTGTCATCAACGTGACATAAGAGAGCCCTTTAGGATCGTTATAATATAAATAAGATATGTAAATAATAGAATACACTGTAACGTATAGAAAAGAGAGAATGCAGTATAATCTTAGGATCCCGCTGATGACTTTTGAAGGGCTTATGTTTAGATATTGACTGAAAAGTATGTTTAGAGCCATGACTATGTTGAAGTCTAACATTAGGGCTGTATTTATAAAACAGTTACAACGCAGAGTCCACTACAAAATGAATGAAAACAAAATGATTAAACTGAAACCACCACTACTGAAGAAGCCTTTTTAAATATCAGGGATGTGCTGAACGATATTGATCCAAATATATCGGCAAGGTCGATCGGTATCGTCGGTTATTAATGAACCTCGCGTTTTGTTCATAAAATAATTATTGTGATTATAAGTATAACAGGAAAACTGAGAAGTATCTTTTAAAAATACATTGTTACAACCCTACTTAAAGTAAAATCAATTTGTTAAGTGGAGTGGACACATACCTTATTACATCAAATTAAAATGAAAGCCTTTTAGAGTGAATTCACACCAATAGCAGCGACCCGGCGCGTGCTAGCGTAATTTCAGTTACTTAGTATGCTATGAAGGAAAATTATTTCTTCACAATGTAAACGGCACATTGTGTGAATCGACCTTTATTTCACTAACTTTTCCTAAGGCTTTGCTCACGTGGAACCCTCATGAAAACTAGCTTAAATCCTTTCTCCAGGAGAAAATACTCATTCAATGTTTGCCAAGCAAGAGCGTCTTCTATGGCCTTCCAAACCTATTTCCTCAAATTTGTAGGCATTGTCTGTAGACAAAATGAGTAGGTAGGTACTTAAACTTATACTGAATGTTGTGTTCGCCTTTAATTAGTGTTTGTACTAGACATAAGACTACTGGAATAAGAATATAATGTTGTTTCTGTGCACAACACTGTTGGTGATCCTATAAATAAATATACTCTTTTCAACAGAAAATTAAGCTTTATTTAGCTTTGCGTATAGCAACTATTTTAAAATATGTTTATTTACAAAACAAAGTTCGTGACCTCAATAAGTAGTATTATGTATGTGAATGTGAACACACAAAGTGCGACAGGCAGCTGGTTGTCGACTCGCGCGATGCGAAGTATCGTGAAGGAAAACGGGCGACGCGTTACGTACTCCAGCGCACGCTGCAATTCAGCACGAAGCGTGCTGTCTGAAATAATTAATTGTACATTTGATTCAGCGCCATCTAGCCCTAAATTACTCTTTCAAAATCTCCGCCAAACCACGCGAATATAGAACATAGCATAGTTAAACAAGACTATATATTCTTTCTATACAAATAAATGATGGAACAAGCCGATGGTTAAGTGGTTGAATGATAGATAAATTATATCATCATCAACCTATACTCGTCCACTGCTGGACGTAGGTATCTCCCAAGACGCGCCATTGCGCTCTGTCTTCGGCTCTTCTCATCAGATAGATAGATAGATGGAGCTCTATACGCAAAAATTAGGTTCGCTGGATGAACCTAATTGGAGAAAAGGGTTTATCATCACACTCTATTATAATGATCAAGCATTATGATATAATTAAACTGATTGTATCAGACATAAATGAAATTAAACTTTGTCTAAACGAAAATACCTGAACAATTAAAAATTTGCATCGTCAGCAGTATTTTCAGCCTCTCGATTTCATTGTAGCATCGCTCACAAAACATACACGGAGCTATTATTCTGACCAAATAGCGGAGACCGTCCACAAATATAACTCTGGACGTGTACTTCTGTAAATGTTCGAATAATAAGTCTAGATACCCACTAGGCTAGGTTTAGACTAGCATGGTCTTGAACAAAAGGTGGCTGTTCTGTTTTTGTCTAAAATCTCGTATATCGTCAACCACATCGTCACTTACTATCAGGTAAGATTGCGGTCAAACGTTTGTCTATATCGTATCAAAAAAATTGCTTGCTACATTTGTTTGCTAAATTATTGCTTGCTAGTCTAAACTTAGCTTTAGTTAGGCAACATTCTGGCTTTTATGGGTAACTGATAACTTAATTATAGGTACTAATATAACAAAAATAGATAATGAAAATAACCTTCTACTTACATTGTAAATTATTTGTTTCAGAATGCTATATCCAAACATTGTTAGTCTTGGAACTTCGAAAGAAATTAATAAAAATATCTGAAAACACAATTTTGTTGTAGGTTTAATATCCTGTAAAGTAACGACTCATGCAACACAAAACACAACAGTCATAGCACATCTTTAGATTTAGATAAAGAAATGCAAGATTAATTTAGAACTTACTGTAAATTCTAGGTGCCCACAAATATTTCCAAAGGCATCTAGCAAGCTTCGATATGTCAACAAACACTTCTGCACAACGTCGATCTTAGATCGGAACACATTATACCCCACCATAAACTCAGGTACTGTGTTCATCTCCAAAGATTTTATCAACAACATCAATCTATTTTCCAACAAACCCACAGCGAATAATATTTTGAAACCGACCAAATCAATCGACGCCATCGTATACTGATGATTAAGTAAATATACTACGTTATAATTATCAGCCGCAAACATCATGGCCCAGAATTCAGATTTAAACAAATCCACGATTAAGCTTGACATGCCTAAGCAGAAGTTAATAGCTAAGAATTGCAGCACAGATGTTGTACCAAAATTATCTTTTGGGTATCCCATAAAACCATCGCAAGAGATGATGATACTTGTGTAGGTGGAAATATACGCATGTCCTGTTATTTGTGAGATTACACACACACACAAGTACTCAACAGTGATTAAGATATTAACCGTAGCAGCTTTTATGTCGTTTTGAATCAAAATAGTTATGTACCGAACTGATAAGATTAAGACGCATAGAGTTGCACAAATGCAATACAATCTTACGAAAAACGACTTTTTTTTCGAGGAACGTATCTCGAAGTATTGGCTGTATAATATTGTGGGTAGCACGATAACCAGCTTTATGTCCAGAGCTGAGAGGCACTTTTTCAATGCTCTGTAATTTTTCTGGATTAAACTTTTGAAGCGACCATCCATGTTGCCGCGTTAAATTAAAAGTGTTTCCCAACGAAGCAATAATCTAATTGCTAAGTAACAAAGTAAAACTTATTACCTGAATTGTAATAAGTTATTTATAGCGTTTTTAGTGATCTACTGGGGTTGGATATTAAAAGAATCTACTTTTAAAATTATGAGAAACGTAAATAAGGTTTGAAATAGACTTGTCTTCTTGAGAGTTTTTTTTAGTGCTTTTTAATTTTCTTGTTACTATTCACAATTACTATTTACAAATATTCTAAATGTTAAGTAAGTTGTGTTTTTTTACCTGTCTTCATTGTCATAGATTCTTCCAACAATATGTTTTGTCTGTATAGTATAGATGATATTTAAACACATCAGTCAGAATGATCACATTTTTTTAATAAATGAAATATTATTTACAATTTAATGATCACTAGATGAAGAATCATCATTTAATTGTATTTAGAAAAAACAAATTTTCAATAATTTACATGCCTTTAACTTTAACAAACTTGGCATATTGTTTTAACATGATTTATCATGACTATAAATTGAATAAATTACTATAATTGGAGAAACTTAACAACTAGCATCTCTAGATTGATAAAATAATATATAACCTGTCTCGGATGATTTCTGAATATCAGAAGTTAGGCCGTAGAAGTCTTCTATAGCAGACGCATCGATTTTCTGAAACAGAATGAATTACTTCAAAATCGTGCATAAACGTATCGTATACTTAATCTCTAAAACCGCTAAAATTTTTGTTTTTGAGATTGAAAATTTATCTCGGGTCTTTGTACAACAATCAGTCAAACCTGCTTGCGTTTCTTCTGTTAAAAATATTCATATTTACTCAGTCTGTATTCATAGTCGTGAGTTCGAACCACTGGGAACAAACATTTGCGTGATGGCAAACAAAGATGTTTGTTGTATGTCTGGGTGTTACTAGGTATCAAAAGTATGTATGTAACAAAAATCAGCAATCTAGTTACCATTACACAAGCATTGCTTAGTTTGGGGACTGGTGGGCGTTGAGTGAAATCCACAAATATTTATGGACATTTCACACAACGCTATCTACACCCAAACTAAGCAAATATCACTACTTGTAAATGTAGCAAATACTAACATCGACCATATCGTCATCAAAGAGAAGCCAGAAGCCGTGGCTCTTGACGATGCTGATGTAGTGTCCGCGATTGGGGCCGGAGCCGCAGTGCACCACCACCGCCACCAGGTCGTACAACCGGTCCGGGTTCACGGCAGAGTCCGACTGGAATCCCACAGGCTATATCATTTATACAGTATAGTTCTACCTACACCTATAATAACAAGCTAGTGTGGTCATCCTTCGGTTTCATTATTTGCAAAAGTCTGGTTCACAGCTAAGTCCGTACCTATTTCTGCCGTCAAATTGCTGTGTTCCGGTTAGAAGTGTATGGGTGCCGGCGTAATTACAGGCACATGAGATTTAACACCTTTCTGTCTCAGAGTGATGGGCGCAGTACAATGCATCACAGGGCACGTCCTCAGTGGACGTGCTCGACGAGGCAATGCCTGCCTACCTACCTACACTTTTCTATTTCTTTTAATTTTACTTTTAAGTTTTCTAGGTGGGCAGCTAGGTGCTCGGATTGTAGGATGAGGTGCCTGCCTACTATTTTTATTTTATTTTCTTATTTCTGAGTTTCTTACTTAAGATATACTTATTTCTGAGTTTCTTACTTAAGTTTAAGAAACTCAGAAATACATGAATACCTGGAAATGCCTACTGTTAAAGAAGAAGTCGCCAGATACAGCATAAAATATAAGGAAAGACTTGAACACCACTCAAATGAACTAGCTAGAAACCTACTTAACACACAAGAAAACGTGAAACGCCTCAAAAGATGGCAAATACTCGACCTAGACCAGAGAACGTAGACTGTTCTGAATACTGAATGGTGTTACTCGCTGGAGTTACACCTTAAAACACCAACACAAGAACCAATCTGATTATGGCTAAATAGCCGATTGCAGATAGCATATGTGGAAAAAAAAAAAAAATTCTTATAAGGTTCTTCCGATGTTCGTGGCTTCCATTTTGCCCCCATACAAAGTATTTATGTTCATAACTGTACTTACTGTATACTGGGGACAAATAAAAATTTATCTTATCTTATCAATGCATTGTGGCTTATTCTAACATTTAGTTGTATAAAAAAAGTCTCGACTGAAAACCCACAATCTTCATTCATCCTACTAATATTATAAATGCGAAAGTTTAGATGTTTGGATGTTTGTGTTTCAATCACGTCAAAACCACTGAACCAACTTGGATGAAACTTGGCATTTATATAGTTCGTAACCTGGATTGACATATAGGCTATTTTTTATCCCAAATAATTAACAGGATCTACAGGATAAAATGAACGAAAAGGATAAGCAGCGCCAATTGGCAAGAGGATTTCATTGTCATGTCATGTCACGTCAGTTTGACAGGGCGTAGTACTACCTCTTTGGTCTAACGACTAGCGTTTGACATTCCAGTAGGTACGAGTTCGGTGTAATGAGGTGTAATGTCAAGTTTCTCAAAGAAGTATCCGCTCGGTACACGCACAGATAATATAATGTAAACGGAAACTGTAGACGCGTACGAAGTCGCGGGTAACTGCTAGTAATAATTAAGCTAGGAAAGCCACGCGTTCAAATCGAATGTCTGATTATACTGCACGCGTTTTGGTTTATTTGGTAAAGTATTTGGTAAGTATAAGGATGTTAAATTTCATCTGACAAAATAAATAATCTTTAACCACAAAGTTGGTTTGGATAACATTTTGACTATCTCCGCTCCAAAAGTAGAAACATGATTCTTATCGCATTTCTGCGTTCCTTTTCTATTGCTCGTAATTTCACTGCACTCTTTTGTTACTCATATCGTATTTAACACAGTCCCTCCATATTTTTGCGCGCACATTCATGACTCAAATCTCCTCACCAGCATTCATAATCGGAAAAAAGTTTTATAGCACTTATAGTACTAAAGCTCACCGTATTAAACAGTCTCAATTCCAATGGAAAAACTACTCGATGCGACACCTTGATATGTCTATTATACTGCTCCATATACTTGAATCTCTTGAGATGCAGCGCCAGGATCAGCGGCAGTTTCTTAACGCGCATACGTTTCTGCGCTTCCTGGTAGCTGCAGCAATGATCGCATTTGAACTTGTTGTCGCTGCATAAAGTTTCCGTGTCACTGAATGTCTTTAGGCAGTGGGTGATGCTTGTGTTCTGGCCGACATCCACCTGTAATGTTGACATTTTAGAGTTTGCAGCATGCTTAGCATCAGCGCCCCAGACGTCGTTTCATTCTACCTTTCTAGTAGTAGAGCTTGTGAAAGAGCTCGTCTGGGAAAGTAGTAATACCACCGTATTATTTCTGTCGCCAGAGCGGTAAAGCTGGACTATTATGTATTCGCTCACCTGCAGATCAAAGAAATGCTCGTCCTTGCTGCTGACAGTCTCACAGTTAAGGCATCGCGTCTCACTAGTGAGCGTGCCTTGGAATATCTCATGCACCCATGTGGGTTCCGCGTTCAGTGGCGGACCGCCGTTGCACGTAATATGCTCGCCCAGGGGATTCTTCTGGACTTTCAGTGTGCTCTGATTGTTACTACGCTCAGCTGAAATAGGTTTGAAATAGTACAGGTTAAATAGGATAAGTTTTAAATCATAAATAAGATGAATCCAATTGTAGAATTCATTGTATTGTAACAATATTTCCTGCTTAATTAGGGAAACTAACTACAAAAGGAAACAAATAAAGTTTACAGAACAAAATTATTAAAATTTATTAAAAAAAAAAAATAAGTGTTATACACAAAATATGTCTAATTGGTAATAACTTAGAGATAATGCTAATCCTTACGATAAGACACAAGATAATGGTATTAAATTGGAGTTTAAGTAGTAATTTGAAGTTAATAAGTGAATAAGGGTCGAGGTGCACGTCTGGTCTCTGCCGCAGTTCAAACTGAGGTTTGCCTAACGAAACATTGAATACGTGAGGAGTAGACCGTCCTGAGCCTATGGCGAACGTTTGGACCCCAAGACGAATGTAGTTCTTGAGTAATTTCCCCCGCCGTGCTAACTAACCTGTAGTAATGGCTAACCGCTGGAGGTAAACTGTATTTCAAGGGAGTTGGGAATACGTTCTCGAGTCTCCGCGGTTTCTTATCGCTGTGAAGCCCCGGCCAGCTCGTTGGCTGCACCAAGAAGACTGATCGCAACCTGACAGCCTCTCTGTGATAGGCAAAATAAAGAAATATGTTTAGTATGTTACAGAGCCCTACTTTTACGGTGATTTTATAGGAGTTATCATTATGTTTACTACGAATACCTTGAGGCTTTTATGTCGGGATGAACTCAAAAATCTGGTGGACAATCGTTCGCGATGCCGCCCTGTTCACAAATCCTTTTTACGGTGTGATCCGTGTATGCAGATAAAGCGCAACTCTGAGGAAGATGAGAGAAGGAAATTAATCACCATGAAAGGCTTCCTTCAGCTCTTATTGAGCTCAACTGGGACTACGATGGAAGTTCATAAATACCTTTGTGCTGGAAGCTGGTAACATGGATCGCACGCAGCGATATAGGTACCGATCGAAAAGTTGCGGACGCGCAGAACTTTCGCTTCTCAATTTCGTAAACGAACCACAATAAAATCCCTTCAGATTTCAATTTACTTGGGAAGAACAGTTATAATTTTATAGAAAATATCAAGGTAGTTTCTGTTCGCTCGTTAAAATTTTAAAGTTTTCAAACCAATCCTCTGACTCTATCCCTCCAATACAGCTCTCTCCTTCTTTCTTTCTTTTTTTAGAGACTGGACACCATCAATCAATATCTATGACCTGCTTGCTTCAAGCAAAGTTTGATCGTTCTGTCAAGTCGATTTGACAGATGGATGTCTGTTTTCAGAGTAACAGAATATGCTAAAGAACCAAGAAAAGATGCGTACGAACGCACAAATTGACAAGATTTCAATAAATAATATGACTACGAAAGTGGAATCGAGTTACGAATGCTTGATAAGATAAAAACGTTTGCTTCATCAGAGCTTATTTGCAAAGACATAAGTTTCGCCTATCTATGGTGGGGTTGCCAACACGAAAAACTATAAAATAATGATACTATCTCGATGAAAGGAACTTTGAAAATATCTCCCGCGAGATTCAAAGTAGGTACATTTACGAGGAAATTACTATGATTTTTTTTAACGTGTACATTTAAGGAAATATGCTAAAAATCGAAGGTTACAGTATATGAAATGCTATTAAATCTCGCTAACAAAGCCGCAATGAACGAATCGCCCGCACCGAAAGAATTGGCCGTGTCGAAATAATCAACCGCGAAAATTGGATTCGTTCAGCATTATACATCTTAAATCTACAATAAGTGTAAGGATTGTCAGGGCCGTTTTATCTAAATGGGTTTTTATAATAAGGCCAACATATCCACCACAAAAATAAATGCACCATATCACAACACAATGAAGGTTATTGAATGTGCAGAACAAATTATTCTCGAATCGGTTTCTAATAAGATATGATGGTACAATACTGCGCCTTGTAATTTATCTAGTGTGGTTTCACTAAATAAGGAGGTCAAGACATTTCCTTTAGCTATTGTTGTTTTAAACATCGATCTAAGAAATATTCATACCAGGAAAGAAGTTTATCATACTCTTGATTGAAGTACCCACTTAACAAGAGGTGTTTGTTGTCAAATCTTTTTCTTGAGCGTAAGATAAGATAATAAGAAGTTGATACACGGTTGGCAGTAGTTGTTTTATATAACTAATATTTACGGTGTAAGAGATAATCTTAGATTGGTCTTACCTAATATAATCTCATTTATATGGTTGATCAGGAAGTTTAAAAACTCATGGGCATCTTGCTGCATGTAATTGTCAAATTCCTCTGCAAAGACAAAAAAAATAATTAGAAAAAGTACACACTTATGCTTAGTATTTTGAATGTACAAAACATATTACAGACGTTTTGGTTTCCTCTTTCTGTAGTTATCTCAGTCTTGTCTTTTCTAAGCCTATAGGACTGTCAATCTCCTGGCACAGTCCTTGAAGAGTTAACGAGATGTTACGAGACAGATTCATAGTTCTAAAACTTTGCTGTACTTGCCCACGTAGTGCTCATTACAGGCAACCCATCATTATATAGCCCTTTTACTAAATAAATGGCTTAACTCCAACTTACCTTTTTCCTTCCTTAATCTAGCAATAAATTTTTTAGGCGCAATAGAACCAACTTTCTTCTTCTGAGTAGCAATACTATAAAAAAGATCTGCTAAGCATGTTAGCAGCGTCTCCTTAGTCCTCTTGTTCTTTGCTTTGTATTCTAATACCTTCTCTCTGAACGGCCGGCAAAAGTATAAAGCTTGCAAAACCGAGTTGCTGTAACATGTGTTACCAAACTGAAAAAAAGCAGAACATAATATTTCTTTGAAGGAAAACTTTCTGAGATTGACAGAAACTCTTTTACTGAAATATTTTATATATAAATCAATTTGTCTACTACTTCAAAATAAAGTTTTATTGGGAACTCAAGATATTTTTTTGCAAACGTGACCTAAATATTGGAAGAAGGGTGAAGTAGGTGACAAACTAAAAAGGGGTGTAACAAGTTAACACTTACATTTACTAAACCAAAATAATGTTCATTAGCCGGGAACTGCTCTGACCCAATGTCCCTTTCCAATTGTGATATATTTGCGCCCTGTAAAGAAAAAATACCAACCGATGCAATAAAGTGCGCTTCTACAGGATGCCTGAGAAATGCCGACATAGCACTAAAATTAAGCGCCCACTTTTGATGAAAGTTCTAATAAGAAAACGTATACCTCCTTGGCAGATGCTATCAAGAATAGTTATATTGAATAAATACAAAGGAAAGAGTGATTATTTGCAAGCTGTTCACTTACCATTCTCTGTTGGAAATTAAGGCCGAGATCCTGACATATTGACATTTGCAATCCTGTTTTGAACCTTAAAACCACGATACCGCAATGTATGATCCGATTATGTTTGTACACATTCACGTAGCAGCAATTTCACACATTATTTTAGATTATTTCAGAAGTTTTCGCAGACAATACGATAAAACCACCAACCACCGCGACACTGCTTCGCAGAAAAAAAAACTCACTCTGACAAGTCTCTGACAAATTTGTTTGCTTCATTCAGTCAGAAAAAAAATACCACAAATCTCTGCTAATGTCTTACTTCAGTGTTGCCAGTCATGAAATACTCAGTCATGAAATGCTCAGCCCAGTCGCAATAAAAAATCCTACAAAGTTTATAGATGTTTGCATGTTTCTGTTTCAATCACGCCTTCTGTTTGTTTTGATGAAACTTATTAGTTCGTAACCAGAACTTCTCTTTATCCGGAAAATAAACAGGATCAAACGGGATGTGGACGAAATCGCGGGCGGAAGCTAGTACGCTAAATACACAACCGTATTCGCAAGGTTTTCTCCTAATATAAAAGCTCCAGGATTTTTGTAACATTAAATAAACTTATTTCAAATAATCCACTTGACACTGACAAAATTGTCTGTCGAAATGATGGACAGAGACATATAAAAGAAGAAGAAGAAGAAAGGACTATTAGAAGGATATCTTTTTCTCTTTTTCTCTCGATGTTTTTGTTCATTAGTCGTCTCGCTCATCAACCGACTTGCTCCACCCCCGCCGGCCCCGCTACAATCATCCATCCAATCAAATCTAATCCAATCCAATCCAACGTCACCGTCACGTCAGGTCGGTCCACCACGGTCGGTCATCACTGTTCCCGATAGGAGACGAATTTTTTTTAGGGAATAAAAAGAAGACTACGTGTGCTACGTGGTGCTGACGTGGCTGTATCCAGCGGGTAGCTTTTTACGGTTCAAACTAACGCAGATTCGAGCTCGCCGTTCAGCATTGTGTTCTAGCCGGCTTTGTTGAAACAAGATGCTGCGTTCCCTGTTTGTTGCACTCGCGGTGTCAGCGGTTTTCGCCGGTGTGCCGACCCCTGAAGAGTCCAAGAGGATGATGGATCACCTTTCGGATGCAGAGCACTTCAGGAATGAGCACCATAATAAGCAGTTTGACCATGACGCCTTTCTTGGGGAGGATCAAGCGAAGACCTTCGACCAGCTGCCGCCTGAAGAAAGCAAGAGGAGATTAGGGTGAGTGTATAGCTATACTTACCTATTGAATAATTTTGTAATTAGTACTATTGAATGGTTGGCAGGCAGGAAAACATAATTATGTAAGTACATTATGGTTCATTATCACAGTAAACTACAAGAATTTCATTGTTCAACTAGGCAGGTACTAGAAATCTAAGTGATCATATTTCTAGAATCTTTTTCTTTATCGGTTAGATAAATATTAGCATCCTCATTTCATAGATTATCCTACCTACACAACTACACTCATCGAGGATTTTTCAATTACTATTGCGTTGGTGTGGGTGTCTTAACAAATTGCATTTAATGTACCTACTGGTAAAAGATATTTGGGTCATGTAAAGACTTATCTTGTGAATAGAGTTTTACTAAAATTTACTGAAAAATTCTAATAAGTAGTGCCTTTTAAAATATTGCAGATTTTAATTTAATTTTAGTATGTGTAATAAACAGCTGAAAATATGCAGAAAGAAAGAGTTGAATTTGATTAAATATTGTGATATGTTTTTCTTGTGCCTCTTTCACAACATGACCTATATTGTATAATAATTTATCATCATACATTGACTGTATCTTCTTTGATAAAGTATAAAAATTTGCATTCTAGAATAATCTGTCTTATGAACTCGCAGTTAATCTGAAGTTCAGTGACCTACTTATCTCATTATCTACATTATTTAATGAGCCTTATGTTATTGTAATAAAGCTTATAATCAGAACACTTCCTACTGAACAAGCCAAAATTAAAATAGACATTGCTATTTTAACATACTACAACCAGCTAGTTTTAAATTTATTTAGATAGTGTCATGCCCTTCTAAATACACTCCAACCACATAGGTTTTATATGAGAAAAAGTTATGCAGATGGCCTATCTAATTTTGAGAAAATACCTCTTCCTATTATATAACTGTATGTATAGGAGTGTACCTCACAGAGTGTACCTCACAGAGTGTGCCCACTGAGCATGTGACATTGTATTGGACTCTGAACTTACAATGCAATGATGTCGATTCTGTTGTTGCATTTTTCTAAACTAACCTAATTTGACAGCGCTAAAGTTATAGCTGTCTTTGTCGTTTCAGTTCATACGAAAGGGAAGGTAAAATTTTTAGTGCTATCAAATTAGGTTAGTTTAGAAATATGCAACAACCGAATCGATAGCAGTGGCACTGGACATAGTAGAAAATGCTTCAGACAAATCATTTAGAGTCTGGATGGAACACAGCATCGTTATGCAATATCTTTGGTCTAATAGTAACTTTTTGCAAGACAAAAGCAGCGGCTTGTTATTTGTTATGCTCTCTAGTTTAAAATAGGTCAGATGTTATTCTTAGGTAATTCTGAGAATCATAAACTGGTACTTGGAACCTAGTTCACGGTAGTAAAATACAATCGAAATAAACGCAACATTTGTATGCATTTAGAGAACCATTCAACAATAGGATTGGGTTAGACTGGGCAAGCGAGATGTGTATTCCATGCACTGGGTTGGCGTCAGTGGTTGGTTGGACTTAATGTCTCCCATTACATTACTGCAAATGCGCTGTTATGGTTATTACTTCGGCGGCATCAGCAGCAATGTACATGGTGCATGTCATTTAATGCATCGGCTAGCTATTGCATATAAAGTCACTTTGAGCTATTGTGCTTGCGCGTTCAATAGTTTAATGATGGTAATAAAAGGGCGTACGCAAACACGGCCGGTCATCGCGTCGTTCTGCGAAAGGCGAGATCGAATACATTTAAAGTACTTACCTATTTTTTGCATACCTATTTTATGATGATGGCGTATTGTTTATACTTGAATTAATTAGATATTCTCCATTCCAGTATCATAGTAAGCAAGATAGACAGCGACGCAGACGGCTTCGTCACACTAGTGGAACTAAAGGACTGGATCCGATACACGCAGAAACGGTACATCGAAGAAGACGTTGAAAGGCATTGGAGACAGCACAACCCTGAAAACTTGGACGCTATTAGCTGGGAGGTAAGCTCATCCTATGATGGTCATCGCTAGACCCTGGAGTTTGGACTTCAGTTCAAATAATAAAAACAATCCAATAGGTATATTGTTTATTTAGAAAACAAAAACATCATCCATCCATGTCACAAAACAGTTTTTTGAATCTGGCAATTATCTTTTGAGATAGTTAAAAGTTTCTACTTAATTTGAACTGAACAATATTTATCAGAACATGGAATTGACTGCGGCAATTCGTGCCTTATTCGTCAAACAAAAAAGGCCTTATGAGGCCCTCAAGTAGGATGCAAGAGGATACCTGTAAAATGTTTTTAAAGCATGTTACCCGCCATTTTATTCTTACAAATAAAAGATTGAATTTGTTACAGACATACAGAAAGAATGTGTACGGCTTTATGGAAGAAATGGATGAGAAGGATCTGAAAGCGCCGTACAGTGAGGGCGTGGCCTACTCCAATCTGCTGAAGAGGGATCGCAGGAGGTGGACTTATGCTGGTTTGTATTTATTTTTAATTAATAGAACAAGTTGGTGTGCCTATTGTAGCGGTCACCTTTACCTGATGGTTATTAACATTGTATTATCTCGACAGGCGTCACAGCTAAGTCGGTCTTCCGCGCTGTGGGTTGTGAGTTCGATTCCCACTGAGAACAAAGATTTGTGTAATGGCAAACATGGATGTTTGTTCTGTGTTTGGGTGTTGCAAAAAAAAAAAATGTATACTTATATCTAAGTATTCTGTCAGCAATTTAGTTCCCATAGTACAAGTTTTGCTTTGTTTGGGAGTAGAGGGCGATGTGTGAAATGTCCATATATTTATTAATTAATATATATTTCAGATGCTGATGAAAACGACGCGTTGAACAGAACAGAGTTCGCGCATTTCCTGCATCCCGAGGACCACACCGCGATGCGAGACATTGTGGTACTGGAAACTCTTGAGGATATCGACAAAGACAAGGTATAACATACGTTGTGGCTTAGCGACTGCTAAACCCGGGACCGACCAGTTTAACAATACAACAATATTTTTAGGATGATATTGGGACTGCCTCGTTTCTGTAGCGCATCGAGGACGTTTGCGCAGTATCATACAGACGGCTTTCATGCCCTGATGCGCAAGAAAACAGCCTCGCTGATCAGTAGGGTGAGGGGCGGTCTGAACAGCGTCCTATCTACTGTTGCAGAAAAGTTGGACATCTCCACTCTGGAAGAGCCTCGTGCGGAGGACGATGAGTGAAGGAATTCTATTCCTTCACTCATCATCCTCTGTTTTCGACCTACCCTTAGTTTTAAATTCCTTTTTATAATTTTATTTTATTTTATGTTATGTGTAATATGGATTAAGTTGTCCGAAATAAAAAAGTAATTTAATTTAACGTGACCTCCGAAGCTCAAATGCCTCTAGCCAATAGTGCCAAATGCCAATAGTGACCCTGCAGAATGTCGCTTTGAAAGAAAGAAAGAAAGAAAATACATTTATTTGACACACACACATACAAAAGAGGGGCGAGTACGAGTTGACAATGTAATAACCGGTGTCAAACGTCTGACGCCGAGCACACCGGTGTGCGCTGCTTGGTATGGAAACACTGAGCGGATTTTTTGAGAAGCTTGGTTTCGTTAAGCTCCCGCTTTGTTAAATGACTTTAGCAATAAATGCGTATGACAGTCATACTATGACTGCGTATGACTTATGATTTATGATTTGTGCAGGACGGCAAGGTGTCCCTGGATGAGTACATCGGGGACATGTACAAGCCCGAGGATGGAGAGGATGAGGAGGAACCCGACTGGGTCAAACAGGAGAGGGAGCAGTTCTCCGGATACAGGTCAGCAATCCTTTTTTTTATACAACTATGATGAAGTTAAGCAGTTACCTCGGCTTATTTTTTTTTTATACTAGCCTAACTCGTCCCACTGCTGGGCAAAGGCCTCCCCCAAACCCTTCCACTTATCCATTTATCGGCCTATAACATATTTTATTTGTATGTTGCATCAAAACCTGTAATTGTTACAGAGATGCAAATAAAGATGGAGTTATGGATGAACATGAAGTGAAAGATTGGATCGCACCGCCTGAGTTTGATCACGCTGAAGCTGAAGCCAGGTCAGTCTTAATAATAACATGATACTTGACACATAGTCTTCACCAAATACAAGGTTTTTGTATCGTTACAATCATATCATGATACTACACATAAACACAGATGGGAACAAACGAAAAGATCGTCCGAACATTTCGTTTCTCGCGGGAATTGATCTGATCTTTTTTTGTCCAGTCTTTTTTTTCGTTGGTGTATAAACCACGATTGCCAAAGTAGGTTAAAATTAAGATTTCGGAGCAAAGTGCCGACTTTCGCACTTTGCCGACTTTTTAAATATTGCTAATGGTAAGTACCTACTTATAAACGATAATTAGCAGCTGAATAAGCTGAACACTTTATTAAAACCAGCCCTGTCACTGAGATTTGTTACGCATTGGAAATAAATTTATTTAATCAGGTAATTTTTATTCAACCATCATAAACATAAATCATCCACTTTTACGACGTAAATGATTTGGTTCTATTATGAAACCATTAAATTTGTCCTTCGTCGAAAAAGATACCCTAATGCCATTGTAATACGATCTTATATTTACAGGCACCTAGTTTTCGAGGCGGATTCAGATGCGGACGAGAAACTAACCAAGGAGGAAATTATTGAAAAATATGATCTATTCGTCGGCTCGCAAGCCACCGACTTCGGCGAAGCCCTGGCGAGGCATGATGAGTTCTAACTTTTTTTATTTTAAGGTCTTATGCGGGAAACGTTCGAGATATTTTCAATATAAGAGAGAATGTAAAAAAAGGTCATAGCTCGACTCGGTCATTCCATTCAATAAGCATGTATGTATTAAAATCTTTGAAACGAATAAATTAAGTGAATCTAAATGATAGTTCGTTGAGACCAAAGTCTAGAAAATACTAAGCTCACGGTTAGTCATCTATTAGGATGATCTAACATCAGGTGGGCCATCGGATTGTACCATCATTTAGTTGTTTTCAAAAATATTCCACATGCGTTTATTTAGATTCCTTAAAAGAGGCTTTGTTCTTTGTATTTTAGGCGATCCCTTCAGATCTTTTGGTACGTATCTTGTCACTTAAAATCTAGTAAGTCACATGCTTGTCTGAGCATTCCACTTGTCTATAGTGCAGAGAATATGACATCCAGAACGACAATCACACGAATGTCAATAATAACCGAGTTGGTCATGAGATGTCTCTTCTAATAACATTTATCGAACGTTTCTAAGCATAAGATCCATGCAACAGTCGGTAGCGGCGGAGGTCTTTTGGCGGTCTAAAAACCAATATATTAGCGTAAATGAACTTACTTTTATTATTATAGCGAGTCTCAAAAGTAAAGAAAAAATTACAGTTAAAAACACGCACAAATGTAATTTTACTGCGGCAGATTTTTTGACAGATTTTTTATTTTTCTATACACATATTATAAACATATTATAAACATAACTTATAACCACTGAATAGTTAAACAATTGATTAAAATCTAACTCTTGTCACTGTTTGACATTACTTGTTAGTAAGAGACAGGACTTTTATATGGTTATATTCTGTTCCTTATCAAATATAGGTACATATTTCAAGTATTTTACAAAGACGTGTGAATCATTGCATTTTGATTCTTATATCAACGACATACAGATCACCAAACGGGCCTCTAAGTAGATATATAAAAAAACCGCTGAATCGTAAAGCAGTCGTTGGTTCATACTAGAATATAAGAGTAAAATATATCTTTTCTAACTAGTACTAGGCGTAGTATTTTTCTAGTAATATTTGGAGGCTGGCAACTAGTGTGAATAAGCAATTATAATATTTTCTAGAGCTTTTTATAACTCAGATCTTTTAATTTACTAAAAGTAAAATAAATCTTAGCCATATTATTATTAATTAGAATCTCTGAGTGGCATTAACATACTTATATTTTGTACATTCGAGAGCAATGAATCTGGGTCGACATATTATATAAAAAATCCTAATGTCTTATTGTTATAAAAAGCGCTTCCATAGACCCAACTCAAATCAATAAGGGTTATTTGAGTAAAAAATACGAAATAAATAAAAATAAGCCAGTAGGTACTCGTAGCCTCTGAAATATCAAGGTTAACATTAGTGACCCGAATTCATTGCTCTCGATTATAATTTAGTCGTAGTTTAGTTATAACCAAGACCAAAGTGTATCCGTAAAAAATGCAGCATTTTAATTGATTCCAATTTATTTTGTAGATCGATGAAATTCCAGTGTTAAAAATATTTTATCAGTATGAATGTATGCATTTATTTTTATAATAGACTAATTTTCTTCTTATATTTGTTTTTTATTGGAACGAAACTACGCACTCTTTTACAGATGTATTTGTTACAGGGTAATGTGATAAAACCCTTAAAATAAATACAAAAAAGCCCCTTTGAGACTAAACACACCTTACATTATGCTGTCAAATTAAATTGGCCAATAATCTGATAAAGACAGACTGTTAGAAAGAGATAGTAAGAAATAGTCCGCGTCTCAAAAGACCCAAGAGTCGAAAAACTCAGTAGCGCAGTTTCGGCCGGAACAACACGCAAAAATGGCATTGTTCAGTGGTCATTTTTGATTACCACAAGAGATCCCCGACTGGCAGTAGTACCGGGTATCTACTAGCATCCGTTAGTAGCTTTCCGCCATAATCACACCGGAAATTAGCAATGAAATAAACAATGAGAGTTCAGATGCGAATACGATTAACTTAATAAATTTACTCACGCCGTAGGGAGCAGTAAATTTATAAATATTGCTACAGTACATAAATAATTTTATTTCCGAATAATAATAGTGCATTAGCAGGGACGTAGTCAGGATCAAAGCTTTGGAATCCACTGTCAAAGCTTTTAAGTTTATGAGATTATTCTTAGAAAACCTAGAAGGCCTTTCTTGATATCAAAACTGAGTAGGTAATATATTACCTACTCAGTTTTGCTTTTAACAAGACAGGACTTAAAAGCTTCGTACTCTCAAAGCTTTAATTGAGAATTTACTGATAAATTAGTTTGATAAATTTATTTGTAAGTATAACTAGTTCTCGTGGTTTCCGACACTAATAAAACGAGATTATTTTTTATTTTTATAAATTTATAAGCAAGCGTTTGACCGCAATCTCACCTGATGTTAAGTGAAGATGCGGTCGACGATGTAGCACGCTTACCTAGAAGATACCTATTCACTCAAACATATATTATTATTTTTTTTTATTGAGATTGTACAAACATCAAACAGTATTCACAGCAATAAATTGTATTTCGGAATTTGAATGTGGACCTGCTCAGGTTCATATTTCACAAAGATGTGGGCCCCCTGGGGAAAAATTTGTAACGTTTTATTGGAGTTGTTATTTTATTCGTTGAAACAGGTCAATAATTTCACCAGTTTTCAAATGACTACGTCCATATTCCTTCGTTCGTCTTTGCTTATAAAAAAAGTGCAGAGCATGTTATTGGGGATAGGGAATCGTAGTGCATGTTAGTTCCAAACCAGTGACGAGAGAGCTAATCCTAGATTTACGCACGTTCGACATACGAGTGGGGGTTCTGTAGGCTTTGATTCTACTCTACTAGGTAGGTAAATTATTAATCGACTCAAACTTGAAGTCCAGTGTATCTAAATCTTTTATTTTTACTGTAAAATATTTTTTATCTGCACTGTTTTTGTAGGCAGGTATGACAGCATTGATTTGCTGCGTAAAAGCATCGGTATTAAAACTTGGACGAATTAACACACGTTTGTCGTGCTGTCGCAGTTAGATAAAACCTCTACCGATTTTATAGTGTAATAGAATTGTAGAGCAAAGACGAAAGTCGTCTTCATTTTATTGATAAATGTAGAGAGGTGTAGGCTAAGCTTACATCTACTGAAACGAACAAAATGACGTCACAAATAGTCACATCAGTAAAATATCGGAAATATGGTTGCGGCGGGGAAGTTCCATAGCTCAGCATCGCTGGTCTGTCAAAGGTGGCATGAGTAACCTACCAATAACTTTACCTATTAGTGCTGCAGAAGTTATGCAATAAAACATGAACCGTACCGATCTAGGAATAAGGTTGTTTCTAAGTTGTTTATTTCCTAATTGCGTGCACTGGAAGCCAGCCATGCTAATTGCTCAGCCATGAAAATTGAATTGCTTTGAGAAATCATGCAGTGGTATCGACATCACATCGGATTCAGGTGTCACTATACCTCATAGATAAATAAATAATTCATGGACATTTCACACAAGGCCCTCTTGTCACAAACTAAGCGAGGCTTGGTTTATAGTCATAGTTAAATAGTCTAGTTTAACTGTGCAAGTATAACGGACGTCTTTTGAAAAATGACTAAGTCTGTTTTTAGCATTTCGAAGCGAAGACTGCGTAATCGAAACCTTCAGGGAAATACGAGAGTGGTGTTTCAGTCACCGCCTATTCAGGAGATGCTTTGTTTTACTTTTCATAACAAGTTACCTCTACGTCAAGGCAACCAACGTTCATATTACAAACCTAGGTACTTACGTCAACAATCTTCCCTTATTACATAAACCCGAACAATGTACGAAACAGGAACTTGACTTCAAACAGTAGAAATACAAACAATTTGTATGGAGTATGAAAGGAGAGTTACCAAGAAAAACACAGCGCCAAGCTTAGTGCACACAAACAGCCAACAAAAGCAACCCCACAATTATTTACATAACAAATGCAAATTGCCCGCTGAAAATTTACGCGTGGGAAATACTTACAACAGGGCCACGAAAGTCATGTGATGACAAGGGGCCCTCACCTAAGACTTTATTAATTGTAAGAACACAAATATAATACCTCCCTAATCTAAATAAATAATAGATCATACAAAACAGACGTAAGTAAGCTAAGGATTTGTGGATAGCGATTTGAAAATTGAACGCTATGGCTCTCGCGTAGTATTGTAGTCCAACTTATTCGTGACGTCCTATCCAGATATTTGTTTCGGTTAAAATTAAAAACTATCTGTAAAGACTAGATAGATAATACTTTAGCTTTTGAAGCTCTCACACACACGCTAATCACAGGTAAGCTAGGCTCGGCTGTTCTGTTCATAGAGCGTGGTTTTCGTGGCCTGTTGTTAGTCGATACTCCGTATTTTCGCCTTCATCTGAAAGGCAAAGGCGTTCTCCTTACATATTTTTGCATACTTACACGGACGACAGTGGTACCTACCTCTGTTCATATAAGACTGCGAATTTGTATGATAATTTTCATTTTGCATTCAGTCGCGTTATTCTTCGCGGATGTAGTGTATAGGGCTCGGGGGAAATTCGGTGGTACTGTCGCGAATGCCTTATTGCATCGCGATGTACAGCTCGCTAGAAGGAGCCCAACAAATTGGAATTCATCTTCATACAAACGGCCTACTCAACGTCAGCGTTTTCATCATGAAGACGTCAACTTGTAGGCACGCGCCTACTCAGCTTCTTATCAGCTGCAAAGTTTTCCATAATTTCCTAGTAGCACGCACGCAAGCGTCGCTACTGTACAAAAAGTGGTCATGAGCCAAAATGACCCAAACTTACCTTACCTAGTTACTACTCTCCGCAATGATCTTGAGTACCTAGTTGCTTATATCAGTCGTAAGCTATCAGTATTATACGACCAAAGATCGATACCGTTATAGATTAACGCTAAAGTATTAGAGCTAAGATTAGAGCTAAAGTGGGCAGTCAGCCGTATGTCCTTTCGAACAAAGGGCCTCTCGATCAAATAACAAGTGGCAATGGGCCTCCGCTCAAATGGCTTTCAGTAATCAGTCCCAAATCTTAATAAGCTGAGGTCAATGAACTGAAAGTTTACGCTAGTTTCACTTTAGTTCTCTAAAATCAGTAAAACAAGTCTTCTAAAATGAGTCCTGTTTGCATACACTCCATATTTGATTTAAGGCTCATATCACGGTCAAACAGTGAAAATGCCCATTTTTGACGTTCTAGATCTCTGAAACTGAAACTCTTAGATAATTTCGATTTATTGTATGATGTAGAATAGTTATTCGTATTGACCGTAGCGGCCTCGCTTTTTACAATTTTTCCTTATATATTTAAATAAAGCCAAAATTCCGAAACAAGTTTTTAATAAAACTCGCGCAGACACTTTTTCAAGCTCCTGGATTGAACTACTGTGCAAAGCAAACGAAATGAAAAATATCTACAAATATCTCTTATATACTGCCATTGACCGTAGCGGCCCCGGAATTCAGAAATAAGTATGGGATATCTACAAAAAAAAATCAATTCAAAACCATAAAATTGCTAAAAACGTTCAGATTTAGCCGTTAATTTCTCCATACTACATTAATATTATTAAGTAAAAATTATACCAAAATAAACGTTAGTTCATAATCAATAAAATTATATACTTTTTCTTTAAATAATTTATTTTATTATATTGAATAAACGTAATTTAAAACGGCATGAAATGCGATCTCAGACTCTCAGACGAACTCAGACGCGCGCCAGCCCTTGAATCGCGGCCAAACTGTGATAGCCCTCTTAATAAATAAATTATTGAAATTCTATATAAGAAGAATCAAAAGTGGCCGAATTCTACATTAGTTCACTTTCCAATTCAGTAAAAACATTATGGAATTGTCGCTACTTTTCCATTGAGCTACTTGTCGTGAGTAGGCCCGATCTAGTTTCCCCAGATTGGTGCAGGCGCCAGTGTTATCTGCAAAAATCTTAAGTAATTGTCATCCAAGACACAGCATCGATATCTGTAAACACGGAGCTCAGCTAGACTCCGAAATGGGCCCTTTGCGGCGAGGGGTCTTTCAGGTTATTGGGAATAATTTTTACTTTAGGGATTTTCAGTTAGGTAGATAGGTAGTCTACTTATTAGTCATTCACTGATAGAAAAAATCCTAGCAAAACATTTATTCGATATTTTCAATGATATATATAATGAATTGATAATTTTTTATAGAGTATCATTGTAAATATTGACAAAATCATGTCGTAAACTGAAACAGCGTAGGCTATATTTTTATCCGAGTACCTATCTAGCGAACGAAGCCGCGCGTAGAGTCTAGTAAAGAATAACAATACAAGCTCAATTCCCGTAGCAGCTACGTGCTACGGCGTAGCACTTTCCGCTTACGACGATGGGATGACAAACACCACTGTGAATAGAAGTTTTATAAAAAAACAAAAAAATACAACTAAGAGAACATTAGGTACTTCGTGTACTGAAAACGTAACTAAATTCAATAAAACGAAATTGTAGCATTTCCCAGACGCGAACAAACATTATGCTAAGTTCTTTCATGCACTATCTATTCACTTTAGCAGATAGCGTTTCGAAGTGGAGTTAAACATTCACTTTACACTAGTCACAGTCTGTGAAATACGACTCGATATCAGCTGGTTCACTTTGTACAAATGAAGCATCCAAAAAGGAACCACCCTAGGTATTTTACGCTTGTCATGGTGTGGTGAAGTGGTAGAAAATGCTGCTGGTTATATTTGATAAAAAATAAAAAAACACACTTAATAAATAGTGTATTTTTAAACAATATACGCAATATACTCATTTTTTTACCAGCCACATCATCATTTTTGCAAACCTTTTTGATAAAACAACAAGTTCTGTTTTATCAACTAACTCAACCGCACTACTTATGTCATCAAAATTAAGTGAGTGGAGTTTTATGTAGCCCCTTTGTTAGTTACGATTCGAACTGCAAGCGAAGTGAAACAGCTATTGTCTTTTTGAGCATATACACTACAAAACAACACTTAGACCAGGAGGTGTTGTACGAAACTCCATGTCATTATAATTTTTAGACGTGAACTCTAAAAAACACAGCCAAGAGCCAACCTCGTTATAAATGCTAATTACCAAAAATAATGTATATAGTAAATATTTTTTTACAATAAAAAGGCGACGATTACAATAAAATTAACAGAAAACCATTAAATAAGAAATTGAATACGTAGTGCCTAAAATCTTCATGAGCTAGATTTTTTATATTACATTGTATGTATAGTAATTCTTAATTCCTAATTTTTTATTGCACACAACACAGGACATAAATAGATGACATGTACAAAGGCGAGCTTAACCCTAACAAGAGTTTTCTTCCAGCAAACCTTTGAGGCTAGAGAGAGGTGACTATAGAGGCAGGTCCGTGTACATAAAAGGTTATAATATAACGGAGATTCGATACTTACTAAAATAACGAGTATTCAAAATGGATCTTTGTCTTTGTAACCTGTACATGCGCAATCGTTTGTTGTACACCTAACTTCAGAGGGATAAAGATCCGTTGTGCGTACTGTAGGTATCTAATGCGATGTTTTAATGATGTGGGATTCTTACAGCGGTCTTCTGATCTAACTCGTATTGAAAAGTCTTTACGCGTAAGTGCTAAAGTACTCTTTGTCTAAAGGTTTTTTACCCTCCACTCCAATTTCAGTTGCAATGAATTCTCCGCGGTTATTATGAACGCGTGGTGTGTTCACGTGTCAAAGTGGGTTACGTTTCAATACATCTTTTTTGTGAATAACACACCTATTTTTGGCGTTTTTATGATAATCTAAACAAAGAGTCTATGCTTTTAAGGGTTAGGTACCCTCCAATTTTAAATGTAGGCCACTGTAGAACCTTTTCAAACTAATTAAATCTATAACACAACGAGTATAAAAGATGATTGACAGAAATATTAAGCTATGAGTCGTAAGTTGAAAAGGTTCTACTGACAATGGCCTACATTTTGATTAGTTTACTGTACAGTCATCATTAGTAAATGATAAAGAAAAAAGTTAAAAAAAATTACTGAAAACTTGGAAAGTTCTGTTTTAATTTTCCAACCATGATTATGAAGTAAAAACTCTATCTTAAAAAAACTATGATAAGAGCAAACAATACACAATTTTGTTATTATCAAAAAGTGATCTACATTTCGTATTCGTTCTTCGTATGAGTTAGTGGCCAAATCTAATGACGGAGTTTTTAGGCGACTAAGCGAGTTACGCCACGAGCGCTTCGCTCTGATGCTGAGTGTACCTACTCCTCATTATTAAACCTCTAGGTTTTAGGTATAATAGGTAGATACAAACTTTCTTATTCACCGGATTCCCTTAAAGTTCCCGATTATTATTCGCGTGGAACGAACTTGCAGAATCCAATAATAATGGATACTACGATGAGGGCTTAGCTGAGGGGTAATACAATACAAAAGGAGGGTACGGGATGGAATTTAGATTAAAAATGATCCCGAAACAAGCTCAATGTCTTGTGAAATGACGACCGATATATAAAATTTGGTTCCTGAAGTGATTGTTATAAATATACAGAAAAATAGTAGACACAAATTCGATGAAACTGTTCCGGACAACTATTATGAAAATGATTTGGCACTAGAGGGCGTTTTGTGAAGCGTCCATGAATAGTTAATTATTTATTTCTATTATTGGTTGACAATTGGACATAATATAACAACGCATCGAATGAAAAACATCTTTTTTCTTGAGGTCGGTTATAAGATAAAACGAGAAAATGATAGCAGGTGCCTACTGCTTTGTAGACTTAAAACAAATTTATATAAGGGTTCAGTCGACCGAAGTCCTCTCCATCAGTTAATATTAAAATCGATGATTATGCTCCGAAGCAATCAAATACTAATTTCGCCGGAACAATGACGGAAAATTGGAAATTAGAAATGAAGTCGTGCGTTAAATAGCGGCCATTTTGAATAAACCTAGATCTATGGTTGTAAAAGTAAACGGTCTGATAATTGCTCGGGGCACAGTTGGGGTGAAAGCGCTTATGCTTATTCCTTCTGGGCTTTAGTGGGTGGTAATAGAATATTAGAGGATCATGTGTTTCAGTTACTTTAGTAGAAAAAGCTTTTCAGTATCGTATAATCAGGCCTTTGGATCTAATCCACAGGTCACTTTTCACGCATATCCCTATGAGCGAGACGCTGCAGTGCATTGGACATGATTCTAGGTAGAGTAGGTTTGCCCAGCACTTATCCATCCTCTCAGTCTAGTCGGCCTTATCCACAGAAAAGACAAGGTCAAGGAATGAACCGCGGGTTTCCTCACGATGTTTTCCTTCACCGTTTGAAAGCACTGACGCTTGCGCACATACATTTTCCGAGTAGAAAAATCCATAGGTACACGACCGGATTTGAACCCACGCCCTTAGGATCGGAAGGTGGGGTCGCTACCACTAGACCATCGGTGCTTTACGCCGGTTTCAGTACCCACTCTCGCTATATGTACCTACACACCAAGACAAGACGACTTGAAGGCATGATCCAGTATAGAATTAGTGGTCAATTGGCTTTTCGTGCATAAATTATGTTTTTGTAAATGCTTTTGTTTATGAATGTCTCATCTACAGAATTCGCTTTCATAGAAAACAGAGAGAATAGTGTAATAGCGAAACACAGACGGTTCTATCTACCTCAGTATTGACTCTCAAAACATTGACGCACATTGAGGTCTGTGGTCCACTGATCTTTGTGCATAGCTGATGCATTGCAGGTAATGTTTGTTTGGCATTCCCTGCCTTTAGGCCGGTGTTTACTACGTACAGTTAGCGTTAGCGTTTCTTCAGCAATTTCATGACACAATTTAGAATGATTGTACGTACAGCTGCGGCGTAGTTTGTGTTGAATGCTGCCTCATAACATGGTATTCGTTTTAGGCATGATAATGTCGTTCAAACGCTTCTTTAAGGCAGTTATCGTGGTATTGAAGGATAAAATATAATTTGTTCTGAATTCTAAATGCTTATATTGTACGGTACCCCCTTCCGGCTTACCATAAAAGTTTAGATTTCTCGTTGCTGAAAACCGCAACGATGAGCAAAATAATTCTATCATTATCATTGACTCGGTAGCTGAAATAAAGTCGTGTTTTGTCCGAGAAAACAAACAACTATAGTGCAGAACGTAAGTTATATACATTCGCTTGTCAGCCCTGATTAAACTTTATTGAGCTGCCTAGAATGGTGACAACCCTTTGTTCTAATTCAGTTCTGCACGACAAACTTTACATGAGCCCTGTTCTTTTTCTTATCGCGACGCAATAAGGTTCACTTTTGCTAACTTTTATTTTTCTATTCGGTTCAAATTCAAACAATTAGGGCACGTTCTAATTTTACTATCCGACGTTTTCGGACAAAAATCTCTTGGAAAAACTGTGATTCGATTTGGACAAATGGTTCGTTCTATTTGAGTTCGTTAGTTGCTTGGGCAAGCAAATAAATGTAAGTGTTAGGTAAACTAAAGTTGGCGCCAAGTTTATTAATAGAACTCACTATCTGAGCACTACGAAAAATATATAATTATGCTTATAGAAATAATTTTATAATGTTACATTCAATTCTTCTCTAACATTATATTTATCTACTAACTCCGAAAATGCTACTTCATTTCCATAAAGGTGGGTACAGTTAGCAGCAAAATTAGATCACGTTTTCGGGATTTCAAAATGATTATTGCCTCTAAGTTTATTTTTCATCTTTCGTTTCATCATCGTTTTCGGACAAAAATCTCTTGGAAAAACTGTGATTCGATTTGGACAAATGGTTCGTTCTATTTGAGTTCGTTAGTTGCTTGGGCAAGCAAATAAATGTAAGTGTTAGGTAAACTAAAGTTGGCGCCAAGTTTATTAATAGAACTCACTATCTGGGCACTACGAAAAATATATAATTATGCTTATAGAAATAATTTTATAATGTTACATTCAATTCTTCTCTAACATTATATTTATCTACTAACTCCGAAAATGCTACTTCATTTCCATAAAGGTGGGTACAGTTAGCAGCAAAATTAGATCACGTTTTCGGGATTTCAAAATGATTATTGCCTCTAAGTTTATTTTTCATCTTTCTTGTCAATCATGGTTGAAAAAAGAAAATGAAATGTTTCTACTTTTCAGTCATACAGCATTTTGGAAACTTTGGCGTAACTGAGTGTACTTATTGGATACTGATATGTCGAATGGTACAGGCATAATATTTTATTCAGTGCGATAGGAAAAAGCTCTCACATTAGTTCTCATCGCAAAAAACAGAACACATTTATTTTTTTGAATCACGATAAAAAGTCTATGCCGAAAACCATATTTTCGTCATCCTAATTGGCAAGCGATGAAATGATGACATTGGTCGAAATATTGTATAAAAAATATGCATATTTTTTACTGGGATGACGCTGATTGCTAGCAATATGTCGGGATTATTTTGATAGTTATATCTACCACTAACAAAGGATATTTTTAGTATCTACACACCCAACACCAAACTAGATTGATATAATGACAAGAAAACTTATAACCAAGTCAAGGAAAAAAGGTGAAAATAATCAGCCGAATCGTATGCAGTCGAATCAGAACACTGAACGTTTGTCTTAATCTTCAAGTTTCAGGCTAACTATTGAGCTTTGCTACTCTCTAAGTTTCGTATGAAGTTGCTAAAAGACAGTTTGATAGTCACGATGCCAGCGCAGAACAATGATGGCACCTGCAGACGAAACAAGTGGCGTAGTTTACGCCACTTGCAAGCCATGTTGTTGTAACAGCCATAAGCAAAATTCAAGAATTGGTAACAGTTTGGAAAGTAGCTAAATTCGCGACAACTCGAACTGTTTATTCGTTCACCGAATTAACCTCAACGGTCAGTTAGCTGAAATAATCCTATTGTGACCTTCTGTAAACGAATCACCAAAGTGACACCAACAACATGCTCGATTTTAGATTTCTGATTTAGATTTAGAATAGTTACTATGTGGAAAATGAGCCCTATGGATGCGCGTGTATATTCACAAGTTAAGCCCAATAAGCCGCATATAAACGACAAAAGTAAGCTATAGACACAAGTGTGCAATGTCTTTAGAGTAAACTTTTCTCATTCTTTAATAATTGCCAGAGGATAGCATTTGTTCAATTAGTTTGCTCGAGATAGGGGCATTCCTTAGATAAAGTTTCGAAGAGACCCATTATAAAGTCTTTAAGAAAAGAGACAGATAAAATTAATTTAATATTTTCTGCTATCTGACATTCGGAAAATATTGAAATCGCATTGAGATTGAGATTGTGAATCGGAAATTAAGTGAAAGATGTTGAATTAAAACAGATTTAAGGTACAGTCAACAGCAAAAGTTATTTTACAAAACTGGAAATAAAGTCTATGAACCTTCTTTTGTGTTCATCAAAGATTTGTGCCATGTTTGTTATAAATTGCAACACATTATATTGTAACAAGAAGATGACAACAAAAGGGGCGTGGCCAAATCACGCGCTGTGTGCAGCGGAGCGGCACCGGCTAGGCAGCCGATGCAACGTCACGACTTCGAAGCGAGGCGCATCACGTCACTTTTTCTCGGGCGGTCGGACTGTGCGGACGCGTTAGGAAGCCTTAAGCTATTCGAGTTCAGCTATAGATACTTACCTGTTGATTTATATTTTGTTAAAATTATAAGAGTTGTAGTTTGCGTTCAGTTTTGTATTTTTTTTATTCAAACTCGCTTCTGGTCGATAAAATCAGAAGTGGGATGGTAATCCATTGCCTACCTGCTTTTGGTTAGCCTGACCTACATTTTAATTTTCTTTTGCAAATTAATGATTTAATAATTTTCAATTTTGGTGACTTCATGATTTTTTTTTATAATGTCTAGTGACGACCGTCCTAAACGATCGGGGAAGCGTAAGCGTGAATCAACAAAAGACACGCTAGATGCTATCCTTACAAGATTAAGTGATCTCGAACAACGTATTACTGCTCCACCGCCGCCGTCCGAGCCTTTTACTCCACAGCATCCACCACCGCCCGACCTACCCGCATTGGCGAATAGCGCTGTGCGAGATGACGATTCAATGGTGGGCTGCGTACCAGCCTCCCTTGCGCGAGAAAGCATTGCTACTACAGGAGACACAACTGGCAGAATCGTGGAGGCCATCACTTCGCTAGTAAAAGTAAGATCTAAAAATTACTTTATTTCAAATTTTGATCCAAAAATTCACAATATCGATGTCTGGTGTGAAGAGGTGGATAGGGCCAAAGAAACGAATGGCTGGGACGATAACGAATGTCTCTCGCGGATAGGAAATTGTTTAAAAGGAGATGCGCGTACATGGCTGCACGAATGGTCAAGTGCGGATCGTTCATGGACGAGTTTCAAGCGTGATTTTAAAGCCTTGTGCCCACGAGACATTGATATTGCGAATATTCTTTTTGAAGTGATGAGCACTGTAGTGCCTACCTACTCGTTGGCCAGTAAGTAGTACTTTAGGCAGCACCTAGTACCTAGATCGTCACAGGCTCGACAACAAGCGGTGTGTACAAGCGACACGTCCAACCTCGCCCGTGGCTTGCGTAAGACTCCCTCGCCGCTCTTATCGCCCCGGTTTATATAGCAGCTAGTAAACAAGTGACGTCAGCTGCAGGTGGCTCGCAGGTGCGCCGAGACCGTGGATTGTATTAGTTGTCTAACACAAACACTACATCTCTATCTTATTAAATTTATTTTATTGCGCTACTGTTGTTTACCGTATTAAGTACAGCTCGACCAATGAAACTAAAGTGATAGCAACTGTTGTACACATTTGGTCAAGCTCTAGTCAAAGCTAAATTGGATCAACCAACACCGTTCAATCAATCCTCATCTCAAGTATCATTTGACCAGCTTCCGTTCAGCAAATATTCACCAATCGAGTACATTCGAAGTAAACAGCTTCAACCTTCAACTAGCAACTAAATCTAAACCCAAACCGAAACATCTGGTTTGAATGTCAAAGCAGTTGAGAAATCAACTATCAGGAACCAGCACATATAAGTCTAAATAGGGCTTCACGCACGTTCTTTGTAGCCTTGTCTAAAAGCGATTCTAACATCAACACATCAATAATAGTCCAAAGCTCACTGTTTCTTTTTTTTTTTTTTTTTTAAACCCTGTTGGACAGACTTTTTCTTTATATCAACACATCAATAATAGATCAAAGCTTCATCATACTAAAGTCGTACTCATTGCGACTCCAATCCAACTCCCATGACGAAGAAAACGATGAAGACTACATTGAAATTCTACATTGACTCTACGTTGAAACTCTACAAGAGACTAAACGAGACTCTGCATTGACTCTACATTGACTCTACATTGAGACACTACATCGACTCTACATTGAGACTCTACATCGACTCTACATTGAGACTCTACATCGACTCTACATTGAGACTCTATATCGACTCTACATTGAGACTACATCGAGACTCTACATCGCTTCGATACTTGCTACAATGCTACAAATCGTGTTCGGATCATAGATAGATTCGTTTTAATCTAAATGTGACCTTACCTTTGCCGAGTCCGAGGCGCCTCCCGCGCAAGACTGATATAACGAAGTTCGCTAAACTAGTCCCTGGAACCCGGAGTAGAACCCGGAACTGCAAAGACTACGTTGCAAAGTACGGAATTCTCCAACAGATCAATGAACACTCAACAACCAAGGGACTCGGAGAAATACCAATCCACCAAATCTACCTTCAAAACGAATACGCCTCAGGCAACAGGATATGCTGGAGACAAACATTGATAGCACCAGTCAGGCAGCCAAAACAAAAGGCATACTATCCAGTGAACTTGCGCGTACCATCGGATACTTGGTAACACGTACACCAAGACGGACGATGAAACCAGCGAACTTGAAACGCACTTCCCGGGATGTCTAATATCAGACTCGTTCGAATGGGAAGCACACAGCGAACGAGCAACCAGTAGTCAAGATTGGACCACCGCTCAAAACCTGATCAACAAAGAGAAAGTAATTTGGGCCATCAACAGCTTCCTTCTTTTCAAATCGCCAGGGCTAGACGGAATCTTTCCGGGCCTTTTAAGGTGGAGTGGCGAATTACTAGCCGAACGCCTAGTAAACATCTTCAGAGGATGCATCGCCCATCGCTACATACCCCAGAAGTGGAGGGGAGTGAAGGTTATATTGTTACTAACTTGGTAAGAGCGACTACACAATGGCGGAATCCTTCCAACCTATTATTCTACCATCGTTCCTCTTCAAAACCCTAGAGAGGATATGTGACCAGGAAATCAGAGGTAACACTTTCCTACGCCAACCGCTACATCCGCAACAACCCGCCTATAGTCCAGGCAAATCAACAGATTCCGCACTCCATAGCGTAGTCTCTCGAAATGGAGACGGTTTAGCCACAAAACAACCAACTCTGGGAGCCTTCGTAGATATAGAAGGTGCCTTTGACAAAACAACCTTCACTAGCATAGACCTTGCACTAGCAAGATACGGTGTCGACCCTACGCTAGCAGAATGGACAAACAACATGCTTAAATACAGAGCAATACAATTCACAGTAAACACCACAACGAGGGGCATAATAGTGGTGAGAGGCTGCCCACAAGGCGGCGTCCTCTCGCCCCTGCTATGGAACATAGTAGTGGACGAACTCATCCGAAAACTGGACGGCTGCGGGCTGTTCACAGTGAGATATGCAGATGATCTTGCTATCCTCACGACTGGATGCTTCGAAAACGTACTCTGTAGCCTGTCTGTGCAAGCAGCGTTTAAAACAATTGAAAGCTGGTGCACTAGCCATAGCTTATCAGTCAATCCCACTAAAACAGAACTGATCATGTTCACACACAAAAGAAGCCTGGGAACCCTAGAAGTACCAAAGCTCTTCAACACTGATCTCAAGCTAACCAACGAAGTCGAGTATCTAGGGGTCATACTGGATAGCACTTCTTTGGAACAAGCATCTTGACCACAAACTCCAACGCGCGAACTCCACATTCTTCCAACGCGGTAGAATGCTCGAAAAAACATGGGGTCTTTCGCCAAAATAACCCGGTGGCTCTATACAACCGTAATAAGACCAGCACTTATACACGGAGCAGTTGTATGGTCGACCAGAACCGAATTCACGACCGTGATAACCAAACTGCAACGCTTTCGGAGACTGGCATGCTCTACTATAACAGGTTGCATGAAGACCAAAGAGATCAATCAGGAATCAGTGAAGTACGAGTCTACACTGATGGCTCAAAACCCAAACAGGGTACAGGCGCCGGAGTACACTCGCTAGATCTCAACATTAACATATCAATGACACTAGGCACACTCAGTTCCATCTTCCAATGTGAATGTGCAGCCATTTCCGAAGCAGCAACAGCAATCAACAGGAGAGGAATCGCTGATTATAACATGTGGATTCTTTCAGATAGCACAGCCACACTCAAAGCCTTGGAGAGCCACAACTGCACCTCCAGACTCATACACGAAAGTCACCTTGCCCAAGAGAGCATCGCCTTAAGAAATGGGTTAATCCTACAATAGATGCAGGGACATAGTGGATCACTGGGTAATGACGCTGCAGACGAGTTAGCCAGAAGAGGATCGGAAACAATATCCGAGGGGCCAGCTCCTTTCCTTCCTCTACCGTTCTCTCTGCTACGCACCTGGGTGCGTCTGAAAACCCTACAACCACACAACACATGCTGAGCACGTACGACTGACTGCAGACAGTCAAGAGCTGCAATTCCAGCCATCACACCGAAACTAACACGCCGTCTACTAAGCCTGCAGAGACTGAATCTCAAAATCATTGTGGGGACCCTCACAGGACACTGTCCCTGGAACAAACACTTTTACAACATCGTAGCCACTGACAGCCCACTCTGCAGAGGCTGTCTTACCGAAGAAGAATCAGCTGCTCACGTAATCCTGGAATGCGAGGGCGTAGCAATACAACGAACAGAAATCCTAAGCAACCCCAGGTCACTCTTCCAAGCCTGCGAAGCCCTCAGGAAGCTACTGTACTTTTGGGAGGAGTTAGGCTGACTACACTCCTAGCCAGAACATCTCCCACGCATAATGGACCATCTTTGAGTCTAAATCCGGAAACGGGAGTCCCATAACATAGCATGACATAACATGGTCTACGATTTAAGTATTTTGGGGTGACCTGTAAATAGAAAGGGATTTCCTATTTCACAGTGAACCGTTTCCAATTAAATGGGGGTGGTTTAGCCATTTTCCAATTTGCGGAGCTTTTTATGCAAATTTCCAATTAAATGGAGGTGCTAATTAGTACCAATGTTCCCAGTTAAGTGGGTACCTACACGCGACGCCAAATTCTCAATTAAATGAAGGTATCATTTTGTACCAACCAATCTTCCCAGTTTAGTGGGTAGCATAAGTTACGTTCCCAATTTAATGGAGGTATTCTTTACCAAATGTTCCCAGTTTAGTAGGTACCTGTTTCCAATTTAATGGAGGTATTCTTTACCAAATGTTCCCAGTTTAGTGGGTACCTGTTCCCAATTTAATGGAGGTATTCTTTACCAAATGTTCCCAGTTTAGTGGGTACCTGTTCCCAATTTAATGGAGGTACTCTTTACCAAATGTTCCCAGTTTAGTGGGTACCTTAACTTAACTTTTTCTACATAAGTTACTTACGGTCATATTTAATTTACTGACTACGTAAAAAAGATAACAGAGTAAGTACCTAGTAGGTAAGGTAGGTAGTCAAATAGGCACTCAACCAATTTGGTAGATAAGTACCACTTTTATTATTACTTTTAACTACCATGTCCTTCTTTTACCCTGTAAATAACGTAATTCTATTCACTGACATTTTATTTTGTTCATTGAGATAGCTACACCGTTTATAACTTTTGCTGTCTCATCGTTTTATCTTGTAATTTAACCTATATGTACCTAGTTCTGAATAAATTACGTTTGAATTACATTTGTAATTAATTGTCGTCATAGATAGATAGATAGATAAATCCATTTATCCGACACTGAACACACATAAAAAATCTACAATAAAATGGTGCGTAATGCAAGCTTACGCTCGCGTTCTCGGCCAGCTGCGCCTGTGCTGCCAAGCGGTAAACAACAATACCTAGACTAGGTAATAAAACTGGTTTGCACGCCTACCGGCATGAAACTGAATAGTTTTTATTTTCGTGCTAAGTACCGAATGCCATTTTATTTTGACACACCAACATCTTGTTTACGTTAAACATATCGGTATATCTCTATTTTATAAACTTTTTTTTTTTTTTTTTAGTTATTTATAACCTTACCTTTTTACCTCGTCGCCACATGTAGTGCCTACCTACTCGTTGGCCAGTAAGTAGTACTTTAGGCAGCACCTAGTACCTAGATCGTCACAGGCTCGACAACAAGCGGTGTGTACAAGCGACACGTCCAACCTCGCCCGTGGCTTGCGTAAGACTCCCTCGCCGCTCTTATCGCCCCGGTTTATATAGCAGCTAGTAAACAAGTGACGTCAGCTGCAGGTGGCTCGCAGGTGCGCCGAGACCGTGGATTGTATTAGTTGTCTAACACAAACACTACAAGCACGGATTCCAAAAGTTATGTGACGTACGCCGAATATGCGAGGCGGTCTTTGCTAAAGTTAAACTTGGTCCGGGGTCTGTCAGACGAACTAATTGTAGCCATAGTTCTTAGAGGCATTACTGACCCTCATATCAAAGCTGCCGCAACTAACGCGAAGCTACAACCTAACGATCTGGTGCAATATTTGTCAATGTACATAAAACATAAATACGATTTTAGATCCACCCGCGAATCTTTTCGTACACCGCGTACTGGTAGCGTAGGTACGCCGAGATATAACGATAATAAGCCAGTAGGTAGCAGTATTAAATGCCATTATTGCGGAAAGTTAGGGCATAAGAGAGTCGATTGTTACAGTGCTAAGAGGCGACGTCTAGACGAAAATTCAGGGTCGAAAAATTCTGACGGACTGCTTTCGTTACCAGCACCCCCAGTTAAGACATGTACGTTTTGTAAAAAAAAATGGTCATACAGTTGACAAATGTTTTGCCAAGCAACGTTCAGAATCATCGAACCTGAACTCTCACAATGTCAACTTTTGTAGTAGATTAGACGACAGCATTTTGAAATCAAACAACGACGTGTCAAGCGCAGTCATACAAAGCATACCGGTTGACGTTCTGATAGATAGCGGATCTTGTATTTCGTTGATATCGAGTTCGATAGTAAAACATTTCAAAACCACCCTCAAACCAACTTATCGTGCTTTGCGCGGCATAGGTAGCCAATTGGTTGAGAGTACTTCGTTTGTAACGCTAGTTATCGAACTCCCTCACATATCGATTGAGACTGATTTATATGTGGTTCCACATGAATGCATAAGTACGCCAGTCATTATAGGTACGGATGTTTTAGATCGCGAGGGAATTACTTATATTCGACAAAACGGTGTTCAGATCTTAACACACACGACGGTACCTACTACTGTGAACAGTATTCAACTTGATGTGAATAATGTGAACTCTCCACTTGAGGGTGAAGAAAGAAAACAACTTTTGTCGACTATCAGTGACTTCTCGGGTTCATTTATAACTGGTACAGCCATGTCGACTGTCACAACGGGCTCCATGAAAATAGCGTTAACTAATAATGAACCGGTTTGCTATAGGCCGTATAGGTTGTCATACGATGAAAGGCTGCGTGTTCGAAATATAGTCAACGATTTGATGAGTAAAGGCATTGTACGCGAGTCCGAGTCACCATACGCGAGCCCAGTTATTCTGGTTAAAAAGAAAGATGGCACAGATAGAATGTGCGTAGACTACAGAGCTTTAAACGCACGTACTGTTAAGGACAAATTTCCTCTCCCCGTCATCGACGATCATATTGACCGCTTAGGGTCTAGCACTTTCTTCACAAGTCTGGACATGGCCACAGGCTTTCACCAAGTGCCAATGGAGGAGAGCTCGATAGATAAAACGGCTTTTGTGACTCCTGAGGGTCATTTTGAGTATATAAAAATGCCGTATGGCCTTTCCAACGCTCCAGTTGTTTACCAAAAAATAATTTCTAAGACCCTAAAACCTTTTATTGATTCTGGTAAAGTTTTGGTATACATAGATGACGTTCTCTTATTGTCAAACTCTGTAGGTGAAGGATTAGTTCTACTGCGACAAGTTTTAGAGACGTTAACTACCTCAGGGTTTTCCATAAACCTCAAAAAATGCACGTTCTTGAGTAGCGAGATAGAGTATCTAGGAAGGGTGATTAGCAATGGTCAGGTTAGGCCGAGCATGCGTAAGGTCCAAGCTTTAACAGATTCTCCAAAGCCACGAAACGTTAAACAGATCCGGCAGTTTCTTGGCCTAGCTGGCTACTTTAGGCGTTATATCCCAAACTACGCTCAACGCACAGCTTGTGTTGCACAGCTGACTAGGAAAAACGTTCCTTTTATTTGGGGAACGGAACAAGACAAGGCTCGTGACTATATTATTCACTGTCTCACTAATGCACCGGTTCTTGCTATATTTGATCCCCAATTACCCACTGAGGTCCATACGGACGCAAGTGCTATTGGTTATGGTGCTGTTCTCATACAAATTCATGAGGGTGGACTTAGGCGCGCTGTAGCATATTTTAGTAGGACCACCCAAGGAGCAGAGTCAAAATATCACTCCTACGAGCTGGAGACGCTGGCTGTAGTGAAAGCGCTTCAACACTTTAGGCAATACTTACTAGGTGTACCTTTTAAGATAGTCACAGACTGCAATGCTCTAAAACTAACCGAGCGTAAAAAAGACCTGCTTCCCCGAGTAGCTAGATGGTGGTTGTACATGCAGGACTTTCAGTACAACTTTGAATATAGGAAGGGCTCCTTAATGTCGCACGCTGACTATCTTAGTAGAAATCCTGTCGATGTATGTCACATCCAAAGTCCTAAAAATTGGGCTAAGTTGGCTCAAGGCGCAGATAGCGAAACCCTTGGTCTAATCGACAAGCTAAATAACGGACAGCTAGATTCTTCTCGTTATGTCGTAAAGAATGGTCTGCTATATGTCAAGTACGCTTCCACTGGCCAGGAAACCCGCCTCCTTTGCTTCATCCCTAAGGGATATCGATTAAGTTTACTTCATGTATTTCATGATGAGCAGGATCACATTGGGTACGATAAAACAGTTGAACTTCTTTTGCGCCATTTTTGGTTCCCAGGCTTGCGAACGTTTGTTAGAAAATACTTGAAGCACTGCATTGTGTGCCTTTCGCACAAGCGAGTCCCTCGGGCTCCTAATCAGCCGATCGAATCCTGGACAAAACCCGAGGCACCATTATCTGTAGTACACATGGACGTTCTTGGTCCGTTGCCAGAGGCCCAAGGCTACAAATATGTGCTGATAATGGTAGACGCATTCTCAAAATACTGTCTTCTTTATGCTCTTTACCGTCAGGATACCGAAGAGCTAAAACGTGCCTTCACCGACGCGGTCTCGTTGTTCGGGTCCCCTAGACTTCTGGTTACCGATCGAGCACGAATGTTCGAAAGTTCAGTTTTCCTAGACATGGTTAGATCTTTTGGCAGTGACATTCATTTTATCACTCCTGGTATGCATCATGAAAATGGTCAAGCTGAGCGCTATTGTCGAACCTTATTGAATTTACTTCGTATAGAAGTCAATCACAGGGAACAAAGCTGGTCCGATGTTTTGTGGCGAACTCAACTCATACTAAATAGCACCAAGCACAGTACGACTGACATGTCCCCACTTCAGTTGCTTATTGGTAGCGACTCCTCAACGCCCGTCATACGCGCCCTCGTTCGTGACATCGCTTTTGACCTCGCAACCCCCAACCGAGAAGCGACGATGGTACTTCGCAGACAACGTGTTACATCACTGTTAACAGCTAACCAACACAAACAAGACAGCTATGTTAACAAAGGTCGCTCACCGCCTCGTGAATTTAATGTTGATGACAAGGTGTTCGTTATTAAGACTTCACAGGCTGCAGGAAAAATGGATTCCTGTATGCGCGGGCCCTACAAGGTTCTGGAAACCCTTCCACACCACCGCTACAAGCTGGAGCTGCTGGTCGGCTCGTACGGGAAACGTACTGAGGCCGCCGCCGAAAATATGGTACTGTGGGCAGGAGAGTGGACTCCTGAGACTTGCGCTGCATTTTTTGAAAGTGAGTTAATTTATTCCTGTCTAGTTTGCGCTGATATAGTTTGTGATACCTATTTGGGATCTAGATGTTTTCTTTCACGGGGTTTTCACGGTATCGAGTGTGGGTCTCGACCGGTTTACGTGGGTATTGAGTACGTTTCTTATACGGGGTTTTCACGGTATCGAGTGTGGGCCTCGACCGGTTTACGTTGGTATTGAGTACATTTCTTTCACGGGGTTTTCACGGTATTGAGTGTTGTTCTTTACCGGTTCACGTTGGTACTGAGTGTGAATCTCTACCACGGCAGGACAGTAGCCTTAACAGCGCTGTCAAGCATACTAGTCACTGCTAACGTTTATATAACTGGCCAGGTTCTGTGTGTGTATGAGGGCCCTCGAGTGAGATTGATATGTGTGAATGTTATATAAGTGTCCTATGCGAGTATGAACTTTGATATCTTGAGATAGATGTGTGAATATGCTATACATGGTTGGCTGCAAGTTGAATAACGATTGGTGATGAATGTATAATTCTGAAAGAGTTTTTTTGAAAGGAGTATGTTTTAGTTGGATACTTCAAGTGATTGATTTTAATGTGTCCAATTTTATCCGTTGCTTTCAGCTGACGAGACTGATGACCTTGAAACCGCAGCTGAAGACCAGGCGGGGCCAAGTCGCGAGCATCCCAGGGTAGTGGCCGAGGACGACCACTCGTCAGGAGAGGCCGTGTAACAAGAAGATGACAACAAAAGGGGCGTGGCCAAATCACGCGCTGTGTGCAGCGGAGCGGCACCGGCTAGGCAGCCGATGCAACGTCACGACTTCGAAGCGAGGCGCATCACGTCACTTTTTCTCGGGCGGTCGGACTGTGCGGACGCGTTAGGAAGCCTTAAGCTATTCGAGTTCAGCTATAGATACTTACCTGTTGATTTATATTTTGTTAAAATTATAAGAGTTGTAGTTTGCGTTCAGTTTTGTATTTTTTTTATTCAAACTCGCTTCTGGTCGATAAAAATATTGATACAAACATTTGATAGGTATTTTAAAAAAAATAATCAGCCAGTGTCAGGTCTCGTGGGCTCGAACATTAGTATTATTCAGGATCAGCTGATTAGCCAGAGCGTAATGAAAACGCCGCGGTTGCCGCTGCGTTTTGAACTTGTTAATTTAAATCCCACAATTCGGCACGCTACGGCTAAAATCGTGGCTATTTTACCTAATAACAAAATTGTTCGAAAGCAGAAACATGAAAACAGTGCTAAATTAAAATAATGTTTGTTGAAATTAAACTGGGAATTTAGTCGGAGCTCAATGCTGATAAAAATGAACCCGACCACAGCCCTCTCTCTATTACTCAACAAACTGTCCGTCTCGTTGGCTCATGAGAATGGTGAGGAAACCGGATGAGTTGAAAAACCTCAGCCTTAAGAAAATCCTGCAGTTTCCTACAGTTGCAGGGTTTAGTGGTAAACTATAACGCGATAAAACAAAGGCGATAAGTGATGGCAAACACAGCTGGAAAAGATGATAAAAAAAACCCGTGAACACTTTATAATTTACTTTAATTGTTTGGTGTATGATTTGTGAATGAATGCCGTCTCAAAATGTCCTGTTAATTGTTTGAGATAAAAAAAGCCTATTGTGTTCCACGTTATGAACTATATAATTATGTTTCAAGTTTCATCCATGTTGGTTCAGTAGTTTCGACGCGATTGAAACACAAACATCCAAACATTCGCATTTATAATATTAGTGGGGTTTATGGCTCTGTAACGTAAGTAGTGACTTTTACTCGTAATAAAATATTATGAGAATTTACAATAAGGAAAAAAGTAAATCGAATTAATACCACAAGTATTTCGCCATCTCCATCAACCACTGCATAAATCAACATAATGAAGTACGTCCGCATATTTATTTACAAGGCACAAAAATTGGATTACGATGCCCAAACTCCCGTGTAAATACCATATATGTATAAGTAAGAACTACTTAGTAATGAAACTGCATGTAAACGTAAATAATAATATAGGTAAATGTCAATAGCCAATGTCACGTAAACCTACATGTCAGAGCTAATTTCATAATCAAGTCAGCGCCCTGCCCTGCAACGTCTCATATTTCTAGTTAAAAAACAGTGACAGGGTTGTCATATCAGTCGTGCGTAGTTTGAACTTCTAAAATCTGTGATAACTCAAACCAACTTTGAAGGACTCGTTGGGTTCGCTTAACATCACAGAAAATTCCCTACTATACGTTAATTCTACTAGCTTATGGTAATACGGCCTGAGGCGGGAAAATATGGAAAGTCCCGAGTTTAATCCCGGATCCGCGTTTTCCCCATAAAGTTGGAAAAGAATAAACAAGGCTAGCGAAATCGTCCGCCATTGAAATTATCAAGTAATTCAATAAAGCTGCAGATAACTCGGCGGGCTAGATAAAGGGAATAAGTTTAAACGAGAAAAGTTGATGATAACCGAGCGGAGCGTCACACTGCTGTTCTCGCCGAGTTTCTACTCTCGGAGTATCGTGAGTTTGGACAGCTTTGCTTTTCTTATGCTTCGGTTACACTAAGTCCCTTACTCAGAAACAATGCTCTACTGAATCGAAACTAAAGCATTTTTTACTGAAAAGCAAAAATATTGCGTCACAGCTCAGTCGGTATAGCTCTGCCTTCCGTGCTGTGGGTCGTGGGTTCGATCCCCACCAAGAACAAACATTTGTGTGTGGCAAACATAGATGGTTGTTCTATGTTTGGGTATTACTATGTACTATAAGTATGTATTTACAAAAAAAAAGTATATGAGTATTCTATCAGCCATCTAGTTCCCATATCACAAGCTTTGCTTAGTTTGGGACTAGAAGGCGTTGTGTGAAATGTCCCTGAATATTTATTTATTTATTGTAGCGTGTTAATGAAAAATCTATTCTCGAGACCCGATTAAGACATCAGCATTATTTTTAAATGCGGATTTCTATAGCATTTAAAGCGCTTTAAATGCTTAATAAATCCATATCGAGTTAAAATCAAGATAGATAGATAGATAATACTTTATTGTACACAAAGAATTCTGGTGACATACAAAAACTTAATACTTAACTTATAAGTACAATGGGCGGCCTTATCGCTGAAAGCGATTTCTTCCAGGCTTGGAGAATAGATTTTTCATTTACACGCTACTTACAATATTTTTACAGCCATGCCATAATGCTGATAAAACTTTATATTGCGGTTTTACGTCTCCGCTATGTAACAACTGTCTTATAATGGTAACCATTTTTATGAAACAAGACATACGAAACAGTTTTTAGCTCTCAGATTGATTAGTACCTCGTAAGTTCGATGCTACGAATTCGTAGCAGTTCGTAGACCCTTGTTTACGAATGTCTACGCGCAAGAGTAGTTGTAGACGTATTTTATGGGTTAGTAAATAGTGAGTTGTCCCTTTCTCGATTGTACCTCGTCCATTTCATAAACAACATTGGATTGGTTAGTGATTTACACAAACTCTTTGCAGGGTTTTTGTACAGTGAACCAATCTGAAACGTAGGCTAGTCGACCTTTTGAAACTATATAAACAACACAATGAAAATGAGTGACAGAATATTCAGCTGTAGCTCATAGTTTGAAAAGGTTCTACAATCTACATAATAAAGTCAATGGTTCTGTGTTGAAATCACGTTGAATTAGCTATATCACTACACTCGAGAGCAATGATTCCGGGTCACTTAAAGAATGTTAAAAATCTCGGAAACTAAAAATGATAGGTTAATGCAATAAATTGTATTTAATAGACAATGTAATACTCCTTAAATGAAAGTAAAAAAATATGAGTCACCATACATTTTATTAACACAAAATTACATAAAGAAAAAAACTGCTGATCTCTCCTTAAAACAAAAATAGGAAACATGAAATTTTTGAACTTTATTACGATTTGACTTGAATTTTAATACTTCGTATTGCCTCCTCGTGCTTCCATTACTGCGTTTACGCGGTTTGGCATGCTGTACACCAAGTTCCTTATACGATTTTGGGGAATATTCTCCCATTCCTCTGTGAGAGCAATTTTGAGCTCACGAAGCGTGATTGGGGGAGGGTTTCGTTGTTTTACGCATCTGCCTAGCTCGTCCCAAGCATGCTCGATCGGGTTGATATCCGGGCTGCGCGCTGGCCACTCCATACGAGTAATGTTCATCTCTTGAAGGTAGTCATTCACAATCCTACCTGTATGAGGTCGGGCATTGTCATGCATAAATATAGCATCCTCACCTAAATTGACCATAAATGGACCAACATGATCATTGAGGATTTCTTCCACATATCTTACGCTAGTTAAAGAGCCGTTTTCTATGATCACCAGCTCTGTGCGACTTTCAGAAGAAATTCCGGCCCACACAAGTACAGACCCACCACCGTAGGCTACTTTTTCTTCGATGCATGCTTGCTTGAATCTTTCCCCTGGTCTTCGATACACTCTGTGTCTTCCATCGTGCTTGTAGAGCATAAATTTTGATTCGTCGGAGAACATAACTTTTGACCAATCTTCAATACTCCAATTTACGTGGCTCTGGGCATATCTTAGTCTTGAAATACGATGCCCACGCTCCAGTTTAGGGCCGTTTGCAGGTCTAAGGGGTTTTAAGTTAGATTCAGCAAGCCGACGTCTTACTGTCCATGCACTTGGGTTACTTCCTCCGAGGCGTCGAAACTGATTTGTGAGTTCAGTTCCTGTGAGAAAGCGATTTCGAAGCATGGTGTTCACCAAGTATCGGTCTTCTCGTGCTGTGGTACACCTGGTTCTGCCCGTTCCTGGTCTGCGTAGGTTAGAACCAGTTTCTTCGTAACGTCGGAGAACTCTTTGTACTGTTGACAGCGACACACCGACAGTCCTGGCTGTATCGCGCTGACTCCGGCCGGTTTCCAGCATTGTAAGTATTCTGGTGCATTCTTCAGGCGTAAGCGACATAATTTCAGCTTGAATAATGAATATAGAGCACTATCAACATGGTTTATATACCCACATAAATGACAGATTACAAACAAAAGCAAAACCAAATGCTGTAATTTCGTAGTTCCATCTTCGAAAGTGGCCCTTTTTCAAATTTGATTTTTTTAAGATATAACTTTACAATAACTAAGAAGTTTTAATACCTTCATTTAAGGAGTATTACATTGTCTATTAAATACAATTTATTGCATTAACCTATCATTTTTAGTTTCCGAGATTTTTAACATTCTTTAAGTGACCCGGAATCATTGCTCTCGCGTGTATTTAAAATAGTTTTGTCAGCTTTTGAATAGCTTCCAAATCAGCTCGATCGAAGTTTGCCTACAAAATATAATATATAATCATGAAATATAATCTAATTTATTTTATTAGATAACTAACCATAAATAGATATGACTGATCCATAGAAAAAAATAGTCTTTGATATGAGAGAGAGTGTTGTTCCACCGCTAAGTTTATCGCAAACTATGCAGTTTTCTTTTTTTATTTGCATTATTTACAAAGTTGCCAGTAATTTATAAGCACAAACAACAAAGGAGATCAAATGCAAAGTAAACAAAAAAGTTCTTAACGAGACACTATAAATTAATATGGGAAAAGTTACGGCTCGTGCTAAAGCGAAAATAATAAATAGTTATGTTTTTTTCCCTATCATGCGGTGACCGTTCTATGGCGGCATTCAACAAAGTCAAAATAATTTATCAAATACCCAAAAGCTCTTAATATAGTTCACACCCACATCTTCACATTTGCGCTATTTTACCCTTATATTGTAAGAGGGTTTTGACTAGGTCGGTTAGTAGTAACTAAGTGGATGTTGACTGTGCCTGGGAAATCTGGGAATACACAATCGTAAGAGCTTTTATTTATCTTGCAATGTATGTTTGTGGGTTTGTTTGTTTGTTTTAATTACCCTTCGCTGTCAGTAGATTTACAATACAATACAATACAATACAAAAACGTTTATTTATACAAGTTGTACATGACTAAAAACATAAAATTAAACAGAAGGTAGATATATAACACCTACGTATACATCACGGAGAGTGGAACGCTGCCATGTACAAGCCTGTATAAAAAGCTCTGTGCTCAGAATGTGCTGAAAACAAATTCTCAGCGCTGATTTTCTGCACAAGGCTGCGGTGACGCACGAACTAAATATTATAAACTATCTGTCTTCGGCGATTTCTGTCTTTGTTTGTTACTAAATTGTAAATAGTAACGTGGTTCCATTGATAGAACTAGCAACGTAACTAGTGGAAATGGACCGTCCTCTCAACCAAACAGTCAACTGAACCTATACTAACAATTGTTTTTGATAAAAAGCGATACCGCGACTAGATAGATCGAGAGAACACAAAATAATGTTTGTTCTTGGTGGGGATCGAACCCGCGACGTAAAGGAGTCAAATCTGCACCAACCAAGCTGTGAGACCTATGTAGTACAGTCGTCTATTAGGAAGTAAGTTTACGGCCGTCATTGTCAGTTGGGCGCTATTTCAGAGACATGCTTTAAGTTTAGTGCAACTTCTGAAACTATGGACTGGTACGGTGAGTTGCGTGAATTATGGGCTTTTGATGTAATTAGATACGAGTTTGATAGTTTATCGTTAGCAAGAGATTGTATGTACCTACTAGTATTTAGGGGAGACTTTTGTCCAACTGTAAGACGATTTGACGGGCTCGACCTCCTGTGCTGTAGGCTATAGGTTCAATTTCCACTGATAAGAAATCTTTTTGTGTGATAAATATTAAATAAGTATTTTCTCTGTCTGGGAGTTATTATGTAGGTATCTGTTATAAGACTTATGAGTACCTATTACCTATCTCTGCCCCCGTATTCCAATCTTATGCTGTCAAGGTATATTTCACTGCCCAGTGTAATTTTTTCAAGTCATCATTCTTTTTAGACACTTGACAGCAAAATATGCGCGAAAACAAATTAAATGACATCATAATGTCACTATTTAGTCACAGAATAACTATGAGTTAGTATGAACTGACCATGATTTAAAACTTAGCAGTTCAACTTTGCAGTTCAACTGAGATTGGAATACCCCTGCTGGTACCTATTTCTACCGCCAAGCAGTGATGCTCAGTCTTGGTTATCTGTCAGGAATAAGCCCTCGCGTTGCTGTGTTCTGGTTTGAAGGGTATGGATGCCGGCGTAATTACTAATGCATCACAGGGCAAAAGTTATCTACAAACCATTGCAAACGATTTATAGATAGCCCAACTGATCCAAATCAATACCAATAGGAAGTGTTTTAAGGTCTCGACAATTCAATGTTTGCTCAACGTTGATGTAAGTGAAATTCATCCACCTGACACGAAAACGAGGTTCCCTGTATAATATTGATATTTGCAACATCCCTACGTAACTTTATACAAACTAACAGATACTGGTTTCAACCGTCTTAAGCCGTAAGTTTAAAGTTATAAGCACCTTTCGGATTAAAGTGCTAAATTAGTGTTGCAGTTCGCTAATTAAATCGTAAACTTTTTCTGCAGCAGAGAAATATTAAAAGCAAATTATTCTAGTTTTAAACTAATTAGTGCTCTATCAAACTGGTGATTTGCCCAGCTTAATACGAATCACATCACATCATCATTTGAGGTAGGTAGAGCATATCATTATATCCTACAGAGATCAGTTCTGTTGTGCGACTATTTTAGCTTTTAGCACATTAAATTAATTTTATGAAATTAAGATATCTGATTTAAATGATTTTAAAAATTACCTGAAGAGCCTGTTTATTGCTCATCAAAAGCTAAAAGTGTTTTAGTCATAAGTGATACGTAAAAACATTCAAGGATACCAGATAAGGTTTTATTTTTTGTTTTACTAGAAAAATATCATTACATAGGTCCTAAATGGTAAAAAGCTCTTTTTAATGAACGTATGTATAGTTGGTAAACATTTTAGTTTAATTTCCATTATATTTAACTATTTTATCTAGAGGGTATTTTTAAATTCAACCAAATATGTTGAATCGCCATAATATAATTTTGCCGGCACGCACCTCTTTTGTCACTTTTACCTGAAACAACCTTCCAAATTCCTCAAATATTTGAGAACACGAACATCACCATGGCCGTATTTTGAGTACACTCCCAAAGAAAAGTTACAAATGTTGTTCTTCAAAGTACATTCACACTCAAAAGCGTCAAACAATTCACCTCGCTATTGACTCGCCCATATTTGAACGCCCGTCTTTGACAAATCTTCAGGAGCAAACACACGCTTTCAAAGGTTCAGTTCACGGAAATTATTCTGTGAAGTTCATGGGCGGATCAAAGCGTCATTAAGATGAGTAACTTTTTGTTCAAAAACAAGTTCATTTTGAGACCGTATTGAGATGTTTTATTTGAGGATTTTGGGCTCCCTTTGAAATCCTTTTATCTGCTAAGTTTCATGCTTGTGATCCGCGTATGTGAAAAGCCGTAGAAATTGTAGATTTGTTTAAGTGGTTTTTTAATAGGACTCTATAAAGTTATGACCGCACACGCATAGAGCTCGTGTATCTACACGTGCTCTAGTCTTTGCATCGCATTGGTTTAGTTGCTATTCAGTAAAACCCTGACTTCACAAATACATCGATTGGTACGTCGTTAGGACCTATAAAGCTTTAACCATTTTAGTTGCTAATTTGAGCATTTTCATCGACAAAAACAAATACTTCATTTCACAAAAATAAGGTGCCTTTTATATAAAATTACTTCACCACAAAAGCATTGGTGTTTACGAAGTTATTCAATAAATCTGAGAAATTGCACGGCATCACTGTAATAAATTGCACGGTAGCCACGCGGCTTTCACGTCGTAATAACCAGGTAATAATGGAATGGCTTCCTTTGCCGTAGCCACAGTACTAGAGATACAGCTAAGTAACACTGTTGAACCGAATCGAGCTCCAGTTAGAGAATTAAAAAGTGCGAAATTAGGATAGAAGCAAAATAATAGTACTATTTTTTTGCCACCACTTAGATCGAAATTCATATTCCGCTATCATTACACCCAGCGTAATGTAAGTTTAGCGTAATTATACTATTGGAGCAGGTAATTTTCAATTTCAAGATGAAATACGGTGGACTATTTCTTGGCCTTGTTGATGAAACACAGAAATTCATATTTACATACACGATGATTGTAAAATAATACCGGTAAGAATTTATTCTCACAAAATCTGTAAAATTAAATGTATCTGCATTTCTGAAGTTGGGTGGGTAGGGTACTATCGTATATAAGCTGCGCAATACCTTTAATAGCCTAAGTGCATTCCACACTAGTGCGATACGATTCGGTAGTGCATTACGTTTATCTACTAATCAATCCATTTTCACTGCGCAGCGGACACGTCAAATTATTTTCACGATACCGTGAGATGAATATCGTGTCGTGTTGCTACAAAAGCATTTTACAAATCCATTAGGATTTAGCTATTTGCTTGCGTCTAGACGATGAATTGTGCAGTTTTTAACAAGGTAAATCCGAAAAAGGGGCAAATGCAGCTATATTACATCCCATCGTGGGATTCAATGTTAGCATAAAATAAAAAACCTTTCCGGCTGTAATCTCCATGCACTGAAGTTAATAATAACATTGTAATGTAAAACGGATTTAAAAGAAAAGAAAAAATTGGCAACCATACTATTCATCGGATTTAATTACATTCAGCCCTTAAACAATACTTAGGACAAGACAGTCACCTTACTCGTTGCCCTTCAGACGAAGTAAAATGTACCTAAAACCTACGCAATATTCACTCTGTGCTACATCAGGGTAGGTCTTCACTAGCGAGCTATAACTGTAACCGCTACACTTTCAGTCCTCCAGTTCATAAACAAAGGATCTTTTACACACTGTGATTCTGTACTGCAGGTATCTGCAACGGTTGCGATGTGCTTATGAATATCGAACGGATCAAATTGACGTTTGTGACGGAATCTGTGGTGAGCCCACGAATTGCTCGTTTCGGTTTAGTTGAGAAAATTCGCTAGTGAGGATTTAGCTTTAGGATCGAAGGTATCGTGTGTCAGTTTAGTTTATTCACCGTTGTTTAGTGCGGGTAAACACATAACTTCATTTGGAGGACAGCACAGTCGGCTCGCGCGGTTTGATTACAATTTATCGATGTATATTCTCATTTGTTTGGCCTTTCTGCCAGACCTCACTAGATAAATTATTATGTGATTCACTCCCGTGCCCTTGGGTGTGGTTGAAGCTAAGTTTTATTGGACTAGATCTATGTACTAGATTTGTTCTAAGCTGAATAAATGGTCAGAATAAATACCATAATCTAAACAAACAAAGAGTCGCACACATAATCTTGACACACAGTAATAGTATAGTATTTGGTTCCTTTCTTGGACCCAAGCTGTGAAACATGACCAAGACCGGGAACAAATATTTACAGATCATTATGCATACATTCAGGTACGGTACAAGAAACAAAAGTCTCGGTCGGTTGGTAACTGCTACACCGTAGATATAGTGCGGATTTCTCTGGATATTATTGGTCATATTCATATTTTTCTCTGCCCCAACTCCTACTAGAACCCCGTTATTCATAATGACACCTGCACACCATATTTCACCTTATCAATTAGTCTCAGCGCGTTCAGCGCAGATTCTATTTGCCACCGCCTACTAGTTAGTTAATACAATTTGAATCCCAGCTTGTTATGGATATGATGTGTTCGGTGTGTGTTCTACCTACACGGTGTGAATGTTGGATTTCAGCGGGGAATTAATTATGCAAGCTGATTAAAATTCAGAAGGGGTATTGAGCACAGCGTACTTAAAAGTACACCTGAAGCTGCAGTGTAAACCAATATTTCTGACCAAAGATTTACTAAGAATAAGTCATATCAGTCTGTTGTGCATAAGGGCGGAAAATGGTCTATAATAGAATTTTGAACATAAATTTTTCAATTTTAAATTTTGCGTCATAAACGCATCTTCAGTGGACGTGCTTAGTGTCGGAAAACATCGTTATAGGCAGTGGTTATCACTTCACATCAGCCCCCGTATGCCAATCTTTTGCTGTCAAGTTATATTTCACTGCCCAGTGTAATTTCTTCAGGTCACGTGGTACAATTTTGTACCACGTGACCTGATTTTGATTTTGATCATTCTTTTTAGACACTTGACAGCAAAATATGCGCGAAAACAAATTAAATGATATCATAATGTCACTATTTAGTCACAGAATAACTATGAGTTAGTATGAACTGACCATGATTTAAAACTTTGCAGTTCAACTTTGCAGTTCAACTTTGCAGTTCAACTTTGATTGGCATACCCCTGCTGGTGGGTATTCTATCATTTAGTTGTATATAAAAAATCAAGAAAAAGACGATATGATACGATCAAAAGATAATTACTTTTCTTTCCCAGTTTGTTGAAACTTTGAATCGTGAGTTATGTCGAAACAAACAAGGTTCTAAGTAGCTGGGTATAAATATGGTGAGGGATACAATATACTTATGCCTATTATTATATCAACTAATCAGCAACTAACGGTCACTGAACACGGCATTATATCGAAAAAACTAGTTAAACTTTAAACGTTACCGTTACAAACAAACAATAACTTTCAAGAAACTAGCAATTACGAGGGCATATGTAAAGATTAACGTTAATAACGTAGATTACGGTACAACGATGTACCGTAACTTAGAAGAAACTTAGCAGCGTTTAATATGTTTTTAAGCCCTTTTTCATTGCGTCTTAGAAAACTCTGAGAAACGTAATTAAATAAAGTGATCCTTACATGTTTTATGCTTTAGAATTACGTATTAGCAAGATTCTAAACATATGTCTAGTAATCAGAATTGCAATAAGTAAAAATAAAAACATTCTTTATACAAACCGGAAAAAATTGTGCAAAAAAAAAAATTGCTTTAAAATCTGGCCGTATTATAAATAAGGCACTATTTGTAGCTAAAAAACCAGTGATCTTTTACTGATGATTACACTTTGTCTCATTAACTTAAAACGCTTCCTAAATCGCCAAATCTGGGCAAACAAAACACTATCATTTTAATGCCGAAATTCGTACGCGTGTGGAGTTTCGTCAAAATCTCTAACAGTCTAGTAAAATAATGAACATAAATACAAAACGTAAATTCATTATTATAACAGGCATGATTCAATAAACGAGCATAGTATTTAGTTACCTCAAAAGCACCAACTGCAGTTAATATGCTATAAATAATGAAATCATAGATCCACATTTCGAAACATTAGCGAACACCTCTGATTTACAATCTGAGTTAATGTACATGAATTTATGAACATATTTAGGTAAAACAATGCTAATGCTGGGCCATAAAACACTTCGTTATCTCGTGCTCAAGCGAAGATGAGAATCGCGAGACGCTAAATATGCTTTGAATGAGCTTGATGGGAATATATTACGAATGTAAATGAACTAAAAAGAAATAATTAAGTGCGTAGATTTATTTTTAAAAAGAAACTTCTTTCAGACTTGTATTTGACGAAGAAAGCTTCTGTATAAATTGAGATGAAAATTTTACGTTACAATTTTGCATGTCACCAGGTACTTTCTCAAGTTATCAAAACTTGTTTATCCTCGAAAATGTGCCTTTTATTAATACGATGATAAAATAAATAAAGGGTAACGTATACTTACCAAATTGAAATATAAGCTACAGTAGAACACACTGTCATACAGTAGTCAATAATCAAAATACTTTGATTTGGATCAGTTCAGTTATCTGCAAATCGATTGCAACGGTTTGTGGATAGCTCAACTATTTCATGTATTTCGTAAATGTTGTAAATACTGTAGTGTAGTCATAGTTTTTCTGTGAATAAAAAAATATTTAACTGCAAAAAAAATGATAAACTTTTTGCATATTATATAAATTACATTTTCCGAGAATTTTCCTAGCGATCGCAGATTCTAAAGATGCGGCCAAGCCGGCAGCAATGCACCGTCACCTCGGTTAGGTAGCTTGAATCACGCCAGAACTCTCTTGTTCGACTCAGTTCTTGTTTTGCATCCGAAATCCAAACCACTTTCATTGCAGCTACATCGACAATTCTGCAAAACGACGGACCACTACTGACTGAACTAACTCGAAACTGTTTCAAACTAGCATCAGATTTTACCAGTTTCTACTAGCATGGTCATCAAAATTGGAAGTATAAACTTCCTTGTGGCATTTCGATATAACTCATTTCAACAGTTTTTTTTAGCTGAGCGAATTATATACCTAGATTTTAAAGAAACATATTCAGATACTTTAGGTATGTTTTATATTTTAGTCACTCGGGATTTATTTCTACAGATCTGTTTATGGGCCCAGCGTTACTGTGCACAGTCACTTCAACGTACACTTTTTAAGGTTTTCTCTGTCCCCTGACGTTAGGTGCAATCACACTGTTGTGCGGATAAATTAGGTTCTGCACAGATAATTTAGAAGGACAAAGATCTGCTGTGACTACTATACTTTTCTAGATCACTTATAGTGAATGTAATTACTTAGGTATGTAGACTTGACCGAAGGGCAGCTCTGCAAAATAAGATAGGCTATTCGATTCGAAACATTTATCACCTGCCCTGGGGCGTGGTCGCTGACGAAATAATTTCCTCAAATGACGTTTGACGCCGAAATTGTCGGAAAACGTCGGTAATTGCCATCTCGCTATATAAATTGGCTGAGTGTGTAACCGGCAGTGGGAAGGGCTGCTAAATTTACGATCGGTTCTCGATTTTTGTTAGTAAATAAATTGTGGGTCAGCGGTGCTGAATAAATTGTAGCTTAGATATAGATCTTTAGATATTTCAGCTATGTCAGAACAAAATACAATCATAACAATGTCTTTTAAGAAAAAAATAGTAGGTAACAAGTAAATGTAATATTTTTCACACTCACAGTGATAAAAGCCTCGCATGGCTAAAGTAACTGCATACGGTGAAGTTCCGGTTCATCTTCAGAGATTAGATAAAGAAACCTTGTAGTTTGTCGTCAAGATTATTTAATGATGATTCCTTTTCATCTCCTGGTCTGTAAAGGTCTCTCTTAGACCGGGTTCCGCTAACTCCGAATAATTTTTCGCCAGATAAAATACAATCCGTCTCTACTATAACCTTGTCAAAAGCAGAGACGGAAATATTTTAATCTACTAGTGTATTTCGGAGTTGATCGAACCTGGCCTCAATCTGTGTTACTTTCTATATATGTATATGCAGCTATCCCTCGCAAGATAAAGTTTCATAGAAAATCCATCGAGTTCCAACAGTAGCATGTAACGGCACTCGCGCAAATGAGGTTTGGCGATGAAGTCGGGTACGCCCGCGACCGCGCAATTACCTCGCCAGCGGGGCGCCACTCGATGCGCGGGAATTTATGGGACCACCAGCCCTCTGCATTTTCAAACAAGCACACTCAAAATATGGCTAAACACGAATCAGTATATGGAAACTATAGCAAAATATTTTAATAAAAATAAGGTTTATTATTAACACAATGGAATAATACGAAAAATGTCATTTGCAATATTTTAGTCAAGAAAGAATTGTTATAAAAAAATAATTATTGGTTCGTAACCCGGTTATAAATAAGGAACTTAAAGACAACGTTTTATTATTAGTTCGTAACCCGGTTACGAAGTAAGAAAATAATAAGAATGTGGAAGAAAGTTTTTATCGTGCCTTTGGTGCTCTCGAGTACAGGAGTTGTTCCAAGAAACCTACATCACTACCTCAAAATGTTCAAGATCTCCAAGATCTCAAGATCTTCAAGAAAGCATTTATATTACGATGCAGAAAGCTGCAATCCTAAACACTTGTAGGACGGTCCGAAAGTTCTTACACGACGACTCGAACCCAACACAAAATTAAAGTGGTTCTCACTTGGCTTAGGCCTGTGAGCTCTACTTACACTTACCGACATTTCATAATTCGAGAATATAAAAATTAAAAAAAAATATATTCATGGACATTTCACACGACGCCCTCTAGTCCCAAACTAAGCAAAGCTTTATTACTTGACGCATTCAATCAGCAGGAACAGCATACTCGAAGATTATACCACTTTACTCGTTCTATCTTAATTCAGTTGTATGTCCCCTTTTTCATACAACTTCAACATGCCTGCTGTGCAATAATGTGATCTGTCCAATGTCCAATGTGTTTTATGCAAAACGCTTGAGGCTTATTGTCTGAAATCCGATCAATTCACCAAACATCGAACTCAATTAAAGGGATGTAAAGTTTAAACTATTTCATCAGTTTCAACATAGTTTGACGGATGGATTACTTACGGATGCGAGAACACCCTTGATTTTAGGACTGACATCTAACTTTAGGGACTATACGGGTCCTAATAAACCCCTACAATCTTAACAAGTTACAATTTGATATTTTTAACTTAACAAAAATCAGACTAAAATAGGTTCGTACATTGTAAAAAATATGAATATGTAAATTAGTACGAATAACTAGGTACCTATGTAGATTTTTGTTTGTTAATTACCCACGAAACCCGGTTCGATAACTCCTAATAAAATTTTGACAAAATAACGTTAGTCTTGCCTCGACGACATAAAAGCGAAATGCCTGTTTTAAATCTGATAAACATGATACTTCTACTTGATAAATACGCAGTGTTAAATAAAAGCTCAACTTGATTACCGGCTTAGTTTGCACCTGTTTGTACCAGTGGCTTTTTCTGTATTCTTGCTAATCCTCATAAAAACAACGTGCTGAGAGAAACATCTAGTAAATCCGCACTCTTCGATTAAAGACACGTTCATTTCCACCAACTAAACAAACACCTCGTGCTAATTGAACTGTGAGATGACACACGATTTAAGTGCTTTGTTTTTAACTACCGCACTCAGAGTCGTCACTTAAAGATAACTTTACTTAAAATTAGCGGAGTCTCTACATCTTATTCAGTGTCATTGGTGAGAGATGGTTAATTGACTAAGTGCCTATTTTCACCATCTTATGATTACGATAACCATCAGTTCTATATATTTCCATTTCTATTTTAGACTTGTCAAAAACAAAGACAGAAATATTTTTATCTGACGAATAGCGTTGCTCAGGTATGGTGAAACCGGCCCTAAGTGTTGATTATCTTTGAACGTACGTCTCTGAGTGTAACATATCTGCGAGTTAGTTCGCATCGTTATTTTCAGAGAGGAAGATTGACACGATGTCCCGTATATACGACATCACGAACAAGAACGACATCATCAACGGTGTGAAGTGTGTCGCCACAACATTTTCAAAATACTGTCCCACTGCTGGGGACTAGTTCTCACTTCGGTAGAGATTTTAATCTAATAGGGACGACGTCAAAATGACATCGAAAACTCGTTTAACTAGTGGGTGATACGAGTTTTTGGTCGAGATATGACGTCATCCCTATTAGAGTAAAATCTTTGCCGAAGAGAGAATAAGGCCTCTGAGCCTGGTCTCTCCCATTTCCTTCCAGGATTTGCACTGGTTTGCCAGGTCCCACCAATGTGTGTCGAATGCGTCAATATCATGACTCCAGCATCTTCTAGGCCTGCCTTGGCATCGTCGGCCCTCTTTAGGTACCCACTGCGTGATAAATGCCACCCAAAGTTTTATAATACTTGTCACAAAATTTCATACAAAACGCTGCTGCTTTTTTACTGCACATTTTCACAATCAGCAAATTCTCACCGACAAACGCGGGACGATATTGTGAAAAGGGACACGACATGCATCGAAAACAATGACGTCTCCTTCATCATGATCTTTTATTGAAATCTTTCTCTCTCTCATCCCTCGTTTTGTAACTTACAGTACTAATAAACCCTAGCAATAACATAACAAGTGTTTTATTATAAGCCATTTGTCATAGCCAGGACCTTACCTAGGGCCATTCATTTGTGAGGGCCGGAGGGCCCATAACACTATTTTACCCTCAGCTCTGCGGTCAGTACTAGGCACTATGCACTATTCTATGCGTTGAGCCAAAAGTAGCTGTACAACCCGAGTGATCAAAAGACAAAGCGAAATATATGTGCGTTCTTACTTTAGTGTTTAAAAAGTTATGAGCAAAGCAAAATCAATGTTATTTCTGAACTGTCTAGAAAAAATGGTACAGCACTTTTTTCTAGTATATTTCGTATTATCGTTTTTGCTAAATAATAATGTGGAGAAACTCTACGATATCACTTCGTTTTCAGCGTATTTTTCATAGGAACACAATGTGAATGATTTTCAACACCAAAACTTTTAAACTTGGATAAAAAATTGGTTTCGGAAGTAGTTATTTAGAGTTTTTAGCGCATTAGATTAGAAAACTTCTTACTGCACAAAATACATAAATGCGAGCTTAATGCTAATTAGCTAGTGTGGAAAAAATGATAGTGCTTTCAAAGGATGTTTTAAAAGCAGGAACGCCTGAACTAGAATCTGTTTATCTGCTTTTGTCGCTGACTGTACCTCAAGGGTCAGTTTGAGTACAGCCTGCGCTAAATTAAACGTGCAGGCCAAGTGATATGCAGATTATTGCAGATTGCATAACTATGTTGTCTAGTTAGTATACCTCGTGAGGCAGATTGGATTACCTGTTCTAAATGTATACATTTAGTAGTTGGCGACCTTTGTACGGTGCCTAAAGTATAGAATGATAATACCATAACCACACACAAATCTACAGTTAAGTAATGCTTGTGGTATCACAAAAGTAATATTACGTTGTGATGTGATGAAACATCATGCATCATTCAAGACGTCCAAGCATTACCCATTACATTAGGCATTAGGCACACATTATGCAGAGTTCGATTGTTGATTGGTATGGTACTCTTTGGTACTGACTGAGCTCTTAATATTACTGATATCAATCATTTATAATCGTTTCCTATATCACCGGTGAACGAGTAATGTATTGAAAGATGGTAATATCACAAAGTAATATCACCTTTTCAGTAATGCCATGTACTTAATATGGCATTACGTTTCAGTGTACTGTTTTGCGCATGTCTATATAATCCTTACCACGATTCCTTGTATCGGGAGTACCAACCTAACAGAATAAAGTTCATTGGTCTATAGCGACTATAAAACGTGATTATGGCTTGAGGGTGCAGGGTCAGATGAAATCTCATATATCCAAGCCCAGTTTGATATTAAAACAATTGCAACTAATTTGCCGTAGACATTTAATATCGTTTTCAAGACTCTACAACCCACGCAGGGCTGTAGAAATTGTTGTTTATTATTTTGAGATGTTTATTGGCTCACGTTCTCGCTATAAAGTAAAATAAGGTGACGACGGAGTGTGCATGCAACACATTTTTTGAGACACTCCTTTTTGAGTCGTGTGACAAAAAAACTGGAAACAATCAAAAAGACAAAGAAAATTTTTCCTGTCACGTAGTAGGTACCACGTACTCTTTCACCACACACGCGTGCACTCTGACGTTTATTTAATTGTATAAAGGTCATAACTATTACTATCAGATAAATTAGTGATCTAAATCAGATAAGAAAGCTTTTAGTGGCACGAACAGTGTGTACCTACCTGAAAAGTAAATTAAACATGCTCAGAGAAACTACTAAGGTTTTGTAAATCGAATTTATGAAAAAACGTTTGAGGTTGGGTATCAGTTTTAATTTTCTGATAAGCCAAGTTCACATTATACAGTTGTACAGTTGTAGTAGGTATCATCAAAAAGGCAAGGAAAATGGTCATGTGACTTTTTGTTCGTTAATATTATTAATATTATTTCCCTATATTTTTAATTAGTTTCCTATTCTTCCCATTTCTTCACAGCAGTGTGATTCTTTTTCTAAAGTATGCACGAGATATCGAACGTAAAAACCCTGGCGAAGTCCTGAATCTAGCTATAACTTTTAAAACTTCAAGCAGAATCAATCAGTTCAACTGGCAGCTAAACACTATCATAACACACCGTCGTTTTTGCGTTGGGGGTTAATAAAAAAAGAATGGCGGGAAAGTGGTGAGTTGTGAAAAACAATAGTAGGGCCTGCTGAGTCATCTGTTTAAATATTATGTCGCCACCGTAAAAAAATCTGTATATTACGCCGAGAATCTACCTTTATTACATAAAATCATGCGAAGTCATTTACTCGTGAGCAGTTTTGGGGAAACTATTTCTTCTACCAGTTTTTACCATACTTTTACTATGAGAATTTTAATTGAAGTCACAAGAAGAATGTTCCATTGTCGACTGGGTTTTTGTGTCGAGGTAAAAATGTGAGGACTTCAAGCACAATGTAGCCACCAGCGCGTATTTTTCGACGATTAAGCTTTTTGTACTTAATTAGAGCTTTCGTTTTTACTTAAATATTTTTTGAGACGAGTTAGGCACAGTCGCCTGCGCCATCCATGTTTGTAATCAGTTTTTGTGTATTAAGTAGTAAAGTATAGTGTGCGTTCAGATGTCTACTAGTAATTTTGTCTAATTGTCTAAATCAACCAAAAAAACTCATACATTCACGATTTATTTTGGTTCATAAACATGAAGGGTGAGGGGGTACTGTATGTGTAGTTCGTTCGTATAAGTTAGTGGCCAACTCTGGTAACGGTGTTCTTAGGCCCCCTTATGGCCTCCGTCGTGGCCTCCGTCGTGGCTGCTAGGGCCGGGACCGATAGTGTAACGGTACGTTCACACGGCGTCGAGTGTTTCTCTACCGAATCGGTTTTTTGCAGGATTCGGTTTAGTGGCATAAGTATTTCAATGAAGGAGTTCACACATGCATTCGGTTTCAAGACACGACAAAAAAACCGAATCTTGCTGAAGTTGACATCCGATTTTGCGACTACAAACCGATCCGGCGATACTGCAAAATGCAGATCCGATTCAGTGGTATACGGCATTCAATACATGCGTTCATACGATACACGCAGGGGTAGATTCGGTTTTTTGTCGGTTTCGTGGTGAGTTCACGCGAGATCCCGATACGAGGCCGTCGGATACGGCCAAGCAAGATGTGCTGTGTGAATACAACATTCGGTTTTTCCAGATCCGATGAAAATAAGATTCGGCAAATCGTGTCTCCGTGTGAACGTACCGTAACGTGCTCTCCAAAGCAAGGAACCGCTCAGATGTAAATGCCATTAGCGGTCACCCATCCAAATCTATGCCACGAGCACTTAAAGTTGTAATAATAAACTGACTATACTTATCCTAGCCAAGCTCTCGGTAGAGTTGTCTATCCACCTATTGCAGTGGTCTTTACCGTAAAGCGTATCAAACACGTACTGTTTACAAAAATGACTACAGCAAAACCATTAATCCTCATTACGGTTTGTTCTATACATTTGCAGTGCAACCCACCTGCATCCATACATCATATTAACCCGGCTCTCTGTGGTACAACCCAGTAATCTTTATTAGTAGTAACTTTTCACGTAAAATTAGTCCCAGAGCACTCGTTTAGTTCTACAAATTGTTTTACTGCAGCCGAGGAGTATAATGTATGGAACGTATAAATAAATGCTCTCGCAAGAAACTGTTATCTTGACGCTAGTTTATAATAGCAGGGAAATTATGCATAGTGTTTGAGAAAACAGCTTATTTGCAAAATTTTCATGTACGAGTTACCTAAGTTTATCATAATAAAATTGAAACTATTAGTTCTTTTGGTCTCTTTGTGGTCGGCACCTTCATGTTCTGAATATTATGATTCCTGGAAGATGGCCTTTGTTGTCATGGAGTTGACGTCGTAGAACTTGCTTCGACCTTCTTTCAGCTGGTCAGTCCAACTACAAGTTGGGATCTACCGCGATCTTTTGTAAGTGGCCCATAAAGAGACCTCTCTGGGTCTCTTATTACATAGGACTTTCAGTAAGACTATTATTTTTTGATCGTTGATTTCTGGACAAAGAAAAAATGAATAAAATTAATTATTATGATGTAAATATTCGTAGGTGCAGATAGAAATGTTTGTAAGATGTTACATTTATATTCCGAGCCAAGAGGTAATGTCAGGGTTTTTTTTGTAAAATAAATTAAACAATGCACAAAGATATTGCGGGCAATATTGTATTGCACTGCGTTTTAAGCAAAAGGTCTCTGCATCAGTTCGAACACGATACTGCCGTATATTTACTCACAGAATAAGAAGTGCAATTTCATTTGTTCTCCGTAATCGCATCGAAGTGTCTCCATACAAAGCGTGTTCATAAAATATGTATCAAAATACGATCGGACACGAAGCAGCCAGGGCGTCTACTATGAAAAACTATTGACAGAGATTGGTCGTAACGTTTTTATTTACACTACGCGGCCGCTTAGTCCGTTGTGCGCGACTTCTTGCGGATTTAACGCGTCGCCTCGCAGTAGAACTTAAAACAACACGACGAATCTTCGTCTAGTGTTTTGTATAGTAGAACCCAGTAGCGGTCTGAATGTTTTTGTTATGAATAGCATTCAGTTCTATTCATATGTAGATACATACTGTTTTTGTGATTGAGCATCGAAGTGGACAAGTTACATGAAGTGAATTTAAACAGCTATTTGGAATGCAAATGGCGTAGACTGCAGATAACAGATGGTCGAAACTAAACTAATAGTTTAAAATTAAATTTGAATGTGTATGAAAATGTATGTTGATTACTACTAGCTAGTAACAAAGTGACAAATATTTACAAGTATTTTTTTGTTTTTAAAATAATTAACACTCGCGTGTGTAATTTTTAAAACATAAACGAACATGCACTATTTTGTTACTCAGATTTTTCTAAACAAGTAGCTCTCTCGAAAAACTTTCGGAAACTACGCGTGTAAAACTGTCTTGCATTTTCATGTGTACAACCACATGTACAACGAAGGCAGGCCGCTCCATATTCTCACGAGACATTCACGCGAGAATCTCCGGAGATTCTCAGCGAGAACTGTAGCGAGAACTTCTATGGGTACACACTCTCACAAAGTTCTCAAATAGTTCTCACTACAGTTCTCGCGCTCGATGACGATGGACGCAGAAGTAACCGCTGCGACAAGTTTATTGACAAATTTCAACTCAAGTTCGTTTGTCCAAGTTACGCTCATATTGACGCCACGTAGTAGGTACACAACATACAACCGTTCAAGTCGGCGGCTCGCGCGCTACTGAGAAACGTGCGAGTGTGGAGTCAATACACGTTCTCGCCTTTTCTCACGTTCTCGCGCTCCTTTGTCTCGCGCTAAAATACCGACAAAAAGTGGAGAAAGGCCGGAGAACTACGCGAGAACTTGAGAAGAATACGAGAATCGGTTCCACATTCACGTTTCTCGCATGTTTCTCGCGTTCTCGCGAGATTCTCTTGAGAATGTGGAGCGGCCAAGAATGCTTCATTTGGTTTGAGTACCGTAAAACATCATTGTACAGAACACTAATGTCTTTTTTTATTTTTTATAAATTCCTAGCAGTTACCCGCGACTCTACATTATATTATCTGTGTATTATATTATTATCTGTGCGTGTACCGAGCTGATACTTTGAGAAACTGGACATTACACCGAACCCGTACTCGAATGTCAAACGTTAGTTGTTAGATAGACGAACGTTTGACCGCAGTCCTTCCGCAGTCTCAGCCCTAGCCACCGAACAGCCAGAATAAAAGAAGAAGACCGCAATCTCACCTCATGGTACTGTCTGTCAAAAATCAATTATTATTGTTTCGGTAGCAGAAGTGACGGGTCTAATGCAGGTTCAGATTTTTTTTAACTCTTACGCCTCTGACTGATGTGCGCATCACGAAAAGGACAGTTTGATATCTGACGTCACAGGACACGTTCTCAATGGTCGTGCTTAGTGAGGCAATGTATTGTTAAGTAAAGGTTAACATCACGTGGGCCATTGCTTGTTTCATCACTAAGGGCGGCTTGCACCATAATCGCTAAACGCGTTTAACTCTTAAATAGTATTTAGCGAGTTGTCAAGTCATACAAATACGTCAGATTTAAATTGATTTAGCTGTTGAATACGTTTAGTGATTCTGGTGCAAGACGCCCTTACTCTAAAAAAAGCTTACACAGCTTAACAGCTTTTGAATCTAATGAGAAGGAAGAGTAAAACCATGTACGTTGTACCATAAATCCTCTGCATCAACCCACTTCACCATTCCATGTGTACTATCTCAAATTGCCATGAATTTGCTAGTAAGTACACAAATTAATTAATAGAACATCGTGTGCTCGCATAATCATACGTTTAACTATATTTGTTTCGTATCGCACTCCGCATGCTGGTATATCTTTTAATTTAACAAGCTGAGGGGCGAGTACAAGTTTACAGTGTGCAATACGTCTGACGTCCCGCACACCGGTGTGCGCTGATTGGTATGGAAACACTGAGCGGAAGCTTGACGAGACCAAGCTTCTCAAAAAATCCGCTCAGTGTTTCCATACCAATCAGCGCACACCGGTGTGCTGGACGTCAGACGTATTGCACACTGTAAACTCGTACTCGCCCCTCAGTAGGGTTGTCACTCTCGTATATGAGTTTTAGTATTTCCGGAACTTTTTGAATACCTATGTGATTTTTTTATGAATAAAAATTAAATAAATATTGAAAAAATTTAGTACAGCACCAGGTTTAAAAGTTTTAGGTGAATTATAAAAGGTACTGTAATAAAGATCCTTATTTCATCTACACTCAGTAAAATATTTTATTGTCTTTTTTTGACAGTCAACACACGAAATCGATGTTTTTGTCGTCATTTGTTCATTAGTATAAACAAATAATAGTTTATTATGGATTTTTTTGTTATAAGTACCTAACTTTTCGGTCTCAATATTGAACAAAGATTTCCTTGGCGATTGTTACTAAAATTTTTATACAAAAGTATTTTTGTGAATAATACAAACTCTAGCGACACACCCCTAACTTATTCCCCGAGCTTTGTTCGCTAATTTACCAATTACATAAAGAGAGTTGCGGCGCACATTATAGTTATGAATTTTAGCGGTATTTTAATACATTAAAGCTTTTAAATAATTAAATCGGATGCTTGGGATATTAAGTTCTAATTGAAAATAAGTTTGGTACCTATACAAAAAGCTTAGGATTCGATATTTAGGTACTAACTTATTATGGTACGTACCTACTTAATACCCCAGAATAAGTAATATGTAGTAATATGTAGTGTAGTGTGTAGGTGATTATTGTTTTCTTTCTTCTTTTTATACTTGTTCTGTGCTGTACCTGTGTTGTAATTGTGTGTCAAATAAATATATCTCTATCTATCTATCTATCTATCTATCTCTATCTACACATACGTATACTCAAACCGGTAATAAATATTTTCAGATGATGCACCATTTTATCCTGCCACAAGACTCAAACCCGCATTTATTCCAAGCCATTCAAGCCTTGCAAGTCAGACATTCGTCTTCCGCGCTATGCACTCTACATTAATAAATTCAACACTAATTATAGCAATAATATTATTTCAAGTAAAGTTTCAAGACAGTCTCGCAAAATCTGCACTGTGTGATGCAAAAACTCAGCAAAATGTTATTTTTAACCGACTTCAAAAAAAGAGGAGGTTCTCAATTTGGTTGTATGTTTTTTTAAACCATTGTGTTAATCATACTCTCAAAATTGTGGTATATATCCTGTTAGATAAGATAAGATAACGTTTATGTCCAAAAAAAAAGTACATAGTCATACAGTAGTACAAACAAAGGTAAAATTCTAAATTGTTATAAATTTATAACAATTTAGAATTTTACCTTTGTTTGTACTACTGTATGACTATGTACTGACGCGCACTGACGTACAAAATACATTTGCAATTGCAAATGTATTTTGTACGTCAGTGCGCGTTACCAATGTTTTCCGAATAGAGTTTGCGAAGTAAATTGGCGAAAAACAGTTGTAGCCGGCGTCGTCCGCACCCCATGGGTTGTTTTAACTTATTTACCCGTACGACAGTTTTTACACTACCACCGACACGACATCTACACGATATCGGCACAGAGCTTCGATGACTAATTTGTGATTTTCATAAAATGCGAAAAATCCACTAGTTATATGAGAGTAAAAAAAAATTAAGCCGTACAAAAAAATCTAATGGGGTGTCATATAATAGGGCTTTTTTAGACATCCCAAAGCCGGTTTCAGTTTTGTTCTAGGTTACGTAGATTTTGAGCTTGAATAAAATTGTAAATTAAGTAAAAGTGAGCTACCTTTTAAGTATGAGTTTCAATGACTTTATAGTTCAGGTAAATCTGGTACCTAATTAGCTACATCGCGGCAGCGATGTGATTTGCAAAGTTTATCTCAACTATTGTAAAAAAAATGTTTATACTAGACGCCGATATTTCTGTTCAAACCACTATGAAATGTCGGTATAGGTCAGTGTACAATCGCCCATTGTATTTACCCGTATGAATGCATTTACCACAGCCGTACTATTTTGTGTCATTTTGTCTGCTAACGACTGGGGAACAAAAATGGTTTATCTGCGTTTCTTGTTTAACTGTAAGTGGCTGGTCGTGGGAACAAGTTATCGCAACTTTTGAAATATTTATGTAACGAACTTTTGCTTACAATTTTGTTCATGTGGTCACAACGGGTCTTTGTCCCTCTAAAGTATCTGCACCGAACCCATTTTGAGTCGGATTGGAGGTAACCTAATTTTTCCATACACAATAGTACATGCCCAATAGTTTGTTGCACCTAACTTCAGAGGGATAAAGATCCGTTGTACGTCTGTGGTACTCTGAAAACAGCGTCTGAGATAATGTCATTGCACTGCATCGCTTCATGTGCCTGAAACACAAACCGCAGACGTCAGAGTAATCTATATTTAGTGCATGCCGGCGACTAATCCGTCGAATTACCTTATCTTACTAATCCAAGCGTATATTGCGTGGGCAATGAGATTTGAGATTATCGACGACGTTTGTGTTACAGCAGTGGTTTTCGATCTTTGGAAATAATACCTAATTATTATTGTCTACCTCACCCGTGACCTCATATGACTATAACCAAGCTACAATAGATAAGAGTAAGTGTCTACCAAAAACACAAGGCAGTACAAATATTTGATCCATTTGTAGAAGAAAGAAGTATTTCTCGTTCATTTAATTGTTTTAAGCGCTTTTTAGTATTGCCTTTACTCTTGTTGTTGATTTGATGCATTGGTGATACCAGAGTAAAACAAATAGGTACCTACATTATTTTATAGTAGGTACTTAGGAAAATATGTTTTGCCAAAAGAATACGTAGGATTTTTTTTGCCAAAACTTGTAAAAGTATAGAAAAGGAATATTTTTGTTGTGATAGTTTGGTTTGTTACAAAGATAAAAACCAAACCTTCATTTGGGAACCAAACTTTAACACTGGCCTGTATAACTCTTCTGCTTACTGAAACCAAATAAGCACTGTATGTCATCAATATTGTGACAAAATACGACTGGCAGCCGTTAACTTCAGGCGAAACATTTACACCGCAAAAATTCAATACAGCCTACCAGAAAGTGTCTTCCGCAAAATATGGCGGCCTTATGTGCTGCAATAAAAGAAAATATTCCGAGTGCCAAGGGATCTGTGTAATGCTGATCGTAAACCGACGTGCGGAACCCAAGCCAAGACACGGTACTGACGAAGACTGAACTATAATACGGAAAGTGTTACCAACTCAATCCAAATTATGGTTTAATTCCAATCAAACGTAAACGTCAAATCAGTATTTGTTTTCTTCAAATCCTTATTTCGCCTCGAAATAGTCAAACCAATAACCTTACTAAAGGTCTGCATGTATAATAGTTCCGGAAGAAAGTTACAAAAAATCTTTTGTTATGCAAAGATTTTAATATGATTATTATGCAACAAAACACTCTCAATAATACGTAATAGAGTCCAAATTACATCAACCGATATAACTTTGAGTTGGTAACACTACAGGTATAAACAGGATGTGCTTTTACTGCTGTGTCGTGTGATGAAATTTGTTTACTCTCAGTACTTTACATCTAAATAATGTGGCAAGAAAAGTGAATTTTCATCGTAAACTGTGGACTGCATGAACTCAAATATTTGCACACAAGATGATTTTAACTGTAGTACAAACTGTGCTTGCACCCACAATAATAAATGCTACTAAAAGAATTGAAAAATGGAATTCTTTAATGAGACTTCCACAGGAAAAAACCACACTACTTAATTAAGATTTCAAACTGAAAACATCCTTTTTTACAAAAAACGTCCACAAAATATTCAATAAACATATTTTTGTCTCTTTTCTTATTTGATCTTAAAGGTGACATAACCACTGGTACTTAAAGCATTTAAACACAAAGTAGGCAACATTATTTTAAAATAAAACGCTCTAAATGTAGTAAAACTCAAAACAGCCTTACTATAAATACTAGTAGTTGCTACCTGGAAGCAACATCTACCTAATTTATAATACGTAAGAAATCAATTCAAACGCATGCAACGTTTTCGACCGTCATCGATAAATCAACTGGCCAAGAAGTTACGAAAATTTTAGAAAAAGATACGGTTTGTTCTGAAATGTTCTTACTCTCGATACAGTGAAATTTTTTCTAGAAAAGTTAAAAAAAACTGCCACTCATAAAGCAAAAAACTCGTTGCCAAATAAGAGCATTTATAACTCGTAATACTTCAATTATCATTGGCATATTCGCCAAAACCTTTTGCAATGAGAAAAATAAATCAATTTTGTTTTTTTTTATTATCTATAGTTACTGCTGATCTACGCACAGTCTTGAAAACAAGTGTTATAAAAATACCTCATCTATTGTAGGGGTATACTCTGCGCTCTCAGCCCCTTTGACTTACCTGACAAGACATAATACTGGTTATAACGTAATATTTACCGTGCCAGCCTGCGCCCTGCCCACCCCTTTATGGGAAAGGCGTTAAGTTTTTATTGCGGCCCTGTTATGCTACTTCACTGATTCGAATACTTCAGTTGCAAATGAAGTATGGATTACTAGTGGGCTGTTAGGGTTGGCAATAGTTTGATGCTAGCTTTGCTTGTTGTTTTTTAGTTTTAAGTTTAAAAATATGGTGAGCTGCCATACACGTATTATGGTATCGGTCTACTGCTGGATCCTTTTTTTGTAACTACGTCCATTGGATATATTTTGAATTTCAGTCATTTGTTTTACTGTAATAATAAATGTTTTTTTTTTCGAGTATTTTTTTTTAAGTTAGGGACTAGATGGCGTTTTATTTTTATCACATGTTTGTAATCCTTTTCACTATAATTTTATTAATAGATTGACCCGTAATTGTGGGTTTAAATGATACCTTAGACCACACTACCTCCTCGATAACCCTACTAAATGATCATGCAACCCATAATATTTTTTATTGATAATGTAGATTTATTACATATAAATACAAAGCAAATTTTTATACAACTGACTAAAATAACATGTGAAACTATAAAAAGGTTGTTGCACCATCAATTTTATTACTGTAGGTTCCAAGCTTACTGTGTACTTATTTAACAAACTCATTTCTTTAAATAATGAGCGCCATATTGTGCGTAAGCGAATACGAATATAAAATACTTGTTAGAGAAATTAATTATCATGTTGGGATAAAAGGCAGTTTTCAAAGAATTTAATTAAATAAAATTGCTTTTGCTGTACCTAAATCTCATGATAAGAATTCTAAGGAATTTATTAAGCCGCATAAGGTCATTGCCAATATTTGGCCATAACTATTATTTTTCATAGGCGGTATCCCGTTTAGTGCAGGACATTCTATACTGCAAACTGGTAGAGTTATTTATTTTATTATATACTTTTAGAATAAGAAATAGATGTTTGAAAGTTTGAAAAAATTTATCAATTAGATTTTTGATCCTTATCACGTTATCAGACGTTCAAAACGGTTTAAGAATCTATTATTAACCACCGACGCAAAAACGACGGGGTGAACACATTGAAGATGCGCGGACGATTCCACTCGCGGTGTCCACACGGTCAACTAAGGGCGACCACGCTGCGAATTGCCCGCTAAGTGGAATTGCCCGCACCTATTTGCCTATTTGCAAAAAAATATATTTAGTAGGTCTCGAATTTACATCAAAAGTAAGTATCGAATTAATTACTCTTCTATTGTTTCATACGGTAAATAAACCACTAAATCAAGATGAATAGAACCCTTAATTATCTGCGACATAAAAGGAATTGGAGTTTATTTGATTCGCGTTACTAAGGAAAATAAGATAAAAAGCTGAATACTCCGCTACATAAGATAAATAAGTATCTCCTTAACATATGAGTATGAGTATGAGCCGGATTTATTTACTTTGTAGACTGTAATGGATATCTACAGATGGGTATCTACAGATAACGTGTTCGTCCCTCCATCTACTGCCTCGGGCAATGTGTGGGAGAGCTGGCTCACTCCATGTTATCAAAATATTATTTGAAATCACATCTCTGAAAGCACAAGTGGATATGGACTAACCATTAACCGTGCTGGATATTTCACCATTCGACATAAGCTGTTTTATATATCGTGGCTGAGATTATACGACCCAAGATATAGTGCTCTATCAAGATTCAAAATTCAAAATTCAAGATGTTTATTGATAAAATAATTTAGACAAATCTAATATATTTTTATAATTTTATTTTATCATTCTGCTCTATCGCACTCGCGGCGTCTTCTCTACGCGCTCGATGCGAGCCCGCCGCTGCATTATGGCATCGATTTGAAATTGCCCGCAAATCGCCAGTGTGATAGAGCATTTTGGAATCATCATGGGAATATTTTTTTTTGAAACCCAGAAATATATTCAGCGTCAGTTTCATTACTGCAGTAAATAACAAAACAGTTATGAAAATGCTTACGAATAATTCCGTGAGATCAACTTCAGATGGTTCTTCAAAAATGGCCGAACTGAAAAAAAGAAACTGCTAAAAAGATTTTACTCCAAACCCATGTTTAAAATTAGAAGAGTTTTAGACAAAAAAGAACGATTCAAAAAGAGATGCGACTGTTTCCCAGAGTCTGCGTCCAGGATTTGAGGATTAATTGATAGGGAATCGCATTTGCTCGGATCGAGGACTAGATTGGATTCGTGCTCCCCACATAATGTGCTAGAAGGATTTCTCCTTATCTAATAAGCTGATTGTTCGATCTTTTTGAGGATAAACTAACCTTTTCCATCTATTTCATTTGCGACAGCATATATTTTGAGTCTGTGATTGTTGTCAAATGGGAAACTTTTTGGTACCTATGTAATATATATTTGAGTCATAGAAACACATAATTAAATAATAGTATCAGTGTTCGTGTAAAATAAATGGAAGATAATATTTTATCTGCAATATAAGGTTCCTGTGTTGTCTTCGCAGTTGAAAATTTCAGGTTCCATAACTTCACGTCAATAGAACAACAATTTATATTCATCTTCCGCCTGCAAAGTTTTCTAAAATGTATCACCAACTTTCAAATAAGAGGATACATTTTCTATACCTTCCAGCTCAGTTATTTAATTTTAGACTCTAAACTTGGATGTTAAAGTTTGTTTTGGCTTACAGCGATTCCAAGGATTTCAGTAACGGAAAGTTGAAACAATGACATCAAGTTTCAAGCAACAGATGTTAGGGAACGCTTAATGAAATAACAAGAGTTTTACTGAAATTAAGTTACTTCGAAGTAAGGTTTTGGTTTTGTGGCTTTGTAAAAAATGCGGCGACGGAATTTATAAGAAGCCCAAAACTTCTAACCTAGCTGCTGCCTTACCTCTTTTACCTTGTCTTACTTTATTTTATCTTTCCATATTATTTTTTTCGCTGGAGTTTTTAAATAGTATTGGTACGAATCAAATTTCGAGATAATGGTGGCAATTCTGTTGTTATAGCAAACTAACTTCGGTCCAAATTAGCATAGATACCTAACACTGACTGAAAATCTTAAAATTACCTTATATTATAATTTTTCTATTCAGCTGAGAGTAGTTTAGGATTGTCATTCATGAGTGTTTATGCCAATTTGAACCTTACGATAAACATAACTTTTGTACAATTTTAGAATAACGGAACAACAGAATTTCCACTAATATGTATGGTATAGGTAAAATAAAAACCTTACTAATGTATAGTACACATTTTTCAGTAGAAGAAATGAAAAACAGTATAAAACGGGAAAATCTATTAAATAGCAACTGTCGTAAATAAAATAGGAAATCGATTCAAAAAGCCAGCGTAAGATTTTATCACGAGAACCTAAACTTGTACACTTGTATTCGACCGCTTGTAAATTCGGCTCGTCTGCTTTTATCACCAAGAAACTTCACAGTCTGTTATTCGATTCTGTGCTTTATGTCTACTGACATAAGAAACGTGCAAAGGTTTAGTTACAGTTGTAGTTTTGTAAGTAAACATTCAGTTCGGTCCCAAATTGTTGCGGTTTCCGGGCGTGGTGTGTTTGTTTGTTTGTCAAACATAACACAAAATTGTCGTTGATTTGTTTAAACTTCGATGAAGTAATTGTAGAGACCGTCAAATAGACAAATAATTAGAGAAATGCTTGGCCTTTTGCTACGTAGTGTTATTTTCTTGAGTTGGAATCGAACTAGATGTGAGATGAAGCTGATGATATTAATGATTCTACAGGAAGAGTGTGCACCAAGAAAGATTAGGTATATGGTAAAGCGCCATCTGGTGTAAGGTTTTACTTTCAATCAGTTCATCCGTTTTGTAGCTGAAAATGGTACAGACCAGTTTGAAACATTTTTGCGTGTATTTTTTTGTGATGGTGTTCAAAAATTCACCCTTTTCAATTACAAATAATTTATTTTTAATCGTGGAAAAACGAGGAATGCTGGCGATTATGGCGACTGATTGCTATATTGTAGTAAATTGTAGAAATATAATTTTTACTGATAATCTCTAAGCTGGTCATCATAAAAATTCTTGATGTATAAAATTCAATATAATATCGTTGTAAACATCTCTTGGCCTTAGGTATTAGCATCCAGACCGCTTTAGAAACCACACAAAGTGCTGTTGAGAGGCCTTTCTACAAACCACCTTCAAAAGTGTTCACAGTGAATATATCCAAAATGGCTGCAAGAATTTTCACGGAACAGCCACTAACCATCCTATTAGTAATCGGTTTCCTTGCAATTTTGTTTATTATTATTAGTTTCCGTTTCCGAGCTACGGGTCACGACAAGGAAAATACGCCACGGCTTCAAACATATACTTAACACATTTTTTTTCACCAAGTAAACAAATGGAGGTACCTCTCCAAACAGTAAGTTTACCATCTGGTAAGCTCCCACCGATAAAATAAGCGAAATATAAGCTCACATTTAGAACGCACGTTATCCACCCTCTAATAAAATATTCAAACTACTTATTCGGGCCGCTCATGCATTTGAGATGAATAAAATAGGGTATAATTGAGGTGGTTAACCAATTTGCCATATTTGTAACGGGTAACACTGGCCCGACCGCAAAATCCGCAAACTAAATGTACGTAATAGTCCCGCGATTCGAAACATTAAACTGTATTGGTGCTTTTGTTTAAATGATCGCATATTTGCACGAAAACCTGAATTTAAATTAGAATGGCTTTGTCGGGCATTACATTAATCAAGTTGGGACTGGTCTTAAGCTGCGGTGAAACCTACGCGACCGAAGCTGCAATGCGGGAGCGTCAATCGGCGAGGAATACCAATCACAATTGAATATGTATAATTTTCGGACGTCTTTATCAGCCATCTTCAAACGATAACAGTTTATGGAAACATTGAGCATTGAACCCAAATCGTCACATCGCTTCAGTTGATCAAACAAGACCAACAACAAGAGAAGTAAAATTAAAAAAATCTAAAAGTAGCTACCTATTGATATGTAGGTATATGGGTTATTATGGGTTCGTACCCATGACCAAAAACCCATGTCTAGAGAAGTTCTGAAAAATGTAAATACATTATGCTTTCAAACTGCAAAGAAAACCGCGTCTTCGCAACGCAAATTTATCTTACCCTAGTAATATAATGTTTTGAGTATTTCATAAAAAAATATTCTGTTTAAAATAAACTACTCCATGAACTCCGATTATAGCCAAATCAATCAGGATAATACGTAAGTACTACCTACGTCTAGTTTTCACAGGCATGTTTCCCGGTTCAATATAACTCGGCCCTCCCATTGGTTGGATCCGTGGTGCCCCTCGTTAGCAATTAACTGAACTTCCGAAGCCTCAGGCCTCCGACAAATCACTTTTCAGTCACCCCAGACTGAAGCGTCCAACCGATGGTGATCATGATAATAAGTATCTAGATAAAAATAGGCGATTTTGAACTCTAAACTGAGAGGCTTCAAACAAGCACAGAAACTATAATAGGTTGACAAATTACCATAAACGGATTAGAGTTATAAAAGTTATCCACTTCCCGTTTGATTCTGTCGATTTTCCGGGATAAAAAGTAGCTTATGTGTTAATCCAGGCTACGAACATGTGTATTCCAAGTTTCATCCAAATCAGACCAGTAGTTTTTGCGTGAAAGAGGAACAAACATACATCCATACATTATTACAAACTTCCGCGTTTATGGTTTGCGTTTTGGTTTCTGTGTTTAGTATGATGCAGTAGGGTTCGATTTGGATGGATGAATACCTAATGTTAACTGTGAAAAAAGTTTATCTATGTTATTGGAACGGCTTTTGTCCAAATACCATTACCGTGATGTGGCACAGAGCGGTCCACATCTGCTGCACTTCACATAAAAGTGTTCGCCAGTTATTCCGATAGAGCCGTTATTACTTCAATATTTCTAATAGCTACGATCCAATCTCGTTGGATGGCAAGTGTACACACAGATAGGTATGTGTAAACCACGTCATTCGCCGTAGTTCGGTAAAACCATCAATTTTTTGTAGGTTTACGAGAGAACTAAAAATAGAGTTTGTTTTCGACGAGGTAGAGTACGTGAGATAACCAAAAAACCATGAATCGAAGCTTACGGCGCCTTCACGCCATACTTATGGGTATAAATCTTGAGTTTTCGCTTAAAAACAAATACAAATCCTTCCTTACTAATATTATAAAAGCGAAAGTTTGTATTTATGAATGTTTGTTACTCTTTCACGCAAAAACTACTGGTCCAATTTGGATAAAACTTGGAATAAGTACATATAGTTCGTAGCCCGGATTAACACAGGCTACTTTTTATCCCGGTAAACCAACAGGATAGAACGGAACGCAGACGAAGTCGCGGACAGAAGCTAGTACATATATATATGTAAAACGTGGACGCACCGTATTTTTACTTGGTGTCTATGGAAGTGATTCTCATTCATCATAGGTTTTTATCACAACAGTTATTTATTTGTTGACCGGTTTGCGGGTTAGTTCTACTAGCAGTTATGACACTCACTACCCAGCAGATTCGTATACGAAATAGTTTTAGAGCAGAGACAAGTCAGTAAAAAGCATAAGTACGAGTAAGTCACTGCAATGGCTTACTCGAGCTGAATGTAGAAAAGGTCCCCTGCAGGGGTATGCCAATCAAAGTTGAACTGCAAAGTTTTAAAACATGGTCAGTTCATACTAACTCATAGTTATTCTGTGACTAAATAGTGACATTATGACGTCATTTGATGTGTTTTCGCGCATATTTTGCTGTCAAGTGTCTAAAAAGAATGATCACGTGGTACAAAATTGTACCACGTGACCTGAAGAAATTACACTGGGCAGTGAAATATAACTTGACAGCAAAAGATTGGCATACGGGGGCAGACCTAACAAAATGGCCTCGTGTCTGGAAAGCATTAATTAGTCTTTACAAATCCAAAGTTTTACAGCCAGTTCGTTCTTTTCATGAATAAGTTGAGCCAAGATCCTTCCTTCTATCTGACGTAATCCCGAGTCATAAAATAAAACATCAAAAACATTTTACTGATGTGTGGATTCGGATAACACGATAATTGAATTTAATGCGAAGATATAAAATGTTGAAATACGATGCTATTGAATTTCACATTTCCTTCGACTTCGGCTTGCAGTTGTGAATGAAACAAAACACTACACTCAACTTCAATATTTTCAAGTAGATTTTACTATAAAATATGTTAAATTACATAGTTCAATAGTTATCATGTTCGTTGTTTTTGTAAAGTACGGTCAGCCCCCGTATGCCAATCTTTTGCTGTCAAGTTATATTTCACTGCCTAGTGTAATTTCTTCAGGTCACGTGGTACAATTTTGTACCACGTGATCATTCTTTTTAGACACTTGACAGCAAAATATGCGCGAAAACACATCAAATGACGTCATAATGTCACTATTTAGTCACAGAATAACTATGAGTTAGTATAAACTGACCATGATTTAAAACTTTGCAGTTCAACTTTGATTGGCATACCCCTACAGAGGTCTGGTTTGGCGGATAGGTACACCTAAAATTTTTTTAAGAAACTATGTAGCTATGCACGTTTTTATTGATTTTCAATTCAAAACCAAACATGTAGATTTTATAAAGTACAGAGCGTGACGAAGCAGACGCAATCCTATCCTACTAATATTATAAATGCGAAAGTTTAGATGTTTGGATGTTTAGATGTTTGGATGTTTGTGTTTCAATCACGTCAAAACTACTGAACCAACTTGGATGAAACTTGGCATATATATAGTTCGTAGCCTGGATTGACACATAGGCTACTTTTTATCCCGAATAATTAACAGGACCTACAGGATAACATGAACGAAAAGGATTAGCAGCGCCAATTGGCAAGAGGATTTCATTGTCATGTCATGTCACGTTAGTTTGACAGGGCGTAGTACTACCTCTTTGGTCTAACGACTAGCGTTTGACATTCCAGTACGAGTTAGGTGTAATGTCAAGTTTCTCTAAGAAGTATCCGCTCGGTACACGCACAGATAATATAATGTAGGTACACGGAAACTGTAGACGCGTACGAAGTTGCGGGTAACTGCTAGTGCATAATATTTATTTTGTTTGCCGTCGTGAATAGCAGAGCACGCTTTAAAATTCACCGGCGCACCACATGTATCGAGCGTATCGACGCCGGTCGGCACGCGCGCAATATGTGTCGTGCAGCTCAGTGTCACCTTCCACTGCCTCAGGACTCCGCTTTGTTTCTATCAAATACAAATACTGTGTCTGGAACAAAGTACATAATGTTTGTTAGGTAGGTATCTTGTATTTTAACCAATAAGAGAATGAACGGGTTAGTCTCAAAATCCCCTTTGAATTTTTCCCAAATTCTTCTCAAATTCAAAATCTCAAAATCAAAAACCCAGAATCAAAATCTCAAAATTAAGGGGATTTTAATACTTTCAGTCTCAAAATCCCCTTGAAAAATTTGAAATCAAGGGGATCTTGAGACAATGAGTCTCAAAATCCCCTTTGGCAAATTTACACCGTAATAGCATGGAGTTCCGGAACCTATAAGATTGTACCTACCTAAACTAGCATTCATAAAAATGAAGATTTGGCTTGATTTGGGGGAAATTTTAATAAAAGTACTAGGGTAGTAGAATAAAGTAAGGGAGAACGCAAACCTAAGACAAAACGTCTTGTCGAACAGTTAGTGATGTGAAACTTCTCAGTACAACTTTTTTAGTTACGATATGCTTCTTTTTATTTGCTGTTTTCGTTACTTGCTTATTTAATGAGAATCATCCTAAGTACTTAATAATATTATTAAGTAAACTACATAATTACTCTATATTCTTATTTATTAAAAAAACACAGTTCATTCTCTAGGTATGTGCGTATAAAGCAATGTTTAATAAGTAGGTAGTAAACAATGCTATAATAGATAGGTAAACATAATTTTATGCATGCGTCGTGTCAATTGATGTGAATTTCGTTACAACGAAAACAGCATATGACGAGGAAGCATTCATCATATGCTGTTTTCGTTATAACAGAAAATTTATTTTCACGTCACTAAGTACGCGACAAAACAGTTTTGTCGTCAGATGTGCGTTGGCCCTAAGAGGTGGTTCGAATGAACGTACCTATTGCTGAAATGATAGGTACGCTTTGTGTACGAGAAAGCCTTTATGTGTGTATTTTGGTACATCAAATAATAAGCTGATTCTTATCAGCTTATTGTTTAATAGCAAAACAGGTAATTGGCTTAACTTACTCCAAGATAAACCGTAAATCGTAGAAGAATCAAGGTTACCGATATAGCTCTCGAGTTAGCATGTTAATGAGTTAACGAGTTAGCAAGTGGGAATGGGTAGGTCATAAAAATTTGCTCCAGGAACTGGGAGAGGAGTGTATGATGGTCCCCCGTATTGGAAACCCATGAATGGAGAAGGCTAAGAATCATTCCGAATTTGGGGCGGAGGCCTATGACCAGCAGTGGACCACTGCAAGCTGATATGATAAGGTACTCTTCAATCATACACACTTTACTCTTTTAGCTTTTCGTAAAACATCTTACGCAATGGAAGACATTCTTTACAAAGATAAACGCGGAGGTTGTACTGTTGTGCAAGAACACAAAACATTGAATATCCAAGTTTGCGTAGGGGTCTATTACACGGAATGGGCTATGATCCACAAGAGATTTTTTCGAATTTTTCACGTTGTCAAAACGCGGAAAATACTCGTAAATTGTTCATATCTGAGTAAAAAAATCAAGAACATATCCGTAGAGTATTGGGGTTGAGCGTGTTTGTAGATAGGAAAAGACCAGATAGACTCCCATTTATAGTATGAGTAATGCGTTATGTTTATGAGACAAGTACTTATGTAATCGTAGTTTCCAAACATATTATAAGGCTTGTATTAAGTAATCAATGTTATATTTATCTATGTTTTAAGCTCAAACTAAGTACGAAAAAGTTGTGTCGACCCCACATACTTTATTTTATTTATTAAGTATATGCTAGTACTAAGTAGCTTAGTTCAATTTTCATAATTTGGTGATTCGACTTTTCAGTGTAAAGCGGCTCTATAAAGTATGCTCTATAATCTAATGGAGCCCGCGATGGCCAGTATGAACAAAACCAGTCTCGCAAAGGCCCAAATATATATTGTGTGACGTCGGATATTGATTTCACAGTAAACCGGAGCTATATGTTACAAAATAACCTTTCTGATATAGCTAAATTAAGACAACTGGATCACATTAGAGTCAAAATCAACCTAAATCACAAATTAGATATAATAATACTTCATATTATAAGTATGTATTTACAAAAAAAAAGTATATAAGTATTCTATCAGCATCTAGTTCCCATATTACAAGTGTAATGGCCAATTACATTCATGGGTCCTGGTTTGTGAATAAAACTTCAGTCTTCAGTAAATTACAATAGTCGTGTATTTTTCAGATCAAATCCAATCAGTACCCGCTACCAAAAAATATGTCAGCAAAATAATAGTTATGCCTCTTCTTCTTTTTTTAGAATCCTACGTCTGGCGGTTCTGTAACTATTGTCATGCATTTGACATTTGACATTACCGCAACGGCATGTGGCGGTGTATGCATTCTACTAAGCCAAAAATAATTAATGTTATCGTTACAGTATCTATTATAAACCAAAATAATTGTTTAGGTGATAATTTAGAATAAATGGCTCAATATAATTCAATTGAGAATGTCGTCACTGTCTGCTTACGCGATGATACCCAAAGGGCATTACCTACTACCTAGTACGTACATAATACATCTATCAAAATACATTATATGTCTACTGGTGGACATCCTTCGCTAACATTCGGCCATCCTGCAACGGCCGTGTCCCACGGCGCCGGGGTGCGATCTGCATCTTGGTTTCCGCGCCATCAGTCTTCTGGAAATGAAAATATAAGAAGCAGTAATCTGTATCCAGTAAGTAGGTATATACGAGTTTATTAGTGATACCACCAATATTATAGATGTGAAAATTTTGATGTTTGTGTTTAAATCACGTCGAAACTACTGAACCAACTTGGATGAAACTTGGAATATATTTATGGTTCGTAACCTGGTTGACACATGACCTACTTTTTATCCCGAATTATTAACAGGATCAAACGGGACGCGGACGAAGTCGCAGGCGAAAGCTAGTTGTACAATAAATTATATCGATTTCGTTTATTTTAGCCGTTTTATATTTTTCGTCATTCCTGTCCATGCCTCCAAAGGTTGTCTGGAAGAGATCACTTTTAGCGTTAAGGCCGCCCATTGTACTCTCTATTTTTATGAGTCCCTCTTTCATGTGATTTCTTTCTTCCGTGTGTGCAATAAAGTTTTTATCTCTCTGCTTTCCAAACCAACCAAAAGCAAACACTTGTGTGTAGCAAACATAGATGTTTGTTCTGTATATAAGTATTCTATCAGCAGTTCAATTCCCATATTACAAGTTTTGCTCAGTTTGGAACTAAAGAACGTCGTGTGAAATGGCATTAATATTAAATTAACTGTTTTGATTTTTCTTATTTAGTAGCAAATTTATACAGGTGTTGTTACTTCGCATGGCAGAAGGTAATTAAATAAAATAAATAAATAAATATTCAGGGACATTTCACACAACACCCTGTAGTTGTAGTTGTAGTAGTAATTACTACTATATTCCTCTTTTAATATTTTGCAGTAGGCTTTGAAGCAATAGTGGATGATCTCCTCGTCACACAGACAATTTGTGTTTCATAATAATATTATAAGATGTACTATTCATAAACGGGCAGTATTAAACGGTGGTCACACAGACTATATTAGGTCACAAAGACAATAATCAGGTCACACAGACTATAATTAGGTCACAAAGACAATAATCAGGTCACACAGACTATATTAGGTCACAAAGACAATAATCAGGTCACACAGACATTAATCGGGTCACAAGGACTATATTAGGCCACACAGACTAGATTCGGTTACACAGACTATTTATTATTAATATTGCCTCACACTTCACCATTAATAATTCATAATGTAATTGGTTTTAACACCGTGTTAATTAATTAAATGAATAAATAAATGAATAGCAAAAATAATAATAATGTAAAATGTGTAATTTATAATCAGGCAGTATCAAATGGTGGTCACACAGATTTTATTAGGTCACACAGACAATAATCAGGTCACACAGACTATATTTGTCCACACCGATTATATTTTGGTCACACAGACTATTTATTTTGCTTAATGTCTGTAATATTGTTGCGAATGCTGTGCATGCCTGTAATTGGCACTCATTCTATAGTATAAAGTATAATTATGGTTTTTAAGTGTTATTTTCGAAAGTGTATTATGTGTGCTGTTGGCGATGCCTATTAACTATATAAATAAATTATCAACGTGGCCTAAAACACAAGTCAATCGTTACTTCTACTTTTCCCAGGTATTGGAAAGTTGCATCTGTAAACCATGTACCAAAAGTTCCTAGCCCGTTTGTTATCAAGGATCTTAGACCAATAAATATACTATCAGTTCTTTCTAAAGTTATCGACATACATAAGGATTGTCTATAATCTCTATCTGAGTAAGTTTAATAAACGTAACTAAATTATACCAGATGTTCAGTTGGGTTTCTGGAAATTTAGAGATGCAACAACGGCTTTGCTGGATGTTCTGGATATTATATTAACAGATCAAGATCAAGGATTGCGTTCAGTACTGCTAGAAAAACTATGTGCGTTTCATTTATATCCTGATAACGTTCAATTGTATCTGCCTATATGTCTTAATAATTTAAATCAAATTAGAGCGAAGGTAAACGACGACTTGGTGCTTTTTGGTCACGGAACAATGCCTTGGTTTTAAACCCATCAAAGTCAACGTTGTTGACTTTGATGTTATGTTGTTGGATAAAACACGACTGGTAGATGATTTAACAAAGCATAGTCTTGATATAAACATACTTAAACAAGTTACTGAATCCTGGAAGTGTATTTGATTGCACACTTTGATTCGAAAGTTACATGTAAAGCCTAGTTAAAAACGGTTTTACGCTTTATTATACAAATGTTGCAGGGTTATTACTTCACTGTTTGATAACGTATATTCAAAGTTATGCATGATACCGAATGGTCTCGTTATCTACCCAGGCTTGAAGCCATATTTTTTAATATAATAGCTTGAAAACTATGAGCCTTGAAATATTCGCATTTTAACGTAATTTTGTTCGTATATAAATAACACAAGGAGTATTAAATCTCAAAATCAAGCCCACTGTCGGAAAAAATACCACGCAAATTGGTCTCACCCACCGATGAGTTGGTGCGTGTAAATTGTGCTCTTTAAGCTACAGTTCAAGATAAGAAACTTTATCAATGAGAGTATCCGTATTTAAAATATGTGATTCTTCAATATTGTCTAAATTGAATTATAGCATCTTGGTGTACGGCCCATGTTTAACAGCAAAATCTTCAAGCCTTGTTCAAAGAATCCAAAATGCATGTAGCAGGTTTTGTTACAGTGTTTCACCACATACGCACATCACGCCTTAACTGAATAGCTCTGATACGCTCAACATGGCGTTATCTTTTAAATTAATTTTAAGCTATTGCTGTTGAACCATTAAAAAAAACTGGGTTCTCTGGTACCAATGGCTATAGCGCACCTTTCACCTGCTGAGATTATTGTGGTTCTTTTTTATTGATTATATTATTATATATTTCTTTAGTATATTTAAATTATGCATATTTTTATTAAAAGTTTAATTATTATATATTTTGTCATTTCTAATTAACCAATTATTATTATTTTGTATTATTTAACATGACAACACTATAATTTGACATATTTTCTTTTTCCTACAAGGACATTATTTTATTAAGTCGCACATACACCCTTAATTATTAACATTAACTTCGATAAGTATCTGTTGTTCTCACGAGGCTTAGGGATGATGGCTCGGCAGAATATCAGCGTCTGCTGCCAAAAATGTAGAGTAATGCTGAGCCGAAGCCATTTTACAGTAGTAAGTAGCACATATTCTCCTTAGGTGGGTTCTAACTATAATTTGTCTTTGTTATTTTTTTATTTGTTTATTTTTGGTTACCTACTTTACCTACTTAATCCGTTTTTTATTTAACTGTAATTAAGTATGTGTATTTGATTGCAAATGAATTTATGTATATGTCTACTATATTTCGTCATTTTCGTCACAGACTATTTTCGGTCACACAGACTATATTTGGTCACACAGACTATATTCGGTCACACAGACTATATTTGGCCAACGAAGGCAGCATCGAACGCATGTTACACAGACAATATCAGAGGACTTAGCACGAATAAATGTGAACGGCACGAGTAAAAGTGTCGCAACGGTAACTCCCAACGGTAGCTCATGACGCCGCGCCGCGCCGCCGCGCCGCAACATTCGGCAGTCGAGCTGGTGTTGACGTGCAATATGAGTCGCATATGCCACACAAAGCGGTGTCTGACAGATTTGCTTGGTCACGCAGACGGTACTTCCGTGTCACACAGACCACACTAATTTCAAGTTAACTGTTGCCACAGATTACCAACAATATTCCAAGACTGTTGCAACCAAGTGAATGCTGTGTTCACCTATTATTGTTGCTTGCACCAGACATAAGACCACTTGAACATATATCAAGCACATAATGTTTCTGTTCTGTAATATAAGATGATTCTAAATGATCCTTGTGATTTTATTGAATAAAGAAATCTTGACTTCGACTCCGTACCCAATACCGTTAGTGATCCTATTTAACAAATAAATACACCGTGTACTGTCGGCAACGTAGACAACAATATCATTTTGTCATCAAATGTATATTATTGTGAACCTTTGTGTAGTGTGCTTGCATTAAACAGATTTTTTTTCATTCTACACTATAGTTTTCTTTGTTTCGGCTCAGCTCGAGATTTTTCTCAAGAATTTTTCCCAAGAAACTCTAACTGTTATTTTATTAGAAGAATAGTTCCATGCACCTGCACACTTAGTGAGTAAAATTAATATTTTAACCCCGCTTGTTCACTCTATGAATTGTCAGATATAGTCAGGCAGTTATAGTCCAGGACTGACACAGACCACTTCCATGAGTGAATGTGAGCATATTCAACCCCTTCAATATATCGGCCAAACAGTAAAAGCACCTAGGTACCTATACCTACCTACTGAGATTACAAACTGCATCGCTTTATTAAGATTTTGTGCTCAATGTATGCAGCTAGATCTTTAGCGCCTATGTATGAAATACGTTTGTAGCTGCTCAGATAAGTATTTGTAAAAGAGTAGGTACATAATACAACTCACCAGAGGTGCCTCATGCCAGACATTCTTGCAAGGGACTGCAAACCAGCAGCAGGTGGCGGTTGAGTGCCCGATGCGCTGGCAGGTATTGCAGCGTTGTTGAACTCTCCAGTACCGCACTTGGTGTCCGCTCCGGAGACAGATGTAGCACCGCTTCATTCCCAACTGCTGTGACGTGATGGAAGATCTTTCATCCTTGAGCGTTTTTCCTCTTTTTCAAGTAGACTTTCGTGACGTAGTGACTTCTTGCATCGTTTTATAATCTTCTAGTGATGAATGTGATGATACATATATCCGTAGTATATGTAGAAGCTCTGCCGTTTTGCATTGGTAAGCTTTGTCGTTTGCGCGCAGCTCCACGAGTAGCTTTAATAATTACTTCTTCTCCATGAATGTTGCACCTTTTTGCAAGGATAAAATAAACCACACAGTGGTCAGCCCTGTTCCAGTACTCAGCCTTTCCTGCCTTTACGTTCTTGTCATGGTTTCGGAGTCCTTCTTAGTTCATGGCTTAATAACTTTGAGCTTGTCTACGTAGTCGGTAGATCGTGGAGAAGCCGGTTCTCGCGCACTTTTTCGTCCTTTCTAATCGAAGTTAAAGTCGTCTAGATAGTCGTACCAGCTTCTAGCATATCCTCGTAGTCGAAGTTGCATCGCAAACTGTCTATACTTCGCCAAGCTGATCTATTTTAAGTAGGTAATTGACCAGCTGATGTTACTGGCGTTGTCTTCAGGATGACCCTTGGGGATAACTTCTGCGTCATTAGGTACAGGTATCTGTGTCGTTCTTGGTTCTCGGTAAGGGCGTGATGTCATAGGAAGAGAAAAAAAAAATTGGTACTTCTTCGGTTTCTCCATCGTCGGTCGTGGCTTCTTGGCAGCTTTTCTCTTCCGGATGCCAAAATCAGCAGCGAACGGGCCCGGCATTCTTCGGCATCCCACTTCTGAATGTAATGGCCAATTACATTCATGGGTCCTGGTTTGTGAATAAAACTTCAGTCTTCAGTAAATTACAATAGTCGTGTATTTTTCAGATCAAATCCAATCAGTACCCGCTACCAAAAAATATGTCAGCAAAATAATAGTTATGCCTCTTCTTCTTTTTTTAGAATCCTACGTCTGGCGGTTCTGTAACTATTGTCATGCATTTGACATTTGACATTACCGCAACGGCATGTGGCGGTGTATGCATTCTACTAAGCCAAAAATAATTAATGTTATCGTTACAGTATCTATTATAAACCAAAATAATTGTTTAGGTGATAATTTAGAATAAATGGCTCAATATAATTCAATTGAGAATGTCGTCACTGTCTGCTTACGCGATGATACCCAAAGGGCATTACCTACTACCTAGTACGTACATAATACATCTATCAAAATACATTATATGTCTACTGGTGGACATCCTTCGCTAACACAAGCTTTGCTTAGTTTGGGACTAGAGGGCGTCGTGTGAAATGTCCATGAATATTTATATATCTAATTCTTAAGTTAGTGTGAAATGTGTAGGTACATGATGAAATTTTACCTCTAAAATCTTTCAGTCAACCCTACCAGGTCCCATTGAAATCAAAGCCAAAAGCTGTCCGCGTAAACATATACTTACACACCTACATTCGTTTACCAACGGAGTGAGAAAAAAGATTTAAGTTCAACCGGTACTACGTACGTGCTTAAGGTGGCTGTGTCTAAACCAGACTAAATCAAAATAAACTCTCACGCTGCAAGTGAGCTGTTATTTGCCGAGACGGTTTTTATGCGCCGACACTTTATCCTTCATATAGTTGATCGAAGCTTTCGGTTATTAAAAGCTGCACGAGTGGTGATTTTCCAATATTGTAGGTTATCCAAATCGCAGTAATAATATATTATAGCCACATAATGCTCAAAAAATGTCTTTAGAAACATTTTTATGGAGTAAGTGTAAAACCATTTGTTTCTAGACTGATCTAGCGGTTCTAAATCAGCTTTCCATATCTTTCACCCTCCATTAGAAAAAGGGAAAACAATAAAGTTCGAGACGCACAAAGACCATACATCACCTTTTATACCTACAGAGGGTCTACTCCGCAATACGATAAACGAATAGTCGGTTGCCGTTTGTGTTACAATGCGCGGGGTGTTGCGTGGTGATGTGGAGAGCTTGCTGCGTTGACACGCAACGTAACTTGAATTTTAGAAACTAATCTATTTGTTATAGTTTTGCGCAGTAGATTTTCAAGCTCTGGAAGACAACAGCCGTAAGTCAATTGGCAACTGATTCCCCTCACGTAGCTAATATTGTTTAGACGTAATACTTTTACCTGCAAGGGAAATTATGCCGTGTCGCTATTGAATTAACGGCGATCCTTTTACTCGAGATTGAACTCATGCGTTTATTGAGTTTATTAGCGGAATAAGTAGATGAAATGTTTTATTTTATTTTTATTAAACTAGCTACTTGGCTTACTGATATGGAATAGACAGAAAATAAGTGAATATTTTGTTTCTTAGAAAAATAGTTTGTACGAAGGTACCTGTCACTAATGTCCATGTACGTGATGATTTCAGAAAAAGGATCCTAAAAGACAGTGACTACTTATATCAAAGTCTCAAAAATGATTTCTCAAATTACATTTTTACAAAACAATTTACTATACTTGTGGATTTCTCCTCGCAAAATCTATAGCCCTCTAATTCAGACAAAGTGGAGCCTGTTTAACTAAACCAGTTGCCAAAAAACCGAACCGGCAGGGGAATGGCAAATTAAAGGTGAGCCTTGATGACGTAATGAAAGAGGACAACTTGATTCGCAAGGGAGCTGCGGGGAACTGCGCCACACTCTGGTTAAGGCCGGTGTCCACCATTCTCTGTCCACCAAAGAGGCTAAACCGACCTGCAGTTAGTAATTGTCGATGTTGATTTTGGCGGACTTGCATTGCAGACGCGTTGGTATTTATGCAACAGTTCTTAATATTTAACAATTCGTTTTTATTAACATGTCAGAGATAAATTCATTACCGTTCTCTACGGTTATGAGAGTAAGTATTATAAAAAAAATATACACACGAGTGAAATCTAAAAAACCTGTCATAAAAACCATCATTAAAAAGATTTAAGGTATGGGAAAACTAATATAGAATCAGAATTTTACATTCGTAGCTCGCACGTACTCAATGAATAATAATATGGATCATAAAGATATGAATAATATTTGACAGATCGTATTCAATATTCGAAGCAACAATTCAATTATCTAAGTGCTTCAAACCTTGAGACGATACCTATTTGGAACCTTGAGCCGATACCTATTTGTGTCAATCGGAGCTCGGGGTGGTTTTCATGTAAACACAAGGCGATATTTAATTGAATTGCACCTCTTGGGTTTGAACTGGCTACCTCTCCGGTTAGTATCAGAAGTAGCTGAGCAACTTAGCGCCCCGATTGTTAATCTTTTATTACCATCAGAATTTGACAAATTACAATCGAAATTAATTACCTGTCACTAAACTATCAGTTTGATGGTAATTTGTCAGATTCTGAAGGTAATACTGAATACGCTTTTTGATAGCGATCAACAAGCGTAAATTAAACAATCACCTCATTCGCTTCTGTCAAAACACATCCACATGCGACTGACAAATGATCAGCAATCATAAAATATTCGTTTTCAAATTTTGAAGGGAAAATCCATCATTTTGTCTTCAAAACAAACGACTTGACGTATGACTCGACTTTACTAAACTTATTTCAAATAATCCACTTGACACTGGCAAAATTGTCTGTCGAAATGACGGACAGAGGGAATATATAAGAGAAGAAGAAGAACTGAACAAAAAAATTCAATATCTACGACGGAAAAAAACACTGAAATCTGACAAACGGAAAATTCAATAGCAACAACATCGTCATCGACCTTTGGTCACTGGTGGCTTGTTTGATCGCCTGGGGCTATGTTGCCTAAAGTGATTAGCATCTGGATGGGAAGTGCTAGTGGCATTTTATAGCATAGTTTTTGGGTTACTCTAGGATAAAATGTCTCTTTTATGTTTAAAAAGTTTTTATGCTAGATGTTCATCTGAGTAACAAACAAGTTTGTACGTTTTCACCTTTCAGTGCGATACTATTTCAATAAATTTTTGTTCAAAAGCACTATTAATTAATTGAAAATGAAATATTAGTCTGTATCTTTGTGCTATGGTTATTATGATAGTGACTTGTATGGTTTTATAAACATAATAATGTAAGATTTTTTATTCAAATTAAAAAAAAGTTTGAACACTGTACTTAGTAAAATCCTAAAGGGCGGCTTGCACCAGAATCGCTAAACGCGTTTAACTCTTAAATAGTATTTAGCGAGTTGTCAAGTCATACAAATACGTCAGATTTAAATCGATTTAGCTGTTAAATACGTTTAGTGATTCTGGTGCAAGACGCCCTAAGGATCTTAGCAAAAACGTTGACTCAAAAAAAATTACTTATAATATTTTAATGTATAGGTAATCAGACTATAAGTGTTGTTTATCGACTTCTGATCGAACCGAGTCGGCATTATTTGCTGACCTGGGAGTGAACCCCCTACCTTAATTAGTATTCTGCGCAACGCTCCGGCGTGCCTGTAAACAATACCGCCACTGACTTGTAAATCATTCAGAGGGAGCACCTACTTATTCATGTCTTGAACTTTTTATTGGTGCTCCGAATATCTAGGTAATAAATGCATCTTTTATTTTAGCTCTACGCAATGGGCTGGGATTTTTGGTGCTATAAGTTGCTAAGGGCATGGTACTTATAGGGACAGAGGTTACTGAAAAATATCAAAAATATAGATTAGGGGCGGCTTGCACCAGAATCACTAAACGTATTTAACAACAGCTATCTGACGTATTTATATGACTTGACAACTCGCTAAATACTATTTAATAGTTAAACGCGTAAGCCGCCCTAGAGCTCTATCATTAAGTGGTTGCTATGGTTTTTCGACTTATCAATGGATTTCAATTAAGTTTTTACAATTTGATTGATATTTTGTCAAAAAACTCATGGTAAGTATCAAAGTTAGACGACTGGGGGACTGACTAACAAGTATCATCGTTTATTTTAACAAAATATGAGTAAATATTTTCCCAAAAAAAGCGTGCGCGCGCTCAAACCAAAAGGATAAAACCAATGTAGAAACCAAATAAGCGGCATTTCACAGGCTTTAAAAATAGTTGCAAGTATTGCCCTTATGAACGGTTGCCAGTTGCAATTTTAATAAACAAACGGACGGCAAGCACGTTTTCAATTTAAACGGTACAGACAGAAAACAGGCAGCAGGGGTATTCCAATCTCCGTTAAACTGCAAAGTTGAACTGCAAAGTTTTAAATCATGGTCAGTTCATACTAACTCATAGTTATTCTGTGACTAAATAGTGACATTATGATGTCATTTAATTTGTTTTCGCGCATATTTTGTGTCTAAAAAGAATGATCACGTGGTACAAAATTGTACCACGTGATCATTCTTTTTAGAAGCTTTTTAGACCTGAAGAAATTACACTGGGCAGTGAAATATAACTTGACAGCAAAAGATTGGAATACGTGGGCAGAACTAACAAAAAGACTGAAAGTAAAACCTGTAATTTCAGAACTATTTATTATTTCATTGGATAACTATTTATTGTTGTTGGAAAATGTTAACTGGAGGGCTAATTAGTGGAAATTGCATCTAACACTGCACGCCTCACTACTTATTCAAAGTGTTATTTATTCGTAACACTATAAAAATAATTTTTAAAAGTCAGGCTGTGCGGCAACGTGAAAAAAAAAACGGTGAAACAGATGATTTTTCTTTACCTAATAGATTACAGCACGTGTGCTAGAGTGCCCGGTGGTAATTTTTTAGTTGTTGATTCAGTAAAATGTTAGTAATAATGATGTTATACGAATGATTTTCATCTTTACACGAACACGCATTAAAGTATTACTCAGTTACCACATACGTATATCTGTGCCTTGATCGAATAAATGTGACAATCGTAAACGTATCGTAACGCTAGCGTATCCGAAATACACTGCGCGGTGACGCTACATCGTTCGGCAGTCGAGCTGGTGTTGACGCGCAATATGATTCCAATACGATAGGTTTACGTAACGCGGCGACTGTCAGATTTGTTCGTGATTACCCCTCTGAAGTTGTGTTTTGTATGAAATCACTCATGGATGTGATCACATGCTTTTGCACTCACGACGATAATATCACACTTAAACACGCTGACGGATGCTTTATATGTGAGTGTTACTCTATTTTAGGTACTCAAAACGCTTTATTCCAGACTAGCAGTTACCCGCGACTTCGTACGCGAGTACCGTTTCCGTGTACATTATATTATCTGTGGGTGTACCGAGCGGATACTTCTTTGAGAAACTTGACATTACACCGAACCCGTACTCGAATGTGAAGACCAAAGAGGTAGTTCTACGCCCTGTCAAACTGACGTGACATGACATGACAATGAAATCCTCTTGCCAATTGGCGCTGCTAATCCTTTTCGTTCATTTTATCCTGTAGATCCTGTTAATTATTCGGGATGAAAAGTAGCCTATGTGTCAATCCAGGCTACGAACTATATATATTATGCCAACTTTCATCCAAGTTGGTTCAGTAGTTTAGACGTGATTGAAACACAAACCTCCAAACTTCTAAACATTCGTATTTATAATATTAGTAGGATGTTGTGATGTTTTAGCATGAATGTGCATCTAGATCAGGGTTTCCCAACCTTTTTTGCAGGGTTTATAAAAAACCCCGGATTATAAAAAAAATTTCATGCCCCCCTATATTTTTCTTCATTGCTTCAATAAAAAACACAAATTATTTTTACAATATTTATTTCACACGATTTATTATTTATTAATGGGATGTTTGTGCCTGCATTTTTTGAACCAGTTGGGCGATATCTATTTAAATAATAAGCAATGATGAGTAATTAGATTAAAATATCCGAACACTTCATGCCCCCCCTAAGATCTCTCTACGCCCCCCGGGGGGGTACGATCCACCGGTTGGGAAGTCCTGATCTAGATGGCTATTTCACTTTACTGTTTTGAGCACTTAGGTCGTAAAGGTATTACAGTTTCGGCTACATGAACCGTAAAGCTATTATTGGCATCTGTCAAGGTACCGTAGATATTTCTAAATATACTAAGGCAGTATACTTACTCGTACTATTGATGGCACGATGCTTATTCTCGACATATAAAAAAATACTCTCAAAGATTTTTATAATCAAGTGATTACAGTTAAAACTACTTATAAATTGAAGTAAATCATAAAAACAAGCCCACAAAATACCTATTCAATAAAAACCAAAAACACTATAAATGAAATAATAATAATGTAACGTAGACGTACCTATATTTTGAAGCACGATGTGCTACGGTATAGTACTAATGCTAACTCCGAATAGCGCTATTCTTTAGATTAAAATATTTCTATCCTTGTTTTTAACAAGTTTAAAGAAACGAGTAGTATATCATATTGCGTTATTCGGAGTTGATCAAATACGGGTTTAGGTAATTTACTTAATCTTCATCTACATTTATTAGCTCAATTGGTGCAAATAAACGTATTGGCAACAGTTAATGTTCTAATAAGTATTCGTACACACAAATGCAATCACGGTAACCGGCTTGCAACGGATTCCCTAAATGGGTACACATACAGGCATTTAACGTGCACTAGTTAGTACCTAATGAAATATGCTGAATGGTAATTCAATTATCAAGTAGCGTAAACTAGGCTAGTATTTCTATGTTAATCGACTAAGAACCGAGTTCAGCAATATCGAGAACCTTTACTCCAGAGTAAAATCTGACATAACATAGATATAATTTTTATAACGATATATTTACTTTACTCTCGCGTAAAATATGTTATCACCCCGATATGTAAAAGCTTACTCTGGAGTAAACGCTGATTGTGGAATAAAGGCTTACTCCTGGAGTAGCTAAACACAAGTATAAGGAAAGGTTTTTTAAATAATTATATCAAACATCGTTTGAGGGTTGGTTGTGACCCTCACAAAAAAGTCTACACGCCATGCATTGTAATTTTCTTCCCCGTTTTATTCCTTCAAACTTTCATACCCCAGTCCCAGTATGCACGTACGGATTAAATTCAAGGAATTTCCAATTAGTCTTAAAGTATTGCTATCACGTATTCAATATTTAGCTGCGATGTTTCAGATCAAAGGGTGCAACCGGTTTGCACGATCGCTAGATTATGGCTTTCTATTTACGCTCACGTGTGTTATTTGTACTTCATATACCTGTGTGTGTAATAAATAACACGTAATAAGGTATGATTCCATAGCCGATTGCGAATAGCGGCAGCAGACGACGACGTCGTCATGTCACTGCTCGGGTCGCTGTCGTGTATCATACCTATCTTTTATCGTAAACAAAAAAACTAAATATCGATAAACTCACAAGTTTTAATAAATTGACATCCCATTACTACGACCATGTATAACGAGGTAGATACCCTTTGAAAAGTTCTATGCATGTAACGTACGCAGCGTAAATAAGAATCGACTGAAGTCAGTCGATACAAACGCGATATTTCAATTCTTTATTCATACGTCTCCACTGTGCCTTATGAAAGCTAATATGGCATATATCGGAAACAACTTGCTTGTTTGATAACGGATGTCAGGTTTTGGGGCTTGTTTACATTTCGCATACAATATCTACCAGTATCCTTATTTCATGTTTTTATTGGAAAAAACAATATACATAATTTTAGGATGTTATGCTGTTGGTTTTCAGAAAAAATACTACTTTTGTGGCTTTACCCAGCTCTATACTGACCAGACAAGAAAGGAGTTTTTTTTTCAAGAAAAAACAGTTACTAAGCAAACAGGCGACCCACGCTGATTGACGGTAAGCGCAGGTTCAACTCTTGCGATAGGACAAACGTTTGCGTTATCTGCAATAGAAACGGTTAGAGATATTATAAGCTTTTTTTATTAAAAAAATTTCAAATATTTTACAGCTCAAAACTTTCACGTAACTTTCACCTTAGAATACGTAAACTTTTATTCTTATCAAAACTATTTGGAACTTCATATATGCACGTAATCAGTGGCACCAACTGGTATGTACATAAGTACCATCTCAGAATTCAATTTCCAAGTGAGTGGGCGGTTGTACCCTGTAAATTATCACCACCCTCCATGTCATCTCGGAGTAGACGCAGCGAGTGCTCAGCTGTCGGTGTCAAGTGACAAGTAGTCGTGGTTTATGAGGTTAGAGTGCGATGCCAGGGGTGACACACCTAACCTAGATTCATCTGAATCCTTGAGATACATACTTGTGATATCTTGGTAGATAGATACAGAATTATAGTACGATACCAGGGATGAGATGACACACTTAACCTTAATTCATCTGAATCCAGAAATAGGTTCAAAATTATAATGTGGTACCAGGGGTGCCGCATCTAGATAAGTTTGAAAACCAAAGATAGTTGCAGAAAGTGCGCTGCCAGGGGTGACACACCTAGACTGGTAGGTACATCTGATAATCAGGAATAGGTGGAGAAAACGAATGTTTACTATTTTCTAAATGCAACTTAATTAGAAAAAAAAAGAAATAAAGAAAACAAAAATTAAAGGGTCTTTCAAGATTTAGTGTGATAAAGTCATGGTTTCAAGAGGTTATAAGGATGCAAGCAAAGAAAACACTTAAGCTACATTTGAAAACCAGAGAAAATGCGATACCAGGGGTCAGACACTTAGCTTAGATGCTAAAACTAAAGATAATTATAGAATGATGCAGCGAATGCAAATCGCTGCTATAAATCCGCCACGTTCACAAAAGCGAGTTCTATTTTTGAAAAACTATATTTAGGTACCCTACAACTAGCTATAACGAAGTTGTAGTGTTGCGTGAGTGAAGTGGTGATACTAGGTGATTTATATCGCGCCTGGGAAATGCCGCCTCAAGTCATCTCAGTCCTGAAGGGTTAAATTGTTTTATAGTGCGCGATGAAATTGCATCCGAGTTTATTATGTTACTGGGAATCTTCAACCGTTTTAATAAAAACCTAAGCTGCCTTTAATAGTGTTGCGTTATAGCAGGGAGCGTCTTTTTTTTGCGTAGGAATTAAATTGTATAATAATAAAAATTAGTTTAAATCTGAGGAGTAATTCTCTTATTAATCTAGTAAGAATATCGTTGGGTTTGAGAGATATAATTTAATAATATTTGGTGACCAACAAAAGCTTTCTAATATTTTTACTAGATTTTATTATGAGAATGACTCCTATCTTATAGATTCCAAATGTCAAAATAACAAATTATCAAAATAGTGACTACGATGTATATGTATATTTCTTATTTTACAGGGTTATTCCCGTAGAGACCAGCAGCTGGCCCACTGAACATTATTATTTTCTTGTTGAAGTTTCTGAAAGACTCGATAACGTTTAGAATACGCCAGAATATCCCATGGATACCTCAAGGAACTAGTAGACAAATATTTGCAATACCTATTGAACTTACCGTATACTTCCTAATACCCGAAGTTACCTTTATCCTAAAGATAAACTGAACATTAAACGGTTTATCAAGTTAGTTTCCGTAGTTTATTAATTGAGGATAGAAGCCTCTGGCTATTTCCACACTGCCGCCGAGACGATAGCTACACGATATTGGTGAAAAGCTCACTAATATAGGTTTAACTAATATAGGTCATATCACATTGAAACTAAGGTCCAATTTAGCATACCACCTCAATGAAAATCTGACTGACAATCTTAAAATTACCTAAAATTTTCTATTCAGCTGCGAGTACTTTTACGTGAAATTAATCGATATCTTTTTGGTGCTGATTAATTTGACGTTATTTGATTAGATTGTTAGATAGTGTTAGTGTGTGATTAGATTGTTAGTGTGTAATTGTATTAGATTGGAACATATGGTAAAAAAAAATCGCATTGAGCCCACTCTGTGAGTACGTTCTTTATATTAATCAATACCAACTGCTACCATTATCTAAAGGTATTTAAGTACAAAACAACCATTTCTAATCGAGTCCTAAGCAGCGATATCACGACTTCAAAAGCTTTTACATTAAATACACTGCTTAGTTGTTTAACAAAAGCTATTTATCTGTCTAGACATCGCTAACAATCAACTAACATGAAAATAAAATACTAGCTACATGGAATTACTAAGGTAAGTTTCTGAGCTTAAGATTTCAGGCTACACACGAAAAATAGTAGTAGTAATCTACGTACCCATTGACTTAGTATGTACATAACCTACTACGTACGTACTAGAGAAGCTAACGCACTCGTTTGATTTTCGATTCGGTATTTTTAAATTGTGTTCGTCCGAAACCATCTTAGTCCGATATCTCAACTAAGTTTTACGTTTTGTTTATTTTCACATCTGATAAACCGTCTTTTGACTTCAATCTCACGCGATGGAAAGTGACGATGTAGCAAGACCGTCTAGGAGACACTTATTCACTCTTGCCTTGAAGATATCCAGATTGTAGTGATCAAGAAAGACAGACGCAGGTAACCTGTTCCATTCTTTAGCTGTACCTTTAAAACACTCCCAAAGAACTTTATTGAATGCACGGCATAAGTAAAAATCTCCAAATGCGTCGTATATTTAAAATCGTTGGCAACTGGGCGTGATAAATCACACCGGTATCTCGATGATGGATTAATCCGTGCAACTGTACAATCAGGGCCTTATTTACTGACGATTCGCACTCTACGGGGTAATTCTCATAATAAAAATATAGTAAAAGCCTTCAGGATTTTATTGGGATGTGATAAAAGTCACTTTAACGACTATTTTGTAAGTGCGAGTAATTTTCCAATAATTTTCCAGATTTTATTTAGAGAATTATCAGTCTGTTTTTTATGAGGGTAGGCAGGCACTAATTTTTCGCAGGCCTGTGTGGTGTTGTAGAAGTAGACAGGCGACTGTTAGGCAGGTTATGTACAAAACTTATGTCGTCCCAACTGCGGCGGAGAAATGGTAATGCATAAAATAACGGTGCAAAGAATTGGCACTTAGAATAACATAACTATTTTACTTCTTATAATGTACCAGTTGTAATTAGATTTTAAATCTAGCAGCTCTATTTTCCGAGTAAACTACAACCCTCTAAAGTCTAAGATCCACCAAAATTATAATTATTTGTTGTGATTTTAGAAAAAATAAAAATACAACAGATCCTCCTTCTTTTTGAAGTCGGTTAAAAACTGATAGAACACGCTGATGGCCCACCTGATTTTAAGCGGTTGTTTCTGCCTATAACAAAGCATTACTTCACAGCGCACGATCTTTTAATTAATTAAAAATACATAGTCATGACAATTATCATGACTAGGTATTTTGTAGTCTTTACCACGATTTCATATAATGGCATTAAGTTTTCTGTATGTAAAATGCATGACGATTGGATTACCGAAACTCATTGTTGCCAACATCACTTGATGAAATATTAGCGTTGGGATGTTCTACGTCGGTCCGTAAAATGATAACCATGCCAAGTCTACTTACTAGTTTTGTGAATATGTAATGAATGGCTATTTTGTTCTATTTTTTTGGAAACGAAGTGTTAAAGCTAAAAATATTTTATTACAAAAAACTAGTCTTAACTGTCTTTAGAAAACAGACACTGATTTACGTGGCTTCTAAAACAGTTCATAGAAATCCTCGTTATATTGAATAAACGTATTTCAACTTTTTATACAAAGTTTCCTAGACATTACATTGGCAATAGAGTTTTTCCGTATAAAGGCAATAAAAGGCATCACTGCAAAACGGTGTCAAGAGGAGCGCACCAATGGGACGGCTGAATGCAATAATTCAGTGTAAATTGCTCGTCGTCCGCCGTACATTACCGCGCGACATTCAATGCGCGTTGTTCACTCTTGCATTGTGTCGCCCTGATGGGATGATGGATTGCTCTCAAACAGTTTAATGCATGATTTTAAAATTGCAATTTCACTGCGCTTTCTGGCACTGAGTTGAGTTGGGAATAGTGTGAGTAATTAATGTTCTTTATGCAGCGCGAATTTGCATTTTCCATTTTCCTATAAGCACTTGCTAATGAGCTTTTGACTTTCAAACGCTTGTGTTACTTGTGTACTTATGTTTAGTGTAGGTATATGGTGGTGAAATAAGTTTTTAACGTACCTAGTTTGTTTGTATGCAATAGTAAAATGGCGTAGCAAATGCTACGCGCAGTTGCTACGAGCTAAGATTGCTACGAGTATGCTACACCTAACAAAGTTCCTTTAGATGGGTAGAAAATCCTTTATCACAAGAAAGCATAATCTGAAGACTTAGTATTTTCTTTGCCTTTGATATAATTTCAACAAAAGTAATTAACCTACTGATTTTGCTCTTCAAATACTGGATAATTAAGATAGATTTCTCACTTAGTTTTGATACATACACAAGCATAATACAAAGCAGTTTTTGGTTTGGCAAAAAGCGCAGTAGTGCTACAGCGCAGAAACATTTGAACCCAGAATACAAAGTACAAGTTTTTGCAAGGTCTGTGACCTAGCTCAGTGCATTCAGAGGCTCCGTAGAACCGACACATAAAGGACTATAATAAATTCAATTGAACGAGTGTCAGAGACATAACTTCGCTCCCGGCCCCGCCCGCAACAGATTCCTTCTACTACAGAATAGATTGTAGTTTAGACAAGAATCTCTTCAGTGACACTTGAAGTAGTTTTGATATGAGCTTTGATATTAGTGGTATTTGCCAGATTGTCTGCGAATTATATTAAAACGTACCTACTTAGAAATTGCCTGTTTTTAATTAAGTGGCTTGGTCTGTAGAAAATAGCAAATGTAACAAAAAAATTCACACAAAATGCAATTGAAATAGGTCTTGAATAAGTCAAATCATAATTAATTTATTTAATAAAATTCCTAATAAGTTTAGTGAATTTTCGGTACTATAAATTTTTCTTAATTTCAAGTCATAAATTCACAATTTTCTGTTCTTTCAACGTTGAAATCTGATGTGGAGTGACACAGGTTAGCGTGCAGAGCCACGGAGGGAACTTTAAAACGATGCCAGTCGTTTGTATAAAAGTTTGCTTTCTTATTATTTTCCCATTTCCTCGGCGTGGCCGGATCTGAATTGGACGCCCTGACAGGTTATCTGCTCTGATAACGCTTTGTTCGCAAAAATATAGTGGAATTTTGGAAAATGTTTTAGCAACACACAAGACAATAAATAAATAAATAAATAAATATTCATGGACTTTACAGACAACGCCCACTAGTCCCAAACTAAGCAAAGCTTGTGATATGAGAACTAGTTGGCTGAAAGAATACTTATATACTTTTTTTTTTGTAAATACATACTTATAATACATAGTAACACCAAGACATAGAACAAACATCTATGTTTTCCACGCACAAATGTTTGTTCTCGGTGGGGATCGAACCCACGACAGCACGGAAGGCAGAGCCATTACCGACTGAGCTGTGACGCCTGTCCTCACACTTCTTCCTCCCTCCTCCTCCTCTATGATTTTTCTGAATTATGCAATTAAAATAAAAATTATAAAAAACAAACATTTATCAAAATTAATAAACAGGTCAGTTATCTGTGCTGGCATCGCATCGCTTTGTTTCATCGCACATAAAAATTGTGTTATTTTTTAAATACTTTAATAACATTTTAATAATAAATAAATAAACACAGGGGGATTTTGACAAAACGGATTTTGCATCATTTTATTTAAAATCATGAAATATGAAACAAAGTTTTAAAAAATCTTTTGATGCAATCTATTTTCACATTTTGTCAAAATTCATAAATGAACATTGAATGCTGATACAAAATACGGTATTTTTATTCAGCGAATTTAGTTATTTGGAGAACATTTTGTTTTTATAACCAATTTTTATTCGAGATTTTTAACTCAACGGTTTTCATGGCTATGACACAAATGAGTACTTAGGCACTCAAAATTAGTGTAAACGTGACTTCTTAGCTGGACACAGACAAACTTACTCCCCAACATTTACACTTGAGTCCAAACTTTGTAAAAGATACGAGAATTATGTATTAACTTTCTAAACTCCAAGTACAAAACTAATAGTGTGCAAAACTGTCTAGGTACATTGTGTAAAGTTAAAAACTAAGCTCTTTGCGTAAGCTGAAACTTCTCGGAGATTTTAAAACTTTTCTCATAAAGGATTCTGTAACATTTTATGAATATGAAAATTTTATCTGGGAATATTGGATGGACAATGGATACTTGTGTTTAATTTCTGGGCGACATGCTTCGAAAGGTTCATTTACATAAACGGAAAAACTTAGACAAAAGGTAAAAGAGGAACGATAATGTTTATTTGGGACGGCTCATCATTGTTCGTTCATTGAACCTCAATGAATTTATTTAAAAAGACTTTTCCGAAAAAGAAGGTACTGTTTTTTCTAGCAGAGCGTAAACCTGGCCAATTCATCTATAAAACCTCTTAAGAGGTAATAGAGCCCTTTGTGACAGAAATCGTCCGGGAAGTACTACCACCTTACCTTTTTTGCCGCCAATCAGTGATGCTCGCATTGCTGTGTTTCCGTTTAAAGGGTAAGGGTGCCGGTGCTATTACAGGCACATGAGACTTAGCATATTTGCGTCTCAGAGTGATGGGTGTATTTCTTCACGAAGCACGTCCTCAATAGACAGGCATAGCTGTAGGCAGAGGTAACCGCTAGTGGACCGTCAGCTTGTTTCATTACTTACTTTTATTCGTAAAAAAAACAAAACATTTCTTTATTTGGAGGCGAGATTGGCGTTTCTGACTTCAAGTTCAAAATTTAAAAAGCAGCAGTTAGGTGCAAGTGCGCAACTTCACACTAAAAGTCCCAAGTTCCTTCCACATCTCGATCACACGTGTGATTTGTTAGCGAACTCCCTGTAAGCTGTTAGCAGCCGGACTCGGGACAAAGAGCTTGTTAAGTTTGCAGCTCGCCTCTCCCGCGCAAATAGGTAACTTGTAACGAATTAGGCTGCTGTGTATGTGAACTTGGTGAAAAATATTGGGAACCTTTATAGCCTATTTTGAAAAATATCTTTTAACTGCTATCAAAAGTTAATCAACTAAAATAATACCATCTAGTGATAAGGAGAATTTTAAACAGTATTTATCAATCAATCAATCAAATCATTTATTGTGTAGGAGTGTTGTACAGTTTATAGGTTTTTAAACAATGCATTAGTTAGCTGAACGGCGATGCTAAATAAAATCTTGGGTCTCTGTAATCTACCTACACAAAGATACAACATAAAACCCAATTTTTTCGTAAGAGAGTCAAAATATTATAGATCAACTACCTACTGCCATATTCTATTACTTCTACTCAGTGTGAAAGCTTTTCTTGTATATTTTGGTCAGAACATTTATAAATTAGCTCTCCAGAAATCCCCACCAAGAAATCCCCACTAATGAGCATTTCAGTTTTTTTCCAGAAATCCTCACTAAGTATGTGGTCTTTATTAAAGCGTTTTTTTACCCATTGAAATTGGCTAAGCTTCTCTTGAATGAACAGGTTCAAAGTGAGCATAGTCGCACTCCAGTCCAGAGGCACCAAACGTGCCTCGACTGCCATGCCAATCTAATTTCCTAAAGCATTGTCTACTATCAATGGCAGTTTTCATCTTGCTGCCGATACGACACAAACACGGTACTTAACGCCGGAAAGAAGACATCATTTACCAGCGACTTCGTCCACGAAAAAAAAAATGTATAACCTAAAAAAAGCGGAAAAAGTGTCTATGTGTTAATCAAAGTTACGAACTATAATATATTCTAAGTTTCATCCAAATCAGACCAGTAGTTACAGCGTGATTAAAACACAAACATCTAAGCTTTGACATTAATAGTAGTGAGATTTAGCACCAGATGTTTTGACACCGAGTCGGTACCTACTCATGTTCTAGCCACTGATATGTCGGTATCATGTATGTCGTATCGTCAGTGTGCAAATGCCCTTAGAGTTGTGAAATACAATTCTAAGGTTGTACCATCACGATTTGAAATAAAAGTTTGTCCCTGAGCGGATACTAGTGACAGTCACATTGGTTGTAGTTTCACAGGGCAATGAGATTATCCGGGTAAAAATAAGGGGTATCGTTTATCGAATTTCATGCGGATAAATACAATTATTTGATAGATAAAATTATAGCTTCCACTCGCGGCTATTTTCAGTCCTGAAAAAAAAAAACAAAAAAAGTTTTAATTTTAGAACACGAAAATTGCCACGAACATGATTGGAGCCATAACTTGTGACTTATTTATCCAACTTTCGTAATATGATTTTAACTGAGTGATAAATGATGAAAGTCGATAAGTGCTATTTCAATAAAAATAATGCAAGCAGGCACTAGAAAGTAGATCACACTCGTAAGTTAAAAACAATTTATAAAATATCAAGCCGAGTTGTGCGGTACCACAAAAAATTGCAAAAAATTTAATACAAATAAACCAATCTGTCGCCATTCACCACGAAATTGAGACGGGACAAAAACGACGGTTAGGAAACTTTTCACTCCAAATATTTGTACAAGTTTGATTCCGGAAACCTTTTTCTCTAAGAACCGCGTAAATTCATAAAGAATGAAACATTTGCAAGTGAAATGAAAGCTGGGAAGGAAAATAAAAGAGCCCGGCCGGAAGAGGGATTCCCATTGTTACAACTAGAGATCGGGTTATATGCAAACAATGTCAGCCACCAAAATTGTATATTTGTTTATATTCTGACTCAATTACTTTTTTATTAAACTTTATCAATGTTTTCTTGAAGAAATAAGTAAGATTTTTTTGAGAACTCGTGACACATATATAATCTTTTAGATATTATATTACTGTTAACTTACATTGTTATTTATTTTGATATCTTATGCTTTCTTTGATTTATTCTACACTAAAATGCCTATAAAATATATCTGGTTTCATCATCATCATCATCAACCTATACTCGTCCACTGCTGGACGTAGGTTTCTCCCAAGACGCGCCATTGAGCTCGGTCTTCGGCTCTTCTCATCCAGTGTCTGCCAGCTACATCATATCTGGTTTAACATGCCGTTATCTAAAAACCTATGTTAGCATTATTTATGTGTTTGATTTCCAATTGTATTCAAAGTTTTTGCATATAATAATTTTACGTTGCATATAATCCAGTCTCTAGTCACTACTCTCAATGAGGTCCATTTATGCATACGAAAACTTATTACGATTTCGAGCGGAAAAGTGAGAAAATACCATTTTTATCTCCGAGACGCCTTGAGGATGTTTGAGTTTCGACAAAAAGAGTTTTTACTTTTGTAATCTGGTTATGTGGTAATGCGGTTAGATGTGGATCATTTAATTTTATTGAATTGGTTTTTTGTCGCGACTGTAGTAACAACATCCTAATTTAAAATTGTGTCATTTCCGTTCTGAATTTTTTTTAATTCCCTTTCATTTTTTCGTGGAATCGAGACGGTATTAAAAGGTTCGAATTTCAAAATTGTCATCTCGAATTCTTCTGTTTTTAAATTTCTTGTCAGACTATACGTTTCTCACGCTTTATAAAAATAATAATAAGCAAATATTTACTTTTTACGAGCTTTTGTAGTAATCGTAATAAGTACATACTTATATCATGCAGGGACAGGATGGTAATATCAGTTAGGCCAATCCAATGTTATCTCCACCAAGATACAACGTTGTGTTCAGGCTGATTAGATACTCATACTGATACTCTACATACTCTATCAGCTGGCTGATCAATTAACTGAGACGACGAGCTTTGACTATTAATTATTAATTCAATGTCATGCCGTAGCAGCGCCACAATTAGGTAAACAAATTGAGTGAGGTTCACACGACTCTGGTCGCGAGGAACTGGCACCTAGAATCATCTAGTAAAGACGATTCTAAATTCGGGAAGGCCCTGACGGAAGACCAGCGTTAGTTGCTAATTAGCTACTAACCTCATGCTGAGTCAGGGTGGTTTACCACACTGGCCTATAGCACCTACCTATACTAGTTTATAATAATAATGTAATAGATTGGTAGGTACCAATAGTGTAAGTGCTAGCAAATTTTATAAAAAAAAAGATCCGTGTGATTTTACTAAATAATGCTCTGCATTGGATGTAGTCGGAGTGCGGTTGATGATGCTTTAATTTAAGTTAGTAAAACCTCTATTGGGCTGGAAAGAAATGGGGCTGGTATATACAATTTTTTTATTTCATAATGTTAATATTCTTAGGTACCACGTTTTTCTATTATGTATATGGAATAGGAACTACAGCAATACATTTTTTAACCCACGACTTAGAGAAAATGGAAGGTTTTAATTTTTTAAGGTTTAAATAGGAATGGAAGATTTTAGCAATTTTTCGCACGTTAAGTTATCAATAGTTTTATATTATCTGTGGTATCATGTGCCTTTAAATCATGTCAAAAATCTTTACATTTATACAAAAAAGAAGTTATTGTAAACCGACGCTTACCTTTCAAAACTTCAGTGTTCCATTATGTAACTGCGAGATAATAATTTATTAGTAACTTTAATCAGTGCAAGTAGAGTAGGTACGTACGTTAATTAATATCAAAACCAATTCGCTAATGGTGTGACAATAGTGATTAATCACTAAATATTGTAAAACATGATTCCCTGCTGTGTCTGTAGGTATCTACGGCATATCTATTCTGTACCTACTACAGAGTAATCTTGAAAAATATCCGGAGGAATTTTACTTTTATTCTCAGTGTGAGATAATTTTCACTTTTACAAAAAGCACAGAATTGACGTTATGAGAGTTGTAAGAACTGTCGCACTAGTGTCAAATGTGTTTTATTTTTCCGTTTTGGGATATTGTTTTTCTGGATCACAATCTATGAAATAAGAAAACAAGAAAAAAATCAAACTTATAATATTGAAACAACGACGGACAAACGATGATAGAATATAGAAATAGAAACAATTTTTTATTTTAAAATTTTTGAGTTGATGCACCGATTCAAAAATAACCCAGTCTCCACGAAGCTTATTCCGACTCGAACATTTAACCCTCTTTTTCCAGAGTTCACAGTGCTTCAAACGGGATCCAGCGTCGACTCAGGCGGGAAATTCACGGATTTAATATTCCCGGCAGTGGCGTAACACCGAACTGGTATCAAGAAACGCCACAAATCTCAGGCTTGCGGCATGCTAACTAGTAGGGATGTGAAGTGTGTGTGAAGCTCTAGGGATGTGTATCTTGCGAGACTTTGTGAGCACGTATGCGCCGATAATAAAAACAATAAAATCATTTTATCACAACTTTGTGTGTTTCGTGTTCACCACATTATAAATGCGAAAGTTTAATCTTCAAGTCAGAAGTAATTTAGGGAAAGTTGTAAAAGTTAGTTCTTGATAAATAGTATTATTAATTTATTTTAGAGAAAGCTATAGTGAGATGATTAGATTTGAGTATTTTATTTCAAAAAGTAAGTAGTTTCACTAAAAACAAGATATTTACCATAATTTGTAAGTTTTATTGTTACGCGATAATTTGTAGTAAGTTTAATAATTACAAACATAATAGTGAGAGAAAAGTTGATCAAGGAATATGTCTACCTTTAAGAACGGAAGATGTAGGTCTGATTTTTATTACGCATTATTTTGATCCGCAAAATATACTCAATATCGAAATGTGTATAACGAAATTAGTAGTTATGATGGCTTTAATATGAAATCCCTATAAGTTTGTAATTTGGTAGCAACCACTAATATGTGAAGCACTAATTAGCTGTCTAATTTGCGTGACAGATATCAAATTGGAATTGCATTTGCCTAAAATGCATTTCATCACGTGCAGTATTCACCGAGTTGCACTTTTTTATAGTAGTAGGCAGACAGGATTACGGCGGACCTGATGGTAAGCGGTTACCGTAGCCTATGGACGTTATCGTGTTGCATGTGGTGATGCTGCGTTTTGCAGTCGAACTATCTCGCTTCGAATCGGTACCTGTCCCATCACTAGAGTACATTTGCATAGATCATAGCAAAATTATTGCTCTGTGCACTAGGTGTGTTAGAATACAAGCAGTCTGGGGAATTATTACAGCTGTATCTGAAGGTGTCTGTATCTGGTTTATTTGTAGCTTGGTCTTTGCCACAATCCTTGTGAAACTGAGGCTTTCGTGTGCGATACAGCGCTGAGCTGGCTCAATAGACACTGCTATTCAGCCGTTATAAATAAGCCCATCAGTGCTGACAATTGAGATGGATATTTTTGATTTGAATGAATGAAAATACTTATTACACACTAAACCTAACCAAACAAAGAAAATAAACACATATAAAGGACGTACATAAAGACAAAATATACAATAATGATTCGGGGTCACTACTTAGTGACCCCGATAGTTTATTAGTGGACCGGACCAAGTGGATATGGTACCTTTTAGTTGTAAAATCATTATCATTTGAGTACTTCTATAATTTGAAAAGCAAAAAGCATGATTATGGCTCTAGCTATCTCTAACCAATAAGAAAATTCTGTAAAACTACTAACGCATACACAAGATGTCTGATTTTTGTGGTAAATGTATGAGCTATTCGTAAAAAAAATACAGAAAAACGAGATAGGTATAATTCCACCTACTCAGCGAAAAAAGGCTATATACTTATCTGCTCTCAGTGCGCCAATATCGCCCCTAACACAAAGGGTCGGCGTCCACTACTCTACATAAATGGATAACACTCATGCTGATACAAAGGCTGAAAATCCCAAACCGCAAAGAACCAAGTATAAAACAAAACCTCAATAATGAGAGATCAAAGGCTGCCGCGTGCACTTGTCCCAAGGTTTTAGGGCGTGGTTTTGTAGTAGCGAGGCGACAAGTGGACAAGGAGAAAAACACGCTATTTTTAAGCGCAACCTTTTTGGTTTTAATTTTGATTAAAAGAGTTATTCTAGTTTCAAACCATTGGTATTTCGTCCCACTTTTGCAGCAGCTCAAATTAAAAGTTTTTGTTCACTTGCTCAAGTCTGAATCGAAGCATCGTTTTTTAGAGACTTTTTATAGCTACTTTGAGAGAGACAAAAAATACAAGTTTTATATCTTGTGCTTTAGTCTCCATTCAGTATTAGCATTATTATTTCAAATTAATTATGAGCATCGCATTCGCGGGATTAACAAAAGATCAAGCGTAACTCAGGTAAGTATCCATTTTTGATACTTTTTAATGAATATATTTTTTTACTCAAATAGCGCGAGTCTCAATTCAGACTTAAATATAATTGCAGCATGTACATCTCATGCTTTTCAGGTGACTGAAATAAAGCGAAGGAGTCAGTTTATTCAGGCTTGTTCGTAGGTTCTATTACAACTTTTGTTTTTTTCGCTTATCGCTCTGCTCATGCAACACCTGCCCCTAAAGACCTTATTGCAAAGCGTAATTAGTCCGACAAAAAGGGCATGATTGTGTAATCTAACGTCCCCTCAAGCCCATGGGCCCTATTGACCTTTGTCGTTTAATGAAGGCTGGCTTCCGGGCTCCGAGCATCTCGCCACCGTTTATGACCTGTTTTCCTAGTAAGGTACACACACACGTTATACCTAAATACAGGGAGCAATTTACCTAAGGCTTTTCGATCGATTCTCACCGACACAGAATGAAAAAGTTCAGGCTCACGACTGCAACCCCCAGACTTTTAGGCTCTGATCGTGAGGAACTTGATAAATTAGCGTTTTTGCAGCATATAAAGAAAATAATGACATAAATGAGTATTTACTATTCAGGCTGCACAGTATTCTTTCAGATCTTTTGGTGTATAAGCATCGTGATCTACGATATCTAAGCGGTAATCATAGGCACGTCTAAACGTGTATTTTCAGCCTTAATTCCATACGTGACCGGTTGCAAACCCATCACCGCTGATGAGCAAAATAAATTCAATAATTTTTAGTTTAGTCTACTCACGAAGTAAGAGTTCTTCACTGTTTGCACATTTTTGTAAATGATACCATATTTAAAATAAATACATTAGGTTTGAACCTTTGGATGCAGTTTTCGACCCATTCTCGTGACATGTAGAACACAAAGACTGGTTGCATCATTCGTCCCGCGGCCAGTCCGTAATTACGACTCAAAGGGATTTTAATACGAGATGAGTTGCGTGTTGTGTATGACAAACTGTGTGCATAAATGAACACTGCGGTAACATAGGTTAGGAGTAGGAGACAAGCCTTGGGCAAAATAGACCCTTACTAGATGCCTAACGTGGGAATCTACGACAAAAAAAATATAGCGTGCCATCATTATTTTTAAATCACTTCAAAACAGTTTATAATGGCTAAATTATTTACATAAACATTATTTTTGCAGGATAAATGAGTTTTGACAGTCTTTATGCCCAGTTTTACCTTTAAACTAAAAGTTAAATTAACTTACAGTGAACCGAAAAGTAGGTCGTTCAATGACAAACACGAAATAATTCAGTCGTTTCGAAAAACAAGCAATATTTAGCAACAAGTTTGTACTAAGCAGAAAGTTTGTTTAATTAAATCTTGGTGATGATTTCAAAACATCTGGACCAAGATTTCTTTGGGGACAGACTTGGAATTTAACTTTGGTGGGTTTATTTAGCGACCTTTGCGGTTATGAGTTTAATTTTACTTAAGTTTGTAAAGAAATAAATTGCCTACTTGTACCTGGCTTTTTGGTAGACTTGGGAAACGAAATTAAAATTTTGAAATTAGGCGTGTCGAGCACCCATTTCGGAGCAGTTATTGAACTGAAGTTGTGTTGCTTGTTGTTTAATTAAATTATTAGTGTAGTACATAAAAGTTGCCTCTCCTAGTCGGAATGTTCTTAATTCACTAAAAAACTCTACATTAAAAACTGAAGGATTTTGTTTTCCGAGAACTTTATTTGGTTTTTACATAATCTAACTTGTCTTGAAGCTACGTTTTATTTCTCTAGTAGTATTTGCTATATGTAATGGCTTTTCAGATAACTGATAGGATTGCAATCGATTAATCGGCATTGTATTTTTTGAATAAAGTTGAAAGTTATAAAAGAAAGTTTAAAGGATAAGGACGACCATTAATTCGGTTTTTATATCATTTATTTTGGGGCGACGATCTGCGAAATGTAGCTGGCAGACACTGGATGAGAAGAGCCGAAGACCGAGCTCAATGGCGCGTCTTGGGAGAGACCTACGTCCAGCAGTGGACGAGTATAGGTTGATGATGATGATGATGATCATTTATTTTATAATACTTGATCTTTTAAGTTTATTTATCATAAATGGGGGATGAACTTGAAATCTATCAAAGAGCTTTTCGTAAAAAAAGCTTGTTGTAATGTTTGGACATGCTGATTTACCTCTGCTTTAAAAACTCTATGGCTTTCATGTAATTAATTTGGAAACTATTATTCATAGATATTTTTTTATATTATTGACCAAGTAGATAAGGAGATTTTGGAACAACAGTCTAAAATTACAATAAAATATGGTAAGACTACCTGTTGATAAAACTATACCCAAATATGCCTGAACCTGCAAAAAATAAACACCGTAAAAATGCTTTCCATATTCCAGAACAAAACCGATACACGGCCAGTTTACCTTGACCTTCAATATCCCAAGCATTAACCCTTTCCGTCGGTAAATTTGCGCGAGGGAGTGAAAATGGGAGGTCAGGAAGAGCTGGCGGTGAGTGTATAAGACGTGGAATTCGAAAAATTCAATTTCCTAACTGTGAATTTAGTAGAGAATGTAAGAAATAACCAGCTTTCTGTCGGAACGCTCCCGGGAGACGGGGATGGAGCACGGAAAAAAAGAAATACCTTTATGCCACATTTGCTTTTTAAGACTGTTTATTTTCGGGCTGTCTCTTTTGTTGCAAGAAATATTGCAGCGTTTTGTTGATGGGAATATGGAAATATGACACATTCGCAATCTTGAGCAGGGGCCCGATCGCAATCTCAAAGTTGAATTGCAAAGTTTTAAATCATGGTCAGTTCATACTAACTCATAGTTATTCTGTGACTAAATAGTGACATTATGACGTCATTTAATGTGTTTTAGCGCATATTTTGCTGTCAAGTGTCTAAAAAGAATGATCACGTGGTACAAAATTGTACCACGTGACCTGAAGAAATTACACTGGGCAGTGAAATATAACTTGACAGCAAAAGATTGGAATAGGGGGGCTGTTTTTATTTTAAATTACAAGCAAATTTAAAAAAAAAGTAACTGTGGCCAAGACGTGGCCCTATCCAAATTCAAATTCTATACCTAAAAAATAGAAGGCTAGATTTCACCTGTAATTTAGAAAAACACTAGAGACTATACGGGCTTACATAATCAAAATATGTAAACATAACATTTCCGAACGAAACTAAATGTGATGGAGAATAAAATACTAAGTGCAAGTAAGCTTATTTTTATCCTAATGGTCTATTATATTCCATTATAGCCTAAGAGCTAGTCGCAAGTAAGTAAAGTTAGAATTAGGCATAAAACATAATAGCCCGTTAGGATGCGACATCGGAGCTCCATAGTTACTGTTATATCCACATTAGCTACGTACTCTACTTTAGTCAAGGAGATAGTAACTTATAAGTATCATCATCAACTCATCATTCATCAGTTTTCGACTTCAATAAAAATTTTATGTGATACTGCTATTACTATTGGTTTATTTACATAATTTGTTTTTTGTTTTATTCCAAAGAAGAAGTAAGTAAATAAATTCTTCTCTTCTAAAACATAATATACCTATCTATGATTTGCAAAACCAAAATTAAACGAATGATTTGTTCATTTCCACAAATTAATTGAGGTTATACTTAGGTGATTCCAACCACAGAATTTGCGTATTTTATCATTCAAAATAATACCGTAACCAATACAATAGAATTATGTTATTGGTAAACAATTATGGGAAAGCTAATATTTTAAAATAATAATATTGTAGGCGACTGTTAGTTGCTAAACAGAGTTTCAACAAGCAATATTTATTGATATTTTTATTTTTGAAATAAGTATGTGCTACAAAAGTATGTTTACGATCAGTTACAGACTCATCAAACTAATAATCAAAATAAGTAGTAAGTCAAGAACATCGGGACAATAAAACCTTTAAAAAAATTCTTTATAGTACACCTTCACATTAAAAATACAGCTTTTACAAAGGCGAGTTTAACTCTGATCAGAGTTTAAGAATGGAATAAGATGATGTGAATTACTTACAGCCTCGCTCCTTGTCTACACTCAAACTCCTGTTGCAGCATGATGGCTCGAACTTACTTCTAGCTTCTCGGATAAGTACTGCATTGCATACCTACTATGTCTACTTAAACTTGTGGTGAACTTACAAAGCGTCTAGAAGAGTGTTACCTATTATCAAACACTAACAAAGTTGCCAAGTGAAAATGTTTTCCTTTACAATAACTGTTCATGTGGAATTTTTGGAAAAAGTACCGGAAACGATGTTTTTAAGGACCATTTATGAATATCCTTGTCGAGCAGTCATGTGGTTAAAAATTACATCTGATTGCATTAGATAAAGAATATTTATCGCGTAACTTAAAAAGTCAAGTGCTTCTTCTTTCATCCCAAGATTTTTCATCCCAATGGGTATCTATCGCTTTTCAACCTAAAACTCCTTTCAACCATAATGTAAGTCACAGTGGATTTTAAACACAGTAGGTACAGAAACTATACCTAGCTAATATTTATTAAAATGTAGTGTAGCTTGACGTATGGTTTGGTAACCCAAACCGAGCATCACCCTGACTATTTGGAGAGATTTTTCTCTATGAATATATTATTAGTCTATGCTACATTGGGCATTATAGCCACAAAAGCTTCAATTAGGTGCCCCTATCGCCGCGAGCACTTCCATAATTGTGGTTGTTGGAACCCGAGGGTTATGAGAAAATTGTTTTGTTTAGTGTACTTACCTACTTACGAACATGAATATTTTGATAACCCAACATTTGTTGTTGCCCGTCCCAGGATCAAACGAAAATAGAGGCAAGACTAAGCAAGCATAAAAATTACCATAATATTGTGCTAATTTTAACTAGTTTATTAGAAAAGCAAATTCAGTCACTATTTTGTAATGTAGGACCACCGTTCTTATGATAGACATCAGTGCGAGCATCACTGCTAGGCGGCAGTAATAGATATCTTATTAGTTTCCTCTGATAAAAATCTGAATAGATCGTTACATAGGGTTGCCCATGATTACGAATTATTCCCATCGTCCGTTTCAGTGTTGGTTGAACACGCTAAACCAGAAAAGGATGTTGAAATATTATTATGTAAATTATGTAAATGGATCATTTGGATCAGTTGAGCTATCTATAAATCGTTTGCAACGGTGTGTAGATAGCTCAACTGCTTCATGTGTATTTTGTACATATTATAAATATTGTAAATACTTTATTAGTCATAATTTTCTTTGTTATTATGTAAATAAATTAAAATGTTTACCCTCGTACATTCTGTTTTCTAGTGTTATTTTTGTGTATGTTTTGGTTGGGGTTTTAATAAAAGTCCAGGCCTACGCACTAAAAATTGAAAGCGAATGGGTTGCATTTTTTAGCAAAGTTGTTTTTTGTACTAAAAAGCTACCTGTTTTACTAAAGAAATTATCATTGTGGATGATGTGATTGAACAAGTAATTAAATTAAAAACTTTAAAAACCCCTGAAATTTGGACCGATTTTCATCAAACATAGCTAAGAACACGCCCGACTAATTCACCTTTCATACAAAAAAACGAGATCAAAATCGGTTCATCCGTTCGGGAGCTACGTTGCCTCAGACACACACACACACAGACACGTCAAACTTATAACACCCCGTCGTTTTTGCGTCGGGGGTTAAAAATAGTGTGTGACAGAGTTAAAAAAAGGAGATGGATGAATACAAATGTAATGTAAACTGAAATCCATGAATTATGCGACAGAACTGTCGAGTTTAATTAATTCTCAAATTATCAATGCGTAATTGCCACTTCATTATGCTAATAACTCGATGTTATCTGAGTTAATTGCAAGAGGTAATTCTAACTTTACGCATATCTATCATTCAATTACATGCCAAAACATAACTGCGTCTAACTATAAAAACATAAATCCCGAACAAACAATGAATTAAGAAAGTACATAGTACATTTTTATGCATTTTTTATACGATTAAACGAAAGAACAAGCCGATGCCCCACCTAATGTTAAGTGGTAACCACTACCTAACACATTTTTACATGCATAAAATCCCCAAGTACCTAAAATTTATCTTTAAATTTTTTCATAGTTTTTCATTGTTTTCCTTCACTGTTTGAGGGCATTCGTTGCGGTAATAGATCTATTGATGACAGGAACCACGTTCGATACAACTCAACATAGGTTACCTCAACTTTCTTTACAGGGAAAATTTTGCACTAGAATGATATGCAGCACGGCCATTACATATTCAGTGGAAACGAATTAGGCTTTCCGTTATATCCTTATACTAAACTTTCCAGTTAGTTAGAACTAGTCCGTCTGTGAGTTACCTTCAATGTACTGCAACGTTCAGAATTTCATTGCTCTAGATATATTGTACAAGTTAGATTGGACACGCTGCTGTAAAACAAAGTTTTTATTAGAAAGTGTGTCATGATGCTTGTGACAAAATATAACTGTAAAATTGACAATATTGCGATAACAGCGACAAACTTAAGCTACAACAAAATGAGGCATTTGAAAACTGATACTAAAAGATAAAGATATATTATGTTAGTTGATAAAAAAAAAAATCGATGTTTCGATGCCGACACGGTGTGTAAGCGTCTGCCCCCGTATGCCAATCTTTTGCTGTCAAGTTATATTTCACTATCCAGTTTAATTCCTTCATGTCCCGTGGTACAATTTTGTACCACGTGATCATTCTTTTTAGACACTTGACAGCAAAATATGCTCGAAAACATATCAAATGACGTCATAATGTCACTATTTAGTCACAGAATAACTATGAGTTAGTATGAACTGACCATGATTTAAAACTTTGCAGTTCAACTTTGAAGTTCAACTGAGATTGGCATACCAATGCAGATATATTAAGTTAGTTGATAAAAAAAAAATTTCGATGTTTCGATGCCGACACGTTGTGTAAGCGTCTGGTGAAATTAACTTTCCGTCGTTGATTTATACGCTGTGTCGTATCGGTTGTAGTGTGAAAATAAACGGGACCGTTTTACTTTATAAGATACTTTGGTTATACGTGCTTTTAACACACTAGATAATTTAATTCGTTTTAATTCAAGAAGGAAAAAACCTTTCATTTGAATATTTACCACAGTAATTTCCCGTAACTATACCTAATTTTGGAAATCATTTTTTTTATATAGACGAGCAAGAAGATACGGTTATGGTTTGAACTTTATATGCCCCACAACTAAGCAATTATTCAATGTAAGTATGGCACAGAACAATAGAGACCAATCATGCAAAGGTGAGGTGAAGGTGACTCATAAATAAACTCCGTCTGCCGACCATCAGTAACTTGTGTGTAAACTCAAACAGCGCCAGGCTCTGCATGGTCTCGACCAACAGAAACCTAATTCTCCTTGTCAAAAGTAGTCAAAAATCATTTATTCAATAAAATCACAAGGATCATCTAGAATCATCTTATATAACTAGGTGATTCTAGGTGCCAATCCCACGCGACCAGAGCCTAGAAGAACGGGCAAGAAACTACGGCCTGGTTCACAGCGTTTTTTTTGTATGATCTTTTTTACAAAGAAAATACTAATATTGTTATGATGTCATAGCAACACTACCACTGAGGACGTGCCCTGTTCACTCGTCTTATGTGCCTGTGGTTGCGGCACCCATACCCTCTAAACCAAAACACAGTGCGAGGAATCAATTCTACTTTTCAGGTATTCTACGAGGATGATACCCTCGATTTGAATCCAACAAATGATCAGAATATTTGAAAGGTGGCACTAAAACAATACTAGTTACTTAGTTGAATTGTTTTTCAAATAGATACGTGAATTGCCCGCTGGTCAGGGCGCGTGTTCTCAACAAACAGGGTGTTTGTACGTAGAGGTACGCGTGTTGACTTTGCCCGGCAGCGGTCGTAATAGACAGGATTGTTTGTATGACTGGACTGTGATTTTTGTGGCATTTTGAAGTGGTAAGCCAGTATTTAAGCATATTGTGAAACGTATAACCTTTTGCTGCGAAGGAATTTACAATTTCGGACTTCAATTTAAACAAAGGCGCGTCGTGCAACCGAGCATGTTCATTGTCCAAACAAATCTAATCGATTTAATAAAAATCTTGGTATAGCCGTTTTATTTTACATAATTAGATATTTTTATATCAATATTTAAAAGATTAGCTGCGTCTTCCAACAAGTAATTAAATTGAAAATTTAAAAAACCCCCGAATCTGTGACCGATTTTCATCAAACTTATCTAAGAACACTCCCGACTAATTCACTTTCAAACAAAATCAAAATCGGTTCATCCGTTCGGGCGCTACGTTGCCTCAGTCAGACACACACACACACACACACACAGACACGTCAAACTTATAACACCCCGTCGTTTTTGCGTCAGTAGTTAAAAACAATTTTTAAGAAGTTTTTAGTCACGAGCCAAAAAGTTAACTGAATAGGGACGGAGGGTTTTCTGTCACATTTAAAAAGTAATTACCAAATTATGGTATAGCCCGAAATGTGCGGCAACACTGAAAACAAATTACAAAATAAACACCTCTAGCAAGTCGTTAAAAGAACGATTAACAACTATTTCACTGCGCTCTAATTTTTGAAACTTTACCATAAAATGATTTATAGATCGTAAAATTTTGAATTTTGTATCGCAACAGGGTTGAACTAGTTTGCGAAAGAGGTCACCTGTAGGGATGTTACGAATCTTCATCATCTGATGATGAAGCCGGTAGTCGAATTGAAGTCGGTTTGTCTAGTATTTTAAATTTATAAATTATTAATAGATTTTGTAATAGTAATCACGTGCTACATTAGGCACCTACTTTGAATTTACCAAATAATAAAAATGGTAGTATAGTAGGTACTCGTATTTTAAAAATTGATAAATGGAGTAAATTTTTCTAATTTTGCGTACAAACAAAGCGTATCTATTCTTAAACTATGAAAAGCTCTCAGAGATTTTTATTGTGGCTCAATGACTACCAAACTAGCCTGTCGTTTGGTATTTAGAACATCTATCCTCAAATAGTCATAAGTTTTTGCTCATCTAGAAATACATGCTTTGTGACTACGAAGGTTCGCAGAGTTCGATTCTAACTCCACTTCGATAAGCCATCCCTGGTCACCAGCGACCTTAAACCATCCAGTAGCTATAACTCGGGCTCTCATAAGGGAGCAGTAACTTTTGCAATTTTCCCTTCTGCGAGCCTCCCTTGGGCCCTTCAAAGGCGAATTACTGTTGGTTAAATTTACTCCCATTTCATCCAAACCCTGTTTTTTAGTTTTATTTCTTTGATCAACGCCGTGGAAGTGAAAATTGTTTAAACTTGTGCCCAGGGAAGATTGGTATTCAGGAACCTAATTTGGAAAATTCTCACCTTGCGCCTCTTTTGCGCAATTCTTTAGTCTTTTGTAGATTTATGCGGGCTTTATTGAGACTCGAAGTTTATAAAATTACTGGGTATCTGGCTGTATCTTTTGAAGTCAAGGAAGGTCTCTGTAGCGGTAACGTTTTTCAATCTTCATTATTTTCATTATGGAGGAGGTCTATGCTCAGCGGTGGACGTCTTACGGCAAAAATGATAATGAAATTTCTTTAGACTGTTCGTGTTTTGTTCATATCGCTTCTATACATATTATACTATTTAAGTGGAAATAATGTTCATAACCAAGATAGTTTCTAAAATTATATCTTACAAATTGTATTTTTCATCACATAATTCCAGGGTAAGTATGCTATGGCGGGGTCTAGTGCTACGAAATATATTTATCGGCGAAACGCAATCAGAATGTAAAAGCCTTTGTTACTTGCAATTACTTGGTTTATAGCAATAAAACAAGTTGGTTATTTTATTGTTTTTAAGCAGCCTTGCAAACTGCCGTATCAGGGTCATGCCTTACGCAGCTTAAACTTGAGTTTCTTACGCTGAAGTTACCATCATGGCGGCCGTAGTTTAGCGGTAAAACCATTTTGAATTAAGTTAATTACGGAGTTTTATTATTTTAAGGCTCCTGTCAAATCTTAGCAAGTCGTTTGAACATAGAACTAGAAATAAATAACAAAAGCTACCGGAAAATCAGTTCTAACTATTTAGATTTACGCTTTTATTTCTACTTGCTGTTTTTAACTGTAAAATCGACATTACAGCCACCGTTTTTCAGGAAATCAGAGTTTACAAAGCCAAATTTAAATTGTGACCCCATATTTCTGTCAAAGAATTCATTAAACAAACATAACTACACAAAAGCACCATTATTGTGAAGAGCAGTCACAGTGCAACACAATTGCGAGCCGAGATTGTAATGGTACCTTGTTGTGAAAACTCTATTGTGTAAAAATAGTACGGATGAATATTAGTTTTTATCTAAAACTAGAGTAATAGTATTTTGTGTTCTACTTTGCTATATTTTGCATCAAAGTGAAATGAACACTCCATTTTGACGCATCGTATCGCGTGCAACGGAACATACAGCAGGGGTATGCCAATCAAAGTTGAACTGCAAAGTTTTAAATCATGGTCAGTTCATACTAACTCATAGTTATTCTGTGACTAAATAGTGACGTCATTTGATGTGTTTTTGCGCATATTTTGCTGTCAAGTGTCTAAAAAGAATGATCACGTGGTACAAAATTGTACCACGTGACCTGAAGAAATTACACTGGGCAGTGAAATATAACTTGACAGCAAAAGTTTGGCATACTGGGGCAGTATGGACAACAGATTTTTATCCCTCTGAAGTTAGGTGCAACAAACGATTGCGCATGTACAGGTGCGGAAAAACTTGGCTTACCTCCAATTCGACCCAAAAATGGGTTCTGCGCAGATATTCCGGAGGGACAAAGATCCGTTGTGACTACTATATGCGGGCTACGATGTTATGACAGATTATGTACTTGTAGTTCTATTCCTAAAGTGCAGAGTACCACTGGGCCAGGGGTCTTATTCTCACTTCGGTAGAGATTTTGCTCCAATAATAGGGATGGCGACATATCTCTGCCGAAAACTTGTTTAACCCACTGGTGACAGGAGTTTTCAACGTCATTTTGACGTCATCCCTATTAGAGTAAAATCTCTACCGAACTGAGAATAAGGCCTCAGTTCACGCTATTCAACACGCATGATTATGTCACTATAATGATATTCACCAGCGGAAATCGAAGTATTTATTTACCTGGCTTCACCACCAACTTCATTCAATTTAACGGACATTAGTAGGTATGATATAAATCTAATGTTACAAACGCAATTGCACAGCGTATTCCATCTGATTTAGTACCCAATATGCAGTTAATACTATTATTCATTAATAGTAAATTGTTTTGTGTAACTGTTACATTAGTGAATATTACCAAGCACGGTAGACATTTCCTGAAATACTGATCGTCGTCATCATGGTGCAAAACACATGTAAATAATATCTCCGCCTAAAGGAAAGAGAATAAAAAATAGTCACAATAAACAATGTTTTTTCCATTTATAAAATGAAACTTCTCAAACCTCACAATGGCCGGCTTGCATTTTTAAAGTCGAACACGAGTAGCTCAGATGCATCAGACTTCGTGCAATTTATACAAAAACTACTGCAATTTTAAGTGTCGCAGATTTCCCAGGTGGCTAGACCGCCATTAAAACTCCGAAACACAATTCATTGTTTTCATGTTTCCAAACCCTATAACGTAGACAAACAGCATTGTTCTGGCCTGCAGCTAGATATTATTTGAACCATGTTCATCAAAACTTATGTCCATAAAAATAATTCAACACAGCTAGCTAGTTATAGAAGTTTTTCCGTATTTGTTTAGTCGTTGGAAAATAAAAATAAGCAAAACCTTGTATTCATAAAAAAATATACAATCTTACTCAAAAGTCGTACATTTAACTAGATTTGATATCAGGCACGCTTCCGACAATTCCAACAAATTGAATAAGTTTGGAGATTGTTGTCGCGTCGGCGGTTAACCAAAGGCAAAGGCGACGGTAATCCTAACTTATTATTTCAATCACGTTGTAATTTCCCAGGAATTGATATAACTTTGGACGCGCTTACCCGGAAAAATATGGAAAAATACAACTTTGCTAGAACTTTGGCGTTTGTGTTTCCGAACACTTACAATTTGAATGTTTTCAAGAGGAGAGTGAAAAGGTTTCTTCTAGGCAAATGTGCTACATCGTCGACCGCATCGTCACTTACCATCAGAGGGGTGATCACGAACAAATCTGATAGTCGCGGCGTTTCTTATACCTAACCTATCATATTGCGCCTTAATGCCAGCTCGACTGCCGATCGTTGTAGCGTCACCGCGTAGTGTATCTCGGATACGCTAGCGTTTCGATAAGTCTACGATTGTCATATTTATTCGTGATCAACAAAGCACAGGTGAGATTGCGGTCAAACACTTGTCTATAATGTATAAAAAAATATATATATACTGCCAAAGTAAAACCATTTATAGACAAGTGTGCGGCCCTAAAGTTTCTTTATCGTGATTCGGTCACCGTATTCTACTTTGCCAGTATATTTTTGTTTTTTTTCCTATACTGAAACCACAGATTATGTAGTAGTAAATATACTGTATTAGTAGTACAAGGAATTGTATCATAACATGTAATTTGGCTTTGTTATTATGTTATGCTTGTGGATATCATGATATCAAATGACCGTATACAAGTACGTCATTCGTATGGACATATCCATAGAGAAAAAAACAACAGTTGACTGATAACATGAATAAAAATAAAATATACGTAGAAGCTAACGCGAAAAACAAAGTTTCGCAGTATTTGGTCCCAAATGTGCAATCGGTTTTTTGCGACAGTTGTTATTTTATTTGAGAGGACTTTTTACCCTCTCCACCTAGAGTAAGCACATTATGAATGTTTTACACAGGTAAGTAAGCTTTGGACGTATCTCCATATGATACCAATTTCACGAAAACTGAAAAAACAAAGGTGCAGTTTTTGTTTGATACTTTCACAAAAACTGCTCGGAGTTTTTTATAAGAGCTGTTTTTTAGAAGAAGCTGTAAAATCGTATTCTATTCAGAGTTTGTCAAAACCAATATTTATTTTCATTGTCGATGAAAACCATGAGTTAAAAATACTTGTTGAATGTTGAATGCTCGAGTAATCTTTTTACATTTTGTGGACCCTCATTTGCTGCGAACTCAGACAGGAAGCAGAGCTGGCGGCTAGACCAAGTGTTATGCAAATTGAATAAAAGCAAAGTGAGCTGGTGTGCCGTTTTTGGCGTGTCTCCCCTAATGAGGTCTCAGTGCAAAACAATATTTTTGTTTGAACATTATGTGCATTATTGTATTTTATTTGCACATAGATACTTGTAGTGGGATGTAACGTAGCATTGTTTCTAAGGCAAATCAAATGATGATGAATGATTTTTGCATTAATCGAGTAAATTAAAATTACGTTTTTTTTTTCGGCAATTTTTTGTTGTTTGTCGACAGAGACGAGTGTAATTTTAGCGCTTCAACAGAATCAGCAAAATTGCTTTAATTTTTGCTGTCAACTTTGCAAAATATGTACAAACTCATTTTGCTAATTAAAAACTCACGCTAACTCGCATTGAGTGTTCCGTTTTACTTGAGTAGTAACTAAAGATACGGGTGCAAGTGTTAAATCTAAAGTTATTAACAAAATTTTGAAACCAGTTACTTATTTGTGTTAGTAATGGTTAGTGATCTAATCAAAAACTCTGACTAAATTATACGCGCGAAGTGTCGATTCTCAAAGTTCCAAAAAAACTGAAGTTATTACGTTGGAAGTTATAGTTTGGAACGGGCAACATTTTTGTACAATTTATATAAATTACATAAGAAATCATCGCTGAAATGAGTGCGTTACTCAGAACACTCTGGGCCAATAGAAGATTACTTATCATAGCTTTTAGCGAAAAGAAATTATTTTAAAAATACCAAACAATCTATGAAATCAGATGAAAGTATAACGTAATATCGGAATAGCAATCAATATTTAACTCTATATATATTATATCTTGTTTACTTTTTAAAAGCGTATATAAATATTGTAGAAAAATAAGCATGGTAATCTTAGCAGAATGGTACGGCGAATGACGACCCTTAACTTTGTTGTTGGGCAATATTAGTTGCCCGTATAAAAACACAAGGGAGTCTAACGAGAGGAATTTAAATTACGAATAATTCACACTTCAAACGCTTGTTGAAAATTGAAAATTATGGGGAAGCGCGCCTTAAATATGAAATTATTGTACAATATAAGCAAAAGCTCTTTCAAGAATGTTTCATATTAATTTTGAGGTACAGTTGCGTTCAAAAATTGCGTAATCAATGAACTTCGGTGTTTAAAATTCAGTAGGTGATTATAGTTTTTCGAATTAGAGTAAAATATGTACATACATTCTTAGTAGCTTATTCAGGAAGCTCGACAGAGATAGAGAAGCGTTTAACGAGATAATAGTCTATAGTACGACTCCTGAGAATCCACATAGTACTAAGTAATTAATTCTCAGTAAAAAATTTTAGTAAATGAACGGAATCCCTACCCTATTTTATTCTGGCCCTATCTTGGTGTGTTATGATAACATAATTGTATAAAAAATCTTTGATTGACAACTCCAACTTTTTTTTACACACCGTTAGTTTAGCTTCACCAATGTTTGTCGTTTTACGTATTTTTGAGCTGCGAGCAAAAGTTTTTAACGTAGACTGTACATTTGTGCTTCTCAAGAACCATTGTCGTTTGCGGCTTTTGTGGTTTTATTAAGTAATTATTGAAATGTAATTGAAACTAGAATATAAATTATACTACTTTACTGCTGGGGCCTTATGCTCAGTCCGGTAGAGATTTTACTATTGAAAACTCCTGTCACCAGTGGCTGAAACGAGTTTCCGGTCGAGATATGATGTCATCTCTATTAGAGTAAAATCTCTGCCGAAGTGAGAATTAGGCCCCTGAACATATTACCCTTTAGATTTTCAGCGCAACTGATTTGACCTGCTGAAATCCATTTTACAACAATTTTGAAGTTATTTATATTTCTACTACTGGGAACTTCCCTAAAAATTTTATACCATGATCCTTTGTTATAAAGACCCAAAACCAATATCCCATCTCAATACTCTCTCAATATCATCCACAACAATAATATTCAATCACTGTCTCACAATAGATAGGTGTTAAAATAAATCACGTTCAAAATTAAGTATCCACTTTACTCAATCAAATTAATATGAAAAGTCCAGTGGGCTTACGAATATAAAATTAATATCGGTAAAACTGTGAAGAGTTCTCCAGCATCAGTGTTTCAGTTAATTGAATTAAATTTTTGCCACGCACCAACAGACTTCTCATTTAATTTTTAAAATTGAGGCTGCACTCACACCCGGCTTCATTCAGCAATTTTCGTGCACAGTCCAACGGTTGAACTCAGGATTTTGACTATTGTTTTTAGAACGGCTGCGCTTTACAAAGTTATGGCGACATAAAATCCAGTGGCCAAGGTTTTACGAAATTAAAACTAAAAAATATAAATATATTTTTCTAAGCTATGAGCTGCATGCAAGCTATCATAACTTTGATTACCGCTACAACTTAATTATGCTACAAAACTAAGCTATATATCGGAACATACCAAATAAGCTACCTACACGAGTATTAGGTTCTAAGTTATTTGTAAGTATAATCGTACTAGAAACATTTGTTTAGCAGTGAGACAGGAAAAAATAAATAATAATGGTTTATCGAAGATCCAAAAGATTAACGTGGCTATATCTTTTGAATCATTGAGTTAGTAAACATCCCGCTCACAAATAAAATAAATATTAGGAAAAAAACATGTGAATTGAACCAACAAAACAAACCAAGCCTATCGATCACTATTTATCAATCCAAAAACCACAAGAGAAAAGAAAGCAAACAATCTGCCATTATTGAAAAACTACCATCGTAATACTTTATCTAAGGGAACCCCATAAAAATGGCGAGTCAGTCCAAACAACTCTATAACGTCTTAGGGAATGAATAGTCAGTGGAGGGCCATAAATAAAGCAGGCGGTACACTAGCGTCAGATAAGCGGGGATCTATTGAGCTTATATAGCAGTTGGTTGCTGGTCCGGTGTGCCGTACCCTTATGCTGGCGATTTATGTTACACCTGTGGGAACCTAGCTTAGGATGGTGTTCGGTTTGAACTTAAGACCTGAACTTGAGAGCGATTTTTCAGTAATAGATAATACGTATGCACCTCAGGCTTCGTACTGAGCTGCTCTTTATAAGTTCAATAGAGTTTAACTCCTTCTCTCTATGTCTTTTAGAACTTGTAGCACAAGTTTATGTATCTTAAAACGGTACATTCCAGATATCCCCACTAAGATTTCTAGTTTTTTTCCAGAAATCCCCACTGGCTACGTCGTAGCATGCTACGGTGTAGCAGTGGAAATTATGTGATTCTCTTCAGGTAGATCAGTGAACAATTTTCGATGATATATCCCTATATATCATCGAAAATTGTTCACTGTAGCCTTCTACAGTTGTAAAAGATTAGGTTATTGTTGGCTGTTGTATACAGGGGGCGCGAACATGCTTTTATTTTACTGCTGTTATTTATCAATGATAAATTTTAGCTGTTGATTAATACTGCAAATGTTTGTGCTACCTTGAAAATTAGGCCCATTGACTGCGATAACTGAGGCGTGCCTTGTACGGCATTGCACTGCGTCTATAACTCTTGGGCGAAAAAGTAATTGTAATCGGCACCCATACCCTTCCAACCAAAGCACAGCAATGCACGCATCACCTCTTGGCGGCAGAAATAGGTATGGTGCTAGTATTTTTTAGGACGAATTCATTCACAAAGAGTACTATTACTATTGCATATACAAAAAAATCTTTAATAAATAGTAATTTTATTTATTTCTTGAACTTTACAAACTTTGAAACTAGATAAGTGTAGCTAGGTAAGAATTTTTACTCATGTCTTAAAGAACGGGACGCTGCAGTGCCTGGGACATCATCATGAAATGATGATATACTCTTATTACATGGGTAAGTCTCTTATCGCTGTAGAAATTGTCTAGAGCTAAGTAAGTATATGAAAACAATCTAGTTACGCTATTATGTAGATAGGGATACGAAATAAGGGAAATAATTACTATTTCATAGTAAAAAGGACAGCCTTACGGCTTTTTTGACCCAAGCCGAGACCCGGCTTTACATTTTGGGAGCGGCTAGATTTGTGCGCATAATGAGCAGATGTTGTCTCGCGCACCTAATACCGGGTTTCATATTTAATTTACACGCGCATTACGGCCCGGCCCGGATACCGACCGGGCCAATACAATACAATAGAAGAATATAGATACGAAACTCCCATACTTTACCATCATCATCATTCAGAATGTTCAATTCTGAATATAAGTCTGGCTCTTTATTTCACCAAGATAAGTTTCTTCCAAGTATATTCCCAGAGCGACGAATCATTTTATCACCATAATTTCAGACACTCGCCAGTTTATATGGCTCTATCAAAAGCACGATGAAAAGAAACACGTACAGAAACAGTTCCATAATTAACTCAGTATTTTATGCTACGGATTTTTATCACAACAATTTGTTTCAACTGTTTAAAGCTATAAGTCGAGTAGAAAAATTATTTCTTTATTATTTTAGCAATAAAACTAACTGCAAGTATTATTTAGAATCGCAGGTGAATTAAGATGCCCGTTTCTCACAACCAGCAAGCCTAGTGTGGACTTCTTTTCAAGTTCACGTAAACTATATTATGTACAGTCAGCTACACATCAACCTATCAACGGTTCGAACTTTGAACTATTATAATTTGAATGTTGTGAATCATGCGAGAGGGACGACAATGTTTTTATGTGAGACTCGCTGCTTGCGCGCCACGCGTCTACACCTATTGCGATCCCTAAACAGTGGATAGGTTGATGTGTCGCCGACTGTACGAAGTTTTGAGCAGTACCCCAGCGGAAAGTTTATATAACCGATGATTTTCTCTACAAAAATATAGTAAGTATACGTAAAAAGTTCACACTAGCCATGCAGAGCCTAGAAGAACACGCGGTAAAGAAACTTACAGCCCTTATGTTTCAGTTCTATAGCTAACCTAACTATTCTGTGATGTAACTGTGAGCCAGGCCAGGTCGTAACTGTCGTTTTACAACACCCTGTAGGGCAGTCTGCTAGCGGGCGGGCTAATACCCTATTTCATTTATGTCTAAGTAGCTGTTGCCTACGGATTCGCCGCTGTTTGGATAAAAAGTGGTTGTGTTTAGGTCATGAATTCCAAACTTTATTTAAACCGGTTGTAATATTTTGATTTTAGGTTTTTAGGGTTATAGGGTACATTACTTTTTTCATACTGCAGTTATCATATTGAGGTCAATCACGCTATTTCAAACAGTTTTGATGGTTGAACGAAACTTTTATAGTTTCGGTTCTAGTAGAGTGAAAACCGATATACGAATATATTCTACATTTATCAAATTATTACAATTTTTTTTAAGTTACTAAAGTAAAAGTGATACTGATTTTGGTAAATAAGTACATTTATACTACACATCCCCAAACAACGGTTCAACTTACTTGAATTTTGATAATTCTGATATAGATTTACATGTACCTATTTATAATTAATGCTGTGTAATATGTGTCAAAAATCAACTAACACTACCTAACACTATTAATAAATTAATGGTATTAGGTATGGAATCGATTCAAGAACCAAACTTGGCTCCTGCATACTTGTATGTTATGCCATATGAGAAAAGCCGTCACCGACGCTGCTTCAAAACACGCACATCACATCTGGCATACCTAAGCTGCGAGTAACTCCCGCGCACGCGTTCATCGGGAATAGATTACTCTGAATTAAGCGATCATTCCGAATTAAGTAGGTAGGCCCATAAGTACGATACACTCTGAATTGAGGAGGCTTCGCTCTACAATACGTATATTAATAGAGATGCTTAATCCTTGTCGCGTTGTTTTGTGTTACAAGTCAAAAGATGATGGAAAACAGTTAAAAATGTTTTTTTTTTAATGTTAAAAATATATCTTCAACTACGCGGGCGATGGCGGTGGATGAATAAAAGAGTAAGAAGTGTGGTTCAAACTGCAGTGGTACTTTTAATGGAAAAACAGTAGCGAGATTTATTCTTCCCCACACGTGACCATACTGCCATTAGTGTGAAAAGTGAGTGCAGTTTTGATTTCAAGATATTTATGATCAGCAAATAAGTTATGGGTTCGGTTAGCTAGTGCTCAATATTTTCCAATATTAAGGGAGAACGCAAACCAAAGACAAAACGTCTTGTCGAACAGTTAGTGATGTGAAACTTCTCAGTAAAACTTTTTTAGTTACGATATGCTTCTTTTTATTTGCTGTTTTCGTTACTTGCTTATTTAATGAGAATCATCCTAAGTACTTAATAATATTATTAAGTACACTACATAATTACTTTATATTCTTATTTATTAAAAAAGCACAGTTCATTCTCTAGGTATATGCGTATAAAGCAATGTTTAATAGGTAGGTACTAAACAATGCTATAATAGATAGGTAAACATAATTTTATGCATGCATGTTTGCTTTTGAAGGCCGCTCGGCCAATTTAATTAATTAATTAAATTGTTTTAACGGCTGGTTTGCGAACCTATTAATAAAAAAACGTAACAAAAGACTGTCGTGTCAATTGATGTGAGTTTCGTTACAACGAAAACAGCATATGACGAGGAAGCATTCATCATATGCTGTTTTCGTTATAACAGAAATTTTATTTTCACGTCACTAAGTACGCGACAAAACAGTTTTGTCGATAGATGTGCGTTGGCCCTTACAGAGCTCTTTGGGCGAACGCAAACCGAAAAAAACGTCTTGTCGAACAGTTAGTGATGTGAAACTGTCAGTAAAACTGTTTTTAGTTACAACATGCTTCTTTTTATTTGCTGTTTTCGTTACTTGCCTATTTAATGAGAATCATCCTAAGTACTTAATAATATTATTAAGTACACTACATAATTACTCTATATTCTTATTTATTAAAAAAGCACAGTTCATTCTCTAGGTATGTGCGTATAAAGCAATGTTTAATAGGTAGGTACTAAACAATGCTATAATAGATAGGTAAACATAATTTTATGCATGCTGTGTTCGCTTTTTTCGCTTTTTCGTTATAACGAAAACAGCATATGACGAGTGCTTCCTCGTCATATGCTGTTTTCGTTATAACAAAAAAATTATTTTCACGTCACTAAGTGCGTGACAAAACAGTTTTGTCGATAGATGTGCGCTTTGATCTCAGATTTTAAAATCATCGATTTTTGACAACAGCGTTCCAAGCAGCAGGGGTATGCCAATCAAAGTTGAACTGCAAAGTTGAACTGCAAAGTTTTAAATCATGGTCAGTTCATACTAACTCATAGTTATTCTGTGACTAAATAGTGACATTAAGACGTCATTGGATGTGTTTTCGCGCATATTTTGCTGTCAAGTGTCTAAAAAGAATGGTCACGTGGTACAAAATTGTACCACGTGACCTGAAGAAATTACACTGGGCAGTGAAATATAACTTGACAGCAAAAGATTGGCATACGGGGGCAGATTACCTTATAAATGTGGATTTATCAATCGCTTCCTCCTCTGACTTGAGACGAGCCACACAGGAGTAAACCGTATTAATTTAGCTGGATGCCGCTAAGAGGATGATCTGTGGTAATTAGGGCCTCACGTACAGACTGTCACGAATTTACCAAGACGTGGCTGCGGTAAATAGCGGGATTTTTGACGCCCAATCTCACTTGCTCTACTTAATTTCTTTTTCTATAAGCAAAGATGATTATGGTTTAGTTGTTTTTTAGATATTAAAATAGTCTATCTAATATTTTTACATGTTTTGGTCAAAAAGGTAATTTGCGTATTTATCTGACAGCTAATTTAAAAGTTGATCTCTTTAAAACTACAAAAGAGTACTTATTTTGATAGCAGAATACCCATTTATTTGTGTTCATATTTTGGTAAAACCGGAGAAACAACTTTGTGATTTCTTTGTAAAATCTAATAAAATGAGGTTTCAATTGTTTTGTTCGTTTATACTCGACCAAAGCTCTACCAACGCTGCAACGCAATGGCAGTCATCAGATCGGTGCGGATTAAGGTCAGCCCACACACAAATATTAGGCGAAATGTTTGTGGTTGGCTCAATAATATAATAGGAAGATTATATTCCAAGCTAACAATAGTTATTGACTAATTATGTTGTTACATTGAAAAAACGTATCAGATGCATAAAACCGTACCTATTAAGTATTAAAAATGCGTTAAAAATGCGTTCGTATGAACACACATCGAGAGCGTAAAAAATACGCCAACGCAACGCCGAGTTTTACCGCGGCGCGACGGCGTATTTTTTACGCTCGTGCGAACCTCTGATTGTGCTCACGCGCGTAAATATGAGGTGAGAAATACATGAGAAATACGTCAAAATATTAAATAAATATTACTTGTTTCTATTTTTATATTTTTATATTTTTAATGGAGTCAACGGTAAACATTGCAAAATGCATCAACAGTTTACACCATTTTGTAAAAACGTTTAATTTTTTTATTGATCGCAAAGCTCAAAACAAAAACGTTGATTTAGTCCAAGCACTACCCAATATGTACTAGGAATTATAAGGTTGAAGGCAAAACTTTGATTATTGCTCCAAACCTAGTCATAAAAAAAACAACAAAGCGTCTACCGTCGCACAGAATTAGTAAGAAAAAGTTTGGGGAGCGTATGTGACTCGCAGCAATCGGAGTTTCATTTGCGCAACTCATTAGGAAGTTCTGAACTCAAACTCATCCGGAGCCCTTAGTGCTAATCAGACGCGCGTGATCGATTCTGATGCTGTGGTTTGGTACCAATACAAATAAACTGTTTTTTTTTAGTTTGCGAATGAATGAAGCGAGAGAGGTGTGCCTGGGTGGTAGCAAATGGAAATTCGTGATCTTTGCCTGTCAGTAACAGGGCGTAGGTCGTATTTTACGTATGTACATGACTGTGAAGGAAAACATCGTGACGAAACCCGCGGCTTAGTCAGATCCGCATGTTGACCTTGTCTTTCCTGTGGAAAAGGCCGACTAGGCTGAGAGGATGATGTAGGTGCTGGGCAAGCCTACTCCATCTAAATCATGTTTCAAGCACTGCGTCCCATTCATTGGGCAATGGGTAAAAAGTGACAAAAAATCTATCATCCCACTATTAATATTTTATATGCGATAGTTTAGATGTTTGGATATTTAGATGTGTGGATGTTTGAATGTTAGGATGTTTAGATGTTTGGATGTTTGTGTTTCAATCACGTCAAAACTACCGAACCAAGTTGGATGAAACTTGGCATATGGTATATGGTTTGTAGCCTGGATTAGCACATAGGCTACTTATTATGCCGAATAATTAATAAGACCTACGGTATAAAATGAACGAACGTGATAAGTGGCGCCAATAAAACATTATTTGACGTGTTTGACACGAGGACGATGTCTCGTCAGTTGCCTTAACTTCTTGGTTTATGGCTTAGAGGGCTTACTACGAGCACAGATAATATAATACCAATAACAACGAGTTTCTATCGTCTGACACGTGAGTCGGTGTAATGTCACGCTGTAATGTGAAAGAATCCGTTCAGAAAAAGGTGCGTACGAAGTCGCGGGTGACCACTAGATAGACTATATTTCGTAATTGACGGATTAGCTTAGAGTAACTACAAAGTCACCAAAAGTGCTTTTACCTTACTTTTGTAAAGAGAGTTGAGCTAGTCTGGTGTAAAGTAGCTAGCTATAACCTCGAAAACAAAACTAATAAAACGGAAAAATCCACGAAAACATTCGAAACGAGGCAGTAATCATCCACTTAATACGGAATGGGAAATGAAAGCGAAAGAAATCAACTAGTCTCAGAACTTCCCACTTTAGACGTTAACAAGAAAACTATTAGCAATTATCAGCTCCCCGCCGTTTCAATCAATTTACAAGTCAAAAACAAAGCCTTTGCAGAAAAACAACTCAGTCTTATCTCTCTAGGAATAAGGATTACTATTCCTTAGCAGATTGTGCTAATGTTTTGAGCATGACTGAGCAGTAATTTTCATTCTTTCAGTGTTTATTTTTGTTTACTTTTCATTTGAAGCATTTTTAATTGCTAGTTGGCCTATCTTGCTGCGGTTTATTTCAAAATGAAAGCAAGACAGAATTGAGCAAGCCACTTCTGTAGTTTTTGTTAAGTAGCTAACCGGAAAACTCAGATAAGAACTCCTTCACATTCTACCAATAACAAAACCGAAACTAGTTTTAACTGACTTCCAAAAAGAAGGAAGTTCTCAATTCGGTTGTATTATTTTTAATACTTAGAACTCCGTCATTTATAAACCGATTTGAATTTTTTTTGTTCGAATCGATACTTAATATATGTACTTTCAGATTGGTTCCATAGAAATTTAATCAAAATCGGTCCAGTAAACTGGTTTTTGAATCCAAATAAATACAAAAATATGCCATCCACGCAATTGAGTTTTTTGATTTCCTGTGACTATTTAGTGGTGTTTACGGTCACTAAAATATTCCCAATGAACTGCCATCATCATCAGCATCCTGATGATAACTTATAATGTTTTTATGGTTAAAAATCTACAAGATCTTTTAAAACCCTATAGTAGAAATTTTCCAGCTACTCAAGTCATGATTGAAAATGAACTTGATGCGTCAGGATTTTAACTCACTTTATCTCCCCCAAATCGTTTCTATTAGCAAAACCAGTAAGGCTATTTCAGAAACACCCCTTATTGCCCCGCTTCCCCTTGCTCTGATTGGGCTGTCATGAAGGAAACCGTTCTGACATCCTCTAAAACGAGAGTGTTTTACTAGTCAGTGGTTGCGTGAAGTCGAAACAAAACTGCAAAGCTTTTGGAAGCTTTTTCTATGCTTTTTGCGTGTTAATTATATAGTTTTTAATAGTACCTATTAACTGAAATTAAATATCAATCATATATCTGTTTCATGTGTATTTTGTAAATATTGTAAATACTGTTTCAGTCTTAAGTAAGTATAACAAAAAAAAATCGTCTATCATAATCGCTAATATAAAAACTAACCTACTTTTTTATAATATAAGTATCGTTCACCCAGAAAAGGTTACAAACAGGTACGCCATTTATAATAATTAGCGTGAATGATCACTTATGTTCGTTTACATCCGCTCGCTTGTGAAGTTGTGAAATATGTCTAACCGAGTCAATGAGCGTTTCACTGGAAGGACCATAGTGGAATTTTAGGTTTCTGAGCACCTCAATATTTAGTAGAAGTTCTCAAACAATTGTAAAACTGAACCGGTAATTTGTAAAAGTTACGAATCAAAAGTTATAAGCATTTTAAAGTGGTCCCTCGATTCCACACATGCAATGCTGGGTTCCAAGGATCTAATCAGTATTCACATCTTCTTTCACTGTCTATATTTAGTAGAAGATTTGTAAAAAAAAACTACTTAATTTCAGCCCTTCTTCTTCTTACAGAGAGACGAAAACACGATAACAAAGTGGTCCCTCAGTTCTACATTGACGAAAATGTTTTTGCGGTTTTACAAAAAAACTAACTGGAATTTTAAGTTTCTGAATCAGTCAATATTTAGTAGAAGTGCTCATACAATTTGTAAATTCAATCAGTAATTTGTAAAACTTACCAATCAAAAGTTATAAGCATTTTAATGTGGACTTTCGGTTGAACACTTTCCAAAACGCAAAAGTAACTTTACAAAAAAACTATAAAACTTAGAGACGTGTAATATAGCTTATCATTTAGTAAAAATTTTTACTAAATATCTACATACAACAATGAACAATAGACAGAGCCATTATCGAAATATAGCAATTTTAGTTTCCGGCATAGAGATGCAGCCGCAGGGTGACCACACGGCTTAAATTTTCGGGACAGGGAACAGCATGACAGCCGCGCGACGCGACGATTCCACTCTCTGCTGATGCGGGTGTGACTCAATGAAGTCAGTGTTGGTACTCTAAGTACCTATTCATCCATTGTATTTTCAATAGGTGAGTAAAAAAAATCCGATGATTGTCAAATAAATATAAGATCATACGAAAACGGAACGTCAGCGGACAATCAATACTATTTATACTAGGTGCTTATGCTTACCTATCACACTATTCAAACAACTTCGAGAGGGCTTTCGCTGCCCAGTTCAACAATAGAATCTACAAGGTGCTTACCTAAAAAGAACAATCGCTAGGAAAACTTCAATAACCACTATCCCACTACTATTATAAATGTCAAAGTTTAGATGTTTGTTTTTCAATCACGCTGTTACTACTTACTGGTCCGATTTGGATGAAACTTGGAATATATTATAGTTCGTAACCTGGATCAAACACATCGGCTACTTTTTTTTTTTTTTTGTGGACGAAGTCGCGGTTTACTGCTAGTAATATTATAAATGCTAAAGTTTAGATGTTTGGATGTTTGTGTTTCAATCACGTCAAAACTACGAACCAACTTGGATGAAACTTGGCATATATATATTATAGTTCGTAGCCTGGATTAAGACATAGAATACTTTTTATCTCGAATAAATTAGCAGAATCTAGGTACGGCATTAAATGAACAAAAAGGATAAGTGACGTGGCGTCCTCGTGTCAAACACGTCAAGAATGTTTTATTGGCGCCACTTATTCTGTTTGTTCATTTAATGCCGTACCTAGATCCTGCTAATTTATTCGGGATAAAAAGTAGCCTATGTCTTAATCCAGGCTACGAACTATAATATACTAGCAGTTACCCGCGACTTCGTACGCGTCTACAGTTTCCGTGTACATTATATTATCTGTGTGTGTACCGAGCGGATACTTCTTTGAGAAACTTGACATTACACCTCATTACACCGAACTCGTACCTACTGGAATGTCAAACGCTAGTTGAAAGACCAAAGAGGTAGTACTACGCCCTGTCAAACTGACGTGACATGACATGACAATGAAATCCTCTTGCCAATTGGCGCTGCTAATCCTTTTCGTTCATTTTATCCTGTAGATCCTGTTAATTATTCGGGATAAAAAGTAGCCTATATGTCAATCAAGGTTATGAACTAAATATAATATGCCAAGTTTCATTCAAGTTGGTTCAGTGGTTTTGACGTGATTGAAACACAAACATCCAAACTTTGACATGTATAATAGTAGTGGGATAGTGGTTATTGAAGTTTTCCTAGCGATTGTTCTTTTTAGGTAAGCACCTTGTAGATTCTATTGTTGAACTGGGCAGCGAAAGCCCTCTCGAAGTTGTTTGAATAGTGTGATAGGTAAGCACCTAAGTATAAATAGTATTGATTGTCCGCTGACGTTCCGTTTTCGTATGATCTTATATTTATTTGACAATCATCGGATTTTTTTTACTCACCTATTGAAAATACAATGGATGAATAGGTACTTAGAGTACCAACACTGACTTCATTGAGTCACACCCGCATCAGCAGAGAGTGGAATCGTTGCGTCGCGCGGCTGTCATGCTGTTCCCTGTCCCGAAAATTTAAGCCGTGTGGTCACCCTGCGGCTGCATCTCTATGCCGGAAACTAAAATTGCTATATTTCGATAATGGCTCTGTCTATTGTTCATTGTTGTATGTAGATATTTAGTAAAAATTTTTACTAAATGATAAGCTATATTACACGTCTCTAAGTTTTATAGTTTTTTTGTAAAGTTACTTTTGCGTTTTGGAAAGTGTTCAACCGAAAGTCCACATTAAAATGCTTATAACTTTTGATTGGTAAGTTTTACAAATTACTGATTGAATTTACAAATTGTATGAGCACTTCTACTAAATATTGACTGATTCAGAAACTTAAAATTCCAGTTAGTTTTTTTGTAAAACCGCAAAAACATTTTCGTCAATGTAGAACTGAGGGACCACTTTGTTATCGTGTTTTCGTCTCTCTGCAAGAAGAAGAAGGGCTGAAATTAAGTAGTTTTTTTTTACAAATCTTCTACTAAATATAGACAGTGAAAGAAGATGTGAATACTGATTAGATCCTTGGAACCCAGCATTGCATGTGTGGAACCGAGGGACCACTTTAAAATGCTTATAACTTTTGATTCGTAACTTTTACAAATTAGCGGTTCAGTTTTACAATTGTTTGAGAACTTCTACTAAATATTGAGGTGCTCAGAAACCTAAAATTCCACTATGGTCCCTCCGTTGAAACGCTCATCCGAGTCAATCAGTTGACTGACGGAATGTCAGGGACGATACAGACGGGCGACGGATTTGATGAATTTATGCACAAATTAACGCATCAAAGGCAACATTCCCAACCCATTTATGCACAAATCAAATTGATTTTTGCATTAAAAGCTTTTAAATCTATTCAAATTTATTTCGAAATGGTTTAAGGCTTAGACCATTTCGCTATTTTATTTTACTGAAAAACTCACAGTTAAAAGTTAAAACTTTTATTAAATATGATTGGTAATTAAATGCATAAATTACGTTGGACTTAGAACGCTAGAACGCTATACTCGCACTTTGTAATTTTTTACACTTTGATATTTTTAAGAGTGTATTTCTAAAATATTATTTTAGTGCACCCTTTTAAACAATATAATCGATACCTGCTATCTGTTCTCTATCTGTGTATCTATCGAGGCAATTCTAGAATGACCTCGATGTTTTTGCATCTTGTTTTATTTAGATAATGATAAATTATAGTGACATGGAGAATCTATATGGCGATTGGCAATTTACGATTGGCAAGCCCATAAAATTGCACGTCTGTAAATCCCAGAAATGCGCATATTGAATACAGGATTCGATTCATAGCCGGATATTGGGGAGTGACAGGTTATTGAGCGAGTGGAAATCAAAAGTTTGCTTCTAACTCCGTTGATACATGTAACGACATCGGTAAGGCGGGAAATTACTCGGGAAATGCCTTCAGCTTATTATTTTTCTAGTTATTCAAGACGGGTTAGTCATTTTGGGAGTTTCCGAAGCATTAACGGTTTATTTTTGTTTACGTCTGGCGAAGATATTTTTAAATACCTACCTTCTTTGGCCTTAGGTAATAAATAATAATAATAAATATTCATGGACTTTACACACAACGCCCTCTAGTCCCAAACTAAGCAAAGCTTGTGATATGGGAACTAGATGGCTGATAGAATACTTATATACTTACTTTTTTTTTTGTAAATACATACTTATAATACATAGTAACACCCAGACATAGAACAAACATCTATGTTTTCCACACACAAATGTTTGTTCTCAGTGGGGATCGAACCCACGACCCACAGCACGGAAGGCAGAGCCATTACCGACTGAGCTGTGACGCCTGTCAAGGTAAGGTAGGTTTTTGTTTATACTTTTTTATACTTCTAAACGATGGAACAAGCCGATGGCCTACCTATTGTTAAGTGGTAACCATTGCCTATAACAATGCATTGACTCATGCACTGAGCACGTCCTCTGCAGACTTGCCCTGTGATACATTGCATTGCGCCTATAAAAGATTATTTATTCATATTGATACGCATTATTAGGTTAATAAATATGGGCATTTTTGGCACAAGGGACTATTTGCAGTTTATCGTAATAAGCTTGCAATTATCGGATAATGTTATAATTATTGAATTAAATTGGAAACGATAGCATTAATATGCATTATGGCAACAATATCTAGGGAATTTCATTGCACTGCAATCTTGAGGGGCTTTTAGCGATCTTTAATAATAAAGACGTTAAGTTGCGAATAGGGAAATCAACATGGTTCTAATTTGCTACGTGGATACGGACCCTATTTTTTTAATCCTCTGATGTACGCACACTTCTATAAATTCTACTTCTAATCTCCTAAAGTTGTCATGGTTTATTTTCAAATAATAATTTGCCAGAAAATTAAAATTATAGTTCTTTATTCCTGAATTGGCCGACAAGCGCACCTGTGTTTACTTAAAATCGGCTTAGCTCTCAGACCAAAATAACAAGTTAAAAACCGTGTCTTTGATAGATGGAGTGAATTATTTTTAATATGAATTGATGAATGTTATCAATGCAGCGTAAATGTTCACTGTTAGACTCAAAGCATCAACATAATACAACATAATTCGTTACTATTGAGTTCCAATATAAAACAACACGACGACATTTTGAATTTATTGAAATTAGAACGCACGTGGAAACTTTCCGAATACATCATCCAATCGAAACTTTGAAACATACGGAGCGATTTAATTTAACCCCGTGTTTGTCGAAAGTTGGCACAAACATTGACGGTCGATTGTATCTCGTCGCGGCATACATATTAATTTCAGAGTTCATTTCAATATCAACAAGCTGCGCGAGTGGCGCAGGTTTGGCGGGTGTGAGACCACGGGGGTTAGGGCTTAAAACATGAGCATAGGAGCATCTTCGAATTTCTTTTGACGACTAACAAAGCTACATCACGTGACTGTACCTATTTGACCGCGCTACGAAAGGTCTACTCCACGTGACTGTACCTATAAAAAAAATATATAAACAATAGTCTGTTCCACACGACTGTATTCAACAGCTATATTAGACATTAGAGCGCTCGCCCACTATGACTTTTTGCAGCGATGCTGTCTCGATTTTGACGCGCGTTCGCATCGATGCAGTCGATTCTGTCGCTGGTTGTGTACCTTATCCCTCGTAACTGACGCGCGATAGTAGCAATACCGTCGCGCGCTTACCAAACGCGCGACGGCATCGCTGCAAAAAGTCGTCGTGTGAGCGGCCTTAGAGTTATCACGTGCGATAGCAACGCCTCGCGCGTTCCCGTACTGCCTCCGTATGCCAATCTTTTGCTGTCAAGTTATATTTCACTGCCCAGTGTAATTTCTTCAGGTCACGTGGTACAAAATTGTACCACGTGATCATTCTTTTTAGACACTTGACAGCAAAATATGCGCGAAAACACATCAAATGACGTCATAATGTCACTATTTAGTCACAGAATAACTATGAGTTAGTATGAACTGACCATGATTTAAAACTTTGCAGTTCAACTTCGCAGTTCAACTTTGATTGGCATACCCCTGCTGAACTTCAATAATAAAATGAGTCTGTTACAGTGCAAGAAAAAAAATGAGGATATGTTTAAAAAGGCCGCAAAACAGTATAAATAATTAATCTTTGTTTTATTGTTTTATAGAACCTTAATACATCTACTTTTAATTCGTTTCAGCTCATACTTTGGACAGCGTTCTCTTTGACAGGTAGTCGTGTGTCTCATACAGGCGCCTCCAATAATTTTATGCATGAAATTTGCTTTTGCGCGGGAAGTGTATTTAGTTTAAAGAGGCATCAGGGGTTGGATCTGCTGTGTAGCCGGGGGGTTATATCTGGCGGATCTGTATTCAGATTTTGAGTTGCATAAGATAGTATTATAAGCTTGATGAGGCTTTACAAAAGCAAGTATTTTAATATTACGACACGACAGCTTAATATGACTAAAAACTATACTTTCGTAGTTCACGCTCATTGCCGCCATGCTAGGTAGTATGGCCGCATGTTTTGTATTACTTTATACGTTGATAGAATGGAATAGAATAGAAATTATTTATTTTACGCAATATACAAATACCTACATAAAAATAAATAAAATAAATAAATATTCATGGACATTTCACACGACGCCCTCTAGTTCCAAACTAAGCAAAGCTTGTAATATGGGAACTAGATGCTGATATAATACTTATATACTTTTGTTTTGTAAATACATACTTATAATACATAGTAACACCCAGACAAAGAACAAACATCTATGTTTTGCCACACACAAATGTTTGTTCTTAGTGGACATATTTAATAATAAAACATAAAAATGCGTAAAATAGGAGCCCACTCTGCAAATGCTAAAGGTGCACGGTGGCTCCTTTAGCGCTGGTTTCCAGGGCTGCCGAGAGTGGAGTGACGCACAGCCCCTGCGCTGCTAAAAGAATACTAAGTGTAGTGCCTGCCTACTCGCTGGCCAGTAAGTAGTACTTTAGGCAGCACCTAGTACCTAGATCGTCACAGGCTCGACAACAAGCGGTGTGTACAAGCGACACGTCCAACCTCGCCCGTGGCTTGCGTAAGACTCCCCCGCCGCTCTTATCGCCCCGGTTTATATAGCAGCTAGTAAACAAGTGACGTCAGCTGCAGGTGGCTCGCAGGTGCGCCGAGACCGTGGATTGTATTAGTTGTCTAACACAAACACTACATCTCTATCTTATTAAATTTATTTTATTGCGCTACTGCTGTTTACCGTATTAAGTACAGCTCGACCAATGAAACTAAAGTGATAGCAACTGTTGTACACATTTGGTCAAGCTCTAGTCAAAGCTAAATTGGATCAACCAACACCGTTCAATCAATCCTCATCTCAAGTATCATTTGACCAGCTTCCGTTCAGCAAATATTCACCAATCGAGTACATTCGAAGTAAACAGCTTCAACCTTCAACTAGCAACTAAATCTAAACCCAAACCGAAACATCTGGTTTGAATGTCAAAGCAGTTGAGAAATCAACTATCAGGAACCAGCACATATAAGTCTAAATAGGGCTTCACGCACGTTCTTTGTAGCCTTGTCTAAAAGCGATTCTAACATCAACACATCAATAATAGTCCAAAGCTCACTGTTTCTTTTTTTTTTTTTTTGAAACCCTGTTGGACAGACTTTTTCTTTATATCAACACATCAATAATAGATCAAAGCTTCATCATACTAAAGTCGTACTCATTGCGACTCCAATCCAACTCCCATGACGAAGAAAACGATGAAGACTACATTGAAATTCTACATTGACTCTACGTTGAAACTCTACAAGAGACTAAACGAGACTTTACATGATACTCTGCATTGACTCTACATCGACTCTACATTGAGACTCTACATCGACTCTACATTGAGACTCTACATCGACTCTACATTGAGACTCTACATCGACTCTACATTGAGACTCTACATCGACTCTACATTGAGACTCTACATCGACTCTACATTGAGACTCTACATCGACTCTACATTGAGACTCTACATCGACTCTACATTGAGACTCTATATCGACTCTACATTGAGACTCTATATCGACTCTACATTGAGACTACATCGAGACTCTACATCGCTTCGATACTTGCTACAATGCTACAAATCGTGTTCGGATCATAGATAGATTCGTTTTAATCTAAATGTGACCTTACCTTTGCCGAGTCCGAGGCGCCTCCCGCGCAAGACTGATATAACGAAGTTCGCTAAACTAGTCCCTGGAACCCGGAGTAGAACCCGGAACTGCAAAGACTACGTTACAAAGTACGGAATTCTCCAACAGATCAATGAACACTCAACAACCAAGGGACTCGGAGAAATACCAATCCACCAAATCTACCTTCAAAACGAATACGCCTCAGGCAACAGGATATGCTGGAGACAAACATTGATAGCACCAGTCAGGCAGCCAAAACAAAAGGCATACTATCCAGTGAACTTGCGCGTACCATCGGATACTTGGTAACACGTACACCAAGACGGACGATGAAACCAGCGAACTTGAAACGCACTTCCCGGGATGTCTAATATCAGACTCGTTCGAATGGGAAACACACAGCGAACGAGCAACCAGTAGTCAAGATTGGACCACCGCTCAAAACCTGATCAACAAAGAGAAGGTAATTTGGGCCATCAACAGCTTCCTTCTTTTCAAATCGCCAGGGCTAGACGGAATCTTTCCGGGCCTTTTAAGGTGGAGTGGCGAATTACTAGCCGAACGCCTAGTAAACATCTTCAGAGGATGCATCGCCCATCGCTACATACGCAACAACCCGCCTATAGTCCAGGCAAATCAACAGATTCCGCACTCCATAGCGTAGTCTCTCGAAATGGAGACGGTTTAGCCACAAAACAACCAACTCTGGGGGCCTTCATAGATATAGAAGGTGCCTTTGACAAAACAACCTTCACTAGCATAGACCTTGCACTAGCAAGATACGGTGTCGACCCTACGCTAGCAGAATGGACAAACAACATGCTTAAATACAGAGCAACACAACTCACAGTAAACACCACAACGAGGGGCATAGTGGTGAGAGGCTGCCCACAAGGCGGCGTCCTCTCGCCCCTGCTATGGAACATAGTAGTGGACGAACTCATCCGAAAAGTGGACGGCCGCGGCTCTTCACAGTGAGATATGCAGATGATCTTGCTATCCTCACGACTGGATGATTCGAAAACGTACTCTGTAGCCTGTCTGTGCAAGCAGCGTTTAAAACAATTGAAAGCTGGTGCACTAGCCATAGCTTATCAGTCAATCCCACTAAAACAGAACTGATCATGTTCACACACAAAAGAAGCCTGGGAACCCTAAAAGTACCAAAGCTCTTCAACACTGATCTCAAGCTAATCAACGAAGTCGAGTATCTAGGGGTCATACTGGATAGCACTTCTTTGGAACAAGCATCTTGACCACAAACTCCAACGCGCGAACTCCACATTCTTCCAACGCGGTAGAATGCTCGGAAAAACATGGGGTCTTTTGCCAAAATAACCCGGTGGCTCTATACAACCGTAATAAGACCAGCACTTATACGCGGAGCAGTTGTATGGTCGACCAGAACCGAATTCACGACCGTGATAACCACACTGCAACGCTTTCAGAGACTGGCATGCTCTACTATAACAGGTTGCATGAAGACCAAAGAGATCAATCAGGAATCAGCGAAGTACGAGTCTACACTGATGGCTCAAAACCCAAACAGGGTACAGGCGCCGGAGTACACTCGCTAGATCTCAACATTAACATATCAATGACACTAGGCACAGTCAGTTCCATCTTCCAATGTGAATGTGCAGCCATTTCCGAAGCAGCAACAGCAATCAACAGGAGAGGAATCGCTGATTATAACATGTGGATTCTTTCAGATAGCACAGCCACACTCAAAGCCTTGGAGAGCCACAACTGCACCTCCAGACTCATACACGAAAGTCACCTTGCCCAAGAGAGCATCGCCTTAAGAAATGGGTTAATCCTACAATAGATGCAGGGACATAGTGGATCACTGGGTAATGACGCTGCAGACGAGTTAGCCAGAAGAGGATCGGAAACAATATCCGAGGGGCCAGCTCCTTTCCTTCCTCTACCGTTCTCTCTGCTACGCACCTGGGTGCGTCTGAAAACCCTACAACCACACAACACATGCTGAGCACGTACGACTGACTGCAGACAGTCAAGAGCTGCAATTCCAGCCATCACACCGAAACTAACACGCCGTCTACTAAGCCTGCAGACACTGAATCTCAAAATCATTGTGGGGACCCTGACAGGACACTGTCCCTGGAACAAACACTTTTACAACATCGTAGCCACTGACAGCCCACTCTGCAGAGGCTGTCTTACCGAAGAAGAATCAGCTGCTCACGTAATCCTGGAATGCGAGGGCGTAGCAATACAACGAACAGAAATCCTAAGCAACCCCAGGTCACTCTTCCAAGCCTGCGAAGCCCTCAGGAAGCTACTGTACTTTTGGGAGGAGTTAGGCTGACTACACTCCTAGCCAGAACATCCCCCACGCATAATGGACCATCTTTGAGTCTAAATCCGGAAACGGGAGTCCCATAACATAACATGACATAACATGGTCTACGATTTAAGTATTTTGGGGTGACCTGTAAATAGAAAGGGATTTCCTATTTCACAGTGAACCGTTTCCAATTAAATGGGGGTGGTTTAGCCATTTTCCAATTTGCGGAGCTTTTTATGCAAACTTCCAATTAAATGGAGGTGCTAATTAGTACCAATGTTCCCAGTTAAGTGGGTACCTACACGCGACGCCAAATTCTCAATTAAATGAAGGTATCATTTTGTACCAACCAATCTTCCCAGTTAAGTGGGTACCTACACGCGACGTCAAATTCTCAATTAAATGAAGGTATCATTTTGTACCAACCAATCTTCCCAGTTTAGTGGGTAGCATAAGTTACGTTCCCAATTTAATGGAGGTATTCTTTACCAAATGTTCCCAGTTTAGTGGGTACCTGTTTCCAATTTAATGGAGGTATTCTTTACCAAATGTTCCCAGTTTAGTGGGTACCTGTTCCCAATTTAATGGAGGTATTCTTTACCAAATGTTCCCAGTTTAGTGGGTACCTGTTCCCAATTTAATGGAGGTATTCTTTACCAAATGTTCCCAGTTTAGTGGGTACCTTAACTTAACTTTTTCTACATAAGTTACTTACAGTCATATTTAATTTACTGACTACGTAAAAAAGATAACAGAGTAAGTACCTAGTAGGTAAGGTAGGTAGTCAAATAGGCACTCTACCAATTTGGTAGATAAGTACCACTTTTATTATTACTTTTAACTACCATGTCCTTCTTTTACCCTGTAAATAACGTAATTCTATTCACTGACATTTTATTTTGTTCATTGAGATAGCTACACAGTTTATAACTTTTGCTGTCTCATCGTTTTATCTTGTAATTTAACCTATATGTACCTAGTTCTGAATAAATTACGTTTGAATTACATTTGTAATTAATTGTCGTCATAGATAGATAGATAGATAAATCCATTTATCCGACACTGAACACACATAAAAAATCTACAATAAAATGAAAGTGGGTAGGTAGTATGTAACCAATAACTAAACTAAACAAACTGAAAATAAGAAAAACAAGACTACCTCCCTACATGTTCTCGGTTGTCGATGGTGATAACTAAGTAGGTATCTAAATAAAATGGTGCGTAATGCAAGCTTACGCTCGCGTTCTCGGCCAGCTGCGCCTGTGCTGCCAAGCGGTAAACAACAATACCTAGACTAGGTAATAAAACTGGTTTGCACGCCTACCGGCATGAAACTGAATAGTTTTTATTTTCGTGCTAAGTACCGAATGCCATTTTATTTTGACACACCAATATCTTGTTTACGTTAAACATATCGGTATATCTCTATTTTATAAACTTTTTTTTTTTTTTTTTTTTTTTTAGTTATTTATAACCTTACCTTTTTACCTCGTCGCCACATGTAGTGCCTGCCTACTCGCTGGCCAGTAAGTAGTACTTTAGGCAGCACCTAGTACCTAGATCGTCACAGGCTCGACAACAAGCGGTGTGTACAAGCGACACGTCCAACCTCGCCCGTGGCTTGCGTAAGACTCCCCCGCCGCTCTTATCGCCCCGGTTTATATAGCAGCTAGTAAACAAGTGACGTCAGCTGCAGGTGGCTCGCAGGTGCGCCGAGACCGTGGATTGTATTAGTTGTCTAACACAAACACTACACTAAGTATAAGACCTTAAACCAGGATTCGCATACGATTCAAAATTGCTAGGATCTAGGATTCGGGAATTTCTTAAGCAATCACAGTTTATAGATTGCTATATAGTTGCTACTAAGTATTATAGTTGAAGAGAAGTTTCACTTGCTACCGTCAGTTACAATAACAAGTTGCAACCAAGCAAGGTACAGTTCTAGAACTTACACTCTATAACTGTTAGTTGGACGTAGTTGACGATGGAATTTAGTTGTGTAGGTAGAATGATAGGATTAATACCTAACTACTTATTACCTGACAAACAAATTCAAATTAAACGTAATGTTAAGGTTTTTTATAAAATACCAAGCATTATGAGTGGACTGATATTCTGATGACTTTTCAGCTGGTACTGATTTAGTTTCATGTGTATTTTGTAAATATTATAAATATTGTAAATACTATTAGTCGTAAGTTTTTTTGTGAATAAATACTTTTTGCTTGACATTTTAATACACCCTTCTATACCATTTTTAACCGACTTCAAAAAAGGAGGAGGTTCTCAATTCGGTTGTATGTTTTTTTTTTTTATTTTTATTTTTTTTATTTTTTTTAATGTTTGTTACCTCATAACTCCGTCATTTTTGAACCGATTTCAAAAATTCTTTTTTCATCTGAAAGGATATACTTCCAGATTGGTCCCATTTTATTTTCATCAAAATCGGTTGAGTAGTTTGGGTTATAAATAGAAATAACTGAAAAAAATATGCCCGGCGCGGCGCAGCGCCTACTATTTTACTGCTAGCAACGATGCAATATGCCAAGTTGCAGCGTAGCGCCTACCATTTTACTGCTAGCAACGATGGACCCTTTGTGGTGCACACTTAAATTTTTACATTTTTCTAAATTTGACAATAAACCCTGTTTGTACATTCAAACCGCATTTAATTGGAGAAAAGCAAAAACCCACCAGTTGTTCCTCTAAAGAATCAACACCAACCACGTGCACGAAATTGCGTATTTTGCTTTCCTGTGACTTTTATGTGGTGTTTATAGTGACTAGAACATTCCCAATGAACTGTCATCATCATCATCTGATGATGAAGCTGGTAGTCGAATTGAAGTCGGTTTTTTAGTTTTTTAACTTATAAATTATGTAAACCACACATGCCCAATAATGACGTTGGCCATCGATAACCGATTCATGTCATTTTCGATGAATGTTTAATAACAATAACATAAAAATCTTTATAATTTTTCTTAGTGTAAGTAATATTTTAGCATATTAGTACTTTGAAACAACGTAGCTAGCTATGTAGGTAAAACTTAAATGCACAGAAAAACCGCATGAAAGAAAACCTTTATCTAGATATAATGCGACATTTAAAACACCTTGCTGGCACAATACTCAAACATAGAAAAGTTAATTTCTAATATTAGTTTTATTGAACCTTATGAAATCATAATAAAGTTAATTTTACGTTGAGAGTGGTTGAACAGTGAGCCGGCTGCACCAGTAACTGCCGGAAAGCTCATAGCTACTGACAATTGCCTTATAATCTTTAACGTCAGCCTGCCGGAACTGGAAATTATCTAAGCTTTGGCATGCAACTGAAGAATGCGGTATAGAAGTGAAACTGATTTTCCCCAACTCCTTGACATATCGTAGAGACTAGTACTTGTTTGGTTTCAACTTGTTTCCACCCATCACTCGTTAAATAGTGTACATTGTGCATCTTAAGGTGAGGTGAATTGATCTTAATAACATCTGCCTTTGATGTAATGTGTATGTAAGTAAAACCTTTTGGGATTTTTATCAAATTATCCTCGATTAAAACTTACGCACGTTAGCACGTTTTTAGTTTGCATGATTACAGCTTAATATTGTTGCAAATAATCGAGTGTTGCTGAAACCTCTATATAAATTAATAAATATTCATGGACATTTCATACGACGCCCTCTAGTCCCAAAATAAGCAAAGCTTGTAATATGGGAACTAGGTGCTGATAGAATAGGTACTTATATACTTTTTTTTGTAAATACATACTTATATTACATAGTAACACCCAGACATAGAACAAACATCTATGTTATGTATAGGTATGTGAGTGGCTACCAAACTATGAAAATGTGCCTTTACATTTGGTGCAAAAACTTTTATTATTTTGGACATAGTTTCACTTCTACACGTGTTAATACCCCATGTCTTTGGGAAACACCGCTCGCAGGTTACATGCAAATTTGCTCTCTATTTGCAATCGTGTGTATCCACGACTGTCGATGCCAAAGGCGTGGACTAATTGCTTTACGGTGCTGCAATTACGTAGAACGTAGAAACCAATTAGTCTAATTTTAAAACGCATTTTGTAAGAGTAACGTTGCTAGTGATTTAGCATTTGAAAGTATTCAAGGATCTTATTGAAGGCGCTGCCTGTGTTTAATAAATAAACAGACTTTTGCATCTATGATCTAAATGGTTTGTCAGGGGTCACATTTTACTCATGCTCCGATGAACGGAAAAAACCTACAATGCAGGCAAATACCATTTACATACCTATGTTTATTTGTATTCACCAAATCATATTTTATTAAAGGATTTCATAAGCTTCGTGAGATAGGAGTATGTATAAACTGACTGAATATTGATTTTGTTACGAAATTGAATCGAGAATAGGCTCTATCCTATCCTATCCTATCCTACTATCCTACTAATATTATAAATGCGAAAGTTTAGATGTTTGGATGTTTAGATGTTTGGATGTTTGTGTTTCAATCACGTCAAAACCACTGAACCAACTTGGATGAAACTTGGCATATATATAGTTCGTAACCTGGATTGACATATAGGCTACTTTTTATCACGAATTATTAACAGGATCTACAGGATAAAATGAACGAAAAGAATTAGCAGCGCCAATTGGCAAGAGGATATCATTGTCATGTCATGTCACGCCAGTTTGACAGGACGTAGTACTACCTCTTTGGTCTAACGACTAGCGTTTGACATTCCAGTAGGTATGAGTTCGGTGTAATGAGGTGTAATGTCAAGTTTCTCAAAGAAGTATCTGGTCGGTACACGTACAGATAATATAATGTACACGGAAACTGTAGACGCGTACGAAGTCGCGGGTAACTACTAGTGAGCTATAAATTCATAATCATAAATTGTCTGAACGCAGAAGCCTTTAATACTTTCTCCTTCATAACTTTTATAACTTTAACCCTTTACTCGTCTAAAATCGGAAGAGTTTATTTTTATTTTAAACCTTGCTAAAGTCTACACGAACGAGGTAATAAGAAAACTCTTTCGAGTCAGTAGAACGTGAAATAAAACAAACTTGTTAATTTCAAGATGATTTGTATTTTTTTCTGGTGACGCCCTAACCACACTACCGCCGCGATATCATAACAGCGGACCCGCTATAAATTCGCCATGTCTTGTCCGTATTATATGAGAAGCCGAACACTAGCGTGACTGCCTGTTCTAACGTATAGATTTGACTATAATTCTATCTCTTTCCCCGCGCGGATTCGGCGATCTGCTCCGTCGCCCCGGTCACACCTCCGCGCTCCGGCCGCCATTTAGCAGCGGAGCCGCGTTGACTTCAAACGTGTTGGAAGTAACGTGCCGCTCCCACGATACCGCTAACACAACTACACTTGATCGCGGCGGAATGAATTTCGCGGACTTGCTACTCCAATAACGCGCGGAGATGTGGTTAGGGCGTTAATAATAACCATGTTTTCTTTAACAATATTTCAGAACTAAAATTGGTGGCGGGTACAAGAAAGCGTTAGAAATAATATAATAGCTACGAATGTAATGCTTTGTCTTTTCTGTAAGCAAAGCTTGTCTAATGAGAACCAGCAGGGGTATTCCAATCTCAGTTGAACTGCAAAGTTTTAAATCATGGTCAGTTCATACTAACTCATAGTTATTCTGTGACTAAATAGTGACATTATGATGTCATTTGATTGGTTCCCGCGCATATATTGCTGTCACGTGTCTAAAAAAAATGATCACGTGGTACAAAATTGTACCACGTGACCTGATGAAATTACACTGGGCAGTGAAGTATAACTTGACAGTAAAAGATTGGAATACGGGGGCTGTACAATAACTACCCGAGTTTGTTCTTAGTTTTATTACTAACTAAAAAGTTTACACAACCCCATATCTCGTCCCTTGCACCACCGCGAACCACCATATTGTATTAGCATGATTGCTCTGGTTATTAGCATTTATTTAGGCTCGCCTCGTTACGCCGAGTAGACGATGGATGAATATTCTATTGGTATTTGCACACAGAGCACACGCCGGAAGATACAAATAACGATAACAAGGCGAGGAAAAACAGAAATATGGTTTTGGTACGATCACAGAATAAATAATAGCACTAGGTACGGAAGGCTCACTTCTGATAATAAATAGGCTTCTCTTGCTAAGAACCCTCGCAAACTGTAGACTTTCTAATCGGCCGTGCGTATATTTCTACGATTCAGTATCGGCCCAGTTTGTACCTACTAGCAGACCATCTCAACCAAGCTATCGGTCGATCAGAAAATCTGCAGTCTGCGGGAGTCTAACACGCAATTAAAAACAATATAAATAAATAAATATTCATGGACTTTACACACAACACCCTCTAGTCCCAAACTAAGCAAAGCTTGTGATATGGGAACTAGATGGCTGATAGAATACTTATATACTTTTATTTATTTTTTTGTAAATACATACTTATAATACATAGTAACACCCAGACATAGAACAAACATCTATGTTTTCCACGCACAAATGTTTGTTCTCAGTGGGGATCGAACCCACGACCCACAGCACGGAAGGCAGAGCCGTTACCGACTGAGCTGTGACGCCTGTGACGCCTGAGTATAATTCACGCAATGCTGGATGCTACAGCTTATTTTTGCGTACGCAGAGTATATCTCCTCTTGTCGCATAATTTGTTCCTTGCATTGCTTGTGGCATCAAACACGCCACGAGCAATGCACGCGGCCTACTAGGCAATGCCATCCATGTATAGTCACCACAGATCATTGCCTCTCTGAATTATCTGCGCAGATCCGATTTTCGGGACGAATTGGAGGTAAGCGAATCTTTCCGCGCGTACATCCGCAATCGTTGTTGCACCTATACTTGAGAGGGATAAAGATCCGTTGTGCGTACTGTACTTTTAGTTTCGTGCCTAAAGTTCGGAGTGCGCTAGGCCTGATACGACTGAATAATTTATCGGTGAGATGCGAGATGGATTTTTTGCGATTCTCTTCAGTTTGGAATTTTTGTGGAAGTGAGTTAACTATTATCCACGAGGGTTTCAGTTTCAAAGCAGTAGCGGCCGTATTATGACAGACGGTAACATTAAGAACAAAGCAAAAATGTATTAATGATTTGGTGATCAATCTCTTTACTGTTATACAAAAATTCAAAAAACTATACAAATTACGTCATCAGAATTCCTGTAGCTATTTTCTGTAAATTATTCAAATTGGTGTTTCAATCAAAAATAAAGTGAACAAGTTTTTCAATTACCGGTTTAATCTCAATTATCCACCACAATTACCACACATCGACCGAAATGTAACAGTCGATAACTAATTAATTAAGTACGTAATGAAATTATGTAAAATTATTTTGCTGTTTTGTACGTTATGCACCATAATTTTAGAACAGGGTTAAGGTTTTACAAGAATACTGAAAACTGTTTAATTAATTTGGATCTTCTTTTTAAGATAAAGTTGGTCTTGCAGAGTACCGACTGCTGAGTATAAGTTTTCTTCTCGAAAGCTGAATCAAATTTAGAATTCAGAGTGTGAACAAAAAAGGTTCTCAACGCGTCCGCTAAGGGCGCTTATCATGACTGCGTACAAAAGCTCTCGAATTTGATTGATGACATGTATGCAACTAAAAAAAAAAAATTCCGCAGATTTAAAAATAATCCAATTTCAACTTAAGTAAATAAACAAAAAGTTCAAATTATCGTGGCAAAAGTGAAAAGATAAGATGACGCAGAGCGGTTTACCCGTTGACCCCTTACGCTTCAAAACACTGGTGTAAGCATCGATTTCACAGATAAGAAATTGGCCTAAAAATACCAATCCGTTCAATTCCCAAAGCAATGGTACCATTAGCTACCCATTCCTTTGAGCCGGAGGCATAAGTATAAAGAACTACTAAATAGTAACGAAACTGCGTTAAATGTCAAAATTAATACCTACAGTACTTGTCAGTACTATATATTCGGTGGAGACTTTTAACATGAAAGAAGTCTTTTTTATGAGGAGCCTCACAGAGCACGTCCACTGAGAATTTGTGTTCAGTACTGCGTCAACCATTCTGATACGCAAAGTTTCTGTATTTTACCATCACCAACCTTCAAACCGGAACACAGCAATGCGAGCGTCACTACTTGGCGACAGAACTAGGTACGGTGGAAGTAGTTCTCCAGTCGATTTCTTTCACACAAATAACCCTACTGCAGCAGATGTAAATACAACAAATGCTACTAGAAATGTACCTACTATACATCAGTTTTATTAGCTTATACTATGCTGGAGGGTAATATAGGGCGCGCCCGAAGATTGACCCCTGTAATGCGATATGGCACATCTAATACCCAGTGACGGATGCGGGGTGTCTTTTCGGGGCACTCCGTTTTTGTGTTGTGTTACCACTGGCTTTGTTTCGTTGACTTTTTTGTATATTATGACAGGCGTCACAGCTTAGTCGGTAATAGTTCTGCCTTCCGTGCTGTGGGTCGTGGGTCCGATCCCCACCAAGAACAAACATTTGTGTGTGACAAACATAGATGTTTGTTCTATGTCTGGGTGTTACTATGTATTACAAGTATGTATTTACAAAAAAAGGTTTGTAAGTATTCTATCAGCCAACTAGTTACCATATTACAAGCTTTGCTTGGTTTGGGACTAGAGGGCGTTGAGTGAAATGTGTATGACTATTTATTTTATTATTTTATAAATCAGTTGCGTCGTGGCGTATATTTTTTTGTATAAATTGTTAATACAATAAAAAATCTTGAAAAATGTACAAAAATAAATACTAAAATCTTAATATTTGTAAAAACTTTATTAAAATTTGTAAAACCTTGGAATATGGCGCCCGGGAAAAAACATTTAGCCATTTTATTTCGGTACTCAAGAGAAGTAACTGACGGAAGCCAGTTTATAAAATTAGTAAGATCTAAGATCAGAATAATTAATAACCTCAGTCCCGAAGCAAACAGTATCAATTTGAACATTTGATGACGGTATTGTCAGGGGGGACGCGGCAATTACGGACCGTTGACTCAGCGTGATTAATTCACCACAGACCACCTGCAAGTTTGCTAAGCCAGGCTCATTATTGAGGCTCCAGATGCTGATTGTGCAGTACATGCTAATGTAGTCCCTTTAAACCTTACCGCCTTACTTATAAATTTTCAATATCTCCTATTTTTTTACCCCTATTATTAATCAAAGGGATCATAGCTTAATGAGACGTTGGTATGTACGGACTAAGAACATATTAGACACTAGTGGTTACCCGCGACTTCGTACGCACCGTTTTCTGAGCGGATTCTTGGACATTACAATGTGACATTACACCGACTCACGTGTCAGATGATAGAAACTCGTAGCTATTAGTATTATATTATCTGTGCTCGTAGTAAGCCCTCTAAGCCATAAACCAAGAAGTTAAGGCAATTGACGTGACCTCGTCCTCGTGTCAAACACGTCAAATAATGTTTTATTGGCGCCACTTATCACGTTCGTTCATTTTATCCTGGTCTTGTTAATTATTCGGGATAAAAAGTAGCCTATGTGGCAATCCAGGTTACGAACTATATATATGCCAAGTTTCATCCAAGTTGGTTCGGTAGTTTTGACGTGATTGAAACATATAAACATCCAAACAGCTAAACATCCAAACATCTAAACAACCAAACATCTAAACTACATCTAAACAAACATCAACTACCTCTTTGGTCTAACAACTAGCGTTTGACATTCCAGTAGGTACGAGTTCGGTGTAATGAGGTGTAATGTCAAGTTTCTCAAAGAAGTATCCGCTCGGTACACGCACAGATAATATAATGTACACGGAAACTGTAGACGCGTACGAAGTCGCGGGTAACTGCTAGTTTATAATATAAGTGGGATGACATTCAGTCCCTATATTTGACTCAAAGTACAGTTAGTTCATTTGATAAAGGTATTATAAGGGGAGATGCGGCAATTATAGACCGATGACCCAGCGTGATTAATTCACCATATACCTGCAAGTTTACTAAGCTAGGCTCATTATTAAGGCTACTCCTCGGTCTGTTAAAGACTCATCTAGGTACTTTTGTGCCGATGTTGACTTTAAATTGCACCAGTACATACCTTAGTGTTTTTTAGATGCTGTTTATACAGCATCTAAAAAACAAATACAGCATCTAAAAATTTATACATTAAATAGGTTATCCTATTTAATGTATAAATTTTTGAAGCTGTAATAATAATAAAGAAAGGTTTCAGATGCTGATTGTGTAGTTCAGACGTTCTAATGTACTTTGTCCTTTTAAACTTTAGTCTAACTTTTTTTTATACAACTATATGATGGGACAAGTTCGACAAGCTATTTAAAATTACTCTTGTATATAAAGTGAAGTTTATAAGTAAGGCGGTGTACAAGGCAGTCAGCAACCGACCGTTAGTTGCCAGACGTGTACCTAATTGGACAAATCTACTATAGTTGTTAGTATAACGACGCAGATGGTAGGTAATTTTTTTACTTGCTTAGAATATTGCGTTTTCATGAATTACTTCGTTCGCATTCAAACTCAAAATCTAAAAAGTTATTCAATAAAATCACAAAAGATAATTTAGAATCGTCGTATATAACTAGGTGATTCTGGGGGCCAGCTCCCGTATTCCAATCTTTTGCTGTCAAGTTATATTTCACTGCCCCGTGTAATTTCTTCAAATCACGTGGTACAATTTTGTACCACGTGATCATTCTTTTTTTAGACACTTGACAGCAAAATATGCGCGAAAACAAATCAAATGACATCATAATGTCACTATTTAGTCACAGAATAACTATGAGTTAGTATGAACTGAACATGATTTAAAACTTTGCAGTTCAACTGAGATTGGAATCGCCCCCCAGTTCCACGTATTGCTTGGTTAATGGTTTACTTGCTTATGTGATTTTGCTTGTCATAGAATGATCGACCAAAATGAAAATTATGATAAAATAATGATGACCATTGAATCTACCAAATTTAAGATAATCAGGAAATTCGAATCGTAATAGGAGATTATAATACGGTCCCGTGTAATAAGTAAGCTTTTCTTTAATTCACTTTAAAAGCATGTAGAACTTACAAAATAGCGTAGAGCTTTGCGTAAACATACACACTAACGTTGTTAAAAAATTTGCATTTTACAGTAAGTTCGTTTTTATTTTCTCTAGTAGAACAAACTACTTTAATTCAATGAACTTACAAAATGGCGTAGAGCTTTACGTAGATGTCTACGGCGTAGACACTAGTGTTTTTACACGATTAACATTTTTATGGTTAGCACGATAAGTACTTTTTAATTTTCACTAGTAAAATTCGTAGACCTTTGCGTAGACGTCTACGCCGTAGACATCGTAGCAATTTTTACACGATTTGCATTATAAAGTACTTTTTATTTTCACTAGAGAAAAATAAAATTGTTTTATAAAACCATATAAAACTATTAAAGCACCATCTATCGGTAACAGTTGCTAAATGATAGCTCGCAACAAGCTGCCTCTAAAACAACCGTATAAACGTTCAAATACCAAATATGAGCGTTTATTACAAGCCATAAATAATTCTCAAAGGCTTATAAAACTCCTTAGCGATGTTATAAATCTTTGATGGAAAAACCTACCGAACATAGGTAAGGCACAGTACAAATAATAGGTATTAAGGCACGTTTCACTCTAACACGACGACGTATCAACCATGGTGTCGACGCTATAGTAATGTTTGAACTAAATTCGCCCATCGAGATAGATAAATAGATTACTTTGTTGCACACCATATAAAATTTTACAAAAATAAGAGAAACATAAACGACAGAGGGATACAATTCATGCGAGCTAGGCATTTTAATTTGTTTGACCAATCAGAGGTGTTTGACAAAAAAATATGCGCCTCTGATTGGCTAACCTACTTGTATATGACAGCGGTACCGATTGACCTTTGTTGACCATCAGCGTTTGCATAAAACATTTCTTACATTCATCTTCATTATAACACTTAAAATCTATATCATAGAGCTCATTTTACACTGAATATAAATTCCAAGAGATGCGTGCCTACATACTGATGGTTTTCCATTAGTTTCTATTAAAATCGATACTTTTTACAGGGTATGAGTTGCTCGGGTGATAGATCAAAGGTCCAAGAGGTGCGGTGAGGTAATCTAATTTTGGACAACAATGCAGGACAGGGTAGGTCGATAGGTAAGATCAGACGTATATCCACGAGTATTATGTTAGTGATGGTCTGCTTACCTTTTGATCTTGATGAAATTGATACAGCGGTAGCTTACAAGATATGAAAAGGTGCATACTTTTAAGAGACAAATACGGGAAAATATGTTTTTTTTTATAATTTCACTTGAAGAGAGTCAGCAAAGCTAGTGGTACCGAAAAACTCAAGGTGAACCTAATAGTGTTCTCTAGTCTAGAGTTAAAAAAAAAAAAACAAAAAAAAACAAAAAAAAACATCAACAAAACATTCAAAAACAAAATCAAAAATATATAAAAACTGTTTATCTATGTTCTACCTAACTGATTTAGAATTAGTGCCATGCAAAGCCCATGCCGGATTTTTTTTTTCTTATCACATATTTCTTTTGTTTATTTTCTGACGCCGGGAAAATGGTATGATGACTTGACGACTTCAAAAATTCAGGTTACGTGTCGTGGAAATTGATGCTTGTTCTCGGCTATCGTGAAAATCAATTTCTGAGAGTCTTCGGTTGAAGGATCACCAAAAACGAGCCTATTGCTCTTGGAAGGAATGTAATTACTCTAAAGTATCAAGATTCAAGCGTTCAAGATTAAATGTTGTACAAATTTGGAAAACGGTGTTTTGTTTTGAAAAAAAAAATGCAGATGGCACATCTGAAGATACCCGTGCTGTAACAATGCCTCAAAGAGCACGTTTCCTGAGAACGTCCGCTGAGGACGTGTTTTGTGACATCTCAATGAGACATGCAGGGATGACTTTGTTTTTATTATTTATTTATTTGGATCAGTTGAGCTATCTATAAATCGTTTGCAACGGTGTTTAGATAGCTCAACTGCTTCATGTGTATTTTGTATACTTATATTATAAATATTGTAAATACTGTATCAGTAGTAATTTTCTTTGTAAATAAAACTTTATCATAGTGTATGTATTTTTTATTGTAATTTGTGTGTTGCAGGCTTCTAAAAAGATGTTCTTGTCGTTTTGAAATTGATTTGAGTGATACAGAAAAAAATGTCATGAACATGGAAATTTAGTAATTAATTATACAAGTTGGAAAGCTTAGAATCGAGTGAAAATGCAACATGAAACATTCAATATATAAATGGGCAATTTACACTACCGTCTGTCAATAATCAATCGCATCAGATGGAGATTCTGTCTCCCACCAGAAGATGGATGGCTCAATTACCCTTAAATCGCCAACTCATCACTATAACCCCTAAGTCTATACCCATAAAGTACAGTTTAGTTTGACTGATAAAAAAGTGTGTTTATTGAGATGTCTCAGTAGCAATACTTTGTTATTGATATCGATGTGGCAAATCTGTGTCAGATTGGTGTGGTTTGATGGATTGCGAGCGTTTTATCGTTTATCGAGGAAGGATTTAGCTCTAGGCGGTATATGATCATTTTCCGAGGGCCGTAAATCCAAGATTTTTTTACAAATTATACTACCTATAGATATTTAGCAGGTGGATTCGTGGAATTTGCCTGTTGTGTGTGTATGTGGGGGGTATGTAGGCTGTAGTAGAAAGAGGTGTGATTTCATATTTTATGTTTCTGTTCGAGAGGTAAATTGACTGGTGACTAGTGATGGTCACCAAAGTTTTAAAATAAAATTACACAAAAGGAATTCAGGTATTCCAAGTCAGTGCTACCTTTTCCTCAATTTACACCACCATTCATTTCACCTTAAAATTGAGGCAACGTTTAGTAAAAAAATTAGGGTTCTTTACAATTTGTGCCGATTGAAACCAGTTGTAAATGTTTGTCATTTAAAAGTGTTTCCCAACATCAGCACTATTCTCGCACGACAGTTTTAAATGTAGACTAAACTTTGCATGGGCGACTATAAGGCACTTTACACACGGTACCGCACACCGTGCCGCAAATGTATCGTAGAATTCGTAGATGGAAAATGTTTGTAAATTTTGCCAGATTCACAAGGTGGTACGTTTCAGGAAGACTATATCGTAGTGTCAAATACTCTACCTTAATTATGTAGACTACAGGCATTATTGTAATTAGTTTTAGCCACTGTTGTGAGTGAAAGAAGTGTGATGATTGAGTATAAATAACTATGATACTTGGTGGCCAATCGCTGATAGATAGCTCTGGTATTGCAAGCCTCTATGCTATAAATACGAGTACATATATACTGGCATAATTTTTCCTGGTTTACAATTTTCTTAAGTATATTTCTTTGTAAAAAAGATCATACAAAAAAACGCTAGGAACCAGGCCGTAGTTTCTTGCCTTTTCTGCTACACTCTGTTCGCGTGGAACTGACACCTAGGGCAGCTTGCACCAGAATCGCTAAACGCGTTTAACTATTAAATAGTATTTAGCGAGTTGTCAAGTCAACAAATAAATACGTCAGATTTAAATCTATTTAGCTGTTAAACACGTTTAGTGATTCTGGTGCAAGCTGCCCCTAGAATCACTTAGTTAAACAAGACAATTCTAAATGATCCTTGTGGTTTTATTGATTAAAGAATTATGACTATGATTATAGTTCTTTAAACAGAGTTATCGTAGTACAATAATACTCGCTTTTTATACACCGTGTGTTATTCGCCTAGCACTCGTCACCTCGCTATGAATGGGTGCTGATTGTGACTTTTTATAAGCGCTTGAATTTACGCGATTCAAACACGAGGGATCCGCTGCGGCTGTAGTCCTGAGATGCTGTGCTACCGGGTCACGTCAGGGGGCGTTTAGATTGGTACTGCAGGGGTATGCCAATCAAAGTTGAACTGCAAAGTTTTAAATCATGGTCAGTTCATACTAACTCATAGTTATTCTGTGACTAAATAGTGACATTAAGACGTCATTTGATGTGTTTTCGCGCATATTTTGCTGTCAAGTGTCTAAAAAGAATGATCACGTGGTACAAAATTGTACCACGTGACCTGAAGAAATTACACTGGGCAGTAAAATATAACTTGATAGCAAAAGATTGGCATACGGGGGCTGAGGTTATTAACCTGGACTTTATAAATACTATAGGTTATAGTTTGTCAGAAAGTTCAATTGCTAATTACCTATTACATGCTAGTATTTATAATAATTGTACCTAATATTCGTGAGGTGTGCTCACTGTCTTAAAATGTACTACATAAAAAAACTATGTTTCTCAGTAAGCAATTAATTTAAGTTTATGATAAATAAATAATTTTAAACCTTAAATAGCTCTGTCTCAAAACATAAAAATAAGAGTACATATGCGGATTGTTTCATGCGATGCCTAGCAGAGACCGCGCGATGAGTCGATGACATCGTAAATGCCGTAGGAAACACTGGTTTAGAGACACAGAAGACAGAAGAGGCTGGCTTAAAAGGAAGGAGGCCTATGCAGTGGGTGAAACCGGGCTATGATGATGATGATGATCATGGTTAGCTGAGAAGTAAGATGTCATGACTTCTTGGATAACTGCTCTTTATCTTTATGGATTGGGCTTTTTTTTTATATATAATATAGAATGTCCTTTGGCCACAATCTCACCTGATGGTAAGTGACGATGTGGCCGACGATGGAGCAGGACAGTCTAGAAGACACCTATTCACTCTTGCCTTGAAAAGACCCAAATTATATTTCTCAGGAAAGACAGAAGACGGCAACGCGTTCCATTCCTTGGCAGTTCGCATAATGAATGTAGATCCAAAACGTTTGGTGCGAATGGATGGAATGTGTACCAAGTATGGGCTTTCGGATAAGTTGTGATAAGCAGGCTATATAGAATCCAAGCCTTACGTTTCCTTAGTAGGCATCTCGTAGAGAAGATGTGCTTCCATACGTCTGCAGTTCTGTGGTGACAATGCATCGCTAGGATGGTGTGCAGATTGGTGTTAAAACTTAGACTAGGAGAGTTGAATAACATTACTTCAGACAAATAAATATCATTCATTTCATTCAGTCACATTCTGATGGAAATAACGGGTTGGTACCGCCTAACCCCGGTCCGGCCTCTCCCCGATGTAGATTACCAGATAGTATGTATGCGCTAAATCAATGCCAGTACTGTGGCAAAAAAAAGTGAAGATGAAATAACCACACATTGGCTTTTAAATAATGAAACTAAGTCAGTCTACTAAGAAAGATCTAGCTCTTCTATAACGTTTCATCCTAAAACTGTTTACAACTCTAGTACTCTGCTCCACAAAAATTAGATGTTTTCACGAAACCTGCGTCCCATAAACCTTAAAATATTTTAGTACAAATTCCGAGCAATTATTTTAACATTTTACTCTCGTTCACGATGAAAACAGCCTTATGTTGATGGAGTCACGTCGTGTAACGTGCAGACGTGGTTTAAAAATGTTCACCTCAAGATACCGCGGCGCGAAGTTAAAAATTCAATGTTTTAGCTTCCAGCAACATGTGGGGCGCATTAAAAAGTTTTCTTATGTGTTTTAGGAATAGGAAAACAATAAAATAACCTAAATCATCATTATAAGCCCCTGCTTCTGACTGTTTTTTGTTTCTTAATAAAAAACAATAAACAATAACAACAACAAATAACAATCGCAAATAAGGGGAGGCCTTTGCCCAGCAGTGGGACAGAATAGGCTAATTAAAAAAAAAAAAAAAACAGTAGTACTAATAGATTGTGCGTAACGACAACCATGGATTGATGGACTCCTTTGATGAACCACCACTTTCTATCGGCATTTCATCATCATCATGTAGAATAAAACTAATAAGTCTCTCCATTTATAGATTTCCATAAGGAACGATCTGGAACCTCCTCCTTCTCCATCCACGGGTTTCTCGCGATCTTAACAATGTCATCAGTTCTTCGAGCCGTTCTACAAGTTACCTTCAGGTTCGTGGTCATACTTCGCCAATTTTCTGCCCTAATGGTTTAATAACCATTTAAGAACCTCACCCATATACCTCGCAGATAGTTCTGCGAGGTATATGGGCTGTTCATTACGATTACTGGCATTTTATTTTTTATAAATAATTTATTAAAACACTTCAATCAAATTCAAACAAAATCAGAACACACTTTAGATCCGTTTTCTCAACCAGACATCGTTAGGCGGCATCATCACAAAACAAAAAGACTGGTTTCCCGCAAACTCTTTGTAAGAAAAGCTCTAAGGAAGTTGACCCTCATTAGAAGACAAAGGAACCCTTTGCTGGCTTAAAGACATCCACTAATTCTTACCTTTGTGTCTGCGCCGTGATTGCTGATCCGATTCGTACTGGTGACTGGAAAAACAAAGCCTCGTGGTGCATTTTTTAAATTAAAAAAAAAAATAGGCCCACGGCTGTAATTCTGTAGTAGACCTCTTTTTGAATCTCCTAAATCTCAAGGTACCTTTAAAAGAAGTAGACAGAGGTATGTACATTCAAATAAATTATTTTATTAAGTAGTTATATATTTATTCCTATGTTGTATTGGAAGTTTTATTGTCATCAAATTATGTACCTACTCGATGAATATCTTCCTAGTAGAATTAGAATTTGACAGGCGTCACAGCTCAGTCGGTAATGGCTCTGCCTTCCGTGCTGTGGGTCGTGGGTTCGATCCCCATGAGAACAAACATTTGTGCGTGGAAAAACATAGATATTTGTTCTATGTCTGGGTGTTACTATGTATTATAAGTATGTATTTACAAAAAAAAAAGTATATAAGTATTCTATCAGCCATCTAGTTCCCATATCACAAGCTTTGCTTAGTTTGGGACTAGAGGGCGTTGTGTGTAAATATTTGTTTCATGTCCATGAATATTTATTTATTTATTTATTAAAAAAAAAATAGTTAAAATTAAAAATAAAACTTATAATAAAGCATCACGTGTTTCACGAAACATCAAAACACGAAAACTTACATTAATTACAACGTACCCACTTAACACAGCGAGTGCTTAAAAGATAATATAATTAAGCAAAGCTACTTGGAGGCAAATTGCCGGCTTCCCTTATTTATACGGAACTAGGAAGAGATTCGCGAAGAGAATTTTAATTCTGCAATGCTAAGAACTTAGTACAGTTAGTCGCAAAAGTAGATGAACGTTTATAGCACTAGTCTGTAAAACCTACGAGTACAGTCAATCTGAAAATCTAAACCTCGATATCGCTATCTTGTACACAGTATATAGCTCGATCGTGCTATTTTTAAATTTGGAACGAGGCGTTTATTCCAATGACACATTCATCTCAATGACAGTATTTTGACAGCATGCGATGAGCCCTTTCGCAAGATGGTGCGACGGTCTGCAAAATGCAGTTGGTAATACTGAGTACAGTCGAAGATCAGGTTCAGCACGTCTTATAAGATAAATTCCAAAGAAAATATATTTAAAGAAGTGTCGTCTGTACACGAAAACCATAGCTTTTTGGAGCAGTTCAAATTGTCACGAAGTTAGTTTTCACATTACAAAATGGAGGTTATCTAACGCGACAGGGCACAGCTCGCGCATAACTCAGTAGCATGCTCGCCAGATAACAATGATCTTTTCATTTTCATAACCGATAGAACTTTTCTCATTTTAACTTATTCTTTTATCAGGGGTCGCGGCGTTTTTTTGCGATCTCAGGTTTTTAGTGCCTTTTGTTTACATAACGAATTTTTGACGCGAGTTCTTGGGAGTTCCTTAAAAATGGAGTTCTCTGAAGTTGTTACAGAAGTGGCGAAATTCACGGAATTTAAAAGATATTCCAAATGGTTTTTTGTGATGGTTCGGGGCAGAATCACGTGGTATTTTTTGCTTTAATTCAGCTCATTGCGGCTTTAGCAACAACAGATGACTATCATTATTCAGTCAGTTTAGAACAAAAATATTTAATGTTATTTAAAATAATCTAGTAAATCTGTTATGCATACTTAGGATAACCTAGTAAAAAGTAAAATAGTTTTTTAACTTGTTTTATTCAATTTTATTACAATTTTGTCATATTTTAACCCAAGCTTTGCGATAAAACCATAGGCTTAAATGATGCTCGAGTTGCTAGAGAAGACCTCACAGTAAAAACAAAAAAATCATCAAAGAACATCGTCGAACAAAGTATTCGAGCTTTAAAATCTATTATTCGGTTCAATCGTGTTTTTTCCGATAACATTCCGCCGAGAGCCGTCTAATCCGCTTATTGATTCCGACGCTTTTTCTTCAGATATCTTTTTATCGGCCTGCAGGGCTGTATCGCAATTCGCAACTCAGATATCGTTTTACCATTCGGCATCCTGTTACCTCAGCACCGGTTTTTAGCGTTATCGATATCACAATACACTTTCGCTTTGTTAGTAGGTATTATATTTAACGTTGTACGAAAAAAAAACTTTTTGTTTTGCAGAAACTGATGTAATATTTAATATTTTGAGAATATAAAGTTTCACTGAGAAATAAAATTTGCACCGCAGCGCAAATTAACGACTCTACGTTATACGTTGTAAGATGTTTTCATTAGACCATAAATCTGTAAGCCTGTAAAACATTGAGAGCTAGCATTGATAATTTTACGTCATACTTCAAAAGTGTTTGAAAACTTGCTCACTCGACTAGTTAGAACCTAGTATTGCTCAAACAAAAAAAAGCTACGTTGTTGAAATAGTAATTACTAATGCTAATTAGCATTAGCACGTGCTTGACGAAATACAGTTCCAAACATAGGTTTTTTGCAACGTCCGACTGTTTGATCCATAAAAAACTATAGTCTACTTACGTAGTATCATAATATAATGGTAAGTTACATTTTATGCTTGTTTCTCTATGATATGCTTTGATAAAAACTAGTATCCTAAAAACGCGAAGATGTATTTGAACGTCCAATGAAACTGTTCACAGATTTTGATGTTGAAGCAAAGTAGTATGATGTATAAAATTCACCTTGGACTCCAACTCTACATTTACCAACCTCTTTTGAGGTTCATCCAGATACAACAAGTTTTACGATGTGCAGAGTGAGTGGAGGCCCTTGCTTTCCTAAAGTCCGGATTATGAGTAATAAAACGGGCGCGACTGGTTTTTGGCGGTTCTTGTATTTAATTGCGTTTAAAACGATGTTTACGAGATTAGCTAGTGGAGAATCCTTTTACTGGAATTTCAGTAGAAATTTAAACCACAAATGTTTTGAATTTAGAGAAACTGCTTGTAAAATATTTGCATTCTCTGCTAAAGATATATTTTTTAAAGTTGGAATGAGAACGGAACTTTTGCAACTCGATACGTAGCTCGAAAGCAAGCTTGTGTTTAAAAGAGATCGTAGTAGGGGCTCGGCCATCACGACCATAGTTGGAAAGTGTGTTTAAATATAAACTCTAATGCAGCTGAAACAATGCTGAGTATGAATTGAACCTCAAGCATATACTTTTTGCTTTACTATTAAACACACAGCTTAGTACTATTAAAGGCTATGCAATGAAACATCTACCGACGTACTTCGTACTCCAACTTAAGTTAAGTTAACGGTGTGTAGATAGCTCAACTGCTTCATGTGTATTTTGTACATATTATAAATATTGTAAATACTTAAGTTTATATACGAATGTAATTAGACCCTTCTATATGTACAATTTTTCTTATGGAACCAACGATATTAACGCGTAAAAATAATTTTCCCATACCGAAGTAGAAATCAGAATAATTTATTTGCGCAATATATGTTAGTAGGTACATCTATGGAACAGCGTTTTTTTTGCGCCCTTGTCACCCTGAATTTTATTGTTATTTTCATCTGATCTGTCGTTATTATACCCCGCATATAAAAACCCTCTCATTAAACCATCAGATAACCATTAGTTGAAGAGAAAGATTATATATGAGGCTCACGTACAGCGCTCACATGCACGGCTAATCGACGGAAGGGGCAATCTTCCGGGAAAGTTTGTCGGTGATATCAAAATACCCATGCTTCTCGAAATGCAGAGACTGGTAAATAACGGCCGTTTTATTGCGGAGTCGTTAGAGTTAGCTAGTTTTGGCTGGACGTGACAAATGTTATGGTAAACACGTGGCTTCGGTTGCGTGGTGCCTGAATTTACATCATAATGTAAATGATTATTCAATCATAATCACTAAGGAATGAGTATATCAGGGGAAGTTTGAAAGTGGCGCCTGTTGTTGAAAAGGTGAAGAGTGCTAGATTAGCATGGTATGGACACGTAATGAGGAGGGATGAAAGTCATATCACGAAAAAAGTTATGAACATGAGTGTGACTGGGTACGCAGGTAGAGGAAGGCCGAAGAAGAAGTGGTTGGATTGTGTGAAAGAGGATATGAATGTGAGAGGAGTAGATTCTGAGTTGACGAATGATAGGAGCGAGTGGAAGAAAAAGACATGTTGTGCCGACCCCGCCTAGCGCGGGATAAGGGCAGGGAAATGATGAATGTAAATGATTATTCAGGCACCAAATATTAAGAAAGATTACAGAAATCATCCTCAAGATAAGTCTACAGCATTCAAAGGAAATAAACATTAAAATGAGCATCTTTGAGCATTTTCCATTAAACCTACTAAGTTTACAAATGAGTTCACAAATGCACAGTAAGCCTCGCTACGCTGGTTCTACGAAATTCTCTACGGCGTAGCAGTTGTAGTTGAGCTCTTTGTAAAAAAGCTCGTCCGGGGAAGTACTACCATCGTACCTATTTCTGCCGCCAAGCAGTGATGCTCGCATTGCTGTGTTCCGGTTTGAAGGGTATAAGTGCCGGTGCAATTACAGGCACATGTGACGAAACTTAACACCTATGCGTCTCAGGGACGCAGTGCGTTGCTATCACACCTAGTAGATACTACAATATGACATACTGTTCATAGCAGCAGTTGGACTCCTGTATGACCCGAATAAAAAGTCTGCTATGCTTTTCGGTCAATGACGGTATTCTAAGTAAGATTAACTAACTTCCTCATTTTTACAATTTACCTCTCATCTTCTTCATATATTTTATATTTATTATGTGTAAAAGTTTAACTTCTAGAGCATAATAATCTAGCATTGTCCAGCATAATAGATTTCACCACTTCAGTTACAGGAATTGGTCTTTTGAGGACCCTATAATTTGACTGTCAAGATTCAAGACACAACAGATTGTCTATTGTTTTTGAACAAATACTTGATACCAACAAGACGTAACCAATTTTAAACTTTATTGTCGAAGTATAGGGCCTTTTATTCTTTGTAATGTTTAGTATCAACTAAAGATATCCAGGATACTCGCGAAATCCAAAGTATCATTTGGGAAAAAATTTAGCATTGAGTGGAACTAACCTAAAAACTACAGTGGCTTAAACGTAGCTAAATAAACAAAAAGTGGTTAGAGCACTGAATACATGTCATGTCATAGTGATACCAGTGTTGCTAGACCTCTCTTTGTCCGTTTTTCATTACTCGCTACACTGCGCATATTTACCGTCGTGGTCGAGACTCGACATATTTTAGGTCACTTTTTTCACGTAGAGACTATTTACAACGGTTTAGATGATACTGTTTCGTAGAAAAGCTGAATAAATTACTGATTTTTGAAGGTTTTTAAAGAAAAAAACATAGTATGGAATACCTAGTAAAACTCCTGAAAGTCACCCAATGAAGGCTGCAGAAGAATGAAACACATTACCGGCGTCTGTCTTTCCGGATCACTACAATCTAGATCTCTTGAGGGCAATGGTGATTGATCTTTTAGACCATCTTGGCTCCATCGTCGGCTTGACTGTCACTTTCCATAAAGGATAGTCTATCAAATGCAAAAAAAACAGCCCCTTAGAAAGTTTATGGAGAAGATTTATGTTCAGTAGGTAGACGTCCTACGGCTGCAATGATGTAAATAATTTATAAAATATCATAAGCAGACAAAATTGGATCCAAGGGTAACATAATACCTCATTATCTTTTTAAAGATTTTTGCAAAAATACATTGTAATCAGATATTTTTTGGTCATATTAATTAAGCCTGCCCTTCAACATATTAAAGTCTACCATTCCAAAAAGGCAGTTTCATTTTAATTATAAACAAGCTTGCAAAACCCCATTATATTTTATGTAGGCCATTGAGCAAACCGTAAAATCAGGGTAAATTAAAGATTTCACTGAGGCTATTCTGAGCACGTGCCGGTGCCTTTGTTGTCGACAAAGAGTTAATTATTCAAATAACCTCACTTGACTTAAACAACGCTGCTGTTAGACACTGAAGAATGCTGACACACCGCGCCAAAGACAACAATTTTCAAACCCCAATTAAAAGTACAGGTAAATAAAGGTGTTGTGAAAAATTATACGCATAGTTCAAATTAAAATATTTAACGAACTACAGCACGCACAATGGATCTATTCCCGCTGAAGTTAGGTGCAACAAACAATGCGGAAAAATTCACTTACCTCCATTTCAACCAAAAATGGGTTCCGCGCAGATGCTTTAAAGGTACAAAGATCCGATGTGAATACTATACTAACAATAGAACTATTCGTTGGAACCGGCCACGTTTAACTCTCTAAAGCCTTTGCGAAGTCGGATTAAAAGCTGGTTTGTCCTCTAATAAATAATGTAAACAAATCGAATGTCACATTTCTGAAGCACGGAAGCGCTCAGATGTAAATGCCACTAGCAGTCAGCTATCCAAATAGTAATAGTGCGAAAACTCGCTTAACTTAGATAATCGGTGAAGATGTTACACCTCGAGCTCTTCGTTGCCATTATGACAATCCAATCATCGCTATTATTTTTGTCCATGTCGGAAGCTCTACTGACTGTGTCACTACCCTTAATGCCCTCTTTCTCAGCGTCTGGAACAGTCTCCATTGATTAGCTTAGCTTACAGATAAGCAAAAATTACTTAAGCCAAGTTCTGAATCTACACACAAATTGGGTTAAAGACTACCTGCCGGCTTCCTCTCGCTTTCTGTACTTTGTGTTAAGTAAGTTTTTGTGATAATGTGATTATGTTATCAACAAAGTTTGGGTAGGATTTGGGTAAAGTACTTGCTTGTAAGGCATTATCCATCTATATTGAGTGGAAGTAAGTAGATGGAGGTGTCTAATAAATGTGCAGAAAATTGACTGATATTTTGGAGTCTTGTAATTTTTTTGTTCTGCGATAAGTAGCTCTGATAGCTCTGAAAAAGGGATAAACGACCTTCTTGAGGTAGCCTGCCCCCGTATTCCAATCTTTTGCTGTCAAGCTATATTTCACTGCCCAGTGTAATTTTTTCAGGTCACGTAGTACAATTTTGTACCACGTGATCATCATTTTTAGACACTTGACAGCAAAATATGCGCGAAAACAATTTAAATGACATCATAATGTCACTATTTAGTCACAGAATAACTATGAGTTAGTATGAACTGACCATGATTTAAAACTTTGCAGTTCAACTGAGATTGGAATACCCCGGCTAGAAGGCAATCAGTCACTCTAAAAATTAATTTTTGAGGTGTTTGCTTAGCCATGGATATAGGTTTAAAATAATGGTAGCTGAGATGTCAATCCAGGTCTGTCGAATGACTCCACAAAGAATTTTAACCCTTTTTGACACATGCAATCACCAATGCACTCCACTTAATTTCCACTCAATCTGCGAACCCTACGACTCTTATTAAACCTAACGAACTAAAAACCAAATAAAAATGCTAATACACTTGAAAACTCATTCATAAATCACTGGATACTGCCTTAGGCCAGTTTATTACCCAATAATGGTAGCCGTGACCTCGAGTATAGTGAAATGCCATTTAGCGACGGCTTTTCTATGCATTTGTGATTGATATTTTATGACGTGGTAAACTGATACTAATTCTAATGACTATTAACATTGTTTAATTTGCATTTGGTGATAAATTGCAAAAACGAAAACGTTTATTTCTTTGGCAAAATATAATTTATCTTTAGTTAGTTTGTATTTTTCAGTTTTCCAAGTAGGATGGCCCCAACTTGATGGAAAGACGGCAATAACAAGAGGTATCTTGGAGACGATGAGTATAAAAAGGGTTACTCTGGAAATCTATGGTAGATGAGGGAGGGGGGAGGATAATAGGGTTCAGTCTCATGACTGACGCTATTATACTAAACATAATTGAATTTATTTAATATGTTGAACCCAAGAATCTAGGCTAGACATAAGCGTAGTGTCAGCCAAAATGGTGATCCACGTAAAGCCGCGGGCATAAGCTAGTTATTACTGAATCACGGCTTAAGCAAGGCAGTCTCTAATAACAGTTCGTACGCAACTAATTACAGGGGGGCCCGTAAATTAAATTTCGTATGCTAATTGACTAAATACAATTATGAGCGGGGCTAAGATTGTGTGAGTGTTCTGTGTAACTCGTTGGGCACGGATGGAAACACCCTGGATGAGTTAAAATTGGGTGAGATAGGTGTGACCGGAGATACATAGAGATGCGAGTATTTTTATGTCAACACTTTTGTCACAGGGTTCATTCAAAAGTAAAAGCGAAGCGAATATGCACCACAACACAACACAACTGATTCTATTTCAGTAAGACTGTTCGGTCTTCCGTATTCAAACGTATCATGATAAATACGAGTAGAGAGGTGTGTATGTGCATGCACAACTACAAATAAAACTAAACGGACCTTATGAAATAGAACAATAATGTAATTTTGTTGGCAATAAGCCATAATAATAACTAAAAAAAGGAAAAACAAGTAGAATTCTATTCATCTAAACTTCGGTTAGTTGGATACAAGGTAGAGTCAACAATAGAGTCTAGGTCTAGGCTAGTAGCTGGGTTAATAACGTTAGTGAACACTACCACGTCCAGTGTTTTTAGATCTAGTTCCGTTAATTAAATACTGACTCAAAGCAAGGAGCAGGTGGCCGGGCCTCTGATAAGAGCTCCATTCAACTACGGTTTTTGAGGTGAACCTTATTTACTGCCGCAAATTCATTTTATTGCCAACTTATTTAGGTGGAACACGTAACTTTAGTATGTGATAATGTTTATGAGGTGGTAAGTAACCTTTTGTCAGCTCGTAAGGACTTTGTGCATAATTTATTAAATGGTAAAATAGTACAGTTCGCAACAGAAGCAGATGACATTTTCAAAATTTCAAATATTTTTTTGGTGTAATCATTGAGCTAAAAACCCAAAAAAAGTCGTTGGTTATCATCAGCCAACTACTTGTAAAATAAAGTGTTATAAAAATATTGAAATAAATAAAAAAAATCTTCTATCCAAAGTATATTTCGAGTCTCATCCTTCAATTACGGTGTTGGCTGTACGATAACATTCTAGCCTGAAACCAATTAAACCACTGAATATTGACATTAAAAAAAAGGCTACCTACAAATAGACAATTGGAGTGTATCACAAAACATGGATGAACAAAACTGCAATATTTCATGTTTGCAACTCAAAGTGGTCGGAAAGGGCAAAGGCTGCCGCGATGGATATTGGAGTAAAGCTGCAAACGCACTATGGCGGCCAAGTAGCGGTCAAGTCAAGGTGGTCAGCTTAGCGCCTAGAGTACTGACTTCGTTTTCCCTTCAAAATGTGCAGCTGGTAGACCAAACGGCAGGCAGCCAAAGCCGTTGCGGTGACTGATTCTTATAGTTTGAACGCCTAAACTGGTTGAAAATAGTTTAGATAATTCATAAGTTTAAAAAACTAGAATAACTGACTTCAATTCGACTACCAACTAGATGATAAATGATGATGACAGTTCATTAGGAATGTTCTAGTCACTATAAACGCCACTTTAAAGTCACAGGAAAGCAAAATACGCAATTTCGTGCACGTGGTTGTCTTATTTTTTTCAGTTATTTCTATTTATAACCCAAACTACTGGACTGATTTTGATGAAAATGAAATAGGAAGCATATTATACTCTCAGATAATAAAAGAATTTTTGAAATCGGTTCATAAATGACGGAGTTCTGAGGTAACAAGCATAAAAAAACCGAATTGAGAACCTCTTCCTTTTTTGAAGTTGGTTAAAAATATACGTTAGGTGCCTAATGTTTGACCGCCAGACCACAGTGACCTAAATTTTGAATGAAAAACGAAAATGTCAGTCGAATACCCGAGCTGGCCGCCACGACATAGCCGCCGAAATGCGTTTGAAGCCTAAAGCAAATAAACCCAGGGGCTCCACTTTATATGCATGTAAATCGGCCCGAAGCCGCGATACCGAATACAGATTGAAACGAACGGGGGGTTAACATTTTTATGAGACTAGTTTTAGTCTGCAGCTGTGCGTGCTTTCAATATTAGTGCATTTGTAATGAGTTCCCACGGAGAGACAGAGTACCCGATGGCTGCTCCACAAGATCCGTATCAAATATACCTACGGGAAAAGTCTGTGTTTAACAGACGACATCCTATAGCTAAAATGATGATGATATTCAATATGATAACATGGGTAAATTGTCAAATTGGATGTAGATATTTGAATATTTAGAATGCTTGGTCTGATAGATCAGAATTATGTGATGTTCATAGTTGATAGATAGAAAATGATAGGTATAGTGTGTTTACATGTTTTAAAATAACTGAAAGCTTTGGAGCTTTACTTATTTAAAGTAGAGAATAAAGAAGATCGTACACACTCATTGTATACCTATTTATACCTATAGCGCTAAAGGAGCCACCGTGCACCTTTAGCATTTGCTGAGTGGGTTCCTTTTTTACGCATGTTATTGTTAAGTTATAATATTAAGTAAATATGTACCTAGTTGTATGTTGCGTAAAATAAATAATTTCTATTTCTATTTAAACCTGCGTATTTGCAAGGTCATTCTTTCAAGAACCGGAGACATACAATTACTATACAGGGCATGTATTTTTCCGTAAAAAGTTTTACCGTTGTCTAGTTTCGTAAAACGAAAACAGGTAAACCGATTTGACTTTTGATATTTATTACCCCAGATAGTTCTACAAAACAAAAACAGACATTAAACAGGTACAGGGCGTCTAATTATTACACTATCAACAATTTGGGTCGACCATTAGGCAACCTTGCACCGCCATTATTAATTTAACTTTGCCAAATATACGTTGTTTTGAAACTACTCCTGTTATAACCATAGACTTTGGGGTTATTCAGACATTTGATGTAGGTACCTAGTTATCTGAAAAAAAAAACATTTAAGCCTAATTTATAGTAAGTACCTAACCTACCTAGGTCTAGATCTAGTAGATTTAGTATCAAAGTATTTGTTGGTTAGTTTTGCTATATAAGGTAGACCACAAAAATTGCATGATATTCAAGAAATTAGTGACGTTTCCCTATAAATTCCAGTGATAAATGTAATATGTCAAACTAGCTAGATAGATAGCTAGGTTTGTATCGTAATAATATTAAAAACAACACTCCATTTACATACCTAATAAGTGTAGCACATATGTGACACCTTGGGACACAGCTAATATAGATTTAGTTAATAAACAAGTCTTTAACATCGTTCCCAAATCGTCACTCAGAATATAACATTTATTTATTTATGCTTCATTTGCTGAAGCAAATAAGGTCGGCTCAGTTTGCAAATGTCGGCCCTCTTGTGTGGACAAAAACATTATAGAAAATTTAAACGGAACATTATTAAATGAGTTTTGAAAAGTTAACGAATCGAGTTTGTTTTAAAAGTTTAATTGAGACCCGCAGAGTAATCCTCCATTAATACAGTATTATCCCAGAAATATTATAAAGTTATATTTTTTCGGATTAATTGGCTTAGGAGTTTGTGCTTGGGGATTCTCGGGAAATAAGTACAATTACCGCCGTATTTTATGACGTAACTTAGCTGTTTCTCCACTCATGCTCTTATAAAAACTAGAAACAAGACCAAGTGCATCTAAGTCAGGTATGAACTACGACAGTACGGTAATGAGGGAACGCCCTTCACCCCGACGGCGGGGTTCATGTATCAGTCCAAAGTAAATGTGTTAGCATTAGATAGTATAGATCACCTCATGAACGTATAGTCTATGTAGATCACTGTGCCTGTCTAGGTCTATAGAAACGTATAAATAAATAAAATAAATAAATATTCATGGACATTTCACACGACGCCCTCTAGTCCCAAACTAAGCAAAGCTTGTAATATGGGAACTAGATGCTGATAGAATACATAATATATAATTTATTTTTTTTGTATATACATACTTATAATACATGGTAACATCCAGTCATAGAACAAACATCTATGTTTGCTTCAAACAAATGTTTGTTCTCAGTGGGGATCGAACCCACGACCCACAGCACGGAAGGCAGAGCTAATACTGACTAAGCTGTGATGCCTGTCAACCTACCTACTTAGCTATATTAATTTAGTCGTATCACTGAAGTAGGTAATATTAGTAATAGTTCTACCTAACTTTCTCCAGGCAGCACTATTTAAGTACAAAGCATTAAAATTCAAGACTTGGTAATTTTATACCCTTTTAGAGACCGCAGTTTTGAACAAGCTGATACCTTACAACAATAAAGTGTTATTTATAAGAAAACTTTCGGAAGCAGCAAATTCTGAAGGCCTTGGCCGGTGGATTAATTAAATTTAATTAATTCAGCATCCCGTATAAAATACTTCGTGTTGTTGTTGTGGAAGAGTGAAATATTTCCTTGTTCGTAGCTACGTACATTAACCTTGTTGCTATTAAGTCCAGCGTAAGCTCGGAATAGCTACGCCATGTTTAAATTCAGTCAAAGAAAATAAAAACACGACATGGTATAAGTTTTTCTTTATCTTTTACTTATCGTACCAATGTAGATGCATACATTATTAGACGAGTTAAATCCCCGAATCTAGTGCCTTATGCTCAGTTCTGCAGAGAATTTACTCGAATAGGGATGATGTCATATCTCGGCCGAAAACTCATATCACTCACTGGTGACAGGAGTTTTCAACGTCATTTTGACGACATCCCTAGCATTACGGATCAGAAGGTTTTGGAAGCTAAATGTTTAGAGTTAAATCCCTGCTGGAGTGAGAATTAGGCCCCTGCTCGGTTGGAGTGCTATTTTGGTATTATTTTCAGAATACAGCTACGGAAATGCTAAACTCGTGAAGTTTCTGAGAACCAACGGGATTAGATTTCACGAAACCTAAGCGCTGCTTGATGAATATCACGAAGGCTTCAGCCCCCGTATTCCAATCTTTTGCTGTCAAGTTATATTTCACTGCCCAGTGTAATTTCTTCAGGTCACGTGGTACAACTTTGTACCACGTGATCATTCTTTTTAGACACTTGACAGCAAAATATGCGCGAAAACAAATTAAATGACATCATAATGTCACTATTTAGTCACAGAATAACTATGAGTTAGTATGAACTGACCATGATTTAAAACTTTGCAGTTCAACTGAGATCGGAATACCCGTGCTGGATTTACTTGTACCTTGATTTTAAGCATAATCACGTGTGCAATAAGGCTTCTTTGGTATGAAAATTTAATAAGGGAGTGTCCCTAGTTCCTATAACTTATTGCAAATTATATTTGAATCTCAAATTATCAAACATCAGAATGAGTTTTAATAAGGACATTGGTTTTTTGAATTTAAATTTACTTTTTATGTTATATCTATAAGCTCTGCTTATAATAATGCATTATCCTACTAAGTACGTGTTCCTAAGGATATGTTCTGTGAGGTATGGTACTGCGTCCATCACTCTGAGATGTTAAAGTCTCATGCACCTAACATACTTGAAGACGCCTTGAACAACCATGATAGCTTCATATATATAGCTTCCATCAGCTCATACCAAGCAGAAACAGTAAATAAGGGTCAAATAACAGTACTATATTACAAAAAGTTATCGCCAAACATGATAGGTTCTACCTTAGCTGTAAAAATAATAAGCAATGTCTCCAAGCGATCTCTTTAAAATATTTGGGATCATCTTGCGTCGTTCCGATGTGAAATACGCCTCTCCAGGGAAATTTTGCGGTGGCAATGCGACGTTGAGTCGCTTTGGAGTTTTTACAGCATCTGCTATGTTTGAAAATAATCGTAGATATCCAACCGCTCAAGTCTACAAAACTGGTCCCTCAATGTAAGAGATGTCAGGCCTATGGGCATACACAAAAATATTGTGCCAAAGAACCAAGGTGTGTCAAATGCACAGGGAAGCACCTAACTATAGACTGCAAAAAACCAGCAGAAGACAAGCCAAAATGTGTTCATTGCGGAGAAGCACATCCGGCTAACTACAGAGGTTGCATGATCGCCAAAGAAATTCAAAAAAATAAGAAGCAAGGCAGTTAAGAAACCACTAGCCGGGCAGCCACAAAAAGTCACTGGAACGCTAATAAGTGACAAAACTCCAATAACTAACCATCAAAGCCGTGGTGCAAGGGCCACTAGCACCACTCACAAAAATGTGTCCTACGCACAAGCGGCTGCTAAACATACAATCGCTAATCATTGTAACGAGCAGACTACAAAATCAGATAGTAAGCTGGATGAAATACTAAGGTTTATGACATCCTTCGATGAGCGTCTGAAAAAAATTGAAAATAGCACTAAGCCCGCTATGTACAAGGCCAAGCAATGATTAATACGTAGATGTGTATCTTATATCAGAAACACACTTTACTAAGCACTAAGTAACAAAAAAGATGACTATCTTCCCATCTCTATCAACAAAAAGCTCATCCCGTATGAAAATACGGCAAAATATTTGGGCATGACGCTTGACGCGAAGCTACGCTGGAAAGCTCACGTCAAGAATAAAAAAGACGAGTTAGAATTACTTTACAAACAAGTCTTTATACCAGTATGGACTTATGGTATACAGCTCTGGGGCTGTACCAGAAAGAGCAATATTCAAATCATCCAGCGATTCCAGAATAAAGTGCGGAGGGGAATAGTGAACGCCCCGTGGTACATCAGAAATGACGATCTCCACCAGCAAAATCGAGTTTGTCGCTAGTGTTGTTCAAAAATACGCAGAAGCACATGAACTAAGGCTTCATCATCATGTTAACGTCGAGGCGATCCAGCTCCTTGACAATACGGACTTAATAAGAAGGCTCAAAAGGAAAAAACCTTTTGAGTTAGTGTAATAAATAAGTGAAATTCAGTGAAAACAAACTAAAGAACACATGAACATAGTGTCTTCCCTTAAATCCTAAATAGAGACAATAAGAAACGTGTTAATGGACACGTTCTTAGATTAAGCAATTCTAGCAATTTAAGTTAATTTTAAATTACTTATTAGCCCACGTTGTGGCTAGATTGTAATCATATTAGGGTACATTCTTTAGAAATAATGTGCACTAAATAAATGAAAAAAAAAAAAAAAAAAAAAAAATGCGACGTTGAGTCGCTTTGGAGTTTTTACAGCATCTGCTATGTTTGAAAATAAAAATGTTACAAGAGTCAGCTGCGCACATTTTTTTTTAATATACACTTACAAATAGACAGATTGTAGGACACATCCTAGGTGGATGTACTCTTTGAGATGCAAAGACAATGGTTCTTCGGTTTTTCCAAGAGAGAGGAGTAATCTCTCTCCGTTTCTACTCTCTGTTTATAAAGTTGTGTTCTTCAGGCAGTTGCTATTTTCAACCTTCTGACCCTGTTTGCTGTAAGCACATAGTACAGACTTGGTAGACTTTAATATTCTACAAAGCATCAGCATTTTTATTGAATAAATCGAACATTCTTTGCATAAAATACAAGTCAGATCGTATATGCATACCATTTGAAGAAAAAACAGCTCAATCAAATCTATTCTCGAATTTGACAATATAATGTGATCTCAGTCTGTGGACGTACACACCAACCGATATCGATACATCACATACTGTCAGATTCTAACAAAAATATCGGTGTTGATTCCGACACGATGTGAAAGCATTCAATATCACTATACTAAATGTCAGCAGCCTAATTATTGACGGCGACTCCGTTCATTGTGGCGTTTCTTACTCTTGAATGCAAACCTAGCGCCAAATTACTTCAATATTGTGCGGGTATTGAATGAACTAACTGCCATTGGATTGTCACATCCAATAAGGATTTGTACTCTTGACGCTGTTTTTGTAGGATATCTCTATTTAATATTGTAAAATAAAACCACAAGACTTGGCTTCTTCTCGTATCAAATATATTAGCCAAACTGATAGATGTCACTAGGAAGGTAATACGTCCGTCATGAAGCAAAACACAAATAAGGTTTTACTTTTAAGAAGAAGGATTGCTATCACAATCTAATACAGATTAGTTTTTGTAGATAAATTCCAACACGCCCCCTCAAAAATTAATCTATCTAAGTAGGTACCAATTACTTTATAAAGCCAAAGTAAATCAACTTCATAATGATCGGAACATATTCACTTCCTAATGTTTGCTGGGAATACATCTTGGTCCAACATTCGTTGCTATGGATTAGGGGAAACCCAGAAAACCCTAATCAGACCAATTAATTCATAATCTGAATTAATATAAATTAAATTAATCATAAGCAAATAATTATGTCACACAATCACTTTCTTATTCAAGGCCAATTTTGTTCTGCATTTCTTGGAGGATGAAACCTGGCAACGGTTTGGTTAAAACGTCTGCCAGCTGTTGACCTGTGGGAATGTAATTTTATTTTATTACATTTTTCTCAATTTGTTCCCTTAAAAATGATACTTGATTGATATCAATTTGTTTTGTGCGTTTATGATTAGTTGGATTCTTGCTATACGTATACAACCCTTGTTGTCTTCATTTGTAATGATAGGTTCATCAATATCCAATTTAATCCTAACTGCTAGAGACTTAAGCAATAGTGCCTCCTTAACAGCTTTATTATAATGCATTTAATTAACTATTATTATTTAATTCATTACTGAGCCATGCATTCAGCCTCTGTCGATGAGGTTACATTTGTTCTTTGTACTCCGTTATAGAACACAGCTCAAAGAACCAAAATAAATAGCCGAGTTACCTCTTACGAGAGTTTTACCTTTCCTGTCTCTTGTGTCGCTAGTGTCGCTACCACCCCAATCTGAATCTACATAACCACAAATTAGGTATATGGTTGCAGTCTCATATTTTAGAACTTAATTTTGAATCAATAGGATCTTTCAAATACTAAACACTTATTTATTGGAGTCCTCTCCTTTAGGTGTTTTTCATTCATTCGCTCGTTTGAAATATTGTCAGAGCTCCTTGTTATATATGTTTGTATACCTACTCAGTATACTTATCATACATTAAACATCCTATAACGTTCCGGCAGGTTGCGTTATATTTTTCATCTCAATTTAATTATGTAGTTGCAAATAAATCCTTTGATTTGATTTTTTCATTTATTTTATTTAATGCATAATTATTAAGTTTACTTTCCATGGGTATACTGACAGGTTTACAGTCATGCATATTGAATTTACTTAAAAACTGTTTTTATGTATGCACTTTGCTCCAATGTTATTTAATTTTCATGTCTAGTAATTTTAATTAATGAAATAGCTTTATTTCTTTTATATCAGTCATTTTGAATATAATCATTAAATACCTTTTGAAATTATTCATTGTTTAAATATCAGCGCATACTGTGACTAAATCATCTACATGTGAACTATGTATATATTTTTACGCATATCTCCATTGTTTAGCATATAGATACACCTATCAACTGATGAATTCTGAAAACCTTTTTCTTTAAGTGATCGTTCAAAAACTTCAAACCAACACCTAGCTGCCAGTCAGCCCGTACGGTGATTTATTTAACTTGTTTCATTAAAATCCGTGAGTAGTTTTTGACTGAAACTCCTAGCCACAAGTCGTATCGTTGTATCTGAAAGGTTTTCCAAATTCATCATTTTCGATAGTAAATATAATTTGCAATCTACAATGTTTTTGTTTTCAGGCTTTGGTACTAAAGTTCAAGTATTATTTTCCTTAGAGAATATTTCATCCCTACTGCGCTTTCCCACTGATATCTATCATCACGAGTTTTAATCTGTAGGAATAAAATTGGTATTTTATATAAAACAGACTGAGTACATTCTATGTAATTATTATCGCCTTTTAAACGATTTTAAGTCTATTTCTTCTTTTGACCTCAAGATTTTAATCTGTGTTTTCAGTAAGTTCCTTATGATATAGAAGGATTTTGAGAAAGTTTATCCACATTAATATAAGAACTGTGTCTTGTATGAATTTTCCTTTTGGTGCAGGTACAATAAAGAGTTTTCTATCTATCTATCCACTATTTGCTCCGATTCAGTTAATGTAATTATCACGGTTCACTTTGCAAGTGTTACTAGGGCATAAACAATATGTTCATCAGATTTAGACGAGCCTGATTTCGAACTGTCTTCAAAGTCCGTTGACTTTACCGGCACTGATTTCGACATAAAATCATCAGTTTTAGTTTGAGAATTTGGGCACGTAGGTATATTCATCAGATTTAAACGAATCTGATTTTAACTGTCAGAGTTCTGTGACTTTACCGGTACTGATTTCGACATGACGTCATCAGTTTTAGTCTCGAGAATTTTCAATATTCCCTTCAGGCTTTAAAACCAGGCCTGCATTGTAGAAAGCTATACTCATCTACAATAACATCTCTGACTATCACGTACCATTCTCATTCCGGATTCTAAATTATGAAACCGTTTGGTTCGTAGCCCAAAAACAAATCATTCCATGATTTTTCATCAAACTTAGCTTTGTTGATTTTGTTGTTAGTTGAACTAAAACCTTTTCAATATTTGATTAGCGGTTTTTTTTTATTCATTTCGAATGACTGTGAAAGTTTTAAAGCTTTAGTTGAGGTCAAATTGATTAAATAAACAGCAGTAAGTACCTCAAAATACTTTATCTAATTTAGCACCGGTTATCTTATTCGTTCCGAATCCGAAAATCCGTTCCGAAAAGGTAGCCGACCTTATTCCGTAATGGTTCAGACCATACGTTCAGAAACATCATTCAACTGTGACTTCTCGGAACTGTCAAGTGGTAATTCCTTTCTCTACTCTACACAATAACTTTTCATTTCAGAAGATAAATAATCGCCATCGTTATCGCTGTATAAATTGACTAATTTTTAAATTAAACTTAGCCTTACTCTTAGCAACGAAATCTTTAAAAATAGCGAACGCATCTGATTTTTTAAAAGATACGTACCTAACACAGATATTGATCAACCAATAATACGAAATAGTTTTTGTTATCAATAACAGTAGTAGGAATGGTAGGCTCACAATCATCTGAGTGCACGTTAAATAATGATTGTTTTATATTTATTACTTTCATCTTTGGACTGATTGAATGGTTGTCGAATTTGTTTCCCTTTTATACAAGCCTCAGACAATTCATCTTTTGGAATCACAGTTTCAATTTGTGCAATCAACCATTTTTTTTTATTATTATCATTACTATTTTTTTTTTTTTTACTGATGTGACCAAAACTTTGATACCTACCAAAGCATTTATGAATTTTGTCGCTATTACATACTTGAGAAACTGGCTGACACTCGTTCACAGATGCCATTAGTTCTACAGCATTTTTTTTTCATACCTTGTACGATAAGTTTTTGTTACCATTTGCTGCTTGTTGGCCAAAAAAAAATGACTCAACCCAGCACGTTGCATCCTTGATACAAAGATGTAGTAAGTTGTATGGAACTTCAGGAACAGAAGAGCACGTCGTCCAAACCTCCTTGAACGCCCTTGTTACTGGTTATCTGCATTGTTCCCTTTTTAGTAGCTGAAATAAATTCACCATTTTAGCAATGGATATTTTAAGTGGTGTTTGCAAGTCAGTGTTGCTGATGAAAAGATCTTCCCTGTTAACAATGTTGTCAGCAGCTCCAAAAACCAACAGGAATGTAATTTTATTTCCGCCATCACCCATACTTAATAGTCTCGCATCATTAACTCAAAGGCAGAAAAATCGCTAAATCGCTCGACGTTGATGCTTTACTATTTTGTACTGCTTGGGCTGTCCTTGTCCTTTCAGTATTATTCTGCTGGTGCTCGAAGAGAACCCTTTTGAATAGTAGCAGTCGGGTTTTGCATTCACAATGATGACATGTCACAAACTGTGACTTCTTTTGTTTGTTCTTCTAGTAGAATTTATTTTCATATTTATTTCATAGTTATCATATTTTCTTTTTCGGTACTCATTTCCCGTTCTTCCGATTAGATTGTAGTACGTACTTTCAATCACTAGACTCATTTTTCAACTTTACTTCATGATCCGAATATCTTGTTTCGAAAATTCCAAACGCTGCTGTACGTCACTGTACTTTACTCCAATGAAATGACACTTCATATTTCGTTTAGTTTTCAAGTAAATGATTTTGAAAAAACTGGTTGCGTGTTAATTTTTAAACTTCATAGGAATCAGTAAAAACGTGTCATGGGCTCCATAACCTGTAGGATATCTCTATTTAATATTGTAAAATAAAACCACAAGACTTGGCTTCTTCTCGTATCAAATATATTAGCCAAACTGATAGATGTCACTAGGAAGGTAATACGTCCGTCATGAAGCAAAACACAAATAAGGTTTTACTTTTAAGAAGAAGGATTGCTATCACAATCTAATACAGATTAGTTTTTGTAGATAAATTCCAACAGTTTTGTCAGCTAAATGATAGTCGCGTGGAAATCTTCAAGAGAACGAAAATCGATATTGGATTGTGATCTACATTGTATTGCAACTTTTATTGGATTCATGAGTAAGGCTGCTGACTTTCTAACACTAATACCGAGATCCATTTTTCCCATTTTGGTTTACCACTTAGAGAAAGAAAAACGAGAAGATATTAAATGTATAACATTAGCTTCCTCGATATCGTGTAGGTCGGTGATGGTGACAATGTGCTCAACCTATCGGTAGCAGGTGCAATTCTGTTTCCAATTCACATGAAATGAATCGTCCGTAGTGAATAGTGATGTGCCGAAGACGAGAGTAAACATTACGCGGATACCTAGATAAGACATAAAGTGGTTTGATTGTTACGATTGAGAAGTACGACGGGTTGGAAATAATGATTTAAAGCTAGTTGGTACTTTGCGGATGGTTTATGAGACGTCAATGACCGCAGTGGACTTCTATGGAATAATAATGATGATAACTTTACAAGTGTCAAATAAATTTTCAAGAATTTTTTGCGTCCGCTACACATCCCTATTGTATCGTATAGGATTGGACGTTAGTTGAAAAAAATGGTGGTGATTGTAAGCGCCGCTCGTGGGAAATGGTTTAGTCGCCAGTTTCCATACGTTTACTTAGCAATCACGTGTGGCAAATTACTTTCCGTTGTATGGTCATCGAATTATGCAGAATGTTGGGAACGGCCCAGTCTTATTAGAGCGATCGGTCTTGTTGGACCCTAGTTCATAACTTTATGAGTTTACTTTTTTGATTATCTTAAATTTACCGATTTGGTAAATCATTTTGATTCAGTGAATTTAATTTATAAAAAAGTATAAGTGTTCTATCAGCCATCTAGTTCCTATATCACAAGCTTTGCTTTGTGGGACTGGAGGGCGTTGTGTGTTAACTCCATGAATTATTATTTATTTATTCAAATTCTGTTTTAATTAGTTTCTCGTAGTTCTTTCCAAAGCTCTGTTTTAATTTCATAAATAGTTATTATTATTAATTTAACGTAGAATAGGATAATAGGATGAACGAAGACATTTTCTTAGAGGCTTGTTATAGATTAGCATCAGATAAATTTAAAGAGACATTAAAATATATAGAGAAATGACCTGCTAAATAGTAAGTACACTTAGATAGGGGTTAAAAATTATTCAGTCTGCTGGCATTAAATACCAATTTATTAAATAACTGTGTAACGACTAGATCCTATATTTACATATATTTATTTTTAATTTTTAATTAATATTAGGTACAGTTTCATATTTGTAAGTCTTTGGAAGTATGTATAATGTACACATCGACTAAAAATTAGAGACCGTCTAATCTAAAACTAAATCCAATTTATTAAATCAAAGTAAAATGTCATTTATTCATATTTACACAAGGATTATTTTGAAGCATTAGAATTATGCGTCACCTTGAACAAAATACAGTGGAGAGGCAATCAGTTTTAGAATAAAAGGTCTCTACAATAGAAAGCGTACTCTGTTCTATTTTTTTTTAGTATATTTTAATCACGTGACTTTCTTCATGAATAAGTGTGCTAGCAATGAAATTGTAATCATTGTCCCTGCTGCAAAATCTCGACATCCTGAAAAAATAATTCGATCAATACCACGAAAACAAGCGAATATTTTGAACAATAACATTAGAGTCTCCAGTTAAAACAATGGTTTAACTGAGTGCATTTACGGAGAGATTGAATAATAATTTTTAGATGGTAACAAAATCAAAAATCAAATCAACCTGGGCGGACCGACATTGTATGTTTGCAAGTTTGTTTGTTAGAGCATTACTTTCAAATAGCTTATTTTAGCTGCTCATAATTTGGTAGGTCGACAGGATAGTACTACTAAAGTTAATTAGTAGGATTATGAGCAGAATCAGACAAGGAGTTGTAAAGTTATAAGGGTCCAAAATGGAGAAAAATAAACATAAGCCGTACAAAATATTTCGAATTTTAAAATTAGTAATATTCTTGGTGAACTCACCCTTATCCTGAGCTGAAAGTGAATGTGCTGAGTTGGGAACTTCTGTTGTTGTAGGCGGATCTGTAACACAACGATGAAAACAATCAATCAATCGAAACTTAGAAGTTCATGTGATATGTGAATCAATTTGTACGTTTCAGGGCCTACTCCTAGGTACCGCCGTTTATGTTACACTGTGCAGCCGCCTCGTGAGATAACGCAGGCTCTAGCGCAGACTGCGCAGTGTAACCAAAGTGTAACACAAATGTCACTACCGAGTCTTCGGAGTAGAGGCATCGGGGTCTAGTGTTTCGACTTAATCGGGGTACGGACGGTAGTACGAACGGGACAGAGATGAAGTCCCGGATGGAAGTTATAGTTTTAAATAATGAAACATATTTTTAAAGTTTTTTTATCAGTCCGAAGAAAACCGATTAATTAACCGGTTTATTTACCGATACTTGAGTAAAAACTTCTTAGACTCTATCGGTGCATTTGGTATTTTGTTTTACAGCGGCTAGAAATGCAACTATTACAAATTTTTAATAAGCTGCCTATCAGTCGAAACTTTCTTTCGAAGAGTTTTATTTGTCGACATTATCTCACAAAATGTATGCTTAAAAATACAAAAGCTTTCCCGCATAATTCCCGCTTACCTCTATAAAATATATCTCTTTTTCTGCTGTAGTAGTTCGCCAGTGGGACCTGCATATCGCACAGTATCTCCACCGTGGGCGGCAGAGCATCGACCTTCACAAATGCACTTGTCAGAGCTGTGTATCGCCCATCTATTAGATTGATCTTGGATTTCACGTTCAGCGGCCTGTAAAAAAGAAAACGCTATTGATATTGGATAGTGACTGCAATCAATTTCATCATAACAATCAGTGATACTCGTTTACTCAATGAAATTGGCCAATTCTGGGACGTAAATTAGAATCAATGTTTAATAAAGGCTTCAGACAAGACATTAAAATGTGGGCATAAACTAAAACCTTATTTATAATATGTACAAAATACACATGAAGCAGTTGAGCTATCTACACCCCGTTGCAATCGATTTATAGATTTATATATATTTATAAATTAAATAGATGGTTCTTCTACAAATTCCATCAATTAGACTAGTAAAAAATTTTTTTGGACCCCCGAAGACCTAAAATATTTTTTTGTAAAATACAATAAAAAAATCTTGGTTTGAATATACCTGTGGTTTAGATGAGGTAATTTAGCTAATTAAACCTACTTTTATCTGATTTTTTTTAAAGAATAGACCAAATTTGCTTTAATTCGTATACTAATTCAAAGAAAATCTATTGAAAATACCGTCATAGTCGCCGTCGTAAAAAATTATGTTTGTAGATTTGATCAGAACTGAAATAAATTGGATTGGATGCTAGCTATATATTATTATTGGTATTGCAATAACTGAGTCCCGAGCTCATCCCGCATATCTAGATTTCCAATACATCAGAGGAAATTAAATATTATTAAGTATTAAATTCAAGACGGCAACGCAAATACAAAGTTAGATTTTGAATACCTATAACTTCTACCCTGCTAACAGTAAATGTATCTAACCTTCATATAGATACATAGTTATACGTTGTATTATCGAATATTTTGGCTATTTTATTGGTGCTGACTCTGAGTCTGAGATGAATCAGGTTCAGCGACAATAAATCTATTCATCTTTTTTTACATTTGATAGACAATTTTTTGATTTCAATCTCACCTGATGGAAAATGACGATGAAACCGACAAACAAAAATCCCGTGACCCTATTTTGTCCTAGCATTGAATGCGTAAAATAAACCTAAAATTGATTTTATTATAGTACCGAAATTGCTTATTGGATTGGAACTGTGTTTTTCCCATTTATCTACCTTATTGAGAACCCAATTTGAAACCTAAATAGTTCGTTTTATTGTGTGCTTGTGTTAGTCAATTTTTATCACGACGCTTTTACAAGAAATTCCTGGAAGATCAAATATCTTTTTTATTCACTCTTCGCACTCTTTGTTACGCGGATGATCGAATTTCTAGGAAGCTTCAAACAATATTATTTGACCGGGAAATCCCAAATAGATATTATTAGCCTACTACAATATTACATGCGAAAGTTTTAATCTTTGAGTGAATGAATCACGCACCAACGGCTTAGCTTATTTGGATAAATCTTTAAATACATATAATATAAAGTAGGTACATCATAATTTTGCTAAGTAGGTTAAGTATATAATTATGTATAGTTATGTTAAATTTAAACTTTTGTCAGTTTTAGTAAGGACCTACCTATAAAAAACACGCCACACCATCTTTTGGCACGCCCAGGAAGACTGGCAGACAATGCTTGTGTGAAATTTTAAAATAAATATATGAATAAATAAATAAAGTTCATATCGGATTAACAATAAAAGCTACTTTTCATGCAAGCGAAGCTACACAACAGAGCCTACTTTGTGATACACTACTGGTACTACTCTATGAGTTAACCCATCAATGCCAATGCCCAGGCCGACCAATCCCAACCCACGATCCAGTTTAGCATGACATCGTAACTCAAGTGGCGTGCGACACGAGACGTCAGTGTACAACAATTTCGACGATGTTCGTAGCTTTGACATTGATCTTTGCATATTGTACAGAGCTTTTAGGCTCAGCCGGGCTCGACATACAAATAAGACGTAGCTGATCTAGCATATGCACGGACAGGTTGTTCCTCGATAGGCAGTATAAAGTCGAATACAGAGGTGAGCTTAATGCTATTTAGCATTTTTTTCCAGATAACCTTTGTGTAGTGTAGAGAAAATAGTAGTGCTATCATGGGATATTTAAAAGAAGAAACGCCTTCAAGAATTTATAAAAAATAAAATAAAATTTCAAATATAAGCTACCTACCTACCAAATATATGCTTTATGATTATTTACCTGTTCCCAGCGAGTATGACAAGTTCGGGTTTCGGGAAGACTCCTTCTACAGCACATATGACATTAATTAAATCACCCTCCATCCTGTCGAGAATCATGTCGAATCTTCTTTCCGGGACTGAAAGAATTACAGAAATACATTTGTTTTTATTTTAAAATCTATTAACCATCAAGAATCAAGAATTCGAGTTCTGTCATTTGTAGAAGCAACATACTCAGTAGCACATTTATTTCAATAGTTTTTCTTGGTGTTATTGCGAGTGTTATTCAATAATTTTGTTGGAAAAACTAATAATACTTGAGGTCGTAGTACAAAGTGTGAGACATTGGAATAAATATGTGTTATGCAATGATCTTTTGTGTAATAATAAATCTTTGGTTTTATGTAATTTAATTATTTGATGGATTCGTTTCCAGGTTTTGTAGGAAAAATCCACCATTTTGCCTTCAAAACAAATGACAGTCAACTTGACGCATTCATCATGTCGGATGTCATTTGTTTTGAAGGCAAAATATTGGACTCTGCTTGACTTTAAATACTATTTCAATTTATTCGCTTGACACTAGCAACAAGAAAATATCACTATTAGCCATTCCGAAAATTCAGTCTAATACATAGACCTTTTCAAAAGTCTAAAAATATTGTTAAGTATGTCTCTACATAATAATAAAATTGTATTTCTATCACGTAACAACGTAGCTATGGTAATTTTTTTCCGATATTCTATGATTAAATTATGAAACTACCTATAAGTTTATAAGTATATTTCTACAATTTTAAACAATGTATACCCTGATACGAGCAATTAAAATTCTGAGGACTTTGATACAGCCACCATAATTATAAACGTATTTACATCTATTTAAAGCCTAAAAAATCAAACCCAATTTTTCCCCATTAATTAAATTCCATAATAATTTCTTATTAAAAAATAAGTAAGGTTTTCAAATAACATTAAAATCACCGGATAATTTATTGACTTCCTTCATTTACATAATTATTACCTTCTTCAACATTTTCCCAATTGAATTTTAATTTCCAATTGAATATTAATAAATAAAGGTACTCATTCAGAAGCTTTACAAAAATTAATATTTATAAATAGAAATTGCTGGTATTTTAGAATATACTAGCTATAAAATTAGTACGTCTTTTGGTTTGAAATGTTATACCTTCAGATGAATCATATAGAAAATTATGTAAAAATCGGTTCAGTCTTCGTCGTCGTTTGTAAGGGTTAGTGGCCAACTCTGGTAATGGAGTTTTTAGTAGTTAGCTTTTAAATCAAAATAACTGTAAAACAAAAAAAAAATTCGTTTACGAAATTGCGTATTTTGCTTTCCTTAACTTCACTGGTGTTTACAGTCACTAGAATAATCTCAATGAACTGCCATCATCATCTTATGATTAAGCCATGTAGGCAAATTGAAATCAGTGTTTCTAGTTTTTTAAACTTATAAACAAAGATTTTTTTAAAGACCATTGCTTATAAATAATACGGAGATAAAAGCTCGACCAAACATCGGCCGATAGAAAGTCGGCAGTGTACGAGGGGTCTACAATATCGTGGCGCATGTCACCGAGTGTACTTTATTCTATTAAAGCTTGGGAAGGTGTTGCACAAAGTAATTTCCGTTTCATCTCAGCTCACACACCATTGTTATAACACGGGTACACGGAATTAATGTACTGTATTACTGTAATTATCATAAGTTTTTAGCTAGGTAAGGGAAAACTGATTTGTAGGATTTGTCTAGTATAAATAAAGACATCAGTGTTTGAGATTCCCACAAAATATAGATGATGGACATTTAAAACGGTGCCAAATGTTATGCTAACGAAAAGAACTCTACAATTCTATATTTTGATCTCGCTGCAAACGGATATCAGTGGTTCTTACTGAGAAAAAATGCAGTACCAGTTCATTTTTGATTGAAATTACTTTCGATAAACCTCTATAAAACTTAAAAATTATTCTGTGCAATTTTCAAAATCTTTTTGAAACATCGAATTTAATTACAAGTATAAAATAAGTTCGTAAACCGATTACGGCATTAATGGGTTATAATTTCTAAGGCTTTAAATAGCTATCTATTATTGAACTGTCCAGGGTCTACAGTTAATATAGTTTGGTTCTAGACTAGACAATTCTATTTCAAACGAGAAGCACACTAATTGACTGGCTGAAAATAGAATTTAAAGTTTTTCGTCCTTAGAGGCTATGTCCATTCACGAATGCACCTCATTCGGTTTGCATTGGTAGTTTGTCTGATTTGGAATAATATGACGAGTTTGTGCAAACATAGTGCTTTCAAATGGTGAAGAAAAACATCTGAGAGTAGGTGCTTATGTCAAGTGTCGAATACTAAAGACTAAAGTGTCATATCTTTAAAACTAAGATATCAAAATATTGTATAATTCCTTGTCTGACTAGGTATGTCTCTCTTCAGATTGCAAAAACATACCATTATGTAAAGTAATAAAAAAGATTAGAGGTACATACCAAAAATGGTCATTGGTTTAGTCCGCTCGTCTTCAGCGAAAAAGGTAGATACTACGCAAGTGTAGTTTCCAGTAAGCTCAGTGCCCGGGGAAAGGATTCGAAGAGCACGATGCTGCGTGTACGGGTTGTGTGACACCCTGTAGTTCAGGTCAAGCTAAAAATAAAATTGAAATACATGATGTACAAATACAATAAATAGCACATGCTGAGTGGCAATCGTTTTTGTAGTCACGTAGTCAATTTTATATTGTAATTATTTAGTGACACGAAATAAACTTTTTCTTTCTTTCAAATATTCAAAGGTCATTGAAAGCACAAGGATGGTTTATAAATAGTAACCGTCCTAGTTTTATGAGTATACTACCTTCTGCCCACGACTTCATCCACGTCCTGTTTTATACTATTAATTTTCCGGGATAAAAGTAGCCTACGTGTTAATCCAGGCTACGAACTATATGTATTCTAAGTTTCATCCAAATCGGACCTTAGTTTTTGCGTGAAAGAGTAATAAACATCCGATACATACAAACTTTCGCGTTTATAATATTAGTATGATGAAGTAATGGAACAAGAAGTCAGCCTGATGTTAAGCGGTAACCTCTGCCTATAACAATTACCTCACCAAACACGTCCATAGACAAAATGCCCCGTGAGACATCACACTGCGTATTTGCTTGCAACATGAGTATCATTGAACAAACCTTGTTTTTCAGAATCCCCAAAGCTTGTGGCTTCTGAGGCGGAATCCACTGGTAGACTGGTTGAGACTTGTCGTCATAAAACCATTTCACCACCAGTCCTGTGACGTTGCTGGTGACATAATCGCAGTCCAGGGTGATTCGGTCTCGTGTGCCGAACTGGAGCACTTCGGGGACACGCATGTTGATTATTTTGACGGAGTGGACGCCTGGGGAGTGAAGTCACGAGGTGAGATAGAAGTCACACGTGGTGATATCAGAATGAGAAATATCGAAAAAATATGGATGGAAATCTAAATTGGTATAATGGGATATACTTTCTACAACTTTGGGGAAGATAATTTTTGGCGCTACGTCAAATAGCTAGATTAATTTAAATTCGAAATTGGTTTAAGTTGAAATTGGAACATAAACGAAAAACTTGTGTAGAACCACGATTTCATAATGGTTATCGTTTTCCAAAACTATACGTTATTACAGAATTTATTTGGAAGACTGCCAAGCATCGTTTTTCAATGAAAGGTTATCCTTTCAAGTACCTATGTGTGCTTACTTTCAATATTTTTATTTCATTTGGCAAGGCCACAGAATATATATTTATATATGTACAGTCAGCATCATCAGTAAATGATGATGAGACAAAGGCTGGGAACTTTCCATTTTCATTCCCAACTATGATTAAGAAGTACCTCTATGTTCTAAAAGCAGTATTGAGGTAAAAATATGATTAGAGCAAAATAATTCACAATTTTGAAATTATGAAAAAGTGATCTACGTCTAATGGGCTTATTCTTGACAGATAACCAGATAACCAGTGATCTCAGAGGAATTTTTTTCCTCTCAGATAACTGGTGACTGTACCTACAGACGGATATGGAAAGTCAGGTCAAAACGTCGTATAAATCTTCTAACCCTTATTACCAAATACCGGTATAGTAACGAATATTTTGTTTAAAAACATTCTAGTTTGGACTTCGGAAAGCACAAAGGTTATTCATACATTCAATGTTTTCCTAACGAGTATCTACTCCCGAAAAATCGATTCATCAATCAAGCGTTGTTCCGGAATACCGATAGGGTCCCAAAAACTCCCTCCCAAAAACTCCCGGATATAAAGATAAAATCAATAATAACGACCGGGTTATACCGCATTTGTCCCGGGGGCTCGCCGCGTCGCTGAACATGACCCGATAGGCCAGGGCCACTTTCCGTCTTGCGGTATTGAAAAATGAGTATTATTTCAACTGGATTAAATTCTATATTAGTAACAAAGTATGTTCTGTAGAGATAAGGTATGTGTTATGAAGTAGGTATTAGTAATTAATGGATCATTGTTGTACAACTCAGTAATTTTAAACTTTACTTACGCCAAAACTTCAAACAAATCTTATTGACAAATCACACATATTTTACTGTATGCGAAGGTTTTGGGGCTTTATGCTTAGTTCGGGAGATATTTTACTTTAATAGGGATGACGTCATATTTCGGCTGAAAACTCGTTTCACCAACGATGAAACAAATTTTAGATGTCATTTTGACATCATCCCAATTAGAGTAAAATCTCTGCAAAGCTGAGCATAAGGCCCCTATTACGGTGTGCACTGGGTAGGCCTGTCCAATGCTGATAGTAAAGTCTGTTAGTATCCGCAGAAAACTTCGATGCAACCACGCGGTTGAGTTGAGTCTTGAGTTAATATTATGTAGTTTCTTGCGCGTCAATGGTATTTACAACAAGAATTTTAAACTAAATTCAAATAGAACTTAGCCACTTCTATCCCTTACAGTAAACGAGGATCCGTCGGACAGTGTTTTTGCATACCTAGCAGCTTTTAAAATATGTGATAAACTAGCGTAAAACGTTATATTATACATTTTATCATAGTCCAAGGAGACCCTGAGTGGAATATTTCGCTCACGGCATTTAAAGGAAAAATATTTTGGCAATTTTCATGACGCTGTATTAAAACTATTTTTGGTTGAAAATGTACGTGAAAGCTTAATGGCGTTCTTTGTAAATTGTTTTAACATGAAGCTCTTTAATTTTTGCGATTAATTTTTCTGCATTCATTTTACTTTGAACGAATGTATTCTTGTCGCCGGTGGAAATGAAGTTGAAATAAAGCGACTAAAGTAACAAAAAATACTTAATTTAACGAACTCAAAATAAGGAGACAGCTATACGAGTATTTGAATTGTATTCCTTAAAACATTTTAGCTGGCAGACCATAGACAAACACATATGTATCAGTTGCTTCTGCTGTCTTTGACGAAGTTTCTTGCCACAATGAGTCATGATCATAAACTGGCAAAAACTAGAAAGAATAAGATTATGAATGCATATGTGCGGAGGCGTGACTGGGGTGGGCAGCGAAGCGGCGAAGCCAACGGCCGTGCTATACTTGCGCCATTTTTAACAGCATGGTGCTTGAAAGTACCTAGCTCTAGTAGACGTGTGCGCATGTTTTGCGGCACAAACACAAAGGTAGCCCTTATCTAAATAAGAATCTAAGTATTGCATTTCTACAAATATGAAACATTTTTGACGATGTTTATAACATGTTTTTATTTTTCATGGTGAGTTATTGTGGTATTCACCTTATGTAATGAAATATTTTGATTTGACCTAGTTTGGCTGCAGCGGTGTAATACAAGCACACGAGGACGTGCTCAATAAGGCACAGTTGTATAAATAAACGCTTTCTCGAAGTTTAGTTAAGGAAAGACTATTTTCCTAAACTGTTTTGCTTCCTTACTCTATAGTATATGATCTTGCTATTATTTTTAACATTTAAAAAATGTGAGCAGTTTTACTATGCGCAGGAGTTTATATCGCGTAACTTTACGTTCCCATAATTTGGGAACTTTCATAGCTTTTGCTTGACCAACAAAAGTTTTATTACTTTTTTTATCGAAATAAACAATACCGATTCACTCATTCGTGAATTATAGCACGGGCATTTCCGTAAGCACCTATACCCTGCATTACAGAGCACAAACCATGACCCCTGCAACATTTGAACACCTGCCTATCATCGTAGGTACTTCCTCTGTTGGCATGTGCCCATCTTCCGGCCACGAGTCAATTTACATATCGAAACAGAAAAAGATGGACTGATCAAAGTCATCCTAAGTTGAAGCAGGACAAAAAACTTGTATAGAAATCATTAAGCGTGACCAAACTTGTACGCCTCGTTTCACGTGATAGTAAGAAAGATAGCGTTGAAGCCATATTGCTCTGTTTTAATTGAGTTTCTAAGAGGTTAATGTAGGTAATTTTATTTTATAAGACCAACTTTTTTTTTTTTTTGTCATCCTTGCGCAGGGATAACTCAAAGTTATTGGCACATTTGCATACTAAATTAGGCAATAAAAAGAATTTACTGCTATGCAGACTGAAGAAAGTCGCGAAACTTAAAAAGTTAACGCCTTGAGAAGTCTTCTAAGACAAAAGTCCCATGCGAACTTTATGCAGTGTGGGACCATCCCTCAGTCAACCGCATATATCCTACTTGTCAGATCCTGTCCTGTCTTTGAGTGACGTGACACCTTGTTATGTTATATTTGGGTACGACTTAAATCAATATATTCCAGAAATCCCCACAATGGGGATTAAATTTTTTTTTTCAAAAATCCCCATTGGCTAGGTCGTAGCATGATATCATACCTACGTAGATATACCTTTGCATGCTGTACAAACTTTCGTTTCGAAGTGCAAGTAGGTATATTTTTCAAAAGCTCATGTCGTCCATGTCCCTTGCAGATTTAAACTACGCTCACTATTACTTGGTGAATGCTCAATTGGTGTAGTCGTTACGACTAACCTCAGAATGAATTTTTTATCCTTTTTAATGCACAGGTTCGTAGAAGTTCATGTTTTTTTTTCTTGAACCATAATTATAATGGTAAGCGCCGTAGAGCACGCGACTAAGACATGTTCGCCCCAGTGCACACGAGACGGCCAAAGGTGCTTCTATAAAAAAGACAGGAAGCTCGCTTGTGAGCACGCGCTGTTTTTTGCATCTAGATCGTGTAGGTTCAGTGGACAGGTAAAATATTGTGTTGTGGAACTCTTCGCATTCTTTTTTTTTAGAAATTAGTAATATAAAAAAAATCCAATTCTATTGTGCGAAGCGCTACAGACGTTATCGAGTTTTACAGAATAGGAAAGATTCTCACTGGCGGATTCAGTTCTTCGAGGTTTGAAGTTTGTTTGCAGAATAGACTGTGATTCGATATAAACACATAACTTGAACATGTAGGTAGGTATGACAAATATCGCAACTCACTCTCGATAAATATCTCATAGTTACTTGGTCAATCGCACGTCATCCGAACTCCATTAAAACCGCGCAAGTAAACGATAAACTCAACTGCTTGCTAATGCATAAACTTTTATGAATTAACTTTAGAACAAACGCGTCGTCGGAAGTCTCCAAGATTGACGACAGACAATGTCACGTGTATGCAAATCTTGAGGCTGGAGTTCCGTCAAGTTTGTTGCACGCTCACTGTGAGTGTAGGGTAACCAGGGAGCATACTGTGCTATCGAAATAAATGAGAACAGTATAGACTAAAAATGCAGTTATGTCATATTTGTTACACGCTCACTGTAAGGATATAGGGTAACCAAGGAGCAAGTCAACTATTTTCTCGGTGTCGACGAGTGATCGAAATTTCTTTGGATTTGATGATTTTGGTTTAGCGGTAAGTATACTTAGAGATTTTCTTAAAAACGTAGCGGTATCATCCAAGTATTCCATAAAACCGGAAAACCCTATTGTGGAGTCAGAGCTATCTACTAATATATTTGTGGTGCGTTATCTTTAAAGTCTCGTGTTTTAAAAAAAAAATTTGAACATCTGGCTTTCTTCCACCCTGTTTAAAATTGGTTCAACAAACAAGTACTTTATCTCAATAAAAAATGCATCTTATCAAGTTGAAGAGTGTTAAATAATTCAAGAAAACGCTCTGTCAAAGTTTAGGAGCAACATTTCATAACTGAAATCAGCAGTTTTCGTCTCCGTTACGTGCCATGGCATTGATGAATTTTTTACCAGTGCCTATAAGCACGAGTCATTTGCGCTATCAAGACAATAATGAGTCTGCTTTATTATGCTTTTTTTTCTTCCTCACCAAGTAGACCGAATTGACCCACTCCTGCATGTAGACGTTTATACAGTCCTGCCATTCTACACGATCTTGGACTTACTTCTCATTCTTTTTTTTTTTTTTGCCAAATTTCATTTATTTTGGAAGAGACTCTCACTCTGTGCATAAAGAAAGCCTGATTTTTTTTCATCGCGGCAACGATTTGTTGTTTTGACAATAGAAACTAGTGCTAAAAACACAGTTGCCAACAAAGTTAGGAAATGTCTCTTTGTCACTTTTCTTCTGGACACCCTAATGTAAGGAATAGTAGAGCGCTCGCTTTAAAAATTCAGAAGCAAAAGTGACATTGGAGGATACTGCCTATTAAGCAAGTTACTTTTGCGTTCCTTTTAACTTGAATTTTGTTCTTGGTCTGTGGTTTTCGTGTATCATGGTTAACAAACTTTGCGATAAATCCTGCTTGCAATAAAAATGAAATAGACTTACGAGCGTAATCCTTACACACCATGATCCTCGTCAGATCTATGGTGGTGAATATCTGAATTGAAAGAAATTGACAAAATTGAAATTGAAAGGTAGTTGTAGGCATGTCCGATTGTGTCCGATTACCCATGCCAAAACTTCGCAAAGGACAGTTATGGCACAGAACTAGTTATAAGCCGAGATATAACTTGCTCCCACAGCTGGGTACCCGGCACCGGATACTTGGCAACCGAGACGTGTGAAAAGGCACTTACTGCAGTCACGTCCGTAAGATACTTTTTAAATCAAAGTTAATATATATTGATTCCGTAAAATCATTTAAAATCGTCTTCGAAAATACTCTACAATTGCTATTCCTAGTTCATAAAATGGTACCCAAAAACATTGTTATTTGTTAATACGTTTCTTATATCATAAATGTATTTTACTACACGGAATGTAAGACGTATCTTCTTTCAAAGAAGCATTAACATTACTAAAATTCAATTGGGTACTGCCCCCGTATGCCAATCTTTTGCTGTCAAGTTATATTTCACTGCCCAGTGTAATTTCTTCAGGTCACGTGGTACAATTTTGTACCACGTGATCATTCTTTTTAGACACTTGACAGCAAAATATGCGCGAAAACACATCAAATGACGTCATAATGTCACTATTTAGTCACAGAATAATTATGAGTTAGTATGAACTGACCATGATTTAAAACTTTGCAGTTCAACTTTGATTGGCATACCCCTGCTGTTCCTAGCACACGATATTGTTCGTAACGAACTAACATTAACTAACGTTTGCGTGTTTCAAATGCCTTGAGCTGAAGTGGAGTGAACGCTTCACTGCATTTCCTTCGTGAACAATACATCTGTCTTATATAGGTTTAACTATTCGGTTATGAAGACCCACTTTCACCAATACCTAAAGGGCGATTACTGTAGAAACGTGTAATTTTGACTTTTTAACCGACTTCAAAAAAGGAGGAGGTTCTCAATTCGGTTGTATGTTTTTTTTTTTTTTTTTTTTTTTTTTTTTTTTTTAATGTTTGTTACCTCAGAACTCCGTCATTTATAAACCGATTTCAAAAATTCTTATTTCATCTGAAAGGATATACTTCCAGATTGGTCCCATTTTATTTTCATCAAAATCGGTTTAGTAGTTTGGGTTATAAATAGAAATAACTGAAAAAAATATGCCCGGCGCGGCGCAGCGCCTACTATTTTACTGCTAGCAACGATGCAATATGCCAAGTTGCGGCGTAGCGCCTACCATTTTACTGCTAGCAACAATGGACCCTTTGTGGTGCACACCTAAATTTTTACATTTTTCTAAATTTGTCAATAAACCCAGTTTGTACATTCAAACCGCATTTAATTGGAGAAAAGCAAAAACCCACCAGTTGTTCCTCTAAAGAATCAACACCAACCACGTGCACGAAATTGCGTATTTTGCTTTCCTGTGGTGTTTATAGTGACTAGAACATTCCCAATGAACTGTCATCATCATCATCATCATCTGATGATGAAGCTGGTAGTCGAATTGAAGTCGGTTTTCCAGTTTTTTTACTTATAAATTATTAGTTACTAGTTTCAAAACAGTATTACTTAAGTCAAACGGCTTAGTACTACCGCTGGGGCTATAACAGTGTAGTCTAAAAAAAAAGGGTTCATTTCTAAAATCACCTGTGAGTCTAATTAGTGAATTACACAGTGATGGCGACTATATTTTTACCCGTGCCTCTTTTTTGCTGGTACCAGTTTTAGAACCTCACAGCTTAGTGGCACCCAAATCCACAGGAAAGACCTTGGTTTTGCCGAGTAATTTGTTGATCACAATATTTTACTCCGCTTTGAGAGGTTGAGAGGACTACAAAATAAATTCCCTACAGATTCAATTAATCAACAAAAGCATTTGCGTACCAAGGTCGGACTTCCCATTAAACTGAGCCGTCAGTTCCTCTGCTTCACACCTCAAGTCATTTGCCTAACCTATCCAATTCTGTGCAGACACCACGATTTATCATTTACGCAAACTTACTCGGCTGGCTGCTCCTGGCTGGCTAGATGGCTCGTCAGGTATTTCAAATTCAATTATTTTAAGTATTCCGCATTTCCTGTAGATTTACTCGAATCTCGAAGATCTCGAAGTAAATTTTTCGGTGAATCAACAACTTGAACGTTATTTATAACTGGTGCCGCGTTTGATCATAAATTAACGTTTAAGGTGAATTAATTTGCTTTTGATATTTAATTAAATTATTTACTGAGAGTGTTATTTATCGCAGACGTTTAAACCAATTTATGTTTTGAGATGTTTCATATTACAGAAAGAAATACCATTTGGGCTTTTCAAAGCGGTTTTGTTTCAAAATGCAACCCAACGCTTTACTTACATTTCATTGTATTTACTGTGAAATCCGATAGGGTCATGACTGAATCAATTATTTTGATCGTGGTTTGGCTCTACAAAACATTTTCCAAATTCAATTCCTTACCAATGAAAATAAAAAGGAAACAATTAGGCAATCTTACAATACGGACACATGCAACTCGATAAAAACAAATGAATTCTGTACCGTTGCTAATTCAAGCTATTTTGATATTGAAGATTAAAAATAATCTGAAGAATCTGTCTGAATCTTTTAATATCTTTTTCCATTATACCTATATAATAGAAAAAGAATAAATTATGAAAAAAAAATCTTACATTGCAACACGATGGTCAGCGTCAGGAAACACCACATCCTTCTATTGACAAACAATCCAAAATGCAATCCAGTATTCAATATGCAATCCAGTATTCAATGTATATATCGACCAATTGTATTAACACTACCGTTTTTCGAGCACTTTACTTTGTTATTGTATCAGAATTTTTACTTCAACTAGTTTGGTTTAATTATTCTGATAAGTTATCAGTAAACTTAATGACACTTCGAAGTCATTTTGGCTTTTTCTAGAACACTTCAATTCACTCAATTCAGTTTGTTTTTAACTACACTCAGTTTTCGTTTTCATACAAAAAGTACTTGTAAAGCTTTTTCTGCAATACTATCACCGTTGACAACTCCTGCGCAACGCAATGTAAACGTCACCTTCTTTTTTTTCGCGTATCACTTTAAATTTTTTTTTTGTTCTGGGTGTATAAACCGACTTTGAAAATGAATGCGTAAAGTTTACTACGATTGTTACAAACGTGTGTGGGGTTCGAATCCGGGACGTTAACTAACCACCATTGCCAACTGACGTCCGGTGGCAAGCAGACCATATCGGAAATGCGGTGGTATTGTGTTGTTGGTCGATTATTTAATATTATTCTTACTAGTGTTTTTTATTAGACACTAGATTTGAAAAGATTGTTTTTTTATGTATATTTGATATTTTTCACGAAAAAAAAAAGCTTGAAAAATATCATTATGTATCATTTCTATCAAGGCTATTATGCATTACATGTAGTTATAGTCTCATGTCAGTAGGATTGGATACTAAAACAACCAGTATGTTCTAGTATTTAAAATCCAGTCCATCCAAAAGTTGCCCGGCAGAAATGGCTCATAGCGCTAAGGCCGCCCATTGTACTTCATTTAAGAATTAGAACTCTGTGTCTAATATTCAACTTCCTTGTAGTGTACAATAAGTAAATAAGTAAATATTCATGGACATTTCACACGATGCCCTCTAGTCCCAAACTAAGCAAAGCTTGTAATATAAACAATAAAGAGTTTTCTAAGATACTTAGATATCTATCTATGTTGAAAAAGCTCAGTGCGTCGCAACTTTTTTAAGATCACTTCCTAAAATAATATCGAAGCTACTCAACATTTCTTTCGTTTCGTAGTACTCGAATAACAATTCGTATTTTTTGTAAGATCCGCTACACGTCATGTTTATTCATATAAAGCTGTCACTTTGGCGTCATCTTCCGGGCAATTTCGCGCGATTAGCCATATTTGGCGTGCTTATTTGCATGGCGTGGTTTAGTATGCGAATGTTGCGTTTATAGGCAGGTAATTCTATGATAGCGATAATGTTGAACGAAAATATCTGTTCGTGTCTAGGTGTAATGGATTTAAAACTAATTTTTATTTACACAATACAAGTAAACGTTTGATCACTATCTCACTTGATGTTAAGTGGTGACGATGTAGCACGTTTGAAGAAACCTATGTAAAGAATATCAACACACTAGGCGTGTCGTTCCTTTCATCTCTAATAGAGATGTCAGTGTCATGTCAGTGACACCAACTGTCAGTAATTTATAAGAAGTGAAGAAGAAGAAAGTTAGGTGATGTAATTTTATAAAATATGGAACAATAGTTTCCTAGATAAATAAAAGGAAGAATAATATAAACTAAGCTAGAAGTAAAGGCTTTAAATGTTGTTTTTTGTTATTTCAGGTAAGTTACTCTGTTTTGAATGGGTAATCGTGCTAAAACTATGTATTTGTGTTGAATAAAAGATAAATTTTGTTATTTCAGAAAACGCAATTTCGTCTTTATTTCACGGAAATATAATAATACTATTATAAAACAACATTTTCTGCAAATATTTCAAGCAGTATGGAGAAGTTAAGATTTGATTTTTGTGTGAAAACAGCATCAGATGGAAAGTCAAACATTCTTTGCATAACCTCAATATGCACACCTGATGGTCAAACTTTTGGCATACCGGCCGAATATCAACCTGCAAGTTTACATCAAGTAATAACAAATACATCTAACTATGCCAAGATAAAAAAAACATTGAACAAAAGACATCAGACTAGGAAAATATGGATAACTTTAACCGATGAGATATCAAAGGTATATTTAGATGAAGAACAAAATATACAGTTTAATGATGTTTACCTTGAAGAGATTGTGGAAAATACAAAAGATCAAAAATCTTTAACTAGAAGCTCAAATGAAACATTGGAGAAACTATTAGAGAAATTACTCGAAGAAAAGCAAACAAAATCTGAAACTCAAAATTTGGGGAAAATTTCAAAAGATTTTGTGATTGAAAAATTCACTGGTAGAAATGCAAATGCTCACCAATGGATTAAGGATTTCAACAAGGAATGTGAACGTTTCCATATTGATAAAGACAGAAAAAAAATTGAAATTTTAAAACAGTTTTTAGAATATTCGAGTGTGAATTGGTACAGTTGTATGTTAATGAAATTTACAGTAGAATCAGAGTGGATTAAATGGGAAAAAAACTTCTGTGAAACATTTGGAAACAAGGGTTGGTCGCCGATCAGATACGCTCTTGGATTTAAATATCAAACGGGTTCATTGCTTGAGTATGCATTGAAAAAAGAAAAACTGTTATTAGAGGTTAGAAAGACGATTGATACTGGTACTCTTATAGACCTTATAGCCGCAGGCCTGCCTAATTACCTAAGTGATAAGATTGACCGAGAGACATTACAAGAAACCGAAGATCTCTACAATGAGATAGGCAAATTAGAACATCTTGTTGGGAGGAACAAATATGAAAAAAAGAACTACACATACTCTGACATAAAAACTAAAAAAAATGAAGAAAAGAAACCGTGCCAAATCTGTGTCAATGAGAAAAAAGGGAAACGTTTTCATCCTGAGGAAACCTGCTGGTTTAATGAGAAAAATCTAAAATCAGTTGTGAAAAGTGTGAATAACTCTGAATTAGAAATTGAACTAAATAAGGAGAATCCAAAAAACTAGAAGTACCACCATTAATAAAAGTAAAGTTATTATTAAATGACACTTTAAAAGTTACTGCCATTTATGATTCTGGTTCAAATGTGTCATTAATAAATTCAAAATTATTGAAAATACATGAAAAAGAAGAAGACACACTGAATAAAGCGACAGCAAACTTGAAAACTATTAATGGTGAAAAGAAAACAAAAGGTATGGTAACAATGAAAATAAAAATATATAACATTGAAAGAGAAATGAATATTTTTGTGATAGATAATGAAAATTTTCATTATGATTTTCTCATTGGTTTGGATTGTATAAAGGAATTTAAATTAATCCAAAACGAAAAATTGAATATCACACAGTGTAACAATCCACAAAAAGAGAATAAAGTCCAAAATGAAGAGGAGAACAAAAATAAAGACTCCGAAACAAATATTGTGAATTTTGAAATTCCTGATGTACTAGGTGACAAAAATGAACAAGAAATGTACTATATAAACAGAGGTGAAGTTAATTTCAATGAACATATTAACTTCAGTAAATTTGAAATTTCAGTAAACCACCTAGATTTATGTAAACAAACTGAAATTGATAAATTAATAAAAAAATACAAACCAGTCTTTGCTAAGGACAAATACGATGTTGGTACGGTACGAGATTATGAAGCTCACATAGACTTGATAGTAGATAAATATTGCTACAAACGCCCATACAGATGCACAGCTGATGATAGAAAAGAAATTGAAAATCAAATATCAAAACTATTGAAAAACCACTTAATTGAGGAATCATATAGTCCTTTTGCTGCTCCGGTTACCCTGGCGTATAAGAAAGAAGATGGGAAAAGATCAAGACTGTGTATAGATTTCCGCGAATTGAATAAAATTGTTGTCCCTCAATCACAGCCATTCCCCTTGATTGAAGACTTGATGGTAAAGACTGTAAACTGTGAGTATTATTCCACTTTTGATATAAATTCAGCATTTTGGTCCATTCCGTTGAAAATTCAAGATAGATATAAGACAGCATTCGTGACGCAAGAAGGTCATTTCCAGTGGACATGCCTCCCGTTTGGTTTAAAGACAGCTCCGGCTATTTTCCAAAGAATATTGAGAAACATAATAAGAAAATATAAACTCTCAGATTTTGCAGTGAATTTCATCGATGATATCCTAGTTTTTTCTAAAAATTTCGAGGAACACATAATACATATATCAAAACTACTCGAGGCAATACAAACAGAAGGATTTAGACTGAAATTCTCGAAATGCACTTTTGCAAACAATCATGCCAAGTATTTGGGACACATAATAGAAAATAATTCAGTTAGACCTCTCAAAGATTACTTAACAGCTGTCAGAAATTTCCCCATTCCAGAAACAAGAAAAAATATACGCCAGTTCCTTGGGAAAGTAAATTTTTATCATAAATTTGTACCACACAATGCAATTATTCTGGAACCTTTACACAATTTACTACGGAAAGATGTAAAATTTATATGGACCAAAGAATGCCAGAAATCATTTGATAAAATAAAGGAATTACTATGCTCTAAACCAATTCTAAAAATATTTGACCCAGAACAACCAATAAAAATTTACACTGATGCCAGTATTAAAGGAGTGGGAGCTGTGTTAAAACAGGAAGATGAAAACGGAGTAAATAAACCTGTGGCTTACTTTTCAAAAAAATTAACAGACACTCAAAAGAAAAAGAAGGCAATATATTTAGAATGCCTAGCAATTAAGGAAGCTTTAAAATATTGGCAACACTGGCTTATGAATAAAGAATTTATAGTATATTCAGATCATAAACCATTGGAAAATCTGAACATCAAGTCCAGAACTGATGAGGAACTTGGTGATTTGACATATTATTTATCACAATACAATTTTAAGATAAAATATAATCCGGGACAGTCAAATCAAGAAGCAGACTGCTTAAGCAGAAACCCAGTCTTAGAACCTCATGAGAATACCGAAGATTTTTTGAAAGTTGTAAACTTAATAAATATAGAAGATATAAAAAAGGACCAAAACACAAATCTAAATCTACAAGATGGAAAATCAAAGTTTATTCTGGAGAATAACATTTATTACAAAAAGAATAACAGAAGAAAAAAAATTATACTATCAGAAGCATTAAGCAAAACACTAATTACAGATGTCCACAATACTTACTGCCACATTGGGAGAACCCAGATGATAAATAAAATAACCCCTTTCTATACAGCAAAGAATATCATCACAAATATTAATACAATTTGTGATGAATGTGACACTTGTATAAAAAACAAATCAAGAAGGAATCCAAAATTTGGTTTGATGTCCCATTTAGGCCCAGCAACACGTCCATTTGAAATTGTATCAATTGATACAATTGGAGGCTTCGGAGGATCACGGTCTACAAAAAAATACTTGCATCTCTTGGTTGATCACTTTACACGATATGCTTATATTTTGACATCAAAAAATCAAAACTCCAATGATTTTATCAAATTAATAGAAAATGTGACACAAAGCAATCATATTGATATGGTATTATCAGACCAATATCCTGGCATAAATTCCAAAGAATTTAAAGAATTCCTAAAAAAGAAAAACATAACAATGGTATTCACTGCTGTAGACGCACCATTTTCAAATGGACTAAATGAAAGGCTAAACCAAACATTAGTCAATAGAATAAGATGCAAAATAAACGAAGGGAATAAGAAAACAGCATGGACAACTATGGCACAAAAATGTGTAGATAAATATAACGAAACAGAACATACAGTCACTAAGTTTACTCCAAAATATCTTTTGGAAGGAGAGAAAATGGATATTTTGCCACCGGAATTGAAATCAAAATGCACAATAGAAGATCTCAAAAGAGACAGAGAACTAGCATTTCAAAATTCAATAAAATCTCACAACTATAATAAAAAAATATATGATCTACATAGAGAAGAATATAAATTCGAAGTGGGCGATAGAGTATATGTAGAAAACGGAAACCGGCTAAATAGGAAGAAAATGGATGAATTAAGGATTGGACCATACAAAATCCTAAGAAAAATATCTAATTCAATCTATGAAGTTGATGCTGGACATAAGAAGGCGGAGTCAAATTTCTACCATGTTACAAAGTTATCTCCAGTAGTGGTTAGTTCTTAATCAAACAAAAATCATTTTGATTTTGTTCTCTCCGAGGGTGGGAGATGTAAAGAATATCAACACACTAGGCGTGTCGTTCCTTTCATCTCTAATAGAGATGTCAGTGTCATGTCAGTGACACCAACTGTCAGTAATTTATAAGAAGTGAAGAAGAAGAAAGTTAGGTGATGTAATTTTATAAAATATGGAACAATAGTTTCCTAGATAAATAAAAGGAAGAATAATATAAACTAAGCTAGAAGTAAAGGCTTTAAATGTTGTTTTTTGTTATTTCAGGTAAGTTACTCTGTTTTGAATGGGTAATCGTGCTAAAACTATGTATTTGTGTTGAATAAAAGATAAATTTTGTTATTTCAGAAAACGCAATTTCGTCTTTATTTCACGGAAATATAATAATACTATTATACCTATTTACTCTACTCTTGAAATCTTTCAAATTATAGGCTATTAATTAATAATTAATTTTAATTAGTTAGCTTTATTTAGGTGTGTAGATAGCTCAACTGCTTCATGTGTATTTTATACATATTGTAAATACTGTCATAATCATCATACTGTCATGTAGTCATAATTTTATTTGTGAATAAATTATTTATCTATCTTCTTAAAAAAAAGGCTACTTAATTATTAAAAAAAACTAACTTTTTGGACAAAAACAATGAGGTTATATTGTAAATTTTTTTCTTTGCCCAATAGTAAAGCCCTTAGAAAAAATGCTTACCAAAAAATTCCTATATATTTTGAAACTGTCTGTAATTAATGATTCTTACAATATAGCTTTGAACTACTAATGTATGTAACTTGGTAACTCACTAAAAGTATATGATGAACGCTAAAAATGCACTAATAGTCAATGCTTGTATCAGAAAGACTAAAAATAGTGAAACAAAAACTTTGGCAATCATTTTAATTTAAATACCGAGTTGAAATAACTACAAAACACAACCCGTACAACGCACCCGTATCTACGTTTACGTTCCTTTATTTACGTCCTTAGAATTTCAACGTTAAAGTTTGATGACTCTTCAAACTTAATAATTTAGGCGACACGTACTCATAGCTTCCAAGCAACAATTAATACAACTCTAAGAGGGTGTATCCACTAAAACGGGAATATAATAATAATGATATGTACATATATTATAATTCCTAGTGCTTTTCCAGACAGAAACATAATTGAGTGTTACTTTCTCGTCAGAATAAAATCTTAGTTACTTTCAGCTTTCCGGCATTTGAAACTAGTTCAAGAATATGTTACCTATAGGGTTAAACATTGGTTTAATAAAATAAGCAATTCAGTATAGGTAGAGAAACAACACAGCAGTTTGTAAAATTATTTTAAAAAATAATAACACCAGAGTAAAAGCCAAATTCTCACATTTTGAATGTCGCTGTGGTGGTCACACAGATTATAGAAAAGTACAGATGTACTGTATAGCCATTTTTGTGTCACAGTAAGAAGTGGACCATAATGGAGTACTTTATGTCATTCAGTCTCTGGCCATTGACACCTCCAATGCCAAACATATTTTTATACAATTCTGCCGGCGTGTGTGGTTCCCACTTGTAAAAATTGGCCTGGGTCTAAAAACAAAGTAGATGGGATAACATACATCACATTTGGGTCTCTATTTGATAAGGAATCGTCTTGGAATCATCAATTTAAAGAAAAGTTACCATCAATTCAATAATGTTGCAAACAACACCAACATTTTTTTCCCAACAAAATTTATATTAATCTTTATGACTACACATCATTTGGCATAGGTATTTCAATAGGTATTTTTAATCAGAGTGCTAAATTTGTTATTTTGAAAAAATATTTGTGTAATTTTAGGTTTCTTGTTGACATATTCAGACGAGAACAATGGACAACAATCATTCAAAAAACACGTCCTGAGTCTTTCTTTAACTCTATTAAAATTTATAAATATCTATTTCAGTACCTCCTACTTAGGTACCTAAGCAGCATTTACAAAAAAAAATTACCCCAAAAAATTGGGAAATAGTTTTGTAGGTGCAACATTGGGCTGCGCGAACATCATGCGCACGGGAACATTTTTATAGCATTTTGGTGACAAAATCCTTCATACAAATTATGTCAAATGCGGCTTCTTGTGTTTTCTATATTCTAAGGGTGGTCATAAGCGCCACATTAGATTAAGTGCTGTTTGGAATCTTATTCCAACGACTGCATGACCGCAGTTAAAAATCACAAGTGTCGAGGTGCTAATTTTTAGGGGAGCGCCCGTTTGTCGGAAGTCTCATTTATGTTTTACTTACTTTGAGTAGACTTGCATTGCTTGAATATTTTATGGGCATTGTTATGGACATAGAGCTATGAAAAAGGTATACGGCGCAAGGATTTATGCATCGGAACAAGGTTCCAGTGATAATACTCTGTATTTAGAAGTATTGGCTCACAGTGTTTGTACTATATTAACAGCTTTTCAATACAAAAGAAGAAGACACAAAGAGATTTGTTCTTTCGATTCTTGAGTTTCTAAAATATGAACCTTGTGATTTTACTAAAACAAAATTGAATTTGACTTCAAGCTTTGGTTTCTAAGGTGCGCAAATTCACCACTTACAATAAGACACTTTGATACATGGCCGTTTGCATTCACATAAAATAATTTTATTATTACTGAGTAATTTTCACGACAGCAAAGCGAATCGTATTAAAATTATTGAATGCACTTATAAATTCTATTTAGTTCACCTCTAGTTATAACTAGAGGTGAATAATGTGAATATATTCCCCACAGGTGTTCGGTCTCATCACATTGCATGCAGTAGTAATTAACCAGACACCTATTAAGTTTAGCCTCTACTCAGTGACAGTATTTCTTTTAACAACCTCTACGGTAGCTTGTGATGTCTGATTTTAGATTTCAAAGAGACTCCATTTTGTACCCATTTCTATCGCTCCTTGTACTTTAATGGTTTAGAATTTGTTTTATGAAAAGCTTCGAATATTAATTAATAAGTACACGTAATACAAATTACTAAAGAAAAATTAATATTAAAAATGCAAATCGATTCCAAATACGAAAGTAAAAAAACCCAACCTTTTTTAAAAATAAAATATCGAGGAAACTCAAATCTAAACCAATTCGATAAACAGTGGTTCCGTCGTCAGAATCTGAACAATAAATAACATTAGGGTTCCGTCTAATTAATATTTATGGGTGACTCGACGCGTCCGAAGAGATTCATTCTTATTGAATCATGTCGTTGGCCGGAAATAAAGTGACAATAATAGACTATTATGTGATTTGATTGGATGGTCACAGTTTATTTTATTGGAGCAACTTAGGCGCCAAAATGCGGGCACATTTATCTTCTAGACTTGGTGTTCTGTGAATTTCTATGTTGGTTTTTTTATACAACTAAATGATGGAACAAGCCGATGGCCCACCTGATGTTAAGTGGTATAGTGAAAATCGCAAGTTGTTCTTCGCTGGTAATCCGTAAATACTAGTAATGAATCAAAAGTAGAAATAGGTACAGAAAATTCATTATATTTCCGACCTTTGCTTTAATCCCAAAACAATATAGAAAAATATTTTCTCGATAGAAAAAAATCCCAAAGTTAGGTACCTACCTCTAATTTTCTGAGATTGTGTCTGGATTTCAGAGAGCACTAATTATTAGGTTGAAAATTAGATAAGTACATGTACCAACAGTTTCTTGAGCGATGCCCCTATCTGCTTTTTCAAAATTATCTTTGACTTGCAATCTAATATATTAGAAAAGGTTTCATAAGTACGAGATTACTTGAATATTGCATTACATCCTATCCTATCCTACTAATATTCCTACTTTCCTACTAATATTATAAATGTGAAAGTTTAGATGTTTGGATGTTTGTGTTTCAGTCACGTCTAAACTACTGAACCAACTTGGATGAATCCTGGCATATATATAGTTCGTAACCTGGATTGACACATAGGCTATTTTTTATCTCGAATAATTAACAGGATCTACAGGATAAAATGAACGAAAAGGATTAGCAGCGCCAATTGGCAATAGGATTTCATTGTCATGTCATGTCACGTCAGTTTGACAGGGCGTAGTACTACCTCTTTGCGACTAGCGCTTGACATTCCAGTACGAGTTCGGTGTAATGAGGTGTAATGTCAAGTTTCTCAAAGAAGTATCCGCTCGGTACACGCACAGATAACATAATGTACACGGAAACGGTACTCGCGTACGAAGTCGCGGGTAACTGCTAGTTATTTATATTTTAATCAAAAAAACAGTAACAACAGATAACCCCTTACCGCAATACCGGGACAAGATTACGCCTCGCCTAATCGCGGTCTAAAATAAAATGCTTCCGCTACACGATCCGGCAAGCCATTGGCAAACATTCGGCCCACTATCGGAGCATTCGTACTAACGGATAACGCCTATCGCGACCCTCCGCGGAGTGCTGCCAAGTATGTGGGAATGTGGTGACAAAAGGGTTCAGTGAGGTTTTTATAAAACTTTTCTACATATTTAAGCCGACTTAAAAAACGAGGAGGTTCTCAATTCGGTTGTATTTTTTTTAAATAAAATATCTTTTTTTTTCGGATTGGTCCAATAAAAAATTTAACAAAATGGGTTCAGTAGTTTGGCTTTTTAATCAGAATAACTGGAAAATATGCCATCCACATACACGAAGTTGCGTAATATTTTTATGCATTCCTGTGACTGTTTACTACTTCATCATCTCTTGATGATGAAGCCGGAAGGTAGTCAAATTGAAGTCGGCTTTCTTAGTTTTTTAAACTTATCAATTATCATGTCTAGAAATATCAATAGTTATAATCCCCTGTAATGTGAAATGTATTAGCGGTTTTAAATGGTTGTCACTGTCACTTACTTGCATGTTGAAGAAAATGATAGTACAATTTTTTTTTTAACAAAATGACAAACAATTTTTTGTACTTACTTTAGCAATGAAACAAATGCTTACTAAAAGTTACAGTGATTACTGGAATGAACCCCGGTAATACTAAGTGTTCTGAATGTACAGACCCCTAAAAGCTGACCGGCTGACCGCAGGTAGCTACCGGGCGTGACGTACGGCGCCGGAAGCGAGCCGTGTGCGGACTTCCGATCCGGTCGGCCGGAACGGTGCGCTTAGCACATTCCTGTCGACGTGAGCCTATGATTAGGGTACTATTTTTATTTTCGATGTTCTATTTTCAAATGTTTTTTAGAACGATGAAAAATGTTTGGAAAAGGTGATGTTTGGTAGACCGAGTTCTTAATCATAGTTGTCAAAACAGAAAAATAATAGAAAATTTAAATCTTTATCTGTGGTAGCCAAACAGAATTACTAAATACCTAGTTTTTTTTTTAAATTATACAACTAAATGATGGAACAAGCCGATGACCCACCGATGTTAAGTGGTAACCACTGCCTATAACAATGCATTGCTTCACTGGGCACATCCCTGAGAATGTGCCCAGTGATGCAATAATTGGTCTCTGACATAAATGTGTTATTACGTCAGCACCTATACCCTTCAAACCGGAACACAGCAATGCGAGCATCACTGCTGGGTGGCAGAAATAGGTACGGTGGTAGTATTTCTCCGGGCGAGCTCTTTCACAAGAAGTTCTATTACTACTAGAGTACATTAGGTACCTAAAACATATTTCATGAACACTCAAGATTGCTAGTTGACCGCCATATTGTTCTTCTTGCAATACACGTTACACAGTGTTTCAAACAATATTGTACACTCGCGGCCAATAAAAGTTAAAACTTTTATTAGTTTCAAAGTGTTCCGATCGTGGTTGTAAAGTTTTATCAATGCGCGCTATTTCATACAATTCAAACTTTGTAATATTGTTCGTGAATGTTGAGTTTTGATAAGAATTTTAAAAACTGCTCGTTTTAAAATAGCAACACGAAAAAAACTTTAACCATTTGATCCACTCTGAGAACTGTATGCTCAAAATAAACTCCCGAATCCAGCATAGATTCTTTGACAGTTTTATAATCGATACTAATAGATAGTAATCGATAGTATTTGATAACGTGCTTATGCTCAAAGCACTGTTACCAAATACGGGTCTGTGTATCTTATACGCGCTTTAGAATTTTACTTGATAATTTGTGTGCTTGGTTGTTACCACTTCATTCCGTTTGTGTTGTATCCGCGTTGTGTTATTTTTACCTCTTTTTTTTGTTTAAACTATATAAAACCGAGTTTTGTCCTGAAGTGTACGACTACAAGCGCTAAGCCCATATCAGACACCGTGACTTAAAAAGTTCTGCTCTGATTCAGCAACATTTATTATTCTTTGGTAAGTGTGGTATTCCATCATGGCTTTCACAATTTTTGTGGTATCAAAATACAGTACTTGCTGTATGTTGGCATCCTCAACAAAAAGATTAAAAAGTAGAAAAATTATGTATGGTTAACCAGAGTCTGTTAGTCTATGGTCAATTGCAATCACAAAGTTGTACAATGAAAAACGAACTAGCAATTAAATGTTTATTTGTTATTTACAAATTCCACATAAATACGATAAGTCAAATACACTGTGTGTTTGTGTCTTGTCTGTGTATGTCTTATTTACTTATCAAATTCATCTACCAACTTACAAACTTGTTGTTATCTATGATATTAACACCTTTTAATACTTTCCTAATAGAGCATATATATTTGCAATTAAAAAAAACGACAAAACCAATTTTGAAAAATCTGCTCGTCATTTCACATCCTGACTGTGTAGAATCTTCAGAAATACCTCCTAAAAATACTACTAAAATTTTTGTGCTGAAATTTTTACAGTTGAGAAATTGCATGTTTTAGTAATAGAAAGAGGTGAATGCACGGGTGACAGCTCCGCACAATGCGGGTTTTATCATATTACTATAGATATTAGAATAGTACTTACAATATTACTATGAGTGTTCTAAAACTATCAAGGATTTTTCTTTCAGTACCTAACTTCTATAAGATTTCGTAAATAAATTGATTTATTAGGTCTTCTTTTATTTTTTGACCCAAAATCGTAACTTAGAAGCCAAATTGACAGATAACCGACAAAATAGAATTACTTTGCTGAGAGCTACGAGTATTTTCTATTTAGGAAAAATCCAGTCACAGAATAGAAAACAAAGTTGGTACTAGCTGATAATATTGATATATTTGCTCATTTCTTATCCGTCGATCTCATTTCTTTGCAGGAAAGCAATAAATTAATCAAACTCAATCCTGAATTACAAATACTTAAAGAAATCGGGACCTCTAAAAGCTCCGGTTACATTGAAATTCCGCCCGATACCGGATTGATCCAGTTTTTTGCTTTTCCGCTTTTATCCAACATCAGCCGAGTGCCAGGTACATACATAACATAGGTTCGGTGCGTTACTTTATTCATCAAACGTACCACGTAAATGTTCGCATCCCAATTCTGTTTTTGTTGTGTAACCACATTTTTTCGCCACGCGGTGTATCTACAAAAAAATAAAAACTTAAACACTTGCGGCGCAAAAAGAATAATTAAATAACACTAGAAATAAAGTTTCAGATATGTTTGCGTAACTTTTGCATTACAGAACTTTGCTTCTGTGACCTTTATTGAATTTTTACGATTTGTTAGTTTTGCTACACGGTAAAGGTGCATGCGTTTGTGTATTCAACAGCAGGGGTATGCCAATCAAAGTTGAACTGCAAAGTTGAACTGCAAAGTTTTCAATCATGGTCAGTTCATACTAACTCATAGTTATTCTGTGACTAAATAGTGACATTATGACGTCATTTGATGAGTTTTCGCGCATATTTTGCTGTCAAGTGTCTAAAAAGAATGATCACGTGGTACAAAATTGTACCACGTGACCTGAAGAAATTACACTGGGCAGTGAAATATAACTTGACAGCAAAAGATTGGCATACGGGGGCAGAGCGTATGGAACTAAAAAAAGTTTGGGAACTTTTCCACTGTTTTGTGAGTGCACCTTTGTACCAATATTTTCACATGTGGAATCTTTTATTGGTATTTTTTTGAATTGAAAAATATCGGTGGTTTTTTGGCAGAAAACAAATTGAATAACCCGGTGCGGGCTGCGGTGTGGTAGAGCACGCATGGATTGACCGATGCTTTCGTTTGTATGTTTCAATCACGATGAATAGGTACCTACGGTCTAACCACCACGTTAACAAACCAATGTTTTTTTCTTTGAACACCTAGATTTTACCAGACTTTTTTACTAGGTATAAAATAGACACTTTTTACTACAAAAATAACACGGTAGTGGCATACATGTTTTTTCGGTCACAGCCAACCGGGGTATGCTAATCAAAGTTGAACTGCAAAGTTTTAAATCATGGTCAGTTCATACTAACTCATAGTTATTCTGTGACTAAATAGTGACATTATGACGTCATTTGATGAGTTTTCGCGCATATTTTGCTGTCAAGTGTCTAAAAAGAATGATCACGTGGTACAAAATTGTACCACGTGACCTGAAGAAATTACACTGGGCAGTGAAATATAACGTGACAGCAAAAGATTGGCATACGGGGGCAGCGTAGGATAAAACTTTGAAAATGAAGACTTAACTAAATGAAGACTCTTTAACCAAAAAACGTTAGATTTTCCTATAGATTACCCAGTTACACTACTGCTAAAATACTGCATGCTGAAAAGCCTTTGAAAACAGCGCAATGTATTTGTAAAAATATACATGCTTTAAAGCTTTAGTCATGAAAACTGTTGATGATGCTGCGATTCAATCCTCCGATTGAATCGCCGATTCAATCCTCAATGCAAGTTTAAAATGGTTTTACAATCGGCGCGGGTCAATCCACCCCATTTGCTGTAAAATCAATATTATCGAGTAAGCTTTCAGGAGTAATTGAGCTTACGCCATTACCGCTAAAAGGTGTAACAGTTTCTGTGCTGCATTTTAAGTTGACTGAATAATGGCTTACTGTTTGACCTGTATTTCTTTTACCTCTTTCATGCCTTAAATTGTATTGTATTTATTTGCAAAAATGTGGTTACATAAGTGGTTTTTAAAATAAAGGTACATTGCTAATACTAGCATGCAGATGTTCATTAAGTTGAATAAATAAGAATACATAATTGCCTTGATATTAGAAAACTGTTAATTTGAGAAATAGTAATTTTTACTAACTGTGAGATGGCTGAAATTTATTTTTGTGTGTTTTTCACAAGCTTAATATTCTTATAACAAGGAAATAAATTATAGCTTACCCATATCCTTTTTTGATTAATCTTTTTGACATAAAATTCTTTGGTTAAAAACTATAAACAAACCAAAACTTAGTACATGCACCGATATTTACAGCTTACCAACCAATGCAATATAATTCGAACTATTTTGCTAAACAATCCTATTGACCGTAAGACCAAGTTCGCCTTCCAATTTGTATACATGATTTGCAGCAGTTTGGTAACTGCAATAGTCACAGCAACCCTGATTGCGCTTACAATAGGCCTTGCCATAGAATAAATAATAGTTTACGATCAAAAGTAGCTTTACAACTTATGTCGTTTCTATTCAACCATTCGATTTCAGTAGACAAAAAGAGCTACACATTATTAGTACGGTAGAATCAGAGATAGACTGTACATTGAGAACAGACGTAAGTAATGTTTAATTTATAAAGCTTTTCCCTATGAGTATGAATTTTTTGACACACTTTAAAAAATCTACGCTTTATACGTTATAGACAAACGTTTGCCCGCAATCTCACCTGATAGTAAGTGACAATGCGGTCGACGATGTAACACATTTGCCTAAAAGAAACCTATTCTACATAAATTCTATCTAAATAAGTAAGAAAGATGCAGCAATAACATTTTGTAGCATATTATCGTTTCAGGACGCCATGCACGCATTTTTCGGGACAGGGTTTCGGTTATTTGAGTTGTCAAGTAGTTTGGCGACTTGAGTTGATATGCTTTTGATAACCTGGGTTGTCAAGCTACTTATGAAATTGCTGTACAAGGACCAGCCCGCAGAATACATTAGTACCGTCTTCTATCGACATCGATCGCCAGCAATTGCTGTTCCGTGGATGTGGTCATTCATAATGGATCTTGATCAAAATTCAGAACCGCGCCATCTTTACTATCAAAATCGTACCTGGCGTTCAGTTATAATAATTTAAAAATATTCTTGGTCATTTCAGACAACGCCTTCTAGTCTCAAACTATAGGTAACTAATAGATCTGCATGTATTGACCTTGTCTTTCCTATTGATATGGCCGACTAGGCTGAGAGAACGGTATAGGTGCTGGGCAAGCCTACTCTATCTGAATCATGTCCCAGGCACTGCAGCGTTTCGTTCATCGGGGTATGGGTAAAAAGTGGCTCCTGACGATAAATCGTCTATTATTAGATGCAAAAGGCCTGTTTAGTAGGTATTTCTTGATTGACAATGTAACACCTAGAAAATAATCATATTATTGATTCTCCTTTTCAAAGTATGTCAACAAAACAGGTATGTAAGCAGCCAACGAAGCCGCCTGCCTGGGTACGCAATAAATTATTGCAAGCATGTTGATGTCATGAACTTACTCGCCTTTATTTGGAGCGGGAAAAAATAATTTTAAAACTATAAATAATGTGACCAACTTTGTTTTGTAAACTAATAGTTCATTCGCTTGGGATAATCAACTTTTATTTAAAATGGAATATGAGACTCACTGATTTATGGCTGCAGTGCAACGCCTGCGCGGGCACGTCCTCACCCGTATGGTTTATAACTTAACATCAGGTGGGCTATCAGCTTATAACATCACTAGCTCTAAAAAAAAATTTAGAGTTTTTTTGACAAAATATGTTACACGGCAATGCACTGTAGTAATACACGTTTCAACGTTTTTAAAAGTAAAGAACGTTACTCTAGCTGTCTAAGTAAGTAGATAATCCTTCTTTTAACTGGAGGCAATGAATAATTCTTTTCAAATGTTCCTAAAACTGATGCTAAACGCACCGATAATGTTCATATCCACTTGGGAACGCGCTCATTTCGAAGTCGCATGATTTTTTACGGCTTCGAATTTAATCAAGGACTGGGACAGATTTAGACGCGAGGGGGTGTTCCGGTAATGGGCCTTACACACTCGTTATTATAAATGAACCATCAAAAATAATCAAATAATTGTTTTAATTCATATAGGAGCGAAGTATTGGGAGTATATTTAGGGTTCTGATGAGATGACAGGGCGAGTCTAGTCTAGTCTTCATACTTGACTTCTTCAAGATGCGGTAAGGAAATTCGGGGTTTCACTTATGTGAAACCCCGAATTTCCTTACCGCATCGTTACATCGTTCCACCGCGTCGTTGATAATATTAAAAGTACTTATGTACTTTTAATATTATCAACGACGCTACATGTTTATGTCTGAGCGGGGAGAGACGACTGGTGACTTGGCACACAAAAGAAAACCATCGCGTCAGCCCGATTTACCTACCTACCTGGCTAGCCGCCACAGTATAAAATAACAGTGTAAAATATCGTTCGATTAAATGGAAAAAGAAACTCATTCATTCAGTCGGTCATTTTGGTACCGGCTGTGTGTCAATAAAAACAAAAACAATTAGTTTTTTTATGAAAAACAATTTAGTAATAATGTTAAAATGGAATATACAAAAGGATTTTATACTCTGCCGAACCAGCAAAATAAATTAGTTATTGGAATTATTGGAGAGTTCAGAGAAATTAATTTGTTCAACCAAATTGGATTTTAAAGTTAATTATTCGATCATCGGCTTATTGCCAGGTATTCAAATATGTTGACAAATTTTCGATATTATACTACAATAATTTTACCCGTGTACGTAAATGTTATACAGCTAAAAATAATAAATCATTTCTGGTTTCGTTTTGCAAGAGTAAATATATAAATATAAATATTCATTGACATTGTCATGTAAATTCCCCTTAAAATATCATCTCGTGATTTTTAAACACATGTTGCGGAAATGATGGCGTATGTGACAGATTTCCGATATCATGTTCATAATCGACACCGATAACTTTAGAAGCCGTACGACAAACGACGTATATTATACGTCAGAAACAGATATTCAATATGGCGTCGAGTTGACGTGAAAATCGCACCGGAAATTTCGAGTGGAAAAAAACGGAAGTAATATGGTGCCTAGGAAGTTTAATATTTGAGGATTAAATGAAACGGCAATATGAAGAAATAAAATATGAGTCAAAGTATAAATACAGAGGGTTATAGGTCCCTTTGAGAGTGCTGATAGTCTAGTAGTAGCAACTAGCAACCCACTACGCTGAAAGGATTATAAGTATAAGTGCTGGGCCAATCATTCGTACTTAATATTCTACCAGATCATTATTAGTTGAACGGTTTTTTAAAGAGATTTTACAAGTTTTTTTTTAAACATTAATTATTTAAAAAATACTAACAAGGTACGACGTGGTACGACTGAGAAAAAGCCATGTAAACTATTCAGGCTTCATGTAAAGTTCTGGCTTACCTTAGAAAACTTATCCAGCTAATAGGGCTGTAACTTTGTTTGACGTTGAAAGTTAAAACACCTTACTACACAACACTAAAGTGAATGACGTCCCGTAGTTTGTTTGTTGATTCTAAGCTATTAAAGTGCACGGAGCACAATGTAACGTTGGCTTACTTGACAACCCTACCTTGCTATGTATTTTGGTGTTTATTTAGAAAACTACAAAAAGTACTTTTATATCAAAAATACTAAACGATTGCCTTCTAAGATAATACCATTTTGTACCTACTCTGATTAATGGTTCCTAAAAATCAAGAACTTTTTCAAACATTTAGACCAATGCCAATTCATTCATTATTTGTAAAATATAGTTGGTCTTCTACAAAAAGAAGAAATAACGAAGAGTTTCTTTTTAACCTTTATTGGATTGGATATGGCTGAAACAACATAGTATAATATACATCGTCGACCGCATCGTCACTTAACATCAGGTGAGATTGCGGTCAAACGTTTATCTATAGGTAAATTTATAAAAAAAAAATATTACAAAACCAATCTTAAAAATTTTATAAAATTTTGATATGAGCTTGAGCCAAATAATGTTTTTACAGGTCGTCTCTCTACCAAATTCAACTTTTATAGCGGTCAGCACACCAAGACGTAAGTTTTAATGAGTTTGGTATATCGAAGGCTTTAGTCTAGGACGAATAAGCACACGGGACACGTAACTCGGTCGATCTCGCCTTTACCCCCTCGCGCCACGATTTCAGCATTATTGCCTAAGTAAAGGCTTGACACTATCGATGAATAATATCGATGTAAAATATCGATATAAATGAAAGAAGATAAGATTAAACCAGAAAAAGTTCGTTTTCCGTCATTCATCAATTTTTATTGATACTATTTCATCGAATGCGTCAATTACTAGTGTCAGTTTAGAACAATTTTAGACAATGACAACGCTATATAAGCAGAACTCTTGCAGTCATAGCATAAAGTGTGAGCCATTGGAAAAAATGTGTATTATGTGTTTTTATTATTTGATGGAATTCGTTTTCAAGTTTTGAAGGGAAAATCCACCATTTTGTCTTCAAAACAAACGACTTGACGGTATGACTCGACTTGACTAAACTTATTTCAAATATTTCACTTGACTCTGGCACATTTGTATGTCGAAATAACGGACAGAGGACGAGAAGAAGAAGAAGAAGAAGAATTTAGATCACTCCCCCGTGCCCCGCAAAAATTGGTCGACCGTGATTTCATACTCTTTTCGAGCATAACGTGTCCCGTGTGCTTATTCGTCCAAGGCTTTAGTTCAAGAATACTCGCCTAGGGTAGTAACAGCAACGTCAATGTTGTTGATACAATACCACTCGCGTCTGGCGCCGGCTTAATTATACGGAAGGTAAGTGACGTGCCAATAACTACTAGTTATTGTAACTTGTTAGTTGTGTGGTATGATGTACTATCGACATACAATAATGTGGGTGTAGTGGTGTTAATATTTGAGCACGCAAACCACATTATGTACTTATATGTATTTATGATCGTTACCACACTCTGTAAATATGCCGATGGTTGAATTCAGAATCGATATTAATGAGCTTTATCCACTACAAAAAGTTCACAAAGTTATGACTAATACAGTATGTTTAAAAAACTAGGAAAGCCGACTTCAATTTGACTACCTACCGGCATCAGATGATGATGATAGTGGCAGTTTATTGTGATTATTCTAGTGACTGTAAACACCATTGAAAAGTCACAGGAAAGCAAAATACATAATTATGTTTATGTGGATGACGTATTTTTCCAGTTATTTCGATTTAAAACTAAACTACTGCACCGATTTTGATGAAATTGTTAGGGACTAATTTTAAAGTACCATAACGTTTAAAAACCATGAATTTCCCATAGTGGCTTAAAAATGACGGAGTTCAGAGGTAACAAACATAAAAAACATTATAATAAAATATTTTTAATTAATTAATCAATTAATTGGGAACCTCCTGTTTTTGAAGTCAGTTTAAAAAATACATTTTTGCATAATATATAATTCACTCGAAACTCTATTCGCAAGAAAGCTCGAATGTTTATGTGAATAACCAAAACCATCCTACAATTACACGTTTAATTTTCCGACTAGCTTGCTTTACTCGTAATAAAACGTAGTCAGTTGCGTTCGGAGCCCAGGGGCAGCTGTAAACAACTTTACTAATGGCTACTTAAACTTTGCGAAATCGCCACACTTGGGAAAAGTCAGTCTTAGCCAAAAAATGGAGCTTAAAGTACGAGGTGGTCACTTGTGATGTCTTTACCCTACTTTCATAATGCAGGAGTGAACCAAGAAAGTGTGCATGTGACTTATGACCTCATGCATATAGGCATCCTCTTTCATCTGGTGTAGTCAAGACCCTTAACTTTTAAACTTTTAAGAATGTGGGAATAACCACAGATAAATTAATTAGAACACGCTTTACATTTTACAAATTTTACACAAAAGGAGCAATAAAAATTAAATTAAATAGGTAAATATTCAGCGTGGAGGGAAGGGGGGGAGGCCTTTGCCCAGCAGTGGGACATTGAAGGCTTATAATAATAATAATAATAAAAAAACAACCGCTTACTTCAGACGTTTTTTTCCGTGTTTTTCATATTTAAATATTTTTCCTGTTTTCTTTACCCCATTTCAACAGATTTAAAACCTATTTACTTACAAGCTTACACAAATGAAAATTCTGAAAAATGAAAATGGCACATTATGTCAAAACAGAATATTTTAAGTTATGATCACACGGCAACAACAAAAAAAACAAGCGGATACAACAAGAGCACACCCACCACCACCGCCCACCTCGTCGTCGCTTAGCACATCATCAGATGAAGAATTTGTCACTCCACCGGACACGAGCGACGAGAGTGGGCCACCGACGCCTCCGCCGCCACGACCACCTGCACGACGGGGACGTCCACCGCTGCCGGCACGCTTGGGGCCTGCGGGGCAACCAGCTCCGCGCCCGGCCCTCGCTACCGGTGGTGTAGTGCGTCGCATGCGATGGTCTCAAACTATGAATGAGAACTGCATGCGAGCCTATTATGAGGCTACAGAAGGGGGAACCATCCTGACTGCATACCGAGATCGAATGTTGCCTCTGTTTCAGATCTTGGAACCAACCATCGCTGTTTCCGCACAACGACTGTCGGATCAGGTACGGGCTATCCAACGGTGCAAGCTGCTAGATCAGTCTGTACTTGATCGACTCCGCCTGGAAACGCTACCTGCTCGCACATTTCCTTCCTTGACGCAGAATCTACCTGTCGCGTCGTCGTCCTCGATCCAACCAACATCGATGACGGCACTACCGAATAGGGTTGATCCTGAAGTTGACGAGGGAGATTTAGCGAGTACGAGTGTAAGTAGCCAGGTGAGTGAGCAATTGAGGAGGACTTTGGAGGATGCTATTGAACAGTATCGGTTTGCACCAGACTCTAGGCCACGACTACCACGTTTACCTACACATAAACGCAATCTGGCGTTAATGGGAGCCCTGAATACTTTACTAGCTCCGTACATACGGGATAGTGCAGATTTAGTTGATACCCACTCGATCATGTACTGTGGCGCTATTGCGGCGTGTCGCGTTGCTCGTGTTAAGTTCCCGGATACTAACCGAACACCGAGACCCGTCGGAGTTGCGCCTGCGTGGCAAATACGGATTGAGAAACGTATCGACTCATTCAGGACTCTTATTGCAAAGCTAGTCTGCTTCAGTAGGGGTAATAATCGCCCCCGAGTCATGCGTTTTGTGACACAGGCTTTTGTCGGGACCGATATTCGGCCCCAGGACTATTTGGCCTGTGTCACAGAACGCATTGACTACTTGAAGCAAAAGGTCTATGCATGGGCAAACCGTATTCGTCGCTATAAAGAGCGTGTAAATAGATACTGGCAAAATCGTGTTTTCCAAAGTGACCAAAGGAAGGTATACCGGAGATGGGAGGGAGCTGATCAGCAGGTGAACGATGGGCAGATACCGGATGCCAATGCTATGATCGATTTTTGGCGTGGCATATGGTCGGTGCCTGTCGAACACACAGAGGGTGATTGGATGCGTGTTGTCGAGAGGGAATGTGAATCCATCGAATGCATGGGGTCTATTATCATAGACCCTGAAGACGTTAGTTGTGCAATTTGCAAGGCTCAGAACTGGAAAAGCCCTGGGCCGGACGGATTGCACAACTTCTGGATTAAGTGGATTCGATGTTCGCATGTCCGCTTGGCAACACAATTCCAAGAAGCTCTTGAGCTTGGCTCCCTTCCTTCTTTTATGACCACTGGTGTCACCTTTCTGCTCCACAAATCCGGGAGTACCACGGATCCAAAGAACTATAGACCCATCACGTGCTTGCCTACCATCTACAAGCTCCTTACATCCATTCTGACCACAAAAATTAATACGCACATTGTTGTGAACAATGTTTTGGCTCCTGCTCAGAATGGATGTAGGGTTGGGTCCCGTGGTACTAAGGAGCTCCTCCTCATAGACATGACCATTAGCCAACAAGTTCGACGGAGTAGAAGGGCTCTCTCTGTTGCCTGGATTGACTATAAGAAGGCTTATGATTCGGTGCCTCATTCATGGCTGGAGAGGATTTTAGAGTTGTATAAAATTGATGCAACTCTGAAATCTTTCTTAGGCTCCTGCATGAGACAGTGGACCACAGTTCTTCGTCAACCAGGTGGCGGCGACAGTTCTTCTGATCCGATGGACTTCATAAGGATTGAGCGTGGTATTTTCCAAGGTGACAGTCTGAGTCCATTATGGTTTTGTTTAGCACTGAATCCTCTCAGCACTTTGTTGAGGGATTCAGAGCTAGGCTATCGGCTTCGTAGAGGAGGTGAGGTTATTAGTCACCTGCTATACATGGACGATCTCAAACTGTTTGCACCGAAACGACAAGACTTGACGGAGATGTTAAAAATCACTCAGGGTTTTAGCAACTCTATCAAGATGGAGTTCGGTGTAGATAAGTGTGCGGTCTTACATGTGGAGCGGGGGAAAGTTGTAAATTCTCCAAATTTGCAACTTTCTGAAACAATAACACTCAAATCTCTCTCAGAAACCGAGACCTATAAATACCTCGGTATGTCAGAGTCGTTGGGTATAGCGGTAGAGGACATCAGGATGGCGGTGAAGGAGCGTTTCTTTGGTCGACTGACAAAAGTGCTTAATAGTCTTTTGTCAGGAGGCAACAAGGTGCGTGCTTTCAACGGCTGGGTGATGCCTCTACTGATATACTCCTTTGGCATATTGAGGTGGAGTCAGACTGAGCTAGACGCCTTGGATAGGAAGGTTCGTCAGCAGCTCACATCGCATCGCATGCTACACCCGCGCTCGTCAGTTATGAGACTGTACATTCCACGGAAGTCGGGGGGTCGAGGCTTTTTAAATGCTAAGAACCTTCACAACCGTGAAGTGTGCAACCTCAGGGATTATTTCCTTAACAACGAGTGTGGGATGCATCGTGATGTTGTGGCTGTTGACAGGGGCTTCACACCGCTCTCCTTGGCAAACGAGAACTGGCGTAAACCCGTGTTGCTGAGCACTGAAGATCGCAAGGACGTATGGAAGAGCAAGGAGCTGCATGGGAGGTTCTATCGGGTCTTAACAGGGCCTGATGTGAACCTACCCGCTTCGGTGAACTGGCTACGCTTCGGGGACCTCTTTGGGGAAACCGAAGGTTTTGCTTGTGCAATTGCAGACGAGGTAATGATGACGAACAACTATCGGAAGTATATCCTGAAAGACGGTACGGTCGACATTTGTCGGGCATGCCGCCGTCCCGGAGAGTCACTCAGGCATATAGTTTCGGGTTGTTCGCATCTTGCTAACGGTGAGTACTTGCACAGGCACAACCTAGTGGCCAGAATCATCCATCAGCAACTTGCTCTTCAATATGGCCTTGTTGAGTCTGAGGTGCCATACTATCAGTACGCACCGGTGCCAGTTCTCGAAAATGGTCGTGCATTGCTCTATTGGGACCGCTCTATCATCACGGATAGGACTATTGTTTGCAATAAACCTGATATCGTGGTGGTCGACCGGTCCCAACGCAAGGCAATGCTCGTCGACATCACCATCCCGCATGACGAGAACCTCGTGAAGGCTGAAAAGGAAAAGCTCAGCAAGTACCTTGACTTGGCTCACGAGGTAACCGCCATGTGGGATGTTGATTCGACGATCATTGTGCCGATAGTCGTTTCGGTGAACGGCCTGATAGCGAAGAGCCTCGACCAACACCTCAAGAGGCTCTCGCTAGAAGGTTGGCTCAAGGGTCAGATGCAGAAGGCAGTGATCCTCGATACGGCACGCATTGTCAGGAGGTTCCTCAGTCTGCAGCCTTGACCACCTGTAGCTTGGGCCCTGCCCCGCTGCTGGCGGCACTCTAGTTTTTAAGTTTTTTATAATATATGTTTTTTTATACTTATATTGTAAAAAAATTAAAAATTAAGAAAATAAATAAATATGTGAATAATAATAATAGGTAAATATACTTAATTATACATATAATAATAATATATTACGACGAATGTGAGTACCTTGACAAACCTCTTAAGGTTTTAAGGTGCAATATTTTATGAACATTATAGTAGATATAAGTAGTTGTTAAATAAATAATAAATAAATAAATTGCGTAGTAGGGTCTTGTATAAAAAAGTGTGGACCACGCGTCACAACCTAAAACATAAGAATGAATTACGCTTTTTTATACTTAATAGTATAAAAATCAAATAGGTAATAAAAATCAATTATTCAAATCAGATTACCAAATCTGTTTTCACTTCCCATAACAACGGAATCCGTGTCAAGTACCCCATAAAAGTTTCTGTTACCATAAATCGAGATGTCGTCACAAAAACACATTTTCCTGATGGGGAAATACGAGATCTACTGATCTTCAGCGTGATTGAATAGGTATTGAAGCATTGCTAGCCCCGCCTTCCGAACAATGGACTATGGATTCTGCCAAAGATTTCCGTGATTGTATATTTTTAAACCTTGGTGGCTTATCAAGTGACCGGTGACGAACGGTCAATTTAGTCAGAATTGCAATAAGTATTCCATGCATCAGCATTGCTATTCAGCGCGACAATGCAGCCAGTGTCTTGGGCACGCTTCCGATTGGTACTGATTTGGATAAATCGTTTGCAACTGTTTGTAGATAGCTCAACTGTTTCATGTGTATTTTGTAAATACTTATTATAAATTAGACGTAATTTTCTTTGCGTACTTATAGTTTCCATTAATTTCAACTTGATTTGAAGGGCTGGAATGGTACAGCCATGGTCCTAATTAGCACTAAAATTTGGTTGGTTAGGATAAAATAGATCATTTCTAGTGAGCACACCAAACGTTTCCAACTTCATCAAATATTCGCGTCTGGCTAATACTTGCAAATTCCTGGCTAACAAAGCTTATCACAGTTTATGCATAAATAAGGAGACTAGTCGTTTCGCATAAAAGACTGCCCTTATATGTATGAAAAGACGTGGAGTTACGAAAGAATTCAAGTGACACATCACGACATTCGAAATTTAAAAATTGCGGAGCAGAGACAGAGTTAAATTACGAGACGAAAGATCTATATTATGCAATTTCTTTGCGATATGAAATTTTTATGCGTATCAGCGAATTTGAATATACACTGTCGCAAACTTATTGCAAGGTCTCAGAATGATGTATTAATATTTGTGGTATGGTTGATACTTTGTCTGTCAACAAAATGTAAAAATATTTTTTTTACATGTATTATTCATTGGCACTATAAAATGTGAAATGAAGATCTTTTCTTTTTTCTACAAACAACAACTTTTTTAACAATCTACACATTTCTATTATTTATATTTTTTTAGAGCGTTTGGCTGCCAGCCCCCGTATGCCAATCTTTTGCTGTCAAGTTATATTTCACTGCCCAGTGTAATTTCTTCAGGTCACGTGGTACAATTTTGTACCACGTGATCATTCTTTTTAGACACTTGACAGCAAAATATGCGCGAAAACACATCAAATGACGTCATAATGTCACTATTTAGTCACAGAATAACTATGAGTTAGTATGAACTGACCATGATTTAAAACTTTGCAGTTCAACTTTGATTGGCATACCCCTGCAGTTCACCTGATGGAAAGTGTAGCTTCAGCCTAGGGTGGAGCACGCTTAGCTATTACCCACTTGTTCACTCTTGTCTTTTTTGTATAATTATAAAAAATACGGTGTAACAAAAATTATTATTATCTAATATCCTTTATCGTCTATTAGTTGACAGAAACCCTGGACCCAATCGATCCTATTCTATTTACTGCGTATCGGCTGAAGCTTCACAACCAAATCTATTTTCGTACGTTCATAATCGCATCTAAGAAATAATTAACACGTCTCTTGAGAACAAAGCGTCAGAGTACTTTGTGCGCGACGATACATTGTACACTTGAGCACATTAATATCTTGGAACTAGCCCTTTTGCTGAACGGTCTCCAAGGCAAAGTAAACTTTAATTAATAGTGCTTCTAGCACTGGTTTTATGGATCGCCTGTAAATGTAAACTTACTTGGATAAAAATTAACTTAGGTATAAATCTAAGCTGTGAATGTTATTGATCAATAAGATGAGCGCTAAAGTTATTGTGCAGTATCAAAAACTAGTGCCCAGTGCACGTAAATAGAACATAGTGCACGTACAACGGGCAATGATATTTAGTAGATTAAAAAACTACGTTTTTTCACCGTTTTTTTTTAATTTTATAAGGACAACCAGCAGGTAACACGAGAAAACAAAAATAAAAAGGTAAAGGACTGGAAACTATGTCTTCCTTTATTATTAAAGAATGCATGCACTAAAATATAGGCTCATATGTTATTATACTCAGCAAATTGTAAACAGAAATATGATTCTAATTAAAACATCAAAAGACGAAAAACCTAAATAAACAAATACTGTATTATTACTTAAATTACGTTAGCAAGTATAATTTTTTTTCGTTCATATTTGTGCTTATCGTAATTCTGTAAAATAAATTAGTGAGTTCATAGCAAATACAATTTTTTTAATTGAAATTACTTTTGCTCTTCTCTGTAGTAGAAACTCATAGCAGTTTTTTTATGTACCATGTTATTAACTCCATGCCACAGCTTATAAACACAATGGCTGATCAAATTATCTCCAAAATAAGATCAAAAATATTATTTACGACTAGTATTTCAGTTTGGGGAGTGAGGGCGGCTTGACCCAGCTATTTAGGGTTTTCCTTCATAAATCCTGGTCCAGATTCAGAGCTTTTAGAGGGCTTAGGCCCATTAGCCATCTCTCTAGAGTCGCTAGTGTTTATAACAGTGATATATTTAACGTATCATAGTTATTTTTTCTCTAAACTTAGCTACTAGTTACTTGTATAGGACTACTCTATTATTCCCATCCAATGATGGGATTTGTTCTCTTATTTAACCTGGCACCACACTGTAAGACTACATTAGCTGTTTACAATAAGCTGTGCACTTATGCTTCAAACCCGGAACCTTTCCTCTGAGTCTAATTAGGAGAACACGCTTTACTTATTCATGTTAAAATGCCATCCAGCTAGCAATTAACTTTAATCTAAGTATGAGGAAAATTTAGCCTTTCAACGCGCTAATTCTAAAGAACATTAATTTAGATTTTTCGTAATATTTTCTTATTTATTTTGTTCCACAGAAGCATGTTGTTGCCACTAGAGGATTATTAAGTAATATCTTTAATTGTTTCATTAAAATTACGATGCTATATAGATAGACTATTATTATGATAGGTACGATCCATATTTTACATACTTAATTATTCTATGGTTCTTGTTCCGGAACTGACTGAAAATACATTCACCGTCTGAAAGGTAAATCTTTGATTACTTTACATTAATTCTACAAATTAACAATTCAGTATTTCTCGGAATTAGACTGAAGTATGTTTTATATAATTTAAAGCAATTAGCAAAGACAACAAACCAATTTCCAGATAAGTGTATTTCCCTAAATTATCGATCCAGCGCTAAAAGACTCTAAGCAGTTCACTAAATCGCTGTGGGCGGTGCAAAGTAAATCACCCAGCGAGGCTCTAATAAAACAGCACCCAGCGGCGGTAGAGCCTTCTTTACGGACCTCCTGCTGGATATTATATTTCTTGACCGTCTACGCTTGCTACGGCGTAGCACCGTAGCTTGCTACGTTTGGGTGAAATTAGGTGAATTTAACTAGCAACAATTTTGATGAGCGGATTTAGATTAATTTAGAAGTAGTGGGAAATATAGACACAGTAAAGAATGAAGACTTACGCAGTATCCGTTTGTGTACCTGCACCTACCTATACTGTAGTACTATAACTATTCTGTGCTACTACTAAAAAAGCTAACAATGTGGCGCGTAAAGTCCCTAAAATTCAAAGGATGTGTTGTATATGTCTTAGAAATCTATTTGAAAAATTACTTTTAGAAAGTTTTACTGTCCGTAGGTATTTCAGGTTTTATAAAAGCTTATGTAAGTTATTCTTAGAAAAATAAACATAATAGTTTAGTAATTGAATATCAAGCTAAAAGTCAATTCTAAAATAAAACACAATTACGGGCTTTGCTAAATTAAATTACTAAAGATTTTATCGCCCGATTTCATTAAGTATGATAAAAAAATTGTTGACATTTTAACTTTGAACTTGCAGCTTCTATTACAAATTACTTTAAAGACATTTCGCAATAAACTTGAAGGCAAAAAAATTATAACGAGAAAACTTTTTTCGCAAAACAAACTTAATTTTAGGTTGGTTTCATTTTTAGTGAATTTAATAAAGTTTATATTGCTTCAAATGAAATTAGAACTATGATATTGAACCGCGATTGTCCATAAAATTAAATGCAATTCACTTTAAGTAAATTAATTAAGTTTAGTTAAATTCAATGAATTTTTCTACTATAAAAACAAATTTTACAGAGTAAGTAAAGTGTAGATTTTACTTTTCCCATACTTCACGTTACTATGATTTATTTTCATTAATATTTTTTTTATTACTGCATTACCAATTTCTCATCAAACACTATTACTATACTGTACTTCGAAAATCGAGTCAAACAAAAACCACAACCTCTTCTTTCTCCATCATCACATACCTTACAGAGTGAGACAGAGTAATAAATAAGGGTACACAAAAAACGCGTCGAGAACAGCAAAAATCATAAATATTTTACTGGAGCTCCTCTCAGGAGACAGTTTCGGGACATTGCGGTCATTAGAAAAGTTTTAGTGGCCATTAAAGGCTGTTTTATATTACCGCAGGCCCGCGTAGATTTACGCCAGACCGTAGAATTCCACATTGTATTTCGAAGCGTGTATGGTCTCGGTGTTTTTGGAAAGGATTTTATTGGTGCTACGGGCAGCAAGGCTTTCGGAGATTTGTTGGGGGCTAATGTTAGAAATACTGGCATGTAAAGGTGCACCGCAGTATTGAGGAACTTTTTGCACCCATTAGTTTGTTCTGGAATTCCAAAACTTTTTGAACAGAATTACTCAAAATAGGCTGTTTTAATACTGCTACTGATACGACACACGATATCGACGGAGAGCTAAATGTCAATAATGTGTCAGAGCTAATGTGCCGATATTTATTATTCAAGCCACTGATTTGTTGGGATCGTCTAAGGTATTGGTACCAATCATTGTGTACTTATAGTAGTTACAACGAATCTATCCCTCTGAAGTTAGGTGCAACAAACGATTGCGGATGTACTGTTGTGCGGAAAAATTAGCTTACCTCCAATTACCCAAAAAAGTTGATTTAAGGAACTTCTATACTTGGAGCATATTTACAATTCAAGAGATTTTTGCGCACTTCTCTCAGCCTCATAGTTTCTTGTCTCTTTTAGAACGACTGTCTGGTGACTGGATTAATGTATGACTAGAGAATTAGTCTACCAAAACGAAGTAAAGGCTCTTCAGTTTCTGCGCTCTCGGTCCAAATTTAACACCATTACTTATTTAAGGAGCATCAGACAGCCCTTCAGACATGCACTCCGTTCAACTCCGTTGTCTGAATGGCTACAGCTTAATCGAATCTTTGACTCAGTTCTTGGACTTCGCCACCTAATTACAGTCGCTTTTGCGAGACTTTGCTTACACTATTTTTAAATGTAAAATTGAGAGTTTTAAATGAATCTAGTTTTTTGACTTCCAGGTGTTTTCAAACGTTTTGTTTTGTGTTTTTAATCTCAGTTGTTGCTTCAAAAAAGCGACGCACAAACTCAACGCATGAGTAGATATCTATACACCGAACTCTGATTTTACATAGGTTCTGTACGTTCACACTGACAGCGGTAGATTTCTAAGTATTTTTTTTTATTTAAAGGAATAGTCATAATTTTTTTACAAGGACGGTAACCTTAAACTCTTTAGAGCCTTTGCAACATTTCTCGTCAGCTTGAAATCCTTTGAGATTATTTGAAGAGAATGGTTGAAACTAGCTTTGACCCCGACTTCACTCATTTTCCGCAAGCTTTTTATAACCTAAAATTAATTAAGACTTTAATTGGACTTCCGTCTGTTAGAATGTTTAAATATTTCTTGGAAATTTGCAGAGTGCAGTAATAGAGGTTCTTGAAATATAATTAAAGTATTTTTAAGCTTTTTCATCAGATAGTCAAAGGCAAACGGCATTCAAAATTGGATATAATATATTAAAGATACTAGTAATATACTGAAAAGTAAACTTATGTCATTCACTTTTTTTATGACAATGCGATATTTCAGAAATTGGTATTGATTGACTGAAGTTTTAAAAAAACTTTGACCACGTAGTGGGTTAGCCTTGTAAGTAGGTAAAGTTCATACCAATAATAATATATAATAGACAAACACCCTGTGCAAATTTTTGAATATACTTCTAAAATTAATCTAGCAGCCCCCGTATTCCAATCTTTTGCTGTCAAGTTATATTTCACTGCCCAGTGTAATTTCTTCAGGTCACGTGGTACAATTTTGAATCACGTGATCATTCTTTTTAGACACTTGACAGCAAAATATGCGTGAAAACAAATTAAATGACATCATAATGTCACTATTTAGTCACAGAATAACTATGAGTTAGTATGAACTGACCATGATTTAAAACTTTGCAGTTCAACTGAGATTGGAATACCCCTGCTGGTTGTAAAGTATTCGTGATCCGGTTGTCTATAGCCGTCTAGTTCTAATAAAGGCGACAATCGACAAGACATCGGGAATCATCAATTATTAAATCTACTGAACCGTACCTACCCTCGGATCAATAAAGCTACGTTCACTGAAACTGAAACGTAGTTTGCATACTTCGTTATAACAAAAGTCACGTAGGTCGTAAGTTGGAACAGACTAAGATCCAAGTATTAAAATCTAATGAATATACTTGGTAGGTACTTGTGTAGGTATAGTAGTCACGGATCTTGGTCTCTCTGAAGGATCTGTTCAGAACAGATTTTCTGGTCGAATTGTGTGAGCTAATTTTTCCGCACAACAGTACATGCGCAATCATTATCACACGTAATTTCACAGTGATAAAGATCTGTTGTGCGTAGACCGGTCTCTAACATAACTATAGTTTTCATATAGACGCATCCAGTGAGCTTTATGCCGTTGGTATAAGCAACAAATTCCAATGATTCATAAGCCTTCACAGTGCAATTTATTCGTTTGTAATTTTTTATTTGTCGATTTTTAGATCGTTATAAACGCTACTTTACAGTCTGTCTTACGAAGGAATTTCAATTTAAAACAAAGAACTACAGAACCAATCAAAGTGCTTCGCTTAATGTTATCGAGTGTCGTTTAATGTCAAAGTGAATTGAATTATTGGCAGTCGACGATGCAATGTCGGAGAGCACGATTTACAACAAATAAGAATGCGATTGTTCTGAAAAATCCTAATGAATAAACGACCACTTTTTTCAAGTCCCACTAATTTTGAAACTTCCGCTTGTGCTTTAACTTAAAAAAATTAAATGCGACGTCTACTTACCTATAGATGCTTTATAAATTAGATATCATCAAAGAACTGCTAATTCACGCATATTTTAATTCATATTCTAAGCGCGTGTGGTTTTGAACCTTATTCCGACAACTTTATGACCGCAGTTTGAAATCGCACGCCTGAGGTTCTATATGTTCGCTTTACACTGCCAGTAATGTAGAGCGCAATTGAAGAGCGTCATATCCGACCGACCAACTACTAGTTTTCCTTTCACTCCATCTAAATTCAAATTCTAAAGCAAAACTCCATTCGACTTTTAAATATAAACTTCATGGAAACTTCATTCAGCCAGATTGCTCCGTTACAGATACACCTTTTGATACACAGATAGCTCGGTAGGCACACGTACCTACCTAGGTCTCAGTGAGTAGATCATCGCACAGTGTCACTGCCCAATGAAGTGTCAATAACGTGTGCGGTCAAACCTGTTTCAGCATTGACCGCAAGTCCTGAGATAGCGCAGAAACAAAGCAAATACTTTTTAGATGGGAAGAAAATTGAACATGTTTTTTTAAATGGATCTGCCTTCCGTGCTGTGGGTCGTGGGTTCGATCTCCACCAAGAACAAACATTTGTGTGTGGCAAAACATAGATGTTTGTTCTATGTCTGGGTGTTACTATGTATTATAAGTATGTATTTACAAAAAAAAAAGTATATAAGTATTCTATCAGCATCTGGTTCCCATATTACAAGCTTTGCTTAGTTTGGGACTAGAGGGCGTCGTGTGAAATGTCCATGAATATTTATTTATTGATAAACTTTACGTTTGATCAAATAATAGAAGAGATACATCGTTCATGAAGTAGCTAAGTTAAATAAAATGAGTGTGTACCGTTTTCGCGAATTCATTTCCCCTCCGCTGCGTCTTGTTGGTCTCAATCATGACCAATGCAATACAAAAGCAGCAATGACTTTCGAAAGTAATAAACATCTTAAAATCTTGTAAGATCTTTTGGAAATGAGTTGCAACCACAAAAACAATGATGAAAATAATTTTTAATAAGTAACTGCCCCCGTATACCCAATCTTTTGCTGTCAAGTTATATTTCACTGCCCAGTGTAATTTCTTCAGGTCACGTGGTACAATTTTGTACCACGTGATCATTCTTATTAGACACTTGACAGCAAAATATGCGCGAAAACACATCAAATGACGTCATAATGTCACTATTTAGTCACAGAATAACTATGAGTTAGTTTGAACTGACCATGATTTAAAACTTTGCAGTTCAACTGAGATTGGAATACCCCTGCTGAAATAACAACTGCTAAGCATCTTCCAAATATTAAAGAACATTTATTATTTTCTAGGATATTGTAGTTCCTCTCATTTAGTAAACTTACGTTTTTAGGTCAACTATAACACTTACGCTTAGTTCCTAACGAATTCTATGAAACTTTCGTAATAGGTTGCCAACTATCCCTGTCCAAAAAAGTTAGCTTCCATAATGAAATAGACGTTGAGATCTGAAGTACCTACCTAACTACTAACAATGTCTATGTAACTTAAAGTAAACCGGGCTTTTTGCTCGACTGCCAAAGAGGACTTAGCTATTTTTTTGTTTGAGCCAGTACCTTAACTTTTCTTACCTAGACATTTGTTTATTTATTTGAGTCGCCAACATTGTATACACTAAAACACAGAATAGAAAAAAAATTACAAGGAAGGAATCATGCCAAGTGCTACAATAGTTACAGGAGACAGACAACCAGCTATTAAGATTAGAGCGAGAGCGAGCAGATATAATAGAAAAAGGAATCATCATCATCAAGAATCTTTTCTTTTTTTTATACAACTAAATTATGAAACAAGTCTCATGTGCCTGTAATTGCGCCGGCACCCACACTCTTCAAACCGGAACACAGCAATGCGATCATCACTGCTTGGCGGCAGAAATAGGTACGGTGGTAGTACTTTTCAAGCGAGCTGTTTTACAAGAAGCTCTACTACTAAATCTTGGACTCAAACAGGTTTGTCACTCAAACATTTCTGTGACCTTTTTCATCGACAGATCTGCAGTTCTGACTCCCTCTCCTTTTTTTAACGTGGATATCAATCAATAATACCTAGGCATCACAATATTCAGCCCATAATAGTTGTGTAGATCACGCAAAGCTACCTTGAGTTTTTTCAAACACAGCCAAAAAACTTACTCGTCGTAATGAGATATACACAAGTAGCTACGTGTAACTGTGATTGAACGAGTCTTAGCACTAGTTCCAACGTTATTGAAATCTTCCACTGTTTATGTAAAGGTTATTATTGTATTCCTAATCTTCACACACGAAAAGCAATGTGAAAGTTAGTCTGTTGTTTGTTAGATGTGTGCCTCGAACGCATTTTTCATCGGTAGGTTTTTTCCCTAATCGCATTTGGCCTCGATAGTGTTTTGTCATGTGTGCATTTTTTACGTAACAGTAGCGTATCAGAGATACACTGTGCGGTGACGCTACAACGATCAGCAGTCGAGCTGGCGTTGACGCGGCAATATGACTCGAATACGTTAGGTTTACAAAGCGCGGCTACTATCAGATTTGGTAGAGCTTTCTGCCAAAGTTAGGCAAAAGTTCGTAGTGACACTTGAATCTGATTGCGCCCGTAAGAAACTCGCTACTTAGTAATCCCATAACGCTAAAACTACTGCTCAGAACAGTCTCATCTAAGTGCCTCCTGCCTGACTCCTACATAATCTGTGTCTGAAAGAAACCAAAGTTTCGTCTGCATTACGTGTGTTATGTAAATCGAGGAGAGTTGGTTCCCGCTAAACTTGTTGAAAGCAACTGGGTTCTTTAAACATTCAGATCGCTAAGATACCTTTGGGATGTAGAAACGTTGGATAAGGTAATACAACAAAGTGAAGAAGTACTGCCCCCGTATGCCAATCTTTTGCTGTCAAGTTATATTTCACTGCCCAGTGTAATTTATTCAGGTCACGTGGTACAATTTTGTACCACGTGATCATTCTTTTTAGACACTTGACAGCAAAATATGCGCGAAAACACATCAAATGACGTCATAATGTCACTATTTATTCACAGAATAACTATGAGTTAGTATGAACTGACCATGATTTAAAACTTTGCAGTTCAACTTGGCAGTTCAACTTTGATTGGCATACCCCTGCTGAACTGGTCTACAGTAAACAGCAAGCATAAATCTGGTTCTAGTTAGACGGCAGAAAATTATACTGACGTACATATTAGCCATTCTTTCCCTTCAATCAATATGACCAATATGACAATATGGTCAATATGACCCATCGCTCCATACACAAAATATATGTAGACTGCAGACAAGTTGGTCTTCAGGAACACAATCACAAATAGCACTTTAGCAGGTCATATTATAGGGCAACCCTAATAACTGTTTAGGGTAACTCTAAAGAATAATGATGTCACCGTTGCTCTGAGAGAAGCCCAAGATAGAACAGCTTAGTAGCAATTCTTCGACAACTCTAAAGTGTTTCAAAACGGGTACGACCTTCATTAATGAAGAATATGACGAAGAAGAGAGTTACGAGCATAGACTAAAACCATAGATAAGATACATTAGGTAAATACTTATTTTGTACTAGTTCTAAGGTGTTTTGACCACCGACTCAGATAATTTTGTGACACTCTACATCCAATTTGTCTTTGACACGAGATTCTGAATTTCGTCGGGTTGTTTTACTCCGTAAATCTCATCCACCTTTTCATCAGTCCAAAGTTTTCACCTCACGTTCACTTTATCGTGAAACTTTTCACTTTCCACACGCGATTGACGTGAACTCTCAAAATAAATGGATACTCTTTGCACTCTTCAAGTTATCACAACTTAGTTTTACTTTCGTGGGATGGTTAGGAATTGAGTAGGTACGCTCTAAATATTGAGTGGAAACCTTTTCGTTTGAGTTGAATTTATTTGAGCGGATTTTTTAGGAATATTGTTTACAGTTCAGTAGTTTTTTTCCAGACGATTTTTTTTATTCAACTAGAAAGAATAGATAAGTATATTGTATGGTGATTGATCTATTTAGTATTTGTTTTGTAAAATCTTTCTCTCAGTATAAGTATTAAAATTTTAGTAGCTAAATTGTCAATTGTTTTTTATAAAACATTTCGATTTCTGTAACTTTAGCAGTCATATGTTAATACAACTGTGGAAATGGTGACATGTAATTTAAAAATATAAGTTCTTAAGTTGTTGTAATTTTTTAAAGCTGTTGAAAAATAATCATGGTTTCAGATAAGGTGGTTTCAAACTGAAGGAAACCAAACAAATGCATCGGAAAAAAACAATACATAAAAAAATCCATGGCAAATACTACCCAGCTTAAAACATCTCGTAAAATGGTGCCCACAGAAAGTTTTGACCGAAAAGTTGCTCGAATTAAAAACCCAAACATACGAATAGCCAAAGCCGAAGGACAACTGCGGAAGGCAACCCGAAAGTTAGAAGACAGTTTTAACTCTATGACGTAATAAACTGTGCGGAGAACACAGGTCAGATAAACTAAGCCGAAAAAATGCGGTAAAAACCAGTGCTAGCTTTTTTATACTACTTGTATTCTTGTCGTTTGTGTTTTTATACTAAACTAGCAGTTACCCGCAACTTCGTCCGCTTCCCGTTTTATCCTGTTGATTTTCCGGGATAAAAAGTAGCCTATCTGTTAATCCAAGCTACAAAGCATATTATGTATTCCAAGTTTCATCCAAATCGGACCAGTAGTTATAGCGTGATTGAAAAACAATAATCCAAACATCTAAACTTGGACATTTATAATAGTAGTGGGATCAGTTTTACGTTTCAGAGAGATACACCGATTCACCTTAACTTTTACTCATAAAAAGTTATCCTTCTTGCGTATTTCTTCTAAATCGTAATTAATTATTCTTATACCTACGACCAAAAATAAATGCTAAGAACGGCTGTAATGTGCCATTCATGGGCACGGTAGACATCCCCTTTCCATTAACTTTCTCGGAGTGCTGAATAAGTAATTACTAAAATTATATTTTAGCATAAAACTAATTGTCATTACGAAGTGTTAACTATAAAAGTGTTATTTAATGTTATTTAGTGTTATCTAATGTATGAAATTTCGTGTTTTGTATAGGAATATGTAAAACGAGGATGAAATATAGGCCTTTGGGGCGTTTGGTTCGTTTATACAATAAGCCCTATTAGCGAGGCCTCTGTTAAAGCTGATGGAAGTAGATACAGCTAGGCCACTACATTAATACTCAATACATTTATTGCTTTCACATGGTATTATAGTTGTTACATTGTAATATTACATTTTTATGTGATAGCTCGCAACTTGTTCATTGTGAATTTTGTAATTACTTTAAAGTACCTACTTTTTTTTAAAGTATTCGTTGTAATTTACTTTGTGAATAAAACTGTACTTTGAGTAATTTTAATATATTCGAGTACTTATATGACTATAATTTATCGGTTACTCTTTCGCACGGCATTTTATACGACGATGTTACATAGATATTCATCCTAGGAATGGTTATCTTCCTTTACCAAAATTTGCAAAAATCTTAGTAGCAAAAACACTTAAAATTAGACGTTGGTTATTCATCTATACAATTTTTCTTTCAAATTGGTACCACCTTATTAAACAATGTAGATTGATAATATCTGTAAGTATCTGAGGGATGAACCTGAAATATTCTGTGAATGCCAAGTGGACTAACTGTTCGATTTTTATATAAACCGACAAAGCCCACAATAATTGGAGCTATTACGGAAATTAACTGAATCTGTGACCTTTTCAAATATGTACTACGCGACTGATGTGTGAAAATAATAGGCGGACCTATGTCGATTCGAAAACTGTTTTTTCTATGGTGGAAAATGTTGATTTTAAAATTCATTGAAATTAGTATGGTTTGATCATTTTAAATACACTAGTTCAAAACACAAAGTAAGGCTCTAACTTATGAAATGAATTTTCTAGCTACATATAGTAAATAGGCACTACATATAGATTAACCTGTAGATTACAGAAACTGTGAAACAATATTTTAGAATACTTTATGTTAGGGCCTAGTTTCTTGGCATGAGTTGACCGTTACGTAAATTAAGATCGCTATAAAATACCTAAGTGATTGTAGTTTTCATATTACCGTCATCTTGCTTTTGTCAAGAAACACTCACCTTTTTATAAAACCCATAGCCTTTAGCAGAAAGTTTTCTTACCTTTCCGTCAACTTTTTACCATAAGCTAACAAACTGAACGAATTAATAAAGGCCACTGGTTACTAAAAAAATATAATTAAAAAGAAAATTCGACCCGAGCCGCGATCAAATTAAAACGACTTTCCAACTTCGGGTAATTATAAAAAAACTTTAAGTCGAAAGCTGTTTTTGAAAAAAGTGAGAATTCTCACGAAAACTGTAGGTAGGTTATAATCGTTTCTTTCAAGACTTGTTTTATTTTTCAATCGTTGTTTTTTCTTTATTTTTGAAAGTGGAACAGTCATTAAAACTTTTTGACGAGTTTGACTTTAATTGTTAAGGGTATCTCGTTAGCAATAGAAGCAGACAATAAGGCTGGCAAAGTTGTGTAAGATTTTCGTGTCGATATCGACGTACGAGTTCGAACAAGTTTGCGAATCAACTTAAACTTTGATAGTCAGGTACCTACTTCTAGTTGTTATTATTGAAGGTCTTTTAAGATTTATGTAATGCTTTTAAAATAGAACGTGATATGCTTTTTTCTCATATACGAGTATAACATAATGATGATTGGGTTACATTAAGATAACCATTCTATATTATATAAAAAAAAAACCATCTAGTGTCATCTTTATGACATGACAATAAAAATGACTCAAATATTTATAGAACTCGGAATATAGATAATAAAAAAGACCCTAATAATTGAGTTAGTATGATACCTACTACTTACTACATAGTGTTATTTTCTCTATGGCCCAGAGCCTTGCCGTAGTAGGATGCCTATATCTTAAGTAAAGTTGTTAAGTATAAAAAAGTAAATCGTTTGAAAGCATTTAATTAGGTTCTTTTATATTGATATTACTATAAAGTCACATGATGGTAACAAGTATCCTAATCTAGAATGCTAACCAATCGATGCGTGATACGCTTGGCAGTCTTCATGATGCCTTCGTTTTCGTACAGCAGACCTTCCTTGCCGAGGCCGTACGGCGTTTCATCTCCAGTCCTCAGGTAGTATAGGCCTTTAGTTCCCGGCTTGCACCCATAGCCCATAACACTGACGTCACCCGAGCCCTCTTCCCGAGTAAATTCCTCCCAACTATTGCAAGCTCTCGCTAGGAAAGCTTCAGGGTTCTTCACAGACTCTGCGAACAACTCCACCACGCGATTGTGGGAATCGAACTGGAACAAGCTGTTGGGTTGTAGTTCACCTCCGTTGGGGAAGAAGTCAACATGCCCAACTGGTGACGTCATTCCGTACATGCCGCCGTTTGTGTGGATAACATCCACGAACTCCGCGTCCGACGCAGCAAGCCTCAGGTTCTTGTCCTCGTGGCTGAAGCCAGGCCCGGCCGGATCCAAGCCGGAGATACGACCAACTAGGGTTCCCGTGAGCGAATGGAACGACTTGCCAGCAAAACCAGCTATGTGAGCGCCGAGACTGTGACCCACCAGGTGAATGTTTTTAGCATCCAGGCCAGATTCCACCAAGGAAACCAAGGTGGATCCCAGCTTCTCTCCTATGAAGCGGACGTATGTGCTGGAGCGCAGATACAGGAAACGGATTAGTGGACTTGCATCCAAAGCCAAGATGTTGTGGTGGCCTTTGCTCTGAAAAGCTTTATTAACTGCGGCGAAGTTAAAGAGCGTAGGGTCATCTGTGAATCCGTGGAAGAAGATTATGAGGGGTTGCTCACGGTTGTACTTCGGAGATTTGAAGAGTGATTCTGCTACCAAATCAAGTTTGAAGGATGATCGCAGTTCATCGGAGATAAAGTTGAGTGTAAGCTGGTTGAGGTCGGGACCTGGTCCTTCATGCACTTGCTCGTAGTCTAACCCCATTAGTTTCTTCACCTTTGCCGATTGACTATTACCAAAGGACATAATGGTCTGGTCCACAGGCTTCATGGCACTTGCCATTTTGGTCTTGATAGTTTTTCCAGCTTGGTTGACAACCTGCTTGGTTGTATCCAGCATCTTGTTATCGGGTTTATCGCCTTCTTGCTTGATCATGGTGGACGATGATTTTTCTGTGTTGTTGGTGCTGAACATCTTGATTATTGCACAGGATTTCTGATCAATTAGTACAGAGTACTATAACTAAATCAGGGATCTGTATAAAACAGAATTTCCTAAATCTGAGACACAAGTGATCACCACTAAAGGTGTATATAGCACTGACCGCTTAAGGCCGTTGATGTTCCTTTAAAACCCTCAGTATTTATGTTAAACCGACAAGGAAAACAATATTATTATTTAATATTACTAGGACAAAATACTGTTGTGTAATGTCAACGTTGCGTTGTTTGGTGACGTTGTGAAACCTAACAGACACTTTTAGATAGTCTTAGTTTCATGAAAGATTTGGATCAGTTGAGCTATCTATAGATCTTTTGCAACTTTTTTGCAGTTTGTTCGACGGTTTCATGGGTAATTTTTATATTTTGAAAATATGACTAGGACTCTATTTTGAGGAATATAGGACCGTAATAACTACCTAATATTTCTTTAAAATTTATTTATTAATTAATTATAATTCGATTAAATATGTTGGTAGGTAGGTTGGTAGGTAGTTGGTAATAGGACTTGATGGTAAAATGGTTAACATAGAAAGAAAATAAATATTTTTCGACTACGGCGAAAAGGAGAGTTATGATTTTGACCGGTATGTATGTGTGTTCATCTGTTTATTATGCTATAGTAAAATGTCTGATAAAAATTAGTCAATTTATTTGTAAGTTGATTCAAAACAGATAATAGATACGAAAACGTAATAAACTGGTGCTGAGAGGATTTGTTTTCGTTTACCTTTTCACGGTCATAACGGGCTTTCTGAGTGCATATCACAACGTATTTATTACGTCAGAATATTAACCAAGGGATTGTGACTACGTCACAAATGTTATACAAAACGTAATTCAAGTAAACAGCTACTAGATACCTAGGAAGTGTCGTATTTAATATTGGGTATACCTACAGTGACTAAGATTTGCGTATTAGTAATTTGCTTTGTTTAGTTTAGTTGAAATTATTTTGTGCACGCTGTGGCGTCCTGTAATTAGGGAAACACAAAATGTTTCCTACTACTTTAGATTTAAGAATGTACTTGATAATTGTGATTTCCTTGTTGGATGCTCTAAATAAAAGAAATAAATAAATAGTTATGTTCTACTACAATTTAACAGCTCTACAGCGCATGTTTTGCCTACGCTTTGCAAAGTAAAGAACATTGGGTAACATAATATTTCTAACATAAAAAAAAATGAAAAATACAGAAATACTATAGGTATAACTAGTATTTTGGTACCAATACGTTCATAATAAATTAATAGTAACATTTTTCATAATAAAGTTAGTATTTTTAGACATGCTACAAAAGTAAGTAGCAATAGATAGATACATACCTAAATAATAAATATGTTATATCTTTATTTGACACCAAAATAAAAGAACAAAACAGGTGAAATAACAAATTAGAACAGAAAGTGCAATGACCATAAAGGTTTTATCGCCAATTATGAAATAGCTGGTTTAATAATGACTAAGTTGAGTAAAAACAACACCCAAAGAAGTATTGTTTACTAAGCTTAGTACAACAAAAAGTAAAGTCACAATCCGGCTAAAAGCTGAACCAGTTTCAGTGGGAGTTCTACGCAATAAAAAATGCGCTGATGCCAACGCGCACTGACAAAGTGCAACTGGGGAGGGCATACAGACGGGACAACTGGATGTACAATTATTAGCAATCCCTTAGACCCGTGCGGGGTATATACTTTTGTCATTGATTTGATACGATACATACAGTTGACACAAACTATACATAATAAACAAAATATAAATACAAGAGTGCTACAGTGGAAACCTTGCTTCAACTTGGTGTTACTATGTCTTATAAGTATGTATTTACAAATAAAAAGTATGTACGTATTCTATCAGCATCTAGTTCCCATATCACAAGCTTTGCTTAGTATGAGAATAGAGGACGTCGTGTAAAATAAAAAAAAACAAAAAACTCTGAACTAAAATACTGAATCACAACATTTTTAATTTTTGTGGCAATCCATTACGCTATTTGCGGTTATCTTAGCAGTTATTTTACTAAATCTTTATATTATTTTGTGGTTATCGGCTCACTTAACTCTACTAAGCGTCTATTCCTTAGTCACAGTTACTTACTAGACTGCTAGTTTTAGTCAAAACATACTCCATGGACCACGCCAACAGATTTTAATTTATTATTAGGAATTGGCTATACAGTACACTGACATAGAGATCAAATTGTCTCGTCTGTACCACCTCCCATGGCACGAGACAAAACGTCGCCATTACAGTCCCGTGTGCAATACTGTATGAGTTGTTACTCGGTCACTGCTACCACAACCCCACAGTATAAATAACTGCTTTTACCAGATCAGCATGCAAGCGAAGATATATCAAAAACAAAAAACTGAAGGAAAATTGTATCGTGGTGTATTTCTCTCACAGCGTCAATCGATCGCTTAGCAATTTTATATTTGTAATTTTTTCGTTTTCGCTCGCGACTTTTCTAGAGATGATGTATGTGTGCCATTGTACAAAATAATAGTGTATACTGGATATGTATGTGTGTGCATTACGTGATAATGGCTTGCGGTGTGTTCTTGTCTACTCGCTTTTAGTGGAGTTTTATCTGTTTTCTTGTAACTTGTTAGTGTAATGTAAGTTCTGTTTAGTGTAGAGCAGAATAAAAGTATAAAATAAAAGCTAGTTTTAGAAAAAAAGCTTTCCCTGTCTTGAATCAGTAGACAAATCGACATCGGAAAACAGCTACAAATAGTTGAGCTATGCTTTTTTATAGTAAACAGGCTAACACACTTAGGCATCATAGAGAATTAATAGAGTTTCTGCATATTGCAATAACTATTCGACATTTCATGGTATTTTGTCTAAAGAAACACATAACAGGAACAGGCTTGAAAATAAAAATAATCTAAGTACTTACCTAATTACCAGTTTGGTTACCGAGAAATCTACGTAATTTTTTCCATTTTTTGAGGTAGATAAAAGTGCCTTTGATAAAAAATACTGCTCGTTCCAAAAAAATTATGTAAATTACTTCCAAAGCATTGAAATTTAATTTGGAAAGTACTGAGGCCTTAGCCAATGTACATTAGCTAGGAATCGATTCTATTTCTACAATCTTTATCGCTGCAACGATATCGAAGATAGATCGGGAGACCAATTGACATACAAGTAGAAAACTCCATATTTCCATCCTCTTCTATCTGACTGATGTCTGACTGAGACTGATGTCTTTCGAAGGTCTTTCGCTACTTGATGTCCGCCGACACCACAGAACAATAAATAATATATTTATTATTTATTATTGCGTTGGCCAAATTGTTGGTAATTATTCTTTAGTATAAATAAATGCTAATTTTGTAAGAAAAAGTTCTTGTAATATTCAATTTTATAAAAGTAGCCATCGTAATAGAGTCAGTGTAGCCAGTAATGTTGCATTTTTGCGAGCGCGCGGGGTCGGCCACACTCAACAAACGCCATGCCTGGCATGGCGCGTATTTGTTTGCCTAATCAATCTCGTTTAATCTATGGTGTTCTTATATCCAATGTCAGTGTCTTTCGAACATAGAAAAAATTTCTAATAGGCAGGTACTACGTAATAAGAAGCGGGACTTCTACCAAGAAAACAAGAAAGCATGAAAAAGAAGTTTACCATACTCGCCACCAATGGCCACCATAATAACAGAAATAATTTGCCAAAAGAATAGTAGCAATAGCACCTGATAATGACAGGAAATCTTGATTTTAAGTGGTGCTAGCCTAGAGAAAATGAAATAGGTGTGTACTTTAGAATTGTGTAATTGTGTAATTTAGAATTTATTATCGATATCGATAAACTTAGAAATAGGTTTTAAAATTTTATTTACAAAGAAAATTATGACTAATAAAGTATTTACAATATTTATAATATGTACAAAATACACATGAAGCAGTTGAGCTATCTACACACCGTTGCAAACGATTTATAAATAGGTTTTAAAAAAAATACATAATTAAACTTACTGCAAAATATAAGATTTATTAGTGTAGGTGATTTGCACATCGTTTACATTGTGAATACTAATCTTGACTTTTTATAGAAGACGAAGCGCTCGTGGCGTATCTTGCTTAGTCAATCTTCACCGATTATTCGAGGGTGACAAAAAATCGGCGAGAGAGGGCACTCTATTCCCCATTATAATATTGCTCTATGATTCTATTTCTACAATCTTGATCGCTTCAACGATGTCGAAGTTAAATTGGTAGACAAAGTAACATACGAGAAATAAATGCCTACTCGATCAATAACTTCGCTAATTCTGTCAGTCTTTCGCTAGAAATCACGTTTAATCTATGGTTTTACTACATCCAATGTCATGTCAGTGTTATTCGAACCTAGCATATTAATTTTGTTTATTTATTTTATTTTTATGTAAGAAACGAAAATTTATGTTTTATTGTGAAACATTTAGATAAAAAATAGAAAAGTGGACTGCCTAGTAAATAAAGTACCCACAAAACCCTGAAAATATAAGGTGTGATTGGATGCAATGTGCAAAAACCAGAAAAATTAAATAAATGAAGAACTCTGGCTATGGAGAATAATATTAGATATTTTTGGATTCCACATTCCAGATCACATTCATAACATGCCACATTGCAGAGGTAAAATATTGTTTGTAGGTAGATACCTATGAAGAAGTGATTTTAGTTTCAATCCAAACAGTCAGTGTAAAGCGGCTTACCTGCCTACAAGCATAATATCAAGGGTTATTTATTTTCTTGTTACAGCGGTGTCCTTAGCCTCGATACACTGATGATATATTAGGTTTTATAACTTATCTAAATACGGTATGTGGAAGGTAGGTAATATTAACATCCTTATATTTTCAGATATCATCTGCCTACATAATAATATGTAGGTACTGCTGCACTGAGCCTAAACAAAACATACAGTTATTCTACCAAGTATTCCTACTTGAAAGTTACAACCAACATTCTATGATATTGGAATTTTCGTGGAATAATATTTTTGTGCTCTTGTTTCCTGTGTTAATTTAATTCTGAATAAAATATGTTTTTTCTTCAAGTACTTTTTTATTTATTTATATTTAGCCCTCTGTGTCCCACTGCTGAGCAAAGGCCTCCCCCCATTCTCTCCACACACTCCGATCCTGGGCTATACTTTGCCAATCTGATAAATAACGGTCAAGCTCGTCGCGCCACCTTCTTTTTGGTCTGCCGCGTCGCCTTCTTGCTGGGTCAGGATTCCATTCAGTGGCAGTCCTTGCCCACAGCTCACCTGGCATACGGCAGACATGACCAGCCCAATCCCACTTCAGCTTAGCGGCTTTCAAAGCTACGTCTGCGATTTGAGTCTGCGAGCGCAGTTCGGTGTTGCGGATTCTATCCATTAACTTGACACCAAGGATACTGCGCTCCATCGCACGTTGGCAAACCTTGATTTTGGACTTTTGAAGTTGCGTCAATGACCAAGTTTGCGCACCATAGGTTAAGACGGGAAGAATGCATGTATCCATTAGTTTGCGTTTTAAGGATAGTGGAAAATCTGGATCTTTCATTAAGTCTCCCATAGCCCAATAGCTTCTCCAGGCATTTTCGGTTCGCCGAGCGATCTCCTTATCTTGCCTGGAATCGAAGGAAACTATTTGGCCAAGGTAGATATAATCTTCCACATATAGCAATTCTTCCCCATCTACTTCAACTCTGGTTTTAACGCCATTGGTCATGAGCTTGGTTTTCGACCTGTTCATCTTAAGTCCAATCTCAAGGCTTGCCATGCTTAGATCTTGAAGCATTGACTGTAGCTCCGAAGCCGAAGAAGAAAATAGGACAATGTCATCGGCAAAGCGGAGGTTTGTTAGCTTCACTCCGTCACCGAGATCGATTCCATTTCCGTCCCAGCTAGCCGCCAGCTTCCTGAACGCCTCTTCGAGGGTACTGGTAAAAAGTTTTGGAGATAGCGGGTCTCCTTGTTTAACGCTTCTAGCTATTTTAAAAGATGGGCCAACTGAATCTATATTTATTGAGGCTGTGCTTTGAGAGTATATTTTGTGAATTAAGTGAATGTAAGTTGACTCTATGTGTTGATTATGTAAAGAATTTAAAATAGATGTGTGTATAATGCTGTCAAATGCCTTCGTATAATCTACGAAGGCAAGAAATAAAGGGATATTATGTTCTTGGTGTTTTTCAATTATTATATTTATAGCATGGAGGTGGTCTGTTGTGGAAAGTCCTCTGCGGAAACCTGCTTGTTCAGGGGGTTGTTCTAGGTCTAATTGTCCTGATATACGATTTTCAATAACTTTAATGAACGCTTTATAAACGTGGGACACAAGGCTAATCGGTCTATAGTTATTTATGTCTGCTTTATCGCCTTTCTTGTGTAATAAAATGATGTTTGAGTGACAAAAGTTATCCGGAAACGTTCCTGATCTTAGAATTGAGTTGAACAAATTGGTTAAATGTGGCAAAAGTTGCGTTTCTCCTATCTTTAGAGCTTCTGATGTTATTCCGTCTTCGCCGGGAGATTTATTGAATTTCATTTTACAAAGAACTTTGTGTACTTCTAATCCTGTTATTGGTGTTATATCATCGGAACAAGCGTAAGGGATATCTAAATTTATAGTGTTTGGGGTAGCTTGAAAATCGGAGGTGTTTGAATACAAGGTCTTATAAAATTCTGTGCAGATATCGAGGATTTTTCTTCTATTTTGTTGTTTATCTCCATTTTCATCTTTTAAACTCGCCATCCAGCTTTTTCCTACTGAAGTTTTTCGTTTAGCAATTTTTAAGGAACTATTTTTCTCGAGTGCTATCTGAAATAAATTAGTATTATAATTTCTAACGTCCTTTCTAATTTTTCTTTTAACTTGTTTGTCTATCTCCTTATATTCTGGATCTGTATATTTAATATTTTGCCTCTTGTCTATTAATTTGATAGTTGTCTCTGATAATTTCTTAAGTTTACTTTTTATTGGTTTTACTTTGATACTAGCTTTTCTAATAGATTGTTCAATTCTATCAAATTCTTTTTGTACATTTTCTTCGTCTAGTGGTAGCAGGTCAAAACTATTTTTTAACTCCAAGTTAAAATCATCTTTGCAGACTATTAACGACTCTCGATTAAGTCTTTTGATCTTATTTTTAATAATATTATGGCGATGTATTTTAAGATTGAAAGTTATTGTGGCGCGGATAGGTCGGTGATCGGAACTAAATTTTATTTTGTTTAGAGCTTGGACATTTGTAATGACAGTTTGTGGCGATGATAGTATATAATCTATTTCGTTTTTATATCTAGAGCCTGGGGATCGCCATGTCCAACGCCGCTCCGGTTTTTTGAAGAAAAAGGTGTTATTGATTCGTAGGCTTTGGCCGAACGCAAACTCTATAAAGCGGCTTCCTCTTTCGTTTCGGATTCCCAAGCCGTATGGTCCCAAAATGTGATCACAAGTACTTATGTACTTTTATTTTTTTAAATGCATGCAGGTTAGGTCATGTATAGGTATTGCTCTTAATAAAATCAGTAGCGAAAATCGCCCTTTACTGCAAGGTTTAGTGCGTGTGTAGTAGGTTTGAAAAAACCTAGGATTATTTCGCGGTCATCTCGGCAGTCACCAAATCGATTGAAACGTCAAAATTTCACCTAAAATCGCCATTTTGTTTCGATATCTACAGGGTTTTGGTTTTCGCTGGCTTTTCTATCGTGCTGATAGAAAACGAAGTGAAGTCGCTTGTCAAAAGAGCCACTTGGCTACGCATTTGTATGGAGATAGTCGTTCGGCTATTGTCGGTTCGTGCGAGGGAATCGACATGTATACCAATATTCGTTTCGTTGATCATAGACCACGTGATACATCTATGCCTTATGTCAATCCCATACATTTTTGTACTTTTGAAGTTGCTTGTCAAAAGTATTATTTGTATGGAGGTAATCTCGATTCGTGCGATCGAATGGACATGTATTACATTTGGCTACCAATGTTCGTTTCGTTGACTACAGACCACGTGATATATCTATGCCTTATGCCAATCCCATACATTTTTGGACTTTTCTACTGCCGACTTCGCTTGTCGAATGTTACCTTGGCTAAGGCCTCTGAGGAACATAATATTGTATTTAAATTACTTTCCTGGTAAGGTACCTAAGTACAAAATACAAAAATAAAATTACAAAATTAGGTGTCAATATTACTAAGTAAAGCTACACGCGCACTTGGCAGCCAGAAAAGTCACCAGTGCTTTTGCCCCATTTTTTTGTATAGCAAATATATGCTCCCGCGCCCTAACAGTCTGTCAGATAGTATACCATTTGGTATCACAACACTATTTATAGGTAGTTTTTTTGTATGAGTAGACCACTGAACCAATTTTATGAAATGGACACAATCTAGAGATGGACATAGAATTGCTTTGTATTGCGAACAAATAGGATATCATGATAAAAAGTCATACTTATCATGTCCTACTTATCATGATAAAAAGTCCACTCGAAAAAAATCACAGGCCGATGGCAAAGCCTTAATAAGCAAAAGGCAAAAAGGTAAAAAGCAGGTACCTAGTACCTACTTCAAATGTAATAAAAAGTCAGGCAAATCAAGTTTTTTATTTGGCAAAGTAAAATTAAAAAGCGCTCGTCTTTTCAAATTAAAATGTCAGAACAAAGCAGTTGTTTGAAGAGTTTTAGAAGTTTCTGTCTTGGTTATTGACGAGATGTTACAAGTACCTATGGGCGTTTACACATGGCCTTCGACACGACAACAATACAATATCGTAAAGAGATTTTAGTAAGACACTTTCACACCGTATCATTGACGACAACGATAACTTTGTTCGAGCAAACACTCATTAAATTAATTAAATAGTGATTATTATAAGTACTTACCAAAACAAAATGAAGACTTACGTCTCTGAAAATTTGATACAACATTGTTTTCTAACAAAAAAATAAACTTTATTTCATGAATGCTAAGTGGGTAAGAAAATACATCAAATTCTCTGATTTGAATATAAGTAGGTACCAATTAAAAGTACATAGAGGTACTTAGTAAATAGTACTTTTGATTGGTACCTATCTTCACATCTGTAGATATCGTGAAGTAGGTTGTTCGCTACCTAATTAGTATTCCAAAAGGTTTACGTGTATTTTAATATCTAGTGAACATTCCTTATGAACCCTGTAGAAATAATTACGTGATCAAATCGTTAGGGGCAATCAGAATGTAATCAAGTTGATTTGCAAGGCTGAAGTTACTGAGTGGGGGAATATTAGCTCCTAGGAGATCATTAGGTAGCTACGACGGGTGTATGAAATAACTTCGCATTACTGTGTAAAATTTGTACATTTCGAGTCGTAAGGCATTTGAAAATTCTACCGTCGATTTGGTAGAAATTAGATAAGAGGAAGTGGAAGCGAAAAAACATGTACTGACTTCACCTAGCGTGGGATGATGATGACTTGGTTAAAAATAATTTAATAGTGTATGTTGAGTAATTGATACAAGAAAAAAGCAGAACAGATTGCTTAAGATGTTGATCACGTTTCTTAAACGCAAAAATTCATAAAATATTTTTAATTAGTTTTCTGTCATCAGACGACTTTAAAAGTCTCATCATTACAGAGTATGTAATTAGTACAATATTTTAAATTATTATAACTTTTCTACTAAGTAAAGCTTCTTTGTAAAAAAGTTAAGGTTAAGGTCTAGAAAAAAAACAAATACTACAAAATCTGTTGAAACCTTTGAACTTTTCTACTAATTAAGTAAAGGACTTGTAAGAAGAACATAAGCATCTCAGAACCATTAAGCCTATACACGCTCTCAAACTATTAAGAGGCCTCGCTTTACCAAATTACTGATCAATGTGACTCCAGCCGTGAAAGGCGTACGCACTCATCGCCCAAGCTTAAGAGGTCTACTCTGCAAAACGATAGACACAGATTTACTTTGACTTTTTGTCTTACATTGCGCGAAGGCAAAGAACTGTCAGTGCGATCGCGAACAACGGCCGCGCAATCAAACTCAAATATCCTCAGTGAATTTTAGTTTGTATTTCTGCGGGGTAGATCTACAGAACTTCAGAATCACTTTGTGTTCGTCTGTGACTGGGGTCGATCACAAGTTTCGCGATCCAATACGCATGGCCGCATCTGACATAATGGAGTGTGTTCGATTGATAAACCTAATATGCTCTCAACACATTCCATTTCTATGACCTTCCCCCGTATGCCAATCTTTTGCTGTCAAGTTATATTTCACTGCCCAGTGTAATTTCTTCAGGTCACGTGGTACAAATTTGTACCACGTGATCATTCTTTTTAGACACTTGACAGCAAAATATGCGCGAAAACACATCAAATCACGTCATAATGTCACTATTTAGTCACAGAATAACTATGAGTTAGTATGAACTGACCATGATTTAAAACTTTGCAGTTCAACAATGCAGTTCAACTTTGATTGGCATACCCCTGCTTATTCTAATAAACACATTATTGTTATGTTGGTACGCATGAGAAGCACGAAATTCGTGTTTCACTGTTTTTAATAAAAAGTAATTGAAATTTAAGTTGATTGATTTGCTTTTTTTAATCAAGATAAAGGTTACCTACCGTCGAACTTATTCGTACCTACTTACAAAATAACGCAAACTAGGCTACGTTTAAATATAAACTTAATTCTCGTATTAAAATCTAGATGAACTAAACATCGTCCGGAGCCATTTTTTATTTACCCTAGCCCCGATGATTGGAGCGCTGCAGTACCTGGGACATTTTTAGATGGAGTAACCCCATCATTTAGAAATTAGTACTTAAACATAATTATAATTTGGTTTTTTTTTAGTGGCAGACTATATGGTATCGCAATGATATTATACTAGATTACCCATTCTAGTTGCATAATTATGAATAAACACATACCTATAAAAAGCATAATCTCTAAAAAAGCTCTCTTATAAAAAGCAAAAAAAAAACTGTACTCAATATCTTTGTTTATAGATCTCACCAAGAAACTCTTGACTCAAAAGTTATACTGTTTACTAGGAACGAATTGTTTCATTTCTTTCAGTGTTCACGATTTCTAAACCATACAACGCAGCGCTCTACATTCTACATCATATCAAAAGGTGTATCACTGTAGCCGGCGTATGAAAAATATCTCCTCTCGCATTCAGGCCATTTGTCTTCTCATACGGCCCATTTATTTTTATGTTACTTTGTCAAGTGCACAACATAGCATCGCAGTTGGATAGGCTTTGGTTTTCTGCGAACATTGGATGTTATGTAGCGGATGTCTTTGGCAAATACGTAAAACGTACTTATAATATGCTCAATGGATCTAGACAATCGTGGAATAAGCCGTTGCGATGCGCGTTGGAGCTTTTTTAAACCAACTTTTTCTTGCGAATCGCTAACTTCACGGGATGGTGATTTTGATCCCCCGACCATACTGTATAGTGGTTTTTTTTATTTAGGCTTATCTTCACTATAAAACGACTATATGACGGAGACAGCTTTTAAAGAAATAGGTTTATTATTTCATTGAGCCTGCTGGGTTGTGTGGCTATTTTATATGTTTTTTAATAATTGCTGTGTAAAAGAGAAATATAACGGTATTTACAATATACTGTGAAATAATTCTAGTAAGTATTTTTATTTTAAATATAGATCACAGTCACCTAAAATAATTTCATAAGAAGACCAATTTATAATTGTTTATAAACATTGACGGTAACACATTATACATAATAAATAAGTACCTATGTATGTTTTATGTTACTTTCTACCAGTTTGCTACTTTGAGCCTGCCCTTTTCTGCTAATGAAAGCTTTTTAAGCAACTTTTTCCTGAAGTTTTTGGTAGGAGGTTAATTTATACTGTTACATTTTTTTGTTATATACTATTTTATTTTACAAACTAACATATCCAACCCGGGGGTTAGTGAGTTAATCACTCAAAGCTAAGCTCGTGGCCTATGCAATGAGTGATGGGCTCCCGAGCAGGCTAGATAGGAATCTATTTGTGTCTACCACCTATATGTATATCTCAAAGGCATACTAAGCAGAAATATTTAGTTGCAGTTACTATTCGAATTGTGAAGTAATTGATGTTACTAGAAATAATTTTACTTCATTGTACTAAACCGAATCCTATCCTATCCTATCCTACTTCCTATCCTACTATCCTACTAATATTATAAATGCGAAAGTTTAGATGTTTGGATGTTTGTGTTTCAATCACGTCGAAACTACTGAACCAACTTGGATGAAAGTTGGCATATATATAGTTCGTAACCTGGATTGACACATAAGCTACTTTTTATCCCGAATAATTAACAGGATCTACAGGATAAAATGAACGAAAAGGATTAGCAGCGCCAATTGGCAAGAGGATTTCATTGTCATGTCATGTCACGTCAGTTTGACAGGGTGTAGTACTACCTCTTTGGTCTAATGACTAGCGTTTGACATTCCAGTACGAGTTCGGTGTAATGAGGTGTAATGTCAAGTTTCTCAAAGTATCCGCTCGGTACACGCACAGATAATATAATGTACACGGAAACTGTAGACGCGTACGAAGTCGCGGGTAACTGCTAGTACCAAATAAATAGAATTGATTCAAACTGTGTTTTTATTAATAAATACATTAATTTTTTCATTCTATACCCAGTGCCTTGATCATGAATAAATGTGATCGTGAACGTATCGTCACGATAAATCCTGCCTATTCTAAAAGATATCATCTCTAACAGTAACCTCGGTTCTTCTAAGAACTTCCTTGTTTTAAACCTCCACTGTAGCACATCATCAGATAACACGGTCATGTGCACCTGCATTCCATACCTTGGCTTTAAGGCACTATATACTTTTAAACATGTGTACCTTTTGAAATAATAACAAATAATAATATAATAATAAATAAATAAATAATTCGTTTTGCTATTAGCACAGAGATACGAGTACTTGTGCCTATTCAGCTCGTGCTATGGCCGAAGTGTTCTTGAACAACTATGAGCGCTTATGACGACCGTAATTTCACAAATGTACTCGTAATAATAGGTACAGTGAGTACATGGTTACCGCAACCAAAAAACGGTTGATATATCAAAAATTTCATTGCCGTAAACATAATTATGTTGGAATTATTAAGAACGTTCGTTCTTACTAAATTTTTGTCTGTGCTAGTATTCATTTGATCTCTCTCAATAAAACGTCGATACTGTGGACACGTAAAGAAAAAAAGAAAGAAAAAACTTTATTCGACAACACTTCAAAAACGTAACACACATAAAACAAAAGTACATAAAACTATTATGTTACCAAAAAGGTGTCACGTACTTTTCATTTATTTTATTAATTTAAATTCACCCAAGCCACCCCGACAATATACAGGCACTGCAACTTCCATATGGTCCTTCGATTCGGATACTGTTTTCAACTGTATTTCTCACTACTCTCATTTGTTTCGTCATTGCACGTGCTTTGCTCTTCAAACAGGTCCTTCTACTAAATACTTTTTGGAGGCAGAAATACTGACATTGCTGTCTAAAACTGGACGCATCTCCACATTTCAACACGTTGACGCACAGCCAGTCTGTTTTCATAATTGTCTTTTATCGTCTGCAACTTCTTAGAAAGCCAAGTGTTTTAGTACCCGTTACGTATATACGTGGGAGGTTTTAATGTAATAAAATGTTGGAGGTAGATAGACAGTTCGATACTTCGAACTTAAAGTATTTGCTACGTTTCGTGCGGTACAAATGGCTGTTGTAAAATCGATTTGTTTGCTGATTTCGCTTCAAGCTACTGTTTCCTTAAGCTAAACCTATTTAAAATAATAGAATACCTAGGTATTTTGTCTGATGATCATTTCCTTCATAAGTTTGTGGCAGTTACCATACAGTAGAAAAAAGGGGGTAATGAATGTCTCTAGAAACATAATGGTACTACAGACGTGTCTCTGATTTCCCCCTTAAATATCCTGAAACATTTACTCACGAGGAGTTCTAGGTACCAACATAAAAACAGATCATATAAAATCAACATGGCCTCTCGATGTTAATATTACAAACTCCAGAAGACCTAAATAGTCGCACTAGACGTTGCACTAGACTGCATCGTACTCGTGGCTTATTTAGTAGTTCCTTAATGACTGTTAATCTCTCACTATCCTTGTAATTTCCAACTCCTCGTTCTTGAATTAGATACGGAATGGTAGCGACGACGGACAGACTTAAAGTGCTGCCGGGGCTATTCTTGGAAACCCGAGAAAATGTCGCATACGAGAAACTATCCACCAAAGTTTCTCATTACTTCAACTACATGTACGTATTTAGGTGCCGTAAATTCAAATATAATGTGCAGTCATGAGTATTTCCACCTTGAAATATAATTCATTCAAGTAACTGTATTATCGATATACCTACTATCGGCAGTGATTTAAGATTTATCTGAGTTTCTTCAATTTCAATGTCATCTCTCTTCTCACCGCTGACGAGATTATTGTCTTAGTCGCCAAAGAAAGTGGTATAAAACAAGAAATTAGACTTCAAGAGACTGCATTATAGAATCACGAAAGCAGTTAACACACATTTCGTCGAGATTCTCTCACTTTTCGAGTTCCAGGCGACATTTTTACCGAACTATAAAATAGGGATGTGGAATAAAAATGAGAGTAACTTCAGCTGGTTAATTCAGTTCATTCCTTTGCTGAGAATTTTGCTTGCACTATGCAATTGCTTGACAAGTAAATTGCTCTTTGCAGAATTAAGTTCGTACTCGTAAACAGGTTAAAACGTGTCTACGTTTTAAAATGTCGTTTAGTCGTTACTCTACGAAAAAGTTTTTTTTTGTCAACGACAGCAATGCCAATTACTCAAAAAAAGAGATTATGTATGTAGTTTTTTTTATGTCTTTAAAAACACCTTGCAGAGCACGTCCACCGAGGACGTGTTGTATTTTACTGGCGCCCACCTTATCGATACCCAGCTGTGCCAAAATCAATAACCCAAACTATCCTCGGATGAAATTTTCACAAAAAGCTGATATTATGTAAGGCATTTTGCAAACGTTTATACCGCAGTGGTGAACTGGCAGCAAGGGATCCATTATCTTCGTCATTTAGGACATTTCCTTTGTAGAGATCACGAGTTAGCATGTGACTTCACTTTGAATTTAATCTCAAAGCTGAACTAGCCAAAGCGATACCGAAATAGCAACTTGCTAATAGTTATCCGTATAACGCCTTCCTGTAACTCTCTATTATGAAGCTTCTTCATATGATAGCTAGTTATCTTACTCTTTCAGCAAGCATTCAAATGTAGAGGTATAGTCAAAGTTTGAGAGCAAAAGGTTACGTAGCAGACCATCCATGCGATGAACAAACCAAACAAGGGCTACCGTTGATGTTCCTTTAAATGCTTGCGCCAGAAGAGAGACCCGATGGTGCGAGAGGAATGGCGCAGAATTGTGAAGCAAGCAACTATCCCGACCTGATGACCACGACCGCTCTGTCAAGATTGCTACGACCAAGAAGAAGATAGATAAATCTCGACTGCGGTGCGCTGCTGCACGTAACTTTACCTTACTTATGAGCTAGTGTGTAAATAGAATAAGGGCGGCTTGCACCAGAATCGCTAAAAGCGTTTACCTCTTAAATAGTATTTAACGAGTTGTTAAGTCATACAAATACGTCAGATTTAAATCGATTTAGCTGTTAAATACGTTTAGTGATTCTGGTGCAAGACACCCTAATAATATGAGATATCTTACTCACACTTTTTTATGAAGGATATCTAAGCGTATGGCTGCCAACACCCTTGATGGCAAGTGTAGCAGCAGCCTAAGGTGGAGCAGGCTCAGATATAATCCACCAGATATAAAAATACTATTAAGAGACATTCTTTTGCTCTTCGACTAGATCAACCCTACCCATCACTGAAAGCTCCCAATCACAAACCAGAGACCAATGGAGATGCAATGCTAGCTGCTGTTCCGAACTCCTCATACCAATGACCAATTGCCCAAGTGAGAAGAGAAGAGGATACACATACAAGGGATTCTTTTTTGCGTTGCGGATCGCAAATGAAGTTTTCGTTCATGTGATAATTGAACGAGCTGTTCTTCTTCTCGCTGTAAAGTACTACCTAATGGAACTCGAGAACAGACGAAACTGATCAAGTTTTGCTCTAACTACTCGTATATTTGTTTGATCAAGTTCCAATGACGGATGTAGCTCCAAACAAAAGCTAGTAAAATACTTGCCTTGAAATATGACTTCGAGTCTGAAAACTGTTATTTTTACTACTGTAAAATAAATTACTATTTTCTTTTCAAAATTCATAAAACAATGTAGCTTATATCGATGCCATAACAGTAATGACAATATTTATATTTATCGGGTGATATCTATGGACTGATGACTTCGTTAAGATTGCGGAAGGTCTTAAAATCGTTTGTAGAAATCTATGAGAAAGGTCTTATAGTATCAAGTTTCTTAGAGTGGATATAATGAAGATGAATGACCCTGTATAATCTGCGGAAATTATGGAGAACGTTGAAGTCAAAAGTAATGTAAACTAAAACTACTGGCTTATGTTTTATGCTAAAACGTTAATGTTGAAAGCTGCAAGAGTGGCAGCTAATTGGAACAGGGAGGCAAAGTAAAAAGTTCCGGGCGGCAAAATTATACGTTGCGGCCAGCATTCAAAAACCTTTTAGCATAGTAAAAGGCTTAGTGTTTCGGTGACTGGCCGTCGCAAAAGTTATTTTTATCTGTAAGTACAAACTCTAATCAAACTAAGTGAATTTGTGAAATTGAATTTTCAAGTCATTTTTGTAGAACATAAATTATGAACAATCTATCATTACCACTAAAGCGAGTGCAAATTCAAGAATTTTTAGAGTAAAAAATAACTGGTTTCTCACAATAAATGTAGCGTAGACCATTCGTTGTACCACGTAGTACTGTCTACGGACTCTACGGTTATTAAGGCGCTACGTAGACGTAGACCAACGTTTTTTATTGACGGTTTTCATACAGTTTCAACACTAGAAAACTGTGGAAATCTATCTCCTCATATAAAATCTGATTTTATGTGCACAATTAAGGTTTATTATATCTGACTTAATTATACTTTGTAAGTATAATTACCGCAACCAATCTCATAATCATTTGAAACGGTGAGTACATTTAAATCCTACTTAATTAATTGCTTTCCTACATTTACCTCATATTTAATACCTACGTCGAGCTTGAGTGGAACAGCACCCGCATATCCGACTATTGTCGCGTTACGTAAACTTATCATTTTCAAGTCACACTGCGCGACAACGTCAGGTTGACTGCCGAACGTTGCAGTGTCACCACGCATTGTACCTCTAATATGCGAACATTACGATGTGATTGCGATTGTCAGATTTATTTCTGCTTACCTCCAGGTAGTATAATTTACCGAAGTACTCATTAAAAACGCAGAGATTTCATATCCGAAGTTCAATTAATCAAAAAGGTGATTACCAAGGCAACAGGGTATATCGAAAATTGATATATCTCCAAAGGTTTGCGTATATCCGGGGACGCATTAGCTTAATTTGATGCCGGGCGATACTTCAATTTTATTAATTTTTCCATCCGTATGGGATTCTCGGGATACATTTTCTGGAAGTGACACATGTTAATACAATTTTCAAACAAAATAATTAAGAAGGAGACGAATGATATGCCTATAGGTACGGCAAACATCACCTCAGACCGGCACTTGAGCTCTAAGGGCAAAAACAATGCATAGATAAATATTCGAGAAATTTGAATAGATAGATAGATAGAAAATACTTTATTGCACACCTTAACCTATAGAATAATATATTAATATATTTTGTTATATATTGAATAGGTATGTTTTATCTCCATTTGGTCAATGCGGATCTAAAATAATTATTAAAAATAGTCTATTCAAAATTATTGCAGGGCGTCTAGTCGCAGCGACGCGTGACCCGAGGGCTGGTGATTATCTGGGCCAGCGAATCAGCATTGCTGTTCAGCGCAGCAATGCAGCCAGCGTCTTGGGCACGCTTCCGATTGGTACTGATTTGGATCAGTTGAGCTATCTATAAATCGTTTGCAACGGTGTGTAGATAGCTCAACTGCTTCATGTGTATTTTGTACATATTATAAATATTGTAAATATTGTAAATATTGTATTAGTCATAATTTTCTTTGTGAATAAATATTTCTACATTCACCATGTTTTGCGTTCATTTCGGATTCTAGAAAAAAATCTGATCGATTAAAATAAGAAAAAACTGATAAGATAAACTGAAGATAAACTGTATAAAGTGGTTTTATTTCTAAGTAGCCTCTTCCAGCTTCTATAGATGTTGGACGACCCATGGGCTGGTCACAGGGGAGACGCCATTAAGGATTCACGTTGGTGAAATACGACATACGGTATCAGCAGCTACCAGGAATTGGACGGGTGCTTTTTATTGCCAGATCCCGAAGGTTGAATGGACCCACCTGGGTTTGTTTTGTTTGCCATATTTCGGGGATTTCTTGGGGTTAGATGTTTCGTGGTTTATTCGTACGTTTTATGAAGGTAATTGAAAAACATCTGTTGGGTTTGTCATGGGTTGGAAACTGGAGGTTAATGACCTAGCTCTCTGCAATCGTTTACTACAGCTGCCAAGCAGTGATGCTTTTAAACAAGTTGCGATCACTAATAGGCCAGTAGGCCGCAGTGATATCATAGCCGCAAAAAGCTAATAAAAAAAAGCAGTGATGCTTGCATTTCTGTGTTTTGATTTGAAGGGCATGGGTGCCGGAGCAATTACAGGTACCTTTACCTTACCTTACCTAATTAATGACCTTAATTACCTTTACGTAGCATGCTTCATGGAGCAGTTATGATTATTGTTTATAACCTTTGCATTACTTATATCCTTTTCATGCGAATTATTTTTATCAATCATAATTCGTCAGATTTTTTTGTATTTATAAATACATCATTGAACATCCTATTCCTCTCGTGCTGACATCAAACGGACGTTATTTTCATCATAATTACTGTCAAAATTCATTGAGCTTGAAATTTCCTTGATCTATAATAATACGGTTAGTATATATTAGGTACCTTGTGAAAACATTTCCCACTTCAAGTTTCCATGTAGCTAATTGTGTTTTTCACTCTAAAAGTTTTCCTACAATTCTCATGTGTTCAATTTCACTATTAAGTGTAACCACCATTAAGCGGCTAAGTAGAAGTAGGCTCGGTAAAATAGAACTACTAAAGTAGGCGAGCCCGGCACGCCATGAAGTAAGGCTGAGAAACTTGTAAATTTACTACCGACTTCAAGATTACGTAAAAGTAACTAAGTACATTTTACTGTGGAATTACTTCGCCGCATTTACATGGGAAACATGTTAAATAATGGACTTGTTAGAGTTTTAATTTCAGTTGTATGTAGATTATAATTTGCAGTGGGCAATAGAGTTACGGTTACGAGATACATCTATCTTTTGTGGCTTGTTTCTCTCCACAGAAAAATAAATCTCCGCAATGTTTTGTACAGCCGGGTTTCATTGTTATGATGTTTTTATTTTATTTTCATCGTTCTTGGTTTTAAGAACTCTCATTATTTTGTTTATTTGTCAGATTAGTGAATTCGTTCGGTTGGTTATTTTACAGGTGTAAATCAATATTGCAAACCTGCATTTTTCGTAAATGTGCACGTTTTGTGTAATGAGCAGGTACAATATAATGACTTTATCATGAGTTTGAAGTTTAATTAGTAACTGGAACTGCACATTTCAACGCGACACTTTGAACACTGTTTCATGAAATTATTGCAGCTTTTTGAGTTGGTGCTTGATGAAATGCCAGCATTTATTTTTCATATTATCATACAACCGCTATAAATATCTAAAGATTACGTGTAATTTAAAACCTTCTCTTGATGGGTCCAAAAGTCAATTGCACCCAAGCTAGGGACCATAACATTGATTCATTAACATTTTTTTGTTTGTCAAAAATGACTTGCCGCAATGCCAATGTTCATTAATTACTTTGACGAAAGCTAACCATTGCTATGGATTCGAGTTCTGGCATTTGTAAAAGCAACATAGCACATTTATTTTAATTGTTTTTCTTGGTGTTGTAGTAAATATTGGTGGAATTTTAACCAATAATACTTGCAATCATAGCATAAAGAGAGCATAAAGCTTTGTTTTTATTGTATTTATTTATGTCTGTTTTTCTGTAATGTCTGTTAAATAAATAAATTCTTATTCTTATTCTTAAGTGTGAGCCATTGGAATAAATGTTTGTTATGTGTTTTTATTATTTGATGGAGTTCGTTTTCAAGTTTTGAAGGGGAAATCCACCATTTTGTCTTCAAAACAAATGACTTGACGTATGACTCGACTTGACTAAACTTATTTCAAATAATCCACTTGACACTGGCAAAATTGTTTGTCAAAATGACGGACAGAGGCCAAATTATTATAAAAGAGAAGAAGAACAAGAACCATTGTTATATTTTTATCCTCAATCATTACCCCATCAATCTAAAAACTATTAAACTAAATAATAAAATGAAGATACATTTTTTTCACAGTGATAAAATCCACCCACAGTGTAAATCGTTACAGGATTGTCAACAAAGACAATTGTTACTTAACCTAATGCCTAATGACCATACCAACGACAGACGATGTAACAATAGCCCCGAATAAAAGGAAACAACATTAAACAGGAAAATAGACCGAACGGAACGAACGGACGACGGTGACATAAATGTAAGGGAGGGGTTTAGGTTTGTAAACATTCGGGCCTTTTAACACTACAAATAATTTAGAAGCGTTGGAAGTCAATTGCACTATTTTCAAATGGTTTTGACGTTTGAAGACGCACTTACAATAGTGGCAGCCGGCCATAGGATCTACAAAAATCATGAAATACCAACAGTAACGGCCGGTTTCTGAAAGCTCGATTAAAACTAATCGGCGGTCAAGTCACCTGCTATTTCAGCTTTTACTTCAAATTAGATAGAGATAGCAAGTGACTTGACAGCCGATTAGTTTTGATCGAGCTATCAGAAACCAGCCGTAAGACTGTCTTAAAACTATGAATCAAACTAACTTTGTTTTCATCGTCATTTTGTATATTTATTTCTGTAATTTCTTTATTATTTTGTTTGCATGAACGACATACTTGCTTAAGATATAGAGTAACTAATTTATTATTAGTCAAAATAATGAATTCGACGGCTTTAAGTTATTGAATTTGCTGAAATAGGATCGAAAAAATCGACCTCTTTTCGCTGGGAGTTTGTTTGCTTACTTAGTGTGCGTGTAGCCGAAGGCTTCATGCGTTTTAGTTTCATTATTCTACAATTGGAACATGAAAACTGTTTTTCATTGCTTCGGCTTCGGTCTAGCATAACAAAGCCGAACGTCCCATCACTACAACCCATTGAAACACGTCTCCTAATTGCCCAAAGAGCAATATCATTCTATAACGAGGCCGGCAATGGATTTATACGATTAATTAACATCTGTTATCGGCGTTTTTTCTTCGGCCTGCCTTAATGGACCCTTGTTACGTAGCGGTTCAGCCGTTAAATTGAATTTGCTAGCCCGTTTTCCGCTACTATGGGTTGGTGTTAGTTTTTGGTAGTTCTTGGTGTTTTGAAAACAAGACGAATTGTGTTATTAAGACCTTACGGTATTAGTTACTCAGGTTCTGCTTTTGCTTTTTTTCTTCTTCTTCTCTTATAATTATATGGCCTCTGCCCATCATTTCGACAGACAATTTTGACAGTGTCAAGTGAATTATTTGAAATAAATTTAGTCAAGTCGAGTCATACGTCAAGTCGTTTTTGTGGCCTGTTATAAAATGACAATGACAGAAAATTTTATAGACCAGCTTTAAAATGACAAGGTATTATGAATAACCATTATGTTGCTACTCTTCTCACTAAATTAAGTTTGGGCAATTTACAGTCTTAATTCAATTTGTTTTATAGGTTAAGTTAAGATAGGTTTTTTGTTTAAAAACTTAATGCATGGGACTAGAGGGCGTCGTCTGAAATGTCCATGAATATTTATTTATTTAATATTTATGTATAAACAGTAAGCCAATATGTGTCAGATTGGTAGATTTATGTATCACTATAAAAAATGATTTTAAGCAAGTAAGCAGCTACTAAAAACTTAGCAAAGCACATCCGCACGACACATTTATCGATTTAAACAAATACTGATACTTCAGTAACGACACAACATCACGCAAATAAGGCGATTACAATCAAATTTTTTTACGATCAGTAAAATGCCGATACAACTGAAACCCATTGGGTTAACCTTTTAAAAGCTCATAGCTGGTAGCCATTTTGTTTTCCGTTCCACCATATTATTGCCCTTCATTTAAAAACAATTTGTAAAGGTAGTATATAAGTAGGTATTATGCTTGAAAGTTTTATAGCTAGCTATGTAGTAGGTATCTCTTTATTTGATGGTGAATGTTTTTATCACGCATCGGCGTAAGTTTCAAAATGATTCTTGTGATGTTACGAATACATAACATTTCAGTTTGAATGTCAAAAGTAATAGAGCGTACATTTGTAGAATAGACGGACTCTTAACAATCGTTCATACAGTTTCATTTATCTTACCAAAAGTGGAACAGCTTGCCTGATGGGCAGCGGTAGCGTAAGCGTCTGCAATATACCAGGACCATCACGTGTTTGGCGCTAGATTTTTTTCTTTTTATTACATTGATCATTCAGAATAAGCTGTTCATACTGTTCAGAATCCGTACAATTAAGTTTAAAGTAGGTCAGCTTAGAGGATGGGATATCGGGATTTGTATTCCATGAATTTTATTTGTCTATCGTTCGTCAGGTGGGTTAGTAACTCTTTAGCAAAATTATCATTCCAATTTTGTTGGAATGTCATAAAAGTCACAAAAGCTGCCATTTTGAGAGTTTAATGACATCTCAAAAATGTGCAGTTATTTTTCACCAGGTTTTATTAAGAGAACTACCCGTCTTTATGGTCTATTTCGAAAACCCTTGTTTGTTAGATTCTAATTTCCATCCAATTGGAAAACGCTCATAAATGTCAGGCGCGGACTGAAAAATGTTTAGTTTAATTTGGCCCCTTAAAATAACGATAGATAAAATAAGTGATAAGACTGTGCATCTACTTCTTTAAAAGCTTATTAAGAAACCTGGTTTGTAAAAGAGATCTTACTTTCTTATACACTTTCAAATTCTACATTAACCGGTAGAACTAGCTAATAGAACTGCTCAAATATGTAAGTTTGTTTATTTTTTAGCCAAACTACTGAGCCGATTTTGATGAAAATTGAATAGGACTAACTTGGAAATACATTCGTTCAGATAAAAATAGAATTTTTCAAATCGGTTCATAAAATTAAATGACGCAGTTCTTATGTAAAAACATAAAAAAAAATACAACTGAATTGAGAACCTCCTCCTGTTTCGAAGTCGGTTAAAAATAGATGTTACGTTTCACAATCATTATTTTTCCTGAACAAATAAGTCAACAACACCGGATAGATATTTTTAATTTTAAATTCTTTCAAAATAACTTGAAAGCAATATACGGGAGATGTCAAACGTCGCTTCCGTAGAGCGCTCCAAAAATCGCTGCTTGAATTTATTTTGTAAAAATATTTGAAAATTTTCTCGAAAATCGTGTTTCAAACGATGTCGTTTTGGAGTAAGATATTTGAAGCATTTATTTCTTTAAGTAGCGTTTTTACTTGAAACTTAAAGATTTTTACGATATAAGATATAATAGTGTAGGTTTTACACATCAATAATTTTATGTGCAATGTTCTTCGTCGATATTTAGCTACTTGTGTAAAGTGAATAACTTATACAAGGTACCTACCAACCTAATTTTCACCAATTGTCACCAATTTGTAAAGTAAATGTATTGTTCTAGACATGTAAATTTTTTAGTGTGACTTTACAAATAAATGTTTCTTTCTTTCTTTTTAATATTGTTAAATTATTCATTTGTATTTCTGTGTGCATCTATTGTTAATTTCATTTCTTTTTGTTATAGTACCTATGATCTTTTTTGAAATAAAGAATTTATTTATTTTTCTTAAAATCATCTTCTAAAAGGTAAAGTGGGTCAGGGTCTAACTAAAAACAACCATAATCTACACGGGACAAACGCCCACGACTACGAAACGTTTGTGTTTAAAAATAGAACTACCATCCTCTCTCCCACGTCTGCATCTCTTTGTCCCAACATTAGGTATGGTTTCCAGAAGAACGGTGGCTGTTAAATCTTGTATGTCCCTTCTAGTTTATGTCATTTCAAAAAGAGAATTTTCTAGATTATCTGTGTTCAATAATAAAATTTAATTCCATTTTTATTCAAATGACCTACTATATTTATGTTTGATTACTCTTATTGACTTTTAAATGTCTTTTTACTATGATCGAACGTCTGCAAACGAATTTCAACGTATCAAAGATACATAAAATTAGATTAGGAAGGAATTGTAAATTGAGGGCTGTAGATTTAGTAAAACAAATAAAATATAGGTTTAATATTGATATTTTAAGTTTTATCGCACGACAACGTGACAACAATTTTCAGAAGTCGAGTTTTCAGCGTTCTAGCTTTTCGCGAAGGTGACTTTTCGCGGTTTTTTGCCATGAAAGAGAACTAACATTTTTTTTGACGTGATTCTGCTTTAATCCGCTGAATCACGTCCGTATTTCCAAAGACCGCTTTTTTATAGAAAACTAGAGCAGCGACAAAAGGCGCTTGAGGTAAAAGCGCGCACTAAAATAAGTAGGTATCCATTTTACTTACAGTCATTAAATTTTCACACGAGGCGAAAGAATGGTCCCGACTATGCAAGTTATAGAGGGAATAAATAAAAAGGGCTTGCGAGTTATAACGGTTGGGGTAAATCATTTGAAATTGAGCACGGAAATGATGTTCCTACTGTAACCTTCTAGATAGTTATGATAAAATCTTTGTAATTTCAGTACTTACCTAGTAAAATAATGTAGGTGTTAGACCTATCTATTAGTAAGTTATCGATGTTTTCTGACTGTGGTGATCTGGCTAGCGAAAGAGGCATTTTTTATTCACTGTAAGGTAAGATGAGAAGTGGGAAACAGAAGAAGTTGAAATGGAAAAACGCCAGTGACCTTGCCGTCGGGGATGTTTCATAACGTATCTGAGGTAAATAGAGCGATTAGTTAAATCCGATTGGTGATTGTTTCATATAGCATGGCTTATTTTACAACTTACTAACCAGAGCTTCTGATTGTTTTTCTCATTTCTAGAGGTCTTTAGTTAGGTAAGGGTAAACACGAAAAAGCCTAAATTGGGTTTTTCATGGGAAATTAAAATGCCCACTCAAAATTAGTAAAATAAACCAAAAAAATACCCTTCATTTCGAGCTTTGCCCAAATTCAGAGCGTGTCGTCACGTGCCTCTCCGTGTTGTCAAAGACTTTTTAAATAACTGGTTTTGATTAAAAAAGTTTTTCAGCATGTGCCAGTGTTAATTGACAGCCTTTGGTTTCCTTCTTGTTTTTTGGGTTGCTATTTGCTATTTTGCGTAATGTTTTTCATTCTACAAAAATTATTTGATTTGTCAATAATTATATACTTAGGTACTACGAATGTTGCCATGCAAACTCTTTTTGGGGTTGCCTATTTATTTAATGATGATACAGATGTGGTCAGACTCTAGTATAACTAAAGCAAGCATTCTATAAGTATTGTCTTTAAACAGCGATTAAATTTGGGACAACCGATTCGTTTGTACTGTCTTTGCGCCTCGTTTTACAACGATAAGGTATACTAAGCCAACCTATGTCGGTTTGTTAAAATTAAATCTAATCTTAGTTTTATTTCTACTTTGCAATTTTTTCTCTGATATTTAATTTTGTTGATTAAATGTAATACAAGTATAAGTTTTACTTAGTTATATCGAGTTTATTTAACCTTACAAAAAACTTGTTTTACATTGTTAAGGACTCTTGCTTGTTAGTATTTCACGTTAGTATTACGTTTAGAAAAACATCTCGATCGAAATCTCTCATGGTCGACGGTGTAAACTAAAGCTGGCAAAACACAAATAATTTTATGTAAATTAATTCTGAACATTTAATTTTAATGAAATACCAATGTACAGTTTAAAATGAAAACCGGATATCGTCGTTAAATTATTGTTGAAATGATCATCCATGTCTGCCCTACAGCGATAGTTGAAATGAATAAACAATTTGCAAATAAAACTAACCGATTTGCTTTCGTTTTATTTTAGGTCACTGGTTCTCTTTTTGGTGAGAGATTTTGTTAACAAGAAAGTAACCATCTTGCTTTGTTTATATAAAACTAAAATATGAGCATACTTACTATTTGAAATGAAAACATTAGTTTATTAGTTACTAGGGCAGTTGATTTACAAAGACACCATGTTAGATTTATAATTAAAATCTTTGGTTTTTTATCATTGGTAAGTGCGCTACTGTACGAAAATAGCCATTAATTTTTATTGCTACTCTGAAAAAATGTATAAGAATGGACGTTAGAATTCTAATACATCTAGGTAGTTCTAAGAATAATGTAACAAAATTAATATTTTTTATATAAAAAGGCTTCTAACTGAAAAAAAACAGTAACATTTTAATTTTTCCGCCAACCTTCATTTGCAGTCTAGCATAACCGTAAAATACGACAGAGCGGACTCGACATGGAGATAAAAAAATAATTACTTTTTCAAACAATGACCTTCCCAAAGGAATGACAACGGAAACACATTAGCATAAACATTACCGCTTAAAAAAACAGTCTAAATTATTGAAACATTTACACGAGTGGAGATAAAAAAAATATGCCTCGCCAGGGGAATAATTTGCGGTAAGTTGGACCATTAACTTTTATCTCGCTGGGGTAGGCCGAGTCGGGTGTAAAGCCTACTATTGTAGCCATAAATGTTGGATGATATTTTAGTTGATTTAAATAAAAGACAGATAAATGAGATGTAGCACTAGGAGCCAATTGTATCAATATCTAGGAAGTTTGATGTAAAGCTTTTGTACCATGCGGCGGTCCCAAACCAAAACCATTGAGCCATTTTTTTTTCTAGATTGTCTTTTTACGACATCGTTCTTTGAATGACATTCTAGGAACGATGCTGCAAAAAAACGTCTACAAAAAAATGGCTTTTACTAGGTTTTGGTTTGGGACAGCCGCATATTGTTCCACAGAAGCCCAATTTTATCCACGCATGGCCGACTAATCTTCACACTGCTCTGTCACACTGTGAAACAGCGTTTAAAAATCTTTTTATAGATCCAGAGATGTGCTACGTCGCTAAGCAGTGAGCCAGGTCAAAGCTAGGCTATGAAACTATGTGACCGTTTCCATGAAAGCTAAGCGGATAAGATGTGCTATGAAGCTATGCGAGGAGTATAGCATACACACAGCCATAGCTGCAGCTGCCATACATAATCATTTGTGCGTCGGACTCGGACGTCGGAGTATGTTTTGGTAAAAAGCGTCATTTGATGCTGACATCTTTAAGGAAAGACCTATTTCAGTGCAGTGACGTTTGTTGTCGATTCCGAAGGGTTAGCTGGCCTGGTTGTTGTGGCTTTTATAAGGACATTAAGTGTGTCTATTTTTTTTAAGGACTTCTATGAAAGAATTGACGGGTGCGTGCTGTTTTTTTTTTAATTTATTGTGCGTCATATTCTTTGTTGTGTTTCAATATGAAGCGTCATAATATGACGCTGATATTTTATGGAAAAACCTAGTTCAGTGCAATGATTTTTATTGTTGTTTACAAACTGTTAGGTCTTGTGAAGCGTGCCGCAATTTAGACGCAATTTCATGAATGAACTACCTACTTATTTATCTATTGCAATTTTTTTATTTTATATAACTTAGTCATAATTCTATGACAGAGCATGTTAGTATTAATTTCGTATGAGCAATCATCGTCTTACAGAGTTTTTTTTTTAACCTCTTAAAAGTTATCAGTTGAGCGGGATTCGAACCCGCTACCTTTTTGACACGGAAATGCATAAAAAGTCTTAAAAATTTTAATCAATTACAAGGATTACTTTAAATCATTCTTTGAATTAAATAAACCAATTTTACCCTACAAGTCGAAAAGAACAAGCAACATTGATCACCGGTTCATATGATTTATTTTAACAAAATACTAGTTGTAACATTTTTAATTTTTGCTCACTTCAAATACCTACTTAGTCTGTATTGACTCATACTGTAGCTTCTGTAAGGTTAAAAGCGTGCCATAGTTTTTACATAAGTAGTTGTACTATGACAAGCTCAGTAGAAAAATAATGAAACATCAAACTCAGACGTCACGTTTTGTGTTAGAGCGAGCTGACGTGGTTTCGCGACAGTTGCAAACTTTTTTTTAACGGAATGACCTAGGTTAGTGACGCTTGTGGCTACTATTTTTTATAAGCACGTGTATAAACAATTTATTAATGTGTTTTGTAATACTATACAGACGACAATTTTATGCGTCATCTGATGCTTGCTTGCTTCTGTTTGAAAAATGTTACACGCGTTCTTCGGCTATCATGCCATATTTTTATGAATACCTAATTTACTCATATTATTAACAAAATATTTATTAAATAAAAATGTTATTACGGCATGTATTTGTCAATTTATGTTCTCTAGGACAAAAAAAATATTCACGCATTATTTATTGATATTGTATCGAGAACCCAACACAATATAGCAAAATTTTAGGTGATCACAAAAAATAAATAATGATACACATACAATTTATTCATGTGGTAGACCAGGTTTAAATTCTTGTTGTAATTTTCTTTGTTAGACAATTTGTTATTATGAATCATTTTATTTTGGACTACGATCATGAGTATGAGGATATCCTATCCTATCCTACTAATATTATAGATGCGAAAGTTTAGATGTTTAGATATTTGGATGTTTGTGTTTCAATCACGTCTAAACTACTGAACCTACTTGGATGAAACTTGGTATATATATAGTTCGTAACCTGGATTGACACATAGGCTACTTTTTATCTCGAATAATTAACAGGATTTACAGGATAAAATTAAAGAAAAGGATTAGCAGCGCCAATTGGCAAGAGGATTTCATTGTCATGTCATGTCACGTCAGTTTGACAGGGCGTAGTACTATATCTTTGGTCCAACAACTAGCGTTTGACATTCCAGTAGGTACGAGTTCGGTGTAATGAGGTGTAATGTCAAGTTTCTCAAAGTATCCGCTCGGTACACGCACAGATAATATAATGTACACGGAAACTGTAGACGCGCACGAAGTCGCGGGTAACTACTAGTTGAGAATAAAATTGTGACGGTGCAAATTCACCTAGGTACCTAATATTTGGGAAATGTAGCAATACAATTCAGATAAGACCTTTATCCCACAGCCGGAAGTGAACTAACTACAAAGCTAATACAGAAATTCGTACGCTCAGTACATCCGTTCAACAGTAAAGGGTGATACCGTAGGTTACACAATAGTTTTATAAGGGTGTCTCTACAGTCGAACGTGCAGTTGATTTTGCACTTCATCGCATGCGAGTCTGTGTTAAGCTAAATCCTGTCTACAACTGACTCTGGTATGGTCAAACGTGATAAAAAAATTTATCCATGACATCAGTGATCTTGTTTATGAGAGTCAAAATCACTTAACCTCAGTATTAGGAGAATACTCCTAGTACGATTTATGCTATAGAGTAAAAAATAAAAATTCTAATTAGACGAGAGCATACAATGTTTTCACATAAAACTGTTTTTATTTTCTCTGGAGTAATATAGAGCTTATTCGACCTTATTTCTGTCCTAAATACCTTAACCATATCTAACTTATTCAAATAATAATATTGTAAATAATATATTAGTCGTAATTTCCTTTGAGCAGATAACCAGTTATCTAATCATGGTGATCTGCAAAGAACAAGTCGAATGAAACCAATTTTACTAATTCAAAGGTAGTTAGCAGTTTTATGGAAAAGTTTTTTTATTCGTATTGGAGTCTTGATTAAAAAAGTAATGTTTACACTAATTATGTACAGTGAGTTTTGAAAAAATACTTTATACAATTTGTTTACATCTGAACGCACCCTCACATCCCGTTACCCAAAGATCTGTTGTTATCTGTTAATATCCTCTGCTTCATCGACTGTGGTTCCGGCCTGCGACCATATCGAACCAGCCTTGGAGGCTTAATCTGCAAAATGATATACGAAGGTCTATAATCACATTTTGACTTACACTGTGCGACAACTGGGTAAGGCTCTACGCGGTCACGAATAACGCACAAGTGGACGCACAATGTAACGCAATATATAAAAAACATTAATTTATATTTTTTCGTAGTAGAACCCCATTTAGAGGGTTCATGGTTAGGGGCTTAATGTAAATAGTAGATGTTTGTTGAGTAGGCGGTAAAGTGCTGTGGTTATTATCCTTATTTTGTGTTTAGGAACGGAAATGAAACAGAAAAAAGATCCACGATTTAGTACTCGGGATCATTTCCTTAGGACTTTTCCTACTCAGATCTGTACAAATGCCTCACTAAATGGTAGACAGAAGTGAATTAGGCTACATCCACACTAAGCTGTCTAGACGTCCAAAAATCCCCATTAAGTTTTCCCAAATTCCCTTGATTTTGAAAAGACGTCTATAGCCGATTGATTGTGAAGTCTTGTATGAAGTTGTTCTCTTAGGCATGGTGACACAGACTATTATTTTGATTAATTTAATAAAATGAACCACTAAAAAACCATACAAATAAATTACGTCTGAACAAACCAGAGCAATTCATTGTCTGGAAAAGGTTTTACAAATACTTCACATTCCTTTTACCGCCCCAAAGCAATTCTGCAAAGAATTCGAGAATAATCTCGAACGTACCTGGTTCTAATTCCCTTCATTACCGAGTGTCAGTTTATTAAAACCAACAAAAAAATCTGTTCCGGATAAGGAAGGTGGAATAAGGGGACGTTCTCAATACTACTGCTACAATTATAAAATCACATCACAAAATGTAAGGTTAACAGGTCTAAGCAAAAATATATACGTATACCTTGACATATACCAGTGATCTATAGTTATATAAAAAATCTTTGACATAATACGTTCGGCAGTCCAGCTGGCGTTGACCACGTTGAACACGCGATAAAACTCGAATAAGTTAAGTTTACGTAACATCAATGTCAACTTGAACATTGTAGATCGTCAACAGTGTGTCACTGTTCACCAACGCTGGTCCTCAGAAGACCTCAAGTGTCTTGAGATGCAGAGTAGCTGACCACCGAAGTTTTAGTGAATTATTCCTATCTGTCGCCCGGCTCTGTCTGGGGACAGATGGGACAAAAAAGACCCCTGATCTGCCCCCTTTAGAGTCGGAGAGTGTTGGCCACACACTACCTTGCCACATCCCTGAGTGCGATAAGGTGTTTGTATGCAGATTTCCTCACAATAACAAAAAGGTATGTCGTTGTAAAATGGAGTTATCTTCGTCGCTCGAGCGTCCGGCCTCTGCCATACAGCACCTTAAGTGGGAATAGGGGAAAATTCGTATTCCCTCCTAAATCATGTCGAGACAAGGTTAATGGGGGTGAAACCCCGCGGCCCCCGGCGGTCACGTAGCTTAGACGAAATTTAATAAATTCTATCTCTATTACGTTTCTTTTTAAAGCCATAAATGCTCATTGTTTACTTGCAATATATTTTTAGACGGGTGGGTTTGTGCTTTGGTCAGAATATTACAAAGGCAAGAAAATTGTATATTTTGCGTTTGTTATTTTTCCGGGTTTTAATAAGTTTTGCCTGCATATTGCTAAAGAACCTACATAGTGATATCAACGCATTTTTCTACCAGCAACCTACGAATAAATAAGATAAATATTTGTATTGTGGTTTAAAAACTGTAAGACGATCATAATATAATCTTTCTACCTAATTCCCGAAAGAAATTTAATAATTTTAACATAAAATTTCTATTAGCTTTGATTCTTCACATCCAACAAAGACTTTATATTTTACAGTTAATATAAATAATAAAATGGAACGTAAAATGAATCGTGGAACTGGCACCTAGAATCAACTAGTTTTCTAAATGATCCCTGTGATTTTATTGAATAAAGAAATTTTTGACTTTGAAAAAAAAGTCAGTGGACAGGAAAAAATGCATAAGCGCAGCATTAGGCTAGGTCTCAGACAAGGCCCTCGTGACGCACGATATTTTGTTAAAGTCTTGACTAAGAATACCAAAGCACTATTGCACTTTGCTAGCACTAAACTAACTAAGTCAAGCAGTGCCATAACAACCGTTTACGATACCGTCGAGCCATCTGCCGTCCGACACGAACTTATTCCCATCACGTTCTATTACAACACTTTCATTCCACCAAGAGCCACGTTTTAATTTAAAAACTATTTCGCAAAAATAATACTATCAGAGTTCTCTCCATTTACCCGACAATTGGGTGTTTAGGCTGCAGACGCATTTGCGGCCATGGCTGCGGAGACCAGATTATTGGGGGAATTATAAGTAAGATTACTATCGGGGACCATTTTGACCCCATGCAACCTGACGAGCAGGCAGGTGGTTTTAAGAAAAGTAAAATTCTTAGAACAAATAGTCTAGATAATCTTAGTTTTGTTTTCTTTAATTCTTAGGCACTTATCCAAAAATTTATCTACGGTACGGGATTTAAAGTCAAAAAACAGGATCCTTGTATTTCGCTAAAATCGCATTTCTTGGTTCTTTTCTCAGAAACTATACTCACTGACTCTAACAAACTTCATAATTATTAAGCTCTGGCTGCTTGGCCGTCAAGTGCGCGTGTAGCCTTACGAAGTTAATAGCGGGTCCTGGCGTAGAAAAATGGCCGAGTCCTAAATGGAATGCCTGTGCTTTGCACTGAGGGGCAAGCACGAACAAAATGTAACAATCGCCGTGCTACGTAAACCTAACGTATTCAAATCATATTGCGCGTCAACGCCAGCTCGACTGCCGAACGTTGTAGCGTCACTGCGCAGTGTATCTCGAATACGCTACCGTTACGATAAGTTTACGATTGTCACATTAATTCGTGTTGAGGCCTCTGAATGCCATTATTAAAATGTTCTTTGAATTGGAATAATAATGAGTTTAGATAAATGATTAGGCGTTTTTCTGTTGTGTCATGGGATTTGTTTTCTAAGTTTTTTTGACGTAAAGTTAAATATTGAATTCTGAGCGAAAGAAGTGGTTTTCATAAAGGCATAAAGGAACCTTTATAACGGTCGTAATAAAGCGGTAACGAGTTCTTAGGTAAAGCTTAATCTTTCAGCTATTGATATCCGACTTCGAAGGCCCAAAGACGTGTATTGAGCTTGAACGATTTGAGAGGGACGCTTTGAATGGACCCAACGTGATTTGTAGCCCGGGTTTTCTTGGCCTAATTACCGTAAGGGCTTGTATTCAGCTGAAATGGGTGGTAAATGGTATAAATATAGATTGACAAAGGTTTAGAAATCATTATATCAAGGAAAATTATTCCGGACAAGCATTTTTTTCAATAATGCTCACGACAGCGTAATTACGTAAGTACGAACTACATTGCATTGCTTCAATTTGTTTGGTTTTTTTAAAGTACTCTAGTTTAAAAAAAAATTAGTCGCGAAACTCAGATTATATATTCTAAGTTGCGAAAATATTAGACTGAAAACCAGCTAGTTTAAAGTATTATTCTGATGATAAATTGTGAGCCAATAAGAAACAGTTTTCATTTTCTGAAAGAAATAAACAATCAAATTTTATTGCTGACTGTACATACAACCAAACATTATTATCAGCACACCTACTATTTTCAGAAGCTATGTGTAGGGGGGGTCAGTCTCAAAATCCCTTTGGAGTTTTCCCCTTTAAGGGTATTTTGAGTCTTTTTGTCTAAAAATACCCGTGATATTGAAAATTTAAGTTTCAAAATACCCCTGGACAAAATACTTATTCCATTCGTTAAATAAAGTTGCGGGCTTTTCACTAGCGTGTTCATAAAGCTCTCAGTATTGGACTCGGTAGGCACGCCTGACCTTGACCTGTTTCAGGTACTATAAGCTCACACAAGCAAATTTTATAATTGCCCTCTCAAAGCATGAATAATCGCCCACACGGACCCTACTCACATGGTAAATCAACCGTTCCATGCTACGCCAGTAATTAACCTGGACTTCAATGCGATTCTGGTGAGTCATTTATATAAGTCCCAGGTCACAGAGGCTTAATAAACTATACAGGATGAATCCACTAACAATCAAAAAGCTTCTCAATAAAAATCTGTAAAGGATCTGAGCCATAAAGAGGAAGACTGTCTAGGCTCAAACTCAAACTCTGTCAAACTCCGATTGTTGGTGCTTTGGTCTGGCGTAGGTAAGCCGTCACTCGATTGGGTTCAGCTGAAAATCAGCGTTGAATTGCATTTTTTAGCAACTCAACAATTATGCTGAGCTGCCACTTTTTTGGCAACATATAGTTCTAGGTACTTTTGTTTTATGTTTGTATTACGATGTGTTGTCAAATAAAGCTTTTTCTTTCTTTCTTTAGCCTGAGGATGGATGTACTAGTAATAATTAAGTTAGTCTAAATGCACCTGAAATAATAATAAGTACACAGGAGTTTTTAGCTCCGTTTTGCATTTACTGCTCAAACACTGATCCAGACTCAAGCATATAGCAAGAAATGATTCTTTTTATTAACCGACTTCAAAAAAGGAAGAGGTTCTCAATTCGGTTGTATTTTTTTTTATAATTTATAGGCAAGCATTTGACTGCGATCTCACATGATGATTTAAAAAAAAAACACCTTTCTACATATCTTTTTCGTTATAGTTTGATTCTCTCTAAAATTTTCTCTCTCAAATCCACTGTCGGTCTGAATCAGGCATCAATCTTTGAAACTGAACGTGCAGTTGACTCCGTTCGCAAAAGCTCTATTCAAAAGGTCATAACTTAGCGCTAGTAAATTACAGCTGACCTAGCTTTGGATAAATCTTCATGGGTAAAGGTTTGATGACGTGTTTTGGGGAGTAAATTGAGGGGTAATTCTTTAATAAAATTTGAATTTCGTTGAAATTGTCATAAAAGTAAAGAATATTAGAACAAGTATATTAGTAAAAGTCACGGCTGCCATTTTAGGACAACCACTTTTTATTGAAGACATTAAAATGCCAATGAAAAAATTTTTCTAGATTTTAAGAGAGTATCCTTGGCACTAACTACGTTTTTTAACCTACTTCAAAAAAGGAGGAGGTTCTCAAATCGGTTGTATGTTTTTTTTAACGTGTGTTACCTCAGAACTCCTTCACTTATGAACCGATTTGAAAAATTGTTTTTTTATCTGAAAGGATTACTCCCAGGTTGGTTCCATTAAATTTTCATCAAAATCATTTCATTAGTTTGGCTAATACATAAAAATAACTGAAAAAAAATATACCATCCACGTGCACGAAATTGCGTATTTTGCTTGTGATGTTTACGGTCACTAGAACATTCCCAATGAACTGCCATCATCATCATCATCATCTGATGATGATGCCGTTAGTCAAATTAAAGTTGGTTTTTCTAGTTTTTTTAAACTTATAAATTATTAATCGGTAACTTTATAGGTTTTACATGAAAAATGTCTTTAAATATAGAAGTTTATACTAGAACGAAACACATTAAACATGAATATAATGCCAGTGGTTGAGACGTCGGACTGTGAAACTTGTGTTACTGTCTTGCAAACACACGGTATGATAATTTGTGTCGTTTGTATAAAAATATCGCTACACAAACAACAAAGTATTTGTATATACCGTTGCCCAGAAAATATGCCCCTTAATGTAGACGTAAAGGGTATTTTTGGACAAAAAGTCTAGAAATCTCCTTCTCAAAGAGAACTCGCAGGGGATTTGTGGAATAAGCTAACTTTGAACTATTACGAAGGCTATATTATAGCTCAAAATCTTTGGCTTGAACAAATACCGTTGTCGGAGCTGCGCAGACACGGTGTAAAAGCTTCTAGTAGGTATTAAAAACGGCTATGGGTGTTTATCAACTTCACTTCATATAAGTATTAGTATTTATTTAAGTATTTAGTATTGCCAGTTCGAAAAATTCCATATACCTGGTTAACAAAAGCTAATTAATGTCAGAAATTGCTTGGCTAAGTCCTTGGCAGCCGTTATGTTAAATGTAGTAATTATTATTAGTTTTCTTGATTTTGAACTAGATGGCGCTGCTAAATCGGTACGAATTGTAAAACGCGCTATCGTCGTGTTTTGAGCTACCGACCGATATGACCGTGTATTTACGAAGAGTCGCAACGGGGCCGAAGTTTTGTTAGTGTCATCCAGAGAGAAATTTAGGTGGGACTTCGGTATTGCTCCCGGCAGTTTGTGTTTCTTATTCTTTAATCTCCTGAGCTAGATAGCCGCCATTTTATTTATAGCTAACAACTTTACGGTTTTATTTTCGTAATATGTTACACCAGCTTAGTGGAAAATTTTAAAAATATTTTTAGTGTGTGAGGAGAATTTTCAGCGCCAACACTGCCGCAACTGAGGCGATATACTTGAAAAATTGGTCTTCTAAGAGCTTTAGAAAATATTCATATGGATTATGCACAATTTAGTGGGACTAGTGACAAGCGAAGGAGTGTATATTCGAGATAGTTTCCTGAAATTTATAATAACTATATCTAATCCTTATATTATTCGAGGTCGTGGTTTCGACTTCCATCCGCTCGATAAGTTTTGGAATATTAGCAAGATATATAAATATTTATTATTAATAAGGTAAAAATGGTTATTAGTGCAAGATTTGAGTGGTTTTACAATAGTAAAAAAATTCTAAAGAATGGTATTATAACCTATAATATTATTAAATAAATCTACATTGTGTATGTAACCTCAGTCTATTTGACATGATTCACTATTTATGTATCGTAAAGAACCGGAAAGATTATTTTTATAATAAAGAATTATATTATATTTGACAGGCGTCACAGCTCAATCGGTAACAGCTCTGCCTTCCGTGCTGTGGGTCGTGGGTTCGATCCCCACCAAGAACAAACATTTGTGCGTGCAAAACATAGATGTTTGTTCTACGTCTGGGTGTTAGTATATATTATAAGTATGTATTTACAAAAAAAAAAGTATATAAGTATTCTATCAGCCATCTGGTTCCCATATTACAAGCATTGCTTAGTTTGGGACTAGAGGGTGTTGTGTGAAATGTCCCTGAATATTTATTATATTTATTATATAAAAATCTCAGTAAAGAATATGTATGCTCTTTGCTATAGGGAAGAACATGGCATAGAGTCGAAACATTGTTAGGCGGGTAGGTAGATTATTTCTTCGCCAGTGTGGAGCCACGAAGTTAGATGGTACACAGATGAAAGTGGTATTTATATACTTTTGCGATTTTTTTCAGTGTGTTGATCTTATTTGCATATATTCACGCCTTTGGTAATTTGCCAGTAAACTGTCTTACAATATTAATAGACTTTTCTTAAGCATTTATTTTAGTAAAATTCACTAGAAAAATCTAAAAAAAAATATTTTTTATTTTTATAATAAAGACAAGCGTTTGACCGCAATCTCACCTGATGGTAAGTAAAATTACAGTAAAAAGTCAGTTTTATAGCCATCTTTAGAGCAACAAACAAATACGCGAGTACATTCTCTTTGCCGTCAAAAACAACTTTTATAAAAATAAATTGTATTATTCTATTTGGAGCGCGTATTTGTTGTGTACAAAAAAGAGACTAAATAATTCTAGGAATAATTCTACCCGTGGAAACACGATAATAAGTACTTTCTTTTGACCTAAATTAAAGACATAGTCAAAAGTCTCATTTACCCCCTAGTTTTGACAATAGGTATGTTAGACTTGACAGCGAAGTGCGTTTGCAGCCTTAGATTTTCATACTAATCAGTGTGTGTTCTAAAGGCGGCTTACATCAGAATCGCTAAACGCGTTTAACTCTTAAATAGTATTTAGCGAGTTGTCAAGTCATATAAATACGTCAGATTTAAATCAATTTAACTGTTAAACACGTTTAGTGATTCTAGTGCAAGCCGCCCTAAGTGCCGTAAGTACTTCATATTGTGACTATGCTACTAATATTTTTTTTTTCAATCTCAAGACCGACTGGACTGCTTAATGCAAAGGCGAAGCAGTCTAAGTGTAGAATAATTTAAAGTTATGACACAAGTTTCAGTAGAAATGTAGATGATTCTGTATAACTTGACTGCGAGCTTATGACCTGAACTAATTTTAATTAAATCCTTCTTGTTTGTTTAGTGATGCTTTTGCTTTTAGGTTTAATAGAGTCGGTATTGTTGTTTCTATCATTGATAAACGTTGGTAGTTATAATCACGAACAAATTTGTCAGTCGCCGCGTTACGTAAACCTAACGTATTTGAATCGTATTGCGCGTCAACGCCAGCTCGATTGCCAAACGTTGTTGTGTCACCGCGCAGTGTATCTCAGACACGATACGCTAGCGTTACGATACGTTTACGATTGTCACATTTATTCATGATCAAGGCACAGCTGTTTCATTTTTATAACATAACCTAGCCATTATTGAAATATTATTGAAATAGGTATCTATATTCCAGAAATCCCCACCAGTGGATATTTCAGTTTTTTTTTCCAGAAATTCCCACCAGCTACGTTGTAGCATGCTACGTTGGAGCAGTGGAGATTTCTGGATTTTTTCTACAAATCCCCACTAAGTACTTTGCCTATTGAAATTGGCTAAGCTTGTTTTTTTTAAGCACAGAATAATAGTACAAGTACAGAAGGCAGACTCCTTAAAAACTCTCGTTCAGAAACAGTAGAGTACAAAATTTTACTCCCACAGCACTATGCCTACAATTCATATTCACCTAGTGTCTCCTTTAGCATTTCAAAGACTTTAACATAAGCTTATAATATTTTGCAAAAAAAATACAATTAAGCTAATATTTTTGCAATAAAGCTACTTCTCATTAAGGTATAAACGTGAATTTAATTGTAACACAAACAAAACGTAGCCACGAACCAACATAAATTAAACATTAAAACAATACATTGAACCTGCAGTTATGTTTATTAATTCAAACAATCACTTTATCACGCGGCGATTAAAAAAATTTAAACACAGCTCGATCCAAAGACATTTTTATAGGTAGACGCGTTATATGTCGGCATCACTCTACCAAAAAATTACCTACTTACTACCATGCCAATGCATACATCTATACCATAAAAATAAATAAAGCCGATAAAAGCCAGACCTGTTGCTAGAAAGAGATACATACACACTCGGACGTTGCAGTGACGTTCTAGTTCAACGCGTGCAGCAGTATTTATTATGTGGTGCCGCGACGCTGCTTAGTGCGCAACTGAGTAGAAAGCGGGCAATTACCTTACTTTTCTCTTGCGATTTATAGATCACGGGTAACGCATCTATACTTTAAAACATTTTAGGCTTGACCCCGTTGCACCCTCGCGTGTGAATAAAACGTTAAGTTCGCCCCTTGTTTTAATTTTCACATATCGTCCATATGCCGCGCTGCACTTGTTACTTAGTTCTCACGGGTATGTATTTGGAGTTTTATTTTTAATTTAAATACCAGAAAATAAACACAAATGAACTAGTAAAGAGTGCTGAGTGCTTAGGCTTTTTTTTATTTAGGGGATTTAGAAACGAAAAATTTTTAACCACTTTTGATAGAGTTATTTTCTTTCCGCGCATCAGCATCAACTCTCGTGTTGCCACTTTTCATCAGGTGGCCATTTCTGATGACAAACTTTTTTTCATACTTATACAGATAATCTTCACAGATCAACACAACAGCATTTAGGAAACGGGACCTTTTTGGAAATAGCTAAGCTAATTAGTTTCAATAAAACGAGCAAATTATTTCAGTTACGGATTTTATAAATAACTAAAAAGCATTACGCTGTACTTTCTCTGGTTTGTTTACCATATTACCACTTTGTATATTTGAGTGGACGTGTAATAACAAACTTAATTATTTATTTGCACTCTAATCTAATCTACAATCCAGTTGGTTGTAGTCATAGAGCGAGCATAGAGCCGACAAACCCACAGTGTCAAAACTGTGGCGACGCGACGGACTTATTCTGTGCAATAATAATAACATCAGATCAGAGGCCTAATTCTCACTGCGGTAGAGATTTTACTCTAATAGGGATGACGTCAAAATGACATCGAAAACTTATTTAACTAGTGGGTGAAACGAGTTTTTGGCAGAGATATGACGTCCCTATTAGAGTAAAATCTCTGTCGAAGTGAGAATCAGTTTTTTGTATAGTCTACATACACAGGGTACCTACCTACCTAATATTTGGCATTCAAAACTAATATCAGACTTTTCTGTGGTTTTGTGGCTTTTCAGACTCTGTTTAAGAGTTCGGGGTTAGGTATTTTGTTTCAGATCTGTAGAATACGCCAACTATACCTTTTTGAAATTGAAAACTTATAAAAACAGTCAAGTCTTCAATGTTTTTAACTTGATAAACTTTTCATCTAATCAAGTCTAGCTGCTAATTTAAATTATATATATTATTATTTTATATAAAGGTTTAATAGTTTGAGGTTGTAAAAATTACGACAAAATTTTTTGATCTCCACTACCATGATACTTGGGGGTCAGACCGCAGCATCGCATTACTGGGTCAAAATCTGTTAACATAACCAATGGTCGAAGTAACTAAGTAATAAAATAAAAACTTTGAAGATAAAGTTACCAGTAAGTGGTAACTCGCATATAAAGTTGCCTTGTTATTTTCACCCGATCTGACCATCGACTAAATTATTTACGATGTCGTTAACTTGTTAAAGGAGCTGTAAATTATACTGATAGCATCTTTACTACCGCCATTTTTTTGTAGTTTTTATTCGGAAGCTAAGTAAACAAAACGTTTAAAAAAAGTGTTACATGTCGCAGCTACCAATAATCTGGTGGCTAAGTGGTAGCCCTGCTTTCATAAGGGCGTAGGTTCAAATTCAAACGTGCTTAGTATTTTTTTCTACCTTATTGAAAAGTTCAAAAAGAGGGGGCTCAAAATCGTAAATTAATATCAGTTGTGTTATATTATTTTAAAGGTTACCAGCATTTTACCCGCGACTTCATCGAAACGAAAAAAAACGAAAAAAATATAACCTTAAAAAATGCGAGAAAAGTATCCTACTTATGTGTTAATCCCGGTTACGAACTATAATATATTCCAAGTTTCATCCAAATCGGACCAGTAATTACAGCGTGATTGAAACACAAACATCCAAACATCTAAACTTTGACATTCATAATAGCAGTGGGATTTTTATTTTAACTATATCAAGGTAACAACTATAGATTACAAAAACACAGCTCATTTACAGTCAACTCAAAAGCCTCATTAACTTGAGGACCAAACTACAGTGTCTAGTAAACTCAATTCTAGAAAGAACAATTTCCAACTGCAGAAAGTTCTAGAACAACAGCTTTGCGCCATTCATCGTCACGTCTCACATTTTACTGTACCTTCTCGAACTTTTCTGAAACTCTTTGTAAATAAGGAGGAAAGATAGCAATCTGGTTATGTGAAACTATAGTTTAAGGGGTTAGTACAGCCTTTAAATAAAAAATTCAAAAAAGTTAATAAAAAAAAGTAAAAGTAAGTAAGTAAAAAAATAGTTTAAAAAGTATAAAGTTAAAAAATTTTTGATAATAAAAAGTTTTTGAATAAATAAAATAATTGAACATCTACCTATATAGATAGCAAAGCTCCAAAATATGGTTGGTTTAAAGAAATTTCAATATGACTATATATAGAGTACTTATACCTTGACAGAGGCCACGATTAAAAAGCAATTAGGATGATTATGATGATGATGAGAGTACAGAGACATTACGATGTATTTCAGAAATCCCCACTGAGATAATCCCCACCAGTAAGGATTTTTTTTCCAGAAATCCCCATTATTGTTTTTAATCAGAACTTGTCTGTTTAGATAAAACCCCAAAATTACTAGCAGTAAAACGTACAAAAACCTTAAATGGATTATAATTCGGGTAGACATAACCAACTATAAATCAAAACCAAGTATTTCAGCGCCATAACACAATATTTAATCCCTCATAAACCACTCACAAGGAAACCATCACGCAAGTATAAATAAAATAGGAACTCGTTAAGGACTTGTTAAATATATGGGAATATGCAGCAAGTTTGAAACCTTTGAGTGAGGGTGCTTGTATACGATGAGGGACCGCCGCAGCAGAGACAAATACAAATACAAAAACATTTATTTTAACAAAAGAATCACTTTAAAATAAAAATTACTGGTGGCTAGTAGACGTATGTGAAACTCTTGTATTATACTTCTTTTACTACGTTTTGTGGCGTTGTGATCTGTAATGAGAAATAAACATCAATAAATAACGTTATTACTTTACTATGTTTTCCATAAGATATAATAGGTATATGCAAATCAGTAACTTTTATGCATTTTTCTATATCAGACCACAAAATCGCCTCTGAAGGGTTACGTTTCACTCTAAAAACCACCAAATACGCTTCTGGCCACGTGGTTCAACCGCATGGTTCGATCAATACACATAAAAATTAAAAAAATCTAAGCTATTTCATTAACAAAACTGACCCTATAGCAACAAGGTTTATAAAAAAAGAAGTAAACAGACAACCATGGTATTTAACGGTATGCCACGTCATTTGCAGCGTCATATGAAAGAAGTCTAGCGTAATGGGCTCTTATCGGGCCCAATTTCAGCTTTCCATCGAAAATTTTCTTTTCGTTGGCACATAATTAGCTTTGATAGCTTTTTGTACTGCGTCATGGTTGGCGTTTACACACTGCCACGACACGACATCTACACAATATTGTCGGAGAGAGCTAATATCATAAATTCATTATGTTCAGACATTTATGTTCATTATGGCGCGCGCCGACAGTAATATTTTTATTCGGGCAACTGATATGTCGGTACCGTGCCGGCGTCGTAATCGGCCAGTGTGTAAACGCCCGTTGCGTGGAGATTCTGATGTTCGTATAAAAGCACTTACTTTCATTCTCTTTCTGTTGGTTAACTATTATTTCTAAGTAAAAACACATTAGGCGGATTATCATAAACGTATTTAAGTTTTCTCTCCATCCATTTTTACTAACTATTTTCGTAAATTTTAGGCTCTGCAATAGTAACTGGTTGCTATCAAAAATTAATACTCTACCTGGTTAACGTACCTACTAAATATGAAACATAACCAAACACTTAGCAGCTAGGTATCTATCATAAAAAAAAATTAAACTTCATAACTGTTTTGTAAACTCTAAATTCTAAACAAAGTGTTTGTGCCCTTTATTTATTATCTAAACAAGCTTAAAAATACTTTGACGTACTATTTACTTTAAGCTGCCAATAAATTAAATAAATAACTCTGTTACGTTGAAAAAAATAGTATTGTTAACGTGTTTTTAAAATATAAAAACGAAGAAACACGCAAAGGCGACAACAAACACGATAGCCTAAATTATGTTTGTAAATACCACGATATTAGTTAAATTACGTATATTTTAATACAGCTAAGGATAATTGCAAAGCCTTAAAAAGAAAGTGAAAAAGAAAAATAAATGACAACATAATTATATGTAATTGAGACATGTGGTCGCTATAATAACTATTGGTCTTATACATAAGCTGAAAGTCGAACGTGCTATAGAGGAATTAGCAAGTTGAAATGCCAGTGAGCTAGCCTTATAGCTCGCAGTAACTACTGACTACCACTGGGGAATAATTTTCTCGGATGGCGACCTCGAACCGGAAAGCGAAGTGTAGGACGGCCACCCACCCACCTGACTACGACGTACCGACGACTTTGTTAAGATCGTGGGAAGTTGCCGAAAATCGCTCTTTCTGAAATACTGTGGGGGAAAAATAGGAAAAATAATAATAATATTGTTCACTTGAAACTATTCTTGTAACTAATTGTTAATAGGTATAATATATCTAGGTGGTTACTGCCTTTTATAATGTATTTAATCCAGGAAAATAAGCAGTCAGGAAATAAGGTCACTTCACACGCTCATGATTAATAAATAATATTAATTTACCTATAACACAATTTAAATACTAGTTGTCCTGTGAGAACATAGACCTCGCAAGCCTTTATAACCATACAATAACCGACACTTTCCCTTTTACCCTGGCTAAATCGAATTTCAGGTGCTTGAATTTTCCAATAGGCCTATGTAGACTTTTAAACCTATGTAGACTTTTGAACAAATTAATAAGTTTTAGCGATTACTCGCGTTCCCTTGGTCCTAGGAGGTCGAATCTCGTGTCTACGGATTTGTCTCGTAAAGGCGAAGAGGACTGTGTAGTCTTATTGATATTGGTAGAAGTAAATTTTCGGGAAATAAATAAAAAAATAATTTCCCCTTTTTTTCCCTTTCTACTCCCCCTTTTTGGAAATGTTTTTACACCATCTTGTGTAGAATAAAATCTTACGTGTGCTTCTCAAATTTGATTGAAATCCGTCGATAAATAACGCTACAGCAAGCTTTCCTCCTTTTCTCCCCTATTTTCCCCCCGATCAAAAATCCCCGACGATAAAAAAAACTAATAATTCATATAACCTGTGTACCAAGTTTCGTCCAGATCGGTTGAAAAATGCGACCTGTAGAGGAGAACAGACATCCGGACAAACGCATTTTTGGCCAATGTGGAAACTGAGACGCTTCGCTCGCTCGGTCAATTAATAAATTATATTTCCTATTCGCTAGTGAACAGCAATTCAGCTACACAACAATCTCCTAAGCCACAGAATAGATATAAAAATCTTTTATCTTTATTTTTTTTTATAGCTAGTACTGCTAAACTGATCGATATTCAGCCATAGTTGGAACAAATTAAAACGTTATCCATTGTAAATTAGTAGAATTGAGCCCCAGAGCTTTTTTAGCTTTTTCGGTACATCTTTCAATATTGAGAACAAGGGTTTGATGGTCATATTATGTGTAACAATGTAGAGTAGCCACGTTGAAATTCTATAATAGCTAAATATAATAACGTCAAAAAAGTACTTGAATAGTAACATTCTGATTAGATGTCTACTCTCAACAGCAATTTTATAATGTTGCTTAGTATTTTTCAACAATATTTTCACGAAAAAGGTCACAACTCCGCATTTTGTACAAATCAAATAAAGCAACCAGATCAAAAACTTAACCTATTTGTTCACACTCGATATATTGCTATCTGTATTCGCAATTCATGAACTCTGTACAAATAAAGGCGGGTAAACAACAATAACAAACTATATTTCCGCCGGTAGTCGCGTGCAATGGCCGCTCAAATCTGTTTTCTCTCAATGATTTGTCCCCAGAACGTACAGAATCTCAGCTGGGCGCCAGCCAAATGTGCAACTTGTACCTTCGCCGCTCTGCATTCAAAAAACTCTTATAACAACGCAATAGAGTTCAGAATACTAAATGTCAGATTCACTTTTAATTTGTAAGTTCGTAGCTTAAATTCTGTTGGGCTTCCAAGCTAGTGCCAGACGGTAGTCAAGAGACCCTCGTGATCTCTCCATGAAAATAATATTTTATTATTGCCATAATACCGTCTTGATGGTGTTTACTTTGTTCGAGAGATAATGGAACTCTGCTTGTTTTCTTTGTCAATGATAAACAAATTTACTCTTTCTCAGAGAGTCGCCTTCAACATTTTATTTATGAAGCTCTTTGATGTTGAATACAATGTATAATTTACATTTTGTGTCATGATTTCAAGAAGCGCTGAGTGATATAAGCCATTATGTCAGGCATTTTGCTGCCATATTTTCAGGCAGGATAATACTGTGTAGGTAACTTCAAATGAAAGCGAAAGTTCTCTGTATTTCTTAACCGCTGCGCGCTGGTTGTGATAAAAATAGTGGAATAGCAATTCTTTTCTGTTCATTTTCTGTCATTTTCTAATTTGACAGCATTAAAATTGTTGCCATCCCTTTCTCATAAACTGAAACAATAAAAACAGCCATAGTTTTAGTGCTTATTAAATTGGTTTAAAAATACGCAACAACTAATAGAGGTCAATATTTGAATGATGTAGGTGTACAAAGTTTTAGAACTGTAACATTTCTACAAAAAAAATATTTACGCCTGGATATAGAATTAAAATACTTGCAACTTCATTTCTCCTGCCATTAAGACCGCTTATATTTACAGGGTTATTTAGTACGTGTTCGACATGCGACATTTTTCGGAGCATTTTTGAACGCTACTGCTTTTAACTGGAAATGAAGTCATTTTCCCAGGATATGATTGGATGGATTCCCACACGAAGGGTGTAATTGTTTCACGAGTTTTACCTAATACCTACCCCTGTTATTAATAAACTTGATGTAAGCTTGGAATTGTTACTCCGTGTTTTGTCTTTTGCATTGACAAGAAGATTCAAATTTGATCGAAAGAGACAAAACACGAACTAACTATAGAGTTTATTAATCTGACAAGGGTCATCGTGGGTATCATTATTTATTTTATTTTTCTCAGGCGCATAAGAAATTTCAATATTTTTCGCAATTTAGTGGTCAAATAAACATCATTCGACTGCGAAGTTAAGTCTGAATGTTTGAAAAGGGAAACTCATTTCGGTGAAAATGCAGCTTAATTAAAGTTTGGCCGTACCACAGAATAGCTTCACGCACAGTAAACCAACTAGGGTGGTAGTAAACTGACCAAAGTAACAAACTACTTACTTGCGCTTTTCATGCGACTTAATACCAATGTTACAGTGAGTAACTAAACGAGTAATCGACAAGAAGCGCGATAACTATATTTAAAAAAATATATGTCTTATCTTGTCTTGTAGGTATTTTACCAATTTCAAAAGCAATTTGAAGCATTTTCAGTTCATTTGCGTTATGAGATTCTATAATTTATACTAGCTACCTATTATTTTTATTTCTTGTATTTTCATCAATTGCATCTAAGTATTGCACCATCCATCATACAAGTCTTATATTAAAAATATTTTATGGAAAATACAATAAAAAAATATAAACAGCAACAACGTGGGTAAAATGATTACGTATGTAGGAACGCGTGCCTGCCTACGCAATAACAGTGTATAAAACTAACATCTCAGACCTTTTGTCCTCATTCGAGTTAAAATAAAAAACTAAATACTATTATATTATTTTCCTCTAAGCAAGTATAAATACTGAAGACTTTATAGAACAAGCAACGGCCTTAAGTGGTCATTGCTATAACACCTCTGGTGGTGCTCACTTGTGCTCAGGAGTTGAGGAAATTCTGTCTTTACAGATCCTCGATCTAATAAAAGTATTCTATACTTAATTGATCGGAAATCCTGTGCAATCTCCAAGATGTTCAACACCGTGAAGAACGCAGTCCTGGAACTGATGGCGCCTACCCCGACGAAGACCGAAACTGATGTCACCCACAAGCTTGTCCATCAAGCAGCAAAGGCTTTCAAGAGCAAACTAGCAGATGTTATGCTGCCAGTGGATCAAACGATAATGCTGATTGGAGACAGCCAATCCACTAAAGTGAAGAAGTTACTGCAGTTGGAATATGAGCAGGTTCATGGAGGAACGGAGCCTGACCTTGATCAGCTAATGATCAGTTTTATCTCCAGTGAGTTGCAATCATCCTTCAAGCTTGGCTTAATAGCAGAGCTTCTCCCAAAAACCACCGGATACAACCCTCAAGAGCCACTAGTCATCTTTCTACATGGATTCACTGATGACCCTACACTTTTTAACTTTGCCGCCGTCAATGAAGCTTTTCAAAGCAAAGGACATCATAATATATTAGCTCTGGATGCGAGTCCACTAATTCGGTTCCTGTATCTGCGCTCTACCACCTACGTCCGTTTCATAGGAGAGAAACTAGGAGCAACCTTGGCTGCGATGGTTGATTCTGGCCTAGACCACAAGAACATTCACCTGGTTGGCCACAGCCTCGGGTCACACATAGCTGGATTCGCTGGCAAGACCTTCCATGCTCTCACCGGGACCTTAATAAGCCGTATTTCTGGTTTAGACCCAGCTGGGCCTTGTTTCAGCCACGTGGATAGAAACCTGAGGCTTGCTGCAACGGATGCGGAGTTTGTAGATGTTATCCATACAAATGCCGGCGTGTATGGACTCCGATCACCGGTTGGCCATGTGGACTTCTTCCCCAACGGAGGTGAACAACAGCCTAACTGCTTGTTCCAGTTCCAATCCCACAACCGCGTGGTGGAGCTGTTTGCAGAGTCCGTGAAGAATCCTGCAGCGTTCCCAGCCAAAGCTTGCAAGAACTGGAAAGAATTCCAGCGTGAAGAGGATTCTAGTGACATTAGTTATATGGGCTATGGCTGCAAGCCGGGAACCAAGGGTCTGTACTACCTGCGGACTGGGGACGAACAGCCGTACAGCCTTGGCAAGGATGGTTTGCTTTACCAGAACGAAGGCGTTCTGAAGACGGCTAAGCATATCAAGCATCGAATAGCTATCATGTTAGATTAGGATAGCTTTTCTTACCTTCGCTTCAGCAAACTGTAACTTTCCCACCGTTTTTAGACTGTAGTTCTTAACCAGTAATGAGCCACGTTATTATGATTTTGTATTTTTAATTCTTTTTTCGTTAAGTACCTTAGACTCCTTGTATTTTAAAAACCTAGAATAATGCCTCCTACAATTACGTATTTTTTTATAAGTACATATCTAAATAAAATATTACCTACATCCTATTCATTTTTATTTTTTAGTTCTACAAAGTTTTGCCTAGCGAACCAAACAAGTTTTAACAACACTGTGATATTTGGAAGGGGAATTGCTAGCAGCATTTTAGGACTAAGACCACGCTGCGAGCCTTCACTGATGTTATTCCCGACTATAACAATCGCTAAGCCATGAAGGCTTCGGGCGTCCTCTCAACCATCAAAACGATGCACCTACTCGTAGTTTAGAATAACCAACTTATGTATGTTATTATACTGTGGCTGAGCTGTTGAGAGAGAATGGCCCGCCCTCATAATTTATTTCAGAAGGATATAATTTGGCCGAATTTAGTAACAAACGCGCGAACGATAATATTAAGGATTTAGATTTTCATATATCTATATAGCCTCTAAAAGGGACCCTTTGTAGCTGCTTAGATGTAGATAACCCTATTACACAACCCTGTGAGAATAGATTATTTGCAAGATGTTGTATGTAGGTACAATTTGTGGTCACAACTTTGGGAGGGTATATACCGTGAGTGAAATTGTAAGTACTGATTAGTGCAAATTGTTATTATGAACGCTTAGGTCATACATCAAAACTGTAGGTACATGAAACACATGAAGTATCTAGATGGAAGTGATTTTCATATTATGCAGCGAGCATCACCATGTTTGTTTTAAATTGTTCTATCATTACTGCCATGACAATGATAATATCATATATAAAAGCCAATCGAATTCATATATTATGTGAATTCGATTGGCTTCGATACCTTTTCCTCAAATAATAATAATACTTAGTAGTATCCGTAATACTCCCAGTAAAACTCAAATAGGACTTTATAAATTCATTACTTGATTGAATCGGAATAACTGAATCATTCAAATCGCCGGTTTAAATATCAATCTTTCGGCAGAGTTGTTGAAATCTCTACCCAGGAAAACGATTCGCATTTTTCACAATTACTTGGACTTTTTCACGTTTATCTGTCTTCTTTGTTCAGGAGACTAAGATTTTATTTTGCGGAACCTATTTCGACATCTATTGTTTTGATGATAGACGAGGTGATGAAATCACTAGTTTTACATTTTCTAGCAATTGTAAAATGACAACTTGACTTCATGATCTATCTATCATTACATAATTTAATCGGGAAAAAGATTAATTCGAAGAATTCACTTTACAAAATTCAATAAGGAAATAGAGTAATAGGTATTTCCTGTTGATGAATAGGCAGTAAGTACGATAAATTATGTAAACAAGAAATACAATGTCATAACATTATCCTTGTCAGACATTCCTTATTATGACGATGCATATTCGTGTGATACGTATAGGTAGTCATGATTCTGTTTTGCTCAATGTGGTTAAATATAAATACGTATCACTTTTGATAAAAAACTATATTTCTACTTATGTAAAAACGGAATTCAAAAATAAAACATTTTAGTCATGTGCTTACTAGACTGATGTTTACATTTCAACGGTTGTTTCAATGGACTTTTATTCTGTTGAGTAACCTCTGAAATTGGGACAAATGGAAGTTCGTAAACTATAATTTCATTCTTGACACGGTCATTTGACCACAATCGCTGTTTCTTGGTAGAGCCCAGCTTTAGTTCTCTGAATTAAATTAAGCGCATACACGTTATATCATACGACGCTGCGGCCTAATTCAACAGTTTATATTCATAGCGCCAACTCACAGCGGTCTTTGTTTATCTCGTCCGCGACAAATTTGTGGGAAAGTTGGGCTCGATTTGAGAAGGCTTCGTACAGTGCAGTGCCATCAAGATTATACATGGGCTCATTTTCAGAAACAGGCGCGTGACGTTTTTGAAATTAGGTTGCTAGGGTAATGAACTCTAATGTTGTCTTTTTTCATATTAGTAAGTAGAGCTGATCTATAACAATATATAAGTTTAAAAAACTAGAAAAACCGATTTCAATTTGACTACCAGCTTCATCATGATGATGATGATGATGACAGTTTATTGGGGAATGTTCTAGTGACCATAAACACCACTTAAAAGTCACAGAAAAGTAAAATACGTAATTTCATGCACGTGGTTGGCATATTTTTTTACAGTTATTTCTATTTATAACCCAATTTACTGAACTGACTTTGATGAAAAATTGAATGCACAAAATCACTGATCAATGACATTTTATGCCCCGAATCACAGCATCATCACGTCTAAAGAAGGGCTATTTGAAGCCACCAACGTTCTTGTATCAGATGGTGTAAAGGCACCACTGGTTTTGCCCTACATCTTCGGCATTTTCTTGTGCTTTCGGTCAAATCTGATTGTTTTTTCTGATTTTATGAAGGTTTGCATATATTTTATGATCATGTGCCTTGAAGCTTCTATCCTTGTATCAGATAGCGTAGAGTTTTAACTGCTTTAATCATAATTATTATCATAGGTATTATTACTATTCATATTCTGACGTGTTTTCTACCTGTTCATATGAGTAAACCTATCCTTAATAGACGTTAGTTACGTCTATTCAACATTCTCATAAGATTTCGTCGTCATCTCTTGTCAATTATTCATTCCCAAGGTTCGTTACCTGTATGCTCTTTACTAATGAGAGCTTGTAATTTTACTACGCGCCTACTCTTGGTACGACTTCCGTCTACATTTGATCTCATCAATATAACTCAGTTGTTTTCGACGAACTCGTAACCCGCGTCGAAATGCCCTCGGTTTAATGGCAGCCCTAGTTAACCGTTTAAAAGCTTAAAGAATAACGACAGTTTAATCTGTTGGTGAACTTTAACCCTCAGTCAGTCACCTAAGAAACACAACTCGGACATAAAATTAAACAACTTTCCGAAGAAGTTGCGTCATTTCATTAAAATTGTTCAACCACAAGGTTATAAGATTCGTAAGTCGGATTGGGGAAATAAAACTAATTAGAACTGGTCTGGATCCCTTTGCGTTCGTCGTCTTAAGAAGGGTAATTCAGGAATTACGAAATAAGTAGACAGACCTGAGAAAGTACAACTGCATTACCTAGTTGCGCCTCCCAAGCAGTGGTGCTCGTATTACTGTGTACCGGTTTTAAGGATTGGGGAGCGATGCAACTACTGGCACCTATACATTTCAGAGTGATAGACGCCACTCACAGTTACATTGTGCGGTAATTTGCGACAACGCTCAATGCAAAATGCACAAGACTCTAAAAACGAAAAGAATTGGCTTATTCAAAGACTATTTTAAAGGTGCTTTTCCACCAAAAAATATGCAGCGTGCGAGGAAAAAATACACCAATTGTATCATTTGTCACGTGAGGTGATATTAAACACTGGTTTTTTTCAAGTAAGAAAATAAAAACAATTGACGAACAACGAGCAGTAGCAGCAATGACCAGCGAAACTTGGCACCTCTATGCTAAAGTATCGAGTCAGTATCAAGTCCACTATAAATGGACAAGATGGTACTATAATTTTCTAGTAAACGGAAACCCTGGGTTTTTTGCTCTCTTTTTTGGTTTCGCTCTGCTTAGTTCAGATTAATACACAAGAGTAAAGTGGAATGTTTCCAATGACCTTGAACTTGATTGGTGAACTTGTATCTTAAATTGACAGTCTATCAAGATTCTCGGAACCATTTTTAAGCGATTTCTCCCGATTGTAAATGAAAGAAATAAACATGGCGATAATGTTGAACTACGTAGACAAAAAAATCTTATTTTCTAAGAAAAAAATTACTTATAAAGAGATTCCATCATTTAATTATATCTTTTCTTCCACGACCCCTGTCGTGGTTGCTTACTATGCTGACCATGACTAAAAAACTTGAATTTAAAACCAACTGATTTGTGATTTCAAAACGATTCATATCTTTATATGAACAGCTTCTGCAACCTGATTAAAAAAATTAATTAATTTTTTTAACCTGATTAAAAAATTTGCAAAAGTGTTTGATATTTGAAGCAAATAAGTCCAAAGTTATCAACAATATCATACCAGTCAAAGCTTCAGCTTAACGCAAACTGTTAACCATCAACTCGCTGCACAGCATTCCTCGATAAAGTTTCTGAGTTTCATAACTGTTGTAAGCTACGAGCTTAGAGCGATTATACATTATGGCTGCGTCACATAGACACATGGACACATGGGTAATGACACAAAAAGATAGAGAGTATTTAGAAGCATTTGAGATGTGGTGTTGGAGGAGAATGGAAAGGATTAGCTGGACAGAAAAAGTAACTAACATAGAAGTATTAAGTAGAGTAAGCGAGGAGAGAGCCCTTATAAAAGTTGTTGAGAACAGGAGAGGAAAGATGATTGGACACCTTATACGACATGACAGCTTAATCGGAAATATCATTGAAGGGAAGGTAGAAGGAAAGAGAGGAAGAGGAAGACCGCGTATTAGCTACATGAGCCAAGTGAAGGCGAAGATAGATGTCATGTCGTATAAGGACGTCAAGGAAGCTGCCCTGAAAAGAAGAACCTGCCGGAAATGCATACATTACGCCGACAAGAGCGTAGCTCTTAAGTTAGAAGACATAGACACAAGCTTTTGGAGCGACAGACAGCGGCCTCCGTAGCAGCTGTCTTCAGGAAAATGAAACGGTAGAGCATGTATTATTGCATCTGCCACAAGTGAAGCCAGGTCCAAAACTAGACTGCAGAAGCTGGTCGGGTCTTGCACCTCTGTCCTTCTCCGTTACTTTAAAGAGTTGTACTGGTTGAGGTATAACGTTAAGACTTGTAAATTTTTTAGACTTTAGTCTTTCTTTCATTTTGAAAACATGACCCTCCGTGGTTTTGTGACCAGAGCCTGCCGCCTTACCGCCAAGTGGTAATAGAAATGAGTAGGTTGTAAAATTATGACCGAAGTTTTTAAAATCCATTACCATTATACTTGGCGGTAACGATGCTGTTTTTACCCTTTGACGGAGGTTATTGTTTTTCACGATGTACAATTAAACGCAAACCCAAAGATCATGTTTTTCTACCATGGATGAGTTTAACGAGTAAGTTTAGGTCAGCGAGCAGCTGCTATGCAAAAACTTGTGGTAAATCAAAAGAAAAAATGTGGTGTAAGAATTCTGTACGCTATAGGGTATTTTCTTATAAATTGCACAGAATATCTGGGGTAGAAATTGGCTATAAACATTTCAAAACTATTTTGTAAGCCGCCCTTTGATCGTGTTTTCGATTGCAGCATTCCTTTGGTTACATTCCGAGAGCGCTTTCGTACCAATAGTTCAATGGAAGTTTATCAACCATTTCGTAATGCAGGCTAAGTTGATTTCGATAGGATCACTAGTTTGACTCAAGATGGATGAACCGGTATTGGTCTCTCTGTATTCATTCATCGGAGTTATATAGCTACTGACAGCATACGTAGAGCTCCGATTAAAATGCGGGTTTTTAAGAAACCTGGTTGATCTGAACTTCTTGCCCATGTTTGGTGAATATTGGTGTAGCCGTTTCCAAGCTACGAGAAATTCATCAGATTTTAAACCCATTTTTGAGGAATCTCAGGGAAAATTGCAGTATGAAATATTTAGTTCATCTCAATCACTTATCCTACTTATTTAGATTTGATAAACTGGACTTATACTCCATGGTCTGATGATGGCCAGCAACGATGAAGAGGAACTAAGGAGATTTTTATGATCGAGAGTTTTATAATTGTTGTAAAATTCACATGATAACCAGGCTGAGAATCAAAACCGCACAACAGATTTGTTTAGATTAAGTGTCGAATAAAACTAATTTCATTCTTCAGTAGGTAGCTTCAGCGATCATCACACACTATCTAAACAAACATAAACCATCTTACGTGGATAAAAATGACCCCCGGCTAACCCTCGCACGATCGCGTGACCACAAAAGAGGGATCTAATTCCGAGACCCACTTAGCCAATTATCGGTGGGTTGACGTGTGGCCTCTGATGGTTCAATTTAACCAATAATTGAGGTGGCGACATTACAACCTGTAAAAGTGACTTGTGTTTTATAAAAGTTAATGAAAGTGTTCTATGTATTTTTGAAAACAATACACACATTTTTTACGAGTTTATGTTTTGTCTGTTTTGATAAAATAATATTACGAGTTTATGTTTTGTCTGTTTTGATATAAATGATATTGAAATTGCTTATCAAACTCAAAATTTAATACCGTAGATAGGTCGCTAGTTATAGCTAGCTATATACTGGATTCCATTTCTATCATTTTTGGAAGCACTTTAATATAAATTGTTTTTCTGGTGTTACTTTTAGTTTATTTGAACAACTGTGGCCGTAGCATATAACGTGTGAGCAAATGGAATAAAAGCATAATAAGTAATGTATTAGCTTAATTTGATAATATTCATTTTCAATTTTCGAAGGGAAAATGAAAATCCACTATTTGTCTTCACAACAATATATAGTTTTGACGATTGACTGATTTGACTATACTATTCAAATAAATCCCTTGAAACTGTTAAAATTATCTGGTACCTATATCTTATCAGACATGACATTACCGACAGGAGCCATTTAAATAAAAGAAGAAAACATAGTTACACTAGGTTTATTAATAGGTAGTTTTAAAGTGAGACTACTTAAGAAGTGTTCATGTAAAAGTGTATTTATTTAGTAATCTAAGTGCTCGTATTTTCCCAAAATTCTTGTGTTTCCCCAACCCACTCATATTGCATGACCAAGTGCAATATCGACGAAGGCTCGCGTTGAGTTTAATACGACCTTATTCACCTTGATAATTATGAACAATTACAATTTGCACGTATATTTTCCTTTATTATTGCTTAATTGTTGAATGGAATTATCAAAGACATCGTTAGAACTTGAAGTCCTGAAAAAAGTTGTAAGTTGTAAAAAGTTGTTTTTTAAATTACGTTAATTTATTCCTACCAGCCCAAGCTACAAACTGATCAAGTGATTTTTCCTCAGTTGAGCTATCTATAAATCGTTTGCAACGGTGTGTAGATAGCTCAACTGCTTCATGTGTATTTTGTACATATTATAAATATTGTAAATACTGTATTAGTCATAATTTTCTTTGTGAATAAATATTTCTTTTCTCAGAAATATAATTTCCATAATAATTATAGTTTTCTATTCCTTAGGCCTTAATGAAACCTTATCAAGGTATATCGTTTTTGTGTGTGAAGATTCATTTCATTTAAGCCGTCATCACACTCAGCATAATTCTTTATGCTGAGTGTATTGCTGGATAAAGACCTCCCCCATATTATTTCCAGCAGGGTTACCATAATGCACCCTTAGACCGTGATTCTTCAACAAAAGAATAGACTAAGCTATTCCTATCTCTGTTTTCGTCAAACAAAAGAGAGGGACGAAATATGATTTGTCTTCTCTTCTATAGAAAGAAACCTCTAAGTATTTTGAGTCTGCTTTTTTCACCAACTTCGGCGATCTTTACAATACTTAGTTACTGTTCTGTCCATTGGGTGACGCGCCAACCTATACATCTTTTTTCCTGTGATAAGATTAGCAAGTAAGACTTTTTTACTACTAAATACTTTTATACTTTAAATAAATTTTATCACATCGTAACCAAACAAATCTACCATTACGTATTCAGTGGTAACCACCGCATAAACTCCGTCATATTTCTTTTTAAATTATGAAAAAGCGAGAAGGCAACTAAACTCGATTTATTCACTACTCAACAGTGGTTGATTCACTGTATGTAAATTTATTATAGCACGAATGAATTTGTTATTAAATAATCAATGAGCCTAAAAAGCGGCGTTGCGTGACTAAATCAGACTGTTGTTGTGTGATGAGAATGAGCGGATAAGGAAATCGTTTTAAAACATGATACAAAAATGATAAACTACTAAACAGCGAATTGAATGATTTGTATGACCTTTGAGGGATAAGAATAATCTTTGAAGAAGTGTAGAGTTTTTTTTTTGAAGTAAATATTGTTTTTAGACAGCAAAAAGATAAATAAACTCACGATTGGTATCCTCAGGCGTTTCAGACATGTCTTCATATTTATGGGAATTAAGATGTTCTAGAAAACATTGTCAGTCAGACAATGGCTTGATTTGACTCCTTTTGAAAATTGATTTGCACCATATTTAGGTCAAAAAACTTACCAGATATAAAATTCAACGATTCGGCCATACTCTCATCAGTACACATAACATCAAGAATCAAGCTGCCAGGCGGAAATAAAACCTTATTCACTCTGTGGCATGTTTTATTTTGCAGTGACGCTTTCGCGCACAAATCTTCGGAACATATTTCATACCCCACCATCAATTAAAGCATTATCCGCTATCGCTCCCCGCCACTCTCACCCTTAGGTCTTTGCATGAGTGCGTAAGTAGAGCGATTAGCTGAGCGAGGCCGTAAAATTTCCAAACTTTTTGAAAAAAACACTTTTACATTTCAAACACCTCCTTTGACATTTCCTTTTCTATTCTTTTCCACTGTCTAACATTATTACGAGTTTCCGTCCGCAACTTTGTTAATCCCTATGTTTATGCCTACGCCTATGTTTTAGTCCAGCCCCCGTATGCCAAGCTTTTGCTGTCAAGTGTAATTTCTTCAGGTCACGTGGTACAATTTTGTACCACGTGATCATTCTTTTTAGACACTTGACAGCAAAATATGCGCGAAAACACATCAAATGACGTCATAATGTCACTATTTAGTCACAGAATAACTATGAGTTAGTATGAACTGACCATGATTTAAAACTTTGCAGTTCAACTTTGATTGGCATACCCCTGCAGGTTACAAATTATTTCATCTAAATCAGATCAGTAGTTACAGCGTAATTGAAACATAAACCTCTAAACTTTGACATGTATCATAGTAGTAGGAAGTAGAATTTTCTTCTTTTCATTAAAGAATCGCTACGCTTATGCAGCAAGCGTGACCTTATGGAAACCGTTTCATCCACTGCCGACGACCACCTCGTGACTTTAGCCCGTTGGTTTCAGGCCTTAAAATGATCGATAACTCCACTATATTATTAACAGGCAATTGCCTTGTAGATAACCATTTTGGGTTTTTATAAATGAGTTATGGGTAAACAAGTGGGTAATATTATTATTACAATTTATTATTATTTTATTATTATTAATTTATTATTACCTATTACAAAATAAAAGAATCCTACTGATTTTATAAATGTCAAAGTTTGGATGTTTGTATATCAGTCACATTGCATCTATTTTGTCCGATTTGGATGAAATTTGTAAAATATATAGTTCGTAACCTGGATTAACATATAGGCTACTTATTAACTAAAATCAATAGAGTCAAACGGGACAAGAACTAAGTCGCGGGTGAAAGCTAGTAATGAAATAAGAAATAATTTAAAATTCTCTTAGTACAAGTTTCATTGAAATTTTACTACCCTCATTTGTGTGAAGTTCCCTAAGTCAGCGTAAAAAGATGTCGATGCATCACCAGAGGTTTTCAGATATAAGTCAAATTAGTTTTTAACATATGGAATCAAACATATTGCATGGTTATCTTGATGGGTTTAACATACTGAAAATAATAAAAAAGTTACAAGCTAAGTAGAATTTCAAGTACTTGTTTCATCACTCTTAAAACAAAAGAGCAAAATTTCAGGTAAATAAGCTAACTGTTACTATAAGCTACTTAAGCCCAGTTTCAAATAGGAGGCAATAACTATTTAAGGGTAGGTTTTACATGAAAAAGCTTTTGCTTACCGCTAAACAGTATAAAAGTAAATGAGTAAGTAAGTAATTAATAGAAATGGTAATTATAATTGGTCTGGGGTATTCAGCTTCTTCCATAACCTACTTTCGTAAAAAAATCAGGTAGGTATGTTTTAATTTTTGGTATGAATGGAAGTTTACAAAAACTGAAGTAATTAGGTATAAGTAATTTATATTGATCAAATTATAATGTTTATTAGTTTAGACATGCCTCTGACTTGACTCTTTAGTGATCTTTCATTCATTAATTTTACTTTTATTGTAATAAAAAAATATAAATATATTTCCAATATCAGAAACCCACCCGGCTGCCTGCCAATTTTATCACTACTATCGATAAACAAACGAACGTTCATCATTTTAATCTACCAAGCTTAGATCAATTTATTTAAGTAAAAAGTAATTTGCGAACCCCTTCATCCGCATTCATGAAAACACGAGCCAGGTTCTCGCTAAAAAACAAACTTGAATCCTTTATCCGAGAAAACGAAAAAACATACCCTTCTACTGCATTTGTTCAAATGGACCGTTCACCGTACCTGAAGGAAAGAAAGAAGAGAAAGAGCTGGATAAAAGCATTGGTCGATTCGATAAAAATCCCTACAGCGCCCGATGCCACGCGACCCGAAAAATTGTCTGTAATATCGTAAGCAGTATACACGTCCATTGATAATGAGAGAATGGACAGACGGGCCAGGGGTCCCCAAATTGAAGTAGCAGTAGCGCACCCATTGTGTTCCAAACACTCATTTTTATTACTGGGTCACCATTTAATTTTCTCCGGTCGTGTCCCTGTGTTTTAAAGGTAGATAATGACACACGTGTGGGCAACTCATCTTTTGTAAGGGTTGGTGGCTATACCGAGCGTCGAACAGGGTTTAAAGGTTGTCTAAAAAAATACAGTGGATGAAAGCACGTCTAGAATTTCATAATTAAAGACACGTGGCGTTTTTGTATGGACACGACCGTAATTCAGAAGTTATTTTGGGCTCTGTTTTTGAGGTGATCCCTGGTATTTTTGTTCGGGACAAAATATGGAATGGAAATTAAAATTTGAATTGGTAAAATGTCGGGAGATTTTTAATTCATCATTTCGAACTGCCACACTATTTATACTTTTATGAAATTGTGAATAACGAACGATGGGTACTATGAATATTTTTTAAATATCTTTGCATTTTTATTCAGGACGTACCTAGCTTAATTAGGTGTATCAATATCAAAGCAATAACAGATATATCGAAAAAGTGGAAAGAACTTCGTAATACAAAATTCAGGAGCTTTTGCAAAGTACCTATTCTTCAAGTTGGGTCAACACACATAAGCTCATGTCAAATAGTGTAATAGGACACCATTATGAGTAGATAGACATGTCCAAACGTCCGACCACTCGGCTCCCCATCCCGGAGTGACATCTTGACATGCAGGAGTTTCGATAAACTTCTCGTCGTTGTGTCGCTTATTAATACAATAGTTATTCACGTTTAGGTGAAGACACATATGAAATATCTGGGAAGTCATTCTTTTAATAAAATTTAACAAAAAATATGGTAAGTAGCTATATGAGTTGCAAAATGGCAACCTAAATGACATTTCAACAAAGTTCGAATCATAGAGCGTATTTTATTTTTACACGTTAGCCCCCGTATGCCAATATTTTGCTGTCAAGTTATATTTCACTGCCCAGTGTCATTTCTTCAGGTCACGTGGTACAATTTTGTAACACGTGATCATTATTTTTAGACACTTGACAGCAAAATATGCGCGAAAACAAATTAAATGACGTCATAATGTCAATATTTAGTCACAGAATAACTATGAGTTAGTATGAACTGACCATGATTTAAAACTTTGCAGTTCATCTGAGCTTGGAATACCCCTGCTGGTGAAAATAAGATCTACTACTCAATAACTTCTATTTTGAATAAGTCTCGTGCCCAAAATACTATTTAGATTGTGATAAAATGCTACTATGTACTATAATATGCCACGCGCCTACACAGCTATTGCGATCCCTGATTTGCAACATTCAAATTTTAATAGTTCAAAGTTCAAACAGTGTATAGATTGATGTGTAGCCGACTGTACTATGCTCAAATAACAGAACTTTACAATAGTCATTTTCATTTTTTATGGCCACAGTGCTGGCATTGATTTAGCGCATACATAATTGATACATTATTGATTATGCGCTATTTAGTACATCGGGGTCGGGCCGGACCAGGGTCAGGCGGTACCAACCCTTTTGATGTTATGGTGCTCTATCAGAATTTAGAAGCAGATAACCCAGCACTCAATAAATACATAGTCATGCACATTTCACACAACACCTAAGTCTCAAACTAAGCCAAGCCAGTAATATGTGGGAACTAGACTGCTGATAGACTACATAGTAACACCCAATACCTATATATGCAATCTTCTCAACCGGGCAAAAACCATAGATAAAGACAATAATTCTGGTAAAAATGTACGAAGCCGACTAAGCTGCGGAGTTCCTCACAAATCTCACAATGATGGCAGCAATTACATTCGTACATTTTCATAGCTTGCTTTGACATTTCTGCCGGTCGAGCAACACGACAAACGTTCAACAATCAGAGCTACAATGTCGGTTGGTATAATTTTGTACCAAAGTTATTATACTGGGTTATAAATAAGGCCTATAGTGTTCGGCAACTTCCGACGTCCACGGAATATTGTGATTGGCTAGAAAATTGAAACAGAAATTTTGGGGTCACGGCGCAAATTAATTTGTTTTCCGAACAAAGGTTCTCAACCGGCTTGAGTGTAGAGAGCTTGATTAATTTCACCAATTATTTTTAAAGATTTTTCAATTGTATTATACTAGCTATTTATTACTTAGTCACTACCTTACAGTATCCCGTTCATAGGGGTATAAGGGACCTCTGATGATGTATAAATCATCTTGATTAGAAGGCCTGATTATTATAAATAAATAAATAAATATGCATGGACATTTCACACAACGCCCTCTAGTCCCAAACTAAGCAAAGCTTGTAATATGGGAACTAGATGCTGATAGAATACTTATATACTTTTTTTTTGTAAATACATACTTATAATACATGGTAACACCCAGACATAGAACAAACATCTATGTTTTCCACGCTCAAATGTTTGTTCTCAGTGGGGATCGAACCCACGACCCACAGCACGGAAGGCAGAGCTATTACCGACTGAGCTGTGACGCCTGTCGAGATTATTAAATAGACACTACATAAAAAAACTACAGCCATCTTTTTTTTTATGTTACCATAATGTTTTTATTTTGCTGCAACTTCGTAAACTGGGAATATACCCTTATTACAAAATTAGTATAATTTTCAATTACCATAGAAATGGTGATCCCGATGACTTGCAGCCACTATCTCAAAGGTCCTATTACGTAATAGATGTCATGGAGAAAGCAATATGCCAATAACTGAATATCTCGGAAGCAGATGATAAACAAACCGATAAACATCGTATTTTATTATTCCTATCAGCATTTCTATTGGATATGCTGAGATGTGAATATTCTGCGGTAGACGGTCCTTTGAATGGAGTTTGTGGTAAGAGTTCTAACAAAATCAAAATAAGTAGGTAAGGTAACGGCACCTGTTTCCGTGGTATTTTCGCTAAAACTCGAAAGGATATCAAATATTAAGCATTTACTGTACTTTTCTGAAGGTTCGGTTTCTGTTATCAGAAGCTCTAGTGTTTTTACTTTCGGAAACTACTTAAGTTTTGACAGTCCGACCTATATTTCTATTTGAAATTAAATAAAATGTAAATCAAGTCGAAATCGCCCAATTCCAAGGCAAAAATCAGTATTCCGTGGTATTTGGTACCTAATTGCGTGATATGAAAAATGTATACGAAAAGACAGTAATAAACTGATAAAATAATGTTACAAAGATTAACTTGATTGTTCTCTAGGAATAATGGTCACTTTTGGTGGTAGTACTATTATTATTTAATAAATGCTATTAATATTATAAATGTAAAAGTTTTTAAATACCTCTTTGGATGTTTGTAACTCAACCTCTCACACGTCAGCGGTGTCAACTTTGCTAATATCTTCATCCTGTGATTGCAAACCCGGATAAATATACAAAGTGCTGATAACGGGAAAATCTCCCCATGTGATAAGTTAAAAAAATACTTTTACTGTTTCCTAAGCACACACACACATACACACACACATTACACATTACACATTAACACATTATTATAGTATTCCACATTATAAATACGACATTTCGCGAAGAAATAAAACCAAGCGTGCAAATGGTACAAATATCAGCGCAAGACTGAAGCGTGGTCGATGCGTGCAAGGAAAATGAGTGTCGGTGCCGACAAAGGAAACACCGCCAAAGACGCCGGCGGCGCGTCAAAGACACCGCCGCCACGCGTCGCTACGAAGCGGTGCCTTTGACACTTTTGTCACTCGTGCCGCCGCCGCCGCCGCAGTACGATTCGAAAAGCGGCTTTGCTTTGACGGCATTTACAAAGAGTGTCGCCCAACCCACAGCTGTGGAGACTAAAAAAATCATGTTTTCTAATTTCCAGTACCTACTAAAAGCCAAAATGTTTATACAGCGTGTAGCTACAATGGCGACATTAAATGAACACACGGGTAGAGCTACTTATAAGTATTCATAAAAAAAATAAAAAAATAATTAAAGTCCATAATAGAAATTTCGAATTTTTCAAACAAACTTAATAATAAAATACGCAACAAAAATTAATCATCCTGTGAGTGTGCAAACCGCGCCGCGCCCGCGCCCGCGCCTGCCTGCCCGGGCGGCTCGGTGGCGGCGGCGGGGTGCGGCGGAGCGCGGGGCGGGGAAATCAAGCGACACCAAGGAAATCAAATAATTTCACTTTACCTTGTTCACTTTACTATTAATTTTATTGTTGTGACCTATGCACCTCGCGCCTTACACTTATTAAATCTTCAAGTTCTCAATGTAGCCGCGCCGCGCCGCCGCCACCACGTCGGACACAAAGATGTACCTAACCGGCGCTGAATATTCGCCCTGGCCTTTTGCATTTTTGCATAAACGTCGTCTATCACAAAGCCCCATAAAAAAATCGAGGGGCTTGAGGTCAGGTGACATTGGGCCACCTAAGAGCTCCGTGTCGTGTCGTCCTATCCAGTATCCACTGAGCACCAAACATTTCATTTAGCCGCTCCCTAGTCGCAAAGGTAGACAGATAAACAAATAATAAATCAAAGCGTTTTTATCGCTGTACCTACGTAGACCTGATTGGGTACTTAGAATAGAAAAGCTAAACTTACAAAACCAAGCGTCTTTTTCGCGAAAGATTCAGAATAGGTAGATAATTAGCAAAATTATTAAAATAAAGTGTGTCAAGGACACCGGCCCGCGTATCACTGGCTAGGCAGGACGAGTCGGTCGAGCGGGCGGCGGCGCGGGCGGCGCTCCTAAATCAAAGGGCGAGGCGAGCGGAGTTAGCTATCCCTTTCATGCACAAGCACAACGTCGCAATTTCGGGTGTCTTATCTTATTCTAACAATACTTTCTTGCTTTTCATACGCGGTTATGACCCATGAACCCGACAGATGACCTCTGCTCTTACGTACAGGTTGCTCCGAGGCGTTATTTAAGAAAATTGATTTATTTCGATAAATCTTATGATTAATGAAATAAAAAATATGTCTATATTCTGAAAACGCGAAACCGGATACGCTGGTTAATTTAATGTCGCCATTGTAGCTACACGCTGTATACCTATCATTCTTAATGTTAGCTGATGCCAAATTGTTGAAACTTTTGTTAAAGATTAACTTTTTAATAAAACATGCAGCCAAATGTGTGGAAAATAAATATTTTTGTAACATAATTACAACCAATAAACAAAATACATAAGTAGGGTACTTTTGATGTGTTATAACTCGTAAAAATAATTAAAAAGTATACCTCGAAATAAGGTTTTAGTCTCAATCGACTATTTGATTTGTCAAATCTATCGTTAAAATCACAAAAACCTAATTCTAGTTTGTGAAATTCAAAAATAAAAATAGGTCTTTCAAATTGCTATTCCGAGGTATATTTTTCACATACCTCGGATTTAGCTACTAGGTGAAATATTTGACCCCTAATGCCGTGGTTTTTTCAATATGTAATTTTACCTCATTATGATTAAAAAACCACTTAAACATGTATAACATACGGTAAAGAATATACTTCTTTCAATAATTTAACACTAAAAATTAAAACCTAGAACAAAAAAAACAAAATAAGCCTTATTTAAAAAAGCTTGCTACTCTCGTGCACAGAGGCAAAAACGTATGAGAGTGCACTTGGACCAGCCACCGCTGCGAGTTTAGCCAATTATTTTGGAATGTAAGCCCGTTCTAAGTCTCGTTTTTAGATTTATATACTAAAAAATATATTTCTTAATAACAAATAACTTTTGCAACAAAAAAGAACCTAAGAATCAGAAGTAAATGTTGTTTTTCTAAATACCACGGAGAAAGGTGCCACTTTTGGAATACCACGGATTTGGGTGCCTTTACCTTATCTACTACTATTAAGTAGTAGTTATCTATAGTTATTAAAATTGAAATGTTTTTGTGACCGCTTGTAACTTTTCCTGGAGCAATAAAAAGAAATTACAAATAGAAATTACCTAGGTACCTACCTGTAATTTCTTTTTATAATTACCTACTTATTAACTAATTTGGTTGACTTGATAATAATAGATACAGTTTTTTATACTTTTTATTATTGTACCTTGCAGACATACACATTACCAGAAATTTTTATCTTAATGTATCATGTCGTCGAATTATTTTGTTACTTAAAAAACTATTTCTAAGGTAGGTATCAACGCATTACTTATTAGGTACTAGGTAGGTACTACAGAATTCAAATCAAAAGCAGAAGTGAAAACCCATCTGATAGCTAATCTACCAACATACCCGTCGAAGCTCCACTAATCCTTAGCAGGTATACGTGAACGGTCGGAGGTGTCATCATACTGTATAATCCTATCGACTATCACACGTCCATGTCATCCATACAAGGGATGTCATTCACCTGGGATTTCGATTGTTTTGAATATAAAGTTCTAACAATCATAGTTATATCAGATGTGTATGACCAAATTGACAGGGTATAAAATTAAAATAAACATTTATGGAAATTCGATCCTATCTGCTATTTTTTAAGTATTTTTATATTATTAAGTTTACTTTTTTAAATATATTGCTTTTATATGTAATGAAATAATTTATTCACAAAGAAAATTATAACTAATACAGAAAATTATGACTAATACAGTATCTACAATATTTATAATATGTACAAAATACACATGAAGCAGTTGAGCTATCTACACACCGTTGCAAACGATTTATAGATAGCTCAACTGATCCAAATCAGTACCAATCGGAAGCGTGCCCAAGACACTGGCTGCATTGCCGCGCTGAATAGCAATGCTGATTGCTTTTTACATTGTACTGGATCTTGGGTCTGCAATAAAGATTATTTATTTATTTATTATTGATACACAATAACTGTTTGTTGACGTGTACGTAACAAAAAAACATAGATATTTTTCCAAACATTTCCGTCAAACGCTTTTTCTGCATCATTGTTCTATTTTTTAGGTCCAGCTATTGTTCGGCTTTCTGACAAAATCATGATAAAAACATAGCTTCTGTTTATTTTTTCATAATATAGGCGGCCGCAATTTCCTTATATTTTTAGGACTTGATGTCCGTCCAAAGCTGCAGAAAAAAAGCTATTTTAGCCAAAATTGTAGCGAAAAACGTAAAATTTCCTACGTAATTTCTACTCTATGTGATAAAGATTCACACTATTATGTATCCTAAAGCTCCTGTAATACTGTGTAATTTCGAACAATAGCCAAAATTCACACGATATTGAGTCCATGAACCATATTGTGAACTATGAAACTCTATCCTGTAAATACTCTATCCCAAAACCGTTGAAGCTCTACTAATCCAGTAAGTCCCAGTACCTACACTCGAGAGCATAGAAATCGCACATAGGGTAATTTTCCTGCATTTTGATTTCGACACTTGTTTTTTTTTTAAATTAAAGATTGGTTGCAAATATAACTTCAATTAAATTAAAGTACACACTGTTAGCTTCCTAAAAACCCATAATGTCTGTTCTTGACCTTCCAAATCATAGCAGTGGCGGCATAACAATGGAATGGCCTAAATTCGCTCGTTTCAGGTAGCGCGGGTTGTGGGACTTTGAGCAGGTATAGAAGGATAAAAAAACAATAAATTTGAGAATGTAACGATTTATTAATACGAGTTATTGCCTCCCCTAGCCTGAATAACAGCTTCCATTCGATTTTTCATTGAAGAAATCAATTTTTTTACGAAATCATGCGGTATGCTGTCCCATTCTTCCTTGATCGCGGTTTGGAGCTCTCTGAGACTCGTAGGCACTGCGTTTCTGGCTCTTACTCGTTTCTTTAGTTCGTCCCATAAGTGCTCAATGGAATTGAGATCTGGGCTTCGAGCAGGCCACTCCATAGCGAGTACTTCAACCTCCTCCAAGTACTGGCGTACTATAGCAGCGGTGTGTGGTCTAGCGTTGTCCTGCATAAAAACGAAGTTTTCGCCGATAAATCCCGAAAAGGGCACAACATGCTCTTGCAGGATCTCCTCGACGTAACGTTGGGAAGTCAATCCACGCGATCGACGGACGATATCGGGCCCTGTGATGAAGACAAGTTCGGTTTTCGCTTCCAGTGAAATGCCTCCCCAGAACATACACGAACCACCGCCGTATGCGACCCGTTCGGAGATGCAGCATTGAGCAAAACGCTCACCGGGTCTTCGGTAGACTCTACCCCGTCCGTCGTTACCATGGAGACACATCTTGCATTCGTCGGAGAAGAGGACTGCCTGCCATTGATCCATAGTCCAATTAACGTGATTTCGAGCAAACTGAAGGCGTGCTTGTCTGTGCGCTGGGGTCAATTTTAGGCCAGTTGCTGGTCTGTGCGCTGTCAGACCTCCTTCGGCTAGTCTTCTTCTAACCGTCCACCGACTGACTTCCACTTCTCTAACTTCCTGGAGCTGCTGTCCGAGTTGAACTGCATTCAACCGGCGATTTCGTAGTGATGTATTCACAAGAAAACGATCATCACGCTGTGTTGTCGCACGTTTTGGGCCTGTTCCTGGTCGCCTGGTATAGCCACCAGTTTGCTGATATTGCTGGTATACACGTCGAACAGCATATCTGCTCAAATTTAATTGACGAGCCACTTGACTTTGGTTCTGTTCAGCTTCGATTAGTGCAACCACTTGAGACGCTGCTTCTGGAGTGGTATCCATTTTTTTGTTTAGAGAGATGACGTATTCGTTAAAGGACCTTTCTGACTGGGTGTTGGTATGCAAATGATGTCATTTCAATCGTCCTTTATTGTTTTATACCTGCTCAAAGTCCCACAACCCGCGCTACCTGAAACGAGCGAATTTAGGCCATTCCATTGTTATGCCGCCACTGCTATGATTTGGAAGTTCAAGGCCAGACATTATGGGTTTTTAGGAAGCTAACAGTGTGTACTTTAATTTAATTTAAGTTATATTTGCAACCAATCTTTAATTTAAAAAAAAACAAGTGTCGAAATCAAAATGCAGGAAAATTACCCTATGTGCGATTTCTATGCTCTCGAGTGTATATTCGTGTGAACTGTATTCTGTGGCTCTAACATGTTCACCTCACTACCTTGACATGACATGGCAAGCGATATTGAAACCTAAACTCAAGGTTTTACTGCACAACTTCGTTTGTTTAGAAAACGCGCAAGTTCAGTTTTTATAAAATTAGTTATTCCATTTTAAGTCTATTCTATATAGTTTTAAGGTAAATTTTTCATTGCTAGATAATTTTGAAACGACACGTATTTATAGCTCTTAAGGTGTGATACTACTAATTACTCTATGGTGTTAGGTAGGTGGTGTCATCATTCTTAATAATCCTATCGATTCTCGACAGGCTTCCCCTAATTCCGTATTAGGTTACAAAGCTTTACTATTTATTATCTTTAATTTAGATAGCTCTAGTAGATCTATGTAGTTTTTTTTTATGGTAATCGTTTGAGGCAGTAAAACAGAGTGTATGTCGGACCATACATACAATGATCAGTGCAGCTTTTTTAACACGAATCGGTAGGTAGTGACCTCTATTCTGCCGTTGAATTTGTTTCTCTAAACTTATTTTATACTTAGCGCTAGTACTTGTTTGTATTATAGCAGTCAATGCCGTTCCTGTTAATGAGAAAAGGAAGATTACGTTTTTAATGACATCAACATTGAGCTAGTATCGTTTAGAAAAATGCTACAACAAAATCGACATCAGTGTTGCCATTTGACTGCAAAAATCAGTTTCTACATATGTTTTGAATAAAATATTGAACTTCCAAGAATCAATTCTTAGCCCGTTTTTATCTTAAAGGTACTCGTAAACTATATTTTATCAAAATCCGTAGCCGCGATAATTCTCAAATTTTAGCTATGATATTTTTTTTAAACGATTACCAATGTTCTTGCTTGAAATCTAAAATACTTAAAATTATTTGATATCGTTTTATTGACAGCTATTGAAAAAGATAAAAGGGACCTCTTGGAAAACAAGTATTTTAACGGCTCCATAAAAATGTTATCAGTTCAACCCTAAAGCTGTAGACAAAGTCATAAACTGATAAGAAAATCTTTCGTCGTTCTTGTAAGATCTTATAAGTTACCTATCAACCAACCTATTTTTTTTTATTTTCATAGAATCGTAATAGCAACTAAAAAAACAACTGTTTACAGCGAGTCATTTATCAACTTTAAGTTTATATTTATTTTTAAAGAAATGTCATAAAACGTATTGTAAAAATCTGGCATCATTCATCTCTCATCTCAAAGCCACGACTAATAAAAAGGTAGATAGACATACGAGCAATTTCTTGTCGAAGTTTGGAACCATAGAATGGAAAATGGAATGAAATGTCGGTTTTCAGTCAATATAAGCCGTGTTTCAGAGTGCACTGAAAAGGATTAAAAGTGGTTGTTCATGGTTTCAGATTTAAAGGTTTAGTTTCAGTTTGAGGCTTAGCTGCAGTGGATATAGAATTGAAACTGTAGAAAGGATAAATGCATTAATTTAAAAAAATTAAAATTAAGTATGTGAGTCTCATCGTAATTTTATGCCCAGATAGCTTTTTGTATTTTTAAGAATGGTCGTCATCTGGTTAACCTTATTGTAAAAGTTTGCAACAAACCTGTTTCTGTATGTTTTTCAAAGCAATAACTTTGTCACTAAAAATATCAACATTTAGCTATGATATTTTTTTTAAACGATTACCAATGTTCTTGCTTGAAATCTAAAATACTTAAAATTATTTGATATCGTTTTATTGACAGCTATTGAAAAAGATAAAAGGGACCTCTTGGAAAACAAGTATTTTAACGGCTCCATAAAAATGTTATCAGTTCAACCCTAAAGCTGTAGACAAAGTCATAAACTGATAAGAAAATCTTTCGTCGTTCTTGTAAGATCTTATAAGTTACCTATCAACCAACCTATTTTTTTTTATTTTCATAGAATCGTAATAGCAACTAAAAAAACAACTGTTTACAGCGAGTCATTTATCAACTTTAAGTTTATATTTATTTTTAAAGAAATGTCATAAAACGTATTGTAAAAATCTGGCATCATTCATCTCTCATCTCAAAGCCACGACTAATAAAAAGGTAGATAGACATACGAGCAATTTCTTGTCGAAGTTTGGAACCATAGAATGGAAAATGGAATGAAATGTCGGTTTTCAGTCAATATAAGCCGTGTTTCAGAGTGCACTGAAAAGGATTAAAAGTGGTTGTTCATGGTTTCAGATTTAAAGGTTTAGTTTCAGTTTGAGGCTTAGCTGCAGTGGATATAGAATTGAAACTGTAGAAAGGATAAATGCATTAATTTAAAAAAATTAAAATTAAGTATGTGAGTCTCATCGTAATTTTATGCCCAGATAGCTTTTTGTATTTTTAAGAATGGTCGTCATCTGGTTAACCTTATTGTAAAAGTTTGCAACAAACCTGTTTCTGTATGTTTTTCAAAGCAATAACTTTGTCACTAAAAATATCAACATTCTGAGTTTCAAAAGCGAATAAACTGCAAATGCGCACAGAAAAGGTATGCGGTTTGACAAAAAAATGTTTTGAGTTTCAAAATATTATTTTAAATAAGTTAAATTTCGGCTTTAAGAGCTCTTCAAAAACACGTGCCTGTGGTTTTTAACCCGCCATCGCACTGCCCTTATCTCAGAAGTAATAAATGATCACCCAGACCAAACATTATGCGTCGCCACGCGCGGGTCAAATCCCCTAATGAATGCGCACGCAGACGTTCGCGCGCGGTCTGTTTGCAAAAATCGACTTTTGCACTGCTTAGGGTTAAAATGTCATTTTGCTAAGAAAAAATAAATAAAATCACGACCACACAATTTGAAAAACTTTCCATAATAATGACCAAATTAATTGTCCTATCTAAATTATACCAACAAGGGTATTCCAATCTCAGTTGAACTGCAAAGTTTTAAATCATGGTCAGTTCATACTAACTCATAGCTATTCTGAGACTAAATAGTGACATTATGATGTCATTTAATTTGTTTTTGCGCATATTTTGCTGTCAAGTGTCTAAAAAGAATGATCACGTGGTACAAAATTGAACCACGTGACCTGAAGAAATTACACTGTGCAGTGAAATATAACCTGACAGCAAAAGATTGGAATACGGGGGCAAATCGTCTGCGACTGACTGACTAGTAAGTAAGTAACTAAAATACCCAGTCTGAAAAAAAAAATTGTTTTTAAGTCTAATAAATAAGTTCTACTTATTTCAAATCCCTAAGGTATGAAGGTTATTGGTAATGTTAGGTTCAGTAAACTCCATGAAAAGAAAGTCACAGAATTACAGTAGTTTTCTATAAAAACCACCGCATATTATATTCATGAGTTCAGTGGAAAGACAGAAAAAAATAATTTTACTCACGATAACATCGAACTAAGTAAATAAACGTTTAGCTTTCAATGCTTTTTACTTATTTACATAAATTATTGTTGGTTTGTCTGAGTGCATATCAATAGTTTTTATTACTTATTTGAAATATAAATGAGTCTTTTCGTAGTAAAAAGTGAGTCAAAGTCACCCAAAAAAATCAATAGAACCTATTGAATGGCATTATATAATAGGTAACAATTTTATAGAAAACTTCTAACTTACGAGAGTTAATTACACAGGCAAAAAATGCAATCAAATGCAAGAAAAAACAGCAGTTTCATACAAAACGCTATTAAGTACCGACTTAGCAAAAATGCATGGAATAATGTTTATTTTTGCTCTCATACTGTTGGTTCTTTATGATAACCAAGTTCGTTTGTTCGTACGACTTAGTGACTAATTCTGGTGGCGGAGTTTTTAGTCCAAATAGTGACCGCGCAAAACGTCGCATAACTTAGATAATCGGTGGAAAACTACGTAAGCGAGTGACGAGCGAGTGGAAAAGTAGTTGTCACTATCAACGTTGGTTTAATTAAGCTGTGACTTTATGTCGATTCAAAGTCAAGTAGTTCTTGTGATTACTTAAACCAAGAATAAAATCCCGTAGTCTATCAACGGTGGTAAAATACAGTGGCCGTTGAACAATCAGTAAAATGTGCTGTGCAATTACTAGCTCAGGTGCCAGCGACGACCTTTTGGCATCACGCCAGCGCTTGGATAAACAGTTCAGTTTTTCAAATTTAGTGTGAAAACCATGACAGTGACTAATGACCATCTTTTAAGAGCTGGATCTATGATAACAGATTTATTTATCAGGACTGGATTTATATATTTACTAGAATATATAAATTCAACTCTCCCGTGCACACATCAACACATCGTCTTTCCATAATACGCATAGGTTATCTGGAAGATAAGTGAAGATAAGAATGGATCGCCTTTGTACTGTTATTATGTCATGTGCAATAAAGTATTTTCTATCTATCTATCTATCTAACAGAGGATGTGTAGGAACAACTTGGGTGCAAACGTGGTCTAAAATTCACACCTATCTTATTTTTAACCGACTTCAAAAAAGGAGGAGGATCTCAATTCGGTTTTTTTTAATGTTACCCCAGATCTCCTTCATTTATCAAACGATTTCAAAAAAATTTTTATCTGTAAGGATATATTTCCAGATTAATCCCATTTAATTTTCATCCAAATCGGTTCAGTAGTTTGGGTTACAAATACTGAAAAAAAATATGCCAACCACGTGCACGAAATTGCGTATTTTGCTTTCCTTGTGACTTTTAAGTGGTGTTTATAGTCACTAGAACATTCCCAATGAACTGTCATTATCATCATCATCTAATGATGGAGCTGGTAGTCGAATTGAAGTCGGTTTTTCTTATTTTTTTAAACTTATAAATTATTAGAAACTGGAAAACTGTTTGAACTGGCTGAGTTAAAACTTAAACTGCACCTTATTTATAGAGAAGGAAAAAATTGTATGCTATGAATGAATTTTTATGTTAATTTTATACAACGATCGGAGAAATAAAGAACGTTGGCTGGTGACAATGCAAGCTTCGGTATTTAGTCAATGGGTTTGGAACAAAAATGCATTGTGTCGACAGAATTCTTTGACCCAGTTAATACTAGCACAAATACGCGTGGTACACCTTACTCCATTTGCGAAGCTACGAATTTCCGCTGCTTGCTAAGAATTTATTTAAAATCCAAGAATATTACGCTGTATGGCCAACAAATAAGTTAAACTGGCCGCAGGATCAGCTTTATAACTTTTTAGTATATTTTATAAAAACTGCAGATGAGATTTCATCAGTATTCAGCCAAATTTTAGTAAAATTGTCCCTAACTCAGTTTTGACATTTAGGGTGTCTTGCACCAGAATCACTAAACGTGTTTCACAGCTAAATAGATTTAAATCTGACGTCTTTATATGACTTGACAACTCGCTAAATACTATTTAATAGTTAAACGCGTTTAGCGATTCTGGTGCAAGCTGCACTAAATATCAAAAACAAAATACAGATATAGCAGCTATTGTATTTCTTATTTCAAATATTTCACTCGACACTGGCAAAATTGTCTATCAAAATGACGGACAAAAGCCATAAATAAGAAGAAAAAGGTTGACTTGACTAAGGTCTCATCTAAGATCATTGGTTGAGCATTAATTTTTTTTATAAAAGTGGTTGTAAGGGTGTATTTTCTTGCTTACACGTATAATACAAAACTTAGCAGATGAAGCTTATAATTTAAATAATCACCTCGAGGATCATGGCCCGCCATTAGCTTGGTGCACACGGGTGCTGGTAACGAGCTCAATGCAAAATAAATTAATATATTACTGGTTCATGAATGTTATTAGTATCTCATGAAAAACAAAGGGTCTTAGTGGTTTTTTTTCAAGAAGATAAGTTTTAGGTGAAATGGTGCGCTCGTGTTTGTTTACTCCAGTGTCATAAATGAGATGAAAGTAAGGAAAAATAAGAAAATGGGCAGTATTATTTTGAGAGAATCATCATGTTTTATAAAAAACACATAATTTACTACTTTAGTGTTGACGATTATATCAACTAGTTTTTCACATATTTCCAAAAATTCTGGCATCTATGTAGGACCTTGTATCATAAAAAACTTTATTGCCTACTCGGTAATGACGATTATGCCGTAGCAGGAGTTTTTCACTTTATCACTGAAATCTTCCACACGTCCTAAAATCTGTACGAGCTTGTAATTAAACACCACTTTATTGATTTTGTAAGGATGATTACGCTGAAGTAGAGCAAGCGAATCATCCGTATTTTACTAAGATCTTCCACACGTTCCCAAAATCCTGCCATCTATGTAGAAGCATGTATAAAGGTGTCCAGTTGGCTGGCCGCCAGCTCACACAGATTCTGATGTCGAGGTTATTGCGTTTTAAATGGTACGTTTTGCAGCGCGTTCACACGATGTCATGTTTTCAGCAAACTGGTGAATTTGCTGAACTATTTATTGAAAGGTTATGTTGCTTTTTTTTCCAAATGTCGCTACTTTTTTCCAACACTGTACTTTTGGCTATTATGTAAATAGGTGCTCAACACTGAACAAAAATAAAACCGAACAGTTTTCTTAGTCATACTTTTTAGAAAACTGTTACGCGGATAATAGATAAGATAAGATAATTCTTTATTAGAAGAAGCTACATACTGTATCATTATGTCAAGTCCTTGAATCAGATATTTTGTAAATTATGTTTGTAACATTTTGTTTTGCTTCGGGGATCTAATATAGTCTTGGTTTTAGTACCACAGTCTTTTATATACAACTAAATGATTACTGCCTATAACGATGCATTGTCTCACTGAGCACGTCCACTGAAGACATGCCCTGTGATGCACTGCACTGCGCTCTTCACTTTGAGACATAAAGGTGATAAATCTCATGTGCCTGTAATTACGCCGGCACCCATACCCTTCAAACTGGAACACAGCAATGCGAGCATCACTGTGCGGCGGCAGAAATAGGTTTGCAAAGGAGAAGCATTTGTTTGATTTTAGCACCTTTATTGGTTTTATAACGAGACTATGATCTCATATCTTTTGATGCCTAAGATGAGCATGCATTGTTTCCTATCATTTTACCTTACTAGATAAACATACCTTGAAGTTTTAGAATTTGAGTATGCATGACAATATTTCACATAAACAAACGCGTTTCGATGCTACGAGTAGCCTTACGGTCTCGGAAACTGCTATGTTGGCACTGCCTACGACAAATTAATAGGCCATAACATAGGATATATCGTTATTGGCTTACAGGTGTCTCTGCAAAAAGTTTGAAGGAGTAATAATTTACCAGTGTCGCTAGATTTTGCGCCAAGATTTTTTATACAAGTTCCGTTAAAATCGAACCGCCATGTGTATTACAGATAAATATGTATACTTGAAACAGCAAATGAAAAAACTTGAACTCATGATTTGAGGAGACGATGTTCGCACATTGTCACAGAATAGGAATCGCGTGATCCTATAGGGTTGACTTCTTGCAAGATAACAATTTCATTTATTTATTTATTTTAAAATTTCACACAAATAGGTAGTGCTAGGAGGACTTAATGCTAAGAGCATTGTCTTCCAGACTTCCTGGGCGTGCAAAAAGTTCATTCTTCGTTCTTCATTTTACCAAAGTGAAAACTCCTTGAAAAATCCTGCAGGGGTATGCCAATCAAAGTTGAACTGCAAAGTTGAACTGCAAAGTTTTAAATTATGGTCAGTTCATACGAACTCATAGTTATTCTGCGACTAAATAGTGACATTATGACGTCATTTGATGTGTTTTCGCGCATATTTTGCTGTCAAGTGTCTAAAATGAATGATCTGACCTGAAGAAATTACACTGGGCAGTGAAATATAACTTGACAGCAAAAGATTGGCATACGGGGGCTGCACTTTATATTTAAACTAGTTCATACAAGTACCTTATGTTTGTTTCATTCACTCTGAGGCGCGCCTTATATGGCTAGGGTGTAAAGCTCTGAAAAATCGGGACATTTTGCAATATGGTGTTATGGGATTGGCGAACAATAGATGTGGTTCTTCTATTGTGTTTTTCATGAAATGTACGCGCGGATAGTGTTTGTGCAATGTTCGTGGGCACATAAACCTAAAATAAAACTGCTAGGGTATTCCTGCAAGGGGTCTTTTCTCGTCGTCCTATTATTTTGTCCTGTTAATAGGACCACGAGTGAAGTTATTTCTCGTGGTCTCCTTGCTGTGGTTTTAAATTTTCGATCGTATATAAAATTACGGAAGTAAAACCTAGGTATCGGGCTTATAATTAGATGATTCGATACCTAGGTTACAAAAGAACAAGTCGCTGCAAAATCCGGTAGGGAAAATTCAGTCATGAGTAGATTTTAAACTTTTGGTACCTATTTTAACTCATATTGAGCTATGGATATTTGCTCAAAATCCCTATTTAAAAAACTTGCAAATGTAGGCAAAACTCATAAGTCCTCTAGCTAGCACAACACAAACATAGCCAGCTAATTACATTGCGCTAAATAAACTGATGTGATTAATTAATTATAAAGCGGTTTTGAAATATATAAATCGCTCATTTGTTTCCAACTATGGAGCGTTTGCACGCTGGCCAATACCGACACATGTCATTTGTTTTGTCACGTTGTTAGTTTAATTTTATAAGTGCCTATTTCACCATCTCATGATACGCTTACCGTAAATATTTCCGTCTCTACTTTAGGCATAAATATTTTTATTTAACGGATAACGTTACTTAATTACTCAAAAGTTATGAATATGAGTGTGCCTGGGTACGCAGGTAGAGGAAGGCCGAAGAAGAAGTGGTTGGATTGTGTGAAAAAGGATATGAATGTGAGAGGAGTAGATTCTGAGTTGACGAATGATAGGAGCGAGTGGAAGAAGAAGACATGTTGTGCCGACCCCGCCTAGCGCGGGATAAGGACAGGGAAATGATGATGATGGATAACGTTACTCAGGGATGGTGAAACATGCTCTTTGTTGACTTTGTGTGTTACCTTCTAAGTACATTAAATGCCTGTCTAGGTCTATTGGACACCAAACCTTGAACCAAAAGATGTAAATTTAAAATTTAAAAAAACCCCGAATTTTGGACCGATTTTCATTAAACATAGCTAAGAACACTCTCGACTAATTCACCTTTTGAACAAAAAAAAAACAAAATCAAAATCGGTTCATCTGTTCGGGAGCTACGTTCCCTCAGACACACAAACACGACAAACTTCTAACACCCCGTCGTTTTTGCGTCGGGGGATAATAATTGCTGTTGGCACCGACACAGTGTGAAAGCATCTTAAACTAAAATATGTATCGATGAGATTAACTCTCCGCCGATATCGGGTAGGTGTCGTGTCGGAAAACAGTCGATGTATTTTATATTCGCTAAATAAATAAGATTATATGCTCATTTGGTAACAAACAAACAACATACCTAATCGTCATTAACATAGATTTTGTTTGCAATCGCCATGTTAACATCAGGTGGGCGATCGGCTTGTTCCATTTACTCTCGTAAAAAAATTTGGATTCATATTTTGAAAATGAACTCAGTGCTTCAACCAAAGTTTTTTTTTATCAAAAACGTTTTATCTAAGCTATTATAAATGCCTAAGCTTTGAATCTAACTGCAAAAACCGTGTTTAATAAAATTATTCTTAAGATATTTTAAATTTTTGCCAAGTTAAAAAAGAAGTAGCTGGATGGTTACCCTAATTTCCAAATTAATTGGTGAAAATTGCGTCAAATCTGCATAATTTATTAATCTATAACACGACTAAATAAACATTGCTCGGCTCATTAAAACTTTAATTAAATTTTGGCTCTGCAGGAAGTTCGATGTAACTGGGTATAGTGTAGAGATAGCAACGGGCTACAAAAGTATTTAGAAGTGACATATTAGTGGGGCTGCCGTGCCACAAATATGCGATAATACGCACAACCTCACGTTGTGATAGATAGATATATTCTTTATTGTACTCTCCACTTAAACTAATACAACAATAATACAGATTCTTTAGGAGGTAAGTACAATGGGCAGCCTTATTGCTAAAAGCAATCTCTTCCAGGCAACCTTTTTTTTGTGATTTTGTATTCCAACCAAATTTACGTAGAATAACAACTAATGCTTCCGCACTTATAAGAAAAATCAGTCACTTCCACTTATCATTACTCTATGTAAGGCCACGGGAGGCCAAATATGGCGGAATATAAGCTGAAAACGATACACTAAAACCGCTATTAAACGTTAACTTAACGGTATAGTTATGGTAGATTTTTCTCCGCATTACGGAATTAGTGTCGTATAATTTATTTAGTTGGCAACTTGTTGTGGTATCAAGTCAGTAAGTTGGTTTTGATCTTATTTTATGGTTATTAAGTTGGTAGACTATGTAGTATCAAAGACTCTTATTCTCGTGGCAGTGGCTTAGATTCTAGTTTGATTCTAGTTTATAACTGATCTTTGTTGTCATCACATACATGATAATATGTTAGACGTCATTAATGACGTCTATAAAACGAATTTACTCAAATTATGTGCGTATCACTTTTTTCTCTGAATGTACTTGGCATTCAAAAGGGCTCAATTTCCTTACAAATATTTTTTGGGTCTAGTTGAGAAGGAAAATATTTTTTCTTTTATCGTTTTAACTGGGCCCATTCAGGCAATCATGCACTGCAAATCGATGTATAAAAAAGGAAAAAGTAGACTTAACTTAAGAAACGTTTTCTATCTTTAAAATTTATTACCCATACAAAAATATCTCTGAAATGAAACTGAAATAACGCTGATGTAAGACGAGACTTAAGCACCTATACAGTAAATTTTTATGAAGCATAAAAAAGTCGACGTCAACTGAATACAATAACAGGAACGTGAAGTAATAAAAAAATAGTTGGTTCTCCCTTAACATAATGTTTGCTTTGTAACGAATATCGTATATACGGGTTCATTTGATAGCATGAATATTTCAATAATGATCCAAGGTACCCTAAAGAGATGTTTGTCAAAATAAGGAAAGAAGGAATTGCTGTGGGTTCCGAACATTATCTTTTCATAGATGTTTTCCTGTTCCGGTTTATTTAAATTACAAGAACGAGAATTCGGCGAAGTTTGTTTGATCACGATACCAGGAAAATTCTTTGTGTTTTCGGCACGCACTATAATCTAAACACCAATTGTACGTGTAGCTGTTTTTTTTTTAAAGTGCGTGTGGAATACAGTATGTTCTTCTTGAATTTAAATAAGTACTTACAACATAAAATACATATAATTCGTAGGTATTATTTATGACGTCATTAAGGATTTTCTGGTTTGCATACTTCAGCGCAAAGCACTTTTAAAAAGATACCTTTATTATGCTCGTCTGTATGTACCTGTTATTAGTTCTGCTAACGCTAATCTTTTTGGTTTTTGATTTGCTTTATAAATAACGTTTAAAATTAATGCGACTGATGCCTCAAATGTCATTCAGCAAGAGGTTTTTCTTTTCAAAATACAGAACGCTTAGATAATTGACTTCCACCATCTGCTTTCTCAGCGAGCAAAGGAAGCTTTTACCAAAATGTACGAAGAATTTATTTGCGAAAATATATTATTTTGCGTTCCAAAATCTTAGCACACTTAGTCATTTGCAACGTTGAACATTATTATCTACAAGTACTTGCTAAACTTGCTATGAAAATTAAATTACTTAATTTTGATTTTGTTTTTCAATTTACTTGAAAAACTTCAAACGCGTGTCAAAAACAATACCGTATTTAATTTTCTAAATCAGCAGATTGTAAATAAATTAATATACCGATGACTTTAGAGAACTTAAAGACGATAAAGAAATGGTGCACATTTTTTTTTATATACATCTAAATGATGGAACCATCCGATAATAGATTAATCTTAAGATTATAATCATGTTAAATACAAAACTAAGTATTTAATAATGGAATGGATCTGTTTGTTTTTTAAAAACTCTCAAATAGGTACGTATAATAAATTAAATCCATAGTAAAATTTAAAATATAAGTTAATCGTAAATTCGGTTTTTCATAAAATAGGCTAGGTTAGGTAGGTAAGTACAAGTACTGAGGTATAGAATATACATATACGTACAGTAACAGACAATATTTTCAGTGTTTTTATACAAGCTTGTATTTTTTAAATGAAATCCACAAAAACCACAATCGTAAACTCGCGCTGTACCTTGTACCGAAATTGAAATGTCTCCTAAAACAGTATGTTTATTTCTTCTTTTTAAGGAAGCGTAAGGATAAACATGAAAATTTACATTTAAACACATTAGGCTTGTATTTTGTAACATGTTTTGCTCATGACTACTTGTACGATTTGGTAAACTATATAGATGTACTCTAGTAGCAATAGAAGAGCATATTAACGGTAATGTTACATTATTTAATGTATGTACTTATAAGAAGAAAAAGAAAATTTTGTCACTTAAAAATACCAGAGGGGTATGCCAATCAAAGTTGAACTGCAAAGTTTTAAATCATGGTCAGTTCATACTAACTCATAGTTATTCTGTGACTAAATAGTGACATTATGACGTCATTTTTTTTTTATATAATATAGAATGTCCTTTGGCCACAATCTCACCTGATGGTAAGTGACGATGAGGCCGACGATGGAGCAGGACAGTCTAGAAGACACCTATTCACTCTTGCCTTGATGTATTTTCGCGCATATTTTGCTGTCAAGTGTCTGAAAAGAATGATCACGTGGTACAAAATTGTACCACGTGATCATTCTTTTTAGACACTCAAACTTCAAACTTTGCAGTTCAACTTTGATTGGCAGTTTGTGCCTTGATCATGGCGCGTGCAGCTGTGCCAAAATATAAACAGAAATCATGGTAAATATAAATATTTTTAGTAAAAGTTATGTCAACATTTTCTTTCTTTATCAATCTAATTATTACTATAACCTCAAGCGTGGTAGTCAAATAATAAAAAAGGATTTATTTTATTATCCAAACGGAAAACAAACCTTGACAGTAAAAGTTAATATAAATTAATTTATCTCACGATTCATAAGGGCACGATTCAGACGGGTTGCTTGTTTGTCCACCCCAATTCCAAGTAACACACAAAACCGTATAGGTGACTGTTATTTGTGTTTCAAATTTACTGTACTAAGTAAGCATTGCACCTTATGTTGGGGCCTCAAAAGTTCTACTTCGCAGAACGTGTTTTCGTACCACAATTTGATACACTGCGTGGCAACGCTTGTGGTCGAGTTGGCACTGGCGTGTTTACTGCGCAGTGTATCGCATAATAACACAATCCTTCGTTTATCATTTTCCAGAGTAGATTTAGGGTTGTAAGTGATAATTAGTGTAATTATATCGGTAGTGAAAGGAGAAAAATATGAGATGTAAAGAGCTAATAGATTAAACTAAAGAAAGGTATCCGCTACCAAGCTCCTTTTTTTATTCATTATAGGCAAACGTTTGACCGCAATCTCACCTGATGTTAAGTGACGATTCGGTCGATGATGTAGCATATTTGCCTAAAAAAACCTCCTCTTGAAAACATTTAAATTGATAATAATATTCTCAACGATTTTGAGTATCATAAAGTTAAGAAGATATTATCTACTCTCTCATTTTTTTTCTCATTTAGTTCCAACAACATTTTTCTACGCAGATGGTTTTATAGCTATGTTAGTCTTGCCATGAAAACCAGAGGCCTTAGCCAATGTAACATTCGACAAGCGAAGTCGGCAGTAGAAAAGTCCAAAAATGTATGGGATTGGCATAAGGCATAGATATATCACGTGGTCTGTAGTCAACGAAACGAACATTGGTAGCCAAATGTAATACATGTCCATTCGATTGCACGAATCGACAGCAGCGAACGATTACCTCCATACAAATAATACTTTTGACAGGCGACTTCAAAAGTACAAAAATGTATGGGATTGACATAAGACATAGATGTATCACGTGGTCTGTGATCAACGAAACGAATATTGGTATACATGTCGATTCCCTCGCACGAACCGACAACAGCCGAACGACTATCTCCATACAAATGCGTAGCCAAGTGGCTCTTTTGACAAGCGACTTCACTTCGTTTTCTATCAGCACGATAGAAAAGCCAGCGATAACCAAAACCCTGTAGATATCGAAACAAAATGGCGATTTTAGGTGAAATTTTGACGTTTCAATCGATTTGGTGACTGCCGATGTGACCGCGAAAATCCTATGTTTTTTCAAACCTACTACTACACTAAACCTTGTAGTAAAGGGCGATGTTCGCTACTGATTTTATTAAGAGCAATACCTACACATGACCTAACCTGAATGCAGTTAAAAAATAAGTACCTACTTGAAGAAAAAACATATTTTATTCAGAATTAAATTAACACAGGAAAAAAGAGCACAAAAATATTATTCCACGAAAATTCCAATATCATAGAATGTTGGTTGTAACTTTCAAGTAGGAATACTTGGTAGAATAACTGTACGTTTTGTTTAGGCTCAGTGCAGCAGTACATATTATTATGTAAGTAGATGATATCTGAAAATATAAAGATGTTCATTACCTACCTTCCACATATCGTATTTAGATAATAAAACCTAATATAAGTATCATCAGTGTATCGAGACTAAGGACACCGCTGTAACAAGAAAATAAATAACTCTTGATATTATGCTTGTAGGCAGGTAAGCCGCTTTACACTGACTGTTTAGATTGAAACTAAAATCACTTCCTCATAGGTATCTACCTACAAACAATATTTTACCTCTGCAATGTGGCATGTTATGAATGTGATCTGAAATGTGGAATCCAAAAAAATCGAATATTATTCTCCATAGCCAGAGTTCTTCTTCATTTATTTCATTTTTCTGGTGTTTGCACATTGCATCCAATCACACCTTATATTTTCAGAGTTTTGTGGGTACTTTATTTTCTAGGTAGCCCACTTTTCTATTTTTTATCTTAATGTTTCACAATAAAACATAAATTTTCGTTTCGTACATAAAAATAAAATAAATAAACAAAATTAATATGCTAGGTTCAAATAACACTGACATGACATTGGATGTAGTAAAACCATAGACTAAACGTGATTTCTAGCGAAAGACTGACAGAATTAGCGAAGTTATTGATCGAGTAGGCATTTATTTCTCGTATGTTACTTTGTCTACCAATTTAACTTCGACATCGTTGAAGCGATCAAGATTGTAGAAATAGAATCATAGAGGAATATTATAATGGGGAATAGAGTGCCCTCTCTCGCCGATTTTTTGTCACCCTCGAATAATCGGTGAAGATTGACTAAGCAAGTTACACCACGAGCGCTTCGTCTTCTATAAAAAGTCATGATTACTATTCACAATGTAAACGATGTGCAAATCACCTACACTAATAAATCTTATATTTTGCAGTAAGTATACTTATGTATTTTTTTTAAAACCTAGTCTAAGTTTATCGATATCGATAAAAAATTCTATATGCCTAACCTAGTACACACCTATTTCATTTTCTCTAGGCTAGCACCACTTAAAATCAAGATTTCCTGTCATTATCAGGTGCTATTGCTACTATTCTTTTGGCAAATTATTTTTGTTATTATGGTGGCGAGCATGGTAAACTTCTTTTTCATACTTAATTGTTTTCTTGGTAGAAGTCCCGCTTCTTATTACGTAGTACCTGCCTATTAGAAATTTTTTCTATGTTCGAAAGACACTGACAGTGGATGTAAGAAAACCATAGATTAAACGAGATTGATTAGGCAAACAAATACGCGCCAAGCCAGGCATGGCGTTTCTTGAGTGTGGCCGACCCCGCGCGCTCGCAAAAATGCAACATTACTGGCTACACTGACTCTATTACGATGGCTACTTTTATAAAATTGAATATTACAAGAACTTTTTCTTACAAAATAAGCATTTATTTATACTAAAGAAGAATTACCAACAATTTTGCCAACGCAATGTGTCGGCCACACAATAATAAATATATTATTTATTGTTCTGTGGTGTCGGCGGACATCAAGTAGCGAAAGACCTTCGAAGGACTGATAGAAGAGGATGGAGATATGGAGTTTTCTACTTGTATGTCAATTGGTCTCCCGATCTATCTTCGATATCGTTTCAGCGATAAAGATTGTAGAAATAGAATCGATTCCTAGCTAATGTACATTGGCTAAGGCCTCTGTTTCTTTATTCTTCCAGCACAGACGTCTTGACTGACGACCATCACTTACCATGACGGTTTATATGACGCAAGTTAATTCACTGACGACGTAGAACTCATACCACAACTCTCACAGTAAAATTCATAACAATGCATTATACATTATATTATTGTACTTACATGGTACATACCTACCAACTCGAAAAGCATATCTGCTTCTGCTTCTGCAGAGCTGCATTAAGCTGAGGCAGGAACTTTTTGGCTCACATCAACGCGCTGGTCAGCACTCACACCTGCCCAGCATACCTACCTTCCTAGCTAGTAGTAATTGTGTAATTGTGTAGGTACTTATTGTTTTCTTTTTTTATGCTTGTTCTGTGCTCTACCTTGTTGTGATTGTGTGTCGAATAAATATCTATCTATCTATCATATAGATTCATAAAATAGTCCTGTGACCCACGTTTATATGAAACACTGACATAATTTAGTATGAGTGCAGTTCCTCATGCAGGTCCTTGTAGCCGTGATCCGTGAGATAATATATTTTATGTACCTTGATTTAGAGACGATTTTCAAACGCACATCCTACTGCTCGAGTTCATATAAGTTTGGTCCACATATCTGTCGAATTTCCAGCGCTAACTTGGGCCACAATCACGGTACTCTGACCGGTGGGTTTTCACCAAACTTTCTACCAGTTTGTCACTTCCAGTCTAAACTTCTCCTTCACTTGAAAGCCCCGACTTTTCGTGATTTGGAACTTTCACGCTTTTTCACGCTAGTTTTTTTATGATAGGTGTCAATTACGGAATAACTTTTGTTCCGATTGAAAAGTTTTTGAAATAAAGTATTGATAATCTTTCTGGTTTGAACCGAGCCGGGTTTAGTATAGTTTCTAGTCGTATAAAACGGGAACTTTTGTATTAATGAATGAAAATAGAAAAAAGCTTACGTAACGATGCTTTAAATTACAATTGCTATACTTAGAGACAATAGAAGATGATCAAAGCTTAGGTATGTCTATTAATATCTCTTATTTTATTTTGTATTACATTTTTTATGTTTAATAACGCCTCTGAATGCGGTAGTCCGAGATTTTGGTACTAAGTACGTTTACTATATACTTATACATATACTTGTCTGGAAGAGATCGCTTTTACCGATAAGGCCGCCCATTGTACTCTCTATTTTTATGTTTCTCTCTTTCTGTAATTTCTTTTTTTCTGTGTGTGCAATAAAGTTTTTATCTATCTATCTATACTTAACTAGATTCTTAAGTATACCATAGTAGGTCATAACCAAGGATGGGAGCTATTTCGAAATATTACTGCACTAACTACTGCCCGCTACTTCTCCCGCATAGTTAATTTCACTCAAATTTATTAGCATCAACATATAATATAAATAGCTGCGTTTTCAAATAGTTCTGATCAACTGTTATGACAATCCTTCTGAACACTGTGACTGCTTTTCCTCAATTCAATAAGTCGTAATATTATCCCATAATACTACCTTCAAGCTATGCCGATCCTCAAAACCATTAAAACACATTTAGTGCATAATAGGCGGTATCAGGCGAACGCAATCTAGGCCTTGGAATAAGCCTGATCCAGAGACCACAGAGTAAATAGGTTTCAGCAGTTGAAGTAAATTTACTGAGACACCCGAACTATAGTTATTTTTATCCTGTAAGCAGACAATACTCTGAGCTCAGGCCGTTTTCACCACCAGTTGTGAGATAAAATTAAATTTTAGCCTTTTTTAATTTTATGTTTTTATTTTAGTTTTAAGTTCTTTTTTATCTGTTTTTTTCTTTTTTGTCAATTTTGTGGTGGTTAAATAAATAATAATATCTATCTATCTAGGTATCTAGAACTCTGTGTCTAATATGCTATTTCATTGTACAATAACTTTGCTAAATGACAGCAGCCAGAAACAAAATGAGTAGGTAACTACACAGTACGCACAATGGATCTTTATCCCTCTGAAATTACGATTGCACATGCGGAAAAATTAGCTTACCTCCAATTCAACCCAAAAATTGGTTCGGCGCAAATAATTCATTAAGACCAAGATCTGTTGTGAGTGTTGTATTCAACATTACCAAAATTTTGTGGATGTTAGAAACTGGGTCAAAGCTGACGGTCTTATTATTCCTCAGAATCTAGTTCTAGACTTTATTTTATGCTACGGCTATATGTTACTTGTAAGAGTCTATGCGAGCCAAATGACCCGTCTAATCTCACTTCAGCTAGCATATCTGCAGTGTCAGCGATCATTAGGAGTTGCTCTGTAAGTTTCAATTCACTATTCCATGTCGAAAATGAGCCAAATATAGCAAAATGAAGCAAATTATCACTCTGCAATACTTTACTCTACACCATTGTACATTTCACAGTAAAGTGGCTAGAAAGGCTGGAAGCCAGAACATTTATTTGCATAAAATGTAACACAATACCGCTTTTAACCGCTGCTGTACCCAGCCTGTGTCACTTATCCTGCTGCTAATAATATGTAAGCTCGAAATAGTAGCCAATGTGAAAAGTTGTGCCAACCAATGTAACAGATTATGAAAAACAAATGAGTAACTAAACATAAAAAAAATAAATAAAATAAAATAAATATTCAGGGACATTTCACACAACACCCTCTAGTCCCAAACTAAGCAAAGCTTGTAATATGGGAACTACATAGATGGCTGATAGAATACTTATATACTTTTTTTTTTGTAAATACATACTTATAATACATAGTAACACCCAGACATAGAACAAACATCTATGTTTTCCACGCACAAATGTTTGTTCTCAGTGGGGATCGAACCCACGACCCACAGCATGGAAGGCAGAGCTATTACCGACTGAGCTGTGATGCCTGTCAACCCTTAACAACATAACCCTTAACTCCCGACCAATGCCATAACGATACAATTCACAAGGATCGGCCATACGTTTTATTATTAACCATGACACCGTGTTTAGTTTCTTTCAATCAAGTTTTAAAAATACTTATCAGTTGTCAGTGCAAAAGACATAGACTCGAGCTTACTTACATCAGTAGAATTAGTACGTGTATATTTTAGTTACTCAGAGCCTGCACTGTGTAAAAGTAAACACATCTCTACTTGGTAAAAGCATTGTGTATCTTGTAGGCGCACATTTTCTTTACATCTTCTATGAATACATTAAAGCCAAAAAATTAAATTAAATTAATTAATTGTGGCGTATTTTTTGTTGGTTTTTTTTCAGTAAAGTATTTATTATTCAAATATAGTTATAGATTTGCCGCCCTAGTAAGTAAGATGAGACTTTTGTAAAGATTCATGCTACTAAAACACATTACCACTTTTTCAGCAGTTTAGAAATTTCTTCCAAAATAAGGTTCCTTCGAAATCTACGCACGTATTTCTTGGTCAGTGAATTAATTAGACATCAATATTTTTATCGTGGAATCTAGCTTTTGAGACGTGTGAGGGTTAAGCTACATTTTTTAGCATAAAAATAATCTCAGTGTAAAATATTCAAGATATTTTAAGGCTCCACGCACACTTTGCAGCCAAATAAGTGGATAGCCATTTATATTTTCTGTTCCATAAATTCAATGCCTATGCCCTGGTATTAAAGTCCATATCTACTTTGATTCTAAATTTTACAATGGCTAGGGAAGTCGCTGCGTACCTAACTTTGTGTTCAGCACAAATTGTTTTAGTGAAACCTTTGTACGTAAATACGAACTAATCTGTAACTGTATACCTCATTCTGTTAGAAATAACAAAGGGTTTTTTCAACACGTCTGATTGATGAAGACGAATAAGGTCACTGACCCCTGGTTATTGGTTTCAAAGGGTAAAAAGCTGGAAATATTTTACAGGAAGCTAAGAATTTTACAAACTAGGCGTCGAGAAATGAAAATATTTATCCTATTTTTACGAATACAGACTTAATACTTTTATATCAGTCTACAACATTTTTTATCAGAATTTGAGAAATGAAGCAAAAATTTTACATAAAGTCAAATGCATTAATAAAAAATGTAATAGAAAAAATATTAGGAACTTCAAACTGAAAAAACTCTAATGAACACCAGAAGGCTTAACATTTAAATTATAATAACAATACCTCAAAATAAAATACCTCTTTTAGCGAAGGAAATAAAAAATAATGTTTTCAGAGAGAGTTAATTAAAACCATTAAATAAAAGTAAATGCAGCAAAAGAAATCGAGCTGACATTCTGAAACTGAAAATGAAAATGGTTACTTAAAAGCAATGGTACTCATCCCTGCGGATAGGATACGAAAATGACTTCTAAAGCCATTATGATTACAAGCAGTGGTAGATTAAGCAAAACTTCAAGAAAATTCATGGTTATAGAGTAAATAGATCTTGGTTATATTTGACAATCAATGCTGTCAAAACGTAGTGGAGATTTCGGGAAAAAATTTAAATCCCCACTAATAGAAATTTGATTCTGGATATCTTTGCCGGCGTCTGTGTTTCCGAACACTTACAATTTAAAAGCTTTCAAGAGAAGAGTGAATGGGTTTCTTCTAAGCAAATGTGCTACATCGTCGATCGCATCGTCACTTGACATCAGGTGAGATTGCAGTCAAACGTTCGCCTATAATGTACAAAAATAGATACTACAGAAAAGGGATCTCAAATAGTGAACTTATTTTCTGAGCGGCACAAAGCCGGAGTCGTTTATCGAGCGTATGAATTTACCTAGTGTGTGTAAATGTAAAATCGATTTAGAGTGTGTGAATGTAATTGTTGGAAGGGAAAGTGTAAATGCGGCTTTAATAAACGGATTAGCAGCAAGTTTCCTAATTCCGAATTTGAATGTTCGCTACGTGCTCCAAAGCCACACAGCGTTTCAAAGAAAACTTCGGGTTCTGTTTAACGCGTCTACTACAAAAACGATTCGTAAAAGTTCGATTTGCCGATTTGATTTATATTGCGCATCAACGCGGGCATTCCGCAAAATGCCGCACACAACGCACAAAGCGGCCGCGCAGTGTATTTCAAATGTCCATTACCAAATCTTCGTCTATAATTTTCGTAGTGGACGCTTTGATATCGCCTTGCATCCGATAGAGTCAAAATCGTGACCCCGCATTCGTCATTCTGCTTTCGTAGCAGCTTTGAGCAGAGTTTAGATTTAAAGTATGCTTATGGACTCTTTATAGGTAGGTACTTGTGGATTGTAGGTGTAAGTACTTTTAAACGAATAAAAAAACATTCGAAGTCAGCCCTACATACTGGATCACCTACAATGGCCTGACGAAGTCTTCTTCTTCTTTTCTTATTTAAGTTCTCTGTCCCTCATTTTGATAGAAAATTTTGCCAAAGTAAATAATTTGAAATAGTATATTTTAATCAAGTTGAATCATTCGCCAAATCGGCGGTCCATCAATGCTTGGAAACTAATTCCGTCAAATAATAAAATCACACATTTATTCCAATGGCTCACACTTTATGCTACGACCTTAAGTATTATTGGTTAAAATACCACCAAAATTGAACAAGAACTCTCACAATAACACCAAGAAAAACAATTAAAATAAATGTGCTATGTTAAGGCTATGTTGCTTCCACATATGACAGAATTTGAATAGCTGACGAAGATCGCTAGTCATAATACTTACACCCTAGATTTTAAGAACGGATTTTGAAAATGACGTTCTCCGTTGAATTTAACTTCCAACGACTTTCAAGATGTATCACAGTGGTATCGATTCTGTTGTCGCATTTTTCTAAACTAACCTAATTTGACAGCGCTAAAATTATAGCTGTGTTTGTCGTTTCAGTGTATAAGAAAGGGATGGCAACCTTTTTAGTGCTGTCAAATTAGGTTAGTTTAAAAAAATGCAACCACAGAATCGACAGCAGTAGCGTTTTATTTTATCCAATACGGTATTAAATCCATCGTCCGCTATTAAAAATAAATTTACAAAATTTAGTCGGAGCGTGACTTGGAATGCATAACTTGAAATATTTTATCGCAAGACTAAACTTCTAAATTCACCAACCGATCGTTTTCGCGAAAATAATTTCAGCATGTTTTAACTTTTAGTCACTATTGAACGCCGAAAGGCTTTTAGCGAAACTTTTTGACTTTCAAATTTATAAAAACCCAAAAATGCTCATGACAAAGTTTACAGATCGTGAAAACCACTTCGAATACGTTGCGGCTCTTTCAAATAATTTGAATAAAAATTATAATGAAATTAACTTTAAAAAGATTTTTGTGGCGTTTTTAGTTTTGATAATCTTTTGGTAATATTTTACACATTTCATAACTTTTATTTTTCAATATTGGTAGGTTCATTAAAATAAAAGAAGCGTTCTTTTTTCGCGCACTTAAATAGCACAAAAGTTTGTTATTTTCTTCACTCACACTTTCTTTAAAGCAACTTTGTGTTACGGGTGAAAGAGATTTTCACGATATGGAGCGCTCGGCCTTTAGTAAGGAAGGAGGCACACTAGCTCATTGTGGAAACCCAATGACCAAACATTATTTTAAACTCTGTTACCAATAAATTCGTTATAAGTTCAGCGGGGCGATTCCAATCTCAAAGTTGAACAGCAAAGTTTTAAATCATGTTCAGTTCATACTAACTAATAGTTATTCTGTGACTAAATAGTGACATTATAATGTCATTTGATTTGTTTTCGCGCATATTTTGCTGTCAAGTGTCTAAAAAGAATGATCACGTGGTACAAAATTATACCACGTGATCATTCTTTTAGACACTTCTTAGACCTGAAAAAATTACACTGGGCAATAGGAGGGCTGAACTAGTTGTCAATGCCAAAACAAGAAATGTGTAGGTATTCCGAGGTTTTCCTATATTTCTTATGTATTATTTTTTGGTTGGCTAATGTCAGTTTAAGTTTCCAGTGTCTGCAAAATTATCAGATTAAATAGCTAATTAAAAACTGCAGCACAACACAGACTGTAAGTGGACCTATATTAGAGTAAACTCATAGTAGACTCATAGAAGAGTAGACTCATAGCAGCGTAGAAAAATAGACTAGGCTAGAATAAGCTAGGTATGTCCTTGCCCTATAGTGCAGTAACACGTGAAGACTTAAACATCGGAACTATCTAGGCTGTCCAGTAGAAAATTATGTAGATTCTCGACACGCAAACCTCGTCGTATAAGGCTTATCCAAATTACGTTATATTGCTGGCATTTTGCCCGTTTTTTGTTCGAGAGATAGTTGCAACAATTTTATATTTTTTTGTACCTTTTTTCTGGCTCGCTCGCCTTTTATCTATTTGTAAAATGAGGGAGCTGCCTCATCCGTCGAACTTTGATTAGATGTTTTTTTTTATATCGAAAATCAGATTTTAAACCATGACATGCCGAATTTGATATTTTACCTATTATTTTTAATCAGACACGTCTCATCCTCCAATTTTGGCAAGTGATACAGCTTTTTTACAGTGATGATTACTTACATTACAGTTTTATTGTTTTTTCATAGTATCGGTTTAACAAGAATATGACAACAGACATAAAAACAAAGCTTTGCGTAGGTATCCCACCTGTTAGTACACATGCACACGCATACTCCTATCACGTCGCACCCACACATAGACACTTTAACGCGTAGCTATTTTTATGGAAAGTTTAAGACGCATTTCATGAATGAAAGTTTCGACACATTTAAAGTCGTAGAACAAACATTGTTCGCCATGACTTGTACAATACACCCCCTTTTTGGGCTTATAGGGACATTATGTAACACTGCATGGAAATTACCCTTCCGGCTTTACACCTACGATAGATGTTATGTCGGTGACAGTGTGAAAACGCCCGAACTTTACTAAAACATAACATAAGGAAAATTAGGTATTTAAACCCAGAAATGGCTGTTATGACAACGAACATGAACGTAGATGGATAATATTTTGATGAAATCTCATTAATATTAATTTATATTTAAGCAAACACTCAAAGTAAATATTTTTTAAAGATTTCCTGAATCTTAGGTACCCAGTTAAACCAATAGACGTATATCTTTTAGGAAACATGTCCGTGATATTACTCGGAAACATTTTATAGCCTTTTCTTAACAGGGTTCGCCTATATTTTATTCTAATGTCCACTGTTCACTGAAGCATTGATTTGTCGAACGTGGCATTTTGACTAAGCAATGAATTGTTTTACAGGAATTCTAGTTTTTCTTCCAAATCTTTGAACTTTTCAGTAAGAGATTAGCTACTTTGAGCGAAAGTTGAACATAAACTACTTTATATGAAAAGTGACGAGACAAGCAGATGACCCACCTGATATTAAGTGGTTACTTCTTTCCATATTGCGTTACCTCCAGTGGAAGTCTGTTTTAATGTTGACCTTTTTCGGAGTTAAGCTCGGATTATGGTTTTTGCCGGTAGCGGAATTTGTTTAGGTTTCAATGATTTAGTCAGATGGCTTGTGTTTTTTTGATAAATTTGTAAAATAATCCCGCTTACCATCAAGCTTTCTTTTAAGTAGCATTGCAGATAAAGCAACTGAAAAGGTCTAAGTGATAGTAAGTTGTGTTTCGAATGAAATCAGTCTTATCCAAATTGGTTCAGCCTATACGGTGTGCTTGAATATCGAATATTTTAGGATACTGTCGCACTTACGACCATAACCCCTATGACCAGTCTAGGCCATTTGTTACTTAGTTGTCATAAAATTATAAATCAAAATAAGAGCTATGAAAGTCACTGAATTTGTGAAATGGAAATTTTGCGGCTTCTGGTCATTTTGGGCACAAAGTGCACGCGCAGCTTAATCATATTTCACGTTCATAGTACATAGAGGTGTAGTATGCATAGGAATAAAATGCGTCTATATGTTTTCCTCTCTTTATCAAACCCCATATTTATCAAGCGACTTCGAAAGTTTCCGAAAAAGAATGAATCCTGGAAACAAATAATATCCAACTGGCGCTCAAACAAATCGTTACGCCTTTTTCGATGTTCATAAAAGTTCTCAAATCGAGTAGTAAACCTCAAAGTTTAGTAAGGCCTCACCACTTGGCTTTGCTGAAACTCCCGGTATCAAGTTGGGTATCGACGCGGTCGCGGCCTACATTGCGTCAAAATCTGGATCCATTCAACTAATGGACTAAAAACTACAAATGATTGTAAAAAAAAATTACGAATAAAGAAAACAAAATTCTGGATTATTTGCAAGAACTCATAATAATACGAGTATGTGTGAATTTATGGTATATTACAGTAACTTGTGTAATTAGATAAAGAAATATTTATTGATGTGTATTCTAGAGAGCTTTAGATTTTTATGAATCTAATAAAAAAAACTGCGTCATGCTAAATCAAATTTTGGAACACTCTTACTTATGGCTCATTATCCTAACATAAACTACTAGGAAAGTAATAAAAGAAATCGAAGGGATGTCAGAAACCCATTTTTTTTATTTTTCAAATCACACTAGCTAATTTTAGATTGGTACCCACTTGGCTATTCAAAGTATTCAGAATCGTCCTGAGGTTGAAGCTATCTCCCGTCAAACAGACAAACTTTACCCATCCCCGCGACTTTAATACGAGTTTCGTGGTGTTTCAGAGACGTTATCTTTATAAAATCACCATCGTGTTTTTTTATTTCCTTTTTGGAGATGAATCCGGCAAAATCCTTTCCAAGTTTAGTAATTTGCCCTCTTTGATTATACTTTTGGAATTAGTAACGAAATTAACGAAATAACTTTTGGAGTTATGAAAGTATACCAAAATCGATTCACAAATTAGAGTTCCTATTTGCTTTAAAAAAGCTCGCTTAGTACCTGATCAAGGAAAGCTATTACAATTTGAGTGAACCCTTTTTTAAGTTCAGAAAAAATTAAAACAATCAACATTTTCTCATGAAAACACAGTCACAATACAAACGGAATTGGATTACATGTTTAATTGCACAAAAAGTCTATTGGACAGCAAAAACTCCGTCCAATCACCTATCAGCTGAAACAGTAGCAATAGAGACCAATGAACAGAAAGTACAATCACCACTTAATGATCCTTCGTTTAACGACACAATAAAAATACAAACAGCCCTACAGACGAAAATTGACTAAACACAGCACGTGGGCCCCCAATCTACTCTAGAGGGATACGGCTGTGCGAGGATACAAACCATTTTGATATTGTCCCTCTCAGTCCTACCCTTACCCTACCCTTCTAGCTGGCCTCAGTCGTACGGACCGCTCCATCGAGAGCAGACGTCCCGCCCGATACTCAGGAGCAAGTTACGTCATAATAAATCGAGGGTGTTCAAGTGTTTGGGATTGGTTCAGTTCTGTAGTATGGTGATTAAATTCTGGTGAGATGGTGCGAAAACGAGTGAGAGGTGCAAGTTTGAGGCACTTGTGCACAGCGGTGCTGTGGTTCATCAGCTGTTTTAACGGTAAGTTTGTAGATAAGGGAGCTGTTTACGGTTCGGTGGACTTGGCCGTTGGGATAGTTGGACGGTTGGGTTTCCGTTTAGCCTTCTGTTTCATTATTGTTTGAATGGGTTTCACTGTATGCTCCGTAACGAGTTTGGAAAAACGGAATTCTTAGTAATGAGGTTTGTTTTCTTGTTTCTTGTTGAAGTGATTCTTTATCTTTTTAATCTTTTTTTCACGGGATACCACCGTGATCGAATAGTCAAAAAAATATCTAAGTTTTTATTTCTATAACCTATAGTTTGCTATATAGGTAGCTGATTTCAGGTTAGCCTTAGACAATAAAAATAAAAAATATATTCATGGACATTTCACACAACGCCCTGTAGTCCCAAACTAAGCAAAGCTTGTAATATGGGAACTAGATGCTGATAGAATACTTATATACTTTTAATAACAGAAAAGGAGCTACCGGCCAAGTAGCCAATTTACTGCCTGGTTCTGAATAAAACCCAATCTTCTTCTATTTCAATCTACTGAACGGACAACCCTTTGTTAATATAAGATTTAGGTCAGATTCTGAACCAAAACTAGAGTCTTGGGTAGAAGAAATTTACCGTGCAGACCTTACATTATTTATTTCATAGTCGGCATAAAATTACAAAATATTTTATTTACTTGGTAACACATTTTGCAAATTTTTAACCTAACAGCAAAATGGAGTAGGTACAATGATACCTACACTAGCTTATGAAAATTGTATACCCTGAAAACAAGATACCTACCATTAGTTTAATTAAATATTCTCATCAATATACGTCAGAAGCTGATTTGAACTATCATTACACGCAACTTAATGAAGACTTCGAAACTACATGCAAAGTAGATTAATCCTTGCACGCAGAAACGTGAAACGTGAACGTACGTTTCAGCCAACTGAAGGGCAATTCTCTTAATAAAGTCTAGTAAAAATATCATTGGGTTTTTGTCTAAATTACATAAATATCACAAAATGGTAGCCTTTGTGACTTTTGTATCATCTTAATAGAAGCCCATAGATATTTGTACTAAGAGAATAAGTCCTCTGAATTTGTATTAAATATCTACTAAATAAATTGTAATTTGAAAAATTAGGTGGATTAGGATAAATTACTAACTACTACCAACACGTTGTAAAAACTTGATTGAAATCCATTCAGTCGAAAAGTCATGGTAACCACTTACACGGTCACTGTTAAATTGATAGTATCAATAAAGTCATGGACAGGCGCCACAGCTCAGTCGGTAATGGATCTGCCTTCCGTGCTGTGGGTCGTGGGTTCGATCCCCACCAAGAACAAATAATTGTGTATGGCAAACATAGATGTTTGTTCTATGTCTGGGTGTTACTACGTATTATAAGTACTTAAGTATTTACAAAAAAAAGTATATAAGTATTCTATCAGCATCTAGTTTCCATATTACAAGCTTTGCTTAGTTTGGGACTAGAGGGCGTTGTGTGAAATGTCCATAAATATTTATTTATATTTATATATTTATGGTATCAAAAAACTCATGCTATCGAACTTGGGTTTATGGCATCTGATCCGGTAACAGAATAAAGTCAGAACCGATCCCAGATACTTAGACGATCAAGAGGCAGTTTATCTGAACGATAAGACCATTCCTATATAAATAAATAATAATAAATAAATAATAAATATTCATGGACTTTACACACAACACCCTCTAGTCCCAAACTAAGCAATGCTTGTAATATGGGAACCAGATGGCTGATAGAATACTTATATACTTTTTTTTGTAAATACATACTTATAATATATAGTAACACCCAGACATAGAACAAACATCTATGTTTTCCACGCACAAATGTTTGTTCTTGGTGGGGATCGAACCCACGACCCACAGCACGGAAGGCAGAGCCATTACCGACTGAGCTGTGACGCCTGTCAAATATATTTTTGACATTTTATTCTCTCTGTGATTGTAAATGTCAACTCGACTTGAGGGGCGAGAAACAGATAACAAAAGTGTAGAAACAACTCGCCACAAGGACAAATCGTGAAACATAAGTTTTGGTTTGGGTGTAACTCAACCCGTATAAAATAAGTTAGACAAACAATCCCCGATTACGACCCTCTCGAAGTTTGTCGACACTCGATTCATGTTATTCTTGCTCGAGATATCTATTTATTCCACGGATAGATATGTAGTACTACTTCTTTGAGATACGCACCAGACGACCGTAGTCGCAACGACCAGCTCAAGTCCCTACTGAAGTCTTTCTTCTTCTTTTCTTATTAAGGCCTCTTGTCCATCATTTTAACAGACAATTTTGCCAACTTACGTTTAACAGCAAGAAAATTATTTGAAATAGTATGCAGTCGAGTTATTCGTCAAGTCGGCTGTCTTTTGTTTTGAAGGCAATATGGTGGATTTTTCCTTCAAAATTTGTAAAAGAATTCCATCAAATAAAACACATTTATGCCAATGGTTCACACTTTATGATACGACCAAGTCTTATTGATAAAATTCTAACAAAATTAAACATTAACACTCACAATAACACCCAGAAACTTCTTCATCTATACTATATCCAGTAAATTCGGAGACAAATTCGTGTAAGTTCTAAAAAGTTACAGGTTTCCAAATAACTTACGATGTTTTTTTTGCCTATAAAATTGAAGAGTTGCCTACACGATTGGCTTTTAATTTTGGAATATATTGTCACGAAACTATTCAAATGAATGAACAGTGCTTTTTTAATCCAGGTAGCGTGCCGGCAAAGGTCACACGTCACTCCGTATCAATTGAAAGGAAAATAATTTATGAAATTTGGTGCTTATTATGTCATTACTGGTTGTGTGTTGGTGAAACGTAATAGTTATCGTGATCTACATTTAAATATACAGTATTTTAGTCAGCTGTAATTAGTGTTAATTGCACTAATTTCGAATGGTCGGTACCTAGTAGCAGAACAATAAAAACGCTGAGTTAGCTAACTTCCATAGAAATCAATTTTTGCTGTGAACTTTACTATAAAACCAGAACTTAGAACAATGCCTAAAACCAAACCACCAAGCCGCGTCAAAATGTCTAAAAATGTATACAAGCATATTGACCTCTATCTCTACAACGTATTTATAATGTACTCGTTTGTAGAGGTAATCATTTCTTTCACGTTGGTGCGAATCCACCGAATGCGCGTGTTTTGTCACGATGTATCCTACCTAACTAGTAACTCTTCAGTAACTAACTGAGGGTCAGTCATTGACAGTCGCTTATGAAATAATTTTTTTATGAATGCCATACACAAAATGAAAGTTCATATAAAACCTCCTTATTTTTATCAAAAGAATCTAATCGAAAGCCAATAATGTCTACCATTGACAAAAGTAGGAAGGTCGTCCCTACCGAAGGTAAAATTTGTTCCTTACGAGGCCTTGAACTGAGGGCAAACAAGTCACTTCGAATTGAATTACAATGTAAAATGAGCTTTATCACCCTGAGTTTAGCTGTGATGTGAGAAATCGGTGAGTTGAAACACTCAAGTATTAATAAACTCGATGTAAGCTTGGAGTAGTGACACCGCGTTTTGTCTTTTGGATTGACAAGCAAATTCAAATTCGATCAAAAGATACAAAACACGGTGTAACTATTCCAAGCATACATCGAGTTTAATAATAGTGTCTAGAATAACGTTAATAAATAATTTTCACATAAAATCTGTTGTCAAAAAAATCAGAGACAACCCTAATTATTAGGGCTCTCAGAAATATCATAAAAAGGTTGACCAAGTTGTGTTGTTAACTTGTTAATAAAATTAAATAAATAATAAAAATAAAGTTACAGTATAGTAGGGTACTGTTTGAACATAACTTGTCATTTGCCTTTTTTTCGTCAAACCAAAGTAAACCATCAAACACTGAATATGAAAATTCAGTTTCATCTGAAATCTGTTTTATAGTGAAACATTTACAAAACTACTATTACTCCTTCTACGCTTGGGGTTACAGCGTCTAATGTAGCATGAAGTCCTGCAATTTAGTCCTTATCTCTAAAAGGGTAGAGTTCAATCACTAGATAGAATTTAGTCATCATAATAAATGAGAAATTGTAGTATATTTTTGCGAGTCTCGAGAGAAAATGACAAAACCCGTACAAAATTAAATTTTAGGACCAGATATTTCATAACAAAGCCTTTTATTTTTAGAAGGATAAGCCAATTATGAATCTGGATTATTTACTTTTGATAATAAAAGTTATGGTAGAGTTCATTTTGTTAGAGTCCTTGTGATAAGTTGAGAGTTTTTTTAAGATTTCTTTGTAGAAGATAATTTGATAGTAGTTGACTGGCTTTGCGCATTACATAACCAACCTCCTAACCTATACGACATGACAGCTTAATCGGAAATATCATTGAAGGAAAGGTAGAAGGAAAGAGAGGAAGAAGGAGACCGCGTATTAGCTATATGAGCCAAGTGAAGGCGAAGATCGATGTCATGTCGTATAAGGACGTCAAGGAGGCTGCCCTGAAAAGAAAAACGTGGCGGGAGATGCATTTCTTAAGCTGACGAGAGCGTAGCTCTTAAATTAAAAAAAGAGAAGAAGAATCAACCTCCACAATAAAAAAAAACAGAGGTCGTAGACGCAAAAGAGACCACGTACCTACATACAATTTCAGGCGATTACTACAAACCGATACGTTTGTTCTGTGCCTACGGCGGAAGACAGCGACGCTTCCGGTGCGTCACAACAATCACCCCCTGCAACTGGGATTTCGCGAGATTTTACCTCAGCTGTACAATGAAATATTTAAATAGAATTTAAATAACAGAAACAAGGAAGATTCGCTAATTTACACGTTGTAACTGATTTTAGAAAATGGGGACGAAAAGTCGGTACTTTTTTTTCTAGGGACTATTAATAAGCTTGAAAATGTTTATGATTGTGATTTTTTAGACTTGATGCTGATAAAAACAGTGAAAACGAGTATTTTCTGACTGGATCTTATCGACTTTCGACATTCTTGCTACTATTAAGTACTTCCAACGGCAGCTAAAGTCTTGTTACAGCTTTTAACAAACAAACCGATTCTCTTTCCAGACAGAACGCAAATATTAATAAGGCTACACGCGCACTAGTGGTCTCAACTAAATTCTCTTAAAGATATAAATAAACTACAGTCATAAAATTATGAATCAAAATGTAGACTCTAACCGACAGCAATGAATTCGTGAAATGGACAAAATAAACTGTTTGGCTGTGAAGTGTGCGTGTAGCTTAAGATTATATTTATCTTTTCGTCTTTCAATCTCAGGAAAACTTTGTCTGCTATAAAAATATTTGCGCAGTATTTTTGTCATAAGTTGCGTATGCCTACTTATCTTGACTCGTAAATCAGTTTTACGGACAGTATGAAGGTGAGTATCTACGCTTAATTTTACGAGTAGATTTTAGTAGTAGTAGGGCTCTTTGTGAAAGAGCTCGTCCGGGGAAGTACTACCCACCGTACCTATTTCTGCTGCCGCACAGTGATGCTCGCATTGCTGTGTTCCGGTTTGAAGGGTATGGATGCCGGCGTAATTACAGGCACATGAGACCTTATTACCTTTATGTCTCAGAGTGATGGGTGTAATGCAATGCATCACAGGTCACGTCCTCAGTAGACGTTCCCGGTGAGGCAATGCATTGTTATACCACTTAACATCATAATTTGGTTGTATAAATAAAAATACTACCGCTCTCTGAGGCATAAGTGATAACTCTATTCGTTATATTATAAGCTGCCTACTCATTGGTAAGAGATGTCAATAGACGAAGCATTGATTATTTTTTGACGTATGTCTCTGAGTGCGATTTTTAGGTACCTTTTCTGTACGAAAGGGAAACTGCAAGAAATCATTTGTCTTTTCTTTGAAGTGCGCGCGTTAGCGTTTAAAGTTCTATATCGTTAGTTCATTTGGGCGGGGTAACCGCTTGTGGCATTTACATCTCTGAGCGCTTCTGTGCTTCGGAAGGCACGTTAAACTGTCGGTCCTGACTCTAGTAGTCGTTAAGCCACGACGGCTTTAGACAGCTTAAAAATTTCGTCACTAGAGTTGGCCACTAACTTATATGAACGAACGAATGAACGAACGAGTATGCACGAGTGAACGCCTGTAAAACGGGGATGAACGAATTCCCTAATGACGAGATATTACTAATTAAACTGCTGCTAAGGGTCTCATTCCGCGTCCTCAATTATTTCATACTCTTGTTTTATAGCCCAGTTTGCAGTCATATTACCAAAATTTACGACGTCGCATGTTTCAAAATAATTTAAAACTTAAAACACTACATTTACATACGAATTGGATAGAACAGTTATTTATGAGTCGCTTTAATTAATTAAAAGGCAAAGTTGTGTAAAGTGTCACAGGTTTTTGTTCAGGGGCAATTCTCTTAGTAAAATGTAGTAAAAATATGATTAGGATTTGGTTGGGATGTCATGAGAGATAATAATGGGAGTTTTTCTGACTGTTATGACATCCCATCAGTAAAATCTCAATGATACGAGTAGTTACTAGATTTTATTAAGAGAATTATTCTTCTGCTTTCAAATCGAGTTTACCTCCATTTACTTACTTACTGACCGACGGAAGTTACAGCACCATTTATAGATACATTTCAGTTATTTTTTATTATCATTTATTCATTCAGTTATATATATTATAGGTTTATCCTTATGCAATAGTGTAGTCATGTCAAATTCACTTTTAAATCTAATTTTCACTTGTCAAACTTCTATAAGTACTAACTTATAATTACCAAAAATACGTTTATATTATACAAACATGTTCCAATTACCTATTGAATGTAAGCATCTCTGATGTTTATCAGTGATGCTTTCGGCAGAGAGTGACAGTGGCATGGCAGTACTTCCCTGTAAAGGCTCCTACACACTATACCGCCGGCAATGCCGCCAGGCTTGTTGGCGGCGGCGGCGCGGCATGACCGCCGGCATAGTGTGTAGGAGCCTTAAGGCCCTTTTCATAAAAAGCTCTACTTCTACTTAGCTATGGTATACTATTTCAAGTAAGACGTAACAGTAGCTCTCCAAACTTCAGTGTTTCACCACCAAGTCAACTACTTGTCTGCTTGTCTGTACCTATCAAAGTTTCAGTAGTTTTGAACAGTTATCGGTTTACACTGTTGCAACTAGCTTCTCATCTACAACAATCTACATAACGTATGAATAGGATATAGACATAGATAGCTCTTGCTACGAAGTTCATAGACTGCTCTAGGCGTTCACCATAATTTATATAACTATACACAATACCTATATTTACCTATGTACGATCTGGTTGGATAATTCAAAATCGCCAATTCAATTAATCATGTTTTTTCCTATCGTTGGTTTGAATATTTCAATTTCAAACGTAATGTTTAATACTAATGAACTATAATTTAATACTTATAAATTTTATAAACGTAATACCTTTTTAACTAAATAGTTTTGCTAAAAAGTTTTGGTTTTGTTTTTTTATTTACAAATGAGCATACGATTTATCTTCACATATTATCAAGCAAGCTTCTTGTTATTTTAATTCTTTATTAATTTATTGTTAGTCTGAAGATTACACTGTTTGTTTTTATCACCAAAAAAAAATTAATACCTAATACCAAGATACATGAAAGCGTAGATTAAGTCGATGAAAATGAAATTGCTGAACTGTTTTTTGATTCAAGATAATTTTATTGTAATACGCCCTTGACTGCTGTGAATTGAAATGTAATGAATTTAAAATTTCATTTCTAGAGACATGAAGGAATGCCGTTGGCGTCGAAGGGGAGATTTGAATTCGATTATTAATATAACTATATTGAAACTCATTTGAATTTATTTTTATCTTTGCCGAACGAAAAATGGACGCGTATTTTGTAAACACAATTTTGTTGAGATATCGACTTTTTAACACTTAATTATTACTAGCAGTGTCGGAGACCAAAAGCATAGCATCGCCTAGCTCGCCGCCGCAACGGCTGGACAACGAGCATCCGCGGAGCGCGGGCGGCGGCGAGGGACAAAGAGGAACAGCGCGGACCTCCGCGCCGAACATTCACCAAAATTGCCTCTACGAATAAGCACGCGTCCTTTCTATTGTTTCAAAAATTACAGAACTAGCTATACAGTCCACTCTTTCATTTATCTACTGAGATATCCAACATATGGTCCTCTCACCGTCAAAAAGGACAATAGAAGACGTCTTGAAGCTTACTCGGACTTATTTACGCCGTGGAACTGGAATTTGACGCGTCGTACGCGCCATTACGCGTAGACGTTGGAAGAGGTCAAACAAGGACAATTGAAGGGCGAACTAACCGTCTCATCACCAAGGATAAGGATAAAGACATCTTGTGAGTTCGTTCCTATTTATTCCTTTCTTATTCCCTCTTCTCTTACCTAGTCAAATATTCTAGTCTTGTTCCAAATTCATTTTTAATTTAAATTCAACTTGAGTCAGCGCATTTTATGCATTTGTTTTACGTTTTTACAATATTCATTGAAACTTTATTTCATGTTATCTATATTTTTAAAGCCATAGGTTTCATTCAAAACTGCAATCAAGCTTTGTCGTAATAATTGCCGTCATAAAACTCGAGTGATAGATGCCTACTGCATGAATCATCATTTCTTTTCAATCGCATACGCACAGCTGTTGAGCTTACCTACTTCTAGCGTAGATATTTAGTGCATTCTTATCTTTATTGCCTATAAATGGTCTTTGTTTTGAGTCATTGCACCTTTTAAATACTACGTAGGTATTTTTAAAATCAGCTGTTGCTCTTATTGTGCTTGCAAGTTCATTCAGTGATCATGTCGGAACTTAAAACTTTAATTAAAAGACGCTCGGCAATTAAATCTAAGCTTACAATCTTCGGCAATCATTTAAAAATTGTAAAAAGCACTAAATCATTAACCGTGTTGCAAGCCATTGACTTGGAGTGTCGCTTACAAAAATTTGAGCCCTTATACGAGGAATTTGACGCGTTACAGACTGAGATCGAGGTTCTATCTGACGAGTCACCAACCGGTGAAGTTTCCATCGAGCGTGAGCAGTTCGAAACGGACTACTACACGTTGATGTCCACAGCAAAGAGCCTGCTTCCTACCAAAGCAAAGCTCCAGGACGTGTCTGCAACGTCCTTCAGTGATGCAGAATCAGGTGGGCAAGTGAGAAACTTAGTTAGGCTACCTAAAATCGACCTTCCTCATTTCAGCGGTGGTTATCAAAACTGGCTCGAATTTAAAGACACATTTCAATCTCTTATTCATAATAGTGTTTCTATAGATAACATAAATAAATTCCACTATCTTCGGGCTTCTCTTCAAGGAAGTGCCGCTCTGATTATTAAAAACATTGTATTTAAAAGTGATAATTATATGACTGCGTGGGACTTACTGTGTGAGAGATTCGATAATAGTCGCTTACTGGTAAATAACCACCTACAGGCTTTGTTCAACGTGGATTCTATCCGCACAGAATCATGTAAGTCGATTAGGTATCTTATTGACGTGACTAACAAAAACATTAGGGCTCTCACATCTTTAAAAGAACCCACTGAGCACTGGGACACGCTTATCATTTATATGATGTCTACTAAGCTTGATAGTGTAACTGGCCGTGAGTGGGAAGAGCATAGGAATACATTAGATTCATCTCCAACCCTAGCACAGTTCATAACATTTTTGAATAACAGAGCCGACTTATTGGAAACCCTAGATGAGAATAAAAATACAAAAGTAAAATCGGAACCTTCTAAATCTAAAAGTTTAGTCATTAGTAACAGCACTGATAACAATTCACAAAAAAATTTCAAACGTAAACCATGTCCATTATGTAATGATGAGTCACATCAGCTGTTCAATTGTGAATCGTTTCGAAGCCTACCTATTGAGTCTCGTAATTCTAAAGTGAAAGAGTATAATGTTTGCTTAAATTGCTTGCGTTTTGGCCATACAGCAAAGAAATGTTTTTTGTCACATTGCAGATATTGCAAAGAAAAACATAACACTCTTTTGCACGTAGACAAATCTTCGTCTACCACTTCTCGTGATCCTTCTTCTTCGTTGTCCGAAGGCATTGTTCTGACAACTGATGAAATACAGATTACTACTCCGATGCGTGTTTTCCTTTCCACAGCGTTGGTGAGAGTGGTTGACAGCAAGGGCAACAAACACACCGCCAGAGCGATCCTGGACAACGGTAGTGGCATTAACATCGCTTCCGACGCTTTATGCAGTAAGCTGGGTTTGCCGAGGCGGAACGTGAGCTCCACGGTATCAGGTTTCCACAATCATGTATCCCATAGTACACAGTCTTGCAATCTCACTATTGAGTCTTTAAATAGTGACTATAGGACCAACATAGATTGTCATATTTTCACAAATGTAACTTCAGCTGTTCCGATTACATACATAGACACAAAAAACATACAAATCCCTTCAGGCTTGAGTTTATCTGACCCGTCTTATAATATTCCATCTAAGGTGGATCTTCTTATCGGGGCAGACACCTTCTGGGATGTACTAGGTAGTCAAAAGATTAGCCTAGGCAAGCACTTACCTGAGTTACGTAGTTCGGAGTTAGGGTGGATAGTCACTGGTCACATCCCTAATCCTAAAAGTACATTCAGTCAATGTTTTTTTACTCAAGGTCAACTAGATCATGACCTTACTCGCTTCTGGGAAATAGATAGTGTTTCTCCTAAGCACTCTCTCTCTGCAGAGGAACGTGCATGTGAAGATAGTTTTTCTCTCAACACAACTCGTGATGACGATGGTCGCTTTGTGGTCACGATTCCTTTACGGCAGGATCCTAGTTTGCTAGGCGATTCTTTTGAGATGGCTAAACGTCGCTTCTCATCGCTTGAGCGTAAATTCATACGAGAGCCAGCATTTAGAGAGAAATACTTAGATTTCATGAAGGAATACGAGCGATTAGGTCACATGACTGAAAATAAATCATTGCATTCATACAGTGATAAGGTAAATTACTATTTACCACACCATGGCGTACTTCGGGAGTCAAGTACAACTACAAAGTTGCGTACAGTCTTTGACGCTTCAGCCGTTACCACTTCTAAAATATCTCTTAATGATATTCAGATGGTAGGTCCTACTGTTCAAGACGATCTCTTATCGATCCTCCTCAGATTCCGTCAGCATAGGTATGTTGTTTCAGCAGATATAGAAAAAATGTATAGGTCTATAAACGTAATACCTACTCAACGTTCACTTCAGCAGATAGTGTTTAGGTATGATCCCTCGCATTGCTTAAAAACCTACACTTTAAATACGGTTTGTCAAGGTACTGCTTCAGCGCCATTTCTTGCGACTAAATGTTTGGTTAGCCTGGCGTCTACTGCAAATGATGACAGTGTCAAATACAGCATTGCACATGACTTTTATTGTGATGATCTTTTAAGTGGCGCACCTACTGTAAGTGATGCTATAAAGTTATGCAGAGGAATTATTACCACGTTAGATTCAGCTAAATTTAATATACGTAAATGGCAATCTAACAGCTCATTAATACTAAATGAACTATTTTCAGGTGTAAATATAGACTCAAATACAATATTAGATCTGTCAGATAACACAAACACATCTTCAAAAACGTTAGGCTTATATTGGCTTTGTCAACCAGATTCCTTATCTTTCTCAATCAATATCGAACATCATAAAAAGGTAACAAAGCGCCACATTCTCTCTGTTATCAGTCAGATATTTGACCCGTTGGGACTTGTAGGTCCATGCGTTGTTGAAGCAAAAATAATAATGCAGAGATTGTGGGTCAATAAATGCTCTTGGGATGAAAACGTTTCTTCAGAGGTTTTAGATCTCTGGTCTTCATTTGCTAACACTTTACCCTGTCTTAACGAGTTACGGATTCCTAGGTGGGTTCTTAGTGACTTATGTGTAAAAGTCGAAATCCATGTATTCACAGATGCCTCAGAAAGTGCGTATGGAGCATGCGTCTACATCAGGTCTGTGTGTAGCTCAGGGGTCGTTCGTGTTCAGCTCTTAATTTCTAAAAACAAAGTAGCACCCATTAAACCTACTACTATCCCTCGTCTTGAGTTGTGCGGGGCCTTATTAGGTGCAAGACTGTGTACTAAGGTACATAATTCACTTACATTAAAAATAAACATGTGTCGATTCTGGTGTGATTCCACAATTGTCTTAGGGTGGTTATCCACCCCTTCAAACCAACTTAACCCTTTTGTACGTAACCGTGTAAATGAGATTCAGGAAAGCACCAGCGGTCACACGTGGAGCTACGTACCGTCCAAGGAGAACCCGGCAGATCTTGTTTCTCGCGGGGTGAAGGCTGATGTTATCAGCGAGGCCTCGTTGTGGTGGTCAGGTCCTTCTTTCTTGCTCGAGTCAGAGCAATGCTGGCCTAAAATGCCTAATGAATCCCAGAAACATGACCTACCGGATCTCAACTCATGTCTTATCTTAAATAATAATACAAGCAAGAACGATGACTCTAAAATGTTATTTACAAACCTTATAACTAAATATTCAAAATTTACACATTTACAAAGAGTTATAGCCTATATACAAAGATTTATTTACAATTGCAAAAACTCAAACAATAAAAAATATACTGGTCATCTTTCTTGTGAAGAATTACAAAATTCATATAATTTTATCTTGCATACTGCCCAGTTGGAAATGTTTCCTGATGAATATCTTATCTTAAAGTCAGGTAACTCTTTGCCAAAGAAAAACCGATTAATATCATTGACCCCTTTCATTGATCCCAATGATATCTTGAGAGTTGGTGGCAGACTTGATAATTCTCCTTATAGCTACGACATTAAGCATCCTATATTGCTTTGTAGCAAACATCACATTACTAAAATCATATTTCTTATGCATCACTTAAAACTTATTCATGCTGGACCACAGTTATTATTGTCCAACATTCGTCAAACTTATTGGCCTTTAGGAGGACGAAATCTATCTAAGTCTATAACAAAGGGTTGTATTAAATGTTTTAGATGTACAGCCTATTATGGGACAGTTACCCGAATCCAGAACTACACTGGAATTCCCTTTTTTACACTGTTCAGTGGACTATGCAGGGCCAGTTATGATAGCTAACCGTAAAGGTCGAGGTTGCCAGCTAATTAAATCTTACTTGTGCATTTTTGTCTGCCTAGCTACAAAAGCTGTGCACTTGGAGCTCGTTACAGATCTTACCAAAGAGGGTTACATGGCTGCTCTAAACCGGTTTGTGGCTCGTCGAGGGAAGCCCCAAAGTATTACCTCCGATAACGGAACAAATTTTGTAGGTGCTTGTAATGAATTACATCGCTTTTTACAAGATAGCCAATCTCAAATAAGTTCCGCAGTTGCTCAAGAAGGTATTGACTTCCTCTTCATTCCGAGCTACACCCCTCACTTTAATGGCATGGCTGAATCCGCTGTTCGTTCCACTAAACATCATCTTAGAAGGTTGCTACAACTTACTCATTTCACGTATGAAGAAATGCATACTTGCTTAACTCAAATTGAAGCCATACTAAATTCACGTCCCATCACTGCCTTAAGTTCTGACCCTTCCGATTTCACCCCCCTTACACCCGCTCACTTCCTTATAGGGCGATCACTTGTGTCTGTTCCGCATCCTCAGGTGTCAGAGAGAATAACGAGCCTTGAGAGATACAAACGTATAGAGTTTGTCAAGCAACATTTTTGGACTCGATTCTCCAACGAATATGTCACCACTCTGCAACAGAAGACGAAGTGGCCCACTGCTTCGAGCGAACTCAAATTGGGTTCCTTAGTCCTCATTCGGGACAAAGCGTTACCCCCACTACGTTGGGCCTTAGGACGCTGCGTAGCCGTTTACCCAGGAGCTCGGGATCAAGTCACCCGAGTAGCTGACTTGAGGATCAAAGGAGGAGCCATTATTCGAAGGGCCTTCAATAATATTTGTCCCCTTCCAGAATCAACTTGTTGAACCAGCTGTCTACCTACCTACTTCTACCTACTTCAACCCGGGGAGTATGTCGGAGACCAAAAGCATAGCATCGCCTAGCTCGCCGCCGCAACGGCTGGACAACGAGCATCCGCGGAGCGCGGGCGGCGGCGAGGGACGAAGAGGAACAGCGCGGACCTCCGCGCCGAACATTCACCAAAATTGCCTCTACGAATAAGCACGCGTCCTTTCTATTGTTTCAAAAATTACAGAACTAGCTATACAGTCCACTCTTTCATTTATCTACTGAGATATCCAACAAGCAGTGACGACCGCGACTTCGTCCACGAAAAAAAAATTTTATTCATAAAACATAAAAATTCACTGTTTGCAAAATGTGCTTCAAAAACATACCGGTAGGATATAACACGATGTAAACGAAACCACGTTTGCAAAGTTTTCATCCTCATTACCTTAATAAACCAATTTATAAATAGCCCTGTCCTCCCGCTGACCACTGACCCCGATCCCTCGGAAAATAGGCCATAAAATACAGAAAATATAGCCTAAAATTAGGTAGCTGCCTCACTTTTTTCAAAAGCCCGCCTCAATTTTTCACAGCGTTATCATTAACGTCCTCGCAAGAGGTAGTAAAATATGCTATTATACAGAGGCCACTTGGTAACGGGCAGTTTATTTACATACCTGCTCTGATGAGCCTTTTTGCATTTTCAACGATGCTTCAGCTTCAACGTGTGCCTTTATACCGGAAAATGTATGAGATTTATGTCCGGAATCTGTCGATACGGCTTCTTTGAACATTAGAAAGAAAAAAGAAAGAAAATACAAATATTTCGTCACACACAAAACAGCAAAAACAATACATTAATACCTAACAATACACAAGGACATAGAACGTAAGTACAACTAAGGTAGTGGTGGGTAACTACGCACTTACGAGGTAACCACCACCACTGCATATTACTGCAAACGTTTCGCCCGTTTGAGTTTATCTATAGACGTTTTCACACGACAACTACACGATATCGTGGAGAACTAATCTACATTTAGCGTTAGTTGCTTACACACTGCCGACAACGATATTTTTGTTCTAGCAAGTGACATACCCATTGTAAAGGTGTCGATATCTTAGATCAATTTATATCTATTAGCATTTTAGAGACTCAAGTAGAATTTACTGTAGAGCTTTTAAAACTGTAGGTAGTGTTTGTAAAGTCGATTTCAAACAAAGAGATCATGGCGAGATTATTTTCTTATCCAGCTTTGTCAGATGTAATGAAAAATGTACGTTGATTTCTCTTATAAAAACCAAAATGAAAACAGTATTTTAAATAGTATAAATAAGTACCTATCAAACTCAATAAAATATTTTCTATTACGTAATCCTATACAGCGATAAGCAAATGATCTAGAACAGAAAATCCCCATTTCATTGCACTATTAATGATAAGTAAGGAGCATATCTACGCCAATAAATAGAGATTTGCTAGGCAGAAAATAAATGGGTGTCTTGTCTATACCAAACTTTTTTGTATCGCGAATAAGAATCGAGCTATCTGTATGCGGACTTGCCAGAAACACACAAACATACGCTTTACACATACCACTTCGTAAAATAACGAGGGGGTATTACCATAATGTGTCCCAGGGCTGCAGGGTAACATCTGAAATGAGTTGAAACGTTTTCAGCTCAATAGCTTCGTACACAATGCTCGCCGCTCAATCAGAATATCGATTTTGTTCAGGATTTTAGAACATGATACAGATTTTATGCATGAAAAGGATTCTTCCTTTTGTGGTTGTATTTTCTTGTATAAAAAACTGTGTTTAAAAATATACAAGATATGCCTTCTAAGCTTCTAACTCGCCTCGTTCTCCTTACCTCCACATTACTATCAGCCCCCGTATGCCAATCTTTTGCTGTCAAGTTATATTTCACTGCCCAGTGTAATTTCTTCATGTCACGTGGTACAATTTTGTACCACGTGATCATTCTTTTTAGACACTTGACAGCAAAATATGCGCGAAAACACATCAAATGACGTCATAATGTCACTATTTAGTCACAGAATAACTATGAACTGACCATGATTTAAAACTTTGCAGTTCAACTTTGATTGGCATACCCCTGCAGTCTCGGTATAAGCAAACTAAAAATAGCTTCACGAATGTATTCCACATGGAAGACATCGCTTCAAATCTCCATGTAGGAAAATGCTCTGATCCCTGAAAATGCCTAAGGTCGAGGGCATATCCCAAACATTATTTTGGGACATGTTCAGTCTGCAAAGGGTGAAAGTCTTTAAACTTGTAACTTGGTATGTTTTATATTAGCTAGATATTTTACACTAGATTGTCAAAAGGCGCTGGAAATCTTGTTATAAGGCAACGTAGAAACAGAGGTTTTCAACTGAGCTGTAAACAATTGCACTATCAACCATTGATACATGTTGCTCATTCAGAATACACCGCCAAAGTGCGCTCACTACGCTCAATTCAGCCTGAATCGTATGTCATCAAACCCACACATGCGAATTATCTTCACAAAGATCATTTCGAAATCCTAGCTCAAAGTTTCCACGTGAGCATCCGCTGGACTCACTAACGCATCGGTGGGGCTAGGGAGGGCTAAGGGGGGGCTTAGAGGCTCAAGCCCCCCTCTTCCTACAAAAGCTCCGAATCTACCCAAAATTGTCAAGGTTCACCCCTAAACCAAAATCCAGGGCCAAGCCCCTCCCGAGCCGAAATCCTGGATCTGCCACTGGTTGGACTAACCTAACATAAGCCGGGCATCATACCAGTTATAAGACCATCGAGTAGTAACGATCGCAATGCACTAGGCTATGTAGGCCATGTGCTAGTTCAGGCTGATAAGCGTGCTAGTGAGGCGAGTAATTTTGAATTAATGCTTTCTCGAGTCACTGCTGCATTTAGACACGTTGCAAAACCAAATAAAATATTTTGGTCATTTGCTATTTTATTTACACCTGTACTTCTGTCGAGTAGCTAATCTGATGAATTAAGAATCTGTCCAATCCAGAATCTGTCCTACACCGAGCAAAGGACTTACAGAAGTGTTGCTTAAAATTAGCGGTGTCTCTGTCTCCCTAATAGTCTTGATTGGATCACAGTCAATATAGTGTAATTTTTTTATTATGTTGGCACATGATACACACATTCACAGACTACGGTGTACACCCACATTTAGAAGGTACAGCATCAACTTTTTTTATGAGAATTTAAGATATTGACGCTAAGATATAGATTGAGATTGAATTAACCACAGATTACAATCATAGTAGCACATTATGTGCAAATATAGACTATCTAAAGTTATTAGTAGGTACATGTTGGAAAACAAAATATACTCACTTTTTGTCGAAAATGCAGTGTAAGGTACGCAGGTAAATAACTCGTTATTTCTTATTGTACCTAAGTGTTGCAACGCACTAGCTAGGTACCTAGGTACCTACTTATATTTGTGACCAAATAACAAAGTTCAACAAACTAAAAAAACAGTATAAAATGATTATTTATCTGTGTAGCTCTAACCTTTCTAAAGCCGACTTTGACCAACTCCGAATAACGTTATTCGTCAGATAAATAAAATACTATCCGTTTCTACTTTAAATTTGTATTAAACAAGTATGGAAATATTTTAATCTAAAGAAAAGCATTATTCGGAGTTGGTCGAACCCGGCCTAAATGATAAAAATACTAAAAATATCAATCAAAACTATAGGTTATCGTAACTTTCGTAAACAAAACACTATCGCGCACGGAGACCATAATTGACATTTAACAGTAAATATTGATAATGACAAAATCAGTCGAAACTGACTTTTAAATTTAAATCTTATCAACTTTGTTTTAAGGTTTACAATCGCGTAGTGAAAATAAACAATGTCGCTGTTAACCGGGAGCTAATCACCAAACATAAGGCCCTCACGTCACTCAATGATAAATTACACAAAATGTCCGTCGATTATCGATTCTCGATTATAAAGTGACATATTTATTGCTGTTGTTGTTGTCTAGGCTGTAATGTGTTAGCGGGTTTATAATTACCCAACTGCCGGAAGAGGGTTATACAAGATATTTTTGTTTTATAAAAGCAGTGAACGCAGAATACTCGTAGGAATTTTTGAGGTGAAGGTAAAAACCGTCAAATCTAAAACGAAAAATCGGTAGTGACATTTACGCAGCCTCCTTGTGCGTGGACGCGGGCTCTTGCAAAGTGACAGCGTCACCGCGAATATCGATAAATTGATATTCGAAGGTATCGATCATCGTAGACTCTGAGGGGTAATCACAAATAAGTAGTAGAGTCATATTGCGCGTCAACCCCAGATAGATATCCGAACGTTGTAGCATCACCGCGCAGTGTATGTACGCCAGCGTTACGATACGTTTACGATTGTCACATTTGATTCGTGATCAAGGCACTGAGCATGCGGCGCGCGGTGGTTACCTTGTCTGCCATAACTTTTTCAACTCTACGCTGTGTTCCATTCCATCAAAGCGCTGAGAGATCTTTGTAAGCCATCGCATCGCATCCGTAGAAGAACCAGACCAAACCATGAAATACGCATGACGGGACACAGCTCAGAAAACGGTGGCGGACGAGCTATCACTAGCAATACTCCTATTGCGTTTTTGTGCACGACTGTATTTTCCAAAATTATCCTTGTATGTTAAAAATAAGAAACATATTACTTTGTATTACTCAAGTAGGTAATGAGGCGTTCAGTCATTTGAAGATTAGAAGCTATCAAAATTAATTTAAACAAGTATATTTACGAAAACTGCATAGTAAAAATGCTCGCAATGCACGCGTCATTAAAATAAGCTTTTAGTGATTTTAGGGAATGTAGACTCTATGAAACATGCAATACCATTTAAATTTATAACACTTGAGTTCACGTACAAAAGAATATGGGACGGGCAATAAACCTATTATCATTTCACTACAATAACCATAGTGAAGCATAAAGTTTATGAACGATACGCTCGATATTATTACGCATTAAATTTTATAGTCATTTCGTTTATTTTAATAAAAAAACTCGATTTGTATCATAACGAAAATGATTACGATAACAATTTCCCGTGCATAGTTATAGTCCATTTTCTTACATAGATAGTGTCGAGTTTGAGTTCATTTAAAAATCGAGAATAAAGTTTTTTAGGAAGTTACAGTAAGCGCCCCTAGCGGATGAGTCGAAAACCACAAACTCGATCTTCGATTTTCGACTGTCGAGAATGAAACGTAGACTCGGCAATGTTTTTGGTGTTGAGTTTTCAATGTGGAGTTTTCAGGCCGCCTTAAAGCCTTTCTCATGGCTTAACGACTACTAAACACGCTGTTCGCATTTTTAGTGACTGCTAAAACTCGATGTACTATCGGCAAAATTTCCGCCCTACCACTTTTGAAACTGTTTCGCTTGCAAGCAGTTAGCTACCTGACCCCGCCTTTTTCTTTTGTCTTCTTTTTTTGACCAACCAGAGATCTAAGCATCTAATTATTTTTATGTCGGCCCATTGTTTTCATAACTTTTACACCCGAAATAATTTGCTTCTATTAGTATTCAAAAATTAACGGCTTCAGTTCACAGAAAACGCACCCTTAAGGTGGTAAGGCAGAACTTTTGCTGATGGTACCTAGTAATAAAATCCCGCTGGGCAAAAAACGTTAACAAATTATAAAAACTCCAAAACGGCACAAAACACCAAAAGCTTTGTATTTAACAAACAAGAGAAGTAAATGATCATTTTTCATCCTAACATTTTTGGACAAACATACGAAAAGTGTAATTTGTTCATCAAAATTTATTACAGACCGAACACGAAATAACGCTGGTTGGTTTATTTTATATTATTGTTGTCAAATATTATTTTTGTTGTTGTTTTATCTCTTTTAGCCTTTATATTCTACAGTCGCTATAATATGGAAAAAAGCAATAAATCAAAAGATATGGAAATTACAGTGACTGTTTTTATATTCCACATTTGGGCGCCAAGCTTAGTGTGACTGGGTACGCAGGTAGAGGAAGGTCGAAGAAGTGGTTGGATTGTGTGAAAGATGATTCTGAATATGAGAGGAGTAAAATCTGAGTTGACGAATGATAGGAGTGAATGGAAGATGAAGACATGTTGTGCCGACCCCACCTAGCGTGGGATAAGGGCAGGGGAATGATGATTTGCGCGCCAAGCGATTGATGCTCAAAAGTGGAATAGCGTTGGTGCTGAAGTCATTGTTGCAGAAAATCTTGGTGCTTGGAGAAACTGGAATTCTTTTTGATTTCGGGCAGTGTATGTTTCTAAATGATAATGAAATGGTAAGTCACCTGATCATTTCAACACATTTCAAGACCTGTGATTATTTTTATAATTTCTACCCCTACCGTACTGTGACAGAAAATGTGCTACCCTTTATTCCAAACGCACATTTAAGCTCTAGAAAGGGTAGCATTATTTGTAGTATAAGGGTGCACTAAAAATGAATTCTCGAAATAACACCCTAAGTGTTCCCTGAAAACGCTAACGAAGTTGCAGGGGTACAAAACCTTTTACAGGTTGTTTCGAACGATAAAACCATTTTGATTTTCCCGGAAATCACATTACTCAATATCTTTCGAATCTCTGAAACTTGACTTCAGCTGAATTTTCATTAAATACTTATTTGCCTCCCATCCACTTCACATCTTTGCTTTAGAAGTGTGACGTGTTAAAGACATTAGGGCTGGTAGTGGGAGGAAGACCGAGGTTGATCTTTGAAACCTACCCACGTGTGAGATAGGTGCTCTGTAAGGTAATGCATAATTATAGGCAGAGGTAACTGCTTAACATCAGGTGGGCTATCAGTTTGATACATAATTTTTTCTCTTAAAAAAATTGGTAAGAATTAAATTATAAAAGCTTTTGATGTTATTGCTGTTTTTTTTTTACAAATATTTTTTAAATATAATAACATTTTACAAATAAATGTATATAATATTCATTCACTTAAAAAAAAAGACCTAACCACCAAAATTGGGTATAAACAACATTTTCTTACCAAATACAAGGTGGACTTTTAAGGTAACTGCCTTTACTACCCCATCTCAATTAAATAATGCTTTTTACATACAATGACGTTGATATTTTCCTCTACCATAGAGTTTTTTCTTCACAAACGCTAACACAACTGACATAAAGTAAATCACAATTCTATGAGCTGAAAATTTAATAAGATTTCGCGAGTACGGCAACCCTAGCACATTACGTTCAACGCCGTCGTGTGACGTGTATGTAATTACTTAGCGAGTGAAGCACAGTCATGCCTTGTCATTTTCGCTGTAACCTTGGATCTTTGGTTTAGCTGTGGCCGTACTATTGTGGAGTCTACGAGTCACTGCATAGTTGGTATCTCTAGCTTCTAACGCTGTATGGATACAACACTCGAGAAAACATTTAAATGATGACAAATATATACATATTTTTGTTTTTGGATGTAACTATAAAAACAGGCTTTTGTATATTCTAAATGATTTACAGAGCTTCAGGGGCCACTTTTTACCCCAGACGCTGTAACTATACCACACAGAATTTCCTAGTATTTGGCCAGGCTCAGGGATATTTTTTTTGTACAGTATAGTCAAACGTTTATAAATAATGACAGTATTTATAAAACTGCTAGGTGATAATGGCGTCTATTGCCCAAGACCAACTGCATCTCGCCATAAATTTTTATTTTTCGACTCTTTAGTTAATTCAGTAGCCACTCCTTCACTTACTATGACAAAGAAATCATGTCATATTATTTTTTGACTTTTTCTAATTTACAGTCGACGTTATGTTAACGGCGCTGCATCTTAAGAAACCTGCTTAATGGACAACCCTACCCTATTCTAGTTAAGGAGTGAAGTGGAATCATTTGTAATTTAAGTGTTGACATTTGTTCGGGGTTTTCAGTGTTTTGTTGAATTATAACCATTTTAAATGAGCTTTTCTACTTTGGACGAGTATATTCAAGTTTTGATGGCTTACGTTTAAAGTATAATTTTCGTTGATGGTCCATTACTGTTAATGATATTTAGTAACGAAATCTTACTTTTATTTTATAACCGAAATGATTTATTTATGCTGGTTCTAATTTATTTTTTGATGCTAAAAGATTGTTGCAATCATAGTCCAAACTTCGTTGGTAATGGTACCGATTCTGGTGTGCAAGTACCGTTCTTGTCGATCGCTTAATTTGACATTTAGAATCGTCAAAATTCGATACTTCGTACTTGCAACTATGGATAAAACCATTTTTATCGAATTTTGACGATTCTAAATGTCAAATTAAGCGATCGACAAGAACGGTACTTGCACAGCTGGTGTTACATTTACCCAAACTAACTTAATTTGACAGCGCTAAAATGAAACCTATCTTTGTTCTTTTCAGTTTATGAGACAAGTACGGCAACATTTTAGTACTGCTTATAGGACAATGAGAAAACAAAATCGGCAAAAAATGTAAAGATAAAAACTGTCGCCACTTGAAAAATATCTAATACTTACTCAAAGAATCTAAACTTGCACAAAACTTTAAACGCTTTAAACATCAATTTACCGTGATGGAAGAAAAGCCATTATAACTTCACCGGAGATAGGAAAAATGAAAGTTCGCGTAGTTTTCATTTAATATAGTACCGCGTTCAAGAATTCTGTGCTGTTTCCTTTATTTATATTGCGTTTTTTTAGAGATGGTCAACGTAAACCCAGAAGCTAGCCGGAGACTGAAAAGTTGAGATTTTTGGTAAGTTGAGACCCTCTACTGAAATATCTCATGCTGTAGCTATGAAAAAAAGTTTGACACATAAACTCACGGAACTCACAAGTCACATATGTTAATAGGGAACTCTACTTGTGTCTACTCTGCGCAAAGTTTATTATAAAATCAAGTGATGAATTTGAAAGACAACGTATTCATTACGTTTTATTTCAAATATCATATCTCAGGAAAACCTTGTAAGTACTTAAAAATATCATCGAATTTTATGACAATTCAACCTTATCCTCGTGTTATTTTTTTAGGTACAGTATTTTATTTAGAAAATTCCCCTCGGTTTCTTTAACACAAACTTGGCTAAGTTTGAAGCTACACCAACCTAAAATATCATCTTTAAACCTGTTTTGTGTGCGGCGTAGCACGGATTATGTAGAACACCCATGTCATTGTTCTAAAGGTAGGTATCATTGTACTGAATCACTGAACTAGTTTCAGTACCTACAAGCCTCATATTACAGGCTAGTCCCTGTGGACGTTTCCAAACCAAATAGCGCAAATACGGAACCTCTCACCTCGTCCTTTTTTGTGTCACTGGAAATTGTGTTTTTGTGTAAAATGAGCCTAACTCGTTGAAATTCTGTGCCTAAAGGTTTACTCCCATTTTTCGGTTAAGATTTTAGCAATAGATACATAAACAATGCGGTCGACGGATCTAGGCAATCGTGAAGTTAGCCGCTTATGATGCGCAAAGACCATTTTAGTTCAAAAAAGCTCCATTGCGCATCGAAACTGCTACCTTCACGATTGTCTAGATCCGTGTACCAAGCTACAAACTCATGTCATAGTTCAGAAAATTTAATTTGTAATACCTTAGAAGAAAACCCACAAAGTAAATCGAAATAATAATTAAATACCATTTTTATTACGATCTACAAAAGGGTAGTTTTTCCAATAAACTTTCTTATCTTCTTGTTATGATGGCTTTTCAATATATTCACACCCAATCAAATTTTTAAGTGGAGACTTTATATTTTTTTACCAAGAACAAATGACACAGCAGTATAAAATACTATAGTTTAATCTGCGACTATCTAGGCTGGCTGCCACCCGGAAAATGATAATGCAAACAAAACATGGTGTATTCGGGGAATGTGGTGGGTCACTAGGGAGGGTTGTAAGCGTTCAACACATTATTCCTTTCACGGATGACATCTAACATCTTTTTATAGACTAGATGCGTTATTCGCGATTTATAAATACTTACTATCCCTGGCGCATCAACCCCAAAGTGGGTATTGGCCTCCGATACGATAGAACGCCACCGGACATAGTCGTTAAGGCTGAAAATCGCAAATTGCTTTGCGCTGATAATCCGTAAATACATAATATGTAATAAATCAAAAGTAATAATAGGTACAGAAAATTCAATATATTTCCGACCTTTGCTGTAATCCCGAAACACGATAGAAAAATATAAGATTTTGTCCGGATTTCGAAATCAGCACTTTTGGGTTGAAAAGTAGACCAACATTTTCTTAAGTAATGTCATCTGTTATTTAGCGATCTGTTATTCGCACATGTGTGTGTAGTTAAAACAATATTTGGGTTTTTTAGTTTAATGTCAGCTTATAACGTGCTCAGTGATATCATCACTAACATTAGGAGCCTGTTTAGTATGGCATGACGTGTCAGGGTGCGATCTTTCTCGCGTCGAGGCTACAATTTCTTAAGAGGATAGAAGGTCACGTGACACGCATGATAATGTTGGAGGCGCGGCTTACGACTCATAATTTTATTTTACGCAGTATTTTTGAGATTGGGTTAAACTGAGAGTCTCCAATTGTATCTCTGTCGGTTTAGTCGAATCTGGGGCCTAATTCTCACATCGGCAGAAATTTTACTCTAATAGGAATAACGTCAATATGACATCAATAGATAATTTATACAGATTCAGAGCCCACTTCTTATTCATCCCCCGATGTACGGAACACTAGGTGCCTGGGACATTTTTAGATGGAGTAAGCTCATACTATATTTTTATTTTAAATTTTTCTTTCTCTTGTGAAATTTAAATTTTATCATTATTTTTTTTATTTTCTAGTGTGTACCTAACCTACCTACTTTACCTGTGCTGTTTTGTAGCCAATAAAAAACTGTCTATGTACCTACTATAAAATGCAAAAACAATACTGTATTGTATTCTATTAAAGAAAGTAGACTAAACCACAACTTTTGCGCTCGTCTTCAATCTCTTTATACCCGAAGCAGGCTCATACAATCATTATTATTATAAGCAATCCGACCACACAGGTTTTACAGCTCCATTCCGTGTTCTCGTTACATTGAGCTCATACATTTTTACTGATCAATAACAAAAGATGACCTATCGCATTGGAAATGTAAGAAAGGCCACGGAATTTTTATCAATTGTTCCAGGAATATTATAAGCAATGTAGCACCAATTGTTGTGTATCTGTGTGTCGACTTCATAAAATTTGGATGTTTTGAAGAGACAAGTGAATAGGTATCTTCTAAGTAAGCATGCTACATCGTCGACCGATTCGTCACATCAGGTGAAACCACGGTCAAACACTTCCCTGTAAATTAAAAAAAAACTGTGTGTAAATATTTTTAGGCTTAGATCAGTCTATCAATGAAGATTTTAAGTTTTTTTTGTTCCGTTTTTTTGTTACTAGATGAACTATTATTACGTGTAAACTCAAAAAAGCTAGGTACCAACCACGTTTATTCAATAAAATCACAAGGCACATTTAGAAATCGTCTTATTCGTATTTTTCCTAGACTCTGAGACAAACTAAATAGCCTTACCTAGTTTTTTGGATTTCAAAACAAAAATAGATTTTAAAAGTATCTAAATTGACTGAAATCGGCAAAGCTCGTGGCCCAACAATAATATCAAAGTGAAGACTGGAGAGCTATCGAATGTGTGAGACAGTGGAATTTTCTCTCCGAAATAAAATGACAGTTTCGAGGCAATTTTCTTGAGAGCGTGTTGGTAGTAACATTACTGAGCCTGTCTCAAATGCAATACTGGAAATTGGATTCGAACTACGTAAGAATATCCAACCAACGAGTAGTTTTTGCTTCGACCTTCTGAATATGATAAATTCTGTAAAATAGTAATAAGTATTCAGGTAGTTTTCTATACAATAATATTCTAAATCACTTAGCTCTGAACGTGGCGGATCTAGGACTTCTGTTTGGAGGAGGGGTATTTAGGCGTGCTTGACCCAGCTATATAAAATTTTATCTGACAAATCGACTCTGATAAATTCTGTATATTAGCACCAATTTTTTCCAGCATTAAACGTCTTTAAATGCAGTTAAAAACTGGTAAAAAAACTCCGATTTTCTCATATTCTTCGAATATTTTCTGATCGTAATCGCTATAGAACGGCCGCCGGTGCGTGCTATTTCTATACGGAAAATTATTCAACGACATCTTATTAGAAATTTCACGCGTCAAGGTGTTAATATACATTAGACCCTCCTTACGATTAACCTCAACGAGCGACACGGTCGGAATTAACATGGCTAAAAGGTAAGACAAAGGACTTATAAGCCCCGAGTCTGATTTTCATTTTCGAAATCCGAATGCGTCAAGTAAAGCGACCCTAGCGGACGGGTCAGTAATCTTTTTTTATTTTGTTTGTTTTTTTACAGTAACGCTCAGATTGAACTCTGATCTGAGTGACAAGTCTGACCTTATTTAGTTTCATCAAAAATCAAGGAAGTTTTTTTATGGTCACGATAACTATTCCTGGCGGTGAAGAATAATTTGTTTCCATAGAAAAATTGCGAATTCGATTTTAGAGAGTGAAACTGAGCCTAAAGGCAAATATCCCTCAAAGGTCAAACATTTCGTTTCATAAGAAAGTGTCTTGAAATAGGAACCTACCTACCAACCATTATTAAGTTGTTTAGGCTAATGGCTAGAAGATCAGCAAAATTTAGAGCCTTAGAAAATTGTTATTATTGTAGATACCGTTTATTAGGTTTTTGTGAGAATATTTTGGTTCATAAACATCTATCTAATCGTAATTTTGAGAAAAAAAAACTTAATCGATTTACTTTTGTATAATAAACAAGCTAAGTACCTACAAGTTGGGACCTATTTTAATATAGTATTTTTTACCATGAACTTTAAAAATAATCATTACTAAAATAATAATTATATTATCTGCTTAAAATTCTGTTTTCAAAACCACATAGCACACAGACACCACACACCGCATTACATAATTGGATAGTAAATTCACTAGCACGTAAAATAATAAGGCATTTTCAATCACGCAAAATGCTCATCAAATATGCAGACTACTTATAAATGAGCGGTCGCATCCATTTGACGATTGCTCCATTTACTCTATTCGCCCCATCCAATCCTCTGCGTCTGCTATTATAACGATGAAGATTCGCTAGTGGTATTGAATACACTGCTCGGTTGCTTTGTACGGTTCACGCGGCTTCGGGAAAATTGGCTGTGTCGCCACGCAGTGTGATTTAAAACGAAATATGAAACTTCGTTCATCTTAGTAGACCCTGCCCTTTGTCGTTTGCATTGAATTGATCCATTCATTTTAACGACTGCCCTTCAAAGGGTAAATTTCGATATCGCATTTCTCATACTATAAAACTTTATGTTCGAACTTTGTTCCATGTTCCAACTGAAATAAAGTGTTATGATTAATGTTTAATTATTTTTATTTTAAATTTTTTATAAGAATAAACGTAAAAGTTAAATTATAGTTTTAGAGAAGAAGATGAGCTAATAATCTTTTTTTAAGATTTTATTTCTGATCTGCTCTACTGCTCTACTACTTGGAAATAAAAAATAAGCACATGACCACGACAAATCACGGTTGACATCCTTTCATCTCTAAGGGCCTGCGCACATCTATCGACTAAATTGAAAATTCGAGTGACACGAAAATAAATATTCGTTTAAAAAGTATGCCGTTAATAGAGCTTTTTTATTATTATCTATGCTTTTTAACATAATGTCAGTAGTCAGATGTAACACTATTCAACGTTATTCCAGGATCCATAATAGTATTATACTATTTCCACGTACGGAATGACGATTGGAGCTTACAACCTCCAAAGCATTTTCATTTGTACATCGAGTTGGAATGCCTCTATACCACTGGGCACAGGATGCGCGATTCTCGTTACGCGAAACAAACAAGGTATCAAATACCGATTGCAAACACGGCTCGTTGCGATTGCGAATCGATTTAACGGACAAAGGGAATATGCCAACTCATTAGCAACAGCCCATCGAGACACTTGTCTAAACAAGGTCTAATCATAATTTCAGGGCGTATTTTGATTGAACCATTAGATGTTATTTTGGTTTAATAAACGAAAATCTGCTACCGACTAAACAGGGTTCGCAAATATACGCATGGATGATTCGGGAACAGCGTTGATTTTTCAAAGCGTTTCCTCAAAGTTCACTCGTGTCGGTTTTAGGTAAAAAATAATATTGTGAAACGACTTTCATACTTATACTGTACATCAACAAAAAAATCATAATCCCTAAAAAGGCTTGAGCGTTTTATGAGTTTCCCTTTTCATCCCAACAGTGGGACAAGCTTGCTGGGGAGAAACGGAACGACCCCATGTTTAGATAAACAGACTTTTCTTTAAGTACTAAAAGAAACAAGGCACACAATTACCCTCTTCATATCTTTGAATAAGCAAGTAACTGCTAAAAAGTTAAACTTTTAATTAATTAAAACGTAGAATGAATGCAGAACAATGTTGCTGTAAGCCGCACAAAAATATCGCTGTTTCTGCAGGCAAATGTAGGTCACTCTGCCTTGGAGTTGGTTACAAAGATCTTACAATAGGCCTAAGGTATCGAGTAAGAGCGTTTTAAAACCCTATAATATAGTCATAACCATCCTTTTTTGAACTGGAAAACAAAACGTTGGTGATCCCCTCAACCCAATGGACTGCCGCATCACTGTGTAGATCGCGGAAAGTCGATATCGATCTCAACTAAATCACACTAATATAAACATTCCGACTAGTTCCATCAATAGAACTAGAAATGTAACTAGTGGGAATGGACGATCTCAACCAGTTATATTGATCAAAATTTTTTTTTGAATTATTTTTAGGGGAATCAGTGTTTAATTGTGAAATTTGTTGATAGACTTGATATTTAACAATTTATTTATCAAGTATTTATCACTAGACCCACAAAAAGCTTTCGCCTTGTAAGTATCTCCTAGTTTATCGGATACATTTTGGAGAGTGTGCGTTAGAACTCCATGAGTTAGTTCCCCCATCCCCATTCTATCATCGGACCACCAGACGTACGGAGACGCGGCACCCATACATGGTCGACATGCCACCTGTCCGCACCAAGCGCTTTGCCTCAACATTTATCCTGAGGACCGCCAAGGAGTGGAACTCTTTACCGGCGTCTGTGTTTCCGAACACTTACAATTTGAATGTTTTCAAGAGGAGAGTGAATAGGTTTCTTCTAGGCAAATGTGCTACATCGTCGACACTATTTAGTCACAGAATAACTATGAGTTAGTATGAACTGACCATGATTTAAAACTTTGCAGTTCAATTTTGATTGGCATACCCCTGCAGTAGCTTATACCTTAGACCCCACTTCCATAGCCTCAAGGCTTGTAATTTCTTCTGATCTCGGACTCACACGCTCGTGTCTTTGCCTAGTTAATAGCTTTTGCAACGTGTTTTAAAAGCATTTCTTTTAAAATGCTTCACAAGAGTTCTAAAGTGAAGTAAAATAGTGTTTAAAAAAAACGTAGTGAAAATTGTAACCAGCCGAATTTTAAAGCTTATAATTCTGTGAGTTCAAAATGGCGTTCAAAATGCCTTAATAACCAAGTGTCCGTAAAATAAAAAGATAAGTGTGTTTTTACATTGGATGTAGGTATTAGGATTATTGTCATCTGGGGCCAATAGAAAACTTAAATCATTTTCTCCATCTGCATTCATCTGCTAGCGGTACTAATTTTTGTGTATATAACACTAGACAAGTCTAAATATGTATGTATATTATATTGTGTATATCGCGCTCTGATACCTCTGTCAAACGCGGAGGAAAACTTAAATCGCGCACTAAAATATCAAACTGTCTATTTATATTCGTAGTCTGATTCGACTGACTGTATGACATAAACTTCAATACCCAGTTCCATTCAGACCTAGTTTACAACTGCACGTCGCTTTTCAATCTTACCCTTACGACATAAAGAAGAAAATTGCTTGGCCAGCTTTTGTTCGTTTCGCACCCTCGTATCTCAAAAACTGTTAGAGCCAATTGAGCTGAAATTGATATGTGGGTCAAAGAAAGTTCAGAAACTCATTTTGATCAAGTGGCATGTTTCAAGCAATCCCCAGAGACGTTTCCTACAATAAACCCTTTTGTGACTTGGAAAGACCAATGAATAGTTAGGCAGGGCAGGTCACTTCAGTCAGTCAGTAACTTTAATCCCGCTTGCTTTGAATTCAGTATTTCTAAATGATTGATTTTAAGGTACAAATTAATTGCAAACCAGCATTAAGACTCTCTTTTGGAATTCGAGTAAAACTTTTGTTAGTTATTAATTACTGGTACATTAATTTAGTCATTAATGCTCATAATATAAACAAAATATGCCGTCCATCCTTACCTACATCTAGGTACCTACATCATAAATTCGTTGAATGTTGTGTTCGCCTATAATTGGTGTTTGTACTAGACATAAGACTACTAGAATAAGAATATAATGTTGTTTCTGTGCACAACACTGTTGGTGATCCTATTAATAAATAATAAATAATTCGGCAAACGAAAACCTTTCTGTCTAGGTTTTTAATTTAACTGCGATCAAATCTTATCTTATCTTATCTTACTAATATTATAAATGCGACAGTTTAGATGTTTGGATGTTTGGATGTTTGTGTTTCAATCACGTCAAAACTACTGAACCAACTTGAATGAAACTTGGCATATAAATAGTAGGTACGTAGCCTGGATTGACACATAGGCTACTTTTTATCCCGAATAATTAACAGGATCTACAGGATAAAATCAACGAAAAGGATTAGCAGCGCCAATTGGCAAGAGGATTTCATTGTCATGTCATGTCACGTCAGTTTGACAGGGCAACCTCTTTGGTCTAACAACTAGCGTTTGACATTCCAGTACGAGTTCGGTGTAATGAGGTGTAATGTCAAGTTTCTCAAAGAAGTATCCGCTCGGTACACGCACAGATAATATAATGTACACGGAAACGGTACTCGCGTACGAAGACGCGGGTAACTACTAGTGTTAAATAACCAGCAATTTTTTTTAAAGTTAACCTTTGACTGTGTTTTACGTCTAATATGAGATACCTATTCTTATGCATGCTCGACCCTCAACACGATAAATGACAGAAAAGTGCTATCGTTACTGTCAGCTGCAAGTAACGTTGGCAAAGAAAGCCCATTATTAATAGCCGTGGACCAGCCTAGAGGTTGGCAATGGAGAATAAATTATTGTGACCTTTTGCTGCTGACGGTACATTTGGAATAGTGAATTAGGTCGTTCGAAATTTAGAATTCAAAATTACTTGCAGACTCTTTGCTTTTAGACTGATGAAAAAACCACAGACAAAAAATTGTATGCGGAGTTGATAATCATATAAATGGGTTCACGGATTTTCACAAAATATACTATGAACTCTATTAATATATCAGCTTTCTAACAACAAAAATCAATCAATGCAATTGGAGCCACCGTTTTGAACGAAAAAATGAAAAATGTTGTAAAAATTGGAGACATCGTTTCGGGGGTAAATAATAATGGGGTGAAGTGAAAAGGATTTTTTTACTTTTTCAACAAATATTAAATCTAACTAATTGTAGGTGTAGTTACAGTTACAGCACATGAAAATAATAAATTAATTAAATGATATCAGTGCGATCACATTATTTTCTACAAATTTTGACCAGCAGCGGTCTGACCGCCAAGTTTACTCGTAGCTAAGTAGTTTTTTTTTTTTTAACTTTGCCTTTCTTTAAGCTCAGCTTTTCAGAGAGCCACTGTCTTTTATAACTTTTATAAAGTACGTATACATTTTGCTTTAATAATTTTACAAGGGTAAAATTTTGATTCCACATCAAAAATTTGAGATCAGTGTTTCCACAACAGTGAACGCCTTACATTTTTATAACAATAAAAACATTTTACTATTTTTGTTGGTCAGCAGAATAGCTGTAATTGTAGTAGGTACTCATAACAATCATAACAATGGACACTTGACGGCGGCAACGCGACCGCAGGCTAGGTTAGATAGTATCAAAAAACCGGACAAATTCCGAAAAGCCTTTTAAAATGTAGATATTTTGTACGTTTATTTCATTTGATATAAACATAGAGAACGTCTTAATATGAATGGAAATCAATATAAAGGAAGAAGCAGAGAGTCTTAGGTTAATTATTGAAACACATATGAAAGTATTTGTTACGATAGTTTAGATACTTCTTTTCATAGACAAGAACAAATGTGCGAACTACTTTAAAGCTTACATGACATAAAGTTTTAAGTACAATATTCATAGAAAAAGGTCGGATATTTTGGCCGGATAAAATAATAAAATGCCAAATCCAGGCATCACCGACCCGGTGCGGATTCATACAAATGACAACTTGAGGTGACCTTGTTAGAACTTGAAGTCTGCTCTTGGGAACTGGACACGTCCAGGCAGATTCAAGTGGTCTTACCTAGTTATTTTTATAGTTGATATTATTTTCTCCTATTTCAGTAAACTTAAATTATTACCATAGATATTCGAAGGCTTTATAAGAAGGCATATGAAAATGATTGAATAATCTGATTACCTATAGAATATTTAGTACAAGTAATTAAATTTAAAATTTAAAACACCCCCGAATCTTGGACCGATTTATATCAAACATAGCTAAGAACACTCCCGACTAATTCACCTATTTTATGTATTTATTTCAAATCTTTTTAATCTCAGTAAAAAGATCAGGAAAAACAACGCATTCGCATCATGTCATATTTTTATTATTTATTGACCAAAACAATAACTAACTAAATAAATAAATAAATATTCATGGACTTTACACACAACGCCCTCTAGTCCCAAACTAAGCAAAGCTTGTGATATGGGAACTAGATGGCTGATAGAATACTTAAATACTTTTTTTTTGTAAATACATACTTATAATACATAGTAACACCCAGACATAGAACAAACATCTATGTTTTCCACACACAAATGTTTGTTCTCGGTGGGGATCGAACCCACGACCCACAGCACTCTGAACTCTGAATTCTAAATGCTAGAGATAGAAAACAGAGTTCAAATCACCAACTGCAGGCAGGGTCATATTTATGTCATATTTGTAAAACGACATTGAGCACTATAAGTAGTACCTTAGCAAAACTGAATGCCGTTCATACATCCACACCCTGTAGAAACGACTTCACAAAAAAGCTTCAACCACAGCATACTTACTTACTTACACTTATACTTATTTAGTTACAAGATGAAACTTCTTATTCCATTATATCGAAGCATGAAGCATGCAAGTTCACAAGTGGTGAGTCATATGCCACTAGACCTTCGTCAACAAAGTTGTCAAAGTGCCGATAACTCGTGACTCGTGTTCGCACTTCAGTGGACTTGCACTTTGCTAATACAGTCAGTATCGGAAGTTGAACACCTTTTCATAATATATTTTTAACGAGTTTTCAAGGTAGGTTTGATACTAACCACCTGCTAGTTGGAACAAAAATCTAAAGTTGCTGATTTTCAGCCATAAAATATTTTAGAAATTATGATGGTGACTGTACATACTAAGAGTGACGTAACTGGAACTGGAAATTAGAAAAAGAAAAAAGCATTTATTTGTACAGCCACACTGAAAATCTTTAACACAAAACTTTAACAAAAAAAAGTTTAATAAAATAACTTTACAAAATGGTTTCCGACTCAGCATGGTTTGTTGACACAACGCTGGTCTTCCGCCGGCACCAGGTGGGTAGGTATTAGCATAGACAAATAAAAAAATAGACCAGCAGACGTTTAGAAAATATCGTAACCCGAAAATGGATTACCTTCAAAGGCGTGAGATGTCGCTGGGTGTATCGAATCGGTAATAAATCAAAACGGTGTTTATTTTCTTGAACCTCTGGCGCGCTGACACTATAAGCAGTACGGAAATAAACGTCAGATGGCGCTATTTCTAAATTTTGCAAAGCGTATACCAAAATTCGGTTACAACGCGCGCGACGTTGACAGCTTGTGCTATGCAATGTCGAACGAGCGAGATAGAGTCTGGATGCAGAGCGGCAACAGTGCTCTGGTCGTATCAAGCTAGTAAAATAATAGATGTTTCGATTTTAAACCTGACGCCTTACCGCCAAGTGCGGTAACAAAAAAATACAAAGATATTATATGAAATCTTAAATGTTTTTAGCTTGATAAAATAAAACATAAAAGGTAGGTAGACTTTTAATTATATATTATTAAAATATCACACCCAATAGGTACTTGTTTAGTTATGTACTGAAACATTACCATACATTACGAACCATTTAGGTACGAACAAATAAGTTTTCTGCGGGTGTTGCCTAGGTCTTTTGTTCCTAGGCTATCCTGTTCTAGTTTTACTACCTACCTACTTATAAATAATGGAATAGGTATGTCTGAAGAAGGTAGGTAGGTACCTATAGGTATATTTATCAATATAAATATTCTAAAGTAGGTATATGATTGACTAGCAGTTACCCGCGACTTCGTGCGCGTGTACAGTTTCCGTGTACCTACTGGAATGTCAAACGCTAGTTGTTAGACCAAAGAGGTAGTACTACGTCCTGTCAAACTGACGTGACATGACATGACAATGAAATCCTCTTGCCAATTGGCGCTGCTAATCCTTTTCGTTCCCACGCATAATGGACCAACTGTGAGCCTAAATGCGGAAAAGGGAGTCCCTTCAATTTCAATTTTTCCTTTTCGTTCATTTTATCCTTTAGATCCTGTTAATTATTCGGGATAAAAAGTAGCCTATATGTCAATCCAGGTTACGAACTACATATATGCCAAGTTTCATCCAAGTTGGTTCAGTGGTTTTGACGTGATTGAAACATAAACATCCAAACATCTAAACTTTCGCATTAATAATATTAGTAGGATTCTAAAAATTTCAAGGACGTAGTTGCGTTGCGACTTATCATTAAACTTGGTGGTAAAACGGCTTGTCTACTCATTAGCAGTGCCTTGATCACGAATAAATTTGACAATCGTGAACGTATCGTAACGCTAGCGTATCCGAGATACACTGCGCGGTGACGCTACAACGTTCGGCAGTCGGGCTGATGTTGACGCGCAATATCACTCGAATACGTTAGGTTTACGTAACGCGGCGACTGTCAGATTTGTTCGTGATTACCCCTCAGTACCTATTGCCGAGTATAGCACATTTCTGCTCGAAAGTCCAGGTCGTCATGCCAGCGCTTCCTCGGGCGGCCGCGACGTCTTCTACCCCCTGGGGGTATCCAGCCTGTGACTCCTTGAGCCCACCTTTCCGCTACTTTACGACCTACATCGGCGATTCCAGTTTTGGAGCGAAGTATTCTGTTCCGAATTCGATCTATTCTTTTCACACCTAAAATACTTCGCTCCATCACTCTTTGGCAAAGTAGTCAGCGACCACGTCTGAGCACCGTAGGAGTGATAAAAAAAATATATAAGAAGGTTCAGACTATCGAAAGAAACCACACAAATACTTTTGCATCAAATCTATAATCAGTTAAAATTCGATACCAACGAGTTAAAAAATTGAACAGTATTATAGTCCATAACGGGAAGCACTATTTTCATCACAACCACAACACAACCAATCAACTACAAAACAAGAAAATGAAATAATTGTACATGTAAATAAAATCGTCAAAGAGAATACAACACAACACGCAGGCCAATGACACTTTGTATCAAAAAATGACAGTACCGTTCCGTTTTAGCTTACTTGATGCGTGGAAAAGATGAATTTTCTTAGAAAAGAAATGCGTCAATCGTTTTGTACGTTTAACGAAACGTAGGGGAACTGTTTTCTGTGGTTATACCGACCATAGAGTACTGATATATACACACTAATCGAGTTTAGTTAAATTATCGTCAAAACAGTTTGGTGCAAGATGCCACTAAACGTAATTTTGCTAAACACTTTTAACGATTTAAACGTGTTTAGGCTGAATTTAAACGACATTTCGTGCAAGCCGCCCTAGGTGTTTTATTTAGAAGGTTCATTTGTTCGTAGTCCAAATATTATGCACAGACTAAAGTGCTGTGCTAAAGCCACCCTAGAATTTGGGGAACGAGTGAGCGGTATGGACTAACAATTCAAATTATAATTTTGACACTATAGTAAACAGACACTGACAGAATTGTGACCTGTCGCAAAAGCCGTAAATCAAGAAGGTGAAAACTTATTTTATATAGACGCCACCTATTAGTAAAGTTATGTCATTAATTTGTATACTATCTTTCAATTTGATGACCACCTAGGTGATCACGCCTAGGTGGCGTGGCGAAAAATATGTTAGATAATCAGTATGAAATAAAATCGTGATAACTAAATAAATGAACACCATTACAGATTCTAAAATAAGGACATAATTTTTGATGAATTTCGAAAATAAATTAATGGCGTTTCTTTGGTTCTAACGGCTACTTGAAGCTTAAGTCGTCGTCGACTGTAGCGTCATCCCCAAATACGCATGGGAACTAGCCGGTTTTGCGAGTCACGCTCTAATATATAGGGTGTAGCAATCTTCGTGTATTCATTTATCGATGGTATTAGGTAGCAAATTTAAAAACACGAAATACAATACGCGGCAACGCGGAAACGCTCCGAAGTCAATCAGTTGTTGCCACGTAATGTAAATCACAATATCAATGTAAAATTTATTCATGCTGACGTTAAGAATAAGTGAGTACTCAGTAAGTCACAGTCGACAAATTCTCGAGAGTGACAAAATCAAATTTTAAAATCGCGTAGTCGCGTAGTCACGCTTCCAACAGCCAAGGATGAATTTAAATAAGCTTTCAACAACTCGGACTTCGAGATGCATAAATAAATATTAATGACTCCGAAATACAGGAGTACTGGATAATGGATAGAGCAGCCTTTATAGACCTCTTCAGTAAATTATTTCGTTCGATCGTAGAATGCTTAATTCTAGAGGCTTTCTCAATATTTCATGATTATTAATGGTTTTAGAATTAAACTCAAAGCAAATTATTTTTGCCATAAACTCAGAGATAATTGAATAAAATGTAGTAAAAATATCATTGCGGTTTGTTTGGATGTTATAAAAATCACTTTAACTGCCATTTTGTGACTTTTATGACTACAAAACAAAATCCCAATTATACATATTAAAGGCGACAATTTATTTGTAAAATTGTACAGTCGCAATACCAATTTTAAACACTGACGTGAAATCACGTTCTTACGGTCATCTTGACAGGTTCACATTATTTACTTGCTAATAAGTAATTGGCTTGATAACCTAATTGCAAACTGTTAATTTGCTGATGATTTTTTTTTTAATCTAAAAGAGAAAATCAACGTTTTCATTATAAAGTTTATTCTTTTTATTTGGTCGAATTTAACAAACTATGTCAAACTGAGAACCAAGTCGAGCTCTAACATTATTCACGTTTAAGCGATGTTAATCTCGCTGTCAACATTCCCGATTTATCATTATTGACGTATCGGCTAATGCAACCGTCAATGCCGTCAACCAAATGGACGCTAAGCCGAAAAATGAACAAACTTTTGTTGTTTCAAGATGTTTTCCATCGGAAAATGCTTTTGTGGACCAATCCCCTAAAATAACGCCGACTGAATCTATTGACGCTTTGACAGATTCACAAACGGTGGAAAACCTTCGCCTGAATTTTGAGCAAATACATTTCAAAAGCTAATAAATCCTCAGCCACTTCACACTCGTGAATGTTTCAGACTATTTCCATTGACTAACCATGGTCTTCTTCTGTCGTGTCGCTATTTTGACCACTATAATATAGCTACGTCGTGGTATCACATTTTCTATAATATTCACACCCCAAGTAACTACACCCGATCGGCAAGACTGTAAAAAAAATGAGATAACTAATTCTTTTTTATAGATAGAAGCGTTTGGCTGCCAGTTCACCTGATGGAAAGTGTAGCTGCAGCCTAGGGTGGAGCACGCTTAGCTGTTATCCACCTGTTCATTTCTTGTCTTAAAAATTCCTAAATTGTAGCGATCCGGAAATACTGACGACGGTAGTGAGTTCCACTCCTTAGCAGAATTCTAATTGATGTTTCATTTGTTCCAGGTCTAGCAGCAGTGAAGATAGTGAAAATAGTAGTGCCTGAAATAATTCAGTATGGCGTCATGGACGCCGTCATTTTGGACTGTGATTATACACTTAGTAACGACACAGCAGGTCTAATGGTGAAGTGGTTCTTTAGTAACAATGCACGGCCTGTGTACCAGTGGATTGCGACGCAGAAGCCACAGGACATAGGCATTTTAAGAGGCCGTGTGGACCTTTCGTACAAGGCCTCTTCGGACCCTCTGAAGATGCACCGAGCTATGAGGATAGTGAAGCCAAATACAGACATTTCTGGTGATTATACGTGTGTAGTGTCTACGTTCATGGAAGAGGATTCGCGGACGAAACAGATGATTGTTTTTGGTGAGTTTCACTTTATACTTGTGTAAATATCCACGAACGAGTGTTCACCGCTAATAGTTTTCAAAATTATTTTTCAAATCAGGTTCAGTTCAAGCCTCCAGATCTACCGTGCTCGAGTATCACAGTCATAAGCACAAGTTCGTTTTCATCAACATAACTTATTTCCCCTAAAGTGTCGACCTGTATTTCTCTTGACCACAGGAAGGTACCATACGAATGAACTTCCATTTTATAAAAAGCCACAAAGTTACTCAGGTATTCAACATGACTCCGCGGCAGTCGTGGTCAGTGAGCACGTCAACCAGACAAACTGGTAAACGTTTACGAAGCTCGCAAACTGTCTGACTTGCCATCCCATATTCCACCTCTGTTTTATTTTCACTGTCGTTTGTATGACTTCGTAGATTTATCTCCCAGAATTCTCTATTTTAGTTGGTTTTTCTTAAAAACTTTGATATTATTTTAGGTTAGACTAAAAGATTTGGGATAGTATGTCTTGTTTTTCTAAGTTCTGCAAAAAAATCTGTAGGTTATTTTATGATTTCGAAATGTTTTGATGTTGTGTTTATTCTATTCAATCTACAGCTTTACTAGAAAAAAATCTTTCAAACTTCTACTGAATCTTGTATCTGTTTTATAGATCTGTAAATAAAAAGTTATTTTGAAAACAAAATCTCTGTTTTTATACTAAGAGCCTATGTTTCTTTTTTTATTGACTTCATTCACAGGGATGGAATTTATTTTCAATATATTCTAGCTTTCAAAGCTTTTTTGTGTCGGGGTTAGTTTTCAGTCTGACATCTGCTATCCGTTCTGCATATTTTTTACATCGATTTCCGTATAGACTTCCTGGCCAGTCAAACAACTTCATCCTTATAATTGTATCCTCGTGTCCTGGATATCGTGTAATGTCGTGCCAGTGTGCAAGCGCCTAATCAGTCTTTGTCCTTACTTACCAAGGGTATCATGTTGCAGTACCGGAGACGAACTTCCGACTGATCCAGAACAAAACAAATGACGATACGGTGAACGTCATCTGTGCGGCGGATGGCGCGTTCCCCGCGCCAAACCTGACGCTTGCCACGCCTGATCGGTAAGTTGTAAACATTTATTTATAACTTAGTACTTCACACACATACCTTGGAACCTAGGCAGCTGAAGAACTATGTTCCGATGGACTGACGACAGTTTTAAGAGCGGGTGAAGTAGGTGTGAGAAGGCCCAAAATCGTTCGTTCTGGAAGTCTATGAGGAGGCTTAGGGTGAAAGATAAATATGAGAATTATGTCTACAAAATTCTAATTGCGTACTTAAATGTATTTATAGAATAATTATAAAGAAACCTTATCAACATTTCTAAGACAGGCCATCAAATCTTCAGACGATTGTTCAGACTTTCTAAGATTTACGTTGCTACAAAAAATCAAGGTGAATTACAGACAAGCTCAAAGTTTCTCAAAGACTTTTTGAAGATTATTTACGTCTGCCAACAGATTTAAATGTTTATGAAACAAATATTGTTAATATTGGTATGTAAAGAAAATAATTCCAATAGATTATTTTCCGTAAATGCCAGATTTTTTTGTTTTTGTGAAATATATATCAAGCCACCGACATAACACCTATACGATATCGTGGGTAGTAATCGCATATGTTTAGTCTAAATGATTTCACACCATGTCAGTAGCGACAACGATATTTTTGCTTCAAACGTGCAGAGATCGTGCCAGTGTACAAACTCGTAATGCAAAGCAAGCAATGATTTAAAAACGCGTAAACGAACCAAGTTATAACCATCTACACACTCTCGCGTACCAACTGTCGCAATATGGGGCTACTTCAAGTAGACTTCCGAAGTTTTTTGCCAGACCGTGAGACAGCTCTTGAGGTGTGCATGGTTTGTTAACAAAACAGTTGTCGAACTTGTAAGGTTTCTGGGAACGCCATTGTGGAAGTGATAGGTGATCTTTAAATTAGCAAAGTGTTTGTGGCGAAGCTTTCCTGTACTTTCTGATTTGTACATCCCATAGTAGATTATTTGTCTTGTTTTCTTTGTTTTACCGAAAGAATGTAATTACCTATCTACGCAAAAAAAATGTTTTAAGTTGGATAAGCGATATCATGATCTTTAAAAAATGTTACACATATTAAAGGCTAATTTATAGGTTAATAGTTATTCGTAAGAAGACAAAATGACAATTCATTTTGATTTACGCCCCGAAGCATAAAATTTCATCTAGTATGAAAGCATCTGGGGCCTTATACTCAGTTCAGCAGAGATTTTACTCTAATAGGGATGACGTCATTACTCGGCCGAAAACTTGCATAACACCCACTGGTGATAAGAGATTTCAATGTCATTTTGACGTCAGTAAAATCTCTACCGATTGAGAATAAGACTTCTGATTTTGTACCGAAAAAGTCTGATTACTCAACTTCGTTGCAATGAAAACCAATTCAATTAAAGAATCTCTGCGCTGATATAATATACTTACGGCACGTGCTGGATTTATTTTTATTATTGTAGCAACAGATGCAATACAAATATAATTTTCCTTAATGTTCCATCCTCGCTCTAACGAGACCGATTAATTATTAAAAGCCACGTCTATTCATAACAGGCGCAGTTCAACCTCAAACACTGAAGTTCCTCTTCCCCTGATTTCCCTCTAATTTCAAACGATTCACTTGACAGGGTTACCAAGCAGCCAACATAGTTTGACCTCCCTACCCCCTTGCTTAGTTCGGGTAGTCGGAGCGTTGAAGGGGACTGTGATGGAATTTCGAATGTCTAGGTAAACTGTGTGCATTTTGATGTATGAAGTAACCGATCCCGTATAGAAACCACCGCGCCGCAATGCGGAGTCGGTCTTATGCAGTAATGCACTGGAAATCTGATATTTTATGAAATGTTGCTTTAAAGTTATTGTCTCGGGTTTGAGACAGTGATCGCTCGTTATGTGGAGTTTGGTTACAGTTTTGTTTGTTTCCAACGTACCTGTAGGGTTATTACTGTTCTTTGGATGCAACAGGGCTATATTGCAATTACTACACTGAGACTGACTGATTGCTAATAAATCGGTGATCGCTTCACTAAGTTACTTGGCTTACGGTTTGAAGAATTAATTTAAAAAGTAAAATGGGCAAAGAGCCGTGTATATTCGTTGATGTTTTGTTCTGCTCGATCTGGTTGGTTTTTATTACAAAACTTTCATGATATAACTTAAGTTTTCTTTAGAAACGTCTGTTGCAACTTGTTGCAAAGTTGTGCAAAAAACTACTTTAGAATTAAAAATAAGTTGAAAGACTAGTAGGTACTAAACTTTTCAGTTTCTGCTCCAAATCCCAAGCCGTTCGTTGGAATAACTAGTTAGATTACATTTTGTAGCAACTTTTTCAATCTGCATGTTTTGGCTGTTCATAAGTACACTGTAGTTTATTTTGTTAGAAAGTAAACTCACAAGTAGAAGTAAGTACCTAAGTTTGATCAAATTACACGAAAAACGATTGAGGCAATGCAGTCTTTGTCATATCTATAGATGCGAAAAAAATATCCATTATTCTCTGTTTAGAAGCTTTTTGATGAAATACACCATTTTATAAGGGATAGATATTCAAAGTATCAGTTTAGTCATTCCATTTTATCAAAGTCTTTATCAAGTGATCCAAACGCAGACGTGGTTTATTAATAAAAGAGATTCCAAAGAATTTTATTCATTTCTAAAACTGTATAATTTATAGGTATAAAAGAAGTTGGCAAGTAAAAGCCAAGATTAAACCCAGCATTCAGCGCTGCCACCTGGTTCACCTTCTTGCCAAGTTTCATGTTCTACAAATATGCTTTGTAAGAATTCATTTTGCAGCTAAATTTTTACTGTCAATTTTATTCTTGAGGAAAGTCTTGGCTATTCTAACGGTATTGTTAGAAATCGTCTAGTGGAGTGACATTATGTTTTTAACCCTAAATTAATCACAATCGTGCAAATTTTTTATTAGAAAACTTGTTTGGATCAAAATGTTATTTTTTTTAACCTTTCTTTGCATTGTTATTCTCTAGACCGTGAAGCTTTGCGATTTAGCATACTTAATTACATTTACTAAGTGAGTTTATCACGAAAATGTTGGAATGTGCGAGCGAGAAGGTTGTTTAGCTTACTCCTCGCCTCGTAGGTGTGTACTTAAAATTCGAAAAATAATATATTTTCTACAGAAATTTACGAACTCACGGTGGTGAGTTCGCTATATTTTTTCCTAGATTGAACTAAGTTTCCAAGACATTATTTCCCCTGAGATATCTTGGAAACTTCTCTGTTGTTTATACATGTGGTCGCCACTCGGTGATGCGCACACAAGTTAAATTAGAAAGTTGAGTAGTTTTGCTTAAATTTCAAATTCATAAACTTTGATCGTCTAGAATTCTAGATAAACATCTTTTAGGCTCCAAGAAATTTATTGATCGAGCGAGCGAAGCGAACGAATATCTTAGTTTATCATTAAAGTGAGACACTTTTATTTCTTCAGTTCATTGTTCATAGGTTTAGGTTACATTTATAGATATTTATTCTCAAAAAAGACATAATATGCCACTTACATGAGAAAAGATCTTATTAGTATATAATTAGGTAAGTATAGCTAGGTATTCTTCGTTCGAGTAGATTTAGTAGATACGTAGCTTTAGTAGGTAATAAGGTTATGAATAGCACCCATTCAATTCATTCTAGGTAGGTAGGTAAGCTACCATAGTTGCATTTATCTATTGATTAAAGCAAAATTGCAAATATGTATGGTGACGTCACTATATTGGTTGGACATTTGTAGGACGTCCGCGGACACAAGGTCACCTCCGCGGCTTACCAATATTTATTTATTTAGCACAGGCTGTTAGGTACAGTAAAATTGTGTCCTAAAATGAGCCTTGTTATTTATTATTGAACGAGCGATGTCGTGTGCGTTTACAAAACCTTGGACTAGAAACAAATAACACGTCTAATTAAGAACCAATTATCAGATAACGATTAAAATGAATGAAATAATGTTGATTCCTTAATGAAAAAGTCAAATCGTAACTCTTTTAATAAAATAATAATAAATAATAATAATAATAAATATTCATGGACTTTACACACAACGCCCTCTAGTCCCAAACTAAGCAAAGCTTGTGATATGGGAACTAGATGCACAAAACAAAAAGCACAAGAATCATTTAGAAGAATCGCATACAGAATTGAAAGATTAGACAGAATTGAAAATCTAGTAAACTTTGGATATCTAAAATTTTGTAACAATATGGTTGTGATGTCAGAAAATCCGAAAGGCTGCTGCTCATATGATATTCCAACAAAATCACAATCATTTTTTTACTAAACTTTAATAAGATAATCACCCTCGTCTTGCCTCTCGACCTTGCTTATTGTTCGACCAATAAAGCAATAGTTTAACAATACAGTGAATACAAGGCAGGACGTCGTCACATCGTCGTTATCCATCAAACCGATTGTAACACATTTATAGTTAGGTACCTATAGGTATTTGATTAGTATTACTAGTCCGAATGTAACATTTTCGCGTAGGCCATGCTAGGAGATTAATCGATTATATGGTCATGTTTCTGCCATTATTCTTCGGAGACAGTATTTTTACATAAGCGAACGCTCATTACGTAGTAGGTACACGTTTGATGCAATTTGCCTTGCAATGATGCCTTTAAAATTATAGCTAGACTTCAAATTCTTTGATATAATATTTGTTTTTAGTAAAATTTAATATAAAACTTCAATCAATCGTCGCAATTTATTTGCATTTAAAAAATCCATCATGTAAATTATGTTCTAGGATCGATCAAAACACGATAGTATTCTATACCCTACTGCTTATGACTCCACATACATTTAAATACATAAATACATTGTTTGAAAAGTGGTATACAGGTTTAATTCGTATACGAGTGCAGAAATAATACACAGTGATATTGCCTATTTACCCTTATCAGCCCCATAAAAGCAAAGCTATCGATGGATACAAGATAATTCAAAATTTCCTTTCTAGGCATCTCGAAGGAGTACACCAGACGCTGAAGCAAGCCAACGGACGGTACTCCGCAGTAGCATCCGTCACGCTGAATGATGCTGACCTGCCAACGCCTGCAGAGTTCATCTGTACCCTGAGGATACCACAAGCGAAGTATGCTGTTAGAAAAGAAGCTATTTATTATCCTGGTAAGTCAAAACTTATGCTGTAAAACTGTAGATAAGGCAAAAGCGTCCAAACGGAATTACAGAGCAACTTAGTTGATGCAACTATAAGTAGGTACCTAGTTTTAATAATAGTTAATAATAGGTAGAAAGAAAATTGTACTGTTGCTTTTTGAAAATAAATATACCTTGAAATAAAAAAAACAACCCACAAATAGCAACTCTAGTCTCAACTACAGTTGCTATTTTTGGGTAGTTTTCTGTTTATAAAATACTTCTAGTAATTAATTACAAATGGTGCTCTTTACCTATAGCTTATAGTGTGAAATTGATACGTTTTTACGAAAATACTGAACTGCGAAAAAGTGGTTGAGTTAGAGACAGCAAAATTCGAAATAACGTTACTCACATAATTTATCCTAGAAACGATATCATAGAATATAACCAATATCTCATTTGCATGACCTAATTTATCTCCAGACATCTCATCTCATCTTTATAAAAATGCAAGACTCGCTAGCGCAAACAATCTTTATTTCTGTGCTCGCGCGATATTCTCAATTTATAGCACAAGAAAACAATGTAAATGTTAATTTTTCCCATTTGGTATAACAACATCTAGAAGATGCACATTCTACTTGGGCCCTTTTCTTATAAGCGCAAATAGAAGTCTTTGTCGCTAGCATAAAGCGCTTTATCAGCAGTTTCTGAAGGTCGTGAAAATATCAAATATCGAACTTTTAAAATAAAAATCTGTGATTGGACAGAATGGTGGCAATTCTGTTGTAACTAACTTAAAGTGTTTAATTTATAAAAGTTTTTACTGTGTATTACTAAGGTTTGAATTGGTATAAACGCTCTTGAATGAAAATCCTAATATATTCATTTTAAAATCAAATAAGTCAGCACTAAAATGATTTCTATTAATTTGACGTAAAAGTAGGTACTCGGCTAAATAGAAAAAATTATGATTTTACGTAGCTAATTTTAACATTGTCAGAGTGTTAGGTATGCTAATTTGAACTTTGGCTTAAACATGATAAGACCTTATTTCCGCACAACAGTACCTACAAACGCAATCGTGTATTGCACCTAACTTCAGAGGGATCCGTTATGCGATTTGTACAGCACTTCATAATACCTACACGTTGTCAACTGGCACGTCACTAACACAAAAAAAATAACATGACTAATTATGTTCATTTCTTATTTTGAATTTTAGCTCCCAAAAAAGCTGTTTAGCTACAAATTCGTAATGTAAACAAGTAATCCAGTCGCATTAATAAGCCACAAGCGTCATTAAAGCCACGGCTAAAAGAATAACGTTCTTGTTTTTAAAAGTTACAGCCACCGTCATAGCACGGCCGTTATTAGAATCACAAAGCACTGGAACCAAGACTAAATGACAGTTTGTGTATGTTCTTAGGGCGGCTTGCACCAGAATCTCTAAACGCGTTTAACTCTTAAATAGTATTTAGCAAGTTGTCAAGTCATATAAATACGTCAGATTTAAATCTATTTAGCTGTTAAACACGTTTAGTGATTCTGGAGCAAGCCGCCCTTATTCTTACTCACACGATCTAGGGCAAGTATTTGACAAAGTCTGTTTTTCCGTAATATGCAATCTAATGGGCTACAAAAGATTGTATGATAGATAATTATTCATAATTTACTAGAGCTATTTGGTGTTTAATTGTTCAATATCTCTAGACATAATCATTTACCAAAAAATAGTAATTAATGTAAAAACATAGGTTCTGTACTTCTGTGTACTTAAGCTGTGAAAACTAATCATCACAGTAATGTGAGAAAGAGAGCTAATGTGTAGACTTTTATAGTCCCAAGATTTGGTGTTCTTTGCTACATTACGGTTATGATAAAGATGGCTGACGATCCTTGGGAATGCAAAGCTCCAGGGGCGAAAAATATCTTTATGAAGGCACAAAAATAACAATTTCGCGGTATAATTTGCGAGGGCCATTTCGGCTTTTTATCAGGAGAAAGTTTGTGTACACAGCTATCTTAAGTAGACTAGGAAACATTTCCTGCAGTGGATAATTTTATGCTTCGTTTACTCTATTGTAAAAGATAAATGCGTTTGTTGAGTGTAAGCCGGGGCAGACGGTGTGTAGGCTTTTTCAGGGGTGTATATCAGAACCCATGATAATTTCCCCGGCATTTTTTACAAAAATTCATTTATTTTTACCTGAGGATGAAAACATAATCCGTTCTCTAGTATTTACCTATTTACCAGTCGGTGATTTGAACTCTGTTTTCTATCTCTAGCATTTGAAATTCAGAGTTCATTTTAATAATTTTTTTTGTTAAAAATGCTTTTTTCTTAAGTATTTGTATATAGTTATTATTTTGATCAATACTTTACCTACTTCAATATGGACATGGACATTTAACACAACGCCCTCTAGTCCCAAACTAAGTAAAGCTTGTAATATGGGAACTAGATTACTGATGGAATACTTATATAGGTAGTTACTTGCTTTTTTTAATCTAACACGAATTTGGCTTCATGTTTGATTATTCCTAAATATGCATCATTAGCTTTCACGATATATACACAAGTTTTAAAAACTAAGGGCGGCTTGCACCAGAGGGGCGATTACGAGTTGACAATGTAAAAACCGGTGTGAAACGTCTGACGTCCAGCACACCGGTGTGCGCTGCTTGGTATGGAAACACTGAGCGGATTTTTTGAGAAGCTTGGTCTCGTCAAGCTTCCGCTCAGTGTTTCCATACCAAGCAGCGCACACCGGTGTGGTTGGCGTCAGACGTTTCACACCGGTTTTTACATTGTCAACTCGTAATCGCCCCTCTGAATCACTCAACGTATTTAACAGCTAAATTGATTTAAATCTGACGTATTTGTATGACTTGACAACTCGCTAAATACTATTTAAGAGTTAAACGCGTTTAGCGATTCTGGTGCAAGACGCCCTAAATATTGGTCGAAAAATAAAAACGAATCAGAATTCTCGGTACCCACACGAGATTTAGTTTTTTTTTACTCCACAAGTTCTAATGAAAAGCCAACATACAAGAAGCTCGTTTGGTTTCGTTAGAATCTCCAATATTTGACGTTGAAAGATGGGATATTATGATGGATCGAGTTTTTCTTTGTTAGACCAAGGAGAGGTCCCAAGGGTACGCAAGACTAATTTACTGTCAAGTGGTATCGACCAATGGGACTGAACTTTAACAGAATATCTAAAAATATTCTCAGAACTACAAACTTCAATTTGAATACAAGATTGAATAAAAGAACATAAAAAAGCTACAAAAATTGTAAATAAATTTATTCGTTATTTTTCAAGATTTCGAGTACACTTTGTCGCACGTATAGCGTTCTGTAGTTTTCATTTCAAACTTATATAATACGTTTCTTATATCTAATAACTAAATGATTCACCGCATCGTGGAGTTTCTAGCTTTTCACACAAAGCCCGCTTGTTATTGAGCGCGCCTAATGCTGAAAAATGGTTGTAAATATAGAATGACCATTAAAAATCTACATTTTTCGCAAAAAATAAAACTTTCTTTGAAAGCTCAATTTTGCGGATAAAAGGACGAACACTTCAGTGGGTTTTTAGTACTTTTCTTCTACGGTTGTCGAGTTTTGAAGTCGATAAAACTGCGTCAACGCTTCTACTTGGGAATATATTTTTTGATAAGTTATCTAGGGGTCGAATGAACGCTTACCTTCTGCCAAAGAATATAAATTATGTCTACCTGTATTATCTGTGTTGAAAGTTGCTCTTTTATACATTTTGACCAACTGTATAATGTAATAGCATTATTCATTTATTAATGACATAGGTACCTACAATTTTTTTTAATTCCTGCCCTTCTCGGTAGAAACACGGTTTAGGTACTATACGGCTCTACGTACAGCTATACGGTAGTTTAGGTCGAGGTGTCGCTGTGTGTACAAATAATATGCAAATCGATGTTTAGCCAATTTAGATATGTATACCCTTCCAACTTAAACTGTAGGTATTCATCAATATTATAATTATATTTTTTACTTGGGCCATAGCTGCCGGCCCCTGGTTATTATATTCTGGGTATTTTTTTAAAGATTTTTTTTTGTTTGCAGGTCCTATCAGCACTACTCCAGAGATGCCTACTGCAGCCGACTTCCAGCTTGCTGCAGCAGTGGGTTCCAAAGGTAAGCGGACGCACTTATTATGTTATACGCGACAGGTTTGCAACAAGTGTGTGCGATCATTTCTGTCAAACAACAATTATTGTATCATCTAAGGGCCAACGCACATCTATCGACAAAACTGTTTTGTCGCGTACTTAGTGACGTGAAAATAAATTTTCTGTTATAACGAAAACAGGATATGATGAATGCTTCCTCGTCATATGCTGTTTTCGTTGTAACGAAATTCACATCAATTGACACGACGCATGCATCAAATTATGTTTACCTATCTATTATAGCATTGTTTAGTACCTACCTATTAAACATTGCTTTATACGCACATACCTAGAGAATGAACTGTGCTTTTTTAATAAATAAAAATATAGTGTAATTATGTAGTGTACTTAATAATATTATTAAGTACTTAGCATGATTCTCATTAAATAAGCAAGTAACGAAAACAGCAAATAAGACGAAGCATATTGTGACGAAAAAAGTTATACTGACATGGTTTGTCACGAAATTATGAAGTTTCACATCACTAACTGTTCGACAAGACGTTTTGTTTTTGGTTTGCGTTCGCCCTTACGGGCCATAATTGGTTGTCAACTCTATGCATACAAGGTATAATAAGACCACTCGCATTTCGGAAGATAAAACTATTATATTATTAGCGCAAAAAAACCCTGTTCCATACATTTTCACGAAGTATATATTGCATTTTGTATGGAACAGATTTCTTTTTTTACCCCCATCACTGATGTTTCCCTTCTAAAAAGAATTAATGACAAATTTCAAAAACTAATGCTACCTTCAATTCTCAATTTACAATGCAAATTGGTTTAAATCTCTGTAATTAAAGCAAATATCTAAATTAATTAGCGTGCAGTCTCTAGTTTTATTTTAATTAATGAGAACGAACGCTTTGATCATTTTAAATTATTCTGATGACAGCACAACCATATCAAGTGTCAATTTTAACTCCTCCAATTAGTGCAAAAAGGGGCTTTCACACCTGTCTTCAGCAAACGTACTAATTGTTAAGCATATTATTCAAATCGCATAACGTCTAGTAAATAATAAAATGGATGAAAAAGTCACCACTGACATTGTATAATAGTTTCACCTTGAAGAGAATTTTCAATTCGTAACTCGTAGTTTCTATTTCCTGTCGGAAGAAACTGACAAAAGAACTTGATTTAAATCAAGACAATTGATTCATTTAAATCAAGACCATTGAATCATTGAAATATAAATGTCGATAACAGCTGGGTGACAGCAAATGTGGAATGCCCACTCATTAAACGGTACCTAATGGCTTCCCGATCGGTATTAGATGTAATTAAAAATGAAAATTCTCTCACCTTAATAATATTACAGGCCAAATAAATTAAGTGCGATCCTCAAGAGTGGTAGAGGTGCTTTTAATTTCTATAGGGTAGGAAGGCATGATAAATACCTACCTAATTACTCAAGATTTTTGAGGAACTTTCAAAAGGATTTAACCAATTTTCCTCTGAAAGTTGAAATAACAAATCACTTGACAGGCGTCACAGCTCAGTCGGTAATAGCTCTGCCTTCCGTGCCGTGGGTCGTGGGTTCGATCCCCACCAAAAACAAACATTTAATTTTGTGCGTGCAAAACATAGATGTTTGTTCTATGTCTGGGTGTAAGTATGTATTATAAGTAAGTATTCACAAAAAAATATATATAAGTATTCTATCAGCCATCTGGTTCCCATATTACAAGCATTGCTTAGTTTGGGACTAGAGGGTGTTGTGTGAAATGTCCCTGAATATTTATTTATTTATTTACTTAAATTTTTCTAGTATAAATGAACCTTAGTTCAATAAAGCTTATATTCCTTTGGCAAAGTCGCTCATTGCTTTTATCTTTTGTTACAGGAACGAGTCTCGACACAGTGGTGTTGATGATACTTGTACCTGCTTTAGCTCAATTTATCTAATAAATGAATTTAATATGTGAAAATAATGTCAAAACGCGATTTGATTGTTTTTGTATAAATATTATCATTCCGTGTGTCATCTCTTAAAAATACGTATGTTTAGAGCAAGATGCTGATTGATGTAGGGCATGTTAAGGGTGAGTCATCATCAATCTGAAGACATGCCTGAAACTAGGATAAAACGATTTTGAACCTTCTCCCCATCTACTGACTTTTCAATATCGGTTGAATATTGAATATTTGGCTCTAGTGATGAAGTGAGATGCAATATGTAACCGCAAGCAGAGCGGAGTTTTAGGTCTCAACCGTGAACTGAGTTGAGTGTTAGTACAGTCAGTTACTCATAGTTATTTCATATTTCATAAAGGCGAAAAAAACTCCTGTAAAAAATCACAAGTTTTTTTAGTAAAAAAAAGTATATTTGAGATGCGGCGTTTATGAAACTGTTGAAAGTAAAGTCAATGTATAGTTTGAAAACTCTGCTCTGTTTACGGTCGATACTCGGCTTTATAAAGCTTGCAGCTATGCCGTAAAACGATGTCAGGTATTTTTATATGTATAAAAACAAAATGTAAATGATTATGATAATAATTATTATTTTCATAATAATAATCTAGTCATAATACCCAAATGACTTGCCAAATAGAACCGTAAATCCATGCCGTAAGGCTCAATTTAAGTTTACATTTCATCTTAGATTAAATGTGAGTAGGTAAGACTCATTTTTACTTTAGTTTTAGGTGGTAGAGGTCTACAGCAGAAAAAGCGCATCAGCGCGTACCCATGCTTTTCAACATTATATGAAGGAAATTGATTTGTCTGATCAATGATATAATGTTCATATTTGAAAAATCATTTGCCGTTAGCATGATTGACCGTTAGATCTTACCACTACCACAGAATAGATAAAAGAGCGCAATAACCGGAGGCACGCGGCGCGCGCGCAGCGCGTCCCACACAAAAAAACACTATCGTCCTTCTCGCACGATTTGCAATGTTCAACTTCTAATAGTTCAAAGTCTAAACAGTCTAGGTTGACGTGTCTTCGTGTGTACTATGCACCTTATGACATGACATAATAGATTATTCGCTGCTTATAACATTTATTTGTTTATTCTGTGATAGTATAAGTTGTGCTTTTTCAAGCACACTCATAAATCATTGTACCCGGTTAGACGTATTACTCTACGCGGTATCTCCATTTGTACAGATTGTAATAATATTTAAAACTATTTTTATTGATGTTGTCATACCAAATAATAAAGGTAACGGTATATGCAATGTACATAACTTTGTCTTAAAAAGAAACGCTAAGGATGATGTAGTTAGAAATACACTGGCCTAATAAATTAAATTATTTTCACGTAACTATTGTCCAAAGAAATTAACTGCAGTACCGGTAAGCTGTAAGGTCTTTTTGAAAAATAAATGAACGAAAGTACAGCTGTCAAAAGTAGTGTTATAGCTTGCCAGTATTGTATTCAAGAAAAAATATTTTTTATTCAGCACTTTGTCAAAATTCAAAATAAATAATTCGTAAATAAGGGCCAATGTAAATATTTACATAAAGTTGTAGCTAGTTAAGTTTTTTTATTTATATAAAAAATTAAATAAATTACATTTGCTGTGCATATTTGCCGTTTATGGATAAGATCCAAGTAAGACTTTTATTGTATAATTCCCTAATATAAATAAACCGATCGTTGTATATAATGTTGTTTCATTCAGCACTCCAAAAATGTAGGGTTCGAACCCACGACTGTTATGTAGGCTTGAAACGTTCAACCATTTCGCCATGGTTGATAGCGTCTACTCTATAACTCGGCAGATTAGGTACTCTATAGCATAACCCTTCCTCCGGTCGTCATTACATAAAAATATGTACGTAGTATATTTTGTGCGTGAGTCGTGGAGTTAATATTTAACTGAACAATTACGTAGTCGATGAAGTCAATGCCATGACCTATTTGTTCGTGCTCGAACCACCTCAAGGCTATTAGTTTACTGATTCAAAGCATTTCTTTATGATATTACTTCGTTTTGAATTCAAATCATTCACGCTATGCACGTTATTATTAGGTATGTGTTGAATGAAAACATCTGCAGGGGTATGCCAATCAAAGTTGAACTGCAAAGTTTTAAATCATGGTCAGTTCATACTAACTCATAGTTATTCTGTGACTAAATAGTGACATCATGACGTCATTTGATGTGTTTTCACGCATATTTTGCTGTCAAGTGTCTAAAAAGAATGACCTGAAAAATTTACACTGGGCAGTGAAATATAACTTGACAGCAAAAGATTGGCATACGGGGGCTGTAGGCCAATTCTGTGTTCTATAATTTTTTTCAAAAAAAAAAAGATCTCAAAATTATAGAGATGTTTGTGTTATAAAAACAAAAATGGAAGAAACAGGAAACACCCGCGAGTATTCTACTTGTTGGTCCTAAACGTCAAAGTATGTCAAAGGTTGAGATGAAAATTCAATTTACGATGTCATTTTTACTTACAGAGGCACATCTGAACCGTCTTTGTGAAATTTGAGGATCAAAGAGGGCCAATATTCCTTTCACGAAAAGCTCCAATTCTTGCTCCAAATCTTGGACAAAGACAAAAAATTGTCTTTGTCCAAGATTCTAATTGCGCCTCATAATAGATCACGTCCAATCCTGATAAACAAACCTCTTTGATGTACCAAATATACCAAACACTGGTTTGTGGTTAAATCACTGAAAAAAATAAATATTTCTCTTTGTCTGGTTATGCACCGTCTCTTGGGAAAATCCTACACAAATAATAATTGTGATATTTTCACTTCGTAGATTGATAAAGAAAACTTGATTCAGTAAACCTAAGGAAAAAATATCGAAGCCAGACCCTTTAATTCGCAGCGTAGGTACTCCACAAAAGACACTCACTTTATAAAATTGATCCCAATAGATCAAAAAAGCTAAAACAGCTATATCAGATTTAAAAAAAAATACTAATTTAAGCGTAGGTATTATTGCGTAAGTAGGTACACAGCGATTTCCTACTAATTTAATTGCTCATCAGCCGACACAAGCAGGTATACTTATAGTTAAGGAGGCTTTCCTCCCATCGACATTTCCATAATTTGGAGCCTTCTCCATCAACCAACAGAACCAATAATAACGATTTTCAGCATCAATCAACCTTTTTGTAAAAACATTTATCGAAGTTAACTCACAATTTAATAACTCGCACGTATCACTTTAAATTTACCAAATGCTACGAAAATAGTAATTCACACGGCTGAATAAAATAATCAAATTAAAAATTGCAAGCAAATAAAGAGCTACTCGGGCAAGTTCGATAATTGGGTCAGGCAGTCAGCCTGGCAATAAGGCCGGGTCAGATGTTACCATTTATATTTCAGAATACGATGTGTTTTCAAAAACACACTTTGCGACTGAATAGTTTCTTTGTTTTTTATTTAAAGCACATTCGACAAAGGAATCACGGGATAACAAAAATAACACCTTTATTAGCAGAATGTAATGTCTACTTTTCAAACTACGATACTTTGCCTAGCGACGAAATAAAGCTGAAAATAGATGGATTCAAATAAAAATATTTTAAGTAGCCATTTCCACTTCTAAATCCTAAACGAACCAACAAATCTTCCCTGATTTTGTCTGTCTTGGCTCTAGCAATTTTTAAGCCACGATGGGATAGCTATTTTTGTTTTTGCTAAAATAAGTACTGACTTATTCTAGCAAAAACAAAAAATTGCTGTATTGCTGTATTTGAAAATCACGGGCAAATAAATTCTGTTTGAATTTGCATACAAAAATGTAACCCAAAAACCCAAATCACCCACTGAAATAAATAACCCCTCAATCAATCAAATCAAAAACTCGAAATTATCTAACATTTTCAGATGCATTAGAGATCGTTACCGAACGGACCCTTCCATAAACAAATGCTTATTTGTCTAAAACGCTAAACAATAAAATAAGGCTCAAATGCTCAACCGAGAGCGGGACCTTTTTGACACTTTTTCAATCTAAATCTGCCAAACAATCTATGCTTGAGTATTAACTCAAACTTGTGCTAGAAATTCTAAGAATGAAACAATCGAAATAAAGAGGCATTAGGTATTCCTTGCTAGTTTCAGATGCCGCCGTTTGAGTAGTTAAATAAGACACACAAGACATTCGCCTGACCACACAGAGCTTTGACGTAATGCAGTAGTGAAAAGGCTACCACTGTTCTCCTTAGCCCCTTGAACAGAACAATGCCTTTATTTCCGATGTTTGTCACAACTAGGATTGTATGACATAGGGTACGACTCAAAGCCATTATAGTCAAAATAAGTGTTCCGTTTTTCCAAAACTGGATCGGAACACTAAAACAATACATGTTATGAAACATTTCCTAGAAATATTAAAGAAATATGAAAGAAATTTAGTTATATAAGACGATTCTAAATTATTCCTGTGATTTTATTAATAAACGCTTTTTTGACTTGACTTTGACCTGAGAAGCTGTTATTTCGTTTTGCTACGCAAAAATATTTCGTTTCACGCTCAGACACACTTGTCTACGGACCAGAGTTCGAACTTTCTGTTGAATAATAGATGTGTGGCTCGCTTTCCGAACGAATCACCGGCTAAATTATTGAGCACGGCACCTCTGGCCGTTAGCACAGAATAGAATGGTTTAGGATACAGAAGTCTTACTTTTTTATGCCCTTTGAAATTGCGTATTTTGCTTTTCTGGGACTTTACTTGGTGTTCATAGTCCCTAGAACATTCCCAATAAACTGTCATTATCATTATCATCTGATGAGAAGCTGGTAGTCGAATTGAAGTCGGTTTTTCTAGTTTTTTAAACTTATAAATTATATTACTCAAACTGTCAATTTAGAGAGGCAAGGATTGTTGGAAGTTGTGGCTGGACTACAGAGGGAGACAGGCGATGGGAACTTTTTAATTAAAATGCATGAATTTACACTCTGATCTTGTGGCGAAATTGGCCGAATGTGAAGTGAAGGTGCATCGAACTGTGGTTTGGTTGGTAGACTAGTTTAATTATAGACTCCTGTCTTTGTGCTTTGCAATGCGACTACGAAGCATCATTATCATCAATGTATGAGTTTATTTTTGATCATAGCATTACCCTCTTTAGCTTTGCCACGAAGAACGACTGACTTCTTTGCACGTGATGGTGAAAGTGTGAAAACTGATTCGTGAAAATTATTATATTCTCTGTCATCGGTTCGTTCATTCGTTCGTTCTTAGTTGCCAACTTGGAGATGGAGTTTTGAGGCCGCTTTAAAGCCTCCGACGTGGCGCCGGGACCGACAGAAGCACGGAAGCGCTCAGATGTAAATGCCACTAGCGGTCACCCAAACAAAAAATGAATGACTGCGCAAAACTCGGTGAAGATTGACTAAGCAAGCAACGCCACGAGCGCTTTATAACGTTAAAAACCTACCTACTACAAATAACTTTACCACATACTGTTCCTAAACTAAACAAATTACTGGCACAAGCTTTAAAACTAACAAATGCTTAGTAACTACGATAAAGTTTAGTAAATGAATATTAAGCCATTAGATTTTTAATGTTTGATTTTTTATTTTGTAGTTCTAAATCTAGATATGTTTGTGTGGAGGTTAGAAGAACGGGCAAGAAACTACGGCCTGGTTCCTAGAGTTTTCGTATCCTGGAAATGTTGATGTTGGCCCTCTGGCCAACATCCCATTATTTATTATTTATTGTATGACCTAGGGTGTTTGTACTCTTACAAACACCCTAGGTCATACAATAAATGATGGTTAGTCCCTAAAATATTCCAGCATTTTCGTAAGGGTTTCTTGGAAACCAGGTAGTAGTGAATGAAGCATATTTTTGAGGTAATAGTGATACGACCCGCCATTCGCGATTCACCTTGAAGAGTACGTGTGTGGAGCCTGCGCTCTCACCTGTTCAAGGAGATAAAAAATTTGGAATGCGTCTGTCGTATCTATAATAAAACCTGAAAGTATCTATAAACTTTCAAACAATGCATGAAAAAAATCTCTTGAAAAGTACTATAATAGCTAGTTACTAGCATTTTTCACATCTTGTTACAATTGTTTTTGTTAGGAGTAGGTAAGTGATATAATAAAATCTAAGTTGGAACACAGAATTGCGACATTGTACAGTCTCGATGAGATGATGTTTCAAAAATGTTTTATGGCTGAAAACCAGCAGTTTTGATTTTTTTTTCCATTAAATTCTAATTCCAATCTACATACTCATATTAAAACGGTTAAAATGGTGAAAAAAATATCAATATCTAATGCTATCTATATACACTGTACAGCTTGGCTGGCTAGTAAAAATTATCAGTAAAGACGAAATAAATAATTTAACTTGCTATCAAACCGGATAAAAAATGTTAAGCCATATCCAGACCAATATTATATCTCCACTCAGTCATCTCATTTGTTTTGCACGACGCACGTAATAACACGATCAAAACGTATGAGAATTTTGACAGTGAAACGTGAAGGGAATGCTTAAATTGTAGGTAAAAATGAATGTATTTACCTGAAATATTAACTTTATTATAGCTACTTACAAAGTAGGCTTTTTGTTTTCCGACTTATCCAAAAGCTGGCTAGCGACAAAGAGTTGACTGTGAAGTTTTCCGTTTCACTAAGACCTTTATGCCATCGTATTAGAGTCTATATTTAGATTTGCCTAATCATCCAAGCAACATGACACTTCTTTTTCTACTAGAGATTATTGTAGTATGAATACAAAACATGTTTTCAAAAATATTTTACGACTCATAAGTCATTCAATTTAAGGCATCCTAATGCACTTAAAACTCGCTTAAAACCTTCAAAAATAAAGATGTACCTACACGGGTCTTAAGTTCCGGAAAACTGGAACGTCTTGCCACCCTCCGTCAGCGAAACATCTCAGAATTTTCCAGAACGTGAGCCGGAGATTTAATGTAATTTATCTGCACTATGAACCCCTCATTTAAAACGATTTACGCCGTACTCAGTACATGCTACACCCTCACCAGCGCGGCAGTTTAATCGCTCTGACTTCTGGGAACTAAAAGCTGGTACGTAGGTACGTACAGTTAGCATCTTAGGTAAATAATGGTGAGACAGTTTTACCTTTTGTAACTAAAAACAAGCAGCTTGTTATTTTATTTTTCCAACTAAAACTAGCAATTCAAGTCCAACTAGAACTCAAAAAAAGTAATTAGTTCTGATACTAACTGTACCTAAAATATTTTTTTTGTTTTTCCGCCCAGTTAAGTAAAGTATTACCCATTACACCGGCAGAAAAATATGATCAAGTTAAAAAGGAAGTAAGAAACTCTACTTAGACCATTCAGTTTCAACTTACTAGCCACCCTTAATTTTTTAGTCTGTGGTTCAGTTCACAAAGTCTGAAGAAATAAGGTACATAAAGGTATAGGTCGGCAAGAAAAAAAGGTTATGTGACACCTCGAATTTTGTTTCGCTGGAAACTACCCATAAAAACGGTAGGTATGTTTACATTCTCACGAAAACAGGGCCTCATACTCGAGAACACAATTTTGGAGCAGCACCGCCATAATTTAGACTTACGAATACAATTTGTACGTCAGGAAACGAATGAAGTGAGCCAAGTGAATAATTTTATGTAAGTACCTACGTACTGTCGCAACAGCTTTGTTATGTGGAGAAAATGAGGCAAGCGGGGCCTTAAGTAATTTAAAATATAATATATTTTGTTTGCTGAAAGATTTACAGTGAAATGTTCTGAAGAATAGCCAATTACTGAAACGGAGACAAGCATTGTGGATGTTTCGTGGGAAGAGGGAAATTATGTCGCTCGCTTCGTCGCTTCAATACATTACGATGTCGTGTATGGTGGATTTTCATGGTGAATAAAGGTATTCAAAGTACTTATTTAAATAGAAAAAATACTGGAAAAAAATACAGCCTTCAGCTGTAGGTTTTTGGCTAGCTGTTTTGGCTCTTTGCGTTTGAAAGATAAAACCAACAAAAAGATTATTCAATCTGTATCAACAGTTTATAAGGACAACAAAACTAAGTATATCGTTTGGTTAGGAGTGTCTATCGTTCTGTGTACGATAAAAGTTGTGTTACATTGCGTAGTGATGCGGCCATATTAAAAAAAACCACGCATAGAACATAAACCGACCGCGCAGTGAAACTCAACTGTCACAAGCGAGTATTTACTTATAGTCTTTCATAGTAGAGATACAGGATCAAAGAGCTTACAGTTCGCTGGCCTTCGAATCAGCTTTGATGTCGGATAGATTCAGATCCAGATGTTTTTATGAATGAGAATATGAAAAAGTCTGTGTGATGCCCGTACTCTGATTTATTAAGCCTGACTGCTACCGTTTTGTTGTTGTTGAAAAAAAGGGTTATTTTTAAAAAGGACGGTGTATTTTAGGGGTAAAAAAGTCAGAGCCATTTTGGTCAGAGCTTTTTGGAATGATTGTTATCATACTTTTTTATCTTACAGCTTTTTTTTTGTCGTGCTACATCGTCGACCGCATCGTCACTTACCATCAGGTGAGTTTGCGGTCAATCGTTTGTCATATATAAAAATGTATATAATATATAAATGTATGTATGTAATATATAAATGTATATAATATATAATATATAAATGTATATAAAATGTATATATAAAAAAAAACATTTTTCTATGAAACCAAAATAATGATGTTATTTGAAACATTTTTAGCAAATTTATCAAAGAAATAAAAGTGAAGATTATTTTGTGATAGGTATGGCGGAGCATTGTTCATTTTGCACCTCCAATTCGATCAAAAATGAGTTCTGAGCAAGGGACAAAGATCCGTTGTGACTACTATAATATTTTATTTAATGAAAAGAGAGGAAGGTATGTAAATTATGTTGAGTCGGTTCAAACATACGCACAAAACCTAAGCATAATAATATAAAAGATCATTACAATGCCTTTATTTTCCTCATACACGTGCGCAGTGTCACAGCTCATTTAATTCCAGTTAGTTTACATTTTGAACTATGAAACAGTTGAAGTTCTAGGGAGATCATAAGCTCTACACTGGTATTTTGTTTCGACGTGATACAGTACACTTTTTTGATTATATTTTATCACAAACAAGTCCTCCTCGCTTCGTACTTTTCATGACTGAGGGTCGTGATTCCTCTAAGAACCATCTTTTTCGAACTACATTATGCTTTTATATGAGAACTGTGTCTAATATGAAATTTCCTTATGGTGCAGGTACAATAAAGAGTTTTCTATCTATCTATCTATGTCACTCCAGCCATTTCTATCTTTGGCGGCGTGGAGCTTGGATTTTTCGTCCAAACGTGGAGCGCATCATTGTACCAGTGCAGTGCAACAGTAAACCAGCTATCTTCTTCTCGCCACGACCAGCACACGCCTCGCAAAGGCTTTCTACAAGTCACAAAAATACACTTCCTTTGTTCATGTGATTCAAAGTTATAATTGGACTGGGTTCGTGATTGTAACACATCATTATGAGTGAATTGTAATCGGTTGCCGCGTTACTTTGTTATGAATTGTAAAGTTAGCAAATGTGGTTACAGGGTTCCATAATTGGCCTTTGTGTGATAGAAAGTTCATGCAGTTATGGGTCATTTTTGATTGAACATGATTCAGTGTTTTTGATGTGGCTTGGTATACGTAACAAATACTATGTGAAAAGAACATCAAATTATAATATAATTTGCGTGTTTATTTTATTGTAAACATACACTGCCTTTGCTATAGCTCTTATTTGTAAATGAATTTACCCGGGGAAATGCATATTCTCGTGTATATTATTTTGAATATTCGTGGCGAAAACGAGACGAGTGTGAGACCCACATAAACCCAACGTGGTTTTAGGGTACAACATCTAAAATTTCTCTATTTTTGTAAGTGTTAAAATAAATAAAAAAATAAATTACTACCACCGTGTTTATTTCTATCGACAAGAACTAATGCTTGTGTTGTTTACTGTACATGTGCAGTAGGTATAATACTGATACTAGCAAGTACCTATGTTGGCCGGGTACCTTGGCATTTACGTGACATAGTCGTAGCCCTGTGACATCTACTAACCCCTTTTATAAAGGTCACTATTTGTACACACAAGACATTTCATTTAATTCACAATTTGATACTGATACCGATTCTGAATGTCGACCATCAAAGAGTCTAGGAACCGTGCTTGAAGATCACAGACTTAAACCTATTTCATTTAGTTTTAAAATAAAGTAGATGAAGACACTCAAAATATGTAAATATACTCGCCACTTTTTCATTTCCATTCGTAACTGAGAGTCAAAAACACGATGAAAAATAGCCTTCTCTCATTATATCAGCACCTATCAACTTGAAATCGAAAGGTAAAAGAAAAAGGAAGTTTCTAGATTGTAATAAGTCTTCTCAAAATGTGTTTTTTCTCTCGTAATCTTACTCACGCTCACTTATCTGCAATCGATACAAGGCAAGGCCGATGAAGCAGCTAATTCAATCAGTGATATCTATTCAGAAATCCAATTTACGAAAGAGATTCCTAATGTAAGGAAAATGCTTACTTTCCTATTTCATTGAGTAACAGGTGGGTATTGGATAAGAGAATATTATTATAGACGTAAACTTAATGATTTTAAAGTAAGTTAATTGATATGGCTTTGCTCAATGCGGACAAAAACCTTTTAGAACATGTATGTCGTCTGTATGCTCTTTTAGGCGTTGAATTTTAAGAACTAATTTTTAATGCGCCATAGTCATGCAACAATTTTATTATTATTTTAAAGTAGATACATTTTTCAGACGGTGCGCGGTGGTTGAAGGAAAACATCGTGCGGAAACCTATGTCTTAGCTTTGCACGTGTTGATAATGTCTTGTGGATTGGTATGGCGATAAGACCGCCCATTGTACAATTAGTTAAGTTTTGTTTTGTATGTTATAGTAGTCCCTAGGTTAAGGTGTGCAATAAAGTATTTTCTATCTATCTATCTATGGCTGACTAAACTGAGAGAATGGTATAGGTGCCCGACACTGAGCAATACTAAACCATCCAAAACATGTCCCAAGCACAACAGCATCCAGTTCAAAAAGGGTACCTGACGATCTATAAATCTGTTTGAATAATCTCGATAAGTACTCGTAGTTAGATCTATTTTATAGGTAGGTAGATAGATGGATAAAAACTCGCCATGACTGGCTCGGAAATCGGTTCAATTTTTTCCCAGCAAAGAAACTGAAAAAAGCAATAATGGTGAAACTGTCTGTAAAATTGAAGTGCGATTGAGCCGAGAACTGCATCGAAACGACTGAGATCCGCTTTGTAATGCACACCTGCATATTCCTGACGATCGTAAAGTATAAGTATATAGCGGTAAAATATATAGCGAAAAATGTCGTTTTTTCAAGATGTTAATTAAAAAATATAGCTCGAATAAATACTTAAACCAGTCCAGAAATAGGGAAACCATTGGAGTTAATTAGTCTTACAAAATAGACATTCAGAGAAATATACAAAAACCCGCGGGGGTATTCCAATCTCAGTTGAACTGCAAAGTTGAACTGCAAAGTTTTAAATCATAGTCAGTTCATACTAACTCATAGTTATTCTGTGACTAAATAGTGACATTATGATGTCATTTAATTTGTTTTCGCGCATATTTTGCTGTCAAGTGGCTAAAAAGAATGATCACGTGGTACAATTTTGTACCACGTGATCATTCTTTTTAGCCTGACCTGAAGAAATTACACTGGGCAGTGAAATATAACTTGACAGCAAAAGATTGGAATAAGGGGGCTGAATGCAAAAAATTAATACCCATTGTATGAAAGCTGTTTTAGCAACTTAATTATTTCGATCGACAAATCACTGTAGCCGTTTTTTGAAGACAGGGCTAGTCTAATCTTCGACTAAATTTCTTAATACATTTACTGTTTTTAGTACCAAAATCTTTATACAGTAGTAGCCACTGTGTATTAACGTTACACATATAGCACACACACACAACACATATAGCTACGAGTAGATGTGTATATTCTCGTTTCCAGCTACCACTAAATTGCTTTGAAATTCCATGGATATAAAAGGAAGGCTAAAATTTGATCTCTCATTCTGCTTTTCCGCATTTTGTTTATATTTTGCGAAATATAAATTTTAAATTTCCGGATTTTGTAGAGGTATTAAAATAATGGCATTTTGTGGTTCAACCTCAGTTTTTTATGAGTGATGGTGCATGTAGATAACTTGAGGACTAATTTAAAAAAAGTTATACAAATACCATAAGAATCTTGATGTCTCAACAAAAACACAATGATATTTTTACTAGTTTAAAAACTCAGCACTTAGCACGTCTTCAGTGAGGTACAAAGAGTCTCTATAGACGTGCTCTATATAGCAATAATCCTTTTTTTATTCAATTTTCGTGTGTGAATTTACTCGTAGAAATCTACATCTGCCTCCGTATGCCAATCTTTTGCTGTCAACTTATATTTCACTGCCCAGTGTAATTTCTTCAGGTCACGTGGTACAATTTTGTACCACGTGATCATTCTTTTTAGACACTTGACAGCAAAATATGCGCAAAAACACATCAAATGACGTCATAATGTCACTATTTAGTCACAGAATAACTATGAGTTAGTATGAACTGACCATGTTTTAAAACTTTGCAGTTCAACTTTGCAGTTCAACTTTGCAGTTCAACTTTGCAGTTCAACTTTGCAGTTCAACTTTGATGTTCAACTTTGCAGTTCAACTTTGCAGTTTAACTTTGATTGGCATACCCCTGCTGGATAATCATGAGTATGGTAAAAGAACCGAAACTACAATGCCTTCCTGCATTGTGTAGCATAATCGAGATGAGGTGCTTCCTGGGGGTTAATGGCTATCGATTTACCATCAGCTCTGCCCTTTCCTTCCCATTGGCATCGGGGTCTCAGTACGGTCACTGGATCACGAATGGATGAGGAAAGTCACAATTTCATTTGTATTACGATAGACATCTGTTTTATGCACCAAATAAGCTTTTATAACACAGTAGGTACACAAAATAGAAAGTTCATAAATAGTACAGTATAGGTGTCTTCTAGACTGTTCTGACTTCTAGACTGTTCATCGTGGTGACGATGAGGCCGACGATGGAGCAGAATGGTAAGTGTACCATTAGGTGAGATTGTGGCCACCAGACATACTAATACTATATTAAAAAAAAAGATATAGTAGCCCTACAGGCTGCGAATGCTGTGCATGCCTGTAATTGGCACACATTCTATAATATAATTTTTGTTTATAAGTTATTTTCGAAAGTGTATTATGTGTGCTGTTGGCGATGCCTTATAATAAATAAATAAATAAATACAGGCTGACGATGGAGCAGAATGGTAAGTGTACCATCAGGTGAGATTGTGGCCAACAGACATACTAATACTTATATTAAAAAAAACAAGATATAATAGCCCTATTAATCGTTGTGAAAGCAGTGATGCTAGCATTGCTGTGTTCTGGTTTGAAGGGTATTAGGTGCAGGTGCTATTACAGGCACATGATACCTTTATGTCTCAGAGTACTGGACGCAGTGCATTACATCACAGTGCACTTCCTCAGTGGACGTACTCACGTACTATTGGCAGTGGATACCACTTAACATCAGGTGGGCCACCGACTTGTTTCATCTTTTTTTTAAATACAGTGAAGTACCCTGTCAGATTATGCAAAGCGTTCAATAGCCATATTTTCCCTTCTATTTTATCCTACGTATTTAAAAAGAAATATGACACGTTTCATAAAAATGTTAGTGTTTTCATACGCATTGTTTTAATCGAACTAAACAATTAATAAAAATAAATGTCACAAAAATTTTACAATCCAAATAACAATATACTAGGTATCTAGATTTATTAGCATGCCGTTTAAGGCTGTTTTACACTGCCTCCGACGACACGATATTGGCGGAGAGATCAAGTCAAGTCAAAAATATTTTATTCAATAAAATCACAAGGATTATTTAGAATCTTAATAGGATTATTTATTTAGAATATTAAATAGGTAATGTTATTTACTGTTTTACAGTACGCACAACGGATCTTTAGCTCTCTGACATTAGGTGCAACAAACGATTGCGTACACAATTACACAATTGCGCATTTACAGGTACGGAAAACTTCGCTTACCTCCAATTCAACCCAAAAATGGGTTTTGTACAGATATTTCAGAAGGACAAAGATCCATTGTGACTACTATACTTCTAGGCACTTTCACACAGTTCACACTGACACCGATATTCATGTTCGAGCGAGATATGTTAGTATAGCCAAGTGTGTGCAAACGCCTTTATTTTGAAACCAAAAACGCCTAAGCATAAAATGAAATTCCTTACTCAGTCTCATTCCTTGAGTCAATACATCAGGATTTAATGATTCGGAAGTAAAATATATCGCTCGTCGTTTAACCTCTTTCTCTTAGTTTATTTGCTCCCTGATTTGTACAAATCGTCGTATTTATACACTTTTATGTCAGTTGCGGGGAATTTTTGAGATACGAGAAGTCGGTTCACGGTTCGTTTCTTCGGGAACTGATGTGGAAATAATATCCAGGTACCTACTTTGTTCGATTTATGAGTGTATTGTGCGTACGTTATGGGTGTTTTCGTAATTTATATGTTTTTCTTACAATATTTTTTTCTTAACCTATACTGTCCCACTGCTGGGCAAAGGTCTCCCCCATATCCTTCCAGGATTTCCGCTGGTTTGACAGGTCCCACCAACACGTGTCGAATGTGTCAATATTGTGACTCCAGCGTGTTCTAGGCCTGCCTCGGCTTCGTCTGCCACCAATTAAGGATTCCGATTGGCTCAACGTTTTTACATACAACGTTCGAACGCTTATGAATGATTAAAAATATATCCCGAAAAAAATGGAAGGAGGAGAAGAAGGAAATAAAGAAGAAGGAAATAAAGAAGAAGGAGGAAATAAGCAGCTCGTGGCATCCACTACAGGCCAGCAACGTCCATTTTTGCATACATTTCACCAACATGTATGAGAGACAAATGTCACCAAGAAAAAAAGGATTATAAAAACGCTAGGAAGCAGGCCGTAGTTTCTTGTCCGTTCTTCTAGGCTCTGGTAGCATGGAACTGGCAGCTAAAATTATCTAGTTATAAAAGACGATTCTAAATGATCCTTGTGATTTTATTGAATTATGACTATGACTAAGACTATTGCCTCGCATCGGTCACTAGGTGGATATATACAAAAGCCTAAAATGCCTAGGCTTCAGTAAAAACGCGAATATTGATAAACACCTAAATAAAAGAAAAAATAAAGAACTTTCTACTCAGATTTCAATGTCCAAACTGTTCCCCCACGTTACCGAACATTTGAAAAATGAGCGTTTAGAAGCGGAAAACTTCACCATTAATTATCTGCAAATGGCATTCCGTAACTTTCTGGAAAAAGAGTTGGAAGTTTACAACTTAGAAACGGTGCCGTTGAAGAAAAACAATTAGGTATTGAATTGGAATTTTGAAAGGCCGCTGTCCACTGAAGCGGTAGAGCAAATACACTCGATTTGACATCTATTCATATAGTCTAGATAGAAGGCTGATAACGTACACAAATTATAAGTTATGTCAAAAACAACCGCGGTGAGTTCAACTGCTAAAGAAAAATATGGTAAAATAGCAGCGACCATGGATTTACAATGTGTCTCACGTCATATTTTTTTGTAAATATAGCTAATTCTAAAGCAATGTAACTGTAACGAAAAAATAGTTGAATGTGGTTTTGTTTATCGATCAAAATTAACACTATTGGTCCCTTTTCTTAACTTTCAAGTACAGACGGCTACAAGTCAGGTTATACACCCAATACAACCATAACTACGCTATGCACAATACAGAGAATCGTTGGAAAGGGAGCACAATATTATAAGCGTAGGCGCGCGCTGCGCTCGCAGCCCGTCTTACACAAACACACTGTCGTCCCTCTCGCACGATTCGCATCGTTCAACTTCTTATAGTTCAAAGTCCAAACGGTACAGCAGGGGTATGCCAATCAAGGTTGAACTGCAAAGTTTTAAATCATGGTCAGTTCATACTAACTCATAGTTATTCTGTGACTAAATAGTGACATTATGACGTCATTTGATGTGTTTTCGCGCATATTTTACTGTCAAGTGTCTAAAAAGAATGATAATTTCTTCAGGTCACGTGGTGCAATTTTGTACCACGTGATCTGAAGAAATTACACTGGGCAGTGAAATATAACTTGACAGCATAAGATTGGCATCCGGGCAGGTGGACGTGTCTTCGACTGTACATGCTAGCTATTTCTATTGTGCCTACGCGCAAGGCTTCAATTAACATAATATTCTTTAGTACATGGAGTTCTAACAAAATCCACCAAAGCTCTGCCGATTCAAGAGTAGCTACTTCACAGTTCCTGTGATTTTAACCAGAGTTCCGCCTCTGTAAATACTGATTGTAACTCAGTACTTTGTGTACTTTAGAGCTATCCGCGATGCGTAATTTGATAATATTCAGGGATCATTGGCTCTTGGAATTAATTAATTTTGAGAGAACAATCATATACGACGGAAGACCGCAATATGTCTCAATAAGTATTGTCCTTCCAGGAAATCTAATAAGTCTTTATTCTTTTAGCAGTCGACTTCTTTAGGCCGATTATGATGATATAAAAAAATGTGCTACGACGTAGAGATCGAGCTACGGCGTAGCGTGTTAGATTTTAAGCATTGTTCTTGGATTTACCGCATGACATAATAGTAGGACAAACTTTGTTTTTTCTTTTACGAAATGGCCAATGATTTTTACCTAGGTTTAGAAAATATTTGCTATTTTTGTAGCTGTTCTTCCAATGAAACATGCGACAAAGAAGTTTAGTGTAAAAATATATAAAAGCATTTTTAGTACAGTACTATATTGCGACAATATAAATAAAACTCTTTATTTTAACATTTATGTATTCCATTATACGGATTTCGTAACTATGTCAGCGGAATACCGTGTTTCTTACTAAGTTCAAAATTAAAACTATTCTGGCAAACACGCGAAATAGTTACAACTGGAGAAACGTCGTCACTGTTATTTACGAGTTCAGTCGCCACTAAAATAGTAAACACTTATAGAACTGACATTCGATTTCTGAAAACAAAGACAACTGACAACGAGAAACTAAAACAGTGCATAAAAAAACATGATCTAACAAAAGCGAAAGGACTTACAATTCAGCAGAAAAAATTGGTAGCTAAGTAATAACTAATATATAGGTAGGTATGCCACGAGTATATTACATAATTTATATAGTCATCGACCCGACTTACTTTGCAGTAGAGAAAAAAAAGCGTGCAATTAAGTAACAGTTTCTAAAATGACACAGTATATAAGACATACATGAACTACTACTACATACATACATACTACTTACACTACATGAAGCTGATGGCAATGCCTGAAAATGCAAAAAAGCTTTGTACAGGATGCCCCTAAATAGCTTCAACCCTTCCACTCCCCCCTCCCACCCTTATATTCTGGATCAAGCCCCTCCTAAACCAAAATCCTGAATTCAAAACACTGATTCCAACTGCTAAGGCTATACCAACTGGTAACTGTGGTGCATAAAAGAGTTTCACCTCTATTGACCCAACTTATTATTCTTAGTAAGTTTCAGTTCTGCATTGAAGAAACTATTTATTCAACATTCCAACGTTAATGGTCTGTTTTCTTAATTAATTCCATAGTTTGTTGATTGAAGAATGGTTCTGTTATTCTCTAATTTAAGTTTATTTTGTTTGTAATTAATGAAAGTTTGTGTACGCTACAATGTAAAAGGTTGTGTCACGTCTAATTGACATATAAATGTAGGCTCATGAATTGAACAAGTAGAAACAATCAGGGAATGGAATTGTTGATCCATTAAGAACTATAGTAGCTTATTTTAAACTTTAACTCAACGTAATAAAGGTAATATTTCATTGAGAATGTAGCAGTGATAGCTATGACGGAACTGCAGATGCATTTGGCAAATGTTACCATTTATAGTTACTACGGGCACCACGCCAGTTGACTTCTTTTTCTTGAAACCACTATTGATTGATTTTTTTTCTACTTCACAGGCTTTAAAACTTTTAAGCGTGATTTATATTTGAGGTTAAACTCAATTTGTGTTGGTATACATACATCAATAAAACAATAAGATAAAAAACGTTTTTAAGATAACATTTCCACTGGAGTGCAGAGTGAGTTTTGGAAACTGAATCGAAAATCCAAGATTTTCTTTATAAAGCTTTGTCTGGATGTTTTTCGCTTTGTCCGTTGTTTGTGGATGAATTTTAACTTTAATCTACAACCATGTAACCTTTTAAGTATATAATGGAAACCAAGTTAACATATTTTAGTGATTTACGAGATTTTATTACGATAATTTTCCCTCAGTACACGTCCTAACTAAATTAAGTCTAATCTAATAGGTAACAACGAAGCACACCTAAGTAAATAAACGTAAATGTCAGTTTATGACAAGGTCTTGCGCAAATGGAAATAATATATTATTTGTGGGCTAAGGGCTGTAACGGGTCTTCATCTCTCTTTGAATATTTATGGCTCAGAACCGTTATGTGGATGATTCATATGACGAGGTTCGGATCTTGACGACGGATCGCTTTTAGGTGCGTTTTTGTCGCTATTTTTATAGAATTTTCGGATATTTTTTTAGATTTTTATTGTAGGGACGTCTAAAGCTATTTGGTTTATAACTTGTTGAATTGTTTAGCAATATTCTTACGCAATAATGTATTTTTTGTCGCACAATTCATTTTGATCTTTTGCAGTAATTATTATAAGCTTCAATGATTCTATAGCTAGTCACGTTATTTGCCATAGTGTTTAGTACTAAGCGATTTTAACTTACAGTTTTTAAGCACTATTTTGTTACACCAAGTACCTATTACGTAAGTAACAGTAGCATAGTTCTCGTGACCCAAAGTAAAAGTTCTCCAAACACTTCTGAATCCGAATTCAAATCAGATTTCTAAGAATTTCAACTGTCTTGGAAACAGCTTCGTAACAATAATATGAATATAAGATCCCCATACCGCATTGCGACTGAGTAACTCGCCACACCTGGCGGGGGTAGCTATGCTAATGCACGATGCATGTGCCGGACTGAAGCGGACTTGACCTTCAAAAATCCTTTACAAAAAGTCTACCGCTGAAAACAGGCAGCCCTATGAAGTATAAAAATATATCAATAGGTCCAAATAAAGCATATATAGTTTGTAACTATGGTTATTAGATTGCTAATAGAATGTGCATTTTTTTGTTAGATAATTATAATACATAGTAACACCCAGACACACACAAACATTTACCTATATTTGCGTTCACACAAATGTTTGTTCTTGATGAGAATCGAACCCACAGCGCGGAAGGCAAAGCTATACCGACTGAGTTCTGACGCCAATAGTACGTAGAGATGTGAAAGAGTTGGTTCAGACACGTACGAAACACAAAGTTTGAAGTTACGAAGCAAATAGGCTTTTACGAAAAACCACAGATTTTTGTAAGAAAAAATGATATGAAAAATAGAAATTTGTTACCAGATTTTCTATGCTAGCATGGACGCTTCGAGTTGGATAATACAGAGTGGTTCTTATGAATTCATTAATTCAACATACATTTAACATTTCAAAAAATCTTGAAGATACACGATGTATTCTCTAATTCTTCATAAACACACCAAGCTCTTAATCTACTTCATATGTACTTTTAGATGTTACTTATAACTTAAGCCACATTCAGTGCATCTGAGTAAGCGAAAGAAATATTCTTATTCAAAAGTCGACAGCTCGCCGTGACCAGTATAAAATACCTACTGCATTATAAAAATGCCATTTTTGCAGTCGACAGTAGCTTATTGAAAAGGAAAATTGCTTTTGTATTTTCTTGTGGTCCGGTTTCTTCTTTGTGTGAAACAAAAGACAGTTCAGTCTTATGAAAGGAGACGAAAGTGCGCAAACGATAGCGAGCAAAGTTTTCTGTTTGGTCATCGAACACTTTCGAAGGACTAGAGTATGATAAACTCACCACTTAAAAACGACATATTTCAAAGTGCCATATTTTTCGTATTTTTCGTAATGTAATCATAGTTCCATTGCGTAGCTCAATGATTACGTGATAAACATAACATATATCTAAGATATAGAGGATATTAAAGCAGTATTTAGAAAAGCTTTCTTGGGACGAAAATTACGTTTCCGTAAATAATCTAATTAAGTATAGTGCGATTTTGATGAAACTATGAATATTTATAATAGTTTGTAATGTACAAACTATAAACTTACATTTTCCGGGTACCACGCGGGCAATAGAACCTTTGTATCCATTGATGATAATTTATACAGCGTTTGAGGTCACTTTTACACATGAAAGGGACTCAATAGTGTCTGGGACAGGTTTTAGATGGGTATGTTTGCTGGCATAGGTGCTATACCATTCCTCGCAGCTTAGTCGGCTTTAACTACAGGAATCTTATTTGATTTGCCAGTAAATTAATCAAAAGCTGGTTCATTTTCCATATATAAAAGATTTCAAAGATTGTTTTTCACGAACAGTGTAAAAAACCGGTTTTAAATTATTAAAACTCTTTGTAACCGCTACCTGTTAGCGTCGGTCGAAGCAAAGCCGGAGATTACAGCCTCTTGTCTCGCGCACGCTTCATTAAAACTCCTCGTGGACTCGCACAATGAAGCAGCACGTTGCACTTCATTTATTACATTAGTTTGTAATGTAACCTAATGACGGCGTTCAAAATGTTGCTGTCCTTTTCTCATAAACTGAAATGACAAAGACGGCTATAATTTTAGCGCAGTCTAATTAGATTAGTTGAAATAAATGCAAATACAGATTCAACACCAATATCCCAGGCACTGCAGATTCCCGTTCATCAGGACATGGGTAAAAAGTGGCATCTGACGTTGTGTAAACCATTTAGATAAGATGCAAAGGCATGTTTATTTATTTATTCAAACCAAAAAACAAGTCGTTGCGTTGTTTCGGAAGTTTCTGTAATATTCTTGTCGAATCAACAACTACTTTTTATGAAGCCACCAACATGGAAATTTAATTGGCAAACACAGGAGCTATAGCTAGAAGTGTAACTGATTAACATCAAGTCGTCTATGTAACTGTTCCATCACTTTATTCGACAGGCGTCACAGCTCAGTCAGTAATGGCTCTGCCTTCCGTTCTGTGGGTCGTGGGTTCGATTCCCACTGAGAACAAACATTTGTGTGAGGAAAACATAGATGTTTGTTCTATGTCTGGGTGTTACTATGTATTATAAGTATGTATTTACAAAAAAAAGTGTATATAAGTATTCTATCAGCCATCTAGTTCCCCCATATCACAAGCTTTGCTTAGTTTGGGACTAGTAGGCGTTGTGTGTAAAGTCCATGAATATTTATATTTAAAAAAAAAAAAATTTATATTTATATTCCATGAAAAAAGGGGAAAATGAAATGAAAAACTTTATTTGATAAAACACAGTACATAAGGACAAAAATTGAGCAAACATGCATGGATAAACGGGAGAAAGAGTTGTGCATCTTCGGTATGCGTAAGCTCTTTCTCGTATAGAAAATTAAACCGCAAAGTTGAAATTTTAATGAAGCATTATTCCCTTGTGGTTTACTTGTAAACTTAAATAGTGCTACGTTTAAAGTTGTCTCAAAAAGGACGCTTTTAGTTTATTTTTCGCTTGAATTTACGACCTAGCATCGCACACTTTTAAGACCTAAAAAGCTATTACACGCGACATTCTTAATACAGTAAGATTAAAAATATTATGATATAGCACTAGTTTCAAAGCATTTTATTACTTACAGTAGGTACCTAGTATTTAAAGTATAGGATCTGTTTGTATTTCTAAAAATCTCAAATACCTACTTCCTCTTATTAATAAACTCGATGTAAGCTTGGAATAGTTACACCGTGTTTTGTCTCTTTTGATCAAACTAGAATCTGCTTCTCAATGCAAAAGACAAAACACGGTGTCTACTCCAAGCTTACATCATGTTAATAACAGGAACTGTGCTTTACACAGTATTACCCTTAACTATTTTTAAGTCAGAAACCCGTACGTCCATAGCAAAATGACCCGAACAAAAAACTTCGGTTGTAAACAATCTGTTGGACTACAGTCCGTATTAACAAAAAAGCTTAAAGTTAGCTGCAGAACTAAGAGAACCTTACGTTATAATTGGTATACCGAAAAATCTGAATCGAATAGATTAAAATATAGAAACTACTCTGTCCTACTTCGCAAATGCATGCATCAATCTATTAAACTGCACAATCATAAAGCTATAAATAATGCAAAGAATGTGTGTAAAGCAGCTTGGCAACTTATTAAAGCTGAGACTGAGGATGTGAAGCAGGTGAATTTCATTGATTGTCTACAAAAAAATGGTAGCGTCATTAACAGGCCTAAGGAAATTGCAGATACGTTTAATGATTATTGGATAGGTATGACAGCCAATGGAACCCAAAAAGCGAATCAATACACCACATGCAAGCAGACAATATGCAGTAGCATATTTTTAATGCCATATAGTTACGATGACATTTATAAGATTATTATATCCCTCCGGAATACGGATGCGGAGGGATATGATGAAGTTGCGACAAAAATTTTGAAAGCTTGTTCCATTGAAATTACTCCAGTATTGACGTATCTGATTAACTTATCCTTTGAGGAGGGACTATTTCCCAGTATTTTAAAAAGGTCCATTGTCAAACCTCTGCACAAGAAAGGTGATAAGTCCAATGTAGACAATTATAGGCCGATAACGTTGATTCCGATATTTTCAAAAATTTTTGAAATGGCCATGCATAGACGCTTATTACTATATCTGGAAAAAAATAATATTCTGAAGGAGGAGCAATATGGATTTCAAAAGGGTAAATCCACCACTCTGGCCTGTTTCAATTTGGTCAAAAATATAATAGATAGCATAGATGACAACAAATTTATTACAGTAGTATTCTTTGATATGTCAAAGGCTGACATATCAAACATATATTATACAAACATTATTAAACATAATATATTATTATTATTATTAAATATAATATTATTATTATTATTAAACATATATATATTTTGACTTTGTTTCACATGACATCCTATTAACTAAGTTGGAAAGGTATGGAATCCGAGGACCTACTTACAACTGGATTAAAGGATATCTAGAAAATCGCTTACAGTGTGTTGAAGTAAGTAATCTAAATGACAAAGAGGAACTGATATCTTTCCAATCTACTTACAAACAAAACAGATTTGGGGTACCGCAGGGAAGCGTCTTAGGACCTTTACTTTTTCTACTGTACATCAACGACCTCCCTGACATTACTTCCAGACCTTGTATTTTATTTGCCGATGACATATCTCTCATTTTGACATCAAGACGTACCATTGACATGACTAATTATATAACTGACATAAATAGTACTATTGAATGTGTTATCAAATGGCTTGACGATAATAATCTACGGGTAAATTTAACTAAGACTAACTTTATTCAATTTGGCACGTATGCCTCTAAAAAAAACCAATTAATTATCTCATATAGAGACAGTAACATTTTGGAAGTAAATGAAACGAAATTCTTGGGAATTGTTCTAGATAAGAACCTTAATTGGAAAGCCCACGTTGACAAGGTATGTTGCAAATTAAACAAATTCGTGTTTGCTTTATATAAATTAAGTAAAACATCCTCGCAAAATACCGTATTACAAGCTTATCATGGCTATGTTGCCTCAGTACTTACGTATGGGCTCATACTATGGGGAAACTCAACTGACGTGCAGAGAGCATTCGTTGCACAAAAAAAATGCATTAGGGCGATCGTCGGAATACCGCCATGGGAGTCATGCAAACCCATATTTAAGCAGCTCAAACTACTCACCTTGCCCTGCATGTACATTCTAGAATCGGCTCTATTTGTGCGGAAGCACACTAACTTATTTGTGAAGGCCAACGAAATGTATCTTAGAACTACTAGAAATTCGGACAGAATTGTGTTACCTAAGCGGCCTAGAACTTCAATGTATATGAATAGTAGCTATGTAATGTGTGGGAAAATCTATAATAAATTACCTAACGAGATTAAAAGCCTCCCATACAATAAATTTGTCGCTCAAATTAAGTCGTGGTTAAAGGAAAAGTGTTTTTATAGTGTCTCCGAACTGCTTAAACAATAATAATTTGTAGGAGGATAGGTACTTACCCATGTTTGATTATTTTAATTTTATATTAGTTGTTATTTTAAATTCTGAATTTTAATCATAATTATGTACCTACCTAATGTTTATATGCCTGATCGGCTGGACTAGAGAAACGTGTAAACCTACTAACATCCTTGTAACCTAGCTTCCATAAACAATAAATATCTTTATCTTTATCTTTATCTTTATCTTTAAAAAACCTTTAGCAAGAACTTTTGACGAGAACCTATGAGAGTGGAAGTTATGGGCGTTTTCAGACTGACACGACAACTACACGACATTAACATGTTACCTACGTCAGTTGGTCGAACCAAAATATCGTTATCAAACATATTTTTGTTCGAGCAACATGATATACCAGCATCGTGTATATATCGCACGAGTGCAAACCCCCAATTACTTATTCAACCGAAACTTTGATACCCCAAGACAAAGCAAATTAAGGTCAATGAACGAATAACAAAACAAATGGACCTCAAGGGACAAACGACGCTGGGAGTCATTCCTCGGTGGATCTGTCAAACTTGCGACGTTGAATACCTGACGTTCTTATCTCGAAACCCGATGTTTAAAGTACTTATTTTCAGAAATTGAAACACTCATCGATTTTTGATTAAATCGAAACTGAAACGTAGATAAAACGTAAATCGATGAATCGACAAGCACACTTAGGATCAAGACACACTGACTTCAAATCGAGTGACCGCATATTTTATCGAAAAACAATAATATTTGTCAAAAAACGTATAGTTCTTTTTGACACGTAATCCACGTTGTTATAGTAATCTGCTTACTGACATCTGATAGTTATCCTACTAATATTATAAATGCGAAAGTTTAGATGTTTGGATGTTTAGATGTTTGGATGTTTGTGTTTCAATCACGGCAAAACTACTGAACCAACTTGGATGAAACTTGGCATATATGTAGTTCGTAACCTGGATTGACATATAGGCTACTTTTTATCCCGAATAATTAACAGGATCTACAGGATAAATGAACGAAAAGGATTAGCAGCGCCAATTGGCAAGAGGATTTCATTGTCATGTCATGTCACGTCAGTTTGACAGGGCGTAGTACTACCTCTTTGGTCTAACAACTAGCGTTTGACATTCCAGTAGGTACGAGTTCGGAGTAATGAGGTGTAATGTCAAGTTTCTCAAAGAAGTATCCGCTCGGTATACGCACAGATAATATAATGTACACGGAAACTGTAGACGCGTACGAAGTCGCGGGTAACTGCTAGTGTTATATAAACCAACCATAAGCCAGCTGTCTCATCCCTACAGACTAAAGTTTAAGTCAATTGAGCACTTGTTAGGAAGTTTGACCTTATTTACTATCGTTAACTTGATAGCCGTTGTAGTAGTATTCTGTGCATTCTAAAATAAACTTTGCCACCCTAAAGGTAGACGAGACCTGTCTGTAGCTTCTACATTTAATTATACTCCTTTCTTAAATCATTACCGGCTAATAAGCAGTCTTTCATATTGCACCAAAACGTTATTTTGGTAGGTCACACAAAGTATCCAAGCATTTATTTATTTGCAAAAATCTTTTATCACACAAATCATTTAGAATCGTCTTATATGAATAAGTGATTTTAGATACCAGTTCCACGCTTTTGTCTCAAATTCTCATGTTTATGTCCGTTTATGTTTTAAATAAATATATTTTCTTTAATTTATGAATAAGGCAGTAAAAGCGCAGTGCTTAAAATTAATTCTACCTAAATACGTCAGATATTAAGCTTAAACACATTTCTAAGCAATTCACAGTTCCTAAGAGCCCCTTACAAAGAACTTCTTAAGTAACCTATATAATTGCCTACCTGTAAATTAATAACGAAGTCTTTTCATGTCGAGGCTCAGAGCAGATATATAGTAAAGATTTACTGGTGTCGTTACCCAATAGGGTTTAATATGGGAAATTTGACACAGTACATTAAATAATAGTAAAACAACTCTGTCAAATACTAAAAGTTTAATTACAATTTGCTAATTTTTTTTTTCATGGACTTTACACAACGCCCTCTAGTCCCAAACTAAGCAAAGTTGTAATATGGGAACTAGATGGCTGATAAAATACTTAAATACTTTTTTTTTGTAAATAAGTACATACTTATAATACATATAGTAACACCCAGACATAGAACAAACATCTATGTTTTCCACGCACAAATGTTTGTTCTCAGTGGTTTATTAGTTTAAGTTTAGTTACTTTTAAGTTAATTTTATGTTTAGTTACTTATAGTTTGATGTGAGTTAATAAATAATAATAAAAAATGATTTATACAACGTCAGGTGTCACTTTTCACCCATTCCTCTATGAACGGGACGCTGTAGTGCCTGGGACATGGTTTCAGAAGGAGTAGGCTTGTCCAGCCATATACCATCTTCTCAGCTTAGTCGGCCTTATCCACAGGAAAGATAAATAAAATAAAATAAATAAATAGTTTATTTACCAAAACACCAGTTAAGCCAATACGCCCGGAACTGACTAATCCGGGGGTTTCCTCACGATGTTTTCCTTCACCGTTTGAGAGCACAGAGCACATGAGTCATACCCTACATATGTGCACGACCGGATTTGAACCCACAACGCGGGATTGCTACCACTAGACCACCACCGGTGCTCTGTGAAATGTGAGTGAATAGTAGCGTTGAAATTCAATTTATCTTATTAGTTCCTTACCTTACATACTAGTTAAGTATACAAACGACACAAGCAATCAATACAGATGAACTACTGAAAATGTACAATGCCTCGCTCTGCTAATGAATACCTTGAAATAATATGGCCTGCCTACATAGAGGTGGCAGTGTTAAATGGCGCATGAAATTCGTAAAGAGCGATCAAACCATGTCTTTACGAAGAGACATAGCCTTTAATAGTATAATGTTGGTGTCAACTTTAGTATAGTTCTCATAAATAACCTACCTTTGGTAGCATTACAATAAAATTGTGACAGTCCTTTTCTAACAAAATGAAACAATAATTTTTGACACCACTAAAATATTCAGCCTTTGTTGACAGCTGTCATTTTAGTGCTGCCAAATAAAATAATTTCAGTAACAGATTCAACTGAACTTTGAGATTTAATCAAACACTAACAGGACCACTTTTAATTTCGCCCGCAAAAATATTATGATGATCATTTTCACACAACACTTTTTTATTTAAGACATAATTTAATAAACATGTTTTAAAACTATCATAAGTAAATATTTTGAACAGCAATCGAGATTGTCACAAGCTCGTGGGCGCACGAGTTTATCCTGCATATTTTATTAGAGCATGGCATGGGGCTATTTGAAAATTAAGAAGATAGAACTACAGAACTGCGAAAGACCCTGATTGGTAAATATAACGCCTTGATTCCAAAACACACACATTCCTGATCGGTACATACACATAGATCCAAGGCAGTCTTTACAACTATAACCATTGTTTTGTAATTTACTCCAACAGAAGGTTAAAGGTACAGTCAACTATGCGGCCAATTAAAGCGGTGTGGATCTCATCACACCGCACCGCATCGCACCTACACGTATATTATATGAATTCCCCAATGCATGACTTTTTCCCGAACATTTCCTGTAATGCGAGCCTTGTACCGCTTTAAAACGCCCTATCTGAACATGTTCCGTTGATTTATTTCATCGGACCATTAAACTCCATTTAACTGAAAAGCCCGATTTTAACTGAACCGTATGGATGGCAATCAATTTATCCAATAAAAATATTTGTTGCGACGCTGATTCGCAATCTGCTTTATTTTACCGATCAATCAAGACTAAAGGCTAAACCACACAGAGGACGGGTGCGGGTAGAGCGCGGATCCGACGCGGGTATTTTAAACGAAATCACTCAAGCCTCGCCCTATCAGCATACGCGTTCTTTGTGTTTTCGTGCATGTAAACGCAACGAAATACAAGCGCATCCGACACGCGCCCGACCCTTTCCCAACCCGCACGCGTCCTCAGTGTGTTTTGGCCTTAAGTATATTTGTTTAATAAAAACGATAAGGGTATGATAAATTATGGGACAGTCTGATTAATATTGGACATTAAAAAAGATTTACGCTGGTAAGGTAAAGGCACCCAAATCCGCGGCATTCCAAAAGTGGCACCTTTCTCCGTGGTATTTAGAAAAACAGCATTTACTTCTGATTCTTAGGTTCTTTTTTGTTGCAAAAGTTATTTGTCATTAGGAAATATATTTTTTAGTATATAAATCTAAAAACGAGACTTAGAACGGGCTTACATTCCAATATAATTGGCTAAATTCGCAGCGGTGGCTAGTCCAAGTGCACTCTCCATACATTTTTGCCTTTGTGCACGAGAGTAGCAAGCTTTTTTAAATAAGGCTTATTTTGATTTTTTTTGTTCTAGGTTTTGATTTTTAGTGTTAAATTATCGAAAGAAGTATATTCTTTACCGTATGTAATACATGTTTAAGTGGTTTTTTATTTATAATGAGGTAAAATTACATATGGAAAAAACCACGGTATTAGGGGTCAAATGTTTCACCTAGTACATAAATCCGAGGTATGTGAAAAACATACCGCGGAATAGCAATTTAAAGACCTATTTTTATTTTTGAATTTCACAAACTGGGATTAGGTTTTGGTGATTTTAACGATAGATTTGACAAATCAAATAGTCGATTGAGACTAAAACCATATTTCGAGGTATACTTTTTAATAATTTTTACGAGTTATAACACATCAAAAGTACCCTACTTTTGTATTTTGTTTATTGGTTGTATAGAAAATTATGTCACGAAAATATTTATTTTCCACACATTTGGCTGCATGTTTTATTAAGAAGTTAATCTTTAACAAAAGTTTTAACAATTTGGCATCAGCTAACATTAAGAATGATAGGTATAAAAAAAATTTTGGCTTTTAGTAGGTACTGGAAATTAGGAAACATGATTTTTTAGTCTCCACAGCTGTGGGTTGGGGACACTCTTTGTAAATGCCGTCAAAGCAAAGCCGCCTTTCGAATCGCACTGTGGAAGTGGCGGCACGAGTGACAAAAGTGTCAAAGACACCGCCCCGAAGCGCCGCGTGGCAGCGGTGTCTTTGACGCGCCGCCGGCGTCTTTGGCGGTGTTTCCTTTGTTGGCACCGACACTCATTTGCTTCGCACGCGTTGACTACGCTTCAGTCTTGCGCTGATATTTGTACCATTTGCACGCTTGGTTTTATTTCTTCGCGAAATGTCGTATTTATAATGTGGAATACTATAATAATGTTAATAATGTGTAATGTGTGTGTGTGTGCTTAGGAAACAGTAAAAGTATTTTTTTAACTTATCACACGGGGAGATTTTCCCGTTTTCAGCCCTTTGTGTATTTATCCGGGTTTGCAATCACAGGAGGAAGATATTAGCAAAGTTGACGCCGCTGACGTGTGAGAGGTTGAGTTATAAACATCCAAAGAGGTATTTAAAAACTTTTACATTTATAATATTAATAGCATTTATTAAATAATAATAGTACTACCACCAAAAGTGACCTGTATTCCTAAAGAACAATCAAGTTAATCTTTGTAACATTATTCTATCAGTTTGTTACTGTCGTTTCGTATACATTTTTCATACCACGCAATTAGGTATCAAATACCACGGAATACGGATTTTTGCCTCGGAAATGGGCGATTTCGACTTGATTTACATTTTATTTAATTTCAAATAGAAATATAGGTCGGACCGTCAAAACTTAAGTAGTTTCCGAAAGTAAAAACACTAGAGCTTCTGATAACAGAAACTGAACCTTCAGAAAGGTACAGTAAATGCTTAATATTTGATATCCTTTCGAGTTTTAGTGAAAATACCACGGAAACAGGTGCCGTTACCTTATTCTTGAGCGTGAAACTTTTACTCAATCTGCTCAGACAACAAACTGGCGTCAGTTTAATGGCGATTTCGAGCAAAATACTCGCCTCGCTCATGGGTATATTTCTCATTCATGAAGTTTTAGGGCAAATATGACAGTTAAAATGGTGTTTTAACTGTCACATTCGCCGTCATAAGATATGTAACGAATAATGTAAGTTATGGATTTGGAAATTATGCCAGTTATTTTGTAGAGTCATGGAAAATCAATATAAACCAAAATAAATATGCAACAGTGTTTTATCACTACGTTTTATGAGGTAGACTTCGGTCTGACTGTTCGTGGTAGTTAGGATTAATGCTTATCGTGTGTCAAGTCGGAAACTTAAATGGCCTTGTAACTTTGTGGATTAACTGCTAACCACTGAAACTAAAGACAAGACTTTATATCAACAAAATATCTGTAGATGTAGAAGTATGAACAATTTTATAAACACATTCAGTCAAATATTTTAAAAGAGAGTTTTCAATTTGAATTTTGAAAAAAAATGGCAGTAATTTTGTTTCTCTCCATCACACATTTTTTTTTTCAGTAGAAATCACGTTCTTTAGTCGTGAATACTTTTATGGTCGCAAAAGAATAGATAGAAAATGTATAAGAATGAGATAATTAAACGAGGATTACTCCAAAAATGCTATAAACTTGCGCTATCCAATGTGACGGATTAAGAAAATTCAGAGTGGATTTTACCAACTCAGAATAAGACCCTTTTCACACGTCGCGGTAGCCGGGTAACCGGTGCCGGGTACCCGACGGCGAAGTGTATGGGCATGTACTCGTTATCTTTTACATGTACCGATGTAATTTGCCCCGCAAGCCCATACACCGGCTACCTGTGAAACGGCTCATGGTGTCCGTCAGATAAAATCCATTGTCCCTACTTTACTTGTCAAAACCAAAGACGGAAATATTTTAATCTAACAAATAGTTATTCAGAGTAAAATATAGCCAAAGTTCCCATAGAGTTTGACCTTTTCAATTCTTTGGTGACTGTTTAAATGTCAACTGGAAATCTAGTTGCTCTGTATAAATAAATAAATAAATATTCATGGACTTTACACACAACGCCCTCTAGTCCCAAACTAAGCAAAGCTTGTAATATGGGAACTAGATGGCTGATAGAATACTTGTATACTTTTTGTTTTTGTAAATACATACTTATAATACATAGTAACACCCAGACATAGAACAAACATCTATGTTTTCCACGCACAAATGTTTGTTCTCAGTGGGGATCGAACCCACGACCCACAGCAGGGAAGGCAGAGCTGTTACCGACTGAGCTGTGACGTCTGTCAGTCAGTCCTGTGAGTCACAACTATAAAAATACGCGTAGAAAATAACACGATTTTCACAAGTGCTTTTTCGCAGTGCGACCGCATCATAAATCAGTGTTATCTCACCCCTTATTTTGTTAATGTACAGTTGGATCAAAAGCTTCAGTTGCAAATGAGTAAAGCATTTTCAAAGTCACTCAAGGACTTGTTCCGACAATATTGCTCAACTCTGAACCAACGAGTGGAAATCCAGATAATCCCCGTGCATGCTCGAGTTGACTTGAATATGTGGGATGTAGGTCGAGGACTGAAGGACTGTGTTGATACCTATCTAGCAAATACAGAATAGATGAAAATAGAACCAATAATACAAATAGTATTGCAAACTGAATACTATGTGTTAGTGTTCTTTGAAATTATTGTTTACTAGCAGTTACCCGCGACTTCGTACGCGTCTACAGTTTCCGTGATTATACTATCTGTGCGTGTACCGAGCGGATACTTCTTTGAGAAACTTGACATTACACCTCATTACACCGAACTCGTACCTACTGGAATGTCAAACGCTAGTTGTTAGACCAAAGAGGTAGTACTACGCCCTGTCAAACTGACGTGACATGACATGACAATGATATCCTCTTGCCAATTGGCGCTGCTAATCCTTTTCGTTCATTTTATCCTGTAGATCCTGTTAATTATTCGGGATAAAAAGTAGCCTATATGTCAATCCAGGTTACGAACTATATATATGCCAAGTTTCATCCAAGTTAATTCAGTGGTTTTGACGTGATTGAAACACAAACATCCAAACATCCAAACATCCAAACATCTAAACATCCAAACATCTAAACTTTCACATTTATAATATTAGTAGGATTAAATTGATGTGTACCTACTATCGCCAAACTTTCGCCTTACCAGTTTTGAAACTGTTTCGCTTGCAAGCAGTTAGCTACCAGGTCCCGCCTTTTTTTAATAGATATATAGATAAACACTTTATTGTACACAAAGAAGAAACAGAACATAAGAGAAAACAATTAAAGCTAATGTATAATGGGCGGCCTTATCGCTAAAAGCGATCTCTTCCAGACAACCTTCTTATTCTTCTTCTTTTTTCTTCTTTTGTCTTCTTATTTTGACCTAAAAAGTCAACCAGAGACCTAAACACCTGTTTAATTTTATGACGGCCCTCTGTTTTCATAGCTTTTACACCCAAAATACCCATTGATAATTTTATCATAGTGTGTCTAGGATACTATAATAGCTATAGTTAGTTTGTAAACCTTTTGTCAAAATGTTTATCTGTCGTTTCAATAAATGCACTTTTCATTTTTTTTCTATTTATTTTTTGAATATGTCTTATTCGCTAAATACCGCTTCGCATAAATAATGAAGACTTTGTAAACGTTGCCAGGGAGATGGGTGACCTATAGCTAGTAGTACCTAGTTTATTACCTCGTAGTCCTTTCCGTCCATGGTTGTGATCGCTCATTAGCGATAAGACCGCCCATTGTACAATTAGTTAAGTTTTGTTTTGTATGTTATAGTAGTCCCTAGGTTAAGGTGTGCAATAAAGTATTTTCTATCTTCTATCTATCTATCTACCTAGCAACCTTAGAACGGCCTAAAAACGGTCTAGTCTAATCTTACTTTTATTACAATTTAGGAACATTTTTTTCCAATCTCTTACTATTTGAGTAGTTGCCGAACCTATTAAAAACCTTTTCCATATTGTGATATTGTAACCACTCTATGTCACAATATTGATAAAACAAAATAATGGTTTTTATGTTCATCGAGGGACCTATATTCAGCACGCTGAAACAGTATTTTTTTTCATCCAACTAAAAAAACTAAATTCATATTCCTAGTTTCATAATGGACCTATTCAAATCTGAAAAATGTGAAAAAATATTTGATTTCGCTAATTGGTAGTTCTCAAAGCAAATATTTTAACAAAATAATTGTTTGAACTGATTTTGCGCAAACGACCTGTCCACTTTGGAATGGAAATGATTTGTTTGTTTTTGATTTGAATGAAAACTGTATTAGATAAATATTCATAGTCATTCTAGATCTGCCCCAGGAATTGTTGAAAGAACATGAAACAATACTTGAATACAAATGAATGAAAATACTTTCAATAAACTATTTTTTTTAGTATACCAAGGATTACGACCTTCTACTTCAATGTGAGCTTATTGCTTCAACTAATATCTAACTTAACTTTTTCCAAATGAACTGTTATGGTGTATTGCACACTTAAATTAATAAAAATCCAATTTTCCTGATGGGGTTGTATGTATGAAAAGAACACTGGTACGGAAGTGAAAGTGAGAGCATTTCATATTCTTTTTAGCCTTATATTCCAAATCAGATTACTTTTGATAGGCAAAAAGGAGTAAAAGTGTAGATCTGAAACTCGTTTTCAATGCGCTCTCTTCGAGACGTAAATAGCGCCCGACCGGTGAAGCGAAGGCGCTAATTCAATTTTCATCTCAGTCTTGGAGATTTAGGTCACTACCTTTACCAGTAAATAGCATCAGAAATGCATTTAAAACCTCCCGTTTGCTAACTGGTTTTTTATTAAGTTGCGGAAGACACTGCGGATTACTTTTTCCAGCTTGAAAGTTTAAAAAAGTTAGTTACAGGTAGGTAACGTTTAGTCTAAAACTGCACAAAAATTAAAGCTGACAATTTTTTTTTTAAAAACTGTCTACGAAACTTTTACTTCAGTAGGTAGATAGTTTTTCACACACATCAAAGTTTCCAAAATAGTTTTTCGATCTCAATTCAAAAATGAGTAACTGTATTCATGATGTGTGTGTGTGTGATTATGTTCACAGATCTTATTTCACTTTACAGAATTGTTTGTTTTTATGTTTCATTTTCATTTGTTTTATAATATCCATACTAACATCTATCTATACACCTACCTACCTACCTACGTTTGGTTTACAAAGGCCTAGCCTTTACAGAATTTACCTTTAACTCACAAAGGATACACTTGCATCGGGTTTCAGCTCCAAACTCCATGCATACAACTAACCATCCAACTATGTAATTGGTGAGTCAGTTTGTAGTAGAATCTTCTCTAAATACGCACATTACTATGAAAATAGCCTTATATTTTATTGTGGTTATAGGCTGAGAGGATGGTATAGGTGCTGGGCAAGCCTACTCCATCTAAACATTGTCCCAGGCACTGCAGTGTCCCGTTAAGTGTAGGCATAGGTTGCCTCCTGACGCTGTATAAATCATCTTCAATAGATGTAAAGGCCTAGGCTTTAACCGACACCTGGATCTGCTTGTCTCGTCACTTTTTCTGAATAAAAAATATGTGACAGCAGCACTAATCTTTATGTGATAGAGACTTCAGTTTAACGTATTTAAATACAGAAGTGAGGTCAAATTCAAACCGGATTATTCGAAAATGGTTAAGGAAAATAGCGTGAGAACATGCAGCTTAGCTCTTACTTACTAGAAAATAAAAATAAGCATTAATTTTGACAAAATGCGAACTGCCAAGGAATGGAACACGTTGCCGTCTTCTGTCTTTCCTGAGAAATATAATCTGGGTCTTTTCAAGGCAAGAGTGAATAGGTGTCTTCTAGACTGTCCTGCTCCATCGTCGGCCTCATCGTCACTTACCATCAGGTGAGATTGTGGCCAAAGGACATTCTATATAATATAAAAAAAAAATATATTGGATACCATGTGTAAGTAAAAATCATGCATAGTTGGGTATCTGTTGTTAATCGCACGACATGATGTCATGCATAGTTGGGTGTCTGTTGTTAATCGCACGACATAATGAATGAGATACCATGACATATTGTATGATATGTCATATTGTGATGTATCATACCTTTGACTCACTGACTACGTTCCACAGTTTTCTTATTTACTCTGTAACACATCAAACCTACCGTCTCATTTAAAAGCTCTTAAAACAGGGAACAGCGTAAAACTTTTTATCGTCTTGCAATTAAAAAATTAACTGTTATGCCAACGACTCAAGTCTTAATTTTATTCCTGCCGAAAAGTCGAGGCGCTGTTACGGAATCGCTTAGCTTGGCGAGATCGTCGTCTGCCGCTTGGTCTGTCGTTTGGCTTATAGTAAACAGGCGTTATCTAGTGAGATAACGCCTGTTTACTATAAGCCACTGCCAAAGAATAAACGATATACCTACAGATGAAACAGACAGTAGTTTTGTAAGAATTTAAATACTGAAAATTTTTCTTGGTGATAGAACTCCACAATTGAAAACATTGTCAAAAATCGACAGTATCATGAATTATTTGAAATAATTATATTTATTGAAGTTGTTGCTTTTACATTATGTATTCAAATAGTAACTATCCAATCAGTACTCGTAGCTACAGAACAAGTTATCCAATTTCATAAAACAATGTTGTAGCAAACAATGTTTCCTAGTGGACCTTAAAAACTACATAAACTTCAACTCTTTTAAACTGTAAAAAGTTCAAGGTTTTATTCAGCTTTTAAGTTTATGTAGGCACTTCACTTTGCCGAACGCCTTACTGTTCCATCTAGCACTTCCTTTTCACCGTCATAGATTGTTAAGTAGTTACTACGCCAGGCTCAGTTTATTTCAGCGTTTTTGTACGTTCGCTGTTCAGAGGAGTTTTATTGTTGACAATTTTTTATCTCGCCGCGACAGATGACGATGGGGCACGGGGATAATAAGAAGGAATCCTTTGTTGGCATTATAAAGCGAATTAACTTATAATACTGTCCCGTTGGTTGGTGAAACCAATATAAAGAACAAATGAACATTGCATTCAAAATAAAAAATAATTAGATTGTCATATCTATCTGACAAGCTCTGCAACTAACGATTGTGCAAGTGAGACACAAGATAATAGGAAACTGCCTATTCTAAAAATAAGCGCAATTTCTTTGGATTCTGGCATCTGATATTACGATTGAAGTAGAAATACACGCGAGAGCAATGATTCCGGGTCACTTAAAGAATGTTAAAAATCTCGGAAACTAAAAATGATAGGTTAATGCAATAAATTGTATTTAATAGACAATGTAATACTCCTTAAATGAAGGTATTAAAACTTCTTAGTTATTGTAAAGTTATATCTTAAAAAAATCAAATTTGAAAAAGGGCCACTTTCGAAGATGGAACTACGAAATTACAGCATTTGGTTTTGCTTTTGTTTGTAATCTGTCATTTATGTGGGTATATAAACCATGTTGATAGTGCTCTATATTCATTATTCAAGCTGAAATTATGTCGCTTACGCCTGAAGAATGCACCAGAATACTTACAATGCTGGAAACCGGCCGGAGTCAGCGCGATACAGCCAGGACTGTCGGTGTGTCGCTGTCAACAGTACAAAGAGTTCTCCGACGTTACGAAGAAACTGGTTCTAACCTACGCAGACCAGGAACGGGCAGAACCAGGTGTACCACAGCACGAGAAGACCGATACTTGGTGAACACCATGCTTCGAAATCGCTTTCTCACAGGAACTGAACTCACAAATCAGTTTCGACGCCTCGGAGGAAGTAACCCAAGTGCATGGACAGTAAGACGTCGGCTTGCTGAATCTAACTTAAAACCCCTTAGACCTGCAAACGGCCCTAAACTGGAGCGTGGGCATCGTATTTCAAGACTAAGATATGCCCAGAGCCACGTAAATTGGAGTATTGAAGATTGGTCAAAAGTTATGTTCTCCGACGAATCAAAATTTATGCTCTACAAGCACGATGGAAGACACAGAGTGTATCGAAGACCAGGGGAAAGATTCAAGCAAGCATGCATCGAAGAAAAAGTAGCCTACGGTGGTGGGTCTGTACTTGTGTGGGCCGGAATTTCTTCTGAAAGTCGCACAGAGCTGGTGATCATAGAAAACGGCTCTTTAACTAGCGTAAGATATGTGGAAGAAATCCTCAATGATCATGTTGGTCCATTTATGGTCAATTTAGGTGAGGATGCTATATTTATGCATGACAATGCCCGACCTCATACAGGTAGGATTGTGAATGACTACCTTCAAGAGATGAACATTACTCGTATGGAGTGGCCAGCGCGCAGCCCGGATATCAACCCGATCGAGCATGCTTGGGACGAGCTAGGCAGATGCGTAAAACAACGAAACCCTCCCCCAATCACGCTTCGTGAGCTCAAAATTGCTCTCACAGAGGAATGGGAGAATATTCCCCAAAATCGTATAAGGAACTTGGTGTACAGCATGCCAAACCGCGTAAACGCAGTAATGGAAGCACGAGGAGGCAATACGAAGTATTAAAATTCAAGTCAAATCGTAATAAAGTTCAAAAATTTTATGTTTCCTATTTTTGTTTTAAGGAGAGATCAGCAGTTTTTTTCTTTATGTAATTTTGTGTTAATAAAATGTATGGTGACTCATATTTTTTTACTTTCATTTAAGGAGTATTACATTGTCTATTAAATACAATTTATTGCATTAACCTATCATTTTTAGTTTCCGAGATTTTTAACATTCTTTAAGTGACCCGGAATCATTGCTCTCGAGTGTATAATGTTTTGTTATCGAGTCTCGAGATCCGTTTCCAAACGAAAAAATTCACGCTGAGTGCACAGCTATTTTGAAATATATCTATCTATCTATTTCGAAATGATCCTTGCATGTAAGAAATAAGTAACATTTTACTTTGAATGACACAAAAGTAAAGAGATCGCGGCAGTACAGTTTAATTTAATATGGTTTAGGACTCGTAGTTTTTGATATCCTCGACAGAAAATCAACTTCGTATATAGCTAGGTCAGAACGATATAAACAGTAAGTTTAATTAAATTTCTGTATATCTCTGAGATTTCATAACACAGAATAGAATAACTACGTGCAGAAATAGCAATGGTTTGATCTTTTTATTAGTCTGTCAGTCGTAAAATGCTGATTTTAAGAGACGCCAAGCTGGTGCCTTGAAAAATAAAATAGGCTCTCGACTGTAATCTTGATGTACTTACGAAAGACTTATATTAGGCCCGTATTCGCATTTACTGCTGAAGCAAGCACTACTGATCCGGATTGAAGCATAGATTTTTCATACAAAACCTGAGTTACGTTCAAATCTGAGTTCTGTATTAGTAGTAGTAAGGCTCTTTGTGAAAGAGCTCGTCTGATAAAGTACTACCACCGCACCTATTTCGTGCGCCGCACAGTGATGCTCGCATTGCTGTGTTCCGGTTTGAAGAGTATGGATGCCTGCGTAATTACAGACACATGAGACTTAACACGTTTATGTCTCAGAGTGATCAGCACAGTGCAATGCATCACAGGACACGTCCTCATTGGACGTGCTCGGTGAGGCAATGCATTGTTATAGACAGAGATAACCACTTACCATCAGGTGGGCCATCGGCTTGTTCCATCATTTAGTTGTATAAAAAAATACCGTAAACCGTAACGTAACGTAACGTAATATAACCGTAACTATTACCGGTGGTGTAAGTAACTTATAGCTTGCAAAATGTCACGTTTTCAAAGCAAAATACACCTAGGATTTTTTCATTCTACGTTGGGTTGGCGGTGTTTTCCTTCATCATCTAAAGTTGGTATTTATGCTAACTTTTCAAAAGGTCGTAAAAACAAAGCGAAAATCTCTCTACCGCAGGCTATTATCATCAAAAAAACACAATCAACAAAAATAAGGCCACCATTTTCCGATTGCCGACAATATCTCCCAAAGGTTGTTATCAATTCCAATAAATGCCTTTCTTTTATTTCTAACGGGAAGGAAAAAAAGGAATTACAACTGAATATCTGAAATTCTCATTAAAATTCCATTACGGTCGTATCGAAAGACTATGGAATTTTGATGGTAGAAATATTTTACGAACGGCGTCATTTGGCGATATTAACAAAACAGGTACATTTTTATACAAAATTGAAAATATAATTTGGCTAGTAAAATGCCCGCGGCTTCACGTGGTGCATTTATTTATCTCGCTGTTCAAGTCAAGTTCAATTTCAATTCAGTTTTAAGTGTAGTTCAGAAATATAGGTCTTAAGGTAGCGTTCCAAGCAATGCGACTCTGAAAGCTGCTCAATAGTCGTGCTGAAACCTATTCTCAAAATGTAGGTACCTGCAAAAAGAGAACTTTTACCTAGAGTTAACACTCTTCCGGTCAACTCTCCATGTAAATTACCCGTGTTAAAACCATCTGAATTTAGGCAGACAATGAGAGGAAAAAACCCTCCACCCAGTTATTTTGAGATGGATCACGGGAAGAAAAAGTTGTCCCTGGTACAGCCAGATGTCCATTAATGTGGACCACGAGCAAGTCGACATAGCTCAGAGAATTAGCAGGCTGAAGTGGCAGTGGGCCGGCCATGTTTGCCGTAGAACCGACAATCGTATACTTGAGTAGAGACCGCATTTAGGCAAGCGTAGTGTAGGATGTCCACCGGCGAGATGACGATCTGCGAAATGTAGCTGGCAGACACTGGATGAGAAGAGCCGAAGACCGAGCTCAATGGCGCGTCTTGGGAGAGACCTACGTCCAGTAGTGGACGAATATAGGTTGATGATAATGATGATGATGACGGGCCAGAAACGCTATGCTATCTCATGCGTAGCTGACGTTATCGCCTAGTTGGGAAGATCACCTTTACAGAGCGCCAACATAATTTTATTGGTAGATTGGAAACTCCGGTATTCCCAGATCAATATGGAACTTAATTGGAACAATTGGGACTTGAATTGTTAATTCAAAAGTTTTCAGATACAGTACCCTTAGCATCCGTTTTTAGCTTTTTCAGGCCACACAACGAAATATTAATAATTATTCATTTGTTTATTCAGTCTATTCAGTTCAGCATGCCTATTGTGAACGTTTTACGTATAATTGCATTTGTATAGACATTTGAGCAGCGCCCCTAGCGGGAATGTTACATAACTGAGGATTCTCCATACAAAAATATAGTTTACGTGTCAAACGTTTCTCTATAATGTATCCTACTAATATTATAAATGCGAAAATTTAGATGTTTGGATGTTTGTATTTCAATCACGTCGAAACTACTGAACCAACTTGGATGAAACTTGGCATATATGTAGTTCGTAACCTGGATTGACATATGGCTACTTTTTATGCCGAATAATTAACAGGATCTACAGGATAAAATGAACGAAAATGATTAGCAGCGCCAATTGGCAAGAGGATTTCATTGTCATGTCATGTCACGTCAACTTTGACAGGACGTAGTACTACCTCTACTTTGGTCTAACGACTAACGTTTGACATTCGAGTACGGGTTCGGTGTAATGTCAAGTTTCTCAAAGAAGTATCCGCTCGGTACACGCACAGATAATAATAATATAATGTACACGGAAACGGTACTCGCGTACGAAGTCGCGGGTAACTTCTAGTAATGTATAAAAAATAGGTGGTACGAAGGTGTCAGAAAAGAACAAAACACAAACATGATGAATGCTTCAGCCATTCAGCCCCTTGATAGTGTCATTCGTATATAACCATGCATGTAAATAGAACTCATGTATGCTACTTAAATTAAGGAAAGTTCAGTTACGTGAAATTAATAGACGTAGCTAAGCCCTCAAAGAACCGAGATGCATCTCCCTGAAGCGAATCTCTTAGTGCTTTTGGTTTGTTGCAAAGATAGTAAGGCGGAGTCTCAACATACGAGACTTAACAGTCGCAGTGACGCGTTATAAATAATGTTGGCATGATCTGCGACAATTTTGTACCGAAAAAAAATTCTGTGGTCGCTTCGATGGGTCGCGTTGACCGCACTGCACCTTTAAATGTAAAATGTAAGACTGTTTACAACATTGCAAGATTTTCAGTACCTAACCTCTAAGACACAGCTGTTTTAAAGAGAGTTTGTAAATAAAGTAACAGTCTACTCTTTATCTCAAGATTTACACTAATCTTATGACGATCTTTTATGGCAGCGCGTATTCAATATTTTGTAGTCGTCATATTATATTAAAAATAAGAGAGATTAGAAATATAAAGGGCCCTTTTCCTTATAATGCACAAAAATAAACAGGCCTTTGCATCTAATGGAGATGATTATACATCGTCAAGGGCCACATTTTACCCATGCCCGATGTATAAAACTCTGTATTGCTTGGGACATATTTAGATGGAATAGGCTTGCCCAGCTCCTATACAATTATTTCAGTCGACCTACAGGAAAAACAAGGTCAATACGTATAGAACTGATTAAACAAGGGTTTCCTTGCGATGTTTTCCTTCACCATTTGAGAGCACTAAAAAATCAATAGTGCACGACTGGATTTGAATTCACGACCTTAAGATCAGAAAAGGGAGGCGGGGAGGATACATGGATATGCCTTAAAGTAAGCATATTGCTACAGAAACAACGACAGTATTAACGTTGTATTTAAAACACCAAAAACGTCCCGCATGTGCCACAAACATTCAAAAGCTTCACCGTTGCATTATCTGTTTGAAAACAAAGATGGCTACACTACACCGCGGCTCAAAGCGGCGCCTTTGATGTTAAAAAAGCCACTTGAAGCTGCCGCGCACAATGCGCCAGACTAGTTGACACTGATCTAGATAGTGCTTTTAGAATGGAATTTGATAAAAACATACAGTTTCTAGGTAGCTTTAACCAAAATTGCCTATCTGAACTTAACTCAAAATAGAAACAAATTATACCAAGGCTTATACGAATTCGCATTGAGATGAAAATTGTTGATTAAAAAATTGTTATTGGTGAACTTGTTTTGTTCCCTATTCAGAATCTGCGGTAATCCTAATTGAATTTCGGTCGCAATCAACTTGTTGTTACAAAAGTAGCATTCCTGCAGGGGTATGCCAATCAAAGTTGAACTGCAAAGTTTTAAATCATGGTCAGTTCATACTAACTCATAGTTATTCTGTGACTAAATAGTGACATTATGATGTCATTTAATTTGTTTTCGCGCATATTTTTATGTCAAGTGTGTAAAAAGAATGATCACGTGGTACAAAATTGTACCACGTGACCTGAAGAAATTACACTGGGCAGTGAAATATAACTGGACAGCAAAAGATTGGCATACGGGGGCTGTGGTCCGATACTTGAAATTATTTGATATTGCGATTGCATGAGATGACGTCACATCTCGAGCGAAACAAGTGAGTTTCACGGCGTTATCCATGACAGTCAAAGAGTAATATAAATTATTTTTTGATATCGTCTTTGCTAAAGACAATTTTGTTCAACGTTTTTACTTTGAGAAAAAGTCTACGGAATATCATCAGATGTTGAGTGACTACACTGGCTACCTGTATTTCACATCCTCACAAATCACGACCATCTGCAACACTGCTTTAAGTTTATAACCATTTTCATTTGTCAGCAAATCAACATTTTTTTTACTTCTATCCTCGCCTTCACACTTTTTAGAAAGTGGAATCTTTAGCAGCGAGCACGAATAAAACCAAATTATAAATGTTCTCGTATACCTATATTTGCACTTTCAGAATAGACCCCTATTGATCGATTTTGGTCGTTTCAAACTTACAAACAACCGGTTATTGGATTTTAATAAAACTTTTCATCAAAATAGCAATTTGATTGCTAAAATAGAATTAACTTAAACAGGCCTTGTTCAAACTCTTATAAAGTTTAAAAACATCATGTCCTTACTAATTTGTTTCTGATTGATGAATAAAGTCAAGCACAGTTTGAGAAATACAATAGTCACAGTCGTATGTCTGTCTGAAGTTAGGCACTACACTCCCCCACTCCTCATTTCACTCCAATTCGAGCTAAGAAGGTGCAGAGCTACTTACTTGCAGCTAATTTCGGAGAGATATAAATCAAGTGTGACTGTTGTAACTGTGTGGATGGGTGACCGCAAGTGACATTTTCAGCACACTGGGGGGATGATTCTAGACCGATAGATATCTCCCAAAAGCTGTCAACACTCGATTGTTTTTGACAGTTTTTGGGAGATATATCGTGACAAAAAAGTCTATCGGTCTAGAATCACCCCAACCAGATATATACAGAGGAGTATTGCCAAATTGTAAGTGTTTTCGAAAACTGCGCAATATACAACCTTTCGACATTTTTGGCATCCAGTTTACGGAATCACCTTCAACTTACGAATTTCACAAACAATTTTTAATGCACATGACAGATAGAAGTGTTGTCTAGTCGTCTGAGTTTTATTTGGTTTGAATTGAAAATACTTTTTTGCATGAAATTCGAAATTTGAAGTTGCGATACGCGCTTTTAAGTAGCTGGTGAATTGAGAATTATCTCCGCTGAACAGGAGACAAGAATTAACTAAGCAAACGATATCCTCTCAGCCGTCAGCCTTCTATGTTTTGTACCTACCTAAAACAACAATATTTAACATGAAAAAATTCAGTTATTTTCTTTAGATGCGCTATTTTTGTTTCATGCAATTTCATGAATCTTCTGTATTCTAAAAGCTCCAACTGCAATGCACTCACTCATAATAATGGATCCGCTAAGCTCAACTTTTTGTGGGCGCTGCAATTTCTCATTCCTTTGTAATACATGTACTTTACCGAAGATAAGATGAATTGTTCTAAGCGCAGATAGTGTGGTTTTTGAATTGCGGCCAAATATAAACTAATAGCCGAGTTTAAAACAAACACACAAAATCTTTTAGACCATTTTAGAGTACTTTCCATCCAACGGTTGTTTGAAAAACATCGCTATTTAGCTATAAGACCTATTGTACTTGTCATACGAACACAGATTGTTTTTTTTTCTGATGTTTGTGATATAAAAATCGTTGGTGTAGTAATAATGTGTTTTTCAGTTATTCATTCCCTACGGAAAAGAAAAGAACCAGTGAATCAAAAACTGACGTAGGTAATTGTGAAAGTAATATAATCAAATTATTTGGGAAGGGTTTTTGTGACTAATCACAGAATAGGTAATAGTACTTCATAATTTAGTTGCATACTTTATGCGCTACAGTCATCGTCGCCCCGCCATTATTGCGTAGCAGCAGCTACGCTGTAGCACGCTACACTTAAAAATTATTCTTTTCAAAGTGAGCTAATTTAGCACGGGTTTTATCATCGTCAAAAAATCTATCAAAAAAATTATGTGTTGGTTTAATCATAAATATTTGTATTCCACCCAGTGCCATCGGTAGTACACTTCGCTGTAAACCCAATTGTGTTTTATTTTGTAAATCCGTTTTTAGTTTAACAAAATCAAATATTTGTTGATAATTGTGACTTTTTGTAACAGCAACAGTTATTTCACCGGTAGAACATTTTTGACAGATCCTAAGAGATGTCTACCGTGCTTGGAAAACCGCGGTTATCTGTAAGGAAAAAAAATCCTCTGAGATAACCAGATATCTCGTCTTGGTTATCTGTCAGGAATAAGCCGAAATAAAGCCGTGAACTTATTTGCATTTTTAAAATTTTTAAGGACCAAGCAATTCTAACCTGGTAGAACGTTAGACCATTTTACGTATTCTATACAAATAGGTTGTCAAAGGGTTCGCCGGGTAAATAGGATGTGACCTAGTTATTTATCTTAGGCTGTGTGAAGTAATAGCTCTGGACATTAATTCTGATCAGGCCGTGTGTACGGAGGGTAAACATTAGTTTGCCCTAATTCCAAGATAAGTTTCGTCATTATATAAAAGTTAATCATCGGATTAATAACAACTTTGCGGTTATTGCGGCTGAGTTATGATTTAAGTTTTATTCGTTTTAGGCTTGTTATGGTAACTAATTAGTTTTCGTTTTTTTATGAGGATAAGTGAAGTAAAATGGTGATGTTGAAACCACTGTCTATAACAATGCATTGCCTTACTGATGACTTGCACCAAGTCCATTATTCTAAGACAGTTGCACCAGCACCCATACCCTTCAAACCGGAACACAGCAATGCAAGCATCACTGCTTGGCGCACGAAATAAGTACGGTGGTAGTACTTTCCCGGACGAGCTTTAACAAAAGCTCGACTACTAGTGCGATTTTCAATTGTTTTTTTAGAGATTTGGATTCAGAAGAATATCTAGTCATACAGGATATGGAAAGCCCTTACTAGTTTTGTAAGGTCCATCTGATATTCTGCGTTCACTGTGTCTATAGAAATTGCATTAACTCACAATGTTACCTGAAACGTGCTCTGTGTGACATTGCACTGCGTCCATCACTTTCATGTTTCAGTGTCCCTTTCATGCACCATTGCACCATCCGGTATCCATACCAGCTAATATAAATCACTAAATACCTATATTTTTATTTTGGGCTAGTCAGCTTGCCGGCCGTTCCGGGCAGAATAATAAAAATACAATGTAAATTTTAATCAGAAACTTCGAATTTCGGTAAACAGGTTTTTACCGAAAGTTATTTTCACAAATGAATTATGTCAGTTATATTTGTTATCCTGTCCAGTCGTCTCGAAGAGATTGCTTTTAAGCAACACCACCCTTTGTATTTATAATTTTAATAGGTCAGAGTCTCTGACTACCCTCTTAAAAATTTCGTTTACGTTCTTTGACTTTTTGGTTTCATCCTCGAAAATTAAGGATTGAATTCGGAGTTTTTATATGAAGAAAAATGGTTCTCAACTAAACCGCAAGAGATATCATGGCATCATACAAAAATACTAGGAATGGGTACTGGATTTTCGCTGTGTGTTTCGAGACAAAAATTGAACCAGTCGTAAGTTTTTTTATTTTTACTCTATTTTCCAGCTATTCTTTTCTAAATAAGCGTGCAAAGGGTTGCTTGTAATTTTGCGAAACTACGTATTTATTTCGCAAGTAAGTTGTATAAACAGTGTCCCATTTCTCTCCAGGGGTAATACAGGGCTGTCTTTATCTGGTGATGTAAGGGGATATTTCGATGCCAAGGTACATGGGGCCACCAGTGCGCTTGGCAATAGCGCCCTAAAGACGGTTTGACGGTTGGTCTACTGGAAAGAAGACACAAAATATTTCGTTCTTTTCTTTTTTGATGGACGCAAAAGACAGAGTAAATTCTTTTATATTAATCTTCCGCAGACAAAACGTCACTCATTGTTAGCCGACTTATAACAAAACCATCATTTAACTCCGTACCTTCTCTCCTTTATTTTGATGAGTACCTGCCCCCCTTGTCTACATTTTGATACCATCAAAATCTGGTATCACAATCAAAATGATGTCAAAATCAGAGTTTACCAAATCAGCGACCAGTTAACTAATATTTTGATTGTCATTTGTCTGATGGTATTAAGAGATAGAGTCAATCAAGAGGCGCTGATTGCTTATGTAGAGATAAGGAGACGCCTTAACAATTTACACCCTTTTGCTAAGTGACCTAAAGACGGCCCTGTACAATGCCATACCCGTCGTATCAGAAGCAGGACACTGACCATTACAGCCGTAATACCCTAGTGCAGACAAAGTTAGATATTTGCGGTTCTAGACCGCACTTTTCCATGCTCTTTGTAAGCTTTGAGTGCTTTTATAAAAACCATTGGTTATTACTTCATGCAATTCATGAAATGATCACACCCAGAGTTTTGAATAACCTTACCTAGATCGACATTTATCCTACCAAAATGGAAACACTGAAAAAGAGAAGGGTTGTTATAAGTTTAACGGCGTTGTGTCTGTCTATATGTTTGTTTGTTTGTACCCTTGTAGCTCTAAAAGTAGGGCTCTGATTTAAACCACTAATACTCATAAAATATGTAAAACTTTACAAACAAGCAAGTGATATAACGATGACGAATGACGGTCATTTGACAAAAATTCCTCAGAAGACACCCTAATTTCGATATCTCGTAATGCATGCTCTCGTTGTAAAATTGAACCTAAAGACAATGGCACAACGATAGTTTTGCTTCGGGGTGAAGATAGTCTATAGCACTTGTAGGTTCACGTCATCATCATCAAGATTCACCGTACGTGCCTCCATCGCAATTTTAAACCCTAAAAACAAGCAGATGCAGACGATTTTACCTTGAAAGATGTGGTAAAGAGACACATTCTTGAGCTCGGTAACTGTAGCTGGCATGAGCACAAAGAAAGGATTAAGTAGGTTTTCACTGCACAAACGGAACAAAAGAAAGCACATAATGTACGTAATCTCTATTTTAATTAAGACGCCGTTATAAATGTGCCATAAGTGCTATTATAAACAGACGTTTGAAACATTAGCTGAATTATCTTTGTCGCTATATACATACACAGTCAGCTGTGTTAGAACGTGTGTGTGAACGATACCAAATTCATAAGTTAAGTACCTACGGGTACGGGTTTACACTGTTTTCCACGTGATACAAATACTCTAAAAACGTATGAATCAACAGCACTACAGTACCCCAAGGTGTGAATAATCCTAGACGTTTTAGAAGATAAACTGTTGTTAATGTTTGTTATTTATTTTTCAAGCTCAACCTAACCTATACATAAAAGTTGTTGGTGTAACTGCTCTTATATAAAGTAAATCCGTTATTGGATGTAAGGTTTATTATTAAAGTGTCAAATAATTTATTTTTAAGATCTGTGGATTTTGTGACAATAAATAAAAAGATAAGATAAGATAAATTTTTATTTGTCCCCAATTACTTAGGTAGGTATACATGTACAGTAGGTAGCATAAATACAGTAAGTACAGATAGGAGCATAATACTAAGATCAATTTGCCACGTCAAACAGACACTTATGCAGGCACCTACAAGGTGTAAAGGCGAATCATGTCGTTTGAAGTCGCGACACGCCGCTTCAGACGCACTTGCGCGTCTCTCGACATCAAAGGCGATCTTGTGATAAGCATAGTCTGTAGTGGCCTTAGCACCACATCCTGGTTTTAAACATTTATTTTAAGTTAGTAAATAGCGTATATTACTATCGAAAGATTGGAAAAGGTAGTAATAAAAAATTGAAGTATATACTCTAAGGATGCCGTAATTAGAGTCTATTATACAGGTACAACGTCAGCACTACTTTCACCTGACTAGGATAAGCTGCCAGATTTCGCCAGTCACTGATCTCCAGCTGTTTTTACACTAAACGAATTAATTTATCTTACTATTTTATTTCAGCTGTAGTTTACGAGAAAACCTTCTCGTCACCCCGCAATGGCACACTCTTAAAACAAATAGATAGATAGATAAACTTATTTATTTGGTACCGAACACACACAAAATTAACAATGATACTCGGGGAGAAAACTCGTGTTAAGGGTACACTGCAGTTTTATTCAGCTGTGTATTGTCGACGGTTGATGTGGATAAGTAGGTGCTACAGAATGAGTTCTCTTTGTGATTTCGGTCGAGTACCCGCTTCAATAGGGCTTTTTATTAGGCATAGGCACATCATACGCTGAAACTGATGATATAATTTCGTATAGAAGCAAAGTCTCTAAAAACGGTTTTCCTATTACCACTTAACATCTTAACAGGACATTTCACGCGACGCCCTCGTTTGTCAATTACTTGTTTACAATTTATTTCGATAATTTACAAGGATTCGACCAACTCCGTATAAACGCTATCCGACAGATAAAATACTATCGGTCTCTACTTGAAACTTATGAAAAACGAGGACGGATATATTTTTATCTAAAGAATGTTAATGTTTGTTATTTATTTTTCAAGCTCAACCTAACCTATACATAAAAGTTGTTGGTATAACTGCTCTTATATATAAAGTTTTTATATAATTACTTTATATGCTTTATATTGATATTATTTATTATCCGTCATTGGATGTAAGGGTCATTGTTAAAGTGTCAAATAATTTATTTTTAAGATCTGTGGATTTTGTGATGATAAAATAAAATAATAATAGTAGTATTCGTTGGTAGAATCTGGGCAAAGCTGAATTTCTTTTTATAGTTTAATTATTTTCGGGATTTTTTTTACAAACTGTAATAATAAATCTGGACATTTTCCTAAGTAACTACGAGTACCTAAGATCATTCACCTTTGTAATCTGAAATCCTGTATTTTTAGTCGCCAAGCACATCTGATCAAGCTTTCGCTTTGAACGTTTGAGAGGTAAGGATCTACTGAGTGGCCTTCTGGACTTGAAAGGAAGAGCCTTGTCGGTACTTAACGTCGGGAATCTAAAAGCAAATACTTTTTACTTGACAAAAACGAGGCCACCCAATAACCGAACATAGTTTTTGTTTTTTAAGTAGTGGAAAACAAAGTAGCCATCGTATAGGAAAGCATAAATGCCTACACAGACCCCCATCGCAATTTGCATCTCATATTACCTAGTTAGCTGGTCTTGATTTTATAAATTTTACGTTATGTAAGAATTATCTCGATCACGCGCTCAATTACAAGTACCCATAGTTAAAAGCTTTGCTTAGTGTGGGACTAGAGGGGTGGTGTAACATGTCAAAGTATATTTATATATTTTTTATGACAAAATAAAAATTATACTTACAATTTGTTTGTTGAAAAAATAATGGTCTATTTTCTAGAAGACTGATCCCAGATGAAAACAGAACAAAAATAAATCTACAAGAGCCTATTTTTAGCCCCCGACGCAAAAACGACGGGGCGTTATAAGTTTGACGTGTTTGTGTGTGTGTCTGTCTGTCTGAGGCAACGTGGCTTCCGATTTTGTGCCACAAAATTCAGAGGACTTTTGATCGATTCAACAAACTGGGTTGATATTTTGTGATTCATGAAGGTACAAAAATGGGTTGCGGTATTATTTATTTTGCGCGAGAATTGAAGAGTTTCAATTATAGATACGATTGTTGGAGAGATGGGGGTTTTTATAAATTCTGTGAATAGGTACTGCTTTATATTGTAGGATTTAAAAATGAAGGAATAACTACAGCAGCAAATGAAACTACAATTAGGGCGGCTTGCACCAGAATCGCTAAACGCGTTTTACTATTGAATAGTATTTAGCGAGTTGTCAAGTCATATAAATACGTCAAATTTAAATCTATTTAGCTGTTAAACACGTTTAGTGATTCTGGTGCAAGCCGCCGTTAGTCTTGTAAATTGAGATTTATTTCCAATACAACTGTACTTCTTGTAAAAATCTGTTTAAAGATGTCTCTACATTTTTGTCACGAAAAAGTAACTATTTTATCTTCATAATATGTGATAACAATGCTTATTGTCTATCTTACACATAAATACTAACTTACTACGAAGTCAAATTCAATACTTATTAATTAAGTAATATCAAAGTCAACGAAACCGTATTAAATTTTAAAAATCATGAAATGCTAAATTAAATTTGAACTGCAGTTGCTTGCGTCAAAGTAACTCAAGTTGTAAAAGTTGAAGTTCAAACTTATGGTTTGAAAGTTTCACAGTTTGAAGCACTATCTAACTCTTACTAGGAGTAGTATTATCCACTCGATCCAAGAACTCATTACTTTAATACTTGTTATACTGTGTTTACGTCGACTTTTTAATTTATTTAAAGCACATTAAAAGACCAATGTAAAATTAGATGAAACCCAGCAAAAATACAATATTTTGGTGAAAATATCCTACGAGTTTCAACCACAGAATATTTTATACCTACCGCTCCAGCAACACAATAACTCCCGGAAAAAATACTGCGCAAAAATTAGACACGGGCAAAATAGGATTATTTAAATTATAACCAAGTGCGTCTGGCAGGTTAATTATTCAATTACAACCTGCCCGGGGCCCGAATCCTTAATTTGCATAAAGGTCAATCAAGCCCGATCGGCCTGTGATTACTGGAACGTACTATTACGTACCTACTGCTTTATGCTTCCTTATTTGAATCAGGCCCGTTTGAAATTCGAACGCTTGGTTTTTTTGTAGGGATTAAAATAGATAGTGTTTTGTTTTTTTATGAATGTAAAAAGTTTTGGTTCGATTGATTGCGCGCCTACGAGTAGTAGGTATTAGATTTTATGATTGATTCATTGTTTTAAAAATATGTTGGCTTTTACCGCGCCCGACTCGCGCACGCGTTTTGTATGTTTTGGACTTGCCTCTGTGATGCTCTAATTTTCAAAACATACTACTACGAGTACGTAGGTAGGTAGTTGATTTAGGTTTAAAGAAAAATATTCTTGAACTTTACGATAATTGTAAAATACAGGCACTAATTTCCACGCATTTCTCATGGTTTTTATCGCCATCTGCACCAGTTAAAAATTAGGACCGTCCGACAACCATAAAAAGTAATTTCTTCATAAAAATCCGAAGAAGCGTCCGACATCATAATGGTATTTAAATGAGAATTTCAAGCTTTCTGATGAAATTTCTCCTTTTAGGCTCCCTCGTGGAATCAGGATATTTATTGAACGATGATAGCGCTTCCCACAACCAATGATATTTTAATATAGACGTGTCACGTATTTTACATAGATATCACGTACGTTTTAGTACTGACAGCGTAAAAATTAAAATTGACAGTCTACAATCGATAGAGAAGAAAAAATATTTTTTTATTCTCTAACGTTTGTGAAATATCAACTTGGCTAGAAGGGTTCTGTATTGATTCAAAACTGAAGAGTGTGATTTTATCTTTCTTAATAATTGGTTTTTATAAATATAGTAAAATAAATGAGAAAAAAACATAAAAGTAGTATTTTAGCTAAACTAAAGTTCATTTTCGTATGGTATCTAATGTCTAGTAATATAATAACGATATAGCGATAACAATTCTGAGATGATATCGGATCGTGAATATTTCGATAACGTCAATTCAATGGATGTTATTTGACTTTAATCAGTGGTTACCGGGAAACCATGGTATTGTATTTCAGTCACAGATTTAGGTACCTACGTTTTTCTAAGGCTTCAGAGTAATTGGTTTCTCGTAAATAGAGTAAATCGATCTATATCATACCTACCTTTCATCAGAGAATGTTTGAAGTTGGCTTGGCTGCCAGAGGTGATAAATCTTGGGTCCATATTGTGGCTTGTCATATAAATGCCGTTGTTGCCATAAAATAAAGGATTACTTGTAAACCTAAGATTAGATAGATGAATTGTTTTATAGTAAAGAGACATATTACAGACATCACAACGAAATAAAAATCTAAATTTTACGTCCATAAGATTTCCATAAGATATTCAGAGTGGTACTCATTTGAACCTTGACCTAATGACTTCTATAGATATGTCACGTAAATTAAAATTAAACTCATAACCCTCCTTTAACGTAGTCGAGTAAAAAAGAAAAACCTCTCAGGGTGGTTGTGACCGCGACCTAAGTAGCTTTTTGACCTGTAAATACCAGTTACATAAAATTGTGTGTAAAAGCATAAATTAAATTAAACTTTATTCACAAAGAAAATTATGACTAATAAAGTATTTACAATATTTATAATATGTAAAGCAAAAATGTTAGGTATTATGAAACATTTTTCCTACGAGCGGTCTAAAAAGAGCAGTCTCTAGAGCGGTTTCAGCAGCTATAGTTATAAAATAAAATATCTTATTGAATCTCTTAGCATATTCGTGGCATGACGTCAGCAATGCCCAGAGGTACCGTCTTAAATTTGACTTGGGACTATGGGACACTTACCCTCTATAAGATACAGAGAGCCATGTTTGCAGAACTTGTATTGAAAAATGCTGAAGTAAAAATCTATTTTAGGAATATGACATATATTAAATAAATCATTTTGTATTTGCTTATTGAGTCAGTCCCACAAAAAAGCATTAATATAGTTGCCTCCGGCCACGCTTAATAAAAATTTTGCAACATTATTAAAAAACCTTTTTTTACTTTGTTTTTACTTTTTACTGTTGCAACGTAATAATATGGTGAACGTAAATTTTAAATGTGCTTTACCTTCCTTCCTTGGAGTTCGTTTCCCAACGGATCGAAATTTTTGGGTTACATTAAAAATGTATGGGTTTTCTAAGAATATTCCGGTTTTAGTACTTTTAAACTTATAGCTAAAACAAATTTTATAGGAATACGTTTACTTAATACTTTAGAACTTAATAAAAGTTTTTTTTTCAATAACCTCTTTTTTTGTTTCTGTTATAACAAATAATATCTATTTGTTTTATTTTTTATATATATTTGTATAAGCTGGGTTTATTATATTGCGAACAGTAAATCTATGTTATTAATTATTTGTTATCATAATAGAAAATAAGAATCTTGATTAGAATGGTTACATCTTTTACGGTGTTTCTAGGCCAGTAGTGTTAGCTGACAATTTGAACTACTCGTATTATAAAAACTAGAATTAGGATTACTTACTAAAAGTGTTCGTGGAATATCGCTCATAATATTCCATTAACCCAGTTTCCACAATTTTACAAACAATACCATGATACCGAGAAGTATTCTTCATAAGAAAGCCTCCCAGAGTGTGAACAAATAGGGTATAGCTACTTAGTTGGTTTACTGTCTGGCGTAAGCAGAATTTTGTGTATGAACTGAACCATAATTATGTATGAAACTATGTACACAATTTACATATCAATATTTCTTGCAATTTGACAGCTCACTTCAAATCTTTTTTTTATGAAAAAACTATTAAAAAATAACAAAATTATGGTTTGTCCAACACGAAACGAATACCTACAAACAGTTTTACTTTTAACCAATAACCCTTCTTTTGCTTCACGGAGTCAAAACATATATTGTGTTTCGTCGAAATGAGACAGAATTTTTTGAGAGTAAAGTGGCGAAAGAAGCAAATACCCCATCTGCTAAGCGGTAACAACTCTCAACTTACAAGAATCAAATATACTTTCAAAACAAATAAGTTTCAAGTAAGGGTTTCTAAACTCTACACTCAACACTCGCTCTTGGTGTCGCTTGTAACTCGCCATTGTTATTTTTATCACCACTCTGTTTCCATCCCAGTCCGCCCTATTGTACTGCTTATTATTTAACTGGATATTAGTTTCATTCTTACTTCAGCGCCCACAATGTTACCACGAGCAGTGTTCTTCCTGACAATACTGATACTTCATCATACCACAACTTACAAAACATTGACTGATTTCAACTCACAGATGAAGAAAATAGAAAACGATAGTTTGAGCACTTCGGACGTTTTGGTAGGAAAGGCCATGGATTTTGTTTACTCGAACAAGACGATAATGAACCTTATTGCGAGGGAGTTATGGAACATCGGATCCGTGGCAGTTGATAAAATTGTGAAGATGAAGGATGGGCAACGTGAGTACCTGATTTTTACTTCAAACTACGAGAATTTATTTTAAAGAATAAATAATAAATAATAATAAATATTCATGGACATTTCACACGACGCCCTCTAGTCCCAAACTAAGCAAAGCTTGTAATATGGGAACTAGATGCTGATAGAATACTTGTATACTTTTTTTTTGTAAATACATACTTATAATACATAGTAACACCCAGACATAGAACAAACATCTATGTTTGTCACACACAAATGTTTGTTCTTGGTGGGGATCGAACCCACGACCCACAGCACGGAAGGCAGAGCTATACCGACTGAGCTGTGACGCCTGTCAAAATCAAAGTCATATCTTTCATTTCGAAACTTCATCATAATAATTATTTTATATGCCAGTCACTAATTTTTTTACAAAAAAATTTTTTGAGCTATAAAATTATTACTGTTCTCTATTTATTTATTCTTATATACCTACTATAATTAGTATATTAATTAAACCATGTCTATACGTTTGACAAGTCACTGGACCACAATGCCAAATACGCATGCGTATTTGCGTCACAGACCCTTTCACACCTAGCCTTTATGGCATGTGAAAGGAACAAACTACATATTTGTCGAGCGGCAACATAGCTTGGCAAACTGCTATCTACATCACATTGGTGAATAATTGCAATGCGTTGCCAAGAACTATGGCGTTGTCGTTATTTCATCATTTTTAAAATTTCTGTTTTTTTTTTAATACCTACACAACAACCTTAAAAACACGCCACACCATCTTTTTGCACGCCCAGGAAGACTGGCAGACAATGCTCTTAGCATTAAGTCCTCCTAGCACTACCTATTTGTGTGAAATTTTAAAATAAATAAATAAACAACTCTATACCTTCGATTTCGATCATTGTCGTTGGATCATGGCAAGTGGTTTCAGCAAACCTTGTGATTGATGTTAGAAAAATTTTCCTTTACCAAAAATTAATATTATAAAAAGACTTCCCAGGTAGCTGTAATTTTTATTAAAATAATCAAAAGTTTGTCTAAGAATAAGATGAATTAAACTCTGATTTATATCTAGATCTAGTAATGGCTGCTGTTACACTACCACAGATAACACTACCACAGATAACGCTACCACTAGACGCTACTATCGACACGACATCTACACGATATCGGCGAAGAGCTAATCTCATACATTAAGGGCGGCTTGCACCAGAATCGCTAAACGCGTTTAACTCTTAAATAGTATTTAGCGAGTTGTCAAGTCATACAAATACGTCAGATTTAAATCGATTTAGCTGTTAAATACGTTTAGTGATTCTGGTGCAAGACGCCCTTAATATTAGAGGCTTTTATAACGTGTCGACACCGATATTTTTGATCGAGCTACTGACATGTCGACATCGTGTAAAATCCATATCGTAAAGCGCTGAAAGCACTGACGGCTAAAGAACCTAGACGCTTGTATAAAACACATCAAATTCCGCTAACGAGCTATATTGTTAGGCTTCTAACAAATACTTGATTTATAAACTTGAAGTTCCCAACTAAAGTAATTTGCATTTTGATGAGCTGTAGTTAAGTCTCCTTGGTATTTCATTAAAGTTAAGTAATTACCGATAATTTGCTTACGGTAAAAGTCAAATCTTTTGATGCTAAATTGCTTTGTTGTTAGTAAACATTGTAACAAGTCATTTCTTCGTTAAAATTAATTTTTACTTTGTTTTAAAACAGAAAAGATCGTATTTACAGATGAATCGGTTATTAGAATTAAATAAAAAATTTCGCGCACGAAAGACATCGCGATTACTTTAGAAAATTTTAGCCTTTCGGTACTATTTTGTACATAATTAATTTAAACTTTATTTGTTTCAGATAAGAAGCCAAAATTTTAATAAGATCCAAGTAAAATATCATTAGAAAGCTGATGCAGAGTAGGTATTTTAATATAGTTTTCTACAAACAATTTTAGACTAAAGGGCATAATGTCCAGTATCCATTAAAAATGGAATTGTTTTGGATATTTGAACTTCAAAAAACTTTTGCCATTTATTGGCAAAAGTTGGCATGCTACTTTTATGCAATGTATAAGAATGATTATTATCAAGAGAAAGGCTTGAACAAAATGGTACCTTCGATTTAAGTAGTATTCAAGGCACGTATTTTCAAGAGAATAGGCATTGTTCAATATCTTCAACGGGGGTGTGGTCTCTGCACCCCTGTCCATCCCCAAACCAAAACAAAACAACGTCATTTAAAATTTATTTCCCTCGCTATTCACTACTGCTTTTTGCCAGGCGTGTGTTACTTGAAAATAGCTTGCAGAGTAAAATGAACTTTAATGACATTGGTTATATTGGCATAAATGGATTACTATGTTTTAGCGGCTAAATACAAAGAACAAATACCTAAACAAAGCTGATAATTTTGAGGTTACCATAAGATCTATAAGATTTAATAACAATAAAATATATTAAAAAAAAAATCTCCATATTTTTGGAACTGTTTTTGTGAGTTTTTTTTTTCTATAGTTTCTACAGCATCTGTGCTCCTATCTCGGAGTAGGTAAATGCCTTCTAATCATGCGGTTGGAGTGCGTACGCTCGCCAAGTGGCTTTCAAAACATCAAAGGCTCCAATGTAATCCCCTAAAGAAATGGGGACGCGAAAATTATTTATTAGTTGCCAGAAACGAGTTTTTTAACTTCCGTGCGTCTCCTTATACAGGATATACCTACGTTTTCACACTGACAATGAAACGATACCTACACGATATCGTCGCAGAGCTTTACTAGATGCTTTCACATTGCTGCTGTGCCGGGCCCCGCGCCGGTAACGATATTTTGTTCAGGCCGATGACATGACGATATCGTGTCGGTGTCGGTAGGGGGCCGTGTGCAAACGCCTAATGCCGCAACCCAACTCGCTTTGTGGCTTAAGATTTCCTTAATTAAAGGTTGAGGTTAGCTTTGATGTTTTATTTTAAAATTTACGAATTCATTCATATATACGAATGACAACCTCTTTATTCAGGATGCTGTATTATCATCCCAATAGAGCGAAACACTACTAAAAAAAGAGTGTAGGTACATACATAAAAAAATAAACAGTGACTTGACAGCGTTACCTTTATAAAAGACATAAAACATGATTTATAGGATGATGAAATAAAATAAGCCTTTCAAAAAAATGATTTTTCCTACTAATTCTGTAACATAACACGTTCAGAAAAGTGGCTTTACTGTAATTAGCTCGCGAAAATTCCAGCACCACCTTATTTGCTCAATACGGCTTTATTCATATCAAGCGATTCATACTTTTTCAGAGATGTCATTAATGAGCTCCGCTCCGAACAAAGAGTTGTTTGCGTCAACTTGGCGTCACGTTCATGTTACTGTTCAAGTTTGAAATAAGTGGTTGTTTACATACAATGCTGGTTGGAAACGAAACACATTACCTACTTCGTGGACGTTCACCGTTCGTGGAAGTTTATTGACATTTGACGCAAGTTGCGGTTAGTTTTTGATCAAAGGGACTGTAAAATGGATTTATTGAGTACCTATTGAATAAAGACATAGTTTCAATTACGATTTTATGTTTCAGTACCTAGACTGATAGTGACTCCTGAATTTACGCGTGACCGCGGGGTTAATTCCCTACATGGTTTGGTTTTTGTGATAAATACTTCTTTTTTTTATTAAATGAAATTGATTGCATATTATATTTTTCTATTTATAAAAAATTACTCATTCTTTTTAATTATTTGTTCAAAATAATAACTATATACAAGTACTTTAGAAAACTGCATTTTTAATAAAAAATTCTTCTTGTAAAACAAATCCCTCTTAGGCTTCATCTTCATCACGGCTTGTAAATAGGATCTTTTACAAGTTTTTTGACAATCACGTTTTATTACTACTTTCTTCGTGCGACTTGATTCTGACACCTAATTGCGAATTCATTCAATATGTGTTCCACTTCGTCTGTAACATATAATTACCATCCTGTCTCAGCACACAATCATTAGCCATATCATTTCTAAAGACGTCTTTTATTTGAAACTCATACTCACAACTTTACTAGTCTACACCGAATAATTTATTTTTTAGTAAAATATATGGCGCGGTTACAAAAAGTAGATTGATATCAAATTGCATTTTGTTGACTATTATTTAATTTATTCAGTGGACGTGTTCAGTGAGGCAATGCATCGTTATAGGCAGTGGTTACCAGGTGGGTTGTTCCATTTTTTAGTTGTATAAAAAAACCAGTTATGTATACAAAACGCTGTATTTTAATAAACAGCTAGGTACATTATTATTTTCTATACTTGACAGAAAATTAAAAAAATATTGTAATCAACTTTTTTTTATATATTTTAGAGAAGCGAAAATAATGGTTTTAGTTGACCAATAAGACGTTCAAGTTAAGACGTAAAAGGATTCCTTGTACAAAGCTGCTGTCGGGTAGATGTAATAGTTTAGTTTTATTTTACCGTTATTGCGGTATCATTCTGAAGCCACCTGCGCTTGTTACCTACAGCGTTGAACACACAGGCAACAATATCGCCCAGCCCCTGTATTCCAATCTTTTGCTGTCAAGTTATATTTCACTGCCCAGTGTAATTTCTTCAGGTCACGTGGTACAATTTTGTATCACGTGATCATTCTTTTTAGACACTTGACAACAAAATATGCGCGAAAACAAATTAAATGACATCATAATGTCACTATTCAGTCACAGAATAACTATGAGTTAGTATGAACTGACCATGATTTAAAACTTTGCAGTTCAACTGAGATTGGAATCGCCCCAAGCAATGTTACGATTAGAGGTGAGACGTATTTATCATCACAGGTAAAACTCACAGCTATTTAAAAATCACAAACTGTCACAGCGACAGAAGATCCCAAATACCTGTGACCCCACTTGACCCCTTTGTCTTTGAGCGCAACATTGCGCTAGTATATTATCACAGGCATAACAAAATAATAGCTTCTATCCCTTTTACACTACATTAAAGTAATGTGTCAAACAGTGATGAACTGAATACTGAATATTAGCTTCTATCCCTTTTACACTTCGTTAAAGTAATGTGTCAAACAGTGATGAACAGATACCTGTGACGTGGGTGTTGTGAAAATCAAAACTAGATGGCGCGACTAAATTTGTACAAAACGTAGATCGCGCTGACGACAACACACGGCAGTGCATCACTTAGCTCTAAGAAATGTTGAACATGAAATGCAAGACGATTTATTTACTCATTTTTTAAATTTTTTAATTAATTTTAATTTTATTTTTATTTACATACATACATTACATTACATTTATGATTTGATTTTTGGATTTTTGGATTTTGGATTTGGATTTTTGAATTTTTGATTTTTTTTTTTGAATTTTTGGTATGATTTGATTGATATTTGAAGGCGATGTAACTATATATTTTCGGTTTTTAGGCATTCCTGTCAAAGTAGTATCACAAAAATACTACCTAGTATATGGATCTGTCTTTTACTTTGAGTTATCTGTGAAAATAATTACTCGATTCGATAGAAGTAAAAAAATAATAGCTAATATTTTTCACAGGTATTTGAAACAGGTAGCCTCATATCACAGTCACAGAGTAACCTAATATCTCAATTTACCTAGTATGACCCACCTCTAGTTACGATACTACCGACTAATTTGATTTACTTTTTTTTTTTGACAGTATTAGCTCTGCCTTCCGTGCTGTGGGTCGTGGATTCGATCCCAACTGAGAACAAACATTCATGTGTAGCAAACATAGATGTTCTATGTCTGGGTGTTACTATGTATAAAAAGTATGTATTTACAAAAAAAGTATATAAGTATTCAATCAGCATCTAGTTCCCATATTACATTACAAGCTTTGCTTAGTTTGGGACTAGATGGCGTCATGTGAAATGTCCATGAATATTTATTTATTTATTATTTTTCAAAGATCGTACAGAGTATGTTTACAAAACCACAAATACGCTAGTTACAATTAAGGTTAGTTATTGTTAGTTTACACAAAAAAATTGTCATTTCTTCTTGTTCGTGCAAAGATGGATATTCTGTCGTAAAAGTTCCGCCAGATTTGTCGCCAGTCTTAAAAAACAAGTCCACAACTGATTTTTTTTAGTTGTTATTAATTCTTTATTCAGCACAACTTGGATCATGTTGCTAGCAACAGAAACTTATTAAATGCAGGTTTTTTCTTCACTGCAAAGTTATTTATGCTCGTCGCAATACCACTCCGTGTGTATACAACAAAGCCGGTGGCTTGTATGTTTCTTCCGTTGCTTTGTCCCACGCACAAACCGACCGACATAAACCGCAGATTCCTGTAGAGATTTCTCTCCTAGAAATATTATAGTTTTCGTTTTAAAATCTACACGAACTTATGAGGACTTTAGAAAATAAATAGGATACCTACGGGTTGCTAGATAAGTTCTGTTTGAATTGTCAGTTTTATTCTATTTTACAATGTAGTTAAGTACACAGAATTCTTAGTTCATAATTCCGATGTTTACAATGATGAAATTATTAGCGTTCCCAAAACTTGTGCCTAGTAAAAAAATAACATATTGCAATAAATCGGTATGGCGTACAAAGTCGCGGGTAACAGCTAATAGTTACATAAAATCAATACTTAATAAACAATTTTGAAATTCTGAAAAAGTGATCTACGTTTTGATGCTGACTGTACCTAATCAAGGTTGTTAACCCTGGGATTGACATAAGTATTTCAAGCTCATGTTGACACAGTTATAAACACAGTCCCTGTTTGCTAGCATTAGTTTCTAAGGGCCTAACAAATTATGTTTAGTTAGGTTTACAATGGTATTATTTTAAGGCAATTTCCCTTGTGCATACGTACCATGTATTCAAATGTCTTAACTTAACAAAGGAAAAATGATAGGTAAATGATTTGAATGCGACTGGATATTAGGACTCTGGTTTGGTATTTTTAAATGTTTTCAAAGTGAAGTCCATACTGCGAGCAAGGCACGAAATAGATAAATGAAAATTCAGGTTTACAAATCCTTGGCAACTGCAATCAGCCTCCGTATTCCAATCTTTTGCTGTCAAGTTAAATTTCACTGCCCAGTGTAATTTCTTCAGGTCACGTGGTACAAAATTGTACCACGTGATCATTCTTTTTTGACACTTGACAGCAAAATATGCGCGAAAACAAATTAAATAACATCATAATGTCACTATTTAGTCACAGAATAACTATGAGTTGATGAAGTTGAAAAAGTTGAAGTTGAGTTGAAAAAATGACTTCATAATTGACCGCTTATCTTTATCCACGTGTGCGTGCAGCCGATGTCAAAGGCCGAGAAGAGCTACGCCGTAGCAGATCGCTACGCGCCGTAGCACATCGCTACGGTTGTAGCTATTGAGGTACAAACGTTGTAGCTCTATAATCTCGCCCTATAACGATTTCAAATTGATTCACTCACCTGCAGCCATTTGTTTTGCCGGCGGCGTTATTCACTGTCGGCAATATTTTACTTTCTGTCTTGAGTTTTTAAGGAGTAACACGTCGTCATATAGCGGCTGTAATAAAGCGTTAAGCCAGCGCTGCATTATACCTGGGTAGGTACCTACTTAGGTATAGTGCTGCCAAAAGAAACTGAAAGAAGTGGGTTAGTAAATGAGATTTTGTGGGCTAGATTCTTATAGGGTTACATTCATACAAACATCACTTTCGTAAAACTACGTAAAGACAAAAAAAAAGCATCTTTCGAAAAAGGATGGAATCAACACTGACGCTAACTTCGCTCGCTATATAACGGTGTCCGTTTTATAAAAAACCAAGGTTTATTGACTTCGGCTCAATAACTGTAGGTCAGCGCCGCTGAATGAAGATGTATTACAATTGATTGCACCGTTCTAAATGGACTGTGGCTTGAGACTAATCTAAAAACAATTTGCATTAGAGCAATGTTGCAGCTTTATTTGAATGTATCGAGTCGAAATAATTTAGTTATTTAGAATAATTCTAGAATAAATCTACAGGTCGTTTTCACACTGCCGACGACACGATACTAACACAATATCGTCGGAGAGCTCATTAGCTTCATCGACATCATTATGTCAATTCTGGGGGGCGATTCTAGACCAATAGACATTTTATCACAATAGATATATATCCCAAGAACTGTCAAAACTCCATAGTTGTTGACAGGTTTTGGGAGATATATCTATCGTAATAAAAAAATCTATCGGTCTAGAATCGCCCCCCTGTTGTTGCATTTTTCTAAACTAACCTAATTTGAATGTGGAGTTTCGCATTGCCCTAGCAAGTAAAAATGTTACTAACCATAATTCTGGCACCGTCCTAGTAGAAAGTTATTTTTACCTATATTTTTATAAATAAACATATAGAGATCATTTAACACAGCATCCGAGCTCCAAGGGTATTTACGATGTCATCGTTTGGTGACCCTTATTAGCTTATCATCACAGATAATATGATGTTATCATCAATATATGGGTGACTATCACAAAATTGTATTGAAAATACTTACACGCTGAACTTTGCTAGATATTTTACCACAGGATTATAAAATCCTTCTGAACTCAAAAGCTTAATTAGTTATTTCGCTAATAATGTATTATATGTAATAGATGACTAACTAGGCTTAGAGCTTATACCCATTAATGCGGACAGCCTCTCAGATATCTAGGCAGTCAAGGTTCTGATATTCCAGAAACATGTCTGGATAATGAGTAATACTTAACAGGTAGCAATTCAAGAGACAATTGGACAAAGGTAGGTAAAGGTACCTACTTATCTACCTATACTAAAGAGCTAAACGACATTTTATTTACTGTTAGGGCTATTGATTAAACAAGAGGCGTAAAAAATTTAAATAGGCACGGTAAGTACTATCTCTAGAAAAATAAGGCCTAAAAACAGGTGCGAGTTTCATTCCAAAACAGTTTTTACGCAGAATCGAATAATTGGTGTGTGATGAATCACTGCCGCATCGCTAAACAAGAGAGTTAGCACTAGTTTAGATACAAATGTGGCGGAGTTTACCAATCTAATCGTGTATGAGCAGGACACCTGGCTAGACGTGGTGATTTTTTTTTTATTTTTTTTTTATTAAAGGCGGTGGAGTAAAGCCCTGACTGAATGGGGGCCGAAATCAAGCTGAAGAAATCTGGGTCGTCCGAAAGCGCGATGGGTCGACGACATCGCAAAGGTCGCAGAAAACACCTGGTTGAGAGGCGCACAAGACAGAGGAGGCTGGCATTGCATGAAGAAGGCCTATACCCAGCAGTGGGTGATACCGGACTGAAATGATGATGATAATGATCGAGTTTGGGCTCGTTCGATTCGTCCTAGATCGTACTAGATGAACCAAGCAAAGATAAAAGCTTATTTTTAAAAATATTAATTTTAAATCAAAAGCTCATTTTACACTTGACTTTTTTTCATTTGTAGCAATTGGCATAGGTCACAAACTGGTGTTAAAAGTAACATCATAGTTCTAATACTGAACCCATTTGTTTCATTCGCATGTTTATCCACTCATTTGGTCGACATCTAGTTTCGTTGTGCAAACTTAATTTCGGACATGTACGAGCAAAATCTGTTTCAATAGAAATTACGTTTTGATTGATCACTGCACATTCGGCACAGTCAATATTTCCCGATTCTGGAATTTCAGGTAGCCTGTCATCAATTTTGTTTCCATGCAACCTGCTTTATGAGAGTTTGGGACTGGGAATGTTAGACAATTGCCCAAATAAACGCAAGCGATTTGAACTATTGTCTTAAATAAATAAATATTCAGGGACATTTCACGCAATGCCCTCTAGTCCAAAACTAAGCGAAGTCTGTAAAATGGGAACTAGACGGCTGATAAAATACTTATATACTTTTTTAAAATAATCATCACCATCGTCATCAGCCTGTGGAAGTCCACTACTGGAAATACTCTACGTTATGTTCACGAAAAAGGTTGGGAAAAATTCTTCTGATGGACCTCTAAGTGGGCTTTAGTATTACAGCATGCTGAGATAGGTATATTTGACTAATATTATCGAGTACAAAGTTGCTTGCCACCTAGTAATGACTTTGTTGATCTTATTCTGCCAAGCTGAACCAGAAACGTTTCACAGAGCCAGCCCCCGTATTCCAATCTTTTGCTGTCAAGTTATATTTCACTGCCCAGTGTAATTTCTTCAGGTCACGTGGTACAATTTTGTACCACGTGATCATTCTTTTTAGACACTTGACAGCAAAATATGCGCGAAAACAAATTAAATGACATCATAATGTCACTATTTGGTCATAGAATATCTATGAGTTAGTATGAACTGACCATGATTTAAAACTTTGCAGTTCAATTGAGATTGGAATACCCCTGCTGAATGCTATCTGTAGCACTCACTAAAGATTTGCGACAAGTGTCCGTAGGTTCCTATAGTCACTTATTAAAAAAAATCCTAAAGTTGTCTTCTTAGGTGTAAAATAAAAAAAACTGTAAGTAAGCGTTTATTATTCGCTGTTTAGACGCTGATAGCTTTTGTCTACGAGACTTCAGCAGTACACTGTCGTGAAATATCCGCTCGCAATATTCACCGGCGGAACTCTCCCGGATTCCTGCGAGGATGTACGCAGAGTTTATTGGACACCTTTCGTTTCAATTTGCGAGCGCAGGGGATGGTGTCGTTAGACCCAGGAACCAACCCTCGAAACAACACAGGCGTACTCTTTTGTACCTATCTACCTATTTAAAACTATTGGTAACAAGTACTGTAAAATTATTTTCCTGCGCTGTCATCACCATCATATATGTAGGTAGCTGTCATCCGCGTCTTTGTATCGTTTTCTGAGCGGATTCTTTGAGAAGCTTGGCATTACCGAACCCGTACTCATATGTCACACGTTTTACACTGGCTTTAATCACCAAAACTCATACAAGATCCTTAACAGTGGCAATTTTTCACAACATTCAGGAATTTGTGTAAAGACTTGGCAGTTTATTTAAGTAACTATATAACGAGTTCACTAATAGGTGCTATTAATCGCGCATCTATCCGAAACTGCACTAATTGGTTGTTTGATGGTAAACCATCAATATAAACAAAGTGAACTGTATCTCACTAAATTGACTTTGTAAAAATGAACCTTGGTGAATTGACTTAGGATTTAATCTTGAATACACTTAGTGAAAATATTAGGTAAGTAACGCAATTAGTCTTCACATTTCAATCAAGTATCATTTGTTACATTTATAATCCTTCGAAGTTTCACTACCGTTATAATTGTTTGTGGTTCATATTTTATGCCAGTTTTATAGCGCTGAGGCGTTGTTACGAGTTTATGAGGACCGAGGGTAATTCTCTAAAAACTAATAAAAATGTCATTGTATAATTTTGCTAGGATGTCATAAAAAGTCACATTTGATAGGCCTTTTTTGACTTAAAGCTCCAAATGTACTTTATTAGAATTTATTAAGAGAATTACCCCTCTGTTTATTGTTTTTATTCCAATTAAACTGGCTTTTGATAATGAAACTGATATGTATGTTGTATAAATTATAAAAATGTATTTATGTTGGGGTAAATTTCAAATTTATCACCACAACAACAAATATAACAATTTAATGTAATGTTTCCTCGAAGCTATTTATTGAATGGCACGGTGTTAAACGATTACCTCTGCCTATCTTTTTTTCTGTTTTAAAACAGTGCCTCATAGTACACGTCCATTATTGAGGACGTGCCTCCAAATTGTATAGTACTCAAAAGCATTGTAATAAAGTATGTCGATAAATATAATTTAACAGTGGCATTCGTTGCGTGAAACTGCTGTGTTTGTACTGACCCGCCGATGGCTTTGCATTGTATCCAATGGATTGCATCGTAGACTATACACTGCTGGATACAAAGGCTATTTTGCCGTCAACTTATTACTTCAATTAGGAGGGGTAACGTCATTGGAATATGTAAAACAACTGCCATCGAATGGTGAAATATTAGTTGCTCTTTGATCATAAAGGTGTTAAGTCTTGTGCCTGTAATTGTGCCCTGCAAAACGGAACACAGCAATGCGAGCATCACTGCTTGGCGGCAGAAAAAGGTCCAGTGGTAATACTTCCCCGGACGAGCTCTTTCATAAAAAGCTCTACTACTTCTTTTATTTCTTTTAAAATTTCAAGTAGTGTTAGGAAGACTTAGAGCATTCTTTTCTCTTCTAACACAGCCCTACTAAGGCAAGGAGCACCCCAGTTCTAAATTCTCGTGTCCAGTAGATTATTCTCAAGGTTCAACCCTGGGTTAAACGCATGTATACCCGTTCAGAGGACGTTCAATACGTCAGCGCTTGAATCGTATCCAAGCCCACTCAGGTTTGGCACGGAACATGCGATTTCATTTCCTGCCGTCCCCACTGTGACTGCCGCCGCAAATGATTAACAGACAGACTATTATTGCCAGTTTGTAAAGAGATGTGTACCGTACAAAATGCATGTAATCGAGATGAAAATATACACAACTTTGGGGGTATATTTATATTAGTCTTCAAAAGCTGTACTAGCTTTTAGCTAGCTAGCTTTAGCATAGCTTTTTAGCTGCTAAATCGATTGCCATCTTTTTTCGTTGCCATAGCTCTTTAAAGAGCGACGTTAAAATAACCAGGCGAATAAAGGGGTATGTTTTCTAATTCTATGAGAAACTTGTAATCCTATACCAAGAAGATTTAAGTACTTAGAAACTCTGTTTTCTATCTCTAGCATTTAGAATTCAGAGTTCATTTTAATAAATTTTTTTGTTAAAAATTCTATTTTCTAAAGTATTTGTATATAGTTATTGTTTAGTACTTAGATAAAATACATACCTAGGTACAACTTAGTCCACGACTGTGTTGCATCTTTTCACATTTCGTTGACGATGTTTTCTTTACATTCTCACCTGGGATTCTCTGGGAAGTTTGGGATTGAGTGGAACTAGCGATGAAGCCGACGATGGAGCGAGATGGTAGAAGAGACCTATTCGCTCTTGCCTTGAAGAGATCCAGATTGTAGTGATCAGGAAAGACAGACACCGGTAATGTGTTTCAACCTTTATCGGGTAGTTTTTTTATGAAGAACTTTGAATAATTAATCTATGTCATACATCCGACGTTTCGAAATATTCCATCAGACAGCTTTCAAAAAGAATTTCAAAAATAAAGGCTATTCCAAAAAATTGTCTAAAAAATCAAAACGTGAATATTTCAGCGACACGGTTCAGCTAGTAGATCCAACCAGCCATGCACGCAGGGTTCAATAGTCCGCATAATCAACTTATACGGACATTTGGACTCCGAAAAATATGCAAATACATAGCCGCTGTGTAAATAGAAGTTTTTTTTCTCAGTGTATGGTAAAAAACCGAACTGAATCAAAAAATATTGACATACGTAGGCGCATGCTGCAAATTGCCCTCTAGCTAAGTTGAAATTCGACAGTTAAAAAGAAAATATCTACTTAGCCTGGATTCCACCAACTCCGAATAACGCTATCCGTCAGATAAAATACTATTCGGCACTGATATATACTCTAATAAAGATGACGTTATCTCGGCCGAAAACTCTTCTTACCCACCGGTGACGGGAGTTTCCAACGTCATTTTGACGGCATTCCTTATTAGAGTAAAATCTCTACCGAACTGAGCATAAGACCCCTGGCTGGACCTCGTTTAAAGTTACACGAAGTCGACATTGTCTCTAAGTAAAGTGGGGACGCTCCACACATATCTGGAGTTTGAGTTATTACTTCACAACTTTTGCGAACTTCTGTCATTATGTGAACAAATATTATGATTAGAATCTCAATAGTGGTCGCTAAGTTTATTTGTAGGCCCAACTAGATGAAAAAATATACTTTGCTAGCAATTTCAGCATTATTAAACATTTTTTGATAATCTACCCGATGCAGAGTCCTTTTTTAGAGTAAGTATAGTAAACACAGAATACCTACTTTTAGTCAATATCGTTCCAATACTGAAAGATCAATGTTACTCCCATAGAGGCTGTGTCATACACTGGTCACCTTGTGCATCATCCGTCATTTACAGTAGTCACAACAGATCTTTGCCCTTCTCAAGTATCTGCGCAGAACCGATTTTTGGGTCGTATTATTGGAGGTAAGCGAATTTTTTCGCACAACAGTAGGTACATGCACAATCGTTGTTGCACCTAACTTCAGAGGGATAAAGATCCGTTGTGCGTACTGAACTTGACTAGATTGTAGCGCGTTCAATCAGTAGCAGTCACCAGGGGAGTGATTCTAAACCGATAGACAGTTGAACTACAATTGTCGTGTTTCTTTTTCATCATGTTCGTGTTTCGTCGAATTCTCAGCATGAGAAATCTTACGTTTGACAGAAGTTAAGCGGATGCAGAATTGCCATTCAATTTTAATCCTTGCAACTCTTCTTTGTAATTTCGAATCGTTATTCAATGAATCCCCTAAGCTTTGTATGTTTTTAATTATTCGAAGTGTGATTTTCAGTGTAATTTTTGATACATCTACTCTGTTCACAGCCTCATAAGAATTTTAGATCAAAACTAGCGTAATTTGAAATTCAGTTTACTCCCCAGTCCCCACGCAGCGCCCTCTGTCGACTAATGCCTTCTAATCGTGCGGTTGGAGTGCGTACACTCGCCAAGTGGCTTTTAACATCAAAGGCTACGCCTGTAGTTGGATTACATTGACATACAGAGCGGGCTGTCAAAACTTGATAATCTGTGGAAAGTTTATTTTAGTTTCATAGTAAAAAGGTTCTCTGGTAAAAATAATGAATGATGTTATGGTGTTCTGTTTTTAAAATTCACCTCATTAAGAGTCATTGAATAAAACCAGGAGAATAAAAACGAAAAGCCTGTAACCGCTTTCACAGGCTAGCCAGCATAACAAGTCAGGCATTTCAATGATTTAGGTAAGTTTACTTTATCTCTATCAAATTGGAAAAAAAATCTGCTACTGATTTTTTTTAATTACCTAGTCAAGAGATGCATTTTTACCCGCCATCGGCACCAACCTGATTTCTAGATAAATTCAGTCTCACCAAACAAATGGGGACGTGAAAATTATTTATTAGTTGCGAACGAACTTTTGAAAGAGGAAACGTTGGACAAAGAGGCTCTTTAGATGAATACAGCAAAATAAAAATTACTTAGTTTAACCACAGTTTAACCTTTGTTACGATATTTCTTTGTTTTTAGACTTATTTTACAAACAAGTCGCGCATAGCGCAATGTCATGCACCTTTGTTTCGTCTAAAGTTGTTTTCCTTTGATTACGAGTAAAATAATAGTGGATTTTGGTTTATAATTTATATATTGTCTTTCTTTATTTACTTACTTCAAATCCTAAAAATAGTCTGGTTTATTCTTTTCAAAAGATTCGTCGTTGGTTCATTAGGCTTAGATAATTCAATTGTCGTGTTGTTCAAGTTCAGCAAAACGCTTCTCGCTGAAAAAAAGCAATGCAGTCAGCAAATCAGAACATCATAGAATATTAGTACAAGTTAAGTGGTTATTAGTCGTAGTTGGTTGCACTGCAGATAATTATGAAAAAGAGCAATAGTGAAGGATTGTGCATGACACTTTTTGATAATGTTTATGTCGGCTAAGAATTTTGTAAGTCAATCGCTTAGATAGAAATCGTACCTAATGTGGTAACTAGTACCTAGTAGTAGGGCTCTTTGTGAAAGAGCTCACCCGGGGAAGTACTACCACCGTACCTATTTCATGTCTTCCGCCAAACAGTGATGCTCGCATTGCTGTGTTCTGGTATGAAGTGTATGGGTGCCGGCGTAATTACAGGCACATGAGACTTAACACCTTTATGTCTCAGAGTGAAGAGCGCAGTGCAATGCATCACAGGGCACGTCCTCAGTGGACGTGCTCTGTGAGGCCATGCCTAGTTGTTGGTCGAGGTAACCACTTAACACCAGGTGGGCCATCGGCTAGTTCCATCATTCAGTTGTATATAAAAAAAATTTTTTACACCAGCAAAATATCATACTAGAACTTTGGATGGACTCATTTATAAACAAGTTATAGACAAGACATCCTCCACTCCCACGTACCTAATATACTATGGCGCAGTCAGTGGTCATTTCGATAAAAAAAACTACGCAAATCAGGGTGCGTTTCGGGATACTCACATGGTCGCAGAGCAACTTTAGTTATGACGTCATTGAATTCTCGCTTGAAAATGTCAACCATATTCTTATTTCCGTACCAAATATCTAGAATGCCGTTTGAGAACCACTTTGAGGGAGGGCCACCTTCTCTTTTAACAGGTACTTTACCATCGCTGAAACGAGGCTGTATTGTGTCACACTTTAAGATGCTCAGCACCAAAATTAGGGTTAAACTTTTTAAAATATTACAAACTGAGTACATTCTGTTGTGTAAAGATAAGACCAATCTACTAAAAGTCAAGTTAATGAATGGACGGCTGGTTTGATTGTCAGTGTTGTAGGATCAAGCACAATTGTGTTGAACTCAAACAATAGATACTTAGTAAACCGCAAGTAGTGTTGAAAAATACCACGGTGATACACACTGATAGGTAAGTAACCAAGAGTGTTCTTACCAACAGTAAAAACACACAGTGTCGTGAAGACTCACGATATCGTGGGCAGCTAAACCAATACGTTTAGTACTAGAAGCTTTAACACCATGTCGGCGACCATAACGGCGACATATTTTGTTCAAGCAACTGACATGACTTTCGTGTTAGATATCATGCCAGTGTGAAACGCCCTAAATTGAATAATATCGTACCTACTTATTTCAAAATCAATAGTGAACTTACTTAATGTGAAAGCATTTCTATTTATACGAACAATTCGATAGTGAATATCAAGAGCCCAAATGGATATTGAAGATTATCTAAATAACCTACTTTAGAAATTGGTTTTTATTAATACTTAAGAGAAAAACCAAATATTTGATTGAAAGGGATTTGTTTAGTATTCATAAATAAAACCTTCGTCAAAACTTTATTGCGACCATCTTTTAGAGAGGATTTAATCTTTTGATTAAACCATCAAATTTTTTAGATTTGAGCTTTTGATCAAATCTAATAAATATATCATTGGAATGTCATAAAAATTACAAAATGATGATTTTTAACGAAATCACAATGATATTTTTTGTAGTCTAGTCTGAGGAACTATTGGTCACTAAAACAGCGAAAAGTACACTTAGTAATTTTGTGGGTCCTACTATAAAATGTCGCTGGTATTGTCGACACCTCAGTTTCAGAGTTTTCAAATTGAATTAGTACTTTATTAGGTTCGCTTAGGGTCACCATTACTTTATGGCTGTCGTTATTTTAAAACCTATTAAAGCTCAAACCCCAGGTAAAATTAACGAGAAACTTTGGCCCGTACCTGAGATTCCAGAGAACTTTGAACTTCGCTATCTCATTAGAATCTCATGAATATTAACAACGCTAAGAGTTCTCTGACCGATGTCAGGATTCTTTAGCACCAGGCAGACGTGGAGTTGTCAAAAATGTCAATGAAGTAACGTTTCTGTACTAAAATAGCATTTTAAGTAGGAGGGAAACTCGTCAGACATTTTGGTTTGCTTAGTTTGAATTAGAGGACGTTGTGTGAAATGTCCATAAATATTTATTTCTTGTCCTTTCAGCCTAGTCGGCTTTAAACACAGGAAAGACAAGGTCAATACGTGCGGAGCTGAAAAAGCCGGGGGTTTTCTCATGATGTTTTCCTTCACCGTTTGAGAGCACTGGCATTGCGCACATTTAGGATTGGAAGACGGGGTTGCTACCACTAGACCACCACCGGTGCCCTTATGTATACTTTACATAATAAATGTGTAAGTCCTCTTAAGTGTCTCCTAAACGACTTCTATCAAAGTTGTCCCAAACTCGAAAAAAGCAATGAGATTAATATTCTTGGAACAATAAAGTCTTTCGTATTTCTGCGAATAACGATAAATCAGGAGGAATGAGTTACTGAAACAAACGTATTATCAAGGTGGGAGTAAGTAAATAGAGTTTACGAGTGTTGAGTAATCACATAAACACTGTGGCAAAAATGCCATCGTAAATACACGGCGCCCGATGTGTCGTATCGAAATGGTAACCTGGATGTATAGCTACTGGATCCTACTGTATTTTACAAATACTTACCTACTTTGTAACCACTAACAACTTTTTGTATAACGACATCCACCAAAGTGGTGAACATGAACAAATCTAACAGTTGCTGCGTTACGTAAACCTAACGTATTCGAATCATATTGCGCGTCAACGCCAGCTCGACTCCCAAGCGTTGTAGTGTCACCACGCAGTGTATCTCGGATACGCCAGCGTTACGATACACTTACGATCGTCACCATCAGGGGTTTTCACAAATTATTTTATGTGCCTAATGTTTTGTGCTCTGATTTGTGGTCAGCCATATGTACCTTACAAAATTCCTATTTTATTATTGTGAAATCGACTAAGTCCACCAAAAATACCTTTCAAAACTATTAAGCTCTACGAATGTAGAGCTATATCTCTCTCGGCTGGACCGTAGAATACTTTGATCTCGCCCGAACATCCTTGAAAAGCCGTCATAGGGAAAGATGATCACAAGGAAAGGTGACCTTCTGAATGCTTAGCGTAGAGCTCCCTAGATAGCGATGGAAGAGTAACCTAAAAATGTATCGTAAAGTTTATCTTCTTTCAGTAGAAGCTAACGTCTAGAGCGCTCATGCTAAGCGTGTAGGAATGTGGTATCAGGTAAAGAGAGACAGTTCCAGAACCCGCAGTTCTACATTTACTTACTGCCAGCATCACGATCGCTGCCACATCCGAAGGGAGAGGCATGAAGCGGCGGAGACGTTCTTAAATTTTCATACCGCATTCGCCCATTCCGCGCATGTCACCAAGAAAGTGAAAATACCTACCAACCGAATAGAATTTTACGTACGCAATAAGTTTGTATGTTACTGTTGTCGCGTTGAATGAGGAAATAGAAATGAAACTTCAATAAATATCTACGAGAACTTTTTAATAACGACATACAGCGTCATATCACACCAGTCTGGAGAAGATAGATAAACACTTTATTAATTACAACATAGCTATACAGTTTTAAACAAAATTAACAAAGTACAAATAGGTGACCCTATCAGAGAGGTAAACGCGGCAGAGTCTACTGATGGACCCAGGCATACCCCACCTTCCTTCTTTCTTCACCCACTGGATTCCCGCGATCCGTTAGTCACAGTCCTCAGATAGAAGGCCGTCCCACGCTGCACCCCGTGAGGATTGGCGGCTGGGCGTTCGTATGTGTTCGTATCTACGCGAAATATTTGCAAATTTACTGTCGCGGTAATATTACTCCACGACCCAGGGCAATTTGGATGTATATTTATGGGAAATGATGATGGTTAAGTGAGAACGCACAATCAATATTTAGGAGAAAGTTCTTTACCTCGTTGCTACGTGGAAAAATTATCAATATATAGAATCGTAGAAACAGGTTTTTTTTATAACCTTTTGAAAAATACGTTACGTATTCCACAGTAGCGTAAGAAGACGCTATTGTAAGGTACTAAGTATATGCAGCTATGCTTATTAGAATGGATAATAGCACAGAACAGAGAGCCCTATGATTGTCTATTTTTTGACAATCAGACGGACAAAATAACTCCTGTATTGGAGAATAAAATAAAACAATCGAACAAAGAACACATCCGTATCCGTAACAAATAAATCTTCGGTGGTTCTTCCACACGGATTTGTTTAAAATTTTATTTATTCACTTGCACACTTCCGTATGTTAAATGTTCCGTAAGGTTGTACTAAATAAATCACAGCACAAAGCGAGGTCACTGGGCTTGGAATAAAATAGCGAGTAGGTAAATCTGTTTTTGTTTCATTTAATTCTTTCTTTTTATTGTCCCGATATTGTTAACCACAAGAGTCCTATTACAATTTTGATGCGCTCAAATTCAGGTATCTGAGTCATCACACACAAAGTGCCCACGCACACAACGAAGACGCTACGATCGATTACTAACTAATCTTGGTACCTACTTGAAAGTTAGGGTATACTTTTCTGCTACGCTAGGTTTTCTTAACTTGAGGAATTTTATCGTACTTACCAAGGGATCATCAACCTTCTTAAGTTTATGAATTCGGGGGTTCGCTTTACAATGTTTTCATTCCCTATTTTTTACCCTAAACCAAACTATTGTAATAATAAATCATTCCCCATTGCATTTTTGCTTTTAGAGGGTCGCAACGAAATGTGTAAATGCTAATTTTATTATTAGCTACCTACTTACCGAGGGGAATCCAAGACAATAAATAAATAATCATGGACATTACACACAACGCGTTCTAGTCCCAAACTAAGCAAGTTTTTAATATGGGAACTAAATGGCTGATTATACTTATATACATTTTTATCTGTAAATACATACTTGTAACTACATAGTAACACCCAGACATAGAACAAATATCTATGTTTGAACACACAAATGTTGGTCCTTCGTGGGGATCGAACCCACGATCCACAGCACGGAAGGCAGAGCTATGCAAAGCAAATATAAAGCAAAACAATGTCATCATTATTCAGTGAAAAGTTTGCTAAGTGAGTCTACAGCGAGCGCCATCATTTCATCTGTGTGAACCAAGTTACCAAAGCTTCCCAGAAATCTAAATTTCAAGAAATATGGAACAAAAACGACAATTGAACCTACGTCATCACCGCAAACAAAGCTAATCTCATTAATTTTTGTCCATTAGGTCTACAACGTGTAACATTTTGTCCCTATAAGCCGAAAAGGGTCTTATTCAGATCAAACAAGTGAATAGATTGGCATGTGCAAAAGTTGAATACATGTTGGAAATTTCTATTTTTATTTTTTTGCCTTTGAAATTTGCGACCACCTTTATTGTTAATTTACTTTGCGTATGTATCCAGCCTGTTACTACACATGCCCACGCACCCTCCTATCACATCGCACCCACACATAGACCTTTAACACGTGTGCAATGCTATTTTTAAGGAAACTTTAAGACGCTTTTCATGAATGAAAAACTTCGAAATATTAAAAGTCGTAGAACAATAATGTTGTTCGCCCCTTTCGGACTTATAGGGACATAACGTTTCACCCTGTAAAGTGTTGTTAATCAATAAAGTAGTTAATACTAAAGATATTACACCTAATGAAGTTTCGTAGCAGCTCGTGTTATTACGGTTGCTACTGTAACCCTACTTCAACGTAAGCGTAGTACCTAACACTGTAAAGAGCATCATGAAAAATAAAACTCAAAAAAACCTGAAAAAATCAAATAAAATCGCAGACTTTAACACGTTGATGGTTTTACTCATTATATTTGGCCAGAATTGCAAGATAAGTTCTTCGAAATTTAAATCTATTTTGTTGAGAATATACTGCGCTTGCACAACTTCACTGTCCATCTTTTTTATGGTTGTTTACGGAAGTTTAATAATGTACAATGCAAGGATGTATCCCACATTCAATTTTATCTTTATATTGACGTTTGTCGAGTACCAGTTTTGGTTCATTGTGTCCCAAATTACTGATCGGATTTATCTTTCTACTTACACAAGCAAGATCTATACGTGCGACTCTCTCATGGGTTTCCCGAAGAAAGTATTTGAAACACCATGTGTATTCGTTGTTATATTGATTGCTATGCTACTGAATGTTATTTCTTTTTTATGTGATCTGGTTTATTCGTCTTTCTGGTTTCAATTGTTAGACAACAACAGATACAAGGTGATATTATGTACATTGCATCAATTTTACCTATCGTATTCTATAGATTTGGCTAGCTATACTGTTGCGTACGTGGCGGGTTTGTTGCACAACCGACTGATGAAGTTGAGACAGACGTTGCAGAAGAACACTGTTCCTGTGAACATCGTTAGCAAGGATGTGACAATGAAGAAATTGAGAGTGGTCAGAAATTGCTTGATCAATTACATTAACTTTCTCGATGCGTTTGATGATGTTGACTTTCAGATGCAGTTTACGGTGAGAAAAAGCTCAAAATTATCTTATTTATGGTTTAAAAATGTTTTTCTAGATAAAAAATATTTATTCACAAAGAAAATTACGACTAATACAGTATTTATAATATTTTTAATATGTACAAAATACACATGAAGCAGTTGAGCTATCTACACACCCCGTTGCAAATGATTTATAGATAGCTCAACTGATCCAAATCAGTACCAATCGGAAGGGTGCCTAAGACACTGGCTGCATTGCCTCGCTGAATAGCAATGGTGATACGCTGGCCCAGATAATCACCAGCCTTTATAAATTGATTTTTATTATTGTAATTTGAAGTTGTAATGATGCTCAATATGCTCATCCAATCGTTGGAGCAAACTAATACCTGAGTGGAGACCACGTTTAGGCAAGCGTAGTGTAGGACGCCCTCCGGCGAGATGGGGCGACGATCTGCGAAATGTAGCGCAGACACTGACATGAGAAGAGCTGAATACAGAGTTCAATAGCGCGTCTAGAGAGAGAGACCTACGTTCAGCAGTGGTCCAATATAGATTGATGATGATGATGTTGAATAAATAGGTACTTACCTATTATGTAAACACTTAATTCTATTAAATTTTTCAGATGATAACAACTTTGGTATGCAATATTCCATTGCTTGTTATATTTGGCTATGTTCTATTGAAATCAATGATGGTTGATGTAAGTATACCTTTAAAGTTAGTTTACTTCATTTATTTATTTGTAATTATATAATGTGAAAAATAAATTCTCATTTAGGTACTTACCTAGTGCGCAAACATACTATAGACTTTATTTTGAAACCAAGAAGTTGATTTTGACTTTATTTGGTTTTAGGTACATTTCATAATATTTAATATCGCAGTAAGCGTTTGCCGCGTTGCAATGACAATAATCGCACCGTGTGCTTTTTGTGAACTCTGCTATAACGAAGTGGACCGGCTGAAAGAGGTGCTGAGTAAGCAGGTCATTCGGTGTTCAGGTTAGTTAGCTCTTAATAATATGATATTTTTACTAAAGTCACAATTTTAATTACTTTTCACCACCCCGGCCATTCTCCTTCGTGTTACGATCTAACATAATTTATAAGTTAAAAAACTGGAAAACCGACTTCAATTCGACTACCAGCTTCATCATCAAATGATGATGATGATGATGACAGTTCATTGGGAATGTTCTAGTCACTATAAACACCACAGGAAAGCAAAATACGCAATTTCGTGCACGTGGTTGGTGTTGTTGATTCTTTAGAGGAACAACTGGTGGGTTTTTGCTTTTCTCCAATTAAATGCGGTTTGAATGTACAAACTGGGTTTATTGACAAATTTAGAAAAATGTAAAAATTTAGGTGTGCAAAAGGGTCCATCGTTGCTAGCAGTAAAATGGTAGGCGCTACGCCGCAACTTGGCATATTGCATCGTTGCTAGCAGTAAAATAGTAGGCGCTGCGCCGCGCCGGGCATATTTTTTTCAGTTATTTCTATTTATAACCCAAACTACTCAACCGATTATGATGAAAATAAAATGGGACCAATCTGGAAGTATATCCTTTCAGATGAAATAAGAATTTTTGAAATCGGTTTATAAATGACGGAGTTCTGAGGTAACAAACATTAAAAAAAAAAAAAAAATAAAAAAAAAAAAAATAAAAAAAAAAAAAAACATACAACCGAATTGAGAACCTCCTCCTTTTTTGAAGTCGGTTAAAAACGTGACATTTTCGAAAATACAGGCAAAACTGCAAAGGCCATTCAAACAAGAGTTTTATTGTATTGAATAAACAGAGTGTTGACGAGAGAGTATTAAATAGTATGGAAATAGTTATGAGACTTTTTTTTTATTTATTTAAAGTACATTTACTAATAAATAATACTTAAACTAATTATATTACGAACTTGCCACAAGGCAGGCTAATTAATACTTTGTACTTTTTACATTGACCTAAATTAACATAAAAGAGACTAACAACGAAAACCATGTGGTATTTTATCTAGTGCCTATGGCAGTATTTTTGGGTTAGTCTCATTTCGTCTAAAGAAGCAGCTGGTCTAATTAGCAAGTGGTCTAAAATGTAGCTGGTCTAAGTACAAACTGGTCTAAAGGACAAATGGTCTAAAATGTAGCTGGTCTAAGTACAAACTGGTCTAAAGGACAAATGGTCTAAAATGTAGCTGGTCTAAGTACAAACTGGTCTAAAGGACAAATGGTCTAATTAGCAAGTGGTCTAAAAAGTAGCTGGTCTACGTACAAACAGGGATAAAATGTCTATCGGTCTAGAATCACCCCCCTGGTCTAAAGCACAAATATAAGGATTGATTCTCTAGTACTTTTTTGACATTTCAGATAGTGAGCTTCGCGCAGAATTGCAGTGTGCGTTAGATTACATGACGCGGCGTCCATTCCGCTTGACACTGCTGCGTGCCGTCCGCGTCGACATCCAGCTGCCAGTCGCCATCTTTGCACTCGTCATTACATACATCATACTGATGATACAGTTCACGCACTTTTCCATATAGTTTTACAGGTTTCGTAAGATTCCTAACTAGTTATTTTGGCGTGCGATTGCTTAGGTACATTTTGAACCATCATAGGTAGGTACTTAGCTGCTAATTTCTTTATTTACGCTTGAATTGTGTTGTGATTAGACTACAGTTTCAAAAAAGTAGATTAGCTAATAAAGTTACACCTACGTATGTGTAACTGTTAAGATTTTTTCTTGAATTGATTTTACTAACTGTCAAACAGTATCAACCAACGCATTTATATATATATATTTTTAGTGGTAGTATACATACATATTATTCTACTTCGTCCACGAAAAAAAAAACAAAAAATATATTACCTAAATAACGAGAAAAGTAGCCTATGTTTTAATCCAGGCTACGAACTATAATCTATTCCAAGTTTCATCCAAATCGGACCTGTAGGTACAGCGTGATTGAAACACAAACATCCAAACTTTGACATTTATAATAGTAGTGGGATTTCGTAGGTTTAAGGTATAATGTTGTTTGTTAGATAAAACCACTTTAATAGGAATTGAACCCACAACTTATATTGCAGACGATAGATCCACTACAATGTGCGCTGAGAAGCTAGTCAATATAACTACTGAGATACTTCATCTTATTAGATAATAGAGATTTAAAGCAATAGGTATAGGTAGGTACTAAAAAATAAGCTTCTCACAAAACCTTGAAAACATATTTCATCCACATAAAGATCAAGATATGATAAAAATATATTCAAATTCGTAGTGGGTACCCACTAATATTAATTATGAAAAGTCGTCAGTAATTAGTTACACATTTCTATTTGTATCCCTTGATCGATGGTAAGATAAAAAAAAATATTGTTTTTAATCTTATTCTTTGTACAGTCGGCGACACATCAACCTATCCACTGTTTGAACTATTATAATTTGATACTTCCTCTCCAATTTACTAATTTGACAGTTCACAAATTATAACCATGACATTAATTTTTTAGAGTGCTTACTTGGGCTGGACTTATAGGGATATGAATAACTAACGCTATTTAATTTTTTATGGTTAAAAAGTCAGGCCATGACACTTTGTAGTTAGCTAGTTATATCACAAAAAACCTAATAAGTATTAGATTTAAAAAGCACTAGGTATATTTTATGAAAACTTTTAATAAATTCAAATGAAATAATTTACAAAAATGTCTTATTATCTAACTTATAGATAGCTAAGTATGTAGGATAGATAGGCATAGTAGAGACCGACGTCTGGCAAGGTAGGGTGACGTAGGTGGTAGTAGATAATACTAATGAGTCGGCGAAATGTAGCACAAAATGAAGCAGAGTGTAGAGCCGAAGACCGGGCAGTGACGCGTCTTGGGAAAGACCTACGTCCTACATTCAGCAGTTGACTGATATATGTTGATGTTGATGGTGATGAAAATGATGATTGTATAAGTGATACCGGGATTCAAAAATATTTCTGCCCCCGTATGCCAATCTTTTGCTGTCAAGTTATATTTTACTGCCCAGTGTAATTTCTTCAGGTCACGTGGTACAAAATTGTACCACGAAAATTGTAATTTTGTAATTATTGTAATTGCAAAATTGTAATTGATCATTCTTTTTAGACACTTGACAGCAAAATATGCGCGAAAACAAATTAAATGACGTCATAATGTCACTATTTAGTCACAGAATAACTATGAGTTAGTATGAACTGACCATGATTTAAAACTTTGCAGTTCAACTTTGATTGGCATAACCCTGCAGGCTGCTTACTGAATGTAAATAGGCAACACATAAAGAATTTGTTTGTTTAATTTTTTTTCTCCTATTTAATGTTGCCTGTAGAAGATTCCATACTCGTCCTGGTGCTGAGGGTGGTAGGGTTCTTCTTCCACGACCTTCTTTTTGGGCACGTACGGGTTTTTGTTGGGGTCAGCGTTCAACCTGAAATCAAAATAGTTTGTTATATGACTCCAGGGTGTGAATCAAGATGAGCTCAAACCATTTTAAAAGATTTACGTGCTGCACAGTTTCATCTAGTCTCAAACATTAATTAGAGTTATGCAACATTCATAAGAGCATTAGTGCATAGCGAAATTAAATTCAATCGAATTTTCACATGACTGTGCGTAAAGACGAGGGTACTAACTGGATATCAATGTAAAAAAAGGTACCAAATGGCCAGAACCCCTTAAACCTAGGTACATATAGGTACTCATAGGAAATGCGGCAGGTTAGGTTAGTAAGGTTAAGCTTACTTGTAATGATCGATAGCCTGGGAGCAGTCGACGTTGTACCACCAGTCACAAGCAAACTTGGCTTGGTCGAAGAGAGTTCCGTTGGTGCAGAGGAATGAAGCACCTTGGTGGCCTTCGCGGCCGTCGTGGCAAACGTGGTAGGCCTGCAAAAAAGACATTGTCGATTTCACAGAGATCACCTCTGGGAATCACTTAGACCTACGTCTCAAAGTCATCGTCATCTCGTCATCTAGATGTTGTCGTGTCTGGGGCAACGTGAAAACACTCCTTCAGTTAGATACGTAAAACGAGTTGATAGAGCAAAGAGCGTAACACATTCAGTAACTTGAAGTAAATCAGTAGACAATAACTTTAAACTTATTCAATTAGGATAACACGTAACCGAATTACTGCGGCGACCAAAGCAATTTGGTACGCCGTATTGGACTTTGAAACTTAATAATTTCCAAGATGAGAACAAACTTTTTGGTAGATATTAATTTAGGCAAATACAGAATAAAATAATCATCATACCACAGTCCTAAAACACAGGATGTGGTCAATAGGTAAAATCATGGACTAGTAATAACGTAAAAGATAAAACCTCGGTCTTTTTCAAAGTCTGTAAACCACTACTGCGATCCATAGATAGTGATGACTAGTTGCACATAGCTCAAACTGTTTGGAAGCCTATATTAGAGCCCTCTCGATCACGTATCTCCAGCGTTGCTGCCAAAATAGTAACGTTCGCCTGCATTTACATGACCAAAGCTATTCCAGATCAATGAGCCAGAGTTGAGCTAAAGTCGTCAATTTTACTAGCAGTTTAGAAATGTCGGAACACTTCAAGTTACTTTTCAACATGACATTAGACAGTTACAAAATATCCTGCAATGGTTGCAAAGACGTGTAATCAATTCCGCTAGATAATGCCATCGATTAGAAAATATAGGAACGATGTTGGTTGACTCAATTTAGCTTTGACTTGACCAACTGTTGGTCAAGCTCCAGTCGAGCACGAGTGGTACAAACCCTTAATGGTACTTACTATGGGTACTCATAAACTACTGCTAAAATAATTACCCTAGTTCTCCCAGGCAGAGTGTGGACACTTAACTCTCTTTGTAAACAGAGGCTGAAAAGTCCACCAAACTGTTTCTGCCAGCACTAGCTTAGCTCAGAGCCTGACTCTGCCTCAAGAGAGCTCAAGAGGAGCCTCTTCATCATTATAAATGCGAGGGTTAGACTTCGCTCCTCAAAAGTAACCACCCATCCAATTAAGTATTCTGAATTTTGTATAGAAAAATCTTCATGGAACCGTGACATGCCTGAAAGATATATTATCCAAAATATCTTACCTGACATCCGGTCTCAACATTAGCATACATCCCCGGGTGCACAGGAACATGGGCGCAGGAGAACCTGGTCTCCGGAACAGAGTGGTAGATTGGGTAGTCTACTCCTGGATGTCCAGGGACGTTGCGGAGGTCTTGAGGCTTCTCGTGTTCCCTCAATGGCTTCTGGTGGACTGGCCTCTCTTGTTCGTAGTAGAAGTCCTGCTCGTATTGACGTTCGGGTTGGTATCTCTGAGGAGAAACAGCAATGGTCATGATTTATTAGCTTAGAGCAACCCATTAGGTACCCAGGTTTTTTGAATAAGCTTATATTTTGTTACGTACAGCGCACTTTGTAACTAGGTTTAGATAGGTACCTAGAGCAGAACAATTTTTTCTGAAGATAAACAAGACAAGAAGAAGATACCAATCAACATAAAGTTCTTCTAAATATATACAGGGTGTAATCAGACGACGCTCGAACACTTGAGGGAGGTTAAAGTACTCATCAAAGTACCTATAGCTTTTGTGATGTCGAAAAAAGAATTTTTTACCTATTGCAAATGCAATAGATAAAATTAAAATAAAATTTGTACCAAACTAAATGGTATGGAACAAAATTTTTTTTTCATGTGCTCACACCTAACTGGATATGATGAGTGGTTCATATTAATGGGTACTTAATTTTTACCTAGTATTATGTACATTTGCCTAATGATATTCGTATATTTCGGGGGGTAAATTGTTAGTTATATCAACAATAACGTCAATAACACATAATAGCCATGTAATATTCGTTAGAGTGGTACATAACGAGTAAGCCTTGACTTCGATCCAGTTTTTACAGAGCACTCTTGTGTAATACATACCTAGTCATGTGTGCAGTTATTAAACTGATAATACCAAGAGGTCAGTTATTTATTACAACGTAAATCTAAATGTAAAACGGTTGTGTGACTGACTGTCTACACGGAATAAGACCACTGCTATCAATATGAACCACTTTTTTAACCGACTTCAAAAAAGGAGGAAATTCACAATTCGGTTGTATTTTTTTTATGTGTGTTACCTCAGAACTCCGTCATTTATGAACCGATTTCAAAAATTTTTTTTATCTGAGAGGATGTTTTTCCAGGTTGGTCCCATTAAATTTTCATCAAAATCGGTTCAGTAGTTTGGGTTATAAATAGATATATTTAAAAAAGAAATTGCGTATTTTGCTTTCCTGTGGGGTTTAGTCACTAGAATAGAACATTCCCAATGAACTGTCATCACCATCATCATCTGATGATGAAGCTGGTAGTCGAATTGAAGTCGGTTTTTCTAGGTTTTTAAAATTATAAATTATATGAATAACATTTTGAGAAGCCCTTCCATGAAAAAAGTTCCCGAAATACCCCGACAATGATTTTCTGCTCTGGAATCTAAGACCCGTATTCGCATTTATTGCTCCAACACATCCGGACCCATAGACAGATTTTTGTATCAAAATCTATAACTCAAATCTAAGCCTGAGTAATGATTTCTTTATTAGAATACGGAGCTAAAGATCTTAATAGATGGCGTCTTGAAACGATGGTGGCTGATAAATCCTTGAAGTACTTACATTATTAGAACTTCAAGAATACTTATGGTATGACAAAATACATCACGCGAACGAAGACACGCGCTCTCCACTAGTTGTAAAAGATAAGTTTGATATTACTGTTAGGCAACATTTTATGTAACTTTTATGACCATTTACGTGCAAGAAATTGTAAACAATTACCGTTCAAAGGTTACTTGGACTGGAACGAATCGGTAAGCGACATGGTTCCAAATTCAAGTTCCGTACTCAAAGATCACAAAGTGCAGCTTTAAAAAAAAAGTGCATCTATTTACAAAGCTTCGGCGTTCTATTGCACGGAATACTATAGGCATTTTAATAGGTACACACCTTGGACGAATACACGGGACGCGCCATGCTCGAAAAAAGTATGAAAACACCGTCGACCAATTTTTGCGGGGCTCGGGGGGAGTGATGTATTGCTGCATTAGTTCTGCATATAGCGTTGTCACTATCTAACAATTATTGTAAATTGACACTAGTGATTGACGCATTCGATGAAATAGTATTCGTCCAAGGTACACACACACACATGCTATACTCTACTATGCACAGTATGAACTCTATCATAACACGGTGCTTAGAGTCTAATAGAACTTTGAGTATGAGATGAACTTTGAGAAAAATATATTTATTCACAAAGAAAATTATGACTAATACAGTATTTACTATATAAATTACGAGAATGAATTCTTTCATAGCGAAATGATGACCTACATGGTGCAACGGATGCCTAACCCAGAGTGACATCTTCAGCGGATTCTATTGTCAGTGGTACGAGTACAAAATGTTTGCATGCGTCTGCGCAGGTTACATGTGTTTCATAACCACGACAACCTATATGATTAAAACTATGAATATTAGAAACGAAACATAGTAGGTAGGCTTCTTTTAGGTGATGGCTGTGTTGGGTAAATAAAACTCGTGATTTCAGTCTAGTCAAAGCCCTACATTATCTACAAAAATGTCGCAACATGTTGCGACACCCTAAATTAGTAGGTACTAGGCACGGCAAGTCCTCTCACTGCAGGCTCAGTCACGGCCGGTGGGTTTCGCAACTTTTCCACGTGTTTAGGCTTTAGGGCTTTCATACCGTCATGCCATGCGTACCTACATAGATACCTAGATACAGTTTTGCGAGAATAAAGTTTACTTCTTATAAGGTACCTATGTACTCAGAAACGCAATTCTCCTACTAAAATTATAAGTAGTCAACAAAAGTTCAAGTTGCAAAATTATTTACATGTCATAAACTTCAAAATAGTATTTCTTCTACATTTAAAAACTTATTTCAAATAACCCACTTGACACTGGCAAAATTGTCTGTCGAAATGACGGACAGAGACCATATAGAAGAGAAGAAGAAGAAATGCACGTTTAATTGTCGGTCCCGGTTCTAATAGTCGTTAAGTTACAAAATCTCCGATTTCATTTTGTATTTGACAGGCGTCACAGCTCAGTCGGTAACGGCTCTGCCTTCCGTGCTGTGGGTCGTAGGTTCGATCCCCACTGGGAACAAACATTTGTGCGTGGAAAACATAGATGTTTGTTCTATGTCTGGGTGTTACTATGTACTATAAGTATGTATTTACAAAAAAAAAGTATTTAAGTATTCTATCAGCCATCTAGTTCCCATATTACAAGCTTTGCTTAGTTTGGGACTAGAGTTTAACTGTATCCTCGCAAAACTAGATTTAGATACGCATGGCAATAGCTGCAGCCAGACTCAAATGAGTCGTTTTTCAAAAAATGACAATGAGGTTTTTTTAATTGACCGAGCGAGCGAAGCGTCTGTTTCGAGATAGGCCAAAAATGCTTTTGTCCGGCTGTCTGTCTGTATGTCTGTCAACGGTTGATCGGTCGAAAAAAATTAATCTAAAAGTTATTTAAAATTAAAAAAATCAGAAGCATTTTCAGGTTTTTCGCAAAAAAAAACACTAAATAGTCCTACCTACTTAGAGTCCTACCTAGAGTACTTACCTACCACCATGTATTTTAGATGTGCACCAGATCAGAGATAAGTAGTGTTTTTTTATCGTTTGGCCCAAATGAAATCTTCCCAATTTTTAGCAAATAGTAAAGAGTACCTAACTAAATCCACATTGTAGTGTAAATGCAGGTTTTCCTGGATAAGACGCGCGGCATTTAGCCAATTTTCTGCCTAGTCCGCCTTATCCACAGAAAAGAACACCTGTAGTCCAGTGGTAATATCGCCGCATTTTGTTACTAAAGTCATAAGTTTGAAGCTTTCAGCGTACAGGAAAAAAAGTACAGAAATCTTTAGCATAATTTTATTAGCTTTACGCTGTTGGACGAAGTGCTCAGTAAAAGTTAATATTTTCTATCAGCTGAAAGTCTTACCTGCAGATAAGCAGCATCAGATACCAAGGTACACAGCAGCGCTCCAGTCAGCGCTCTCAGGACAGCCTTACCCATATCCCCACACATTTTGAACTAAAAACTACTGAATAAAAAATAAAAATTATATTTAAAATTGTTGCTACAGCACCGAGCTTGAGTACCGACAGCAAAGCAGTGCGTGGTGATCGTTGTTGCCCCCCACTTGCTGTGTTGAAACTAGGAATGCTGTGGTGTGGGGTAACATCTTAATTTGGTGCAGAATTGTTGCTTGCAACTTTGAATCAAATAAAAATCATCATGTACAAATCTGAACCAGTAGATTCACTATGTCTTCTATTTATACTTCGTTATATTTCCTAGACCTTATCAAAGAGCTAGTACAAAAAGTCAAAAATATTTTACCCTAGTGTGACCAAGATGTGAATAAAAATAGGCCGGTATTCTATACCAAGAATCTATATCCTTGTCTTCTTAAATACGATAGAATTGAGTTCGAGAGTTGATTGAATTGGCCTTCTACATTCTGGTAGAGCAAACACATGAAAGAAATGCGAACAGCTAAGCTGTCAATGACCTTTCACCATAAAGACTAGACCCTTCCAGCACATGATCACCTTCATTAGCCGTTTTCGCTGCGCTTGCGCAACCAACCGGTCGTATGCCAGGTATGTAGGTACTTGTAATTGATGATGAAATATCCCGTACTGTAAAGATCAGTTTGAAAATCGTTTTACAATTTCTTAGGTAGAATTGGATTAGGTTTCTTAGAATTCGAAATGTTACTCAATACTCAATACATTTATTGCTTTCACATGGTATTATAGTTGTTACATTGTAGGCAGGTGGGTTCAAATCCCGGCCGTGCATCAATGCATTTTTCGTTCGGAAAATTTATATGCGCATTAACACGAGCTTTACGGTGAAGGAAAACATCGTGAGGAAACCCGCGGCTTAGTCAGCTCCGCACGTATTGACCTTGTCTTTCCTGTGGATACGGCTGACTAGGCTGAGAGGATGGTATAGGTGCTGGGCAAGCCTACTCCATCTAAACATTGTCCCAGGCACTACAGTGTCCCGTTAAGTGTAGGCATAGGTTGCCTCCTGACGCTGTATAAATCATCTTCAATAGATGTAAAGGCCTATTATTATTGTAGGCAGGTATCACACATGAACCCTGTTCAGGGGTATTGCAACAGGAAAGTAGGCAGACCGAGGTTTTATTCACGTCAATTTTTCAATTAGTCATTTTCTTTTGTTAATTCAGTATTATTATATTCGCACATTTTGTCATTGATATGATAATATTGATATGACATGTTGATAATATTAAGGTACCTAAGTACCTAAATATAAATATTACCTACAATTGTAATGATCTGTAAATAAAAAAAATCTGGTAAATAAAATCTAGACCACATGACCTCTTGAAGATGACCTCTTGAAGATAGTATCGTTACTACTATTCGCTTGACCTAACAGCTACTAACTCCTACCAAACTATACTAGCTAATATCTATTCTGTGACCAAACGGAGGTCTTTTAGTTCAAAGGTCATACTAACTTCGCTAGAGGCTCATTGTCATGTAACCGTGGTTAAACAATACATAATTAACATGATATGAGCTAACTCGCATAACTGATTGTTTGATAATACTTTCAATTTTCACGGCCTGCTGATTGATGCACTTTACACATGCACACGGAGGGTTATTTTTGCGTTTTTATCTGTAGGGCTATTACGGTGCTATGGATGCAACAGAGTTGGAATGCAAATGTCAGTAATACGTTCTCAGAGTCGTTATTTAAAAAAACTCAATTTTGACGTTTCTAAATGGACAGAAGTGTCAAAGGGATCGGTTTTTCAACCACTTTATTTGACTAAGGGTGTCTTGCACCAGAATCACTAAACGTATTTAACAGCAAAATCGATTTAAATCTGACGTATTTGTATGACTTGACAACTCGCTAAATACTATTTAAGAGTTAAACGCGTTTAGCTATTCTGGTGCAAGCCGCCCTAAGTGATTGTGTTTCTAGGTCCGTACCTACAACTCTTCTGACGTGCTGTACTGTCCGTCTTGCGATAAAGTATAATTTGGTTTCGCAAGCCATATACGTTCGCATAATTAGTAACTAATTTATAATATAACATAATTAAATCATCATAAATTAAATACCATCATCATCATCAGGTCCGTATTTGCATTTACTGCTCAAGCACTGATTTGGACTCGAGGATAGATTTTTTGACAGTTTTGTATATCAATCTCTCTCCAAATCTTGAGTACCTAACGACTCTTTAACCATAATTAAAATTAAAAAACCCCCGAATCTTGGACCGATTTTCATCAAACATAGCTAAGAACACTCCCGACTAATTCAACTTTCAGACAAAAAAAAAAACAAAATCAAAAAAGGTTCATCCGTTCAGGAGCTACGTTGCCTCAGACAGACACACACACACACACATACACACACTGACACGTCGAACTTATAACACCCCGTCGTTTTTGCGTCGGGGGTTAAAAATACAAGCCAACAACAATTTTTAGTTGATAACTCGAATAATCCTCACCTCGACTCGACCTCCATGTTGTGTTTAAAAATTGCCAAAGCTCGTTTTCGAGATCAAGTCAAAGTAACAACAAAAAATATGAGCATTAGTGTTTTTTTACCTTATTAAATGGACTATGTTTTGTGTTCAGTTTGCTCGATGATGTTTTGACAAATGCCACCAATTTATTTACTCGTATCTAGTGGCCGTGTGCATGTGTGATGAAACCGAGGGTACTGCCCGTAGATTTCACTGTCTACGGACATGCGTTGTTCGTCCGTCCGGTAAGAAAAACTAATTGGTTGCTATTAAAGTTGCGTGATTTACTATGTAGGTAGCTAACCTACAGTTTTGGGAACTGCAAGTTGAGTATAAATCGTATACTTAATTAATTGTTAACTTATAAGGCATAAGTACTGAAAAAAAAAATATATATTCATGGGCATTTCACACGACGCCCTCTAGTCCCAAACTAAGCAAAGCTTGTAATATGGGAACTAGATGCCGATAGAATACTTATATACATTTTTTTTTGTAAATACATACTTACAATACATAGTAACACCCAGACATAGAACAAACATCTATGTTTGTTACACACAAATGTTTGTTCTCAGTGGGGATCGAACCCACGACCCACAGCACAGAAGGCAGAGCTAATACCAACTGAGCTGTGAAGCCTGAAAAAGGAAATAGATACTAAATTACAAAAATAGAAATCTTTTAGAGTTATTTTTTTTTACTTTTATTTAGCTCTACATTGTCTCTACAAAATAGTTTGATACTAGTTAGATGCTGAGATTATTAATTTCTACAAATCATGACCGGAAATGGATGCAACGATTTTCATGAAACATGAAACCTTTTTGGACGTCCAGACAACCAAAGGCTTATTGCCTCAAACATACCCAAATCTTTTTAATGAAGGGTTTAAAAATTGTGCCAATATCAGCCAGGATAACCATAGTTCATAGATATTTAATCCAGGAACAACGGAACATAAGTATAGAATTAAACATGCATAGAATAATAATCTCCATTATCATCGTTTTCGTGTCATTTTGATAATTCATGCAAGCATAAAACCTATACGTAGTTAATAACCTCATTTGAAAACATGATTTGTATCAATTAAAAAAGTAATATAGGTACCTAAGATACCTAGTACCCACTACTATTATAAATGTCAAAGTTTAGATGTGTGGATGTTTGTGTTTCAATCACGCTGTAACTAGGTCCAATCTGGATTAAACTTGGAATATAATAAAGTTCGTAACCTGAATTACCACAAAGGCTACTTTTCCCGCTTTCTTTTAGGTGATTTTTTTTCGTGGATGAAGTCGCCGGAACTGCTAGTTTATCATAAACTACAATCACTGCCCTACATCGTTTCCTAACAGAGCCTGCGTCAACGACCTACGAACCACAGAGTATACAGAATTGTATTTATCCTGCGAGTGTTGCGACAGCCGAATCTACAAAAACCTTTGATTGGTCACATACACTGCACAAATTACGAGTACTTTTTATACGAATAGAACTTGTACTAATATTCGGTGAACTAACTTTTCAATCTTAGCAGTACCTACCCAAGTAAAATGATAAATGAGTTTTTAGTTTTTAGAGTTGAGGATCCTGCGTGGTCACTTTGGATGGGTGACCGCTAGTGGCATTTAGTTTCGCTTTCTGAGGGCACGTTAAACCGTCGGTCCTGAAGGCCGGCGGCCAAATAACCCCGTCACCAGAGTTTGGCCACTAACTCAAACTAACGAAAGATCTATTTAAAAGTCAAAGTGGGAGGAAAGGGTTGAAGAATTTGTAAGGTACCTACCTAGGTATAAATGAGGAGTCAAAATCTAAATAGTAAAAATATAATTGTGACTGTTGGGATATCATAAAAGTCACAAAGGCTGCCATTTTGTGACTTCTACGCTTCTACGACATCCAAGAGAATTACCCCAGGTCATCACGCCAACTTCAACTACATTTTATAGTAAATCCTTATCAAAGAGCGTTCGTTATCAGCCTTTTATGAACCCTTAGTCCGGGGGCTTGGTATAATGGAATTAGTACACCACAATACACAGACATGGATCTAGGGGGTGGTTATGAGGATCATGACTGCCTCCTTTTCAGTGAATTCGTAAACCATAGGGCACCACGGATATTATCTTAATAAAGGCCGCCGCCGTTCCATAAAAAAATATTCTACTCTATGGACCATTTTGAAAAAAGTGCAACAGAATTTTTTTTTTCATAACCTATACTGTCCCACTGCGGGGCAAAGGTTCCCCCATTTCCTTTCAGGAGCGACAGGATATTTTATCGGCACAGGGGGATGATTCTAGACTGATAGACTTAATGCCACGATAGATATATCTCCCAAAAACTGTTACTAAGTATGGAGTTTTGACAGTTTTTGAAAGATCTATTGTGATAAAAAGTCTATCGGTCTAGAATTACCCCCCAGGTAAGGTACGCACAACGGATATATAACCCTCTGAAGTTAGGTGCAAGAATGATTGCACATGTACCTACCTACTGTTGGGCAGAAAAATTCACTCACTTCAATTCGACCCAAAAATCGGTTCTGCGCAGATACTTACCTACTTCTGAGGGAAAAAGATCCGTTGTGAAACTAAAACTAGGTAGGTACCTGATTATTGCCATTACCTACTCGTATACGACAACTACACACGATTTCTACGGTAAAATAACGTTTTGTATATCGGAAAAATGGGACAAATTTTAGTCCCATAGTAAAACTGGCCTTATTTTTCTGAAATTAACTATATTTTTTTTTATTTTAAAAGTTTATAATTATGTATTTGCAAAACGTTAACCCCTGTTGGATAGATAGATAGAATTAGAAGTACTTACTTAGTTAACCAACTTACCAGCGTTAGGTTCGGTATCGTTAGCAACTACTCAACTATATTAACCTCCAAACTTGCCCCGTCTGCTGAGCTGAAGATACCGCTCACTCGAGGATACTTACTGGAAGTCTGAGGGTCTACTCCGTGAAACGATTCGTCCCAGACTGGTGTGCAACTGCAAAATCATAAACGGTAAAAATCTTGTTTTTTTGTATGAATTAACTTAGCTAATAGATTTTTATTCGTTAGTGCTATGCTAATAGGCCGAAAAGTACTGGTTTTGTAGGTTTTCAGGAAAAACTTTTATACCGGGTGTAAAAATTGGGGTTGGTACCGCCCTAACCCCCGGTCCGGCCTTTCCCCGATGTAGATTACCAAATAGTATGTATGCGCTAAATCAATGCCAGTAGGTACTGTGGCGAAAAAAAGTGAAAATGACTTTTTTGTAGTTCTTTTATTTTAGCTTACAAATAAACTGTACCTACTTACAGGGTGTAATAAACATCCGAACATCTGAACTTTGACCTTTATAAATATTAGTAGCGATACTTAGCAGATTTTTTTTCGCGCTAATCCTGAATTCACAATCCCTAAAGTTTTCTGCATTTATACTGTATTTTTATTGGAAGCTCAAAAATTACATCACAAAACTGAACTTTTTCAAGTCTAGTTGACCTTTACCAAAGAGTGACTTGCTGACTGCATCACAATGCTTTGACTAGTGCTCAAAGCTTGCATTCCCCTCAAATATTTGAACTTTATGTTGAACCTCTGAAATGAATTCGCTTTAACCCGGGAGATTGCAGGTATAACCTCACAGGTATAACCCTCAGAGAGTTTTTTTTTATATATGGCCTCTGTCCGTCATTTCGACAGACAATTTTGCCAGTGTCAAGTGGATTATTTGCAATAAGTTATGTCAAGTCGAGTCATACGTCAAGTCATTTTAATTCTTTTAATAAAATATCTATACTAAAAATGTCATTGTCTTATTAGTTAAGGGGATAGTCTATCTATGCAAAACAGAAGAATGGAGTTGTCATGACATGCGCGGAAAGCAATTCGTAAATTTTATCGAATACTAAACTAAACTGAAAAATGCTTTACTGCGATCTTTATATTTATTTATTTAGTTAGTTACACCAATGGCATATTCACAATTGTTATTTAGGAGAAAAATATTACTTATAACATTCTACAGTGTGATATACCATTACAGGCATAAACAGATTTGATGTAGGTAAAATATGTCTTAAAAAATTTAGTACTTATTTTTTAAGGATAAAAAATGCAACAACTTATAACTAAGTGTGTGATTGGATTCCAATATACGAGTAATAAGTGCTCATGATAACATTCATGATAACAAAATTAAAGGAACGCTATTGTTTGTGTCAAATAGTCAGTTAATTGGATAAAATCTGCCAAGATTGGTTTTAAATCATACAGGAATGAAAGTATTTATTGGTTTTTTGTTACTTTTGAATAAGTAATCAACTTTTTTGAAATTATGTGTGGCAAATTTTACCCTTTTAACATTTTTTGTATCATTACATTTATATCATACATTAATTATAATATCTAATGCAGGGTGATGAGGATCTAACTTACTGAGGGGTAGTTTATTTTCACACTCCGTTACACCACTAAAATTGCTTATCACTAAATCTACAGTTCTTTGAACAGTATTTTATAAACTACATAATATTTACTATTATTAGGGTTTGAATTTTTGTATCCTTCACTAGAGGTAGACCGGTCAAAATTAAAATCTGCAACAAATTATAGTCTCTACTTATATCACTTGACTGTGTCACTTTATCTACTGATATTATCCATGACGAGAAACAAAGTCTGTATAGTCACTGGGGTTTGTTTGTATACTGCACATATCTAAATATTCTTGGCAGAGTATTATTGAGTTTTAGTGAGATCTATACTTCTTCATTTTTACTTCGCAGAGCCTGGTTTCATATCAGTATGGAGTTCATATCAGCCAGTGCCTCATAGTTTTTGACTTGCTTTGCAGGAGATTGGTCATCTCTGCGGATGAATATGCGACCATTCCTAGTCCACACATATTTTTACCCATTTTCTCGTGCCACTTTTCGTGTTTGGGCATAAAGCCTTTTGTAGAAAGGTGAGAGGTGCTCAGAAACGAAGATTGGGAATGTGGTACCTCCAAGGCCCAAATGCTGCAAGCTAAGCTTGTCATTCGGGTGAGATTTATTGAATTTGACTACAGTGGCGAGTACCTCATCTCTGAATCTGATATTAGGCAGCTTGATAACAATTGAACGCGGGCGGTTGTTAGACTTTGGTTCTCTGTCGGATAACTTCATTTCGGATTCTATCCTTGAGAGAAATTCCGAGCATAGCTCTCTCCATAGCTCGCTGAGTGACTTTTAGCTTATGGACCAGCCCTACTGTCAGTGTCCACGTTTCGGCAGCATAGGTCATGACAGGTAGGACGCATTGATTGAAGACTTTTGTCTTCAGACATTGAAGAATGGGCGACGAGAAGACTTGACGGAGTTTCCCAAACGCAGCCCAGCCCAGCTGGATTCTCCGGTTTAGCTCTTTCTCAAAGTTGTGTCTACCCAAACGCAGGGTCTGCCCGAGGTAGACATACTCCTGCACAACTTCGAGAGGCATTCCGGCGACAGTGATTGGCTCTGGGTTATTCGATCATTGATCATAATTTTCGACATAGCTCAGAAGATTAGCAGGCTGAAGTGGCAGTGGGCCGGCCATGTTTGCCGTAGAACCGACAATCGTTGGAGCAAACTAATACTCGAGTGGAGACCACGTTTAGGCAAGCGTAGTGTAGGACGCCCTCCGGCGAAATGGGGCGACGATCTGCGAAATGTAGCTGGCAGACACTGGATGAGAAGAGCCGAAGACCGAGCTCAATGGCGCGTCTTGGGAGAGACCTACGTCCAGCAGTGGACGAGTATAGGTTGATGATGATGATGGTTGTTAGACTCATCCATCTTTCTGACTCTGGATATGGCTGTGTCTAGTTGTTTAATTGTGTTCAGTAGATTTTCGGTCTCGTTTTCTGACACTCCATTTATCTCCAAATTGTATCAAATTTAAATTTATTTATCAAATTGTATCTTCAAATTATATCCCGTCTTGTGAATCCAAAGTAGCTGGGCGTAGACATAAGTACATTAAAAGGGTATGTTTGTTAATATTTAGGTCATAGTAAATTCTACGGAAACTCTCAAATCGATAAATAGTAGATAAGCTTAAAAACTAAAACCTTAGGTACTACTGAAAAATAACTCTCTAAATAATATGAAAAAGGATAGGGAGGGTACTGCTCCAAACTCATCTTTAACATTAACATATATATTGCGGAGAGTTTAACACAAATTGTGAGAGACAGATACAGATCATTGATACAGAATTGGATGTAAGTAGGTAATTTCAGAAGAAATAAGTATTCCAAAATATACGTGCAATAAAAACCAGCAGTATTTATTTTAGTTTTTTTGCATAAATATTGTCAACTAGCAGTTACCCGCGACTCCGTACGCGAGTACAGTTTCCATGTACATTGTATTATCTGTGTATTATTATTATATGTGCGTGTACCGCGCGGATACTTTGTGAAACTTGACATTACACCGAACCCGTACTTGAATGTCAAACGCTAGTCGTTAGACCAAAGAGGTAGTATTACGCCCGGTCAAACTGACGTGACATGACATGACAATGAAATCCTCTTGCCAATTGGCGCTGCTAATCTTGTTCGTTCATTCTATTCTGTAGATCCTGATAATTATTCGGGATAAAAAGTAGCCTATGTGCCTACTGGATTGGATTGAGTTTTAGGAAACTTGGCATATATGCCAAATTTCATCCAAGTTGGTTCAGTAGTTTAGACGTGATTGAAACACCTAAACATCTAAACTTTCGCATTTATAATAGGTAATTAGTAGGATAGGATGGGATGTGGTTCTTTGCGTTCTGGCAAGATAAAATGGTAGATTTTGTCTTGCCAGAAGGCAATGTCTCTCTCTATGTATTCTACTTTCATCAAATGTTCCTCTCCGGTCCATACAGCAAATAAGCACATATCCATTTCCGTAATGTTTTATTGCCCCTGTATTTGAAAAAAGTTGTGTTAGATCCTTCTTTAGAATAAATAAGGTTGTTCACAAAAAAGGTTTTTACAAAAGCAATAAAATAGGTTGAATTAAATGCAATACAAGTATGAGCAGTAGCAAGATAATAATTAGGTACTTACTTATCCTAATTTAATTGGAATTAGGATAGAAAAATCTACCATTTTCCGTGTAAACAAATAACAGCTACTGACTGATTGGCGGAGTTGACTTAAAAGAAATAAAAACTAAGTTTACATTGGTATGGTTATTGTTGGATATTGTCATGTATACAAGAGAAAAAAGTAAAGCCCCTTTCAATGCGTATTAATTGGCAAACCAGGAGTTCTACTCGATAAAATTTTATTGTGACTGTTCGTAAATGTCAAATGAGCTTATTACGCGGTCGCTTACGCGTTACGCGCAGCCGCGAGAAAAACTGCCATGTAGCTACGTAGTGTACTCAAATGATACAATAGAACCATGATTTGTAGACTTTTGTCGAGTAGACGTTTGCGTGTTCTTCATTTAAAAATCCTGAGAAATTTGGCGTGGGCCTGACGTCCGAACGTTTCGGCCGCCTAGAGGCCACTGAAGAATTTTCTTGCGATATTTGGTTAAAAACTAGTCTCAGCGATTATTAAATATTTAAAAAAATGAGACTATTTAAGTAAAGATTTTACACTTTTTATATACTTAAATATTTGGCCTATACGTAAGTTTAGTTGTTTTGTAGATAAAACGAGGGAATATTGTGGAATAGACCATTTAAAATCCAAAATTTCGAAGATCTTCTGCCACCTGGATTAAGGAAATGAAAACAAAATCGCAAAATGTATTCAGCGCGTTTTGGAGACAAGGATATGTACATCAAGACGCGCTGAGTACTTTTTGCGATTTTATTTTCATTTCCTTAATCCGAGTGCACAAACTTGACTCCAAACCCAAACGGTTTGGGCGCGAGAGAGCTGTGTTTGATCCCAGATTTATCTATTATAAACCAGCTAAATGAAGCTAAATTAAATATGTAATTGTTACACATATCCTGAATATTGATTTGCAACCAAAATAAATGAAGTTACTATCTTACTTTTCTTTTAAACACACTTTGAACTTCGCTAGTTTTGGCAATTTGCCAGATCCCCAGCCTTAAGCTATCATTTTGTGACTTTCATGACATCTAAATAATAAATAAATAAATAAATAAATAAATCTTAAAAAAAAACATTTTTACCTGATTGCTTCTGAGAATTAACCTTTTGATCATAATAATAATGATAAAGAGTTCCATTGCGCCATTTATTTAGTCGGACATTTGCAGTAGAAAAGCAGCAATGTCCTAGAATGCAGAGGTGATCAGAGGCCTTAGCCAATGTACATTAGCTAGGAATCGATTCTATTTCTACAATCTTTATCGCTGCAACGATATCGAAGATAGATCGGGAGACCAATTGACATACAAGTAGAAAACTCCATATCTCCATCCTCTTCTATCAGTCTTTCGAAGGTCTTTCGCTACTTGATGTCCGCCGACACCACAGAACAATAAATAATATATTTATTATTGTGTGGCCGACACATTGCGTTGGCCAAATTGTTGGTAATTCTTCTTTAGTATAAATAAATGCTAATTTTGTAAGAAAAAGTTCTTGTAATATTCAATTTTATAAAAGTAGCCATCGTAATAGAGTCAGTGTAGCCAGTAATGTTGCATTTTTGCGAGCGCGCGGGGTCGGCCACACTCAACAAACGCCATGCCTGGCTTGGCGCGTATTTGTTTGCCTAATCAATCTCGTTTAATCTATGGTTTTCTTACATCCAATGTCAGTGTCTTTCGAACATAGAAAAAATTTCTAATAGGCAGGTACTACGTAATAAGAAGCGGAACTTCTACCAAGAAAACAAGAAAGTATGAAAAAGAAGTTTACCATGCTCGCCACCAATGGCCACCATAATAACAGAAATAATTTGCCAAAAGAATAGTAGCAATAGCACCTGATAATGACAGAAAATCTTGATTTTAAGTGGTGCTAGCCTAGAGAAAATGAAGTAGGTGTGTACTAGGTTAGGAATTTCGAATTTTTTATCGACATCGATAAACTTAGAACTAGGTTTTAAAAAAAATACATAATTATACTTACTGCAAAATATAAGATTTATTAGTGTAGGTGATTTGCACATCGTTTTCATTGTGAACACTAATCTTGACCTTTTTATAGAAGACGAAGCGCTCGTGGCGTAACTTGCCTAGTCAATCTTCACCGATTATTCGAGGGTGACAAAAATCGGCGAGAGAGGGCACTCTATTCCCCATTATAATATTCCTCTATGATTCTATTTCTACAATCTTGATCGCTTCAACGATGTCGAAGTTAAATTGGTAGACAAAGTAACATACGAGAAATAAATACCTACTCGATCAATAACTTCGCTAATTCTGTCAGTCTTTCGCTAGAAATCACGTTTAGTCTATGGTTTTACTACATCCAATGTCATGTCAGTGTTATTCGAACCTAGCATATTCATCTTGTTTATTTATTTTATTTTTATGTAAGAAACGCATGTTTTATTGTGAAACATTTAAATAAAAATAGAAAAGTGGGCTACCTAGTAAATAAAGTACCCACAAAACCCTGAAAATATAAGGTGTGATTGGATGCAATGTGCAAACACCAGAAAAATGAAATAAATGAAGAAGAACTCTGGCTATGGAGAATAATATTCGATTTTTTGGATTCCACATTCCAGATCACATTCATAACATGCCACATTGCAGAGGTAAAATATTGTTTGTAGGTAGATACCTATGAGGAAGTGATTTTAGTTTCAATCCAAACAGTCAGTGTAAAGCGGCTTACCTGCCTACGAGCATAATATCAAGGGTTATTTATTTTCTTGTTACAGCGGTGTCCTTAGCCTCGATACACTGATGATATATTAGGTTTTATAACTTATCTAAATACGGTATGTGGAAGGTAGGTAATATTAACATCTTTATATTTTCAGATATCATCTACCTACATATCTACTGCTGCACTGAGCCTAAACCAAACATACAGTTATTCTACTTAGTATTCCTACTTGAAAGTTACAACCAACATTCTATGATATTGGACTTTTCATGGAATAATATTTTTGTGCTCTTTTTTCCTGTGTTAATTTAATTCTGAATAAAATATGTTTTTTCTTCAAGTACCTACTTATGTACTTTTATTTTTAACTGCATGCAGGTTAGGTCATGTGTAGGTAGGTATTGCTCTCAATAAAATAAGTGGCGAACATCGCCCTTTACTGCAAAGTTTACTAGGTTTAGTGTAGTAGTAGGTTTGAAAAAACCTAGGATTATTTCGCAGTCACCTCGGCAGTAGTCAGCAGTCACCAAATCGATTGAAACGTCAAAATTTCACCAAAAATCGCCATTTTGTTTCGATATCTACAGGGTTTTGGTTTTCGCTGGCTTTTCTATCGTGCTGATAGAAAACGAAGTGAAGTCGCTTGTCAAAAGAGCCACTTGGCTACGCATTTGTATGGAGATAGTCGTTCGGTTGTTGTCGGTTCGTGCGAGGGAATCGACATGTATACCAATATTCGTTTCGTTGATCACAGACCACGTGATACATCTATGCCTTATGTCAATCCCATACATTTTTGTACTTTTGAAGTCGCCTGTCAAAATTATTATTTGTATGGAGGTAATCGTTCGCTACTGTCGATTCGTGCGATCGAATGGACATGTATTACATTTGGCTACCAATGTTCGTTTCGTTGACTACAGATCACGTGATATATCTATACCTTATGCCAATCCCATACATTTTTGGACTTTTCTACTGCCGACTTCGCTTGTCGAATGTTACCTTGGCTAAGGCCTCAGTTTAGCTGACAGGCAACGACCTCAAACCTATCTGCTGAAATGTGCTGACCTCACCATGGTTCCAAACTGAGTTTGGGGTCACGTCGTTGTCGTTATTAGGATCTGCAACTTCAGCGAAATTAAGTTAGTTTTAACTCTAAAATGGTGTCTATAGCTTTTGCTTGGTTAAATTTAGATGAATATCTAGAGATATTTAGATAGTTTCCGCTGTACCCACAGCAAAAGGCTCTACTTACATAATGTTATAAAATAATGCAAGGACAGGAAATATAATTTTCGAATCCGTTTTTCGTTTTTGATCATCAAAGTGCATTGTCAAGTTTCCGTTGCTCGCTCTAATTTGAGGCAAATCGAGCAAATCCCTCGACAGATCGACGTAGATACCAATTTAGCTTGCATTCTGAATGAAAATTATAATGTTAGAGCAAGTGACATCCGCCTTCGAGCGTTTTGCTAAGGACGTAGGTACGTATCATGGTTTTGAATGTACCTACTTAGTGCACTAATCGTTTTTAGGTCGTTATTTTTAGGAACCACGTCACAAGATTTTTTTAATTTATTAAAAATATCATCACAATCACAGCATAAACGTCACAAATAAAGCTGCCATTTTGTGACGTAGCATCCTCACAAAATCCCATTGACAGTTTTACAAGAGAATTACACTCTGTGACAGGCGTCACAGCTCAGTCGGTAATGGCTCTGCCTTCCGTGCTGTGGGTCGTGGGTTCGATCCCCACCAAGAATAAACATTTGTGCGTGGAAAACATAGATGTTTGTTCTATGTCTGGGTGTTACTATGTATTATAAGTAAGTATGTATTTACAAAAAAAAAAAAGTATATAAGTATTCTATCAGCCATCTAGTTCCCATATTACAAGCTTTGCTTAGTTTGGGACTAGAGGGCGTTGTGTGTAAAGTCCATGAATATTTATTTATTTATTATTATTTATTACTCTGATTAAAGAATAATTTTCACTGGAGATATGTTAGTAGTGCACCATTTACCAAAACTCAAAAGCACTTGTTGATACTTGTGGACTGTTAGCAATCGGTTACTTACCACACTATTTCAGCCAGATAGAGTGACTACATAGCTAGCTTTTATCCCCTGATTCTGAAACGTAAGTGAACCAGCTATCCTGAACAGCTGGTCGCAATCAGTAGAAGTTTGTATGGAAGCTCATCGTGTGCCGAGTTTCAGGAGCTCGCGGTGTAACTTTCATGATTAACAGCCTGTCTACTCTGAAACTATGGGGAGATGACGCATGGTTGCATTGTCATCATAAAATGTAGGCACACTTCAACTAAGTACTTAGGTACCTACCTACTTATCTATATTAGTCATCACAACATATCTTTGCCCCTCTGAAGTAGGTATCTGCGCCGAACCCATTTTTGGGTATTTTTGGGATTTTAGGTAATTGTTATAAGGACGTCAAGGAAGAACCTGGCGGGATATGCATATGTTACGCCGACAAGAGCGTAGCTCTTAAATTAGAAGAAGAAGGTAATTGGTGGTAAGATAATTTTACCGCACAACTCAGTACTTACATGCGCCATCGTTTGTTGCACCTAACTTCAGAGGAATAAAGATTCGTTGTGCGTACTGTACTTAGCTACTTCGTGAGAAATGGTTTATAACTACCGGTGATCTTTTTTTTAGGTCCTAGCGGGTGGGTGGGTACTACCCAGAGAAAAAAAAACCTTTTTCTGTGGTACCTATGTAATGTATTAGGTAGGTACTTACCTTTCTTCAGTAGGTAAGCAAGTATTTCTTCAGTCTTTACCTACAGGTGTAGCCAATAAATTCCAATTTCGTGTTTAGATACTTACTAGCGCCAGCGCAGCGCCGAACACGCTTGTAATGAGGAAGATGAGCGTATTTTTTTTTTAATTTAGATCGATAGATTTTTACGTCCAAAACGAAACAGTGAAAGAATTTTGGCGATAGCTCAAAAACTGAATTTTCTACGATTTTTTAAAGTTTGGATTTTCAAAATGTGTTTTGAGCCCGGCGATTTCGCGTGTGACGTCAGCCGGTCCGACCGCTCACCCGCGGTTTCTAAGCGTTTTCTGCCTTTACGTTTCTATTTATATTTCTGAAAAATTGGGAAAAAAGTACCAATATTTTTATGTAATATTGTGCCTTTAAGTCCTAAGGACACGTTTAACGCTTCAGATAAACTTTTTAACCACCGACTGAAGAAGAAAGGTGTTCTAAGTTTGAGGCTTTTTTGTGTCTATGTGTCTGTACCTTTCAAGGCTCGTAGCTCCAAAAAATCACTCGTAATTTTTTTATAACTATTCTTGAAATGGAAAGCAGATAAATCTGGCATAGTTCTAAGCCAAGTTTGGTAGAAATCGGTGCAGCGGTTTCCAAGTTATGAGGATGTTTATCAGCCCTCGACACGCATTTTGAAGGGTTCTCAGGCATATATTGATTGTAGTTTGAAACATTTGGTTCTTATACCAGTATAACGTGAGCTACTATTTCTTAGTGTTTCATTGATTTTGTATATCAGGTAAGACTGGTAATGAGCAAGATTGTGTTATCGACGTGATTAGCAATGTTTTTAACCCCCGACGCAAAAACGATGGGGTGGTAAAGTTTGACGTGTGTGTGTGTCAGTGCGTGTGCGTGTGTCTGTGCGTGTGTGTGTGTGTGTGTGTGTGTGTGTCTGTCGAATGCGTGCATTGGTGCGCGTGCGGATGCGGATGGTAGTAGTCTAAGTCACATTGTCTACTAAGGACGTGCCTAGTGAGACATTGTACTGTCAAGTACAATGCCTCACTAGGCACATCCTTAGTAGACAATGTGACTCGCTAAGAAGAAGAAGAAGAATGTGAATTACACTAGGACGTGCCTAGTGAGACATTGCACTGTCAAGTACAATGTCTCACGAGGCACGTCCTTAGTAGACAATGCCTACACATACATATAGTGCAATGCCTCACTAGGCACGTCCTTAGTTACGAAGGACATTGTACAGTAGGTACAATGCCTCACTAGGCACGTCCTTAAGCAATGCATTGCTAATGCCTCACTAAGCACGTCCTTCGTAACTAAGGACGTGCCTAGTGAGGCATTGCACTATATGTATGTGTAGGCATTGTCTACTAAGGACGTGCCTAGTGAGGCATTGTACTTGTACAGTACAATGTCTCACTAGACACGTCCTAGTGTAAGTCACATTCTTCTTCTTCTTAGCGAGTCACATTGTCATTGTCATGTGACTTAGACTACTACCATCCGCATCCGCACGTGCACGTCCTTAGTAGACAATGCCTCACTAGGCACGTCCTCAGTAGACAATGCTTCACTAGGCACGTCCTTAGTTTCTGAGGACGTGCCTAGTGAGACATTGTACTGTCAAGTACAATGCCTCACTAGGCACGTCCTTAGTAGACAATGTGACTCGCTAAGAAGAAGAAGAATGTGACTTACACTAGGACGTGCCTAGTGAGACATTGTACACGTCCTTAGTAGACAATGCCTACACATACATATAGTGCAATGCCTCACTAGGCACGTCCTTAGTTACGAAGGACATTGTACAGTAGGTACAATGCCTCACTAGGCACGTCCTTAAGCAATGCATTGCTAATGCCTCACTAAGCACGTCCTTCGTAACTAAGGACGTGCCTAGTGAGGCATTGCACTATATGTATGTGTAGGCATTGTCTACTAAGGACGTGCCTCGTGAGGCATTGTACTTGACAGTGCAATGTCTCACTAGGCACGTCCTAGTGTAAGTCACATTCTTCTTCTTCTTCTTAGCGAGTCACATTGTCTACTAAGGACGTGCCTAGTGAGGCATTGTACCTACTGTACAATGTCCTTCGTAACTAAGGACGTGCCTAGTGAGGCATTGCACTATATGTATGTGTAGGCATTGTCTACTAAGGACGTGCCTAGTGAGGCATTGTACTTGTACAGTACAATGTCTCACTAGGCACGTCCTAGTGTAAGTCACATTCTTCTTCTTCTTAGCGAGTCACATTGTCTACTAAGGACGTGCCTAGTGAGGCATTGTACTTGACAGTACAATGTCTCACTAGGCACGTCCTTAGTAGACAATGTGACTTAGACTACTACTATTATCCGCATCCGCACGCGCACCAATGCGCGCATTCGACAGACACACACGCACACACACACACACACACGCACAGACACACGCACACGCACTGACACACACACACGTCAAACTTTACCACCCCATCGTTTTTGCGTCGGGGGTTAAAAACATTGCTAATCACGTCGATAACACAATCTTGCTCATTACCAGTCTTACCTGATATACAAAATCAATGAAACACTAAGAAATAGTAGCTCACGTTATACTGGTATAAGAACCAAATGTTTCAAACTACAATCAATATATGCCTGAGAACCCTTCAAAATGCGTGTCGAGGGCTGATAAACATCCTCATAACTTGGAAACCGCTGCACCGATTTCTACCAAACTTGGCTTAGAACTATGCCAGATTTATCTGCTTTCCATTTCAAGAATAGTTATAAAAAAATTACGAGTGATTTTTTGGAGCTACGAGCCTTGAAAGGTACAGACACATAGACACAAAAAAGCCTTAAACTTAGAACACCTTTCTTCTTCAGTCGGTGGTTAAAAAGTTTATCTGAAGCGTTAAACGTGTCTTTAGGACTTAGAGGCACAATATTACATAAAAATATTGGTACTTTTCTCCCTATTTATCAGAAATATAAATAGAAACGTAAAGGCAGAAAACGCTTAAAACGCGCGGGTGAGCGATCGGACCTGGCTGACGTCACACGCGAAATCGCCGGGCTAAAAACAGATTTTGAAAATCCAAACTTTAAAAAATCGTAGAAAATTCAGTTTTTGAGCTATCGCCAAAATTCTTTCACAGTTGTCCTTACAATCTTCTAGACTTTTGATTTAAGCTATAAAAACAGGAAAAAATGCCTAACTCATCTTCCTCATTAGGAGTAGGTACCTCTCTCTACATCAAATGAATTCGGGGAGATGACGTATCTCGCGACTAGTCTGCGACAAGCTTAGGAATATAATATACTTAATTATTGCATTTGTTTTTTACATTTTGTATTCTATTGTTGTGTTGTATGTGTGTTGTAAATTGTGTAAGTATCTACCTGCCTAACCTATGGACCTACCGTGTTTGCAATAAATAATTAAGTTGGTATTTATTGTATAATTACGATTTTATACTAACTACTACTTATTTTACCGTCACAGACTATCCGGTATACCTAATCCCCTGTGACTGGTGGGGTGGATCTAGGTTTCACTAGGTGCTATAGTTTAATTATCTGTGGTACACTATGTGAATGAGTGAAATGCTTAGTACCCAACTAACAGGCCTGCCCCAAGGCGTAAAGGCAAAACGCCGTTTGAAGTTTTCACTCGTTGGTGACGACCGACGACGCCGACGACGCCATTCAACTACCTACTGAGTGCCACTCAGACATCAAAGGCAATCTTGAGCTTTATCCTTAGTTTCTAAAGGTACGGGGACCGTCTTTGACGGTTTAGTTCGTTTTGTTCACCGCCAAACCATCGAAATCGCGGAAAGACATACCTACACGGAGACGGACGCAAATGGTAAAGTGGCCTCCACGTTTTATTTCACACAGGGCCAAATCGCCGCCCTACTTGACAGACGTCGTCGTCACCCATGTAGCCAGGGTACCGCAATGGGTTCCGGTGCAAATTACATACACATTATGGCAAATTACAGGTGTTTTACGAAGTGCACTGCTTCGCAGGGCACGTCCTCAAAGGATCTATGAGTAACATTGTTGCTATGGCGCCGTGGCTTCGCAACATAAAGATCTCGTACATAACTAAACCGTATAATCGCCATGCTTATTTTTTCTAACCATAGCTAACTGAACCACACTGTATTAATTGAGCAAAAGGCGCTAGTAAATGGACATGCCATCGTGAGGACGAATGGCAACGATACGTTACCGGGATCATCGGCTCCAGTGGTCCATTGCGATACCGACATAAATAATGAGCCTTTCTACCGGCCATGGAATAAAATACAGTAAGTATTGGTACCTACACTTACTACCAGATCTTTGTATTGTTTACCTAAATCAAATAAAATACCTACTAATATTGACAGGCGTCACAGCTCAGTCGGTAATAGCTCTGCCTTCCGTGCTGTGGGTCGTGGGTTCGATCCCCACCAAGAACAAACATTTGTGCGTGCGAAACATAGATGTTTGTTCTATGTCTGGGTGTTAGTATGTATTATAAGTATGTATTTACAAAAAAAAAAAAAAAAGTATATAAGTATTCTATCAGCCATCGGTTCCCATATTACAAGCATTGCTTAGTTTGGGACTAGAGGGTGTTGTGTGAAATGTCCCTGAATATTTATTTATTTATTTATTTAATATGCTAAGTGCTCTAACTACCAGTTTGAGAACAAAAACTATTTAGTGCATGGTACCTATTCGTTTGCAATAGAAATCGAACCTACGTATTGCGACTGCGTCAGTCGATTGTAGTATTTTGAGCAAATCAAATGGAAAGGTTAACCTACGTAAATACTTGTACTTACCTACTACTTTTTCAGTAGGTAATCTATACCTAGGTACCTACTTACCTACCTAATTACAATAAAAATTATCTGATTTCTGATTACATAAATACCTACTTACCTACCTGTTTAGTCCAGTGAGTGGTGAGTACTGGAAATTAGTACCTACCTAAATAACAAATGGTGGTTGTGGGACTTGTGTGTGGGTGGTCTTTATCGAGGGAGGCATGATGCATTGATGCTTTTGCAGATGATTCATTAAAGGGTCTGGGGCAAAAATCTATGGAGCCCAGGTCCCGATTTTTTTAAACTCGCATTAATGAAACTTTCTTTGTTACAATGTACTTGTAACGTAGTTTTAATATACGTAATAATTTTATTAAAAAGCAACGGGAATACTTAGTTATTCGACATCCAAACTTCGTCAAAAAACAAAGAGTCTGCCAAAAAATGGTATTTTTCGATGACTTAATTGACAGTTTGTATTTGTTTGATTTACTAGCTTTCACCTGCGGCTTTTCTCGAAGTTTGTGATAAGTAATATCATAGATACTATCGTTTGTTACGTTTGTTTGGTATACCTACCTAGGTACATACATACCATGACCTACCTACCTACTTAAACATAATAGCAAACGATAGTAGTGGTTTGAGTGAATGAATTGCATTTTATTTAGGTACGAGTACAAGTCAGGGTATAATAAAAAAATAAACACAAACAAAACTCTAAAATAATTAATATGTCGATATTAGTTCTTCTACGGAGTTCCTCGATTCAAGTTTTATCACATATTGAAACATCCATCATAGCTCTGTATAGTTCGCTGAGCGTCTGAGATGGACGCGCTACAATGCCACAAAGGGTACGTCCTCCGTGGAGTGGACTTGTTTCGTCACTCGTCTCATGAAAATAAAATAAAATAGCACAAACATACCTGAATTGGGGCTATCCACAATGACACAGCTTCAACAATATTAACTGGTTGACAATATTAACCAACAATCTTCTTCTAGGGTCTAAACATATTGTTGATGCACCGTTCTCATACTTCTTATCGGTATTTTCCATATTTTTATCGGTTAAAAATCCGGAAAATCAATGAAAGAAAAGCCAGATAAAAAGTATAAATGCGTGCGCTTTTCAAGTTCTATCCGGACTCCCGCAAAAAACATAAAGGGATGTTCTTTTTTTAAAAAAGTTTTACATGGCTTGTTGCGATTGGGAAGAGGTGATTGAAAAAGAAGGTTTTATCTAAATAATACTTCATGTTTATTTTATTAGCTATATTGTCACTTGTTTTGTTAGATACCTACCTAGGTTAAATATCTATGTAGGTGCTTACCGAACAAAAAAATATTCTATTTTATTTTTTTTTTTTTAGTTCGGAGTTCATCTGCCTTGTGAGCCAGCAAACTGTCCAAAGAGTCTTTACACTTTTCTAACCTTATATTATGAAGGAAAAAAAAGATGTCACAGTCCCGTTTTCCTGTCATGTCATCAAAATAATGACTTTATATTGCATTTTTATAATTCCCGCTGCAATAGAGATTTCGATAGAACAAATAACTACTTAAAAATAACAAAACTAATTTATAGCCATATTATATTGATGCGAGTGGAGACCTGCATTGCCCCATGGCCTTTTGATTCAGTTTAGAGCCATCTCTTGCATTTTATTATAACTAAAGTATGATATTTTTTTGTTGGGTTGGTGACATCTTTTTATCTGTTTTACGTAAGATGGCGTTGTTCACGGGCGCAGTAGGTGTGAAGTAGGTAGGTACAGGTAGGTAGTACAGGTAGGTAGTATGTATTGAAAATAAAAATAAGATGTAGGTATGATTGTAAAAATCTTTGGTAGAATGAAATGACCTTTACTACTTACTATTGTTATTTAAAAAAGCAAAAAATAAAAGTAAATTGAGTGAATGATTGAACGAGCTATATATACCAGATAAAAAATACCCACAGATTCCTTAAAATTTAGAGTTGAAAGAAGAACGAACTGTTGTTTAATTATAGAAATGGAGAACAATTATGAGATACCTACCTATTGTTATGATTTTGGATTCTTAATCATAAAAACGTCAATTTAATATCACTCATTACCCCTCACAAACCCTCTTGTAGTTGCTTACATGCAATCTAAGTAATTAATGTAACATTTTTACTATAGATGGCGCTTTTGTCTTGTTTGTTAATTCGCGGTTTTATGTTCGTTCATTCTTTCGACCGACCGAACCGAAATTTGGACAAGTAAGATGGCGGCGACTAATGTGAAAGGCAAAACGTTGTCGTATTTCTACTTGTAAATAAAGTTAGCTCGATTTTTGATACAACGTTACTATAAAATAAGCAGAGTACACCAGGTTGTAACAAAGTGCATTACAGAAGGTGAAGTTAGTGTATATGAAACAAGGCGTGAACAGCTATTCATTTCACAATAGACAAAACCCGTCGTAGCAAGCACTCAAGGAGTCTACTCGAGGCCATAATTTATGATGTTATCTGTCGTGTGAGCGTCCTCCGAAGCCACATTGAGATACTATGCGTACGGAAACTAAGGCGATGGTATGATTTTGCGCATAATTACACCCTTTGCATTGATCTCTTGCCCAAACGATGTCCCTGTATTGTTGTGTCATTCAGCGACGCTTGCGAGTCAAAGCGGCGGCGGTTCATGTATTTTTACTTCAATGAGAACGATCCTCTAATTACTCCAAGTTTTGTAATCCAGCTGTATTTATCTCTGAATACATTGCTAGTATGAATCCCACCCCCTAATTAGCATGATATAGACCCTAATTTCAAGTTTAGGATGCCATTGTTGTCATTCTTTTGATAAATCTTACTTCTTTTCAGGAGTGTTTCTTCTGTGCAAAACATATGTGATTCATCATGAAATTTACTGGACTCTAGTGTGGTAAAGACTAAAAATTAATGGTGTAATGCAAACTATGGATGAAAGTGTGGACTTCTGTTGACATATTACCTATTATTGACAATAAGACAAGACGGAGGTGGTAATGGATCCAGTAGGACCATGGTCAGCATATGCTTCATACAACCGATTGGCTGGGGTTCAGGCCAGTGCGGCAAGCGGGGATTTTCATCACCATCTTGCGAGTGGAGGCACTGGGCTCGGAGGTCAATCAGTTCCATCCACCACGAGTCAGTTGCTCCTACAAGCGGCGCACACTACTGCATCTCTAGCAGGACAGCTGGGCTCATCCACAGCATCACCCTTCAACCCCGGAGGATTTTTGTCCCCGCCTGCTGTGGGATATGATGCTGTATTTTCTCCATTATTTCATCATGCCAATCCTAAGCCAGCTCATTATAGCTCATCTCTTCAAGCGCAGCACAGACAAGTGATAGCTCAAGCCCAAGCAGCTGCTGCATCAAAGCAAACTTCTGTAGAATCTGAGCTATCTTCTTTGAGAGAGAATTACTCACATCAAACTTTGGCTGCGCAGGGATCTTCATTTTTTGATCAGTCTTCCACTCCCGGCGCAGCAGGTCTGAATTGGCAAGGGAACAATCAGCTGCCGAGTCCATTTGGAATACTGCCACACGAAAGTGTAGTGCCCTCATCTCCCAGTCCAGCTACTACAAAGGCATCAGGGACTTACGAGAATTTTAACGCGCATTTTGCTGCAGCACAAACTCTAAATAACCACCTCAACTCACAGATTTCCAGTGCCGGTAAACAGACGAACAGGTCGGCGTCGCCGTCGGCCGCGCCTAAGCAACCCGCGTCTTCAACGTCATCCTCCACATTTTTTCAATCCCCTTCATCGTTTGGCAATCAGACTGATAATTATAGTACAAGCAGTGCAAAAAGTGGTCAGTTGTCATCACAGCAGGATTACGCCGGAAGTAAGTCGTATTCAAGTTCTGCAAGTTCAAATACCCACTCCCAACAATCATGTATAGTGTCAACTCCACCGGTGACCTCCTCTCCCACCCCTCCCAGCAAGGAGTACCGACCCCCTTCAAACTCCACATCTCGGCCCTCTGCTTCCATCTACAACTCTCAGTCTCCCAAAAGTTCAAGTAATGAAAAGCCAGTCAGGCCTATTCCAAGTAACAGTAGCTTCATCCCCCCTGCATCTAAGCCCCCTCAAGTCCAAACTAAAGCCCAGAGCAAAATATATCCAGAGTTATCTAGTGAGCAACGAAAAAGTTGTGAAGCTAATGAAAAGTTGCAACCTCAGTCTTCCCCAATCAGCTATTCCATAATGGATGCGCCAGGCAGACTGAGCTATAGCAGCAGTAGTTCTTCAAAGACAGGCAGGGGTGGCTCTCAATACTCTTCCTCACAAGGATCTAGTTTTAGACACTATCAAAGTGGCAATAATGTAGAGACAGACTATCATGTTCGTGCTAAAAGTAGCTCTAGTACAGATACCGGTTACTCCAGCAGCAGCTCTCAAAACGGCCCTGACTGTAACGTGGTCGTGCCGAGGCGGCGAAGTCCTATTCAGACTCAACCGCAAAGCTCTCCCATAGGTCATGTATCTAGTCCAGCTTACCCCATGTATCACAGCCCCATGAATAATTCAGTAAACTCACCTCAACAACACTCTGATCATTACAACAAACCGAGTAATACCGCTCCGCGATCTCCTTTAGATGCGTCCGTGACGCGATCACCGTCCCAAAATAGTCAGGTAGCATATCCATCGGTCATAACTAGAGCACTAGGTCTCGAACAAAATAAAACCTTCAACGAAACTAGATTTGAGCGCAATCAGAGCCAATCATCCGCTCAAAGTTGCTGGGAGAACGACCGCCAACCCGCCAGAAAATATTCCAGCAATAGTAGTAGTAATTATAATAGTGGAGTGGCGGAAAACAATACTCGCGCCGAGGAACCCGCCCCACAAACCCCAACTAGGAACGTAAGCGCGACCGACAACAAACAAAACTACTTCGACAGTAGCAATGTAGCCTTGCAAGATCTGTCTAGTTGTCGTGGAGATCCCATGAGCATAGTTAAAAATTTACAAAGCTTACAGCAGAGTTGTCAATTACAAGAGGTAAAGGCCACTAAAGCCGTGCCCCCGCCCGTAACGAACGCCGTTGTGCCAAGCAAACCGGCGCCGCGTAGGAAGAGTATAGAGAAGCCTCCTCCCCCTAATATGAATGAGCTCTCGAACGTCGCGGTGATGGCCGACTATCTAGCGACCAGAATCCCTCCTCCAGCCCATAGTTCCACCAGTAATCAACAACAGAATGGCAGCTACTTTGACTTCGAGAGGTGGAATCTCCCCCCTCCCCCGCCGAAAATGTTCCCCGGCACGTCTGCGTTCGGGTCTCAAGGGCCTCTCCACGCGAGCAACTTTAACCAGCATCAGGCGCTTGCGATGCAGCACGGTCACGCGCTCACGTACTTCCCGCCGTTCCACTTGGGCCCCCACCCCCACCCCGACTTTCAGTCGTCCGTGGAGCTGACACCGCTCTCCTCGTTCAGCGACACTCCGCCTTCGGCCTCCTCGTCGTCGTTCTCGACGCCCGAGACGCGCGAGGAGGAGCAGCCCAAGGTGGTGGTTCCTAATATAGAGGAAGAACTTGGTTTCCTTGCAGAACAACGCGCAAATACTGCATCGTCGGTAGCACCCTCTTCACATCAGCCTCTAAACAGCGCCGCGCACGACCCTAAGATGGATAAAAAATTCGGAGTGCCCACCACTGGGCCGGGCTCGGGGTTCATGGCGTCGTACCTGAAGTTCTTGCAGGGCGAGCGGGACACGTCTCCCCCGCCGGCGGGGCGCGGGGCGCGCAAGTCCACGTGGTCGCGCACCGCCAACAACACTAGCAAGGCGTACGAGCCCGCCAAGAGCCAGTGCGAGGCCGCCGGTGCCAACGGGGCCATGGGCGTGCCGGGCATGGGCGCGGGGCTGCTAGGGCCGCACCTGCACGCCGCTGCCGCCTCCAGCCTGCTCGCCTCGCAGGCCAAGGGGCTGGAGATGGAGGACCCGCGCTACTACAACCTCAACAAGGACCGGAAGCGCAAGTACGAGGGCGAGGAGTCGAGTGCCTTCGACGAGGAGGAGGCGCGCCGGCTGAAGGGTGCCGTGCTATCGGTCCCGCTGGCCGACAAGCGCAAGGGGCGCAGTACGCCGCAGAAGGCGCCGCCTGCGCCTCCGGCCCTCGCCCCGGCCGCCGCCCCCGCCCCCGCCCCGCTGCCCGCGGCGCCCCGCAAACCGCGACCGCCCGCCCCGCCGCCGCCGCCGCTACAGCCGCCGCCCCAGCACCAGTACTATTACCAACACCAGCCAGACGAAGGTGCGTTCAACCTGCTAGACTTCCACCTGAGGAGTAGAGCGCGATGGTGAAGAGCCAGCCCTGAAGCTTGTATGACAGGAGCAAGCTGGCCGCCCGCGCCGCTCGGGCGGCTCCGTGAAAACTTGTTACATTTTAACTGTGATAATGTAAATTTTGATTAGATGAAATCTATCGTTTGGCGCTGTAAATATTTTGATGAAATCGCGGTGTATCCGACGTGGCGGACGTCGTCGTTTGTTTAGGGTTAGTCTGTAACAAGATTTCACTGCGTTTGTTGTTGATGACACACTATTAGTGCCATTTAATTGTAAATTGTTAGATTTGTGACTCTTGTCATACTCGCTACTGAAGGGGTGCTACCATTAATAATTCCAAACAAAACTATGGTATATTTTTATATGGAATTCATACCAGTGGGTGTCTGTTGTATATAATAATGTAATGTATCTTACAGTATTTGAGGTTAGTTGGTACTTACCATAGCGTACGCATATTCTCTAGTTGAAAGTGATTTTATATTGTAAGAATGAACTGCATAATACATTGACAGCTATCGATAAGTGCGAGATGTATTAGGAGGCCATTGTCCCGAACATATTTTTTTTTGTATTACTATTTACTTAATTGTTATTTGTTTATGCACAAAATTCTCAATATTTTATGTAAATATTTTGTATAATAATAGGAGGAGACCTAAAATAAACACAAGTATATTACTGACCGTGTTAAAATTTTAATTTGTAATTATTCCTGGTAGCACCCCTCACTTCGCCACATAGGGATGACATGTACGATGCGGGACCGAGTTTATTGTTGTAAAATAAATACAAATGTTAATGTTACAAGCCATTTTAATGTACCCAGTGCTGCACTGTACATGTTATCCCAGCATCCGATGATGTGGCTTCCCTTTTCCTACCTCCATCCTACCAAGTCAATGTAGGCACCCTTACTTGTTAAGTTTTCGTTTTAGAAATAATACTCTTTGGAAACACAGGTGGGTTTAAAACGACGAATTATAATTTCTTGATTGAATTTATGTTTGTATTTTTATAAATCGCGTGTAACGTTTTTTATTTTAGCGGTTCATGGGGCGAATTTAAACTACGGTTTGTACGGAGCGGCTGAAAATGATAATTCAAGTAGAAAACTACATCACATAAAGTCTCATCAGCAAGTGTCGAGTACCAGCCAGGATGGGGCCAGGCCTTTAGAAGAGATGCCTTACCAGGTGAGTATTCTTACTTGTATCATGTGGTATTGTTTCATAGCTTGAAGATATATCTATTATGTAAAGATAAATAAATACGATTCTTTAAAAAAAATATGTTTATACGGGCGCATCACTGTAATTTTACGATAGACCTCCTTAGATCTTTTAAGGGCGTCAAAGCCTGAATCTGGACTTAATGCAACTTGCAAGGGGTTAGTCAAGGCCAAGCACAAACTTTAAAAAAAATCGCGTAAGTAATGGAACCGAAAACAATGCGTGCATAGAATTATCATTATAATGTGACGACAATCATTTTCACATTGCTAAATTCATTAAACGTTTGCTTCATTAACTTTAAAGCATAATTTAGATCTAGACCTTGCTCCGCAAGGGTCAATATGTACGTACTTGTACCGGTTTTAGCGCGGAAATATCTTTGACTATGACTATTTTTTAGGATAAGAAAGGAAGTACCGTAAATTGCAATATTAAAAATATTAAAAAAAAAATTAATTATTTTTTTTTTTTTTTTTAATATTTTGTTGTTTGGGACTAGAAGGCGTCGTGTGAAATGTCCATGAATATTTATTTATTTATTTTTATTTATTTTCTGTCCATAGTCTGGAGAATTCATCGCGTTAAAAAATGAGGTAACAGAAATGACAGTATGGCCCTCGATATGGAGAGTTGACGGGAAGACTCTGCTCCAGAAATATGAACCCTTTGAGGAGAACGGGAAGGTCCTTTATAGAAATATATCTACGGTGAGTATTTTCTATAGTTTTCTAAACAATAGTCGCCTAGTCGGAGTATGAACGTGGTTTTAATCTTTAGCTTGCTTTGTCACAGATCTTTTCAAAATAAGAAAATCTATTGTAAATCATAAATATTAACCCCTATTCATATTGTTCACTCGCGTATGTATATTGTGTAAATATATTATGTATTATGTAGATTGTCATGTACTTTTGAAGCTAACTGTACAGTTAATAGATCTAAAGGCCGATTTACATTTGCAAAGTGTTTAGCGAAGTAGATACAGTGGTATTAACCGATCGAACAGTTGCGAGTAAACTTGGTTTGCAGGCTAGTAACAGTACTTGTACTCGCTACTCGCCACTGTCCTTGACAAATGTAAATCGGCTCTAAGGATCGTAGCTGAGCATTGTTTTGAGTCGAGCTTTCATTCAGTAACGTTGCTTGAGTATCGAATATCTAAAGTAGAGTTCACCCAAGTTTGAAACGATTTTGCTGTGTTTTTGAAATTAATAAGAACGCGACTTGTGTCTCGATTTATGTCTGAGTTAGTACTCAATCTGAGTCCGGATCAGTGCTTAAGCAATTAATGAGCATACGGGCCTAACGCCTTCATTTCACTTAGATTAGATTAGAAAATTATTTATTGCACATAAAAATGGTACCTACAGAGGGGAGCTTAATGCTGTTTAGCATTTTCTTCCAACCAACCTTTGTGTAGTGTGGAGAAAAAGGTACTGCTAATATGGGAAACGTGCTAAGGAGAAACGCCTTTAAGAATTTATATAAATTAACTTCTTAATATTTACAGTACACAGTTTGGAACCCCGAAAACAAGAAGCTGTATACACAAGTACCAGTTAAGGTCCGGTCCCAGACACACCTAGAAACGATAGTTGAATTAGTTAGAAGCGAACTACCTACAGATGAGAATAGTTTTATTGAGAAAAGGATGCTGGAAACGCAGATGTATCAGGAGAACTTCGAAGTTTACATTCAGACTTTGATATCACACGCGTTGGACCCCAACTTTCTTACGGAAATATTTCAAGAACAAGGTAAATAGAGACAACATTAATACAGGGTGTAATCTTTCTTCATTTCATTTCCACTTCCGAAATCTTTCGATCTGGGGCCTTATTCACACTTCGGCAGAGATTTTACTCTAATAGGGATGACGTCAAAATGACGTTGAAAACTCCTGTCACTAGTGGGTGAAACCAGTTTTCGACCGAGATTTAACGTCATCCCTATTAGAGTAAAATCTCTGCCATACCCAGAATCACCCCCCTGAACAACTTTTGCCATGGCACAAAAATGTGAGCGCAAATAAATCTGCTGTTGTATGCAAATGCTAAATTATTATTACCTGGCAAAGATGTACGGTAAGCTAATTTTTAACGTGTTTTTTTTTCGTCACATTGGTGAACATTTTTTGGGCGAAAAACTTAGTTACGCTCGCTATAATGTCACAAAAGAAAAAAGTTTGCATTAGTATTTTGGTACCTAACGAAAGTAAGCAATCATTTTCGTGACATCACCGGCATTCATGACAAATATAGGTACCTACGTATTTCTGACGCCAAGCATTAGTATGTTTCATCATAAATTTTTCACAAAAAAATATTTATCGGTTTGGTAAATTTGTGTAAATAACCCTTTAGTATTAATTGGCCTCTTTTAATAACTTATTTATTTTATTTTTCGTCTAATTGCAAATTTTCGCTGCCTTTTTATGAACATCTCATGGTACTACCTACTCAAATATTTTGTAGGTTTTGAGATAGGTATATTCGAGTGTGTGGTTTTTTGTGTTTATCGCGACGTCACGCTAATTATTATTCATGTGAGATTGTAATTCGAAGTGATGACGCACTCCTTTTGTAATGTCGACTATAAATCATGGTCAAGCTGTTGTGAAAAGGATTGAAAAAAAACAAGGAATTCGCTGTTTGAATTTCAAATTATATTTTACGGCTATTTTATCGATCATCAATGATGTAGTGGTTCGGGGTCGGTGTGGTTTTGTTTTATTTAGTAGGTACTATTTTTAACCGACTCAAAAAAAAGAGGAGGTTCTCAATTCGGTTACAAGTTTAAAAAACTATAAAAACCGACTACCAGCTTCATCATCAGATGATGATGATGATAGTTAATTGGGAATGTTCTAGTGACTATAACCACCACTTAAATGTCACGGAAAAGCAAAATACGCAATTTCGTGCAAGTGGTTGGCATATTTTTTTTTCAGTTATATTATAACCCAAACTACTGAACCGATTTTAATGAAAATGAAATGGGACTAACCTGGAAGTATATCCTTTCAGATAAAAAAAGATTTTTTGAAATCGGTTCATAAATGACGGAGTTCTGAGGTAACAAACATTAAAAAAAACTAATTGAAAACCTCCTCATTTTATGAAGGTTCATAATACAGCCCCAATATCACCATCTCATGATTACGCTATCCGTTAAAAATAAACATCTCCGTCTGTACTTTAGACTTGTCAAACACTAATATGGGTATAATTTTATTTGATGGATAGCGTTACTCAGAGATGAGGAAACTGGGCCTCACAGTCACATCCAAACATTTGACGGTCGTATCTAAAACTCTTCCAGACGACTACTTCCTATCAAACGTGAAGACAGTGGACGAGGTAACGGAAACAATGCGCAGTCGAGTCTCATCAGGCAGCGGCGGCGGCGGCGGTCGGGCCCTAGACGCCGCGTTGGGCACCTGGCCGGGCCTTAGTGTGGCCAACGGAGCAGGGGTGTGCCGAGCTTGTGCGAGACCCGCCCAGGCGAGGTTACTGCTGTACGGACAGCCCTACAACCCGGCTACTCTGGAGCCTGTTCAACCTGACGCAAGACTCGCTTATGAGAAGGTATAACTATAAGAATAAGAATTATAACAAGAAGGTATAAGAATTATAACAAGATCAAGACTTAGAAGAAGTAGTAGTAGTAGGGCTTTTTGTGTAAGAGCTTACACCGAAAATCATTACATATTTTGTAATAATTTTCGGTAATATGTTTTTTTAGTTAAACGTCAAAGTTCTGATCGTAAAGTAGTGGGTTAAAATCCGGTCGTGCACCAATGGGTTTTACGACTCGGAAAATTTATGTGCGCAATGTCAGTGCTCTCAAACAGTGAAAGAAAACAGCGTGAGGAAACCCGTGGCTTAGTCAGCTCCGCACGTGTTGACTTTGTCCTTCCTGTGGGTAAGGCCGACTAGGCTGCGAGGAGGGTATAGGTGCTGGGCAAGTCTACTACATCTAAATCATGTCCCAGACACTGCGCAGTATCCCGTACATCGGGACATGGGTAAAAAGTGGCTCCTGATGCTGTATAAATCATCTAGATTAGATGCAAAGGCCTGATTAATAATAATAAATATTCATGGACTTTACAGACAACGCCCTCTAGTCCCAAACTAAGCAAAGCTTGTAATATGGGAACTAGATGCTGATAGAATACTTATATACTTTTTTTTTGTAAATACTTACCTACTTATAATACATAGTAACACCCAGTCATAGAACAAACATCTATGTTTCCCACGCACAAATGTTTATTCTCAGGGGGGATCGAACCCACGACCCACAGCACGGAAGGCAAAGCTATTACCGACTGAGCTGTGATGCCTGATTACTAGTACTTTATCTTTACCATATTCTTGTGCACATTCCAGGAGTTCCTAGTATGCGCATCCTGTTGCAACCGAGTGCAAATGTACTCTCGAATCTCCCACCAGAAATACTTAATGTACGCGGAATGCAGTAAGCGGGTCGCTGAGAAACGTATGCAAGACCCTAGAAAGGATACCACGCTTATACTGAATGAGCTGTTAGCTGATGAGCTGTGGTTATCACAGGTAACTATTCTACTGTATTATAATACCACTTTTCTTTCAGAACTAGCAAGTTTAAGATGGGTAATGTCAAACAGCCTTCTCGCTCGCACATTTCAACATTTTTGAAGATATAAAACTCACTGAATGTAATATGGCAAAGCATTACGATCTAGAGTTTAGCTCGAGAATAACAATGCAAAGGTTCAGTAAAATCTGACCAATTTTAGTGCACATTTTTTGGCGGGAAAACCTATTTGGATCAAAATGATATTTTTTGCTGAACATTGTTATCTAAAACAAAAAAAACTACATTGGAATAAAATGGGCGGTCTTATCACTAAAAGCGATTTTTTTCTAGTCAGAGCGGTAGCGAAATCTGAATGGGTATGCATTATCGCATACCTACTGTTCAAATCTAGTTTCGTTTTCCGAGCGAATGTTTTCGCCACTGCTCTTGTGTAGCGAATACCGCGCAGGTTTGAATAGGCCTGTACATAAACATACATTTGGTTGCAGTTATTCCGCGACGTGCGACACTCATGGGCGGAAGCGGAAGCGTGGGAGCGACGCTCCCGCGCCCCGCGTCACATGATTTAACCCTAACTTTCCCTGCGCCGCCGGCCAATGGGAACCCATGGACTAAAACCGACTCTGTGAAAACTGTGCTGTACGTTATTGTTTTTGTAATAGTTCTAGCATTTAAATGTTTTGTACGAAATCTGGGGCAGGTTTTAAAAGTTCTAAAGGCGATTCTCATTGTAACTAGATTTGTCTTAGTTCTTTCGTATTATGTAGATTTTGATTATCTATTTTTTTTATTATCAATTTATGGCTCCTGAAGTACAGTACGGTGAGAGGATCTTGGTGTGAAGTTAGCTGTTACGATGAGCATCACAAACAGCTAACTTCATGATTCGACCGCACTGTAGTGTGTTTTACGAATTTTATTGGCTGTTACTTAGTGCATTATTTGTATGTCCAATCCGGTGCCATTTCAACCGAATCAACAGATCTGAAGCAGTCCCGAGTTTTATGACGAATTATATATTGAACCTTATTTCGTAAGGATTAGGCAGTAAACCTGCGTCGATAACAGATTTTTTTATACAAGCAAATGCTATGAAGAATTACGGAGCGTAGTCGGAAAGACAATTTCCCATTCCATGTAAATGAGATGATAGATTTCCGATGGCGCTCTGTAGTCCTACTAACGAATGCTCGTAAATAATAGATCCTGGTAAAAGTGTGAGTGAATTTTAGTGCGAATAAATCATGACCTTATTTTAGCAAATTAATTGTACTTTTACGCCTTACGAGTTACTATCGGTGTGCTAAACAAAATACGTATTATCTGTAAAAATAACGACGTGCAATAAATAATGTTATTTGTATAAATTTGTTGATACAACGTTAGGACCAATGTTTACCTAAATTAAGATTCGATTAGTTTTATAACATTTTTTAAAACTCTGTTTTTGTCTGTCTGAGCTAATAGCTTCGATGGTCGTATACGGTGAAGGAAAACACCTGAGGTTACTGTTGATAAAGGCCATTATGCTGAGAGTATGATATAGGTGATGGGGCCTGCCTAACCACAAATTAAAAATAATATCTCCAAGCATATTATCTCGTAAATAAAACCAGTGATTAGTTGCTCACGACGCTCTATAAATCTAAAATAGATACCTTGTTTTTATACTTTCATTGGTTTCGATATAAAATACCTAATCAACGATATTAGTAAAAGTGGGAAGAATCGTCAACCTCTCGAGCATGAAGCGTACAAATTAGGTTCCAGGCACACAATTGGCTCTAGTCACAATCGTCTGTGTAGCACGTACGCAGTTTTAACACATTCTACCTAATTACGAAGGATCTTTTGTAAAATTCAAGCTTCCCTTTTTATCAATATCATTGCGGTTTTAATCATGTACAAAATATTATGCAACTCCCACAGTCCTGGGGCCCAATCGCGCTAATCTTCAACGGTTCAACCATTACCGTACCACATACGTTATGAGCGTTTTGTGACGATGTCGAGTCAATAGACTTTTTAATTTGAGTTACTTGAGCTAAAAATAACAACTCCACCCATCGATATTTTGTCAAAAATTTATGGAACTTTCTGACAGAATAACGATGGGTCAAGTTGGGATTTTTCGAGCTCAAATAACTCAAATTAAAAAGTCTATTGACTCGACATCGTCACAAAACGCTCATAACGTATGTGGTACGGTAATGGTTGAACCGTTGAAGATTAGCGCGATTGGGCCCCTGTGGTCAGACCACCACAGAATAAGCGTCCCTAAATTGGTTATTGAATCCATTCAATAACCAATTTTGGAAAATGTGCGGTCGTTAGGATGCATCCTAACGACCGCACATTTTCCATATTAATACCAACTATGAATTAGAAATAAACTTCAGACATTATTTAGTCTTAATTTAACGTGAAGTATATAAAGTTTGCTTAAAGCTGGTGGAGAGAAAAAAACATCACAAATATTTTTATTTACTTGCCATTTAAAATATACCTAAACTCATGAATTTCTGTTTTTTTTTATAACATTTTAGGAATACAAAACTGTCACCTCGATATACTGAATTTTAAAACGCCTGTAAATTTACAATGTTATTTATCATAGTTACCTTAAAGCCATGATTTCTTGAAAAAAATATGTATGAAAAGCTCGGGCTAACTTTCATTGTTATTAGAGCATGACCATGCCAAGTTTGCAGTGCTTAAATAAGGCAGAATTTAAAAACTTATAGTTGGAAACTATTGAAGTACTTACCCAACTGTTTGGTTATTCTTGACCTTTGCAATATGTTGAGCGATGGTGTCAGTCAGACATCTTATATTGATAAAACTGCTCATTCGCTTTAACGGTAATGCTACGCAGATTTAAGTTACGTTTACGCTACGTAACGCGTAATGGCGTCAATGGCACCCAAAACGCTATCAGTTTGTTTCAATTTCCTATTTTTCCTGTTTCACAATTTTCCACCAATAATATTTGTTGCAAATCCATGGCTGATGTAATTATGATCATTGCCATTTCATTGTTCTTACTCTGAATGTGTTTCAGGATTTGACTTCATGATCACCAAACCCTTCGCTTTCAATGCCCTCAAAAAATGTGAATGCTTTCAATTTCACCTTCTATGGAACTTCCATTGTCTCAAGTTCGTTCCGTTAAATTTTTCCAAACTCTAGGTTTTACGCCCTAATCCATTTTGGTTTTTTATATTACCTTCCCAGCAAAATGCGTTTTCACTTTCCGTTCTTTTCCTTCAAAATTTTTGGAAAGATTTTCTGAAAGAAAAAACAAATGCCGGTATTTTTTCAATACTTACCGATTTATTTTTGTGTTTGTAAATTTTGCTCTTTATTTATTCATAACGGCCTAGGCCCATAACCTATTGAACTTTAACAAATAAAAAAGATATTTTTTTTTTGTATTTTAATATTCATTCTGAAATCACAACATCGTTTCTGTAAAAACAAATTTCAATCAACGTCAAAATACTTCAATAGAAACACCGTCTGTACCACAAAAACGATTTGACAACCTTATGTCTACGAAAGCGAAGATGATACCGTGTACAAATCTTTTTAGGATTCCCCATTTATTGAATTGCAAACTTAGCTTGGTCAGACTCATAGAAATAGAATATTATTAATTTGGTGTCACAATTTACTTCATATCACATACACTTCACGCAAAATTGATTTCTCTGTTTCGTGATAAATGGAAATAAATCACGCCACATGATGTGGTCTCTTTGTGTTAGTTGAAATCAAATCGAACCTGCACCTGCAGCCGATAAGACTGTTTTTTTTAACAAAGATAATGTTTCACTTTGTAAAACTATTTTTTATTATACTAAAAAGAATTACATTCCCACAAGATTATTCAATCTCTTGTTTGATAAATTATATTTATGTTAGGGTCACCGCACACTAGACGGATAAATATAGAGCATTTTCCCAGATATTAATATCTCGTCCTATTTAAAAAGAGATTCGTTAGAGAATATAAAGGCCTATTGTGACTACCTACCTCCCCGATTTGTAAGCGAACAAAATGTGAGGATATTAGTTTCTACTTATCTATAAGTACATTGAAGATGATATTTTGTATAATTGCATTAGGTTGTATAGGATTAATAATACCTACATGATGTAGTAATTTAAGTACATAAGCTGCAGTGTAAAAACAGGTTCTTCCGCTGTTACAATTTTATATAGAGATCTTTATTTATTCAAAGGTCAGGTTTAGGTCAATAATGTTTTAGTTAAATTCGTAATACATGCAAAATGTTCTAAAAGCAATTTCAGGAAATAAAAACTTGACTAGCAAAAGAAAATGACGTTTTATTTTAATTATGTAGCTACAGACAATCGAATTACAGGGTATAGTCAGCTCTAGAAAGATGTCTCCTAGAGAATGGTTCTTTCGACAAAACTCCCACATTTTGTGATTAAATACCTCTAGTCCAAACTAAGCAAAGCTTGCACTTGTACTAGAATGTTCTATGTGTATGCTGGGGACATACACATTGGGAACTATTGCTGATAGTAGAATACCAAGTACGAATTAACACACTAGAATACACAATACATTTTTTTTTGTAAACACATTACAGAGTGATGGAACAAGCCCATAATGACTCAGAGGATGTACCAAGCCGAATGGTACAGACACCCATATCATTGAAATGCAGTAAAGGCCTTATTACACTATGCAATCTTAAATCGGGCTTAGTGATGTGACGTGACGAGTTATTTCGAACTCGAATTATTTTAGTTAAACTGAACCTTGACTCGAGCCGCCAATTGGGTTGACTCAACTAGGTCCGTATGCAACGTAAGTGGTCAGAGAAATTGGTGCTAGATTTTCACTTGTATGACTTTATTATGCATGCAAGTCAAATAACTTGAGTTCGAAATAACTCGACTCGTCACGTTACATCACCATCAGTAAGCCTGACTTGAGATTGCAGTGTAATATGGCTTTAACGCTCGTCAGTGGAAGTACAAGTGACGGAAAGTGATAACTTGAAGTGTTTTACTTCACAAAAGATGCCTACTTTGCTAGGGAATCACTGCTAAAGATATAAATTAAAAGTCGGTGATGTTTGTAGAATACTTTTAATTTGCTTGCACACAGCCTCGATTGAGAACAATGTCGGAAATTTTCATGCAACAAATTAAAATAAATGGATAGAAGACTTCCACAAAAGATCTGGACCAGTACTAGGTAACCAAAATATCTGAGGGGATGTATCTGTTCCTTGGGAATTATAGCCTATTTTTTATGTAAGTAATAAGAAATTAATCCAGTCAGCTTGTGATAAATGCTTTACGTTACAAAAAACTAAACAGGGTAAGATTAAATTCATAAATTAAATTAAAAACAAGTATAAAAACTTACGAGTGGTATGTAATAGTAGAAAAAATAATTATACATACAATGAAATGGAGTTTCACAAATGTTTAGCTAGACTAATAGAAACAATCATACAATAACCATTATCATACTTATAATTACGTTAAATCAGCTCGGTTAAAGATCCATGAGATTTGGAAGTGTCCTACGAGTTGTGTGCACATCTCCTGTACTTAAATTATCACGAGGACGTATGCGCGCGCGCCGGCCGCGGCGGCTCGGCGCGCGCACCTAACAACAATCTAGAATTACGTAACTTATCATAACCGCATATATCATACAATCTAAATTCAAGTAACTTATTTTTTCAGTTTCAGGTTTTTGTAGTTTTACTTTTTTTTTATCGTTTTATTTTTTTTTGTTATACCATAATCTCTCACGTTACCACTTCGCGTTGTTGCCGGTGAAATCTGCCTTGCACGAATGATTTAGTCCGTCACTGGGTCGGTGTGCGCTAGTCGTCCTGCTTGCGCGGGGCGTAGTTGTTGGAGCGAGGAGGGCGGCTGGGGCGGGGGCCGCCTCGGCCGCGGCCTCCCTTGAACCCGTCGCGGTCGCGCCCGTCCCGGTAGCCGTGCCCGTCCCGGCCGTTCTCGACGTGATCGCGCGAGCGCTCGCGCCGATCGTCTCCCGTGTCCCCGTTCCCGTAGTACCCGTCATCGTTGCTCCTTCTGCTCTGATAGTTGTCCCTATCGTAGTTGCGATCCTTGTTCGATCTGCCCTGATACCCGTCAGAGTTCCGTTGGTAGTCGCGGTTTCCGTCGGCGTTTCGGCTTTGGTAGTCGGAGTTTCTGCCTCGGTAGCCGTCGCTCGGTCGGAAGGAGCCACGGCCCCGGTGCCCGTTAGGAGCGCCGCGGCCGCGCGTGCTGCCGTACCGACGGTAGCGGCCCTGCCCGTCGCCCTGGCCTTGCGTGCGTCGTTCGCCGTTCTCATCGCGTTCGGGGCTCCGGGTCTCCTTCCAATCATCGTCGGGCTTCTCGTTCTCTGGGGAGGTCGACGGGCGTGGTTCTGGTGGTGGTGCTTGCGGCGGCAGCGGGGCGTGTGCGGGGGAAGGCTGCGCGGGGGGAGGCACAGGCGTCGGCTGTGCGTAGGTGCCCGGCGGCGAGGCGTGGTTCACCAGATGCGGGACCATGTGCGGCATCATAACGGTCCCGGGCGGGAAGCCGTGCTCGATCGGCGCGAAGTGAGGCTGCGGCATCTGCTCGTGTCCGGGAATGAAGTGCTGATTCGTGAACGTTTGCGAGGGGATGCCCTGGGGTGAGGGCTGCATCGGCTGCGGAGTGCCGTTCGGGCTGTCAAGCTCAGACTCTTGGAGGAAGAAGAAGTTCTGCGAGCCGATGACCTCGGCGATCGGGCGCTGTTGCGGGTACTGGTGGGCGAAGTACGCGTGCTCGACCTCTTGCAGCGTGATCGGGGGAAGCGGGCGAAGGGGATAAGCGGGGGTGGGAACAACCGCAGGAGCGGGGGGAACGGGCAATGCTGTGAACCCGGCCGGGATCGGCGGAACTTCGTTAACCACCTCCACTACTTCCGGCTGGGGCTCTGGCTCCACCTGTTCCGGTTCTGGCTCTGGCTCCGGTTCGCTGACCACTTCGGGCTGGGGCGGTTCAGGCACTTTGTCAAAGTACCCGCATTCGTGAACCTTGGCGACGATCTCCTTGATGTGCGTGTAGGTGGTTCCGAGCACCTCCTTAGCTTTGCCCTCGGTGATGGAGCACAGATGCTCGGCAGCCTTCACAGATGCCACGTGAAAGCCCGGCTGACCCTCCTCATTTGGCTCGTGTTTTGGCGACACTTCTGGGTACCTGGAATTGGACATGGATTGCAGTAATTTGTATTACAAAATTGTATGGATGCTAAAACGAAGAAAATTTTTTTTTGCACAGGATTTTAAGACAATCTATAATATTTAAAAGTAATTAAATATACAAAACATTGTGCAATCATTAAAATAAAGGTTATTTAATTAAAATGAGTCATATCAAAAGATTTTCTTAAATCTGCTGGCTCTGAAGTTTACGATAATATTAAGACAACACCATGACTATGCAAATATTTTTTGAATGCAAATTCTTAGGGCGGCTTGCACCAGAATCGCTAAACGCGTTTAACTATTAAAATAGTATTTAGCGAGTTGTCGAGTCATATAAATACGTCAGATTTAAGCTGTTAAACACGTTTAGTTATTCTGGTGCAAGCCGCCCTTAGACCCTTTGACTTATCTTTTTAGATTTTTCAGCAGTTTTCTACTGAGAAACTTATATAACAAAAACTGTATGCTTTAGTCTCGATCCAGATTTCTGAATACAGGCGCTGAATAATAAAGGAATTCCAAATGCAATAAATAGCTTACACTTACAGATCATCAAGAATCCTAAGCTCCTCTTTAGTTAGTTTAGCAGCCCCATTGGTTCCATTGAGGAAGTCCTCTCGAACTTCATCAGTGCCCATCATGTTTAGACAATCCAGCACAAGCAGAGCCTCCCGAATCTTATTAGTGTCTGCTGCATACCGCACCCATGCATCCTGTTAAACAATTTAGGTTTAAGACATTTTCCATAGGCCAGGTAAGGAGTACCCAATGCAGGATCCCAGAGGTGTGAATCACAGCAAATGGAGATCCATGATCTGTAACTACCCCTATTGGTATATCGGTGGGGCTTTATGTATGTTAAATCTATCACCCTAAACGGTCCCTTGAATAAACACCTCTACAACATCGGAGCCACTGACAGTCCACTCTGCAGAGGCTGTCTTACCAAATAAGAATCAGCTGCCCATGTAATCCTGGAATGTGAGGGCGTAACCACACAACGAACAGAAATCCTAAATAACCCTAGGTCACTCCTCCAAGCCTGCGAAGCCCCCAGGAAGCTTCTGTGCTTTTGGGAGGAGTTAGGCTGGCTACACTCCTAGCCAGAACACCCCCCACGCATAATGGGCCAACTTTGAGCCTAAATGCGGAAAAGGGAGTCCCATCAATATCAATATCAACCTAAAGCTGACATTCTTATTCTGATGGCGGTCCCAGACAGTCTAGTAGTTGGTGAAACATCGAAGACTTGCATCATCAGATTGATTAGAAAATGGAGACTGAATGATCCTCTGGTGGATAGGACAACACCTACTACTTTTTTTTTATTATCTATTTTTTAAGGAACTTTAGTCAGTTGCCGAATATGCCAGTTCCATTAACATCTACTTCTAATCAGTATTTAATATGTTAAATAATAGGTTATAATACTGTGTTTACCAATATTATTTACCATTATGTCTTTACCAGTACTAAGTTAAGCGATAAAATCAGTTTTTTTCTACAACTAAATGATGGAACAAGCTGATGGCCCGCCTGATGTTACCACTGCCTATAACAATGCATTGCCTCACTGAGCACGTCCTCTGAAGATGTGCCCTGTGATGCATTGCACTGCACCCATCACTCTGAGACATAAAGCTTACTGATATACAAAGCTTCAGATTTAAAAATATAAATCACACAGGTGAAGTTTTAGTAAGGATCGCAATTTTTTTTTTAAATATAAATAGCCTATGTCGCCCGGGGATAGAGAAGCTTCCAAAACGTGAAAGAATAAATCTTTTTTTTTATAAATTTATAAGCAAGTGTTCAAATCGGTCCAGTAGTTTCGGAGCCTATTCAATGCAAACAAACAAATTTTTGCTCTTTATAATATTAGCATAAATAAACTTACCTTTTTGGCTTGTTTTTTAGCATCTCGCTCAGCTGATACAGCTATCTGAGTTATCTGCTTTGAGAATTCTCTTGAGAACTCCAAAGTTTGATTCACCTCGTCCCATTTTGTCAATGCAACTTTCTGCTCTCTTTCCAAGTCTTTACCAGCCTTTTGTAGATTGCGGTACTGGTCCAACTTGCCCTGAAAAGTAGTTTTATAACATGTGTGACTCATTCACAGTAAGTACTCTTTTATTGATGGTCTGGAGTGAGATAATATCACAAAACTAGAGTTAAAATACTCAAGTTAGAATCGAAACTCAAGTATTGATTTTTTGACTGTTATCTCAAATCAAATCTATCTATTTATACCTGAGTTACGCTTATCTTGACATTTAGAGCTAATATGGCACTATGCCTAAGTCCTGTTTACGCATTTACTGCTCAAATCTGTGCTCAAGTACCTAAATGCTAAATATGGGTATCATAAGTAATGTTTTTAATGAGTCCTAAATCCTCAAATAGAATGAGCTAATCTAGAGAGTAATAGACAAGGTTCTAAACCACAGAATGGAGGACCCTGTGCTGAATAGTTTGTAGGTAGGTATGTATTTTCTATGTAAATATACATTTTCAGGTAACTGTAATGAAGATCCTTGCTAAAAATGTTAATAGTGCTGTAGGTTAGCTGTGAGCTATGTAGAATATGACGCACAACACAATATCTGAACAAAGCCGCGATACATTGTTAGCAACAACGGTAATAGTCGATGCAGTACCTATGCTATTTCTACCGCGGCGTACGAGGCGATATCTAAAACTACAAAAATGTCTCGATCAAAATGCGAGGTAGCCATCACCATACCTACGAAGGCGTCATGTCATGGTTCTTTCGTCAACATACCAGGAAGCACATGGGTGAAAATGGCGTCAATAGCTTGTCCAACATCGGTTTATTTACTCACAGACTTTTAAATAGGGAAATTCCTAATCAAATTTCTCATGGGAAGTTTCCAAAGCCATGCCAAATAGGCATAGGACGCACTAGACTATTGTTGATGTTATTACAACCGCATTTATACGTACCTTTCTTTTCTCCAAATTGCGTATTTTATGCTCAATAATCGTCATAACCTGTCGTATTGGTGAATTATCCAAAGCCTCCGAAGAGGCTGGTTTTTCAGACTTTCCATTCGCAGCTGAAGGCATCCTTCACAGGCAACAACTTTTCCAGGATTTTGTATGGTGGTGGTGGTTGTTGGTTGAAGAGATAGAAAAATCTACACAAAATTGCCGTCATTCATTCAACTGAACGACTGTGGTTAAATGAATGAATGAGCTGTTTATTTTTGGACAGTTGGCAATGCTTATTTTCTATAATCTCTGGCGTAATGCATGTACAGACTGGGAACGGTTTTTATTTAGTCTTAAAATGTAGTTTTTAGAGTTTGAAAGAAAATACAATGCTGCTTAGGTACTAGTTAATGTAAATAAAAAGAAGAAGAAGTGAATAAAGTATTGTGTTAAACTAGAAAGGCAGAATAAAAGGATAAACTAGAAAGTAAGATCGTCTATGGTAATTAGGTTTTTGATAGTCTGTGACAAAAGAATGAACAATTTTGAAAACAATGTAATCAAACAATTTTGATTGGCTGACTAGGCGATCAAACACTGGATGATTGACATTTGATTGATAAATTCAGCCAATAGGAAGGCAGCAAATCAAATGCAAACAAACCATTCATGAAGTTTTGGTTCGGTTCGGTTCGATCAACCGTTTCTCGGTATGCAGTGATGCCAACAACAAATACTTTATAGCTAGACCTAGCACCTAGCTAGCTAGCTATTTTCAGTATCAGACAGACAGCTACCGTAGGTATTTTAGCTACTTTTCCACATGACATTGTGGTGTATTTCTTTCATCTAAGGTAAGAAATTGATTACCTACTAAATAATCGAGAAATCTGCGAAAGAATGCATCATATCATTTATGTACCTACCATCCAGTGGGCCTCCTGCCATTGAGGGCTGCCACTTACGTGGGTGGCCCGAGCATGGTAGGGCACTCGAAAGACTTAGTAACATGTAGCTACTTTTATCTAGCACCCTTTTTGAGTACCTAATACCCATACTAGCAATTTTTGCTTTGCCTTGCAAAATGTTTAGCTACTGTCCAAAAATAGCAGTTGGAAACACTATCGGCTTGTTTATTTTTATTTTGTATTGTCAATCGGAATTTCGGAAAATAAGTGTACCTACCTGATATCTTTCTAAAATTCTGTGATATTTATATACTTTGTGTAAATGGTAAAGTTCTAAGTGCTTTTCACTTTTCAAACAGTTTTCCTATCGAGGCTGTACGTACACCATGTTTTTATCAAAGGTAAGTGTTCCTAACCTCTAAGCTGCGTTTGTCTTGAAAATGCAACTGTTTCGTTTCTAACTAAAAAAAAACATCATAAGTTCATCATGTTCTGCAACAGTGATATTCTTCGTGTACTAATCAATTAGGAAATCAACGGGCCGCCAGAACCAGCATTTTAATCTACTTAAGTTGAAATCTAATTGCATGCTTATTTGTTATGTAGATACAGGTACCTACCTGCTTCGTTTTGATGTTCAACACTATAGTTTAACGTTAGCTTGTTTGTACCTACTTACCACATTAGTTAACCAATCGGTAGAGCTTGCTCATCACATCTTGGGTGTTGCCAAGGGCCTGTTTATCTATCTGCAATAAATGTGTGCAATAAAATTATCATGATTAATAGGATGTACCTACAATACATTTTGTGTGTTATGATTTATTTGGAAAAAATAAATCATACACAGAGCAGTACCTATAAATAAATAAAATATAATAATAATATTTAGCCCTCTGTGTCCCACTGCTGAGCAAAGGGCTCCCCCCATTCTCTCCATACACTCCGATCCTGGGCTATACTTTGCTAATCTGGCAAATAACGGTCAAGCTTGTCGCGCCATCTTCTAAATAAATAAAAAATAATTAAAAATACATTCATTCCCAAAAAAATTATGCGTTAAGACTAATTGAAGGTCTAGATAGAGTAAAAGTGTGCAAGTGTAAGTACCTTGTAGCGACACCCTTAAATAATATACCTAGCTTGAGCAAGGAACCTCGCACTTTGTTTAGCTTAGGGCTTACAACACTATGAATGGCTTAGTTTTATTGTAACACTGCTTACTTGTCAAAGTTGTATTATCTAACCCATTTACATTATGACAATGTGACATGCAGAATATTCTTCTATATATTTACTTATTTAAAGTTTTAACCCTATGAATGCAACTAAACACAAATACCTATACTATATGTCTAACTATGGTTTTTGGTGGCCTGTGTTTCGCCACAGGTAAGTACAATGGACCTTTTGAGTACCTATTTTTATTTTTAAATTCAGTTTCTATTTGAATTTCTTCAAAGCATGAAGAAACCTAACCTACCTAATTTCTGAAAAATAATACAAAATTGTATTTTAGCTAGCTCTACTGTTTGAAATTTGGTTTTCAAAAGCCTGTAGATAGCTGTCTAGGAATATCTGTATATGATTTCCTACAATACAACAATATTTTGTTTGGTTTCAGGTTCCCAATCTTGCTCGGCAAATCGTTGGCAGTCAGTGTCTTCATACAACAGCTGTAAGATTTGACACCCAAAAATCAGAAAAAAGTAAGCTTAACAATACCTACTTGTTTAGGCACTTTATATTCATCCAAAATCTAGTTTGTTATTCACTATTAATGCACTTGTAGTTTGCCTGTAATATTATCATCAGCCCTACCAATTGACACTGGCAATATTTTAATAAACAACCATTTGGTCTATTAACTTTGTTTCACATTTATTTTATACCTTTCAGCAATAAACCAAGTCACTCTACTAGGAAGAGTCGGAGCAGACCCTCAGAGAAGAGGATCAGAAGAGCACCCAGTGGTCAACTTTCCCCTAGCAACCCATTTCAGCTATAAATATGAGTCCGGTGACATTATGCACAGAACCGATTGGCACCGAATTAGTATCTTCAAACCTGGTCTTCGAGATACTGTATACAAGTTCTGCAAGAAAGGCCAAAGAGTCTACATCACGGGCAAAATATCTTACGGTGAAGTGAAAATGGATGATGGTCAAGTCAGAACGGCATCAACTATAATAGCCGATGACGTTATATTTTTTAATCAGAAACTTGTTACCGAGGAAAGCCAATGATTACCAAAACTATTTTAGTTTGTAAGTTTAAATGTAAGTTACTTACAATTTAGTATATAAATTCGATTAGAAATTCAAGATTTTGTTTAATTTTAACCCTTTTAGCACATAGCACAAAAGTTTTGGGCTTTTAGCGTAGTTTTTTCATCTTAGATTCAACCACAGAAGAAATAATAAATAGTACAAGATTCAACTTAAACACAATTTCGTTTAGGTAACGTGGATGACATTTTTTCCAGTTATTATAAAAGCTAAACTACTGAACTGATATTGAGGAAACCATGGGATTAATCTAATATCCTTTCAAATAAAAAAAGAATTTTACAACTCTGTTTAAAAATGACGGAGTTCTGAATAACAAACATAAAATAAATAAGTCTTTGGTTGTTCCAAAACTGGATCGGAACACTAAAAACAACCGAAAAGAGAACTGACTTCGAAAAAAGGAAGAGGTTCAGAGGATGGACCGTTTGAGAGCCAGTGCTCGTTCAGTCATCGCATCGTGAGGAAACCGGTTATTTTCAGGTGAGGCTCAAGATGGCGGAGTCCTCTCCGATTTCAATTTGAATACCATTTAGTACCTAATTGGAACTATTTGGTACCAACAATGAAAAAATTGGTTGGTACCTCAAGGAAAATTGGTAGGTACCTAAGAATATCAGGTATTTAGAGATCCAGCCAGAGATGGGCACTTACCCGGTAAATACCCGATCATCGGGTATATACCCATTTATACCCATTTTTACCTACCCATTTTGAATTTATACCGGGTATTAATTCAAAAACTCTTTTTTAACATTGAGGTTTAGTTTTAGTAGGAAATTCATGTTTTTATTGGTTAGTATTCGTTCTGATTTATAATGATTTCGTATTAAAAGTAAAATAAACCAGAAAACAGAAATTAAACCTGCTAGGTAACTATTCAAATTATCGATTTTTGATGAGGTTTAATTATATAAACTAGTTGTTCTGTGAAAAAAATTGACCTCACGAGCCTTTATGACTATTCATTTTTAATTTCCCCTCTTTTCCCCCTTCCACTCCCCCTTTTGGGAAATATTTTTACATCAATTTGTCTAAAATGAAGTCTTTAGTGTGCTTCTCAAATTGAAATCCGTCGATTCCTCTTCCCCTTTTCTCCCCTACTTTACCCCCAATTAAAAGACACGGTCGATTAAAAAAATTAATAAATCAAGGAACTAGTGTGCTGATATTCGTCCAAATCGGTCGATAAATGCGACCTGTAGGCGAGAACTGACAGACAGACAGACAAAAGCATTTTTGGCCAATCCCGAAACTGAGTCGCTCGTTATCCTCGTGGCAGACTGTGCGGGGCCCCTCCCGCCTCGGGTGGCAGCACTCCGCAGCGGGATGCCAGGTGGGTGAGAATTGATTCATTCTTTAGCAGGTTTCTGGATTATTTTGATTTAATACCAAATAACATCTAGACCTATTTAGATTCTGCATAAAATTATCTACTGATTAGGATAATAACTAGTTGTTCTGTAAGAACAGTAGATCTCGCGAGCCATAATAACCATGCAATAACAGACACTTTCCCTTTTTCTCTGGCTAAATCGCATTACAGGTGCTTCAATTTTCCAATAGGTCTTTCCAATTTACCTATGTAGACTTGAGCAAACTAGGGGTATAAGTTTTAGCAATTACTCGCGTTCCTTTGGTCCTAGGAGGTCGAATCTAGTGTCTACGGGTTTGTCTCATAAAAGCGGAAAGGACTGCGTAATCTAACTGATATAGGTGGGCGTAAATTTTCGGAAAAAATTAAAATTAAGTTCCCCTCTTTTCCCCTTCTACATTTCTTCCACTATTTTTTGGATTTTTTTATACTTACACCATCTTGTGTAGAAGTAAGTCTGTAGTGTGCTCCTCAAATTTTATTGAAATCCGTCGATAAATAACGCTACAGCAAACTTTCCCCTTTTTCTCCCCTATTTTCCCTCCAATCAAAAATCGCGCTCGACAAAAAAATTTAAATAAATCAAGGCACTTGTCTGCCGATTTTCGTCGAAATCGGTTGATAAATGCGACCTGTAGGCGATTACTGACAGACAGACAGACAGCCGGACAAAAACATTTTTGGCCGATCTCGAAACTGACACGCTTCGCTCGCTCGGTCAATTACTATTCTAAATTTCAACTCTCTAGCTTCTACGGTTCAGCTCTGGTAGCGCGTGACAGACATACGGACATACGGCCAGACGGACAGACGGACAGACGGCCAGACGGACAGACGGACAGGGCCAGACGGACAGACGGACAGACGGCAAGTGTAAGTAAGTGTTTCGTTTTCCATAACTAAACCGGAACACTAAAAACAAGAAAAAAAATCTAACTCCTTTACCTCATTGGCTATTTTTAACTCCAAATATCTCGGAAACGTGACACTTTAGGACAATATAATATAGAACATTTTTTGCTTGTATTAGTGACTTCTACTCATATATACTACTTTCAAAGTGCGCGGAAACTTTAAAAAATTTCAAAATGGCGGGCGGGTCGATATTCCACAAAGGTTCTATCCCCTTTTTGTTAAATACCCGGGCGAAGCCGGGACGCGCCGCTAAAGTAACTATAAAACGACAGTAGGCCTAAACATATTATAAAAATGCAGGTCGTATTTTTACCGGGTATTAATAAAAAATACCCGGTATAAATGGGTATTTTTTAATTCTTACGTATTCTACCCTTCCCTTCCCATTTTTACCTACCCAATTTTTACCTACCCGCCCATCTCTGGATCCAGCCAGATGCAGCATCAAAATGGCGAGACCACCACTTCTCGATATATATAAGTACCTAACGCGAACTGGTAAGCAGATTGCACGTAGATTTAGTACCTACCTAACTCAAATTGAAATCTGAGATCTTGACGCTCACAGTGGTGATACGCTTGCAACCTACGTTTACCACATATGTCTGAAGACTCCAAATATCTTCTCGTCTTCAACTACCACTTTACTCATCCATAAAAGATCTTAAAAAGGGTTTCATTTAGTATCGCCCCTCGTAGGTATTTTTATTCGTGATCCTAACATACGATCTTCGTTAACCTACTATAAGTTTATATTATCTGTGGTTTTAAGTATAATGTTTTAGGCTCATCTGAATATGTCATGTTATTGGGATTAGGTGAGGATAAGTTTGAAAAATAAATCTTCTGTAATATTCATATTCTTCTTTATTTTTAAGTTATAATAAATCTGCCACAATATTTGCTGGTGTAAAACCCTTGTTCACCATATTGTGTAGGTAGTTTGAAGTAGTATGGCTTCAACGCCAGATAGAAATAGATGTAAAAATACAAACTCAGTTGTTATTGAACTTACTAACATACTAGGTACTTTGATAAAGCTCCACATTTTGTTTTACAAATCATACATACACTCTCTTTACAGTCAATTTCTTATTCTACCTTACTGTAACTTAATTAATATGTACAAAGAATATTTGTATACTAAACATACTTAACATTTCTACCTACGTTGATAAAAGAGATCACAGAAAATTGTAGCTGGAAATCTTTGAGTTTAAAGTTCTAGCGTACTCTACATTTAAGTCTACCACTTTATATTTTTTATCACAGCGGATATTTATTGTATTCAAGGCTAAACTGATTGATTGGTCATCTATAATGTATTTGCTTTAAATTTGTTACTCTAACAATATTTTCTGAAGCTGCCAAATCGCCATATAAATCGTTAAACATAGTGGTAGAAAACCAAATAACTTCACACGCTACAATAGAAATGATTTACCCAAAAAGAACATAATGGAAGACGATAACTGATAAATATATTTATGGTTTTTCGCTTTTCAGCCCTCTTTTAACTATTTCAAGTTCAGCATATTAACAAAAACATAAAAACTAATAAATTACCCAAATGCATTAACTAGCGCGTACCATGCACATGTACGGATAGGTTTAAAAATAAAAAATAATGTTTTGGCAACAATGTTATCTTCTACTGCGGTTTGTGAGCAGTAAAACGAATTGTCCATTGCACAAAATCTTTTATCAATATTTAGCTCAATTTCACTTTCGCTAACTATAGATAATTGACACTTACTTTAAATCACTTGGCACAAAGGCATTTAGTGGGTCCATACCCTGTTTAACTCCAGAGCCATCTCGAATCTGTCAAAGTACTCTCAGCGATTTTTAGGATAACATTATAATTTCTGATAATATTTATGAGGAAGACTTGATCCTTTCTGAGAGGAATTTGACTAGAATTTCAGTGGGTGGAGTAAGTTGCACTCATTTATAAGAATAGCACTGTTTTTCATCATTGAAAGTCATTGTTCACACTTGTCACTTAGATTGAGGGCATAGTGATCCGTTGTGTATTCAGGCTCGCGTTTCATCAGTATGTTTTCACCGATGAGAGCGCTGATACGATGTTTATCTTGTAATTGTGGTTCTGGCCGGGCTCTTTTCCGCCAAGGTTCTGAAGCTGCCATGCTCAGATCTGTGGGCATGTCTTCATCGACGTTGTCTTCGTCACAGCGTTCCTCCTTCATCTCCATCTTGACTGGTGCTTGCGGGACTACTCTAGTGGGGCTCATTTGTTGCCTCAACAGAGAGATGTTTTTGATGTTCTTCAGCTCAGTGGGGTTCCTCAAAAATCTGTTGAAAACAAAAATCAGTGTTAAAATATATTTGATGCGTAAATCAATCCATTTCGGTATAAATCAATGTGCAAAAACTAAAGACCACAAACATAAACAAAGTAAGAAAATTCCGCATGTAACATGGATTACTAAAAGTAGAAACTTACTGGTAACAATGTCGCTCGCCTTGCACTTTACGGAGGATATTGACACGGTAGTAGTATCTGAGCGCGCGAGACATCTTGTCGTAATTCATTGATAAATGGTTCTTTTGGATTCCCCAGAGCTTCGCCAAACCGGCAGGGTCTACTATTTTGAATACGCCGGTTTCTCTGTTCTTCCATGCGATGTAGTTTGTGTAGCGCTGACTAGGATCGTTTAGTAGCTGTTGAAGGAAGTCCCATAACAGTCTACCGTCTGAAAGTAAAGGTTTCAGGTTATTCATTGCTGGTTGGTAATGATGAAAATTAGCATGATAATATGAAACATTGTAATAGGTAGTTGTAGCAGGTTTTAACTTACTTGTGTTAGACTCTGGCATATCGTTGGGGAAGAATTCCCGATGCTGAGTACGGTAGTGCGAGTGTTGTGGCACTAAGTGGGCTTGCGGTGCCGGGCTGGCCAACGGAGTATCCTTGGGCGAGCGCGGTGTTTGAGCAAAATGGTTATCCTCATCTGAATCTGATTGATTACTTCCTGAGCTGGTAGTTTGGGTAGTTGTGGGTACTGATGGTGCGTAGTTTGGCGCGTAAGTGGTAGCTTCTCCTCGTTGCGGACTGCCTGAACTGTCGACCGATGGGGCAGGGCTTAACGTCACGGAGTTGGGTTGTGCTACTACCGCAGCGGCGCTATGGAAGTGGTGGAAGCCATCAAGAGCCCATGTGGGTGTGGGTGGATGCGAGTGTGGAGACGGTGGGTAGGGAGCCGCGCGAGCGGTCGGCGTTACCGGTGATGAAGGGACCCTTCCCAGAAGAGCTGCATCGCGCACCAGCATTTGCAAAACGTTGTGTAGAACGTCACCGGCGCCGGGGCAACGTTCACCCAAATCATTCTTTGTCAAAAGACATAACGCCTTACCTGCGGTAATACAAAAACAAGTTTATAGCTGCTTGAAATCATAAAGGAAACGAATGGGTACCAAGTATTATGTTTACGCCCTTACCGTTCATTTGAAATAGATCCATGTCGAAATTGGGCAAGTCGAATTCTCTCTCGCACCATTTCAGAAAGACGACGACATCTTCTCTAGTCCATAGTCTGGGTTCTGGGGGGAGACCTGCCGGCAGCTGTGCCTTCGTATCTCCAAGGGGAGAAGGCGGTGGGGGCGCCCAGGGCAAAGGGTATCTCCACAGCAACTCCGTGGGGCTAAATGGTAGCGGTAACCGCTCCATACTCGGCCCGGAGGGCAGCTGTAGGCTAACTACCTTCATCTTGAATATCTGTAAGTAAGTTATAGAAAAACCACGTCAACTTGCGTTTGTGTCCAACCGGTTCCTCAATATGGAATATCTGAATACATTATGATTAAAAATTATTCATACAGCGTAAATAAACAGTAAGCTAAGAATTAAAATCGAAACAGGGACCGGACGGCAGAAGTACCTAATGTACCTATATCATTGCAAGTTTATTGGTTCAGTCGTCATAAAATACCTCAGGGCAACCTTTTATGTTCAATTATATACCTACATAAGGAAACGGCGGTAGACTCAGTGTGGAGCAGAATACCTACTGAGTCAAATATTTGAAAAATACTGAGTGTTAAAAGTTAAAAGTCAGATACCGTTTCGAATTGTGATAAACGAGAAACAAATTGTTTGAACCAATGGCTTTGCCTTTATAATATTTAATTTGATCAACAATGGTTTCAAAATAGTGATGGTAATTAAGAACATTACTGTTAACCAAAAGAAACCAGATAAAAACAATAGGCATTACCTACTTTAAATCTGAAAACGGACAAAGCTAGTATCAGAAATATGTTCCAAATGTTGACTGATTAGCAAGAAGATCATGTGCTCTTATTTACATTAGATACCTTAGTAACTAACTATCTCCCCAGTAAACGTGACACGTATGCCTATAACGAACGAGTACCAGCTAAAACATCAATATTGATTGAAAATAGTTCCACATAAAAAGGCCAAATAATAACATTCTGCGATATAAAAGTATAGAAACGGTAAACAGCCACCTGTTGTGGTTCTGTACTTCCCAAATCCCAATGTTGTCGGCCGTTGAGAGATTTTCTCCTAGACGGAAATCTCGCTATATGATTGAGCACTTGAGCGGTCAATGCTTTTGTATCTCTTTCCTAGAAGTTTTATCTCGTGTTTACACATAACACAAGTTATTTGCCTATTAGACCCTCCATAAGGAATATAGTTTGCAGATTTTTGTCCATACTGGTGAAAAGTTTTACTATGTGCCTGAGCGAGCATAATTACAATTTCACATGGCTGAGTCGTTACAGAAGACTTTAATACTAATCTTAGATCCATGTGTTCCGGGATCTGACGACTTTGCTGTTGAACTTAATTCGACCCATCTTTAGGCACCGCTCAGTCGCCTTATCGGGCGCGGTCGGAAATGCGTGAGTTTGCGATAACACGGTCTGCGATAAGCACCGCTACTTACCGGCTGAGCTGATCCGGAACTTGTTGTGTATTCAAAATCCTGGTGGGTGGATGAACGTCTCAAATTCAGCACATGATCTTCACAACACTAATAGCACAGTATCCAATGTCCAGTTAGCACCAAACACACGCGTTGCAGCGGCGGTCCCTCCAAACGTGTCGTGTTACGGCACACCGTAAACCAGCACCGTATCTGAGGGATCGAGCTCGCAGACTAGCGTCGCGGGCAGCTCGTCGACGCGGACTGATGATGCGGTGGTGGTGGCGGCGCGGGCGGACGGACGCGCCAGCCCTGCTGCCCCCTCGCCGCCGCCGCCGCCACCCGCGCCACCTCACAAGAGATAAAACTTCGGGACTCAGACCGAGTCCCATTTTTAACTGAACACACGAACATTGTTTCCGCAAACCGTTATCAACGTATACTTTGACAGACGATGGCGCTCGACCACTTGTGGCATTACTGATTGTTGAGATTGAGAGAGAATAAGTAGACCTATTATGTAGTCAGTCGTTTATCAGTCAAGTAGAAATAGGATCATATATTTTAAAGTTGCCTAGCGCACGCGGAAGTTCTTGTGTATGGCAGGATTACGTCAGCGCGCCAGTTTTTAATAACTCGCAATATTTCCTTGTTTGTAAAGCAATTGCGAGTGCCATATTACTGGAATTGGAAGTCAACTAAGGCATTTTAGGTTTCCGGGCAGATTTTTTCAAAATTCATATTTGTGATAATAATAATGTCGTGATACGAACTACCTGCGTCATGGATATTAAGTGATTGTTTGCATTTACATTATGATAAGTGCGTTGATAATAGTTACCACACCACCATACTTGATATGATACCTCCTACCTGTGCTACTACTGACTGAAAGCTGTTATATCATGTATATGTGGTTGAATGTCCATCGGAGCTGAAAGATAGTAGGTAAACGATGGAGAAATATTTAAGATTTTGTAAGATGATGACGTCGCACCATCATTGCTGAGACAAAGCACAGGAAATGTCTCGGCAGCCGGCCGGCAGTTTCCTGGTGTAGAGTGAGACAATATGAGGCCTAACCGGTTTGAACTCAGCTCATTCGACTCGGCTCCGTACGTATTAAGATTGTGGCTGTAGTGACGTGCATGAATGTCAGCCAATAATGCTGCTTTTTACACGCCTCTAGCGCCGCGCCGCCGCGCCGTATTGTAGATTTAATATCCTATCATCCATCGCTTGTTTCAATTCGTTCATAAACAGCGGCGGTAACTTGGTAATTCCTCCAGATATTTTTAACAAGTTTTCAATATAGATTGGAATGTCTATTACTATTATAACCTATATCGTAATGATTCATAGCAGGTGTATTGCTAATCAGCGTTAGCTTTAGGTACTTGTTTTGAGCTGCAGTCAACGGTTCTCGTGTGTGTATCGTGTACACTGAGATGACTGTGTGCGTCCTGGCCGCGGTCCCACTACCGGTTCGAGACAAAAATATTCGGCAGCCAAGACGGAAGTGGCCTCGGAATCTTTACCTGTTGCTCCCTTCGCCTGCTCCACGGTTCAGCACTTGTCTCCCTCCCACTCGTGGGCTCATAATATTATGTCGATGTCGTCAGCACGAAAGTTCCGCGTGGAGTTATGTGCAGTAGGTAATTTGGAATAAAAGATGCTCGGTCATACATGACCGTGACCGTAGATTATGCTGTTGCTTTCTTTGTGTTCTATTCGTTCTATTCTATCTAATATTACGCGTTTTGATATGACGCAATATTTTTGTCCCACTGTGGGTCAATAATTAATGTTACTTTAGTGTTGTCTTTCGTTTTGGCTTTATTGTTTCTATGTTTAGTTTTTAGAGTTTCAGACTTTTTGTCAAGCATTTTTGTTAGTTCTTTTAGTTATTCTCAAGATTTTAATTAGCAGTATTTGGTTACGCTTTTTCTTGGACTGTAGACCTTATTTATTTAGTGATGCGACCCGTCAGGAATGCCGCGAACGTTTGGACTCGACTTCACACGCGGAAGCGCCAGAAATAAGCTATGCTTGTGCACGTTTACAACTATCGACATTAGTAGCCACTAGCCACCTAATTCCAGTATTTGATACTAGCTGTTGCACGTTATTTCGCCTATACCTACGTTAGATTTGTAAAAAATACCCAAACAACCCACCGCTAAAATTTTACAACACAAATCGTATAATAATTAGTTACCTAATAAATACTCGGGATCGACATGATTTTTATAAGTACTATTATAAGTAATATTATAATCTTTAAAAACACAAAACGAAATTATGATTTAAAGTAGGTATAAAATAAATACGTATGAAATCAAACGTGCCATAGTTTGAGGCCGGAAATTAAAACATACGGAAAAAGGAAATTGGACAACGGGGCGGTAACCTATGGGTACCGGATGTAGGGGGGGGGGGGGAGGTAAAGGGACGGAAGAAAATCTCTTCCTGTTTCCGGCCGTTGCTGACAGGCAAAATATGTGGGAAATCGAGAAACGGAGGTTTCTGTTGACTGTTGAGTATATTGGGTGCATGTAAGTTACAAAAATATTTTAAATGATAAAAATACTCTACAACCTTATTACAGTCGCCAATTCTAATACATATATAGGTATCTATCATTTTTCCTTGTGTTTTAATTTAACTATCATAACATTTATCACCGATATGTTCACTTTTAATCAACTCATTCTTATCATGATAATCTTTCCAAAGTATTGAGTGACTCACTTTTTTTTAGAATCGACAAACTTTTGTTTTTTCTCAAACATAATAAATACTTACTTAGGTGGGGTACATATTAGTAATTTTCTTTGCAGTTTTTCAATTCAATTTAAGGCTAAATACACATTTTTACAATGTCAATAACAACAAAGAATCTTAGAAGAATATGAATAGAAGACCCTTCGAAATCCAGCTATAATCACGAAAACTGAAGTCAAATTCGTTCAGTGGACTTATCGAGATTAACTTAACCCAGTACTTACATAATTTATATTATTTTATTTTACGAAACATGGGTTATAAAATGGATGTTAACTGTAATTGTTAAATTAGAATATTGAGTAGATACCTAAAGAATATAAAAATGTTATTTAATAATTATGTTAGTAATATGGTTAAAATACCTAGTGACCATTTTTAAATTGTCGTGCCCTAACTGGGCTCATGTTGGTAGCATAAATATATTTAAGACCCTTTTGTACAACATGAACGCAATAAAGTATTGAGTATTAAGGGTAGGTACGGCCTTAATCAGCTTGTACAGCATACATAATATCGAGCAGTTTGCACTTAAGTGTTGTAAGTACACATTTTATCACATTTAATTTTGAAATTTACGAATAAATGCATAACTTGTGTAGTGTATCTATAAGTATACTTATATTACAATTAAATCAGAATTTCGTTGCAAACATGGTGGCGGAAGGCGAGACAAGATCGCTCCTATTTAAAATTTCAACGTATGCAAATTATTGCAAATGGAAGTGCCACTTACGTTGTACTAATTTCTATGTATACCGTGCTGGTACTTCCTGTGCGCTGACCCGGATCGCATATAGAGATTAGCGAATAAGATGATGTCCCTTACATACTGATAGGGGTAGCTTTATACTTTTTTAAACGCGATTTCGCATATTTTTAATTTTCTTTTCGAGACGCCAGTATACAGACTTCACAGAAAACAACAGCAAGTCACCAAGTATTGTCTAATTCTGGTCTCTGACACATGGGTTTCACTTCAGATCACACAATATCCACATAAGTTGCCCCAATTGTATTAAAAATTACATTATACCTCCTAGTTGCAAACAAAACATTCTGTTGCAATAAGTAACACGAGTGTGTAGAAGCTATTGAATTATGAAATATTGCAACTTTTTAAATCTGAACGCACTTCCGACCTCGATTTAACTGTTGTTCTCACGTTACATAACTAAGTGCCACTCAAAACTAGGTAATGATGTCGCACCGAAAAATTGCGCCACTTTGCGTTCTGCTTCAAACCTTAGTTTAGAGGTTTAGACCGTCATTCTTTCATTAGAAGACTCAAATTGGGTAGTCAATTCCTTTTATGGGCTCCATTTTCATAGTTTTATGTGTAAGATTTACTGATTTGTTTCTAGTTTTTATTTCATTTAAATTATCATCGACACATTTACTATTTATTAATTCTAAAGAAATGTCTTTAGGATTCTTATTCTAACCGTATATTTGACAATCTTTATATTTATCGTATGTTTTGAATGCACGTTCAACTGCCCGCTTCTCGAACGTAATTGGTGGTTAGAAATCGTCCACTTCCGTCGACCTCAGCAAGCCGATGGCAACTTGTGGTCACGCAAGTGAAATAAAATCTTAAACGCTATAATTTACATACACATTTCTTCTGTATTAAGTGGCTCTGCCTTCCTGTCCGTTAGTGACGTTGTGATTGTGACCAATCTTAGGTAGTTGAGGAGTAGCAGTTTCAAAAAATATTTATAACACCAAAAGATTCGTCACGAAGCTTTGGTATTTCCATTTCCGCGGTCAGTGATGTGATGACCATTTTTAAATGTAAATCGGCTTTGTAACAGCTTCCAGAATCCAAAATAAAAATACAGTTTTAGAATAATTGGGGATATAAAAATCAATAGGTAGACGTAGCAAGCAACATACTCTGAATGGACAATTAATCCACGTTTTTAACGAGTAACCCCCCTGGGCAAGTTTTGTAAGCGCACAAGTGTCACATGACAATGCGCCAGCGACCCTCCGCTTTCAAACTGACATTATAAAAAATCGGGCTGGGAGTTGGAACTTTGATGAGAGCACGTTTTTGTACCAACTTAGTATGTTGCACGTATTTTTTGTTTATAGCAAAAGGTATCAAAACATGTTCTTAATTCACTTCCTTGATTTGAGATAAATTTAGCGAGGAAACGACAATTAAAATTGTAGCTGCAATTTAATTGAATGTAGCGTTGCATGTAAATGTTGTGAAACTGTAAGGTAAACTAGGTAGGTATAAGTAATCAGTAATCACTTGTACGATATGTAGATTACTGTTTTGCCCTTATTGAGTCATGATTATGTCATCTTTTCAACTACCTATCTTCGTGATTTCTTCCTTATCCTGTGACAATATTTGCTCGACTATTTAAACACTAGAAGCTGATTGTTGTAAATTAAAATATTAAGAGATATTTATTATGCTTATAGTACCGTTCGCGAGCTATAAAATATTCTCGTGACATAACTCTGTGTGTGTCGTAAAAAGTGTATCGTCTGGGGGTTCACTTGGTATGTCCCAATCAGGCCATGTGCGCGCGCTCCCACGCATAGTTGACGCACAAGTGTGCGCCAGCGCCACATATCGTACCTACCTAACAGTCGATATAACTCTACTCTTCCCATGTGTGAGTAAATGAGCTGCTACTTCCTGGTACAGCGCGAGACGCTTTATTTGAATTCCTCCTTTGTGTGCGTACGCAATATTATTTATATTCAGCTTACTCGCGGGATGATGCCTATACGATACGAAAATTATAATAACCGTGTGTGTGTAACGTGTCTCTAATCTTCATTGTACTTCCTGATTATACGTCGGTGTGCGTGAGCCACTTGTTTGAATGCGAGGGCGACTTTATCTCTGCGAGGGATAGAGTGCAGAGTCCGATTACACTAGGGTAGGGTAGGACAAGTGACAAGGGAAATAAAACGTTCACTTATCGACAGAACTGTAACGTGCTCTAGTTATTGGGTAAGTATAGTTTGACTAAATAAAATTCAAACCTTTTAGGTTAAGTAAGTACCTATGTGGTTTTGTCTGAAGCAGAAATATGTATACTTACTAAAATGGTGAAATAAGCAGAGCAAACAGAACTGGGAGTGGTCTCAATCAAATCAAACATAAGACTACCTTTCGCCTAAAGCAATAATCGTGATAATCGTGAAAAGGAAATGATTAGGTATCCTAATCATTGTATCGTATTAAATATCGTTCGGTCGCCTTGAAAATTATTGTCTACTAATCGTATAACGGAGTGTTATTAAAAAAAAGTACGCGACTTCGAACGAAAACTAAACAATGGACGTGTTTATAATCCTCATTTGAAACAGGAAGTTTAAAGTCCATTGCTGTGTCCCAAGCTCGCGCTTCTTAGTAAGAAACAAAACCAGTTCCGCTGTGTTTGCAAAACTATAGTTTCAGGAAGTCTAAAAGACTGATTGAGCCGCTAAAACGAACTCTGAACATTACGTAGGCTATATTGCACCATTCTAAAAGGAAGTATATTTGTTGTGTTGTGACTGACGCTGGCATTGAATTAGCATCCTACAGTTTCAGAGATTGTTGTTGCTGGGCATTTCTCGATAGCATGTTCCCTTCTCTAGTGATGCAAGTGGACAGATGCATGAGGCTTGCACAATCGGGATTCAGGAGGGTTCGCATGTGCCGTACATTCGCACTCTGAGAGGGAGCTATGAATTCGCACCGCTGAACCCCCTGTCGCTCACATCTGTCGCATTTGGCGTTGCAGGATTAGATACATCGTCATTAATTGATTCTGCCGAAGGGTTGCAGACTAGCCGATCGATATTTAGCTCACATAAATATGTCGCATTATAAAAATGCACGTGCTGGCATAATTACAGCTTAGTTATAATTACATTACCTACTTACGTAGTTGAATCAAGTGATATGTCGTTTACAGGATCATATTTTGCCATTTCTTTATTCAGTTCAGTCATTCAGAGTGCGCACGGATATTGGCTTGGCTAACTGATTCCTTAGTTCAACATAAATGTTTTTTTTACCTACATTTGACCACGAACTGAAATTGAACTTATTCTTATAACAGTTTATTACCAATACCTACAGCCAAATACCTACAGATTTGTCTCTTGAATAACATTCAATACACATGAAGGTTTAGTTTCAAATTTTCAATGCATTCCGCCCTTTCGTCGGTCCCTCCTTATTACACTGCAGGAATGTTTATTCTATGTCGTATCGCCGCGTCCAATTTAGGTATTATATAATTTTCCTTTAGAATCCGGATGCAGTGTCGCAGCAACGCAATCGATAATGCAATTACAAGTTACGCGTGTTCTCAAAGCGGGATGTTGAAGGACGATGCGTTTGCAGGGCTTCTTGTTCAAATTGACGACGTAACTCCGTGACTGTACGCGACGGATTGCTTGCGTGATTTATGTGATACTCATGTTTACAACATGATATGTTTACAATTTTCATCAAGGTCTTACAAGAGGCATAATAATTTTTGAATTACATTTACTCGTACTATAGAAAAGGCATTTATGATTAAGTAATTTATCTTATTATGAAATAGTAAACTTGATCCGAATAGCAAAGTGTAGGTATCACTTGCATTCTTGAATATCTTCTCCCCTTGGTATACTTAGGTAAGTACCTGTTTTCAATAGTCACTTTAAATTCCCGGTAATTTATGAAGTGGGGCAAGTTCAACCCCGCATTCATTCACCCGTAACTCGTAAGGTTCCTAACCTACCTGCTGCAGGTGTCTCCATCCTGAGAAATCTCTATCGTCTCGCAGCAATAGGAATTCCATGCCTGTATTAAACATCTGATAGCTTATTTTTTTTATTTTATATTCTAACCAGTCTCGGAAACTTTTCACCACAGGTTTTCATTGCTATTATGTCGCTAGAATTACACACGTGCACATTTTTTAATTCAGTATTGTTTGTTAAAGTTGCTTCAGAAATGAATGCTGCGTCGTAGACACAACATTACTCATTCCTGTAAATCACCACAAAGACGGACGCGGTGAATTCATGTCACCCGTGAACCCCAAGCTTTGTCCAAAGTGTGAAAGGGTTCACTCATTAGGAAGATTGCTAGGGCGCACAGTTCTGCAAAAACATTGTCTATCATGCGGTGTCGCGCATTGTCTCGTGTGTAGCCCAGCAGAGCTCTGCAACCTCTATACTGTTGCTTATGCTCAGGAAGTTTATTCACCACCATAATGAACGAGGCTGAGCTGACACAAAGAAGGTGCATTCGGGTTAGACGAGTAAGCGGGAAGTGAATGGAATGTAGCACTTTGTTTCGTGTTCATGACGCTGACGGGTGGCCATTACTTGGATTAAGTTTACCTTGTTGTTGCTCGAAAAGTAATTAAAAGGATTTTACGATGCTGCCAAAGTTTTATAAGAACCAACTCTCCTTGATTCTCTCATTTAAAACCAGGTTATGTCTATCTGCTGAGTGAATGATAAAGATAGCGAATTGAAAGTTCAAACAGGATGGCTGGAGACATAAGTTTAACTTGCTAATGAGCAACAGACTGATATGCCTTTCAAAGTGATGTTTGAGTCACGTTGAACAAAGCGCTGTATGTATGTGAGGCGCCATTCGATTCAAGCCATTCCAAGATGGCATCGAACAGGAAGTGAAGTAGGAAAACGTTCTAGCGTCATTCAAGGTCAACTGCGCGACAAGTTTCATCTACCACTTAGAGATGCCCATAGACTAGAGACTGACCAGAGCATTCACACGTCTTGTCACGGACATTGAGCATCGACGACATATCCTAATGCATATTTGCTTGGACGCTCAATCAATTAATCATTCATAAAATCTTGTTGATCAATTTTGCGTTACTATTTGACCTAAATTGGTAAAGGAAATTAAACGAAGTCTTAGTTACAAATTCTTCATCTCTGTAGTTATTTTAATATTCATCAGATTTAGGTATTACTAATGTTAGCTGACAACAATATTTTAGCTGTTGCTCGTCCAACAATTGTTTGTAATTTGAAACGTTACGGTAATTTTCGTCATACACGGAGATGTAAATTTTTACTTCCTCAGAAATCGTATAGGTAATTTGATTCGCTGCTGTATTGCTGGCATGCTGAATACCTACTTGTTGGTAAGTATTTTTAAAATCGAACATGACGTGACCACAGAATATATAAATGTTATTGCAAAGAATTTACCTACTCTTCCTGCTGCAAACCCCTTATTCTGAGACACGACCACGACTCATGGTAACGAAGAATGCACATCTGAAATTAAACGGTGTCAGATCAATTACCTATCTCGCTCCACCCTACCTCTTTTTATCCACGTTCCAATACTTTTCAAGTAACTGATCAGGATATTCGCCCATATAAATATATCTGTGGAATAAGGAATGCATTTCCAGCGGCAGGTAAAATTTGCGGTGGACAAAAGATCTGAATTTCTATTATATCACCTTTATTAACTTTCGCACAATAGTGAACATTATACTTCCAAGTACAGAGCAGTTCTTCACTTCCGAACAATAGATTGAATAGGAAGCGAAGTGGTAAACAGTCGTTCCCTGGCGAATCCATCACGCACCGCGCTCATTGTTGTTCATTTGATAACATGTTCGATTTTATATCACAGGCGTGTTTATCGTTTTGTATATGTATCGGAAACTCAGATATATAACTCGTACACATAAATGATTGAGAGTTCAATTCGAGACACATGTTATTGTTGTACATGTAATTGCTTATAACGTTTTCTGAATTAGATTCGCGTAAATTTTGCAGTTAGATTACTCATAATCCAACAATGCACGTAATCTTCAAGTACTTGAGAGAATATAAAATTCCATTAAAGTTTAAGATCCTCTTCCTAGAAACTTTGCAAAGTAATTTATAATATGATATTTGAACACTTAATTTTCACAAAGCACGGAAAGAATTGGGTAAGGAAATAAAAGACTTGAGTGCTTTTTAGTTTATGGCTTTCTGTGGTTCGAAGTACAAAAGGGATTGAAGCTCTTTGAGTGCTTGCTCATATAATATAAACGCCGGCGTTTCGTATACACAGAAATCAGGAGAATAATAACATTGATGGTGAAAGAAAAACAGAATTAGCAAGAAATAGCTACTGTCCGTTGTTTGTTTGGGCACAGCGCATGTCCAGATTGTGCAGGCCAATTCATATATCGTTAAAACTATAAGTATTTCTGATTGAGAAACTAGTTAAGTGCCAACTTCTTTAGGTTGTTTGCCTTTATGCTTTTTAATTTCAGTATTATGCCTGCATGATTAGAAAATATTGTGAATTCTTGTAACGCGCCATTTTATTGAATTCTCTCTCATAATTATGTACTTACCTAGTTTAATCGTTCTTGATCAGATCATAGATAAAACGACACGAAGTATGTTACACTTTCATGCTCATCTTTCGTCTTTTGCCGACGCTTTGTCTGCTCGCTCCACCACATCCCAAAAGGTTCCTGATCATTATAATTCCGGAGAGTATTTCCATAAAAATCATTCTGATCGTTATCTCACTGAACAGGTCGGATTCTTTTTTTTTCGCTGCATCATTTATTATCTTAAAGGGTACAAAAAATGTAAGGGTCTTTAAGGCGCCGCAACGTCTTTTCTAGGAAGCGTTCTCGGATTTGTTTGACACTCATCTGTGAGATATAGAGCGGCCAGTGTACAGGGTCGTTCGCCGAACCAGCCCCGTCTTGGACATTCGATTGGAGCTGTTGGGGACAAAGAGGTGTGAATACAACACTTTTGCATGAACCGAATGGATCATTGATACGATCTAAACACTTTTGTTCGCGATAAACATCAAAATGTGCCACTCTGAAAATGAAATACTTTTACTGCTATGGTGCCTATTCGATTTTTTATGCAAATTCTTAGAATAATCTTTAACAACCTATAAGCTTTCGATGTCGAAATGAACCATGCAGCGCGGCGCGTTTGCTTTATCCTACTATAGTTCATGTTCAAGGTTCCATACGCACTTTTTTAGAGATTATCAAGTACAATTGATATAAAAAGGGTTGCCCCTAAAAAGGCTTTCGTTTACGCTTACTGAATATCATCAATCGATGGTACATGATACATCCTCCTGTAGGTAATGTTAGGGATCAAAGGTTTGTTGTAACGCCTAACCGTCATCGTGAACCGTTGCGCAAATTCCCACACAGCCTCAAAAGCAAATACCTTCTTTTGAGTCAGGACACAAAAGCAGGGCAAGAGTCAGGTAAAGCGCCTCACACCGCGGGGTTCCATCGCACAAGTTTTATATATCCGCTTCTTTGTCATGCCTGAAGGCAATTAATAATTTCTCTGGATGACCGAAGTCATTGTTGAAGCAGATCTCCCAAATAAATGGCGAAGATTGATGAACTCTTGGCAATTGTCGCATTTTACGTTTATAGACTGGCTTTTTGCTTTACAATTTTTATTGAATGGCGTCAAGAGATCTACTGCTACGGTTATCAATTTATGAAGAGCGATAGGTACTTATTTCGTTTTGTCATAAAGTTTCTTAACATCGATATAGGTACTTAATATAAACGTTTTCAAGCTCCTTACTGAATTGTGTTTATAAATTCTAGATATTACAAAAAACAAATAGTTTCTATATCAAGCGAATAAATCTAAATATTTCTACTATCAGTTTCAACATGTGTATTCTTTCAGAGTTTTTGATAAGATATTATCTACAGATTATTAGGCGTAGATTATGGTATTTTACTATGCTTCTTGTTTTACGTCAGAGCCGACGCGACGTGTGCTATTGGTATTGATATAACAATAAGATCGTTTAATTTAATCAAACTTTATAATATTCAAACATTTACGTAACGTTGACGTTTATCGATGCCAAAACTAAGAAACTTGATTAATAAAACTTCTATTAACTTCGTTCGTGTTGTTGATGTGAATGCCTGCTTACCTGTATTTTATGATTTTAGGTCTGACGACGTAAGTATTGCTATAATTTTCTTATGGGATTTAATTTTCTCATCTACATATCTATATCTATATCTAGACACTTTCCATACCTAAGTAATTTTCCATTCTTAGGATTATCCTTATTGGAGTCGATTTAACCTTTTGTCTCGTCGATTGGCCTGACCAGTCTGATGTAGGTATTTCCTGTTCATGATATTAAATTCAAATGTATGCATACTTTTTGTCGACCAGTTATAAGTACCAGTGGCTGCGCCTGCGCAGGTTCAAGTGTTGCCATGTGTGAGACTTTATTTATTTTCCAACGTAACGAATGTGTCAAGTCAAGTCACGCCACCTCCCTATGTCGAAATGTGATAACTACTGTCTTGAAACTATTCCCTTGTCTTATGCAGTCGTTTCCACTCAGATTTTCTGCTTTGCTTGGTGTAGGAATGACTTGTTAATATGTCTACTTTTACATTTTCTTTAATTATATAACTAAAAGCTTGTAAAAAAAGCTTCTTTAATTAATGTTTTTAATAATAATTTAAGTAGGTAGGTTTGCAAATAAATCAAAAGGTAGATATTAATATTTTTTTCTGACTCTAGCAACACCAAGTCTCTATAAAGATATACAGATAACGCCAGAAAAATACTGGTATTCGCCGCGGTAGGTATTTTATTTACTTCCTCGCGTTTAGATGGAGCTTCTTGTCTGACTTGCGATATTTTTGGATCCGGTTCGAACTCAATTTGGTATCATGTTGTTTTTTGCCAAAATACTTTGAACGTTTACTTTTAAATAAGTAGGTAGGTATTTAGGTATGTTATTTATGAGCATTCTGGAGCTAAACCTATTCCAAAAGGAACAAAGACCGCACGATAATCGGTGTAATATTATTCAATGTGTCATTCATTCATTTCTTAGTAGGTAATAGATTTCTTAAAAGCCATTGATGTACCATAATTATCCATAAGATTTGGTCTTCGAACCAACCACCATGGAGAAAATAAAGTATCCTCTTAGCCGGCTTGAAGTGTGAAATTTTCAATGTTTTTCGCTCAATCACGCCGTAACAACTCAATAATGGAATATCATAAGTTTCATTCGGAATTTGAAAAAAGTCCTAAACCTAACAATCACAAACAAGGTTCTATACTATTAAAATGTCCAATGGTCATGGGATCACTTGCGTATCCAAAACAATTATGCAAACATTAATTTTGCTGCAGAAATCGAACCCGCATCTCAGGCTCTCAGCTGAGATCATAGTGCAGACTTCTATCTGGCACGCAAGCTAAACCGCGGGCAGAAGTCAAAGCATACCTATCCAAGGTATTTGAAATAATCGCACCACTCGCACCAAAGACTCTAATAGATTTCTCAAAAGCTATCGCTCCAATCAAGAACGCATCGCACCGAATGAACACTTCCTCGAATATAGGTAATGTGGAGTTTTTCTCGGAGATCCGGGTCACGTGCGTCACGTAACGGGCTCGCCGCTAACGGGAGACCTAGGCCGGGCCGGGCTAGGTCGCGCAGCGGGATGAGCTACGCGGAAGTGGGGACGCGGACGCACTGCGAGTGTGCATTGGGTGCATTCTTCTCTGGCGCCGCCGGACTAAGTATGCTCCTATTGATCTCGAAAGAACCTAACCTCTCTCCGATTTATCTGAAATTGGTGGTAAAATTAACGATAAAGCAGACTTTAGTTCCGTTCACAGGTTAAAGTGCCTGTGGTTCTTTCAGTTACTACAAAAACTAATCCTTGTTCTTAGTCGTTTGTCATGTCAAGAATGTTTTTTTCGGATCCATTGTAAACTACGTTTATTTTAAATAATGGTTGCAGATAATTTAAAACACAATTTTACGCGAATAAAGTCCTATTTTTAAAACCAAAACAATAACTGAGAAAACTTCATGGAATGTTTGACTCGAATATTTCGTAACATGTTCCATAAACATGCTGATGAAATCAAATAAACCTCATCACATGTTTATCACTCATTATTACGTGAAAATTAACTTATCAGATAACAGTATTTTTCTCCGCAAAAAAAATTAAGAAATCAAACAAAACGCATTCAAGAACTACATAAAATAAATAATGTCAATTGAATTTACCGCTAAGCTCTTGATTAACAAGCGGAATCGTATCAAAGAACGTAATTACAAACGCAAGTGGAGTGCAAGGTGGACCGCTATGGACCCCGGGTGACACTTATGAAGCAGGCTGGAAGCTAACCGAAGAAGGGAAATATTCTGTAGAGCGTAAACAAGAAGCAGGAATTTGATGGTTTTCCAGGCTACATACGATACACAGTCAAAGAGAGTGAAGACACTACAGTACAGGACTCTGATATTACTGATTTCACGTTAAATTCGACTGAGTTTAAAATGTTTCTGCTCTGACTCACGTCATTGGAGTTACAAACAAAAAGAGAATAACCCTAGTTGAATTGCAAGCAGTGTATGCCGATGAAGACAATATTTGCCTTTTCACGAGTGCTTAAAGTTCTGGTAGAGCCATCAAAGTGTAGTTTTAGTTTCTGTGTACGGTTTAGGTACTTTTTAAGGTGTTAGTATCTCTTCGTACCTTTTTAAGTATTCTAGCTGTGAGTTCTGCATAAAAAGCTGTTTGATTCCAAGTTTTCTATCGTGTATATTGTTCATACATGGTCACAAGTTAGCTCTACCATATCTCCGAGCTTATGGCATAGCGGGGCGGCTATTATTTGATCTAAGCCAACTTCGCTTGCCATGTCGCGATGCGGGTAGTTGGACAATTTCATACTTTAGCAGTCGCCCGTGAAGTCGTTAGACTATGCTATACTTATATACATCGGATGTAAAATAAAATTACAGGCTAGAATTTGTACCAATCTCCAACATAAAATGTGACGACGGTTCTAGATGGTGTTTCAATTTTAATTACTAACCTAGTGAATATCATTAAAATAATTCATAAGTACACTCTTCTACCTAATGAATATTTTATAGGCATAATATTTTGATTGTATTTGACGGACGTCGGTCTCGTGGTCGGCCTAAAAAGCGCTGGCGGGACGACCTGGACGCCTTTGAAAGGAGATGGTGGGAGGAGGCCCAGGAGAGAGAGTATTGGAAGTCTTTGGGGGAGACCTTTGCCCAGCAGTGGGACGAGATAGGTTAAGGGCTTTCCCTTAAAAAAAATCAAAATACTTTTATTTTGATTGTTATCTATTTCAAAACTGATTTGGAGCTTTGGAAAAGCCAAAACCTCTAGGGACGATAATGAGGTTTACCAATTATTATCGTATTTAAATTAGATCCAATTTTATATGAATTTCCTATCAAATAAATAATAGCTTTGTTTCTTCTCCCTGCCTGCATGCAGTACGTTTGCATCTCGTCTACTCTACAACTTGTCCGATTTCACGTGTCTCGATTACCCAGTTAGGTAAAGACTTGCACAATAAAAAATAATTTAATTTGCTTAATTGTGACGTGTTGCAAGCCTGGCCTTAAATAAGACGTATCTGGTTTGGTAATAGGTATTATTTAACGTAGGTACTCGGTTCATGGTTGGTTGGCGCGCGGTGCGCAGAAGAAAGTAGATAAGTTCACTGCCACGGCCGCGGTGCGACAACCTTGCGGCCTGCCTTACGTAAACTTATCTATCGACTCGCCCAAAATTCTAGTCCACATTTTTACATCAGATCTACTTTGTCTGCGATATCGTCTGCGCCGTTTTATTCAAGAAATGTTCCCGTTTGTGTCCTGCTCTGCTCTAGAATGCAGACTGTGCCACATTTTATAGAACGAGATCGATTCAAATAAGTATTACAAATAGGCAGACACACTTTCGCAGTTACCTACCGTATTTTGTATTATAGACGCTTTGAAAACCCAAGCTTATGTTTTCCTCTAGTTCTCGTTGGTTTGGGAGCTACGCGAAGACATACGATCTCACAGTTTAATCCCTTTACACAACATCTCATCTCTTGTTGAAGGCATCTAATAAACCTAACCTTTGTTTGAATCACGTGACTAGGTAGACCAAACTTACCGTTGTGTTTGTTGCTTGAGATCTGGTTGCAATTCCGTGTTCGTGTTGGACTATACGAATTCCTGTAACCAGGATTACGTGCATTTACCGCTATGCCAGGTCGAATACCTTGCTAAAATCTTAATTTTTACCAACACCTCGTTAAACTCTTGCACTGCTGGGAATTTAATTTACTAACCGATCAACAATGCGATTGAAACAACTAAGTACTAGTGTTATAACAGATTATTTCTACGGATTGTTGTGTAAAACACGACCGTGTCAAGTAGTTTGGTTTGGAACATCATAACCAAAGTTTGTATCAAATCATCAAATTGTATCAAATTGTATCAACCATCAAAGTTTGTATTACAAATTAATTGACCGAGCGAGCGAAGCGAGCGAAGCGTCTCAGTTTCCACATTGGCCAAAAATGCGTTTGTCCGGATGTCTGTCTGTCTGTCTGTCTGTTCTCCTCTACAGGTCGCATTTTTCAACTGATCTGGACGAAACTTGGTACACAGGTTATATGAATTATTAGATTTTTTTTGTCGTCGGGGATTTTTGATCGGGGGGAAAATAGGGGAGAAAAGGAGGAAAGTTTGCTGTAGCGTTATTTATCGACGGATTTCAATCAAATTTGAGAAGCACACGTAAGATTTTATTCTACACAAGATTGTGTAAAAATATTTCCAAAAAAAGAGAGTGGAAAGGGGAAAAAAGGGAATTTTTTTGTTATATTTTTTTTTTCAGAAAATTGACTTCTACCAATATCAATGAGACTACACAGTCCTCTTCGCCTTTACGAGACAAATCCGTAGATACCAGATTCGACCTCCTAGGACCAAGGGAATGCGAGTAATCGCTAAAACTTATACCCTTATTTTGCTCAAAAGTCTACCTATGGGCCTATTGGAAAATTCAAGCACCTGAAATTCGATTTAGCCAGGGTAAAAGGGAAAGTGTCGGTTATTGTATGGTTATAAAGGCTTGCGAGGTCTATGTTCTCACAGGACAACTAGTATAATATGTATGCTGTTTTCAAAAATCCCTCACATCAAGGCTCTAGGTATTTTTTCCAAAGAAACACGTGTACAATAGTAATGTTCCGCTAAAGACAAGACACGGGGGAATCGCTCGTCGTCGTAATTAAATACGAGTAGAATAATGTAAAATGTTTTAGAGTCAAGTGGACTAACATGTAAACCTACCTAATTGGCCAATAATGTAACCATTATCATAGGCTTGGCGTTCTTTAACAGTTGTCGTTTTGGTTTTCTTAGCTCTATAATTTGCGTAAATGTAGCGAGATGAAACATGAAACTCAGCATTGCAGAAATAATAGTGCTTCTTAAGACGGTTGCAATAACAAGTTTTTCCACCTTTACTTAATTGGTTTTATTTTATAAAATGGGGCAAGACTTTATTTCGTATTATGACTGTATGTAGAGTTGTCCAAATTAAATTCACCTTTCGTTCGACATTCAATTTGAAATAGGTATTCGAATATTCATTTGTGTGCCTAGACTGACTAGCTTCAAAACAACAAAGTCTGGCTGGACATCTACCAGCATGTGTGATTCACGGACCAAAAATGCAGTGAGCTGAGCACTCATAATGTAGGTATTATGTGAATCAGCGCCGGAAACACCGCCATGTTGGCTCGCTGCCGCCATGTTTATCAGTATACCGGAAGTTGCGTGCGCGCCGACCGTCTTTAGATGCCATTTTCATAATTCGAGCGAGATGTTAGTCGGAAATATTCAGCCAGCCAGTGGTTATTTTAGTCACCGACGTTTTCCCGCTTCGACGAGACGTTTACCGGACTTAATCATATTTTCACACCAAGCCCGTCGTGGATAATTAAGTCCAATACCTACCACGTAAGCTTTATTCAGCGAATTATCATTTGCAATAAATACCTACGAGTAACATTCGTCAGTAATAACTATTTCCTCTTGACTACAGACAGGCAACTCTATTTTAAGTAAGTAAATGAACTCGGTAACTGTAGGTAGCGGCAATATTGGCTCATCAATTATCATTAGGTACCTATTTACATTGACGTTTGCTTTTTCAATTACTTCCAGCCCACATACAGATACTGACTTTATTAAACTTCTACGGCAATAAATCTCGCGTTTTTGCAGACACCCTAACTAACCTACCCAAACGTGCCAATTTTCATTTAAACCTTTCCTCCAAGTGCCTCCAGCCTGTCTAAGCCTGTTTGAGATGTTTGTCTTACTTGTCAAACTAATCTAGTCATTCGTATCTTGAAAACGGAAGCTCCAGCTTCCATGCATCAGCATATATGATGAAGATTATCCATAGTGTACTTGAGGATCGAGGATTTATAAACTTCTCGTTCTCATGGTACATTATAATTATTACCATGAACCATTTCAATATCCTTTCAAAACATTGAACCCGAACCTTACAAAAAGTCGGTGGAATAAAAAATAACGATACACTTTGAAGAAAGGGTGCGCAAACGCAACGGAGGCTACGTAGGAATGTGGTTGGACGGGCAGGGGGGGAGGTGCGGGAGGTTGAGGGACAAAGGCTCGGGAACTGGTTTCGCTTCCTGTACGTGTCGGATGTCCTGCGGCTTCCTACCCCTCTCCGCTGCCACTGCAGCCGAGTTAGGGCTGTCCTCTCAAATGTCCAGATTTGTAAAAACAACAGCTCAGCAAATAGTTTTAAGACTACAACCCTCAAGGAATCAAGATATCTTGGAGTTCAAGATTCATAACGACTCTTGGATCGGAGGAATGTTCTCCTATTTGAACTTACTCGCGCCATAAAATCCAACAGTCACATACAGGTGTCCAGACCTGATAGATTTGTTCTCCAATATCTACACTTCAAACTGGTCTTACGTTCGGAGTTGTTTTATAGCTTTGTTGTTTTAATTATTTTAAAATACTTTATGCACTTCTGTACTGTATCGTTCATGATAAGGATTAAAGGTTTAACCAAATCTTGTTATTATGCTATGATCGTATTTATCGTCTCAGCGTTATCATCTCTTCAAGTCATTCCTAAGTCGATAGTTTGTAGTGCCACTGATTCTTCTTTGAACCCGAAATATTGGTGCGGATGTTATTAGGTTTTGGCCACGTTAGATTTATTCTATACTCTTGTAAAACTACGCATAGTGTTGATCCTATTATTTTGGGTACTTAGTCTCAGCGGGATTAATAAAATCAGAAACCATAATCTGGAGCAGCCCTACAAGCAAGCAGTACGCCCCAGGCAGGACAGGACACGCACGATTGAGGACATGCTCTCAACTTGTTTTTGTTCTGCTGCGGTCGCAGTAACACAACACCCAGTTGCTGACCACGGCACTGATGCAGGGAATTGCTATGCATGGTGTCAGGTACAGCCATGGCCACTGTAATAGAATACTTTTCCATAGAAAACGGGGAGATATAGTTTGTGAAAACTTATCGGTTAAAGGAATGGTTGGAGGTTCATCGGATCTTATTCCCAGCAACGTTTTATCTGTTTGCATCTTAAAATTATAATCCCATATTTTGCATTTCATAATATTAGGATGTTAAGTTTTCGTCATCGGTTTGATATAGCTTGCATTCGTTCCCGGTTCCTCTTCTTCTTCATTCTTCTTCATGAGTGTCAATAGTCTGCTAAACTAGGTTCCACTTTGCTACATCTACCCCATCATCTGTAGCGTTCCAAGTTTCTAAGACTTGGAAACCGTTCTGTGAATCTTAAAAATAACCACGTCAGTTTTCTAGGTGGCCGGTCACCTAGGTGACCGGCCACCTAGAAAAAATAAAAATATAAATATGGTTGACAATGATAAGGAGTTCTCTAAATAACGCGTCATCAGTTTCGATACCTCTATCGCAAACAAGCTTCGTATTATCTTTTCGCTGAAAAAAAATGTGCATTTTTATTAAAGTATCTACTTACTTGACATACACGAAACCCACTTCGGTGTAGGTCACGTCACGTCTCATTTATCGTTTTTTTTATCAGTCTCGGGTTTTATTTGTGACCTTATTCCTTAGAATATAGAAAATGCCTATTGTGTTCGCGGATGAGCTGATTGGATTTAACAAAATAACTTTTATGTAAAAGATAATATTGTAGGTATTGATATTATGAAAATGTTTTTGATTACTTATAGGTAATTTACCACAATCGTGCTAATGGAATTAGGAATCCTTATAAGTAGATACTTAGGTATGGGTAGATTCTGCTTTATGTATCCCAGCATTCCATGTGTTTCGTGAATCCTTTTTTTCGATGCCTAAACTACAAAAAAATTAAGACAGTAAAACAGTAGGTATCTATGTAATTGTTTACTATAACTGAAGACGGTACTAGGTACTCTATACTTATACATATCGAACATAAGTTCTGGTTACTTCGGCATCCGTTTCCTTCACCCCCCTACCCCTTCCCCATCCTCTCAGGCATCTACGTAATCTTTAAAACAATGCTTTGTGGCTTCCGTATCGTCAATCGTTTTCCACGCCGCGCAAGGCTAATGCCAAGGTCTCGACTTTCTACAGACAACTATTTACCTACGGTTTTTCTTCGTTTAGTAGGTAATGGCAGCATAATCTGCACTTAGTTAAAATGTATTCAATTGAAACAGATTCTAAACAAAATGCATTGACAGTTTTGTACTACACTCGAGAGCAATGATTCCGGGTCACTTAAAGAATGTTAAAAATCTCGGAAACTAAAAATGATAGGTTAATGCAATAAATTGTATTTAATAGACAATGTAATACTCCTTAAATGAAAGTAAAAAAATATGAGTCACCATACATTTTATTAACACAAAATTACATAAAGAAAAAAACTGCTGATCTCTCCTTAAAACAAAAATAGGAAACATGAAATTTTTGAACTTTATTACGATTTGACTTGAATTTTAATACTTCGTATTGCCTCCTCGTGCTTCCATTACTGCGTTTACGCGGTTTGGCATGCTGTACACCAAGTTCCTTATACGATTTTGGGGAATATTCTCCCATTCCTCTGTGAGAGCAATTTTGAGCTCACGAAGCGTGATTGGGGGAGGGTTTCGTTGTTTTACGCATCTGCCTAGCTCGTCCCAAGCATGCTCGATCGGGTTGATATCCGGGCTGCGCGCTGGCCACTCCATACGAGTAATGTTCATCTCTTGAAGGTAGTCATTCACAATCCTACCTGTATGAGGTCGGGCATTGTCATGCATAAATATAGCATCCTCACCTAAATTGACCATAAATGGACCAACATGATCATTGAGGATTTCTTCCACATATCTTACGCTAGTTAAAGAGCCGTTTTCTATGATCACCAGCTCTGTGCGACTTTCAGAAGAAATTCCGGCCCACACAAGTACAGACCCACCACCGTAGGCTACTTTTTCTTCGATGCATGCTTGCTTGAATCTTTCCCCTGGTCTTCGATACACTCTGTGTCTTCCATCGTGCTTGTAGAGCATAAATTTTGATTCGTCGGAGAACATAACTTTTGACCAATCTTCAATACTCCAATTTACGTGGCTCTGGGCATATCTTAGTCTTGAAATACGATGCCCACGCTCCAGTTTAGGGCCGTTTGCAGGTCTAAGGGGTTTTAAGTTAGATTCAGCAAGCCGACGTCTTACTGTCCATGCACTTGGGTTACTTCCTCCGAGGCGTCGAAACTGATTTGTGAGTTCAGTTCCTGTGAGAAAGCGATTTCGAAGCATGGTGTTCACCAAGTATCGGTCTTCTCGTGCTGTGGTACACCTGGTTCTGCCCGTTCCTGGTCTGCGTAGGTTAGAACCAGTTTCTTCGTAACGTCGGAGAACTCTTTGTACTGTTGACAGCGACACACCGACAGTCCTGGCTGTATCGCGCTGACTCCGGCCGGTTTCCAGCATTGTAAGTATTCTGGTGCATTCTTCAGGCGTAAGCGACATAATTTCAGCTTGAATAATGAATATAGAGCACTATCAACATGGTTTATATACCCACATAAATGACAGATTACAAACAAAAGCAAAACCAAATGCTGTAATTTGGTAGTTCCATCTTCGAAAGTGGCCCTTTTTCAAATTTGATTTTTTTAAGATATAACTTTACAATAACTAAGAAGTTTTAATACCTTCATTTAAGGAGTATTACATTGTCTATTAAATACAATTTATTGCATTAACCTATCATTTTTAGTTTCCGAGATTTTTAACATTCTTTAAGTGACCCGGAATCATTGCTCTCGCGTGTAAATTACTAAAAAAAATTACCTACTTGTTGAAATATTCGTTTGTTTAAATTAAAATAGGGTGCCGTAATCCTTTGGTTCCTTCCTTGAGTTTGGTTATTTTGATTTTACCTTTGAAATTAATTATGTGTCCGTTGTAAACTTAGATAAAAAATTCTTAGATAATTACTTCCTCAATTTTAAACCTTGACCTAGTAATAATGAGATTTAAATTTAAACCGAGATGTTAATAAATACGGTCATCTAACAAGCCCTAAATAACATCACAAAGGTTTAGTAAGTACTTACCTAATCTTAGATCCGTATTTGTATTTACTGCTCAAGGACTTATACGGACTTAGCATAGATTTTTGACAGTTTTGTATGAGAATCTACTCAAATATCTGAGTTGTTAAGAATACCAGCCTTAGAAGTTGCAGATAGGTACAGATTCGTTTAAAAATGTCTCCTTGACTTAAAAGTTCCTGTTTGGTTATTAAATTACCTGTTTAAAGATTTCAGGCTTTGCTTTGAAATGTCGTTGGTTTTGACCAATGTGACTACTTACACACACCCAACAAGAGCGGTAGTCCAACTAATTCAAACCATGTCGTTGAAGTTCAAAAGTTCAAAAAAAGTAATTTATTCAGAACTAGGTACATAGATCAAATTACAAGATAAAACGATGAGACAGCAAAAGTTATAAACGGTGTAGTTTTAATGTTGTACATAAAAAACGCATCAATCAGAATATATTTAATATAAATATAGTCTTTCACTACAATACCTAGTTTACCAGCCATCCCCAAGTTATATCACCACTCATATTTGATCTTGACTGTACAAAACTAGGTTAGTATGAAACAAACAGAATTTGAGACGAAACAGTAGGTAATAGAAATATTAATAAAGTTGAAAGTCAGTGTTTCGTCCCAGTGGGACGAAGGTAGTCCGAAACAGGAATAACTCCCTAAAACGATACCTATAGGTAATCTATACAGCTTTCGTTATATCTTTGGATACCGGACATGCACTCTGAATGAGACGAGGTCTGTTCCTGGGACGTCATTTTTTGGTGAAAATAGCTGATCCAGAACTTCATCTACTAAACTGTTTTATTAACCTACTAAGCTTTATCCACAATAACTAAATACTTACTGGTTAATTTTGAAATGCAATGACTTTATTCAAAAGTGTTATACTTAGGTACCTACTTCAACATTCAAAATTCAGTTATCATTCGGTAGAGATACCCTCAATCGTGAATAATCAGAACCCAAGCCGGTTTACATCCTACTCCGTACAGAAGGAAGTGCAAGGAGCGGTCAGACCAGCTTGACGAATAATTAGACGACCGTGTGAATCTCTACATCCGCTTTGAATCCATTCATTTTCCTGCCAGTAGATGTTTTTCTTGGATCGCATGACGCAAATGCGGATGTTTGAATCTACTGGTCCTTCGCTCCCATTGTATAGTAATCACGGCTAAGTGACGCGAGAACTGGATAGGTACAACTCCGAGATATATTTCTGAGCTGGCTATTTTATTGTTTTAGTGTTATCCTGTCCAGTTTCTTCATTTTATAAGTGTTCGATATAATAACCAATAACATCAAAAAATTGCTGCAGTAAAGGATGTAGGTTATTTCTGTTGGGGCCTAAAATGTTATTTGAGAGATGAGCCCATATGCGATGTATGGTTGCATAAACATACATTTAAATTGAAGGCAACTAATATCAATTGGTCACGCGTGTTGCGCTTAGAAACCCGAGGGCGTCGACTGCGCGCACGCAACTGTCACTCTCTTCTGCCCGAGAGGAACAATGTGATTTCTACGTTACACAAAAAACACAAAATAATGTGTCTCATGCGATCATAATGATTTAATGAGTCTCTCAGATTTAGATAGCATCAGTTTTTAGATCGATCGAAATCTAACAATGATCGGAGATATGCCTTTTGTTTTCGAGTTGGAATTTTTCGAACTTGATTTCGTTTTTGTGCAGATATTGCCGACGGTGCAGCGGTAATGAGTTTATATTGTATTGTTATGATGATAACCACCAGCAGTACCAAGATTCGTGTTAATATTATCGTTTAAAACATTTAGTAATCTTGTGATAAAAGTTAGTTTTGCAAAATATAACTCCCTATCCAGACCAAAAACACTCGTCATCCTAAGCTAGTAATCATTGCTAATTTCATACTTACTTCAAGTGTCTATGACATTCAAGTTCATGTCTTAGACAATGGAATATTGAGTAGGTAGTTTTCCAAGCTGATAATCTTGGAAATGGTTTTACGAAACTCACAAGTTCAGGGTAGTTTAGTTAAGAATACTGAAGGTGATGTACTTGGGCCGTTATTGTTTAATCTTTCTAACGAAGCAATCATGAAATGACTAGTTATCTGGATATTTCACTTGTTTATACTGCGTATGATTTCATGGAATATTATTATGCATTGACTTAGTAAAAGTTAATGCGACTATAACGTCGATAAGCGTGGACCTTTCAACAAACATTGCGATATATCGATCATCCACCTCGCACTGCAAGCGAATGATAAGGGTTATCAAACGTCCGTATCCAGCCGTCCCGGAAACAATTCTTATCGGAATGATGTGACGTCATTTCTGTAGGTAGGTACCTAACCTAACCTACTGGTTTCATAAACAAATCGAAAGACAAAATAGACCAACTAGACTCTATGTGGGTGAACTTAGCAGATCATTGTCCAGCAGATCAAAATTAAATGAGAGTTCTGTTCGCATGCAGAAGAGTTCTATAGTTCCTGATACTTTTTATAAATAGTTCTGGCGTTTAAGCTGAAAAAAAAGTCACTTGAAATAATGATCTGCTAACTTCCCGTAGCAGATCATTATCGAGCAAACAAAAAATAAACTTGATTTCCTTAAGCATACAGCTGAGTTCTATAGTTCCTGATACTTTTCAGAAATAGTTCTGGTGTTTTAACCTGAAAAAAAATTATTCAAAATTTTTTCAAGAAAATTTTTATTTTTGCTTTATGAGCTTTTGAAGGCTAGAATTATAAAGTTCCGTACTAGGACTATAATCGAGACTTCGATTCAAATCTGGAACTCACGTAAAAGTTTCAGCAGAGCATGGTTGAAAGTTTGAAAAATCATAAAATATGTTTTTTTCATTTCCAAAAGCTCTAAAAGGCTAGAACTATCAAGTTTATATAAGGCCTGAGCCAGCACTATAATCTAGACTTCAATTCAAGACCAGAACGCACGTAAAAGTTTCAGCAGAGCATGGTTGAAAGTTTGAAAAATCATAAAATATGTTTTTTTCATTTCCAAAAGCTCTAAAAGGCTAGAACTATCAAGTTTATATAAGGCCTGAGCCAGCACTATAATCTAGACTTCAATTCAAGACCAGAACGCACGTAAAACTTTCAGCAGAGCATGGTTGAAAGTTTTTTAAGAAATATTTTTTTATTAATTTCCAAAAGCTCTAAGAGGCTAGAACTATCAAGATTATATTAGGTCTAAGCCAGCACTATAATCTAGACTTCAATTCAAGACCAGAACGCACGTAAAACTTTCAGCAGAGCATGGTTGAAAGTTTTTTAAGAAATATTTTTTTATTAATTTCCAAAAGCTCTAAGAGGCTAGAACTATCAAGATTATATTAGGTCTGAGCCAGCACTATAATCTAGACTTCAATTCAAGACCAGAACGCACGTAAAAGTTTCAGCAGAGCATGGTTCAAAGTTTTTTAAGAAATATTTTTTATTAATTTCCAAAAGCTCTAAGAGGCTAGAACTATCCAGATTGTGTTAGGTCTGAGCCAGCACTATAATCTAGACATCAATTCAAGACCAGAACGCACGTAAAAGTTTCAGCAGAGCATGGTTCAAAGTTTTTTAAGAAATATTTTTTTATTGATTTCTGAAAGCTCTAAGAGGCTAGAACTATCAAGATTGTGTTAGGTCTGAGCCAGCACTATAATCTAGACTTCAATTCAAGACCAGAACGCACGTAAAACTTTCAGCAGAGCATGGTTGAAAGTTTTTTAAGAAATATATTTTTATGTATTTCCAAAAGCTCTAAGAGGCTAGAACTATCAAGATTATATTAGGTCTAAGCCAGCACTATAATCTAGATTTCAATTCAAGACCAGAACGCACGTAAAACTTTCAGCAGAGCATGGTTGAAAGTTTTTTAAGAAATATTTTTTTATTAATTTCCAAAAGCTCTAAGAGGCTAGAACTATCCAGATTGTGTTAGGTATGTGCAAGCACTATAATCTAGACTTCAATTCAAGACCAGAACGCACGTAAAAGTTTCAGCAGAGCATGGTTGAAAGTTTTTTAAGAAATATTTTTTATTAATTTCCAAAAGCTCTAAGAGGCTAGAACTATCCAGATTGTGTTAGGTATGTGCAAGCACTATAATCTAGACTTCAATTCAAGACCAGAACGCACGTAAAAGTTTCAGCAGAGCATGGTTGAAAGTTTTTTAAGAAATATTTTTTTATTAATTTCCAAAAGCTCTAAGAGGCTAGAACTATCAAGATTATATTAGGTCTGAGCCAGCACTATAATCTAGACTTCAATTCAAGACCAGAACGCACGTAAAAGTTTCAGCAGAGCATGGTTGAAAGTTTTTTAAGAAATATTTTTTTATTAATTTCCAAAAGCTCTAAGAGGCTAGAACTATCAAGATTATATTAGGTCTGAGCCAGCACTATAATCTAGACTTCAATTCAAGACCAGAACGCACGTAAAAGTTTCAGCAGAGCATGGTTGAAAGTTTTTTAAGAAATATTTTTTTATTGATTTCTGAAAGCTCTAAGAGGCTAGAACTATCAAGATTGTGTTAGGTCTGAGCCAGCACTATAATCTAGACTTCAATTCAAGACCAGAACGCACGTAAAAGTTTCAGCAGAGCATGGTTGAAAGTTTTTTAAGAAATATTTTTTTATTGATTTCTGAAAGCTCTAAGAGGCTAGAACTATCAAGATTGTGTTAGGTCTGAGCCAGCACTATAATCTAGACTTCAATTCAAGACCAGAACGCACGTAAAAGTTTCAGCAGAGCATGGTTGAAAGTTTTTTAAGAAATATTTTTTAATTAATTTCCAAAAGCTCTAAGAGGCTAGAACTATCAAGATTATATTAGGTCTGAGCCAGCACTATAATCTAGACTTCAATTCAAGACCAGAACGCACGTAAAAGTTTCAGCAGAGCATGGTTGAAAGTTTTTTAAGAAATATTTTTTATTAATTTCCAAAAGCTCTAAGAGGCTAGAACTATCCAGATTGTGTTAGGTATGTGCAAGCACTATAATCTAGACTTCAATTCAAGACCAGAACGCACGTAAAAGTTTCAGCAGAGCATGGTTGAAAGTTTTTTAAGAAATATTTTTTATTAATTTCCAAAAGCTCTAAGAGGCTAGAACTATCCAGATTGTGTTAGGTATGTGCAAGCACTATAATCTAGACTTCAATTCAAGACCAGAACGCACGTAAAAGTTTCAGCAGAGCATGGTTGAAAGTTTTTTAAGAAATATTTTTTTATTAATTTCCAAAAGCTCTAAGAGGCTAGAACTATCAAGACTATATTAGGTCTGAGCCAGCACTATAATCTAGACTTCAATTCAAGACCAGAACGCACGTAAAAGTTTCAGCAGAGCATGGTTGAAAGTTTTTTAAGAAATATTTTTTTATTAATTTCCAAAAGCTCTAAGAGGCTAGAACTATCCAGATTGTGTTAGGTATGTGCAAGCACTATAATCTAGACTTCAATTCAAGACCAGAACGCACGTAAAAGTTTCAGCAGAGCATGGTTGAATGTTTTTTAAGAAATATTTTTTTATTAATTTCCAAAAGCTCTAAGAGGCTAGAACTATCACGTTTATATTAAATCTGAGCCAGCACTATAATCTAGACTTCAATTCAAGACCAGAACGCACGTAAAAGTTTCAGCAGAGCATGGTTGAAAGTTATTTAAAAAATTTTTTTTATTAATTTCCAAAAGCTCTAAGAGGCTAGAACTATCAAAAAAATATTTCTTAAAAAATTTTCAACCATGCTCTGCTGAAACTTTTACGTGCGTTCTGGTCTTGAATTGATGTCTAGATTATAGTGCTGGCTCAGACCTAACACAATCTGGATAGTTCTAGCCTCTTAGAGCTCTTGGAAATTAATAAAAAATATTTATTAAAAAACTTTCAACCATGCTCTGCTGAAACTTTTACGTGCGTTCTGGTCTTGAATTGAAGTCTAGATTATAGTGCTGGCTTAGACCTAATATAATCTTGATAGTTCTAGCCTCTTAGAGCTTTTGGAAATTAATAAAAAAATATTTCTTAAAAAACTTTCAACCATGCTCTGCTGCAAGTTTTACGTGCGTTCTGGTCTTGAATTGAAGTGTAGATTATAGTGCTGGCTCAGACCTAACACAATCTTGATAGTTCTAGCCTCTTAGAGCTTTCAGAAATCAATAAAAAAATATTTCTTAAAAAACTTTCAACCATGCTCTGCTGAAACTTTTACGTGCGTTCTGGTCTTGAATTGAAGTCTAGATTATAGTGCTGGCTCAGACCTAATATAATCTTGATAGTTCTAGCCTCTTAGAGCTTTTGGAAATTAATAAAAAAATATTTCTTAAAAAACTTTCAACCATGCTCTGCTGAAAGTTTTACGTGCGTTCTGGTCTTGAATTGAAATCTAGATTATAGTGCTGGCTTAGACCTAATATAATCTTGATAGTTCTAGCCTCTTAGAGCTTTTGGAAATACATAAAAATATATTTCTTAAAAAACTTTCAACCATGCTCTGCTGAAAGTTTTACGTGCGTTCTGGTCTTGAATTGAAGTCTAGATTATAGTGCTGGCTCAGACCTAACACAATCTTGATAGTTCTAGCCTCTTAGAGCTTTCAGAAATCAATAAAAAAATATTTCTTAAAAAACTTTGAACCATGCTCTGCTGAAACTTTTACGTGCGTTCTGGTCTTGAATTGATGTCTAGATTATAGTGCTGGCTCAGACCTAACACAATCTGGATAGTTCTAGCCTCTTAGAGCTTTTGGAAATTAATAAAAAATATTTCTTAAAAAACTTTGAACCATGCTCTGCTGAAACTTTTACGTGCGTTCTGGTCTTGAATTGAAGTCTAGATTATAGTGCTGGCTCAGACCTAATATAATCTTGATAGTTCTAGCCTCTTAGAGCTTTTGGAAATTAATAAAAAAATATTTCTTAAAAAACTTTCAACCATGCTCTGCTGAAAGTTTTACGTGCGTTCTGGTCTTGAATTGAAGTCTAGATTATAGTGCTGGCTTAGACCTAATATAATCTTGATAGTTCTAGCCTCTTAGAGCTTTTGGAAATTAATAAAAAAATATTTCTTAAAAAACTTTCAACCATGCTCTGCTGAAAGTTTTACGTGCGTTCTGGTCTTGAATTGAAGTCTAGATTATAGTGCTGGCTCAGACCTAACATAATCTTGATAGTTCTAGCCTCTTAGAGCTTTTGGAAATTAATAAAAAAATATTTCTTAAAAAACTTTCAACCATGCTCTGCTGAAACTTTTACGTGCGTTCTGGTCTTGAATTGAAGTCTAGATTATAGTGCTGGCTCAGACCTAATATAATCTTGATAGTTCTAGCCTCTTAGAGCTTTTGGAAATTAATAAAAAAATATTTCTTAAAAAACTTTCAACCATGCTCTGCTGAAAGTTTTACGTGCGTTCTGGTCTTGAATTGAAGTCTAGATTATAGTGCTGGCTTAGACCTAATATAATCTTGATAGTTCTAGCCTCTTAGAGCTTTTGGAAATTAATAAAAAAATATTTCTTAAAAAACTTTGAACCATGCTCTGCTGAAACTTTTACGTGCGTTCTGGTCTTGAATTGATGTCTAGATTATAGTGCTGGCTCAGACCTAACACAATCTGGATAGTTCTAGCCTCTTAGAGCTTTTGGAAATTAATAAAAAATATTTCTTAAAAAACTTTGAACCATGCTCTGCTGAAACTTTTACGTGCGTTCTGGTCTTGAATTGAAGTCTAGATTATAGTGCTGGCTCAGACCTAATATAATCTTGATAGTTCTAGCCTCTTAGAGCTTTTGGAAATTAATAAAAAAATATTTCTTAAAAAACTTTCAACCATGCTCTGCTGAAAGTTTTACGTGCGTTCTGGTCTTGAATTGAAGTCTAGATTATAGTGCTGGCTTAGACCTAATATAATCTTGATAGTTCTAGCCTCTTAGAGCTTTTGGAAATTAATAAAAAAATATTTCTTAAAAAACTTTCAACCATGCTCTGCTGAAAGTTTTACGTGCGTTCTGGTCTTGAATTGAAGTCTAGATTATAGTGCTGGCTCAGACCTAACATAATCTTGATAGTTCTAGCCTCTTAGAGCTTTTGGAAATTAATAAAAAAATATTTCTTAAAAAACTTTCAACCATGCTCTGCTGAAAGTTTTACGTGCGTTCTGGTCTTGAATTGAAGTCTAGATTATAGTGCTGGCTTAGACCTAATATAATCTTGATAGTTCTAGCCTCTTAGAGCTTTTGGAAATACATAAAAAAAATTTTCTTAAAAAACTTTCAACCATGCTCTGCTGAAAGTTTTACGTGCGTTCTGGTCTTGAATTGAAGTCTAGATTATAGTGCTAGCTTAGACTTAATATAATCTTGATAGTTCTAGCCTCTTAGAGCTTTTGGAAATTAATAAAAAAATATTTCTTAAAAAACTTTCAACCATGCTCTGCTGAAACTTTTACGTGCGTTCTGGTCTTGAATTGAAGTCTAGATTATAGTGCTGGCTCAGACCTAACACAATCTTGATAGTTCTAGCCTCTTAGAGCTTTTGGAAATTAATAAAAAAATATTTCTTAAAAAACTTTCAACCATGCTCTGCTGAAAGTTTTACGTGCGTTCTAATCTTGAATTGAAGTCTAGATTATAGTGCTGGCTCAGACCTAATATAATCTTGATAGTTCTAGCCTCTTAGAGCTTTTGGAAATTAATAAAAAAATATTTCTTAAAAAACTTTCTACCATGCTCTGCTGAAAGTTTTACGTGCGTTCCGATCTTGAATGGAAGTCTAGATTATAGTGCTGGTTCAGGCCTTATATAAACTTGATAGTTCTAGCCTTTTAGAGATTTTGGAAATGAAAAAAAAATATTTTATGATTTTTCAAACTTTCAACCATGCTCTGCTGAAACTTTTACGTGAGTTCCAGATTTGAATCGAAGTCTCGATTATAGTCCTAGTACGGAACTTTATAATTCTAGCCTTCAAAAGCTCATAAAGCAAAAATAAAAATTTTCTTGAAAAAAATTTGAATAAATTTTTTTCAGGTTAAAACACCATAACTATTTCTGAAAAGTATCAGGAACTATAGAACTCAGCTGTATGCTTAAGGAAATCAAGTTTATTTTTTGTTTGCTCGATAATGATCTGCTACGGGAAGTTAGCAGATCATTATTTCAAGTGACTTTTTTTTCAGCTTAAACGCCAGAACTATTTATAAAAAGTATCAGGAACTATAGAACTCTTCTGCATGCGAACAGAACTCTCATTTAATTTTGATCTGCTGGACAATGATCTGCTAAGTTCACCCACATCTAGACTCTGAACTTTCTTTATTGTGGTCCTGTCTCCGTCTAAATAAAACTATCCCCATATTAATTTAAGGGCTTTAAAAACCTAATAATGTCAATCATCTTTCTTACAAAAAAAAACCGCATTCCAATCGGAGCGACGAGGGCAGACAGACAAACACAAACAGACAGACACACAACGGCGTCAAAAATTATAACACCCCTTCTGTTTTTCGGTCGAGGAGTGAAAAAGGTTTTCAGAATCCATGTCTCTACGCCTGACGCCTCTACACTCGACATACTTCAGAGTGTCACCAGTAAATAAATAGAAATAATGCCTACATTATTTATTAGACAATAGGCACATTCGCACTCCTCGCAATCTAGCAATCAATTACATTTATGAGACGACAGCAGATGTTCGTGGCGTCATCTCGGGTAGAAAGCGGAAGGGTGGCGGTGTCGTCAATTGGCACAATTGCCAGTAATTGTGGACGGTATGTCCGGGCGAGTCGCGACCCCGTCGAGCTGCCGCCACAATGCGATGTTAATATTACATGAATATCTACTGTTCGTAATACCTACTGGACCTTCTGTCATTGCATCAGTTGGTAATGATAGTCTGTTTTAGCATTTTGCGATTCGGATCCTTGTTGTGTTGGATTGATTTCAGATTATTTAACTTTGTCAAAAGCTCATGGAATTCCACAGTAGGATTCATGGGCAGGTTATTGTACCAATACTTACCTAGTTTAATTTATTTAAATCCAATAAATTATTATCAAGAGATTAATTTTAGTTTTTCTGGTCTTTCCATATTTGTGCATTTAGGAAATGAAACTCTGATATTAAAGATAATTATATTAAATCTCTTTGAAGCGATTGATTAGTTAGTTAATTGGTATTTACAGTGATAAAAAAACGCCTGAATTCAAAGTAGGTACCTAAGGAAAAAGAACATTCCTGGCTCTAGCTGGAATCCAATAATAGTAAACAAATAAATATAATCATCGAGTCAAAACAAGAGTAGAGAAACCCATACCTACAATATAGCAAAACACATCATTTGTGTTTCATCACATCATCATTTCATCAAACACAGTATAAACACTTTATCTAAACACATACCTACCTAAAACTGATAATAATAAGGTGTGTCTGTCAGCTAATTTTGTTAATCAATCAGTGAAGTATTCACTCCACATAACACATAAAATGATGTCACTGACTGTGCAATCATTTCAAACATTTAAAATGCATCGAGGCATCACCCCATTGTGACTCCATGCGAAATGAGCTTGACTTACACCGTCTTATAATTCCGTTCTACAAATCAGCAGTTAATAATGTATGAAGTCGTCACGAGCGGTGCGCACGCGCAGGGCAACGCGGAAGTCGCACACACTTCCGCGTACCGCCATCTTGGACACCTCGTGAGATTCGCCTGTTGCTTGCACCGGTCTTAAAACCTGGCTATCCTGAATCTTTAGCAGTAAATCCGCCTTTTTACTGTTTTGCATTTCTCAGACCCGTTTTCTTGTGAAGTCTGAAAAGAAATGTTTTATCTTTCAACTTTGAATATAAAATCATTCTGGATTAGTTGGTTATTCGCAATCTTATGAATTGATTGCCAAATTTTATGTGGTCACAGAGTTACACCATTGTTCTTACTACTGGATCTATTACCTATATTACGAACTACAGGTACCTACTTAGTACTAACCTAAGTATTTAGTTCTACATTGGACCCCCAATACCCGTGCCTAGGCTAATGTGACTTCACAACTCTCTCACCCTCTCTTTCTAATTACGGAATAACGTGGTGGAACAAAAAGAGATGACCCACATAAGGAGACCGGTCGTGCGAGATCGGGTGCACACCGTTGCGCACATTACGTGTTAGAAGATGGGGTTATGCACTAGGCGAATTGCGCTCTTGTAACGGAACACAAGCGATGTGAATTTTCTCGCCCTAATACCGTTTTTGCAGGCTTTTTCCGATTCTGTAACGTGCCCCGGATTGTGCAACGGTATCTCGACACGACTGCACATAGATAACTAAATAAGTATCTTCAATTTAAAGAAGAAGAGATAGTCTCGGAACGGTAATGATATTATGTCCGGATTTTATATAAAAATATAGAGTACGTTTAGAATATAATGCTGAAGCTGATAGTAGGTATACAGATATTACAGTCTCAAATTCTATGTAAGATAATAATACCTATGTGATAAGATGTTACTATTAGAGGCGTGAAGGTAGGTAGATTTATGCATGTGCAAAGTGTGCAAGAGTTTCAGCCTTGGCTGAGCTCATTTCCTTCTGTTACCTCTAATTTAATAACCTGCTCTTCATGTAGGTAATATACGTACGTAGCATTGTCTTAGGAAATGCAGAAAACAAGTTTTAAACCGTAAATAAGGTGCGTCTATTTTTGGGCAAGTTGAATGTAAAAGTTATTAATGTTGATCTTGAATACAGCACCTGTGCATTCCCTTCATACTTAAATTATTGTAATTGTACTAAACAGGTGTACTTAGTTTGAATTCACGAAAAATGTATTTGGGCAAATTGGAAACCTGTCGCTCAAAGTCTTTCCATAGGTTTTTCTCTTTATTTATTAAAGTAAATCTCGCATTCGTTTCATTTATTTATAGCATTTGTAGCTTGTGGCTTTACTGATACATATTGTACCAAATCATGAAAATCAACAATGTTCACCTCAACGTCTTCTCCTAGTGCTATCGACTATCGACACAATTACCAGAGTTCTCACTTACGTATTTGAGTATACAAACTAAGCATAGGGCAAACCTTCTCCCTTTTCCACACCTCAAGAGAAGCAATATTATGCAATTCCCACTTGGCGGTAATTTCGTAACACTTTGTTAGTTACTGAGTGGGCAGGTTAGCAAACCTGCGGGCTTAGGTAACGCGGCATAGTTCCTAGAGAAACATCCTGTTTTGCAGAGGTAGTGTGCTCTTTCATAATTTCTTGTGCGGTTATGATTGCAAATCGTTTTAATATTGCAAAATAATACATGACAGCTAAAAGCTGAACCCTGACAAAAAAAATACCATTTCTCTAAGTTCTATAGCTGGTGTTTTACATAAAATAGTAATCTCTTCAAAAGGATTTTTGAATAATTCTATCACAAATGGGTCCGTTACAACATACCTACCAATAAAATTTAAAGATAAGTAAGTATAGCTTTTTTCGAGTGTTTTCCTATAGATCCTCATACAATTTACCAACATGCAAATAATGTGAAGAAACAACGCCAACACAACCACGAAACTGGTAGACTGTTACATGTGCGATGTGGCAAGTCTCAGCGGGTCGCAACCACAGGCTCCCGTGCTGCGGCTGCACGTCCGTGTTTCTCAAGCTAGGATGTAGTCTGGGCCCGCGGCGGCGGCGGCACCAACTACGTAATCCCGCAGCAACGCCAGCAACCAGCACTTCCTGAAGGTGGCGCAAGCGCGCGAATGTCGGCCGAGCATTTCGCGCCACTTTCGTAATTCGTTGCGTGGTGCGACCGGCCGCCCGGCCGCCTTGCCCGGCCCGCAGGAAGTAAAAGTTCGAAGGTAAGAAAGTAGGTCTCCGCTGTAATTGGCAACACGCCTGCATATTGATGCTTAGGCACCACTACTCTTATATAGGTTAAGTGCCGGTCAACCTGCGGCTGAGTTATGCACGCCCGAATTAGACTGTTTTGTCATTGTGTATTATTGGTGTCCTTGTTGAGTAATATTATTTGATTGTTTTGTTGTTCTGTTCCTAATTTGTACTAATGAAATAGTCCTGTTAATAAGATTTGTAATTTTAAAGGATATCGGAGCACGTACTTATCGTACGTCGTATGTTGCGCACGCAGTCGTATGACATAACTTGTGGACCAGCGCAGGCGCTGACCCAATCCACGTCATGATGTAATACGTAAATGCTTAACCCGAGCGCCACTAGTGAGTAACTAGGCCGGTTCAAGATGCGACCCCTCGAGCACGTGAACCTCCAATTATTTATTCAGACATTCTCCAATAGAATCAATTACTTACAGCATCTTATGATCAATCAAAGAACTGCGTTTTGAATTTCGAGATTTAGGTTGCGGTTGCGTTAGACAAATGGATGATAATCAGCAAACTAAAGATATTACAACACAACACACTAGATGAAAAGACGACCTAGGTACCAAAATAGGCTGGGAGCCTAAAGGCTCCCACCTAAAGGCACCTAAAGGTGCAGGCCGTACAAGTTCAATACCACAATATTCAAAACAGGTGATATAATAAAATTCAGTAATGAATTCGATTACTACAATTTGTTTGACACAGTTGCCAATGTTGCTATAACCCACCTATCGGTCGACAATGCAATGCAGGAAGCAGAGACTCTCGCCAAGTTGCAAAAGCCGTCCTCTTCATCTTGCGAAACCTGTGCTGCTGGAAAGCTGTGGCTAATTTAATTTCGTCTTCATAATCTACGATACTCATATCAGACTGCAACTCAGATTATTCATAAACAGCAACGTGGGAGTTTCGTAAGCATAATGCGTCAGTTTGAAAACTCTGTATAAAATCTCTTTAAATCGTGATAGTTCGTTTACAGCATTAGCTTATGCTTAGCTAACATGTAGTAGGTCTGATCCTAGCTGTAAGATCCTCATACTGCCCCAGTCGAACCTGTCTCTAAACACTAAACAGAGGTTTAACCAGCCTATAAAACCCAAAGTTATTAATAGGTATCTCGTTTGCAGAACTGAAAGCCTCCTGGGTACCCCGGCCAAAGAGGAAACTAAGAGCGACTTCAAAGGCAGCCGGAAACCGGAACTACGGCAAGGGTTAGAGCGGAGACGACGCCGTTTCCGGCGGAACTTCGGCGCCAGGAAGGTGGGTAGATAGATAAATAAACTGTCGCCATATTGCCGGACTGCGATCAATAAATCCGTTCGGTTTTGCATGTTTCGATACGTACGACTTCCGTCTCCTGTTTACTTTCAGACTTTCAGGAACTGGTGCGCATTATGGCATGATATTGATGGCCTATACATGGTGATAGCATCTCATTAACTTTAAAATGAAGACGAATTCTTCTACAAATGTGTACTGTACAAGGAACGAAATAAGATAAAAATACTCGACCGACGCGTGACGACGCGATTGTTTATAAATTACTAGTAGGTGATGTATGTAATGAGGTATAGAATATCGCAGATCCATGCGTTACGTCAAAAGCCTGCGGTACAGCCCCAAAAACTAAATCGACTTCCTCACTCACAATTCACCTGCTGAACAAAATCATCCTGTACAATGTATATAGGTCCTAACTATCAATAGGATGTTTGTTTGAATCTGAATATTCAGAGCGAAACGTCTTTGATATTTTCATGGAGTTCAAATAAACGGAGCATGCAATTCGTTGGGTTCCATAATATGCCATCCACAAAAATGCCAACACACATTTTTTTTTTACTTAGACTGTCATGTTAGTTCAAAATGATGATGATCCTTTTGTTATTATGAATAAATCACATTTTATTTACCTTACCTTACAATTGCGTATGACTAGAGTTGCTCAGTGTTTGTAACTTAATTATTATTTCGTGTAAAAAGGTACATTAGGTATATCTACGTTCTTAATTATGTTAGGTTATCAAAATTGGGTTGGATACAATTCGAATTCGTTAGCTCATCACAAGGAAGGAAACACGTTTGTATTTGGCGTCTGCGACCGGTTCTACAAGTGTTATTCTGAAAACGAGATAGCTCTGGCTGGACTTTCCGATCGCCATATTAATATAACTAACTGTTGCCCTCGTCTTTGGGTAAGGAGCAATTTTTTTGCATCGTCGCACACCGGATTTCAGAACTGAAAGTGTCACAACGAAACAAATGTGGTAATCAATAGATAAATTACAATTATTCCTGAAAAAAGGCTCTAGACGTTTCTCTCGTCTTATGTTGATAGTATTTTTAAATGATTTGTTTTATAGCGTCCAAAATTTTCTCTCAAAATGACTGCATCTTTATTTTATCCAACGTCTTTTCTTAGATACTGAAAGTTCTCTCCAAATTCTTTTAACTGTTGTACTATTCAAGGTTTTTTAGATGCACCCGTCAATCTTTCTTGACCGACCACGACCTCTTTCATCAGGTTGCCAATATTACAATATTCTTTAATTTACTTGTACGTAATATCTGTTAATTTTGTAACAGTTACTACTTATACTGCTTCGTTATTAGCACACTATTAATTACTGATATTATAACGGCTACTGCTACCCGGGGCTCTCGATAATTCTTCGTTATCATCATGTCAGACGTACTTTTTATGAACTCTTCAATTAAATATACATACTTATCTTTCTATCACATATCTACTCTAATAAACTGCAGGTTATATGGTTGAAATATCAAGATTTTAAGCTCTACTTCAGTGAATTTCATTATCGCATAATCTTTCTCTAGATATTTTTCAGTTTTCACAGACTAACCATTACCTATTACCCACATATATTTAATTTTTATGTGTGAATTGATAGGAAACACAAGCACCTTGTTAAAACTAGGTAGGTAAAGTACCTACATTTTTTGCCGTCCTAGCCATTCGCATATATAAAGTTCCATCTCTGTTTTCCTGACTGTCCATTTTGAAGGTCATACGGAACTTCAGTCTCGCAAATATTATTCTTATTTTTACTTATGAAGGAAGTTATAAAAACTCGCTTCGTAGAATTGATAGAGCAGGTAACATTTAATGTCTTTTTTTAGTTCTCGTTTTTATTAATCATGTTTTTATTAGGTACGCCAAAAGAGCAAAGATTATTCCAAAAAATCGTAAGTGGATACTACTCACTTAACGATTTTTTGGAATAATCTTCGACGAATCAACGAATACTCGTCGGAATTCAAACTCAAATAGCTAAACTTGAAACGTTGAAACATGAGTAGGTAGGTATATACTTGTTCTGTATTGTTGGCGACGTTATATACCTACCTACTTAGCTACCTTACCTAGGTGTTACTTAACTATTGGCTCAGAATAGATATTGTAGCTTTTAGTTAAAAAAAACTTGTTCTAACTTTGTTTTAAACATTAATTTTATTATAGTAATTTAAGTATAGCAGTTTAGCATATTGCTACTGTTGACTTTATAAATATAATATTTTAAAATAAGTTTGACCACATAAGTACCTTAACACATGTAAATTTTAATATGCCACCTAGTGCTTAATATTGTCGTGCCCTATCAGGGTTCATATTGGAAGCTACTTCACTATTTTAGGATTTCATATATAAATATGAATGCAATTGAGAACTTGAACTGTTAAAAAAATCCTATCACGTCACACACATACAAAATTTATTAAAATCTGCTCAAATTAATTTGCATTGCCGTCTCATATATCATTTAATTATATTAATATTAAGATGAAACTCATGAATTTATGTATGCTAAGGTACCTAACCTACCGACTGAGATGAGGCCTCGGTTCTAGGGGTCAATGTCAGTGGCAAGTAGGTATGAGCGCCACGCCGGCGCGCCGCCGCCGCCGAGGTATTCACTCGCGCCGCCGCCGCCGACTATGGCAGTCGGCGCGCCGAGCGAAAAAAATTGTTCAGTTCAAACCTAAATGAGGCATAGTAGGTCCCGGTTCTGACCTAAATATCAGAGCCTAGTCCTTTATAGAGATTTATGAATGTTTGATTTACACATTCTAATGTACCTACTAGGTACTGTGTTTTATCAAATAAGGTTTTTCATTTCATTTAAAATCAGGAATTCTTATTTAAATCCTAGTACGTTCTGTTGCTATGGAGCAAGAGTGTCGTTGTGTTGTTTATCAAGAAAGACAACAAAGCTTTATTGATAAACTATAGACCAATCTCACTCTCGAGCCATGTCTGCAAACTGTTTTACAGGATTATTTCAAACCGTCTTGCGTGGAGGTTTGACTAGTTTTTTACAACGGAGCAGGCTGGGTTTCATAGCAGATTTGGCACCATAGACCACATTCACACAATGCGGCAGATCATACAAAAATCAGAAGAGTATAATCAGCCCATGTGCTTAGCGTTTATGGACTATGAGATGAGAAGGTTTTTGACTCTGTTGAAACCTGGGCTGTTCTACAGTTCTTACAACGATGCGATGTATTGGCATCGCATCGAAGAGTTGAGATGCTTTATATATCGACTAGCAGTTACCCGCGACTTCGTACGCGTCTACAGTTTCCGTGTACATTATATTATCTGTGCGTGTACTGAGCGGATACTTCTTTGAGACACTTGACATTACACCTCATTACACCGAACTCGTACCTACTGGAATGTCAAAAGCTAGTCGTTAGACCAAAGAGGTAGTACTACGCCCTGTCAAACTGACATGACATGACAATGAAATCCTCTTGCCAATTGGCGCTGCTAATCCTTTTCGTTCATTTTATCCTGTAGATCCTGTTAATTATTCGGGATAAAAAGTAGCCTATATGTCAATCCAGGTTACGAACTATATATATGGCAAGTTTCATCCAAGTTGGTTCATTAGTTTTGACGTGATTGAAACACAAACATCCAAACATCTAAACATCTAAACTTTCGCATTTATAATATTAGTAGGATAGTAGGATAGGATAGGATGCCACTATGTCTGTCCAAGTCCAGAAACTGTTTAAATACGAGCGCGCTGGAAAATTGGTTTAAGACGCTGAGTTGGAATGGAATGGACATTAACGGCAAATATATCTCACACTTACGATTTGCTGATGGCATCGTTATATTTACGGAATCATTGCAGGACTTACAACAGATGCTAAACAGCTTAGCTGATGCTTTACGACAGATTGGCATGAGCTTGGATAAGACGGAAATTATGATCAATGATAGTATAGCCCTAGAGCCAATCACTGTCGTCGGAATGTCTCTCGAAGTTCTGCAGGAATATGTCTACCTCAGGCAGACCCTGCGTTTGAGTTGACACTACTTTGAGAAAGAGCTAAACCGGAGAATTCAGCTGGGTTGATTTGCGTTTGGAAAGCTCCGACAAGTCACCCATTCCTCAATGTCTGAAGACATTGAGTCTTCAATTAATGCGTCCTACCTGTCATGACCTATGCTGCTGAAACGTCGACACTGACAGTACAGCCGGTCCATCAGCTGAAAGTCGCTCAGGGAACTATGGAGAGAGCTATGCTCAGAATTTCTCTCAAGGATAGAATCCGTAACAAAGTCATCCGACAGAGAACCAAGGTTGTCGCTACAACTCAGAAACTTACCAGGCGGAAATGGCAGTGGGCCGGCCATGTTTGCGAATTTTGCAATAGCACCGACAATCATAGGAGCAAACTAAAACTTGAGTGGAGACCACATTAGGCAAACATAGTATAGGACGCCTTCCGGCGATATGGAGCGATGATCTGCGAAATGTTAATGTGTCAATGTTTCGGGAGACACTGGATGAGAAGAGCCGAAGACCGAGCTCAATGACGCGTCTTGGGAGAGACCTACGACCAATATAGGTTGATGATGATGATGACTGTTGCTATGTATAACTTCGCATTTACGTCAACAGGGATTTTTACTTCCTTTGGCTTGGGGTCCAAGGACCAATGGATGGTATTCGATGGTATTACTTATGTTCAAACTCTGTAATAACTTCGATTGCGCAATCTAGGATTTGTCTGTGTCGATTAGGGCGTAGTTCTAGTAGTTCTTATGTAGGGCGCTAGGTGGCGCTATACAGTCACGCCGCGCCGAAAACGCCGCCGCCGCCGACCCTCAGAGGCCGACGCGCCGCCGCCGACCGACTTGCTGTCGGCGCTCATATCTAGTGGCAAGTGTGGCAACTGCCAAACCGACCACAAAAACAAGACCCCTTAGGATACATTTACCTCGCCTTTCTCTTGTTGAGCTTCAGGAAATGTGTAGCTTTCAATACATTGGTGGGTAACAAAACAACTAGTTCCGCCTCTGCTACCTTTGGTAGGCTGTTTCGATTAGGTTTTAAATGAAGAACAGATTTATTCGAACTGCTTGCCTATTAGCAATAATTTTTCTAAGCTACGATGGTGACACGAGCCACGAGAGCTTACTGTTATGATACCTGATTGAAAATTCCTGTGTTGATCGTGAATGGACCATTGCACCTCTGACTTGACTATCGAATACTACCACCTACTGCGCTAAGGGTCTTGCGGGTGAAGTAAATAAGCTTTTTTGAAATAGATAGATAGATAATACTTTGTTAACACACAAAGAATTCAGATGACATACAAAAACTTAAAAAAATGACTTATAATAGTACAATGGGCGGCCTTATCGCTGAAACTAAACTACTGTTTGTGTACAAGACTCGCATTGCCGACATGATGAACTCAAAATTCATAATAGTAAAACTTTGGCGTGAACTATTACCTCGAGGAAAAGTTTGAGAAAATAACGGAGTACCCAAAATGGGTATTCAGAAATTAGTTGTTATCTTCAACTATGTCGTTGAGAATCAATGCAGTGGTTTCGCTTGTTTTTAGATTCGTCAATGTTTTGCCGGCGAGATTATAACGGAAAGGATAAAGAAGCGATTTTGTTCCCCTAGCAAAGGATGGTGGCACTGGCATTCCTTGATGGTAGATAGGCAAGTAGAGCGAAGGGGCCATGCGCGCGGAGCGTGACAACCTACCGTCCAATTGGTAGAGATTGCAAGCTTCCGTCGTAGCTTCCGGCAGATAACAACAAGAACGGGCTACGGTCAACGATCTACGTCTGAGCTCCAGTTTACAATTTAAAAGCTGGGTGGTATTTTTATTCTGAATATTACAAGCCCCCAAGAAACTATAATCTTAGACCAGATTTGCATGATCCTGATGTAACTGAAAGCAGTTCTGAGCACATAGGTAATTAAACACGCTTGTTCGCCCATAACACGCTGGCAATAAATGTAGAGCCTAATACATAACAGTCACTAAAATTCTACTCTCAAGTACCGCATTTCATGGCTGTAGATTTTCGCTCAATCTCATAATAAATTTATTCCATATGAAGATATATGTATGTACCTATGACCTAGAGATCTCGATAAGAAAGTAGTAGCGCGAAGGAAGTTGCGGTAATTTTATTAGATAAAAATATTTCCTATCCTTCAAATAAGTTCCTATCTTTCACAAACTTGTGATCTGCTATAATCCGGTATGTGCGTAGGTAAATTAATCTTAAATACCTTAATTGTGATTAAAAAAAAACCACATATCACCAGAACGCTATACTAATACCTACTTCGCTGAATACTTCCTTTTACCTACTATTACTAATATCTAATTTCCGGTGCAGTACAATAAAGAGTTTACTATCTATCTATCTATTACGGGTTAGTTTAGTAGTTAGTTTTTCATAGAGTATTCTACTCGTACTCACTACGCGTACCTAGAATAAGTAGATAGTCTTTTAGCAAAAGATAGGTACACCCTGTTGTGCAAACCATAGCTTGTAAGTACCGTTGTTGGTTTGCTAATCATAGTGATACCATAAGTTCTGCTCGTAATGAGCTAGTTCTAGGTGCATCAATTTCTGGACTGGTTTTTAGCAATCAGTAACAGTTGCTATTGATAACGATGAATATATATGATAACCAGCATAATAAAGATATATGAAACTTTCTAGGTTTTCATATTTTTGTTGTGACTAAATTTATTTTAAAACCTACGATAAAATCTAAAGGGTAGTGTTTTTAGTTCATGTTCTATCATCCGTCTGCTTCGATGCTCAGCTCAGAATATTATATCTTTCTTCTGTTACTCAATGCTCACTCCTTTGATACTTGTCTCTCTCTCATCGAGTAGGTACAGTGTTTTTATGTATCAGATACGTGATAAAGATGAGTTAACCAATAAAACCGAAGCAATGTCACCCTACAAAGAGGAAATAGCTAAGAGTGTTCGAACTAAGATTGCGCCGGAAGTGGCGGCCGTTCCCACGGACACTCATCCGTTACTTCACCTCCTCGTTTGTACCGAGATGTCCAGGTTTACTTTATCTACCTGTTCAGTTTTCTATCTGGTAAATTGCTTTTACAGCATCTAGTACTCCCACTTGCCACAGAAGAAATTATATAAGTATTGCTGCAGACGTATTCAGTTTCGTTCAGTCAACCTCGTTTTGTTCAAAGGAGAGGCTAATTGTAAAAATGGACTGATATACGATGGAGTAGTGAAATGAATCGGAATCATTACCTAGTTCATTGGTATCCCTTTTTCATATAGGTAGGTATCTCTATTCTCTATATCATTTCACATTAAGTCTGGTTTGGTCCTATGTTTTTCATGGTCTCCATAATCTTCAAAACTGTTCAAAACCTTTCAGATTCGATACAAATTTTCTATAAGTTCGTTTAGTTATCCACTAATGTACCTAATACCTAAAGTCGATACGGCCATAAGTAACTTAGCAACTCCATTATTGAGACAGCCGATAAAGCTGCGCCTGAGTTCCGCACGTTTCAGTTACAACACCCCTTTGTTCTAATAAGAACACGATCCCTAAATAAACGCTGAATCGGTTCAACTCGTGAGTCGATGTCGTTGATGGTCGTGTAACATTACCCGTAGCTAACAGTCCACAGTTGACGTATTCAGATTGAAAGCCAGAGGGGTTTTTCATTTCGAATTTCCGAAAGAAAAGGTTTAACATTTCTGTTGGTTGTTTGATAAGGTAGAGTCTTGGACGAATTTGGACATTGTAAAGTAGAAAAGTTTCACTTAAAAAAACTTTGCTGTCCTAGCACGACCTAAAACCAAAAGGGGAATACGAGCAGCTTGCAAAAGACTGGAGCGCCTTGGATGCACCGTCTGTACTGCGAAAATCTGGCAATATGTATACCACGAAAGTCACTGATACACCATCTACAAATCGTAATGGGGTTGCCTATTCATTCTTTAGATCGAAAGCTTTACACGAAGCCTAGCGTCCTATTACTAGTTACTACATTATGGCGTATTAAAATCACCACCAGCTTCTGCCACAAGTCCAGTTGATCTCATTGTTTAGTCTAGCGCAAAACGCTTTTAATTCTTAACAAACTGATATGTGACTTGTTATGTGATGATATTTATTGATGGAATTGTGGATTATGCTTTTGATTTGTAGGTGGCGTTTGTTTGGGTTTCGCAGTAGTCTTTACGGAACTCTCTGATGTGGGTCTGTCGGAGCTGCTATCGTAAACGTTCTCATACCGATGAACCGACGTCATTAAAATCAAAAACTAGTTTACGCGAAGTCGACTGTACGTCCTATGTATGTCTAAGGTTGACCAGTAGTAGTTTTTCTTCATAATTATGAATTTGCTGACTGGATCTACATTCGGCACCATTACAAAACTAGAGTCGTGCCTATGCAACTGCACGGTGAATAATATTGAGTAATCGTGAAAGGCGTGCAAGACTTGCTTTGGCGCGTGACTCCCTAGGGAACGGAAGTCTTGCGCACTTCCGGCTGCGCACGGCCCGCAGTTCCGGCGCTGGTACTTACTGCTAGAAATTACTTGCTTGAGGTTTTTGTCCAACAAAGTGTAACGTCGGATTGCGTGCTTATTGAGACAGTGGTCGCTTTTGATCGGATGAATTTGAAATATAATATGGCAGACGATGTGTCCTAAACTCTGATATGGTGACGGTTCTCGAACCACCATCTCTAAAGTCTACTACATGTCGTGTCGTACATCTATAGTTTTAAATTGAAACCTGAAATCGATAATTCAGGAGGAGTCTGATATACGTTGGCCTGAAAATTATGACACTCTTGTAAAATGGTGAAATGGACTTAGGTATACAATACATAGGAACTAGATTTCCTTGATGCGAAGCTCTATTTCTGCTTCTCCTCATTACTTATGACCATTGCTTAACTTTATAAAGAGATGTGCATTAAAAAAATCTGCCCAGTGTAACTCTAATGTAACTACGTCTACGTTATTTGGCCTTCGAAGTGCGTAGCGTTATTTATTATCGCAATTTTTGTGCTACAAATATTTTGTGGCTATTTTTGCGAGCGTAGACGTGGGTGCTGAACCGACTCTTCTACCTGTTTTATATCCTAATATCTATATAACTAGGTATAGCATGGGTAGGTATATCCGGGATCTCGTCTATGTGATGGTGCCAAATAAATATTAGTAAAAAGCATTTCTGAACAAAATGCTCTACAAGCATCAGCATCAATCAAAATCACAGGAAAATTTCTGTGATCAAATGTAATCACAATCTTAGCATCATTTCCCTGCCCGTATCCCGCGCTAGGCGGGGTCGGCACAACATGTCTTCTTCTTCCACTCGCTCCTATCATCACACATCACATATCACAATCTAAGCGAAAGCCTTTTTATTCTATTCGATCCAGACACAAATGAATCTACTTAAAGTGTATTTCGTCCAAGACTTAAAACCCTCGTACAGAATCCTAGATAGAAACATCTACTGAATTTCAGTAAATTTTTAAAGCATAGGAACTCAACATATTTCGTAGTTTGAATACCTAGGTAAGTACTTAACTTACCTACTTTGAATGATGTTACGTTTACAATATATTGTCAGTGTCAGTTTTATTCGCAACTATTATATTACCTCATATTTTCATGCTTTCTGTTCTCAAAAGTAATAAATAGTTTGATTTTAGTCGAAATTCGATGCTTAATAACTATAAAGTTATTCTTTGAGAGCAGAATGTTTTAAAATTGTGCCCCTAGTGTGCCCCTAAAGTATCTATCATTTCTATGACATCAAAGACTGAAATCGAAGCAGAAGAAGTGATCAACACTTTACCACCTTTGATTTGCAACAATCCTCGGAGGAAGATTGACGCTGGAGAGGTATTCTAGCTCAGTCTTGTAGAACTCGGGACATATGTTATAAATAGGTAGGTACACAGATTATTAAAATCATAGGTGGTAGTCGGTACCTAGTACCTACTAATTAGGCACCTACTGTGGGGCGGGCGGTACTGAACTAAAAGTTTTTTCATCCGTAGCGTACCCAGTCTCTGTTTATCATGATGTGGTCTAACTGTGGTCTATCGAACTCATATGCATGTTGGTTCAAACTTATATTTCTTTTCCCTAGGTTTTCTTCACTTTTGCTATCCATTTTCAGACTTCTAACCATTCAGGTCGACATGCGTGTTCCATATAGGTAAGTACTTTACAAACGGTTCTGCTTTATTGTTCCATTCATCAAATTTTATTAGTAGTTTCATCAACAAACCGTTCTGAGTTTGTAGCGTGTTAATTATTCTTTGGTAATTTAGCACAGCCCAAAATGTAGGTCATCTCGACAATCATGTTTTAACCAATTGGGTCAAGCTCAAAATCTGTTTATATTATCAACCTACAATCTCAAACATGGCCAAACTTCAAATTTTGTTTGTAAAGTTTATGAACCTATGAACAAGATCACATAGATTATGTAAATACTTAGATAGAACCTAATATCCCCAAATTTTTTCATGACAATAGATACACACCACAGTAATTGTAAGTACTAAACATACCTACCTACACTTCAGTATGAAACCCTAACCTTATTAGGATAGTTCAATAGGTTTTTTTTTGCAATATAAATTATCAAGACCCGTTAGAATGGATGCATCGTGTACATAGATAGAGGTAGTATCTAGTATCTAACATACAGTATCGGAAGTCGAAAAGAACCTTTAGCTCGGAAACGCTAGTTGCTTCCGCAAAAGTGAAACTAAATAAAGGAAGTGAGGCCATTCTCGTTACCACTAGGATGTCATTTCCTCTGCCGGTCGATGAACTTGCGGACATTTCTGTGATCAGCTGTAATAGTTTCAATATCAGTGAAAAAACGTGTAGACGCGCTAAATATACCTATTCAATTTAGTAATTTTTAAAGTAGGATAAAAACGGTTGGTTGGGTAAGAATTACCTAATTATGAGATTTATAAAAGTTAAAAAGGCAATAAATAAAACCGGTATCACCTATTCGAGAGACAATACCTACATTATAATATAAAACCAGCTCTATCAGTTGCGTCATATCTCTAATTAAACAACCAAGAAAAACACATTTTTATAATATAAAAACCTATCTGAATAAATATGTGGAACACCTGTGATCTTCGAAAATTATTATTCTTGCAATTCTCGACATTTTTCAATTCATCTCAATTTAAACAATCCCATAAATAACGTCCGCTTTATAGGCTGCTCTAGCGAGTCGTAAACCTTTCAGCGATACACCTTTCATCGACAGCGTAATTTGTATAGTAAAACATAAATAGAAGAATGATCTATTTTCCAGATAGACCCGAACGATTTGAAACAAAGATGCAGGGAGATTATTCTACCTGGTGCTCCTCTGGTCGAGTATCCTGCTCCGAAGCCTCCAGCTCCGGTACCGAGGTTCCCACTGACTATTGTGTGGCATCCTGGTCAACTGCACTTTGAGTTGGGTGAAGAACCCGTTGTCAACATTTTAAGGTAGGTTCGCGTTATTGAAATCGGTCACATAGTGTAAGCTTTGTTAAATTTCTCATACAAAAGATTAGTTTTTATAACCAACAAAAAACGATCCTGATGGCTATGCGCCGGTGGAACGGCGGGGGACGCGGATTCGGTGCCAGGCAGGCAACCGGGCTACTTGTCTTTGGTTAGATTTTGAGAGCTTGTGGAAGTTAGATTTTAAGATATTTGAGTTAATCTAGATAGTTTGCAATATAAGTTTTGTGATACGCATCTACTAGTGTTTCATTTCTGAGATGGTTAACATCTCAGAAGTGGGATTACCGAAAAATTCCGTAAGTACGCCCATATTATTGACGTCTAGAAATAATAATAAAATAAAGAGATCGTGTAAAAATGTTATTGCTCGGTTGGTTGTTGCTCTACATTTTGTGCTGTGGGTTGTGGGTTCTATTCCATACAAAACAAACACCTGTTTGATGTTTCATTAATATAGATATTTGTTTTGGATGTAGGTAAACAAGTATAAAAAAAATGCGTATACCTACTTTAATATAGACTTTACTTGTTTTGGAACTGATAGTGTTTTATTTGACTTTGTGCATTGTGTTTAATGTTCATGAATGTTTAATATTTGTTTATTTCTGTTAAAAATTATAATTAATAATATCTATATTGGTTTATTTCTTTTAAAGATCACGCAATGTTAAAAGTACATTTATAAACTTTGAATATTCTAACAGCATAGTTTTGTTAAGATCGCGTCGCTATAGGTACCTACTTATACTTCACAAAGTGTTCCCTGTGCTTGAGTTACAGGGTCACGTTATCGCTACTCACTCAAGTACCTCTGCGGTATGGTATGTCGTCTCGACCCCCACTGACTGATTCTAAAAATAGATTGTTCACTGAAGTTACCTTGATACTTGATATAAAACAAAAAAAAAAGAATAGCAATTTTAATCTCCACAAAAAAAAAATATTAGGATATGGGTACCTACACTTATTCTTCTTTTGTTTTGGACGAGCTTTCAGAACAATAGACGGCTGCTGGGTTGGAAACCTCAGAAGTTCGAACTCGTGGTACAAAGGTGCAGAATCAAGTTAAGACGTGCCACGAGAACAAAGGCCGCAGCCTCAGAGGGCTGCCTGGTGCTGGGCAACGCCAGGCGAGCCGCAGCCACAGAGGGCTGCCTGGTGCAGGGCAACGCCGGGCGAGCCGCAGCCACAGAGGGCTGCCTGGTGCTGGGCAACGCCAGGCGAGCCGCAGCCACAGAGGGCTGCCTGGTGCTGGGCAACGCCAGGCGAGCCGCAGCCACAGAGGGCTGCCTGGTGCTGGGCAACGCCAGGCGAGCCGCAGCCACAGAGGGCTGCCTGGTGCTGGGCAACGCCAGGCGAGCCGCAGCCACAGAGGGCTGCCTGGTGCTGGGCAACGCCAGGCGAGCCGCAGCCACAGAGGGCTGCCTAGTGCTAGGCAACGCCGGGCAAGCCGCAGCCACGGAGGGCTGCCTGGTGCTGGGCAACGCTGGGCGAGCCGCAGCCACAGAGGGCTGCCTGGTGCTGGGCAACGCCAGGCGAGCCGCAGCCACAGAGGGCTGCCTGGTGCTGGGCAACGCCAGGCGAGCCGCAGCCACAGAGGGCTGCCTAGTGCTAGGCAACGCCGGGCAAGCCGCAGCCACGGAGGGCTGCCTGGTGCTGGGCAACGCTGGGCGAGCCGCAGCCACAGAGGGCTGCCTGGTGCAGGGTGGCGCCGCCGGGAGAGTGGTCCCAGCAGGCGGCGCGGCCATATGTCAAACGTGATACGACAACAAACATCAGGTCATGTACTTAATTCAATCCCGTATTTTTCTTTAAAGATATCACTGAATTTATGTGTTCTTTCATAAGACGTCTAGCGTCGCAGCCAACAAAATTAGAGCATACCAGTACATTATAAAAATTATAATGATGTCTACCAGAGTTAACACATCAGCAAATTCACGTCTTGACTAAAAGGTAGACGAGTGTGTCTAAGCTGCGGCTGGGATGAGAAGATTGTTATCTATTTCTCTTTACAAGTAGTCATCATTTCCTAGTCTGGTTGTCGTGTAACACAACACAACACATAACATGACAGTTTAAAATCCATTTAAACAACAGAGGAATCGCGACCAGAGTTAAAGAAATGGCTAACGAACAAAGATATATGATCAAAAGGATGATACCAGTATTTAATTGCCATCGAATTAGAGTGTTACAATGAGATAGAATTATAAAGTGACAAATATTCAAAAAAAAAAAAATACGTTTCGATAAAATCTCTGGATATTCAGACAAAACAATACTGCTAAAATTATCATTAGACTAGAAAATTCTTTATTGCACATATAAAAACAGTACAGAGGCGGGCTTAATGCTATTTAGCATTCATTTTCTTTTGGCGTTGTTAAAGACACAGGGAATACCAATTTAGATCGTGATATAAATATTTTAATCTTATGTTAACATTGAAATGTTGGTAATGTTGCAGTGTACAAGAAACATTTGTACCGTTGTAACTTTGTAGCTAAATTCCAATGAAACTCGAAATAGATGCTTAGTTTTTATTAAGAGGTTTTCTCTCCCAGATTTTAGAGGACATAATATTAAAATGTACATGAATTAATTGAAATTTATTATCACAAGAAAATATAAGAATTAAAACCTGATTCTGTGGAAATGACTAAGATGCGGGGTGTAGATTACATACATCGTATAAGGGACTGCAGTGCTAATAAGACTACGAGGTCAACTGCTAGGTTCGTGCAAATCCAATAAGACGCTCTACTGATGGCTTAGTTTAAACATGGTGGTAATGCCCGTTTAATTTAACCGACAAAAAAAAAGAGATGGTTCTCAGTTTGGTTATATTTTCCAGAAGTTATAAGCAAAAATGTACATTATGGCGTAGACTGTGGTGACATGTCATCCTATAAAGAAATTCTTTACTATTGCACAAATATTAAAAGTGGCTTATACAGGCGAAGCTAAGTAACACTAAATAGCATTATCTACTAGTTAACCTTTACTTTCTGAAATGAATTCAAGTGGAGTTTGGTCAAGTCGAATCATTCGTCAAGTTATAAAATTAGGTAGAGTACGTCAAGTCTTTGTCAATGAGCGTTTTCCTTGCCAGAGCAATAATGTTACACGTTAGTAAAACGATGCAAGTAAAATTATTGTATAATCACTATTGTCTCATGTAGTGAGCAATAAAAAGAAAAATATAAAGTTTTCTAAATAGTGCGTATAATTCCCCCTGATAAAGTATGAATATACGAGATATAAATGCCTGAAATTAAATATCACCTTTTAGTTAATTCAATAAGTAAAGTACACATTCATTTAAAAAAAAAAATGTTTGTAAGTAAATGAGTAAAATTTGATTTGGTTTTTGGTGTAGTTAAGTTATTAAAACTATTTTATTTATGAACTTATAAAATTCTACGCATGATCACAAATATGGGAAATTCATTTCAAGGCTTTATTTATTCCTTAAAGGGTAAGTTCAGATGACAAGGGTTCAACGCGCGTTTTGATAATGCGCGTTTACAACTTCATACATTTTATTCAGGCCGTACACATGCTAACGCAGCTCGAGGAAAATGTTAGCATGAACCATAGATTAAGCTAGGCGGAAGGTACTTATAAAAGAATAAAAATAAAATAATTAAGAAGATACTTAGAAAATAATAGCAATACTTAATAAAATTTCTCTAAATAATATGTGTGAGCATATCAATAGGCACGCAGTAAGTTATAATTAATGACAAAAAGAAAAAAAAGTATGGATTCACTACCTACACAAACTAGAAGAAGACATAAACCTTTATTATTTATTGATACATGACTGTGGGCAAGAACTAACATTACCTATTATTGTCAGCTTGAAAACAATGTTTTCTTTTAGTTTTACACCAAAAAAAAACTTGATAGTTCAGACTCGTATATTGACATTTTTGCGTAAAGTCAGATGGCAATGACACACTTACAAAAGAAAGAAGCAGTAAGTTTCTCTACTAAAGACAGAAGTAACGACACAGTTATATCTATACCAAACCATATAATTATAAGAAATTCAATGTGGCACCTGCAAACAGAATTTACATCATTGTACTTAATAATTACAACGATCCATTTTTAGGTGTTTTTAGATTTATTTTAGCTTTTGTTTTATTGATTGTTTGCTAAAAGCGATTATAACAAAGTAAGACAAAGATTGGAGGCTTGGAGTTTCAAAAGAGGTACTGCCAACATAAACAGATATCTACCTATGCAAAAATTATAATTATGCACATTACAATTCAATGATCAAGTCGAACTATAAAACAGCTCGTTAACGGTTAACAAATTGACAGTTGACAGTTGGCACATTAGCAAAAAAAATATAATTATATATAATATATTTAGTTAAAATAAAAAAAAAATTACTTAATTGAGATAACAAATTAAGATGAATCGAGTGTTAACGGTCCAAAATGCACAGTAGATCGCCTACAGAAGTAATGTTCATCTTTTCGGACCACACCTATGTAGTTTTAGGAAGTATTTAAAAAAAAAAAGTACTTAATAATAATAATAATGACGATACATGGATTTACTGATCTTAACATGAATAAGAATGTTTTATTTTTGTAACGAATTATCGTTGGTTTCTGCAAAGTAATTACAAAATCAGTTTTGTGTTGTTTCAGGTCAAACGGATAATAAGGAATATCCGCAGTTCGACCTGAATGATAATGGTTATCTGGATAAATGGTTATTTAGCCTTTGGGCACACGTCCAAATGGTTAAATGGTTAAATAGTTATATGGTTAAATGGTTAAACGGTTAAACGGTTAAATGGTTACATTAAAAATAAAAAAATAAATAAAATAAATACATGGTTAAATGTTAAAATGGTTAAATGATTAAGTAATTAAACGGTTTAATGATGAAATAGTTAACTTGTCAAATTGTTTAATAGCTACATTGTTAAATGGGTATTCTTAAGGAGGATTACGAATAGTGCAGTATTTACAATAGTTATTATATTTACAAAGTGCACATGAAATAGTTGAGCTATCTACAGATTGTTGCAAACGATCTACAGATCAAGATTTAGATGTAGATTTATCAACTGTTCCGAATCAGATTTAAATGGGTTACATGGTTAAATGCGGTAAATGGGTCAAATGGGTTGATTGTTAGATTGTGAAATTGACAAATCGTTAAATCAATAAATTGTTACATTATTAAGTTGAATTTGTAAATTGATTAACTGGTAACAAATATTATTGATTTTTAGAAGGTTCGATTAGTAACTTTAATATCAAAGAGCTGTTTAAATTGTATAGTTAGTACCTATAAATTTAATTTTCAAATATTTACGTTGTAATATTTTAATAAAGAAAAATTAAAAGTAATATCATGAGCATTAAACAAAATATATTCAAAAAATATGGCTATTGTAGGTTATATTAAATAGTAAATGGTAGTAAATTATTAGGTACTTTGCTAAGTTGTCAGACTGTTAAATTAACAAATTGATTAACTGAAGGTTAGTATGTAAATTGATCAATTGATCATTGTTAAAGTTGTTGGTTGGTTATACTGGTCAAACGGTTGAATGGTTGTTGTATCGTCTATTAAATTGATAAGATAATTATGTCTGAATCTTAGGGATAGATATTATATGGGTAAATTGTTTAAAGATGAACAAATTATTAATGGTTGTTAAATTATTTATATTATACGATTGTTAAATGGTTAGATATCTATATTTTAGTATGCAAAGATTAATAATTTTACCAGTGTTCTGTTAACTGATTTATTTATGAAAAATTCTTAAACAATTGCTAAATTGTTGCCAAATGGTTGTTTGGTTCGAAATGTCTGGGACTTTAATACACAAAGATAAAAAAAAAAAAACAAGTAAAAATGGTTAGATCAACGAACAAATATTCATATATTTATCAGTTAAGGGTCCTGCAACTTAAAATTGATAATCCGTGATAACAGAAATGATAAATGAATGCTTGTTGTGATTTTGCACATTATGAAGCTAAAACTGTAACTTGATGATATAACCTATGGTTTCATGTTAACAATACGAAATATGTCGTCGTTATTAATATAAATATTCTATTCTAATCTAAATATTATCACAATATTGTAGAAATATGCTCGAAGCAAGTTTGCATGTCTTCAGCAGAACTTTTAAGTCAAGCTCTAACATATTTGATTGATTTTTGATAATAAGTCACTAAGTAGGTATATAGGTATTAGAAACAATCATTTATTTATCCATAATTTTTGTTATATCAAATAGAAATTAGTACTTAATTTATGTAATTACACTTAAGTACTGTATTTTAATCATTGAGCTTTAATGCCGTTAGTTCTGATGCTTAATTTGGCCGAATGTAAGGTTCCACCGGGTGCGTGTATGAGGACATTACACGTCATCAGGATGGTCGAGTGTAAGCTTTGTTAAATTTCTCATACAAAAGATTAGTTTTTATAACCAACAAAAAACGATCCTGATGGCTATGCGCCGGTGGAACGGCGGGGGACGCGGATTCGGTGCCAGGCAGGCAACCGGGCTACTTGTCTTTGGTTAGATTTTGAGAGCTTGTGGAAGTTAGATTTTAAGATATTTGAGTTAATCTAGATAGTTTGCAATATAAGTTTTGTGATACGCATCTACTAGTGTTTCATTTCTGAGATGGTTAACAATAGGTACTAATAGTCATTTCACAAAGGGGATCCGGTTAGGTTATTTTATTTATTTATTGATTGCATGTGCACTTATAATGCTTAATGTCCTATTGACATGCTCGTATATTGAATATCGTTAGTTTTTCCTCAGAAAACTTCCTTAGATGATCTAGGTAAAGTACCAAGGTATTCCGCATAATTTATTCTCACCGGCGGTGGTGTTAGAATAGGTACTTGGAAAATCCCTCCAACTTAGCTCGAACTTTATCGCATTCTACGTGATTATTTTTTATGATCTTTTTTCTTGGTACTAAAAATGACATAAAGAATTCATCTGAAATTCAAAAAGCTCCCTGTAGTTAAAGTCAAAGTCAAAATTTCTTTACTCAATAAAATCACAAGGATCATTTAGTGTTAGTAAAGAAAGAGTACCTACAAAATGGTTGCTTTCACAGCATTTGGAACGGTTGTCCGCGCACCATCTACATCCACTGCTGTGGCCTCTGGGACGAAACAGCACGCTTAGGAGCAAGCTGGTGCTGCTACCCTCGCACCAGGTTCCACCTAGCTCCAGGCATGGTCTCCAAACTGATGATTACAGCAACTCCTCGGAACTATTCCCCAGTTCCGTTAGCGTATGCTGGTCTGCAGTTAGCCGCGGCGCATATGAGAGATCATGTCGTTGGGTATTTTGTAGTGCCTATGGAGGTGCAGTTTCTGAATTACAGACCGCCTGCCCCTGGTGAAGGTGAATAAAAGTCTCCGACAGAAAAATAATCTTTGTCTTGAAAAGTTGAAATTGAAGTACCTACCTAGGTGTCTGGTAGGTAGTACTACGATAGTATCTTATCTATTTGAAGAAGTTAGTCATGCTAAAGCTCTAGTAGGTCCTTCCGGCCGTTTCCGCAGCTGATTTTCGTAACCAGTTGCGAAAACGGAAATATAATTCTTTACCCGCAACTAGTTGCGGTAGAAGAGTTTTACTTCTTCTTTCACAACTAGATGGTAACGTTTCTACGTTTCACAACCAGTTGCGAAAAAAAAATTACCTCTACCTACCTATTTGAAAAAGTAAGTCAAGTTCCAGTTATTATAAAAATTAAAATATGCATCATATTACATATTTAAACGAACAGCATTTCAAAAGGAACTGGGTAAAAAAAATTGCAACTTCATCTGCTTATTTCTATCTAAACATGGTGATGAATGTGATGATTCAGTGTAAAATAGCCATATCTGACCCGTGCCCACCCAGCCCAAAGACTGTTGAATACTTAATAAGACTTAGATGGCATTCGTATTCTATTATTAGAAGTGATATCAGGACTCTGCGTGACTCCTAAATTTTTTATTACTTCTAATACCTAATGCTATTGTCATGTCATCAATAACCCGTTTGCGAGGTCGGTAGGACAAAATTGTCTTATTTTATTGGAAAGGTTGGACTGAACATGTTTTTGCATAAATTCAAATAAATTAGAACAGTAGTTGCTATGTGGCAAAAGATACCTAATAATCTAGACCGAACCTGTGTTATCTTATTTGTGTTTATTAAACCTATAGAAGCGGGCTGCAGAATTTAATAAAAATAGTTATTTTTTTTTTCTTCAAAAAACTAACAAAACAGTGGTGCGAAAATAATAAAGATCTTAAAAAACGTCTCTCGGCGGTCGAAGCCGTCATAACTTCAAAGTACTTACATTTTAAGTTCATAACAGCAAACCTGACTCTTTTAGATCTGTAGGTACAAAAGAGCATAATATCTACATAATTTTATTGTAAATCCCTACTAAGTACTTATACTTATTTAGGAAATCACATAACATGCCAGTTGCCAAGCCGGCCATATGTCCCTTGATGTGTGATATTAGGTCCGACAATCTCATCGGTGACTCATTCCTTTGTGTAGCCAGCAGGTCTTACACCACCATGGAAATATCTTGGTGACTTCACACACCGAACAGACGTCGTATTTTTACATCAATTGAATGTGTGGGTGTTGATGTAATCTGTATGTTTGTATTTCCGAACTGGAAAATGCAGAATGGTCTGATGTCTGTCTGACACGTGATGTTCTTCTGTTTTGACCTTTTTAGTAGTAGGTAAGTAAATAAAATAGCATTCGACAATAGAATGCTTGGTATTTATGTTAGGTAGGTACGTAAGTTACGTGATTACGTAATTTTATACGTATTATATCTACTCATGCATTCATTCGTACGTTCTATCTACTTGAATCGTAGAGTTAAATTACAAAAAAGTTTTTACGAAACCAGCAGTAGGTATAAAAGTATTGTGTGTTGACTCTACATTACTCTACATTTGTTGAGGTAGAGGTCAACTCGGTCAACGCAAGACTACAAACATGAGCACCTTTCGCCGATTCAGTTCGTCCTCCATAGCAATACCTTCGTCCTGAATAACAGAAAGGACGATTACAGATAATCAAACCTGTATGCGATGATTTGTAACGTAAACATTGTCGATCGTCGTCCATATAAAATAGGAACTGCCTGCGAGCCGCAACATGGCGAGAAATAGATTTTACGAGTGCGTGTGGCGCTATATTAACCTGTGTTTACACTTGAGACGCTTTATAGACTTTATAGGCGCAACGACACCATATTAAACGAATAAGGAGCTTTTATAATCGTATGGAAACCATAACACTGATAATAGCAGTTGAAAACTCGTGGCAAAATCGTTATTGATTTGGAAAAAGTAAATCTTCCACATCACTTCAAGCAAAGCTCGGCAAAAGTTTTTTACGAGTCCATCTCTTCTACTGCTTTCATCATTTAAAATCTAATATACGTTCATCGTTTGATACAATAGCACTGACATTTTTTATGTAAAAATCGTGGAGCTTAATCATTATTATGGTATGTGGTTGGTAGTCGTGATACGACCTAGGGACTTACGAGAGACGCAGAATAGGATATACTTAGCCAGAAGTTTTGCCGACTAAAGACATAGGTACTTTGCCCTCATTCATCCAGTAATTTCACTCTTGTCGTGTACCTAAGCTACAATCTATTGAAGCAGTACAGCCGTACTCAACCAATCAGCTCATCTGCATGGCTTCCGGGTGGTGATTGAGGTTGATTGATTTTTATTATCGTCGTCGCAACGTCGCCTCGGACCACATTTGTACGGTAGCTCCCTTGTTATCATCGTCACAAACTAGCGGAACTTACGAGTATGTTGTTTCACTTATGTGTTGATTGCAGGCCTTGTATACAATAGTATTATCATAACTACTTGATAACGCCACTTATCACCTATTTGTTATTCATAGCATACCTATATACTTTCTTTTGCTATCTAACTAAATGGTCATAGAAAGAGTGAGAAATTGCTAAAACCTCCCGATGCGTCTTTGACAAAGCCAGGGCTACCGATCTACTTTCTTAGGTACTATTTGGTCTATAGGGAAAAAAAAACAACCTGACTTCCCCTGAGTCCCGTCAAGGGAACTGTGGAGGGTTCTGCTCCATTTTCAACCTTATAATCATAGTTATCTTACCTACAATGTTATCATCAGATGATTTATGGTCCACTGTGAGTCTATTTCAATATCCTGGTGAATTTATAAACTGTTTAAATATCTGGGCTTAGAGTAAAAAAAACTCTATAAGGCAATTTCACAATGATACTGTAATACATCGGAAGTGGCCGGAAAAGGCACGGTTCCCGGATATTCCGCCCGCCACCCCCAGATCCGGTCATAGGACTTCCGCAGGCCCGACATTTCCGCTGTCCCTGAAAGTAAAATGTATCAGAACTTTCATTATCTACCTTACATTGCTTTATTTCAGGCTTTAGTAGGACGCTAAATGAAATTACTGATAAAATCACAATTTCAAAAAGCACTCGTCTGTATTACCTATAGCCAAAGTAAGTTAAGTTGTATGTAGGTAGTATACTTAGTAGGTATAGAGCGTCTATTATAAAATCCTCAAATAACAATATTTGCAACCATAAACATAATTTTGAAATGGCATCGCAATTAGGTCTCGATCAGGCGCACCCCAAACGAAAAGAGATCTAAAAGTAGATTGAAAGCAATTATTCAAAGCCAGACGGTGTGGGTTACAGGACCCACTGTCTCTGTCTGATTTACCGTGAACACATTGGAGCATCCAGCGATTCGCATCAAAGCACTCTTTGACGATTTCTTCTTTAGCTTCAGCTGATAACTTGATACTTTAACAGCAGCTGCGGCGCTTGCTTCCGTAGAATGATACTCGATATTTGCTGATGAAGAGATTTCGGGATGTCTCGTGCCCATCGGTAACTCTATACGTGGAGTTGTGGTAGCACAATAGATAATGCTGAATGACAAGATAATGCGGAACTTTAGATTGTCATCGCATCGTAGGTACTTTGTGGCGATAATGCACTCCGCATTATCGTCGAACAGTTCTCAGAACACATGAGGCCTGGCCAGTACACTACATCTCTATATAACAATGTTTGTCATTTAAAACAAAATGTGCGTAGTGATCATAAGAAGTTGCACGGTACACCCTGAATGGATATGCAAAACAATTTACAAATGAGGCACGTTTAAATGGTTTTGTGTCCGGAAATTATGTCTTGATAAAAATATGTTGGCAAGCGACGTTGGCAAGTTATTATCAAGCTCTGAACAAATTGAAATTATCTCGTGACACTGGAACAAGTTATAATTTAGTTCATGGTTAAATATAAAACAAAGACTCTAGAATTACCGTAAAGAAAAGAATTATAATTATAAACACAGCTTCCTCTACTCCACCTTCCTTCCTCAATCGAAGATTTACCGTTAATTCTGGTTCTGGGTCTGGTGAATTCCCTACACGGCGAATTTTATGACGCTAATCGCCTTGTATAGACTTTTAAACTCGCATTCGTTACTTTCCACTTAAAATACGAAAGCTTCTTCATCATTTGGGTTCCGCTCGTTGGTTCCTTGCTATCCAATCCACCCTGTTTCAAAAAAACCCTACCTCCGTGTTCAGCAGCGAATAGAGACTTCGCCATGTATAGTAATTGTAGCCAATGTCTGCACTACCGTTACACATACCTTCAAACACATGCTCCGCTCCGAAGTCCCCAAAAAGCGCAATTGCCTCAGTGTGCCCTACATGCAATGCGCATATTACGCGCATTACGTGCCAGCCGTTATGCCAAGTCGTGTGCTTGCCTCGTGTTATGCAAGCAGCGCGGAACCGGCCCGTGAGAAGCACCCGTAATACTGTAAAGTGTAACCGAGCACACGCTCCGTTTCTAACGGGATGTAAAGTGGAGTACCTATCAGCTAGGTCAATATTGGTGACGGAGTGAATTCATAGGACTACTGATGTAGGTAGAGATCACCTTAGGAAATACACATTCCATCAGGAGTGCTAGCAGCCAAACAAATGACGGAGGTAAGGAAAAGCAGGCTGAAAAGCCATGAAAGCTTGCCTCTTTTTCAGTCGAGGCGCTTCTACAGAATATAGCCAGCCTTCTACAGAATATATTACCAGCTATTAGCAGGTAATGCGATTTATTCATGTGATTAGGTACATCGTAATAGGTAGTCCTGCTCCACACCCAATATTTTCTTTCAGCATTATGTGGCTAACTGATATTGTACCTAACCTACCTTACAAATGGAATGGGAAATGATAAAGAAACCGCCAAAAAGGTGACGGAGTCAAACAAAGTCTACAAACTATTGTCAATACAAGCAAGACCCATGCGGATAAAGATCATCGAGAACTTCAAACGCAGTTTCCGTGTTACCGTCATCCATCTGCAAAATACCCAAAACAAGCTTCAAGTGAACCAAAGCAAAGCTTAAAAGGCCGACATGTGGCGAATCATAACAAAACAAAATACACGTGAAAGTATTCAATGTCTTCAAATGATTGAACTCTAGTTTCATAGTAGACGTGAAAAAAATAGTAAAGAAGACGTCACAAATGTTGAACAAACATGTGCGGTGCAGTTCCTTAAAAAACAAGATGCCTTCTGAAAAAAAAATACGACAAAAAGACACTCGAATGCTGAAGCTTGCTCCTGACAGGAAATATGATATTTTATTTTGGGCGTGGGATCAAACCAAGTCGATAATTTGTGTCTCGAATAGAACTTCTAAAGGACCGTTGAAATGAAATTGTTGAAGACATTTTATTAATACAGAAAAGAAAGATTTTGGACAACAATAAATTTAAAGTTTGATGCGTTCTGATTGAGAAGAAAGAGAATCGGGTGTTTCAAAGGACCCGCGTTCTAAATGACACAGTGCAGGTGCTAAGCTTTGATATAATCAGCGCTCAAAACGCAACAAAATTAAATAAAACCGTGGGTTGGTAAATATTAAGATCGAACCCAACTTTACAATGATAAAAGGTGATATGCTAATCAGTTTAAAATTAAAGATTCTTGTGAATATGTTAGGGGTTTGCATAATAGGTATTCTTTACCTATGTAACACGTTGCACTGCTATTAGGTAAAACTAGTTTCCCGACGATGTTTTCCTGTTCAAGACTTCTGGTATTGAAAAATCGGAAAACCATTGGTCTACCATGATTAAAAACCTAAAGTTAAAGGTTCAAAAGGTGGAAGTCACAAGTTGAATGAACACAAGTTTAAATTACATTTAATTAATAGATCAGTTGTTTTTAAAACAACTGTTTATTAGAAGCTCTTGGATTTTCCAACTGCTACGTATAAATGCGTTTATAGTCCTATCCGAGACTCCCGGGGTGTGTCAGCTCTGCGTGTGATCTTCCGTGTAATCTACATGTCAAAATATACGCCAGTAGGTTTTAACCTCTGCTTTGCTATCGATAAAATAAGAACATTATAAACGCATTCATTTTGGGTCATCTGGGACAATCAATACCTATGGGTACTTGATCACTGGTTCAGTAATCTAAACTTTAATTGATTATATCGATTACTACTTACCTAGTTATTTCAGATATAGGTGCCTGTCTAATACTTATGTGCGTATGCCTAGTTAAACTAACGCGTGACCTAACGGTTATTAAATTACCTACGGTTTCAGTGCAATTGAAAAAGCTTTCCGAAAGCTTTTTTGTTTGTCTTATGTGAGATGATTTAACAACGCTATGATTAACCTCATTGTTATAATGAGATAACCCACCTCCAGTCTAGCTATTGTACCTAATCACAATGTATATGTTTCAAACTCGCATTACCTACATTTTGTAGACCTCTCAATTTCAACTATCAAACAATGACTCTCTGTTCGTCTGTGTTTCTTTGCTTTGTTGCAATTTGTGTCATACGAGAAGTGGTATCGTATTATGTAGTACCTAACACCACCTACATAATTACGATTGACTTGCTTACCTAAGCTTATTTTAGGTTCACACACACACGCACATTTTAAAAATCTGTTTTGGTAGATATCGTTTTGGGTGCTTGATCGTCAACGTCATAGAAAGGTACCTTCATTTAGAATAATCATAATAGTAAACAGAATTAAAATACAATTTGAATGCTTAGGTAGAGCTTTTCTTTAGTTTGTGCCTGATGCCTGACTCATCAATTCCAAATATTTTATCATTGAATTTAAAGAGTAAAAATACTAAAGCTTATAAAAGTTTGTGGTTAACTGATGCTTACGAAGTGGATGAAATTTTCGTAGTGACGATGAAGTCGACGATGGAGCAAGATGGTCAAAAAAGACACCCAGTCAAGAATCCAAATTGTACTTAGTATTCAGAAAAGAAAAAACAAACCTGAGTACCTGGAAATTTTTCTAGGTAGGTAATTATTCTAAAGGTGTCTATGATACGCGCATGATAGGTAAGTAGGTACTAAGCTCCTGATTAAACATGGATTAACACGTTTAGTAAAATAAATTAAGTTCCTGACCTCGTAATAGCATTATTATTATTCTTCAGGGATGCTAGCGTTATTTATGGCTAATAAGAGGCGTCGCTTACAAAGTAGCTGCGATGTCCACACGTGTGCAGACAAGTGCACTGACATACAACGGTTCAATTCTCAGAATCGGGTTAATTCGGTGCGTGACGTCACCGCCGTCCGACAGCTTCCTCGTCCGAGCAACTTGACGGAAGCTTGTTTAGATGGGTAGAGCTCTGGGTCTAGTTTGTGTTGGTAGTGGGGAAAGCTTAGTCATTTGACTTACTTGAAATCGTTTTGTTTCATCTTGCCACTACACCACCGTGCGGTTTTAAAAAACGCCTTACACAAAAGAAAACGATAAATCTAGCTATCTAATCAAAAACTAGTCTCTACAGAGGCAGTAGAGAACATCTTAAGCTATGCGTAGAAACGTGGTATCGTGGCACGCTTCCGATTGGTACTGATTTGGATCAGTTGAGTAGCTCAACGGTTTCATGTGTATTTTGCAGATATTGTAAATACTGTACTCTACCTATTAGTGATAATTGTTGTTGTGGTTGTTGAAAAGGTGAGGAGTGCTAGATTAGCATGGTATGGACACGTCATGAGGAGGGATGAAAGTCATATCACGAAAAAAGTAATGAATCTGAGTGTGACTGGGTACGCAGGTAGAGGAAGGCCGAAGAAGAAGTGGTTGGATTGTGTGAAAGAGGATATGAATGTGAGAGGAATAGATTCTGAGTTGACGAATGATAGGAGCGAGTGGAAGAAGAAGAAGACATGTTGTGCCAACCCCGCCTAGCGCGGGATAAGGGCAGGGAAATGATGATGACCTATTAGTGATAATTTTCTTTGTGAATAAAATTTAAACATTATTATTAATAGGTCCAGTTACTGGTTAGCTACTAGCATCGTTTAAACATACCCAAGAACTTGTCCCTAATTAATAGTAGTTTCATTTAGTTCCTGACATGTGGTCGTCTGAAATTGGAATACGCTACAAGTAACAAAGAGGCAATCGCTTCATAATATTGTTCGTTTAAAAGAAATATGATCATGATTATAATCTTGCGTTTGTTGTGATTGCAACAGATTGCAAGAAGGAAGAGTGGAATCTGTTTTTTTTGCATTCTTGTGTTTTCATTTGTATTACTTATTCCAAGGTGATTGTTTACAGGTGAATCCAGAATTTTCAGGTATGTTTAGGCCTGAGGTAAATCTGCAGTCTTATAAAGTTTTATAATCCTCGAGTCAAGCACTAACTTAGTGTACTTACCTACTTATATTATGTAGGTAGTAGGTAAGGTACCACTAACATCCACAAGTGTAATGCGTCATAAATATTAGCTAAGAACCCCTAGTTTTATGACACAGCGGCAGATGTTACAATCAAGGGTCATCAGGGGTGTCACAGCGGGATGTCCACTCCGCCCTGCACTATTCATTGTAGATCACAATTGCGACCATTATTTTACCCTTTCACCCTTTGAAATTGAATAGGAACATTGAAGATATGAAAGGAACGTGTATGGTTTTCGAATTTAATTCTGTTTTCATTAGAACAAAAAATAATTATAATATTTGTTTGTACCTAACAAATGACCGGCATGGGTCAGCGATTTTCATTTTATTATACCAAACGTTGATCGAAGAGACCAAAGCTGCAAAAAAATTTTTAACTAATCTACCCAAGATGCGCCGAAATATGCATGTTGTTAAATAGCACATTAGCTGATGCGTGGCATCACCGAAATCATAAAGTCTGTTAATCGATCACAAAAAAGCTAAAAGCCTCGACTGCCTCTGATTGGAACCACATGACGTCGCTGAACGACAAAATAAATTAAAAAACAATCACCAGATCATTTGAGTAAACAGAAAAAACCTTTTGAGCCGGTGCCACTGGGACAACCTGATGAAAACCTAGCCCTTAAAGCGGAAGTAATAAGGGTGAAAATGTTAGGTGTTTTGTTTATGTTTCGAGAATTCGTTGAAGATCAGCGTGGGAAAGCTCAGTGAGGTCAGGTGGCACATGTGGTGCACTCCTGTTTAGAATAAAAATAAAATTTTACTGAATAAAAGTGAAGCTGAAGGTGCTGTAGACGTCTTTGCGGGGGAGATTGTTGACGTAGCAACTAGGACTTTCTAATGTAGCGGCGTCCGTCAATTGGCGCGCGTAATACTAGCATAGATGAACATCATTCAAGTTACCTGGTACTGCTATCTAGTGCCTATTTTAGTAAATTCAAAAGTACCTATACAATTCACTAAGAAAAAAGACAGAGTTCTGTCTTTATCATTATGTCGGTGTACCATAACATCATCAAATAACACGGATACCTATGTCACTAATTCGCATGTTTAGCGAAAAGCTCAGAAACCAATTTCGACTATAACTCTGAAGCACACCCATTTTTCAACCTGCATCATTCCACTTCAACTGCAGGGCAATAATCTCGAAACCTTCATTTTTAAAACAAAAATGTTTTTAAGTCTTGCAGCGTCCCTCAAGTTACAGATGATGCTAACTTGAGAACCCCGATAGCTTACTTCGAGCCTGGTGGTCCGTACACAATAACAAAGCGTTTATCTCAGCAATATGATGAGTGTTTACTGTGTGCATCTCATGTGTAGCATACCGCAAAATAAAAGTTTACCATCTAGTAATTTTATAACTTCTTAATTTGATAGAATGGGCTTCACCAGGTTCTTTTTTAAATAGGAGAGCCGATTTCGTGGCTGGAGTTTTACTTCCTTAGATAGTACCAGATTTATAGCTTTTGAGCTATTATGGTTCTAAAGTAGCGTACGCAACTCCATCTACACTGTAAAAGCAACTTTTATATTCGATTCGACAAGCTTTTATCCAACTTGGAAGTATCAAAAACTTTAGCAAATTCAACTTCACCAAAGAAGTACTTAGTTTATTGTAATTCCTTGCATTACATTCAACTGTTAATGTTGTGATCATGCAGACCAATGTTGTGCTCAAGTCAAAATGTTTTTCGCATGGTCAGCTGCGAAGAATGTCCTCGCTCGACAAAAAGCCAGCACCGCCCAGGATTTAGCTCCTGTACACATGAGCCCGTGGGAGAATGGCTTGTTTTGCGACGTGGGTGTCCGTATTATGTGCTTTTTATGCAATATCTAGAGGTGCCTATCGATGTGCGTGCGCAATAATGCAGGCTTTGTGAATGGACAAATACGTACAGTACCTACCTACGTACTGGGACGAACTGTATAGCTCAGCATTCAATGTTTACGAAAAGATACTGTTTCTTTGACCATATTTACAAAGCTTCAAAATAATACAAGTCTTTGGGACTCCAATGAGCACTGATTCATGTATCCACTCCCTCACCCACACTGGTTCATTCACTGCAATGTGTGAAGGAACGTATTTTGTATGGAATCAATGACGTTTCGCTCGATGCTATCGTGGTGGAGTCAACTGAGGTAAAACAACAATTCGCTATACATTTTAACTTTTCTCCGGATTCTGGTTCAATCGGCTAGTCTTTTCAAATCCTGTTCGAACGGAATGTAGTTCAACTAGAAAAGTAAACAAAATCGCCGAGATTTTTTGTACTGTGACTTGTATGGGCACAATGCTGCTGAAGCATGCGTGTTTATGTGGTGGTATCCACGCCCCGAGACATGTCGCGTTTCACTTCATTGACTCAGACGCACGCTCTAAAATTTCCATCGGAAGCTCTATGAGTGAGCCATGGCTTGATTGGCTCAAAATCACGTTCATATTTTTGGATGGGAACCGTAAAATACCAGTGCACAGGCACAAAAAAAAAGTATATAAGTATTCTATCAGCATCTAGTTACCATATTACAAGCTTTGCTTAGTTTGGGACTAGAGGGCGTCGTGTGAAATGTCCATGAATATTTATTTATTATTAGTGCACTGAAGATTTTGGTACCTATTTTGATTTTGGTGTAACAAAAAAGAGATGAAAGGGGATGAAATTTGTCCTGCGGTGGGATGGCATAGGCAGAAAATACAACAGTTCAGCGCCGGGTTACCGAGAAAGTAGGTAAGCCGCTCGAAGACCTCCGTGATCCGTCATACCCTACGTATGGGATAAGTGCTCGTATGTCCTCAAAATAGTACACAGAAGAGAGAATGTTATTTTTCGTATAGGATAACAGGCATCACGGATTTTGAACTGAGAACATCATTTTTAATATCCCCTATCATGTTCAACAAACTAATTATTGTCAAAATAAACTTCCCGAAATGGGAAAAAATACCGCAGTCCAATTTAGCGATATGATATCAAGTCGACGTCATAAATTAGCATCTCTAATAGACGTAACATAACATAAGTAGACTCCATATTTAGTCTTCCTCATAGTACGTAATGTTTGTAGAAAAGTCCCCATCTGTATGACTAGTTTTATTATCATACAAACAACGATTTGTACGGGGATTTCTTTTGGCCTGTGATTTGAGCTTAGCACTAAGTTAGTTAGTTACCTATTTGGGCTAACTTACCTCTATTACCAGATGACGGTCCACAAGGTATTTTATAGCTACATTACGTTTAGGTATTGACACACAAGGGGCCCAGATGCACACAAATTCAAGGTCAAACTGTTTCTTGAGTCTACATGCTTTGAAATGTCACAGTAAGAGCTAAAATTAAAGTGACACGGAAGTTACCGGCTAATCTAACCTAATGCACCTACGCACACAGAATAACTAACTGATGGTATAGAAGCTTGCGTCAATTAATCCTGTTTCTACTTAGATAGGTTAGATTACTTCCTACACCTTTGTTCTGGTAGGAAGCGGACGTGACTGGTATGTGATAAAAACTGTGTTGGTGTACATTTGATTTAAGTCATATCATTTAATTGGCGGCATTGGATATCCTATAGCGCTGGACAAAATGAAGAATGGACGAAATTTTATCAATTTATTTATGTAGGTACTTAGTGCAAATTGTTTTTAATGAAATAATAAACATAAAAGCTGTCTAGTAGAAAAGTCAATCGGAAACAATTTTAAATAGAATTCATTTTGTTTGGATTCAGATGTGAGAAAATCATAAGAGATTGCTGATGATGAATGTTGAGATACAAAAATTTGGCTCCAAAATGTATGATAGTAGGGACAGTCACACATCAATGAACAATATTGTAAGTAGAAGTGATCAATTATTTTTTTGACCTATCCAATTTGTACAAGTGTTTCGTTACGTCATAACCTTGAATTTAAACTGTCAAACTGTTTCCGTAAAAAGCTAAACAGAAGGTAGATACCTACATACCTAAAGGTAATGGATAACATTAGCATAATGAATCTATTGAAGGAGTTCAAGATTCTCTACCCTATGAATAATTATTTATCATTGACTAAATAGATAAAGGCCCACCCACTAAAAGGATATAGAAACTTTACCTTCATAATCTAGTTCTGGTAACCTTCAAATAGGCAGTTCTTTTCTTAGTCCTACATTCTTTCGTAGCATGCAAGATATTTGATGAAAAGGGCTCGGTATAAATTATATTAAAAACCAGAGATACAGCTAGGTATTAAACCCTTGAAGAAGCAAAATGGAATAAGAAGAGTTACATTTGGTTGTAGGGAGTAAGAGAAATCAAGCAAACAGACTTAACTAGGTATCTATCTGGTGTGTGTGTACCTATGTTCGCTGAAATTCGGTTAGTACCTAATGGAGAGTTAAAGGGCATCTGGTCTACAAACGCAGCTAAATTGCCATGGACCTTTGAAGAACACCTAAGCTCTAGACTAGCTAGAGAGACAAACGAGCAGTGCAATAGAGCTTACATTTCAATATTACTTGACTAGAAAGTCGAGTCTCTAGATAGACCTACATATCCTATCCTACACTAATATTATAAATGCGAAAGTTTAGATGTTGGGATGTTTGTGTTTCAATCACGTCGAAACTACTGAACCAACTTGGATGAAACTTGGCATATATATAGTTCGTAACCTGGATTGACACATAGGCTACTTTTTATCCCGAATAACAGGATAAAATGAACGAACGGGATTAGCAGCGCCAATTTAGCAAGAGGATGATGTCATGTCATGTCACGTCAGTTTGACAGGACGTAATACTACCTCTTTGGTCTAACGACTAACTTTTGACATTCGAGTACGAGTTCGGTGTAATGTCAAGTTTCTCAAAGAAGTATCCGCTCGGTACATGCACAGATAATATAATGTACACGGAAACGGTACTCGCGTACGAAGTCGCGGGTAACTGCTAGTCAGTAATGTTAGATACATTAGTATGTACTTACAGACTGATGCTCTAGTTTTACAATCGAACTGTGCTTTATATCATACTTGTAGATATAGGTACTTACTGTAGTAACTAGGCATACGGAAATGCGTAGGATCTGACATCGGTATTGGGTCAAGTACGACCGGCAAACAGCTTTATCGTTTTAAAAACCATGACAATAATCGGCTGAGCTATAACATAAATAAACATAATCACTGTTTAAAATCATTCATTTATGATCATGAATTATAACAAGAACAATGAGAATATAGTACGGATACCTATATACAACAAAACCTACTTACTAGGTACACGTCTCCTAGGCAAGTCGATATCTTTAGGTATATAGTATCGAAAGAAATTGTTATTATTCTAACAACCTTTGTGACTGTTGAGTTGAATTAGTTGAAAGAAAAAAGAATTTCAAGAAGATCTCAAGATAAGATAAGATCTCAAGTACCTAATGTGTAACTCTGGAGTGATCAGCAAACAGCTAGACGTACCTAAACACCCTCCAGTACTACTGCTCTACTCCACTAAATAAAAACAAATTGAATAACCGATAAACAACGCAACGAACATTCCGTTGCATCAGGTTACACAAGCGATGCCGTGTGCCGCGTAATAGTGTAGCGTGGAGAAAGTATCGCGGCCTTGACAGTGGCAGCGTTGAGTGCATCACCTAATACATAGTGATTGGTAGCGCAGTCGTCATCGACGACAAAAGTTGATCGGAACTATTTTAAAACCAGCACCGCGTTGGATTAGCTTAGGATCATGGTGGATGGAACGAAGCTTGAGCTTAGGGTAGAGCCTATACCCAGTAGTGGGTGAAGTCGGGCGGTTGATGATAATGAATAGGCACAATCGTTGGTGGGGAGAAAAGTAGACGTTAAATATTCGATGTCTGAAAAACACGCTTTTCAGATTTTACTCCTAAAAACTGCAGTCACCATTCGTAATGCAAGCGAGTGACTGTGGTTGAAAGACCAAATCCCGATTGAGGTCACCGGTGAATTTTTCTATTCATAATTTTATTGGGCATCGGGCCCAGGTCTTGGACGGCTCAGGTGAGAAAGCTTTAAAGAGACGACCTCGATGAGTTCAATCTAACGAAAACGAACAGTGGCATACCGCAAGAGACCGCTAAGGAATTTCTCCAATCTATGCAATTTCGATCTATCTATGCAAAGTCTTGGATCCCTAAAACATTTACCAGTTCAAAAAGCTGTCTTTTAAACACACAAGATTTTAAATGGTACCGCAAGGTAGGTACTATCGAAACCACAGAATAGATAATAACTGCGCATGTTTAATTGGTTGCGAGTTTTCACGCATGCGCTACACTTTCATTGTCAATGAACTTGGAAAGCGTTGCTCCTGGCATTGTCATTCATTAGATCTGGGAATGCACTCTCGCTGCGCGCGCGCCGATGATGATACGTATACGTATCACGCGAGTATGATCGGTAAAAACATGAAATTGGTTGATTGGATGCTGCAATTACCCACTGAAATACATACCTATGATCAGCGAGTCACAGTTAAGTAGCTGAAAATGCTAAAGATTTTGCCCGTTTCAGAGCGACCAACCCATAGAACACTCGCATTCTGTGTGCCAACCTGATATTATGATGTGGGTTTCGATTAGTTACGAGCTCATTTTAGGTTGTCTAAAGGATTATTAGTCTTTTGATGGCTGGACCCGTTGGCCCTCCAAACAAAAGCACACTGTTATAGCGTTGAACATTAGTTGATCTGTTAGGAGCGGTAAAGCAAAGCTTTCAAGAGTATTGCGTTACAGTACCTAACAGAATATCCCTGTTCCAATATTCTAAAAAAGTGGCACCCCTACTTTTGTAGACTCCTTTTATAGACTTTTATAGACTCTACTTTTATCAGTGTCTTCTAACTGTAACAGAAGCCACATATTGTACCTAATCATAAGAGTTTATTAGTTCAAGAGACTCTAGGGCTTCTGATTGCAAGCAAAGGAATCGACCCGACACGCTGGGAAAATTGTAGGCGTTTGGTCTCGCTTGGCGCTCCACTGGCCACGAAAACTGCCTCGGCCGTTCACTCAGGACGTAAAAGGGATGGAGTTGCAATTGATTGGAGCCAACTCAGTATATTGTATTTTATATATTTGAAATCAATGTTTTAACTATTAAGAGTTATTGAGCCTCCGGAGCATCTTGACCGATTTGCTACTAGACACAGACTCTGCGGTTCACCAAGGGAAAACTACTGTTATTAGGAATGAAAACAAAGTAAAGTAATGAGGAAAAATACACTTTCAAGACAATGCATAGTCTGATTGACAATTTATTGTGATTCATAGATTCAAATTCAATGAGTACTTAGCAAAGGAAAACGTTGCCTGCATAAGTGCAAGTAGGTACCTATAGGTATAGTTACTTACATAATTTTTCATACAGAAAATGCTCCATGGTATTCGTGTTCTGAAATCACGGCGCGTAATGAGAAAGGATTGAAGGAATTGCGCTCCATTGGCGCCGCCGTGTCCGGGCCCTTTGGTGTCACCATCTGGCCTCAATGCAACATCATTTGGATACATGTAGGTATTATACTAAGTAGTTAAAACTTAGTTATAATAATATTCATAAGTAGATTTGCTCTTGGGTAGGTACTTGTACTTACCTTTAATAATGTCCTACCTTACCTTGTAGTGAGTTTAGATTTGGCACTGTCATATTTCCACCACCGATGTCATAACTCTATAGAATTTATAATAACACTAGAAAACAGGAGCTAAGCATGCTGCTTTTAAAAATAAGCTGAAAACACGCCCTTCGAAGGCCCTTGTTTAGTTTATCGTCAGTTGGAAAACGCGCGGAAATACAGCCGTATGCCAGCCGAAGGAAGTGAGCGGTGCGGCCTTGACATTTGCCTCGTCTGCGAATGTGACTGCCAGTCGCCCGCCAGGAAGCCACCGGCAAGATTCTTACGAAGATTCCGATACTAGCAACAGGAGCGGAGACAGGACAGAATTTGGCTATGAAGTCGCAGAAGCAACATTCAAATCACAACTGCCAAAATGCGAAGCTGAAGTAGCAAAATATAGTCTCGCTTTTCCTATATGCTTTACCTTTACCTAGTGCATCTTCGGTTTTATCCTTCTTATCAGTCAGTTCCTGTCTTTCTAGCCAATAAAAGATTTCAAAGAATTACCGTTGTTTGTCGTGATAGTCCAGCAATATTTACCAAAGTTCAAATAGCATCTTGAATCTTGATATATTTAGAACCTTACATCATGTAAGGCTTATTATTATATAGTTCAGAAGGATGCTTAAAATTTTGTGCGGCTTTGATTGCAGTCGCTTCAAATATTGACATCGAACTCCTGTTGTATATTCATCGCGTTTGCTCTTCATTTTTGTTGTATCGATCTGACATTTTATTTACGATCTGAAAATTCTCTGCCCCATGGCCCGTGATCTGGCTGCAGTCCTGTGTTTAAATTTATCGAAACGCTTCCTGCTACTCATCAGGTTAGGTTAGTTCATGACTGGCATGCAGGCAGCTGATGAATGTAAGTAATATTTAATGGTGAAATTTCATTTCCAAATTGTATTTTGCCTATATAGCTTGGTTAGATTACCTTAGTGGTACATAGTTCGGTATGCCTTGTTATTGGAGATTCTAAAGTGTGAACGAAAAAAGCAAGGTTTGTGCATATAGAATCATCTTGGACGAATAGAATCATCCATGCCTTATCGAACCTAGCTATCCTAAACACCTACGATCCTACGATTTTCTTCTACGATCGAGGTGTGCTATGCACCTTGTGTGTCTCAAGGCAGTATTTTTTCTGATAGGTATTCTGAAGACACACATACGCCTGAAAAATTACAAGGCAAGCTAGATTTATCAGAAGTTATGAACTTAATTGTCGCGCGTCGTGGCCTCAATAAATGGTAGCCAAGAATTTTCATAAAAGAGAGTCTGCAATGATGAACAAAGGACTATGCAGTTATAAGCGGACTGACGACAAACCGCGGACAATAAGCCCGCAGTATCAGCCACTTAAGATTGAAATAAAATCAAAAAGTTCAATGAACAGAGCAGATGGTAGGTCTAATCAAGACCATCCAGATTGTCGTCGATGTAGAACTTGTGATCTCATCTCTTCTGTTTTTTCAACGATTGATGCCTGCCTATGTTACGACGACTTTGTAAGTTCGGAATGCTGGGCTTATGAGGCTTTTTATTTCTTTGTCGACTTAGACCTTAGTAATTTCAGACATTAACGGTTTATCTATGGCATATTCTAAGTTTCTGTGAGTGTCTTCGCAAATGGAGTTTAGTTTAGAATCAGGCGAGGGTTTTTTGACGTCGTTTAACCTCAAAATTACCTACTCATAAGGATGTCAAATTAGTGCCGGTTTACGATACAGAGACTTACCTACTGCTTTTGAGACTGCTGGGGTGGATAGTTTAGCTCATGTTAGGAATAGAGATATAACCGAAACGTCTAATCAGTATTCAACAATAAGTGAATACTTACGAGTAGGTAAGTAGCACTCTTGCATAACAATGAGCACGTTAGTTATGATGACGCTGCTGACCAGAATAAATATCGCCTATGTTTTGGTAGATGGACTTCGGGCGTGGGAACATACCGATGGTTTCCGCTTTAAGTAATAGGTAGTACCTATGCAAGGCACCTGTACAAGGTGTTAAATACTATAGGTAGGTAAATACCTAGGAATAAAAAAAAAGTTCCACAGATAGGTTGGATGGATGCATCGATTATTTAGTTTTTTGGTCCATGGATGGATGTAAGCTAACTAAATGCTTGAGGTCTCGCAACGCTACGAAGACTTTAGTACAAGTAATTAAACCAAAATTAAAAAAGCCCCCGAATCTTGGCCCGATTTTCATCAAACATAGCTAAGAACACTCCCGAGTCTCCCGACTAAATCCACCTTTCGAACAAAAAAAAACAAAATCAAATTCAGGAGCTAAGTTGCCTCAGACAGACACACACACAGGCACGTCAAACTTATAACATCCCGTCGTTTTTGCGTCAGGGGTCAAAAATAAAGATTAGAAAAGTAATGGTCCATACCCCGTCCTGCGGCGCCCTTTTCTAATCAGTTTTAATTACTTAGTAGGTACCTAATTCAAAATAAACTATTTAGTATAATGTTTGTGTTTTGTATTGTTCCACACATGACAGGATCCGCTACAAAGTTACGGAACTAAATAATTTCGTTCATAAATTATTATTACGACTACTCGGGCATACAACGCCATCTGTCTATTCTTCGACGAACTTATGGTACATTAACTTCTCAAAAGATGGTAGCCTACGCTATGCTATGCCATCTAGCGATGCTACAGGTTACTGTTTGTCTTTTCTGTCTGGGGACGGGGAGGCGCGATGGTGGTGATGCCGGTGATGGTGACCTAACTGTCCCAGTTAACTCTTGTGTTCTGAATCTTACTCAATGCATTTCAAGCTACTTTTAGATTCACTTCAAGGTACCTTCGTACTTATTGACTGCTGACAGGTAGGTATAGGTTAGGTTACGTAACTAAGTTTAAGCACCTAGACAGACCCAAAAGGAACCAATAGCTGCCTGTATGGTGTGTCAGGTGTTTGTAAGCGCTAGGCACCTTGTACGATAGGTATACTTAAAGGTAAATTACCTACCTACTCAAATCTAGTAAATATTCAGCGCTACGCGTTGGTATTCATTGTAACCGGAAGCAATAAGTACTTTTACAAGCATTCTTGTACTTATCAATGGTTTTTTCACAGGACCGCTAAACTGCCCTCGTAATTGAAAACACAGTAGTAGGTAGAGGTAGGTACTTAACTTGGAAAATCACATTTTGTAAAAAACGCGTTTAACCCTATACTTGACAGTGAGGATAATTAGATACATTCAACTTAATAAAATTCCTGACACGTCAAAAATAATATTTTGACTGTTTCGATTATTATTTATGGTAGAAAATATATTTCTTAATCTACCAAAAAAAAAAGTTTTAGTAGGTTTAACACTGAATCGGCAGTAGACCGCAAGATGGCAAACCGGTTGCAGGCGTCTACGCACCGCAAGGTAAGAAAATTAAATTTTCCGTATATTTTTTTCGATTTTATGTCAAAAATGATTGTTTTCTTACAGTAGACATTTTGTTTTATCTGTATACTACATTTTCTTGTACTGGAACGCATTACAAAGACATGAAAACAACTGATTTTTCGAGATGTATCTAATATGCCACATTGCCAGGCGGTCTGAATTCAAGATTATTTTTGTTATGTATCTAATGTGACACAATGCCTGGTTCGATAAAAGTTTGTGTTCTCAAATAAAGCATAATTTTAGATAACCGACCGAACAATTCGCGGTTACTGAAATACCACAGGGGTGACTTATCGCAAGATTATGCATACCTTTTTTTTTTGCTCAAATTTAATTATCTTTAGCTGATTTTGACATTTATGCTCAAAACAGTAAAGGAAAACACTGGGAAGAAACTAGTTACTATTCGTGCAGAAATCTATGGGCTTACAACCTTCGCGTAAAAATGGTAACTAAAATTACCTATTACACAATTATTTAAAATTTATAGTAACAGGCTATTGTGTTTTACCACCACAGGTGCCGCAAGTAAAACACAACATCCATCTCCAGTAGCAACGGCAAAGTAGAGCACGTCATCTTGTAGCACTTGTACCAAAGTCGGGAGCAAAATCAGATGTAGACGACAGTGATTCATCTGATGAGGAAACACAATACTAGCTAAATCAATTAAAAAAAGCCAAATCATATGTTTTGACAACTATTTCACATCGATTGAGTTGCTGCAGTATTTGCGTCATGAATTCGGAATTTTTTCTGTGGGGACGATACGACAGAACAAACTCCGACGAGCTGAAAAAAAACTGCCTACAGATAAAAATTTAAAGAAGCAAGGCAGGGGATCTCACGCCCAAGTTGTATGCAACAAAAATAATATTGTGGTTGTGAAATGCTACGACAACAAATGTGTTACAGCCGCAAGCACATACCTGGACGCACATCCTGTCCAGGTTGTTGTAAGATAGGAAAGAAGAAGGAAGAAAGATACCCGTGACTTGCCCAAATTTGATCAAAGAATATAACACAAATATGGGTGGAGTGGATCTAGGCGACATGCTAATTGCTTTGTATCGCACACCATTTCACGTTGACAGGCGTCACAGCTCAGTCGGTAACGGCTCTGCCTTCCATGCTGTGGGTCGTGGGTTCGATCCCCACTGAGAACAAACATTTGTGCGTGGAAAACATAGATGTTTGTTCTATGTCTGGGTGTTACTATGTATTATAAGCATGTATTTACAAAAAAAAAAGTATATAAGTATTCTATCAGCCATCTAGTTCCCATATCACAAGCTTTGCTTAGTTTGGGACTAGAGGACATTGTGTGTAAAGTCCATGAATATTTATTTATTTTATTTATTTCGGGGCCTGTGAACAACGCCTGGTTGCTGTACCGTCGCGATATGAGGAGGAAAAGCCAAAAAAACTTAAAGAATTTAGGCTTGAGATCATGGAAAGCCTACTCAAGTTTGAGAGAGATGAGGACGTAACCAGAGTCTCAAGCACAAAAACCATACGAAAACCGGTAGCCAGTAGACCTCCAGATGTGATTCGGTATGATCAAATGGCTCACTATCCAACTTTGACTTCGGGCAGAGGAAGGTGTATGCGTTGCACTAAAGGACAAACGAAGATTTTTTGTCAAAAATGTAAGCTAAGGCTTTGTTTATTGCCAGAACGCAATTGCTTCCTGGAATACCACACTGAAGTAATTGGAATTACCAAAAACGATTTAGATAGTAATCCTATGACTTATTATGAGACTGCTACAGGACTAATACATAATAATTAGGTACATTAGATAGATAGTTGATACTAAAACTGATCTGATTACTTACGCAATACGTTTTATGCAGACCAAACTAGATGTAAGTGTTGATTATGATAATGATGATAATGATTATTCCTGATTTTCAAATAAGACTGTTGATTTAACTATTATATAATTAGTACAAGCATTTTATTTTGTTATGTTTTCACGAAAGAATGTGATATTTTGTTAAAATAATTGTTAAAAACAAGTTTATGTCCGCCTGGCAATGCGTCTTATATGACACATAGATTATTATAGGTTAGTTACATACACACCTGGCAATGTGTACAATTAGATACATTAAATATCTCGAAAACTATAAAACCTAGATTTTTTTTTTTGCACATCCTTACTCCTTAGTGTCCCTAGAACTCGCATCAACCAAATTTTTTCATGAATTCAAGAAAAAAATGTCTTGCCAAGTATAGGGAACACACCCAGATTAGGGTACCTACTACCTACCTAAAGTAGGTTGTGTGTAATAGCAAATGTAGGTACCTAATAGAGTTGTCACTAGGACACCTTAGAACGCTATGCGCAGTAGGTATTGCTCAAATATGATCCAACAGGATCTGCAAAGAGCTTACAAGTGCCAAACACATTAGGATTCCGTGGGCAGACAAGGATCTGATTTGAGCTGTTCCGTACATAGTTATTATTCAGATTTGGCAAAGTGCCCATCGCGGAGTCGGTGACCGCAGAACTTACGTCACCATAAAGGATCAAAGAACCTTTCGGCTGGACTTGACTAGGAAGTAGGTGTGGATGGATAGCTGTCTCCATTAGGTACTTCAGGTATGTTTTTGCCCTCTGTATTATCATCTCATCAAAAGTGGAAAATTACTGTTTTTGTCAAATTCCATTCTGACGATAAAGTTTTTGATTTTAAATAAAGGTGACAAGTGACAACCGACATTGACAAGTGCATTTTTGATGGGCGTCAAAAGTTCCGGTGCATTCGTGGAAAAACCCATTTTCATGCGCAGGCGCACGTGGGCCAAGATGCTCAGAGAGGGAGGGTCAAAGAAATGGAAGGGAGGGGAGGAAAGGCCACCGAAGTCTTTGACCGTTCATGCGTCGCCGCGCCGTGCATAAGGAGACGGTCTTTGTATTCAAAAGCCATCGTGGACTCCCCAACTAGCGAATGGCAAGAATCTATTTATTTACTCATAAGTAGGTACCTACCTACCTATGTACTTCTACTTGTAGAACAATTGTATTTTTTGTCATTGTCATGTTGATGAGTACCTAACATGCGCGTTCTTCGAAGTCGTAGCATATCATTATCTATTCGATTCTGCATAGGCATTCGTGATATTTTTGGCGGTGTTCATTGCTGGTAAGGTGTCGGTTGGTCATTTCGTCCAGGAATCCCCTTCGCAGGGGCAACACGCAGGCGATTTCTGGAATAAGCCTTTCATTTTTATGATCCTGAACAACACTTTGAAAACTTCCTTTTGAAACTTTAGTTGCTTTCTCTTATAGAATTAGCCAGCCGAGGCTCGTAAAGTCGAGATGGTGACTGAATTTACCTACATGACGAGATTGTGACACTTAGGGCGGCTTGCACCAAAATCGCTAAACGCGTTTAACTCTTAAATAGTATTTAGCGAGTTGTCAAGTCATACAAATACGTCAGATTTAAATCGATTTAGCTGTTAAATACGTTTAGTGATTCTGATGCAAGACGCCCTTAGTTTGAATCTACAGACGTGTCTTGGTTGGTTGACGGCCCTTCTGAGAATTCTATCATGACAGGACATTCTGTACCAAAACCAAGACACTGCATGATGACTAACCTCTTGACTCTAGCTCTAACTAGGGTTAGAAAGACCTAAAACATATTTAGGAATTCAGGTAAGCATCTCCGTTGTACCCAGGTAGGTACATATTCCAGCTAAGCAATGAAGAATTGCATCAGTATGCGTCGTCAGGGTGCCATGCTTCCTGTTGGCCGCGTTCCCGCAAGCTATGGTAATTTAATATACAATACGACAGTGGAATTGTACCCGGCAACTTGGAAAAACCACTAACCATTGTTTTCGAAGCTTCATTTGAAAGCTGGCGGCGTAGGCACTTTTCTTCGAATAAGCCTTGCCTATCACCGGCACTTCGGTACTGAGGTTTGTACTTCATTGGGCTCTTAAGTTACTTTAGTGTCCAAGAAATATTTTATGGTGAACCGACTGAAAGCTAGCAGGATATCCTACTAGTGACAAAGTCCTGTTTGTTTAAGTTCGGATGGTAGCACATGAATACGAACATATTCGTATTTCAACTCAAGAGTTAATTTTATAACGTGTGAAATAAGTGGAAATCTTCGTTTCACGTGGGTGTAAGGGCCTGTCACTATCGGGTAACCAGAGAACACAGTAAGTAAGGTAGGTACGTAGGTACTTAACCGCAACACCGCAACCTTTCCGCTGACGCAACTTGGTTCTATTGACTGGGTAGGTAGGTAGTGATGTGATAGAATGACTGAAAAATATCTAATTCTGAATCTAAGATTATTTTACGAAGGTACCTATTCTTTTCTCTGTAGAAACCGAAAGACAGATCATAGAACAGCCCTTATTTATCTCATGGACCGACGACACTGGAATAAATGGATGTGAATTGAGCACACTCTATTTCCGGAAACGTCTTATCCTATAGGGAGATATTAGGTATGTCTTGTCTAGTAGTAGTTTTTCAGGCTGCTGGTGAGGATAAAAAGAGCTGGCAAAATAGTCCAGAAAAGACCAAAGACAATACAAGAGTTCTTTAGTAAAATTGGCTATCCTTAGCTCTGAATGTAAGTTCTAAAATAACAGCCAGCCGACTTCCTCACAAGTCACAACCCTAGAAGTTCTAAATAGTGCCAGTCGTGAACGCGGAACTAATTAAAATATTACATCAGTTTCCATAGGATAGCTGTAAGTACCTAACAGATCTTAGGCCAATGTTCACTGATAGAATCGAGCGGTTACCGTAACCATCGGGTGAAATGACGTTGAGGCTGATTAACCGGACAAAAATCGGAAAACTTCTACAGGTTTCCAGCTCTCCACAGTTTGTGCCAAGTATTTCAGTACTTTGGTAGCTAAATTGCACCAACCCCTTACAGCATACACAGAACGTGACGCCTTGTATAGGAATTTGGAGCTACTTATTTCAATCCACGTCTCACTGTCTTATTTAAAAACAAAACGCACTTGTTGACATAATCGTAAAGCCATATTGGGCGAAAATACATTGTAAATGTGTTGAACAATGGAGTTAACAGTAAAGTTGTGGAGTGTGTGGTAGTTTGTACGTAGCTGCTTCTTATTCCGCTCGGATACGGACGGTGGTGGTGTAGACTGGCTGAGGCAGCTCCTACATTCCATACAAACCAAAAAGCAGTGCGGTTCTTGCAGGGACTGCACTCCGATTGAACGGAGGATTTACTCCGCGATACAGCCTGTGCAGCTGTAGCTACCTATGCCATCACAGTCACTCGATGAAGTAGAATAAGCCAAGGGGAAGCTTGGCTTGTTCGGTGGATTATGGTCGTAGTTTAGATATGCCGGGTTCAGTTCAGTCGACGTCATCGAGGTATGTAACCGTGGCCAGCGGCGGCGACAGTCTTTATGCCCGTAGCACACCTCCGCTGCGTTATCATAACAACGGAATCGCAGTAATTTCGCCGTGTTATGTCCGTATTATAGGAGAAGCCGAACACTAGCGTGACTGCCTGTTCTAACGCATAAACTTGACTATAATTCTATGTTTTTCCCCGCGCGGATTCGTCGATCTGCTCCGACGCCGGCCACACTTCCGCGCTCCTGCCGCCATTTCGTTGCGGTGCCGCGTTAACTTCGCACGTGTTTATGGATGTCGAACGTTCCGACGATTCCGCAAATCCAACTACACTTGATCGCAGCGGAAATGCGGAATTCATTCAGCGGCCTCGCTACTCCAATATCGCGGCGGAGGTGTGCTACGGGCGGAGACGCAGCAACGCCAGTGCAGCGCGGGTAGTTGGTACAATGGTACCTAGTGTACCTACTACCTACCTACCAATACCAATAATAGTGAGTGCTCAGCTATTTCTCATGCGCTGTGCCGCTGGTAGTGTCTTTGGACGATGCATTGTAATTCAGATTGGATGTCGAAACGCACGAGTCGGTATGCGGCAATGCGGATGCTACGAGCTTTTAATGAAGCTTTTATTAAAAAATATTTTTATGGCTACCAAACCATCGGGCTATCTTGCTTACTACTAGGTAAATATTGTGGTCTATCAAATTATTTTATTGTGCTCGTAGGTAATGTAAAACTTACAGTAGGTACCGAAAAGGAAAATTTATTTCTGTAAGGTTTCAAAGTATCAGTAAGTACTAATTATTTTCCTATCATAATACAGTTGACGATCTGCTGAGTTCTAAATTTTATTAATTTCGATTTTCGCATTTTTGTTAGGATAGGTACCTAGTACCTACCTATACTTAGGTAGGTTTATGTCGGTTGGGTTGGATGGATGTTGAGGTTGGTAATAAGAAGTCAGTGATTAGTTGGATGTGAATGTAGAGTCTTATTCTAAGAGTCTGTTCCATTGTGATTAGGGATTTTAAAAATTAAAAATATCCTAAATCGTTTCGAGGAAACCCTGCCTTCTTCCGCATACAGATCTCGCCTCTTTATGAAACTGTAAACGTCTCGCAGACTATAAAACCCGCATTTATTTATAGTCTTTTAGTGTAAAAACGCATTAAAATCCAGTCAGGAAGAATGGCAAGTCCGCCCATGCCCGTCTAACATCACAGAAAAAAATATTTCAAAGGCGCGCCGTTTATCATTCGCGCCATAAAATCAGGTGTTTATGGGTGATTGTCACTTTTACGTACCTAGGTACCTACCTATTTTATACGTTTAATAATTTAGGGAAATTCCGAATAGGCATCTTCTACTTATTAATCTACCGAAAAAAAAGGCTTTTTGTATAGTTAATATACCTAGGTACCTATTTGTAGGTCCTATCTCATTAATTTACCAAAACTGTTTGCGATCTTACAGCATTTTTATCTTCTTACCTAGGTACCTTATCTAGATATTTAGAATATAGAAATAGAGTAGGAAGGCATGCGCGGTTTTGTTTTCCATTCGAAAAAGTAACGGTATTTTTGTCTTGTCATTCATTATTTCATTACTCATTGTCAACTTCAATGAACTGTCTATGTACAACGTAGAGATAGCAAGTAATATGGAACGGTTGAATTGTGAAGTAGAATTGACTAAGGATGATTCGATATACATAGTTATCGATGAATTTGGATGGTTTATGTAAGGGCACTGGCTGGATAGGATACTCCGTCACGGTTTTTTGCCTACAGTAGGTACATACCTACCTACATAAAATAGTGACATTGTGTGCAAAAGTGAAGTTGAACTGTGTTTGTCATTGTCATAATCATAACTGTCATGCCAGTATTTGTTAGTGTCATATTTTGTAATTTTTTTATTGTAGTTGAAGCTTTTGGTTTGAATTCGTAATTTTCTAATAAATGTTTAAAAATTCGGGTTTTCCGAAAGATACAATGCAAAGCACCATCAAGGAGCTTTTAGATGCTTTAGGGTGAGTTAGTAATTGGTACACCATTACTATTGTGTCCGTAATTATTTGCCTAACGGAGTTATCGGTTCACGGCAGTTTGAGTTGTGTATATAAATACTATTTCTGGTTTACAGCTGCAGTTTAGACGCTGACACAGTATTTGACTACATCCAGAACGATCCTAACTACGGGAACAGCAGCTTATCACCTAAACAAGTGCATGAATATGCTCAGAGGCTAGCCCTGAAAGCTTCCAATTCTAAGACTTTCCTGAAGAAGTATGAAGATCTGAAGAACAAAAAGTAACTATTATTTCCATGTCTTGTTGCTATCAATAACACTACAATCTTTTTATTGAAACCTCCTTTATTGGGTTAAAATAAAGGTAAATGTAATGAGCTATATAAAATAGTGAGACTACGAAGCTTTTTATATTAATCCTAAACTCTTAAGAGTTGTTCACAGGCAATCGTCTAACTGGGAAGCAAAAGGTTTTAACCCCATACTAAGAAACCCTACCTCTTGTTTATCAATCAGAGCCTATAGTCTTAAGTTTTTTTATGTTGATCGCCTCTAGTATTAGGCTCAGTAGTTTCTAACGTCAACAAGGCTTATTATCAAATGTTCAGTGGTAGCAACAATTTTAGAAAACTGAGATGTGAATTATTAAATAAATATTTACATGAAAATGAAATGTTACTGTTTCAGCACGGAAAAATTATCAGATCTTGTAGTGTTGTTCTATAAATTGGTCTGTGATGAGAAGCGATCAAAGATAAGCAAACCGAAAGTTGCTCCAAAGCCTGTCCTCGGAGACAACAAACATCAAATCACTAAAGATGACCTACCTCAGGTAACTTTTGTATATCTAATAGAGCACCTTACATTTATAAAAAAAAAAACAAGTACAAGACGATTGGCGGATCAATGCAATCATGATCTGTTTGTGAAAGTTAATTGAAATGGCATACTACACTATTACCTTGATCAGCCAATTGCAATGTATCTTGATGACAAAACTTGGTAAACATTCCCTCAGATTTTCCTACACTCAAAGTAACACTGTTTCACAAGTAAAGCAATAGTATAAATAAAGAATAGGCAATTATAGCTAAGTTGACTTAGAAATCTTGCTCAAATTACAACATGATTACTGACAAAACAGTACCTTGCTTGGTAGTTGGCAACATGTTACTAAGCAACATAAAAAAAAGAACTTATTGATGAAACATCTTCCAGTTTCATAAGAAGTTCAATTTAGTAATGGTGTGATAAAAGTATGGAGGAAATAAGCAGGGAGAGTTTGTTACAATCTTGGGGCTTGTACTGTGTGGACACAATCAACCAATTAGTATGTAGGCCAGCCATTGCTGTCGGGAATGATGAGGTATTTATAATAGACATGATTTAACAGACCCATTGCAAAGTAAGACTCCTATTATGTTTAGACTTTTCATATTTAGGCACCTAATAGTAGCTAATAATTTATTTACAATAAAAAAAAATTATATGTTTCCCATTTCCAAGTTTATTTCCCTTCAACTTTTCGCAATTTCTAGAATTAAAATAATTCATTTTACAGATAAAAGACAAGCTACTGAAAGCTGTAGACGAAAGTAAAAAATTTGTGATGAAGTCCTTTGAAGAGAAGGAAGCCAAGATCCGGCCAAACTGGTACAGCAGTCTCGATTTACCAAACTGGCAGAAAGATCATCCAGCGATGTCCTGGGACTTTCCTAAGGAACCACTGCCGATTGTTTCATCATTGGGTATGTTTGGCTAAAATTCTCAAGAATCTGGCTTTTCTTTTCGGTACAAACGGATGAAAAAGTGGAAAAAGGCTGAAAAAAAGCAATAATAACAGCAGATGACTGACTGCCTGTGGCTTGTTGATTTAAAGCTCTTCAAGTAAGCGCATTATTACGTGCGATAATATAACTCATACATGTTATTGTATTGTATTGTATCATCAGATGATGATGGAAGTTCATTGGGAATGTTCTAGTGACCATAAACACCACTAAAAAGTCACAGGAAAGCAAAATACGCAATTTCTATTTATAAGCCAAACTGCTGAACCGATTTTGATGAAAATTGAATGGGACCAACCTGGAAGTACATACTTTGAGATAATTTTTATTTAAATCGGTTCATAAATGATGGAGTTCTGAGGTAACACACATTAAAAAAAACATACAACCACCAAATTGAGAACCTCCTCCTTTTTTGAAGTTGGTTAAAAACGATAGATGAGCCCAGGCATAGAAATCACAATTGTGTTATTATAAAAACATTTATCATTCCAGCCGGTATACCAATACCTTCGCAAGAAAACATAATCATAGATGAACTTCTTTATGTCTTCTCCGGCATTCCCGGGAACTACATAGTCCACCAACCAGTCAAAGATACCTACGACCCCAGAACATTTCTAATATCTGATGAACTCGACGATGCTTTGAAGCAAATAGTACAACAAATGCTGCCTCTGGCTTCAAACTACTCTATCGTCAGGAGGTTTATCGAGCATTGCAATATGTGGTCGGGGCAGGTTCTGCAAGCTTTGGTTGCAGCTATCGAAGTACTGCTGAAGGATTATTATGTGAGTATTGCATCTACCCATGCCGGCATACTTCGATATTTTCGTAGTGGTCTACGAAGTAAGGAGATTCAATTAGGTAGATCCAATTTCGACGAAAATGTCCTCTGACGAATCCAACTCTCATTTAGGAAACTACGATTAAAGTTTGTAGAACCACAGCTAAAAACAAACGAACCGAACTACGCGACTACAAACCGGCGTATGGCACAATATGAAGCGTAGTACCCTTAATATAGAACTATAACTTAATTATTCGCTTTAATATAGAACTAAGTCTAATATTTAATTTCAGGTGCAGTACAATAAAGAGTTTTCTATCTATCAACCCTTTACAATCGCGTTAGTAAAAATTACCGGGAGTAGGTTTGATGGAGAAAGCTCATAATAATTTTTCTTATGTTATCTGTATTTCGAACAGTAGTTTTATTTAATTTCAGACAATGCTGGCCCAACTGGAAACTGAGCACATGACGGGAAGCCTCTCGTTACAGAAGTTGTGGTACTTCATCTTGCCGACTATGCACACGATGCAGATTCTTGCCGCTATCGTCACTAATATTGGAAAGGTAACACTGTTATTTGGTTTGTTGCTCGCGATTTATTCGCGTATCTGCTAAGTATATTATGTATGTAGGTTTTTATTTTATGTATTATTAAGATAGTCTATGTATTTTATTTGATATAACTGTATTTGTAGTAAATTAGATAAGTAGGATATTTGATATTTTGTTTTAGTTTATTAGGTTTAAAATTTTGCACACCGCCGTTCTATACTTTTCGTCATTCCTGTCCATCCAAAGGTTGTCTGGAAGAGATCGCTTTTAGCGATAAGGCCGCCCATTGTACTCTCTATTTTTATGTTTATCTCTTTCTGTAATTAATTTTTTTCTGTGTGTGCAATAAAGTTTGTATCTATCTATCTATCTAAGTTCCGTCCAGTGACGGTACGGTGGGCTTCAGTCACGAACCTTCGTAATCTAGTCGGATAAAAATAAATAAACACAGCGCCATCTATCCCCTAAAGGGTCGTAATTCTTGACAGAGTGGATGCTTGAATAATACTGAAAGAATAATGCCCCTAAATATACTTAAATAATAAAAATAAATAACTCCTTTATTTTCTCCACTCAAAATGTTTCTTAACTTATTACATGAGTAGATAGGTACAATTTATCTTATCCTATCTTATCTTAAAATAACCACTTGTGGTTTCAGAGCGAATCGCGTGGAGGCGCGGTACTAACCGTTCTTCACGACAAAACTAACACGTTGATGGGAGACGGAAGAGCGCAGGAAATATCTCTCTTTCTAACTGAGCGAGCGTGCCGCCCTTACCTGAGTGTACTGGACCAGTGGATCCATAGGGGGACCATCGTCGATCCATTCCAGGTATGTTGTTATGCGTTGGACCAGTGGATGAGATGATGGAGAGATTAGTAGTAGAGAGAGAGATTGAGAAAGTAGTAGTAGAGAGAGAGATTGAGAAAGTAGTAGTAGAGAGAGAGATTGAGAAAGTAGTAGTAGAGAGAGAGATTGAGAAAGTAATAGTAGAGAGAGATTGAGAGAGTAGTAGAAAAAGAGAGATTGAGGGGGAGAGAGAGAGAGAGCAGTAATAGAGGTTCTCGTGAAAGAGCTCGCCCGGGAAGTACTACCTATTTCTGCTGCTGCACAGTGATGCTCGCATTTCTGTGTTCCGGTTTGAAGGGTATGGGTGCCGGTGCTATTACAGGCACATGAGACTTAACACCTTTATGTCTCAGAGTGATGTACGCAGTGCAATGCATAACAGCAGATGAGGCAATGCATTGTTACAGGCAGTGGTTACCATTTAACATAAGGTGGGCCATCGGCTTATTCCATCATTTAGTTATGGTTGTATTAAAAAGATTTCTCCAACGACATATTATGCTCTATATACCGGGCATAATTCATCTTAGCTTAAATCATTATTTTGAAGGAATTCATGATTGAAGACAACGAATTGATAAACAAGGAGGAACTACCGGTCGACTACTCGGCCGATTACTGGGAGAAACGGTACAGCGTACAGAGAGACCGCGTTCCCAAGTTTCTGGAAAAATTCACCGATATTATACTACGGACGGGGAAATATCTGAACGTGATTAGCCAATGCGGTACGTTTTTAACTTCTTATGCTTGGCTTATAGTACGTATAGTATAGCTAAAAGTCGCTCAGCGAGCTATGGAGAGAGCTATGCTCGGAATTTCTCTCAAGGATAGAATCCGAAATGAAGTTATCCGACAGAGAACCAAAGTCGTCGACATAGCTCAGAGGATTAGCAGGCTGAAGTGGCAGTGGGCCGGCCATGTTTGCCGTAGAACCGACAATCGTTGGAGCAAACTAATGCTTGAGTGGAGACCACGTTTAGGCAAGCGTAGTGTAGGACGCCCTCCGGCAAGATGAGGCGACGATCTGCGAAATGTAGCGCAAACAGTGGATGAGAAGAGCCGAAGACCGAGCTCAATGGTGCGTCTTGGGAGAGACCTACGTCCAGGGACGTGTATAGGTTGATGATGATAATGATGATAGTACCATGCCGCGTACCACCTGTTACCGCATTCATTATTACAATAAATTATTACAACTACCGCATAAAGTGGTGTAGTTACACTAGAGTTTACCTAGATATGACTGAATAGGGGTTAAATAAGATTTACCGCCATATAAAATATTGATATTATCAAATTATGGCCACACGTAGGTGTTGTCATATTGGCCGTAACTATTGTCATATCATAGTGTGGCCCCAGTCTCGACTGCTCGAGCGACTGATCGATCGACTGATGGTACAGCGTACAATGAATTCGAAGTTTTTGAAATAAATCTCTTGCATGGGCGCCTTAAACAGTGATTTGTCTACGGACGAGTCGAAATTTCTGTTTATGTTTCTAAGGGCAGGGAAATGGTGATGATTTATTTTTGCTCCAGGTAAATCCATCACAAAAACGAACACGGAAGAGATAAAATATTCTCTGCGCGAACAAAACTACGGCGCTATAATCCAAAAAGCCTACGCATTCGCCAGCAAATCTCTTCTAGAACTGTTACTAAAAGAGTACGATTTGATGGGACGCCTTAAATCTGTGAAGAATTACTTCCTCATGAGTCAAGGGGACTTCATAGTACAGTTTATGGACGCTACGGAACAAGAGTTGTCCAAGAAGATTGATGATATTATACCTTCCAAGTTAGAGTCTTTGCTTGGACTCTGTTTGAGGTAAAGTTTAACCCCTTAGAACCGTTTTCAGAAACTAAAGTATGAAGTAATTCTCAAAGGTAAAAAACCCCTCAAATTCTATGATATCCTGTTACAAACGACGGATGGCGAAGCGTTTAAAATGCAATAATAATACAGGTTGTAAAAAGACCACTTCCCAAACTTGGGTGTTCAAAATTATCAACTTTTTCTATGAAACCAATACAGTTAGCGCGAAATATCAGTTATTCCATACATAATGCATTTTACGTATATTTCCATACTATTTTCAATACAATATTTTATAACCACATCAAAGTTTGATTTTCTAGTTTTTATTATCTGTGACAGCTTGGTAATAGTCGAATAAAAGTGGCACTTTGACTATTCAGTAGCGATATCAACAAAATAACGCAGAGTTGTAGCTACGGAACGTACGGATTAACGATGTAAATGAACCCATTTGGGGATTACTGGACTTTTAGTCCAGAAATCCCCTGTCGACAGTCGCAGGGGATGCTAAGGGAATTTCTCGAATAAGCCAGTTAAAAATAAATAAATAATAAATATTCATGGACTTTACACACAACGCCCTCTAGTCCCAAACTAAGCAAAGCTTGTGATATGGGAACTAGTTGGCTGATAGAATACTTAAATACTTTTTTTTTGTAAATACATACTTATAATACATAGTAACACCTAGACATAGAACAAACATCTATGTTTTCCACGCACAAATGTTTTTTCTCGGTGGGGATCGAACCCACGACCCACAGCACGGAAGGCAGAGCCATTACCGACTGAGCTGTGACGCCTGTAATAATCTGGTGTGTCTAAAAATATCACTCTGTATTTTAAGTTGTTCAATTACTATTTTGTTATATGCCAAATACCTTTTTATAATATTCCAGATTATCTGCGGCCAGTCACGACCCTTACAATGAAGATATGCGAGTAGAACTCCTCCCTTACGATCTGCAATTCCAGATGTTCAAAATACTATCTATTGATACTGAAGATGAAAAAGGTAATTATAAATTAGTGATTTAATTTAAGGAAAACATAATTTATCTCAAAAAGTATAAGGTTATATTTCAATTGTGTGAGAATCAATAACTTATTTTAGTTCATAATTATGTACCACTCTTCACGCAAATAAATCTATTTCTATTTAAAAAAGCTAAGCAATAAGGCGGGTTATGATTTTGACGGGTATGTACAGTACGCACAACGGATCTTTATCCCCCTGAAGTTAGGTGCAACAACGATTGCGCATGTATTGTTGTGCGGAAAAATCAGCTTTCCTCCAATTCGACCAAAAAATCGTTTCTGCGCAGATAATACAGGGACAGGGACAGGGACAAAGATCCGTTGTGACTACTATATGTGTATGTTCATCTGTTCCATCTTATTTCCTAAACTACTTATAATAATTTGACAAATGAGGTATCGTGTGAAGCTGCTTGGTTTGGCTTATAAATAGAAATAACTGGAAAAAATATGCCATCCACGTGCACGAAATGGCGTATTGTTTACGGTCACTAGAACATTCCCAATGAACTGCCATCATCATGGTCGCGTGGAACTGGCACCTAGAATTACCTAGTTATATAAGACGATTCTAATTGATCCTTGTGATTTTATTGAATAAAGAAATTTTGACTTTGACTTTTGACATCAATGATGAAGCCGGTAGTCGAATTGAAGTCGGTTTTTCTAGTTTTTTAAACTTATAAATTAGCCCAGCATTATTATTATTATGAGTACTTGTTGAAAATTAATGAATGAAATGAATGATTGTTTTCTATATTTCAGAATACAAACAGAACAAAGAGTGTCCCCCGCTGACTGGCATCGAAACGTTTTCGTTTGGAATGGAGGTGAAGTGGCCGGTGTCCCTCATTCTGAACCACAAGGCCATTGCTTGCTACCAGATGATATTTCGACACCTGTTCTACTGTAAACATATCGAGAGGCTACTGTGCAGGTACATTGGAAGTTTATTATCCTACTTAAATGCGAAAGTTAAGATGCTTAGATGTTTGTGTTTCAATTACATCGAAACTACTGAACCAACTTGAATGAAACTTGGCATATACAGGGTGTTACCAGACCACATCCGAAAACTTGGAGGTTCCAATCAGACCATGAAACTGAAAACATTTAGCGAAAAAAATCCCAAAAAAAAAATTGCCTTGACTATCTCCTTTTCATTTTTTTTCTAGTTACATACACACAGTACAACATAATAAGACATATCTACCTAATTATCTCATTTAAAAAAGCAAAAAAACAAATAAAATAAATAAAGCAGCAATGTACAGTGTACAGAACAGCTGAGAGTTCATCGCGGGTCATTCGAGTACGCGACGTGCGAGCGAGACAAGAGACGCCGGTCTTTATCGCGCGTTCGCGCGGTCTTTATACCAATTAGGTATAAATTAACATAGTAGGTACCCACCTACGTTAGTAGGCACTTACGACACAGAATAAATACCTACGCGAATTTACATTACATTGCGGACTGGCGGAATAAATACAAATCTTTAAACATTGTTTTCTCCGGCTATAATTATTTTTCAGGATAACTGATTTTTTTTTGGTTGGGTTTTGGTGTGCTGTACCCCCCCTTTCGTTTTCGGAAGTGGTCTGGTAACACGCTGTATAATAGTACGTAACCTGAATTGACACATAGGCTACTTTTTATCTCGAATAATTAACAGGATCTACAGGATAAAATGAACGAACGGGATTAGCAGCGACAGTTATTGGCAAGAGGATGATGTCATGTCATGTCACGTCAGATTGACATTCGAGTACGGGTTCGTTGTGATGTCAAGTTTCTCAAAGTATCCGCTCGGTGCACGCACAGATAATTGCTTTTTGTGTGCGTGCTCGTCCGGGGAAGTACTACCACTGTATTCATTTCTGCCACCCAGCAGTGATGCTCACCTTGCTGTGTTCCGGTTTGAAGGACACCTTTATGTCTCAGAGTGATGAACGCAGTGCAATGCATCACAAGGCACGTTCTCAGTGAGGCAACGCATTGTTATAGGCAGAAGTAACCGCTTAACATCAAGTGGGCCATCGGCTTTTTCCATAAATAACTTTGACTTATAAAAACTATTGTAATTTTTTTCTTGTCCCAGAGTGTGGTTGTACAACAAAGTGGTGAAACGTTTCTCTCAAGCGCGCCTGTACGCCGACGCGTTCGCGCTGCGCCAGCGCATGTTGAGCTGCATCCAGCACCTCCAGTACTACATGTGCGTCGAGGTCATCGAACCCTCCTGGTGCCAGCTCATACAGAGCTTAGACAAGGTTAGTGGCTTTACCCACAACTAATGGGGTATGTAGTTATGGGGTAGGTTAAGGTGTGCAATAAAGTATTTTCTATCTATCTATCTATGTACCATCAGCAAAAGTTCTGCCTTACCACCTTAAGGGCGCATTTCCTGTAAACCGACTAGTCGTTCATTTTTGAATACCAATAGAAGCCAATTATTTCGGGTGTAAAAGTTATGAAAACAATGGGCCGTCATAAAAATAAATAGATGTTTAGGTCTCTGGTTGGTCAAAATAAGAAGACAAAAGAAAAAGGCGAGGTCAGGTAGCTAACTGCTTGCAAGCGAAACAGTTTCAAAAGTGGTAAGGCGGAAATTTTGCCGATAGTACATACATATTCTATGTAGATTATATTATCATCCAATTTATTAAAATACAAAGAAAAAAACATTAATGACTTGTTTTATGGGGCATTAGAAATAAAACTGTATGATAATAGTAATTTAATTTTAATAAATTTCTTAATTAATTAAAATTACTTGCATATAATGAGATTCCATAAAATGGATAAAGGCAGTTTTAACAAACATAATAGAATCAATAAAAATAAAGTATACAAATTGTTAATACAATGAAAATCACGACACTGGAAACTAAAGTTAAAAATAGCTATAAGAAACTAGCTGACCACAATGTCATCTGCGAGGATATAATATTATTTTAATTTATATTCCATGTCAATCTAGAGTGCGTACTGTGTGTACACACGGCCACAGGTCAGATTAGACACCCAATATAACCATAACTACGCTATGTACAATGCAGAGAATCGTTGGAATGGAAGCGCAATAGGCGCAGGTCCTACACATAAACACTGTCTTCGCACCATTCAACTTTTAATAGTTCAAAGTCCTAACAGTCTAGGGCGACGTGTATTCGTGTGTACTGGTGAATGCCCTAAACCGAACAAATGTACGTACTACGGTACGTTTTAATTTTTTGAAATAACAACATTTATTTTTTTAGCATCGGTCCTGTGATTGATAATTTACCCTACAAATATAAAAACAAATAAGTTAACTTTACCACTTATAATATTAAGCATAGAATTAGTTGGAACATAGACTTAAACTAAAATGGAACAAAAGTAAAAAGTAGTTAGTATTTCTGAGACGATTCCAGAGATTGTAAAACTTTCTTGAGTGTGATTTCTAGGTTCTCAATCTTAGATTCGTATTTGCACAGTTGATCCTTGATTTCATCGAATTCTGTCACATTTGTCTTCTTAGCGATGATAATTTTTGCGTTCTTTACTATCTTTCGTTCTAGCTTGTAGTTTTGACACTTTTCGAAACAGCATCTACCGTTTTCAATGTCCTCATAATCGTTTATGAAATGTCCTATTGGTTCGGCATGCGGAATAATAATTTTGTTTTCCTGGTTGGGCTTCACAATAATCCTGTATTTGGGTAAAAAGTGCGGGAACAGAGTTATCCTTTTTGCAAGAGGTTTGATGCAGAACGTTTTAGCTTTTACAAAGTTTAGTGTGTCGAAGTTTAGTGGTATGCAGCCTAAAAACTTTGGTGATCTCGAGTACGCTCTAGCGTTTCCAATCAACACGCTCTCAAAGTACGAAATGAGCTTTACTCTAGTTATGTGTCCCACCAGCTCAGCGTTTGCTCTGATTTCTTGCGTGTCACTCACAGCAAGACCGTTCAGCAAGTTGAATAACACAATTGGAACCATAAACACGAAGATAATGAATATGATATGACTCGTAACTGGGAATGTACTGAATTTGATTGAACCAGCGTCGAACTCTCCCGTCAACATAACTATCGTTTTAAACAAAGACCTGCCGGGATCTTCGAAGAAATCCTCCTCATCGTCGTCGCCTTTTGCGTTCGGGTCCGGCGCTTTCTGATCGTCGTCGATCTCGTGTCTGAATAACGTGTAGAAACTCAACGCGAATGCGATTATCAAAATGCAATACCAAAGCAAGAACTTAAAGAAATTCCAAGATACAGTTTTTAGCATTACAATGTTTGTTGACAGCGCTGGGAATTGACCGATCAGCAATACCAACTCTGCAGATGATAGTAAGATGGCTATAGCAGACAGCTGTTGTTTCATAGACTCTTGCGCCGAATTGTCGCTCACTATCATAAGTGTTACTATTATTAGCAGAATTTCCATCCAATTTTCTATGCTTTTTAAATATCTCGTTGGAGACACCAGTAGTTGGAATAGTTCTCGAAGAATAAGCATGATTAATCCGATCACAGCACCGATATGAGTGATCAAGTTCAGTGCTTCAATTGCACTGGGTGGTTTCTTTTCAACTCCATATCCCAAACAAATGTAAAGTATAAGGCACAACCACAAGAATGAGTAAAATGTTATGTTTGCGTAGAAAAGACAGCTGATTCGTTGCCATTTCAAATAAAGGAAGCTGGTTATGACAGGATGCTTCAATAGTGGTCGAAGATCTTCGTTTTGCGTCATGTATAAAAGAGCATCGGTTTCAGGAGCCAAAATTGCAACATATTCTTTTTCGTTGTTGTTAGTACTGTCCATCAGAGGCTTGCAGAGTTCATTTTCTAATGAATTATTAGGATATACAAGGAATCTGTATTTCATGTGTATTTCGTAGTCGTCATCGCTCGGCCTCTCTCCATTGGTTGTTATGCATTCGTCTAAGAATGTTTCAAGTGTCTTCGCGCTGATATCAGCCAATGGTGGTACGTTGAAACTATTGCGAAGTCCTACACAGGCACCGTTTCGTAACAGATCTAGCACAGTCTCGCTATCCCCATTTCTTGCTGCATAGTGCAAGGCGGTGTTATCTTTTATGTCAGTATGGTTCACGTTGATTTTCAATTTAGGATGTTTCAATAGCAGTCTGAGACAATTATCGAAATCCACATTGGGAGTGTTTGAATACGTTTTCATACCCTTTATAGTAGTTTGTAGAAGTGATTCACCGTTGACCGGGTCGAAAATTGTATTTTCGTTGTCGATTAACATTTTCAGAATTTTTGCATAGCCTTTTTGGCAGGCTATTGCTATTGGTGGAATAGTATTACTAGAGCAAGTATCGTTTGGATTGGCCTTATATTTCAGTAGTGTAGAAACAACTTTTTCAAGTCCTTTTTCTATAGCTAATTGTAGCATCGTGCCAGATCCATTATTCGCAGCTAAAGCAGGGCCATGTTTATCAGCATTCACTAGCTTTCTAAAGTCTCGGGCAAAGTTATCTTCTTCGTGTCTGTTGATATGCGAAAATAAAATGTCGTGGTTGACTGGCACTTCTTCCACAGCAGCAGAATCGAATTTTGATACTAGATGTGGGAAGGCTTCGCTCAAATAATCTCTAGCTGTCTTGCCTTTTCTATCTTTGTACGTGTCAAGATTCACTGGGTCTTTCGAGTAGTTTAATATAGAAAGTATCACTCTTTCAAGGCCTTGTTTAGCTGCTGAATGTACAGGCGTACATCCTTTTGAATCGGGTGAGTTCGCGTTGCATCCAGCTTTCAAAAGTAGATCGACCATGTCTTCGTAAATAGTTAAATCATTTTCACGATCGTCATCTAGCTCTTCAATGTTCTTTATTGCCATGAGAAGCGCGGTGTTTCCCTTGCTTTTAATGTTTACATCAATTCTATTATCCTCAAGTAAAATTGACAAGGCGGTAATGTTTCCGTTTTCAACAGCGAAATGTATCGGAGCAGCCGCATGAGTTTCATTGATGTTGTTCACTTGTACTTCGTATTGCAGTAGTAGTTTGACAAACTTTTCACGATTTGGCTCTGATACCGCGAGTTCCAAGCATGTTTTGTGGTCAGGCTGCGGATAAACGTACTCTAGATTCGCAGATCCGTATTCCACAAGTTTCTTGAACGTTGCGTAGTCTCCGTCCCTAAGAGCTGTTCTGAGTTGCACTTGAGGATCAGCCCCGAACAGAGAGCTACCTCTGGACAGCTGGCGGTTCTGCTTCATTTCGTAATTGTCTCGCGTCATCTCTCACACAGCACTGGCATCTGGAATAAACAATTCTACAATTACTATAATAGTTATTTTTCTAGTCCACAATTTACTCATTGATACAAATGGTTATTACATGTTCGTAGTACTCAAATCTTGTTTGGAACAATTATTCACTTGGATTCGATTAGCGATTGAACCAGACCATGTGTTGAGCTTCCTAGTTACGTCTGTTATCTTCCTTTCTTATATTCAGGACGACCTATCCTTTTATAAGAATACTAGTAGTTACCCGCGACTTCGTACGCGTCGTCTACAGTTTCCGTGTACATTATATTATCTGTGCGTGTACCGAGCGGATACTTTGAGAAACTTGACATTACACCTCATCACACCGAACTCGTACCTACTGGAATGTCAAACGCTAGTTGTTAAACCAAAGAGGTAGTAGTACTACGCCCTGTCAAACTGACGTGACATGACATGACAATGAAATCCTCTTGCCAATTGGCGCTGCTAATCCTTTTCGTTCATTTGATCCTGTAGATCCTGTTAATTATTCGAGATAAAAAGTAGCCTATGTGTCAATCCAGGTTACGAACTATATATATGCCAAGTTTCATCCAAGTTGGTTCAGTAGTTTAGACGTGACTGAAACACAAACATCTAAACTTTCGCATTTATAATATTAGTAGGATATTAGCAAAAAAACGTGTTCCGCCATCTAGTTCCCATATTACAAGCTGTGCTTAGTTTGGGACTAGAGGGCGTTGTGTGGCTCTTCAATGTGGCTTTGTAATAATGAGCCAGCTCGTCGTGCTAATCCTATTCTTATTAAATTAGAGCTTTCAAAAGGTTGTGCAAACAGACGTGTGAAACAACATAATCAGATTGATCAGCACCTTAAATACCGTTATCGTGTTCGGTGTAGTTACTTAAATTGATTTAAATCGCTTTTGACACATTCAAAACTCTGTTTATTCGTCATTGAATTCAATGAGCTCATTATAGACAGTACTGCCCGCATTAGACTAGTATGAAAGGGCAATTATTCCGAATTTCTCTTTCTAGTACCAAATTAATGCCGCGCACGTGCTTTATGGACGCACTAATCGAGTAATTGAAATCGATTGCCTTCTCTTTTATAATTAAAACCATGAGTTTTCTTCATCCAACATCGACTTTATTTAGATCGCGATAAGGGGAATAATTGAATGCCGTGTTCGGCGTTTTTGATTCCTAATTTGTGTATTTTATGGCGGTATGAATTTCTGAATACACTGATCAATAATTAGGTTCCGCTTTTGTGTGCTTTGTTGTTTTACAATTTGCACACTGAGTGCCCGCATGTTAACTTATTTGCTCTACCTATACAAACTGTTTTATTGGTCGGGAGGGTTAGCACCAGTTCACTTTAGGAATCGCGAGTGAGTTTATCAAATAATTCTGTCACAAAGCCTTACTCGTATCTCATTTTATTTAACTAGAATTTTGATGTAATTTAATGTTAATAAAATATTTTTTAGGGTATTGGTGCCGGTGTAATTACAGGCACATGAAACGTAATAACCTTTATGTCTCAGAGTGATGGGACAATGCAATTCATCACAGGACACGTCTTGAGTGGACGTGCTCAGTAAGCAATGCATTGTTATAGGCAGTGGTTACCACTTAACATTAGGTGGGCCATCGGCTCGTTCCATCATTTAGCAGTATAAAAACATTTTTTTTTAATTTTTTTATTCCCTCATACCCAATTTTTTTGTATTATAAATTAAGTCATTTATATCGTGTTACTACGTTACCTCTTATGTAAGTATAGCTGGTTAAGTAAGCATTTTAAATTCAGTTTAACATTATGACTAACATACCTACTTTGCTATGGCCATCGGATTAACTTGGATAATATTTGTTTGAATTTGCACACAGTGAACAAAACTGTGATTCTTTAAAGCATACATAATCTCCACCGCCTTATTCATAATCGCTTCATAACGTTATGTTAGTTGTTGAACGTTTGTATGGTATTTTTTTCGTTTTACATTTTGAGAATGAGGGAGATATCATGGCTGGACTGATTTAAATGAATACTTGAGTTTGCGATCTGGAATAGCATATAGGTTACTTTTTTCTGGATACTGAGCAATGCGAACGAAACCGTGGGCAGAATTCTAACGTACTAATAAGTCGATTTGTATGATGGGCGGACGATATCACTGATATCGCGGGCAAAAATTGGATGAGACTGGCGCGGGGTCGTGAGAGATGGTACAAAAAGAGAGAGGCCTATACTCAGCGGTGGGTGAAGTCAGGCTGTGGATGATGATGATGATGATATTGAGATTTTCTTGAGTTTTATATAATTTTAGGGGGTTATTCACAGTTTGGGGGTTACTCAAGTGTTACGTAACAGAGTTCAGTCACCGTGCAATACGGATGGATAAAAGATGATTCCAACAAAAAAAAAATGCTACAGACAATGCGTGTGCGTCCATCGGAACGTATAGTAGTCACAACGGATCTTTGTCCCTTTAAAATCTACGCAGAACTCATTTTTGAGTCGAATTGGAGGTAATTTGCCGCATAACAGTAGTACGCAATCGTGGTTGCACCTAACTTCAGAAGGATAAGATCCGTTGTGCGTACTGCACGTAATGTATCTCTACATGTTTTACTGACCCGCCATTATGACCCTTTACCCCGAGCCATAAAGTTGTAATTTCTAGACTTGCCTCTGACTACCTCTCTGGGTCATCCTCAATTGTTTAAGGCCTAAATAATTAAGGATGTTATAGAGAGCTAGTCTATAGCAATCTTTTCAAAACTCTCTATGAGAGGATGCTTGATTACCGTGTTGTAAGATTTACAACCTTGCTTATTTGAATAATACCTTAAAACAACACACGAACTTATTCCTTGACGGCATATCTATGCTACAGTTTCCGAACAAAGCTTCTAAACAATGCACGATTTACGCAATTTTGATCTCTATTCCTTTGTTCCAATCATACTGATTAAATATCTTTTAAATCGCCTCGTTAGCCTGCAGAGATGCGATGTGCTGCGGATACGTTTCACCTGTTTTGTATTGAAGTCGACGTTTAGATCATTGATTAATCGATTTGAAATCGAATTACGATTGTAAACTCGTTTTAAATAGATGCAGTGACTGGTCTCTGGAATAAAACATTGCTTTATTGACAGAGAAACGTAACGTTTTATGTGATTTCCAAATGTATCGAGTTTATAAACTTTTCTCGCATTTTCGTTTCGAGTTAGTATCTCAAGGTTATTTAGCAGGGTTTTTGTTTAAGAATTAAAAAAAAACCAGAATAAAGATGTTTATTATTCGTAACGTTCACGATTTCCAATAACGATGACCTTTACCATAATCTAATCCAAGATCTGACCCGATCTTTATTGTATGAAATTACCGTCTGTCAATATCTTTTATTCGTTTTGTGATTGCTGATATCCGGCTCGAAGGGCCATAATGTCAGGGAAATTAAGAGCACAGACTTTCTATGTTACGTCACAGGGAACTTGAGTACTGAACGCTTTTTATAAACAAGCAAATTAAACTGAATTGGTCGATCATGAGTATAAACTAACCCTTTTCGTATTCTGCCTTTTTATGCGACTTTAAAAAATGCTCTGTCATTGTCAAATGCATGACAACGAAAAGAGATGACAACAGATTTAGCAGTAATTTTAGCTAGCGCAGATGTAGAAGCATTTTTTTAAAGTCGCGTGTAAAACCTTACATTTGTCACACTCAGACCAGACTCCACATAGATATTCACAGTGTTCATAAAAACGGATTCATTTGTTGTGGTTTTGTGTTAGCGTTGAAACTTTTCGTGACTGAATACTGATTATTTTGGTTATTGTGTACTTAAGGGGCCTTCTTTCGATTTTGGCCTATTTACATCATTTTTCGAACTCGATTTTTATTACAGTTAACGTTTTACGATTACAAATATAAATGGAAATTAAAGTTTGGTTCAATAAAAATAGAATGCTGGGAGAACATTTTAAATTAGGCAATACACAACTGAGAAATAAATTAATTTGTAACGCATGTCTTCGTAAAATTATCAAAAATGTGAACTTTTCGTCTTGATTTTATCATATAAAAAACTAGTTTAAAGATAATTTAAAAATGCAGTTAAAATGTTTATTTTGTTAAAAATAGAATGCTGGGAAAAAATTGCTGCCCGTTCATACAATATGTTAGAGAAATTAATTTTTGAAAACACCGCCTTTTACGCAATTTTACTCTTCAAACAAACTGTGTTTTCTACGAAAGTAAGAAGTTTAAAGTTAAAATACGCATACTATATAAAAGTACAGGTTTTTTTCTTACAAATAAAAATAAAATTATAGTCTTCTTCCATGTACTTATTTTTATAGGATTTTTCTAAAATCACCTATAAATCATGCAGCGCAACGCTGCGAGTGGCATTCCGCGCTGAGCGGCCGTGGAGGGAGGACGTATCGCTTTTCGTCGTGCGCACTATACATATACATATATCGACAAATAGCAGTATCGGCACCAAATTCTAGTGTGACCGCGTGATTTGATCCTTCGTGCGGCCGCAGGTACTTGGTAGATGTTTTCTAACTACATTATTTAGGTTTCATAAAATGTCGGTATCTTCACGATATTTGAACTTTTGTAAATAATAAAAAACACTTTTACAATCAAGCACCTACCTACTTAGTATATAGGCCGATTTATAAATTACTCAAATGTACTTACTACTAACTGCTACTTGCCTACTGCCTACTTGCATCTACTTACTGCTGACTGACTTGACTCCTTGTGAAATCGGCCCCCCCCCCTCCTCTCTACCCCTCTCCAATCCTATCCTATCCTATCGTACTAATATTATAAATGCGAAAGTTTACATGTTTGGATATTTGGATGTTTGTGTTTCAATCACGTCTAAACTACTGAACCAACTTGGATGAAACTTGGCAAATATATAGTTCGTAACCTGGATTGACACATAGGCTACTTTTTATTTCGAATAATTAACAGGATCTACAGGATAAAATGAACGAAAAGGACTAGCAGCGCCAATTGGCAAGAGGACTTCATTGTCATGTCATGTCACGTCAGTTTGACAGGGCGTAGTACTACCTCTTTGGTCTAACGACTAGCGTTTGACATTCCTGTACGAGTTCGGTGTAATAAGGTGCAATGTCAAGTTTCTCAAAGAAGTATCCGCTCGGTACACGCACAGATAATATAATGTACACGGAAACGGTACTCGCGTACGAAGTCGCGGGTATCTGCTAGTTTCTCATAAAGGTACCACACACCCTATGACGTATATTTGGAAAAAGTAGAATTAGATCGATTTTATCGATCGATCGATTTTATCGATCGATCGATTAGTGACAAAGCGAGCAAGGCTCTCACAAAATTTACCTCCCTCCTCCATTTTCATGCCTAAGATGGCGGACATTGATTTTTTTGAGGAAAGTGATATGGGTGTCGTTTTCGGGATCTTTTGGGATGCTGATTACGGAAATGGTATCCATTTTGAAATCCAAGATAGCGGACATTGGTTTTTTTTTAGTAATGTGATGTGGGTGTCGTTTTCGGGATATTTTAGGGTGCTGATTACGGAAATGGTATCCATTTTGAAATCCAAGATGGCGGACATTGGTTTTTTTGAGTAAAGTGATATGGGTGTCGTTTTTGGGATATTTTGGGGTGCTGATTACGGAAATGCTATCCATTTTGAAATCCAAGATGGCGGACATTGGTTTTTTTGAGTAAAGTGATATGGGTGTCGTTTTTGGGATATTTTGGGGTGCTGATTACGGAAATGCTATCCATTTTGAAATCCAAGATGGCGGACATTGGTTTTTTTGAGAAAATAGATATGGGTGTCGTTTTCGGGATATTTTGGGGTGCTGATTACGGAAATAGTATCCATTTTGAAATCCAAGATGGCGAACATGGTTTTTTTTAGTAATGTGATATGGGTGTCGTTTTTGGGATATTTTAGGGTGCTGATTACGGAAATGGTATCCATTTTGAAATCCAAGATGGCGGACATTGGTTTTTTTGAGTAAAGTGATATGGGTGTCGTTTTTGGGATATTTTGGGGTGCTGATTACGGAAATGCTATCCATTTTGAAATCCAAGATGGCGGACATTGGTTTTTTTGAGAAAATAGATATGGGTGTCGTTTTCGGGATATTTTGGGGTGCTGATTACGGAAATAGTATCCATTTTGAAATCCAAGATGGCGAACATGGTTTTTTTTAGTAATGTGATATGGGTGTCGTTTTCGGGATATTTTAGGGTGCTGATTACGGAAATGGTATCCATTTTGAAATCCAAGATGGCGGACATTGGTTTTTTTGAGTAAAGTGATATGGGTGTCGTTTTTGGGATATTTTGGGGTGCTGATTACGGAAATGCTATCCATTTTGAAATCCAAGATGGCGGACATTGGTTTTTTTGAGTAAAGTGATATGGGTGTCGTTTTTGGGATATTTTGGGGTGCTGATTACGGAAATGCTATCCATTTTGAAATCCAAGATGGCGGACATTGGTTTTTTTGAGAAAATAGATATGGGTGTCGTTTTCGGGATATTTTGGGGTGCTGATTATGGAAATGCTATCCATTTTGAAATCCAAGATGGCGGACATTGGTTTTTTTGAGAAAATAGATATGGGTGTCGTTTTCGGGATATTTTGGGGTGCTGATTACGGAAATGGTATCCATTTTGAAATCCAAGATGGCGGACATTGGTTTTTTTGAGAAAATAGATATGGGTGTCGTTTTCGGGATATTTTGGGGTGCTGATTACGGAAATGCTATCCATTTTGAAATCCAAGATGGCGGACATTGGTTTTTTTGAGAAAATAGATATGGGTGTCGTTTTCGGGATATTTTGGGGTGCTGATTACGGAAATGGTATCCATTTTGAAATCCAAGATGGCGGACATCGGTTTTTTTGAGAAAATAGATATGGGTGTCGTTTTCGGGATATTTTGGGGTGCTGATTACGGAAATAGTATCCATTTTGAAATCCAAGATGGCGAACATGGTTTTTTTAAAAAAAAATAGATATAGGTGTCGTTTTCGGGATATTTTGGGATGCTGATTACGGAAATGGTATCCATTTTGAAATCCAAGATGGCGGACATCGGTTTTTTTGAGAAAATAGATATGGGTGTCGTTTTCGAGATATTTTGGGATGCTGATTACGGAAATGGTATCCATTTTGAAATCCAAGATGGCGGATATTGGTTTTTTTGAGAAATTAGATATGGGTGTCGTTTTCGGGATATTTTGGGGTGCTGATTACGGAAATGCTATCCATTTTGAAATCCAAGATGGCGGACATTGGTTATTTTTAGTAAAGTGATACGGGTAATCTTTACGATGGCTGAGGAGGACTCTCAGATATTGATTTCGAAAGCAATCGATTCATAAACAAAAACTTCAAAAAAGATAAGATCCATTTCCATAATCAGTACTTACCCCAAAATATCCTGAAAACGACACCCATATCACTTTACTCAAAAAAAAAAACAATGTCCGCCATCTTGAATTTCAAAATGGATACCATTTCCGTAATCAGCATCCCAAAATATCCCGAAAACGACACCCATATCTATTTTCTCAAAAAAAAACAATGTTCGCCATCTTGGATTTCAAAATAGATACCATTTCCGTAATCAGCATCCCAAAATATCCCGAAAACGACACCCATATCTATTTTCTCAAAAAAACCGATGTCCGCCATCTTGGATTTCAAAATGGATACCATTTCCGTAATCAGCATCCCAAAATATCCCGAAAACGACACCCATATCTATTTTCTCAAAAAAAAAACAATGTTCGCCATCTTGGATTTCAAAATCGATACCATTTCCGTAATCAGCATCCCAAAATATCCCGAAAACGACACCCATATCTATTTTCTTAAAAAAAAAAACCATGTTCGCCATCTTGGATTTCAAAATGGATACTATTTCCGTAATCAGCACCCCAAAATATCCCGAAAACGACACCCATATCTATTTTCTCAAAAAAACCAATGTCCGCCATCTTGGATTTCAAAATGGATAGCATTTCCGTAATCAGCACCCCAAAATATCCTGAAAACGACACCCATATCACTTTATTAAAAAAAATCGATGTTCGCCATCTTGGATTTCAAAATGGATACCATTTCCATAATCAGCATCCCAAAATATCCCGAAAACGACACCCATATCACTTTATTAAAAAAATCGATGTCCGTCCACCTTCTTGGATTTCAAAATGGATACCATTTCCGTAATCAGCATCCAAAAATATCCCGAAAACGACACCCATATCTATTTTCTCAAACAAACCAATGTCCGCCATCTTGGATTTCAAAATGGATACCATTTCCGTAATCAGAATCCCAAAATATCCCGAAAACGACACCCATATCACTTTACTCAAAAAAATCAATGTCCGCCATTTTGGATTTCTAAATGTATAGCATTTCCATAATCAGCACCTCAAAATATCCTGAAAACGACACGTCTATCACTGTACTCAAAAAAATCAATGTTCGCCATTTAGACTTCAAAGTAGATTCCATTTCCGCAATCAGCACCCCAAAATATTTCGAAATCGACACCTGTATCATTTTACTCTAAAAAGTTAAGTACGCTGTCCTGGATTCGAAAACGTAGTAGGGGAGATAAATTCTATCAGAGTCAAAATGTTCCTTTATTTTGGCAAAATTCATGTTTCGATTCGAATGGCTCCAAATAATGGAGGTCGAATTCTGCTACAATATCTCTGAGAGGAGAAGAGGGGGCATTAAACTGGAATTATAAATACTGTTAGGTCAATAAAAAAATTATATAGAGGGGTTGCTATATTTATTTTATTTTCTGCATAATAGAGGGGTTGCAATATTTATTTAATTTTTTACAATCTTTTTATTACGATTCGTACAGCAGTTCTACACACGTCACGTGGAGTTAGGTACCTACCACATACCAATTTAGTAACTAGACTACAAATCAATCGTACTCATCCAGTGAACGAACATGTCGAAAGATCAAATTGGTTTGTCCTTTGCGCGTCGCAAACGCGTAGCGCAGCGCGTCGCGTATTCATAAATGCCTAAACTTGACGTCGTCAAATTTTAATAAGGCCTCTTAACTAGTTTTTGTTTGAATTATTATCTATATTCTACGTAAAATGCAATATAAATATCATTCACGTAAGTATTCAATCAATTGTTACTCAGAAAACCTGAATACAACTAGTCGAATCATTTTGCCAATCTTATGTGGCAGATATAGACATAAAAATGTTTACTAAAATGGAAAGAAATCTTTCCAAACAAAATGTCACAAATAAAGTTGCTCAAATGGTTTAATTATTAGTCGCATCCGCTGTTTCTCAATTTATACTATCGGTGTGGTATGGTCGGGCTAAAAGTGACCCTGGCATTCGTTAGTTACCTCCACAGAAAACTGCTTTACTTAAAGTACCTTACCTTTTTTATGGACGATGAAGGAAGATCTAGTTATCGTACCTATCATGTTTATTTAATCTTTGATTAAAAATAATGTTTCACATAAGATACATAGAGCTTAGTGTATCCTGCCTTCTAAAAGCTTATCTCACTCTTGTTTGCGGCTGGAACAGACGCTCCAATTTCAGTGCAGATTTTTTTAAAAGAAAGCTTTATCATGATTTTTCGTAAATACAGATTTGTGGAGTAATTTTCAATATTTAAACACTCCTAAGCTGAAGTGGGATTGGGCTGGTCATGTCTGTCGTTGCCAGGTGAGCTGTGGGCAAGGATTGCCACTGAATGGCATCCTGACCCAGCAAGAAGGCGACTGCGGCAGACCAAAAAGAACGACGAGCTTCACCGTTATTTGTCAGATTGGCAGAGTATAGCCCAGGATCGGAGTGTGTGGACAGAATGGGGGGAGGCCTCTGCTCAGCAGTGGGACACGGAGGGCTAAATATATATAAACACTCCTAAGAGGAATCCGGTTCAGAAGATTATTTACGAAGTGTTCTCTCTGTGTAGCTGGATAATGTAGCTCCAGTGGATTCTAAGAAGGAATAATACAGACACCATCGCTGCGTTTAGGATTACATTTTTATCTGCACGCTACCGGGCCGGGTGCCGGGCCGGTCTAATTGCCAGACACGCCTTGTGGTTAAATTACTTTTCTACCGACTAACTGGCTTTGGCCCCTGACTATGATTTTGTGGATTTGGTCTGATAGTCTACTCATAGCTATTTTTAACCAACTTCAAAAAAGGAGGAGGTTCTCAATTCGGTTTTTTTTGTTTAATGTTTGTTTCCTCAGAACTCCCGTCATTTATGAACCGATTTAAATTTTTTTTATCTGTACAGATATACTTTCAGGTTGGTCCCATTTAATTTTCATCAAAATCGGTTCAGTAGTTCGGGTTAAAAATAGAAATAACTGAAAAAAAAATATGCCAACCAGTAAGTGCACGAAATTGCGTAATTTGCTTTCCTGTGACTTTTAAGTGGTGTTTATAGTCACTACTCACTAGGACATTCCCAATGAACTGTCATCATCATCATCATCGCTGGTAATCGAATTGAAGTCGGTTTTTCTAGTTTTTTAAAGTTATAAATGATTTTGGTCATATCGGTCGGTAGAATAGCATCTTAGCGGTTTGATATAAGTAGTTGAAGTATCTACTGTTACGAATCTTTATTAGATGCTGTCGAGATTCCATAATGCAAACAAACAGTCAAACAGCTACTTGAGAGAAAATTCGACTATAATTTTGTAACTTTGATTACCTTTGCCTTGTGTAATTATAGTGCTTACCAAGTATGTTATGTTAGCTTCTATGTGGCTCAGATTAATAAAGATCATTAACTTTTTTATAATAACAAATATTAAAAGCTTATTTTTCGACTTTCACACTATGTGACTTCTGCATATTTTTTTTTTTTTTTTTTTTTTTTTTTTTTTTTTTTTCATTTATTTAGTGCACATTATTTCTAAAGAATGTACCCTAATATGATTACAATCTAGCCACAACGTGGGCTAATAAGTAATTTAAAATTAACTTAAATTGCTAGAATTGCTTAATCTAAGAACGTGTCCATTAACACGTTTCTTATTGTCTCTATTTAGGATTTAAGGGAAGACACTATGTTCATGTGTTCTTTAGTTTGTTTTCACTGAATTTCACTTATTTATTACACTAACTCAAAAGGTTTTTTCCTTTTGAGCCTTCTTATTAAGTCCGTATTGTCAAAGAGCTGGATCGCCTCGACGTTATAACATGATGATGAAGCCTTAGTTCATGTGCTTCTGCGTATTTTTGAATAACACTAGCGACAAACTCGATTTTGCTGGTGGAGATCGTCATTTCTGATGTACCACGGGGCGTTCACTATTCCCCTCCGCACTTTATTCTGGAATCGCTGGATGATTTGAATATTGCTCTTTCTGGTACAGCCCCAGAGCTGTATACCATAAGTCCATACTGGTATAAAGACTTGTTTGTAAAGTAGTTCTAACTCGTCTTTTTTATTCTTGACGTGAGCTTTCCAGCGTAGCTTCGCGTCAAGCGTCATGCCCAAATATTTTGCCGTATTTTCATACGGGATGAGCTTCTTGTTGATAGAGATGGTCAGAAGATAGTCATCTTTTTTGTTACTTAGTGCTTAGTAAAGTGTGTTTCTGATATAAGATACACATCTACGTATTAATCATTGCTTGGCCTTGTACATAGCGGGCTTAGTGCTATTTTCAATTTTTTTCAGACGCTCATCGAAGGATGTCATAAACCTTAGTATTTCATCCAGCTTACTATCTGATTTTGTAGTCTGCTCGTTACAATGATTAGCGATTGTATGTTTTGCAGCCGCTTGTGCGTAGGACACATTTTTGTGAGTGGTGCTAGTGGCCCTTGCACCACGGCTTTGATGGTTAGTTATTGGAGTTTTGTCACTTATTAGCGTTCCAGTGACTTTTTGTGGCTGCCCGGCTAGTGGTTTCTTAACTGCCTTGCTTCTTATTTTTTGAATTTCTTTGGCGATCATGCAACCTCTGTAGTTAGCCGGATGTGCTTCTCCGCAATGAACACATTTTGGCTTGTCTTCTGCTGGTTTTTTGCAGTCTATAGTTAGGTGCTTCCCTGTGCATTTGACACACCTTGGTTCTTTGGCACAATATTTTTGTGTATGCCCATAGGCCTGACATCTCTTACATTGAGGGACCAGTTTTGTAGACTTGAGCGGTTGGATATCTACCATGCACCCAAGTATATATTTGATATCATACACCTTCCTGATTTCTTCTTGGTTATTGAAGGTCAGCATAAACATGTTGAGTGGCTCCTTACTTTTCCAGCTCAGTTTATTGACCGCATCTTCAATCTTATAACCTTTACTTTTTAGGTCTTCTATGATTCTCTCTGGTTTGCAAGAGCACGGTAGTTTTTTAACCATCACTCTTATTGGTCTCTCTTGTTTGTTTTCGTAAGAGTGCCAGAGGCAGTCATTTTCTGTTAAAGTTTTTGTGATGCACCTGTATGATTCTTCATCACACGAGTTAATTTTAACACAGTCACCGCTCATCAATTTTATATTGAAGGTGGCTGCTGGTTGGTTTTCTATCAGAAAGTCATAGAAACTTTGGTAATTGTTAACTCCATCCACTACTATGGGTGGTGGAGGGGGGACCTTCTTAGTTTTTTCTGTTGTAGCTTTGTTGGCTTCTTGAGGTGAGAGTGAAGGTGAGGTGTTCAATTTCCTTTTTTTCCTCGACTTAGTTCTTATCCACTCCGTTTCTCTAGCAAGTTCTTCTTCGTCGGTTGCATATTCAACGCCGGCGGAAGAAGTTTCCGTGGTAGTAGTAGAAGTTTTCACGGGGTTTTTTTCCGGTACCTCTTTGTGTTGCAGTAGACTTTCAATTTGGCTTTGCAAGACTTTTACAAGATTTTGTAGTCTTTTACATTCGTTTTTTTCTTCTTGATAGTAGCATTTCGCTTCCATAAGTTCTTTATATAAGAGATGTTCAGTTTCAGTTTTTAACTGTATGTTTACTTGTTTATTAGGTGAAGCCATTGTTCAGGCACGTAATAACGTCGCCTTAGCAAAATGATTTGCTGTTCGCGCACATTCCTTACGTGATGACTGACAAGGTCATCGTAGCTCGCACGGCCGTTCGCGACAGTTTTGTTATGATACGTTAGCACGTTTCGCTGTCTCGATACGCGCGATCGAGAGCAAGCGACACAACTGATCTCACCGGAGATTGAACGTTGAATGACTTCTGCATATGATAATAAAAAGGGGGGTGCTTATAATTGGCGAAAGTGTTGGTTGTATGCTTACGTTTATCATCTATGAAATCTTTCATGAATAATTGTAATTATGAATCTTTATGAAAAGAAGAAAAATACCGTAAAGAAAGACGTCCGGAGTCAAAATAATTCAGACATGAAAAAAGACAAGTCACCAATTTGCATGTGAGTTCGCGTCTCAGAACGGTGTATTTTGGGTGTCGATTTTTGTTGTTTTTGTTTTCTACCATCATAATTCTAAGTATCGTAAAATTTGATTTAATATGTTGGTATCGTGTAGCCTTGTTTACCGTTGTAAGGTACTTTTGGGAAGACTTTAAGTAGGTACCTATGTTTTGTTATTGTAAGTTTGCTGTTATAGAATTAGATCAGACTTGTGGTTAAATTAATTGGTTATTGATTTATGGGCAAGGCACAGAAAACAAGGCTGTGTTGTCATACTACCGGCGAGTGGGCGGCCCACGACAAAAATTAAAAGACAAGAAGAGATATGTTCACCGCAGCTTTATAACATAAAATTGCTACTGAAATTGTCTTATGGTTGTAATTTTTTTGCGGTTTGAAATGACGTAAACTTTTGAACAAACAACATGAGTTATATGCCGCTGGCGTAGGACAAAGATTCCGTCATTCATTGCAGAGGTTTATCAATGACGTCCTTATATACGCGTGGGTGATTGCACTGAGTCAACTTGCAACCAACCTGCCTTGAAACTGGTATACGTCTGCACTTATGCAAAAAAACTTAAGTACCTACCTATCGATAGTGTCATAAAATTTTGAAAATGTAGAAGTCAGCCTAAGTGACGATTTTATGTTTAATAAAAAAGAAACAAATAACTATTTTTAGAGTTAATCTCCTCTCTGTACATGCGATTACGATGTCATTTTACTGTGTACATGTACACTAAAATGTAAAGAAATACGGCTTAGCCTAGTATCAAGCCATTTGTGATAAATCCCTTTACGAAAAACTGTTACTTTAATCACTGTCGTTATAACAGCTCAGCTGGTTACCAAATTGCCCTATAAAATATGTTTAAACTATCATAAGATTATGTTAAAATATTTAAACTGGTTTTGCGCCACACCATCGTATCATTGCCCTATCAGTTGACTCGTTTAGAATATTTCGTTTCATCAAGAATTCGGAAAATTAGAAAAAAAAAGAAAGTCACATCTTGAACTCAAACTTCAAGATTCAGTGAGACCGAGTATCTCATAAGAACATCTAAAAACGCTTTCATCTTTTGGGCCAAAGAAAGCTTTCATTTCAATCGCCGTAACTGAGGTATTTTCGGTCTTAGCACAGAACTATTGTAAGGAAGATTTCTAACTCTGTACAAAAATAAACATGGTCAAAATAAAGAAATGGCATCAAGATAACATTACCACACATCCGCTTGACCAACAGAATGCGTCTTCGACACGAAGGTACAGTCGCCGCAATATCTCAGCAATTCGTGCGATCAATCACAGTTTTGCACTCAAATATACAAGATGCAACTTATTCTGTGCAGTGTTTGTTGTGTGCGTTACAATTTTTTTCTTTCACTCGGAAAACTATTTGTTTTGTATTTTTTTTTAACTAGAATTCGGTTTTATCTCATGCTGCGTGTACTCTTTACTTGTAAAGGAAATGGTATTCTGTGCCCTTCCGTTCCGCACACGATATTTCAATTTGGATGAGTGCCCCTCGCGTCTCTCGAGTGGGTCGACTTTTTGTCAACTGTGCGCTTAATTTGCTTCGCCCCCGAAACCAACTTTTCCTTAGAACATTGTGGAATACACTAGCATTCTTTGTTCATTTATGCATTGTTTTTTTTATAAGTACAATTAAATGATGGAACAAGCCGATGCTGATGATGTAAATAAGCAACATCATCAATACACAACCATTAGAATAAGTACCAAGTTGGCGTCTATCAACTTTTGCATTATGTCATGATGAAATTCTGAATAACTTTTGTAGAACTTGATAGAATTACAACAAAGCTGGTTAAATATGTAAGTTTACTTCATTTCTACTATACAATGTTTGCTAGACATATCAATACCATATGGTCCATGTATTTATTGGCAATTACGAGTACGCGATGACTCATTATTGCTAGCTGTAATTCTAAAGTACACGATAGGCAAATATTGAAACTTATTTTAGGATTATTCTTAATCTTGCATCGTACTCAGACTTATCCAATGAGCCGGGCAAATAATTAATAGCCAATGAAATTTGAGCTATGATATACGTTCAACCACAGACTAAAATAAAAAGGCTGAGTTCCCCCGGTGTTACGTCCAAGACAAACCAAACAGTGGTTCCTCCTTATTTGGTTATTTGTAAATGCATATTCTTCACGCAGGACTGTTTTTCAGGTGCACCAAAGTGCACGATTGTAATTCAGTGCTTATTTCAATTGAAGTTTCATACCACTTTATAAAATGTGCCTATTGTATTATCAATTTTAAAATCTATATCAATCCCAATGAAAGGCAATCATCATCATCTGATAATAACGTCGGAAGCCAGTCAAATGGAAGTTGGTTTTCCTAGTTTTTGAACCTTTAAAAAATTATGCTTCATTAGAAGTTCATAATAATTCATTCACATATTCTTTGTATGAAATGAACCAACTGTTTTCTTTCAGCTATGCCTACAGTGCAGTTCTCGTGTATCTCCGAGTTTCTATTTCAAGTCACTGGAGCGGCAATTCACAATTTGCCATTAACAGTTTTTTTTAATGATATTTTACTTTATTTTATTTAGGGTGCTCAAATCTACGCTTTCTGTTACGCACTTTGGTCACTTAATGGGTTTTTTTTGCTTGTTTTGGTCACTCTCGTTCGAGTATAGCTATGCGGGCATTTTAAGATGATAAACTGATTTGTCTCATTTGAAAGTCATTAAAATACTGGGGTAAATACAGACGCCAAGTAGGTTTTGCGCCCACACAGTTATTTTATTTTTAACCGACTTCCGAAAAGGAGGAGGTTCTCAATTCGGTTGTATGTTTTTTTTTTAATGTTTGTTACCTCAGAACTCCGTTATTTATGAACCGATTTCAAAAATTCTTTTTTATCTGAAAGGATATACTTCCAGATTGGTCCCATTCTATTATAGGTACAACTAAATGTTGGAACAAGCAGATTGTCCACCTGATGTAAAGTGGCTACCTTGGCCTATAACGATGCATTGGCTCACCGAGCACGTCCACTGAGGACGTGTCCCGTGATGCATTGCACTGCGCCTATCACTCTGAGACATAAAGGTGTTAAGTCTCATGTGCCTGTAATTACGCCGGAACCCATACACTTCAATCCGGAACACAGCAATGTCAGCACAGCAGTCTGAAAACCAGCGCTGCTTCCTTACCCCCGTTCGGGAGTGGCATAAAGCTGAGACTGGACCTGTTTGACAGCAATTTGTTTTTGTATTGTATTTGTTTATGTCTGTGTTTTTGTGTAATGTCTGTCAAATAAATAAATTCTTATTCTTATTCAATGCGAGCATCACTGCTTGGCGGCAGAAATAGATACGGTGGTAGTACTTCCCCGGGCGAGCTCTTTCTTTTTTTTTTTTTTGAAAGAGTATGAGTGTGGTAGTAACCATAGTTCCATATGAAAAGTTGTTCATCTCGATGGGTGCTAGGCTGGTGGTTGTTACATTATTTTATGTTGATTTTAACAAGCTTTTGTTTGACTTGCCATCAACATAATCACTGAACTCAACTTTGTCATTGCATTAACAGGTTTTAGAATGCATTGCATATGAAATACTAGGTTTCTCCAATGAGGTTTACAACTTGTGGTTGAATTAGATTGCTGCGGTCTGTCTAGTCAATACATAGTCTAGGTTAGGTTATCCATGGGCTTAGAACATAGATAACTATTGTTTGTTTTAAAAAAGCTTATAAGTACATAGACTTTTAGTAGCACGAGACACAGTACCTAGAATGTCTGTTACTTTTTGAACCAAATACAAACTAACCTAGTTGACATAATTCTTTTATGGCAGTAGCGTAATTGGTGTGAACTCTTTTACGGGTTACCGTTTATCGATCCGCTACGGAACTCGATAATTTAATTCAAAGGACAAGTACCTACTCCGTATTTGGAAGAGCGGTTCGGAATATGTGGGCGAAATGCGTCATCGCCTGCATCGATCACCGATGTTTGTGCGAAGACCTGTCCTGTCGTAAAACTGTCGATAACAAAGGCAACTGGGACTTCAGGGTAGCCATCTAGGCCATGGTCAGGTGTCAGAAGCAAAACAAAGCAATGGCAAGTGTACGCAACGCAACACATGAAGCGCGTGATTTCCATGCTTCGTCTACTGCGTGGTGACTGCGTACTACACAAAAGTCTCCCAGATGTCTTTCTTGGTACTAAGTTTCAAATATATATAAAAACTTGCTGTCTGCTATGGTAAAAAGCACTGTGGTCTATAGAAAGCAAGTCTCAAGAGTATTCGTTTTTGAGCCTCGAACCCCGGGTGCCCTCGATGCCGCAGAGATAATAATAGTTACTATTGAAAATGTGCTTGCTCATAAAGAGAAATCACAGCAAAACTCTCTTAAACAAATAAAACCTATTAAACAGCCATAGCTAACGTACAAATTGATGGTATTCGTCACACAGTCATTCCGTGCGGCACACACGATTAGATCCGACAAATCTCGACCCCGTATAGGAAGCTGATGAACCGTGAGAAAATATTATGCTGTATTTGCAGAGTACAGTACACCAGTGCTGATGTGACCACAGGTCACTTACGTCAATCAATGTCATCGTTTTTCAACATTCATAAAAGTTGCGTGTGAATTTGATTCTGTGGTTTCATATATCTATTCAGGCGAAATTAATTATCATGTCGAAGTTACGAGTCAATAGCTGGCGGTAGGTTGTCGATCACTATATTTCCATACAAAATCAATTGTTGAAAAGACGCTTGGAAAAATCGAGTTTTTTTATTCAGATTCGCTACGGGCGCCGGAAAAAGTGAGACGATAGGTACTTTCAATAACAAAAAGTACAAAGATTGATCGTACGCTCAGGATGACTGTTACATCTATTGAGTACATCTTAATGATCCGAATGATATTCCCTATCAAACAGTTCTAGTACTCTCTCAGCTCAGTAAACTCTATTAAACGGAAACGAGTCTCATAACATAAATATCAATAGTAATAAAACAAACTCGTCATTCACCTAGAGAATCTAGCCAGACCAGTTTTACAAAGCCTGCTTACTTGCATAATACATGCATTTGCAATCCGATGAGTTCGTTGTCTCTGAAATTTATAAACATACACCGGATACGGTATTGTCCGATCCATTTTGCCACTTAATCAATTTAGTGTGCTGATGTACTGACACATCCCGATTGGTGTGTCTGTCCCTGCAGTATAAAATAATGACGTCAGCGGCCTTGGTTCAGGGCTCAAGCTACATGTGAATCTCTCAATGTTTACACCCACATATGCTACGCGGAATAGATAATGGTGGGATAGGATCTGTTGGTATCCGATAGTGTTATTTTCCTCTTATTCAGAGAGAGTTTTCTATGACACTGTTCAAGTCAGGGTCATTTAACATATATCAAGGGATAACGTGTAAGAAACTGCACGATTTTGATGAAAAATCTATCCCAGAGCTCCTTTGTTATGACGGGATGGTAATATGTTAGATATGTAAAACTAAACATTTGGAAAGGTGTTTCATACCAAGTGGTTATTAGTCTAAACATTTCTATCGATGACGTATTCGTTCGACTTAGCCATTACCTAGTACCTCAGAGATCACCTTTGCTTTTATCTGTTTTTTGAAACATTTTGCTCATTGCAGGATCTACCTGGATTTCAAAAAACGATTCTATCACCAGGGTAATAATGATTATTTTATCGAATGTTTGTAACAAATTCCACAAAGATACCCATATAGATAGGTACTTACGTACCTGCTGACTAAGGTGTCCGATTTGCGTTTAACTTGTACGCGACACATTCACCAAACACCTTTTGAGCACATTTATATCAGATTGTAGTGTCCGACCTACCTGAATAAAACAGTTTGAAAATCTTGTAAATCACTGGTTATTTGCACGTCACAGTCACTGGTACACGTTCATGGTGGTAGTCCGGCGTCGTTCGATTCCGTTTGCAGAGTGAGCGCGCGCGCAGCGTAGGCGATGCGGCAAGGCAAACCCGTTGCTTCGCTGATCCTGTGAGTGGCAAAACTCAATTACTCGTACGTCGACCAATCTCAATTAGACGGACCACGTTTTAACTGTGCATAACTTTTATGATCTTATGTGTTGACCACAGTTTAAACTGAAGCTATTGATTGCGATTTAACTACACTGGAAAATTTCAGATTCTCGCACTATAATAGTGGTTTTACGCTACAAATAGTAGGTGCATGTCTGCTAGGGCGTACTGCAACAGTGAAATGATTAATTCCTGACTACACTGGTTGAAGACTTTACCTATACCACAGAATATATGTTAATTCCTTGATTAGATCATAAATATTGCTAAGATTAATGGTAGAGTCGGATTGCATATACTGTAATATGTTTACCAACAAATATCTATAAGAAAAGCAATACGTAATTGTTCCAAGCTATTTCAAATCACTTATTCCGAAATATTGTAAAGAAAAATGCCTTCATTGTATCATTATGCTAACCTTGATACTGAAACTTCAGGTTATATCAGATCTAAATCAGATCAGCCATATTGTAAAGTTTTTACGAAGCCTCAAGTTTTTGCAGTGGGCGGAGCGACCCTGTGTTAATTCGTAGGCGTATCTCGTGTACGTCACAGAAGGCTGTGAGGCTATGACTCATTTCTTTGATTTTGGACAAGTAAGATTTTGGTCCTCTTTGTATTCAATAACGAAGGTTTTTTGTTGTAATGCTACTTCTTATCTGTGAGTCGTACAAACCTATAGCACGTAGGTATTCGTATCTCAAAGGAATCTGGGAGGGTAAAGGTTATGCGCCACTTACGTTTCGTTGCGACTCTACATTGTACAATTACGTATTTGTACCTTTTAAAAATGTGCGAGTATTTTTCTTATCTCATTTCCAATTTATTTCTTCTCAACATTTATTTTGTTTGCAGTTATTTTAGACCTGGTTATTTTTTCCAGGTGCACAACGTAGACGAGGTTCTAGAGCGGCACAACGACTTCCTGGAGTCGTGCCTGGGTGACTGCATGTTGACCAGCCCTCAGCTCCTGAAAGCAGTCACTGCACTCTGCCTGGTGTGCGTGCAGTTCTGCAATTTTATACAGGTCAAGAGGTTATATTTATACGCCCTTTAACCTTACTCTATGTATATTTTACAGAGAACTTAGGGCGGATTTTACCAACTTAGAATAACTTTATCCGTGAGTAAGTATTCTATCAGCATGTAGTTACCATATTACAAGCTTTGCTTAGTTTGGGACTAGAGGACGTCGGGTGAAATGTCCATGAATATTAAAAAAAAAACGAAAAAAATAGGTACCTACTTTAAACTTGTCCAAAAACAAGAAATATTTTAATCTAAATAAAAGCGTTATTCGGAGTTGGTAGAACCTTTACTTTAACCTTTTGGTTCCCAAAGTAATATTCAATCACAATATTCAATCTATCTGTTTTGCGTTACTTCGTCAAAAATGCATGACTTTGATGCAGATATCTAACCTTTACCGCGGATTGAATATTGGGTTCGGTCGTTAGTATCTTAGCTCAATATAATTTTTGGGTTGTATTCTCAAACCACGCATTTCTAAAGGGAGAAAGTTTTAATCGCGATAGTGTCCTTTTACAGAGATTAATATTGTGAGGAATGTAAAAAATATTGATATTTTAAAGTGTTGTTTCATTTTCCCAAAACTAACCTAATTTGACAGCATTATACATGTTGCCATCCCTTACTAATAACCTGAAATAATAGAGACAGTTATAATTTCAGCGCTGTAAAATTAGGTTAGTTTAGCATAGAGCCAAATTGACATTATTGGACAGGGCGGCGTCGGCACTATGTATAAATTCATAGCGTCATTTTTGAATACAGCCCGTATCTGCTACTGCTTCAAAACACTTATTATTTTGTTACATACGTGGCTTATTGTCTAGATATTAATTTATATATTTTCTTTTAACGCAAACACGTTAATTGGCGAAGGAGATGCACAAATACTTCGTGGATGCTGAGCTTAACAGTATGCTTGGATCAACATATGATAATACAGAGTATAGTGAGGTACAAACTAGAATATTGCACAAGATCACAAGAATCGCAAAATGTCATATCACTAAGCAATGTGTGAACGTGCCTTTGTTTTTGCCAGATTTCGACCAATTACATCTCTTGGTTTGTGATATCTAGAGATGCTATTGGTCGGAATGAAGATAAGGAAAATAAAGGGTATATACGGCTGCATGTCAAGCTAGACACCCAACATATTATGCTCGACACAATGCAGATAATTGTTGAAAAGGGAGCGCAATAGGTGGAGGCGGGCAGCGCGTTCCGCACAAAAACATTGTCATCCCTCTCGCACAATTCACAACGTTCAACTTCTAATAGTTTAAAGTCCAAACAGTCTAGATTGATGCGTTGCTGTGCGTACTGTCTGGACACCTGTAATGGGCCCTAACGTGCTAATATTCGTTTTTCTGAATGCCACTACGATGCAAGTAGTTTGGAATCTGGACTAGATATCTGAGTGTCGGGTGTTTAAAAAGAATTTTTTTTTTTCAGATAATTATTAAGTAGTGTAGAATGTTGGCAAAATTAAAGATGCGTTCACACTTTCACGGTTTGAAACACAGTGTCATGTAATGCTTCCATGTAGTATTTGTGATGTTCAAACTAACTAACACATGCTTTTTATTTTCATGACTTATCTTTTAGAGTTTCGCTGTAAGTATTTTATTTCACGTGGTTATATGTATCTATAATCATTATATTATAATACATGTTTTGTTAGATTAAGATAGCAACTCTGTATCATTTTAATGAGACACATTCAGCCCCATTTCATTTTACACAGTGTATGTAAATAACGAAAATGGTTATACTATCTGTAGTTTAATTTGAAAGCTCAAAAATAATGAGGTTATTTCAAGAACAATAAAAGTGGCATAAAATCGAGAAATGTTGCAAAAAATTAACTGCCATTCGATCGTTGCAGTTTCTAGAACTTGTGATATACATTTCCAGCAAGAGCCAGGATGCGGTAGTAGCGGCACTACAAGGACAAGCGGCTCAGCGGACTCATTCTCCAGATCAGTGGCGCGCTATGGCCTTAGATTCACGGCCGCCTTGCTGTCGGCGCTGGCTATCATAGAGCGCATGGCCAGAGACAACAACACCAACAAACTACTCAACATATCTGCCAGGTTATACCAATAACCTTAGATTTTTCTAATTTTTGGTATTGAAGTGCTCTGATGAAAATCACAATTATTTTTATAACATCCCATAAGTTATGAATCGAGCGGGACGTTTGGGATGTTATAAAAATCTTTGTAATCCTTCTGTTAGCGACGCGAATTTAATATAAGTACTTAGCTAAAATATTAATGTTTGCCTAGGAGTGCCTACCTACCTAAATGTAAAAAGTGTGTGCATCCTAGACCGCGCTAAGGTGCGAGAGGGGTACGCGGGGCGCGGGGAAAGCTTTAGTAGAGGATTCAAAAAGTACCCACCAGTCAGTCTGTCATCGTCGATAATACGAGCCCCGCGTACGCCGCACGCGCCTTGGCGGCCTTAGTTTTTTCTTTCGCTCAATATATCTAGTATTTTAAAATCTTCCTTCGTTTCTTCTGCTATCCCATCTTACCCAGGCTTGGATCGCTTACACCTTCTATTTCATTACACACTGTCTGTGCTAAAAGTAAGTTCGTAAGTAACGACTGTTGGAGCGCTCAGAGGGGCGAGTACGAGTTTACAGTGTGCAATACGTCTGACGTCCAGCACACCGGTGTGCGCTGATTGGTATGGAAACACTGAGCGGAAACTTGAGGAGACCAAGCTTCCCAAAAAATCCGCTGTGTTTTCATACCAATCAGCGCGCACACCGGTGTGCTGGACGTCAGATGTATTGCACACTGGAAACTCGTACTCGCCCCTCTGATTTAAATGCCACTAGCGATCACCTACCCAAACAGTGACCGCGCAGAACGTCGCTTAACTTACATAATCGGTGAAGATTGACTAAGCAAACTACGCAACAACTGTCTGTGGTTTTTATTGTTTATCAAAATGATTGATTTTTCAGGTTGAAATTCAACACATACTATGCAAAACAATTAGAACAACTTTGCGCAGACGAGAAACTTCTAGAAGATAAGAAGACGCCGTCGTCCTAGCACAGGGCGGCGCGAACGCGCTCCAAGATCATCACTGAGGTTTGATTGAACCTATGAGTACTGTGGGACGAATGTTTTAATGTGTGGTAATCATGAACAAATCTGACTGTCACCGCGTTACGTAAACCTAACGTATTCGCATCATATTGCGCGTCAACACCAGCTCGACTGCCGAACGTTGTAGCGTCACCGCGCAGTGTATCTCGGATACGCTAGCGTTATGATACGTTTACGATTGTCAAATTTTTTCGTGATCAACGCACATCTCCTAGGATCATATGCCATAGACTCTTTAGTTCTTGTAATAGTATCACTTGACTGGGTACGAACTATGGCATTTTACAAAAGGGACTTGCATTGCATTATCTATGGCTATGTATTCACCAGAGATGTGCGATGCAAATAAGCGGTGTACAAGGAAAAAATGTACCGACGAATGAAGAGATAAGTACTATTACTTAATTTTTTCCTCACACATCTCTGGTGAATACTGATGAAGTCCATTTAGGACTCTAATATTATTACTTTGTTGTAATACTCGAATCTTGCTCTATTTATAGCTATTCCTTGAATCTTGAGTCGGTTGTAACTTCAAAATTCTATGTACTTAGTAATAACGAAATACATCAAAATATAGTAATTACATAGTAAAGTATCCAGACAAAACAAAATCGTCAAATTATTAGAAGTGCGTATGTTACATTATAATATTCGTCTTTATTTCTGTCTCACAGACACAGTGGTGTAAAAACGTGTAAATATCTAATTTGATAGATGCAATTGGACTATTGAACAAAACTGTGTAGTTAAAACGTAGATTTAAATCAAAATTTGCCGGAGAAAGTACACGACGTTACTAACAAAGTTGCAATCTAACAAAATTTTAAAGTTATAGACTATTTTAATATGTATTGGACAGTATTTCTAATTGTAATTAAGGGTCCAAGTCGAAAATAATATTGCCCCAATTATACTCATGCCTCAAATAATGTTTTGATAAGATAGATTAGTAAGTTAAATAATTAATTGTAATGTGACATTTTATGTACCGTGGCATAATTAGAATGAAACTAACATAGTACAAATTAAACATAGCACAAATATGTAAGTACAGTCAATGACAAAAGTAGACAAGCATTTCTATTAAGTACTTTTGTAAGATCCATTATAGTAACAAATGAAGTGCGATATGCTTTAAACCGGTAGCCGGTAACCATTGATTCCACACTGAAGTTATAATTTCTTGCCGTTAACGAGGTTTGAATAACTAACAATTTATTATACCACTTTTGTCGCTGACTGTCTAAGTATAAATTAAAATATGTGTGCACGATTAGGGAATCTAGAGTATTTTTGTGTAAAATAAAATATGTGGTGCAATAAGTATACATACCTAAAAATAATAACGTTACCCAGATAGAACTATCAATGAAAATAAGTATTTTTGGTCTAAAATTAATATTCAATAGTAAAATTATCCTAAATTCCTATGAAAGTGCCGGATTCAATCACATAAATTATCCTTCCACTCATCTCTACTCATATTTTTGTAAAACATAGAAATATTAGGTACCTCTATATCATAAAAACGGTTCCTTGCCATGCCTAAATATACTCCTAAAATAATGTAACAAAAAAAGCCATGCCTAAATGTAGTTTTAAAAATCTAACAAATTATTGTGAAAGTGTGAATCAATGTTATTCAGATCAGAGGACAATGTTCACCAACACTTATAGACCGGTGCGATAAAGACATTAAAATAAATAAATATTCTTTTTATCGATATTGACCACATCGATATCAAATAATTAACTGTTATAATATAAATGTGTTTAATACCTAGCTCCATTTTGGGAAGTGGTCTTATTACACTCTGTATACTACTCCGGTAACGCGTACTTTACAGACTGAAATACAGCTTCACAAAATCCACGAAAAATACATATTACGATTAACTTTTGACCCTTTTCGCTGGCACTCTTTCGGGGGCGTTAGCCGTCGTAGATACGATTTAACGTCCGGTTTATGTGTTTGTGAACACTGGCTTAAAAAGCATACAAAATTGGTGTAGTTGTAGATTGTTTACGAACGGCATTTATTAGATGAACAATAAATAACCATTCTGTCACAACGGGTATTCGACTGATTTAGAACAGATATAAAAATAACTGTTATTTCCACATTAGTCCAATTATTTGGAATGTTTGTTGATTGTACGTTTTATGCTGAAAACTGGTATTTTTAATCAAATCTTAGTTATGCATGTAAATAATTTTATACTTAGCAATAAATAACTTTAAACACTATAGCGCATTTTGTTTTTGCTAGTACATACCTATCGTTTTAAACAAATATCCAACCAGGTAGAGTAAAATAATACAAATATTTGACGATCTTAATAATCCATTTATTATTTAACAGACTTAAATACAATCGTACTCTCCGTATCATACAAGTTATTGATACAAGCACACTTCTAACAATAAATACATTGGAATAGTTCCTAATCTACGTTAAAACGAATAAATTACTTTAGTGTGGACATGACACAAAACGACTCAAAAAAACTTTATTGATAGATAACACAGCATGCGTTTTTCAACCTACGAAAGGTTATCAATTATTATTTAACCCCTCCATCTACTGTTTCAATGATCTATCCAAATAACAGTAGAAAAACTACTGTCTGGAATCTCAACTTGAAATAACAACATCAAGCAAGCAATGTTTAAAATATAACCAACCCTGTTGTGTTCTGTTTGACAAAAATAACCAAAATCAATACCAAACAAAATTATTCTATACAAATATATATAAATTAAATATCGGTCGAACAACCTACACAAGTAATATCACTGCAACTACGATTATGTGAGTAAAATGTTTACGCTAATAAGTGCACGATTTAAATACATTCACACACGAAAATGGTAACTGAATTCAACATTTTGTGCCACAGTCTATAGATCTATATTGCATTGATAAAAAAAACTGTGCAACAATAAGATATTGGCACATCCCGATCCAATTATATTTAGTCTACCCCATTTGCGTGGGATAGAACTTTAAAAAAGGATATATCATGAGCAATAAAAAAATGACACAAAATTAACACTGATGTGTTTGAAAACTATCGACTAGTTTAAATTATTTCAGCATACTTTTAAATATTTTGGTATAGTGCACATTTTGCAATACTGACAAACTGTTGTCATTTACTCAAAGGTACATTGACGTTTTAATCTTGGAGCAAAAACATCTAGATTCATACGAATATTTGATCCATTTTGCGTCGTCCAGGTAAATAGACAATTGCTTCCGAGCACTACAAGTGACACGTAAGCTTAACATTATTGTGTAATCTTATGTTAAACCAACAGCAAAAATTAACTAATTAGGTAAGTACCTATAATAGTCTGGCAAATAAGTTGAACTGAAACTAATCGCATACCAGACAGTAGTGGATTTTATGGTAGCATTGATCCGTGGTGCATATGTTGAGAAAACTGGTGGTCCCACCATCTTGACGCTGCATCTTCATCATCATTAGGTGAGATTGCGGTCAAGCGTTTGTCTATAATGTATTAAAAAAAATCTGGCTGAACCCATTTCGAAGCCACTTGCATCACTTGAGATAGTAATTATTTCACTGTAGATACCAAATAGTACCAATTAGGTACTAAATCATTATCCCGCCATCTTGACGCTCACGCTAATACTTCACAGAATTCAACTTATCTGCCAACTACTTTACTATTTCACGCTCAACAAATTCGCTAAATAGTTTTTTTTTTCTCTGAGAATCAACCAATGATTCTTGATAAATAACATACATCCGAATTGAGAACCTCCTCCTTTTTTGAAGTCGGTTAAAAATGAGCATAATTATGGTATTTTGAAACAAGAGCAAGTTCAAAATGTCAAAACCATAATCTGCCATTTGCTTCTAAATTATCTGCTTTTCAAAATTTTTGGTTTCATTTTTATAGCGAATTATTCTAGTAAGAGAGCAGACAGTTAGAAGTAAATGGGTTGTAAGTAAAAAAAGCCTAGATGCGAAAATTCGCCTAATAATTACTGAGCTACACTAAATTGCATCCTTCAGCAACGCGCAGTTTTCATTAAATTACAATAAAAAATGCGTTTATTCAACAAAATCACATTGAACGGCACGTCTTCAGACATCAATCTACTCAATTCTAATAAATTAAGTAGCCCCTGCGTCATACAACTAACAATTATACACAAAAAACTTATTTATGAAAACCTATTAGTACTAGTACATTCCCAGTAATAGTATTCTGAAGTATAACAATGCTGACGGGTGCGATGAAGTGTAGTTTATATCTAAGAGTATGTACAGAGCTCGTATCGAGCCCAATTCACTAATTTCAGACTAGTAGTCGTGGTATGGCATTCACCACATGTGCGTCTCCCGAATCTCGCTGATAATCTGACCCGCGCGTTGCAACGCCTGAAAAAAAAAAGTTAAAATACAATGCTTCAACACTACAGACTAAGCTGAGATTTGACACTAGCCCCGTATGCCAATCTTTTGCTGTCAAGTTATATTTCACTGCCCAGTGTAATTTCTTCAGATCAGGTGGTACAATTTTGTACCACGTGATCATTCTTTTTAGACACTTGACAGCAAAATATGCGCGAAAACACATCAAATGACGTCATAATGTCACTATTTAGTCACAGAATAACTATGAGTTAGTATGGACTGACCATGATTTAAAACTTTGCAGTTCAACTTTGATTGGCATACCCCTGCTATACCCAATATTCAATCCACGGTAAAGATTAGATAGCAATCAGCGTCTAAACCATACATTTTTGACGAAATATGAAGTTACTAGCTTCCAACCGCGACTTTGTCCGCGTCCCGTTTGATCCTGTTGATTTTCCGAAATAAAAAGTAGCCTATGTGTTAATCCAGGCTACGAACTTTTAGTAGACCAGTAGTTTTTGAGTGAAAGAGTAAAATACATCCATTTATATATCCATACATATAAACTTTCGCATTTTATTAGTAGAATTGTCCATAAAGGTAGATTACCATGGAAGCATAGTATATTTTTTAAAAGTGAATGATTGTTTTTTACACTCTCTCCCCTTATATAGTTGACAGGCGTCACAGCTCAGTCGGTAATGACTCTGCCTTCCGTGCTGTGGCTCGTGGGTTCGATCCCCACTGAGAACAAACATTTATGCGTGGAAAACATAGATGTTTGTTCTATGTCTGGGTGTTACTATGTATTATAAGTATGTATTTACAAAAAAAAAAAACTTGAGAAGTGTCAAGGGACACCCGGATGGAACGAAGTTCTATAAGAGAGAGAGACAGACAGAGAAACATGCGACGCCGCACAGCTAGCAAAAAGTGTCGTGACAACTTTTCGTAAGAATTTTTTCCGTCTAGCCCATTCACAACGCGCGATAAGGAACTTCGTCCCAAAAAATAATTATATAAGTATTCTATCAGCCATCTAGTTCCCATATCACAAGCTTTGCTTAGTTTGGGATTAGAGGGCGTTGTGTGTAAAAAAAAAAGAAATAGACTAAAAAACGTGCTACTGAGCACTTAGAATAATCCATATTAAAAACTGAAATATTCATAAAGCTTACCTTCAGCATATCCGCAGCTTCCTTCCTCCTCTGAGCGATATGCTCCGACTCGTTCAGCAAGCTCTCCGCCTGGTCCGACTTGTACAAGTGAGTGACAAGTTCTGATTGCAAGTTGTCCTGCACGAAGTTCACGAGGAAATGCATCACAGCCTTGGGAACCGAGTCTTGGATCGACTTGCGGACTATGTAGAAGTAGGATTTTATAAGACGCTCTGAAAAGAAAAATATAATTCATTTAGTTGGGTAGCAAATAATTTATAATAACGAAACTGAAACTGAAGGACGTAGATACTGATCTAAATATTAAGAGAGAAAATTGACTACCTACTTTATGTATTTATCTGAAAAACAACTAAAGCTGCATTCTCTTTCTCTGAGTTCTATACACATTTTTAATTTCCGTTTCGTCATATTGACGAAAACGAAATGTTAAGTATTCTAATATTGTTGATTAGCTGTTTTTAGAATTCGTGTTAGAGCAAAGGCAGGCGTGCGTATAATTAAAAAAAATCATGCAACCTAAGAAATTAAAATACACATCTATAACAGTTTCATGTAGTTCATAATGACACAATCTAAAAGAAAAATTGAGCATAAATAAAATAGTATAATCTTAATATTAACCAATTTTGTATAATATACAACATCTAACACAAAGGCTCTGAAGTAGCATGTCGCATAGTTCTATCTCGCTCTAGCTCCTTACATGCGAAAGCGAGATGCAAAATTGAACAGCCTAAACACAGGAAATCATAGTGAGTACTGAGGGTCAGCACGAATATTGTGACAATCGTATCTCAGAGGGGTGATCACGAACAAATCTGACAGTTGTCGCGTTACCTACGTAAACCTAACGTATTCGAGTCATTTTGCGCGTCAACGCCAGCTCAACTGCCAAATGTTGTAGCGTCACCGCGCAGTGTAACTCTAGTATTACGATACGATTGCGACTGTCACAAACCTCGTGCTTACTCTACTCTCCGATAGGTATTAAAGTGATGAAACATAGAAAGCAAAGCCTACAGCTAAGCAGGGTTTCCCAAACCATGTTACTAAATCTTGTTTTTAGAGCCTTCAAATTACGTCAGACACAATTTTAGAAATATTTGAATTATGTAATTTTATTTTAACCATGAGTTATTATAAAAATTCTGTAGATTTCATAAGATTAAGCGCTAGAGGCGAACCAAACACAAACCAAATAAATAGATTTACACAAAGCCAAAAAAATAAAGCAAGAATTGTACAACTAAAAGGGTCTTATGTTCAGAAACGTCCGAGATATATCACTCGGAGAGATGACGTCACATATCGGTGATTTCCGTCGATAACGACGTCACTTCTCTACCAAATTTTGTTGAACATTTCAGAGGATTCTATTCTTAAATTGCCTAAATTAAGATATGTTAGTTTGCCGCTGCCTAGCCCAGTTTGGGAAACCCGCGATGATAGGTGGTCGGAAGGCAGTCAGTGCTATGGACAAAGCATTTCGCGTTCAATGTTAATTCCTCACCCACTAAATCACCCTTTTCGTTCAAATGTTTCATCGCGACGCCGTCTATAACGGTGTTATTGTTTAGTGTAGTGTCGCTCCTTCCACCTAGCATCAGAAAACATGCTTTTTAGAACACAACTGATGAATTTTTTTCAGTCAATTTTATGCACTGACGCTTTATTTTGCATCTACGTACGCTGTGTGTTATTCAAGGCGTTAGGTTAGTCTGCTAGGACAAACATATTAGGTAATGTGGTTGACAAAATCACACACATAAATGTGTCAACAAGAGCTGACGTCACACAGCTGTCACAAGCAACCCGTTTCATTCCGAAATGTGACGTCATCTCTCCTAGTGACATTTGTCGAGCGACTAATGCCCCTGATGCAAAAACAGATTATTTTACGATCGATAATATCGAGTAAGCGCATTCTTCCTCGTTTAGTTGTTTTTATGTAGAAATGTTGTCGTTTTTAATCGTGAGGTTGTAAAGGGAGAGTTTTTTTATCAAATTAGTTTGAATCGTTATAAGCTAAGAGAAAATTTACCAAGAACGAATTGGTATTTCACCGATTTCTTAAATGATAATGAAGTTTTAATTTGGTTTTTCTGCGCTTACAAAACAAGATGAAGCTTGTAGTTGGTTTTTTAAGTATTTTATTGTTTTTAATATTTTTGTTACAAATGTGAAGGTCTGTGGTACACTTACCGATAACATCACAATCGTGTTGCTCCCGATCGGAAAGTTTCCGTGAGGTGTGGCTCGGCACTTCGGGAAGTAGGTTCACCGGCTTCTGAGGAGTCAGGACCTTGTTCTCGGGAGTACCGTTCATCTAAATAAAAGAAAAACTTTCATTAATGATCGGCGGCGTTTTGAAATATAATAAAATTGTACGTGGGTTATTAAAACCAATTTAAGTTATTAGGTTTTTAGCTGCATGTAAACTTTTTCGACTGTTTTCATACATTACAAGTTTTGCGTAGATGTAGTCGCCTACATAATACCCAGCTAGTACGTAACAAATTAGCTATATTGAAATATTTTTATAATGCCCTAATTGGGTAGACTGTTGAAACTGTTGAGTTTCACAATAAATGATTCTTATAATAACTTTAATTTTATTAGATTTAACATTTTGTACACCACCGTCTTATAATTTCGTAATTCCTGTCCATCCAAAGGTTGTCTGGAAAAGAAAACGCGTTTAGCGATAAGGCCGCCTCTATTCTTTAGGTTTCTTCCATGTATGTAATTTCTTTCTTTTGTGTGTGCTAAGTTTTTATTTGTATCAATACAACTTTTGCTATGGTGCCAAGTGATAGGTATTTTAAACCCCAAAGTTACACCCTTTTTTTTACAAAATAGCCCTGCCCCCACGCAGTGTGTACTTACGTGGGGCGTGACTGGAGATTCGCTGTTGGACTGCGGAGATTTCTCTTGTCCATCTGTGATAGCCGGCACGTGCTGCGAAATCAAACATTCCGATCTTAATATTTTGAAGGCGAACTTAAGAAATAGCTACTAAGTACCTTGTCGTTTTTCTTTTTAACTGACTTCAAAAAGGAGGAGGTTCTCAATTCAGAATTTTTTTAAATGTTTGTTACCTCAGAACTCCGTCATCTATGAACCGATTTAAAAATTTTTTTTGATCTGAAATGATTTACTTCCAGTTAGTTTAAATAGAAATAACTGAAAAAAAATATGCCAACCACGTGCACGTAATTGCGTAATTTGCTTTCCTGTGACTTTTAAGTGGTGTTTATAGTCACTAGAACATTACCAATGAACTGTCATCATCATCGCTGGTAGTCGAATTGCAGTCGGTTTTTCTAGTTTTTAAAACTTATAAATTATTCTTCTTATTTATGGCCTCTGACCGTCATTTCGACAGACAATTTTGGCAGAGTCGAGTGAATTAGATAATATTAGAAATAGTATTTAGTCAAGTCGGATGTTTTCGTAAACATAACCTGAGTGACACGAACACTTTGTAGCGACACTATTAATTGTTCATTCACTCTCTAAGCGAGAGAGATAAAGGCTCTATATAATTGGGGCCTTTCGTTCGAATTTTCCATGAGGGGTACTTAATAATGAATAATAAATTGACAGGCGTCACAGTTCAGTCGGTAATAGCTCTGCCTTCCGTGCTGTGGGTCGTGGGTTCGATCCCCACCAAGAACAAACATTTGTGCGTGGAAAACATTGATGTTTGTTCTATGTCTGGGTGTTACTATGTATTATAAGTATGTATTTACAAAAAAAAAGTATATAGAGATTCTATCAGCCATCTAGTTCCCATATCACAAGCTTTGCTTAGTTTGGGACTAGAGGGCGTTGTGTGTAAAGTCCATGAATATTTATTTATTTATTTAATAAAGTGCGAACATATCGAATGCAATGTGCAGTTCAAGACATTTGTAATGGCACTAGGAATTCGACAAACATTTTGTAAGAATGTAAATGTTAATTTTAGTTTTGAAGCACTATTTTGTAATTTTGTAGTTTTAAAATTTGGAATGAGTGAAGTTAAAATTTTAGTTTTGTGTAATTCCTATTTTATCCGGTTAATTGTGTTTTCATTTTTGTTTGCATTTATTTTATTTTGTAATTATAATAGAGATGTAGCGAAGTAAGTTATATGTTGTTTTCTGTTAGTAGAGTAAGTATTTGTAAAAAGCGCGTGTCGCAGAGGCTGTGCACTCGACTCTCGGCACGCCTGAAAACCAGCGCTAAAGGAGCCACCGTGCACCCAAAGCATTTGCTGAGTGGGTTCCTTTTTTACACATGTTATTGTTTTATTTTAAGTAAATATATACCTAATAGTATGTTGCGTAAAATAAATAATTTCTATTTCTATTTCTAAATGTATATGAAATAAGAGTATACAGAGGCATGGTCGTCATTTTCACAGATCTCTTGTTAGGTAAGGTAATAGGACGTCTACAAGCAGTCAATGTCAATCTTTTATTCAATAAAATCAGAAAGATCATTTAGAATCAATGCACGCCATTACATCCAAGTATTGAACGCGTTTGTATTTACTAACTTAATTTGTATAAACGTGACAAAAATATAAATAACACATGAAAACTAATGGTAAGTATATTAGCAATGTACGAAAGAGTCCCACAGTATTCTGAAGCAGACATTTATTTTGTACAGATTAATACAAAACAATATGATTTCTAATGAGTTGGCACAGTATAGATAAATGATGTTTACAAACAGTATTCGCACTATTTATTTCTTAGATTGCTTGTACTGCTTGAAAAGAATATGTATTATTTGCCGTAGCAAACAAGTAACACAGCTATTTACCTGGTTATTCATTTCCCATATACTTGCCAAGAATACTAGCAGTGAACCTCTTTCGCCCATTTGCAGAAGTACCGACTACAAACAATCTATAATTATTGAAGGTAAAAAGAAAAATGAAGTCGGTTAATAAATAAGTGCCCTATGCTCATGAGTATTAGTATGAATGTTAGAGCAAGGTGAACCCGCGTGTAGTTTAAATATGGATATCTTACTAATATCATAAACGCGAAAGTTTGTAAGTATGGTTTGTTACTCTTTCACTCAAAAACTAGTGGTCCTATTTGGAGGAAACTTGGAATACATATAGTTCATAGCCTGGATTAACACATAAGGTACTTTTTATCCTGGAAAATCAACAGGATCAAACGCGGACGAAGTCGCGGGCGGAAGCTAGTGGATATATAAAAATAAGGAAAAGGTAGATATCGTAGTAACGAGTTATTCTCGCGCGAACACTTCCGTGGCTCTTTAAAAGTCTAATGTTTGTTTTTTGAGTAAACACACAAGCAATGCGGATGAGATTATAATGAAAACTGTCAATTGGCATCCATACTCTTCAACAGGAACCCATACACAGCAGTGCGGCTATTACTGATTGGCGGTAGAAATATGAACGAGTTTCTTTAGAAAAAGCCCTACTTGTGAAATGATCTTTATCCTTCTGAAGTTAGGTCAAACGATTTCGCATGTACTGTTGTGCGGAAAAATTCGCCTCCATACGACCTAAAAATTGCGCAGATAATTCAGAAGGACAAAGATTCGTGGTGATACGTTGTTAGCAAGTTAGTATCCATGCCTGGATAATATAAATTTAAATAAATACTCTGAACAGTGTGGCTACCGGCGACTGGGCAGGTCTCGGCTTCTGTCTGTAGACGGGACTGTGGTCTTCATCCGTGGACTTCAGCAGGCCGGACACTAAGGCAGCCTCGCGGTGGAAGTCGGGGTGCTTCGTGTTTATGTAGGCTAGCTCGATCTGTACTAGGTTCTCCACCTGTCAATATAACAAGTAATTAAATTAAAAATTTCAAAAACCCCCGAAACTTGGCCCAATTTTCATCAAACATAGCTAAGAACACTCCCGACTAATTCACCTTTTAAAAAAAAATAACAAAATCAAAATCTGTTCATCCGGTCGGGAGCTACGATGCCTCAGACACGCACACCCACACGTCAACCTTATAACACCCCGTCGTTTTTGCGTCGGGGGTTAATAACTAGTTTTGCGCAATAAGTAATAGTAATAAGTAATAGTTTTGGGTGTTACTATGTACTATAAGTATGTATTTACAAAAAAAAAGTATATAAGTATTCTATCAGCCATCTAGTTCCCATATCCCAAGCTTTGCTTAGTTTGGGACTAGAGGGCGTTGTGTGAAATGTCCCTGAATATATATATAATATTGTATGTTGTTTAGTTTGGTTACCATGGCGTTGGTGGCGGGTAGCCGGGTGCGCAGGAGCTGTGTGACGACGTCCACGATGCGCTGGTGCAGGCGCGGGAACCGCAACATCTCCTGCTGCACCTCCGTGCCGCAGTGTTGCACTATACGCTGCATTTCTTCGTGCACCTTTACAAAATTACATTAATATTTGCTTTAACGTTTTTTGGTCAGATTTTAAATGTAGTCTTACCCTATTATTAATATCGATGTAAGCTTGGCATAGTGGCTTTGATGGCTTGGCTTGGTTGATGATGAAGCTTGGCATAGTTACACCGTGTTTTGTTTCTTTTTTTGGCATATATATAGTTCGTAACCTGGATTGACACATAGGCTACTTTTTATCCCGAATAATTAACAGGATCTACAGGATAAAATGAAAGAACGGGATTAGCAGCGCCAATTGGCAAGAGGATGATGTCATGTCAGTTTGACAGGGCGTAGTACTACCTCTTTGGTATAACGACTGACGTTTGACATTCTAGTACGGGTTCGGTGTAATGTCAAGTATCTCAAAGAAGTATCCGCTCGGTACACGATACAGATAATATAATGTACACGAAAACGGTACTCGCGTACAAAGTCGCGGGTAACTGCTGGTAACAAATAAAGTTGTAGGCAAACTTATACATACCAATTCAACACATCTTAGAGATGGGTCTTCGAGTCTCCTAATCTGCCGTTTGACGAGCAGCTCAAAGGATACCTCAGGCACGAACAAAGCAGGTCTTGGACCGGTCGCGTTCCGGATTGCAGTCAGGATATCCATTCGAGTTAGACCTGGGAATATAAGCATGGCTTTGGTCGGATATCTTTTGTTTTGCCACAACACTGGAACTTCCACATTTAAAACATAAAAATTCTATGGAAATTTTTGAGAACTTCTTCAAAGTATAGTAGTAGGTACTTACAAAAATGTATCTAGTACCACCACACAGTTTCTTAATGTCAATATAGGAATATATTGTACAGTGGAAGCCAAGCCTTCAATAGTTGAGCATGGGTGTACAAACTCACCAACTAAAGGATGTATAGAATCCAGCGTTCTTCCAAAAGTCTCATGGAAGATATAACAGATCCTAGCGCCGCCGCACAGCTCCGTGGTCTCGATGTTCCTCGCCGTGCCCTCGATGGTGGAGCAGTATGCACTTGCGAATTTGGTGATGATTTGCAGGAGTGTTTGAGACTTGTCGGACACGTCGTCTCCGTACGAGTTGAGGAGCGATTGGAATTGAGAGATCATTACGTTGACACGCACCTGAAATGAAATTTGTTGATTAGATTAGAAACTATTTAAAACTAGCTTCCACCCGCGACTTTATCCGTTTTATCCTGTTGATGTTCCGAGATAAAAAGTATCCTATATGTTATTCCAGGCTACGAACTATGTATTCCAAGTTTCATCGGACCAGTAGTTTTTGCATGAAAAAGTAACAAACATCCATACATACAAACTTTCGCGTTTATAATATTAGTAGAATAGGTACAAACAACAATCTATTTTAGGTATCACGAGTTTTCGCGTGCGCTGATTCTCAGACCACGAAGATATGCCAAGATACACAGTATGAGTGGTCTTCTAGACTTTTGAAGAATGCCTTTGCACAGCGAGACAATACAATTTACCTTCAATTCCGGCAAGCAGTCCCTAATATGGTGCATGAGCAATCTGTTAAGTGTCTTTGCTAAATACGGCGTGCCGTTACGCGATGCTATGGTCGGGTACTTCCGCTGTAGGTAGGTCGCCTCATCTTTTAGTGCATCCTGTCAAAATAAATGGATAATGCTATCGATTTTGTTGTCGCTTTTTTCTAAACTAACCTAATTTGACAGCATTAAAAATGTTGCCGTCTCTTTCTCATAAACTGAAACGACAAAGACAGCTATAATTTTAGCGCTGTCAAATTAGGTTAGTTTAGAAAAATGCAACAACAGAATCGATAGCAATATATTCGCTGCAACTGTATTTTCTCTTTTAGTAAAGTCGTAGTCACAAGAACCGCCTTACCGCCAAGTGTAATGGAGTTTAATTTGGTCGTAATTTTTGTTTATTATTTTTTAAATATTAGTTATAAATCCATAGAGCGTGAAGTCTCTTCACGGTCCGCAAACCGCGCTGAATTTTAATTAATTAATCAGTTATAATTATGCTAACATTTTAGTAGATAATTTAATGGTTTTAGCTGGAGTTTAAAATGTAAAAACATAACATATATTCAATCACAGAGGTATATGGTTAAAAGTTTCTTGATAATAACACCGCAAGTCGATATCGCGGTTGTCAGCGATGAAAACGTATTTTTAACCAACTTCCGATCTATTATCCGACTTCCGATCAACTTCCGAGATATTATCAATTTAGTAAAAGTAAAGCTTTTTGTAGAACAGTTCGTTCGGAGAAGTATTACCACCGTATTTCTGCCGCCGAGCAGTAATGCTTGCATTGCTGTGTTCCGTTTTGAAAGGTATGGGTGCCGGTGCTATTTGACTAAACTTAACAACATCCCAGCGTGATGGACGAAGTTCTCACAGGGCGCATCCTCAATGAACTTGCTCAGTGAGGTAATGCATCTGCTTATTCCATCTCTTATTCCAATAAAAAAGCATGTATGTTTTTAACGACTGCATTTTAAAACAGAACGACACTTCGTTCTGTGTCTAAAATCCAATAGTTAAAAATATCGTACCGTGATAGTTTTTTTGTCAATGATGTCCTGTTGAGATCGGTTCACCACACCGATGATGCCAAGTTTCACTGGAATGACGCGGCCGCAGAGAATGTCAATCGCATCAGTACCTGCCACAAAATAATAACAAAACACTTTTTATGTGGGGTATACTAGTGTCGTGATTTTTATAATTTATTTTATACCTTATTATATATTAATCGAATTTATTGTTTGCGTCGTTTCTCGGCGGAAGTCTGTATTAAATATTTTTTAGTATTTTTCTGTAGGTAATGATTTCGATAATTTTGTAAAATATTTTATAGCTGATTAAATATAAATCTAATTTATAGATTATATAGTAGTTCAGAATTAATTATCTTTAGTATTTTTCTATGTATTTTAGTTAGTGAGTTGACCACCAAGTCATGACTGTTTTGTGATTGGTCGAGGTAATGAGGTAGCCATTTTGTGCTTGAAAAGGCTGGTTAGGTAGAAAAATATCGAAAGAGCGACCAGTCGGAAATGTGACTTGGTGGAGAGAAGTAGTATGGTAAATTGTGTACTGAATAAAGTGTAATTCTTGGACGAGCTGGTATCATTCACTTCACTAGTCACAACGAATCTTTGTCCCTCTGTGAAGTATCTGCGCAGAACCCATTTTTGGTCGATTAATTTTTCCGCACAACAGTACATGCGCAATCGTTGACGCACCTAACTTCAGAGGGATAAAGATCCGTTTTGCGTACTGTAAGATCGTCCATAATCTATTTAATTTTAAGTAACCTCTAATCTAGGTAATATTTCACGTGTTTAGAAAACTATTCATTAAATAGTTTTCTATAGCAAACAGAGACACACAAATTTTAAGTAAACTTATGTTACAGTGACGTCTCTGACTGCGGCTGTTCGATTGTTTTGATTTCACCACAGACAGAAGACTCTCAGGATTGGATGACAAATATGACAATTGACTATTGTTACGCCGTTTATTGTGGTAAATAGATTAGACTTTGCCTTATAAGGTGTAGGCACGCACTACCAACTTGTATTCGATACGATTTAATGCAGGAAAATGCTACTCCCGAGAAGTGTCATCTAAAACCCCGACTACCACTGTTTTTGATCACTTTTTTAAATCGAATGTTTATAAAAACTAAACCCAAGTGACCTGGTACCAATAATGATACTAGGAGACTCCTAGTATCATAAGGGTTCTAGTATCATAAGGGAACACACTTATGCAGTCTACTTATTAGAATATGGCAGAATTTGAATATATTATTTGGACCATCTGTATCTCGTAGACGATTTGATAATCTAAAGTTACTATGATATTTATAAAACTTTTTGGGGTTGCCCTTTTATTCCTTTGCAGGCTTATCGTGGTCAGACTTTTTCTATCTGATACTATCTATCTATCTATCTATCTATCTGTCATACTACACTTTAAGTGGGCTTGGAATTCAGATTTTAATTCTATTATCATTTAGTCATGTTTTCAGCTATCTATCTGTTAGTAATCAGTATTCTTATCGGATCGCATATCGTAAGATATTTATTTCGTTAAATTGGCAGATGGTATCTTATGCGTAACACGACAGACTTTGTGGTAAACTGGTGTTGGTTCGATTTTCGGCCCTGGACCAAAATTATTACTAATAATTATATTTAGGCTGTGTCTCATAATAATTTGGTATTTGTGGCGTAGTTTGTTTTGTTTAATCAATCTTCACCGATTTATCTAAGTTAAGCGACGTTATGCGTGGTAACTATTTGGATGGGTGACCGCCAGTGGCATTTACATCTGAGCGTTTCCGTGGTTCGGAGGGCATGTTTAACTGTCGGTCCCGGCTCTAGCAGTCGTTAAGTCACGACGAAGGCTAAGGCGGCCAAAAAACTCCTTCACCAGAGTTGGCCACTAACTCATACGAATGAGTTTACTTCTTGGAATTTTCTTTATCAAGAATAACTCTGGATACAGACTTCTAGGAGAAACTATTTTGCTAGAAAATTTGTTCTACACCTGATGGAATTTTAGTAAGAACTGACAGGCGACACAGCTCAGTCGGTAATAGCTCTGCCTTCCGTGCTGTGGGTCATGGGTTCGATCCCCACCAAGAACAAACATTTGTGCGTGCAAAACATAGATGTTTGTTCTATGTCTGGGTGTTACTATGTATTTACAAAAAAAAAAGTATATAAGTATTCTATCAGCCATCTGGTTCCCATATTACAAGCATTGCTTAGTTTGGGACTAGAGACTGTTGTGTGAAATATCCCTGAATATTTATTTCATCATCATCATCATCATCAACCTATACTCGTCCACTGCTGGACGTAGGTCTCTCCCAAGACGCGCCATAGAGCTCGGTCTTCGGCTCTTCTCATCCAGTGTCTGCCAGCTACATTTCGCAGATCGTCACCCCATCTCGCCGGAGGGCGTCCTACACTACGCTTGCCTAAACGTGGTCTCCACTCCAGTATTAGTTTGCTCCAACGATTGTCGGTTCTACGGCAAACATGGCCGGCCCACTGCCACTTCAGCCTGCTAATCCTTTGAGCTATGTCGACGACGAATATTTATTTATTTATATTTAACTCACCTGCATCCATGAGATCAAGTTTGGTGACGACTGCCAATGTCCGTCTGCCATCAGGATCAACCTCCTTCGACATCTTGATAGCTTCGCTCGTCGCCATGTCGGTGTTAGCAGCTGTTACAGCCAGGATTATGGAGTTTGGGTTGCCGATGTACTTTATTATCAGCTTTGTGATCTGGTTTTCGATGTCTTCTGGCTGGTCGCCTATTGCCACCTGTGTAAGTATCGGGTTTAATGACCTTATTTCTGCCAGGTGATATCGAGATGTGATCATTAGTTAAAACCAGGTGACGAAAATTGGGGAAGGATAAAATAATAAATAAACATACTGTGTTAAAATAATGATGGTATAAACAAAATAAATACAAGAAAGACTCTGACACTGACTCGCCAGAGGAAAAAAAACGAGAATACTGGTATTTTAGAGAGTAGTATTGTGTAGACTTATTGTTCCCTTTTTTCTGCTTGTTCTGTGCTGTACTGTGTTGTGATTATGTTTCAAATAAATATATCTCTATCTCTCTCTATTTTATTTTAATCAGACATTTTTATATTCATAATGATTACTCATACAATTTTTAGTCTAACAAAAATTTAGCTTGTGTGCCATTAGATGAGAAGATTTAAAGAGATGATAGACTAGATGAAAAATTATATAAAAGAGGTGAATCTTGAAATGTCGAGTGATGGAAGAAAATGGCCTCCATTTTATTATTACATTATTCAGTTGACCCCAAAGTCGTGTAAAAAGTGCCAGAAAAATGACGAAGCATATTTACGCTAAATGTACCACCAACCTTGGTAATACCCGGGAGATCCACCAGTGTCAAATTCACAACGCGCGTTGAAAATATCTTCAGACTGATCGGCTCCGGGCATATTCCCTTATTGCTACCGGCCATGCGATCGGTCTCTCGCTCGATTTCCTGTCTGATATGATCGAAGTCGGAGTAGATCTTGTCTTTCGTGTGCAGGAACTTCCCCCATTCTTCTAGGTTTACTGTACCTGGAACAAGGAAGGTGGTGCTTGGAAACTATGCTAAAAAAGCAGTACTTTGCATCTTCAAAATGATTTTATACAGCATTATAAAACTATGGTACGCTGAAATGAAATTATATATTCTGGGGATATGGTCGTAGATATATATTGCTCCAGATGCTGTATATTTCGTCAGATAAATAGATACCAAGGCATGTTTACTTACAAGTAGTAAACCTAAGAAATATGGGCGAGTTGCCAATACATTTGATGCGTATTTGGTATATTTTTAATCGATTTACGTAATTTATTTGTAGCTTGAAAATTTCAAGAAATCTGTCCACGAAGATCATGCTTTTAAAACAGTCATTTCTTTTTAAAACTATGAATGAATCTTCAGAAAGATATGGAATAGGAATTTATTTAGTAATCTAGATGATCGTGTAATAATTCGAGATCTTTGGAATTAGTTTTTTTTATATTTAATGAATATGTTCACTGACATGGACTGTTACACAATTGTCTTCGTTATGGTTCATATACAATGTCCGTATTTTTCTTACGGCAAAATCCAGTGCATACTTCTTATGAGCATTCCACGATTATTAATTTCTTCAAGCAAAAATGACCTCTACTAACGTGTAAATAGAGCTCATAATACGAACCTGAAGAGAACATGGAATGCGAAAGCTGAGCCATTGGGTTCCATGATGTCTCAGTATTCTGCCTTTTCAGAGCTATTGGGACAAAAGCAATATAATCTAGAACAAACTGCTATTTTTGTCTACATTACCTAATGATTGATAACTAGACTATGAAATCGACATGAATAGAGTATGTGTACTCTACCCATCTACTACTAAATTATATCAACTAGGTGCTTACTGCTTACTCCTATCAACAAAGAAAGTTAGGCGGAACGACGAAAGATGGACAAAGGTAGTGTAGAGACCCAGTGGTGGCCTTGCGAGGGTCATAGGTCACGAGGCAAACCACCAGCCAGATGGACGGATGATATTGTAAACGTGGCATAAGTACACTGGATTCGATTGGCGCAGGATCGGGAAGGATGGCGTGATAAAAAGGAGGCCTATACCCAACAGTGGGTGAGCAAGCATAGGCTGATTAAATAGATAGGACTAGCCATGAGTGTGAGCGAGAAATATACCTGCTTAGATAAAATAGCTAAAATGATTACACTTCTGTCCTCAGTTCGAAATGGTCAGAGTAAAAGTATTTATCATTTTTATGGCAGAAAATACCTGCATCAGATATGACAGTAACTCTTTGATAAACCAATTAGTTTAAGAATTACATAGCATACCGCCAGATGACAATAATGCAATGAGAAACACATTTTTTACTGCCTATTTATAAGCATGAGTGCACATAACTTATAGTAGGAAGATCACTAGATGAATGCACTACAATAACCTTGAACATTATGATTACAATTAAAACTAGTTCATGAACAATAGCAGCTGTTTGCTTCTTTATTTTTCACACAAATATTACAAGGTATGTATCATTAGTCTGTTCACAGTTTGCTGCTTCTGAAAAGGCTATTTTATTATGAATGACCCAATTTGAGTGATTTTTCAAGATACTTTCCAAACTATCTTGAGTCTTAGGTTTTTGTTAATTTATTAGGAGCAGAGTCAACAGAGCAGAACCAGATTTTGAATACAACACTATACACCTGAATACCATAGTGAGTTATCAATAAAACTCACCTTCTTCAGCGGAGCGATGTTCCTTGCTATCCTTAGGGCTGTACACCAACTGCAGGACCAGGGGACGTCGAGTAACAATTCCAGGGCCTCGAGGAAGGAAGGACCGCCCCACAAGGCTCTCTATAACTGAACTCTTGCCAGAGCTCTGTTGGAAATGAAAATGATTATATTATTGTTAATTTAAAATTGCCATCACGAATACCAACACTTGAATTTACAAAATGTTATAATTTTGCAGAATAAAGTGTTTTTAGTGAATTTTGATTGCGACTATGAACTTGCAGTGGAGAGTGCAAACAGTTTAGTAATTTGTTGACATGCACAATGCACATAAAAAGTACCTATAGCTAGATGATGATGTAAAAAATGAACTGTAATTTGGTTGATTAAACTTGCCACTAATTTGATCTTCTGTGCCTAGGAACTATCCTATAGGAACTTGTTATTTGCACCTATCTTAAGTAAATAGATTTCATTATGAGTATAATAGGTCGGTCTTAGTCAACGACAGGGTAGCCTTATTGAAATAAATGAGGACAAAGAACCCAACTGACATCTTTACATAATCATAACAATGTTTCTAGCAGGATATAAGCCGTACTACCTTCCAGCTTGTTTAAACCAAGGAGGATGCAAAAAATCATAAAATATATTGAAAATTATTTACCTGGGTTCCTAAAACTATGATTTGAGGTAATTGGATGGCATCAGCTCCGACAGTATTGAACACGTCTTGTAATTTATTGATAACTGGTATAAGTGCTTCCATAATTAATCTAGTGTACACAAAAATATTTTATCCACAAATACACGATGTTTTATGTAACAAGGAATTGATAAAATCAAATTCGATCAAAACAGACGAACCAACCGGTAAAAGACGGCCATATTGATTTTTTGTCAAAACCGGATTGTCTTGTCATGTCATCTAATCTTTCTTCTCTATGTGAGAAAGCATGCGTCTCATTTAGCATTCTACTTATTCTACTTTGTTTAAAAATGTGGGGTACATTTTTAAACTAATGCACCTTTTTAAATCGGATGGAATTTGTGAAGAGACTATTATAACGTAGGTAGAACGTTGGTAGCTTATTTTTATATAATATTATGAAGAAAAGAAAGAAAGAAACTCAGCAAACAGCAATTTTATAAATAACAAAAATAAACGTATTTCTAATTTATTTTATGCCGATGCAGCGATGGTGCCCTTCCCTTTTACAACAAAAAAAAACCCGCGTACAATGACCCTAAATATTTTATTGTCATTAATTGAAATAATGTAACTGTCAATGTCATTTTTTGTCATTCATTCAATCGATTCCAAATAAATTCGGCATCTAGTGATGCCAACTTAGCTACTATAAAGCTATATCTAGCAATTTTTTCGTGTCAGACCGCTAGAAATTCAGTAGTATTTTTGTATTATTTTTTAACTTGACACTCCAAAGTATTAAGAGCGGGTAAAGTCAGGCTGTGGATGATGATAATGATGAATTGAGGAATCTTTAAAAGTTAGCGTCATTAAGTAACACTTAGCTGCTTCTATCTAGCACCTTTTTTGGGTAAAACCACCGATATTAGTAAAACTCTCCTTAGTTAGTAGCTAGAAATCTTTATGACATTATTATGTCTAGCCACTGTGTAACAGGCGTGCTACACGATCGTAAACAGGGTCATATGCTGAGGTCCATCCATCGGCGACGCCCATTAGCTTACTAACCACACGGTTCTCGACATGCTTCCAAATTTAGTGCGACTTGAGCTAATGTGATACCACAGGAATGATTCCGACACTTTCTTCGTTACGAAAAGGCGTTTATTTTATTATATTTGGTAGCCGAATGCATACATTAATCTAGGGATTGCAATAACATAAAAAAAACATCATTTATAATGTATCGTGGGTATAGATACTATGGGCAGCCTTATCGCTTATCAACAATCTAAGTTTCTACTTAGCTTATATAACCGTTAAAATCGCGCGATGTAGCGCACGCCCATGGATGAAGGTTATCGAAAGTTATATCGGGGATCACCCTTCCACACGGTCGCAAACTGCAGAAATCTGTCGAGAACCCGATGGATGATGTTGAGAGGTCACCTCTGCATATGACCTGTCCTGTTTGTTTACGATCGTGTGGCAGGCGTTTAAAGCTAGCAGTTGGCAGCACAGTCGACATCATTCATTTCGAAATTTTCGTTTCGAATAACAATAATTTAGTTCGGTCAATTTTTGTAAACTAAACTGGCTTTTGCTCGTACCTAGTAAATACATAAATTCCATTTAGAGTTCTAATTCATTAGACACAATACAAATTCGTGGTTTTATACAACAAAAAAAGCCATGTTCAATGTCGAGGTAGTCCTAAAACTGTGGTTATTGAAACCGGCTTAGGTTAGAGTTCCATGTATACAATGAATGAACTCCTTATTTCCAGGGGCTTCGTATTGATTCTGGTCGGTTTGCGACCAACTCGCAATCTATCGAGTTCGGACCGTGGCATATATCGTACGACGTGAGCTGTATACTGCCCAGCGTCTGCTCCACGAAGGTTGTTTGTGAACGCGACGATGAACAATTTTGTCAGTTTTGTATGTGAGTATAATGAGAATAGAGAAAGCCTCTAGTCGTGTTTATCAGCTCAGCAGTATCTACATGGCAACTAGGGGTGTGGAATCAATAACAGTTCGCATAGTGTCAGCTATTGGCCACTTCAAGTCCTTATTTACTCTTTCTACTGTTACACCTACCTGTAATTACTACACAAAACAGGGCTACTTATCCCTCATACATGAGCATGCGCTTAGTATGTGGTGCCCTGAACAGCGGTTTGTCTACAGAATAGTAAACAAAAGCAAAGCTGTAAACCCAAACAAAAGAAAAGGACAACGCATGATTTATCTTCTCAGTAGAAAGAAACATTGTTTTTGCTCTCATGTGCATGCTGATGGTTCTAGTAACTTCTATGGTTTGGATGTTCCCATACTGTTATAAAAAAAGAATAATATATTTCCACTAATAAGTTTTCTTTACATTTCAGATACTCAAAGGAACTCACCATACCTCACTTTCCAGACATGGTGTTTCCAAACAACATTCTCAAACTGATTCATAAGAATGGAGCCAAGATTAGTTTTAATCCTCTGGATGCACTGAAATGTGTTTCATGTACGGTCAAGGCTATTGAGGTTTCCTGTGCAGAGGCATGGCAAGAGACCAGGTAAAATTTAATTTTTGCTGTGATAAGTGACTCTTTGTCTCCTAGATGGTTTATGCCCCAGCACGAGAACTTTTTACTATGATCCTATTTATAGGCTGTAGAACTTTCTAATTTGCTGTCAGGGAGACATCAGCACCTACTAGAACCTAGGCATGATTTAAAATGTAGGCTTCTTCAGCACATACCATCCTCAGCCTAGTTGGCAAGTCTAGTCTAACCAAAAGACAAAGTACAGATCTAAAACCATGTAGTTCCTCATGATTTTCTTCATCATCACCTAAAAACCATTGGTATGCTAGCAGATTACAACTGCAACCTTACAATTGGTGAGGTTTCTATGAAAAGACCACCCTGTTTTTAATAAAGGTATAAAACCTGAATATTCCCAGGCCCGATGCTGAAAAAACAAAGAAATCCTTTGACTGGACATTCTCCACCAACTACAAAGGAACACTCTCAGATAACATTGCCGTTGAACTATCAGAGGAACCGATAAACTTCGAATTACTGAAGAAAAAAGACCAAATTCTGTTCTATCATGATCTCACATTGTTTGAAGACGAGCTTCATGATCATGGGATTTCGAAGTTGTCTGTGAAAATTGTAAGTAAAACTAGTTATTCCATTTAGCTAACTTAGTAAAAAAAAAAACAGATAGGTAACCAAGTTTTCACATGAAGAATCATTCAGGCAGTGGGCAGTGAATTCGAGACTAAAAATCTTCTACATCTTGGCTTTTGTGTTTCTAAAAAGAGTTTATGAATGTTTCAGAGAGTAATGCCTGATTACTGGTATGTGTTGCAGCGATATTTTTTGAGGGTAGACGACGTATTAGTACGATCACACGAAACACGAATGTTCCACATGATAAATACAAACTACGTTCTAAGAGAGTACATGGTTAAGGAATCTACCGCTAAAGACTTAAATGTAAGTATCTATGCTTATTCATTTAGGTACAAAACCTAGGCCGTGTGCAGCCTTGTGCCAGCCAGCCGGCTAATAGAGATGTCGAAAACTGAGTGTTCAGTCGAGATATGACGTCATCCCTCTTAAAGTAAAATCTCTGCCGAACTGAGCATAAGGCCCCAGTATTTGGATGCTTACTTTCAATACCCTTATTTGGAGGTTGATGTATCATAAATTTAAATTTACAAAATGGAGCATCTCCTTTAATAGAACAAATTATTTGATCTTAGTAAGTACCTAAAAACACATTGCACACAGCATACATGAAGTAATTAATAAATCAGATAAGGGTATTTCAAAGTGATAGTGAAAATTAATAAAAAAAATCTATCATTTTTGATAAAAAACCACGCACACTAACTGTAGATGAAAATCATTCCCTCAGATTTCATCTCTTGCAACATTATTTACTAGAGGTCAATATGGGACCGACATAGTCGTAAGACGACTCAATGTCTCTAATTCAATAAAGAAAAAAAAAACATTATTTACACTAGATTTATTTTTTATTTTTCAGATTCCCACATCGCAAATGAAAGAAGCTGATGACGTCATACCATTCCTACCACTAAAAGATAAAATCACTCAGAAACTTATATTTGAGTCGGAAAGTAACCTTGGGTTACTTTCCGACTAAATTAGTTTATATTTGATTTTACAATCAAATGAAGGGGATATTTATTTTTGTACAAAATGTTTTACATAAATGCCCTAGACAACGCTGGGCCTGTTTCACTATCTCGTAACGCTTTCGTCAAATGAAAATGTTTCTATCTTTGTTTTGTAAGTTTAAAATAGAGACGGAAATATTTGGAACTGATTAGCTAATCATCTATGAAGAGGAAGTTAAGACTTGCTGTCTCTTTTTCTATAAAACAAAAGAAAAGGATGCAGTGCGATTTGTCCTTTTTTTCATGAACGATAAGTGCAGGCACAGGATATAACAAGGTGATGTTTTATACCCACGCTTGGTAAAATCCCCTTAGATCCATCACTGTTGGTCGTTCCAAATCATTGACTTCGTTTTAATAAATCCGAATATCACTTAGAAAAATACGCTCGCGAATTTTGCGCATTTATGATCTAAATAAATATCTGTAGTGTGTCGTTTTACTAGATCGAAAGATCTCAAGTGCTTTATAGCAATAATTATTTAAATTATATCGGATAAGTATGTAATAAAATCTATGTGCTAAGTATTAATATTTTTATTGATTCGCCTGTGTTGAAAATCGAATGCCTCGTCATCGCATTTGTGCATCTCGTTGGATTTTACAAAATGATCCTTGAATCCATAGAAATAGGTAACATTTAGTTTATTTTAGTTTGGGACTAGAGGGCGTCGTGTGAAATGTCCATGAATATTTATTATTTATTATTATTTATTTATTTCACTTTGAATGACCAAGTGTTAGATAGGTAGTTCAGTTTTAGATTAGACGCGATTGATTGATACTGGTTTACATGTGTAGGTATGTTACAAGAAGTGTGGTGTAGATAAGGCTGCCTACGTTGAGAGGAAGTTTACTCCATCTAAATTATGTTCCAGGCACTGTAGTGTCCCGTTCATAGGGCCATGGGTGAATTAAAACTGATACTGTATAATTCATCTTGAATAGTTATAAAGACCGGATTGTTATGTTACAAGTAGTCACGGTTACAGAGTTTAGAGTAGATTTATTTCATAATTATATTGGTCTAAAAAAATTTGAGAACAAGTAATGTTTCATCGTAGATTTAAAAAGGAAACATCCGGTACCTAACTGAAACTACATCAAAACGCTATCAGACGAGCAGTAGTTTGCTTGCATTCAGTTTATCGATATCTGTCGCGGTGCAAAGATATCATCCATTGATCCATTGCCACTCGCACGTGGCGCGTAGTCAAAATGAATAGGTGCAAAACCGCAATGGATTATTATGCATTAGTGTCAAATGGTCTTTGTAAGTTTCAGTAGGACCAGCCAGTCGATAATTACATTTTATGCCCTGAGTGAAAGAATCTCTTCTCTAAATACGTTAGTAATTTTTTTTATAAATTAGTATTTCTAAACAAAATGAAAGTCCAAAATATAATAAATTAAAATACAAGTATTGATGAATTATGACTAGTTTGTTGCATTATTCGACTCTTGGAATATTTAATTAGTTTAAACATTATATTTTTTTAAACAAGGTCGAGGCACTACATTATATATTTTAAAACATGAGAGCATATTACTACGTACTAATTTTCAGTACATAGACAGAATATAGTCTTTGCATAATGTAAAGTATCAATAATTTTTCAGTCTGCGAGTAACAATTCACTTGTATGGAGTGCTGCGAATGTGATATGTAAAAAAATGTGACTTGGGATTTCTTTGGTGACCTAATCTATCTTATAATTTACTCCGATTCCTAATAGTGATAAAAAATGATTGCGTTCGTGATAAAGATAAAAATAATAATTATACCTATTTTGCATAAAATACTCTAGGTACTATGATATCGGCTTCAAGATTATGCTCACATAATATTCACTCTTCTGTTGAGAGTGTATGTTAGTCTTTAATTTTTTTTATTAAAATATGATTTTGTAAATCAACTAAGTATTTCCATAGCTAACAGTGTTTGTAAAGATGGCAAAAATGTGTGTGAAATGTGTAATTTATGTAACGGGTAAGTTATTAGTCTTTTATTATTTCACACAGAATCACAAACAATTGTATGAAATTAAAAAGACCAAAAAGTGAATAAGTATACCAAACTTTCTATATTTTAATTCTCTGATTCAAAGCGTTACTGGTATTGGTAATAGCTGGTAGGTACCTACTTTTTATATTTTTTTTTGCATATGATATAGAAATCAGCAATCTAATATTCATAGTACAAGCTTTGCTTATGCTTAGTTTGGGCCTAGAGGCAGTTGTGTGAAATGTCCTTGAATATTTATTTATTACTAGCAGTTACCCGCGACTTCGTCCACGAAAAAAAAAGATTATAAACTATAAAAAAAAGGAAAAGTATCCTATGTGTTAATCCAGGTTACGAACTATAATATATCAAAGTTTCATCCAAATCGGACCAGTAGTTATAGTTTGATTGAAATACAAACATCTATGGCGGCTTGCACCAGAATTGCTAAACGCGTTTAACTATTAAATAGTATTTAGCGAGTTTTCAAGTCATAAATACGTCAGATTTAAATCTATTTAGCTGTTAAACACGTTTAGCGATTCTAGTGCAAGCCACCATTAAACTTTGACATTAAGGGCGGCTTGCACCAGAATCTTTAAACGCGTTTAACTCTTAAATAGTATTTAGCGAGTTGTCAAGTCATACAAATACGTCAGATTTAAATCGATTTAGCTGTGAAACACGTTTAGTGATTCTGGTGCAAGCCGCACTTATAATATTAGTGGATTTATTCTAAAAGCGATTCTAAACTTCAATGTATTACAAATAATTAAAACGTTTTCAGTGCTACTCTCCATCCAATGTGTCTCATTATCACCACGAGTAATCTTCCGTTTAGATGTAAAAAATCTTTACAAAATGCAGACCGGTATTGGCTGGCCTAACACTCTCGTCGTGGTAGAGGGTCACGAGGCTCTACTTAAACTGGACAGTAGTCTTGAAAACCAGGAGTCGTGTGAGGTTACTACACCTTCTGGATTGTCTTTCGATATTCGACAACCGCCTAACGACAGGTTTGGGCCATTTGCTTGTTTCACTACTTTTTCTTTTTATCACAATAATTTATAAGTAAAAACTAGAGAAACCGACTTCAATTCGACTACCGGCTTCATCATCAGATGATGATGATGGCAGTTCATTGGGAATGTTCTAGTGACCGTAAACATCACTAAAAAGTCACAGAAAAGCAAAAAGCAATTTCGTGCACGTGGTTGGCATATTTTTTTTTCAGTTATTTTTATTTATAAGCCAAACTACTGAACCATTTTGATGAAAATTGAATGGGAGCAACCTGGAAGGACTCGTTTCAGATAAATTTTTTTTTTAAATCGGTCCATAAATGCGAACTTAAAAAAAAACAACTGAATTGAGAAACTCCTCTTGTGAATTTGATTAAAAATATGCGATATTGGTCACTAAAATCCACTTGTAGTGCCTAGCAAAATACTTTATTCACAAAGAAAATTATGACTAATATACAATATTTATAATATGTACAAAATACACATGAAGCAGTTGAGCTATCTACACACCGTTGCAAACGATTTATAGATAGCTCAACTGATCCAAATCAGTTGTCAGTGCCCAACATTAATATAAAATTGTGTTATAGATATGAAAGCTGGACTGAGGATGGCTGCGGAGTACGAATAAAGCACGTGGGTTTCTCTGATGAAGGCAGATGGAGACTGACAGCCGCGAGGGGAAATAATACGTTGACGGGCTGGACAGAGATGTATGTTCAAGGTAAATATATACAACTCATAAGTTATTGCTGAGGGGGATTCTGGGTACGGGCGTGTTTTTGTACTCAAAATAAGGGGATCCCACTAATATTAAAAATGTGAACGTTTAGCAAGAAATATACATTTATTTATAACTAGTTTATTTATTTATAAAGCCACACTGTAAAATTTACATGTGTAATACATTGCTTTACAAATTGGTGACGGACTCAGCATGGTTTTGCGTTTTATTGACACAACGCTGGTCTTCCGCGGGCACCAGATTTAGATGTTTGGATGTTTGTGTTTCAATCACGTCGAAACTACTGAACCTACTTGGATGAAACTTGGAATTTATATAGTTCGTAACCTACTTGACACAGGCTACTTTTATCCCGAATAATTAAAAGGACCTACAGGATAAAATGAACGAACGGGATTAGTAGCGCCAATAAAACATGCTTTGACACGAGCACGACGGCACGTCAATAAAACGTACAACGGCTGAAAAAAAAACGGTACTCGCGTACGAAGTCGCGGGTAACAGCTTGTTCGAAATTCGTTTATAGTGTAGATAAATAAATGCTATAAAAATATTAATCATATTAATAAGTAATGCCTATGCAAGTGAGAGCCTTTGGTTCACTTTACACAAATATGAAATCTCAATGAACGCATAAATCAACTTTATCTTAGTTATTTTATTTCGACTTTAAGTACCTATTTAATCTAGATATCAGCATATTTATCATAATACTTACATTTTAATTATAATCGGTTGTGTTGAATCTCAAGCGACGTATCAAATGAATATACGACATTTCTCAAATACTATTTAATTTAATCAATCAATCAATAAATAAATCTCGCACCCGATGGACCATATGAGAAGATAGAGAACGTTCAAAGTCGTACAGCAATTTAATTTTCAAGGCTAATTTATAGACTGTCAGATATACACATCTCACTCTCGAATTCAGCAATGAATTTTGAGCTCAATATCCGTCACGCTAATGTTCATTACACTTGACATCTTTTTCCAGCTGACATCAACCAATACTCTGTATCGCCTATATTTCTCCACGACGGAAGAATGCACGCAGAGATAGAACTAACTTCTCTTAACACATCCTACTGTTTAGTAGCCCAGCCTTTTAGTGACAGGACACTAGTGGCGGGACATTGTAACGTGACACTCGATAGGACAACTAGGGCTGTGCAAGGAAACTGGCATGTGCTACTCGGTCTTCCTGGGAGGGTTTCCGAACTGCCGTTGGATAGAAGTGTTACTGTTGAATGTAAGTATAACACCAACTAGTTTGTTCCACTCTTTTAGTGACAGGACACTAGTGGCGGGACATTGGGACGTGACACTTGACGGGACCACTAAGAGCTGTTGAATACAAGTGTTACTGTTGAATGTAAGTTTGGGAAAATGTTAGAAGAATTAAAGTGGCTGGTATAGCTCGTTGAAAAATCATGTGGTTATAAACTTTGTGGAACCAACAGTATGGAATAAAAGCTCTTGAATAGCGACTGCGAACTAGATAACGAATCGAGGACAGATGACGTTTTGAAGATCGCGGGAAGTTATTTCGGATAAGTAACACAATCCATTTTGTAACACACATTGCTTACCTTTGACGCCATTCTAAAAACCCAAGACTATATTGGTAATATTGACAAACCGATATCTCGAGTGTTCCCACGGGAAAAAAAATTCGTGGGTTTTACTGGGTATAGAGACCGCAGTGTTATTGCGCGTGTAAATTGAAAAAAACTGATTGTTAGAAGTCTTTAAACATCGATTATCGAATGGTAAAGAATAAGAACGTGTAAAAACTAGTTGTTAGTAGGTAACATGTGACAAGCAAATAGGTAAATTGACTAGAGAAATGTGTAGGTGTAAATATAGTATAGGTTCAAAAGCGATCTTGAGGTCTTCAGGCTGATATGATCATAATAAAAACCGAGAACAAACATTTGTGCGTGGAAAACATAGATGTTTGTTCTATGTCTGGGTGTTACTATGTATTATAAGTACCTATGTATTTACAAAAAAAAAAGTATGTAAGTATTCTATCCGCCATCTAGTTCCCATATCACAAGCTTTGCTTAGTTTGGGATTAGAGGGCGTTGTGTGTAAAGTCCATGAATATTTATTTATTTATTTATTTATAATACCAAAGTTAATCAGAATTTTATACCTAGGATTACCAAGTGATACCCTATGATTGCAGAAAATTCAGGTGATTTTTCTTTACAGCGGAACGTTTGGACACTGGTTTCGTGCACGAGGGGAACAAACTGCATATATACTGCAATCTGCATCACTCGGAGAAGAATATCACATTCTGCCGGTTTCAGATGACTAATGCTCAGTCTGGCTTTAACGTTCGAGATGGTCTTAGTGATGGTTCATACAGGTACGTATAATTTTTTTTTACAATAAATTTTATATTTACCAACATAAGTATAAATTACATGTATACAGCCCCTCGATTGTCTATCTTTTGATAATATCAGAATTTTATTATAATCAGATTTTTTTTTATTAATTTTCAGGAATTTTTAGTAGGACCTTATTTTTCCTGTGGATAGGGACTAGGCTGAGAGGATGGTATAGGATGGGCAAGTCTACTCCATCCAAAGTAATGTCCCAGGCACTGCAACGTTCCGTTCATCGGGGCTTGGGTAAAAAGTCGCCCCTGAAGTTTGATAAATCATCTAGATAGATGAAAAGGCCCGTTTGTCTGTAATCTGTGTAACTTTAGAAACTTTACAAGCTTTTATTTAACTTGCAATTTATGTTTGTGGGTTTGTGTGTTTGTTTAGGTCAAATCTTACAAGCCTTTGACCCACTTCCCGATGTCCGATTTAGCTGTTTGGCATACCTTTTTTTTTTTTTTTTTTTTTTTTTATAAATTTATAAGCAAGCGTTTGACCGCAATCTCACCTGATGTTAAGTGAAGATGCGGTCGACGATGTAGCACGCTTACCTAGAAGATACCTATTCACTCGTCTCTTGAAAACATCCAATCTATACCTCTCTCTATACCTATTAGTCTTCGGTGACAATGCAATAATATGACAGCGAGCTGATCTGATGATGAAGCCGGAAGGTAGGCATAGGAACTCTGTAAGAAAACGAAGCAACCCCATCGAATTTGGGCTCGTTTGATTTGTCTTGCCAAGGACTATGGTCTTAAATGACGCAAAAACAAAATCTTGTTTTTAAATTTTAAAATAAAACTTATTTCCAGTTATTACGGTGAAGGTTTCGGCCAAAGACAGTGTGGGATGACGATAGAGACGCCTGTGCCCGCTGACTTCGGATCCTGGAGGTGTACCGTGGGGGTCCAAGAATGGGTCGGTACCACCATTGAACAGAAGGCACCTTTGCAGGCCCTCATCAGAGTCTTAAGTGAGTTTCCCTCACACTTCTTCTTCTTTTTATTGTGGCAGTTCGGTGACTAGGGCTGCCACAAATTTGCCAATGTCAGTGTTTATTGGCGTTTACTAGTTTACTAATCTTTTAACAAAAGGCGGAGATCTACAGTCTCTCACAGCTCCGGTTCGTGTAAGTTCTACTTTCTGAGCTGTCAAAGTCGAAACCAACAAAAATTTATTCGGTAAAATAACAGGTATCATTTTAGAACCGTGTTAGTAATAATAGAGCTTCTTGTGAAAAAACTCGTCTGAAAAAGTACTAGCACCGCACCTATTTCGTGCGCCGCACAGTGATGCTCGCATTGCTGTGTTCCGGATTGAAAAGTATGGGTGTCGGTGCTATTACGCACATATTAGACTTAACACCTTTTTATCTCAGAGTGATGGGCGCAATGCAATGCATCACAGGGCACGTCCACTGAGAACGTGCTCAGCGAAACAATGCATCGTTATAGGTGACGGCATGAAAGGCAGAGCTAATAACAACTGAGCTGTGACCCCTGTCAATCTAAGAATACATAAATGAAAATAGTGCAAGTTACATCGAAATTGGTTCATTTAATGGTGTGGGTGTTACTATGTATAAAAAGTATGTATTTACAAATAAAAAGTATATAAGTATTCTATCAGCATCTAGTTCCCATATTACAAGCTTTGCTTAGTTTGGGACTAGAGGGCGTCGTGTGAAATGTCCATGAATATTTATTTATTTATTTACATGATTGCAATTATGACGTAAAAATACGGATTATACAATTTTGATGTCTGATGAAAGTACCATCAGCAAAATTTCCGCCTTACCACTTTTGAAACTGTTTCGCTTGCAAGCAGTTAGCTACCTGACCCCGCCTTGTTCTTTTGTCCTCTTATTTTGACCAACCAGAAACCTAAACATCTATTTATTTTTATGACGGCCCATTGTTTTCATAACTTTTACACTCGAAATAATTTGCTTCTATTGGCATTCAAAAATTAACGGCTAGTCGGCTTACAGAAAATGCACACTTAAGGTGGTAAGGTAGAACTTTTGCTGATGGTACATATCTCATTATTGTTATGTTTTTTTCTTTTCAGGAACTCGTACATCAAGAAGCACCAAAGCCAATATTCACAAAACTATTTCCGACAGAACGATATTCGTCCAGAAAGACATGTCGGTAACAATTCCTTGTGAGACCGAAGCTTCATTATCTTATTGTTGGTTCCAACATCCGAATGGTACTCAATTCACGCCGGTCCCACTTGTCGATGATGATCAACTATTTTGGTAAGATGTCGTGGATTCGAATCCGGTCGTGCATGGGCTTTTCTACTCAGACAAATGTGCGCAATGCTAGTGCTCTCAAACGGTGAAGGAAAACATCGTGAGGAAACCCGTGGCTGAATCGGCTCAACGTATTGACCTAGTCTTTTTTGTGGATAAAGGCTGAGAGTATGGTATAAGTCCAGAGCAATCCTATTCCATCTAAATCTACTGCAGTGTCGTTCATAGTAGCATTAAAAAGTGGCCCCCGACAAATAATCTCAGATGCAAAGACCCTGCAAAGTGTCAATCAATGAAAACAATTAATTTCAGCATTGCTATTCAGCGCGGCAATGCAACCAGTGTCTTGGGCACGCTTCCGATTGGTACTGATTTGGATCAGTTGAGCTATCTATAAATCGTTTGCAACGGTGTGTAGATAGCTCAACTGCTTCATGTGTATTTTGTACATATTATGAATATTGTAAATACTGTATTAGTCATAATTTTCTTTGTGAATAAAGTCTTTTTTGTCTTACTTGATATACAAAATCAATGAAACACTAAAAAATAGTAGCTCACGTTATACTGGTATAAGAACCAAATATTAATTTCCCAGGTATTCCGGCGAAAGTCTTTCTGTCGGCGACTGCGGAATAACATTCACTCACGTCACGGAAGACGACGGAGGAATATGGACGTGTCATATGGGACCTAGGGATGAAATGGGCGTGGAAATAACGGATAAATTCAACGTGAGAGTCACTGGGCCATTGGCAGCCAGGGATAAGGTAAGCCTATGATAATTCCAGGACGATACACCAGCTAGGGAAAAGGTGTCTGATTTTTTGGTAGCGCCATCTAGTACGCTACGTAAGAACTACGCTCGATAGATGGCAATGTTGCTAATCGACACAAATAAATCCTTGATCGGGCAAAAGTTTGAAGATAATACTACCATATAAGTAATACGGTAACACCCAGACATAGAACAAACATCTATATTTGCCACACACTTTTTGTTCTTGGTGGGGATCGAACCCACGACCCACAGCGACTATTACTGACTGCTGTGACGCCTGACAATATCGTTGGTCTATTTCGATTTCCTTATTCTGCTTAGGTATTATCACAAAATACTTATTTGAAGGAGATGGTGGGAGGAGGCCCAGAAGAGAGAATATTTGAAGTCTTTGGGGGACCTTTGCCCAGCAGGACGAGATAGGTTGAGGAAACAACAAGTAATTAAATTAAAAATTTAAAAAAACCCCCGACTTTGATACCCATAATTGAGGGAGATGTGAAAAAATATGTACCTATCAGCCATTTTGCGGCGGCCATCTTGGACCGGTTTTCATCAAACATAGCTAAGAACACTCTCGACTAATTCACCTTTCAAACAAAAAAAACTAAATCAAAATCGGTGCATCCGTTCGTTGCCTCAGACACACACAGGTCAACCTTATAACACCCCGTCGTTTTTGCGTCGGGGGTTATAAAACCAATTTGAAGACATTTATCGTTGTTGTGCTAATTTATTTGTAAGTATATGTATTTCAGGAAGTAGTAGCGACAGTAGGAGGTAACACTACATTGTACTGCCATTCGTCGAACGGGAACCGCGCGTTGGATTACTGCCGCTTCCTGTCGCCCACTTCCCTCGGGATCAGCCTTGATGAAACTGTTACTAAACACAAGTGAGTTTGTGAAATAAAATGATGCCGATGGCCCACCTGATGTTTAGTGGCAACCATAACTATTCCTGACTGAGCACGTTCACCGAAGACGTGCCCTGTGATGCATTGCATTGCGCCCATAACTCAGAGATGCTGTAGTAGCACCGGCACCCAAACTCACAACCGGAACACAGTAATGCGAGCATCACTGTGCGGCGACAGAAATAAGTACGGTGGTAGTACTTCCCCGGACGATTTATTTATTAACAACTACCAGTTACCCGCGTCTTCGTACGCGTCTACAGTTTCCGTGTAACATTATATTATCTGTGCGTGTACCGAGCGGATACTTCTTTGAGAAACTTGACATTACACCTCATTACACCGAACTCGTACCTACTGGAATGTCATACGCTAATCGTTAGACCAAAGAGGTAGTACTACGCCCTGTCAAACTGACGGGACATGACATGACAATGAAATCCTCTTGCCAATTGGCGCTGCTAATCCTTTTCGTTCATTTTATCCTGTTGATCCTGTTAATTATTCGGGATAAAAAGAACCTAGCCTATATGTCAATCCAGGTTACAAACTATATATATATATATATATGCCAAGTTTCATCCAAGTTGGTTCAGTGGTTTCGACGTGATTGAAACACAAACATCCAAACATCCAAACATCTAAACTTTCGCATTTATAATATTAGTAGGATAGGATATTTTTATGAAAAATTATATTTTGTGTGAACCTGACCATAAAATCGCAAACAAAGAGGTCACTTGACTAGCACACTTATAAATAGTCTATCATTCAAATTGAAACAACAACAAAAAGATAATTTACAACCACTAGAAAAAAGTTTTTTTTTTCATTTTATTAGCCTATTATTTCCGTTCTTATTATTACTTTTAACTTGACTACCACAATCATAAGTCAATCAATGAAATTAAAAAAAAAATTACAACTACTAGCAAAAAAGGATTACAAAGTTACGATCAATTATCATATCTACGATTAATAATGATCATATCTACGGTGTTGGCTGAAGGTTCATTTTTTTATAACCATGCAACTTTACGAACAGGTGGGCTGTTTTAGTTGTACCTTACATTATTGTTATTGTCTACTTGTACCTACTCTATTTATACGTGTACTGTACATACCTATTGGGGACAAATAAAGACTTATATTAACCTTCAAAATAAAACTATATTGTATTTGTAGCTCTGAAAGCCCCTAAGCTGAAGTGGGATTGGGCTGGTCATAGTGGTCATGTCTGCCGTATGCCAGGTGAGCTGTGGGCAAGGACTGCCACTGAGTGGCATCCTGACCCAGCAAGAAGGCGACGCGGCAGACCAAAAAGAAGATGGCGCGACGAGCTTGACCGTTATTTGTCAGATTGGCAGAGTATAGCTCAGGATCGGAGTGTGTGGACAGAATGGGGGGAGGCCTTTGCCCAGTAGTGGGACACAGAGGGCTAAATATAATAATATAATGTATTTGCAGTGCAGTTCTAGATCGGTTCTACTTCACACCGGACCGAGAGTTGAACTACGGCGACTGTTCTCTCACCATTGATCCCGTCATGGATGAGGATATCGGCCTATGGACGTGTGCTGCAGTAGTCGACAACGAAACCATGGAGTCTCGAGATACCATCACACTTATGGCTGCAGGTAATATAAATAAATAAATATTCATGGACAAATCACACGGCGCCCTCTAGTCCCAAACTATACAAAGCTTGTATAAGTAAATAGATGCTGATGGAATACTTATATACTTTTTTGTAAATACATACTTATAATACACTAGTGGTTGCGGGTAACTGCTAGTTTTGAATAAGATTGCTGATGGTAAGTACCACCAGCAAGGAGTCTTTCTCCTTTTTCCTTTCCTTTTTTTTTTTTCCTTTTTTTTTTGTCTTTTGGTAGTCCGTACCTTCACAAAGACTCCTACCATTGGCTTATTCCAGAAATCTCCTGCCTGTTTCCCCTGCGAAGGGATTTTCTGGACTTTTTGTCCAGAAATCCCCTTAGATGTTTAGTTTACGTGATTAAATATTTTTTTCTTCCACAGCACCACAGCAAAGATCCATTGCGGGTATTCTCGGCATGAGTATAGGTCTGTTTGCCCTTTTCTTCATATTTGGTGGCGTAATGGTCTACAAATATGGAGACCTTGGTTACTTCACAAGCGTTCCGTGGAGACGCACAAATAATACTGATCGTAGTGTATCGTTTGACGCTCGCTCGTTGGAAACTCGAACGTCAGTCGATAGTTACGGTCTAGAAACTCGATCGACAGTCGATAGTTACGGTCTAGAAACTCGATCGACAGTCGATAGTTACGGTCTAGAAACTCGATCGAGAGTCGAGAATAGGGACTCGATGTATAGTATTAATAGTGCAAGTAGTTCTAGTGGGGAAGAAAATCCTGCTACTGGTAATATTATTGAGATTTCATAAGTGTTTTGTTTATTTGTAAAAATAATAACTTTAAATTATATTTAACTATTCATTTTTTTTTAAATAAATATAAAAATTTAAATATTCATGGACATTTCACACAACGCCCTCTAGTCCCAAACTAAGCAAAGCTTGTAATATGGGAACTAGATGCTGATAGAATACTTTTTTTTGTAAATACATACTTATAATACATAGTCACACCCAGACATAGAACAAACATCTATGTTTTCCACGTACAAATGTTTGTTCTCAGTGGGGATCGAACCCACGACCCACAGCACGGAAGGCAGAGCTATTACCGACTGAGCTGTGACGCCTGTCAATGTCAAATTTGGAAGAGAGAATCGTGTAAACAAGAGGTACCTACAGCAAAAACGTGTAAGATTAGCTAGGGTGAATTAAATGACTGAAAATAGTAAAAATAATAATGAACTCACCCTGAGTTCTTTCGACCGCCCTGAGGGCAAAGTCTAAACGGCTATAGTTATAGAAAAATGTTGTAAACTGTTCTAAAAGATTAATTATTTCGAAAAATAAACAACTTTCTTTATATTGTATGCAGTTTTTAGTTTTAACAAAATCGAGCTCGTGACTCTTAACAACATTTTTCTATAACTATAGCCGTTTAGCTTTTGCCCTCAGAGGGCGGTCGAGAAAACTCACCCTGTATAGTATAATCTAAGGGGTATATTCATATTGGTATTTTAAGCTGCGCTAGCTAAAATGGCTGATAAATCTGTTGTCATCTCTTTTCGTTGCTATGATAATGACAATGACAGAGCATTTTTTAAAGCCGCGCTAAAATGACTGGCGAATATGAATAAAGGGGTAAATTAGAATAGAATGATTTTTTTGAAAAATAATTATAATAATTAGGTAAGTAAGTATGTAGTTAACAATTTGTTAATACATTACTTAAACAAAATTATCTCAAGGACTACATACTGCGATTCATAAACAAAGCCATGTTGCCAACATTGTAAATATCGAAAATAAAAATACCATTGTATAATAAACTCATCTGTTTATTTATTGTTTTTTACGAAAATATTTTATTACAAACGACCTAAACCAATACTCCAACGTATTAACTTATTTTACGTCTACATAAATTACTTATATTAATTTTTCACAGCAATGATTCTATACAATAGAACTCGTTTATAAAAAGAAAAGTTAAACGAGTTTTTAGTATTTTATAGTCGCAATGGATCTTTGTCCTTCTAAATTATCTGCGTCCAACCGATTTTAGAATTAGAGGTAGGTAAGCGATTTTTTTCGCATCTGTTCATGCGCAATCGTTTGTTGCATATAACTTAGATAGTCATAGTCATAACTCTTTTATTCAATAAAATCACAAGGATCATTTAGAATCACATTCCACGCGACCAGAGCCTAGAAGAACGGGTAAGAAACTACGGCTTGGTTCTTAGCGTTATTTTGTATCACCCTTTTTACAAAGAAATATTTTTAGAGGGACAAAGAACCCTTGTGCGCTGTACTTTGCATTTGATTTATGAGTTAGACCGGCTGGCTACAATCGTGTCGTAGTTCGTAAAGAGCTTGAATATAGGTAGACTTAAGAAGAATTTGTTGATTGATTTGACAATGGTTTTCACAATCTGCAATATGGCTGGTGGGGCGAGCTCGTCCATTAGTTGTTGCCAGTTCTCGTTTGCGAACTGTATCGTTGTTTCGGCTGGAAAAAAACCACTTTTTATAAATAAATTTTCATATGTTACATATAACCAGTTATTTGATCTTGATTATCTGCTTTTTGCAAGCGAATATAATAAAGCTTGTACATTCAGCATCGTTAACAAAGTTTTAAAAATGTTTTATGATTGAAAACTATGGACTTATCATTTTTTTTCCAACTACTTATAAACTTTATTCTAAAAGTAGTATTTGGATAATAAAACGTGTAAACAACTTTGAGTTTCTGAAAAATCTAACTACTTCTGTTAATTACTATACTTGGGAACTAGATGGTTGATATAATGTATAGATAATTGAAATTTTTATAACACTAGCAGACCAGCCCGGCTTCTCATGGGTGGAGTTTTAGTAAGGATCCCTAATTTTTTTGAAAATATAATATAGCTTATGTCACCCGGGGATAATGTAGCATGAGCGACAAAATTGTGGAAGCTTTGATTTAGAAAATTAAATTTTACTTATATTATAAATGCCATTATATTGTAATTATTTGTGACTCAAAACCGCAGAGAGATAAATACTAAAAATTATGTAAATAATTGTTAAAATTTTAACCTTCACAACATTCTTACATCAATAACATAAAGTAAACTAAATAATCCGTGAATAAGTAAACAACATGTAAATAACCAACAAACCAACAGATAACAGGCTAAATATAGGTACCTAGGTATATAGACAGTAGAAATACTGAAAGTATGATATAGGTAAATAAAAACCTTAAAATTGAAATAGATAGGTATTCTAATTGAAAATAACATCCACAAAGTCCACTAGAAATTCGAGTTTTACAAAATGTTAAACTGGTTCAACGATTTCGTTCCAAAATTTCAAGGATAATTTAACATATTATTTATTTTGTTTCCTAGTTGTAGGTACAAGTAGGCTATTATTTTGTTTTTAGTAGCCTGTTTTTTTGTCTCCCTCCCTCTAAATTTTCTATTAAACTTTAGCTAACCTATTATTTATTTATATAAAAATATTTGTTATATTTTGGCGGACCTCTGCTGTTTTAAAATCACGACTAAAATGTGACAATTTGGAGGCGAAAATATTATTGTTGTTTATTGATGTAAAGTTTGGGATAGAAAGAACTGGCAGTCTTATCAATCAATCAATCATTCATTCATTTATTTGCATAAAAATATGGTGTCAAAGTATAAACAAGATGCACATATTTTTACCAATTTAAATCGCAGTGCATAAACTTAGGTAATATAATTAACATAAAAAATAAATGTCTAACTTGTAACTTAAGGGGAGACCTTTACTTAGCTGTGGAAAAAATGAAACGAAATAAATTGTATGTCTCCTCTGATTTATCTCCGTATTCTGTGGTTTAAATAGGTAGGTACTTAAAAACCATGGATTAGTCTTTTGTATTATATGAGTTCAACGGAGCGACAGACAGGTTTTTTTTATAATTACAAAGGTACCAGTTTTAGCACCAACTTATTTAATTTTATGATCGGGTTTAAAGCTACATAATTTATAAAGTTTTTATTGAAATAAAAAAGTATAAGCAAAGTTTTTTTATGGTGGCCGGTGGACGGCTGTTAGGTAATTAGCGTTGATTGATCTCCGGATCCTATCAGATCTCCTAAATTATAGATGATTTTTTATTTGTTTTTTTTTACACACGTCACACGCTGGACGTGGCCGGAAAGCTACTTTACGAGTAAGTATTAAATACGTATATTGTATTTAAAATGAGGGCATTGTACCTACTGTAGATTTCCACCAAAAAACACTAAACACTAACACAACATCCAACATTCAACTAATTGCACAATTTATTTTGTTTTATAGAGTTTTTAGCAAAAGAAAATGGGTAGGTTCTTGTTTTCACTTTTCAGTCATAAAATATAATTGAAACTTTGTCTCATCATTATTTACTAAGAATGCAGACTGTAGGTGTCTATTTATTTGCTTACAGCTTGGCAAAAACATCTTAAAGCGGAACTAAATATCTCGTTCATTCATTTCCATAGAAAAGAATGAACGAATTGATTTATTGCAAAGACAGTGACGCCCTTAATTTTTTCTACTCTTTTGCCAAGCTGGTAGAAAAACAAATCACTCACCAAGTTGCTTGTTTCCATTGAACAGGTTTTTCAAGTCGAAGGTAGTTTTCTTAATGTCGTATTTGTAGGTAGGTGTTATAAGCTTGAAAAACTCCCCCTCGGTGGTATTTTTGTGAGTCAGGATGCCATCGAGGATGACTTCAACACCAGCTGTGGAATAAACATTAGTTTGCATATGATACAAAATATGCATGGTAATTTTATAAAATATTTAAAACCCCCTAATATTCTCCCTAGATCCTCTTCATCATTATGCTGCTCGTCATCAGACATTGGTATTTGGACTCCGGTTCGTCAAATCTGGATACTTTCAAATTAACTAAGGATATACTATAAACGCTGGAAATCTAGCTCTGTCTCTTACTAACTGGTAATGTCAAATAGGGATAGAGCTAGATTTTAGCGTTTATAAGTATACGCCTGAGTGTTTTAAACTGCAATTATGTCTGATTTTCCTCAAAATTCGAGTTTAGAGGTAATGAATATCCAATTAATTAATAACACTTAAAGACTTCATACCTACCTATTTACCGAGAAACCTGTTACTATTATAAAATATAAATTAAATTATTAATTAAAAACTAGGAAAACCGACTTCAATTTGACTACCTTCCGGCTTCATCATCAGATGATGACGATGGCAGTTCGTTGGGAATGTTCTAGTGACCGTAAACCCAATTAAAAAGTCACTGCAAAGCAAAATACGCAATTTCGTCTAAGTGGATGGCATATTTTTCCAGTTATTTTGTTAGCCAAACTATTCAAGCGATTTTGATAAAAAATTTATGGGAGAAAATCTGGAAGAAATATAATTTCGAAAAAAAAACCAATTTTTTTTCATACCTATTGGTTTACAAATACGAAGTATCAAACATAAAAAAAATACCGAATTCAGAACCTCGTCCTTTTTTTGAAGTAGGTTGAAAACTACGATGTTTTTGTACCTACAAGTGTTATTGTAATACTCTTATATGGTATGATGTGTGATGGTGTTATTGTAGTACCTATTACCTAGGTACTTCTGCGGTGTAGTAATTGTAATGGGTAGTAGTTATCTAGTAATGAATTGTATTGAAATAATTTCTCATGATATGGCGGATAAATTGTGTTTTAACACAATAAAACCAAGATAGGTATGAAGCCATAAGAAAACTAAGAAGCTAAGTACCTACCTATAATTATTGTTGTATTTAACCTTTGGTTGGTTTTTAAATGATAGAGTCACAGGAAAGTACCTATAATTTTATTGTTGTATTTTATATCTTTCAAATGATACCTAATCAGGTGTTAGTAGGTAGGTATCTTGGTCCTAGGAGCTAAGCATCCAGTATGGTTAGTGGACCTTGACAAACGTGAAGTTACCCGTTGCGATGCACATTAGAGCTTTTTCAAGAAATTGGCTAACTTCAGAATTGCCAAGAACGGCCGACCTAATTGTACAGAACGCACAACGGATCTTTATCCTTCTGAAGTTTTTATTTATTTAGGTGCAACAACGATTGCGCATAATTGTGATTGCGTCTCTATCTACTATTGTGCGGAAAAATCGCTTACCTCCAATTCGGCCCAAAAATGGGTTCTGTGCAGATAATTCACAGGGACAAAGATCCGTTGTGATTACTATACTTTCGTGTGACAGGTTTATTAATTTTGGACATACTTGCTAAGACGGTAGCGTCTCCGTTTCCTTTGATAGGCAGAATCAGAATTTTTCCATCGATATCGTATTGGGCAATCAGCTTTAGGTCGCACTTGAAGGCTAGAGTGAACGCTTCATCTTCTTTACCAATCTTTACTCTGAAAAAAAAAAGTATTATTAAAAACAAAAAAAAGTAGGTAGGTACCTTATGGAGCACTCTCTATCCTAACCCATACATCTTTCAACCCGCTTTCAAAAAAATATTTTTCGAAAATTAATATTTAGTCTTTCTGTGCGTCCATAACTCAAAGACGCAAAGGTGTTGTCGCATGTGACTGTAATAGCACCGGCACCCATACTCTTCAAACCGGAACACAGCAATGCGAGCATCACTGCTTCGTGGCAGAAATAGGTACGGTGGTAGTAAGTTCTCCGGACGATCTCTTTCACAAAAAGCTCTACTACTATCTAGTAAGTATCTATTTTTTTAAAACGTTCAAGTTTTTTAGTTCACGTCCTGCATGCGCATCAATGGAATTATGCATTGAAAAATATCGTTGGGAAATCGGATGCTGTGAAAAATCCAAGTTATTGTAGTCACAAAAAATATTATTACTTCTTAGGGAGAACGCAAACCAAAGACAAAACGTCTTGTCGAACAGTTAGTGATGTGAAACTTCTCAGTAAAACTTTTTTAGTTACGATATGCTTCTTTTTATTTGCTGTTTTCGTTACTTGCTTATTTAATGAGAATCATCCTAAGTACTTAATAATATTATTAAGTACACTACATAATTACTTTATATTCTTATTTATTAAAAAAGCACAGTTCATTCTCTAGGTATATGCGTATAAAGCAATGTTTAATGCTATAATAGATAGGTAAACATAATTTTATGCATGCATGTTTGCTTTTGAAGGCCGCTCGGCCAATTTAATTAATTAATTAAATTGTTTTAACGGCTGGTTTGCGAACCTATTAATAAAAAAACGTAAGAAAAGACTGTCGTATCAATTGATGTGAGTTTCGTTACAACGAAAACAGCATATGACGAGGAAGCATTCATCATATGCTGTTTTCGTTATAACAGAAAATTTATTTTCACGTCACTAAGTACGCGACAAAACAGTTTTGTCGATAGATGTGCGTTGGCCCTTAGTGAAGATGCTGTTCTCTGAACTGCTTGTAGGTAAGGGCGGCTTGCACCAGAATCGCTAAACGCGTTAACTCTTAAATAGTATTTAGCGAGTTGTCAAGTCATACAAATACGTCAGATTTAAATCGATTTAGCTGTTAAATACGTTTAGTGATTCTGGTGCAAGACGCCCTAAGAGTCAATCATGTCAGTCACCTTGCGTTTTGCGAGACGTCAATAATGCATACGTTGTATAAAGTTAGTAATGAATATGAGTATGACTGGGTACGCAGGTAGAGGAAGGCCGAAGAAGAAGTGGTTGGATTGTGTGAAAGAGGATATGAATGTGAGAGTAGATTCTGAGTTGACGAATGATAGGAGCGAGTGGAAGAAGAAGACATGTGCCGACCCCGCCTAGCGCGGGATAAGGGCAGGGAAATGATGATGATGCAAATTAGCACACAATGTGTTCTATTGTGTGTCTTTTAGTTATTGTTCATCGATTAATCTCGAATAGAATCGATAGACCAACGCTTCCGGTATTTAAAACAACATTTTTTGCTCTCCCGATAATTATCACGATGCATTAATTGATTGGTAATTGAAGGTAAACATATTAAGTACAATCACTGGCAGAATAGCATTACAAATCAAACAATGCGTCACAGCTCAGTCGGTAATAGCTCTGCCTTCCGTGCTGTGGGTCGTGGGTTCGATCCCCACCAAGAACAAACATTTGTGCGTGGAAAACATAGATGTTTGTTCTATGTCTGGGTGTTAGTATGTATTATAAGTATGTATTTACAAAAAAAAAGTATATAAGTATTCTATCAGCCATCTGGTTCCCATATTACAAGCATTGCTTAGTTTGGGACTAGAGGGTGTTGTGTGAAATGTCCCTGAATATTTATTTATTTATTTATTAATGAATCAAGCACGACTTCACGTCCGTCACAAACACAAAATGATCATATTGTTTTTTGAACAAAGGTTCTACACCCAACATCTATACAAGATGTGATTTGCGTTTGTTTACCGTGGTACCATTAGATAGTACCATTGATGGTACTGTGGTAATTTTTATTTGCCGTTGAACCATTAATGGTACTACGGATTTTTTATTGCCATGATACCATTGATGGCACTGTGGGGGGTGATTCTCGACCTAAACTAAAACTGTCAAAAACTATCGAGTTTTGACAGTGACGAGGAGATCTACAGTGATCGTGACAATAGTCTATCGGTCTAGAATCGTGCCTCGGTTCGATTCAAATCTCTATTAGCTCAGCCATACTCATTCGAGAGAAGCTATACTGCCCCCGTATGCCAATCTTTTGCTGTCAAGTTATATTTCACTGCCCAGTGTAATTTCTTCAGGTCACGTGGTACAATTTTGTACCACGTGATCATTCTTTTTAGACACTTGACAGCAAAATATGCGCGAAAACACATCAAATGACGTCATAATGTCTCTATTTAGTCATAGAATAACTACCTATGAGTTAGTATGAACTGACCATGATTTAAAACTTTGCAGTTCAACTTTGCAGTTCAACTTTGATTGGCATACCCCTGCTGTTCCGTTTTGGGGAACATTATAAATAAACATTCTATTAGAAGTAGGTACTACCTGTATTATGAAATTGAGCACTTGAAACCGTAAAGCCAATTACCAGACTGTACAACTCCAATTAGGCACACGTGCTTGTGATTGCACAATTATCAACAATGTACGTAGTCTTAAGTGTTCATCACGACTTCAGGTGCTAGGGCCTGATTATGGAGTAGAATCGAGTCGTGGGTCAATCAGGCAGGGTATGGGAGTAATTATGTAAAACAAAGTCAACGCTGGTGTCGACAATGTTCCTAGAAGTAATGAAGTAACCGGGTTTCTAGGAAAACGATGGTAAAATAAGTATAGTTAGCAACGTATTTTTGTACATGTAGGTATAATTATTTAATAAAAATATTTTATCGAATAAACCACAAAGTTCGTTTAGAATCGTCTCATTAGGTGATTCTAGATGCTAGTACCAGACGACCAGAGCCTAGAAGAACGGGCAAGAAACTACCTACTGCCTGGTTCCTGGTGTTTTTTATATGATCCTTGCAATGCATCGCTATCATCATCATCATCATCATCAACAACCTATACTCGTCAACTGCTGGACGTGGGTCTCTCCCAAGACGCGCCATTGAGCTCGGTCTTCGGCTCTTCTCATCCACTGTTTGCGCTACATTTCACAGGCCGTCGCCCCATCTCGCCGGAGGGCGTCCTACACTACGCTTGCCTAAACGTGCAATCGCTATAGGCAGTGGTTACCACTTAAATTAAGGTGGGCCATCGGTTTGTTTTATCATAGTTGTATACAAAATAACTTACTTTAGCTGCGACAGTTTTCCTTTACTAAGTCCGTGCATCTGCGCCTTGTAGAACCCCAGTTTTAATCCATTACCGTCGATGTGAATATCGTCGAGTTGCACAGGGTCTATGGAGGGCACTCCTAGTTCTGGAACACCCTTGGTGAAGTGAGGGAGGGCTAGTGAGATCTGTTCTTTAATGCAGTTCGCGTAGTCAGCTTTGCTAAGGTCACATGGCTGGATGTAAGAGGCTGAAAAGAAAATCACTTTGAAAGTAATCCATTATTGAAATAAATTAAATAAATAAATAAAATAAATATTCATGGACATTTCACACGACGCCCTCTAGTCCCAAACTAAGCAAAGCTTGTAATATGGGAACTAGATGCTGATAGAATACTTATATACTTTTTTTTGTAAATACATACCTACTTATAATACATAGTAACACCCAGACATAGAACAAACATCTATGTTTTGCCACACACAAATGTTTGTTCTTGGTGGGGATCGAACCCACAGCACGGAAGGCAGATCCATTACCGACTGTGCTGTGACGCCTGTCACAATTAGTAATAATTAATGAATTAGTAGTAGTTTTAGAGCTTTTTGTGAAAAGCCGGTCCGGGGAAGTACTACCACCGTACCTATTTCTGCGGCCAAACAGAGATACTTGCATTGCTGTTTTCCGGTTTGAAGGGTATGGGTGCCGGTGCTATTATAGGCACATGAGACGTATCTCAGAGTGAGAAGTGCAATGCATCACAGGGCACGTCTTCAGTGGACATGTTCCGTGAGACAATGCATCGTTATAGGCAGAGGTTACCGCTTAATATCAGATGGGCTGTCCGTCGGCTTGATCCATAATTAAGATGTATAAAAAATAGTAACTATAGTTACTATATTTTTAACATTACTATTATACATAGTACAACATTATACAACACTAGCAGTTGCCCGCGACTTCGTACGCGTCTACAGTTTCCGTGTACATTATATTATCTGTGCGTGTACCGAGCGGATACTTCTTTGAGAAACTTGACATTACACCTCATCACACCGAACTCGTACCTACTGGAATGTCAAACGCTAGTTGTTAGACCAAAGAGGTAGTACTACGCCCTGTCAAACTGACGTAACATGACATGACAATGAAATCCTCTTGCCAATTGGCGCTGCTAATCATTTTCGTTCATTTTATCCTGTAGATCCTGTTCATTAATCGGGATAAAAAGTAGCCTATATGTCAATCCAGGTTACGAACTATATATATGCCAAGTCTCATCCAAGTTGGTTCAGTAGTTTTGACGTGATTGAAACACAAACATCCAAACATCTAAACATCTAAACTTTCGCATTTATAATATTAGTAGGAAACGTCCAAACATCTAAACTTTCGCATTTATAATATTATTAGGATAGGATAGGATAGTACATAGTATACATAGTACAACATACTTATACAACATTACTTAGGTACATAACATTAGTTACTATTTTTTTAACATCTCGAGTAAACTAGTTTCCACGAGATGTTTTCCTTCTTCAAAATCTGTGAATTCTAAAATTATATTCCAAATAGAAGTAAACAGTAAAACTTGCTGTCCCCTCTTTGTTTATTTGTTTAATTCATTAAGTAAATTACGAACGCAGCACACGATGTGTGGTGTGACACACGGCTTCTTCCTACATAATACATAATGTATGTGGTTTTCCTCACTTTAACGATAATGCTCGTGATCTGTCTCATTATATTATGACTGTGATAATGATTATTCTAAGTTTTTATTATATCCGCAATATTCAACGTACCTACCTATAGAGACACTAGATAAGTACTCGTAGGTGCACGTTTGAATCTAGATTAAAGGGATTAAAGATCCAAAAACTAAAGTCCATTAGGATCTACGTAGCTGCTACGGAAACCACTACGGCGTAGCAAGTTGTAGTCCGCAGCGTAGCCGCTCCAGAAATCCCTACGAACCGCGTAGATAATAGATAGATAGATAACTCTTTATTGGTACACCACATGAAAACATTACAAAAAAAAAACAAAGAAAGCTTATAGGGTATCACAATGGGCGGCCTTATCGCTGAGAGAGATCTATTCCGCGTAGCTGGTTTTCGTGCGGTTAGGTACGTATGGTGGCTATGGTTGCACAGTCTATGCCACAAAGATTATTGTCCAAAATTATGTCAATTACGGTCTTTTTTCTATATTCTAGTCTACTCCAAGGCTCGTCTCAGAAAGTCTAAGAAAATCCACCGACCGTGGATTGTACCCACAATCCGTGCCTCTGGGTAAAAATCTATTAAAAAAATGGTTTTATATTTTCGAGTGTTAGGATAAGAAAATATTTATTCAGCAACAACATAACACACGCCAATATAACAGTAGGTAGGTCAATTCAATATTTTTAAGTATTTAGTTCCACGTGTAGAGAGTCACAAGGATATAAATAGGTATATTGGTAACAAAACAGGTATCGTATTATTATAAAAGTCTATCTATAGATGACCCTATAACTTGGTGGTCTTATCGAACTGATTTCAACGGCTTCTGGTTGTGACGCAGGATGTAGGTACTGGTCAAAATGTCAAATCCTTGCCAGATCAATTTAATTGGCAGGTAAAGTTCAAGGTAGAGCGTTGTCTTTAGAGTTTTGTTACTGTTCCGGTCCAGTTTTGGAATAATATTAACATCTTATAACACACACACAAAAACATAAACATAGATGTTTGTTCTATGTCTGGGTGTTACTATGTACTATAAGTATGGTATGTATTTACAAAAAAAAAAGTATATAAGTATTCTATCAGCCATCTAGTACCCATATCACAAGCTTTGCTTAGTTTGGGACTAGAGGGCGTTGTGTGTAAAGTCCATGAATATTTATTTATTTATTTATTTATTTTTGGTCTCACTCTGGTGTCTGTTTGTCACTTCCACCTTAGCGTCTACCTACCTATACTGCTATATAACCTACCTATAATGCTATATAATGTCTTTTTGTTAGGTAAAAACACATTAGCAAAATATATACGATACGGACTCCAATAGCATTATGCCTATAAACCTTGTGGTTTTCTTTAGTGCTATACTATAAAATATATCTATGTAATTTTTTAAAATGGTAAATAAACTAAAAAAAAAACTCAAATGAGCACTTTCAGTTTTCGGATTTCGTTTTTGGTAAAATGGATGTGTTTTGTTTTTATACGATTTTATATTCCTATTGATAATGCCTGTGCTCTGAAACGGGTTATTCCCATCAAACTACAAAAACCCCTAAAAGATGGTAAAATTTTTACATACTAAGTAGTAGGTAGCTTTCATGGTCATAAGTTATTTTCGTAGTACAGACGGTGTTGCCAACTATCGATTTTCAAATTCTGACCAATTTTAAGAGCTGCAAGCTTAACGTGGAAAAACTCAAAAATAAATTAAAAACAATTTCTTACGTAAGACCTTGTCCTCACAGTTTGTACTGTACATCAACGCAAACAAATACACGACACATTTGACCGAAAACATTTTTAAAAATAAAAAATAAAATAAATACGTTTTGGTTCCGTGGTCTAGTACCTACTGTATAAGGATGCGGACTGTCCGTATATTTATGCACAACATTGTGACGAAGAATCGCTTTATAATTATGCCATTATCAACATTATCACAAGGAAGTAAGGTTTAAGATGCTTGATTTTAATCAGATTAATTTATGAATAGTCCTTTTCGTTGTTTTAGTAAATTCGAAGTGTGATTTGATTACTGGCTCCCAAGTATTGCTATACAAAGAGGTAACGCCGCCAGTCCTTTTGAGCACATATTACTAACAGATAAAAATCAGAGCTCATTTTAATTTTAATGTTTGTTTTTTTAGTAAGTATGTAGGTACCTATGTATAAATAAATATTCAATCAAGTGAGAGTCAAATATGTATGCATGATTTTTTTGGACATTTTCGTATACTTCGGGCGTCTTGCACCAGAATCACTAAACGTATTTAACAGCTAAATCGATTTAAATCTGACGTATTAGTATGACTTGACAACTCGCTAAATACCTACTATTTAAGAGTTAAACGCGTTTAGCGATTCTGGTGCAAGCCGCCCTTAATGCTAAGGCTGAAAAAAAAACTGATGCAGTCAAGATAGGTTAGGTTTAACTTAATTACTATGGGGCCTTCAATTAATTTATTCGATATAAAAAATATATTATTTATTCTGTGTCCGTAGTAGGTATGTAGTTACTAAGTCATACTAAAGTTTTCAGTACTGCGTATGGCAGAAAGCTATAGATTTTATTTGGTAATGTAAATCACGCTTAACAAGATTCAGCAAAAAATATCATGGTATACAAACAAGTTTTCTGACCAAATATGCACCAATGTGACCAATATTGGTGCTCATTTTTTAGATCAAAATTATATGTTTTGCTTATTTTCCAGATTTCCTAGATCGTTAAGGTTTTAGATTTTGCATAATTATTACATTCAGTGAGTTTATATATTCAAAAGTATTGAAATGTAAAAAAATAGCAGCCAAAAGTAAGTCTACCTACTATATACAATGCATTTGGCATTATAATCCATGTAGGAATTGTATTTTTTATACATATTATTTTATTATAGGTACGCATATTTTACACATACATTTTTGCTAAAAATAAACTTAATATAATTTTGAAGACTTGTCTGAAATTAATTTTACGGTCTATGCGTTTAATAATTACTTAAGTAAAATTAAATAATAATGATTTTAATTTCCAAGATCACTTTCCGGTTCCGACATTGGAACTTCATAAATAAGCTAATTCAGCTCGAACGTTGTATATATTTTGTTATAAATGGGTTAATTAATCCATGTTTACAATGAAATTATTTCCGATATATTGGGAAACGAATACTTACATAAATACTAAACCGGTTTCATCTTAAAATATATTCATGAGTAGGTACAGTCGTTTTTATTGTGTAAATAATTATGCCAATTTATCTCATAAGAAAATTCAAGTATAAAGCTCAGATACAGTTTTTTCTAGAGCGTGTAAATGCGTAGTGCTTGGTAGGTATATAATCTAATATACCTTTAATTAAATTATTCTAAATTTAATGGAGGTGGACGGATGTATTTTACAAGGGTAGGTACGTGTGTTTATAACTGATCTTATCACACATCTCACGTCAGCAATATACATTTTTTTTATATTATGGTCATTGTTTTTTTATTTGTATTACTGACATTTGCTTGTTGCTAATTACTTGCTGATATCAGTGGTCACTTTACATACCCGGCATAATAGTTAACTAGTAGTACGACAGATTATATTGGGAATTTTGCGCATGTAAAATAGCTTGCGATTCCGTGAACCAGTGATTGTTATTCAAAGTGTTACTGGGTTGACTTGAGGTAGGTACATGGTACCTCTAGTCTATCTGGTAAATATTGACTATTTAAACGCGTATTATCCGTTCATGATCCATCAATATTAATTACGTATCGTACTACCACAAACATCCCATTCTACGATTATAACCGTAGGATGGTGTTTGTGTTTAATTTCTAAGCATTGAGAGTGTTGTGTACCTATATTTTTATTAAGTTATACCATAGTTATATAATGATTTTATAGTTTTTCAATTTTTTTTTGAGTTTTTGACTTCCTGTAATTAGTAATATACCTACGTTTCCATAATATTGTGGACGTATATAAAAAAATAAATATTGCCTCCTTTATGCTAATTTTATTTATTAGTATACTATACATTTAGGTTAGGTAGGTACTTAAGCTGAGCAAGATTAGGTAAGTAATTAAGTTTTTTATAACAGTATTTCTTGTATTTTTTTTATAACAGTAGCTAAATTACTTTGTTCGGTTAGTCATACTTGTGCTAATCTGATTTCTAAAGAATTGAGTACAATACTTACAAGGTACCTATCTATACAGATTTCTGACTTGGACTATCTTGAAGGCATGTATTCCTTCTTCCTTTGACAGTACCTAGATTGTAGTTAGGTAGGTATCAGGAAAGACAGAAGACGGCAACTCTACTCATTGGCGTTAGATAAATAACTAATTCTTCTTGATTATTTATTAAACACTAGCAGTTACCGCCGACTTCGTCCACGAAAAAAAACAAATAATAAAAATATAACCTGAAAAAAGTAGTCTATGTGTTAATCCAGGTTACGAACTATAATATATTCCAAGTTTCCTCCAAATCGGACCAGTAGTTACAGCGTGATTGAAACACAAAGATCCAAACATCTAATCTTTGATATTTATAATAGTAGTGGGATTAAAAGCATAATACAATGGGCAGTTGACATAATGAACGTAGACGTAGACTATTTATTGTAGAGTCCTTCCACTAGATAAAAAAGGTAGCTCTACTTAACTACGGCCCTGTGGAAAGCATCTCATTTATATTTAGTCGCCTTTCATTACGGTAAGTCGCAGACATTACCACAGAGGGTAAGGGTTTCTCGAGAAACAGCTGCGAGAGAGAAGGTAAGTCTTATCTCATCATGAGTCCCTCAGGAAAATGTGTGGGCTCTACTTGATATTGTCTATTTGGTAGAGTTTCGTAGCGGCACAGATAATACGCAACATGTAATTTATATACAGAGTCTAATAACACTACTGATAACTTTGACGGTTAAAGATCATTAAGGGTGGCTTGCACCAGAATCACTGGTGGTCGTATGGTGTTGATGTTGATGGGTGTCAATATAAACCACTTATTCCATGGAATTCATAAATGCGTGAGCAAAAAATACTGAAGCAGCTCTTACATTGTTGGTTCTCTAGGAAAAGTTGATTATTATAGTGATGGTTACTTTAGCCCCCCGATGTTTTCTGGATTCTTAATACACCCTGTATAAATGTTGTACCCTGAATAGCTTATGAATCTAAATTGGATTTGCTATTACTTATTAGTAAGGCATAGTCATAGTAAAAAAAAGTTGGTACCTAAGTACTAGGTTCTGAGTAGTTCTGACTAAGTACCTACTCGTTTGATTTAATCTAGTTCCGAGAATATCTAGGTCCTTCATTAAGTAATTGTAAAGTTAATAAAATTTCATAGAAAAAATAATCATTTTTTTTGTTCATTGGCGTTAGTCCCAAAATCCCTTTCAATGCCTATGCTAAGATGCATTATGATAAATTTTTTAAATCAATTTGTGTATGTTACCTAGTTTTAAAACCCTAAACTAAGTGCTAGTAAAAATATCGCACCTCTTTCAAACTATAAACGAGGTTTAATCAAAGGAAACTATCAGGCGCTTGCGTGTACGCCTGCTGACACTGCAACAAATCGGTTTAAATAAAAATAAACCAATATGAACTGTATTACAACATCATAAAAGTCAATTGAACTTGTAGGGAATGTTTTTGAAAATTCGAACAGAAAATTAAGGCACAATAGAACTTTAAAATATTGTCTACCAGTGGACTCCTGGACTGCTGGTCGCATAATGCGCGTGCAGCCTAAAGTTCCTAGAGACTGTAGATCATTCTTGTCTGAGTATAAATCCCTCGGAGATCATAGGACAGGAGTGATAAATCACCTAGGTAGTCAGACTCAATTTTTTTACCTCTGCGAAATGAAATAATTTCGTAAAATATTTTTAAACCAGTTAGGTATTTCTGTCTACATAACCAAAAGCTAAACCTAAACCAATATCGTTCCGTTTGAATGCTAAATTGGTTTTAAAAATAACGCATTTGTCCTCAATTGGAAGGCTGACTCGTCGTACAACCGGCATGTCCAACTGGTTGTACCAACGGGAAGTGATCCGTTGTGTAACATGTGAGTGAACTTAGCAGATCATTGTTCAGCAGATCAAAAATAAATGTGAGTTCTGTTCGCATGCAGACGAGGTCTAAAGTTCCTGGTGATATTTAGAAATACTTATGCCGTTTCAGCTGAAAAATCACTACAATAAATAATCTGCCAACTTCCCGTGTAACGGGGTTATTGGCAATTTTGATTATGAGCCGTGATAAAACTGAGAGGATAATCAGTTGGTCACGCTAATACCCTCGTGAGATCAAAGAAGTTCGTTACGCAAGATGGACGAAGATAATTCAAGTTTTCCGATGTTTAGTTCATCACGAAGAAGTTCTAAGAAACCTCCAAAGTCTATGTAGTCTCACCAAGAAAAAAAAATATTCATGGACATCTCACTATGGGAACTAGATTGCTGATAGAACACTTATATACTTTTTTTTTGTAAATACATACTTATACATAGTAAAACACAGGTACTTATAGAACAAACATCTATGTTTGCCACGCACAATGTTTATTCTTGGTGGGGATCGAACCCACGACCCACAGCACAGAAGCCAGAGCTACTGTGACGCCTGTGAAAAGTAACCCTTTTACCCTTCCAGTCATCCCGTAGCTTAGAGCTTGCCAAACTTTGATTCAGTTTCAGTCTCCCGCGAGCCGTTGGCAGGAAAGCATGTTTTCCCTCGCTTTTCCGAGATCTATACGCAACTTTACTCGTGAAAACCAAAGTGATTCGCGTTAATTATACTGGCTGGGTTTACTCAGTTTTAGTACTTTTAGTATCATTGTATTGTAAAAATCGCGCGGGTGAACAGGGGAACTACTTTTCCTTTAGTAGTTAATGTAGTGCTATAAAGGCGATATTGGTCCGGCAAATGGTATTTGTTTGGTGAACTAAGCTCGTATTGACTTGTAGAGAAGGTATTGAGTGGTATTTTGGAGCTTTGTTATTATTATTATTACTTTGAGAGATTTTACGTTTAATGTTAGTTTCGAATAGTGTTTTAATTTGTAGCTCAAATCTTGTATCTAATCAATTTATTTTTTAAGACGATATTTGTGTCTAAATGAACTTTCTATTATTTCTCATGAACTCTCTCAGAACACCAAAATTTGTTAGGCAATCTGCCTATCTAGTTCCTACTCGGTATAAAAACAGCATTAACAGAATAAGTAGCTCTTTTCACTTAAAATAAGTCTAGACTGGAGCTAGGACCTCGTTTTCTGTCTTGCCCCAGTTATATAATTCTACAGCATTGCAGACTAAAGTTATTTATCTACACGAAAGGTTAATTCACTTAGGTACCTATGACAGTTTTAATATATTATTTCGCTACCCAATAACGGTACGACGTATCGTTATTTTGAATTCATAGCATAGCTTTATCTATATGTTACACGTGAAAAATAAGTCTCTCTTACTCCCCTTAGAACATCCTCAAGTATTAGGACATCATGGGATATGTTTATCATGCGTGGAGATGCTATCCCTCATCTTATTTCATTCCATTTGCAACGCAAACAAGAGGAAGTAGGTAGTTTCATTTCTTTTTTATAATATACAAAAGAGATACTTATTTGAAAATTCTATTATTAGAATCACCAATATTATTATTTTTAGAAACAAAAGAGATAATTTGAAAGTTCTTTTACGAGCATTTACCACCGTTTCAATGCAAAAAGATCGTCAACTTATAGATTTTTGTTTTCCCATAACTATTACTGTGCTGGCGGATTTCAGGCCAAAGTGCTTTCTGTAATAAAAACGCGGTATCCCACTTTGATTATTCGCTCAGCTATAGGTACAGACAGCGACAAAAGTTGATGAACAATTTGAGATTGTCCAACTATGTATTGGAAGCTTTTGGCTGTGTTTTATAACTTTTGCAAGTTTAGGTACATTTTTATATTTTTCTACTAATTAACTACCTTCTTTAGACCTACTTTTTTTATACGGCTAAATTATGGAAGCAGTTAATGGCATACCTGATGTTAAGTGGTAACCACGGCCTATAACGATGCATTGCCTCACTGAGTACGTCCACTAAAGACGTGCCCCGTGATGCACTGCACTGCGTCTTATAAATGTTTAGCGACTGCATTTACTTGGATTTTAAAAACTTATTTTGTTTAATGACTTATGCTGCTAAGTGTACTTTATTTTATTTATTAGATTGTAGCTTTGTCCAAGGTTTTTGTTGCGTGGTTCCCTTCCTACCCAACTATTAAATTTTCTTTTGTAGTACAGTGTTTTCGCTCTATTTTCTTACGAAACAACCATTATTGTCGTAATACTTTGAGGGTTGATTAAGTTTCTTCACACCCTTTGGGTATGGACAAACGGTTAGAAAGTAGATGCAGGTTTTATCCAAATTGGTTCAGCCCTTACGTAGTTATTGGGCCAAAACGCAAACACGTAGTTTTATATTTTGCATTCATAAATAGAGGGTTTTTGATAAAGACGGAACTAATCAAAATACGATATGACTATTCCCAACTTCGCTTGGCTTATTGGTAACAAACAGGGCTAAACTTTTGTCTATAGAAAGATAAGAAAATTTAACTATTACGCCGCCGCGTAGATACTGTATTATCTACGGCCATAAAGACTCTAGAGAAATCAAAGTATCTATCAAGATAAATAAATATTTATGGTTACCTGTAGGGGTTGTAGGGTTAATCTAATGTATGATAACATTGATAACACACATTCGAAGATACGATTGCATATGGGTCTAGTCTGATAAGGTGATAAGATAGACGCATTAAATAAATTAGTTGCCCATTACTAGGGTGCCTCGTGCGTGCACCTTAGTTTTAATGATACAACATACCTTATACATTATACTGGGTGTAAAAAAATATTCAAACGTAGAGACTTTCGACACTTTAGCCGCTGGTTCTCAAACGAGTTAAGGATTTGTTACGTTTAACTTAATGGGTATTATTATCTTAATATCACTACTACTTCTTCTTCTTGCGTGTTAGACAATCAACACTAGACAATATCACTACTGTTAATGTGTATCATCTTTGCTAAATATTTCTGTTTCGGAAGTGTTCTTTTCGCACCCTATTTTGTAAGAATTTCTACCCTTCGTATAATCTTACGTATTTGTAGTTGGCGGTTGGCGGGCTAGCAGAGACGCCAGAAATATGAGCACATATGTTTACATGACCTGATGGTGACATATTAATCAGTGTAATCCTCAAATATTTCTACGAAACTACTACGAGTAACGTACTTGCTCCAAAGGATACTGACTATGCATTAAATATGTAAAAAAGTGACACTCATAATGTATCGCTAATCTATTGTCTCCATTTCTTTATGCAAGTAAGTGATAGAACATGCAGATGGCCCACCCGATGTTAAATAGTAACATCTGTCTATTACTCTGAGGGGTGAAGATGTTATGTCTCATGCACCCATACTTTTCAAGTCGGAACACAGCAATGCGAGCATCTGCCTAGCGGTAGAAATACGTACGGCAATAGTACTTCCCCAGATGAGATCTTCCACAAAAAGCTCTACTGAAGACTACTAAAAAAGAGAGGCAGTTCAGGTAACCTAAAACGGGTCTCGAACGCGTTTTCTTCACGGTGCCGCACATCCGGATTGTTTCGAAATGATCCTTGTATGTATAAGGATAAAGTAACATTTAGCTTTCAGTGAAATTACTTCAAAGTCGTCGACATAGCTCAGAGGATTAGCAGGCTGAAGTGGCAGTGGGCCGGCCATGTTTGCCGTAGAACTGACAATCGTTGGAGCAAACTAATACTTGAGTGGAGACTACATTTAGGCAAGCGTAGTATAGGACGCCCTCCGGCGAGATGGGGCGACGATCTGCGAAATGTAGCTCTAACACTGGATGAGAAGAGCCGAAGACCGAGCTCAATCGCGCGTCTTGGGAGAGACCTACGTCCAGCAGTGGACGAGTATAGGTTGATGATGAGGATGAAATTACTTCAGCTCTGCAATAGACAACGGTTTCCTCTCCACTTTAATTTTTTATCACTACACTACAGCGGTAATTATGGGCAAAAGTACATTTTGTGAAACCTGTAAAATAGGCAATAAAGCTGAGGCAAGTAAGATGAAACTGAAAGCCTGATTTAATATGCAAAAGGCCCTAAATAGGGACCCATAAATTGTCTGATAAGACTTACGCCAGGTCCCAACGTGGAGTAAATTATTGTGGCTCTATTAACTGACCTATGCAGCGTTTTTGAGAATAATAAATTATGCACTTTAGTACTAATAAGTGCAAAAAAGTTTAAGTGCTGAAAAATGCTTTTGCCGTACCCAAAATAAAACTCGCTGAAAAACGCAAGGAAAAACTCGCTATTTTTGTATAAAACACAGACTACGAGCTTTGATCCGGCTTCAAGTTTAGATATTTTGACAGCTGCTTTGTATGATAATTACCACTCAAATGTATGCCTGAGTCACAGATTATAGAAGTGTTTTCTATATTCTAAGGCCTGAGTTAACCTTGATTATGAGTTGTTTATGCCCTATGTTTTGTTTAAAAAGTATTCGGTGTTCCGTTCCAATGAGCAAGTATTCTGTGATCTAGCAAAACCACAGTACACATGCTAAAGCGCGGTAGCTAATATTTTATTCATTGACAATCGTAGCAGATGGATGAATATTGAATACACTCTGATATAAACAAGAGATCGCGTAAACAGCGGTAAATAACAAATTGTTGATTAATTTGATAAGGAAAACCAGAGACAAGCTAATCGCAAGAGCTATGGCTTTTAGCCAAAGTGGAACCACGAGGAGTATCATATATTATTGGTGTGCAGTTACTTAGAAACAGTTGTGAAAATATAACTAATTATGAATAGAATATGTAGAGTAGTCTCTACTATGGTTTTTCTTTATTTTTTGGACTCTCCGTCCATATAGTAGATTTCTTTCTTTCTATGTTATGTTTCTATCTATCTATAGTAGTCAATTGATTTGTATATCATTTTTCAATTCTAATGCAATGGTAGTTAGATATAAGCAAAGCCGATTTACACACTCATAAGTAAAGTTACACTGCATCCTCTCCATGGCACAAAATTGTACAGAGACGAGCATAATGCTATTTAACATTTTCTTCACATAATGAAGAAGTAAAATTATCAGAAGCAGAAGCGCTGTTCAGACTTGTGTTTCACTTGGCGTTAAAAATACTGACTGTAACTGTTAGCATAGCGTATATTTGATGTATGAATAATATGAAATAGAAACTTTCTTCAGACGTTGCCCGACAGTCACGTACCTACACGAAAATATTGTGTACATACCTGATGACTGAGGACGTGACCTAGCGATAGATATAATTGAAATTAGTCAGGATTATTCTATACACGGTAAGGTAAAGCCTCATAAGATTTGTGTGGAGCTAAATGTTCTCAAACATTTATCTATATTGTGAAAACAAATATATTTTGGCTTATTCCTGACAGATAACCAATACTAATACTGGTTATCTCAGAGAAATTTCTTTTCCTCGTAGATAACCACGGTTATCTGTTAAGAAAAAAAATCCTCTCAGATAACCAGTTATCTCAGAGGATTTTTTTTCCTCGTAGCAGGCAGAGTGACGGGCGCAGTTCAATACATCACAGGGCACATCCTCAGAGGGGTGATGTATTGTTTTAGGCTGTGGTTACCACTTAACATCAGGCAAGCATCGGCTTGTTCCATCATAAAGAAGTATAAAAAAGTGACTCTGTAAAGTTTGTAATGAAATAAATTTATCTTATCTTTAGAAAACCTAAATAATACTTACTCCGCCATTAGTTTATAATTAAGCGTCACGCAAATAGTTTAAATTATAATAACTTGGGCTTATCGTGCCTTTAAGTCTTGCAAACGTGCCTTGGTTACGTGCCATGATCACGGGCATGATAGATTAACAGAAAACTGTTATAGGAAAGGCATCGGCAGGGCATAGCTGCACGCAATCCACAGCCTTTAATAACGACCACAATATTTACCTACAAAGAGAAAACAAATTAGAACAATATAATTTTTATAAGCCGTTCCACAATGCGACTTTTTGTAACGATACAAACGCGCGATTGTGAATATCTTGGACGTGAAAGAAGGCTATGATCCATATTGTATAACACCGTCCAGTGTATAACATAACCTATCATTTAAGTTTGACTGTGTTCCAAAGTGTTTTTCTTCATTCATGAAAACTATCAAATCATGTGCTCAATCAAAAATCTTTAAAGGCAGTGAACAGAAAATGTGTGCGGAAGTGAGGACCAAGTGTTCAAAGTGATCGTACAATGGATGGTAATATGCACAAATGCTAATAGTGCAAGTGTTCAAAAGTGTTATGTGCATTTACCAAAAGTGATAGAAAAATGTGTAAAGCCAATGGTGTGGCATGGGAGACAGAGACATTGATGGGCGGCCCGCCCAGGGAGAAAAGCGGTCTATGTCCAAGAAATGCCTTGTCTCATGCCGGGCTGTTCGTGGCACTGATGTTGTATACTGCTGGTGGAGGTCTGGTGAGTACTGTCTGCAGTTTTTGGACGTGCCCTTGGTTACCCCGTTTAGACATCTGTACTCCATGATCCTGGGCGGTTGAGCCGTGACTCATGACCTCATTTCATATTTTACTTTTACGCGTCCTAATGGTAGTGGTGGAGGGAGACACATTCAAGTACTTTATGATAAGGTGAAAAAAACATTTTTAAAGATTTACGAATCGGCAACATAAATTTAAGTCACCTATGTATGTCTCTCTTTCATATAAGCTGTTGACTTTTCTGCTTTGAACGTGGCAATAAATAAGAATGAAGAAAGGAGTGGGACTATAAAATTGTTATTTATATCCAAATATTTTGACCAAAATACACGTACAAAACGAATGTGCCAACATTTTTAAGCAGAGTTTTTCTTTAAATAAAATGAATCACTTTTGCCGATCACCGAATGTGACAATTTCCCGCTTTTGACAGAAAAATTCAAACGAATGTGTAATTAAAAATACTGTATTTTGAAAACGTTTGCATGTTTTGAATAAATTACAAACATTTATACAAAGTCACTTCCTTTCACATTATAAGTAGTTTTATAACACACGACATACTAACAAAGTTAAAACCGAGAAGCATAATGCTCTAAAATACTTAAACTTAACAATATCCTTATTGCAGTATCTTGTCTTAGTGAAACCAAATACGTAAAATTAAAAGTCAACGAATTCATCTTCGTACAAGCACAAAGGGCTGTCCTTAACCTTTTCTTCCTCGAAAAGGTCAAAGTTGGTCGTGTCGCCGGGAGAACGAATCTTCGGGATGAAAGGAGGATGGATCCGACTGTTTAAGAGGCTGTCCCAATCAATTTCTCTGAACCACTTGTGATTCTTGAAATCCATGACCCCATCTTTAAGGTTCCCGAACCGTCTTGTTGTGTCGACTTGAAGGATATGATACACCAGGTCTTTCAGCTCGACTGAGAAGTGAGTCGGGCATCGATATTTTCCTGCTACGATTTTCTCATAAATTCGCATCGGGTCTGCAGCGAAGAACGGCGGGTGTCCAGCACTCATTTCGAATAACAGGATGCCCAGAGACCACCAGTCTACAGACATACCATACCCCTTGCTCAGTATTATCTCCGGTGCTAAGTATTCCGGGGTGCCACATAGCGTCCAAGTCCGTCCTCTTATCAGCTTACAAAACCCGAAGTCAGTTATCTTTATATACCCCGTTCGGTCTATCAAGATGTTCTCTGGTTTTAAATCTCGGTACACCAACTCGCAGGAGTGCAGATACTCTAGTGCAAGAATCACTTGGGCGCCGTAAAATTTAGCAGAGGTTTCTTCAAATTTTCCCATCTTGCGTAAGTGCGAGAACATTTCCCCCCCGGCTATGAACGGTAAAACGTAGTAAAGGTAAACGTTGTCCTTGAAATAGTACTTCATATAAACAACGAAAGGAAAGTTTAATCCACATAGGATTTTCTTTTCGTAGTAGCTGTGCTCAATCTGCTTGAGCTTGACTATTTTCTCTTTTTCCAGCATTTTCATAGCGTAGTATTTTTGAGTGTGGAGATGTTTCACAAGAAATACTATGCCGAAAGCTCCAGTGCCGAGGACCTTTAATCTTTCGAAGTCGCCCGGCTTAGCGTTGCTCTCGGACTTCTCATTCCAAGAGTCAATAAAATCATGGTGCAATTTACGAAGGTACTGGGAATACTGCTCTTGTTTAGCACGGGAGTACCCTCCAGGATGAGGAGAATAGATATGCCTCTTGGCATCTTCTCCCATCTCAGATATGCCTTGTTCCCCAAACAGCTTGACTAGTTTTCAGCGCTTCTGCCTATAAAAACTGAGCCAGGCTCTGTAAAAAAAATAATTTTATTTTAGACATTGTCAGCAAGTCGTTTGACGGAAGATTTTATTTTTAAAGAAGAAAAGGGTACTCTAAGGTTTTTTACGTATAAAAAAGGTTAGATGGTAAATAAATACGTCGAGAATACAAACAAAAAGATGAATGAAAATGTTTAAAATAAAAAGACGTACGATCAGTAAAATAAAAAAATATAGAGGCAAAATAAAACTTTTTAACGTCAACTTCTTGGTTTATGGCTTTTGCGAAAACTTTTTAAATACTCACTTTGGCAGTATCTAGGTAATCAATAATTGTCAAAATAGTGCAGCAATCAGCGGCAATGTGAGCGCCTGCCAATTTAGATTTTTATAAATGGTTTTTACACTTTAAAGTGATTTTATTGTTACTACACCATTTTAAATGGAATTTTCAAAAATAACAGAAGGGTATGGCCAAGTCGTCATACACTCAACAGAATCATCAAGACCATTCAAGGTATTTGGAGATGTTGAAGGGAGAGTTTAAAAAAAAATACGCAGACACACCTGGTTTTGATAAAACTCCTGAAAACTTTGATAAAATCAAAGCAATTGGTAACGGAGCATATGGTGAAGTGTTTCTCGTGAGAGATAAAAGCACTTTTACTTACCACGCGATGAAAGTGGTTGAAAAAGCAGTTGTCGTCGAAAGACAGCATGTAAAACACTTGATACTCGAGAAAAAAATCTTACAGTGCATTCAATTTCCTTTGCTGGTTAGCCTAGACATGGCTTTCAAAGACAACATTTATCTCTACTTCATTCTGCCTTACATCGCAGGCGGGGAAATGTTTACTTACATTCAAAAATATGGAAACTTTTCCGATACATTAGCCAAATTTTATGCGAGCCAAGTGGTCCTCGCATTGGAGTATTTACATTATTGCGAAATCGTTCACAGAGATATAAAGCCAGAGAATATTTTGATAGACACAAACGGGTATTTGAAACTGTGTGATTTTGGATTTTGTAAAGTTTTGAAGAAGAAAACCTGGACGTTGTGTGGAACCCCAGAGTATTTAGCGCCAGAGGTTATAATGTCTAAAGGGTACTCGTTCGCTGTGGACTGGTGGGCGCTTGGTGTACTGATATTTGAAATGATCTCCGGTCATCCACCGTTCTTTGCCTCAGATCCTAACAAACTCTACGAAAAGGTGTTGGAAGGGCATTATAAATGCCCAGATTCGATGAGCGGCGAATGCAAGTCGTTGATTAAAGGCTTGTTACAAGTGGATCCTTCTAAGCGAACAGGGTCGTTGAAGGGTGGCGTCTATGATATTAAGTCTCATCATTGGTTCAACGAAATCAATTGGCAACAGGTTCTGCATCAAAGAGCTAATGTGCCATTCGTACCTGTATGTCCTACACCAGGCGACACGAGCAATTTCCCTGAAATAAATCAACCTAAACTAAAGAAATCTTCTAAATGCCTTTATGAGAAAGAGTTTCTTGATTTTTAGAGGTATTCGTCATGTTGCCCGACAGTCTGGATCGTGATAAGTGAACTAATAGGTGTTATATTTAATTTATTCGACGCAATAAAAGACAGAAAAACATAATTATGAAATCGTTTTATTTTTCTTTGAATGGTTTACGTGCTTTTTTTTCTGTGTCATATAAGAACTTCTTAATTGTAGAATTATTCAGGACTATTATTATAACACTGATGATAGATGTCACTTGGGCGTCACCTCCGACACCCTTAATGACTTCTTGATGCCGTCTGCTAAAAATGAGTAAAAATAAAGAGAAGTGTTTTGTAAATAAGATAAATATTGTAATTTTTATTTTACGAGAACTTTTATACACGTGCGAGTGAAACGACATGACATTTGATAAAGTTGTAAACGAAAAGACAACTTTCAGCCATGACCTTCAGTTAAATCATAACAGATACTTGGATGCGCTAAAGCAAGAGTTCGTGAAAAACTATGCAAACCCTCCAGTGTACACTAAATCCTCTGAAGATTTCGATAAAGTTCGAACACTAGGCACAGGATCTTTTGGAACAGTGTTCCTTGCCCGTGACACTACTACCTTCGACTACTATGCCATGAAAGTTATGGAAAAGACAGAGGTTATAAAGAAGAAAAACCTAAAACAGATATATAACGAGAAAAAAATCCTTCAGTGTGTGAACTTTCCATTCGTGATTTCAATAAACTTCACTTGTAAAGATAATTTGTATGTGTACTTTATTCTGCCGTACGAGGCTGGAGGAGAGCTGTACAATCTAATAAAGAGACTGGGGGTGCTATCAGAACCACTAACAATGTTTTACGCGTCTCAAATAGTTCTCGCTCTGGAGTATCTGCACCATTGTTCTGTTGTTCACAGGGATGTGAAGCCGGAAAACATATTGATTAGTGAATCAGGTTACATCAAGCTGGGAGATTTCGGATTCTGTAAAGTTCTTAAGGCACGAACGTGGACACTGTGTGGTACCCCAGAATACTTGGCTCCTGAGATAATAACGTCAAAGGGGTACACTTTTACTGTTGACTGGTGGGCACTGGGAGTGCTGATCTTTGAAATGTTGGCGGGATACCCTCCGTTTTACAGTTCAGATCCTATGAAGTTGTATGAGAAAGTTTTGATTGGACAGTTCAAAACCCCGGCGTGTATGACAGGTCTGTGCAAGTCTTTGGTGAAAAGCCTGTTGGAAGTGGATCCTATGAAGCGATTAGGGTCTCTAAAAGCTGGAGTGTACGATATAAAGTCCCACTCATGGTTTAAAGAGATCGACTGGCAGTCTGTACTTTACCAAAAGGTCATCCCACCTTATAAACCCGTTTGCAAAGATCCTGGTGATGCTTCGAACTTCCCAGAGTGTTCTGACACAAAACTAAAGAAAGCTGCTGATTGTCAGTATGAAAAAGAGTTTGAGGTTTTTTAGATTTACTGAGAAAATATTATGATTATGTTTAAATATTGTAAATAGTTAGTTTAAATCAATAAATTAGTTTTATAAAAAAGATTTATTGGATTTACTGTAAACCAAAACATCTAAAAGAGGTGCTAGCAGTAAGGGGTTTTTGTTTGGTCAAGAAGCGCATAATTGTGTAACCAAACAAGTTATTTGTGATTAATTGGGCTTTACGTAAAGGGTACCTACCAAAGTTTTTTCAGTAGATACTTAATCTTTACCTTGACATGCAAGATCAGAAGGTAACAACACCGAACTCTTTTTCTAAGTAGGTTGATATTCTTATAAAAAATTTATATAAAATGTTTTTCAGGTGTTCCGTGCCTTGGAGTATCCAGCCGAGCTTGCAAAGCAGGAGTTCCATCGAGAACGACTGTTATCCCAGCGGGAGTATCTAATTCAGTTCGTAGTGGAGTACAGCGGAAATAGCAGTCAAGAGCTTAGTGAGCATCTCGCTTTTTACGAAAGGGTAAGTGCTTAATCATTATCAACATCAGCATTCGATGGTACCTATGTTCAGGTTTTTATAGTAGTGGATTCCAATCTTTGCCATTCAAATGGATAATATTTTTTACCTTAGGTGCTGGAAGAGGCATCCGATGGTGGACTCTCCTTAAACGTGAAAGAAAAGTTCCCGCCCGCTGAAGAGAAGTGGAGCATACTTCAAGCCGTGTTCTTCGCGTCCACCGTGCTCACCACAATAGGTGTGTAAGAATGTAAGCATTAACATTTTACACAAAATCAGACCGTAGTAGTGCGGTAATAAGGTTTGAAATATGAAATGAAACTGGATCTATCCTTTATCCCACACATTTCAATACGTTATTTCATGATTTTCATTGTTATTAGAAAAAACTAGCGACGCCATATACTTGATTACGACGCTATAAGGACGGCAATAGCGTCTAAGTCTCCAAGCTTTTAGGTCTCTACCATCACCTCTGTACTTTAAAAGACCTCATAATCAGGATTGATATGATAACAGTACTCAGGTCCAAGTAGGTATCCAATATAATGCCTTTTTCTTTCAGGATACGGTAACATAGTTCCGGAAACGTTCTGGGGCCGGCTGTTCTGCATCGCCTACGCGCTCATCGGTATACCCCTCACGTTGACCGTCATAGCAGATCTGGGCAAAGTGTTTGCCACCGTGGTCTCCGTCATCGCCAAACAGCTACCTCCTATGCCTAGTGAGTTTCTCATTAACAACCAATTGTAGAGGTTGCAGGGAACAATTAGTCAGGAGATGAAAAGCAAACAGGATAGGGTCTCTCTTTGTATTTAAGGCTCTAGGCTCTGGTCGCGTGGAACTGGCACCTATATATAAGACTATTCTGAATGATCCTTAATGATATTATTGAATAAAAGATTTTTGACTTTCACTTTGTTTCTACCAGCATCTACGTCTGTCTCATTTATTGCCGGTAGTACCGTGGAAGTTATGTTATGTCACATAGAGGCTGTGATGATGATGACGTCTTTATCTTAGAAGATCGCAGTAGTTAAGGGCGGCTAACCAAGTGATATAATAGCAAAAAGCTCAAGTACATGACTTCGTACGCCCCATATATTTTGTAGGTCACAAGTTGTGACCTACAAAATACTGTGACTCACAACCAGTATCAAAACATAAATTAGCTCGATCACGTACAATGAACTTCGTATCCCTACGACCTTTATCGGCAAATCAGAGTCAGATTGGTAGATGGTAAACAAGCACCGGTTATAAATCAATTTATCTCCCATCGTGTATTCAAGATATTTGTTTTTTTCTTATTGGAATTTGGTGTCGGTTTGACTGAAATGAAATGAAATGAAATGAAATGAAATGAAATGGTTTATTTGCTACAAATATGGTTACAAGTTCTTACAGTATATAATCGGTTTCACATATTTCACCAAACACATCGGCATGCAAATTTATATTATATTATTTATTATATATGTCAAGTTAATCACTACTAAAATAAAATTAAAAGCATTTAATATCGAATTAAAAAATTATTACAAAATGTCATTACCTATTCAAAAAGTCATTAACGCTATAGAAGGTCTTATCAACTAGCCATAATCTTAATTTTCTAGTAAATAATCTAATTGGTAAGTCTCTTATTTCAGTGGGGATTTTATTAAATATTTTACCACACATAACAAATGAATTTTTTTTATAGAGAGCTGTTTTAGGTATTCTGGAAAGAACTATTCTATCCGGGTCTCTCACACATCTTTTATATAGGTCACGTGCTTTTGTAAATAAAATTGGCTGTTCCTTCACAAACTTAGCTGCCTCTAAAATATACATGCTGGGCAAAGTCAACAGTTCAAGTTTTCGAAAGAATGGCTTACATGACTCCCAAGGCGGAATCCCTACAATTGCTCGCACGCATTTCTTTTGTGCGATAAAAGCTCTTTGCACATTGGTCGAGTTACCCCAGAGGACAAGGCCATATCTCAAAACTGAAGCTACATATCCATGATACGCCGTCAAAATGGTATTATGGTTAGTAGTTTTGCGAAGCTTATAAAGTACGTATACAAACTTGTTTAACTTTTTACAGACATGATCGATATGTGCCTTCCAGTTGCAATTTTGGTCAAGCATAATGCCTAGAAATTTCGTTTCGTTAACTACAGATAATCTGTGTTCCTTATAGCAAATATCAAGTGTATCATGTGTTATATTAGCATTACTAAATTGCATTAAGTTTGTCTTTGTCAAGTTAACATGCAAATTGTTTTCGTCAAGCCATTTAATTATAGAGTTAATTGTATCAGTTATGTCAGTGGTATAATTGGAAATGTCAGAATTTGATGTAAATAAAATAGATATGTCATCGGCGAACAAGGTACATGGATTAGAAGTAATTTCAGGAAGGTCATTAATATACAATAAAAACAGTAAGGGCCCTAAGACACTACCTTGAGGTACTCCACAATTATTAAGCCTGTAACTTGATCTGAAAGGCCTTAGTTCTTTATTTGTGTCAATATTATTAATTTCAACGCATTGCATTCTATTTGTCAAATAGCTATGTAACCATTTGTGAGCAGGGCCTCGTATGCCGTATTTTTCTAATTTGTCTAATAATAATGAGTGTGATACAAAGTCAAATGCTTTAGTCATGTCAAAAAATGCAGCTGTAACCTTATTCCCAGAATCTAAATTGTCAATTATTTTTTTGGTAAGATCAAAACACGCTAGAGTTGTCGATTTGCCTTTTTGGAATCCATATTGTTCAGTTTTTAATATTTTGTGTTTCTCGATAAATGGCAAAAGACGTTTCTGCATAGCTCGCTCAAACACCTTCGATATCACCGGTATTAATGTTATAGGTCTGTAATTTGCAAGGTGATTACGTTCGCCTTTCTTATAAAGTGGCTTGACCGTTGCGTATTTAAGCGCGTTCGGAAAACAACCCTCAGAGAATGACAGATTTATTAAATGCGTCAGAACGGGGACAATTTCCTTTGAGCATATCTTCAAAATGTTAGTATCTAAACCGTCGTAACCTACGGCCTTAGTATTCCTAAGAGACAGTATAATCTTATGAACTTCATCAAACCCACATGGTTTTAAGAACATGCTACTACATATGCTATTACTTTGAGTAGTCCGGAGATTACTGTTTTGTTTATTTGTAAGGTCAATCCAGTAAGCGTTGAACTCTTCCGCTATTTTCGCAGGGCTACTAAGCTTTATTTTATCTATGACAATATCATCAATAAGGTTCATTGGTTTAGGATTTTCTGACTCCTGTTTTATTAATTGCCATGAAGTCTTACATATGTTTTTAGAGTTTGTTAAAACTTTTCCTTTAGATAGCTTTACTGATCGTTCAACGCATTTTTTTAGGAGTCTAGAGTATGATTTATACTTATCCATATTCGCGTTTGATTTTTCTTTATAGTAACTATATCTTAGCATCCTTTTTGTCTTACAACTAACTCTCAGTCCTTTTGTTATCCATTTTAGTTTTTTAGATTTTTGTGAAATTTTAACTTTTATTTTTGGGAAGCATAGATTATAAAATGTTAGTATTACGTCTTGGAAAACGTTATATGCTGAGTTGGTCTTGTTGATCTGATCTTGTTGATCTTGTTGGTCTGAGTTGGAGACTTGTCCGATTTACACAAAAAACGAATCAACTTATTTTGATGTGGGTCATATCCTATCTAAAGATCACAGGAATGATTTATTTGTCTGCGATGCACTGATAAATTGGGTTAGAGTCGAAAAACCGGAGTTCGAAAAACAGCGTGGAAACGGTGACAGAACTTGAAATGTTGTTTGTTTTTTTACGTGCCAATTCTAATATTATGCAGCCCTCTGCATAATATTAATCACGTAATCACGAACAAATCTGACAGTCGCCGCGTAACGTAAACCTAACGTATTCGAGTGATATTGCGCGTCAACGTCAGCCCGACTGCCGAACGTTGTAGCGTCACCGCGCAGTGTATCTCGGATACACTAGTGTTACGATACGTTCACGATTGTCACATTTATTCGTGATCAAGGCACTGATCTCTGAGTCTCACGATTACTATATGTCAAATTAGACGTACGGCAGTCTTTTCTCCAATCGATAGTTATAGTATCTTCCCTCTATTGGGAACATTTTAGGGATAAGAGCCATGACTGCTTCTGTCTTCACCAGAATGCTGCGCAAAAGTCTCCGAAGCGAACCCCACAGGCCAGAGGTCACTCTACGCGCTGGGTGCTGTGGGATTTCTCTTCGTTTATCTATCAGCTGGCGCCGGTCTCTTCAAGATGTGGGAGGACGACTGGACCTTCTACGACGGCTTCTACTTCTGCTTCATCACCATGACCACTATCGGGTTCGGTGATCTGGTGCCTAGTAAGTTATTTTAAATAATATTCAGCAGTTATTGCTTAAAGTTACAATTAACCCTTATGTAATAAGAAAAGTAAACTCATAGTTGAAGATATTGGTTGGCAAAAATAATCCAGCACACCTCACGTTCCAGTCACTCACTGTACTACAGACAGACCTTTAGATTTATAGTGCCTGTGCCCACAGAACAGAAAAGCCCACTAGAATTATGCATCGTCAGAAAATCACTGCACATTTGAGCACAGGAAGTCTTCGTATGAGCTCTATCAGAGCTATGTCCGTGTTTTTAACCTGTTTCTTCGTCAGTAACTGATACTAAAATGTTTATTTACAGAAAAACCAAAATACATGCTCCTATGCACGTTTTACATCCTCATCGGGCTGGCTCTAACTTCAACCATCATTGAGTTAGTGCGACGACAATATGCCAGGTCCTGGCAGCAGTTGAGAGCACTGTCAGGTCCTCTGGCAGACACCCTGAGGAGACTGGGCGATGCCGGTCGAGGGGTTGACGTATCCAGTCTACACAGCGACCTTAGGAAGGTCCTTACTGTAGTAAGTGCTCATACACACCTTCATACTTACCGCTGATTTTCAACTCGCTTTGATCAAAGAATTAACTGACTCTGATCAATGTTGACTGATTTTAAAAAGTGTTCAACTTGGTGTGCCATAGTACCCCAAAGCATAAGATAATAACCCACTCAAGTCCACTCGAGATTCTAGTACCTATATTTCCTGAGTTCATTACGGATCAGGAGGTTTTGGAAGCTAAATGTTCTTAGGTACACATCGACTGTAATATAAAATGTTTTAGCGACGAGTAGAATCTCGATGGACTTTGATAAAATAAAACAGATGATAGAACTATTTTTGCATTTTTGTCGGCTTCTGTTTGGAGATTGCGTTTTGCTCTATTACGTCACATTACGTGTGCCTTCTGAGAGACCGTGAAAATAGGATTAATGGCAAAACAAACTCAAGGGACTCTTGAATTTGGACTGTCTTTTGTTTTAGTCCAAACTTAAGCCCGAAACTTGAGATAAACCAGTCCTCATACTTTGCTCATCTCGTTATGCCCTCTAGAGTTTGGTATTTCATAGTTCTGTGTGCCTAGTTAGTGACGTAATGAGTCTCTTGGCTCTATTACAATTATGGCGCCGAGACGGGGAGTAGCCATACTAGGACTTGCCAGTAAGTTATTTGTCTATTGGCAGTCGCGCTCGAAAGTCGAGTTCGATGCTGTGGCGACTGCAGTATTTTTTATAACCCTGTATTTTAGTGAGACTGTACTTGGAACTGGTGAGTTTAATAAAAAATAAAATGGCGGCTTAAATATAAGAAATAGACACACAAGTATTGTAATATAACTTGCATTACTGAAAACTGTACAGTAAAACTGTACAGTAAAACTGTATTGTTTATTTCGATCTCATAAAAGCTGGAAAACAAAAAAAGACGCAGTACCATGTATTTTAGTTATCCCAACTGAAAAATCGAAGTAAAAACTTTTATATTCTTTAAAGCTGTAGCATGAGGCACTGACCTGTTATCTCCCAAGCCGCACGATACACGAGTGAAGTCTAATGTTGTGATAACATGACACTGCACTCAAAATGGCAAGAGCTCTAAAATAAGTTGGGTACTAAGTAGCTACTAAGGTTTTCCCAGACCACTGAGACGCCAAATAAGATAACTCTGTCTGATAGGTAACTATAGTTGGTAAAAGTTCTTTGTAAATTTTTTATAGATGGCAAACTGTCGGAACTGCACACATTTCTTGTTGTGGGCTAGAGATCGTTGTGTGAAATGTCCATGAATATTTTTTATTTTATTTTAATAAAACTATGTTTTGTTGGTGTAATTTATTTTATTCTAATAAAACTATGTTTTGTTGGTGTAATTGATGGAAAGAAAAATACAAGAAAATACTTTAGGTACCTTTGCTAGGTACATGTTTTTTGACCTTTCTGCGTAGAGTTTAGAGAAAACTTAAAAGTTATAAGAACACTGCGGGCGACGTGACAGTCTGCTCGGCAGTGAGGTCGGAGATCGATGGAGATGTATTGTGACGGCTCATTTGCTTCACTCTCTGAACTTTGTCTTTTATTTGTCCTATGTCTTTTAAATAATGTTGTTTTCAACCCCGCAATAGAAATAAAAAGTTTGATCTTTCGCATAAAGAAAGACAACAAATTCACTTAAAAAAACTCCACTCACATTTTTATGTTATTGTTTTCTTCTGATTCTCGCTTTTTCTTGAAAACTGAGACCCCTAAACAGTCACGAGACCTTACTTAAGAGCTGTAGATATATAGCGAAGACAAGCTATAGCACTTCAAGTGTCTTGCAAGTAGGATGTTAGGTGTACTAGGTATCGCAAAACCCCTGCAATGCGGTCCTAGGTAAACCGCTTCGATAAGCAGTTTATACTCGCATGTAGCTCACAGCTCTGACCTGAATTATATAATTTGAACTGCATTTTATCCTAGAAAATAAACTTTTATGTAAACACTCGTAAAATGCATGCAACTTCGATCGTACAAGAGGGGTAAGCACGAAACAATCTTACAATTGCCGCCGCGTAACGTATACTTTATGTATTTGAGTCATATTGCGCGTCAACACTAGCTCGACTGACGTACGTTGTAGCGTCACCGCACAATGTATCTTGGATACGCTACAGTGACGATAACGATACGTTTACGATTGTCACATTTATTCGTGCTCAGTCTCAGACCGTTTGCTTTCAAAACAGAAAGTAAAGCTAATACTATTCAAGTGTACCTCAGTACACATAAATGGGTCTGGTATTTAAATTCTACTAAACCACGAAAACCAATTTAGTTGTTCTCTGCACTCTCAAAACAGACATTTTTGCAGCACTCTGTAAATCGCCTAAAACAGATTGCTACATAAAAGTATCGATACATTGCGGCATTTGTCTTGACGCTTTGATCTGAGTGCATAGATCAAAGCGAGATGGTGATTTACAAACGTAAATGTTCAGAGAAGCTTCGCTTGACAGAAACTGGGATGGATAACAGGCACTTGCCTGCAAACGTATTTCACAGTCGGGTATGAAACAGCTGGTTAATTAATGAACCGCACACTTTTTTTGTTTTAGATCTTTTAGAGCAATGTGGACATAGTGACATAGCGCCAAAGATCTCAAAAAAACACACTTAACCTAAGGGCGGATTGCACCAGAATCACTAAACGCGTTTAACTATTAAATAGTATTTAGCGAGTTGTCAAGTCATATAAATACGTCAGATTTAAATCTATTTAGCTGTTAAACACGTTTAGTGATTCTGGTGCAAGCCGCCCTTAATAAAGGAAAATAAATTTTAATTTAGCAACGATGTTACTGTCAAAGAAGTCAAAGAGAGTTTTTGATAAGTAAACAATGTTGTTATGGTTTACCTACTCATAAACATCTGTTAGTTAGTCAGGTTATAAGCTAGGTACTGATTTTAGTTCAAAAACGGTAAAATGCAAAGGATACTTTCCCAGATTTTCATCCATTACGCCCGAACACACATTTTTTAATCATGAAAAAGTTGTACCTTACACACCTACTTACTTCATCATCATCATCCGCAGCTCGACTTTATCCACTGCTGGGTATAGGTTTCCCTACTTTTGTGCCATCCACTACGATCCTAAGCTAATCTACTTATTTACTTACCTTGTATTTTCAGGAAAGGGTGTACCGTACCTTTATGTAACGTCAATTTCAAGAAGCAATATCTTTTGTAAAATAAAAATATACTCATTTTCTATTTTAGTCTAGCAGTACTAAGTATTCTGTGGTCTAGTGAATATGGTATGGAGTGAGCTAGCTATTCCCAACTTCATGTGTGCTTTAGAGCAAGTGATTGATGAGATGTTTTCACAAGCGTACCGTAAACAGTGATGAGCCATCGTTTCTGAATTGATTTTTAACGACTGCCATCACACTATAGCTTGTATGTTAAACAATTTGTTTTTTTACTAAACAGTTTTATTATTATCAAAACTTATTATCATAAAAACCGAACTGGATTGCAAACGAGAATGGATGTTTGCACACAATAGAACAGAGGATGATATTTCACATCTTGCTCAACTAAGTAAAAACCTAATTAGTATAATAGACTGTTTTCTAAAAATAAAATTCGCTAGTTGAACAATGTTTTCTTCAGTGTAATAATATTGTTAAAAAACAAAGTCGTAGAAATATCACCCCAAACAACGGGAAATTCATAAAATAAAATAGCAGTCACAATGGAGCCGTTATTTTTGGTAAAGAATGTCAATAATGCTATTGTTTTGTCACAGTGTTTATTCGGGTCAACTCGATCTTTAACATTAGCTATTTGTTAGCTCTAATGGCTAGAGAACTATTTGTTTTACCACAGTCATCATTCTGCTGCCCTTATCCCACGTTAGGTGGGGTCGGCACAACATGTCTTCTTCTTCCACTCCCTCCTATCATTCGTCAACTCTGAATCTACTCCTCTCACATTCATGTCATCTTTCACACAATCCAACCACTTCTTCTTCGGTCTTCCTCTACTTGCATACCCATTCACAGTCATATTCATAGCTTTTTTCGTAACATGATTTTCATCCCTCCTCATTACGTGTCCATACCATGCTATTCTAGCACTACTCACCTTTTCAACAACAGGCGCCACTTTCAAACTTCCCCTGATATACTCATTCCTTATCTTGTCTAACCTCGTCACTCCACACATCCATCTTAACATTCGCATCTCAGTAGCATGTACTCTCCTTTCATTTCAATTTGTTTTACCACAGTGTACTACTGAATTGCTGTGTCAGTTCCGTTCGCACTCTTGATTCGACTACTTGATTAATCTAGGTCAACTTAATCTTTTACATTTTCTGAAAACTTTAGTAGTCTGTATTATTTAGTTGATTTTCGACAAGTGAGAATCGAAATACACGCTGTTTTTGTATGGAGAAAAATTGAGTTCGTTTCGTTTTTTTTCCGTACAAAAACTACGAGTTTTTCGATTTCTCTTTTCGAAATTCAACATAATAAAATTCAGAATGCGGGCTCTGTTAATACTGCTATGAAACCATTTGTTTGACCACAGTATAATACTCTTTGTCTGGGTCAGTCCAGTTTGCACTTTTAGCTTGACAACTCACTATTGAGTGAACTACAAAAAGCTAAATCAAGTTTTTAATTCTACGAGTACAATCCATTAAACTGTCATTCACTATATCAATTAAAAATAATAACAACTTTATTATTTTACAGAAAAGCTATACGGGTCCTGACTCGTTTCTAAAACCTCTGACGAAGGTGATGCCGGAGGTTTGTCGAAAAAGGCTTTTACAGGTTGCTTTAAAAAAAAAGTACAGCAAATAAAAAATAAATTAGATGGCTTGGCTAAGAGACACCGCTGTGAACCTTAGTTTAAGGGTGGCTTGTATCAAATGGTTGATGGTAGGTAATACCATTTTTTTCTGGTCACGTCTGTGAATATAATACCTATCAACATGTGGTAGTTACATTTTGTAATACATTGTTAGTTAACAAAGAGTTTTTGAGATTTTTTAAAGATGAAACAACCCACCTGTCTTATACTCGTAGTTACCTAAAAAAATAGAGGTACCTATCTAAATAAGCACTGAAATTAATAGCTATTTAAACGCTATTAGTTGGTTAAATTCTACTGCTAAGCAAAAACGAATCATCGTAGTCCATGAATTTGTTTGCCAGTTTAGCAAAACCTACCTACGATGTCATTAAATAAACAAACAATCATTTTTACATAGACGCCTGAAATACCTAAATAAAGTTGTATTTTGGTTATAAATTGCTGATAGCACATTTGAACTGTAAACTACATATTTCTACTTAGTATACATTTCATTTTCACCCATTGCTTACGATAAAATACTTTTTGTAGGTTGTTAATGCAGTTATGCAGTCTTTTTGATAGCAGGACAGATTTACGCAATTTCATTGTCTCACAGAGCATATTCATTGAAGACATGCTCTATGTGGCTGTAATTTTACCCACAATATCAATCTAGTAAGTTGGCATCAAGAAATGCGGGTATCACTGCTTGGCTGTATAAATAGTTACTATGGTGGTAGCTACAGTTTAGACGAAATTTCTCACCAAGAGCCCTACTACCTACTACTAGTATTTTTCACAGTTATAAAAACAATGACTTATTTTAAACACGACCCGCGCGCCGTATTCACAAGTGCCGTATTAATGTTGCTTGCATAACCCAGATCGAGGCCGCCCGTATGTTTCAATGTCGCAATTATAGACTAGAACCCTTTTAGTTTTACTGCGTCATAAAATGCGTATCGGGCCATTGATAGTTGCCTTATTCTATAACGCTGGGCATCAATTATATTGTAGAATCGATGGTAATATCACTAATATCACTATAAGAAAATTATACTGAAAATTTAATACCAGATTTGATAGTTTTAGAAAACTTTATTTAATTTCGTTTCCTTTTAAAAAATTATTTACTGACCTAGTCTATCAAACTCAGTAATAAAAAAAGTTTACTCTGATCGAAGTACCGTTTGAATTGAAATGTATTGACGTATATATTTTACAGTTTCTGATCTAGTAATAAATCGCACTTTTACATAAGTGCGTTCGAGGTCGCGACCTTCTTGTCGGAAGTCAGCTGATAATCCTCTGATTTACGTCATCATCATCAACCTATATCAGCCCACTACGGTCTCCCAAGACGCGCCACTGAGCCGGAAAACTTTGTTATCGTAGGGAGAACAATGCACATTTGTTTTACGGATTGTTCTGTAGAGGCAGCACTGTCGATCGTTTGCAATGGCTCTGCTATCGTTCTTACGTGATACGAATTAGCCATCTAAAAGCCGAAATTGTGCGATTTCTGCGATTGCTTTGCTTCTGCTAGATACGTGATTAGGCCGCCGGTCTTCGGTTTTTCTCATCCAGTGTTTGCGCTACATTTCGCAGATCATCGCACCACTTTGTCGGAGGGCTACACTACGCTTGCCTAAACGCGGTTTCAACTCAAGTATTCGTTTACTCCAACGATTGTCAGTTTTATGGTAAACATGGCCTCTCCACTGCCATTTCAGCTTGCTAATCTACGCCACGATACTTAAAACTATAATTTAAAAAGACCACGGGAAGAAAACATTGATCTTGGTACAGCCAGATGTATCTGTGTAGATAGACCACGAGAAGGGACCCATTTTTTAGACTTGCTTGAAAAATGTCCCCTGCCACTACTAGACATAGATATCTCCCCTACTTTTTAAATGAAGAACATTTTTATGCTTTTTCACCGACTGCCCGAAATCAATGTCGGTTCTCCATTAGGTGGACCTTCTTACGCTTTCATTATACCGTTAAATAGCTATGTATAAAAAATAAATGATATAATCTTAATTCAAGGTTAGAAGTACCTAAGAAGAATATTCCATACCATTAAAGCAATTTTTCATCGACCTTATAAAACTCTAAATATATTGTAGCTTGTTTTGATATTGCAACGAATTGGTTTGAGTACATGGATTACTTAGGTTAATAATATTTCAATAGAATTCGCATGAAATAGCTCATAATTTTCTGTGAGCTTTTATTTAGCCATCAAATCTTGGAAGTTCATTATTCACCATTATTCTGAATAAATACAGTCACGAACCAAAACTGCAGTCATATTTATAGAGAAACACAATGTTATTGGCAAACTATTGGAATTTTAATAGATTTAATATCTCCCAATCTGATCTTTACAATTCATCCGCTTAAAAACTGTCTAGTTATAAAAGGTACAAGAACTTACAGCACGCTAAGTGAATTGCAACAAATGATTGCGCATGTAGTTGTGCGGGAAAGTTCAAATAACTCCGATTCGACCCAAAAATGGGTTCTGCGCAGATACTTCAAAGGGACAAAGATCTGGTTGTGACTACTATATTTGTTTATTTTGATGAGTACAAACTTTGTTGATACAGGTTAGGATGACGGGTTATGTAATAAAATGATAGCGGTTGTACCTAATGACATCTCTATCACGTCATGTGACATCGTTAGTGCGGCAAGTATTCCGAAAGCGCAAAACTCAATGGTATCGTTATTATTGTGAATTGGAATGCGAGACATATTTCGATATATAATTTTATTTCGACGTATCTTTTTGGTGATTTTCTAGATGGATAAATGGAATATCCATCTATATTTATTTATAACTAGCAGTTGCCCGCCACTTCGTACGCGTGTACATTATATTATCTGTGCGTGTACCGAGTGGATACTTCTTTGAGGAACTTGACATTACACCTCATTACACCGAACTCGTACCTACTGGAATGTCAAACGCTAGTCGTTAGACCAAAGAGGTAGTACTACGCCCTGTCAAACTGACGTGACATGACAATGAAATCCTCTTGCTAATTGGCGCTGCTAATCCTTTTCTTTCATTTTATCCTGTAGATCCTGTTAATTATTCGGGATAAAAAATAGCCTATATGTCAATCCAGGTTACGAACTATATATATGCAAAGTTTCGTCCAAGTTGGTTCAGTGGTTTTGACGTGATTGAAACACAAACATCCAAACATCTAAACTTTCGCATTTATTATATTAGTAGGATTTTGTTTGTGACTGTACCGATGTAAAGTTTCGATTCGTGGTAAAGTTTGCAAGTCGTAAAACTGTTTCTGAGATAATAATACAATAATGTACAATAACTTCAGCTGCCTAACCATTGTACCAGTGAATCTGGCAATCGAGACGAAGAAGTGCTGGTTCGAATTATATTGGGGCAACATCGTAATCTTCAATCTTTTGATATAGAGAATGCTAAAGCGGGGGACGGTGTAGCTGTAGGTAATAAAAAGATCTTTATTAAAAAAAAAATGTGTATTTAATGTAATAGGTATTTTTAGCAAAATCTACTTCCACAGGTGTCTACAGACGGCATGGATACTCATGGAATTCATTAAATCATTTAAATCAACTTTTTATTACCAAAAAAGTGCCCGTAACTTGCTAAGTGGCAAAAAATGCGACATAAAAAGTTTTTAAATGTCCAAATAGTCGGACTGTAAAAAGTTTGATTTTATAGCTAATGATAACCAGATTTTATGACATAGAGCAGTGAACAATAAAAAAAAACTTTTTTCACTTCCACGTACGCGTAGTTAAATCGTTACGTAAGCCTACGTACCTACTAATGTGAATGTAAATATAAATTTGAGTTACTTAATTAATTTATTTTCTTTCTTTCTTTCTTTCAAATACATGGTCAAGTTCCTCAGGTCACATAAAGCCAATAAAGCTGGAATACACGGTTTGATCCTGGTCTTTTTAAAAAAAAAAGAAAACACGCCTCTAAATAATAAAAGCGGTACGTTTTACTCCCCACTAACATGACCCTGAACTCGTAAAGAATGTCCGACTCACCAATGTCGCTGAAAGCACGTACATACAATGAGGTGCCTGTTCAATGTTTAGTATAGTGACGCAGAAAATTGTAAAGGCCTCGGGGTTGAGACTGAAAACTGTTTGTCTTGAAAATCTGTGGAAAAGAGCTGTGTCCAGCAATAGGGTTTTCAGCCGATGATGATGAGTCAAATAATAAAAATAGATTGTTGAATTAAGGATTGCAGAAAATAGTTATTTAGAAAGATCTTTATTAAATTCAATTTATTTATTTCTCAGATATCTAAATCCATATTTTTAACCGACATAAAATGCTGTAAGCTAAAACAAAAATAAAATAAGACAAAGGAGGTTTATTTTTTTAAATATTTTTTTTTATGAAGGCATTTGAAAAAATTCTATCTGGAAATCGCATGCACATCTTTTCCAATGAATTTGGAGTGTTGCTATCTGAAGATGACTTGGCACCGCCCTTGTCCATTTTTTAAAGCTCCAACCAAACTCCAACAAAAGTAACGAACACACCGACTCGACGTCAAAGGAAAACAAATGGACTTCTCCGAGACATTTTCTTTTACTAGCAATTAAGCTTGGAATACTTTTTGCGAATTTAGCACCAGCCAACTCGGATTTTAATTTTAGATCGAGAGTAAGTCTATGTTTTTTTACGTCATAGTGTTCAGATACCCCATTAGGTAGATAGTTTTTTAAATAAGTACTTTCCCAAACCACTGCAGTATTTTGTTTGTAGAAAGTTTTATAGTTGGGTGTTACTATGTAGTATGTACTATAAGTATGTATTTACAAAAAATTATATAAAAGTATTTCTATCAGTAATCATTTATTTTATCTATTTAAGTTTATACTTTTGATTTTTGAAGCATAACACTAAGCGCTTCATTAACATGCGGCAACGCAGGTTACACTTAAAATCAAACATAACGCTGCATTTGACGTACAAAGTATACGTGCTGGCTCCTAGTCTATTTAATTCGTAACTTGAATTGATGTAGTTGTAACCATGAACATTTTAGGACTCGACTACAGGGATGAATGGGATTAATTTAAATAAATTCTGGGTCTGTTTTTAAAGTGGATTTATTTAGCTTATATAGAGTGTAAAAAACTAGGGTAATTCCTCTCCTGGGTCTATTCGTTTATATTCACCCTGTAAATAGGATTTTTAGGCGTTATTTAGAGTCGCCATTTAAAATCTCATTCATTATTTTCGCTGTAATAAATTATTGTTTAATAAGGTTAGCAAAGCGCTATACACGCTATTCCATAATTACTTCTAGATTATTTAAAATGCTGCAAATAAACTACATCTTTGGAAAGCTTTCACGCAGCTTTTCAGCCTGCTGCGATTATTTAGCACTGAATACGAAATTCGACATTCATTCTTTACAAATAGTTTCCATAGTACCTATTACGTTATACCATTACTTACACACTGTATAAAGCCTAGCCTAGCGTAGAATATTCTATCTCCAATTGGTAAAGCAAAAAATCGGCCATATTTACGCTTTGGAAATGACGGTGTGCAAAACTCGATTTGTTTCTATCCACAATCTGTCCCCTAGGGGTATAGAAAGGATTTTTTATTCTGTCTATCCCCCTGCTAAAAATAGTGGGACAGAACGAACATAAAAGTGCGCCTACTACGGTTCAAAAATATCTCATGCCTAAAGCATATTGCAATAGAAAAACTATGTTTATAGCATCCATTGCGTACTTTAGATAAACTCACCTGTATACACTGACATTTTATTAATATCACCACATCAGTTAATACATAAGTAAGCATTTTATTGAACAATCTATTTGTTATAGGTAACCATGCCTCGTCTCAGCATGTCCGGAGCGAACGGACTCTCAGACAAACGCCAGTTGGAATGGGAGGCTGCAGTGGAAGCTGCCATACGAAACATCACATCACCAGTCTCTGAGAAAAAGCCACCTGTGGTCCAGATCGTCATATACGAGTCATCGGTTTGATGTCATAATGTATAAAGCTAAGGATCAATATTGCTTGGCACGTCTGCTCAGAGTGGTGGTTTTCACCAATAATCTGTTTAGCTTAAGTGTTGCCTGAATGATAAAATGTGGTATGTTTAGTTTAGTGTCAGTGTGAGTTTAAGGGCTGAATTGTAAAACTGCCTTTCAAAGCTATGTCATTTGCGACAGGTCTACGACAGAATCTCGCAATCGTTTCTGTCAAGCACCACATTTTGTATCACTTATTAGCATCAGCAACAGTGTGACAACGCGCTCTGTATCTAATAAACAATGCGCTACAATTTTTGTGATATTAGGTTTTTGACTGAAAATTTTGTGTCAGCGTCTGCTGTTGCACTGATTTGTTGTCGCTATTGCTTTCGAGAAACGTTGTATATTATATGCAGTGCACAAGGATGTTATTGGTAGACATTCTATATCAGGATATGTTAGGAAACCTATTAGGTTAAATCATTGTCTAACTGAGGCAAAATTTGCACGCTCCGTTTCGTCAATCGTTTGACTAAGTGAGGCACTTAGGCCTTACCATCTAAATTATGCAAGCATTATGGTACTAGATAACTAAGTAATTTACTAGCTTTCGTTTTGATAGCTTTTATACTATAGGAATAAGGTTCAAAACTATGCAGCAAAATGTTTTGGCTCAATAATGACTAAAAACCATTTTACCATTTCTTAAAAAATACCTCCAGCAGTTTTTTGATAGGCATTACTTTATTTTATAAAAAAGCGTTTTTCATTCATTCAACTATTAATAAAATAAACAAAAATTAATTTCAAAATGATTGTACTTATTAGATCAAGCTAGAGTCTAAGATAAATACAGTCAGCAGAATAAGTAGTTTAACAAATCAAGTTTTTAAAATTGAAGTAAATGCGACACAAAATTTTATAAGCAGTTCTATAATTGAATTTGTATAAAGGATAGTAGATAAGTTTATAGGTAGGAAAGTCCGAAAAAGTTGGACAATCTTAAATTGTTTTAATTAACTTATGCTGCTATTTGTAACTATCCCCCAAAACTAGTACAACTCGATCATACTTGAATATTGAATGATATTGAATCCTATACTAACTATTACAGGGTTCAAAGTTATGCAATAACAATGAAATAGTTAAATGCCGCGCGACCATTAAGCAGGTATGTAAAGCTTGATCAAAGCCTTGGATAATAATAATCTTGATCACGTTTTCAAGTTCAAGGTTCGATTGACCTACTCAGTCCAGTCACAATAGCTTTCTGCTGAATTAATTAGCACTGTAAATGGAAGACAGAAATAAAATACATTTCTTATTGGCTTGTTTTGTGAGCTCGATACCTATAAAATTTGATATTGTTTTCTAAAGGAAAATGGGCAAAAATGGAGCTCAATCCTGATTTTTTTTTGTTGTCATCATCATTTGGTTCAGGGCATAATTACGTAGAGATTTTCGCTTATCCGGAGAAAAAGTGGCTTAAGCAATTTTTAGGTCGAGTTTTTTTTTAATATAATATTTAATGTCCTTTGGCCACAATCTCACCTGATGGTAAGTGACGATGAGGCCGACGTTGGAGGTGGTGGATGGATGGAGGTGGATGGATGGATGGTGGGATGGAGGATGGTGATGGATGGATGGATGATGGAGATGTAGGTCGAGTATATTTAATTATATGCCCGTTACGATTACGACGATATCAATTCTCAAACATCTAAACGTCCATCATCATTTCCCTGCCCTTATCCCGCGCTAGGCGGGGTCGGCACAACATGTCTTCTTCTTCCACTCACTCCTATCATTCGTCTAAACATCTAAACGTCCATAACACACATAATTTATAACAAGTAGGTATAGATTGTATAGTGTCTAGTCGGATACTCATTTCCTTCATAAACCGAAAGTTAATAAATCTTTGCGCTAAAACTTTGCATACGTAGTTTCAAAATCTGCACTAGCTAGGATACGACCGTAGTTTTAACACCCACGCCCGGAGTAGGTAATCTACGCAACTTCGCTACAGGGTGCCAATTATTAGAGGCTATTTCTCAACATTCACACTCAAGTTTCTTGTGGAAAACCCGAAAAGATTCTAACAATAATATGTTTAATTAATCGTTGTAACATGACGCTCAGTGGTGATGGGTAAGCTCGAATTAATCTGTCAGTCACCGCGTTACGTGAATATAACGTATTCGAGTCATATAGCGCGTCAACGTCAGCTCGACTGCCGAACGTTGTAGCGTCACCGCGCAGTGTGTTTCGAATACGCTACCGTTGCGATACGATTGTCACGTTTATTCGTTCTGAGGCCTCAGTTGTCGTTTCCCGTGCCAACGCTGAAAAAAGATGTAATCCGGATGTGTACGTTGAACTGCGAGTACTTGTCAGTATTCGAAGGGTACTAATTCTTTGAATATCTATGATTGAAGATCACTCAAATACGATTTTCAATTCAAAGCAAACTGACTAGTAAAATCTTGATAGACTTTTACAAACAGAAACGAAAAATCATCGATTTATAGACACACTTTTGGACATAAAAATGTGTTTTTTATTTATATAATAATATATTATGTGTTTATTCAAGGAAACAAAAAACAAAAGCTCTCTAAAAGTTGGAATAACAGAATTTTCCCAATGGAAAACCATACATGGAATATCAAATCTATTATTTGTAGATAAAACCAAATCGGTGTTCGTGTGTCCTTCAACCACTTTCATCACAAATCTCAATTATGAGATCTACTGACTAGACAGAGTAATTACTGTGTTTGACGATTGAAATCAAGATGTTTCCATGCGGGCGGCATGTTGTCTAGACAAGTCATATGACGGTAGCGTTTTATTTGTTACTTTTGTCAATTGTTCAAGGCTGAACCGATTTGGGGTAATAAACCAGTTGTTTAACACTGAATAAACATGTGGGCAGGAATTTTACAAGATTTTTTGTTTGAATGTTTTCGGCATTTTGAACATGTTAATTTGCGATCCGAGACAATGTCAATGAATCTCGTGGCCAGAAAGAACTGGTAAGTACAATGTACTCGTAATTGAAAATTTGAACTCTGTTTTCAACCTGTAGACTATAATAGGCCTTTACATCTATTGAAGATGATTTATACAGCGTCAGGAGGCAACCTATGCCTACACTTAACGGGACACTGTAGTGCCTGGGACAATGTTTTAGATGGAGTAGGCTTGCCCAGCACCTATACCATCCTCTCAGCCTAGTCAGCCGTATCCACAGGAAAGACAAGGTCAATACGTGCGGAGCTGACTAAGCCAAGGGTTTCCTCACGATGTTTTCCTTCACCGTAAAGCTCGTGTTAATGCGCATATAAATTTTCCGAACGAAAAATTCATTGATGCACGGTCGGGATTTGAACCCACGACCTTCGGATCGAAAGTCGAGGTACAATCCCACTCGGCCAACACGGCTTCACCTGTAGACTAACAGGTAGAAATCAGAGTTTGTTTTAATGAAAATTTTGTTAATAATTTGGTTTTCCTAGGTAATTGTAAATAGATATTGTTTTATATGTAAGTAACTGAAAGAAATAATTTTCCAAATTGAAAATATTGATACGTACCTACCGTTGTTTATATCGTTTTTGCAAAGTAGAGATTAATCGAATCGAAAATCGAGGATCGAGCTTAATCCTATACTTTTACTTAGTTACGATAAGCGGGCGTGTGTGAGAACGAAAACTCCGAACTCGATTTATGATTCGATTTTCGAGAGTTAAACCAAATAATAGATTTTGTATTCAGAACGTCTTCCGGTTGATGACGATAAGATAATAAATAAGTGCCAATGACGCGTGTTTCCACTTACTATTCATGTAATTCGGTACCAACTTATAATTAACGCAGATCAATCGTGCTTGTATAATTAATTACCTACTACTATTAACTCTTTTTTATCATTAGTTAAGTTAATAGCTGTTAGATAGAGAAGTGTAGTTTCCATTATTAATAGACACTCATATATCCAGCCTTGTCAGGGGAACAAGAAATTATATCTGAAAAAAGTACCTTTAAGAAACGGGTATTATGGTAAGTCCGGGGTAGATGACCTTACTAACTTAGAGAAGTTATTGTCAGAAAATTATGGTGATACCACAGATAATAATACTAGTAGTGATAATATAGTTGAATTTGTTTCGACTAGCCATCTCTCCCGCACGACCATCTCCCCTGGACTTACCCTATTATTGTGTACCAAATTGGTAGACCTGACTTGTATCAATACGAATCGTCTTCATATTATGTATATTGCGCCTCTAGGGACATCAAAATTCATCGAAACCCCGATTTGAAGCCAGGTCGATCCATTGAGGCTCAACTCACAAAGCCAGAATTTCAACAATCCAATCTAATACAAATTGGCGCAATTTGTTCATCTGTCGCGAAAGATTTTATTCGTGGCTCGCGACGAATCACAAGGTTTATAAAGTTTAACACTTATCACAAGGAAAAGGCGGTACAGTCAGCAACATAAGTAAGATATTCTCCAACTATGTTTTGGAAGCTTCTGAGTATTTCTTTTGCAACCTTTGCAAGAGTTTAGATGTATCTTTAAATTATTATACTAATTTCAATGATAAAACTCTTGGTGATATTTTACATAATATTTTTAAAATGTCAATTTCGTAAGTGACTTATGCTGCTCACTGTACTTATCACAAGGGAGCGTAGGCTTGGAAGTAAATTGACAAGGGATTTTTATTTTGTTTGGCAATCGTCAAAATAGAGGAATAGGTATCGAAAAACTTTCTGGAAAACCAAACGACCGAATGATCTTTTGTAGAAATAGGTTTTTGTTTTTCTTGTTGTGAATACTGATAGGGCACGTCTTCTCAATATATTGTTTTCAAATGATTTTTATTTTAACAGAACTCGTAGTTTGAGTTTTATTTTATTGATTTGCGAATGATTCGATTCATAGAGAAAAGCAGTTCGTTTCACCAACGATTTTTGTCTTTATAAAAATTTGCGATTATAATTTTACAAATCAACAAAATAAAACTCAGACTAGGTACAGGCTCAATAAATGTAACTGAACCGTCACGCTCGGGGACCGCAATATCTAAATCAGCATACCATCTCAATGAAAATCTGACTGACAATCATAAAATTGCTAAAATTAGGCTTTTTATATTCAGCTGCGAGTACTTTTACGTTAAATTAATCGACATTTTTTTTGATGCTGTTCTGACGTTTGATTAAAACTCGACGTTATTTGGGTTAAAAAATGATTATTTTAGTAATGTTTATGCCAAATTGAACCTTAATATAAATATAATAAGAACTCTATTTTAAACACATCAGTTACAGCGGAACAATAGAATTACCACCAATAATGTCAAGATTAGAATAATGATACAAAAAAGTACCTGTAATACAAAATCGTGCTAGGTAATCCTGAATTGACAGAAATATCTACGTTTCTATAAATTAGCTTGGCTTTGCTTCGAAGGCTGATAAGAATTAGGAGCCCTTTGTTTGAGTAAAAGTAAGTCTGGGAAAGAAAAAGGTTAGACAAACAGAGGTGTACCAAAAGATATGTGCGGTGAATACTTTTTCTGTAAGATCTCTTGGTCAAAATACCTTGGTATTTATTTCATTTCCAGTGAAAACAAACAGTCTTATACCAATTATGACTAATCTAGAATAATGGCTATTAACCACACAGTTTTTTAAGAGTTATGAGACGTGGACTTTATACAAAAACCCTTAAAATTTATTCCTGATTTATTCGATTCATCACGATTTTCGATTCTAGATTGTGAAGCTTTGCATTTTGCATAATTATACATTCAGTGAGTTTATATTTTCAAAAATGTTGAAATGTGCGAGCGAGAAGGTGGTTTGACCCTTCGACATAAGTAGCACATAATACCCATGACTTTTCCTAATAGTCCTACTACATAGCTAGGATAATATTGAGTAGGTCTAGGTACCAAAATATATTAAGAAAAGTCTACCTGTGCGTACGGACTTACAGATTCTTGAGCCTATTTTACTTTCAAAGGCGAAAGTTGTACAAAATAAGTAAAAGGTCTCTAAAGAGCACTTTGTTTATATTATTATCTTAATAAAGAAATGTTTAGAAACTTGGGTACTTATTTTATTTGTAAAGTAAGAGAATAAAAATGCGTTTAAGTACACAATGTACTTTTTTTGTTTTAAAAAAGTTGACATCGAATTATAAAAATATTTCTGATTTCCCTGTATTAATTAATACTGTATGATATAATTTAGTTTAATATTAATTTTAAAATAGTTTAGTAATCATTTGTGTTAGTAAGCATTTATTTATGTTGAAGGATGTTTATTTAAGGAACTATAGAAGTAAAAATAAAGCTTTAAAAATATTAGCACAACAATAAGAAAGCTCGCTTGGATGTTTAAACTAAGGTACTTATTAATTTATACAAAAAAAAACTACCATAAGTATAAAACACTCAAACATCTGCTATACTTTGTAATAAAGTTCTCACATTTTAAGAGTCGTTTTTTTCTTTACTAATAAAAATAGATCTTCAATCTCATTAGTTTAATTGTTATTCTTCTACCTAATAGGTTTTCAAAGGGAGAAAGATCTGATAAAAATCTCTAGTCTAGTCAGACTTTTTAACCATTAATTTAATTGGCTGTGGCTGATTGTACCACAAAGATATATTTTTTTACAAAAGCAGTAAGTTTAATGATTTGAAATGCCGCATGACGTGGGTACATGCCGGTGTCGTAATGTTTTGACCACTTCTGCCGAAAAACGAATTTACTATACCCAGAATCTGTTCAGTACCGAAAAAAGGCACTTATATACCACCAGGGACTGACTCAATTCTAATAATTTACAACGGTTTATTTAATTCTAATTCCAACTTTAGTTCGATTGATCTTATGTTAGCTGTAACGTCACTGTGCAGCTGGATCGTTGTTTAAAAGATCGTTGTACGAAATAACCTAGAAACAGATGAAAAACTACGATTCAGTTGCGTTTCAACTTACAAATTTTTATTGAGATTGAGCCCCAGGATATTACAGACCGTAACATCAAAGGAAGGACTTAATTCGCATTAATAAGATTCCCAACCTCTTTCTAGGATGTCTAAACTGGTATTTATGGTAATAAACTATGTATTTACTAAGTAAACTGTATTGAATTTTCCATTCCGCAATATTACAGGAAAGCTAAGGGCTACTTTCGACTGAATCGTGCAACGTCGGTTTCAGCATTCCTTGAAAACGTCACTGAGAGACTCTACGCCGCGCCGTAGAGGGACCTAACTACGATATGACTTCTATCCTTTTTAAAAATCCTTACTCCTTAGCTAAATGTAGAAGTGCTCAGTATTATTTCTTCATCGGCTTTGTCTAGCAGATAGTAGTATTCTTATCAACCTACTAACCACAAAACGTCTTGGCAGCAATATGCGTGAATCACGCCGTGTGCTTTGAAAATCGACAACCGCAAACAAACTGACATTTTATGATAGCACAGTGCCTCGATCACGAATAAATGTAACAATCGAAAACGTTACGTAACACTAGCTACATTACGCGGTGATTTTACAACTTTTGGCAGTTGAGCTGGCGTTGACGCGCAATACGATTTGAATACGTTAGGTTTACGTAACGCGGCGACTGTTAGATTTGTTCGTTTTGTGCTCACCCCTGTTCATCAACTAAACTATAGCTATAGTGGATCGTATGCCTTCAAGAAAGCTATAAGTGGTACACCAATCTTCCGCATCTTTCGATTTAACTGCGCAATAAAATGTATCCGAATGTTTGTGTAATTTATAATTTATGGTGTAAATAGTCCGGAATACGTGTAATACCGAAAATATGGAACGTCTCACATTGTAACTACTTTATACTTCGGAATAAAATATAAGCGCTTGCTAAGCTAATATTATTTGAGCGTAGGTATATCGAGAAGCGATGAGATACACGCCTGATGTTTCTAGAATGATGAATTGTTTTATTTAGTTCTTTTTGTTTGAAAAATGTTTTATGAAGTGCTTAAAATACTAGGTACAGTCAGTATTATAAGTTTTAATCTTCTTTTATCTAAATATACTACTTTTGGAAAGATGTTTCTACTTCAAAAAATGGAATTCTCCTAGTTTTTAGACAGACCATTTTCGAAACTTTATCGTCATCATTTACTAATGACGCTTACTATACTACTTTAGATTTTGAAGTAGGTACCTTTTAATAGTTCCTACCTAAAATAATAAATATTTAAATAAGTACTATATACTGTATTGGTCGTAATTTTCTATGTGAATAACTGTAGGTATGAACTTATATTATGTGATTCGGTAGTCGGCATACCTACCTACCAAAAAACTAATCCCGATGTAAGCTTGGAATAGTTACATCATGTTTTGTCTTTTGCATTGGCAAACAGGTGTGCAAGTACCGTTCTTGTCGATCGCTTAATTTGACATTTAGAATCGTCAAAATTCGATAAAAATGGTTTTATCCATAGTTGCAAGTACGAAGTATCGAATTTTGACGATTCTAAATGTCAAATTAAGCGATCGACAAGAACGGTACTTGCACGGCAGATTCAAATTCGATCGAAAGAGACAAAACACTACTTTAATCTACTTTTGTCTTCTATCAACAAAACAAATGAACGTAGAAAACACATCATCCATAATGCACACGTTTTTACATTTACACCATCATGGATAACCTCTGTAATTAGAGCTGTAAGCAGGAATCAATCTGACAATCGCGATCTTAACGTAATAATAACGTATTCGCTTTACACTGCGCGGTGACGCTGCAACTGATTGTCAGATTTATTTGTGCTGATTCCCCAGTATTATTGACACGATCCCGTGTGCATCTTTAGCATTCCCGCGTTAGCATCCATTATCCCACGTCAATACAATGGTTAATCGGCTAAAAGCAAAATCAATGAATGATGCCAGTAGATTGACAAAGCATTTCAGAAAATTTGGGATTTCATTTTGTGATAATTGACTTTGCATCGCATTATTGTGAGAATTTACTGGATTGACTTAACTTATATTTGGGATGAAATAATTACTATACTCTACTAAAAAAAAAGAAAAAATACTATTCAGTTTTGAACAAACGTATAGCGTACAAGCTTAGAAGTGTAGTAGGTATAAATAAATGGTTCATAATTAATTATGATTACTGATTTGGATCAGTTGAGCTATCTATAAATCGTTTGCAACGATGTGTAGATTGCTCAACTGCTTCATGTGTATTTTGTACATATTATAAATATTGTAAATACTTTATTAGTCATAATTTTCTTTGTGAATATATGTATATTAAATATATAAATATTATGTAGGTAATGGTTGTAAATAAAAAAATATGATTTGAGTAGGTATGTTGAAGTATGTTTAAAATCCTCACTAGATACTCAAGCTGAGTTACTTTCACGTACAATTTTAGACGATACAATTGTTTTTGGCCTATCTTCGTACGGAAGTTGTCCAAATATATTTCATCTATCCTTCGTTCTATTTCTGAGTAACTGACTGTGAAGTGTCTGTTACACTGAGACATGAGTCATTTGCTCTTCAGCCTCGTAAATATCAGCAAATATTGATACTAAGAAACTGTATTGATATGAGCTTACGGAACGATTCACTGCGCTCTTTTTAAAGATGACGCAGTATTACAAAAACTGTGTATTTCTCTAAAATATTACTTAGGTACAACATTTTTGTGACGGAAAAAAATATTCTTCTTCTTGCGTGTTAATGGTGACAACCAACACTAGACGAAGTTCGAGTAGAACTTCGCCACTTTTACCCCCTCGTCAGTGGCATCCATAATATCATCCCTTAGTTGGTAGGGCACAAGGAGCAAACGAGAAAGTGGGACAGCATTTAGAAGATAAGATTAAGATTGAATACTAGTACCTACAGTACGTAGATATTGGTCTAGTATTTACAGAAATCTAGAAAGTAACCTTTTTCAAAAAGAACTCATATTTCCACATAAGACTGCACTCGGGGTCTGGCATCAGATTCTCTATTGTCGTTTACAAAAAGTTTCTATAACAATAGAAAACACTAAAATTTCTTCAAAGAGTAATTATTTTACGTTCTAACAATAGAACTAGGACAGCTTTGGATGATAAATGCTTTTGTGCGGGACACGACATGAACTAACACAAACACTTTACAGAGACTGCACGACATTTATAAATATTATCACCGTAGGTACCAAAGCACGACTCTGAGATCGAGTCGAGATGAGGATTATTCGAGGTATCAACTAAGAATATTAAGAATAATATTATTAAGAATATAATTATGTCGGTTAGTATCTCTAGCCCTAACCAATGTTTACTCGTAAGCTTTGAATATTTTGTATAATTGACAGGCGTCACAGTGCAGTCGGTATTACCTCTGCCTTCCGTGCTGTGGATCGTGAGTTCGATCCCTACCAAGAACAAACATTTGTGCGTGGAAAACATAGATGTTAGTTCTATGTCTGGGTGTTACTATGTATTATTCAATAGTTTCTACAAGCCTAAAATGATTATTTTTGCAGGAAATGTCTGGAATTTGCAACCTATCTCACAGCTACCAAAAGTAAGAGTCACGACATACGTGACTCTACATAAACGATTATGAACTTTTGGGGCAGAACCAATAGAAGCTGGAATGTGCCAATCCAATGGTTTTAAGCTGGTATTTTCAGACAGGTTTAGGAAAATTTCAATGAAATACCGTGTGACATTACCTCTCCAATGATATCGTGTAGGTGTCGCGTCGGTAATCTAAAATCCGTCATTGTTTGAAGTGAGTGATAATTTAGCAAGTCTAATTATAAATCCATAAAAACAGCGCAGGCATTTCCCGAGAAAAGTAAACGAGGACAATCATTCGCATCCAAAAATAAATTGTTCAAACATTTAGGTGCTGAATGTCGATGTCGCCGTGTGGAATTTCAAGGAGCCGGTAAAGCCGTCACCTCGTTTAATGAACTTTTCAACTAAATGTGTTGTTTTTTCCAAAAATGGTCCGGAACTTGAACTTCCAACGTTGTATGATAATTTTCTTTATAAACAAAATTTGTCGACTCAACTTGGCTTTTGTACAAATCTCATCGTATCCAAGTTTTCTGCTGGATAGATGGCCTCCCACATTTAGAGGAAAATCAATGTTTGTTATCTCATGAAAAAAAAAACTATTTGGGTCTTTGACAAAACTCTTGTGTGATTTGTCAAACGCTTTCTGGATTCACCCCGCGTAATTGAAATTCTTGTACAGTCGGCGACACATCAACCTATCCACTGTTTGAACTTTGAACTATTATAATTTGAATGTTGCGAATCAGGGATCGCGATAGGTGTAGATGCGTGGCGCGCGAGCAGCGAGTCTCACATAAAACATATCGTCCCTCTCGCATGATTCGCAACATTCAAATTATAATAGTTCAAAATTCGAACCGTTGATAGGTTGATGTGTAGCCGACTGTACCTACCTCTGTGACTGGTCGTTTCCCCACCTAGGGATAAGGGTGGAAAGATGATGATGGTTTGACATGAGAAATATGAGTTAAAGGTGTGTTACCACTGTTACTGAAGAGGGTCTACTCCGCTAAGTGATAAATGTAGCTTCATATTGAATCAAATAAGATAATTTGTTGACTTTACAAAATCATTTTGGGTTGAAAGAGAAAACTATATTTTATGGATTGAAACGCCAAAATGTTACGGGTTGAAACTTGAAACAGATATAAAAACCCGTGGTTACTAACTGTGGTATGGAAGAGAAATATGCTCAATACGGCCTTCGTTCATCGTTTTGCGGAGTAGAGTCCAAGGTTGCGGAGGTGCCTGAATGACTGGGCGCAGGCGTGTCACGGGACTATTAGTCAAACCGACACAATGGTATTCAGATATGATGCGGCGATTTATCGCCCCACCTACAGTAGCCACAGACCATACATACTGGGTGATGTTCTGTCATATATACCTTTTAGTGTAGGTCATCAAACTTTTGAATATTAAACACTAGCAGTTGCCCGCGACTTTGTACGCGTTTACAGTTTCCGTGTACATTATATTATCTGTGCGTGTACCGAGCGAATACTTCTTTGAGGAACTTGACATTACACCTCATTACACCGAACTCGTACCTACTGGAATGTCAAACGCTAGTCGTTAGACCAAAGAGGTAGTACTACGCCCTGTCAAACTGACGTGACATGACATGACAATGAAATCCTCTTGCCAATTGGCGCTGCTAATCCTTTTCGTTCATTTTATCTTGTAGATCCTGTTAATTATTCGGGATAAAAAGTAGCCTATATGTCAATCCAGGTTACGAACTATATATATGCCAAGTTTCATCCAAGTTGGTTCAGTGGGTTTGACGTGATTGAAACACAAACATCCAAACATCTAAACTTTCGCATTTATAATATTAGTAGGATAGTTTTCGCATCCTACTGACAATAAACATTATTTAGAGACAAACTGGCTCTATCTAAAATAAAATCCCAGGCACTGCAGTGACCCGTTCATCGGGACATGGGTAAAAAGTGTCTCCTGACGCTGTGTAAATCATCTAGATAAAATTCAAAAGTTTGATTATTACAGATAAACTGGCTGAACTCTAAGCACACAGTATGTTATTGAAGGTGTTCTAAAAAAAAATTCATACTCTTGCACATAGCAATAGCCGCACCCTGTACGACCCCATTCGAAGCGTGTCTGTGTCACTCAATAAATTAGTAAATCTAATTCGCCCTTGCAATAAAATTCTACACACAGGGGTTAAACGAGAGAAAGTTTCGTGCGCAAAGTAATATGAAAGTAAACTTCATCAGACTAACCAGCTTGGCACCAACTGTTGGAAATAGGCCTTCGGCGGTACCAACCCTTCTTTTTTGATCTCGGGCAAAGTTTCATACATTGCTGTCTAACTGCAAATACGCCATTTGGCTGAAGATCTGCCATGTTGACTTAATTTATATACTCTGTTTCTATTCTATGGCTGTCTCGATTTTGGCCTTATCCCTTGTCATTTCAGCGCGGTTTTACAAAATTCTCTGTTATTGTTACAGCAAATTTAGCAGCCATTTTAGCTAGAGAAGCTTTAGATGAACAATGACTAAGACCATTTGTATTTATTGTCATTTCAACTAGCCAGAATTCTCTCATAAGTCTTTCTCTAATCAACCAGGTAACCAGGCAACTGTTTGAGGTCGAAGCACTGAAATATTTTCCAGCTGAAACTATAGTACCTACCTACTTCATGTTAAAGGCAAGACAAGAAGGTACCTAAGTGTAACCTAAATCAAATCTCGATATTTCGTATATCATTCACGACATAACTACAGAAAGCAAATTAAAAGTCTAACATTCCTTGCCAAAATCTGAGTGCTGCAGTACTTCCAGACTTCGAATTGGACTAAGTTAAGCACCGTATCGAGCCAACGAAATAAACTGAAAAACAGCTGAGAGCATTTTCGCCAGATGTTTCTCCCCTCAGGGTTTATGTTTCAGAATAAATAAGTTTTCAGGCACGTGTATCAGATGTGAATAAGAAACGATACCTTCTCTCCAAAATGAAAACTACCCCTGGTATTTTCAGCGAAAACAGTAAACTCCAAAATTTTTGAATGTCTAATTTTAATTGCATATTTTTATGAGAATTTAATATAAATGGTTACCTCTACGTATAACAATACAAACCATTGAGGACGTGCATTGTTATTTATTTTTCAGTGGACTTCAAGGCCGTGTAGAAACTTAAACCTTCTTTCGCAGCATTTACAAAGTTATAATTTGCGTATCAAAAAGTTCCGGTAAATTATTTACTTGTGATGTAGATTGTTCAGGTTTGTAAACATAGCATACACGATTGAGCGTTTGCGCATACTGCACGGGTAGATACGGACACCGACACGATATCGGAATGTCAGTAGCTCGAATAAAAATATCGGTGTCGGCACCTATACGGTGCAGTGTGAAAGCGTCTAGACTATTAGATAATAGCAGTCACATGGAATCTTGGTCCCTCTGAACGATCTACGCAGAACTCATTTTTGCGTATTTGGAGGCAAGCAAAATTAAACTTTCCTATAATAAATATGCTCAGAAGTCGAATAGCTAAACTCATACATTTAGTATTAGACGTATTCACGCCGTGTCGTCGACAACAACGATGTATTTTTCTTGGAGAACTGACATGACCGCCGATATCGTATAGATGTCGTGCCCGTGTGGAAACGCCTATCGATGGTAGGTAAGATACACGATTCGATTGGCAGATGTGAACATCAAAGCATTTTCCAAGCACTAACATTCTTGCAATAACAATCATTGAATGAGTTCTTTCATGATTGTTTAAAGAGGATTTATTATTTTTTCACCTTATTTAAAGAATATTTTCTTCTTCTTCACCTTTTCTAAACTACCCGCCCGTAAACAAGCATTTGCATACAGTTAATAATCTGAACATATTGCTTATCGGCGCTGATATTGTCAAGATCCCGAGATGTGGATGGATAAAGAAACCCCTTTTTTCTGGAGTTCTATAGGGGTTTCTACAGGCTGATATGATAATGATTGCTCACTTGTTGGTTAGTAGCTACTGTAACAAAAACGCGGTGCCTACAATACCAATATATTGGAAGCCATTTTTTTATTTATTTATTTTATTAGAGCGTCCAACAAAGAAATCACAATTATCACGTACATTCTTAAATCTAAAGTTCTTAGTAGGAAATACTTTGTGTTTCCCTAATTACAGGACGCACAGTGTTTTTGAGATTTTAGAAGTTAATGTATGAACTTACAAGTACTACTAAAAAGTACGACAAAAAAAACATAAAGCTATAAGGAATTTTTTTTTTCAGGTTCGGATTTCTTTAGGAGAACAAATGATGGACCAGACAGATGGTTCACTTGATCTAACCTCTAAATACCTTTAGCCTACGTCCTCTAAGGGTTCGTCAATTCTCTTTGTTCTATAGAACTCGTTACATTCGCACATAATAAGAAAACCGTGTAATGATATAAATGAGATCGTTTGGTAAATGTTCTGACAAGATAAGGGCAGCCCTATTTGAATTACATGCATGAGTTGGTACACAGAAATAAAAATAAAACACTGATAAAGTAAATTGATGTAGGTTCTTCGAACCTAGTGTAATACTTTTTCCTTTTTTTTAACTCTAGAATAAGTGTCAAAAAGGTTTTCATGCTCTATAATCTAGACTAGATTCTAGACTAGTGGTCTTGTGAGAACAGTAGGCCTCGCGAGCCCTTATAACCTTGCAGTAACCGACACTTTCCCCTGGCTAAATCGCATTAGATGAATGAATTGAGTTTTAAGTTTGAATAAATAAACAAATAAAAAGTTTAACGAATACCTAATTGATTTGACGAATTTCACGAAATAGGCTATTCATATCGAGAATAAGGTTTGACTAATAGCGTACGTATTTGATGAGTGCTTGTGAAAATCGTAAGAAGTTATTAGATCAAAATACATTGTTTGAATCAGTTCCAATGTTATGTTTGTGGGTACTTATTCCTCTATAAATACCAAAAGTATCATAAGCCGTAATAATGAAAACAATATGTGCCATTCCCCTGAAGATTTATAAGCCAGTATTTTATCATCAGATCATATAGTTACTGTGTAGAAATATCTTCTTAAAAAAAACGAAACTTCTACTTCTCATATTGAATTGATTTTGATATTCGAAATTTTTAAATATTCATTCAGCAATTAGCCACCTACAGTTAGCTGGATTTACCTACTATCAAGCGTAAATAAAAAACATTTATTATTCTATTTAGTTAAAGATTTTTTATTTGTATCTAGTAAAAAAAATCAAAATGATTGGGAACTCTTTCGATGAAAAGCTTGAAAACCGTTACAATTTTCGAATCGAATTTTTTTTCTTGAAGTAGCTAGATAAAATAACCCCCCGAAGAATTGTTGGCTGATACATTGGTTCTTTTGATGAAATAGTTGGAGGAGGTTGGGAATGTTTTCGCTGCAAAGAGCAACAATGTTTTAAACCTGTTGTTTTTTTCTATTTGTGTATGATTGTCCAGTCCAGTCTAGTCTCAGTGTTCTGTATAAATAGATGAAGAATTTTAACAACGCGGAACAGTAAATTCTCCTGCGCTGCATACCAAAGGTTTCTGAAGTAACTAGACAATAATAACAGTAAAATTTTCAGACAATAATAAAATACACTCGGCAGACACCGCGTGGGGCGGTACTTAACTGAATAATTTACGATAATATCTTAGGAATCTTGTAAACAATGAATTGTCTTTAAATTACTTAGGAGATTCAGTAAAAATAAATAACATTTTATCACCCTATCTTAACTTCGTAACAATCACGAAAATTGAGAATATAGTTAGAGAGCCTATATTTTTTGATTTCAAACACAGTTGTGAATTTGCTCAGATCTTATTTAATTAAATACTCTTAGGGCGGCTTGCACCAGAATCGCTAAACGCGTTTAACTCTTAAATAGTATTTAGCGAGTTGTCAAGTCATACAAATACGTCAGATTTAAATCGATTTAGCTATTAAATACGTTTAGTGATTCTGGTGCAAGACGCCCTCAGGGTCATGTTCTGATAAAGAATTCGTTACTCAGGCATAGATTTGAGTAGAGGTTTTAATACAAAGATCTATGCTTGAGTCCAGATCAGTGCTTAAGCAGTTATTGAGAATATGGGCCTTATACATTTTAGCAAAAATTGGATTGATTAAGTAGATACTCAATTAAATATTAAGTAATTCTATATTGCTCAAAATGTAGAAATCTAGAGATCCAAAGATGGGTCTACTCTACCATTCAGGACCTTTGCTAAAGGATAGATAGCTGTGTAAAAACAGATCAATGTACTTTGATACCTGCTTGATGTATTTTGATACCTGCCTCAGTACTTAGGCAGGTATGTAACAACCACCACACCATGCAAAGGCTCTGCGTAGCGTATATTGTGCACATCAATATTTCAAAATTCGCTAGTATCTCTACCAAGTGCTACCACTAAGATCACACATTCATGTCGGGTACTAAGTAATTATAGCCTGTTAGTTTCCAAGGTCTTAGTAACCTTGTGATTGAATCAAAACGGTGCCTATCATCAATTAAGTAAGCAATCTTCTACGTGTCGGATATCCTACAGGGTGTGTCATAATTACCTACATGGGCGGGGTTGATAGATGTAATCAGTGCTATGTGAGGCGCTGTAAACAAACGGGTTTGGTGTAAAAGCATTTATTCCTAGTCAAGGTAAAATTGTCGAACACAACATTCAAAAAGTGTTTGACCGTTTATGCTGCGCCAATAAAACATACTTTGACACGAGGACGACGTCACGTCAGTTGCTTTAGATTACGAGCTTTGGTGTTATACACAGCCGGTGTAAAATGTCTGAAAAAAACACGCGTACGAAGTCGCGGGTAACCGCTAGTTATGAATAAAATGTAGTGAATAATTCGTCGCATAAAAAAAATCAAGGTAGGTCTGTCAATAGGAAACGCATCAATGAAATCTCCCATCTTATAGCTCACAGCTGTACCTATTGAAAAATGACAAACCCTGTTCGTATCATGCCAGTCTAAAGATTTGACGGAATAATGTTATACAAATACGATCGAATAGTTGATTCTATAATCGAGATATTGACGCAAGTAGTTTAGATGAGATCCGCTAGTAACCTAAATAAATCTGATAGTTTTGAAGATCATACGATAAACTGAAGCGACTGAATTCCTGCGTAGAACTCGTAGATAATAGTAGACCCAAATAATCGGTAACTAGGCGGAGTATGTATTAATATTATTAGGATTTAAGGGTGTGCATACATAATGATTATTTTATAAGGATTTTTCATGTCTTTGGTCGCGATAAGCTGACTAAAATTAGGACCTAATATAAACGAAACCTTTATAATTTTGCAATATTCATAACTCTAAATATACAAAAGACCTTGTAATATTACTACGAACGAAAACTCAGAAGGCTTTGTAAAGAAAAAAAACAAGCAATATCTGCTTGAAAGAATCCAGATTGCTCGGAAAATCCATGAAGGCATTTGGAAAACCCACTTTTTGTGTTGTAGGTTCATTTCAGTCAGGCGTTTAAATAATGAAATGGAGATGTGCTTTGCTGATACTGTGATCACTTCTTATTTTCTGAACGTGAAAATGTCTACTTACAAAATAATTTAGATGCCATATTATTTACTGAAATGTTCGACCTGTGTAGAGACTTTTTCCGCCAGTTATTTTAGAGTGGATCCTTGGTTTCATGACCATTTTATAAAATACAGAAAAAATTACACTCCTATCCTGACCTTGAAAAAAAAGGTTCCAAAGGTTGCCTGGAGGAGATCACTCATAGCAATAAGGCCGCCCATTTTGTGTCCTCATGGTACAATAAAGAGTTTTCTATCTATCTATCTTGCGAGGATCACAGGTCACGAGGCAGACTACCAGCGGGATTCGATTGGCGCAGGATCAGAAGGTATGACGTGATAAAGAGGTGCTCACCCAACAATGGGTAAGCATTGGCTGATTAGATAGATCTCTAGATTTATTGACTATCTTTAAAAGTTGGTTGGCACCCAAAATCATCATCATAACTGACTGAAAAAGTTTACAGAGAAACATTAAACCCTCCAGGGGAAAGTAATCTAAGAAGACTACATGGCCTTTCAAATTTTAAATCGCACAAAAGTGATAGAACCTTCTAAACTAAAATCCATCCCGCCATATTAGCATCTCATTTTCTTCTGAAAAATGCTGAGCAAGTCGATAACATTGACTGCAAAACATTTTAGTAAAGTGTAAGAAAAACTGCTATTTTGTGTTTCTCCTTGCCCCTTGTTGGTTCGTCACAAGCTTTGAATCATTTTCATGCAAAGCAGGGTCTATTTGCTTATCAAAAGAATTTTACGATGTTTATTCAAGCCCTTGTTTCTCCGATTATTTTTAACCGACTTCAAAAAAAGGAGGAGGTTCTCAATTTGGTTGTTTACTAAGGACTCGGTCATTTATAAAAGAGAGGTTACTTAACTAGCATACTTAGGGCGTCTTGCACCAGAATCACTAAACGTATTTAACAGCTAAATCGATTTAAATCTGACGTATTTGTATGACTTGACAACTCGCTAAATACTATTTAAGAGTTAAACGTGTTTAGCGATTCTGGTGCAAGCCGCCCTTATTATATTAGGGTTTCCAGAGTCTCATTTTGTTAAGTTTGAGTTTTCTATAGTTTATATTATCTGTGGTTATGCGATGAATAATGATAGGTAAGTACAGTACCTATTTAAATAAAACCTTTTATTAAAACTTGATATTGACGTACCTAATTGTTCAGTTCAGTTCAGTCAATATGCTCAGAGTTCAGTCATTGTCAAATGAAATCAACGTATAAACACAAAATCTCATTTCATTTCATGAAATTATTTTAAAATGTATACGTAAATTAGAGAGTGTTAAAATGCCGCTTTCAGCGAATTTCAGGCGTGGTAAGCTTTCACGGCTACTGCTACACATTCATGTACAGACAGCAACAAAAACACTATGCAAGTGTGCAATAAAAAAACGTGCAACCGAGACATCCATCCACAAAACAATACCTAGCTCTTCTTAATCATAGCCCTGATTTTTGTAGATATACAAACTACTAGAGGAAGTACCTAAATCTGATAAGGTTTAACGGGTTTAGCAGTAATTATAAGCAAACTTTTGATTAATAAACAAAATACAATTCAATACATATACCACGATATTCAAAACCCTGAGTGAAAATTATTGGACATTATACTTATAAGTGTTTTGCAATAGTAGCCGTATCAAACATCACCAAATTTGTGTTATCGATTGATGGTTATCACTCGATAACTAAAAAAGTTAAGAACTTTTGTTTGTAAATATCACATCCTTTCAACAAAATTAGATCTAATTTTGATTATAAACTACAACTGACACAGCATAGTCTTAAAACTATCTCTAGTAACCTTGTATTATTAATCGATGCTAGTAACGTAAGTAAAGTGGTTTCGAGTCTAATTCCACAACTTATTATCGCGATAAGTCACACTCAGCAACAAGTCGATTAATAAATCACGTTTTTAAATTCAAAAATAACGCTGTTGTAAATGTTGTTGAAAATGATACAAAACTCTTGGAAATGTTACGAAATAAAACAGTCTAAAGCATAGTTGGATAATCTTGTTCATCAACTTATGTTAGTGACTGTACATAAATATTTTCCGCTGACTGTATTAAGTTTTGGGAAGTACGGTTTAATTGCTTAGTGTTATTCTTAAAACTAAAGACCTCCTAATGTTAGCGATTTCCCCTCTGCGCCCGAGTTTATTTGAAACCATAAAACGTGTAGAAGCACGTAGAAGTCCGTGACAAGCGTCAAAGCTTAGTCGGTAATTGGGTAACAGTATTCTGTGGCTCTGCCTTCCGTGCTGTGGGTCGTGGGTTCGACCCCCACCAAGAACAAACATTAAATTAATGTTTGTTCTTGGTGGGACAATTGACAATGACTGAACACTGAGCATATTGACTGAACTGAACTGAGCAATTAGGTACGTCAATATCAAGTTTTAATAAAAGGTTTTATTTAATTAAATATTTATGTTGTATGTTTACCACACACAAATTATTTGTGTGTGGTAAACATAAATATTTGTTATATGTCTGGGTTTTATTAGCATGTATTTACAAAAAAAAGTATATAGGTAAGTATTCTATCAGCAATCTAGTTCCCATATTACAAGCTTTGCTTAATTTGGGACTAGAGGGCGTTGTGTCAAATGTCCATAAATACTTATTTATGAGCTTATAGGTACGTCGCGCGTCGTACTCAACATAAGCATCGTATCTCTGTTTAATTTGAGGAATCCGAACTTTGCTTAAAAATAAAAGATATATTCAAACCTAAATACTGCATATTTTTTCTGTCAATACTCATACATCGATAACTACTATTAATTCGTCTTAATTACCTTTGGTTAGGTACTTTTCCATCTCTTTCATCTACAAATATTGATCTGTGTGAATACTTTTTCAGCTTCACCAACTTTTTTAACAATTTTTCTTCAGAAACTAGTTTCGAAACTATCCACTATTTTAACGAGTTATCCTTTCAGAAATGCTAAATGCAATAAAAAACGCAAAGAAATCGAAAGAAGACAAACGGGAGGATCCAGAAGGTTCTGAAGATGGTGGGTCCAGTGACGTCATGGAGACCGCATCCGTGCTGAGCAAACCTACGAGTATGTCACTAAATAATGATACCGAAGCGAAACGTACCGGTGAAAAGAAAAAGTGAAAAGTGAATAGATAATTTGCATTTACTATTAGCATTTGAGACAAATGTTTTAAACAAAAGTTGAAACGCAGAAATAATAATAAGAATATAATGAGAGTTGGACTGATGTGATCATTTTAGATTAACGTTCTATGATAGGACTGGCCTGGCCTACCGGATACAAAATGTATAGGTATAGTAGTCACAACGGATCTTAGTCTCTCTGAAGTATCTGCGCAGAACCCATTTTTGGATCGAATTTTCTAATTCGGTCCAAAAATGGGTTCGCAAATACTTCCTCCGTAAGCGATTTTTTGCGCACCTGTTTAGGTGTGTTTGTTGCATCTAATTTCAGAGAGATAAAGATCCGTTGTGCGTACTGTAATTGCGTAATCGTTCGATGCGCCTAACTTCAGAGTGATAAAGATCCGTTGTACGTAAGTACTGTACCTAGTTTAAATTTTTAACAAAACTTATGATGTTTAGTACGTGCAAAATTAGAACGGGTATATTAATATTTTAATACTAGTTGTATTAGTACCTATTTAGTACTCGTAATTTAGCGATAAGACCCGGACATGCCTACCTCAATAAAAAAAGTCTAACTTCATCTCATTTGCATTTTCAATGTCGAACAGTCGTGGTAAATGAAGTCAAGGGTATATTATTGAAGGGATAACAATATAGAGTGCGTCTGACGCTGTACGTATGAACATGTTATCGACATAATTACGAAATTAAACATATAAAATAAAGTTTTTATAACACTGAGCCGTAGAAAATGGTTCACGAATGTCGCCAAACTATATTTCAATGCTCATATTACTTGGGAAACGCAGAATATATTAAAAAAACACATTAAAAAAAAAATTGTGCCAAACCCAAACTTTCAAGTAACTGAGAAATCACAATATAAAAAAATCTTCTATGTAACAAGCTCCTTTGGTTCTCTAATTACAGGAAGTAGTAGCGTGCGTAGAATAGACAAAACAGACTTACTATTAATTGTATAACCTAACTACTGATACAAAAACTAATAGAAATTCCAAAAACTCAAATACAATGTCTAATTATTCGCTGTATCCATAATACACCTTTCCATGCTTTTCACTTATTGATTGCGTCAGAGCTGGTGAGGGAGGCCTCGTCATCCTGGCGCCCATGAGAGAGAGAACGAAGCTGCTGGTTCCAATCAGAAAAAAATCGCTTAGATGGTAGAGTTAGTAGGTGTTCCCATCTGGATAATTATGCAGCAATTAATAAGGAGATGAGTGAAAAAAAGCCTTGAAAAAATATGTGGCTCATGGTTCTAGAACCGCATTTACCAACTGAATGTGATAAATAAGTACCCACCTACAGTGTACCTACTTATCTTTATACATATACACTGAATAATATCAAACACTATTAAGCTCAGCGTTGCTTTAAGTTAAAGCAACGCTAATAAAAATAGTTTGAAGGGTGGTAAAAAACCGAAATGAACGATGATCACAGAACTATTCGGACTTTCACCAGTACGAGTTGGTAAATTTAAGGTTTTACCGGTAAATCTTAGGATTTACCGCAGTTTGGGCTTTTACCAGTAAATATATATATATATACTGCTATATAAGTAGATATATTGTACACGCTAAGTGTTTCCAATTTTCATAAAAAATAACAAGGCCCATGAAATTTTGGGGTGAAAATAACGAACCAGGAACCAGTTAGTGAAATATCTTTATTTTATTTATTTATTCTATTGAATTCATTTTACTTACGACCCTAGTCGTGGGTTCCACCCATGTGGATTTTATTATTTTAATTTATGTGCAACCTGGATTTGGTCAACAAGACAGAGAGATGGGGAGTCTATTGTAGTTTAGGCAGAATGGTTCGAGCAACACCGAATACCGTAAAACTTTTAGCAGTGGACAAGGACAACTTGCAATTATAAATGATGATGATTATAGTATTATGGTAAACTTTCTGCTTTGTGACAGCCGCCTGCATCCCTTTTTTGGTAAAGAAACGTTTGGCCGTAATCTTGAGATTTCGTGAGATGGTTTCACTTATGTATACTAGTTTTCACTTAAAAGTATAAACATTGGATTTGCGTAAATAATTAAAGTAAATAATAATCCATATCACAAGCTTTGCTTAGTTTGGGACTAGAGGGCGTTTTGTGTAAAGTCCATAAATATTTATTTATTTATTTATTTTCACTAAACTAGGTGTTCTGTATAAAAACGTTCGACCTTTTTAATTTGAAATATTTTGCTGTCATTACTGTCAAGCGGTTGGCAGTGCTAGATAGACACAGTTTTTTTGTCAAAACAAAAACATTCATAAATAAAAATAATTATTGTATTTTATAGTACTTTTTCATTGCAGTTTAATTTAATTGTAAAATCATGACGAGCAATGCAAACTTTCCCAATAGACGCGCTCTGCCGAAGCTTATGGCGTGCATGACGAAGAACAGCTTAGAAAATTTGAGGAATAAAGCTTTGTTCAGCTTAGATGTGCTGGATGCAAAGGGAATCAGACGGTAAGCTTGTCGCAGGTTACAAAGGTAAAGCGCTTTCATTAGAAAAAAGCATCAGTGACTGGGAATCAAGAAAAGTCTACAATCTAACAAAATTGGCTTTAAATTGTAAAAGAGAAGAGTGAATAGGGACAGGTTTAAAAAATTTTGGAACACTTAAATTCGAGGCTTACCACTGCTTTTTTAGAGCCCAAGTAGAACGTTTGCCACACTAGTAATAGTAAGTATTCATAAGGGGTCTTTGTCCCTCTGAGATATAGATCTGCGCAGAACCCATTTTTGAGTAGAATTGGAGGTAAACTAATCTTTCCGTATCTGTACATGCGCAATCGCTTGTTGCACCTAACTTCAGAGGGATAAAGATCCATTGTGCGTACTGTACCAACCTTTAGATCCATTTAGAAAAATATATAGCAGTTCAATCAGAATAGCCATAAAAACTACCAAAAATATTTGTTATGGACAAAATCTTATACAATTTAACCTAGACCATGAATTCCGCGTATCATTACGTAAACATATAATTTTCGCTATCAATCTATAAACTTATGAATATTTATAAAACACAACTTTAAAATTAGCAAATGGTATATTGCCATAGTGTGATGCAATACTGGCAATGTTATGGCTAATAGCAACCTACTCGTACTTAATTAAATAATAATGCTCACGTCCCTATAAAGTTTTATTGGTTGACGTAGTAACGACGTGTTTTTTGAACTTGATGTTGATCCCGGCTTGAAGAAAAACAGTAGATAGATGTGTTTTGTATGTATAACATGTAAAAAAAAGTGGTTCACGATTATAATTCTATCATTTCTATGCGTAAGCCATAACTTCGGATCTTTTCGCACGTCATGTGTTTTGTAGGCACTTAGTTTAGAGCGAGATCACATTCCAACATAAAATACTGAAACGAAATAGAAGAATAATCATCAGAACGGTATTAAAAACATAGTTATTCCAACCAAATACAAAATATTTTATTCTGGATTCTTTTTACAAAGTGATCCTACCACCATTAAGTATTATCTGCATGTAGTCAAAGTCAAAGTCAAAGTTTCTTTATTCAATAAAATCACAAGGATCATTTAGAATCGTCTTATATAACTACGTGATTCTAGGTGCCAATTCCACGCGACCAGAGCTTGTAAAAGTAGAAGTAGAAGTACATTCAATGTAGAAGTACATTGCTGGACATAATTTATAAATTAATATTTTATTTACGAAAAACACTGGTATAAAGATCCCTAGTGCGTACATACTTGTAAAATCTAGCTTTTACCTCGAAGTCTGAAGTTTACCCAGCGTTCGTTCATACATAATTAGCTATGCAGTAAAAATGACTTTTCTCTCTTACAGTCGCAAGTTACCTTTGCACGAATGCCTCATTCTGGAGCTAAGGGAGTCAGGGTTCACAGAATCTTCTGATTATCTCCAAGATCTGATTTACGATAATATCCAGCTGGTAGCTGAAGATGATATAGGGATAGTGGTAGATTTGAGAAAGAGAGAAGACTATTTGGAACACATTTGCATTGGACTGCAAAGAGCTGAGAAAGAGAGAGACAAAGGTATAGCAACACAAAAATTAGATTTTGAAATATGATTGGCGGGTTTTTATCAGACTTGCTTTTAAACCTATAAGCACTGAATACATTTTTAATCGAGTTTTCAATACCTTCTTTTGATTTCTGAAAGAACCTTCTTGCGTTTGATTTAATTCAAATAAAGCCGGGACAGATCAGAAAAAAAGGAGGTAAAAGAAATAAGTTTTTTTTTTTAAATTTACATTATAATTATTAGGTAGACCAAATGGCTGTATCGAAACATTACACGTATAAAACTCAATACATCGTCTGGACTTCTTTGGCCTAGCGAACATTGCAAATAGAATAAATAAATATTCATGGGCATTTCACACAACGCCCTCTAGTCCCAAACTAAGCAAAGCTTGTTATATGGGAACTAGATTGCTGATAGAATACTTGTATACGTACTTTTTTTATTAAATGCAGAGAGAAACAGAACAATATTATACATCTATGTGTGCTACACACAAGTACTTTTATAGAATATGTTGTAAAAGCTATAGACATACTAGATCAGATGTCAGATTCTCTAGTTTATGCCTGGCCTTAAAACAAAAAACGTGATAAAAAAAATAATCGTTCTTATAGATAATGCTTATATAGTAGGAAAATTCATTAGCCTTACTGTTTGCGTATTTTTTGTTTGTTAAGCAATTGTCTATGTTGCAAAAACAGTGTTATGATTATGGAAAAATACCTCGATTGAATTGAAGACCTCGTAGTAATTTATGACCGTATTGAACTTGGAGCTCGCAGAAATCTCGAGCAATCTTAACCATGACTAAGCTTGATGTTGTTTTGTTTTTATGCTCAATGAAATGAAAAAGACATACAAAAAAATATTTTGCATAGACAGTACAGATAAAAAGAAACTTTCCATAATAAGTGTTTTTAAAACCTCTTTATCACTTACTTAGTTCACATTTAGATGCAAATATGGTTTTTATTATAATTTATTCATGATCTAGTACCTACTAATCTATTTTATCTTCAAAAAAATTAAACTTGATTTATGTTTGTAGTTAAGAGGCGTCCCGAACATTTTTGCTTGATCTGTGGACGATACTCTGAAATCATAAACTTAGTTATTTTTAACCGACTTCGAAAAAGGAGGAGGTTCTAATTCAGTGGAAGTTTTTTATGATTTTTCTAAAGTTCAAAATGTTAAAGTCATTTTTATTTTGATCATCAGTCATAGATGACTGATGATCAAAATAAAAATGTATTTAACAAATGTATTCAATTACTTATTCGTGAATGATGATCACTCAAAGAGTAAAAAAAATGCATTTAAAACGAGCGCTATTTTAAAACACCTTGTTACTACCCAATAAGATGAGAGATCGACTTCCAAAATTAAATATACTAACAAACTATACTAAGAAACAGGATACATGAAAAAACAATTAAAGGTATTGTACAACGGGCGGCCTTTTTAGTAAAAGCGATCTCTTCCATACAACCTATAATAATACAAAAGTTTAATCCCACTAATATTATAAATGCGAATGTTTAGATGTTTGGATGTTTAGATGTTTGTGTTTCAACAATCACGTCTAAACTACTGAACTAATTAGGATGAAACTTGGTACATAATTATGTAGTTCGTAACCTGGATTGACATAGGCTACTTTTTATCCCAAATAATTAACAGGATCTACAGGATAAAATGAACTAACGGGATTAGCAGCGCCAATTGGCAAGAGGATGATGTCATGTCATGTCACGTCAGTTTGACAGGACGTAGTGCTACCTCTTTGGTCCAACGACCAACGTTTGACATTCGAGTACGGGTTCGGTGTAATGTCAAGTTTCTCAAAGTAGGTATCCGCGCGGTACACGCACAGATAATAATTATAATGTACACGGAAACGGTATAGTCGCGGGTAACTACTAGATATATTTTTCAGAAAACACAAAGAAAGAATGCCTCGAACTCCTGAAACTAGCCATATATTACGCCGAGAAAGGAAAAGGCATACTATGGCTTGCTGAAAAGTTTTTTCTAGCGTCCATAGCTGTGTCGAGTCAATACCTTATTGACGGTGGACGGCAGAAGGGATGCTGTAAATACCACTACGCTAAGTTTCTATTGGACAAATGTGAGTTTATGTTTTACCCTCAGTGAATAGTTGTTGAATATTGTATGTTCATTGTACTCAAAACACTGAAATATTTTTTTTTTACTATGTAGGTAGAGTGGCATGCACATGACATGGTAGCATTTTCTTCTTCTTTTTTTCTTAACCTCTATCTTTTGTCCCCCGCCTAAATGTGTGCTGTCATATATAAATATGTTTTCAGTAATTATTACATAGATTTATTCAGTAAAACATGATTTTATTTCATTCCGAAGGATAGAACTTCAACAATAGTTAAATGAGGAGTGGTTTTTCCAAACTTAGCTAAGTTGTTACGTTTTCGGAAAAATGCGTTATTTTCGATTTGATGCTAAATTTTCATAAAGAGCTGGTTATATTGTATGGTTATGAATTATTTACATAAAATATTGCTTTACCATAATCTACTGTATCTGCTTTGTAGTTGTAGTTTTATTTTGCAAAACTTGATAGGAAACAATTGGCCTATTTTCAAAAATTTCGTTTAATAAAAATTTTATGATTTTTAATAAAATTTTTGATTATGGCGACTCACTTATTAATATGGTTATGATATAAGAAAAGTATCCGTCAATATAAACAATTTTTTTTTCCGGAACCAACAACACGTGTACTTTAACCTCCCAAATTTTTCGAGAGACAGTTTTTACACCCTGTACCTATACCAAGCAATTACTATTATTATGACAACTTCATAATACAAATAATATATATATTTAATAATACATAATATATTAAATAAATGAATACTAATGTAATTTTAATAAAACTAGTTCCAGGAGCTGATCCCGAGGAGCCCTTCGTAATACTGACGGAGGTCCGGGACAGTGCTATCGGAAAGGTAACTCTATTAATTAAGTTTAAAGTACATTTTAGAATGGCAGTTTCATGAAGGTAAATAATGTTTTTGTTTTTAATAATAATTCGCGGTTGTCATAACACGAATTATTTGATTGTATAATTATCTAGTTAATTCTAGTTATGATTGATAATATATTAACTTATAATCGATTTATACGCAAATAAGGTGACGTATAGTAACTACCTACCTATTACGTATCAGTTGTTTTTGTTCTAGGAAATAACTAATACAAGTTAATAAGGCAAGTTTAATAACTACAATACATATTTTTAATTTAATAAAAATAATGTATTGATAAATAGTGTTATAGATTACTGGATAAGTTATATTATATATGTGTAGGTATATATAATATAGCGTAGGTAATGGTAGGTATAATATATATTATACGGTGTGTAGATAGCTCAACTGCTTCATGTGTATTTTGTACATATTATAAATATTGTAAATACTTTATTAGTCATAATTTTCTTTGTGAATAAATAAATACTTATATAAATATATATTAACATAATGAATATAGGTATATTCGTTTGTTTGTGCGTAACACTTTGTACACCGCCGTCTTTCTGTTTTTGTATATCCATCCAAAGGTGGTCTGGAAGAGATCGCTTTTAGCGATAAGGCCGCCCATTGTACATTAGCTTTAATTTTTTCCCTTATGTCCTGTTTCTTCTTTGTGTACAATAAAGTGTTTATCTATCTATCTATAAGTACCTATGCTTACGTATACATAATGAGGGTCTTATAAACAATCTTTTGAAAAATTGGCTTGCTAACCTCCAATTCGACACAAAAATAGGTTCTGGCCGGATACTTCAGAGGGACACAGATCCGTTGTGACTACTATAAAAACGAACTTCCGGCAACACACCATAATGTTATTTCATCTACCGAATGAATAAACTACCGATTAGAATCAAATGTGATTTGTTTGTTCCATCGAAGTGTAATTAAAGTGAATTATATTTTTGACTTTGCCACAAAAATTTCTTTACTTAAAGTTAATTTAAATGAAAATAGCTCAAATTATAAATTAAAATTTACCGATTATATTATCGTGCGTTTGGCACGTAGTAACTTTAAAAACAATGTATGCTGTGTAATTTCAATTCAACGGACTCACTTGACCTTTGACCTAAAAATATTCAGTAAATTTGCAATTTATAAAAAGAAAATAGCAAGTCACGTAGTTGCGCAATAAAAAAATAAGCTCAAGTTGTTGCTGCTTTATAAATAAACAAACGCGAGATGGGTAGAAAAAGAATCTATTTATAGATAGGTTATATCTTTATTGTAATACACTAAAATAAAATAAAAAACAAAACAAGATGTATAACTATTTAGAACATAAAATACAATGAGCGGTCTTATCGCTATAACCGATCTCACAGATAAACTTTGAATAGACTGAAATATTTATAAAAACGGTACGCACATAGAAGTAAATACCCACAGGTAAAATAGTCACCCATCAACGGTCCACCAAGTGCGATTTCCGATGTTCACTTTGAGACCTATAATATAGGTCTTCAGTCTCCTGCGCCTGTTGTTACACCGACAACAACTCTTGATCCTTACAAACATACCCATACCCTTTAAAACGGAATAGCACAGCAATTACAACGAGCATCACTGTATTGCGGTATAGGGTATGGTGATAGTACTTCTCCAGAAGTAATCTTTTACGAAAAGCTCTACCACTTTTGAAGCTATTTACGCTTATTTTTACTGGTACTCTCCTTACAAAGAAATTTCAAATTAGCCAAGAGAATTTGATCAGTCTAGCTCTAACACGGTATCCTATAACTAGCATGAAGCAAACTACAGACACAGAAAATTATCCATACTTAATCAATGAAATGTTTTTTAGGACTGGCCGTTGTATGAACCGGAGGATGACGAAGAGGTGCCACCAGACACAGTCTTCGGCGCCACCGCTATACAGCTCCACCGGGTGCTGCTCAGCAAAGCGAGGGCCATCAGGAAGATAGACACCGGGAAGTCGGAGCGACTGTCCCGACTGGCTGAGAGACGAGCTAAAGATGGTAATTCACATGCCAAAACTCATTTGGTGTAGGTTCTCCCAAAATGATACAGCCAAATGTACTAAGCTCTGTCTTAAAGTAAAGCCTTTTTTTTAACAAATTCGGCACATCTTTAAAATATCAATATTAAAGCAACTCACATAAAACTAAAGCGGGGCTGTCTGTTCTGTTAATAGATCGGACTACCACAAAAAATTTGAAAATCTTAAAATGGCATCGAGTTTGAAAAACTTTTATCCCTAGCTAACGAAACAGCGAAAACTGCAGAAGCGATCATCGAAATCGGCATCTGCCAGCTGATGATGAACAACCTGAACAACGCACAGAAGACCTTCGAGAGAGCGTTGAAGATCCACACCGAAAGCTACAACGTGGACGGGCTGTGTGAGACAAAAATGCATATGGCAGCTGTAATGCAAAGGTAAGTTCCATCAAAAACTTCCTCCTTCATAATCGTTTTGTGATTTTATTGAAAAAAAAAGAGATATTTATTTATTTATTTGTGACATCAACATTTTATATACTGATAATAATATAGAGGTTTGCTCGACCCTGCTAGGGTCGAGCGAGTAACAAGTAATGGCATGCATAAAAGTTAAAAAAAAATTATAATAGGACTTTGACTTTGTTGATCATAGAAGTCATTTGAAGTTTGTAAAAAATTACGTAGGTATTGTAAAAATACTCATTGCGCCATTGTTTGGATTTAAAACTAAATACAATGCATTAAACATTGTGAATACTTAACTAAATAAATGCAATTACTTTACACTTCCTAAGAACTTGCATTATTCATTTCAGACATAGAATTACATATAGTTTAAAATTAACATACACACACCAGACTGACCTATTGTAAAATTGCTTCTGTCTGAGTATTATATTGAAGAAGTAATTTTTTTTTTAAATTATAATTATGTGTTAAAAGTATATTAATTAAAATACCTACCATTATTATTTATTTTATTATTTATTTATTATTTATTATTATTTATTATTATTATTTATTGCATGAAATATGGCAGTTTGAAAACATGTTATTTGGTATAGGTACTAGGTCAAAAAGACACTATTTTTAAACTGTCAAAAATAAAACATCCTTATTTGTAAAGCCAAAATGTAATCTGATGATCTAATGCAATTTTACGGGTTTGAAGATTTTTTTATTGATTTAGATCCTAATTTTAAGAGTACGTTTAAATATGCCTTAAAAGTTTTGGGAAAAGGATTTTTTTACATCTTGGTACGCGTAGGTATAACCTTATACATTTAATCACCGGTGAAGGAAAACATCGCATCATAAGGAAACCCGTGGCTTAGGTAGCTGTGCGCGTATTGAATATGTCTTCCCCGTGGATAAGGCCGCCTAGACTGAGAGGATAGTATACCTAGGTGCTGGGCTTTATGTCCTTGTCCTTCATTAAAATTTCAATAAAACGCTCGTGACAGCTTTTCGGAGCATCTTCATCACACGCGCCATGCCTCCATTTTTTCGAAGGGACAAAGTTATATTTATAGTTATTACCATGTTCCAGTACTACCAAACGATTAACTATGCCTAGTTAGTTTAGTTTTTTTAACTAAAACTTTTTGTTACCATTTATGTTAAAAATATAACGTAAGTAGAGTTTGGTTTTTATACGATTGCTAGTTTTTGTTCTGATAAATCTCGGTCCATATTAGTTAAAGTTCAATGCAATGACGCACAGACACTGACCAATCTATGAGATGTACTCGTACAGTGCACCAAACAAATAATAAAGCAAAGCTTAAAAATATACATGATAAAACACAGACTTAACTACTTATTTAAACTGACGCCAATGTTGCGGTGCCTTTCTACACGCATACAACAAAGAGAGCTATCAATAGTGTAGGGTTGTCAACGTAAGATAGTTTAGGTATATCCTTAAACAAAATTTAAAAAAACTTGTCAGATTGGGCGACCATGAGTCGGCTGCTAGATTGCTGACTGAGATGGGCGCACTGGCAATGGACCATGGTCTCCTAAGGCAGCTGGGCCGAGCCTTGCACCTTCTCGGAGAACTTCACTTGAGGAGGGAGAGGCCTGAGCTTGGCACTCAGCATCTGTCTGAAGCCTTTGCTTGCTTCATGGGGTTCGGGTTTCAAAAGGTTTGATCATAATTTCTACCATTTTAGTCCGTTGTAGGGCAAAGGGTTCATTCGCTCTTCATCACTCACTCACCTGAGTGAGTGAGTATAATATAAAGTGAGTCATGCTCGTAGAAGAGTAGAACATTGGTTATTCTCTGCACAACATTGGTAATTCTGGAAATCTACGAGGAAGGCATTCGGCACAGGAGATTTACTGGCTGATGATAGACGTGTTGAGGGTATAGGTATATAGGTAAAAGGGTATAGGTAAAATTATGAGGAATAACACTAGTTATAGCAATATCTAGATTTTGTCCAGTTCTAGTGACTGATGGACTATCCACTTGAGCATTTGTAAAGAAAACTAAAACATTTTTAGGCCAGTACTACTAATTTTATTATGGACTCGGACAAAGATATAGAGGTGATCTACAAACCCAGGAAGATTGAGATATTCGAAGAAGAGGCCGAGCAGTCACGACTTATGATGGCTATATCAGCAGGTACTTGAGCTGTCAACACCATCATCATTATAATCATAATGTCTACTACAAAATGTAAGTTTGCTCCATAGATTTCTAGAACGATAGCATTTGTGCAGCATCTTCGAATAAAACAAATTGTGCGATTTTTTTTCCCACAATCGATTGGTCGCTAAATAGCGTAGATCGACGTCGACGGATCGATTCGGCGTAATAGGAAATATCGATCAATGCGTTAATCGGTTTGGTAACACTTTTAAAGCAATTATGGTTAAAACTGGAATGAGATTATTTTGACCTTCTATTTAATTGCTGCCTACTCAGGCCGTGATTTTTGACGAACAAGTAGTAAACGATACTCTATATACTCGAGGTACAATCAGCATCAGTAGTAGATTACTTTTTCAGAATTTTAAAATTATTTATGAAATAATACAAAATATTTCATTTCGGAGCATTTTTTTTATTTCTGTATCATAATTTTATGATTGAGTTTTCACGTTTTAATCATAGTTAGGAAAAGATAAGTGAGAAGTTGGTAGCTTTCAGTCATAAAATATTTTTTAAACTTTGTCTCATAATTTACCTACTTACTACTGATGTTGACTGTACGCTGGGTGGATCTCGGCAATCATGACGTGAAGTTAGCGGTTTGTGATGCCCGAACACAATTTAGTTCGAAAATTCTCCTTTGCGTATCGAAATAACTAACTCTAAGATTGCCAAGATCCACTGAACGTAGTTTTTTATCAACGGTGGTACTGTTCTATTTCAGGACAAGAGCAAATGACATCCTACTTCAATCTGATAAGAGAAGCGAACGTCTGCGCCGTGGCTCAGCTGAAGACTATCGAGTGGAAGCTGTCCCGTGCCGGCTGGTGGGTGAAACGGCAGCATCACGAGTTCCTGCCTTGTCTTTGTCCAATGCACAACCGGACACCACTTGACGCTTTACGGTACCTATCTAGTATCCTGATGTATAATTGTATAATACAAAATTTAACCTATCTGTGTTTTGTAAGGAGAATCATTCGTAAAGTTCCCGCTAGGGGTGCTGCTCAATCTCCATACAAAATTTAGTTACTCTTTGTATTTTAAGAGTATAAAGTTCACATTCCGCACACAGAATGATGGTCGTAGTGTTGCAAATCCTTGGACGTGCTCTGAGAAATAATGAGATTTTTATAGGCGTTATAATTTTATTATTTAAAGAGATTTAAACGCAGCAAAATTCCACAGGTTCGGTATTGGAATGTGACATTGTCTTCTATCGGATTTGAGTGCGTGCAAATACGCAGTCAGAATTCAATTTCCGTACTGATATTAAAAATTTTCACATTCCGATACAAATCGTGGACAAGTCTTGGATTGGGGAGATCCTAGGCCACCAGAATCCCGTAGTCTGTTTATTATATGGTTTGACAACCGTGTATGGATATAAAATACTTTTTCTCCATCCAAAAACTGATTTTCGATAGCATGTCACTTTTTTCATATAAAAACAGTCAAAAGTTCGATAAAAACAAAAAATAATATTTTGCTTATCGAGGCAATAATTTGTTCTAGAATCCAATTGGAGCTGAAGGCTGCTATGGAGAACATTTCAATGGATTTCTCTCAAGGTGATGCTTTATTAGGCAGGATTGGTACCACGCAGGATATAAGAAAACTTCGCAGTAGTTACCAGAGATGAGAGTCTGATGGGTATAATATTACTAGTACTAGCTAATACAAGCCAAGTTGACAATTTTTACAATCACTAGAGAACAGAAAACATGAGAATATATAGAAATGGTACCTATAGAGGGTGACGCTACAATGGCGACATTAAATTATAAGACACTAGCAGTTACCCGCGACTTCGTACGCGTCTACAGTTTCCGTGTACATTATATTATCTGTGCGTGAACCGAGCGGATACTTCTTTGAGAAACTTGACATTACACCTCATTACACCGAAGTCGTACCTACTGGAATGTCAAACGCTAGTCGTTAGACCAAAGAGGTAGTACTACGCCCTGTCAAACTGACGTGACATGACATGACAATGAAATCCGCTTGCCAATTGGCGCTGCTAATCCTTTTCGTTCATTTTATCCTGTTGATCCTGTTAATTATTCGAGATAAAAAGTAGCCTATGTGTCAATCCAGGTTACGAACTATATATATGTCAAGATTCATCCAAGTTGGTTCAGTAGTTTAGACGTGATTGAAACACAAACATCCAAACATCTAAACATCCAAACATCTAAACTTTCGCATTTATAATATTAGTAGGATGTTCGTTATGACATTCTAAAACATTAGCGCTGATTTTCATACCTATAGCGTGAATATTTAGTCAGCAGTATTGTGTTTAGTGGCATTATTGTTTAATGGAAAATGCAATGGTTGTGTGAACCTGGGCATAAAATCGCAAAGTTATTTGACACACTCATCAATAATAGTGTTTACACAGTTTATTAGTAAAAATAAAACAGAAAAGATGAATAATTTGCCCGTCAGACTTACCGATTGCACGAGAATATGTTTTTTTTCCGGTAGGTAGTTGCAAAAAGCGTTGTATGTATTTATCTACTGTGATAAAGTTTAATAAAATATACTAAAAAACACCCATTAAGGGCGGCTTGCACCAGAATCGCTAAACGCGTTTAACTCTTAAATAGTATTTAGCGCGTTGTCAAGTCATACAAATACGTCAGATTTAAATCGATTTAGTTGTTAAACACGTTTAGTGATTCTGGTGCAAGCCGCACTAAGATTGATAATAAATCAAAAATCAGTCATAAATAAACAAAATTTTTAATTCTGGATAGACTTGAATTACCTGTATCAACGTTTATACTATAGTCACTCATCATGTTACTTAACCTTTATTAATCTTCATATAACTATGACATTTTTACGATAATATTTTTTTTGCGATTATAAAATTAATTGGATTGTATACACGCATAGATAGACTAATCTTTTACCAAGGTTAATAAATTGACACGGACACTGGAGGTATTTGACATTTATATAAAACTCTCGGTTAAAAAAATTCACTGCATAGGTCTGTCTCATAAAAATCCAGAATTAATTTTTTTATGAATTCTCCGATTTTTAATATACCGTCCATCTGTATCGTTCATTACCATTAAATAAATTTATCACGAACAAAAAAACATTTATGTGAACAATTTAAAAAAAAAATAACCTCCTTGTTGATTTTTCTCTTGAGCTGTATTTTAGCAACTCCGAATAAATCTATTTGTAAGTAGATTAAAATATTTCCGTCCTAGTTTTTGACAAGTTTAGGATAGTACTTTAACTAACGGATAGTATTACTTAATAGTCTTACCTACTTGGCTCTTCTTCTTGGCTCTACGTTCATTATGCGAACTGCCAAGGAATGGAATTAATTGCCGTTTTCTGTCTTTCCTGATAAATGGGTTTTTTCAAGGCAAGAATGAATAGGTGTCTTCTAGACTGTCCACTCCATCGTCAGCCCCATCGTCACTTACCATCAGGTGAGATTGTGGCCAAAAGACATTCTATATTATATAAATAAAAAATTAATATGAAAATTAAGCTGTCTGGTCTATTTTTTCATACGATGAATAACCGATGAAGTTCTAAATAAAAACAAACGTATTTTGTTTTAATAATGTTTATTAGTTGGCAAACGACACAACATAAATTAAATATAACTATTTACAATATTAAAGTAGGAGATTAGATATGTTTGAGCAAAACAATGCTTTTCGGGTACCCATACTTCATTGTAACTTAATATTCTGCCACCATATTGAGAAATCATATTTAATATAAATAGAATAAAGTAATATCACAATTATTGTTGATCGTTTTCTTATATAACAAATACAAAAGTGTGTGTGAACTTTTTTGTTCATATTTATCTAAAAGAAATCTATAATTGAGTATTTTGGATCAAAAAAGTACATCTACCTTGAACTATTCAAAAATTCAACATCATTGAATAAATGATGCATTATTTTTTTATTTAAACAGAAACTTTTCATTTCATTCTACATCTACAAAAAAGAAATTGATGATTATATTCAAAAAACTTCTTACTAATCCTTTTCCTAGTTTCTGTAGTTATCAATGAATTTAAAAATAGACCAAAGTAGTTAGATCTGGATCTTTTTTGATCCAAAATACCTAACTATCCACTGCTACAAGTTTTACAAAAACACCTCTTAACAAACGTCAGATAAAATATTAAAATTAAAATGCCACTTATGTAATTTGACCCGCGTGATCAATTTGCTAGTTACATAAATTAAATTATCAAACACAAAAAATAGGCACGATTTATCTTAAAAATATCGTACGTGTTTTTTATTCATCACGCTAATAACATAATTATATTAGTTTTAAAACAATTATGTTACAAAGTCCACATGATATATTTTAACTTTACACTTTAGGATTTAGTTTTTCCGAGAAGTCGTAAGAAAAAAATCTACCAATCATTGTAATAAAGCCTTGTACCTATAGAGAAATTGAGTGATTTTTTTCCACAGGCATTATTCTTTTGCATTAAACATCACAACAGTTTTATTTTCTTTTATCCAGAATGCTCATTTTAGCCGAATCTATTTTACTATTCTATAAAAGTACCTATAATGGTACCTAAGGACAATTGAATCAGTAAAACTTTATTTTTCTAGGTTAAGTCAAACCAGACAAACGTTTGTTGAAACATTTAAATGATGGATATTTAGGAAAACACAGCTTTTTTCGCGTAATTATGTAGACGTAGATTGTTTCAGTCATAGATAAATAAGTATAAGGAGATAAGCATTGCGATGTTCCTAAAATATAAACGAAAAAAAAAACCGAACGAAACCATTGCTCTTTTTGTTTTGCAAATGTTTATAACCATAATATGGTTTTATAACCATTATATGGTTATAAACATTTGCAAAACAATTTTTCAAATTCAAAGACTTTTGCGGTTTTTTATGATATTATCATAAAAAACAGCAAAAGTCTTGCAAAAATTGCTTACGTGTAGATTCTATGCAGGAAACCTCACGACCTACCTCCTTTACTTATTGATCTGTGGTTTTTTGGGTAAGATTATTTCTAAACTTTGGCAAAACGCTTCCTGGGTTGAAGTTTGACCTTGAAACCCTCTGCTCTCTTCAGAATGATGTCGGCTTGGAGTTGGAAGTCAGACTCTTTGAGGTCGGATTGCACGCGGAAGTTTCTTAGTATGGTCGACAGGATAATCTTGAGCTTCAACATAGCGTACTTGCGGCCTATAAAAGAAATAAATAAAGTTAAAATAATAAAATACCTATGTAATTTCACAAGGATTTTTCGAATTACATCATAAAATTGTTAGATTTTAGTAATGACTATATGGTTTTTATTATTCAGTTCTGGTAGGTATAATTATGTAAAATTTGTGACGTTATAATATTTATTGCCTATAATTTAGTTTCGCACATAATTTTGCGAAACCAGTTATGATGCACCCAGAACAAACTGAAGAAAAATGAATACTTTACACTCTACCATTGGAAAACTATACTAATAATTATACGCAGGACATTACTATTTACGGAGCGTTTACTTTATCTATGGCGTGGAGGATACACAAAATGGCGGACACGATAGAAAAGCATGACTCGAAATTATTTGTAAATAAAAGGATATTTTTTTTTATTTTTTTTTAATGACATTTCACACAACGCCCTCTAGTCCCAAACCAAGCAAAGCTTGTAATATGGGAACTAGATGCTGATAGAATACTTATATACTTTTTTTTGTTAATACATACTTATAATACATAGTTACACCCAGACATAGAACAAACATCTATGTTTTCCACGCACAAATGCTTGTTCTCAGTGGGGATCGAACCCACGACCTACAGCACGGAAGGCAGAGCTATTACCGACTGAGCTGTGACGCCTGTCAAATATCAAGAAGAATCTACAGTTATCGGGTAATTCCAATTTTACAGCATTAAATAGTCTGCCAGTAGAGTATACTATTAGCGGAAGTATGAAGTGTTCCATATCTCTTATGCCTGGGCCGCACTCGCTTCGCTTCATCGCGGTGTAATGTGAACACAGCCATAAGCGCAAAAATATTCAATACATCGGAGTTCTGTAGAAAGGGATATTGAAAAACTTACCAACACAACTTCTAGGTCCAGCCGAGAAGGGCACGAAGGCGTAGTAGTGACGGTTGGCTGATCGCTCAGGGAGGAAGTTGTCAGGGTCAAACACATCAGGGTTCGGGTATACATCAGCGCGGCGATGCAGTTTGTAAGTAGCTACGACCACTGTGGTGCCTGCTGGTATCTTCTTGCCGCTGGATGCTGTAGAAAAAACATAAATTCGATTTTATGAAATGATACAGGGTGTATTTAGACCATTTCCAAAAACTTTTGAGTAGAGCTGTCCTGTACTGGGAATTATTGGCAAAAATGTATGGAACAGCTGAATTTTGGGCTGACAACCGGTATGCAAGAAAAAATTTCTCGATCAGTTTTTCATTTATTTCATTTTCGTCATGGCGGACAATAGTCATATTTGGTAAACGGACTCGATTCCATAAAAATTCAAAGATAATTATCTTTCTCAAAGCATTAATTTCTATGGCAAGTAAAGGAGTTTTCTTGTGATGAATCAATGCTTCTTCTCGATTCAACTCAATCACATCACCGTTTCATTTCGCTAATGGAAAGATGCCTACAATGACCTGGTATGTGATGATTACTAGACATCAATCATATTAGCACTTACATTTGTAGATCATGCAATAATTTTGTAATCGCAGGAATTGAACCTCTGTTTAACCAGCCCGATACGAGATTATATAGGTATCTACTGTTGCGATTAATTATGTAACGAAAAGTAGCTATGCAATTTTTACAAGGTCAAAGCAATAACTTTCAAGTATTATTTAATCTTACGAATCTCCTAATCAAATTACACATTGTCTATTATTTAATACTTTATGGCACAGAACAAGAGTTTCAAAGGAGAGCTTAATGCTAAAAGTATTTTCTGCCAGCCCTCCTTAGCAGGTGGTCTAAATTATCATCATTCTATTTTTGTAATTTTTATTAAGTTAAGCTTAGCTCAAACACCCGTAATAAGATGACGTTAGTAGGTTTGAATCCCACTCAGTTTAGCAATCCTAGTATTTCCATAAAAACTAGAAATCCTAATACAATGTAGGTAATAGTTTATAGACTATCTTTATTAAGAGTCAAGGATAACTACTGGCTAACATAATCTTACTGGTAATCTGTGTTTTCCTTAGAATTTGTTCGCGACCTACATACATGGTTGCAGATATAATTTTTCGTTGTGTCTGTTTGTTTATAAATAATGAAAAGATTTAACAAAAAATTGCACTGCATTGAGAACCTCCCTTTGCTAAAAAACTATTGATGCTCTTATGTGCCTAAGATAACAGTTGGTCTTCGGAAGGTAATATAAACTATTTCAGTTTCTTTTTCTGTCAAACAAAAGAAAGAGACGTATAATATTTAGTCTTTCTCTTTGGTAGAAAGAGAAAGAATCTAGAGCGCTCATCATACGTTCATGCTAAAGGTAGAACTACCCTCGTTTATTGACCGTAGAATTATATTATGGTACTTACGCAGAGTAACGTCTTGTTTGATGTGTCTAGCGATGATAGGTACTGGTGGGTACAGCCTCAGGGTTTCCATCAGGCATCGCTCCAGATACTTCATCTCCAGGGTGTCTTGGAAGGTAGCTGGGCGGTCGGAGTCTCCGAATATCTGGTCCAGTTCCTCAATAACCTTGTCTTGGATGTGTTGGTGGACTCCCATCATGGATAGGAAGAAACTGCTGCCGGCGGCTGTGGTGTCGTGACCCTGGACGGAATAGAGAAGTTGAGTTTTATAGCACCTTCATTGAGACAGTGGGCAGGGTATTTGCTGCAACGTAGGTCTCCCCTACATAGTTCTAAAGCAGTCGACCTTAGATACCTAACAGGCTCCAAGCAACCTTTACTAAATTATCTATTCATCTAGTAGGTTGCCATCTACCCTGGTTTCCAGAACTTATCTTGGTACGACACGAGCAAAGTCAAAAGCATAAACTAACCCAACTCTACATTATATAGGGTGCAAAAAGATAAGTAGTCCCGAAATTTTAATCAGGACTTTTTAATCCATTGAACTTCCGAAAAAAAAATACTTTACTCAGGACATCCTAGTGTCATTATAAATCCCTTTTTAACTCCCAATAGTGTTAAGAATGTGCCTCAAATGTCATACTTCCGGAATACAAAGAAAAACTCATTCTTAGAGATTTAACCATTTAAGGGCTATGGAAGGTAAGAGTAGATTTAGCAGTATGGATGTTTTTTAACACCCTATATTTACAATAGCCTCAACCATTTTAGGACTGGTAATAGTTACTGTTCTCACCTCGAACATAATAGTGTCGACCTGTTCCTTGATTTCCTCATCAGATATGACAACGCCGCTTTGTGAGCTCTCTAGAAGCAGGTCGAGGAAGGCCAGACGCTTCTTCTGTCCAACATCAACATCATCAACGTCAAGGTCATCTTTAAGTCCAGCTGATTGGCCGAAGGACAGACCCTCGACGGATGTGGTGGTAGTGCCAGTTGTCTCCGGTTCTTTGGTCTCGTCGACAATGGTAGGGATTTTACCGTTTTTGTATTCCTCCTTCTTCCTCTTGATTACCTTTTGGTAGAGTGGTTAGTTAGTTTTTAAATCTTAATAGCTTAATGGTTATAAAATCCAGGGCCTTGGATATGAGGGCGTCTTTTCGCAAAGAAACAAAAAATAAATTCCTCTCCATACGAGAGCAATATAACCATGTTATTGGTAACATCTTATATTGAAACAAAATATAAAAACAATTAGTTTTATCGGTCGAAATAAAAAAGTAACGATCGAGATCACAATCCTGCTTACATTATGACGTCAGATAACTTTGATCACGTTTTTAAAACCAATTTATCAATCCAACCATGTGCCTATCTGACGTCATTATTGGTGTAAAAGGAACTAGCTATGGAGCAAACTGGTACACGTTCCTTCCTAACGTATTCTATGAATAAATTATCTAAAGTTGTTCTTAGGTATAAGTTATCGACCAAACGTAATTATTATTAACTACTTGTAAGAAATAATGAGCAAGCTAGTTGATCAAGACAGTGAAAAAATCTATTTGATTGTTTCGCAACGCTACAAATATTTATATATTTTTTATAGATAAACACTTTATTGTACACAAAGAAGAAACAGGATTTATTATGTACTAGTAGTTACCCGAGACTTCGTACGCGTCTACAGTTTCCGTGTACATTATCGTGTATATTATCTGTGCGTGTACCGAGCGGATACTTTGAGAAACTTGACATTACACCTCATTACACCGAACTCGTACCTACTGGAATGTCAAACGCTAGTTAGATTTGTGACCAAATAAGCTGGTAGCCCACCTAATGTTTATCAGTATCTAAGAGCAGCTTGCACCAGAATCGCTATAGTATTTAGCGAGTTGTCAAGTCACACAAATACGTCAGATTAAAATCGATTTAGCTGTTAAATACGTTTAGTGATTCTGGTGCAAGACGCCCTTAGTCTCGCTATCTATACTATTGCTGTCTATTCTACCTAGGTAGATGTTGACATACCTTCTTGGTAAGACCATGGATGACATCAAGCAGTTTATTCTGGTTCTTAGAATGTGAAGTCCAATTGAACAGCATGTCAGGTCGCATCCAGATCTTGGTGTGACGGAGGTGGAGAATGTCGCACATCTTCATGACGGCCATGGCATATTCGAAGCCACTCTGGTCTTGCGTACTCTTGCTCACACCCATAGCGGTTTCTGTAAAACAAATCCTGGTTAAGTAATTTAAAAGTATAATTAGATTTGATGAACTACGACTGAAATTAAAGAACATAATCAAATATTAAGGGCGTCTTGCACCAGAATCACTAAACGTATTTAACAGCTAAATCGATTTAAATCTGACGTATTTGTATGACTTGACAACTCGCTAAATACTATTTAAGAGTTAAACGCGTTTAGCGATTCTGGTGCAAGCTGCCCTTAGATACAGATGTAAGTTCAACTTAATCCAAAATATATGTCTTCGGAAACATCCCCAAGATGCAACGCCGTATTGCCAAACAGAATGACAAAGATTAAACTTTGCTGTCCGTGACTGATGTGCAAAGCTAAATACCAACAATAGTTGTTAAATAAAGTCATGAAATCTGGAATGAAAATCTAAACTAATTGTTGACATAACGGATTTCAAATTCGGTAAAAATTTATCATGATAAATGGTATTTGCAGATAATTAAAGGCTCATTTAGACACCATTATCTATGGCTACAAAACACGACGTATTGAATACCCCCATAATTTAAATTATTTATCCTCCATTCCATTGGCCAAGGACAACTGCTTTTGCAATCATTGAAATATTCAAATTATTATTGTAAATTGTATATCCAGTATACCTATGGAATAATTGACATGGTGTTATTCTTGTTTTGCAAAACTAGAATCACCAACTCTTAAAAACATATTTAACGAACTGTGATTTCAAATTAAAAAAAAAAACAAAATATGTAGTCAAACAAAACTTTTTTGATAAAATCACAAGGATCACTTTAAAACACTGAACGAAGACGAAACACTGATTTCTAAATGAGAGCTTGACCTCTTGAATGTAAATTAGTTGCGTAACCGTTGAAGGATCGAAATCGCCCCCAGGATGGCGAATATTGGCCATTAATCGGCACGTGTTATGTGGGGGGTCGACACACTGCCTACGTGACAATACTAGAAGGTTCATCAGTAGGTACTAGTGAGTACATCACTAGTACGTCATTTTCTATTGAGTCAGAAAGATTCCCAAAAAATTATCTACGTCATTTTTGTCAAAACTAAGGGATATCCTGTAGATTCTCATTCCGATTCATCATCATCAATATTCTAGCCATAGCATCGTGCAGCTGTCTAATTTATGGATTGGATTTCGAGAATCCATTTTGAAAATCAAGTATAGTAGTCATAGCGGATCTTTGTCTCTGAAGTATCTGAACCCATTTTTGGGTAATTGGAGGTATGAGAATTTTTTCGCACAACAGGCGCAAGCGTTTGTTGCAGCTAACTTCAGACGGATAAAGATCCGTTGTGCGTTAACTATGTTAAGTTCAGTGAAGAGGTTTCATGGTGTATGTGGCGAAGTGTTTGAAAAGACAGCTTTTTCTGATGCGACTGAACGGGTCAAAGAAACACCAGCGCATCGTCATTTTTGACTAAGTCTGGGACCAATTTCAAATGTGAAGGTAAATAAACTACTCTTGTGCAAATACACTGCTTCCAAAAAAGGAAAACAAATATTCTTAGCGTCAGATAATTCAGCTGCAGATCTAACTTGGTATCATATCATTCTATTTCTTGTGCATACATCGCATACATATATAATCACAGCATACAACCAGGATTGCGGACGTCTATGCAGATTACTTAGACTTCCTAGAATCGAGAATACCTAGCTGTTATTATACTGTAAATAGCAATTATATAAAATAATCGATAAAAGTTAGTTTTACGGTTGTTTTCATCGAGACAATCAATGTGTGATTAAGTCTGTTTTTTTTTTGTAATTTAACGTATTCTCGATTTTTTCTATTCATTCTATCGAGTTAATTACATTTTCAACGAAGTGGACTACGCATAGATGATGAATCGATCATGTCTCTCATGTGTTTTTGCAATAAAATATTTAGTCTTATTATCTACCTATCTATCTACAATTGGTCAATAGATTGCAGTAGTATTCTATCGACATGGCTTTATCGAGTTATTCGATAGTTTGCGACACCAATCATACTAAAAAGACACCCAGAGGGTTAGTACAAAAGTTGCATAATAATTACATAGGTACGTGAAATAATTGGAATTATCTGCAGAACGTTACAAATGACCTGCAAATCAAGTATCGATCTAATCGATACTATATCAATCACACAAGCAATTTAATCGATAGTTTTTGCAAGACCGATGTCCTATTATCGGTACGGTGGTTTTGCGTTTCGCAAACCGCCTAATGGGTTCTGAGGCGTTTGTTTCAAGTACACGGTCTACAACCGCCCGACACAGTACATAGGTACATTTCCAGTATCTCGTTTTGGTATTGTGAAGGTCATAAATAAGCTTGTCTGCTCAAATTAACAGTTTGTATAGAATAGTTGACGTTCCAGAAACTGTAGGTATTTTAAAAAGTGGGCTAATAAGTACCGCTGTTAATTTTCCATAAATAAAATAATAGTGCTTGTAGGCACATGACATGATAACATGGCATGACATGGTAACATGAGTGGGTACTCATGTTAGTTGTCTTGTCAAACAAAAAAAGAAAAATTATAAGGTTGGGAACTTTTTTTGATAGAATAAAAAATTGTCTAGTATACTCATTCTAAGCTTGAGTTCATAAGTTCACATTCAAATTCCATACAATAACTACTTTCTCAGTTTACCGATTTGGATCAGTTGAGCTAGCTCAACTGTTTCATGTGTATTTTATAAATATTGTAGATAGGTACTATATTTGTCGTAATTTTCTCAGTTTAGTTTGCTAAGAAAAGTCTTGTACAGTACCTTAAGATTTTTTGATTTTAAGGTTTATAACGTGGGTTAAAAGAGTTGTTGTACTCAAATTAGGTTGTACTAAGTTTTGTCCGGCAAGCCGGTGAGGGCCGGCGTGTTGTCACTAAGTCAATTCCTACGTGACGGTACATTCAAATAGCAGTTTATTTCGCATAGTTTTCCATTATCCCTTGAAATTTGAGACACTTCTCAATAGCGGTGGTGATTACCTACTTTATGATTTGGGACACGTACTCACTCTTATTCACTTATTACTATAAATCGCCAAATTATTAGATAGTTTTGCATCTAATGATTTGTTTCTCTCTTTGGATTCTCAAAAAGTAAGAAAATTTACTTAATTTTCTGTAATTAATGAACACAATAAAGAAGAGACACATAATATACATATAGATTACATAGTCAAGACGTTATTTAGTGGTCCGGATTACGGCGTGTTTAATTAAGAAATCGTTTCTAAGTTTTGAAAAGAAAGCCTACCATTTTGCCTTCAAAGCAAACGACAGCCGACTTGATGAATTACTTACTTATTTTGCCAGTGTTTGTGTGTTAAAATGATGGACAGACGCCATAAATAAGAAGGAGAGGTGAAAAAAGTCTTGAAACCATGACCTATAGACCCATATCAACTTGCATAATAATTGTAGTAAAAAAATTCATTATGCATATGTTTTTTTTTTTCAATCAAATCAAATCGAATGATCTTTGAAACACGTGTTCTTATATTCAAATTAGATTTAAATCTGTGTGCAAACTATCTAGCATCTTTACTTTGCATGGAAGGTCAAAAAAATGCTTTTATTCGCTTATTTACATAATTTTAATGCAAATAGTAACGAGTATTCAAATAGTAGAGGTAAATAAACTTCCTCATCTTAATTCCGTTCGCGTACTAATCTTATTCAATAAATAAAGTAAATGGCGACCTTGCATTTAGTGACCAGTTTGAATTAGGTTCGATTCTCGCTATGGGAGATTTTTTCTGCAGTTTTGTTTCATTTGGGTGTTGTAATGTATCTGATATAATACCAGGTGTAATGAGACCACTTCCATAAAACTTTGGGTGATTAAAAATACACATCAATAGGAATGACGTTTTCTAAGAAAACAGAATAATGTACGACAGAAAAATAGCTTTTCCATACATTCTGCCAATAGGTTTTATATTTTGTATGGGACAGTTGGTTAACACTGCTAGTTCTATAAATAATTTACCTATAAGTTTACAAAACTAGAAAAACCGACTTCAATTCGACTACCAGCTTCATCATCAGGTGATGATGATGACAGTTCATTGAGAATGTCCTAGTGACTATAAACACCACTTAAAAGTCACAGAAAAGCAAAATACGCAATTTCGTGATTGGCATATTTTCATTTATTTATTTTAAAATTTCACACAAATAGGTAGTGCTAGGAGGACTTAATGCTGAGAGCATTGTCTGCCAGTCTTCTTGGGCGTGCAAAATTGTTTTTAGTTATATCTATTTATAACCCAAACTACTGATTTTTGTTGAATCCTGGGTTCAATCCAATCACCTACACCACGGTTCATAAATTACTCAAACATTAAAAATAACATAAGTAGAGTAGGTACGCATTCAATCAACATACCTACCACCAACATTGTAACGTCAACTGTTTAGTATGCATAGCTGCGCCCTATTCTATGTCAAGAAGAACAAGACTTTGGGACACTGAATATACCTACATACCTGCCTGCACTTGGTCTTACTCGTAGGTAACCTTTTAAGTGGGACATACAAATATGAAACACAATAGCCCTCTGATTACTGGAATTTAAATTTGTATGCCTATAACACAGTTTAAATTGTGATACGATTGTGCTGTAGTTTAAAAAAAACATATATATATAATAGAACAGGCCGATGGCCCATTTTTCTTCTTACGTGTCAATGGTGACAACAAACACTAGACGAGGTTCGAATAAAACTTCGCCACTTTTACCCCTTCGTCTGTGGCGTCCAAAATATCATCCCTTGTGCAGGTGGTAGGGCGCAAGAGGCAAATGAGTAAATGGGACATCGTTTGGATGGACATCCAAACGATGGCCCATTGAGTATGTGAAATGAGTAATAGGATTCAATTTTATAATGCAAGTCTACTCGTAATCTTGTGTTTATACCCCATTATTAACCTACCAGGTGAGATATTGATATTGATTGGACTCCCGTTTCCGCATTTAGGTTCAAAAGTTGGTCCATTATACCAGGTGCGATTATGCCCAATAATTATCATTAAAATTAACAATATAATTATCGTCATCAATTCCATATACGCTGTAATGAAATCATTTGCGTAAACAGACTGTGTTTACGTGACTATTTTATTTTAAAATAGTATTACATATTCATGTTATTTTTAATCAAGTCATGGTCACAAGAAATAGGTATTTTAGGTTTTTAACACAATAAGTTGGAGAAACTTCGATGCACAGTGTAAATAAGATCATTCCTGAAAACTCCGGAGGGTTAGTGTAACTGTAATTATCAAAATATTGCTTTGCCCCCAACTTTACCATAAGAGTTTTCCCAAAAAAATGTGCGTCATAGTGAAACGGTGACATGCATGAGAGTCTTTCTTTATGGTATTTTGAACCAACTTCTGAGCCTTTTGATTTTGATAGAAAATTTCAGATCGAAGATAAGTTTATGGAAAATAATTATGTAAAGCAAAACGATGACTTATTATCTAATGTGAACGACCTATGAAATATTTTTAGATTTGTAATAAATATTCAAATTAAGTCAGCTGGTAACTAGATGTTAACATTTATTAGGTCACGTTTCAGATGAATCAAATAAAATATTCCATCGGAACCGACTTCAATCTAGTTTATAAATTACATAATTCATTAATTCTGGTCATTTTAGTAAAAAAGAGAGGAGTTTACACCACATAATATAGACCACCCAGTGGATGATATTATGTGGTTTACAAAATTCTTAATTCCTGTTTCCATAAATTAAGTTTAACCCACAGATTATATTCTAAGGTTTAACCACGCTGACCAAGTCTGCAATAGAATAGAATAAGCGGGCAACCCTTTAAGATTACTATCATTTAAAATACAAATTGGCAAAAGGACCAGAATCCAGCACCAGAACAAAAAAATTGAAATATAGTGTACCTAAAGCGCGCTCCACATTCTCCACGAGAGGTTTTGTCTCGGGTCTCGCCAAAACTATTGACGAGACGAGAGCAGCTCTCCACATTCTCGCTCGCGCATTTGTGCGCTCGGTGCTCGAACGAGATGGACGTGGAAACAGCTGTCGCTGCAGCATTATGTGCTGTGGCTTATTACAATTAAACGTTTATTCGAGAAAAAAAAGTTATCAAGAGACGTTGGAAAAAACGAAGATGGTGGATGACAGCACCAGCTCCCACCAGCTCCCTGCAAGCAGACTGACGCGGCGGGAATGTGGAGGGAGTGTTTTGTGTTTCGGCAAAACTACACGAGAGCCCTTTGATTCGGATACGAAATACCGACACGGGATGGAGACTGCACGAACATAGGCGAGACTTGCCGAATATGTCCTCCACACTCTCGTATTCGCTATGTCTCGTGTAGTTTTGCCGAGAATGTGGAGCGCACTTAAGTAAACCATAAGACCTATTTAGTACCTTTTTCTAACAGATGTTTCAGGATTGAAAGGTTGTATATTATTTACTTTCCGACAAATACAGTATTTAAAATGTTTATAATTATGTAAAAAATACTTACTTTACAGCTTTACTTTATTTTTTTGTATTCGGTCAATGTTTGAGACCACACGTTTTCAAACAGAGACTTTTCAATTTGAAATTAAAACGAAAGTTTTTTTCTGCTGAAAACTTTCCAGTCACCTCCATGCAGACTTTAAATTATTTTGCACTTCGTGCTAATAGTTAAAATTCAAAACAGTATGCTCTTAAGATTGCAGCTTACTCCTAGAGCAGGTTCCTATTACCCTTTAAAAAACATGATTGTAAATGTGCTGAAATATGATCTGGTCAGTTTTTCAAGGTTTGATAAGTCTGGCAAGCCACCTATTTTACAAAACGTGCCAAAGCGGAGATGCTTTCGATTTTTCTGAAAGATATTTTTAGAGAAAGATCACTCACCCAGAAGAATTTCCACGGTGCATTCGCTCATATAATCGTGGCAGTCGAAGTCACCAGCCTCTTTCTTCAGCTTGTCGACAACGGCCCTGGAGTTGGCGTTGAACAGGTCGATAAAACTCTTCAGCACGTTCAAGTGGAATGTGGGTGCGATCAGCTTGCGATGGGAGCGCCATTTTTGGCCTTGGGAAGAAAAATTACGTTATTGTTCGGATTCAGTTTTCATAGAGAATAGATGCAGAGAGATGACATCGTCATGATGCTTAAATCCATTTTGCGTTATCTTTGTGAAAGCTATGATAAACGAAACTTGAAACCTTTTTTTTATCAACTAAGAGGGTAGAACCTTTGTGGCATATTCATCGGCCGCCATTTTGATTTTTATCAAAATTCCCGATATTTTTTAAATTTCGAAAAGAATTCAAGATGGCTACTGATGGATATGGATGGGCCTTCTTCCATACCAAAATGTTCGAAGCCCTTTGAATCTGAATTTTTATAAGCTCTGATTTTTGGAAAAAAATCTTTACTGTGGTGCCTACGGTCACTGTAAAAGTCTCAAAAATATCTATAATTTCCATGCCGAGTACAAACGCAAATGATGTAGTCATACAACATTGTAAGCCGATGATATATGATTATAAGTGGCTACTGTAGGTAGGAAAAAACCTTTGTAGGTATACATAAAATTATCAACTAACAAATACAGAGTACGGAAAATATCTTGACCATAGAAAAATGTCTTGACCTTAACCTGCGGAAACCCGGAAAATCTGCCGGAAGTTATAAAAACCGGTTCGGTGTGGCAGACCATTATTATGGTTGTTTACTAATTTGTAAACAAACCTAACCTACACACACTTAAAAGGGTTTAATTTTTTTATTCAAAAGCTTCTTAGTTTTTTTAGATAAGTACTTATCTAATCGTCTTACACCATAATAGTCCATAGGTAATACCGATTTTCTGGTCCTGAATATCTGAATCTGAATCGGTGTCGATACCTATTCTAAATTGCAATGCTCTATCAGGTAAAAGTAAATACTATAGTTGGGGAAAGTGATGAGATGCAGGCAAAAAGAAAAATAATAATAATAATAAGGCTCCGGCGACTAAACATTATTTAATTCACTAACGACAAAGGCTTTTTCGTGGCCGATTATGAAGACGATCATTGACCTAAGATACATCCTATCCTACTAATATTATAAATGCGAAAGTTTGGATGTTTGTGTTTCAATCACGTCAAAACTACTGAACCAACTTGGATGAAACTTCGCATATATATAGTTCGTAACCTGGATTGACACATAGGCTACTTTTTATCTCGAATAATTAACGGTATCTACAGGATAAAATGAACGAAAAGGATTAGCAGCGCCAATTGGCAAGAGGATTTCATTGTCATGTCATGTCACGTCAGTTTGACAGGGCGTAGTACTACCTCTTTGGTCTAACAACTAGCGTTTGACATTCGAGTAGGTACGAGTTCGATGTAATGAGGTGTAATGTCAAGTTTCTCAAAGTATCCGCTCGGTACACGCACAGATAATATAATGTACACGGAAACTGTAGACGCGTACGAAGTCGCGGGTAACTACTACTATAAAATAATTTGGCTCGATCATATAACTTACAAAAACAAATGAAACTTTCCATTGATTGTTATTCCTGTTATGTAAATTTTTCGAGGTAAAAATTAATAAAAAAGATAAAAAAATATGCCCAAATGTGGTCAAAACAAATCAATTAAAAATGGCGTCGGGTTTAAACGTTGATAGTTTTATTTAAGATACCGTGAAATCTTTGTGCACGGTCTATTAATTGAAGTTAGTTCTAAAAATAGTTTTATAGGTATAACTCTTAGTAAGTAATCTAAGGTCGAACAAAAAAATATATTAGTATTTTGGGGTTAGAATTTTTTTATACAGTTTTAATGTAAAAAAACCGAAACAATATTTTGCGTAGGTGCCGTTGTTTTTGGAAGAGTATTTATAGACAGCAAAAAAAATATTTAATGAATTTGATGTGATTGACCTCTGATTCAACTGTTTTAAATTACAATACCAATTAAATTAGAGAATTTACAAATCATATAATATATTAATTTATCTAACACAAGTTGGATGAGGAAAAAAACAAGACTTGCGTGACCGACTTTTAGTTTTTTATTTCATCAATACTTCTCTAATTCTTTCGTAAATGTGATTAAAATCTTGTCATAGAATATCTTCGTTTTTGACAAGTTAAAAAGTTCAATTCTCGGCGGGTATGCGTTTTTCTTTGTTTGTGTTTAATATAATTAAAAAAAAATCTGAACTTGTATTACTTACCGGTGCTGATCAAAAGACCGTTTCCGAGCCAGGGCTTAAAGAACCTGTACTCATCAGCCTTGTCGATGTGCACGTGACTGCTGAGGATGACTTCCACGTCACGAGGATCGTATAGGAAGACCAGGAGACGGGATCCAATCCAGAGCCTGACTACTGCTTCTTTGTCGTATGGTGCACTCTTATTTACCACGTTCCGGAAGATATCTAAGGAAATTGGATATATTACTTTGACCGGTCTCATAGGTCAGTTAGATATATTTCAGTAGTACCCACTGAAAAATCTTCTTTTATTTTCAGAAATACCCACTGGCTACGTCGTATGCAAAACCAATATTTTTCTTTATATTTTTTATGTAGGTATTTTAAATTAATATTATTTTATCGAGAATATACATTTTTTCCAAGTAGCTAGGAAGCTTTTGTATGGAACAGCATATTTTTTCGCGTCCATACTATTTGTTCCGTAGAAAAAGTTATTCATATTGATAGGTATTTTAACCAGCTGAAGTTTTCGGGAGTAGGCTTATTACCTACATAATAAGTTAATAGTAACTTTGTAGAATACCTAAAAACATTTCGTTCTAAATCGATTTCAGATCGAGTCAGGCGCAGGCCTGTGAAACCCATACATACATACACATTTAAGCGCTCGTCACGCGCCTGGCCCGCGCATGCGGTTTATGTGTTTTGTTTGTGTCAAAGTATTTTCATAAGAGTTTAAAAATATTACCAGCAGAACCGCCAGTGAACTCCAATGCGTTTCCAATAAGTGGTAGACCAGCTGGTCCATTCAGTTTGTCTGCCAGCTCATACAAATGCCTTCTTGACATCCTCCAGTAAGCATACCAGAGCACCAGGGCTGGTACCAGGAGAATGTAGAACATGTTAGTGGCAGCCCAGGTGCTGGTCTGCACCACATTCTCGGCCGCCGTGTAACTCATCTTGGAGAGATTTTTTATCCGACTGTTGGAAAAAATAAAAATAAGTTTTCATAAATAAAATCACGATTTTATTCACAAATGTAATCATGACTATTAGTATACATTAATTAGTGTTTACAATATTTATAATATTTACAAAATACACATGAAACAGTTCAGCTATCTACATACAAATGATTTATAGATAGCTCAACTGATCCAAATCGGTACCAATCTGAAGCGTGCTCAAGACTGCTGCATTATAATAAGTAAGTTAAATGTTAAAAATAGAAAAATAAATGTTTCGAGCCCACAACCTGCACCACAAAATGCAGAGGTCGATCGAGCTTACCAGTTACATCATATAGCTAATAATGTAACTAGTGGGAATGAATCGATAATTTTAGGATAGTGAAATTAATCGCTATTATTTTAACCAATGTATATTTAATTAAGCTTTGTTTTCCTTTGTTCTACATAAGTACTACTGAGCATATATTGTAGGTACCTAAATTATCATACTATTTACTGTCCGTTGCCAATACATTAGAATTTTAGATCCTCAGTAATTGCGTACCTAATTATCCTACTTGTGTCAAAAGGTTTATTAATTTATTTAATTAAATAAATCGATTCAGTCAAAGGTGATTTCAATTATTCAAATTCATTAATGGAATGGCATTTTAAACGTATAAAAAACAAAAGCTTGCAAAGTCAATAATATTTTTTTATTTATTCACAAAGAAAATTATGACTAATAAAGTATTTACAATATTTATAATATGTACAAAATACACATGAAGCAGTTGAGCTATCTACACACCGTTGCAAACGATTTATAATAATTGTATGTTTTTACATGTTTAATTTTTTTTTATCGTGGGCTAATAAATAAAATTAATAATTCGAAAATGAAATCATGAAAAAAATAAAATATCAGATATTTTTATCATAAAAGAGCTCAAAATGATTCACCTAGATTGAATTTGAGGCCAAGAATGTCTTCTTGATACGAAGATACGTAACCAACTGCACTACGATATAATTCCACAGGTACAAGTAAGTAGAACATTTATATTATTATTCAAACAAAACATAATAAAAATTAACCATAAAGAAGTTTTTAGAATATAGTTTTTATAAACAAATTGTTTTCCTGGTTTATAAAAATGCCATTATGTATAACAATCACTAGATAATCTAGGTAATAAACAACAAACAATATAAGGTACTTATTACCTACTTTACTAATAATTGCATTGTGTGAATTTTCAAAGAAAATTGCATATTAATTAATTTTTTCCTTTGTCCAGTAGTAAGTATTTATAGCATACGACGTTCAATCCTACTATCCTATCCTATCCTACTAATATTATAAATGCGAAAGTTTAGATGTTTGGATGTTTGTGTTTCAATCACGTCTAAACTACTGAACCAACTTGGATGAAAGTTGGCATATATATAGTTCGTAACCTGGATTGACATATAGGCTACTTTTTATCCCGAATAATTAACAGGATCTACAGGATAAAATGAACGAAAAGGATTAGCAGCGCCAATTGGCAAGAGGATTTCATTGTCATGTCATGTCACGTCAGTTTGACAGGGCGTAGTACTACCTCTTTGGTCTAACGACTAGCGTTTGACATTTCAGTAGGTACGAGTTTGGTGTAATAAGGTGTAATGTCAAGTTTCTCAAAGTATCCGCTCGGTACACGCACAGATAATATAATGTACACGGAAACTGTAGACGCGTACGAAGTCGCGGGCAACTGCTAGTATTTCATAAGCTCTGTTGCAACCTCATTGCACTTTACAATCGTGTGCTTATATTATAGTTGCAACAGCGTTGGTTCTAAACAATATGCGATTTTCTTAGAAACCTATAAATGGTATGCCTAGGCCATCTTTCAACGAGCTAGTTTTAAAAATAGCTACTAGACAAAATCTTACTTCATGCTATACAGGATGGTAAATCGAATTTTATCTGGGCCCAAAATGGCTATATATTATTTACGTTGAATAATTAAGAAATTTATGACATCATATGAGTTTTTATGACATCTCTAGATTTTGGGCAAAATATATTATGAGCGTTTCAACGGAGGGACCATAGTGGAATTTTAGGTTTCTGAGCACCTCAATATTTAGTAGAAGTTCTCAAACAATTGTAAAACTGAACCGCTAATTTGTAAAAGTTACGAATCAAAAGTTATAAGCATTTTAAAGTGGTCCCTCGGTTCCACACATGCAATGCTGGGTTCCAAGGATCTAATCAGTATTCACATCTTCTTTCACTGTCTATATTTAGTAGAAGATTTGTAAAAAAAAACTACTTAATTTCAGCCCTTCTTCTTCTTGCAGAGAGACGAAAACACGATAACAAAGTGGTCCCTCAGTTCTACATTGACGAAAATGTTTTTGCGGTTTTACAAAAAAACTAACTGGAATTTTAAGTTTCTGAATCAGTCAATATTTAGTAGAAGTGCTCATACAATTTGTAAAATCAATCAGTAATTTGTAAAACTTACCAATCAAAAGTTATAAGCATTTTAATGTGGACTTTCGGTTGAACACTTTCCAAAACGTAAAAGTGACTTTACAAAAAAACTATAAAACTTAGAGACGTGTAATATAGCTTATCATTTAGTAAAAATTTTTACTAAATATCTACATACAACAATGAACAATAGACAGAGCCATTATCGAAATATAGCAATTTTAGTTTCCGGCATAGAGATGCAGCCGCAGGGTGACCACACGGCTTAAATTTTCGGGACAGGGAACAGCATGACAGCCGCGCGACGCAACGATTCCACTCTCTGCTGATGCGGGTGTGACTCAATGAAGTCAGTGTTGGTACTCTAAGTACCTATTCATCCATTGTATTTTCAATAGGTGAGTAAAAAAAATCCGATGATTGTCAAATAAATATAAGATCATACGAAAACGGAACGTCAGCGGACAATCAATACTATTTATACTTAGGTGCTTACCTATCACACTATTCAAACAACTTCGAGAGGGCTTTCGCTGCCCAGTTCAACAATAGAATCTACAAGGTGCTTACCTAAAAAGAACAATCGCTAGGAAAACTTCAATAACCACTATCCCACTACTATTAAACATGTCAAAGTTTGGATGTTTGTGTTTCAATCACGTCAAAACCACTGAACCAACTTGAATGAAACTTGGCATATTATATTTAGTTCGTAACCTTGATTGACATATAGGCTACTTTTTATCCCGAATAATTAACAGGATCTACAGGATAAAATGAACGAAAAGGATTAGCAGCGCCAATTGGCAAGAGGATTTCATTGTCATGTCATGTCACGTCAGTTTGACAGGGCGTAGTACTACCTCTTTGGTCTTTCAACTAGCGTTTGACATTCCAGTAGGTACGAGTTCGGTGTAATGAGGTGTAATGTCAAGTTTCTCAAAGAAGTATCCGCTCGGTACACACACAGATAATATAATGTACACGGAAACTGTAGACGCGTACGAAGTCGCGGGTAACTGCTAGTATATTATAGTTCGTAGCCTGGATTAAGACATAGGCTACTTTTTATCCCGAATAAATTAGCAGGATCTAGGTACGGCATTAAATGAACAAACAGAATAAGTGGCGCCAATAAAACATTCTTGACGTGTTTGACACGAGGACGCCACGCCACTTATCCTTTTTGTTCATTTAATGCCGTACCTAGATTCTGCTAATTTATTCGAGATAAAAAGTATTCTATGTCTTAATCCAGGCTACGAACTATAATATATATATGCCAAGTTTCATCCAAGTTGGTTCGTAGTTTTGACGTGATTGAAACACAAACATCCAAACATCTAAACTTTAGCATTTATAATATTACTAGCAGTTAACCGCGACTTCGTCCACAAAAAAAAAAAGTAGCCGATGTGTTTGATCCAGGTTACGAACTATAATATATTCCAAGTTTCATCCAAATCGGACCAGTAAGTAGTAACAGCGTGATTGAAAAACAAACATCTAAACTTTGACATTTATAATAGTAGTGGGATAGTGGTTATTGAAGTTTTCCTAGCGATTGTTCTTTTTAGGTAAGCACCTTGTAGATTCTATTGTTGAACTGGGCAGCGAAAGCCCTCTCGAAGTTGTTTGAATAGTGTGATAGGTAAGCACCTAGTATAAATAGTATTGATTGTCCGCTGACGTTCCGTTTTCGTATGATCTTATATTTATTTGACAATCATCGGATTTTTTTTACTCACCTATTGAAAATACAATGGATGAATAGGTACTTAGAGTACCAACACTGACTTCATTGAGTCACACCCGCATCAGCAGAGAGTGGAATCGTCGCGTCGCGCGGCTGTCATGCTGTTCCCTGTCCCGAAAATTTAAGCCGTGTGGTCACCCCGCGGCTGCATCTCTATGCCGGAAACTAAAATTGCTATATTTCGATAATGGCTCTGTCTATTGTTCATTGTTGTATGTAGATATTTAGTAAAAATTTTTACTAAATGATAAGCTATATTACACGTCTCTAAGTTTTATAGTTTTTTTGTAAAGTTACTTTTGCGTTTTGGAAAGTGTTCAACCGAAAGTCCACATTAAAATGCTTATAACTTTTGATTGGTAAGTTTTACAAATTACTGATTGATTTTACAAATTGTATGAGCACTTCTACTAAATATTGACTGATTCAGAAACTTAAAATTCCAGTTAGTTTTTTTGTAAAACCGCAAAAACATTTTCGTCAATGTAGAACTGAGGGACCACTTTGTTATCGTGTTTTCGTCTCTCTGCAAGAAGAAGAAGGGCTGAAATTAAGTAGTTTTTTTTTACAAATCTTCTACTAAATATAGACAGTGAAAGAAGATGTGAATACTGATTAGATCCTTGGAACCCAGCATTGCATGTGTGGAACCGAGGGACCACTTTAAAATGCTTATAACTTTTGATTCGTAACTTTTACAAATTAGCGGTTCAGTTTTACAATTGTTTGAGAACTTCTACTAAATATTGAGGTGCTCAGAAACCTAAAATTCCACTATGGTCCTTCCAGTGAAACGCTCATAATATATTTTTATACAGGACGTATGTACGACATTTTTTTTTCATATCAATATGTTTGATAATCTAGCCACATCGTGGACTAATGAGTAATTAACTAATCATATTCCTAAACTTAATTTTTTTTAAATTGAAAAAAAAGTAATTATTTAGGTTTAGTAAGTAAAAGTATTTAGGTTTCTTTTGTTTTTAATTTCACTGATAAGCTATGAATAGACAAGTATATTAGACAAGTTATAGCTATTTTGTAAAATTAAATATTATAAATATTGTGTTAGTAGTAATTTTTCTTTGTGAATAAATGTTTTAGTTATAGCTATTCTAATTACAGATTCACCAAAAAGTCAAATTTTTCTTTAAAACATTTTGCAATAAAATATCGATTAATATTTACGATATAGGTATGAAAGTTACCGCTAATATTTTAGAATGTACTAACAAACATATTCAATTTAATGTCATCCATGCATCATCATTCTGTATAATATATTTTGATGATTGATATCAATGATATTGCAATATTTAAAAAAAAAAATGAAAAAAGCAGATGGGCTCGCACGTTTGACATGTTCTCATTTCGATCTTTTGGTTTCAAAATCTAACCAAGAAGTTTCAAGGTCACGGTGCGTAAGAAGTGGTTTAGGTATTGGTGTTAGCAGTAGGATCATTTCAGAGGTTTTATGCTTACTGTATTTTTTTATTAATTTTTAGAGTACATACGACGGAGTAATTTGCTATGATGTTTGTAGTTTATAGCACATTTCGAACATTCGTTGTGGCTTTAATAAATTAATGCGTAGTTTTTTAATTACAATATTTTGTAATCAAAAGAGACTGGATAATAGGGGTTTAAATGCTTTAGCAAATCTGATTTAAGACAAATACAGATGTCGTAGCACGTTTTGAACAAACCCATTTAGACAATTTTTTTTCGTCTATATGTCATAAATTGGACACGCCAGTTTTGAGAAAATAACACTTATATTTTTGAAAACGAAAAGAAAAGTAATATTTCGCGTATCTGGCTATATTGTACTGTTATTCTGTGGTCATACCTACTTTCTTTAAACACTTTTACTATTAGATTACCTATATTCATTTTTAAGCATAATTTGGATTCTCTAGAAAAATACCGAATTGGTTTACATAGTTCCACAATCTTTTTCACACAGTTGTTGGTGTTAGATAATTTTAATAGAACTGTAAAAATATATTAATAATATATAAGTAACTTCTTTAAGTTAAGTATAGATAAAAATAATCATCAGATTTATTTTACGTTAAAAATACAAAACAAAAATGCTATTAATTACTATTAAAAGCTATATAAATATTTCCCATACCTGATATTTTTGTAAATAAATGAAAATATATAAAACCATCAACATGAAAAAATGCACCGTTGAAAATGACACCCCTATCCGAACCACAGAGCACTCAACAAAAGCCAAACCCTATAGGATAGAGGCACTGAAATAGACCAGGTTATAGGGGCGCGAAAACCTAAAAAAAACACTGAATAAGATCAGGCGTATATACCTTTCAGCACAGCACTGGCGCGATACCGATTTCAACTGTTTGTTTTACCCGAATGATGCTACATACGTGTGTGTCGACTATTTATGACGCTCCTGCGCAACAAGGCTCTAACCACGCGTTCGAATCGAACACAGAATATATTGTAGTCACTTACTGTTACTAATAAACCCGGTGTAAGCTCGGTATAGTTATATTTGTTTTTTTGCATATCGGTGCGTGAGACTATTACTTTTGTGAACTTAATTTTGTTGATATACTCCACGCAAAAAAAAACCACATTTCATGGTGTAGGCATGCCCAGCACCTAGCCTCCTCTCAGTCTAGTCGGCCTTATCCACAGGAAATACAAGGTCAATACGTGCGGACCCGACTAAGCAGTGGGTTTCTTTATGATATTTTTCTTCGCCATTTGAGAATGGTGGCCAAGGGATGCTCGTAGACCCGATGGTCCAATGACATTACACAACGAGCTGGGAATCACTGGTTGAGACTCGCAAGGGACAGGAAAGAATGGCGCAATAAAGAGGAGGCCTATAATCAGCAGTGGGTGCAAACGGGCTGAGATGATGATGATGATGATGATTTGAGATGGATGGGATTACGCACATTTTTCCGAAAAGAAAAATCCGTTAGTGCACGACCTGGTTCGAACCTACGACCTTAGAATCGGAAGGCAGGGCACCGTAGCTCTCTAATTACTTAACTTCGATACAAAAAACTAATAATCGTCATCATCAAGTCACTAATGAATATTACCTTAATGACTGTTGTATCTATAGGTACCCACTGATCGTTGCTTAACAGGATTCTAATGATAATTATATCATAATGGTAGCTGAAGCCTTTATTATTTAGTGGGCGATCTGTTGCATCTCTTTCCGTTGACATAGAAGTATCAATGACAGGAGAGTTTTGATAGAGCAGCTGTGATATACAAGTAATTAAATTAAAAATTTTGAAAAACCCCCATCTTTGATAAATATATTGAGAAAGTTATGAAAAAAAAAAAATTCGTCATTTTGTGGTGGCGGCCATATTTGATTTAGAATTTGTCATAGTGTATAGTATAGTATTCGTCAGATGCTTCAGAGGATCTAGTACGAGTTTTGGTGGGCTTATTCCAGAAATCCCCTGCGTGTTGGTGTACAAAGGTTGTGTAAAACGTAGAAAAAAAAATGGTAAACGCGTACGTAGTCGCGGGTGACAGCTAGTGTTGAATAATAATTGGTTGAATGTTCGATAGCAATAGAAAAATAAATTAGTCGGCATCAGAAGTTGATAACGATTACAAAATCTCAGAATTTCAAAAAAATCAAAAATTGTTTATTTTTGATTTTAATCAAAATATTTCAGCAGAATTTCATCAAAACCGCTAGTTAGGTACTTAATAATACTTTGAAAAACATGTTCCTCACTCGCCATTTGAATAATTAGAATATTAAGTAAATTACAATACTCTACAGACGTAGGTACATAGTAAGTAGGTACGTGGAATTTTTCCTACTGAAAAATCTTTTTAGTTTATACCGAAGTAAAACCAGGAAAACAAGGAAAAATAATTATTATATTATTGAGCACGATCTAAACACCAAACAGATAGCTCTTAGTAAAAAAATAGGTACACGATATTTTCATTCATCATCATCATCATCTCAGCCCTTTACACCCACTGCAGAGGCCTCCTCATTATTCTGCCACTTGTTTGACGTCGAATCTCGTTATTGAGAATATGGTCTTTGATAGTATGTGTGTACATTATATTATCTGCGTATATTATCTATGCGTGTACCGAGCGGATACTCCTTTGAAAAACTTGACATTACACCGAACCCGTACTCGAATGTCAAACGTTAGTCGTTAGACCAAAGAGGTAGTACTACGTCCTGTCAAACTGACGTGACATGACATGACAGCATCCTCATGCTAAATTGGCGCTGCTACTCCCGTTCGTTCATTTTATCCTGTAGATCCTGTTAATTATTCGAGATAAAAAGTAGCCTATGTGTCAATCCAGGTTACGAACTACATATATGCCGAGTTTCGTCCAAGTTGGTTCAGTAGTATAGACGTGACTGAAACACAAACATCCAAACATCTAAACTTTCGCATTTATAATATTAGTAGGATAGGATAGGATATGACATCTCAGTAAAGATATAAGGGCCAACGCACATCTATCGACAAAACTGTTTTGTCGCGTACTTAGTGACGTGAAAATAAATTTTCTGTTATAACGAAAACAGCATATGATGAATGCTTCCTCGTCATGTGCTGTTTTCGTTGTAACGAAACTCACATCAATTGACACGACAGACTTTTCTTAAGTATGTTTACCTATCTATTATAGCATTGTTTAATACCTACCTATTAAACATTGCTTTATACGCACATACCTAGAGAATGAACTGTGTTTTTTAATAAATAAGAATATAGAGTAATTATGTAGTGTACTTAATATTATTATTAAGTACTTAGGATGATTCTCATTAAATAAGCAAGTAACGAAAACAGCAAATAAAAAGAAGCATATCGTAACTAAAAAAGTTTTACTGAGAAGTTTCACATCACTAACTGTTCGACAAGACGTTTTGTCTTTGGTTTGCGTTCTCCCTAAGGTAATAAGTGAATAAGGTAAGTAATGTGAAGTTTCACAGTAAAACTTTTTTAGTTACAATATGCTTCTTTTTATTTGCTGTTTTCGTTACTTGCTTATTTAATGAGAATCATCCTAAGTACTTAATAATAATATTAAGTACACTACGTAATTACAATATTCTTATTTATTAAAAAAACACAGTTCATTCTCTAGGTATGTGCGTATAAAGCAATGTTTAATAGGTAAGTATTAAACAATGCTATAATAGATAGGTAAACATACTTAAGAAAAGTCTGTCGTGTCAATTGATGTGAGTTTCGTTACAACGAAAACAGCATATGACGAGGAAGCATTCATCATATGCTGTTTTCGTTATAACAGAAAATTTATTTTCACGTCACTAAGTACGCGACAAAACAGTTTTGTCGATAGATGTGCGTTGGCCCTTAGTAAGACAACTACCCCTCAAGGCCCTCATGTAATTCTTGACAGACGTCACAGCTCAGTCGGCAATAGCCTTGCCTTCCGTGCTGTGGGTCGTGGGTTCGATCCCCACCAAGAACAAACATTTATGTGTGGCAATTATTGTTATTAATTATTCTTCTATGTCTGGGTATTGGACGTTTCACACAATACCCTCTAGTCCCAATCGAAGCAAAACTTGTAACATGGGAACTAGATTGCTGATAGAATTATACTTTTTTTTTGTTATATTTGTTTGGTATCGACGCATAAAAACTATAGGTACAAATACACACAGTCACAGGCGTATGTCTACACCCTACGTGTCTATGCTATGTGGCTCCGTTTTAAAAAGATGCCTTATATGGAGCAAAAAACGAATCATGTTAGCTACCAAAAATATCTTTACATGCTTTTTACTTCGTACTGAATGCAAAAACTTATAAATACCCAGGTACTGTTAGCATCACAGAGTTTTAGTTGTTTATTGGCTCTAATCATAATTATTTAACTAAGTTATACTTTTAGGGTAGAATTTAGCGTTGGGAAAGTAAAAAGGAAAGGTCTTAGTTTTCAGTCATAGAACTCGGTCTTATCATCACTTCCTAATGATGATATCTGTGCCTACTGACTACAACCACGATTAATAACTTAATATTTTGAACAAAAACCATTCTGGGTATATTTGTATTTTAGGAATAGTACACACTTGTCTGAAATTAACTTGAATGTTGCAATTTAGGATTTTATAAGACAAGAGTGAACAGGTGGATAATAGCTAAGCGTGCTCTACCCTATGCTGCAACTACACTTTCCATCAGGTAAACCGGTAGCCAAACGCTTAGCTATCTATCATAAAAAAAAACTTTCCAAACTCTGAACTCGTACCTCGGTCTAGAGGGTTACCTCTTTTTGTCGCTTGTTGACGCGTTTTTATTGCACCAATCGAAGGTCTCAGAGTTGCCAACTCGAAAAAAAACTAAACTAAAAAAAACTCCAAATATGGAAAAGTACAGGTATCAGCAAATGATCAGGAAATTTTTTATCCATTAACCCGTTTTAACATTGAGATGCTACTAATTGTCTTTTCAATTTATTTATAAGGATAATAAATTTAAAAATAAAAAAAATTAAGGTATCAATGATGTATAAATGATGTAAATACTGTATTAGTCGTAATTTTTCTTGTCAATAAATATTTTTAGTGTTCCGATCCAGTTTTGGAAAAACGGAACACTTATGGCCTCACTGCGGTGTCCGTCTGACCGTCTGTCCGTCTGTCTGTCACACTCCACCAGAGCTGAACCGTAGTAGCTAGAGAGTTGAAATTTGGAATAGTAATAGTTTATCACAACCCAATAATAAGGGTTTGCATGCGGAAAAAATATTCTGAAAATTAGGGACTATTAAGGGGGGTCAAAAGGGATATGAAAACAAAAAAATTTTTTTACCCCATTGAGTGGGGAATCTAATGAAAGCTTAGAACTTAACTATAAGTACCTCATATTTAGATTTTTTATTAAAAAAACTTGGTTGAAGAAAAAAAATTATTTAGTGCGAAATATTTCGTTCCAGACGGGTTTCTCGTAAAGTACCCGGCAAAACTGGGTGATTTTTTCAGAAAATTTGTACCATAATGGTCTCATGAAAGGAAAACTATAGGCAACTTTTAAAAGTTAACTAAATTCGAGAAATTAAATAAAAACCACAATTATTACTTGTCCAGCCTATCCTGAACCGTCTCGTAATTAAAAATCTTACAAATGGGAGCTCTTGTTACATTGGTTTGTTTTGGTATTACATTACATTGGTAAAGTGGAGAGCTGGTTATAAAGCGAATCTTTCGGAACACTAGCATGCGCAAATAAAACTTGCGCCTTGTCCAGTTTTTTTTATAAGTAAGACCGTCTGTCTGTGTGTAGTGGACCAAATCTTGCCGAATAAAGCTTTCAAAATGAGATGGAGTAAAATTAAAACTATACTTTCTTCTATTCTCTGCCATTTTATATTGTTGCTGGTGTTTCTGGCAATATCATACAATTTTTCCTTTTCGCAGGCGTGAACGAACTGTAAGTACTGTAACCGATATTGGTTCATGTGTCGTTGTTGGTAGTAGGTCGGTCTGTCTGCAGTCTTAATACTTAGTTCTTAATAACGTTAATTGCAATCTTCGAATAGGGAAGTTTCCACACGAAACATTGCCGTCAGACTTGTATCTAAATATAGGTATATCTGTGCGTTTTAATGCGTAAATCTATAAATAAATGCCATGTTTTTAATTCTGATTCTACTTCCACCGAGAAACTAGGCCTTCCTTGTACGTCAATTATTTAACGCCAAAAAATATTTGTAAGTACTTCGACGGTTTTTGAAAGAGACGCGAAAGTGGTCAAAATAGGAATAGATAAGAGGTCATTCTGAACTGATATCTAATGCGTTTGTCTCACAACAACAACAATAACAAATTACGGGTTAATTAAGATAGCCACCTATTAGTGGAAATGGCTTTCAAGTATTTTATCGACACGACGATAAAAGAAGAAGAGGTTAGGGGGACGTTCGAAGACTTATCATTTTTCTGTACCACTCTTTTATCATAGTACCTAATCGTATTGTACTCGTAATTTGAAATTATGTTACATAAGTGGACTTGCGTCTTAGCTTATATTGTTCTTCTTATTCGTGTCTATGATACAAGATAGTACTATTGTTTTAAATATTACATTCTATAGATTGTTCTAGAGAAAGTCATCTATGATTGAGTTTCCGCAGGATTTTATGCTGAACGTAGGCTGGTCAAATAGTCAACCTAAATTATCAATCTCAATACATTTTGCCATATTTAATATCGATGTTTTGAATTTTTAGGCTGATTCAGAATTGCATAATTGTTATGAAATATTGCCACTGATCTTTGAGATACACTGCATGGTCGTTTTGAGCGATATAAGAGACCGCGTGGCGCATTGCCGAGTTGCCGCGTAGTGTAACTACGAGTATAAAGTCAATAGCGAGCATTTGTTTTTCCATTTTCGGGGTAAGCTTCTGGCTGTAGCAGTCGTAGAGAAAGTTCTTCTGGTATCTTGAGAGTTGGCCACTGCTCTTATGGTACCTGTAAATAACCATAAGAGTCACCGCAACTTGCGAAGCCACCCAACATTTTCTCATTTCTAAAAATAGCACGAACTAACCTTTTAATTTAATGATCAAAAATTGTTCATGGAAGGTTTACCTTTATTATTTATGTACTGGACTACACAAACAAGGTTTGAATGGAATATTTCTTTAAGTAGAACGCCTGGTGCGCACGCGCATGTATGACGCAGATGCAGTTTGATTTCACACGGGTTTCCTCGATTCATTCTGAAATGCTAACCACAAAGTTTTTGAAAGTTCCTTGCACCTAGCTGCATCAATCGATTACTCCTGTATATTTAAAGATCAAAACAATATCAATTTGTAAAAAAGTATTGAATACTTTTTTACAAATTTTACATTAAAAAAAAGAGTTACAGTAACTCTTCCTTCATTAACCCTAGATCACTAAGCTTCATTTCGAGTAACGCTGTCACTAACCATTCGTAAATTTTACGACGAATTAAAACATCAATATTTATATAATCAACTTAATTTATGTCACAAAATTACCTCAATTAGCAATCTTCGTTTTCTCCTAATCAAAATAACAGAACCCGTTTCAAAATTAATCTACATTGAACAATTATTACACATAGAAACAAAATAAGTCCTGCAAATAGCTTTTTTGCAGCCCTTGCAGAAGTTCGTGGTCATACGGCGTTTTTTTGCAGGGCAGTAGCTACCAATTTTGCGAGTTGTGGGAACATCTTGACTAGAACCTTCCTGAGAGTCACAAATTTTCAAGATCTCTGTGATGATTTGCTTTCAATTTCATTGCCAAGTTACAGTCTGATATCTTTCTCCCAGCCAAGGCTTCATCAGATCTTTTGCCATTTCTAATGCAAAAAACCTTCTTTTCATGGGTTTTTTTCCATTTCGAATAAAATTAGCGACGTAAATTACATATGCATTCACTATAGACAGATTCAGGATGTCGTAAACCAAGCACAGCGGCCATCGATTGGTCTTACGGCTGGTACTCATGATCGAGCACATCTGGTCTACAGTATCAACCGCACCTTTTGTAGAATTGTAAAATTTCATAATATCAGGTATTTTTGAATTGATATTGATGACTATGACTGCGACGTAGAGTGAAAAACTGGTCATCCGAAGAAACTACAGCATCTTCGTCGCTTCCATCAGTTTCGATGTGAATTTCCGTCTCTAAATTATTATCACCCTCGGATTCCGATGACAGTGGTTGATTTTCAGGGATTGACTCCGTATCCGAATCAAGCTAATCATTGTGGAATTTTTTCATTTTGACTCCTCAAACCCATCCGAAAATATAAAAGAACAGTAACTGAATAATTTATCATATCTAGAAAACATCAGGAATTATCGATAAGTTACAAATAAAATTGGTATCTATTACTGGTTTATAATTAACAAGACTTATTATGTCTTATAATAACAGGAAAATAATATGTTCCTATAGTAATTAGTGCAAATAAATAATAAAAAACGAAATACAGAACTTTGAAAAAAAGTTGCATAGTTACTAACCTTTCGTAAATTTTACGACGATCACACGATATATCCCGATCTAATAAGCGTGCATCCGTAATGAGTGATTGCGGGTCACCAATGATGCGAACTAGGAAGGTACTAGAAACGGGTGGGGTCGCAAGGGCGGGGATCTTACCGAAACACCAAATGTGCAAGGTGCGCGTCGTAATTTTTACGACTGCTTAGTGATCTAGGGTTAAAAAGCATGCAGTAGAGTGATTTTTATACTATTTTACTACCTACCTTTAAAAGCTATGTCCAGCAGTGAACTTACAGGCGATGATGATTACCTTCTTTATTTATTTACTTATTTTAAAATTTCACACAAATAGGTAGTGCTAGGAGGACTTAATGCTAAGAGCATTGTCTGCCAGTCTTCCTGACCGTGCAAAAAGATGGTGTGGTGTGTTCTTCTTCTACCACTTCTTTTCTGTCTTCTTTTTTTTCTTCTTATTTCTTTCTTACTGGCCATACCTGAGTTTTAAGTGACTGGCAATTTTTAAGCTTATACTATGATTAATGGTATTGATTCTAAAAACTATTAACTACTAACGGACAATGTTGCAAATTGCAACATAATGTTATGGTCTTGAATCTTGAATGCTTTTCTGGAACCTTCATTATTGCAACTGATAAATTGTCACGTGTCTTATCCTACTAATATTATAAATGCGAAAGTTTAGATGTTTGGATGTTTGTGTTTCAATCACGTCTAAACCTCTCGGCAAACTCGGCATATATAGTTCGTAATCTGGATTGACACATAGGCTACTTTTTATCTCGAATAGTTAACAGGATTTACAGGATAAAATGAACGAAAAGGATTAGCAGCGCCAATTGGCAAGAGGATTTCATTGTCATGTCAAGTCACGTCAGTTTGACAGGGCGTAGTACTACCTCTTTGGTCTAACAACTAGCGTTTGTCATTCCAGTAGGTACGAGTTCGGCGTAATGAGGTGTAATGTCAAGTTTCTCAAAGTATCCGCTCGGTACACGCACAGATAATATAATGTACACGGAAACTGTAGACGCGTACGAAGTCGCGGGTAACTACTAGTATAAAATATGGCTTTCTCTAACTGACTCTAATTCTGTGAGCCCTTTGCCCCATTCTATATAATTAAAAAAACCTACTGGGCTATTTTCTGATTCATTCAACAAGCCTTTTCGAGTCGATCGGTATCTGAAATATTGGATGTTATTCCAACGGAGACTTCGAATCTGCTATCTAATTTTCGACAGATTCAAATTTGAATGAGATCGCTTTTAGTGATAAGGTCGCTCATTGTACTCTCTATTTTTAGGTGGTGTTTTATTTTTTTTGTTTGAAAGGTGAATTAGTCGGGAATGTTCTTTTTAGCTATGTTTGATGAAAATAGGTCCAAGATTCGGGGGTTATTTAAATTTTTAATTTAATTACTTGTATGTAATTTATTTCTTTTGTTTTTGCAATAAAGTTTTTAGGTTTTTTTATCTTATCTATATTAAAATTCAATTTCTTAAAGTCTTGTCGAATGATTAAAATAGCATTGTCGCATGAAGGTAGAAAAATATCAGTCAATATTCTCGATTAAAAGTGATTGCAGACCGGAAAACGCAGCGTTACACGCCCAATGGACCGATGACATTGTAGCAGTCGCTGGAAGTTGAGTACCTTACCTACTCAAAACTTGTGATCGGTAGTAGTTATAAATAAAAATATTTGTTGAATTATATAACCAGCCCGATTAAATATATCCACTGAGACTGATTATAAGAACAGCATTCTATATCGGACAATGCCCTTTTGTTCATGTGCCTGATCATGCCCTATCTACATTTATATTAATACGTTATCAAGTGATTTTAATCTTATAATTACCATTTTTTATTTGGGGTCAAACACAATGCGAATATGGTAATATTTTAATTAATGAAATCAACGTCGACTTTTTAATTCGTTGATATCGAGACCTCCTTACGCAAATACACAAATGACGTTAAACATAGATGTCATGATTGATTGCTTATTTATGAAGACGTCTGTCCAAACATAAATAAACACTACGCATCGGTGTTTGATAAATTCAAGTGCAAAGTTTAGGCTGATCCAAAATCATGAACAGGAAACAAAGAACTGGTCTGACAAAATCTCCGCCATACAAGAAGGGGCGCCCTATTTCCGGCTTCAACGAGGTCAGCGTTCAGGAAGAGCCAAAAACCACAGTTGACCTTCAACCTGTCAAAGAGGAGACCAAAGCAGATCTTGTAGAAGAGCCACGAGCACAGGAGGGTTACGAAAGCGAGGAACGAGATGCCTTCAAATCAGAAGTCGAAAGGTTCATAGAAATATCGAAATACTTCTCTAGCCCTCTACGAAAAACAGCGTCTTACATGAGTGAGCACACCCTTGTCTCCTACCCTAGTTCGTTCAGAGTGGAATACAAGAGAGGAGGCGTCACAACGGAACACATTAAATTCTGCAATCTTGTCTTAGAACCGATTTACGTAAAACTATTCAAACTGATCCCAGATTTGGAACAAATCAAGTACATAAACATGTCTCTATCGCGTTGCAAGAGGATACCACCGGGTCTCTCTTTCAATCTTGGCTTCGTTTACGATGATGTGAATGAAAAACCACCAGTGAATGCTAAAATGATATTTGTAGCTTCTAGGAAGACAACCACACCATGCTACCAGGTATGCGAGATAGAACTGCTAATCGACGCACAAAAAAACCGTCGGTTTATTACTGCTTAACTAACTAAAACTATAAAGTTACAAACTTAATCAAGTTTTACAATTTTGTATGTATATTTTGCACGTATTTTTTTTTATTTATGTTTTTAGTACTGTGACAAAAAATTAATCTTTGATCAAAGAAACATTACAAAACTAGCATTTGTTTTTATTACTATCGACGTAGTTTGAACGTATCTGGTTTTTTATTTTGTAGGTAAGGTCACACTCTTTAGCAGAAGTTAAAAAATTAAGTGTACATTAAACATTTTTGAGATGCAAACATGCCTTAGTGTGGAAAAGGCGTTAGCAGCATGAAAAACTTTGGTTTCTGCAGTATTACTGAAATCTATAATGTTTATAACTTGATAAGTTAGAACGGGATGCTAATAACTGAAGTGAACCCTATAGATGTCATTCATTTATTACACTTCGTGGTAAGGTTGCAGCACACTGCCGTCTTATGGCTAAAATGGCGTTAAGTGCAAAATCTACTTTTTGAGTTATGAGGGAAAAACTGATTTGATTTTTTAAACTTGTGCTACTTGAAGACTACAAACCTTTCAACACAATTTGAAATGTCTAAAAATAGAGCTAACGAAGCTCTTTTCATTAATCTAGCTTTCATTTCGAATCAATGATAACGGTAATATATAATGATAATTCCGACAATGTTAATTAATAATAATGATAATTTACAAGCTTACACAAATAAAAATTCTGAAAAATGAAAATGGCACATTATGTCAAAACAAAATATTTTAAGTTATGATCACACGGCAACAACAAAAAAAACAAGCGGATACAACAAGAGCACACCCACCACCACGGCCCACCTCGTCGTCGCTTAGCACATCATCAGATGAAGAATTTGTCACTCCACCGGACACGAGCGACGAGAGTGGGCCACCGACGCCTCCGCCGCCACGAGCACCTGCACGACGGGGACGTCCACCGCTGCCGGCTCGCTTGGGGCCTGTGGGGCAACCAGCTCCGCGCCCGGCCCTCGCTACCGGTGGTGTAGTGCGTCGCATGCGATGGTCTCAAACCATGAATGAGAACTGCATGCGCGCCTATTATGAGGCTACAGAAGGGGGAACCATCCTGACTGCATACCGAGATCGGATGTTGCCTCTGTTTCAGATCTTGGAACCAACCATCGCTGTTTCCGCACAACGACTGTCGGATCAGGTACGGGCAATGCTCGTCGACATCACCATCCCGCATGACGAGAACCTCGTGAAGGCTGAAAAGGAAAAGCTCAGCAAGTACCTTGACTTGGCTCACGAGGTAACCGCCATGTGGGATGTTGATTCGACAATCATTGTCCCGATAGTCGTTTCGGTGAACGGCCTGATAGCGAAGAGCCTCGACCAACACCTCAAGAAGCTCTCGCTAGAAGGTTGGCTCAAGGGTCAGATGCAGAAGGCAGTGATCCTCGATACGGCACGCATTGTCAGGAGGTTCCTCAGTCTGCAGCCCTGACCACCTGTAGCTTGGGCCCTGCCCCGCTGCTGGCGGCACTCTAGTTTTTAAGTTTTTTATAATATATGTTTTTTTATACTTATATTGTAAAAAAATTAAAAATTAAGATAATAAATAAATATGTGAATAATGATAATAATTCCGGTAACGGCATTTTCTTTTTTCATATTTCGAAAACTATTAAAGCGGTTTTAATTCTGATAAAATTGGTCGATAGAGCTTTTTTTCTGATTACGATGGCATAAAAAGTCGAAATTGATCAAGTGTTGGATAACAGCATTTTAGCCATAGGACGGCAGCACAGCGCTTTATATTGATTCGTAAAATATATTACACGTGGCAAAGGTACATTATAACAAGTAAAACCGGTACAGGTACCTACGGTCTGGTGTATTTTCATTTGAATTTCATATAATGCTATAAACTATGAATTACTCTCATGGTGCTAGAGACGACTAATACCCAGTTTCTATACTCTACGATCATCGCGATAAGTGGAGCTTCATAAAAATTATGATATCAATGAAATTTTTCTCTCTCATGTCAAATTAATATTTTTTTTTGTAAAGAACTTCTTTGGTGCAGTCGGCTACACATCAACCTATACACTGTTTGAACTTTGAACTATTATAATTTGAATGTTGCGAATCAGGGATTGCAATAGGTGTAGGCGCGTGGCGCGCAAGCAGCGAGTCTCACATAAAAACATATCGTCCCTCTCGCATGATTCGCAACATTCAAGTTATAATAGTTCAAAGTTCGAACCGTTGATAGGTTGATGTGTAGCCGACTGTACACATATTTCATGGGTAAACTGCGTCTGCTGACGTAAGTTTAAAGGTGCAGAATAAGGAACCTACGGATAATGCCTGTCGTGTCGAGGAACCATCCAGCAAGAGCTTCTTGGGGTGTTGTTCGTGGAGGCTCTTTGCTTCGTCGAAACGACTACCGGAACAATGATCGTGATCGTCAAAAAATATATAAATAATAAATAAATAAATATTCATGGACTTTACGCACAACGCCCTCTAGTCCCAAACTAAGCAAAGCTTGTGATATGGGAACTAGATGGCTGATAAAATACTTATATAATTTTTTTTTGTAAATGCATCCTTATAATATATAGTAGCACCCAAACATAGAACAAACATCTATGTTTTCCACGCACAAAATTAAATGTTTGTTCTCAGTGGAGATCGAACCCACGACCCACAGCGCGGAAGGCAGAGCTATTACCGACTGAGCTGTGAAGCCTGTCAATAGTATGATAGGAGTATTACGCTCTCTGAACACCATAACTTCGGTATCCGTAATACCGAGTTATGGTGTTCAATTATCTAGGAACAGGTTTTTATGAACAAGTTTGGCAGGTCCCTAACTTGATTATAAATTGGACGTAGTTATGCAAAAAGGATCCGACTCACATCAAGTGACTTTTGAGATACGACTACGCGGTGGTAACTCATGGTAAAATTGGTATATCAACTGGGGTTTTATGCTCGGTTCGGCAGAGATGTTACTCCAATAGGGATGACGTTATATCCCTATTGGATATGACGTCATTTTGCGTCAGCTAGACTCGAAGCTCGAAGAGTTTTGGACATTATTTTGACGTCATCCCTATTAAAGTAAAATCTCTAGAGAACTGAGCATGGCCACTGAAACGAGAAGTCTCACTTTCGATGTCGTTATTTTTACTACCTTTACCTAAGTACAAGATGTGTTACGAGAAGCAAATTACAGTACTTAGTGAACTACTTACATACCAGTTTATTATTGTTTTATTAGAATAAATTATAGTAAATAATAGCACTTTTCCTAGTAATAAGATACTTCTCAAGGATACAAGAAACGGTGCGGAAAAACACCGGAACCATGTACTACTGTATTATTATAAAAGAAACCTACTTAAGAAATAATATATTTCATCCATATTTTTTTATGAAAGATATCTAAGTCAGTACACCTGATGGAAACCTGAGCTTAACTGACCCCAAATCCGAGTTACGTAAGTAAATTAAATGTATTTTCACTGTAAATTTTATTTGCATATGTACATTTTCTCAACTAGATTAATCTAATTCTAACCCTTAACTTAAGGTATAACTCTTGGCCTAGGTACCTAGGTACTAGGTAGGTAGGTACCTCAATATCAAAAAAACCTTATCACATAAAGAACTGCAAACATGAATGAAATAATTTGTTATAATTATTTATTAAATTTTTAATAATATATTATTGTCATGATTAGCGCGCCGTCGACGAATAGACTGAAAATAATAAAATGTTTCATCTACGGGGTTAATTATCTGAGACTCTAGGAAAAATAATGAATCATGGACTTTTCATAGTAGTAAGACGCAGTCCGTAGTAGTGCCAGTTTTGATGGGTATAACTTTTTTAACAATCAATGAACATAATTTTCACTAAAAACGGAATTTGTGAGTTTAATTGGTTTCCGATATTTCATCAATCAAACTCACAGAGCATGGTATATATCCCGTTTTTAGTGAATCTTATTTTGATGGGCATAACGGGCAGTTTTCTTTACGTTTTTGATGGTTCCATCAAAATATTAAAAATTAAAAAGGTACACCGCGCTATCTACCAAAAAATCGTTGAACTAACTTTCAAGAGCTTAATTTTTTCTATCGTATAAACTATTAATGAGAAGCAAAGTAAGCAACGTACGAAATAGTTCTAACTGAATCTACTAGATGGCGTTGCGAAGAAAATTTAGTTTGATAGTGTCTGTAATTTTCCTCATTGCAAACTAGTAGATGCTTGCTAATAATTATTTAGTAGGCGTTCCAACGCGATAAAACTGATACAAGATACATTTATTTGCCGAAATAAGTGTTACAATTTGGTCTTATTCTAAAGAGGTACTTTAAAACTTATTCACTTTTTTCAGGTATCGCAAAGATGTAATATTATATTTGGGCGCTTAAACTTATCTTAAATAGGTATATAAGCAATATAATAATATTATTCCTTTTCGATCTGATTCGCGAAATCTGTAGTTTTCATTTACATTAAGTACTTATCTAATTACCTACTACCAACCATTTTAATTTATAACCTGACCGTAAATTGATATTTTATTCAATCTTTTACCACTGACAATGTCCAAGCCTCAGTTTACCAGAGTTGCAATATTCTGAGGTCCGAACTGGCAATAAAAATAGCCAAATAGTAGTGACATCGTTACTCTATGGATATGATAGAGTTCATGAGCCTGTTTTGAAAGCTCTAGAGCTACTGCAGAATGTGATCTTTTTGCCCATGCCTCTGTCTAAGAAATTATCACAGTTCCCATCTCAAAGATACAAAAGATGGTACTACAAATTCAAATATATTCTAGTAAGTATTTTTATTTCAATGTGGATAGGCTCTCTCATATTTTACTCAATGGAATAGTATGAAAACGAAGGTTAAGGCCCTCATAGACAGGTTAATAAATAAGCGGAAAACATTCACGTTGCGCTTGCGCCGTTTTGGTCAGGACTCGATACCGTTAGCTGTATGTGGGACACGGCACGCGTGTGGATTACACTCACACACTATTATGCTGCTTATTTTAAAAACAATGTAGGTGGATGCTGGATGAGATACACGTTTTACAAGAAAGAAAGAAAGAAAGAAAGAAAAAGAATTTATTAACCCAGACTTAAACCTTAAACTACAATAAAAAAACTTAAACAATAATTATAGGTTAATTAGGTCCCTGACTCAGCATACGTGCACTGTGACCAAGAGTAACAGTGCACACTGGTATTCTGTCAGAGCCTAGTGGGCAACATCACGGTAGCCTACAGTTAACATAGGGTAGTAAAATAGGTACTTATTAATAATAGAGAACAATGAACCAAACAAGACTATCTCTATGGTGCTGTGCTGACTGAGAACTGATGCTGATGGGTTCCTAAAGTGGGTTAACAGGTTTGCATGATATGTAACTCCTTATGTTGATAGTAAAAAACAACACAATGGTAGGTAATTATATACCTACTCATAATTGTTCATTCCTAGTAGTTAAATTGAGCAGTTCTGTGACCAAACCACTGGTATTTTTCTTCTGCTAAAAAACTCGCCCTGAAGCATAGATCTGAATGATTTTTTTAAATATGATACTATACACAATGAAAAACTATTGCACCAAGGCTACTATTAACAAGTAATTAAATTAAAAATTTAAAAAACCCCCGAATCTTGGACCGATTTTCATTAAACATAGCTAAGAACATTCCTAATTCACCTTTCAAACAAAAAAAAAACAAAACACACATACAAACACGTTAAACTTATAACACCCCGTCGTTTTTGCGTTAGGGGTTAAAAAGAGCTAACACTGAGTCAAACAACTCTCTTTTGTATAGAGATTATAGATAGATATATAGATAAATTCTTTATTGTTCACAAAGAAGAAACAGAACATAAGAGAAAACAATTAAAGCTAATGTACAATGGGCGGCCTTATCGCTAAAAGCGACAGATTATTACAGACAGTTATGCAGAAATACCTATCTAATCTGTTTTTTTTTTTTGTAATTTATAAACTGTCGGTTTATAAGCGGTATTTACTAGTAATTTACAACCCACACAACCAGATAATCTACAAAATGGCGTCCTTGACACGCAGGAACGGTTCTGCTAGCAAGGCCGTGTCTGACGCATTGTGATCGTAACGGAGCTTTCGGTCTCACAGGATAGCGGGACACACTTCGATTTCATTACCATGAAGTCTTCTTCAGTGACGTAACTTACACAGTGTGGTTCTGGTGTCAGAGAGACTACGTTCTTTGAAAAGTGCAGTTCAGCATGCCTAGACGTTTAGCGTAGACCTATTACAAAGTTCACTTAGTATCAATTAAGCAATACTATAAAGTTGTTCTTTCTTTCTGTTCTTATTTAGATATAAGGAAAGTTTTGGTACTGCGTGAAATTAAAAAAAATGTGGTTTCCTATGAGTATTGAAATTATAGTTTTGCGGCATTCCTGAATCATTTTCTACGACTCAGTTTTCTAAAATCTTTAAATGTAATCAGTTTCATAAATTCATCGATTTGGTACAATTTAATTTTTATCAACTCAGTCGGTAATGGCTCTGCCTTCCGTGCTGTGGGTCGTGGGTTCGCTCCCCACTGAGAACAAACATTTATGCGTGGAAAACATAGATGTTTGTTCTATGTCTGGGTGTTGTTACTATGTATTATAAGTATGTATTTACAAAAAAAAAGTATATAAGTATTCTATCAGCCATATAGTTCCCATATCACAAGCTTTGCTTAGTTTGGGACTAGAGGGCGTTGTGTGTAAAGTCCATGAATAAAGAAAAAAAAAAGAATAAAGGATATTAATAGTGGTATTTCATAAGTCGACGTCCTTGACATGCGCAGGAGCAGTTAGCAAGGCCGTCTATCTGACGCATTGTGCATTTAACGGGAGCTTTCAGTCTCACAGGATAGCGGGATGCCCTGTGTGCCCTTCCATTTCGTTGACGTTAAACTACGTCATTTCCAAAGTTCAAGCAGCCTTATGAACGGCTAATTTCAATAATAAATATTTTTTTTACGATACATCGACTATTTTTAATGGGGTTTTTGCTCTATAGAGTACTTACGTACTTAGGCCCGTATGCTGATAAAATAGTCGAATCTTCAAGATTGACGTACTTTGTGTGCTTTCAGTCAATGCTTGAGTCGTTTCAGTCCTATTTTCAATCTGTAAAGCCACTTTTTTATCTTTTCTTTTGATGAGCTACAATTTTTTTAAATTATTTATTAGCGAATAATAAAGATAAAACCTATTATGAAACAAAACTCAATAGAAAAGACATCAACGCGCTCCTCTCTCTTGGTTTCGTTTTCTAAGGCTCATTCTGAAAAAAAAAAAACTCAGACACAAGTTACAAAACTGTCAAGAAATCTATATTTGAATCTCAGTGCTGGAGCAGCAAATGCGAATACGGACACTTTAATCAAACTAAGTACTTGTTTTATAATTCTAGTAGCAGAGTGAAAAATACCCGACAACTTTTCACCAATTCAATACTAAAATGAAGCCATATTTTACTAACAAGTAAGTAGGTAAATAGAAATGTTTTAGAATCTCTGTTTAGCATAAAGTGATAAACTCCCAGTGATACAAGTAGATGGCGCTATCTCAATGTAACCATAGTACGTGATCTGAAAGCAACTAACCTTATACTAAAACTCATTGTCAGGTACCTCGTCCTGCCTCGCTGTGCCATTTTCCAAACACGTTGCGAAAATATTCCGGGAGCGAGCGAGACGGCTTCATTGTACCATATAAGTGGGAAAGAGAAGGTGAACCATGCTAGGCTGCAGCGGAGGTCAGGGAACCACAACTAGGTCGCGACTCCTTCCTATGAACTTGAACGTGGAAAAACACGGTTTGTGAATTAGTCGACATCATTTGAGGAGTGACTTTTCAAAATAACTTATATTGTTGTTCGTTTCAAAAACTAGAAAAGATGAATATATATTATTTTAAGTATAGCATAGTTTGTTTGGACGAATATGTACTGGAAATAAGTCGGATTGAAACAATTTGAAACGAAACGAAAGGCACTTTTTGATGTCAATTTTCGATACATTTATAAATAAATAAAATAAATATTCATGGACTTTACACACAACGCCCTCTAGTCCCAAACTAAGCAAAGCTTGTGATATGGGAACTAGATGGCTGATAGAATATACTTATATACTTTTTTTTGTAAATACATACTTATATTATAATACATAGTAACACCCAGACATAGAACAAACATCTATGTTTTCCACGCACAAATGTTTGTTCTCGGTGGGGATCGAACCCACGACCCCCACCAATATATTTATAATATATTTATGACCCCCAATATCTACGTAAATAGATGCAGATATTTTATAAAAATCGATAGACGGCAGAACACCAAAAAAACGTATTTTTCTAAATAGCGAAAACTTCTCTTTTGAAAACTGACTTTTCATTTTGTCATGATTTTAAGATAAGTAAGTAGGTAGGTGCTTAGTTCTTTTTGAGTGCGATGATCACGATGATAATGCAACAAAATTACATAGATACCCATACTGGTTTGAATAAGACGCATGCCAAATTGGCGCTCTATCATTTATTTGGGATGATAGGTAAAATTGGTGAAGATAACTTTATGATTCAGCGAACCAAAATAGGAGGCAGTGAAGCTGTCGATAGAATTAAACCTTACCTACTTATACCTCTGCTCAATTGAGACTGCTATTGAAAAATCTCGGATGGGTTTCATGTTAGCGAATGCGTAGGTATTTCAAATAGATGATTTTCCGTTCTGAAAAAACAGAAATTTGAAATTTTTCTGTGAAAAACTAAATAAGTATTTTTAATCAACTTAAAACTAAATAGGTACCCTTCTGTAAATAGGTCTCCATTCCTAGATATAGATAGAGGTTCATTTAGTTTAGAAGTTCGTAAAAAATAGTATTCTTAATTATTCAACCTCCCAATTAAGTAAACACCATAAATGTACTTACCTATCGAAGAAGTAATTTGAAATTGAACTGACTGGTAGGTGGGTGTTGCACCAGTGAATTCATAAGTGGGCGGGTCAAGGAATTGGAAAGGCGTCCAAATATAGTGAGGTGTCATAACAAGAGTCAATGATCTGACACTGATACAGAAATGTCATACAAATCTGTTGTTAGGTGGTAACAAGATACTTATTAAGAACTCTGAGGTATTCGGAAAAAAATCAGGTCATCGTTTGTTATTTAAATTCATAGTTTATCTTTCCAAGATTTCCATTTTCATTCAGGTCTCGTCAAAACTTTTGAATTCCAGCCGCGGCGAATGACACAACTATCAAAATGGTCATCCGCGGTCATTTCACTTTGGCCGACTTACCAGAGTACTCTTCACCTGTCTCTTTTCACCTTTCTTCATTACTGTGCGTGTGACAGAGAAAAGAGATTGCGTCAGCCGAGTCTTACAGAATCTTGAAAATATTGGGCCCCCAAAACTAGTATTTTCTATTGAGAATCGTGTATTCAAGAATTAGGAGCATAATTTGTTGAACAAGGATGGTATGTTTTGTTAAATAAATATTTAGTTTAGTACCTACCTAACTAATTGGATTGTAAATAAAACATCTTTTTACTAAATTACTGCAATAAGTAGATGTACCCACTTGCTTTTAAATAGGTACGGTTTTTTGTACTGATGATTGAAAGGAACCACATACCTAATGTAAAACAAAAGAAACTACGGCTAATACCCAAATAGTAAGTAAATGATAATTTATAAAAAATATTTCTGAATGATTTGTCGTGCGCCTGCATTTCACTTTCGGCACCCCTAAACACAGCGCTAAAAGAACCACGTGACTGTACACCTTAGCGTTTGCTGAAAGAGTACCGGTAATTTAAATGTTTATAATATAGTAATATAAACTACACCTATAACTATATCGTAATGAGGAGGGATAAAAATTATGTTACGAAAATAATTATGAATATGAGTGACTGAGTATGCAAGTAGAGGAAGGCCGAAGAAAAAGTGGTTGGATTGTGTGAAAGATAAGAATGTGAGAGGAGTAAATTCAGAGTTGACGAATGATTGGAGTGAGTGGAAGAACAAGACATGTTGTGCCAACCCCACTTAGCGTGGGATAGCAGGAGAATGATGATGATTGTATTTTTGTATGTAGTATTGCGTAAAATACATAACTTCTATTTCTATATTTTTTTATGTTGACAAAACCATTTCAAACTTTCATTTTTATTATTTCGCGTTAGTCGAAACTGTAACAAATATTAAACTGTTAAACTTAGAACAATAGCTGCAGTGTTTATCGTTCAAAACTCAAATACCCTTTTGTGTAACATCAAATAAAAGTTAAAATGAAATAGAAAGTCGAAGGTATTGTTCAAAATATTTTGTTTTGTGTAATTTTAAGTACAAAGGCATAAAACCAAAGGAACCTTCCGTTTGGGCAGCAATTCGTCATAAACCAAGGCATGTTATGGCTTAGAATTCTTAGAAACTTAAAAGTGAATCCAGATGAGGATAAAAAAAACATGACAGATTTATTTCAACACGAACAAACTAGTATGCCGAAACTAGCTACTTTTTTTTAACTTAACCTAACTTGCTGATATTAAGTTACTTTAATGTAATTGATTTACTGTTTTTTGCCAGTACCCTAGTTGCCTGACCTTTTACATTATCATCATCATATTAACGTGTCCATCGCTGGACATAGGCCTCCCCCATGGTATTCCAGAAAGAGTAATTTTGGGTCATTTAAATAAAAAAATAAATATTCATGGACATTTCACACGACGCCCTCTAGTCCCAAACTAAGCAAAGCTTGTAATATGGAAACTAGATGCTGATAGAATACTTATACACTTTTTTTTTTGTAAATACATATAATATATAGTAACACCCAGACATAGAACAAACATCTATGTTTTGCCACACACAAATGCACAAATGTTTGTTCTTGGTGGGGATCGAACCCACGACTCACAGCACGGAAGGCAGAGCTATTACCGACTGAGCTGTGATGCCTGTCTGTTGATTTCCATTCAACTACTTGTCCATCGCTACAAATTGAGAACTTTATTTCGCCAGCGATTGTCAGTTCTGCAAGCTGGTGTCTCACTGCCACTTCAACTTGCTAATTACCTATTACGTCCTTCTGAAGCCTGTATGAAAAGTCACGTGCTCCATGCTCCACTTTTAAGGTCTGCCTCACGTTGATGAGCGCGAGATTTGGCCACGTGTGCAAACCTTGGTCTATTTGAATCACGATGCATTCATGTAATGCAAATCTACTGTTGCCAGCACTGATTTTTAGGTCGGGGTTTACAGATGCCTCTCTAGAATGAACTTCAGACAGCAGGGGTATGCCAATCAAAGTTGAACTGCAAAGTTTTAAATCATGGTCAGTTCATACTAACTCATAGTTATTCTGTGACTAAATAGTGACATTATGACGTCATTTGATGTGTTTTCACGCATATTTTGCTGTCAAGTGTCTAAAAAGAATGATCACGTGGTACAAAATTGTACCACGTGACCTGAAGAAATTACACTGGGCAGTGAAATATAACTTGACAGCAAAAGATTGGCCTACGGGGGCAGTTAGGTTTCATTTTCTCGTGCTGCTGTTGTTTTGATCAAAAAATGTGCCACATATCAAAAGGAAAAAAAATAAAAACAAAAAAAAAGGAAAAAATATATGAAGGAAAAAGGAGGAAAGGATAAAAATTTTCAAGTGTGCAAACACCATTGATGCTACCTGTTTTATTCTTTCCAGCGATTTCTTGTTTAGCATTCAAGTAGATGGCCAACATTAAAGGCATTACTTCACCGGCAGTTCTCACGAGCAATGTATTCTAAGCACGTACCACTGGCGACGAGGAGTATGCCGAATCTTTAAGTAACTGTACTCGCCGAATATCGATGCAACTTCGTGACGGTAGACAAATACATTTGGTAGGTAAATTGGATGCTTTACATTACCATAATGTGTCGAGAAAAACCTAGTATTCTGAGACTATCATTAGTCTTTATCCTAAAGACCTACCTATTGACCTCCCTTGCATTCTTCTACCTTTTATAAGCATTCTTTTACTATACAAGCCACTCGCCTCTGGAATGCTCTTCCTGCTGATATTAGGAAGGCCAAATCCCTACCTGTCTTCAAAAAGCTTCTACTTAGTCACTATTCACCCTTATAAAAGAGTTTATGCTATGGTTATGTTAGGTATATATTACTATTTATTTTTTTACTTAGTTTAGTATCTATTTATGCGGTTTAGTTTGTGAAATGTAGTCTTTGCTTTTTGCACCGTCACTATCGTACATTTAAAATCCGGTCCATCCAAAGGTTGCCTGGAAGAGATCGCTCATAGCGATAAGGCCGCCCATTGTACTGCGCTTTAATATAGAACTATGTCTAATATCTATTTTCCGGTGCAGTACAATAAAGAGTTTTCTATCTATCTATCTACCTATTGCACGTTAGGTGATGGTCTGATAAAGATAAGATAAGATAAAGATATTTATTGTTTATGGAAGCTGACTACGAGAGATGCAGTTTTGATTTCCGTGGAAGAAAAAATGCTTTGCTTGCCTACGTTAAGATTTCCTGTAACAAGTGGAGTCTAGTAGTAGGTATCATTTAAACCAATATTCAAAGTTTATGCAAATAGTAGATCTGCTTTACCAATTTCTAGCTAAGAATTATCCCAAACCAACCAGCCTTCTTTCTTAAAAAAAACTGCATTTAAACTGGAGCGCTACTTTCAAAGGCTACAGACAGAAAACGATAGTATGCGACACACCACCGCCAAACTATTTTTTTTTTTGGACTTTACACACAACGCCCTCTAGTCCCAAACTAAGCAAAGCTTGTGATATGGGAACTAGATGGCTGATACAATACTTATATACTTTTTTTTTTGTAAATACATACTTATAATACATAGTAACTTATATCACCCTTTCGTTTTTCGATTAGGGGTAACTAAACCACACCCTACACACACCACAAAACTAAACAAATAATTAAATTTAAAAATTTAAAAACCCTCGAATTTTGGATCGATATTCAACAAACATAGCTAAGAACACTCCCGACTAATTCACCTTTCAAACAAAAAAAAAACAAAATCAAAATTGGTTCATCCATTCAGGAGCTACGTAGCCTCAGAAAGACACACACACAAACGTCAAACTTATAACACCTCGTAGTTTTTGCGTCGGTGGTTAAAAAGTGGTAACAACATTTTGCAATACATATGCTTCATAAATCAAGTTGCAAGACTTTTCTGTGTATAATAATAAATTATTACGTTACTTACAGTTAAATCTCCGTCATGTGAATTAACTAGCAGATAAAGCACGCAACTGCCTCCGTATGCCAATCTTTTGCTGTCAAGTTATATTTCACTGCCCAGTGTAATTTCTTCAGGTCACGTGGTATAATTTTGTACCACGTGAACATTCTTTTTAGACACTTGACAGCAAAATATGCGCGAAAACACATCAAATGCCGTCATAATGTCACTATTTAGTCACAGAATAACTATGAGTTAGTATGAACTGACCATGATTTAAAACGTTGCAGTTCAACTTTGATTGGCATACCCCTGCAGGTTAGTAGTTAGACTTGTTGGTATAACTTAATCTATGGGATGTGTAAATAATCTAGATGCTAGATCGCAGTGCGCTGCATTTAATCAGTTTTATTGCGTGAGCTGGTTTTATTTGTTAGCAGTTATGATGGCTATGGTTTGAGAGCGGAGTTCTATGTTTAGGTCTATAAAACTGGCTTAAATTCACATACAGGTTTTATTGGATAAAAAGTTAGGTACAGTACGCACAACGGATCTTTATCCCTCTGAAGTTAGGTGCAACAAATAATTGCACATGTACTGTTGTGCGGAAAAATTAACTTACCTCCAATTACTCAAAAATGGGTTCAGTCTGCGCAGATACTTCAGATTGACAAAGATCCGTTGTGACTACTATACCTAGACTTTGACTTTGGATGACACGTTGCAAAAATAAATTCCTACAGCATGAGTCCGTATATCCGTATCAGCCCCCGTATGCCAATCTTTTGCTGACCTGAAGAAATTACACTGGGCAATGAAATATAATTTGACAGCAAAAGATTGGCATACGGGGGCAGCAGTGGATTTTTTCAGTAGTTTTATTTCTGCTTTATCTAGCGACATGTTGAATTACATCAAAATATAACAAGAAATATTGTGCCTAGTGCTAAACAAAATTTGTAAACTCCAAAACGCCTTCACACATTGTGTTTAGGTATTTTCTCGTAACTCCAGACGCCCTGCGCCAGAATGCTAGATTCTAGTCCTATAGTTATGCAGAGCTAAGGTTAACTAAATTCTTAGAATACCCACACACATTTTAGCATTTACCACAATTTACATAGCGCTGACGTAAACCTCCGTGGTCTGCCTCAGAAGTAGATGCTTGATAGCTTCTTTAGATAGTGAGACAGATGACCAGCCTAGAAATGATGACAGTACTAGGTTCAGTAGCTAGCACTGGTTTTAACTTCTCCGATAGAAAAGTGATTTTGTTGGGTATCAAACGACTTCATAATATTTTCACTTGAGGCAAACATTGATTTTTATATAACTACAAACTTTAAAAAATCTCAAGTAGCTCAAACCATGAAATATATTTATTAATGAAATAGTCAAAATACATTTACAAAAAACTGGTTATGAAAAAACTACCAAAATAACTAATAGCTAACAATTGCGGTTGTAGCTAACAATTGAATACAGTTTTTGGTTTGAAAGTCAAAAAGAATCGTTGATTGCCAATTGAGCTGCAGGGGTATGCCAATCAAAGTTGAACTGCAAAGTTAAACTGCAAAGTTTTAAATCATGGTCAGTTCATACTAATTCATAGTTATTCTGTGACTAAGTAGTGACATTATGACGTCATTTGATGTGTTTTCGCGCATATTTTGCTGTCAAGTGTCTAAAAAGAATGATCACGTGGTACAAAATTGTACCACGTGACCTGAAGAAATTACACTGGGCAGTGAAATATAACTTGACAGCAAAAGATTGGCATACGGGGGCAGGTAAGATAACAAATCATTGTAACATCTGAAACAAATAAAAGAAGAAGGCCACTAGTGTTCACCTAACGAGTACTACTGTAAGACCGGTAGGTAGATAGAGATATTATCTGAAGGAAAATTAAAGCTGTTTGATTAGATCTCTCCCGGTGGCCAATGTGCACTGAACATTAATCTTAGTGTAATGTGATATGATTACTTGTATGTGTAAAATAATCTTTAGATTTGCTAGAAAATATTAAAAATAAGTATTTTCGTGGGAATTATATTTCAATGTAAAGGTACCCACTTTAACTCTCAATTTCACTAAGCAAGTTGAGATTTAAGAATCGCTAGAATGAAATAGTTCTCTCTACGAGAGAAGCTCCCCATTTCGATAAGCGCAGTCCAATGCATCACAGGGCACGTCTTCAGTGGACGTGTTCAGTGAGGCAATGCATCGCTACATGCAGTGGTTACCACTTAACATTAGGTGCACTATCGACTTGTTCCATCATTTGGTTACCTTAAAAACAATTGTTAGAGGGGCCTGACGCAAGAATGTGAGCCTTATTTCTTCAGCCTCGATTTTCAAATATTTGTTTTTTTTTTGTGTTTTTTTTTAATAATTTTGTGTGGACTGTTTTAAAACTAGGGCATTTATGCTCTCAGTTCTAGCTATCAGTCCCCAAGTGTTGGAGTAGATCAAAGTCGCCCTGACTCCTTACAAGCCAAGCTCGATTGCCAAAGTAAAGTTACTCCTTTCATTCAAGTAAAAGTAAGCTTACAAAACTGGCAACATTTTTAGGTCACCCTAACAATTTAAATAGATAGGTAGATAAAAAATTCTTTATTGTTCGGGCCAACGCACATCTATCGACAAAACTGTTTTGTCGCGTACTTAGTGACGTGAAAATAAATTTTCTGTTATAACGAAAACAGCATATGATGAATGCTTCCTCGTCATATGCTGTTTTCGTTGTAACGAAACTCACATCAATTGACACGACAGTCTTTTCTCACGTTTTTTTATTAATAGGTTCGCAAACCAGCCGTTAAAACAATTTAATTAATTAATTAAATTGGCCGAGCGGCCTTCAAAAGCAAACATGCATGCATAAAATTATGTTTACCTATCTATTATAGCATTGTTTAGTACCTACCTATTAAGCACTGCTTTATACGCATATACCTAGAGAATGAACTGTGCTTTTTTAATAAATAAGAATATAAAGTAATTATGTAGTGTACTAAATAATATTATTAAGTACTTAGGATGATTCTCATTAAATAAGCAAGTAACGAAAACAGCAAATAAAAAGAAGCATATCGTAACTAAAAAAGTTTTACTGAGAAGTTTCACATCACTAACTGTTCGACAAGACGTTTTGTCTTTGGTTTGCGTTCTCCCTAATTCCACGATGAAATTCCATATTAAGGGCGGCTTGCACCAGAATCGCTAAACGCGTTTAACTCTTAAATAGTATTTAGCGAGTTGTCAAGTCATACAAATACGTCAGATTTAAATCGATTTAGCTGTTAAATACGTTTAGTGATTCTGGTGCAAGACGCCCTAAGACACAGAGTTCTTAAAGTGAAATAAAATGAGTACTCAACTAGTTACGGAAATATACAGTTCCAGTTTTCTCAATAAAAATAACTTCATTCACAAAATCAACTCAACCCAATCAAATATGACATCACAGTTCATTAACAAACCAGTAATATAGGAAACATGAAGTTTCACGATCAAGTAGCGGTAATGCGCGGGCGCATGTAACGGCGCGCCTCGTAACGCGTTATGTCACCCGGCCTTGGCCCAGCGGCCGGCGGAATAGATATGCCGTTCTGTTATATCCGCAAGGTCAACTTTTCATTTTTATAATAAGAAAAGTTGATTTTTAAACATTTTCAATGTCTAATTTTCATGTTTGAAATTATATTCCGATTGGTACTGATTTGGATCAGTTGAGCTATCTATAAATCGTTTGCAACGGTGTGTAGATAGCTCAACTATGCTTCATGTGTATTTTGTACATATTATAAATATTGTAAATATTGTATTAGTCATAATTTTCTTTGTGAATAAAATATTCCCTTTAGTATTGTGATAGTGGAAAAATACCATTTAAATAAGATCAATGAATATAAAATAAAATACTAGACGTATAAAAGGACAGACGTGCAGTAGTTAACAGGGTAATAAAGCCCACTTCATAATATATTTGTGTTAATGATATTACGAACTAAGTAATTAAGTTCCATACGTATTCACATCAGACTTTTAGCACTAGTTTTAACTTTAGTTATTGAAATCGCTCTAACAATTACTTTAGAATAAATTAAGCTCCCCTCGCCAGCGGAATAGAAGAAAATTGAAATTGAAGCCAATAGAAAATTCATAGAAACCATTTTGAAAGCTGATGAAAAAGACTAGCTACATTGAAAAAAGAATATAGTAGAGGCGTCAATACAAAATCATTCCAAAATCACGTTTTGATTTGAAATGTACCTAGCCTTGCAGCACGGAGATATACCTAGTTCTTTTTGCATTGGCTACCATAATGACGTGATTCTTTCCAGCAGCGTCAAAGTCAAAAAAGCGTTTATTAAATAAAATCACAAAGGATCATTTAGAATCGTCTTATATACTAACTAGGTGATTCTGCGCCACCAAAAACCAGTGCTAGCCTGTCCCTCACAATGAGTAGGTAATTACTAGAATACCGTTTGCCGTCAGTATAAATATTGATGAACACTTTGATTGGCTGAATTGATGCATCTACTGCTGGGAAACGGGTTTCCGATGAACTTCAGAAACGATTGATTCCCTACCGAAAGTTATGTAGACAGAAGTTCCAAGGCATTTAAAAGGTTATCTTATTATTTTGACTGTGTTGTAACACCAACACGTCTTTCAAATCTGACAGACAGACAGACGGACACTGACAAATTACAGTCCTGTGTGCGTTTGTCTTTACAAGACCTTTTATTCAAAATAGATTGATTGAATAAGTCGGGTATTTCAATAATTTGGAGCATATTTATGCCATAGAGATTTTTTTGGATAATGGTTGCCTTCAAAAGCCCTTAGCCTAATAATTTTTTTTTGTTTCAAAGTTTCACTTGTTTCAAAGATTGTAAGTACTAGTAGCGTCAGTACCAAGTAGCAGTAGTAAAACGAACTTTAAAGTCGACTATGAGATCAATAAATTGAAAGGTATCGAATAGGCTATCTTTTAGTCAACCTGTAAGTACTAAAGTACAGGTGTTCTGTTTTCATTTGCATAGGCCTTTATACATGCGCGCGTCTGCATATGTTTAGTTTTTATGACTGCTATATTAAATACTCTATGTAAAATTATGCGTAGTGTGAAACGCCCTCCAGCATGGCAAATGTAGCGTAAACAGTGTTTGCGCTATATGTTTAGTCAGAGAAAAATAAGTAGCGTGTCTTCGGAGAGAACTACTTTTGGTTATGTTTGATGATGAACGCAACTGAGTGCATGTGACAAGGCTCTCACGCACGTGCCGGAAGCTCTCAGAGTAAATTGCTGTTTACTCATATTTTCTGCTGGCAAATTAAGTAAATACCTATGTTACGAACGATTGGTATAGAATGCGAGCAAAATCGATGGACAAAAAACCACCAATACGATTATAATGATATCGAATATCTATAGAAAGACAACGCTCATGATATTCGTCTGTGACTAAACTTTTAGTCTAAATGCTCAAAACAGCCACTCCACATGTAATATGAGCTAACTGGCTTGAAATAAACAATTTTTATTTATTTGATTTTTTCTGCACGTAGTACCAGCCACATTTCTAGTCAATTTCATAATTTTTATAACATTTTTTCTTAAATTTCTTTATGTAATTGTGCTACATATTAATGGTTTTACACCCTCTTTACAACTTTCGTGGTGGGAGGCCATGCGTCATATCTATGTAATTTATCACACCGTCTAAAACCGGCTTTTGTAAGCTTATACAAGTGAATTATGGATGTTCACACGAAGATAGCCATGTTCAGAACCGTCCATCAGACGCAGACCTTGACCGCGAGTGCAGCGGGCCGGTCCACTTCACTGCACTCGTTGTAATCGCAACATGATGCAAAGAGTATACGCTAAATAAATAGAGGGACCACAGACAGAAGACTATATTTTTGTCTATTTTATTGATCAAAACAATAACCAAATACTAATAAGAAAATAGCATTTAAAAAAAAAAAATTAAAAATCTTTGTCTAGACTTTGACAACAACTTTGACATTTATAATAGTAGTGGGACTACAATATAGCATGTTACAAAAAATTCTACTCTACTGCACTCTTCGTAAACTTAGATAAACTTAGATAATATATTTAGCTATATTTTGTGTTCTCTTTCACTCATGGGGCATCAGTTGATGAGACCATAACGTGAATGCAGCGAGCCGCTCTACATTTATATATGTGAAAAATTTATTAAGCTACCAGTTGCCCCGCCTAATGTTAAGCGGTTAACTTTGCCTATAAATTGTTAGATGTTACTATTTTGAAAGCAGTCTTATTAAATGAAAACGATTATCTGATCATCTGTTAAAATTAAACAAGCTATCTACTCTTTGACAAATAATATAAGCAAGCGTCGCGCTTGGACGCAATTTCTTGTTGCGACTTTATGGTTGGAAGTATACGTAATAATGATGTAGACTACGTTAAATTACTTACCTTATTTGACCATTACATTTACTTGGATTTACTGCGCGTTTCCTGTATTTTAAGACGTATCAGCCGGTTTTAGGTTAACCGTAAGATTCAATTATTTATTTATTTTGAAAAAGGTAACTTGCAGTCGCTTAATATCAAGGACATTATGCTTTATAAATGAATAATATTGGTCTTGAACCGTGTTTATCATCATTATCCACTGCTGAACACTGAACCCAGAGATTTTCAGAAAGAACAGAGGGCGATTCCAATCTCAAAGTTGAACTGCAAAGTTTAAAATCATAGTCAGTTCATACTAACTCATAGTTATTCTGTGACTAAATAGTGCCATTATGATGTCATTTGATTGGTTCTCGCGCAAATTTTGCTGTCAAGTGTCTAAAAAGAATGATCACGTGGTACAAAATTGTACCACGTGACCTGAAAAAATTACACTGGGCAGTGTACTTGTAGTACTTGTAGGGCGGACCATTTTCCGCAATTAGGCCGCAAGCGGGCCCTTTTTGCGTGCACTGGGCAGTGAAATATAACTTGACAGCAAAAGATTGGAATACGTGGGCAGTTATAGACCTTTGCCGATCTCCCTATTTAGGTTATAATAATGTAATTTTCTCTTGAACATTCCTAACAAGCGTCCCAACCAGCTCAATAATTTAACCACAAAGTAGATTGACTGATTTTTGCGACATAAGTAATTTTGGCAAGTGGTGTTGTTCTCTCCAGGATCTAGAGTCCAACATCAGTAGCAGCAAGAAAAACCTGAGCGAATGAATGTGGTGTAACCAGTAGTTGCAGGATGCAGACCGGTTGACGACTCCTGCAAAAACACATCCTCGTGCTACGTGCTCCTGAGAATACCTTGTTTTCTTGTAGTGGAGATGCATTTGTACTGGAAACGGGTTAACGATTTCTGAACATGATTCGGGGGCTTGCAGCCTTGTATAGATGCTTACTTACATTGAAATGGTATGACGAGTTTTTTGAGCGCACTCAGTATGTGAGGATTGTTATGTTACTAAGTTGATGTATTATTTTAACAGTAGGTAAAATGTAAAACATAGGAGACCTAGATTTAAAAAACTTCGTAAAAACTTTAACATTCAGTTTTCCTGTCCCCGTATGCCAATCTTTTGCTGTCAAGTTAAATTTCACTGCCCAGTGTAATTTCTTCAGGTCACGTGGTACAATTTCGTACCACGTGATCATTCTTTTTAGACACTTGACAGCAAAATATGCGCGAAAACACATCAAATGAAGTCATAATGTCACTATTTAGTCACAGAATAACTATGAGTTAGTATGAACTGACCATGATTTAAAACTTTGCAGTTCAACTTTGATTGGCATACCCCTGCTGAAAGTTTGAAGTTGGAAAAGCGATCACTATTTTATTTTTAACTTCACTGTTTTTATAAAAAATCAAGCCTCTATAATATTGGCTTGAGGGCATTCTGTATTTTTACATAGTGCGTATGGGCAGTGTGAATTTCCAAAATACCAATAGCATTTTATGTCATTTTGAGAATCTTGCATTTTGCGATTTTGTCAATATGCGTGTGCGTGCTATAGTAACCTGCTTGACTTGTAAATCAGTCTGATCATCAGCTGTTCTTATATCTAGCGTTCTTCTCTATTTTTATTACAGACATGATGTTTGAACCGGCTTCTTGCGTAGGATGGAGTGTTGGGACCTGGGTTTAGAGAAAACGGTGACTGTGATAACATGGCGACCGAATGTAGCGTGATAAATATAACGAGAAACTCACAACAAAATCAAAATTAAGTAGGTATCTTCAAATTTAAGTATTATGCATAATACGTAAAAATACCTTTCTTTTCATAAATTTCAAAGGGTTGCGGTACCAAAGCCACTGGATAGCATTAATTTCCTCTCAGTACTAAAAAATTCTTGATGTTAAATTGTATAAGTAACGTATTTAATGCTTATCGACTTATCGCTGTACTTCGCTCTCCGTTTTTAAGAAAACCAAAGGTTTTCTTATGTACCTATCAAGTAGATACTACAAGTACTACAAAAACTTGTAAACTTGTAGTGTACTCGTAAAAATAGCGTGTCACTCGCGTACTTAAACCAGCAATAGCAGAAATGTAACGCTCTAATGAATAAGCAAACGTCAAATGTCTACGACCTCCACATCACGAGCACGTCGGAAATGTGCTAAATTCGCCAGAGCAAGACAAACTCAACGTGACAAACCACTGGCAACTTGTTTAAACTAAAGGCTGGCGCACGTCGGCTTATTAGCAAGCAACTAAAGTTGCTCAGTATTGGCAACGCGACTCTGAAATTTAAGGAAATTTAAGGAAAATATATTGCTGTAATGTAAAAATCAAATAATTCATAGGTTTCCAATCAGAAATTGCTAGTTTGTAGAAAATAATACATGTGCTTGTAAGCGTTTGAAATTGCAGTTTTAGCAGAGCCTTTCTGAGGGAAAGTTTAGAAAGAAAGAAAAAAAAATTTATTGCCATAACCATGAACTACCTTAGGAAGGTACTTGTAAAATATGCATGCAATACAATTGAACGTTATAAATACCTACATACAAACTAAAAATTAAATAAAATTCGAAATTTGCATAACAAGGGAAGGTAGGAAATGGCCATAACCCATGCATTGGGCGGCATTAGCTAATAATGAGTCACTCCAGTTATGAAGATTGAAATGTAACTACAATGAATGCCACGCAAAATGACGATGTCTAATGACAGAAATCACAAAATGCTATCGATTCTGTTGTTGCATTTTTCTAAACTAACCTAATTTGACAGCGCTAAAATTATAACTGTCTTTGTCGTTTCAGTTTATGAGAAAGGGACGGCAACATTTTTAGTGCTGTCAAATTAGGTTAGTTTAGAAAAATGCGACAACAGAATCGATAGCATACAAACACAAATCGGTTAATGTGCGAACAGCCTAACCCGCAACTTACGCGACACGTTTTCAAAGATTAAGCAATAGTTGCTATGAACGCGACCACAGAATAACGATAATTAGTAGGTACAAGAGACGCAAATATGGATGTAACTGGGACGTTCAAATTGACCTATGTGTGTGTGTTCTGTTGAAACTAATAGACATTGTCTTTTTGGTGGGTTTAGCTTTGGTATTGTAAGGCTCTATGGATTAGATGGCTCTATGTAAGTAACTAACATAGAAGTATTAAGTAGAGTAAGCGAAGAGAGAGCCCTTATAAAAGTTGTTGAGAACAGGAGAGGAAAGATGATTGGACACCTTATACGACATGACAGCTTAATCGGAAATATCATTGAAGGGAAGGTAGAAGGAAAAAGAGGGAGAGGAAGACCGCGTATTACCTAGCTACATGAGCCAAATGAAGGCGAAGATAGATGTCATGTCGTATAAGGACGTCAAGGAAGCTGCCCTGAAAAGAAGAACCTGGCGGGAAATGCATACATTACGCCGACAAGAGCAATAACTCTTAATAACTCTTAAGCAAATAACAAACAAGCTCTTAAGCTCTTAAGTTAGAAGAAGAAGAAGAAGGCTTTATGGGTCGAACACTCATAAGAAAAGTTAAGTAGCTATAGTAGCTATATCTTATTGTTGTGTGAAATGTCCATGAATATTTATTTATTTTGCTCAACATAGGTTTTATGAGATAATTAAAAAATTAATATTATTCACTCGGCGTGTCTGGCAAAATTATCATGTCTGAGTTGCGTTTAATTACAAGTTGAGTATTTACCAACTCAGTATTAAAGAGGTCAAACTTCTTCTGAAAGGTATAGGGAATACCCAATACAGTCTACGATACAAACATCTTGAATGTACAATTTTATTCTTGGAGGTCAATAGCCCCGAATATAAGTAGGCCAGCGTATCAAAAGGGATAATTCTCTTGTTAAAAACTAGTTAAAATATAATTGCGATTTTGTTTCAAAGTTACTATGACTGCTATTTTCTGATTTCTAGGACATCCCAACAACAATCATATTTTAATCGTATCTTCCCAACATTTATGAAGAGAATTGCTCTCTGACTTCAAAATGGAGGTCTAACTACTGGTTATAAAAAAACATAATTGAATTAACCAAAAACCTTGATTATATCTCAGTAACTGTAATATATTGTATAGTGAGAAAATTCTACACGAAATTTTTTTTCGATTGTTTTAGTGTTTAGTTCATAAATTCATAATACTCACATTATTATGAATTTATAAATGCAGGCTTTAATTTTTAAGAATTTAGTTAAACCACATTATAATACTAGGTTAAAGGCATTAATTAAATAAAAAAACCTTTATTTCTAGTAATTTTTTACACTTGTAACAGGAATAGATCACTTTTTCAGAATTTTAAAATTGTGTAGGTACTTATTTAGCTTTAATCCATTTTTTAACCAAAATATTACTTTTAGGACAGTTTCCAGTCATAAAACATTTTTGAAACTTTGTCTCATCATTATTTACTAATTATGCTGACAGTACCTACTTAGATCAAAATTCACAGTTCTCTTAATAAATGAATATTTTTTTATAAATCAGTGAAAACCCCCAAAAAAACGACTGTAATCCGCACGGTAGATATTCTTACAGATCCTCTGGTATTTACGCCTTATCTCATAACATTAATTATTTAATTTCACCAGCGAATGTAATAATTGTCAGATTCGGGGGTCAACAGTCGTGCAGTAGGTCAGCGGAGAGCCGACACAGGAAGCTGACGCTGCCCACTTTGGAAGTCCATTTCGGTTTCTGAATCATAGTTCAAATAATATCGTTGGTCTCAATGATCAGTGTATTTCGAGGAAAAACTTGCAGGAGGTCAACATTTTGCTCGTGTGTTTTTCGAGGAAAAACGAGGAGAAACTAGAGGAGCTTAACTTACACAACATATACATATTTTTGGGGTGTGTACAATAAATAAATAAATAAATATTCATGGACATTTCACACGACGCCCTCTAGTCCCAAAGATGCTGATAGAATACTTACCTATATACTTTTTTGTAAATAGATACTGATAATACATAATACCCAGACATGGAACAAACATGTATGTTTGGCACACACAAATGTTTGTTCTTGGAGAGGATCGAACCCACGACCCACAGCACGTAAGACACGAAGACACGGAAGCATTGTTACCCATACATGTTTTATTTTCATCGGAAAATTATAGACGTCTGGTATATGAATATCAATACTTACTAAGAATAAAACGTGTGGGTAAGTAATTTATAAATAAAATACGAGAAATTTTTTATTTCTTCATTTTAGTATTGAGGTACTATAAAGCAAACTGTTATATTTCTTACGTTTACTGTTCTTTGAATGCAAAAACCTAGAAATAATAAAATCTCATGTTAACTTTGCATTAATTGCAATTATTCTTAGAAAACATACTATTTGCTTTCCTACACGTTTTAGGTATGATTTACGCTACACAGTGCCGGGGCTGGGCCGTATCCGAGTCTTCATTGAATTTGAAACTTTATTTGTCTGATTCTACAGCTGAATATTGGGAGTCATTAAACACGGCTGAGTGCGGACCGACGACGTCGTCATCCATTGCGGTGTCAAATAACTTACCGCTGGTTATCCCCATCTCATTTTATTGCATTTTTGTCTAAACATTACATACGGTGGTGTTATATTACAATCTACAAAGTAAAGATATTGCAATTCCCTGAAAAACGATCACCGTTATCAACTGCCGTAAAAGGACAAATTTTCAGGTTGCCTCTCTTTACAAAAGTTGAATTTTTTTTTCAGATATATACTGTGCATTGCATTCCACAGACGTATTTTGTGATAAAAGAGATTGCCCTTTTGTGATAAAACTATGTTTTTCTATTGTAAAAAATTAAATAATTTATTTTTTGTTTATTTTTTTGCCATGTAGGTAGGTACATTAGGTTTAAAATTATTCAACGTCGATGACCAAGCTTTGAAAGTATTTTTTATTAAGTCTTAGACGATATTGTCGACTGTCAAAATAAAGTTTTACCTTAGTAGAGTACTTACTTATTACTCTCAGGAATCTGGTGCTAGTCTAACTTGCGGCCGTAAAATGACGCTCTCTGTTTTATAAAAACAAAAACACAACAGGTTTGAAAAATTCGCATAATTCACATTAGTTTGTTTCTGTGTGGATGAGACGGTGCATCGGCATAGACTGTATGTTTATGAGGTTTTTGAACTCTGGCTTTATCACAACCTAAATCTATGTATAGTAAAACGTATCTTACTGGATGACTGACAATCAATACACAGGCGATACTGCAGGGGTTTTCCAATCTCAGTTGAACTGCAAAGTTTTAAATCATGATCAGTTCATACTAACTCATAGTTATTCTGTGACTAAATAGTGACATTGTGATGTCATTTAATTTGTTTTCGCGCATATTTTGCTGTCAAGTGTCTAAAAAGAATGATCACGTGGTACAAAATTGTACCACGTGACCTAAAGAAATTTCGCTGGGCAGTGAAATATAACTTGACAGCAAAAGATTGGAATACGGGGGCTGCAAGGTTAATTTAGGTACCTACGAAACCTACCTAGATGTTTTTAAGAATAGGTATAGATTACAAGTTTGATGCTCATTTGTCTTATATAACTAGGTGATTCTAGGTGCCAGTTCCACGCGACTAGCCACCCAGTCAGTGTATAGGACGCTTTGCAGCAAGATGGGGTGACAATCTGCGAAATGTAGCGCAAACACCAGATGAGAAAAGCCAAAGACCAAACGCAGAGGCGTACCGTGTCTTGAGATAGATCTACGTCTAGCAGTGATATAGATTGATGATGATTATTGACGGAATACGTGCCCTCCGAGGCATGGAAACTCAGATGTAAATGCCACTATCAGTCACCCATCCAAATAGTGACCGCGTAGAACGTCGCTTAACTTAGATAATCGGTGAAGATTGACTAGCAAGTCTAGCCACGAGTGCATATCTGTATTGTGTCGGTTTTGGTCAGTGAGCTGTGCACGCCACAGAGTAAAGCAATGAAGTAAAGCTACAAAGTATTCTGGAAGCTTCGGAGGCCCCTGAGTTATAGCTGGAGGACAGGCGAGGTCGTTCAACTCTAGAATACGCTAGGAAAGTATAGATGTTACCTTTGTTTAGCAAAAATTAATATGACACGAAAGTTTTGTTGACATATTTATAAAATTGTTACACAAAGTATCCGAATCTATAGGATCCCGAACCAGTGTGAACTGTGTTTCGGGAACCAGTGGCTTCTCCTAACAAAAAGACTATTAATTTTAGTTTTGACATGTATAGGTATTTTACTAAAAATTATACGTAAACTGAACTAATAGCTGCTTACGAGTAATATAACCTACACAATTACCAAATTAAAAAAAAAACAAAAGAAGCTCATGGAACACATGATAGTAAGTAGGTAACAAATCTTTAGATATCTTCAAAATCATTTTATCATTGCAAGCTTACGCCGAGCTTTCTAGTCCCAAACTAACCAAAGTTTGTAATATGATAACTAGACAGCTGGTAGAATATTTTATATACTTTTTTTTAGTCTGTGTTGACATAATAAATCCTATATTGATTTCGACATTATATTGATTAAAATCACAAACGTACCGGTTTTCCTTTTCTTTCCAGATATGGTTGTTCACTTAAATTGTAGATACAAAAGCTCAGGAAGACTGGCAGACAATGCTCATAGCATTAAGTCCTCCTAGCACTACTTATTTGTGTGAAATTTTAAAAATTAAATAAATAAATACAAGCTATGTCCACACTATCCTATCGGTGTCTAAGCACCTGCCCACCAGCGATAGAGCTACCTCGCGGAAATTGTACTGCGCAAAAAATACCATTGAAATAGCTCAGATGCGAATAGATCGCGATCTGTTATAGACGTTTGTTCCATACAAACTGGGAGAAAGGAGTTTTTATTCACTAATTGCAAGGACGATTTACTCTTGAATTTATAAACGATGTAAAAACCTAATAAATAAATAACCTCTAGGCGAATTCCTCCGCTTTCTTATGAAAATGCTGGTGTAAATGATTTGGTGACTTTATTTTGTACTGGTTTCGAACTTCATAATCTGAAGTCGTGAGTTTTGCATTCGAGTACTTACCGTAGATAATTTTCGTGCTACCGTATATTGACTAACTTCTTAGTGGTCGCGTCAAACATTTCGAAATGCCCAGCCACTATTTGTCCAGCAATTAAGGTTACTTACACATTTTAATCGGTCTTTCAACTTCACTGAAGTTCTATTTACTGAATGGTACCTAGGTAATATATGAGTAGCGATGTAGGTATTTGGTAATTACCACTTCGGTGGCTTGGTCGGTGAGCTAGCTATGACGAAATATCTGCACGTCTCCTTCCATACAATTCTAACTTTTTGAAAATAATTTTTTTTAGTACAAGGTACAATATAATAAATTAATAAATAATATTTTTTTTTCCCTTAACCTATCTCGTCCCACTGCTGGACAAATAATAAATATTCGTGGATATTTCACACGACGCCCTCTAGTCTCAAACTAAGCAAAGCTTGTAACATGGGAACTAGATGCTGATAGAATACTTTATAAGCTTTTTTTTAACCTCAACCTAATCAAAAAACCTATTTAGCTACTTATGTCGTTTTGGCGTCGAAAAGTGATGTATTTTTTGGGTCTAAATGACTAATAATAATTGTACCTGAAATATTAAAAATAACATGCTAATGGATAATTTTATTTGTTCTGTTTTTTATTGGTACCATTCGCTAGATGGCTAAATAAAACTAATAAAATATAGCAAATTTTAAAAAAACGTTATAATTTCCATATAAAATACCCCGGCGGAATAATAGGGAATGATGATCGATAATCAACTAAAACGCACCTTGACCGGACATTTGCTATCCTTTATTACGGTGTGCGACTGTACGCATGCGCAATGTGCTCCTGTCATTGCGAAACTATTGAGGGTATGACGCAAAAGCTGCGGTTATGAATAAATAGATGTTCGAAGATGGCGGCACACCTTTCAAACGTGAATGGATATCATCTGGTGACCGGGTGCTGTAAAAAGATTGAAAAAATAAAGAAAGTATAATCAGTGTTCCCAACTGAATATTTTTATTTTCAGGGTTTGAAATCGCACGCGGTCATAGGTTTTTTTATACAACTAGGTGGTTATCAATGATAATGATGATGCGGTGATGTTATGCGGTATAGGTTTGCTAGAGTTGGGATTCTTTCATATATTTTTTCTATTGCACGACCAAGTTTTCAAACTTGAGCAGAATATACAAACGTACGATACCAACCTAGACAGTGACAAACTCATTGCTAAATTGTTTGATATATGGCTGACGCAAATTATCAAATAATAGGTAAGTACAGCTGATACAAAAGGTTTACAAAAGTTAAATATTGAAAATCACTGCAGAACCCTAAAACTGAGGGGTAATCTGTGCAATTTGCACTTGCGGTCACAACAATACGATGCAAGTCATATGATGCGTTTGCACAAACCACTCAAAGGGTTCGCGTCGTTGGGACCTGAACGACGCATGCGCAGGTTATGGAAACCAGCTAGCACACTCCATATTTTACGAAAATGTTCATGTCATTTACAGAATACTAAGTAATAACAAAAAAAATCTGCTGCAGAGCGAAGCGAGCCGCAGAAATATTGTCGTCATTTTTGTGTTTACACTTTGTGTTTTTTCTGGGTATTCCAGGGGTTTTTTTTCATGATCCACCTTCAACAAAGAAACACAAATAAAATGCAATCTAAAAGGTAACCGGTCAATATGATTCTTAGTTATAGAATGTCACGGGATGCATTAACATGAAGACTCAACTAGACATATTATACGATGAGTAAATATAAGTTCTGCCCCCGTATTCCAATCTTTTGCTGTCAAGTTATATTTCACTGCCCAGTGTAATTTTTTCAGGTCACGTGGTACAATTTTGTACCACGTGATCATTCTTTTTAGACACTTGACAGCAAAATATGCGCGTTAACAAATTAAATGACATCATAATGTCACTATTTAGTCACAGAATAACTATGAGTTCGTATGAACTGACCATGATTTAAAACTTTGCAGTTCAACTGAGATTGGAATACTCTACAGAATAGTTAACTTTAGTTAATACTAATGAATTTATTCACAAAGAAAATTATGACTAATAAAGTATTTACAATATTTATAATATGTACAAAATACACATGAAGCGGTTGAGTTATTTATTTAATTTATTATTATTATTATTTAAACTTTAGTTAATTATTTTTTCAAACCTTGCATATTATGCCATACACTAATAGAAGTGCATAAGTTATTCTAATTTGACTATCACAGGCAACTGTCCGAGGTATTGACACAAATGCTTGCAGCCTCAATGTGTAAGGTAAGCAGTTGGTAGACCTTAATTGTGTTTACAATGGCTTATATTCCCTGACGTGTAGCCACAGTATGCTGTGATTACATGCTGGTTTCCTTCTTTACCTTACTCAAAATCTTATCTTATGTGATTGTACTGAATCAAGATGTAAGCATATATTTTTGATAGTTTTTATTTTACTGAGAGCGTTACGAACATAATATGCTTTGGGTTTAGTTGTGAGAAGTCTATATCCAGAAATGGACTTTATCAAGATTTGTGGTTTTTTCAGAAGACCATCTAAAAACTTGCTCAAAAAAAATATGTCGTGTCAAAGAATATTTTTTTTATAATAAGTATAAATAATATCTCTGACTTGAAAAATCTTGTGCACCTTTTCAATACTTACAGTTTTTTCTGTATATACAGAAATAATAATTATATACTAGTTTATAATATCTGTGATTATAGTGAGTTTTGATGGCTTTTCTAAAACATTATGTAGGTATTGAGTAACGTCTTCAAATACGTTAAAGTTACTTCAAAACACGATCATGATTTAAAAAATAATAGTATTCAAAATACCTACTTTATAAGGCTTGCTAAACAGGTGTTAAGTAGGCAATTTCCTAATTGCTGCTCAATCAAAGGCAATGGAGTGTAAGGTGAGGTCAGGTTAGTTTTTTGCCCATCCGGCTAACAGCTATGGGTTTCAAAAAGTTCGCTTGATCATGCAAGTGATCGTGGAAATCGACCAAAATCAATTGTTGGTTTTTTATGAGTTTTAGTAATTTAACCATTTAACCTCCAGATAGGTACCTACCTACTGGAGTCGTCTATGTGTACCTAGCTACGTATTATTACGTATTACGCGACGAGTGTGAGTACCCACACAAACCTTATTGTGGTTTTAGGGTACAATATTTAAGCTGATCTCTGTAACTAATTTGTAAGAGTAAAATAAATAAAATAAAATTTAAAAAATTACAATTTTTTATTGTTATTAACCCAGAAAATTCCAATCGGGCTATAACACGATCGTCGAACAAACTTCACGAAGAAAACTGTCGAGAGCGCGTTGAAGTCTTTTCTATGAAACAACGAACTTATTAATTATTTCGTTTGAAAATCTTGAACAAAATAATAATACATTTTATTTATAATTTAAAAATAAAATATAAATGTATTATTGTAAATGTAACTTTTAACATTTTGGAACAAGAACAAATTATAAATGAAATATAAGTAAGTTTTTGTACTTACATTCGCTGTAAGTATTATACATTATGTTTTTTTAGAAAGCCTTCTAAATATAAAATTTGTGAATCAAAATCTTAATTTTTCTATTCTAGGTACTTACTACCTATTTTGCAGAAGTGTATTACAAAACATCAAGAATTTTTCAAAAAATCAGTAGCCATCCAGCTGATGTAAACAGGAAAACACATTCCAATTTCTATTATTATAAAAACTACACTTTATTAGCTATGACAGGTAAACATGGCAGTCATTACGAGCAGGCAATCCTTTCCGTGGGAACCTCGGCAGATGCTGCCGGTCGCGAACCAGGCTTTTTTCTAAAACCTTCGTAAGGTGGCCAAGGCTTACGAGTTTGATAAAATATAATACATATTTCTTCTTGCTATTATGAATATACCTACGCGATATTATATTTCTACACTAAAAATGATTCAAAAACTTATTTAAATTTGGTATAAAGTAGTAGCGTTTCCTTTCTATGCCTTGATCACGGATAAATGTGACAATAGTAAACGTGTCGTAACGCTAGCGTATCCGAGATACACTGCGCGGTGACTCTACAACTTTTGGCAGTCAAGCCGGAGTTGACGCGCAATATGATTCATGTAGCACGGAAACTGTCTTTGTTCGTGATCACCCTTCTGTAATTTTGGCGTAGTAATGACGTACAGAACAGAAATAGTCTTACTCGTCTCTGTTTAAAAAAAAACATATTTTATATTCCTTGAACACACTAATTGCGATGTATTCACGAAGTGACCCTATTAGTGCATAGATTTTTTTAAAACATGTGGCTGTATTCGCCGCGGTAGATTGTGTTCCCCCGATATTTCAATCCTCAAGTTCATAAAAAACACCAAATGATGGTCACCCATCGCATTCAATCTGATCAATTCGTTGGTCTCAGGGAAACAGACTCCCTTTGTTACATTTTGGAAACTGTTGAAGGATACTTCTCTTTGAAGGGTTAGTGTATCCGGTGAATGTGATATTGGTGAGATTCCGTGATTCTGCAATTTCGCATTACTTTTTGCAAACGTCTGTTGAATTTTAATATTTTTGCAACAAGTTTTTGTGGTTTCCGGGCCAGTATTGTAGTCATTTTGGTTTTGGGCAAAGTGACTCTGTAATAAACGCAAAAAAGTGTAGTGCGATAAAAAATCTCCTGCCGGCAGTTGCAGGGTCCTCTGAGGGGGTTTCTGGACAAAAGTACAGAAATTGCCTGCGCAGGAGGAACAGGCAGGGGCTTTCTGGAATAAGCCTAATGTTCAAATGTGATTTGTAATTTGAAATAAATGTCAGTTTTCGTAAAAAAATAAATACAATCAGTTAGTAATCAGGTAGTAGTTAATCTACTATAAAATACTTTTATTTACAAAGTAATCAGGTAGTAGTTAATCTACTATAAAATACTTTTATTTACAAAGTAATCAGGTAGTAGTTAATCTACTATAAAATACTTTTATTTACAAAAGATTAAAAATATGGATGTATTGTACAGAAATACACTCGAGAGCAATGATTCCGGGTCACTTAAAGAATGTTAAAAATCTCGGAAACTAAAAATGATAGGTTAATGCAATAAATTGTATTTAATAGACAATGTAATACTCCTTAAATGAAAGTAAAAAAATATGAGTCACCATACATTTTATTAACACAAAATTACATAAAGAAAAAAACTGCTGATCTCTCCTTAAAACAAAAATAGGAAACATGAAATTTTTGAACTTTATTACGATTTGACTTGAATTTTAATACTTCGTATTGCCTCCTCGTGCTTCCATTACTGCGTTTACGCGGTTTGGCATGCTGTACACCAAGTTCCTTATACGATTTTGGGGAATATTCTCCCATTCCTCTGTGAGAGCAATTTTGAGCTCACGAAGCGTGATTGGGGGAGGGTTTCGTTGTTTTACGCATCTGCCTAGCTCGTCCCAAGCATGCTCGATCGGGTTGATATCCGGGCTGCGCGCTGGCCACTCCATACGAGTAATGTTCATCTCTTGAAGGTAGTCATTCACAATCCTACCTGTATGAGGTCGGGCATTGTCATGCATAAATATAGCATCCTCACCTAAATTGACCATAAATGGACCAACATGATCATTGAGGATTTCTTCCACATATCTTACGCTAGTTAAAGAGCCGTTTTCTATGATCACCAGCTCTGTGCGACTTTCAGAAGAAATTCCGGCCCACACAAGTACAGACCCACCACCGTAGGCTACTTTTTCTTCGATGCATGCTTGCTTGAATCTTTCCCCTGGTCTTCGATACACTCTGTGTCTTCCATCGTGCTTGTAGAGCATAAATTTTGATTCGTCGGAGAACATAACTTTTGACCAATCTTCAATACTCCAATTTACGTGGCTCTGGGCATATCTTAGTCTTGAAATACGATGCCCACGCTCCAGTTTAGGGCCGTTTGCAGGTCTAAGGGGTTTTAAGTTAGATTCAGCAAGCCGACGTCTTACTGTCCATGCACTTGGGTTACTTCCTCCGAGGCGTCGAAACTGATTTGTGAGTTCAGTTCCTGTGAGAAAGCGATTTCGAAGCATGGTGTTCACCAAGTATCGGTCTTCTCGTGCTGTGGTACACCTGGTTCTGCCCGTTCCTGGTCTGCGTAGGTTAGAACCAGTTTCTTCGTAACGTCGGAGAACTCTTTGTACTGTTGACAGCGACACACCGACAGTCCTGGCTGTATCGCGCTGACTCCGGCCGGTTTCCAGTATTGTAAGTATTCTGGTGCATTCTTCAGGCGTAAGCGACATAATTTCAGCTTGAATAATGAATATAGAGCACTATCAACATGGTTTATATACCCACATAAATGACAGATTACAAACAAAAGCAAAACCAAATGCTGTAATTTCGTAGTTCCATCTTCGAAAGTGGCCCTTTTTCAAATTTGATTTTTTTAAGATATAACTTTACAATAACTAAGAAGTTTTAATACCTTCATTTAAGGAGTATTACATTGTCTATTAAATACAATTTATTGCATTAACCTATCATTTTTAGTTTCCGAGATTTTTAACATTCTTTAAGTGACCCGGAATCATTGCTCTCGCGTGTATTTCAACCTGCTATTTTATTTAAATAAATAAACTAAGAACTACAGTAACTTAAAATATTCGGGAAATAACAAACAAAGTAAGGCTAAATACTTTCTTATCGCAAGTCATAAACATACCAAACAATTTGTCCCGAAGAAAGTACATCAAGTCGGCTTCTTTGAGGTCGGTGTTTGAGCAATAAAAATACTTATACCTTTTTACCCAACTCCTAAAGGAGAGTAATGTTTTCATACAAAGTTTAGTTGTAAAACTTTCTTTAGGACAATTGAAGGGTACCTATTGTAGCACAATACCAGAAATAAAATACAAAATAGAGTAATAGCTATTTTTATTCTGTCAATGTTGCAGGTAGAGAAAGTATATTTAAAGAAACCCAGGTGCATATACCTTACTTAAAATATAGTTTGTAATATATACTCGTACTATGGTATCTACAATTCTACATATTATGTAGAGTGGAAATAATATAAATATTTGTAAGTAAAAAAATAATCAAAGTAAAATATTCCGGCATATTTCGTTGATTGCTTTTTTTCTATTTTTTTTACAATTCACATAAAAAAAGAACAAGAGGCGTGTACACTTTCATAAAGTTTTTTATTTAAGAGGGCTATCACAGTTTGGCCGCGATTCAAGGGCTGGCGCGCGTCTGAGTTCGTCTGAGAGTCTGAGATCGCATTTCATGCAGTTTTAAATTACGTTTATTCAATATAATAAAATAAATTATTTAAATAAAACGTATACAATTTTATTGATTATGAACTAACGTTTATTTTGGTATAATTTTTACTTAATAATATTAATGTAGTATGGAGATATTAACGGCTAATTCTGAACGTTTTTAGCAATTTTATGGTTTTGAATTAATTTTTTTTTGTAGATATCCCATACTTATTTTTGAATTCCGGGGCCGCTACGGTCAATGGCAGTATATAAGAGATATTTTTAGATATTTTTCATTTCGTTTGCTTTGCACAGTAGTTCAATCCAGGAGCTTGAAAAAGTGTCTACGCGAGTTTTATTAAAAACTTGTTTCGGAATTTTGGCTTTATTTAAATATATAAGGAAAAATTGCAAAAAGCGAGGCCGCTACGGTCAATGCGAATAACTATTCTACACCATACAATAAATCGAAATTATCTAAGAGTTTCAGTTTCAGAGATCTAGAACGTCAAAAATGGGCATTTTCACGGTTTAACCGTGATATCCGCCTTAAACCGTCTTCACTTCCTCCTAGCTCGGATTGTTTAGAAGATTGATAGTTATCGAAATATCCCACTTGTGTTCAAAATTAAATGTTTAACCACATCCATTGATCGGTCTTCTTCCGGTGAAATCCCGGACGACAAAAAACGGATCTAAACAAACATGTGACAAAACGTAAGATTAAACAAAATGAGGATCTGCTCTTTTTGTCCACACGAACATTTGGAGAACTATCTAGTTTTCATTTAAACTCAAGATTTTATTTTTCTGCAGTGTCTAAAACAAAATAATTGGTATTTGGTTTATCATATGTATTTTTTATCAATTATATATATTTTTAAATTTTTTTAACATGGATAAGCTTAGCAAAAGCTGTAAGTAATTTATATTATTAAACACATTTAAAAAAAACAAAATAGTGTAAATAATGATGATAGACTGCAACGTCTGCAAATCCTCTGAAATCTTATTTTTTTTACTATGCATACTTAATCATGATAAAAAAACTGCATAACATACCTCGTCAAATTGACGCATCTCTGTTTCATAGTTCTTAGAACTTGATGTTTCTTTGAAGGATGGGAATAAAAGCAGATGGCGCCTCGGCGGAAATCGAAAGGGATTTTTTAGTTATCGAAAACATAAAATAGAACAGAAGATTTGATGAACAAAAAATTAGTGAAAGCGCATTATTAACGTGAGAATATTGCAAGATTGTATAACTAGTAGGTACATAATAGAATATCCAGAGTTCTGAAAATAAGTAAAAAAATTGTTAATGCAGATTCAGAGGATTTCCCCTTCTCTTGTCTTCTTTATGGTTTACAAATCTTTTATTTCATTGTTCTGAACCACTTCATTAGGAATTGCTTCTCGATTAGTTGTAATAAACATTTAACACCCACACATAAATTATCCAAAATTAGCAAGTACTTAATACACCGATTCAGTTTATTCGTCATTCTTCTTCCTTTTATCTTACAGAGGTGGTCTTAATTTTAACAATGCCACTAAATTATCATCTTTATAACAGAGCAAAAGAAACCATTTATAAAATGTTGAGGGTCATTCTGGATTCCTACACTGCTAATTCTATTTATTTTGATAAATATTTAGCTGCTTAGATAAAATCTGTTTTAGACTATGAAAAAAATCTGTGGGTTGCATGCGCAGGAGATGCGAACTTGTAATTTTTATTTAATTTAGATGACAATAAAACACAATCATAACCCTTCTTTTTACTTCGGCGTAGTCGGGTATTGAACGTACTGTATCAATTTTTTTTTTATTAGTATCTAAAACTTTTTGCATGATTTATTTATTTATATCTGACGATATAACTGATGATAAAGTCAGTTAAATTGATTAATTAATTTATGCGTCAGTCTTGATTAACCGATTTAATCAATTTACGATGCCTTTGAAATCTTCCCGTACAAAGAAACAGTTAGTATTTTACGATAATGGAACATACCTACTAAAAAGGCAATTAGACTTTTCATCATCATCAAGAGAATAAAGACAATAAAAGGTTTGATTTTAGTTATATAAAAGCAGGCCTTGCATCTGATTTAGATGATTTATACAGCATCAAGGGCCACTTTTAACCCATGCCTCGATGTACGGGATACTGCAGTGTCTAGGACGTGATTTAGATGGAGTAGACTTGCCCAGCACCTATACCTACCCACCTCGCAGCCTAGTCGGCCTTACCCACAGGAAAGACAAGGTCAATACGTGCGGAGCTGACTAAGCCGCGGGTTTCCGCATAATAGTTTAAAAGCAATTTTGTAGTTTATTTCCCTGAAATAACCTAATTTGACATCATTAAAAATAGGGTATATAAAATTAAAAATAGATAGGTATAAATAATTAATAATTTACAAAAATTGTTGAAACAAAAAATAGGTTTATCGACCCGTAATAATTTACACGAAAGTTAAAGTAATTAAGTTTTTTTTTTAAATTAAGTATATCTGTCTAAACTTACCTTACGATTTTCAGCGTTTGGTACACCGATGAAAAAAAAGCTTTAGTAAGTTTTCAAAAATAGAAACCTTACAGCCACACAATAAGGCTCATATTATTTCACTAGGAAGAACTTTATAAGTTTTGCTGTAAGGATTGTATATTGATGACGTATGATGCGGTCCCGGTTCATTACAATATTATACTCACAGGCATTCTTCATGCAATTATTTGTACCTTATTTCAACAGGCTAAGGTTTAGTTTCTCTAGGTTCATTTAGATTGTTTGAAGGTGTTCGATCGTGGGAGTTTGATGCAGGTGTGGTACATTTCATATCCGCAGATGCACTTGCCGCATTACAAGGTTTTTGTCGCTTTGAATAAATTAGATGACTTTGTTTAGATGAACTAGGATATGATAAAAAAAATGCTAAGCGACATGTTATGTTCAGTTTATTTAGAAAATTGCTTTCGTCGTTTTGAGTCGAATATAAGGGCGGCTTGCACCAGAATCGCTAAACGCGTTTAACTCTTAAACAGTATTTAGCGAGTTGTCAAGTCATACAAATACGTCAGATTTAAATCGATTTAGCTGTTAAATACGTTTAGTGATTCTGATGCAAGACGCCCTTAATGTCATAATAAGTAAATCATTTATAAAATGCAGTTGAGGACTGGGTTGATCACAGAACAGAAAAGTTGATAGTGCAACCATGTTTTATTGACAGGCGTCACAGCTCAACCCCCGTATGCCAATCTTTTGCTGTCAAGTTATATTTCACTGCCCAGTGTAATTTCTTTAGGTCACGTGGTACAATTTTGTACCATGTGATCATTCTTTTTAGACACTTGACAGCAAAATATGCGCGAAAACACATCAAATGACGTCATAATGTCACTATTTAGTTACAGAATAACTATGAGTTATATGAACTGACCATGATTTAAAACTTTGCAGTTCAACTTTGATTGGCATACCCCTTCAGTAATAGCTCTGCCTTCCATGCTGTGAGTCGTGAGTTCGATCCCCACCAAGAACATAATATTTGTTGTGGCAAACATAGATATTTTTTCAGTATTTGGGTGTTAAGTATTAAAAGTATGTATTTACAAAAAAGTATAAAAGTATTCTATCAGCATCTAGTTCCCATATTACAAGCTTTGCTTAGTTTGGGACTAGAAAGCGTCGCGTCGTGTGAAATGACCATGAATAATATTTTTTTATTGACATAAACCTACCGGCTGCGCCACATAAAGTATTTAATTCAGAGGATTTCGTAATGAAACATGCGAGCACCATGCATAGAGTGAGCTTATTCCAATATACCCTTGACATCCTGAAGTCCATAAATCTACCTACACTCACAGCAAGTTAATAGAACAATTGAGACAGGCCATACCCTTGAACGCCCCGACGTTTTTACTTATCTTCCAAAAATAAATAAATATAATTATAAATAGCATCTGCCACAGAGAGAATGATCGATACACCCCAAAAACACTTTCACCATAATCAAGAAATAATAACTCAATGCACGATCGAATCTTAACCGTTAAGTCAAGATTCTGGGTGCTATGACGTCATTATTATGACGATGGACTAATGTATGAAGTATTTCAATATTTTCTTGATCATTCTGATATTTGATCCTGTGGTTTTGCAAGCATGGTTTCCACCAATCAATGTAACTGCTTGAACCAAATAATTCCAAATAGTTATTACTGTTAGTTAAATGCTGTTGCAAATAGAATCTGTGGGAATAAACCCATAAAAGCGCTTGGGCATAAAAGTTACTGACTTTTGCTGATGTTTTAGTTTAGTTCATCACTACCATTCGGAGATTATTACGAACTGCCAATGCCTCGATCATCCGAAACCAAAGTTTTTGAACTGTACATAAAACTTATCTAGAAAAATACTGTAAAATTTTGGGAGGTTTAACTACAACTTTGTACTTTCGAAAGTTACTACGAACACTCGACCTGCAGGGGTATGCCAATCAAAGTTGAACTGCAAAGTTTTAAATCATGGTCAATTCATACTAACTCATAGTTATTCTGTGACTAAATAGTGACATTATGACGTCATTTGATGTGTTTTCGCGCATATTTTGCTGTCAAGTGTGTAAAAAGAATGATCACGTGGTACAAAATTGTACCACGTGACCTGAAGAAATTACACTTCGGCAGTGAAATATAACTTGACAACAAAAGATTGGCATACGGGGGCTGTTTCATAAACTACTCTATGGTTTAAATGACACTATAAAACTTACTGTTCACTGAATTTACGATCGTAAAAATGACGTACACCGTCTTTTTAGCTACGTGGGCCTTACAAACATTCTACACCTGTCACCAATCTCAGAAATAATGCCTTGTTTTAGAAGATTCATTACCATTCATTCCTGCCTACAAATGGACTTCATTTGCTGCTATCCAAAATTCAATCAAAAATGCTAAGCTATAGAGTTGTTTGTACTTTGGCATGCTCAGAGTGTTCTAATTGACCTATATTTGAAACATATGGGTCGATATCAGGCAGGTGATGGTAGGTCAGGAACAGTAGACATAACATCAGTTTTTGACGCTGTCAAATCACAGTAAGTTCAGTGGTAATACATCTTATTCATATTTCATCACACATTCTCCCTTTGGTTGAGTGAGACGCAGGATTTCAGTCTGGCAGGTATTAAGGTTTTTCTTGACAAATCCTGGTTCGCCCTTGGGTAACACAGAGCTTTCAAGGGGGTTTGAGCCCCCTAGCTCCCTTTGGATCCATGGTGTTTCGAGCCCATCAACAGAACACCACGAGATACAGAGAATCTTATTGCATCGTCAGGTATGAGTGTGATGGCGACAACGACAGTGCAAAGCTCTGTGGTCCTCGTGTCCACTGATTTTCAAACTGGTGCTAAAGGTACAGGAATACTGCAGCCATAATTTGAAACGTCATTATCCTTGATTTGGTTTGTTTTCAAGGAGTGATAGCCGCAGGCGTCTGGTAATAAGGTGTTCGGCTTAGAGTTTTGCACCTTGTACCGAATCTGATCGAAAAAGGATTATTGAATGTTGGGGCTAACAGGTGTTGGAAGGTCAATTTGAATACGTGATTTATTATTAACACAAAAACAAAAAGGTTTTTATATTTTAGTAGAAAATGACTACTTATAGGTCCTCAAAGAGTAACCTACCAACTTCAAGAAAAAGTTAGTCAAGAAAAATTCCTTGAGGGTATGATGCAACGCATCAACAGGTATTGCCATCAGGTGGGCTGTAAGTCTGTTCGCCTTACCTACCGTGGTAAAAAAAACTAGGAAGTAACCAGTTTTTCTTAGAAGAAAATGTTAACATCTAAAATTGCATAAAAAAGCGATCATGTAGCTTTCTTTGTAAAACGTGATCGCTGTTCATAGATAGTATCATTTTATCTGTTGTCTTCAAACAACTAATAGCACCTAAGTACCTACAGAAATACACGATCAGACCGCAAAGGTTTACAATACGCGATATTAACAACTGTATTGCTAGTAATTTGTTCACACCGACGTTCACATTGCACCTACATAACATTATTTATTTAAATTTTACGATTGAGCAACGTATTTACCCACGGCGCTGCACAATAGTTTCACACAACATAACCGTGATGAACTTGTCCGCATAGTTATCAATTGATTATGTTTTCACATATAAATCACTAGGTAACTTCACTCACATGATAGCCACTTGTTATATTTTCCAAAGGATTCGGCGGATTTGGGCCCTGACGGACAAGATGTTCATTATAACCAAAATAATTAGCATAATTTTTTACCATGTTTGCATATTTCATATCTTTTCTACAACTTCGTATTAATATTTCGTTAAAAAATATATCAAGCTAACACTTCCTGCATGTTCTTGAGTATTTTCTACCAAAATCTACCAAAATATGATAGGATCCATCACGGCGACAATAAAACCTTCGTAGGAATCACCGGTTGACAGCGTACTTCAACCTCATTGGTGGCTCCAACAAAGCAAAGCGATAAGGACAAGCTGCTTTTTACTTACTCATTATTTTTAGAAAATACCCAAATACGAACTTTAGACTTAATTAAACTTATCCACGGCTAAAGCGTATACATTTTCCGAATGGAATATAGTACTTTTGATTCTGTCCACTCGGGGCCCAGCGTCCTATGGCCGCTCAGAGGTCTCCTTTCATACAAATATGCCAGTAAACGTCAATGGCATATAATTTTTTTTTTAACATCCGCCCCATTTGTACCTACGTTTTTGATTTTAGCAATGACTTGACGTATGACTGGACTTGACTAAACTTATTTCAAATAATCCACTTGACACTGGCAAAATTGTCTGTCGAAATGACGGACAGAGGTCATATATAAGAGAAGAAGAAAAAATAAATAATTGTAAAATAAACAATTGAAATTATACCTATAGGATGTTAAATAGTCTCAATTATAAACACAATTAACTAAAAATTTGAGCTAATTTTTAATAGACTAGACTTTACAAGTAGGTTTTTATCTAAAGACGATTCATACATAATCAGCACTATTTAATTTCGCTTTATAATTGAATAACTATTTATAATCGTGCTTACCTACCTTGTGTAACTAAACAGCAGTGGCATAATGATGACGGTAATCCAGTTCGGTCACAGAAGAGGCAGTAGTAACAACTTGTTGAAGACTCACTTCTAAGAATGATCGAGTAAAAATTTCATAATTTCAGGTGGAGTTGAGTATATATCTCTGTTGAGTTTTTTTTACATACGTTCTTTACTGTCCTAAGATTGATACGAAAGAATATTTTTTTAATATTAGCAAAATCATTTTTTTTATTTGGGTTTCGCTTTTAAGCGTACTCAAAAATTCTATAAAATATTTCAGATTATAAATAGCTAGTTAGTTCAAAAGAGAGTTTTAACTGGGTAAGTATAGGTACGAAATACGATTCATTATATAAGACAAGTTTCATTCAAAAAATGTAAAAAACTTAGATGAAAAAATATTTGCGAAAAATCAAATAAAATGATGCTTGATAATGTAATTCAAAGAAAGATAATGCTGGCTTTCTGTTTTCTGTTTGATGCCGTACCGCTCGTCCCATCGTACCCAAATCTAACACAAATCGCTCTAGACTTGATGGCTGTTCTGAAAAGTGCATAAACATGCAAAATTGAACTTAAAATAAATCCAATAAAGTTCATTTTACACGACCCGTCAATCAGCAGTGCTCTAGGTATTTATGCGACGCGCAATCTTCCATGATAGTGAACTTGAGTTTTTCCGCGCGACGCCAGCGAGCACCGTTACTTGCGCTCTTGTGCTACATTCCGCGGTTTACGCGCGCGGCCACAAGGCGGAGCCACTATTGAAATTGAAATTGAAATTGAAGGGACTCCCTTTTCCGCATTTAGGCTCAAAGTTGGCCCATTATGCGTGGGGGGTGTTCTGGCTAGGAGTGTAGCCAGCCTAACTCCTCCCAAAAGCACAGAAGCTTCCTGGGGGCTTCGCAGGCTTGGAGGAGTGACCTAGGGTTATTTAGGATTTCTGTTCGTTGTGTGGTTACGCCCTCACATTCCAGGATTACATGGGCAGCTGATTCTTCTTTGGTAAGACAGCCTCTGCAGAGTGGACTGTCAGTGGCTCCGATGTTGTAGAGGTGTTTATTCAGGGGACAGTGTCCTGTCAGGGTCCCCACGATGATTTTGAGGTTATGTCTCTGCAGGTTCAGTAGACGGCGTGTTAATCTCGGTGTGATTGCTGGGATTGCAGCTCTTGACTGTCTGCAGTCCGTCGTGCGAGCCCAGCGTGTGTTGTGTAAGTGAAGGGTGTCCAAACGCACCCAGGTGCGTAGTTGGGAGAAAGGTAGAGGAAGGAAGGGGTTTGGCCCTTCAGATGTTGTTCCTGCTCCTCTTCTGGCTAACTCGTCTGCAGCATCGTTACCCAGTGATCCACTATGTCCCTTTATCCACTGTAGGATTACCCTGTTTTTTATGGCGACGCTCTCCAGGGCAAGGTGACATTCGTATATCAGTCTGGAGGTACAGTTGTGGCTCTCCAAGGCTTTAAGTGTGGCTGTGCTATCGGAGAGGATCCGTATGTTGTAATCAACGATTCCTCTCCTGTTGATTGCTGTTGCCGCTTCGGTAATGGCTGCTCATTCACATTGGAAGATGGAACTGTGTGTGCCGAGTGTCATTGATATGTTGATGTTGAGATCCAGCGAATGTACTCCGGCGCCTGTACCCTGTTTGGTTTTTGAGCCGTCAGTGTAGACTCGTACTTCGCTGCTTCCTGATTGATCTCTTTGGTCTTCGTGGGTTTGTATGTGGTAGTGTTTCTGGAATATTTGTTGCTTGGGGATCTTGTCGCACGGTGCTCCTATGAGCGGTTCATGCGCTAACGCTCTTACCAGAATAGATGCGTGTGGGCTCCTGGTTGATCCCCATAGGTTCAGGTGTTTGAGTCTGATAGCGGCCATCGTCGCTTCCTGTTGTATATAAAGGTCGAGTGGCGTGAGGCCCAGGATTATCTCAAGGGCAGCCGTCGGCGTTGTCTTCATACAACCTGTTATTGCAGAGCATGCCAGTCTCTGAAATCGTTGCAGTTTAGTTATCACGGTCGTGAGTTCGGTTCTGGTCCACCATACAACTGCTCCGTATGTAAGTGCTGGTCTTATTACGGTTGTATAGAGCCATCGAGTTATTTTCGGCGAAAGCCCCCATGTTTTTCCGAGCATTCTACTGCATTGGAAGAATGTGGCGTTCGCCCGTTGGAGTTTATAGTCAAGGTGCTTGTTCCACAGCAGTTTGCTATCCAGTATGACCCCTAGATACTTGACTTCGTTGGTTAACTTGAGATCGGTGTTGAAGAGTTTGGGTAATTTTAGGTTACCCAGGCTTCTTTTGTGTGTGAACATGATCAGTTCTGTTTTTGTGGGGTTAACTGATAAGCCATGGCTAGTGCACCAGCTTTCAATTGTTTTAAACGCTGTTTGCATGAGGTTACAGAGTATGCTTTCGAAGCATCCAGTCGCAAGAATAGCAAGGTCATCTGCATATCCCACTGTGAAAAGCCCGCGGCCGTTCAGTTTTCGGATGAGTTCGTCCACTACTATGGACGCGGAGCCACTAGTTATAGCTAGCTACCAACGTAAAGAAAATATATTTCCTATTTTTTCATTATTTAGTTTTGTAAGTTTTTGTTTGAAAATAAGTGGTTACGTAAATCATTGGTTTTCTTCATTTCAAATATTTTGACTTATTTCATTTTTCTTAAAACACCTAATGGTTCATGGGTACCTAGTTTACAATATATCTCAAAAAACTGATGCATAAAAACGGCATGTTAGTTCTTCTACCAGATTTTTTTCTTTTTTGCAACTTCAACTCATTGGTTTATGGCTTCTATTCTTTTTCAAGTTATCGGGGTGTCGTGGGATGTTAGCGGCCTGTTTTGCCAGCCGTCCTGTCTGACAGGAGGTAGAATGGGATTTAAATTCGCTGACAACCCACAAACTCTCACCAGTGGCTCCCAGCAGCTGCCTTGCATGCAGCGGCCACACCCTGGTAACCACATCGGCTTGTGGGCTAAACCTGGTGAGGGGGGACTTACTGCCTTGGCACTAAGTCCTGACGGACGGCTGACCCCCGTCTAGTGCAATGAACCTCGGCCTTTGGCAATCCACCCACGGTGGCGAGGCAAGTCGACGACAGGGCCTTAGCGATCGTCGACTACCATTTTAACAAGTATGCCCAAGGAGGGTTGACGTCAGGCAGGCGGCCGGTCATAAAACTACTAGCCACAACTTAAACAACATGGATTTGAACAGATATGGAATGCGCGATAATGTTAGGGCGTACCCCCAAGGCGACGCGCAGGTGCAGCACCCGGTGCCTGCGGGAAATGGACAAGGGTTGTCGTACCAAGGACGGGTGCGACGTAAGAAGCTAGTCCGGGAAGTAAGAATGAGGATGGCAAGTTGGAATATAGGAACGATGACTGGAAGAGGAAGAGAGCTAGCGGATGTTTTAGAAAGAAGACGGATAAATGTTGCATGTTTACAAGAGACGAGATGGAAGGGTACGAGAGCTAGGGAAATTGGAGTGGGTTATAAGTTCTTTTATTGTGGAGGTGATGGTAAGAATAATGGAGTGGGAGTGGTTCTAGATAAAGACTTAAAAAAGTGTGTGACGGATGTTAAAAGAGTGAATGATCGAATTATAGTAGTTACAGTAATGTTAAATAATTTAATAGTTAACATAATGAGTGTGTATGCGCCGCAGGCTGGATGTAAGAATGTAGTGAAAGAGAAGTTTTGGGAGGACTTTGATGCGGTCTTGATGGGTATCCCACAGAATGAGGATATCTATATTGGAGGAGATTTTAACGGGCATGTAGGAAGAATGAAAGGAGGATTTGAGAATGTACATGGGGGATGGGGTTTTGGGAATCGAAACCCGGAGGGCGAAACACTGCTGCAAGGTGCCACCGCTTTTGATTTAGCGATCGCTAACACCTACTTCAAAAAAAGGGACGAACATCTTATAACCTACAAAAGTGGCAACCACAACACCCAAATTGACTACTTCCTACTCCGGAAAAGTAAAATTTGCGCAGTAAAGGACTGTAAAGTCATTCCGGGTGAACCACTAGCATCACAACATCGACTGCTTTTAATGGAAGTGAAGATGACCTCACAAACAACCACATTTAAACCTAAACCCCCACCAAAAGTTAGATGGTATATGTTAGAGAAAGAGAACTGCGCAGAAGAATTTAGAAAGAGTGTGGTTGATAAAATGATTGATATGGATGATAAAATTGAAGGAATGTCAGTGAATGAATGCTGGAATGAAATGGCTTTGTGTATAAGGAGTGTGGCGAAAAACGTTTTTGGTGAGACAAAAGGCAAGGGTAAGATTGATAAGGATACATGGTGGTGGAATGAGGATGTGCAAAAGGTTTTGAAAGAAAAGAAGAATGCTTTTAAAGACTGGAAAGGTGTGAATGGTAGTGACTCTAGGTTGAAAGAACAAAAAAGACAGGTATATGATGAATGTAAGAAGAGAGCTAAGAGAGAGGTAGCTATCGCAAGAGGTAAAGTCCAAGACAAGCTGTACAAAAATCTTGAAAGCCCCCAAGGACAGAAGGACCTTTATCGCTTAGCGTAAACGAGAGAGAAGAATGCTAGAGACATTATACATATGAAATGCATAAAAGATGAGGGTGGAAGGGTTTTAATGCAAGATGAAGAAATCAAAAATCGTTGGAAGGGATATTTTGAAAGGTTGATGAATGAAGAAAATGTTTGGAGTGGAAAACTAGAAGACGTATCAATGAATTTGGGTTTGGTAGAAGAGATAAGTATAAATGAAGTTAAAATGGCTATACAGAGCATGAAAAGTGGCAGAGCGATTGGTCCAGACGGTATACCAGTTGAAGTATGGAAGTTTTTGAAAGCGGATGGATGGAAGTGGCTTACTTTATTCTTCAACAAGTTGTTACATGAGGAGGCGATCCCGGACGAGTGGTGCAGCAGTTCACTGGTGCCTATTTTCAAAAACAAGGGTGATGTACAGGACTGTAACAACTACCGAGGAATAAAGCTTATGTCACATAGTATGAAAGTCTGGGAGAAAGTAATAGATAGAAGAATGAGAGAAGAGTGCACGATTACCCAGAACCAATTTGGTTTTATGCCAGGACGGGGGACAACGGATGCAATATTTGCTTTGCGCCAACTCTGCGAAAAATATCGCCGTGCTCATGAGAACCTGCACCTGGTGTTCATTGATCTAGAGAAGGCGTACGACCGAGTCCCCCGGAAAGTCCTGTGGTGGGCTTTGAAAGAAAAGGGAATGCCAGGTAAGTATGTTAGGCTTGTGAATGCGATGTATGCAGGAGCACGAACGAACGTCCGGTCCGAAGCTGGCGTCACTGACGAGTTCAATGTGGCAGTAGGTTTGCACCAGGGATCGGCTTTAAGCCCTTATTTGTTCCTCCTCGTAATGGATGCTTTGACATTAGACATACAGGAGGAGGCACCCTGGTGCATGCTGTTCGCCGATGACATCGTTCTCGTCGGTGAGCAAGCAGTTGAGGTACAGAGCAGACTGGGAAAATGGCAAGAGAAATTGGAGAGAGTTGGCCTTAAGATCAGCCGCACTAAAACCGAACATTTGTTCTGCGACTTTGGTGGCTCCTCCAATTTCTCATCAATTGCCTTAGATGGTGTAACCCTACCAGTCTGCTCCGACTTTAAGTACCTTGGCTCGCTTCTCCAAAACGACGGTAATATTGACCGAGACGTTAACAATAGGATGAATGCGGGATGGATGAAGTGGCGACAGGTCTCAGGGACGATATGCGATCCGCGAATGCCCCTTAAGCTTAAGGGGAAAATTTACAAGACGGTAATTAGACCTGTCGCGATGTATGGATCAGAGTGTTGGGCAACGAAGAAGACGGATGAAAGGAGAGTGCATGCTACTGAGATGCGAATGTTAAGATGGATGTGTGGGGTAACGAGGTTAGATAAGATAAGGAATGAGTATATCAGGGGAAGTTTGAAAGTGGCGCCTGTTGTTGAAAAGATGAAGAGTGCTAGATTAGCATGGTATGGACACGTAATGAGGAGGGATGAAAGTCATATCACGAAAAAAGTTATGAACATGAGTGTGACTGGATACGCAGGTAGAGGAAGGCCGAAGAAGAAGTGGTTGGATTGTGTGAAAGAGGATATGAATGTGAGAGGAGTAGATTCTGAGTTGACGAATGATAGGAGCGAGTGGAAGAAAAAGACATGTTGTGCCGACCCCGCCTAGCGCGAGATAAGGGCAGGGAAATGATGATGATGATTCTTTTTCAAGTTATCTCACAGTTTCACACGACATGAAATTATAAGTTGACGTTTCTAGGAGTAGCGTATTATGTCATTCGATTTACCAATGATGCTTAAAAACCTTTAAATTACCCAGTTACTAAATATAAACCTCTAACAACGAAACCGAACTTGCTCTTTTTACATCTTAACCAGAGAGTCACCCACTGCGTCGCGGAGTTCAAATGATCCATAAATCAAATAAATGTCTCGTTTTTATTACAGCATCAATTTCTTTAACACTATCATAAACATTTCTATATTGTTAAAGTTTGTAATTTAAATAAATACATTTAGATAAATTACAGCTAATGCGTATAGCTTTAGAACGTGTGATAAGTTAACAAATACGTAGGTACTTCACGCATTTCTTCAAGGAGACTAGATTAATGTATGTGGGCTTAATTACACAAAATGGCATAGCAATTTTTCAAAAGAACACATTTAGGCAAGCATTTTTCGTATAGACGTCGATCTTGACAGTTACTCTATTTTCCATCATTTGAAAATGGAACATTTTTGGTTAATTTTGACAATCGTCATTTGAAACACGTCTCATTATGGCAAATTATAGTACGTTCAAATAATAATGTAAAGTAGAATATCCGTTCCCATATGGGGAACTGTACTTTTTATGGTAACCGTTTTGGCTGTAGGTTTCTTGGGATTTTCCAATTCTGAATTAGTCGATTGACCTCAAAATTATTATGGCAGCCTAATTCGTATGAAATTTACCTACCTGAGGATATCAGCTATAAATTATGTCAAAATCTGAGTAAATTTTCTTAAAATTAAGCTCATCAAAATTCATGTCGTGTGACTGTAATTTATTACTTATAATTTGCCTAAGTACAAGTTGCCAAACAATGTTCTTAACCTAATCCGCTGAGAATTTGGTGATCCAAAATAATCTTTTTTTGTAATGAGTGGTGTAAAAACATCTTTGCTCATAAATCTAAGATTATTCTAGAATTTAAATATTAATTTATATGTCAAATTGCGTTTCAAAGTCATAAAATTCTAATCTTAATTCGCAAACATAGCTAGCAACAAACAATCTATAAAAAACCTGACGGAACAGCCACTCTAATGCTAGATCTAAGCTTTGAAGGCTGCGCGCGCGCCGGGTCAATGACCTGCCATTGCCAATGTCAGCCATCTTGAGTTCCGCAGTCGCTTACGTACCTCACGTAAGAGGCTGTAACAGTTTGCGCCTGTGTGGGTGCGTAATGTTCGTTTTTCTATGTCCGTTGGTTTGTGTGCGTGCTGAATGTACAATAGTAGAACGAATAATTGTTTCTGTGTGCTGTGTAGCGTGACTTAGTTTCCTAATGCTAGGTGTAGGCGGCGCTACTAGGCTACAGTTTTTAATGGTTTTGACTTAAGAACCTATTTTACAAGCCATAGACTATCCCAAATTCCCAATAGATAATAATAAGTACTGATCGGCGAAAAATCATCAATTGAGAGCTATTTGGGTCGGTGCGACTCTACCGACAAGAAACGAAAAAGTAGAGCCTTTACATAAGCTTCTATTTAATTTATTTGTTAAAAAACGTCTCAGATCAATTTCTATCAAGATTCAAGTTAGATAGATATCTACCTAATTCTAGTACTAGAAAAACAATGACAGCTAAACCAGGTTAACCTTTCATAGAACCAATGCCAATACACAGGTGTGTAAACACAGAAAGTAGGTGGCATAGATTTACGAGTCAATGAAAAACATCAATAGAATTAGGACTCTGGTGCGTCGACTGAAGTTCAGAAATTGATGAATCACTTCTCAAACTGAAGAAGTCAATTGACTTATATCATTCTATACGACTACGAGCGATCCTTGGCTATCAACCTTTCCATCTAAATTGACATTCATCAGTCGCCAAAACTCTTCAAAGATTGTAAAATGTCAACTTGGCTATGTTCTGTTCGCAAAACGTTAAAAATGATAGTAAATATATTTAGTCAGTCGACTTTTCGTTTTAAAATGTCATTTCTATTTTGATTATTTTTCTATTATTGTGAACTTGGCTAGTTTCCAAGAGTTACTAGATTACAAAGCTGAGAATTTTTTGGGATAAAAATGACGAAATATTAACCCTATTACTATTATTGGCTTATTCCAGAAATCCTATGCGTCTTTCCACTGTGATGGGGATTTATGGACTTTTTAAACTTATACAATCTCTACTACTAGGTAGTAAGTATCTAGCTACAATATAAAACTCAATCTAGTCGACCTCGTGTCTAGGAACCTTCACAAATGTTACCGCAGATCAATAACCTATGCATTGGCTCTCAATCAGGCTTTTGATACTTAGGGCGGCTTGTACCAGAATCGCTAAACGCGTTTAACTATATAGTATTTAGCGAGTTGTCAAGTCATATAAATACATCAGATTTAAATCTATTTAGCTGTTAAACACGTTTAGTGATTCTGGTGCAAGCCGCCCTTAGTATATTTATTTTGGACTTAAATTTTCTATGTGCCGTTTCAAAAAAAAATAGATAAATAGATAGATCATTTACTAGTGATTTGCTAGGTTAATTAGGATGAAAGTTTTTACTGTGTTTCAGTTTTGCCAGAGCCTTTTTACATAGCAAAAGTAATTGAATTCTGAGAACATCTAGCCGGCCTCGTGTCTAGGGACCTTCGCGAAATGTTATTGCAGTTCGATAACCCATGTACCATGTAGGTACCATTGTGTTCGGGATTTCGTTTTATGTATCGCAATCACGAGTATTCATGATTTCCGCGTCGTGAACTTTATTTATTAATTAAATTGTACACACGCGATTTTATATCAGCCCCCGTATTCCAATCTTTTGCTGTCAAGTTATATTTCACTGCCCAGTGTAATTTCTACAGGTCACGTGGTATAATTTTGTACCACGTGATCATTCTTTTTAGACACTTGACAGCAAAATATGCGCGAAAACAAATTAAATGACGTCATAATGTCACTATTTAGTCACAGAATAACTATGAGTTAGTATGAACTGACCATGATTTAAAACTTTGCAGTTCAACTGAGATTGGAATACCCCTGCTGTGCCTGGAAGGTGGCTGTGGTTTATTGCGCGTGTCTTGTGTATATGGTGTGATTCATTACCAGGATGAACTAAGGGGCTAGTTAGGGTGCATTTCAATGATGAATTATAGAAATGTTAAAACAAATCGCAATTAGGTCTAAAACCAACCAACTGAACTAGTAATTACTCTTAAGTACCTAAATTAAAATATGCACTCATCTACGTTATACATATTTAAACAACTCCGAAAAAACGACAGATAATAAAAGGACAGTTAACAAAAAAAACCTTATAAATCGTAACTCAAATTACATAGGTAGTGTTCTCATGATTCATGATCCTCTGTTTTTCACGACATATTTATTGGCAACCTTATCAAAACGGCAAATTATCGTGCTCAAAAGTCATCAAAGATTTATGGCTCATGAAAGGTCTGTGAACATAATTACTAACTTAGCATCGACAGAAAACGCATTGTTATTTACCTACTTCTTCTTCTTTTATTATTTATATGGCCTGTGTCCGTCATTTCATAATTTTTTACTAAATTAAAGGTTATGTAGGTTGCTATTAGTAATGCTTCTTTGTTTGAGTTCACCTTCAAACTCTGAACAAAATTGCGGAATATGAGCAAACGTGTCAGTTCACCATTGTTTTCGAGGTCGGCCTACACGTCATGAAACTAAATAGGCTCTATAATGGTTACCGCCGTTACCTTACTTCCGTTTCCTTGGGCATTGTTCGTCGGCCATTTTCGACGTGATTTCCAGTAACTGCCAAGGATGTAAATCAAAACGAGCAGTGGAGGATGAGGTTTTTATCTAATTATCTACCTACTAGCGGTAACTACGTAGTTTTTCTCACTTGGAAGCTAAATAAAAAAGTAACTTTTACTATATTAGGCGGTACTTATTGAACCTTCCATGAAGTGGTGGTTAGTAGAAATTAGAAATAACACGTTTTCATTTCAAATCAAAGTTGTAATCTTCCAAGAATAATAATTGCGCAAAAACATTTTCTCCCGTCAGTCGCCATCTTAAATCTAGAATACAGATTCTCTCTAGTTTTCGTATCAAGTACCTTTCGTCACAGATTATACCACCGCCTTGCACGGCATGGAATATGATCGGTTTGACAGTAAGCTTTCACTATGTCCTTATAAGTTTACTTCTATTTATTCCGTACTAGGAAGAACATCTATATGTTGAATTTTTAGGGACAAACCAAGCGGCGAGGATGGCAGCAACCCAAGTAACCCGCGTCGTGAATATGGTTGTTTTCATGGCTGCAAATAAATTAATAATTACTCCATTAATTTAAAAATAAATTAAGATACCTACGTGAATTTGAAGAAACGCGTTATATTGCATACTATAAAAATACTTTGGTGCTATTCACAAATAAACGAGTTTTTTTAACTTAGGTAGGTAATTAAAAGCCCATATTACAAATCACTTGGCAGGAGCTAAGCTAAGCTAAGGCATTCAGACCATGGCGAATTGATCTAATTAATGCCGCGACAATGAATGATGAGTCTTTTGCCCATAACGAGCACTTTTAAGTACAAATCAAAAAAGTAAGCTTTTTCGAAAAAATATCAGACGCAATTAGTGATCGTTGGCTTGGAAGCAATTGAAATAAAATAAAATTGTTTTGTAAAATATAAAGCACTTATGAGATAAAGTGTCGGGAACAAGCAGTGAGCCACCTGATGTTAAACGGTTACCTACTTCTGCCTATAATAATGACTCATAGAGTACGTCAGAAGACAACCACAAACCAAAAACTTCAAAATTAGGTCAGTTTTCATTTTGAATGATCACAACCGTTTGGACTTATAAAAACTACCTACAATACCATAGTCAGCTCAACGGTCTTAACGTATTCTATGCACCTTTAAAAAGTTCACATCTACCTGTAAGATTCACCCCCAACCTTTAAGAAAAGCGGGGGAGGCCACAATGAGCACACTATGGTACCGTGGGAACTTGTCATGAATGAAACAGCACCTGTGGTTTTCATGCCACTGTGGAACCTTTATTATAAACTAGAGGAGGTATTACTAGTCACAAACAACGGATCTTTGTCCCTCTGAAGTATCTGCGCAGAACACATTTTTGCGTCGAATTTGGAGCTAACCAAATTATTCGAACAGCAGGGATATTCCAATCTCAGTTGAACTGCAAAGTTTTAAATCATGGTCAGTTTATATTAACTCATAGTTATTCTGTGACTAAATAGTGACATTATGATGTCATTTAATTTGTTTTCGCGCATATTTTGCTGTCAAGTGTCTAAAAAGAATGATCACGTGGTACAAAATTATACAACGTGACCTGAAGAAATTACACTGGGCAGTGAAATATAACTTGACAGCAAAAGATTGGAATACGCGGGCAGTACCTTGTGGTTTTCTTTGGTGCTATAGTATAAAATATATGTATATGTATGTAATTTTTTAAAATGGTAAATAAACTAAAAAAAACCTACATGCGCAATCGCTTGTTGCACCTAACTTCAGAGGGATAAAGATCTGTTGTGCGTACTGTACCAATGACTAGGCCTCCTGAAGCAATTGACGTAATTCAAACGTAATTTATTCAGAACAGGGTACATAGATCAAAAATTACAAGCTAAAACGATGAGACTGCAAAAGTTATAAACGTGACGTTGTCCTTGTGTGAAAGTATGTTTTATTGGCGCTGGTAATCCCGTTCGTTCATATTATTCTGTAGGTCCTGTTAATTATTCGGGATGTAAAGTAGTCTATGCGTTAATCAAATTTACGAAAATTACGAAACTATATAATATCTAAACTCTCACATTTATAATATTAGACATAAACAAATGAGTTAGCTATCAGATTTATGTATGATTGTCGGGAAACAAATTTCATCATGCTGTTGAACATTTCCTTCACTTTGAACGTGCATAAAAACACCATGTTTTGAAATTCAATAGATCGTTACGATATAAATGCATTCAGTACGTTAGATTTGCACCAAGATTTTCTTTTTGAATAACAACAGCGTGTAGGTAAGTAGTAGTACAGTACAAAGTTCAGTCAACAATATAAGTCGAGTACTTAGCTGAGTTTTAAAATCCAAGTAATGTAAATAAAATTCTTACTATGTCTAGAGGAAACTATCATTGTCTAGAGGGCATAATAATGTCGAGGCCATGTTTTGCAAGTTAAAACTAGGTGGCGCTAAGTAAAAGAAGGAGTTTTCAATGAAGATTAAATTTTTTTTTATTTTTTATTTATTTATTTATTTCATTCACTTACATCTATTGCATTAAAATATTAAATGATGTCCGAGTGTCAATCGAACAAACGAAACTTTTAGATTTATTCCTTCTACTTTCGTTTTCAGCCCAAAACAATTTTTTAAATAAAAAAACCAGATTTTTTTTGTAAGCCCGTCCATGTATTTATCTCTATAGATTCAGCAAAAAATACAGGCTTGGAGTACTTTAGTCTCGATTCATTCATGAACGTAGGTACCTACTTAAATTAAAAAAAATCTGCTTCTTCTTGGTAATATGAAAGCCCTTATTATCTACTGAATTAAATGTGTATTTTTATTACTTTTGGCTGGCAGAGCGAAATAATTTTTGCTATTGCCATTTTTATAGAATAAAAAAATAAAGTGGATATTACTAAAGCAAGAATCGCTTTAAATTATGTAAATAGTAAAGTCTAGAAAAAGATTTGACCGTTGGAAGGTCAAGGGTAATTTATTATGTGCGACTAGCAATACTGTACTTATTATGTCGGTAGGTATACTTATGTAGGTACTTATATTAATGTACTCTACCTAGTATAAGTGGCAATTGAAGAATATTATTATACACACATGTTTGTTTTGTGTGTGGGTGTTACAGTATGTATAATAATATGTATCTTATATTTTCTTATAGTAACGTACAAGCTTTGCTTAGCTTTGGAGTATTTACAAAAAAGTGTAGGTTAATATTAGGTACTTAACTGGAAAAAAAAACAAAAAATTAAGCTTAATTTTTCAATAAATACATTAGGCATTAAAAAACCTTTGATTCTTTATATAAAAAAGAACACGTTTCAAAATTGAGTTACAGATTTTACATCGTACCGATCGATAGAGCTATTCGTGTGATCGCAAAAAAAAGATTATCAACCATTTCAGAAACGTACACAAAGATGTACTCTAAGCTTACGGTTGTAAGTTTATAATTGAATGCAAGGTAGTTGCTTTTAAGGTAGTTTGTAGCGGGTATGAAGTATTGCGCGTAGAATATTGCGCTGAGGCCGACGAGGGTCGATGCCTTCTTAAGACACGTGAACAAACCGTTAACCAGTGTTGCCAATGTATCCCGGGTTTGGTTGGATCTATCTTGGCTTATATTTTCAGAGAGCTCTCTGAAATACTAACTTCTATAGGTATTTGGCTGGCATAACTGTGCTAGATTTACCATAATAACCATTATTAAGTAGAAAAGTTACACAAACTTCTACAACCTAATGAATACATATATAAAGTCATGACAATAAAATAATTTTAGAAATAACAAACTAAATAAAATACTCACCTGACTCTAAATTCTGATATCTTAGGCAAGATTTATATTTTATAGAATAATTTAATTATCTGAGTTTTTTTACATTCGCTCTTTTTTATTTATTTTAGCACAAGAAGTGATGAGAGAACTGGTAACTCTACCACTCTGCACCAAACTTCCAACACGGAAAAAATCAAGCAGTAGCGACAACAGAAAACGGTTGGGAAAATTCTAACAGTATCTACCCTGCAAAATGCGGAAATCGTCTTGATTGACAATTGAAACGTTGAAGCGGTTTCCTAGAACAGATTGCTAGATGTATCAAGAGATGCTGCAATTTTAAAAATAGAAGCAAATGTTTTGAGCGTGACTATGTATGTTGCTTTGTAGAGAATTTACCTTTTTTGCTTATTTGCTTTAGAGGTTGATTTGCTAACCTTACATATTTATATTTGGAATCGAAAAGTATTATAGCAGGTATGGTACCCATTTTATGTCCTTGAAAGTAAGCTACACACATCACAGTAACCAAATATGTCCTACTTTGGTTGTTAAAGAGATTTTAAATAACAGTAAAACTTTTTGTTATATTCGTTTCAAATTAAGAATAGATTATATATCTATACATTTTATTTACAAATCGGTGCTTTTTGATCATTAACATCAGCCTGTAGAAGTCTAAAACTGGATAGGCCTGCACATAGAATTCTAGAAAGAACGATTTTAAATTTTCTCCCACCAATGGATTTTCAATGTCTGAAATTAAATGTTTGAAATTATAATCAGTATTATGCCCTACTAGGTAGGTATTATAATAATCTGTGCCCTAAATAATGTAAGGAGATAATTACAAATTACAAGGTTCATATCTTTACAAAAAATACTTACTATCAAAACCTACGTACGATGCCGTGAAAAACAAGCATAGGTATGATTGTTTTTATATACATTGAGTTGGTTTCACGTGTATTAACATTTTACCCAAAATCTTTAGATACAGTTTTTATTTTTATCAAAATCAGTAAAGCAAGTCATTTCAGCATTTTTTTTAAACATGTCACCGTTTAAAATTTCCCCTCAAAGACCCATCTCAAGAAAATAAATTATAATTATAATGAGGAAGATGAGCGCATTTTTTTTTTAATGTAGATCGATAGATTTTTACGTCCAAAACACAACAGTGAAAGAATTTTGGCGATAGCTCAAAAACTGAATTTTCTACGATTTTTTAAAGTTTGGATTTTCAAAATGTGTTTTGAGCCCGGCGATTTCGCGTGTGACGTCAGCCGGTCCGACCGCTCACCCGCGCTTTCTACGCGTTTTCTGCCTTTACGTTTCTATTTATATTTCTGAAAAATTGGGAGAAAAGTACCAATATTTTTATGTAATATTGTGCCTTTAAGTCCTAAGGACACGTTTAACGCTTCAGATAAACTTTTTAACCACCGACTGAAGAAGAAAGGTGTTCTAAGTTTGAGGCTTTTTTGTGTCTATGTGTCTGTACCTTTCAAGGCTCGTAGCTCCAAAAAATCACTCGTAATTTTTTTATAACTATTCTTGAAATGGAAAGCAGATAAATCTGGCATAGTTCTAAGCCAAGTTTGGTAGAAATCGGTGCAGCGGTTTCCAAGTTATGAGGATGTTTATCAGCCCTCGACACGCATTTTGAAGGGTTCTCAGGCATATATTGATTGTAGTTTGAAACATTTGGTTCTTATACCAGTATAACGTGAGCTACTATTTCTTAGTGTTTCATTGATTTTGTATATCAGGTAAGACTGGTAATGAGCAAGATTGTGTTATCGACGTGATTAGCAATGTTTTTAACCCCCGACGCAAAAACGATGGGGTGGTAAAGTTTGACGTGTGTGTGTGTCAGTGCGTGTGCGTGTGTCTGTGTGTGTATGTGTGTGTGTGTGTGTCGAATGCGCGCGTTGGTGCGCGTGCGGATGCGGATGGTAGTAGTCTAAGTCACATTGCCTACTAAGGACGTGCCTAGTGAGACATTGTACTGTCAAGTACAATGCCTCACTAGGCACGTCCTTAGTAGACAATAGGACTCGCTAAGAAGAAGAAGAATGTGACTTACACTAGGACGTGCCTAGTGAGACATTGTACTGTCAAGTACAATGTCTCACTAGGCACGTCCTCAGAAACTAAGGACGTGCCTAGTGAGGCATTATCTACTAAGGACGTGCCTAGTGAGGCATTGTCTACTAAGGACGTGCCTAGTGAGATATTGTACTGTCAAGTACAATGCCTCACTAGGCACGTCCTTAGTAGACAATAGGACTCGCTAAGAAGAAGAAGAATGTGACTTACACTAGGACGTGCCTAGTGAGACATTGTACTGTCAAGTACAATGTCTCACTAGGCACGTCCTCAGAAACTAAGGACGTGCCTAGTGAAGCATTGTCTACTAAAGACGTGTCTAGTGAGGCATTGTCTACTAAGGACGTGCCTAGTGAGGCATTGTCTAATAAGGACGTGCACGTGCGGATGCGGATGGTAGTAGTCTAAGTCACATTTTGCGCGTGACGACGCACGTCACGCGCAAAACGGCTGCATTCACGAACCCCACTACTATTTTAAATGTCAAAGTTTAGATATTTAGATGGTTTTAGATGTTTGTATTTCAATCACGCTGTAACTACTGGTCCGATTTGGATGTCACATTGTCTACACATTGTACAGTAGGTACAATGCTTCACTAGGCACGTCCTTAAGCAATGCATTGCTAATGCCTCACTAAGCACGTCCTTCGTAACTAAGGACGTGCCTAGTGAGGCATTGCACTATATGTATGTGTAGGCATTGTCTACTAAGGACGTGCCTAGTGAGGCATTGTACTATATGTATGTGTAGGCATTGTCTACTCGTTTTTGCGTCGGGGGTTAAAAACATTGCTAATCACGTCGATAACACAATCTTGCTCATTACCAGTCTTACCTGATATACAAAATCAATGAAACACTAAGAAATAGTAGCTCACGTTATACTGGTATAAGAACCAAATGTTTCAAACTACAATCAATATATGCCTGAGAACCCTTCAAAATGCGTGTCGAGGGCTGATAAACATCCTCATAACTTGGAAACCGCTGCACCGATTTCTACCAAACTTGGCTTAGAACTATGCCAGATTTATCTGCTTTCCATTTCAAGAATAGTTATAAAAAAATTACGAGTGATTTTTTGGAGCTACGAGCCTTGAAAGGTACAGACACATAGACACAAAAAAGCCTCAAACTTAGAACACCTTTCTTCTTCAGTCGGTGGTTAAAAAGTTTATCTGAAGCGTTAAACGTGTCCTTAGGACTTAAAGGCACAATATTACATAAAAATATTGGTACTTTTATCCCAATTTTTCAGAAATATAAATAGAAACGTAAAGGCAGAAAACGCGTAGAAAGCGCGGGTGAGCGGTCGGACCGGCTGACGTCACACGCGAAATCGCCGGGCTCAAAACACATTTTGAAAATCCAAACTTTAAAAAATTGTAGAAAATTCAGTTTTTGAGCTATCGCCAAAATTCTTTCACAGTTGTCTTTACAATCTTCTAGACTTTTGATTTAAGCTATAAAAACAGGAAAAAATGCCTAACTCATCTTCCTCATTAAAATATATAATGCGTAGCACGATGTAGCTCGTTGAAGTCTTTTGTAGGGCTGACTGAATGAGAACTAATTTATTCTAAAAGTTATATAGTTTGGGACTAAATAAAGTTTTGTGAAATGTCCATGAATAAACTGGCGACCCATATGTTCAGCTTACAGGCTTACACATAGTTTCAGACTTGTATCTTCGTAGTTTTTTTGGTACCCATGTAACCTTTTATTTCAGACTGCATTAATTATGCAAAAAATAATAGCATATTCGAATATTACGCAGCGCTTGCATCCTTATCATTTATGGATCGAAGATTCGAGGATTAAAATGTTCTGCTGAAAATAGTCATTTTCAACACAATAAGAAATTGAGATTTGACACACAACTCTCTACTGGTTCAATGCGTAGTTGATTTGATACACGCGTTTGTAAGACATTGACTCCAATTTCGTATTCAGAATGTTAACAAATCGGTCAGGAGTTGTCAACAAGATTATTCTCTTTCCTTGAAGTCCAAGGGCTTCCAGAAGACAATGGAGTCTTTGTTTTTATTGCTTTTCTTGTTTACGAGTTTTTTAGACAGTTTTCATCATCATCATCGACCTATATTGATCCACTGCTGGACGTAGGGTTCTACCAAGACGTGCCATTGAGCCCGGTCTTCGGGTCTTTTGATCCACCATGCCAAAGGGCGTTCTACACCTACGCGAAACCAGTCAAGTATTAGTTTGTGATGGTCGGTTTTACGGCAAACATGGTCGACCCCATGCCATTACAGCTTGCTAATCCTCTTTGCTATGTCAACCACCTTGGTACTCCAATTTTGGGTCGAATTGGAGGTAAGCTAATTTTTATGAGCAATCGTTGATGCACCTAACTTCAGAGGGACCAAGATCCGTTGTGACTTGTATTTACGTGAATTGCGCCACACATAATATAAAATGTTTCTCAATAGAACCTTTATTGAGACAAAATGAATCATGCACAAGATTATTTCAATTTAGCTTTAAAACACGGTAAGTGTTTACATTTTTTTTTTATGATCGAGAACCTAGATGACGAATCTCAGTGTAAGTTTGCAGCTTAGTTTAATGAGTAGGTAAACTCTCAAATAAGTGGTATTGTTTCTCACGGCAAGCTGATTCATAGCCAACCAAAAGTGAGCGCCTCTGCGCCCTCATTTTTTGCCGAAAACAACTCTGAGGGCATTACCCCGTGTCTCTTTCAAAACAACATTTTTATTTTACCTTCTAGAGAGCGGCAAATACATAGATTTATTCTGTGACCCTATTGCGATGTTGGTAGTTTAGTGTTCTTAATTCAAATTACAGAAAAAGTGATGTCATGGTAAATGATGACACAGATATTTCGGGGATAGACTATAAAATCAAAAAAATAAGTTATATAAATGTAAGTACTTTATCTGTTTGTTATAATGAGGTCATCTACAATGCAACATAAAACCTGCATTTATATCTGGTCTAAACTTGTTCCTGATTTGAATTCTTTTAATTTTTTTTTTAATAACTCTAATTCCTCCAAAATAATCGAAACAAAAACCACAAATTACGGATTCGATCACCGAGCAACCGCATGACAAGAAGTAATTCAATACCAAACTGGAATTATGCAACCTCTTTTTGTAGAGAAAGAATCGTGTCGTCCGCCCACTGGAGGCTTTAATTTGGGATCCAATCATCAGAGCAAAGATTTTAAAGAGCGCGTATCACGGCTGAACGTCTGTATTCTGAGGTCTGAACTGCAAGGTTCAGCATCAGACAAAATAAGAGACTCATGCAATTATTTAAATCTAATCTATGTAGTTTTAAAAGTGGATACTGAATTAAACAGTCACAAACATCTACTGATACAAGTCGCGAGTGCATTTCAATCTATTTTGCGTACAAATAACTGCGCCCGAGCAGCGTGTTGTGTGTGTTGTCCTCTATGTAAACGCAATGAAATATAGAGATAGAGATTTATTTATTTGAAACACAATCACAACACAGGTACAGCACAGAACAAGCATAAAAAAAGAAAACAATAAGCACCTACACAATTACTACTAGCTAAGTAGGTAGGCAGGCTGGGCAGGTGTGTGTGCTGACCAGCGCGTTGATGTGAGTCCAAAAGGTCCTGCCTCAGCTTAATTCAGCTCTGCAGAAGCAGAGCAGCGCTGGTTTTCAGGCAGGACCTGCGAGTGGATGACATCACACTGCCTTGTTTAAGTTAACAAATAAATAAATGAAATTAGGTACACAACTACAAGGGTTGCACAATAGGGAACAGTTACATAGATAAAGAAGATAGACACATTCAATCCGCACCCGACCCGCACCCGTCCTTTCTGTGTTTTGGTCAAACATAGCAGTGCTTCGTGGTTTATTTTCCTTCTATCCAAGGCCTTACACTAGACATTGGCTTCGATTTAGACTGTCGGTCATCGGCCGCCGCCTTCCCCCCCTTTCTGCCACGACCTCTTTACCGAAGCAGGGCTTAGCGAAGTTGCAAGCGAAAGGGGCAACCATAGTATTTAAGGTAAATGAACTTTTTGGAGCATTTTTCTGTTGATTACCTACTTTTTACTGTCAATTTGATTATTATTATAAAAAGTTTAATTCAGACAATGAGTCCATATTAAGCTAGATAACATCCTGACTTCACTTATAAACTAACTAAACTTATGTCTTGCACAATAACCGGCACTCATCATCATCATCATCATCATCAACCTATACACGTCCTCTGCTGGACGTAGTCTCTCCCAAGACGCGCCATTGAGCTCGGTCTTCGGCTCTTCTCATCCAGTGTTTGCGCTACATTTCGCAGATCGTCGCCCCATCTCGCCGGAGGGCGTCCTACACTACGCTTGCCTAAACGTGGTCTCTACTCGAGACCGCGACTCGATAACTCGATAACCTGCACTGCCCCAGTATGCCAATCTTTTGCTGTCAAGTTATATTTCACTGCCCAGTGTAATTTCTTCAGGTCACGTGGTACAAAATTGTACCACGTGACATTCATCATTCTTTTTAGGCACTTGACAGCAAAATATGCGCGAAAACACATCAAATGACGTCATAATGTCACTATTTAGTCACAGAATAACTATGAGTTAGTATGAACTGACCATGATTTAAAACTTTGCAGTTCAACTTTGATTGGCATACCCCTGCTGGCCAAAATGAACTCAGTGATGTGTGTAGTAGTGATTGCACAATATAAACCAATCGTTGTCAACGAGATGCGTGATCAAAGGGCCATCTTTGTCTTCTGTTTCATAACAAAAGTGATTCTAAAATTTTATTAAGAAGAATACTTCGCTTCGTTTTCCCCCCTGGTTCATAGAGCTATGTGACTATGGGCTTTGTGACTAGCATCCCATATTGCACAATAGGTGTCTAATTGGCACTCAATTAATTCACCCGTGGCCGATTTGCTCCAGTTGCTCAACCGTTTAGTTTTTACTCAGAATTACAGTTAACTTGCCAAGTTCTGGTTGGTTATAACAATGAAATTGATTAAATCGTCTTAAATTGCTGAGGAGTTATTAACCTTCAGTGCCTCGGGTACTTGAACTCTTACTAGAGATTTAAAAAGTAATTTTTGTGTTTTCGATCGAGTGCGTGTAGAAGCTTCGTGACTACATTTTTTTTTAATTTGAAACATGATGAAATTACGCGGGTGTAAGCAATATTATGATAGTAATGCAATACACACGATAATATTTCTGGAGATAGTTCGAAAATAAACCAAAGGTAAGTTGAACACGGTAAAATTAATATTAATGCATCACAGGGCACGTCCTCAGTGGACGTGCTTGGTGAGGCAATGCATTGTTATAATGCCAACAGTGCAGGTAACCACTTAACATTAGGTGGGACATCGGCTTGTTCCATCATTTAGTTGTATACAAAAAAATAAAAAAATGGTTTGATAAAGAATTATTAGGGAGATTTATGAGTATATAAATACTAAAATAAGGAAAGCAAAATGTAGGTATGCTGTGTTCAATCAGTATTTATTTAATAAACTCACAAGGACTATTTTACAACTATCTTTGAAACTAGGTGAATCTATAAAATAGGATTCCCAACTTGACTGAAGCTTCAAGCATGACTAATTTTAATTTCCATCAGGCGCCACTGAAACAGTCATATCAGCTTTGTTACAAATTGTACGTGCATATCTTTCTGCTTCCGTTAATTTGTGGGGGCGCCCGCATAATATGCCTTATTTTACGACAGTTGACAATGATCGCTACAAGTGTATCACTAAGTGAAGCATTTCAATATTTATGAATAGCAGGAAACTAGTGAAAACAGGGACCTGTACTTTCTAGAGACCTTGAATTGGCTTCCAATCAACGCAACAACGGATTTTTATCCCTCTCAACTTAGGTGCAACAAACGATAATAGACGGAAATAAACAGTATGGTCTCATCATTAATTAGACTGATGCTAAGTTACTGTTTCAATGAACAAGGTCATTACTAGACCCGTTCACATATTGTCCCGGCTACTGAATCACCGGTACTGGGTATCTGGCGGCGACTTGCAAATTATGTCGGTACGTGTGAAAGATAATATACATGCTCACGCTCAAAATCTTCGCTGCCACGCCGTGTACCCGGCACTGGTTCCTCGGCAATAGGGACGTATGAAAAGGGTCTAAGTTAGGTGAATAAGTTTTCGAGATAATTTGTAGGATTATTTCTATTAAATACAGTCACAGGTGTATTCACGGTCAGCAGTGGTATGCCAAAGTTGAACCAAAGTTCAAAGTTGAACTGCAAAGTTTTAAATCATGGTCAGTTCATACTAACTCCTCATAGTTATTCTGTGACTAAATAGTGACATTATGACGTCATTTGATGTGTTTTCGCGCATATTTTGCTGTCAAGTGTCTAAAAAGAATGATCACGTGGTACAAAATTGTACCACGTGTCCTGAAGAAATTACACTGGGCAGTGAAGTAAAACTTGACAGCAAAAGATTGGCATACGGGGGCAGAGGTTATTTGCTTAGTAACTCAAAAAGCTTTGTACTTGATATAGTATTCAGCATTTTACCTTCATTTGGAGTGTTGTGTTTCAAAGCAGGGCAAATTCCTTCCTTCTATCAGTCATTCGTTTTAGACCACTAAAACTGTTTTTTTCAGGTAGTCTAGGTAAAGCCTTGTCTACAGTTCTTTGCTTTAGCTTCTTCACCTTCGTCACAATGGCTAACCACGATGTTGGTTTCTGTTTGCATTTCAATTGCGGTGGTTTTGACTTAAATTTGATATAGGTACGACAGGCTTGATCCGTCCAAAAAAGTAAAAAGCAAATTTTATTTAAAAAAAAAATTTAATAGCTGGGTACTGCTTTTACTCACGTATACGCGAATGAACCCAAAGGCAGGGTCAGTATATGCTAGTGCTCTCAACAAGGTGTGACTAGCGGAAAATACCTATAGATTTATCATCAATCAATGACGTCATTCCGGTCACCCGACGTCAACAGGTCGTTGCCACAGCTACTGACTATTACAAGTGTTTCCAGTACCTCATTCTATTTTAATAATAGGTTTACGTATAAAAATTATGTTGTAAACCTTTTTCTCTTCGCGTAAATCGTAAAACAGCTGTTCTGCCTAAGTTTCCTTCAGAAACTACTTAGAGCCCATTTTCAGAGAATTCTTTTAAAATACCGAGCGATCACGAAGTTTATAAAGTAGGTAAAATTGTGTATTCATGAGTTACTGAAACCAAGTGGCAATGCCCCAATTGCAAATGTTCAGGTCATTGTGACTTGGGAACAATGCATAGTACCTACCTACTACTTAGCGAATATTTATTTAGTTTAATTAACTATAGCTAGGTACTTTTTTTAACAGAAATAATACTAAATCAAAAAATATATTGGTTTTATTCTCAATTTAATGAAAGAAACCAGGTTTAATGTTTTAATTATTTTCAAAATGGTGAGTTTTATAATTAAATTAAATAAAAATTCAAGAATGCGTTATCGAACTCTATTTCACAGAAGCCAAAGAAATATACCTAATACTGAAATTAATGTTGATTTGCAAGGAGGTGATATTTTTTAAACGGTATTTAAATATTCCCATATGCATGGTACGATTGATGGTACGAGTAGAAATCCTCGAAATAAAATAATAATAATAATAATACACCCTGTCTGTCACTGGTTGAGGACTTGACAAACAATTAATCTTTCGCAATAAAATTAACCTGATAAAAAAAAAAACAATGCAGCTAACCTCTTGCTCAAACACACTACGAACAAAGAGATTTGATTAAAAAATTACACCATCTATACCTAAACTATCGTAGTAGGTACTTAGGTATCTATTATTTCTTCAAAATTGAATAATTGTGGCTCACCTGGGGCCTTATTCTCACTTCGGCAGAGATTTTACTCTAATAGGGATGACGTCAAAATGACGTTGAAAACTCCTGTCACTAGTGAGTGAAACCAGTTTTCGACCGAGATTTGACGTCATCCCTATTAGAGTAAAATCTCTGCCATACCCAGAATCATCCCCCTGATTAATGCATTACCTCACGAGACACTTTCACTGAGGTCGTGCACAATAAGACTTCAATCGAACTGCGTAAATCCATACATGTATCGACTCGCCATTTTGCACTCACATATCCAAGTTTTTGAAATTCAAATTCTTTATTTACTAATAAAATAACACTACAGGATATTCTAAGGCGTTATTCTTTTTTTAAGACTAGGAGTTGAGCGTTAAAAAATATTTACATTTTTTTAGGTAACAAAAAATAAACAATAAAAAAATAAAAGAAAACTCTTGTTAGGTTTAAGCTCGCCTTTGTACATATCATCTATTTTTTTCTTTTGTTTATATCTTGTTTTGTGTCCAATAAAGAATTAAGAATTATAAAATAAACAATTTAAACAATTAAAGAAATAAAAAATAAAAATTATATACAACAAAATATGTAACATAGTCTGCAAGGTAAAACATTATAAAGAATAATGTAGATGTAACAAGAAATATAACAACTACTTAACGCTAATAACTAAAGGTCAATTAATTACCTGGTATCAGCGGACTTGGTGCCTCAGAGTAACTCAGGCAATGTTTTTGGATTACTGTCAACTTGGCTGCAAATATGTCGAATTTCGGATTAGCTATGACTAGAGCATTTAGATTTAGGTGTACTAACGGCCTAAATCGTCAATAATGTCAAGTCTCCATCATTCTGGGCCACATCATCAATATTCATGCGCTATTGTCACGAGCGACTGCTAAACCATCCAATATTTACATCAACAATACAATAGAAAGAACATCTGTGTGCCAAAATATGTAGTTGACGCAGATGAAACACTACTACAACGTTGGTTTTCTAAATAAAATAGGAAACACGTTCACACAAACTTCAAGGTATATGAATCACTGTTTTTTAACCCCCGACGCAAAAACGACGGGGTGTTATAAGTTTGACGTGTCTGTGTGTGTGTGTCTGTCTGAGGCAACGTAGTTCCCGAACGGATGAACCGATTTTGATTTTGTTTTTTCTGTTTGAAAAGTGCATAAGTCGGGAGTGTTCTTAGCTATGTTTGATGAAAATCAGCCCAACATTCGGGGGTTTTTAAAATTTTTAATTTAATTACTTGTTTTTATTTTTAAATAATTATTATTTGTCTCAAACTAGTTGATGTCCGAATTAAAAAAAAAAAGAAATGCATCTCTAAATAATAAGTAATCTTTTTTTTGGTAAAATATGTGACAGAGGATAACTTTGTGCGTATACATAGTATGAAATCCATGTTTTTTTAGGATGAGTTGCTACTGTAGTGTAGTAAAAATAAAGAAACAAAAACTTTCATTGCAAAAATCTCTAATAGATAGATATAGATAGATAAAAACTTTATTGCACACACAGAAAAAATAAATTACAGAATGAGATAAACATAAAAAATAAAAAAAATAAAAAAAAATGTAGGTGGTCTCACTGAAAGCACCTGCTTTAGGCAATAAATATTTGTCACATCACAATGTTTCTCCAATTTCAACCATGTTCCATACCTATAGCATTTAAAATCGCATGTTTAAACCATGCGTGCAAGAACTGATAATTTTTAATTAGGCCAATTTTGAGTCCATTTTAAGACCAGGTCCAGGTGAAGTTGGCAATCAAAGTCGTCTTCCCTTTTTACAAGCGATTATTTTATTTGACAAATAAGGCTAATAAATATAACTAATGGTTTTGAAATTAGGACCTATTATCAAACGATAATGTAGTAAATGTTTTTTTAATTTGGCAAATTACTGTCACCTGCTAATGTCCACGTATTTTAATTTAGAACGATTAAAAAAAAAGGTTTGACTCATTCTGATTGACTTCTGCATTCGTATTTTTAGTTCGGTATATTGCGTCGTAGATAGATAGATAGATAGATATATTCTTTATTGTACTCTCCACTTAAACTAATACAACAATAATACAGATTCTTTAGGAGGTAAGTACAATGTATCGTAATGTGTGTATGTATGTAATGTGTCGTATGTACCTACCTAGCAATAGTAGTGGAATTTGATGTATATTAGGAATATTGTATAGAAGTTTTAACACATTGAATATGTAATGAGATATTAGCAGTGATTGATCAATAAAGATAGAGCTTCAGACAACCATAGCAGCTTGAATAAAGAGGTCTTTAAAAGATTTTCTCTAAATAAATCATTTCTTAGTTCCCAATTGCTTAGAATGAACGGAGAATGAAGTCGGAACACTGTCCGGAACAAGTTCCATGGATAGGCAATTTCGTAACATTTCGCCTCTTGGCTATGTCTTGGTCAGGGCCAGTCAGACCTGTCGGTAGGGTCGCCACGTTCAGGAAGTAAGCGGGACTTTGTACAAAATATTTTTTTACCTTTCTGATTGGTTTTATTTTTTCCGTACTTTGTAACATATCTTATGATGGTGGTAAATAGTAGGAAACTCCTGGTTTTCAGCTTGTTAATTCACTGAGCTTTTTCGACTACTATGTCCATATCTCGAGTACTACAATCGTTAAAAGATTTGTGCACATACCTTAGTAACTTTTACGGTATAAGTCGTCGTTTTCGCAGTACAAACGGTGTTAGGGACACAGATTGGACGATTTCGTTTTCAAACACGCTTACCTAGAAGAAACTTGGAGATGTAATAATTCACTCAAGCTTTGAAGGTTTTAAATATTATACTTAAAAGAAATAAGCAGATGGAGTCTCTACATGTGAAAGAGGGGGGAGGGGGGTAAGAGGGGATGCGCCGGCGCAAAGCGGAACAGCAGATCGTGCTGCACCGCCGAGCGCGACCGCCAGCCTCGCAACTCGAATTGCAGTGGTGTACACTTGTCATACTGTCTTTATTATCTATGTTATGTATGATAATGATAATACATAGATAGAGATGATCCAGTCTAAGGCCAGCCCCCGTATTCCAATCTTTTGCTGTCAAGTTATATTTCACTGCCCAGTGTAATTTCTTCAGGTCACGTGGTACAATTTTGTACCACGTGATCATTCTTTTTAGACACTTGACAGCAAAATATGCGCGAAAACTAATTAAATGACGTCATAATGTCACTATTTAGTCACAGAATAACTATGAGTTAGTATGAACTGACCATGATTTAAAACTTTGCAGTTCAACTGAGATTGGAATACCCCTGCTGTATAATCAAAACTTAGACATGGATTTTCTAACAGTTTTCAACTGAGAGGTACCTTTAAAAAGTATGCTTCAGACTTGAGAATATTTACTGAATCCGGGCCTAAAACTGCACCATCTATCGCATTTTTTTACGTTGACGCACAGTCGGATGCTCTAAAACGATCCTTATATTGTATTGGAATAAGTACTCTAAGATCTAGTCTAGGCAATATTTCACTTTGTATGACAAACTTTAGTGGACTGTGCACTTTTAGACTAGACGGTCTTTAGCTAAGAATTAAACGAAAAGTTGGCCCTGATAAAATTGTTGTAAACAAAAGAAATAAAAAGAGTCATCTTCAAAATATCGTTGCTGTAAAGGAAGAAGAAAATACGACGGAAAAGACCACAGATAAGCAATAAAAGTCTATTAAAAGTGAAGGTCGCTGAAATGTCGTACAAAAGGTTTAAAGATTCTACCCTGAAGGGGATCAACTGAAAAGTAAGTGCCTAATGCATCAAATTCCAATGAGGATACATATTTTACCAGGAGGGACTATTAAAAACCTTCTTTTTTAATTAAGTATGTGCTTCAAAAAGGTGAAATGGGAACAGAAAAGACCAAACGGCCGACTTATTCAAAATCCAGTTCAAATTCATAAGTGGAAGGAGCAGCATAAAATACAAGTTAAAAGTAAAATTATAAGCAGTTACGGAGGAAGTAGCGCAATCTGTAACCGGTCGTGCCACAGCGCGCTGTTACCCGCACTGATGTAAGAAAGGCTTTTACTCGCTGAGGGCTGAGTGGGAGTTTATTTTCCGACCAGCTACCAGGCTTATTCGTAAAAACAAAGGTTTCACCTTCGTGCTTCGGAGGGCACGTTTAACAGTCAGTCCCGGCTCTGCCACGAGGCGCGTTCTAAAAACTCCATCATCACAGTTGGCCACTAACTCACACGAACGAGCGAAAAACAGAAAGAATAGTTCCAAATACCTTCAGCAATGGACGTCGGTTAAAATAGGGGACAGTTGTTTCGACTGAAGTTGCTAACGACGGAGTGCGTGCGCAGCAACGTCAGCTTAGGCGACCACTGAATGATTACCCAGATGTGGTAGAAACGTAGGGCACGAAGGAACATGAGAGAAGTTTTTACTGCCTCCATTCAAAGACTGTTAAACCATGAGAGGCATTAAAGATCATAGATACCATCTAATAGATGACCACATTTTTATGACTAGGCAAAATACTACGCCATTTGGCTGTAATTTTGGCGTCAAAGCGATACTGGAAGTATTATTGAAAAGTAAAGGATCCATTGTAATTATAATAGAAACGAAAACTAAATAAATAAATGAGTCAACAAAACCGTTTCAAGTCCTTGTTTCTTTCTTATAGATTTTTTCGCAGTTATTATGTTTATAAAACCCAGATCTCCAAGTGGTTATGTTTTTGTCTAGTAGGTACCTATTCCACAGCTACTTAATGGGTCATTTTGAATGTCAAACCAGATTTTACTTACCGAGTATTTATTATTGAATGTCAAACCAGATTTTATTTACAGAGTAATAACAGACTCCAAGCTATTTTGATCCCACCTGCTGGCACATTAGTAAATTATTTTATTTTAGCTGATACCTTTTTATAACATTGCCTACTAGTAAAACCTAATATACTTTGTTAATAACATGTGAAAAACGCTACCGATACTGTGCGATTATATGAACAAACGCACAAAAAATATATAACCTTGGGCATAGCCAAAATTCTTGCCAAGCAGTTGGCAGACCACAACGTTTAGCAAGTACCTAACAAGCTCAGAGATTGTACCTTTCGGCCATTCACAATCAATCAATTACCAACATGCCCACAAATTATTGATGGCATTTACAGTGATCAATTTACCTACTGGGAGGTGAAACAAGAAATATTATTTCCATAAGTCAAACGGCGAGCGGAGGTCAGCGACCCCAGACCCGTAGGACCGGATCACTGAGATGTTTTTATATAGCGAGCTAGAGGCAACGTGTTTACTAAAGGTACAGCAATATACAAATATATAGCAGCAGGTATATAGCAGGTATATAACGTTCTTTACTTTATATAACCTATCTACCGGTAGTATTAGGTAGGTACATTATTATCCTTTACGTCAACTAGGACCAGTTTTGCAATCGTATGTTTTAATTCCAGTGTAACAAGATGTATTAATTTATCTTTGAACAGGTGCTCTATCTACGTTCTTTATAATACTTTTTATTGAGTCTAAATGAGGGTCCTTAAAAACCGTCTCTTTGAAACCTACTTACCTTTATAATATTCTACTTCTATTAGGTACCTACATCATACTTTCAAAGAACATTATATTAATTAGCTGATTCTATATTTGAATATTGTTATCACTGGTTTCACCAAGAAGTAAGTACTTACTTACCTATTATTCTACAGTACTTATACCTACATGAATATTTTCTAGAGCAGGTATTCAATGTCTACAAAAAACAACATTACACCCACATAATAGTCGTGTTTCTACCATAAAAAAAACTATAATCACAAGATGACTATTTTGCCTTCTTGCTACAACTACATCATTACTTTGACCAAAGTCACGGACCATGTCGCAGTAACATTAAATAGTTTCGTCAACGAACACTCAAACAGTTCTGATAGATGTAAATGTGGAAAGGTTCCACTTGTGCTCAAATAGGTAGTTGTGTACACAGCAGGTTGACATCCAAACGTCTTCAATTCGGCTTGTGAATTGCCGCTACAGGATTCTGATCAATTATCATCTCTGGCCGAAGTTTGTCATGTTTTGTTGAGTCGCAGTACCGGTCCCACTGTCTTTTAAATTCGGCACAGCAATCATAGAACTGAAGTCATTTCGTGAAGATATGTTTTTAACTGGCCATATGTCTGAATTGACTTAATCATTCACACAGTCGACTACACCTACTGTTTTCTTTTTGTCTGTGACACTCCTCACAATCCTGTGCCTGAAAGTATCATCATGAATCGACTTGTCTGAATCATTATTATCACTTGGGTTGGTTAAAAGTCCTAACATACTTGAAACGTAGCCTGTTGAACCAATCCAAATGTATTCAGGTACTGTCTAGAACTGTTCACTTATGACCCTCGTCTTGTCTTTTACTCTTCGTATTTGTTTTAGAAAAGCCATGCTCAGAAATCAAAGGTCGCAACTTTTAGCCTTTTTCGTTTTGGGACAATTGGAGGCTTTGTTTTTTAAAACCTTTAGGTAAATGGCATTCAACGGTGTCTGCGGTTAGATACCGGCTTCTTGGACGCCAAGCTACATTTCACATTTAAGCTCTTGATCTAGATTATTCTTTACTTGCATCTTGCATTAATTGACCCAGATAATTTTTTTGGTGTCTACAAAAATGTTGCAAAATTGTGATTTTACTTTCGGCACTGAGTAGAATACTTACGTACGAGTACTAAAAGGTTTGTGATGCTTTTTTCAAAGTACTTACAAGATGGGAGAGACAGTGCTTTGATATCTTAGGTTTATGTACAAAACAAAATCAACAAATAAAGTGAAAAAATTTTTCCAAACTGCGTCAATGAGTCTATTTGTGCATAAAAATGTCAAAAACAATCAGATTCCCTTTCGATATAATTTCACTGGCTAAACTCTGTAAATCCCGCTACACGACCCGTACGCATTGGGCCAGTGTGTGTTATGCCGACCATACATAACTACCCACACACATAACCAAGTCTGTATTATGCGCGATCACAAATCGTACGGCATTCCTATGCCTGTGGCTGCTACGCAGAAGAAAATATTACAACCTGTTGCATGGTCTCACTTACGACATAGAATCGCAAATGAGCAAAAGATATTGAATCTTGAGATCAGTGTGAGATAGCTTGATTTTGTTTGATAAAGTCGCGTATGAATCCTTGCGCAGGATTCCGAATTCAAACTCGTTTAAGAGACGAAATGCTCAGTTGGCTCTTGTTTTGAGCTGGATAAAGTTCATTTTCTGCTGTGGAGCGATGGAAAGTGACAGGTCAAGTATGATACGAGCGAGACAGTCTCTAAATGAGTCCATCTCGCTCCCCTCGCAATCCTTTCCTTTCTACCTGTTGCGCTGTTACAAAAACCCGGTCCTTAGGGCCGCTACCTTACGTGAATTGAATAGAGGATCGCGGGATACGGCTCGCTCCATATAAAGATAGGGCAAGGGCCATTATGCGTACTGCTTCGTCTTGGGACATTATATACTGTGGGGAGACTGCGATGGGCAAAAAACGTACCTTTATGTGAGCCGGTTGCATAATAGCCGGCCGTTTGGGGAACGGGAGAGTGCGTGATTGGTTCTCAAATGAATTTGATGTTGGTGTGGGTACTGAGACCTTTGAATAAGTCCAAGCACGTTGATTTGGTTGTCATTGTATTCATAGAGCTTGAGTTTGTTATAGGTAGTATGGTATTGGTAGGTATGTTATGTATTTAGTAAGGTTTGGCAAGTTTGAGTAGGTAAGTACAGTAATACCGCCGGTGGACCTAAATACTGGCATTTGTGAGTGAGTGATCATGCACTGGCAACATCAACCCACTTAATAACTTACTTCAGGTCCGAACTACGACTCTGTGTTTTTTAAGGTATTTTTTATTTATAGTGATGTTACTCGATAAAATTGCATCACTTTAAAGTTTTATCACATCTCCATCGCATGTCATTTCACGGTGATGTACACGAATCATCTTTTTTGAGTACAGCAATTTGGAATCGTGATTGCATTCGAAGTTCTAAATTCGAACGATCCAATCGCGATAGCACGAAGCTCGGTCGTGACGTGTCTGACATTCGCCGCGCATGCGCGGTCCGTGATCTTGGCAATGGTGGCTGGCTGCGGCGGTATTGCGGTCGCTGTACCCGGCCTCACTCCGCGCACCCCGCTACCGCACCCCTTGCGCGCCTTTGACAACCGGTATGTAGGCAGTGGTGGCGCGGGCGCAGATAACGCAACAGTTACTACGTAACTTGCAGTACGCTGCTTGAGAATTTTCTGACGTTATTCACGTAATAACGATACTGTTGAACTTTTAATGGAGCTTTTCAATTGCGACGTAATTTGCGCTTGAGAATAATTAAGTGGAATAAAATTCTTAGGTAGGTACCACAGCACTACTACAAAACTTTCAAAAGCTCTTTGTTCAATTTCTGATTGAAAAACCAGTCCATGATAATGAAACGAAACCAGCACATCACCCAATTGTAGGAATCTTGCCATACACGTCACACGTAGACCATCCAGTTAGTTATAAAGCGTAGTAATCCTAGGAACTACGGAACCTATCGAGTCGTTATTAAAGATACTTTATGGTTTATAAGAATAAGAATCATTTATTGTAAAACTGTGTAGAAGAGATCTTATGGTAGAAAAAGTTTCAACAGCCTACCCTTTTAGGGCGTACAATATTACCGGTTTACCGGTTTTATATGTGTACCTACCTATGTATGAAACTAACGTTATTATCGAAACACCATCTTCAACATTTAGGTAGGTAATAAAGTAAAATGTGTGAAAATCCATTTGACCTATCCGTACCGAAAACGAACAAAGCTCGAATAAATATTGACTAAACGAATATAAAGTGAGTTATGCAATCGCAAAGTCACTTTTCCAGTCGAAGTACCGTTGGTTCCATTTAGCATTTTAGGTCAGAGGAATACACTTCCATTTCGCTTCCGTGGTAGAGGCCATGAATTTAAAAAAAGTAGGACTTGGTGGTTAAAGAATATTCTGGACGATTTTGGGTATGCTGTCGATCAACTTTCAGGAGGATTCTCTGAGCCTGAAGTCGCTGAAACATTTTTGGGGTATAGTAGGTAACCTAGGTACCTACCTACTATCTTCCGCCCGTGTCCTCGTTCGCGTATGGGTAGTTCTGTAAATTTTTAGGGATAAATAGTAACCTATGTGTTAATTCAGGTTAAGAACTATATATTCCAAGTTTCATCGAAATCAGACCATTAGTTGCAGCGTGAATAAAACACAAACATCCAAACATCAATTAGACATTTATAATATTAGTAGGATAATAAAAGACCTAAATATAGTAGTTGCTACTAGAGAGATAGAGAAATATTTATTTGAAACACAAACTAGGTATGTTATTTGAAGCGATTAGCAATAATGCTCTAGCAAAAAAATTACATTTACACTTTTTTATGATGAAAAAGTAAGGCACAAGATGGTGGATTATATTGGCAAGGCAAAGTACCTAATGGTCAGCGGTGAAAGATTTTGAGACAGAATACTAATTATGCATGCCATATCAACACCTACTCCACCATAAAGACTAGTAGGTAAATTGAGTATATTCGGAGTCTCTACCTCTACCTCCGTATTCCAATCTTTTGCTGTCAAGTTATATTTCACTGCCCAGTGTAACTTCTTCGGGTCATGTGGTACAATTTGGTACCACGTGATCATTCTTTTTAGACACTTGACAGCAAAATATGCGCGAAAACAAATTAAATGACATCATAATGTCACTATTTAGTCACAGAATAACTATGAGTTAGTATGAACTGACCATGATTTAAAACTTTGCAGTTCAACTGAGATTGGAATACCCCTGGCAGAAAAATGTTTCTGTAAGCTCAGGACAAATACCTACTGGGTTGAAAAATCTTATGTTAAAACAGGAATCACTCTCAGCTACGGTTGAAGTCATTTTAATAATACCTACCTATATTTTATGAAAGTATCAAAAGCTAAGAATTATAAAACCATGTCTTATAAACTAAGCTTACAGTTTTATTTACTACCGACAAAAGCCCTGTTAAGCTTTGTATATTGAAGACATACGAAGAGCTTAGCCTTGATTCAAATGAAGGGGTGGCGAGGTACAAAAGATGACCCAAGTATACTCGATGATGTCTATGGTATGTTGAATATTTAAATTAGCTTGTTAAAGTATGTATAGCTATACTGTGTGTGTATATGGTGTATTTGGTAAAAGCATGTTATAGTCCTCTAATATTTCTGGTAACTTTTTGTAGGTTGATAGGGCCGTCATACATTCACTTTCCGGTTCATGGTCGCTATTTGGGAACCTTTGTTGTTGAGCTATTATCAATTCTTCGAAATATGTAGCCTGCCCCCAGTCACATTAACTTTAAACTCCACGGATGGAGGAGAGCCAATCGTTTTGTGGAAATCACATTTTTTTGTCCAGTGGTGGATTTCTATGAGCTGATAAATGATGATAATGATTTTCCTTGGGTCATTAGACGTAGTAAATTGATACAAATTGAATACCTTGCTCAGCGATTGATACAAATTGAAGAAAAGAGCTTCCAGCATTCAGTCGACCGGTACGGTATTAATTTTATTGCAATTTATGCTCGCGCACCAGCGCGTGCTACACTGTAATCAGGGTAGGTACTGGCGAGGAAATATGCCTTCTGTTGAAAAATATAGAACTAAATTTTTGAAAATATCATTGGAAAAACATGATTTGTGGCATGCAACTGTGCCGAAATAATAGTGAGAAACAATCAAACTCACAGATCATGGTTTGTAATATCCCATTTTTACTGAAAGATTACTGATAAATGACCATTAGTTAATACTATCATATATCATGAGTAATAAAGAATAGGATCAAAATCAGTTGTCACTTTCAGAAAAATTGCAAGTTTCGTTTCAAAGTCATCACGTCCGACCCCAATTTTGAAGGATCTCAGGTTATAAGTTTGAAACGATTGATTTCTTTTAAATCATTTCATTTTGAGCATTCGGAGTCTATACTCCAGTTTCTGATGAATACCAGCATGATATGATGAAGAAAATTTAAGAGTTATTTTTTTAATTTTAAAATTTTCGTAAAATAACCCTGTGATAATTAGACCTTTGTTACATTGTCTGTGATACGGGATAATGACTCTCGATTCTTGATATAGGTACCTTTAAGAATATTTCCCATAAAAGCACAATCAACTTCCGACTTGACTGTACCCCTATATGGTAGGTTACCGTTGCGATCTATATATGACAGAGTTGATGAAGAGGGCTTTTGCTTGATGCGCGTTCATTAGCTAAGTGCTTGATACATAACTTCGTTTAAAGCTGGAGTGCTTGCTTCGGGCGGATTGCTGTACTTCGTGCGGTCTTGGTATCTGGAGTCTTTATCCAGTGTAGGAATGTTAGAACTGTTTGTCGGTGGATTTATGAAGATGAACTGACTTCGGCGTTAAAAAGGTGGATAAATTAATGTCTATATACTTAGTAATATTTTTTTAAGAATATGAAACTCATTCAGGTTAAGCTTACCCATTTAAAGCTTTAGAAAATGTATATTTATTTATTTAATTTCTGAAACACCACTAGTGTCTCATGAGAAAACTCTCATCGTACAAATAAAAATAGTCTGCTACTTTTACTGGCACAAATAACTACTGAGTACCTACCTACATCACGATAAATAAAATGAAATGAAAAACTTTATTTGACAAACAAAACACAGTAGGTAGGAGGTAAATTAGAACGAAATCGTGGAAATCAAATACTCGTGGTAGTAAAGAACAGGCAGGTGCGTAAGGAAGCTAAATTGTATGAAAAACTTTTTAAATTTGTAAAAAAAAAACAATTTTTTTACATACCTACGAATAGGTAATTTACTATTTATCATGCTAAAGTTGAGTGATAATTTGTCAATAAACACGCTTTTTCTTACGTTTTGATCTATGCTTTACCACGAGGTTCAATCTACAAAGCTTACCAACATCAAAGTCTCAGTTTACCAACACAAATGCTAGTCTCAAACACGTTACGCCGCGCTGAAGCTAAGCTAGTCTTGCCTCCAAGGAGGTCATCGCCAAGAACTTGAGCGAGGCAGCGGCGTGGAACCGGCACGGCGTCGGCAATAGTTGCGCAATACACGCACACCGACCGCATCGCTGGCCTGCCAACGAGGTATGAAGGTGTAGATGTGCCTTTAAAATAAACAACAGTAAATACCCAACTGTCACAAGTATTCACATTTCTATAGGCCGCAGTTTTTTGCCCGTTCTTCTAGGCTATGTGGCCTTATTCTCACTTCGGCAGAGATTTTACTCTAATAGGGATAACGTCAAATGACGTTGAAAACTCCTGTCACCAGTGGTTGAAACGAGTTTTTGGCGGAGATGTTCATGTTTCTGTTTCACTTTAATGCTTGACACATTATAAAGATGAACCCAGTTGTAGGTATTACCATCCAGACCGGGAACAAAAAAATATTTGCACATCAGTTTTACATCATAAATTATTATGCTTAATATGCTCAATACACATGTTTGTAGTTTGGTCACGCCGTTACGGCTTTACCGAGTTTTATCGAACTTTGCATATGATATAGCCTAGAGTAGTAAACAAAATAAATACTTACTACGCAAGCAAAGCTGAGGGCAAAACTGCAAACAATACTTCTACCTCTAAACAAATTAAGTACGTACTTACAATTAGCAGCAGCCGAAGATTTTACCAACATCGCCGATTGGTCCGGGGTGTAGAGACATGGTGCTCCGTTTTCCAGCTTGTGATGACACGAGAACCTTGATCTTTTTTTTATTTTACAAGCTTTTAGTCACTGCCACTTCAACTTGACACTTAACAATCTGTAAAACTATCAAGAGAAAAGTAGAAATGTCACATCCACAATAGCTATTAGTTTACCACATCCATGGCAACATTCATCTTTATTAGATGGTAAAGAACTTGCACTGTGTTATTGAGCACAATGTTATAAGACGCAAACAGGTTTGTAAAGGCGTGATTACTGAAGAGTTATCATAGAACCAACCTACTTTGGAATTAGGAAATATTTACAGAATTACTTGTTGATATTGGAAACATGTACAAATAGATAGATATAGTATTAGATAGTAATTACACAACAAAGTCATAACTTTATTCAATAAAATCACAAGGATCATTTAGATTCGTCTTAACGTCTTAATATAACTAGGTGATTCTAGGTGCCAGTTCCACGTGACCAGAGCCTAGAAGAACGGGCAAAAAACTACAGTCTGGTTCACAGCGTTTTTTATTTGTATGATCCATTATACATACCTGCCTATATGTATCAATGCACAGATCATGGTAAAAAGTGTCTCAAACTCTCAAACAGGGGCTTAACTGGACACTGTCGCCTTAACAAACACATGTTCAAATTAAGGTTGTGCGAAACACAAACCTGTAGGCTCTGTAAGGAGGCGGAAGAAACGCCTCTTCACCTGCTAGGGGAGTGTGGGCCGCTGATGCAAAACCGCAGCATACATCTGGGAAAGCATATTTTAAGCACACATGAGCTAAAAAACGTCACCCCTAAGAAAATCCTTCAGTTCTTAGCAGCTGCAGGATTTAGTGGTGAACTATGAACGCCCCAAATAGGGGTGGTACTTACACAAGTGGCGATCACAAAAGGCTAGAAGGCCGCAGTGATATCATAGCCGCAAAAAGCTAATAAAAAAAACCATTACTCAAAACGCTTCTAATAGGTTAAAATTTGTCAAACCGCACGTTTTGAATTCAGCCACCGCGTACTAAAAAACGCTGTAAGCAGCCAAAAAAACGATTCCCCGTTTTTATTGGACCAAAAAAGCTTGGACAGGACCAATTCGGTAGCTCATTACATTTTTGCTTTATTTTTTTTATTTCGGCAAAACCTCGTCGAACCACTTTATGGTCTCGTTAGTTGCATTTTAAAACTAAAATTTGATTTATGGTTACCAAAATGAAGGTTTGTTTTACTTTAGCTATGAAATTTTTGACGTTTTTTATCGATATTAGATTCAGTTCGGTCAGTTTGGAATATGAGAAAAAATACTTTTTTAACGGTTTTTATGAATTCTTACTTTTTCTAGATAGAGAAGACATCAACGCGCTCCACAGGAATATGTTCTTAATAAAAAACTAAGTTGGTTTTTCAACTCAACTAAATATCATAACCACTAAGGATAATCTTACGAACAATGTGACTACTCATGCAGTTTCTTAAGGTCCAGACAAAAAGATTTAAAACTTTTCTCGGGAAGATAACAAAACTGATAATCTGTTCTTTGCAGAAAGCGATTAGGCTAAAGATATCTTTTGTTATCAGTAAGCTTTCACAGTTCAGTTAAATTACTTTTTGTTTGTTAAGTTATATGAATATGTTTGAAATACCGACTTTGGGCCAAAAAACTTTCAAAACATCTTCAGCATTTACTGTTTGGAAAAGCCTAGTTATCAAAGAAAAAAAAACATCAAAGTCTTTAGAAATATTTGTATGGTACCGGAAAAGGTTTGTATGAAGACGGAAGTGGTATAATTCAAAAATTTCGAAAAAGTGATTCATCTGATTCAATATCTTCGGTTTTGTAACGACATTGAAGCGGTCAGACGATGCTAATAATGCCATAGATTACTTTAACAGTTCTGTTGTTAATACGAAAAGTGCACTAACTGGGAGCTAAAGAGGTAAATACCTAAACTGGTGCGTTTTTAGGTATCTATCATACATTCATATAACTGCAAAATTAATATTAAAACCATGAGAAAAGCTAAAAGCTTTGAATTATTAACGAGTGTTTAAATAAATATAGAATACCTAGAAGATAAATGTTTTAAAAAATAATTTAATAATACTAGGTCAATGATATATAGACAAAAACAATGATAAATAGACAAAAACAATATGAAAGATAAGCAATCTACCTCCTCTCCTGATGAAAATAGTAAGTCCGAGTAGATACTATGTAAGTACTTTTCAGACATTTAATATATGATTCCAAGATAATTTATAAAATTCAATAAAAATAACAACAGTCGAGTAAACAGATGACGCAAATAATATTTAGAAAACAGTTCTAAATATGTAAGTAGAACAAACAGATAAATCTTTAGCAATAACTGTAAAAGGGAGGCACAATATTGGTTCATCAACATGTGACACTAAAGACGCTGAAACAAGCCAGTTGCAAATAGAAAAGGTTCTGTTCCAGACAATTATATCGTAAAGTTTATAACAGTTATATAACTTTCGGAACTATAGATATTGCACTCTGCATTGTTGGGCTTATGTTGAAGGTTGCTGCGGTCCGTTTGTAAGTTTGTAGTCTCAGGTACCTGAGAGTGGACAACTTATATGAATATGCAAGAGTTAATCCTAAGGCAAAACTAAATAGGTAATATATTTTAAGAATTTGCATACAAAGAAATTAACATTCACTTTCAGGTTCAATTATCTACCACACTGTAGTGTTATTTAGTTCAGGCGGTTATGAATATTTATTAAACTAGCTAGGTCATCTTTAAACTATAGTTTAAAATAATAATAAATATCGTGAAACTAAAACTACTAATAGCAGAAATTAGTCAACGCTATGGGAAACTTTAATTTATTTTGATAGTGAACTTGGAAACGTAATTATCAGCTGACAAATATTTGTTAATTTATTTTCAAATATGTACCTTATGGAGAATATGTAAATTGTAACCTCCATATAATTGAAATTCGAGCAACAAAAAAACAACAATGAATTTCAACTTCAAGGCGGCCCGCTTATCAGTAACGCCAACAAAACGGCAACAATAACGTAATTACTCGAAGGGTAAACAATAATGATAACCAAAGCATTGTAAAGGATAGCTTCGAGCCTTCGGAGCACTTTTACTGGAAACTGTGATTGTGTGCGAGTGTTGGTGGAGGTGTCGATGTGTGCGAAGGATCGGCCGGGCGGGCGGCGGCGGAGGCGCAGCGCGCCGGAGACGCGGGCGCGGGCGGACCAGCCAACGGTGCTCATACTGCCTCTCAGTCCTTTCGCAGCGGCCAACGGTACCGCATGTGCCGCTACTCACAACAAAAACATTGGGAAGCTCAACGTGCAGTGATACGATGCTATGTGAATAATTGAAGACAGTGACTTTGACTCGGAACTAGTGCAGTGAATCTAATCTAAGATGCCGAAGATATTTCTGATCAAGAAGCGGCTGCATGAGCAGCAGCTAGGGCTGCAGGAGGGGCAGGAGTTGCTCGCCAGCAAGGCTGACCCGCTCTGCACCGGCTCGCCGCTTGACGATGGCCCTGTTGCTCTACTTTCCAAGAAGGACAGTGCCGGTAAGTTTTGTAATCTTTGTCTTAAAAATATTTACCAATTCATGTTATTCTATCATCCAGTTTCGTTTCACTCTCTGGATTTTCATATTATGCTAGTAAATATTAGTCTGCTTTAATATATATTTCAAGTAAACTGTAAGTAGAATTGTTACCCCTATAATATACATCTCTAAATGGCATGCCAATATTTACGGTTCCAACAGTTTTTTTAATGTCGGTTTTATTTATCGTTTCCTTCGTAACGGCCACTTGCTCAGCCAAAAAAACGACTCACGCACTTACAGAATCCAGTTCTCGGCTCCGTTCCGCTAAGAGTGTCTACCTGGGTCCACTTGTGTCTGCGATCCCAATCTTTACTTTTGTTACATTTGGTATGTCTCTGGGATTTTCGGGGTTTTTTTTATGGACAAATTCTTTCAAGTTGGCACTGATTCGGATTGTAAGAATAACTTTACTTTTTAAAAAATATATAAGTAAAATATATTCTCTCAGCAATCTAGTTCCCATACAAGTTTAGCTTAGTTTGGGACTTGAGGGTGTTGTGTGAAATGTCCAAGTATATTTATTAATGAAAATCCAATGTAAATAGCTCAAACTATATAGTTTAAAATACTAAATATGACATATACATACATACATATATGACATAGTTATTTGAACATAAAAAACGTTACCTACTGCCTCAAACGAACGGTTTTTAGTAACAGCGTGAATCACACAATTATAACTGTCGTGTTTTTTATTTTTCCTCAAATTGTTTACTCACAGATGTGTGCTAAAATTCAGAGCTCATAACTAAAACACTTAGGTTTGTTTGCTGTATTTGTACACGATGTTTTGCTCAGTGATATTGAGAGGTGTGTAGAGTTTTAATGTTTCTATATCAATTGTATATTCTTCTATTATAATTCTCACCCCACGATGTGTTATATCAAACTCAACAGCGACTAAACCTTTATATGGACGAACAAATACATTCAATCATGAAATCAAAACGAGTTACCGAGGAACTGACATGAAAATATACACAACTGTATAAAACCGCAAATTGTACTCGTATGTTATGCAGCTGTTAGTCAATATACATAATATTTATATTGATTAACCGATATATTATATCGGTTCTGTACATCAATATATACCAGAGCCTTTGCTACTTATAACATGTTAAAAAACCTGGACAGGTTATACTGACTTTGACTTTATTGATAGGTTTTGAAAATTTATAAAGCTTTCTCTAAAACCACTGCTTTTTCTCCACAAAAGACTTTGCATGTTCTAGTTTGGCTACATTCAGTTTTCTAAGGGTGAACATGAAGTGTTAAATATTTCTACCAATTTAGTTAACAAGGCCTCAAAGTGCCTTAAAATTGGAAAAGCCTTTATTATCTGCCTACATGCTTTGAGGAGCTACATCCTTCCTTGAGTTAAAGGACACTTAAGGTGATGTAGGTAAATTAATTAATATAGTCTCAAAAAGACACTATAAGTTTCTTAGTGATACTTCTTTAGTTGCAAATGCTATCACGTTGTAACGTAACTATGATAAAAGATAAGGTCCACGCACGTATGAGCGTTATTTGGACTTCCACAGACAGGATTTGACCGGATGATGCGAGGTGTCAATGGTTGCGGCACAATGGCGCGACTTCCGCCCGCCATTACTCGCTTTTGTATTTAGGTTACTCACCGCGATCTCGCCTGGCATTACAATACAATAACAATTAGTTTCTGTGACGTATATTTACATGTAAATTATCTCTACCGTCCGTTGCATATTTCTGTATTTTTATTTAAACAATTTTGGTAGAGTTCAAGCTGCGATATGTCGTTTACACCAAATTGAATAAATTAAGCTATTTAATTAAGTGTGTAAATACAAAAGTACAAAAGAAAATTATGCAGCATGATACATTCACTTATTTATTGTTCACATGTAGAATATTTAAAAATTACTGCTAAATATATTTAACACGGTAAAATAAGATAACAGACCGATAAAAATGAAATAAAAGTTAAAGTACATTACAGGTGCATCCGCACCTGTAGAGGGTTAACCTTTGAAGGTCACACCCCTATGCAGTGCCCTTTACAAGGATCCCTTATCATACTTGTGCGTTTGTTTTTTTTGTTCAGGGTTTTTGCGAGCTTGACATAATTTTAGGGGATGCATTTTATATAGGAATTAACCTTTGTGTAATATTTCACACTACAACATTATTTGTTGTATTTACACTACATGAAATATTTCACACTACAACCTACCTATTTATTGTGCTTTATGCTTTGTACTAGACATAAAATGACAAGACACTAATGTCACACTAACACTGTTTAATTTTATAAAATTGCTACTTGTGCACATCTTTTTTAATAAATGTTTCTATTTCTTTTCTATTCTTTGGTTTTTATTCAATGAAACCTTTCAGATTTAATACGCATTATACATGTTAAAAATAAATAGTTTGTACGCACAGTATTATTTGAGCAACAAAATTAGCAAATTTTTACTCAAACAAGATATTTTTCTTAAACTCCTGTGCAAAAGATTTGAACGCACTCTCATAGAACAATTTATCATTATCTACGTCTTTATTTATAACACAAAATAAATGAAACCTACTAATTAAACAATTTATGATAATCACAAAAAAATATAAAATAACTTATCCTAGCGTAAAACACACAACACAACATACACAGAACATACCATAACATTTTTAAAATAATGTAGAAAAATCATTTCATTTACTTTAAAAACAGCAAACTACGTAAATTACATCTAATGTCAAAGCATAACCTTGACAATTGAACCGTTACAGCGTCATTAATTAACTTGTAGAAGTTTGCAAGTTGCTTAATATTCTATTGATGCGTCATCATTTGAACTGTTGTCTTTGCATAACTTTTACGATGTTTACAAGAGATTTTACTTGTGACACCACTCCAAGAACAAAGTCTAAGTTTTTTTATTCAGTAAAATCACATTTAAAATCTTATGTACCTACTAGGAAATTAAATAGATATACATTATACAAGAAGGTACTAACGAGTAAATTTTAATAGAAAGTTTTTAATACATATTTTTCTTGATGTTAGTTATAGAATATGTTATGTCGCTGACAAATATATGAACTTCAACTACTATTTTATATTATACGCGCATCTGATTTTGCATATTGCGGTTTCTTACGTAAAGAGGCAAGAAGTTATATTATATATTTTATCATCATGTTATGTACATTTTGCAGCAGACGTGAATGCACCGGTGCATACAACGTGAACTAGATGCATCAGATATTGATACATTGTAAAAAAACATTATTACATTCATTATGCGAACTGCCAAAGAATGGAACGCGTTGCCGTCTTCTGTCTTTCCTGAAAAATATAATTTGGGTCTTTTCAAGGCAAGAGTAAATAGGTGTCTTCTAGACTGTCCTGCTCCATCGTCGGCCACATCGTCACTTACCATCAGGTGAGATTGCGGTCAAACGCTTGCTTATAAATTTATAAAAAAAACTATATTTTTTTAGAAGTTCATTGGACATCAGGCCTCTGCCAAATATTTCCAGAATATTTCTTCATCCATCTAGCATAAATGAATAAGTGAAACAGCTCTGATTTTTTTCAATTCCGTTGCCCTTGTTTGAACTTATTTCATACAATCTCAGTTCACGTGTTTACATGAGCATGCGCCTAAGCGCTGCGCAGGCGTCGTACTGTCGTTTGCATTAGGGCCAAGGGGTTCGGCTGTCCCGCTCGCCCTTTGAATGAAACTTAACTTGTTGCATACAAAATCCTTCTTGCAGATAAAAATAACCAGTTACGTAATAATGATTGTGATTTTTGTATTATTCCGTCAGCAACATTTTTATTAGATAAGTAGCAGTACGCACAAAGGACCTTTATCTCTCTGAAGTTACTAGCAGATGTAACAAACGATTGCGCAATGTGCACGTACTGTTGTGCGGAAAAATTAGCTTACTTATCTCCAATTCGAACTAAAAATCGGTTCCGCGCAGTTATTCAGAGAGACAAAGATCCGTTGTGACTACTATACACTGAATTTAAAACAAAAGAAAAACATCCACCATTTTGTTTTATAGTTGTCTATTTTCTAAATTATTTACCAATTTAACCTACCTACTCAGTTTCTAAAAGTAAATTTATTCGCAAATTATAAAAAACAATTAATAAAACATGAATCCAATCAACCTTTGAACAAAACGACCAAATTAGTATTTCTTAGGACCGATAATAAAAAGAACACAGCCTTATCGCAGTGGCATTACGAACAGTAAAAATCTGCATCTTTACGAGTAAAAAAAGAAATATCATGTGGTCTATTGTACCCATGCTCTATTGTATCCACCTCTTTAAGGCTTGGGTTAAAGATTGGCGATCATAAAAAAGCGATTAAGCACTCTCAGAATAGGTGTACAAGTTCTGTTCTTTGAAAATCTGATTTGGATTTATCATTTGAAGACTTAAAACCAGTGTGATAAACATTTTACTCATCTAGATAATATGTTCTTAAAATAGGAACGTACTTGATGTTGACAAATAAAAGGAATATTATTTAAATGCTCATGAGCAATCTGATAATCTTTATGGTGCTTGTGAACCTCACTTTAGTGTTACCAAAACCCGGGTCTAAAATAAAACTGATTTATTAAGGGAATTTGTGAGAATTCGCAATTCCATATCGCAGCCATTCGCAAAAATCTATTCACGCACACAGACAAGGACTTTGTTTTATTCAAACTATGCGCTAATTTCAACTATTTCAGAATCTGAAGTTTGGCTCAGGGGCTAGGACTTTCGCTTAGAGATCTACGCTACCGAGTTCGATTCCCTGCAAATGTATAGAATCTTTTTTCTTTTCTTTACTTTTAGATATATTTTTTATTTATAATAATTTTGTAAGCCAAGTAAGAGAAAGAGTAAGAGTAAGTAAGAAAGGATGTGTTCGTTTGTTTTTCTAAAAATAAAAACAATTTATTGGATGAAGTTCATTTTTATTATTTATAAAGATATTTACATCAGACTTTATTTACAGATTTTTACTTACAAAGAAAATTACGACTGATAATACACATGAAACAAATGAGCCATCTGCAGACCGTTGCACAATACTTATTTATAGGTACCTACCTACTACCAATTTGTTTATATAATATCCTGATTCTAATTAAAAAAATTGTTCTGATTCCGTATAGTTATAGTTTATAGTGCTTCTATTATTTCTGATGTTCTTTGTCTGAATATTGTTTTAGCCTGTTTATGTTCACCGCCGATGGGGTTTGCCTATCCAAGCCTATTTCTCATGTCGTTGGAGGTTGGAGTTGATCCTGCTCTGGCTAGCACTTTCGGTTACTGTGTATCCTTCTAAGAACAACTTCAGACAATATGAGCATATGCAGTTTATAAAATATCACTAGCTTCAGTAACATATACTGACTCCGTTGCGCTATATTTCCAATACGGTGACTTGGGGAAAGGCACCCGATCAAGTAGCATTTCTTCATTGCTGAAATTGCCGTAGTTTACCCTAAATCTGCAAAACAAAACATTTTTTTATAAAAATGTCTTACTAAATTTTTCGTAAATTTTACGATAAAAAATATAAGTAGGTAAGTAATCTAAACCAACCTGCTAGAAGTTGTATTTTTTTATTTATTTGCAAACTTTCGCACGCGGAATGTAAAGCATTTTAAAAAGTAAAACAGTAGGTAACTAGGTAAGTACATCATACATACCATCAGGACTAACTCCTAAAAAGTCAAATTTTTTGTCAATATAGGTAGTCCTGGGTCGTTACAGTTTTCTTCACTTTTTTTCGAACGGTTTTCGCGACTCCGATTCATTGTGATTTCTCGTTAGAACGTCGCTTTTGTATAAAAATCTCTTCACATAGTTGTGGCAGGGTGTGGTCGCTTTTCTTTTACATAGGTATCTGTAATAAAGCCAAAATTAAGCATAGGCTTAGGTAGGGTACATTTAGATCACTGGCATTGTGCACATAAATTTTTGGATCGGAAAGTCTGTTTTTTTTTGCACCATAGGTACTTCATTTCGACTGCAACAAATCAAAGAGGTTGTATAGGTTTTAGGTACCCATACCTAACTAAGTTGAAATCGCATTTATCTACGGTATTATTATGAAATGTACCTACCTATTACAACAATAATGAGTACTTGGCGTACATAGACTTATGGTTACTGGCAAGGTAGGAGGGCAAGGTGGTGCGGTCGAAGCCCATTGCGTTGTTGGTCTGAACAGATCCGCACCACACTCAACACATCCGTCTTTACTACAATGCACTGCAATTAGAATAAACGGGATATATAAACCTTTTAATTTGTCCATGACTTCGTTTGCAATTTTTCCTGGGACCAGAGTAGGTGTACCTTTTGATGATTTTTGTATTAATTTTCCAAATTCGTGACTCCATGGTTTCTACACATTGACTATGTAAATAATACTTCGTATTATTAATCAATGAAGTAGAAAGGGCACTCTTTTTTCACAGTCCTAAGAAAACACAAAAATTCATGGTAAGTAATCAAGAATGAGCGGAATGACATTAGGTACCTACGTATTTGACAATTTTGACATATTGTGCGGAAATTATGCGCAGCGCAGCGAAATGAGTTCAGTGAGGCCATGCCTTGCCAATATGCTATTCCTGAAATCATTTATCAACGTAATATTTTTAATATATATCTTAAAATCATTTTAATAAATATACATTATGATCCACTTCTAAAATAATTCATAAGTACATAATGTTTTTTTAGAGCAACATTTTCTTACTTGTTCGATCTTCTTTGTACCGTAGTTGTTTTCAGAGCATGTAGGTCTGCTCCGAAAAGAACTACTTACGAAGCTTGCATTTTGAAGGCATATTTTAATAATTTTTATGTACAATATTTTCCCCTACAAAATGTAGTTTCTACCTAATAATATTAGGTATAGGTAGATTATTCGTAATTTAATTTTCTCCCATAATTTATTCAAAAATCATAAACTGGCAGCACTCTATTTCCTATCCTATAGTTTGATTTTTATGGTATCAAAGGTACATTTCATGTATTTGGAGACAAGCAAATTATGAGAGAGAAGACAGGAGAAGATAGAGGAAGACAGACAAGATCGAGAAGATCGGCAACAGCTCATAGTCCGCGAGCTGGCAATGTCGCAGCAACACAACCGTACATTGTCAGATGAGCGTACGACATTATCTGTGTTCACTCACACATTGTTAATTTTTAACTAAAATTTCGATTTTAGTTTAGCTATTTATCGACTGTATTTTTCAACTAAATATGATATACAGCAAGTAAAAACCAATATAAAAGCCAACAACAGGTTATTTTAATTCAAAATTATATTCTCTTCGCCCATAAATGGAAAAATCCGTGTAGAAAAATTTGTATGAAAATCGTTCCGCCTTAAGATTAGAACAACGGATTTATAACGAACATTTAAAATAAGAAACCTTTATTAAAACCTAACCTAATATAAATAAAAATAAAAAGACATTTGAATTTAGAACCGTCATTTAAACTTTAAAATGGACTGGATATCTATACTTTGAATGAATATCCAATGAGTCGCTATTAGCCAAGAAGTTGCCATTAAGTTTTTTGTTGAACAAGATGTCGCACATGTGTGTTCTAGGAATGATCCTGTGCCCACATGCCCGATACGCGAATTGCCTCGCACAGAGAAGGTAAACCTTTGGCTACAGTTATCTTTAAACAAGCATGAAATTCAATGTCGAATTATTATTTTCACATTGCGCAAAATGATTGTTTCTGAGCGTGCAAATTATAAATAAATATTGTAAAAAGAAAATGCACAAAATGGTTTATTATCTCTGGCTAGAATATCGATGGTGAAACCGATGCGGGTTCCTGTTTTTAATTGTATTCATTTACTTGACATCTGCTTTTACATATCCTTTTAAATTCTTTGATAAAAAAAGGTGATTGGTCAACAGTAATTTTAGTATGAGTAGTTTATTTTTACGCGTTTTTTATGTAGTTTAACTTCTTTTACAAACGCACTGAACTATTCATCTAAAGTTTCATGAAGAAAAATGTCGTACCACACTTTACTGCCCATTTACCATTTAAAAATAATCCAAAAGCATTATCTAAACGCAACTGTCATTACGTCCGATGTCGCGGTGGGGGGATTTATCCAATCTGCTATATTGCGGAAACAATAAAACACAAGATTGAATATAATAAAGTGAATATCTGCAGACCGCAGCTCCGGCAAATCGCATGGTAACGGGATGCTCGTCTATCATCATCATATCAACCTGTAGAAGTTTACTGTTCCATTTTGAGGCCTCTTTTATCCTCTATTCACCGAGGATATTGATAAAAGCATATTTAAGTACTGCACTACCTATTTTTACTAAAGTATCTATGTTAAATATACGTCTGGTTAGTTTTTTGTATTTTTGTACAGTCAGTTGCATAAAACCTCTTTTTGACAAATAAATTATGATTAAGTAAGTTCACTCTTGCATTCCAGAGAACTAGATTGTAGTGATCAATTTTTAATATCTGATATTATTTTTGTGAGAGAAAAATCATAGAAAGAGTTCATATTTCGCAATGAATACTTAAATACGCAATGCTTAAAATTAAAACATTAAAAAACACATTTTGCTATCTTAGATCACTATTAAATGATATAACGGTTATTTATCATTTTATCATTAAACTATAATTAAAAACTCGTCAGAAACATTGATGACAATTAGCCAAACTATTTTAAAGTCACTTTCCTATTGTTTCTGTAGCATTTTACTATTGTTTAAAGATAGATAATTTAGCCTATGTCCACGGTTTTGTGCGCGCAGTACCTGCTTGACACTAAACCCAAGGGCCAAGATACTTTTTACCGTCTTAAACCAGACATCCAAAATGGCAGAAAATTACCATAAACTTGTAAATTAACAATTTCACCTTAGTCAAGTTACACTATTCAGGTAGAAGTTACTATCAGGTGAGATTATGGCCAATGTCATTCATCTCCCGTATAAAAAAAGGTTAGATGGTTTATTTTAGTTTCGTTTAAAGCGACTTAAAAAGCTAGATTATCACAGAACAATGTCCACATAGCATCCATCACTTAAAAGAACTTGACCAGTTTGACCACACAAAGAGACAATTGTTATCGAAAACTTAAGAGGGCTATCACAGTTTGGCCGCGATTCAAGGGCTGGCGCGCGTCTGAGTTCGTCTGAGAGTCTGAGATCGCATTTCATGCAGTTTTAAATTACGTTTATTCAATATAATAAAATAAATTATTTAAATAAAAAGTATACAATTTTATTGATTATGAACTAACGTTTATTTTGGTATAATTTTTACTTAATAATATTAATGTAGTATGGAGAAATTAACGGCTAATTCTGAACGATTTTAGCAATTTTATGGTTTTGAATTGATTTTTTTTTGTTGATATCCTATACTTATTTCTGAATTCCGGGGCCGCTACGGTCAATGGCAGTATATAAGAGATATTTGTAAATATTTTTCATTTCGTTTGCTTTGCAGAGTAGTTCAATCCAGGAGCTTGAAAAAGTGTCTGCGCGAGTTTTATTAAAAACTTGTTTCGGAATTTTGGCTTTATTTAAATATATAAGGAAAAATTGCAAAAAGCGAGGCCGCTACGGTCAATGCGAATAACTATTCTACATCATACAATAAATAGAAATTATCTAAGAGTTTCAGTTTCAGAGATCTAGAACGCCAAAAATGGGCATTTTCACGGTTTGACCGTGATATCCGCCTTAAAGGCTTAAAGTAATGAGCTCTCAAAAATACGAGTCATAAATAAAAGGATAAAACAACCAATGTAAATGTCACATGAAAAAGGATTTAAATTGAATAAATAGGCAGCGGTTAAATCTTGCAGTGCTAAGGTCATCTCGACCATTGTTGTGTCATGTAGGTACAATAAGATATTAATATCGTGTGTTTTGGAGCAATTTCCCGTATACTGCCCACGATCTCGTAGAATTTACAAGATCAACAACGTATAAGAATAAGGATATATCGTAATGTGGCCTAGGTTTAATTTTTGTTACAGAAGTAGGTACACAAGTAATTAAATTTAAAAAACTCATACTTTGATACCCATATTGAGGGAGTTGTGAAAAAAATGGAATCTGCCATTTTGTGGCGGCGGCCATCTTAGACCGATTTTCATCAAACATAGCTAAGGACACTCACGACTAATTCAATTCACCTTTCAAAAAAAAAACAAGTTCAAAATCGGTTCATTTGTTCGGCAGCTACGATGCCTCAGACAGACACACACACAGACCCGTCAAACTTATAACACCCCGTCGTTTTTGCGTCAGGGTTAAAAAGGGTATTTGTGATATAAAGTCATTTTGTATGTTTCGTGCTTAGCGACAATACGGACCTATTAATATTCGTCCTGCATTCAACCTTTTATGACTTCACAAGTCCATTAGTACCTCCTACTTACAAAACGCTCAAGATTTTCCTTCATATATTACGAACTTATTTGAATAACGGTAAAGAAATACCTATAAGTATTTTTGCCTCCAAACCATAAACAAGTCATCAAATCACCTTAGATACCGGACTTTTTTTATAAGCTAACCAAATTAGTAGTATCTAACTAGCCTTGAACAATCCGCCAAACATATTTAGGTCATTAACCCTCGTCCAATCTGGTTTTGATTCACTAATCGAAGTAATAATAAAACTGCTGAATAGTTTTTGCCGTTGCTCTGAGATTTTTTTGTTCAGTGGCTTTGGGGTATAGAAGGTTATACAATTACTTTGTGGGCGTTACCAGCGTAGGAGGCACAAAAGGTTAATGCTAAATCGTTTGAGAACAAAATACGTTGAGCGTCTTCAATGTCAAGCACCATACAAATACTGCTAAATTACTCCTAACCTTACAATAATTAGTCGCCATCTAGTCCGAGGTTATCAAAAACAGTTCTCCACGTTCCCCACATGTGTAGAAGAATGTCCTTCGCGTCGACCTTTCGACGCCGCTGTACCGTGGTATCGGTACTTGTGGAAAAAAAGGCTCAACGGAATTTTATGAGGTCCGAAGCGGTTCTTCATAGCTGTGGGTTCGTAAAGCGTTAAATGCCGATAACCCCGGCAAGGACAAGCTGGTCTGGTGTATGCTTCGCTAGCTTTATTACTAGCTTGGGAAGTTTTTTGTCGGGGCATTAAAATTAAGTAATGATATTCGCTAACACTTTTGCTGTTTTTTTTCGTGTTATTGTATTAAATAGCTACATGTTACCTTTATTTTTCTTGATAAAACAAATCTCAGTCTATGTTTAGTTATTATTTTAGAGGCGTTCTAAAATGAGTGGCATTAAAAGAGCTTCTAGTTCAATTCAAGTCCAAAATCATTATAAATAGATAGGAAACAGCAACCATAGACAAAAACTGAACTAAATTGAACCAATCATGCAAGAGGGAACGCAATCAAACACCTTAATTGTGGTTTTTGAAGGTTGTGAAGTAACGTTAGCAACAAAATTTATGTAAAAAAATATTTATTTGAAAACAATGCGTAGAAAAGACTGAAATTTTAAGGATTTTAAGGTAGTTCTTTTTATGATGTGTTTAATGTTTTCTATCAATGAAAGCAGCATCCAAATAGGTTTAAGACAGATCATCTACCTAATAAAGATTACTGAGAGCCGCTAAAAATCAGTCGCTTTGGAAATCTATCAAAAGGATTGTAATACAACGGATCTTTGGCCTTCTGAAGTATCTGCGCAGAACTAATTTTTGGACTGAAAGGAGAGGAGCGAATTTTTCCGCACAACAGTACATGCGTAATCGTTGTTACACCTAACTTCAGAGGGATAAAGATCCGTTGTGCGTACTGTAGTTATGTGTACATCGGACTTTTTAGTGCTGAAATAATAATGACACCATCACACCGGTGTGAGAGAGCGGTGTGAAGGTGAATCGGTCGTGATAATGACGACCAGATTTTGTAACTGACTGTACCTAAGGTTGTACAGTTGTATGCTACGCACTTGAATTTGTTATAGAACGTTTAGACAGGCTACAAATTAATCATTCACTACATCTGGCATAATGTTCGCATAATAACAGGCTCACGGTTTCTATGACTTATGTTGCAATAGCTTCATTTGAATGACTATTAAATAGATTGAAATAATCATTATCAGCTTGAAGAAGGTCAATGATAAGTTGATAACATAAGCATCCTTACAGAACACATTACTGCCTCCGTATGCCAATCTTTTGCTGTCAAGTTATATTTCACTGCCCAGTATAATTTCTTCAGGTCTTCTTTTCTTTTTAGACACTTGACAGCAAAATATGCGCGAAAACACATCAAATGACGTCATAATGTCACTATTTAGTCACAGAATAACTATGAGTTAGTATGAACTGACCATGATTTAAAACTTTGCAGTTCAACTTTGATTGGCATACCCCTGCTGTACTTTCAATGTCTTCACTGAGCAGGAGAGCTTCTTCCGGTTCATGTTTACCATTAGAGAACTTTTATTCATATTTTAATAAAAGAGCACTTGATTACTTAATAGGTCACTTGATTGCATCACGATTTTAGACATCATGTTTGATAGTAACATTTACTACACAATCGATATCTAAATAGAAATAGTGTTGGTTTAATTTTTCAAAAAGTCCGGGTTTGATTCTCGATCTGAGTAAAAGTTTTTTTAAATGTATGAATGCAGTTTTCCTTGTTACTAAAATCGCTGACATGGTTCCTAAGAACAGATCTTCGTATGTCTTATAGTTTCAAACTTTCCCATACTGACCGATTTAAATGTTATACCCTGTATTTTAACCTTCAGCTTAAATTCAGAACTCTAAACATTTTTTTTTATCTAGTCTATCTCGTCCCACTGCTGGGCAAAGGCCCATTTATAATTATATATATGGTTTTCGGGATTGTAAATTGGTGTGTTCTTGATTATATACAAAAAAAATACAATAGTTTAATCGCTGACGATTTGAGTAGGTAGGTAATTAGAATTCAGCGTGATTCATTGTTCTATCGAAGTAGATCGGAGTTAATGTACCTAGTACCTACCAAGGTAAAGGTAGTTAAAAACGTTGATAAATTAATTTAGCTAAGTACTTAACTTACTAAATTTAGTTTAGTATGTACCCACAAAATGAGTAGAGGTAGAAAATAGTGATTATAAAAAATCGTTTAAAATCAACATGGTATTTTAAATGATTTTTATCTACGTTATTTTACAACCTGATTCATAAGTAGTTCACTCCAAACTGAGATCTTGCAATGTTCCCAAAAAAAGAAAATAAAACACATAGAAACTTTTTTTGAACAAGAGTGGATGTAAACTTTCCAAAAAAAATACTTATAATTTTTTTTTAATACTACCACATATAACTATAATATATAGATATATATAGATATAACTATATAGATATAGATGTATATAGATATATCTTGTATATAAATATAACTTATAGTAATTAACTACTATAAGCTATAGGTATCGCTTTTGATGCGGTGGTTTGCAAATGCTTCGCAAATTCAAATCAGAGAATTCGCGGAACAATTCGAATTTGGTTTAAAACAAAACCGCTAGAGCGTCACAAATTTTGGTAAAACTGTTGCAAAAACCAACCGTTAATGATCAAATAATGAGTGTTCGTACAAGGCCATACTCCTCAGGAAACAGTAGATATGGACATGGTAATTACCAAGCCTCGACTTACCGTTTTAGAGCAAACAGTATTTAAACTGACATTACTACAGCTATAAGAGGAAGAAGATCGTAAGAAGGATTTTTGCTTGTTCTTGTTTTTAACCCCCGACGCAAAAACGACGGGGTGTTATAAGTTTGACGTGTCTATGTGTGTGTTTGAGGCAACGTAGCTTCTGAACGGATGAACCGATTTTCATTTTGTTTTGTTTTTGTTTGATAGCTGAATTAGTCGGGAGTGTTCTTAGCTAAATTTGATGAAAATCGGTCCAAGATTCGGGGGTTTTTTAAATTTTAAATTTAATTTCTTGTATTGTATTTGGAGGATTAGATTGCTGAAAATTACCTATCAATTTTTACTTGCTTCTATATTAAAGAATCAGGATCATCCTAAACAGAAAACTTTCTCAGATCTTAACAAACTCATTATCAATACATAAGTAGCATAACGTGAAAACGTAAATGCCTCTCGTGTTGCCATTTTGTTACTCGTTCTGTTTCAGTAGGTATTAGTTCTTACAATTTTATACGAAAAGTTTAGTGTCTAGTTGATATGATCTCCAATTACTTGTCGGTATTTTTAAACCCTCGGCTATGAACTATACTATTATGTAGGTATATTTGTACGCGATCTTTTTACCTATAACCTATAAAAAAAGTCGATGCGACTGATTGACAGCTAATGCAGAGCCTAAAACTAAGAAGTTTGTAAGATTAATAGTGAAAAATCGTTTAAGAAAATCAATTCGTATAACATACGCAGTAAGCTTCAAGTTAGTAAAATTAAAAGCAACCAAAGTCACAGGCATTCTGCCAGTGAAGTACTTAAACAATGCGCTGGTTGTACCGTATGTTCTCATCGAGCTTGTGACGCAAGGCAACGGCATCCATCACGGTCACTCTGCCAGTGTCATGCCAGCCTTCGTCATTGCACTACTTAACCTTAAACTTCCTCAAACAATATTGGAACTGAATATTTATTAGTAAAAAGGTAGAAAAACGGTACCAGGGCATCGCCTTGTTGAGCCCGTCTAATCTAAAACTGAACGTATGCTTACTTGTTACTTATTACTAGACTAGGACGGATAATTTTTCAAATGTTTCACGTCCAAGTAAAATAGTATTTATTATTAGAGAGGATGGATAATTTAAGGTATGAAAGTCTTTGTATCCTACACTAAGGAGGATTTTTATTATTCCATAAGTTCATGAAGTTTTGGGATGTTATAAAAAATCTATATCAAAGTGAAACGTTAGGTACTAATTATTATTAAAAAAAAAGTCGTTTTAAAACCTCTGGGTGAGTCGTGAAAAAAACGCGGTGGATGGATGTTCAATTTTAGATTACATAGTCTATGTAATCTATAACGTAAGTTAATGTTGTAAAGTACAGACCTATAGATCTGTACTTTACAACACTATTACACAGTACACTACATTCGGGAAAAATGTTAGCGTACTAAAATAAAATCTAGTGATAAAAAAAATCTGTTATAAATATCATCCAAAAATAAAGTAAAAACGTGCGATACATGAGAAACGAAATGATTTACAAATTTATGAAAATAAGAGCTAAAAACGAGTACATACCAGTTAATTTACAGACCTTTAGCATAATAATACTATTTTTAATTAAAAACATTTTATGCGCGTGCATACTATTAGAATCAGGTTGTTTTCAAATGTCAAGTAGATAAGTAGGGCGTTACATACATAAATAGAATACAAAATAACAGTTTTGTCTTATTTTTTTACCTGCATAGCAAAAGAATGGAGCCTCAGATACCTAAATTAGACTACAAAGCCTGTACGATAGGCATCTGCGCTCCTCCCTAAACAAAATGGCGTCAATTTTTACATTTAACACTATAATTTTGAAAATATATAAAACCATTCGTAATATAAATATTGTATACTAGTTTAGATCTTTAATCTTTAAAAAAATTGTATTAAAATGAGGGCATTTTTAAAGTAGGTTTCAGTTTCTGTTAGATATCCATTACTTACAAAATACTGGTCTGACCATGTTTTAGTTAAAACATACATATTGATAACTATCTAAATCATCGCAGAGGTAAGCCGACTACGCATTCCTTCCCTTTTACATCGAGGTTTATAACAAAATCGTGAGTGAATTCAGTGGTTTTTATAAGGCGACTTCGACGGTTGGATCTGCTTAGCATAGATAACACGTCAAGGCATTTTGCGACTGGGTAGGTACAGTCGGCTGCGTGAACTGGTTACACCCAACATAATAATGAAACAAGCTAAATATATCTTTTCTTATTTTTTGTTGTATGATGTCTTAATTTGAAACTATTTTGTGCAAAAAAAACACAACGACTTCGTCTGCATCTCGTTCGTTCTGTTAATTTATGGGATATAAAGTAACCTATGTTTTATTCAGGTTACGAACTATATATTTTCCAACTTTCATACAAATCGGACCAGCAATTGCAGAGTGAATGAAATACAAACATCTAAACTTTGACATTTATAATATTGATAGTATTTAATAGGACTTTTACACACAAAGGGATGTAACCAGTTTGTGTAGTTTATCGTAATTAAAAATAAACGAAATTCTAGCAAGTCACGGGAAGAGTTGTAATTTCGTGTATTACTTTACACTATACAAAAAACTAGTCAATGCTTGGCCAACATTGCAACGGTTCCAAGAAAAACAAAGACAAACGACCACAGCACGCTCAAACATTACATCTCAATTGTCTGACACAGTGTCATACAAACACAGACATTGTCTAACATCTATTTTATACTAATAGAGAAATGTTACAGTGCTTTATTGGAGTTGAAACGAGAGTGGAACTCCGCCGTCACGCCTGGATGCGCAGACGCATACAATTACGTACAAAAAAGAACGCCAACAATGCCCGGGTTCGTCCTTGAGTCCCTAACAAAAGCCGAGAAAGGGCAAAAGGAACTCGTTTGGCTCTGCCTTGGGACTTTCACTGACTACCTACACGTTTTGCTATAAACCTTTTGGAGTTCGTCTTCAATTTATTCAATATTCGTTTTACTCTTGCTCCTCGCTACGAGTAAGTTCATTCATTTATTCAGGTCAAGATATTTTAAATTATGTCGGGATTTTGACATAATCCTGAATTCATTTTATGAACTGAATTTTCCACTGGTACGATTTTGGTTTATTTCACTAGGTAGATGATTACCTATCTAGCCCTGCTCACAAGGTTATTGACATAGGTATTCGGTGGTATAGGTTAACTAGCAATGTAGGACAGTAATTTTTATATATTTTCATGCACATTAACTTTGTATGACTGAAACGCGGCATCAATAGATTTGGGTTGAGATTGTGTTTGTCACTTTGTCCGAACGCGCCAATTACAATATTACACACTCACACACATAAAACGTGGTTATGTGGGCGTGTGGAGGCGAGTGTTACCGTTATAGACGCACATACCAGTGACGTCAACGAGGCCTCATGCCTCCGACGCCATATGAATACGTTAGTAATAAGCCGAGGGCACAGAGCTATTCTAATGATAACTGGAACGTATAATTTCATCGTGAACCCAGATTCAATGAGCATGACACTGATTAGATTGGAATGTCATTTAGACCCGTGTTCATCCCCACCATAGACCCACATCATCAAAACTTGAAATACTGAGCTTTAGGTTAAACTCTTTTTATCTTTTATTTCAGATCGTGACCATGATATCTTCGGCGAGAAAAGAAGTTTACATGAAAAAAGTAAAGAACCGAGGAGGTTCATATCTTCGATACTCGGAGGTGATGTACCTTATGGCAGCCACAGACACGTTTTGAATGCAGCAGAACGTAAACTGTATCTGCCCATCGCAGTCGAAGAAAAAAAAGCAGAAAAGAAACCCGACACAAAACAACCCTTGATCAAAGAAGAAAAAGACTCTTTGGACAGCGAACCGATCAAACTTCCATCTAGAAATACTCCAACTCCAGAAGCCACCCCCTCACCCGACAGCGTAATATGCCAAAAAGTTTCAGTCATACAGAGAACACCAGCACAGTCACAATTCAGCAAAAAAGAAACAGTAGACGTGACCCTACCACCTACATTACCTACACCAGAGCCTGAACAAGATCAACCTATTGATTACGTCATTGCCAAGAAACGAGGCGAAACAGAGGATGAAGAAACTGAAAAGAAAATAAGGGAACAAAGACGAACTAGCAGTTCAAAAATTGCCAACGGAATTTTAGCTAGACCCATACTAGTACTAAGAAATTGTCCTGCAAGTAAAATACCCGGTATAATGTCTGCAGCTGCCGGTCATGGCCGATCAACTAGCGGTAATGGTTCAAATGGCAACTCTCAGACAAGTGGTGGCTCCGGGAGTTACAGTTCTGGAGGTGGTGGCACCGCGCCGTCATCTGGTGGCGGTGGCAGCATGGGCGGAGGTTCAGGAAGTGGTGGTAACGGCCGCGACGGACGATCTAACTACGGTCCTAATAGTCCACCTACGGGAAGCCTCCCACCCTTCTACGAAACCTTAGGACCTTCTACAAAAAGCGGTCAAAACTCTTTTAACGCCAATAGCACCTTTTCCAGTGAGTTTAATCTCATTAACGGCTTCAACATGGATTGTGAAAACAATGAAAATACCCCCAACTTCCCGGAACAGACCAAACAATATTCATTAATGCAGAACGCTAACTACGGTCTTGCATTGAAAGACGAAGACGTAGATTATGAAAGCAAGCTGGAAAATTTAGGAGGCCTTAGCTACGGAACCGATTTTGACGCTAACTCTATGGTCGTAGACATGGATGAAAACGTCATAGATAATTTTACCAACACATTGACCTTCCCTACGACCTTATCAGATTCGACGGAAGATTTCGCTTCGCTATTAGGCGGTCACGTCGATTCCATCCCGGATACAGACATACGCGAATCATCATCAATATCTCCAGACTCACACAATGCTGTTGATATCGAATCAATAGCCGAACAAGTAAATTTAAGTAGACAGTATTACGAGAAGGCTAACTATTTAGCTGGATTCGCGGGGCAAGAACAGGGGTCTTCGTATAGCTTTGCAAAAGAGCGGCCGGATCTTCTGATGCAACTAAACCCGGCTCTGCTATCCCAACACAATGAAGGGCAGATGCAGCAGCTCCAAATTCATGTTCAGCTTCAGCAGAGGCAACAGATCCTGTCTCCCGGATTCCCCTTCAGTAACCATAGCCTGGAGCTCGACTCGCCAACCGGCATGTCTCTACCGTCTCCGGGAGGCAACAACTCTTTGGACGGAAGCAGCCACCTTGAGAACTCTGCGCTTAGTCCTGCAGCCGCTGTAAGTGTCAAGAAATGCTCGAGGAACGATGGCAAAATCAATATTTTGCAACAAAGGGTAAGCATTATTTGATTTAAAGGCGAAGCTTTGATATGTTTTTCATTTTCTATGTCGTTCGAATAAATTTAGTTTTGAAATTTTTATAAATTTACATTTAAAACGACTTAGAAGTTTTTGAAATGAAAAACCACAATGTTACGCCGAGCCTGAATCAACTATGCTTTAACTTAGGTCTACTACTCGTATTATACAGCCTTTTATTACATTGTGTAAATAAACTTAATAACTGTTATAATAACTATTATGTGAAATCTTCCTTCTATTGAATAATATTTTTTATAACCTCTAGCTTTGAAAATGTTATGATCTTTTTTTGTTACAGTTGGGTTTGCCGTCAGAACTTCCATTGGAGTTTATCAACGGTGGTCACGGAGTAAAGAATCCTTTGGCCAACGAAGTGAATGCACGGCAAAGGGAAGAAGAGAAAAACAAACAAGTATTAGTAAGCGAAGACGACCCCACCAAGTTCGTATGCCGGGTTTGCTCGAAGAACTTCAGTCTGCAGAGGTTGTTGAACCGGCATATGAAATGTCACTCTGATGTTAAGAGATACCTATGCACGTTCTGCGGAAAAGGGTTCAATGACACGTTTGATTTGAAAAGGCACACGAGGACGCATACTGGAGTGAGACCATACAAATGCAACCTTTGTGAGAAGTCCTTTACACAAAGATGCTCGCTGGAATCACACTGTTTAAAAGTACACGGAGTTCAGCACACCTACGCTTACAAAGAGAGGAGAACTAAGGTGAGCTTTTTAAAGTTATAACTTAGATACAAATACGCTTTGACAGGATCCAACAACAAAACACAGTAAACCAAAAAGTCCTCTTGATTTTTCTAATGACACCGATTTTACCGACCAAGCTATCAACGAATGACCCATATCCATTTTGTCATTCCAGATGTACGTTTGCGAAGAATGCGGTCACACCACGTCAGAACCGGAGGAGCACTACATGCATCTCAAGAAGCAGCACCCATACTCTCCTGCACTTTTGAAATTTTATGACAAACGACACTTCAAGTTTACGAATGCTACTTTCGCAAACCAGTTACTGGGACAGCTACCGATGCCAGTACACAACTAAAACTAAAGAATTAAATGATCTGTTGTTAAAAAGCCTAGACAGCCCACGAGGGCTATGTGGCTGATATATGACAATACAACCGCAAGAAACGCTCAACATCGACTTATGAAATAACTATAAATATTTGCGGTAAAATTAAGGGAACTAAATTGTCGTTGATAATAATGTACTTAAATACGAATTTATTCCGTCCGTAGAAAATACAAATTGATCCAGTGCTGTATGGTCTGCGAAACTATTCCGTACACAGAATTCATCTAGTTTTAAAATGCATGCTATGCTGTCTTCCAAACTGTTATGTAGTCATTCAAAAATTTTATAACTACATACTGATTTCCAGTTTATATTAAACTACGGGACTGTTCCATCATTTTGTTCCCTAAAATACCTTAATTTTTTAACAGTCAATGTGAAATTGAGTACACTAGCCTACGAAGGCACGACTGCAATTAAAAAATCAAAGTATCGGGTATTATGTGCAATCTTTGGTGATGGTACGGGGTTAGTTGTAAGATTAGACACTAGTTAAGTTTAAATTTTAGTTTTTAGTACGAATTTATTTTAAATTGTGAGCTTCATTTCAAACCAGCCAGGATTATAAAGTTTGTATGTAAGTTATTGAGATCAATTGGATGGTGCTAATCGCGATTCGATTTTGCTGATTTGAAATGAAGCAGGTATGAGCCGGATGACAATATTTTGTCCGATTCATAAACAACTAAAAGGCGTCAAGTGAATGACTTAACTCCATAATAAGGAATCTCTTTCCTCGTATTAGTGATACTAGCTCCTAATTTTTTTTCTCAAATTAACACAAATTATGTCACAAGTTATATTTTTACTTACTACGTGTAAAGAATGTTATGTTTGTTCATTATTGTAATAACGATCATCAAAATTATCAAATTTGAAATGAATTTGAGCGTGACGACCGCAAGGTCGCACGAGATGTCGTACCAAGTTTGATGCATTTCTAGATTTATATTTATTTTTAAATTAAAATATTGATCGGGCAGTTTGTGCTGTGAATGTGTGTGTGTTTGATTATTTTATTGTAATGTGTAAATGTGTTATTTAATGCGTCGATTGTTATTTTAACTATTTCACGTGAAGACGAGCTTCCGATAAATTAAGTATGAAATGATGCTCAATGATATTGCGCGTTCACGGCGAAGCTCGTGAATAAGGTACTTATTTGTAAATAAAATCTAAATTTAGAAAAATAGTAGTAAATTTTCGAGAACGTAAATACGTTTGTATTAATAGTACCTACTTAGCATTTATGAGATTCTATAAATTTATTGTTGAAGTATTTTTTGTAAAATTTGATAGATCTGAATTTTTATATTGGCTTATCATTTGGAAAGTTATTGTGATAGCGCAATGCCTGTATAATACTTGTCCGTTGCATTTATTAGCATTTCGATATCGTTGTCAAACTGTTTCGTATTTAGGAAACGAACACTTTGTTATTCTGTATTGATAAGCAATATATAATGATTAAACTATTTTTTTGTTTTATTTGTATACCAAAGCTTAAAAATCAAATCAAAATTTCTACAAAACGAGGTTAGCTACCGACCAACCTCATATCCAATTTATAAAAAATTGTACGAGTACATACTTAGTTCCTACTAAATTATTCTGAGTCGTGTTATTTTAGTAATTGTCCTCAAAGGAACATGATATGAAGCTTTAAAAAATTCAAAGACAATTAGGTGTCCCTGAGGCAACATTAGAACAGAAAAGATTAATTATAAAAAATGGTTTTTCTATTCAGTCGATTCGAAATACCTTACAAACAACTCGTAATCAGCAAAATGGATAACACAGAAGACAACAATATATTAGAAAAGGAATACGTTGAAAAATATAAAAAAATATTATACTGGCCAATGGCAATAACAGGCTTTTCTAGATTCAATATAAAGGATAATAAAATTATTGAGATATCGTTAAACACTCTTGTGTATCGTACAGTTCTTCTCATCATAGCAAATCTCGGAGTCGGCTATTTGATATATGTTTCAATCATTACCAGGAGCTATCTTAAACTTCCTGATGGTTTGTGCTTAGCTCACTTCAGTTCTTTTGCTAACATGCTTTTGATAAACATGAGTTTTGTGAATAGAAGGAGCGGGCTTATTCTTATCGGCCAAAGTTTCAGAATCGACTGTCATCTTGGACTAGATGAAACCAAATTCATGAGAGATGTTGGAGTTAAGACGTTCGCTTGCTTAAGTTTCTTCGTTGCTTTAATGGATATATCAGGCGGTGTATTTTTGTATAAAGTGTACGATGTATCCATATTGATTCACTTCATTGGTTCTCTGTACTTCTTCTGGTTGATTTTTTGCTATGACGACTACAGTTTTTTATTACATTGCGCTACATTCATTGCTTTAAGAGCAAGATATCTGAATATAGCTTTGGCAAAGATTGGGGGTGTGAATGTTGAATACTTGTCGGATAGATCTCTGTTGAATATATTTCTTTGGAAGAAACCTTATGATGAATTAGTGACTTTTCAGTGTAGAACTAATTCCGAAGATTTCAGGAAGGCATTTGAAATGATTTTCCAAATGTTACGCTTTACAGAAACGTTTTACAAATTTCCTGTGAGTGCCTGCTAAAAGCAATTCTATAATAGGTTATGCACTGACGTTCAGTGTATGTCTGTGTGTGGTAATAGGATTATCAACTTTTTGTGAACTCAAACGCTGATTGATTTTCAGCTGGGTCTTGCAGTATGGACAGTAGTCGTGGGTACCTTCGTCACTTGTCAGACCTTTATTGAACGAATCAAAAACCCTGATGTAATTACTTCTATTTTACTACTAGCTTTAAAAACTAAAACTAAATCTCGTTTATTTTGCCTTTGTGCGCTATTTTCTACTCGTGAACCTTTTTTTGTGATGATTTTGTCTTTATGATAATTTATATTTCGGACATCCGTGATATATACTTAGTTCAAAGTCCAAACTATAAGTGGACGTGTCTGCGTGCGTACCTCTCTCTTCTCTTCTCTTCTCAATAGGAGACTCGTGGTAGAGTGGTCGTGGTTATGAGGGGTTCGAGATACCTAATAGCGGCTCCATTGATCTCTGTTGGTGGCATTATGAGAGCATTCGGTCATGGTAAAGAGAGCGATTGTCTCCTCCGAGAACGACGATGAGATGAGATTATCTTGCTTTCCATCCTGTCTAGTACCATAAAGCGCTTTATTGAGTCTTTTTTGCGTATTTAGTTATTATTGTTTCTGTTTCAGCAAGCATTGGAGCAAGAGCGAACATACATAATCCTAGGCTGGGCTGTACAATGTTGGGGTTTCGTTCTGCTGATGTCTATGTTCTTGGACATGTTTCAACAGCAGATGGAGCAAACGAAATTGATTTGTGCCTGTATACAGTTGAAGCCAGATAGGCCGAGTAAGTTGAATTTTTTAACGTTGTTAATTGTTACATACAAAAAAACGCTAGGAACCAGACCGTAGTTTCTTGACCGTTCTTCTAGGCTCTGGTCGCGTGAAACTGGCACCTAGAATCACCTAGTTATATAAGACGACTCTAAATGATTCTTGTGATTTTATTGAATAAATTATGATTTTGACTTTTTTCACCTGATGGAAAGTGTAGTTGCAGCATAGGGTGGAGCATGCTTAATAGTTATTGCATACTAGCAGTTACCCGTGACTTCTTCCACAAAATAAAAACCAAAAAAATATAACCTATATCTTTTTTTCAGCTCATATCTACAAGCTAACGAAGACCTTACTACGCTTGCTGGAGAGACGAAGTTCCCGTCTCTCAATTTATAATTTGTTTTTCTACGACACAGGATTTATACTGAGAATGGCCGCGGCGACACTAGTTTACATAACTGTACAGCTTCAACTAGCATTTCCTAAATTATCTAGTACCTAATTTAATGTTTTTATTTAATATAAGGTAGGTTAAAAGTGTTATTTTTGTAATAAACTATTCGTGTACCTGTCTATGTACGTTCTTAGTTACATTTGTTTTTACTTACGGGCGAGCAAAAATTTCCCTCATTGGGGACCCCGACCGACGAGCAATGCATGAAAAATGAGTAAAAGTTACTGAAGCAGGAGAACTTCGAACCTATGTCGTGATCTTAGCAAGAGTATACCTAATAATATTTATTATAGCTTTAGATTAGACCGTTTCCAAAAGGACTTGCTTCGGTGCCGTTTTTTACCATTTTACAAATAAATAAATAAAAAACAGTGTGTATACAATTAGGTAATATTTTACTTTGAACGTCTGAATATATATATTAGGTCTGTAGGTACATTTATCAAAAATATGAGTTGTTCACCTCAACGATGCGACATTTGTTTCGCCAGTTTTCAGAATTGGGTACCCAGGTGTTTTTCATTAAAAAACCTACTAAGTTTCACAATTAAATATGTACCTAAGTGCATGTGTACAGTCATGTAGGTATTATGTATTGATACATTGATTTGGTTATTTTAGCAACGCTTTAACACAGAACAAACACAATGTTAACAAAGTTTATATGAATTACTTATATACCAATTTTATTATAACTAAGCATATTTGTAGGTACTATTCGTAACTTTTCAACTTGTACAGACCAGTAGGTATACAAATTCTATACTAGGTAGGTATACAGGCAGGCACAAGGAAACCCGTTGTGTTGTGTAAGTTTTATTTTATTTGATTCGTAAAAAGATATTTGCAGTTTTTGTATAAAGAAAAGTAGTCTTCGTTTTACCAAATTTTTTTTGTCCATACGAAATTTACAAACAAACGGATTTTCTGAATTTTGTTCGAAACGCTAACGCTATTTAACTGTTTTTATTTTAAGTTACGTAGATTCTTATTTAACCAAGTGGCTTATTAGCAACCAAAACATTGTTGCAAACGTTCCATGAATCATACCATATTACAATACTTACTAAGAATTTTACCACAATATGTTTTACCTGACCTATGGAGAGAATTCGGTTCGATTAGAGAAATTATTTGGTTAGAATTTCCTCTGACAAGAGACTGAAGTAGGTAAATTAGGTGTGCAAGCGTAAACTAACAATTTGTTATTGTAAAAAAAACATACAACCGAATTGAGAACCTCCTCCTTTTTTGAAGTCGGTTAAAAATAGATTCGGTTCTGCGATTTTGGATACTTCGGGCTCTACCCAAGCGGAGTCAATGGGGGGCTTGTAGTGAATAGGGCAGTAACCTCCAAATTCACAGGTCACTAAAACAAAAGCATACGTCTCCTGCAATGAGCCTTTGCGTTCCAGTTCATTTGTAAAGCAATCATTTTCTATAAACAATAATAAGCATGACGCGGGCAGTTGGCATCTATTCACAAACGCGTATTTGTACAAATGTTCCTTTGACTAAACGTTTTCGTACCTATATATTTGAAGATGAGTGTGCACTGCTTAGTTGTGGATTTGTCTTCTGATAGAAAACATGAAGATATTTATTATTGTGTTGGTGGCCATGTGCTGTGTGAGCGGGGTAAGTTTTTGTATATTCTTGCACATTAAGACTAAGCTCTTTTCTTTATAAAGTTCGCAACGAGGGAAATAATCAACAGAATCTAAATCTAAAACAGTTCCACGCGTACGCTAATATTGTAAAACCATAGTGCTTAATTTTTTCTAAAAATAGACCGGAATATAAAAAAACCCTATATTTTCAGAAAGCGAAGCCTGCTCCCACCGATCCAGCAGCCGCAATCGCAGCTGTTGCTAAAGTAATTCCAGGCCTCGGAAATATTCCAGGCGCCCCCACGGGCAGTTCTCCAACCACTCCATGTGCCTCTAATGGCGCTAATACTCCAGCTGTTGGCAATACCCCTGCCGCTGTCGCTGCCCCTGCCGCTGGCACTACCTCAGACACTCCATGTGCACCTACAAGCGCTCCCGCGGGCACTATCCCAGCTACTCCATGTGCTCCTACTAGCGCTCCCGCAGCCACGAACCCTCCTGCTTCCCAACCCGCTGGCCTACCATCTATGCCGGGTTTATCGAAGCCCGCTGATTGCGCCGGAGCTATGTCCCCAATTAATCCAATGAAAAGTAAGTCTGCCTTTACGAAACTGATAGACAGCATAAATAGCATAGCTCCTAAAAGAGACAAGTACATTTACACATGGTATCTAATGTGTCTGTCTGTGTGTTGAACTTGAGCAAGCGCAAAACACACAGAGGACGGGCGCGGGTCGCGTGCGATTTTATTCCGTTGAATTTATATGGATGACAACACAGAGAACGCGTGCGCGGGTTGAGCGTCGATCTAGTCCCGTACAAATTCACGCACTCGAGTGTATTTATTTCATTCAATAGGCAACGCCACCAGCACACACACCTATATATAACACATTTGGATAAAAAACAATACAATAATTAAATACAATAAACAAAATACAATAATTATACTAGATGTGTGCCAAATAACTACAGTCAAGAATTTATGATTTAAAAAATATTTTCTTTTTTAGCTGCAACGGAGGCGTCGGGAGGAATATTTGGATTTGTTAATGTTGGTTTGGATTTTGGAAAAAAAATGCAGAATACAGCGCAGAATACAATACAGAAGCAAGCGGAAGTAATATTAGGTAAGAATAACATACTATTAAAATCTATTAGATAGGACCGTTCGATGGTTAGTTCGTTAGGGCATTCATAATATCGATTCGAGGAATACAATAATGTATTGAGTATTATGTCCTCATAAATGTTGATTATTCAAATTTTCAACCTAATAACAATTAGTTATTTTACGCAACATACAATTAAGTACATATTTACTAAGAAATATCCATTTATTCACAAAGAAAATTATGACTAATACAGTTTTTACAATATTTATAATTATACAAAATACGCATGAAGCAGTTGAGCTATCTACACACCGTTCCAAACGATTTATAGATAGCTCAACTGATCCAAATCAGTACCAATTGGAAGCGTAGTTACAATTAGTTACCACTATTTTCAAAACTTGCTAAAATGCCAGAATAACTTCGAGAATTTTTATCTCTTCACTCAACTATGCTAAAACGGCACTCGTAACATTTGAAAATATGCATAACTGCTTTTCTGCGGTGGCCGTTTCAGTGGGTACACCCTCATATGCAGGTATTTCTTTCGCGATGTTAATTTCTTTATGTGTTTACAGGTGTCCCATTGCCTATTTGGGGACGATAAAGAAAAAAAATGTGAAATTTTTTTTTTTTTAATTTCACTGAATGAAGGTAAATTGAACCAAACTGGTGTAAGTCCTAGATATTTTATGAATAAAATAGTTAATATTTTGATAGACGTGTTTGTATTCCACCAGAGAACATACCAATAAACCGTCAGAAATATAAGGTAGGGAACGTCTAAAACTCCACTACTTTTAAGGGCCTGTTTCACCATCAAGTCTAAAATCAAGACAAGTCTAAAGTAGAGACCGAGATAAATATCCTACTAATATTATAAACGCGAAAGTTTTTATATATGTTTGTTACTCTTTCACGCAAAAACTACAGGTCCGATTTGGATGAAACTTGGAATACATATAGTTCGTAGCCTGGATTAACACATAGGTTACTTTTTATCCCGGAAAATTAACAGGATCAAACAGGACGCGGACGAAGTCGCGGGCGGAAACTAGTCAGTTATATATGCAGTTAGTGAAAAATGCAGGATTTTAGGAATAAAAAATAAAAATAGTTTAAAATTGTATTTATTTTTGTGAAAAGTAGGTGGGTAGTTTCAACTACAACATAGCCTCAAAAAAAGCAGGTTTTTTGTGCAATTAAAGCAATGATTTTTTATATAGACTATTGTTTCATTCATTTGATAATAAGTTTTAAAAATCCTAAATTGAAAATGTCTACTTATAATCTAAAATTAAATAGAAACAGACATAACTACAATTTCACAACAGTATATGTAGATATAATAAAAAATAACGTAGCTAAATTAAAAAGTGGATGGTCATAAACATAATCTTATAAAAATTACCTAAAATATTGATTTTACAAAAACAAGGCACTACCTATCTAGTATTACAATTCATCTTTTTATGAGGACTTCATTATCATTGTAAATCAAACTTAAATACTATACAAATAAGAATCAAAACTCTCAGCATGATTGATTTTGATCCTAGTGTGAAAATGTACTTTGTAAAGCTTATATTTCTACGTATTTCTACTTTAACCTTTATTCTAATAGCTATAAGGAACAAAACAGTCTTTATAGTATCAATAAAGTATGGAAAAAATACGTTGTACGCTTTTTAAAATTAAAAAGATGATATAACCTCTAGACAGCCGAAGTCCCAGACATAATACGATTATTGTATAAATGGATACTTTACATAGCCAAGTAGAGGCCAAATGCTTCAGGAACTTTGCGCTATTTTCTATGATTTTAAAATATGATTTAAATTACACAGTGAAAAAAAAATTTAGTCAAATATTTAGTGTCCCCCCTGGGGGGTGATTCTAGACCATTCATGACTTTTTGTCATGGTAGATATATCTCGATAGTTTTTGACAGTTTTGGGAGATATACCTACCGCGACTAAAAAGTCTATCGGTCTAGAATCACCTCCGATTTGTTACAATATCTAAACGAATCTAATTTGACAGCGCTAAAATGCTAATAGCTGTCCTTGTCGTTTCAGTTTACAAGAAAAGGACGGCAACATTTTTAGTTTAGTCAAAATTCAATAGCAGAATCGACATCAGTGACTGCTACTCTTTACTGAATCAGAAATATATAGGATTGTATATCGCATCATATTTGTCATACAATATGGACCGTATTGCGTTGGAATAAAGGTCATTTAGTTCAAACTAACAATAACATGTGGTTGAAACACGCAGCCTAAAGGTAAGGTACTTACGAGTATCCTATCCTACTAATATTATAAATGCGAATGTTTAGATGTTTGGATGTTTGTGTTTCAATCACGTCAAAACTACTGAACCAACTCGGATGAAACTTGGCATATATATAGTACGTAACCTGGATTGACACATAGGCTACTTTTTATCCCGAATAATTAACAGGATCTACAGGATAAAATGAAAAAACGGGATTAGCAGCGCCAATTATTGGCAAGAGGATGGTGTCATGTCATGTCACGTCAGTTTGACAGGACGTAGTACTACCTCTTTGGTCTAACGACTAACGTTTGACATTCGAGTACGGGTTCGGTGTAATGTCAAGTTTCTCAAAGAAGTATCCGCTCGGTACACGCACAGATAATATAATGTACACGGAAACGGTACTCGCGTTACGAAGTCGCGGGTAACTGCTAGTCTTATATGAGAACGCCTTTCCTCTTGCTGGTCATGAACACAGCGGAGGCGACCCCTGCGTCTTGTTTGGCGTCGGAGCTCGCGTTGCTGGCTGAACGCTTCTCTTTAGACATTTGCAAGACCTGGGAATACCAGACACATTGTTATCCCACTTATATTATAAATGTGGAAGTTTAGATGTTTGGATGTTTGTATTTCAATCACGTCGAACTACTGACCTACCTTGGGTGAAACTTGGAATATTATATAGTTCACACACACTTTTTATCCCGAATAATTAACAGGAGCGACATGATAAAACGAACGAACGGGATTAGCAGCGTCAATATAACATACTTGGACACGAGGACAACGTCATGTTAGTCACGTCACGTCGCGGGCCAAGTACGAGTTTTGGGTGTATAAAGCTAAGTGTAATATATCTAAAAAAACGCGAATAACAGATAGTTAAAAGCCTTATTACACTATGCAATGTCAAGTCAGGCTTACTGATAGTGATGTAACGTGACGAGTCGAGTTATTTCGAACTCGAATTATTTGAGTTGACTCGCATCGTGGACTTGCATGCATTATAAAGTCATACAAGTGAAAATCGACCGATTTATTAATTTATTTAGCACCGATTTCTCTAACCACTTACGTTGCATACGGACCTAGTTGAGTCAACTCAATTGGCGGCTCGAGTCAAGGTTCAGTTTAAATAAAATAACTCGAGTTCGAAATAACTCGTCACGTCACATCACTATCAGTAAGCCTGACTTGAGATTGCATAGTGTAATAAGGCTTTTAATATAAATGGAATGACTGACAGCGTCGTCGATGGCCTTGAACTGCCAGTTCCAATGCACGCGGTACAGGAAGGGTCGGTGGTCGAAGCGGTTGTCGTCGGGACTGTACGCCTCCGCGTGGTACGACGGGGTTAGTACTGTCATCTTGTGACGGTTTATTGCGTAGCAACGGAAGAAGTGTTTCACTTTTTCTGCAACCTGCAAATATAATAAATAATCAAATTCATTTAATTCACAGTAAAAAATACAAGGCCCATATTATAAATACCTTAAAACTAAAATACATCCTACTAATATTATCCTACTAATATTATAAATTAATATTATAAATGCTAAAGTTTAGATGTTTGGATGTTTGTGTTTCAATCACGTCGAAACTACTGAACCAACTTGGATGAAACTTGGCATATATATAGTTCGTAACCTGGATTGACACATAGGCTACTTTTTATCCCGAATAATTAACAGGATCTACAGGATAAAATAAACGAAAAGGATTAGCAGCGCCAATTGGCAAGAGGATTTCATTGTCATGTCATGTCACGTCAGTTTGACAGGGCGCAGTACTACCTCTTTGGTCTAACGACTAGCGTTTGACATTTGAGTACGGGTTCAGTATAATATCAAGTTTCTCAAAGAAGTATCCGCTCGGTACACGCACAGATAATATAATGTACACGGAAACGGTACTCGGGTACGAAGTCGCGGGTAACTGCTAGTGTATTATAAATCAATATTTACAAAAAAAAGTATATAAGTATTCTATCAGCATCTAGTTCCAATATCACAAGCTTAGTGGGTGTTGTGTGAAATTTCTATGAATATTTATTTATTTATTTATAGAGATTGATGAAACAAGAATGGCTCACCTGATGCTAAGTGGCTTTAACATACCTCTCTAGGCGTACAGCTATCGCTCCACGCGTGCACTAGTTTCTGGAACATAGTATAAGGTCCACAATTGTGCGTTTTCCTCAACCTGCCGAATTCCGAGAGCTCGTCGTATGTCATCCCCATGTCCTGTTCGTCTGTCTGCGTGATCTGCCCGTCTGTGAGTGGTTCCAATTCTGCGGTGGGCGGGGCTTGCAGGATCTCAGAGAGAGATGGCAGGAAGAAACTTAAATGAGAGAAAGAGATGATGAATATTTATTTTGGACAACTGTTGAAACATACATTTCTGTTAAAAAAAAAGCATATAGGAACTTGAAAACATAATTTCTAAATCGATTATTTACTAACAAAAACAAAACTATATTTTTATTGATAGTTTTCTTAGGTAACAATCCTACTAATATTATAAATGCGAAAGTTTAGATGTTTGGATGTTTAGATGTTTGGATGTTTGTGTTTCAATCACGTCAAAACCACTGAACCAACTTGGATGAAACTTGGCATATATATAGTTCGTAACCTGGATTGACATATAGGCTACTTTTTATCCCGAATAATTAACAGGATTTACAGGATAAAATGAACGAAAAGGATTAGCAGCGCCAATTGGCAAGAGGATTTCATTGTCATGTCATGTCACGTCAGTTTGACAGGGCGTAGTACTACCTCTTTGGTCTAACGACTAGCGTTTGACATTCCAGTAGGTACGAGTTCGGTGTAATGAGGTGTAATGTCAAGTTTTTCAAAGAAGTATCCGCTCGGTACACGCACAGATAATATAATTTACACGGAAACTAGACGCGTACGAAGTCGCGGGTAACTGCTAGTTGTATATAAATATTGTTTTTTTTTTCATGTATCCTTACCGATTCTTAGCGTAATGCAGGAAGGCTTTAAGATCGCTCTTAGAGATTCCTCCAATAGGATTAATGTCGGCACTAGAACAATCGTATTTGGTCATATAACCGCGCAATGCTTCGTCCACATTAGAAGAGCCAAGCACTAGCAATCCTCCCGGTCTCCCTCGCACCCATAGCATTAGTTGTGCGAATAAGTATGAGAGTACCATTCGTAGTCTTGCCTGAAAAAATAAAATTATACAATTTTTTGTGAAAATTTTTACAAAAAGTAATTTGGTAATAGAATGTAACTGATAGATATATTTTTAAAAGACACGGTAAGCAATATCTAGATACAATGCTTGTTTTCGATGGGGATCGAGAATTCTCGGGGGTTCCAAAAAGAATGTTTTAATTGAAATGCAGTTTTAATGACTTTTCTGAGTTATACATCGGTTTGATTATCGAATACTCTACATATAAGGGTTTGTGTGCCAATCCGCAATGTACAACAAACATACTACTGACACGCGTCAAAACATGACAATTCCAGAGTGCCAAAATTCTGGCGTTTTTCGTAATGAAATACAGCCCCCGTATGCCAATCTTTTGCTGTCAAGTTATATTTCACTGCCCAGTGTAATTTCTTCAGATCACGTGGTACAATTTTGTACCACGTGATCATTCTTTTTAGACACTTGACAGCAAAATATGCGCGAAAACACATCAAATGACGTCATAATGTCACTATTTAGTCACAGAATAACTATGAGTTAGTATGAACTGACCATGATTTAAAACTTTGCAGTTCAACTTTGATTGGCATACCAATGCTGATTCCTTTGTATTATAGTTCGATGGTATCAGATACATAATCAGGGGCATATAGAGCAGTTACCTGAATGTTCTGCAAAGCGAGATTCTGCCTAGGACAGCCTCCATTGGTGCGAAACTTGGGCACCAAACCTGTAGCCGTGGTGAAAATGCCGACCACTGCACTCACCGCCGAGTCTATCGCTATCGGGAAGTGGTAACTTCCTATTTGGCTGGCGAGCTGAAATATCATAAGTAGGTAAGTAGCTAAAGTATTTACATTTCACGAGTTTAAATATATAAGTAAAACCCGTCTTTAAATATGCATCCTATCCTATCCTATCCTATCCTACTAATATTATAAATGCGAAAGTTTAGATGTTTGGATGTTTGTGTTTCAATCACGTCAAAACTACTGAACCAACTTGGATGAAACTTGGCATATATATAGTTCGTAACCTGGATTGACACATAGGCTACTTTTTATCTCGAATAATTAACAGGATCTACAGGATAAAATGAACGAAAAGGATTAGCAGCGCCAATTGGCAAGAGGATTTCATTGTCATGTCATGTCACGTCAGTTTGACAGGGCGTAGTACTACCTCTTTGGTCTAACGACTAGCGTTTGACATTCGAGTAAGTACGAGTTCGGTGTAATGAGGTGTAATGTCAAGTTTCTCAAAGAAGTATCCGCTCGGTACACGCACAGATAATATAATGTACACGGAAACTAGACGCATACGAAGTCGCGGGTAACTGCTAGTATTTTATATGTGAGACTCGCTGCTTGCGCTGCTGCTACACCTATTGCGATACCTGACTCGCAACATTCAAATTATAATATAGTTCAAAGTTCAAACAGTGGATAGGTTGATGTGTAGCCGACTGTATCTAACCTACGATGGTAGTTCCTTCCCGAACAAACTTTTTATCAATATTTTTAACAACTACGAGTATTTGCCTTTTAAATAAGAAAAAAATTGTAATTGTAGTTTTGTTAGCTTACTTGTGCTGCCCTCTGCTTAGTTTCAAGACTCGAGTTTTCTGTGGCCATGTAGCATGTTACCAACAATCTATTGCACAACTCCATAGGATCGGACGGCGTGTAGTCATATTGGCATAGGATCTTACGAACGTCATATAAGATTTGACTTTCTGAAAGTAAAAATAATATTTAATTAATTTATTTGACAAATCAAATGACAGGCGTCACAGCTCAGTCGATAATGGATCTGCCTTTCGTGCTGTGGGTCGTGGGTTCGATCCCCACCAAGAACAAAAATTTGTGTGTGGCAAAACATAGATGTTTGTTCTATGTCTGGGTGTTACTATATATTATAAGTATGTATTTACAAAAAAAAAGTATATAAAGTATTCTATCAGCATCTAGTTCCCATATCACAAGCTTTGCTTAGTTTGGGACTAGAGGGCGTCGTGTGAAATGTTCATGAATATTTATTTATTTATTTATCATCAAGGTACAATTCTCTCACAAATGGCGTCCTAATAAAAAAATGTTTTTTTTTAACAAAAAATCAAACACAGTATCTTTGTTCTAGTACTGTTCTAGTATTTTATGAGTCACTATTTGTAGTACCTACATTTGTTTGTGGTTTTTCATAAACCAGTTTACTTTTTTGCTAAATCCGATTGTGCCTATAAATGTCCTATGCACCCATACCCTTCAAACCGGAACACAGCAATGCGAGCACCACTGTGCGGCGCACGAAATAGGTACGGTGCTAGTACTTTTTCGGACAAACTCTTTTACCTTTGTCAAGTGTATTCGTCTGGTCCTAAGCTTCCTACGAGTTATTCAGTAAATTTAATAAGTTACTAAAATCTTATAAAATACAAACCTCCTTTCTGAATGGCGTCACATATCTGCGTGCACATGGAGAAGACAATACAAGCTGTGCTTGTTGAATCGACTCCACCGCTCAAAGGTAGGAAGAAGCCCCCCTGTCCGGAGCGACGTAGGTAGTCCCATAACCAACAGGCTGGACCTATGGAATAAGCTTGTTAAATAAACGGAAAAATGTTTAAAATGTTTGTGTGTGTGTGTGTGTGTGTGTGTGTGTGTGTGTGTGTGTGTGTGTGTGTGTGTGACTGTGTGTGTCTGTCTGAGGTAACGGAGCTCCTGAACGGATAAACCGATTTTGATTTTGTTTTTTTTGTTTGAAAGGTGAATTAGTCGGGAGTGTTCTTAGCTAATGTTTGATGAAAATCGGTCCAAGATTCGGGGGATTTTTAAATTTTTAATTTAATTACTTGTTTATGTGGTAACCTCTGCCTGTTATAAGCATTGCCACACTGAGCACGTCTTGTGGAAACTTGTTCTAAGAAGCATTGTAGTATAATGTCTTTGTCCGTCAAACAATCTCCTTAGTCTACAAGTATATTAGGTACAGGCTACTTTCCCATAAGATAATTCCACACTACACCTAAGAATAGACAAAAGCAAACTTTGTAGTGAGATTATTTTGATAGATTGCTATCGTATGCTTTGTGAATTTCAGAAGCCTAAAGTATCTGACAAAAAACGTACGCCATAATTCCTGGCGTTTTTATAAACCTTACCTAATTCGATCTCCTCTTCAGGCGTCAAATACTGCCAGTCCATGGGTGGGCTTGTGGTAAGATTGACGTCATCATCCGACAGCGCAAAGTCGATGGTAATCCGAGGGAATGGAGGATTAGACGCGGCCACGTGCGAACGTGAGCGATTTCTGTTCCGGTATGAACGAATATCTTCAAGGTCTATAGTTGCTGTTATCACTTCCTGAAAACATTTTTGTATACAGATCTGTGCTACGAGGGTCTACGGCGTAGGCGTCACGTAGCACCTGCAGCGGTTGGATATTTGAAAGAGCTTTTTGTAACGTATGCGCGCCTGGTACTTTTCAAGGAACTATTTCACCATTCTGCATGTTATGAATAATAGTTTTTATCTAGTGTCGTCTAAATCTAGCTAGTCTTCTCAGATAAGCCTATTCTTATTAAAATTTTCATTTTCATTTTGTCTTGAACGTAGTATTCATTTAACAAAGCCTACGTTCGCGTAGACTTTTCCTAACATCTTCGATTGATACTTGAAAGAGCTCTTTGCAAGTTATGAGCGCCTGGTATTTTTATAACAAACTATAGTCTAGGTTTGTAACCTGTCTTTTTTAATTGTGTACTTTAATAAATACTAGATACCCTACGGGCCTGTTTCACCATCTCTGAGTAACACTATCAGATAAAAATATACCTATCTTTGTCTTTGACTAGTCTAAAATAGAGACGGAGATATTTATAACTGACGGAAGTAGGCTTAGATAATCAAGGTGCCTCAAAAAACAATCAAGCAACACAAGAAATGTCTCCTTACCACATCATGCAATGCAAACTGCAGTCCGCGGCTCACAATTTGCCCATTTACAGCGACACAAGAACATCCATTGAAATAGATCCTCTGTCCGTCACAGCCTCTCAGATTACTGAAGAGATATGCACCTCCGCTTTTGAAGGTAGCACTTTTAACGAGGTCTACGGTTACATAGGCCTTCCGTAACTCCATGTAACTGCCAGAGCCGTTCGATATTATTTCTACACCATCTAGACCTAAAGGTATGTGGCGGCTGAAAAATCAAAATGGTGATCAGGAGCTAACATAATGAGGCACGATTTAAATAGTTAGGACCACTTTTTCATGCCCTTATTAATACTCAATACATTTATTGCTTTCACATGGTAATTTAGTTGTTACAGTATTATAGGTAGGTATCACACATGAACCCAGGGCTATGCTCAGTTCGGCAGAGAGTTTACTCTAATAGGGATGACGTCATATCTCGGCCGAAAACTCATTGCACCTACTGATGAAACGAGTTTTCGACATCATCCAGAGTAAAATCTCTCCCGAACTGAGCATAGGCCCCTGTTCAGGGGTATTGCAACAGGAAAGCAAAAAGGGACGCTGCAGTTCCTGAAACGTTGTTATTTAAATTCTTGATTATTATTAGTACTTATTTAGTTATTATTTAGTTTCTTGATCATTAAAATAACACGCATGTACCTACATACCTTTGTGGATTCCAAAGTTCTTCACAAATCTCGAATCCTATGCACGTATCTTTAGTGGCGATCACAGCGTCCCCTATCGGTACTGTACTTTGCTCGGTTATTGCTGTTATCATACGTGGTAGGTAGTATTCTTCTGTCTGTCTGTCCTTAAAACAATTTAAATTATAAATACTAGTTCGATACCTAAGCAACCCTAGTCTAGATATGTCATGCAAAATAAATGTGAATATATTATGCTATCACCTTATGAAAACTGTAATTTGTCAGCCAGAAGGGTAGTCTAATTTTCATAAATATACAATTTCTATAAAAAATATAGAGTTATTATCTTTAAAATATTTTTTTCATCTCAAGCTATGCGTGACTGGCAACGCAACGCGAATTCCAGTGAAGATAAGGAATACGGATCTGCATAACTGATTGAATTAAATATGGTAGAGCGAGTATTTTTACTTCGTTCTCAATATTTCTAGTTACCAGTGACAACAGCGACCAGCGATAGTGTAACAGAGTTACAGCATTATAATTATAAAAACAATAGCGGGTGGTCAGTGTTCACATTACCTCAAATATTTTACTCCATAAAAAGAAGACAACCCAAAAAACCATTAGCTTACTTTAGCAAACAACCATTAGCTTACTTTAGCAAAAACCCTTAGCTTACTTTAGCAAACAACCATTAGCTTATTTTAGCAAACAACCATTAGCTTACTTTAGCAAACAACCATTAGCTTACTTTAGCAAAAACCCTTAGCTTACTTTAGCAAACAACCATTAGCTTATTTTAGCAAACAACCATTAGCTTACTTTAGCAAACAACCATTAGCTTACTTTAGCAAACAACCATTAGCTTACTTTAGTCCAACCTGAAAACCATCTCGACTCTCTATAGTTCCCGTCTTCGCAGAGCAACATCTTCGGTCGTATCAGCAAAATCCTCTTGTTTAGAAAGACAACTCTGCAGTTATACGATACATTCCGATGTTGTACTGGCATTCCGACGTCTACCAGCATGTCTTTGCATGTTGGAGATTTAAGGAGATCAGCGAGAACCTGCCAACTGTGGAGGAAGGTGTCTGGCTCATGGAAGTGATCCTCGCAGCTGTATCCACTGGGGAGATAAACCTGGTGTCAAAGAAGCATAGAGTTCTACTGCAAAGTCGCAGCAGGGATAAGATAGATAAGTTTAAAGATAGCTGAAGAGTTAAAGCAGTAGACAGTCCTGAATAATCCTTATGTTTGCTGGAGAGAGGCCTTATCTATAGATATTCATACCAATTTAAAAATTACAAGGTCTCGTTCCCTCTTCCGTCTCTTTACCTACGTCATAAAATCCGGCCAGTCTTTGTCAAATACATCTAGGTCTTTTCAAACCCTTTTCGATCTACCTCGGCGGCGATTTCCGTCTCCGGGGATTGCCTCCGTGTTGACCTTGATCTATCTTTCCTATAAGTCTATTGTAGAATAGTCTAAACTTACCAAATCTCTAGCTCAGGTCCAGTGCGGTACAGTGCTCCCATCTCCTTGGCCTCCTGAATGGACTGGAGGATCCTGCTAAGGTTCCCTTCGAAGTCCAATGCCCATTGGTTGAGCGTGCATACCGCTACTGTCACTTTACGTCCCATTGTAAACCAGGTTTCTAGAAATAATGAAATCTTTGGGGTGATAAATAATACTTGTGTACGCCAGTAGGTAACATCTAGAAGAATAAGAAGTCAGAATAATTAGAAAAGGTTATTTAATGTTAGGAAGCAATAAAAATATAATGGATTTTAACCTTGGTTTTGTCCTAAACCTTCAGTTTCTTATTGCACTAAAGACAACTGCTTCGTAGCAGGGTCAAGTTTCAACTGTAGTGCCTGTTAGATATTTGTGTTTTTGGACGATGAAAAAATACAGGATAGTTCGTGACTCGTAATCTTAAATGCCATATATATAACTAAGCAATCTTTTACAAAGTAACCTGCAAGTAAAGCTGCAGGCAGATACTACTGATCGATCATAAAATAGATCAATCAAAACCCCAAGGAAGTGCCCGGCGTAATAAAACGCACGTTTCATTTTTATTCCATCTAAGGATTTTACATTTTAACGGTGCTACTATCTACACGATCCCCTATAAATAAATGGATAAAATCAGTTCATTGAAAGAATGAGTGACAGGAGACAATAAGATCGGCTGGAGGCGAATCGATACCCGTACCCAGCCGTACCAGTACCAAACTCCGGCCAGTCACCCTTAAACTGATTTTTTTCTATGCACACGTGCCTGAAATACCGAAACCCTACTTAGGTATAGTTACGAACGCTGAGATGTGACATTAAATAAAATTTATGCATTTTGTCCTTTCTTAAACTTTACACGGTAAAATATATCGTTTTACGAATATACTTACGAGATGATTTTTACAACGTCAAACCTATTAGTTACAAGTTCTATCATAGAGCCCTTCATCAGAAGTTTAATAAAAAGCTCTAATTTTCAGAAAGCGCCGACACAATGCCGTTGATATCAATTTAATCTTTGCTGTGCCTGTTTCATGTTACTATTTCATATTTCGGTATACTTAATCAACCTGTACAATTCGAGGCCTGACAGAATTTTCAATCATTGCGATTCAATACTTTATTTTTGTTAAAAAATACTACCGTATCGGTAGTGTGGACGGTCGATGTTTAGAGGATATCCTATATTCCAGTATTAAAGAAAAGGCAATTTATCACAAATAGTCTGGAATAGATAGGCCATGAAGATTTAATACTGACATAACAGACAGAGCCAGGCACCAGACGACAATAACTCCTAGATTTTGATTTAGGGCCAAGTTATTACCTTTATTGCTTTTCCAAAAGTAGTATGAGGCTGAGTTATTGACTAGTTCTATGAAACAACAAAAAATGGTCAAGTAAGAGTCGGTCGCGCACTAAAATTGAACACCAAAAATGCAGAACATATTTTAGCCAAATAATAAAATGAGGAAAATATGATAAAAGATACTAAAAGGAATAAGAATCAAACTAGTTCGAATGACGTGATAAGTTAAAAATAAATATAAGAAATGAATATAGAAGAATTCGGTAAATCGATAACGCCAAATTTAAAATTTAAGACAAATAGAGAGATAGCAGATACTATACTACTAACGTTACTTGATATACTCCAAAGTGTTGCGACTTACCAGAAAGGTTGCAAAAGTCTTAGTTCTCAGAACGATCGATTTTACACTGAAATCACCTAGGCAACTTATCAGTCAGTAGGTACATAGGATACCCAATGAAAACACTACAGAATAGTTTTGTATTGTGAAGAGACATTTTGGATATTCTATGTATTTCGCTTCCCTCATTTGTTTGGAAAATGATAAGAAATCTAATCGAGGAGTATTTACTTTATTCATATAAATTAATGCTTAGATAACCTACAATTGGAAGATATTAGAGAAGAATTAGCTAAATGACAAAATATAAAATTCGCTTATTAGTGTGTTAGGTACACAAGAACTATTTAGCGAATTCAATTAGATATTATTCGGATCGAACTCGCACCTTCTAAGGCTGTAAGGCTTACTTATAATCGCCTTTCAACTTCTGTCTAAAGTTAATCACTGTTTAGTGCCCTCTCATTTTGTTTAGATAGTAATAAATAGTGGCAGTGTTTAGTTGAGATGTCAGTCGACTAGACTAGATGCCTGATACGTAACAGGTGATTAGGTTAGTATGTTTAAAATGTTAAATAAGGTGTCTTTCAATTCATTTAATCAATGGACTTGGACAAACCTACACCGCACTAGCATCGTACATAGAAACACTTTATTATTTAATAATTTAATGGAGCTGATTTCAGCTCAATTCCAAACTTTATATCTACCTACTATGATTTAAATTTTTTTGATGAGAGTATGAGACCAGAAATTCCCAGAACTGTCTTTATTAGGAAACTGTCTATTAAATAAATTCAGTTTTAGATTTATGAGGATTATAAGCGGCTTTGTCAGTAGATAATAACCCGAAGGTCCTTCTTCAATTTTGTCGGAGGCTCATTCCACGATTGTTCTGACCTATGGACACAATATACCGTAATAAGTTATGGTACCATGATAGAGCAAATTTAATTCCTTTAAGCCTATAAGAAAGATCTAGAGTAATTTACGAACCTAAGAATCTGTATGGCATTACTATACAATTCTTATATCTTCATAAACATTAAAAGTTTCACGGTTCGTGTTTGCAAGTTTTCTACACATCCATCAAAGTTAGCAACGCTACGAGGAAGTGCAGTCACCTTTCGAGCTTTCAGAGAACCGTATCTACGAAGCAATCAATCTACACATATATAACTTTTATACCTACCTCGCTGCACGATTCTGAAACCCTATGTACAGTTTTGGTTTTTTTCCAAGTAGTCTACAAAAAAGTCGAGAAAACTCCCCGTGCGGTAGCATCGTTAAATGCGAATCAAATGCCCCTGTAAGCCTAGCTACTTGCCAACCTACCTAGATAGCTACGAGGCTCAGTCAGGTCTAGACTGGAGTGGCGACTGAGACGCGTAGGGTTAACCACCCTTACGCTTAGACTGAAAAAGCCCGTGCCTTATTTTAATTTATAATGATTGACGAATATACAAGTGAATATATAGAAGTGGAAGAAATAATAGATGATGGATCACATGAAGTTACAAGCGGTAAGTTTAAGTTTTAAAGTGTCAGCGTTTCTAGTGAAACGTAAATATTCAGTTTGTACTTTATGCGAAAACCGCGTAGCATTTATTATTCATGTCATGAATAAATTAAATTTTACGATTAACCATTATGAATCCGACACGGCATAGCAGAACTAGTAAGTTATTCAAACTTCGCAAGTTTTAGACTGTAAACTCCACAAATCAAACTAATGCTAAAACATCAATATTCGGTAGATTTCGCTATCAAATAATAAATTCCGACTCTTCGCATGAACAACCTTTTGACGTCATCGCCCACCTGATAAAGTTTATATGACTGGGGCATGAAATTACTAGGGCAATCGTCTTCCAATAAACGGAGAATGTGTATCCTTATTTTGGAAGCCAGTTCGTCTCCGGACGCCGCGCTACCCGCCACGTTTCACAATATAAACTTTGCCTGACGAAATAAACATCAATTGTGTAGCCATGGTGACACTAAACTTTACACAGGCTAAATACAAACGTATGACAAAGATCCGTAGATGCTAGCACGAATGTTAATACATTCGACTAAAATGTTATGGTGGAATCAGCTGGAGACTACGCAGCACAACGTAATGATGTTCGAAATGGAGGAGCAGAGGAGAAGAGAGTACATAGATAACACGACGGTGACACTGACGCTTCCGGCGATAAACCCTGTAATGCAGGACAGTTTGTTTTTTGCAAATCTAGATCATGTTAAGTCGTTGCAAGCTTCTTTGTTTCCAATTTGTAACAAAGGTAAGAACGCACGGAAAAAATAGGGAATAGTTTAACAGCATAACTTGGGTCATCAGATTTTTCATGGTTAGTCATAAGAAGTTTAGAGTTTAGCTAATAAACCAAAACTAGGTTTTACAATGGTTTTATTGTTACCGTATACTGCGAATAGTTAGGAAACTATCTGTGTCTGGCTAGAGGACATTTCAGAAGTAACTCGTAAAGCTATTAATCATAGTCACGCATCGCGAGACTCGCGTGCCGAAATATGTAATTTGTGAAACATTGAATGCCCGAATATCTCAAAGTACCGAAACCACAGACACGATCCGTAGGCTCATGGATCGTTTTAATCAAATTTTCGAAACCAGGTCATCATTGCATATCAATCAGTAAGCGAAATTTAAGTAGGCCGCCGATTTTTATGAATCATACCACAATGCATAATCCGAAACGATAAAGATAAATCGCTACTTACATTTCAGGGACATTCATATCGAATTTCCTGCAAAATAACATTAAAACGAACCAATTGGAAGTAAATACCGATTCGAGGACTTTTAGAACAATAGCAAAACTCAAAGAACCACGAGATCTATTTGCTCTACCTAAGGAATTGGACTGTCCTCAACAAGCTCCCAGATGGCCTTCGGAATGTCAAGTAAGGTTTAAATATTAATAGACATACGTTTATTTGTTACTTCACACACAGAAAACCAAAAAACAGAAATAAACAATGAGCAGTAAACATTTAACGAACTTATCTTAACTGTTGGATCATAGGTTGTAGAAGAAAAGATACAGCATCTAGTCTGGAGCCCTGCAACTCCAGAGCCTTATTATGTATCTACTGGCAAGGAGCTGAAGCCACAACCAGTTGGTGAAGAAGCAGGGACAGTAATCTTCCAATATTACCCCATGAGCGCCGTAAATTACGTAAGGGTAGCTTGCAAACTTTGGAGGTAACGTAACGACGACGGCTAGTTATTGAGTTGAGTCTTTCAAAATTTCAGTTCAGCAGATCTACGGTAGGAGGATCTCGGCTATTTATATCTGCATGTGCAACCGCCAGTGCAGGAACCGACGATGAACTCAGATTTGAATCTCGTTTCGAAAGTGGAAACTTAGCTAAAGCAATACGCATCACTTCAGCATACTACGAACTGCATCTACGCACAGATCTTTACACAAATAGGCATATGCAATGGTTTTATTTTCGAATCACGAACACAAAGAAGCAAATGATGTATAGGTAATGGAAACAATGTGATGCTTATGAACAACTTATCCAAATAGCTAGGAGAGTAATTGTTTAATTGCGAGTTACAGATTTTCGATAGTGAACTTATCAAAAGCTGAGAGTTTATACAACGAAGGCATGCGACCTTTGTTGTACTCTACGAAGGACGCACAGCTGCATTCGATCGGTTGGAGACGGTGCGGTGACAATATAGCATACTACAAAAACGACTCTACGTAAGTTGTATCCAAATTTAATCAATATTAATCGACCAATAATTCAATAAAAATATGAATTAATACCATGTTTTTTCAGAACCGAGGAAGAAGAGCAGTTTCCAAGTTACACGTTGACCTTCAACATAGAATTTCCGCACACAGACGACACAGTCTACATTGCACATTGTTACCCTTATACATATTCAGATCTTCAAGAATACCTGTCCAGATTGCAATCGCATCCCGTCAAATCAACTTTCGCAAAGCTTCGATTGTTGTGCCGAACTTTAGCTGGGAATAACGTGTATTATTTGACGATAACTGCTCCACCAAATCCTAATGAAATGGAGCAAAAGGTGAGTTCCTTTGGCATATTATCTCCAGTTCTCCTAAGTTTCGTATAACAAAATGTTCATAAATTCTTTTAAGGCTATTTCGTTCTAGAAAAAAAAAGCAGTCATAATAACCGCGAGGGTGCATCCGGGCGAAACCCCGTCATCGTGGATGATGAAAGGCTTCATGGACTATTTAACCGGAGATTCAAATCAGGCACGCGAATTGAGGGAAAAGTTCATTTTCAAATTAGTTCCAATGCTGAATCCGGATGGTGTGAGTGATGAAACTGTCACGTACATGTTAAAACTGCGGAAGGTGGCATTTTACGCATTCATTGTTACAGGTGATAGTCGGCAATAATCGTTGCTCGCTGACCGGAAAGGACCTAAATAGACAATATCGAACTGTTATCAGGGAAACATATCCCCCGGTATGGCACACTAAAGTAATGATACGAAGGTGCGTGCTCAATGATAGGTGACATATTTTTAATTTTATGAGACAAATCATTGACCGTACAGATTTCAGACTGCAGGAAGAATGTGGCGTAGCAATGTACATAGACCTTCATGCGCACTCCCGAAAACACAACATTTTTATTTACGGATGTGAAAGTCGTAAAAATTCTGATAAACGATTACAAGAACAAGTATTTCCCCTGATGTTACACAAAAACGCTGCTGATAAGGTAAGGAAAATATAATACAGTACAACGATGGAAGCGTTTGTGTTTAGTTATGAACAATTGATTACATGTTTCAGTTCTCTTTCGAAAATTGCAAGTTTAGAATACAAAGAAGTAAAGAAGGCACTGGAAGAGTGGTCGTGTGGATGCTGGGAGTAGCCAACAGTTACACAATGGAAGCTTCTTTCGGTGGTTCAGAACTAGGCGGTAGAATGTCAACTCACTTCTCCGTACAGGACTACGAAAGCCTAGGAAAGACTTTCTGTGAGACTCTTCTAGATTTTTACGATGAAGATCCCAGTAAAGAAAGGCTTAGAAATAAAATAGTGACGAGGCTTTTGAAGGAAGGCTCTAACGCCGATGAACCCACAAATATCGATTTGTCTGATTATTCTAGGTACGTTTTTTCTTACTAATTTTAGTCTAATTTTATTTTTCATCGTTATTCTTTTGGATTTATCAACTATTCAATTTTAGTGACGAAGGAGATACATCGAGCAGTAGTTCTGATGGAGAGCGCAGAGGAAGGATGAGAGAAACAGTTGATATTAAACAGCCTGCACCACCATCATCACCTATCTTCCCAAACATCAACGGAAACAACATCGAAGTAATAAACATTACTTATTGTATAAATATAAACAGACTGAACATAAAAAATAATTCAAACCAAAATAATTGGCTTTTCAGAAACCCAGAAAGCAAAGACCTAAGTTGGAAAACACGAAAAGGATCGAGAAGAAGAAAACGAAGCGTGAGACTTTGCAGGTAGGTACTCATAGCCATAGAAATTGGATTTGATGACTTTTTAGTTTTTATGACAATGAGGTAAAGACGTAACAAATATAAGGTCCACTATAAAGTAAGTTTTGCAGAGTAAATTTTTTTTTTATACAACTAAATGATGGAACAATCCGATTACTTCAGATTTCCAAAGAAAAACAAAATAAAACATTGCAGGTTTCAAGAGCTACGATAGACTTGACGTCTGATGCCATGTCAGACGCTACGACTGATGGAGAATCTGAAGGTCTAAGTCCAGTGAGAAGAGTGCACAAATTACTGCACACGTCAGGGAAAGCTAAACCGAAAAGAAAAAAGAAAATGCCGCCAGAGTTAAAAATAATTCCAGCAACACAGGTAACTTTAGCAAGACTCAATGTGCAATAGACTTAAACCCTTTAATTTTTTTTTAAATTTTCTTTACTTATTTTTTTAGACAAGTGATTCGCCGAACCAGTCAGATCGAGAGAAGAAAATGCTTCGAGCGAGAAGACCACGCAGTGTGTCAATGTTCAACGAACCTCCAGAGAAACCTAGACTGAACCCCGCATCATGGCATCAATTTCGAAAGCTTCCACCACCAAAGTCTGTATTATCAACCTGCTGCATTCGACCATTCCATAAAAACACTATTGCCACAGAACATAGTATTTCTAGCAATGAGCACATAGCTTCAAAAGAACAGTGTTTTTCTCAGACTTTAACACGAAAGATTTATTTTATCTAGCTAGGACACGAGAAGGGTTTAAGTTGGTTTTGATATTACAGTGAAGTGAAAGTACCTATAATTTGAGTGGTTTATTTCAGGTGTCTAACTGATGTGAAAAATCGAAACACCCAGCCAGCAGAACTACAAGTGAAGTTGAATGTGATGAAAAGAAATGTCTGGACGGGTATCCAGAATGAGGAGAAGGGACCCTTGTCTTGGGGCATATCCAGCTTTGCAATGAACTCTTACTTTACGGACAGCGAAGCGCTACTCAGGTAAGCAGCTAAAATGATACAGCTGACAATAATGACGAACTCAGGGAGATTTGCGAGACTCGTCACTTTGTCTGGCGACCTTTTTCAAACATAATCTGTCAGTCCTATGTTTATTATGTTGATAAATTAGGTAACAGATAAAGAAAGGGTGGATATGCATAAAGTTGGAAATAAATTTTTAGGTCATGTTCAAAAAAATTGGAAGAGCTAGAAGGTGAACGAAAGAAAAATAAAGAAGAAAAGAAAAAGAAGAAAACCAAAAGCAAAAAGCAAATATCCCTCAAAGTGCCAAATGGAAATGAAACCTTAGAACCTATCAACAAAGGACCAAAATCGTCAAAGAAGAAAGGAAAGTAAGTACCTAAAACTCCTAACAGAAACCAACTAGCCACTTGAGTACCTAGTACCTACAAGTAGCAAATTCTATCTAGTACCTGACACTACAAAACACCCTACATATAGGATGTAAAGAATGCAATCAACGGAAACAAGGAAAATGAAATAGGCTCATGACTGAATGCTCAGGCACGGTAGACTTCTCTTCACACATTTTAGTACTAACCGTAGTAAAGATCCTTTTAGATGTCTAAGGAGGAGAGACAAACAAACATGAATCGCAGATACTAACGTTATTTGAATTATTTTTTGATTGACGTGAATTAAGCTCTAGATTTTAAGATCGCTTTTTGTTCCAGATTAAAGCATGCAAAATCCGAGACTACGTACATTAATAGTGCCAGCTTCACTGAAGTACCAAGAAACACAGCTCCACAAAAAGCCAGCCCAATAGAAAGCCGACAAAGGTTCGGCTTCAAAAAGAGTGCCATTGTTACAACAGCTGTTCAAACTAAAAAGAACAGCAGAGCAAAAATAATTTCTGATGATTCTGACTCTGATGACTCCATACAGATTAATAAAAAAAATAAAAAGAAAACCAAAGCCTTAAAAGCCAAATTTTCGAAGGCAATGTTTGAGAATAAGTCCAAGAATTAACATTTTGTATAAAATGTCTCAAAATTAGTTTTTTTTTTACCCTAACCATGCATAATTAATGTAAATAGGCAATTAGTTTTCTAGCAAATTACCTACCTATAACCACGACATATTAGTCTCCGTTTATGCATTGATATCTACCTGTGGCTTTAGGATAATAATTTTGTATTTGAATGCCCTATGCTATGATGCTATTTTTATACAAGAGAAATATAAGTATACAAAGCCAGCTATCAAAGGGTAAAAGAAAAACATTATGAGCAAACCCACAGCTTAGTCAGTTTTATTCACTATGTCTCTCCTGTAAGCAAGATTGACTAGGCTGAAGAAGATGGTCTACTAGAGATCTGGGCAAACCTACTTCATCGAAAACCAAGCATATACCAGGCCCTCAGCTGCGTCCCAGCCTAAGTCAAATATGGCATTTATAGAGTAGGTAATCTAAAAGAAAACATCTCAATTTATGTCAAAAGTTCTTTTTCTTTTCTTATTTTCGATAGGTAATCACAAATAGTGACAGGGAGAATCAGTGTCTAAACGACAAACCGGTTTCAGGTTGAGAGGCGATTATAAGTAAGACTGATATATTCTGTATAAAATTCAAATCCGAAAATGCTCAATGCGTGCTGACCAAGTTGTTGGAGGGACAGCCTATCTGTCTGTAGTAGGTAGTAACATATAATATCAGAAAACCTAAATGAACTTACGATTACGAGAATGCTTGAAAATTCTCCTTCGCCTCACTGGGATCACTTTCCAATAATTAGATCTTCTTCAGCAGCCAAAGACTCCAAAATAAAATACAGCTCAGCCAGCATTCAAATCAATCAAAACAGAACAAATCGAAAGACAGACTCCTCCCACGGCTCCCACAGATCAAAAATATCACTATCAATCAGCTGATTTTTCGGCTGTCATATTAGCTAACTTCATAACTGTCAGTGCTAAAAATTGACGTGACGTGACAGTGCCAAATATGCAAAATAAATTATAAGTCATGATTGAAGAACGAACTAAATGAAACTTTTGACTCACTCAAGTAAAGTTCAATAAGATGAACATTTTTCAAATACTTTGATACACAAACTACAGATCTTTGATAATATTATTAGTACATACCTTATTAGAGTTAATGATGATTATTGATAGGAGTGGGTGGAAGAAGAAGACATGTTGTGCCGACCCCACCTAGCGTGGGATAAGGGCAGAGGAATGATGATGATTAGTACCTTGTTATTATTTACCTATGTAGAAATTACAGGTTGACTAAATAACTTCGCGACGTTTAACTTTGGGATTCATTTTCAAAAATCTAGGGTGCTTTAGTAAAAAAAAATTGGTTTCCTACTTATTATTATATCAATAATATAATCATGAAACCGTTTTCTCCCAAAAAAAAACTGAAAATTCAATTCTGGTTTTTGGTTTGATTTCGGAGAAGATTTTCGTGGTACTGTCAAAACATAGGTTGTCAAACCGTTTTTGTAATAGGTACAAAATACACTACCTAGTACCTACCTACATTATACAATATTTTAACAAAATATTTTAGTTATGAGATAATGAGGAAGATGAGCGTATTTTTTTTTTTAATTTAGATCGATAGATTTTTACGTCCAAAACACAACAGTGAAAGAATTTTGGCGATAGCTCAAAAACTGAATTTTCTACGATTTTTTAAAGTTTGGATTTTCAAAATGTGTTTTGAGCCCGGCGATTTCGCGTGTGACGTCAGCCGGTCCGACCGCTCACCCGCGCTTTCTAAGCGTTTTCTGCCTTTACGTTTCTATTTATATTTCTGAAAAATTGGGAGAAAAGTACCAATATTTTTATGTAATACTAGCAGTTACCCGCGACTTCGTACGCGTCTACAGTTTCCGTGTACATTATATTATCTGTGCGTGTACCGAGCGGATACTTCTTTGAGAAACTTGACATTACACCTCATTACACCGAACTCGTACCTACTGGAATGTCAAACGCTAGTTGTTAGACCAAAGAGGTAGTACTACGTCCTGTCAAACTGACGTGACATGACATGACAATGAAATCCTCTTGCCAATTGGCGCTGCTAATCCTTTTCGTTCATTTTATCTTGTAGATCCTGTTAATTATTCGGGATAAAAAGTAGCCTATATGTCAATCCAGGTTACGGACTATATATATGCCAAGTTTCATCCAAGTTGGTTCAGTGGTTTTGACGTGATTGAAACACAAACATCCAAACATCCAAACATCCAAACATCCAAACATCTAAACTTTCGCATTTATAATATTAGTAGGATTGTGCCTTTAAGTCCTAAGGACACGTTTAACGCTTCAGATAAACTTTTTAACCACCGACTGAAGAAGAAAGGTGTTCTAAGTTTGAGGCTTTTTTGTGTCTATGTGTCTGTACCTTTCAAGGCTCGTAGCTCCAAAAAATCACTCGTAATTTTTTTATAACTATTCTTGAAATGGAAAGCGGATAAATCTGGCATAGTTCTAAGCCAAGTTTGGTAGAAATCGGTGCAGCGGTTTCCAAGTTATGAGGATGTTTATCAGCCCTCGACACGCATTTTGAAGGGTTCTCAGGCATATATTGATTATAGTTTGAAACATTTGGTTCTTATACCAGTATAACGTGAGCTACTATTTCTTAGTGTTTCATTGATTTTGTATATCAGGTAAGACTGGTAATGAGCAAGATTGTGTTATCGACGTGATTAGCAATGTTTTTAACCCCCGACGCAAAAACGATGGGGTGGTAAAGTTTGACGTGTGTGTGTGTCAGTGCGTGTGCGTGTGTCTGTGCGTATATGTGTGTGTGTGTCTGTCGAATGCGCGCGTTGGTGCGCGTGCGGATGCGGATGGTAGTAGTCTAAGTCACATTGTCTACTAAGGACGTGCCTAGTGAGACATTGTACTGTCAAGTACAATGCCTCACTAGGCACGTCCTTAGTAGACAATGTGACTCGCTAAGAAGAAGAAGAATTTGACTTAGAAAAGTTTGAGGCTTTTTTGTGTCTATGTGTAGATAAACTTTTTAACCACCGACTGAAGAAAAAAGGTGTTCTCACCTTTTTTCTTCAGTCGGTGGTTAAAAAGTTTATCTGAAGCGTTAAACGTGTCCTTAGGACTTAAAGGCACAATATTACATAAAAATATTGGTACTTTTCTCCCTATTTATCAGAAATATAAATAGAAACGTAAAGGCAGAAAACGCTTAAAACGCGCGGGTGAGCGATCGGACCTGGCTGACGTCACACGCGAAATCGCCGGGCTAAAAACAGATTTTGAAAATCCAAACTTTAAAAAATCGTAGAAAATTCAATTTTTGAGCTATCGCCAAAATTCTTTCACAGTTGTCCTTACAATCTTCTAGACTTTTGATTTAAGCTATAAAAACAGGAAAAAATGCCTAACTCATCTTCCTCATTACCCAGATTGTACCTACTCTGTCTAAGGTTCATTTCAATATAAAATATACTAGCAAACATTAGTTAGCCAACTCGATTGAGTCAAATTACTTGATGTTGAACAAAAGGAATTCGTTACAGGAGTATTAGCTGAAAATGATAGAATCCTAAGTTCTCCGTTATCTGAGAACTGTAAAGCATTGCTGGCTCGTGTCGTTCCTGTTGATAAATATCCAGGTATTTGGGCATCTCCAGTAATCGGGTTGTAAGAACCACATCGTGACTTTGCCAGTATACATGACGTGACATTGGTGTAAAACCGTATGTTATCACTGTCTAAGGTTATGTTAACGCCAGTTCTCGCTTCTCTGGTACATTGTGTGATCTGAAACCGGTTAGGTATTATAATTTGAAATCAAATAATAGGAAAGAGCAGAAAAAATATCAGAAATATAGCGATAGATGATTTCATACCAAATTAACAGAATTCGTTCTCCTTAAACATCTGACAAAATCACAGTATCCCATATAACATCCAGATGGTTGTACATTTAAAGCTGATGTAGAAAGTGCCTGCAATCGAGTAAGGTAAGTAGGTACTTTAATAAAGTTCAGTTTACCCATGTGTGTGTACCGAACAATGGTAATACAAAAGAGATAGTTACTTACAATATCTATTCAATCTAATAGATATTTTTTATAATTATATTAGTATTATAATTAACTATGTATAAAATTATTTTTTAATTTAAATTGAAACAAGTTATACGTTATTTACTTACCATTAAAGCTGTAGCACAAGTAGCGTATGATGTATTTGCAAAATATTGCACCGCACAAACGCTGAGGGCAATCAACTCTTGCGGGCCCTGAATTAAATATAATTTTCTCAAATATAATTATCTAAGTTTAAATGAAAAAGTATGTTTATATGAAAAATTATATCAATACTTAACATACTTCCTGCATTGAAGTTACTCGAGTAAAGCAAGTAATGCAGGCATCTCGTAGAGTGACATTTGTAGGTTGTGCTGTACTGCAAACTAGGTTCAACAAGTTTTGTAGTTGAGCACTGCAAATCACCATACAATAATAATATTATTATCCAGTACCTTCGATAAGTTAGTTAGTAGATAAGTAAGTGGGCACTTATTTATTAAAACATTGACAAATTATCAATTATTTTAGGCAAAACACTTCTATAGTAAAGCATGTGGGTAGGTATTTTAGATATACAGATATTAGGGAGTTATAATTTTCATGCTCTACTTATTGCTCTACGGCAGACTAAATTACCTACACTACAAGAATATTTAAACTTTTACCCATTCGAAGGACATAAGGCTGCAAGTTTCTGTGTCTTCCATTGTAGTATTTTATTTTTGACATCACTGAAGTCAAAAACACCGTTGCTTGCAACTCCAATCTGTAAAAATTAAATCACTGAAGTCAAAAACACCTTTGCTTGCAACTCCTATCTGTAAAAATTAAATAATGTTAAAAAAGTTCAATGATCGAATCATTTTTTACACTAATAAATAGGTACCTAACTATAAACCGCGTATTTTTTCTAATAAGTAGTGTATTACGGTACTTACTAATTAAACTGATGTGTTAATTAAAGTTAGTAGGAAGCCTATAAATAAAATATATTATTTTATCGTAAGTATTCATATGTTATTCAATATTATTTAAATTTATTAAATTAGTAATTACTGTGATAGCTAACCTCGCTAATATTCAACAAGTTCTGGTTCTTCCATTGTAAAATGTTTTTTTGAATTTCGTTTAAATCAAGTAAAGTTGCATTGATTTGAATCTGTAGACACATAAAAAAACTTAGAAGTAATTTTTTAAAATGAAATAAAATCTGGTGTAAGTTACAGCTAAAAATACACTTAGCTTTAATTTTACTAATTATCTGCAAATAAAACGAATGATAACAACTCACGAGCAATGCCAGCAAAATTCCGTATTTAATATTTAGCATTTTAAAATATTTTAATATTGAAATGTACACAACGTCCGTTTCATAGTAGGAAGTAAAGCGTTTTAAGTAGGAGAACCGACTAAATCAGATCAGCTTATTGTATTCAAGCCATTGAGTGTTGAAACTTTCATAACACGTACTCTAACTCGTACTCGTACTCGTACAGTCATTTTTCTCTGGTGCCTAAATACCGTGAAATTGCTGTATATGGTTTGGTAGCCTCGAATGCTTAGCTATCTAAATATTTATTTATATATGACATAACCTTTTAGGCCGAGGTGGATGAAAATATTAGCCACATTTACAATCCCTGAGAAAGTCCACTGCTGGATATAATAATAGGAATCTGGCGTAAACCAATATACAACGAAAATAGACTTTGCCCATTTTTACCGAGTGTTTTTAGTAGGTATGTCTAGGTACAGTCGGCTACACCTCAACCTATCAACTGTTTGAACTTTGAACTATTATAATTTGAATGTTACGAATCAGGGATTGTAATATTATAAAGGAGTAGGCGCGTGGCGCGCAAACAGCGAGTCTCACATAAAAACATATCGTCCCTCTTGCATGATTCGCAACATTCAAATTATAATAGTTCAAAGTTCGAACCATTGATAGGTTGATGTGTAGCTGACTGTACCTGTACCTACTATTTAAAAAGAAAGTAGTAAGTAGGGCTCTTTGTGAAAGAGCTCGCCCGGAGAATTACTACCACCGTACACACCAAGCAGTGATGCTTGCATTGCTGTGTATGGGTGCCGGCGTAATTACATGGGACTTAACATCTTTATGCCACAGGGCACGTTCTCAGTGGACGTGCTCGGTGAGGCAGTGCATTGTTATAGGCAGAGGTAACCACTTAACATCAAGTGGGCTATCGGCGTGTTCCATCATTTAGTTGTATAAAAAACTAGTTCAACTCCCGTTAATAAAAAAACTTGTTAACTTTACGGGTGTAGTACGTCTACTCTAGGCGTACCTACTAGGCTAAAACGTGGTTATAATAACCACGTGACTTAATCTTGTTTGTAATCTTATTTCGTTAGTTGGACCGTGCTTGAACTGTGCATTCACACACTCAATTTAACATAAATTAGTTGGTTTTTGGTTTGGTTCATTTCACTCATTCATTCATGTGATCGATCGAAGCGGAAGGAATAGAAAGTTTATTTTCTGAAAGTTAATTTTTCTCCTTTTTGCTGCTGATGTATCGCAAAAACCTGTGAATTCATCCACGTTTTGTACTTTTTTGGTTCATTTATTTTCTTTTTGTCTTATAATGATTGAAGGCCGTGCAAATGTAAGTAACGCTACCTGCTAACAAAATGCGCTCCGTAGGAGATAGCGGCGTTTCTGTAACCTAATTAATTATTCTTTTTTCAGGAATTACCCGACTTTCAGGTGTTTCGGACGGTAATCAAGTATTGCCTCATTATCATCATCGTTCCTGTCTTGTCATTCTTCTGTTCGAAGATCGTGTTGTTTGATGGATTATTGCGATTATCTGCTGTTACAAGCAGCGTTTACTCTGCGGTAGTTGCAGTGATCGTTCTCCATCTTACTCTAGGCCTTTACATCTATAAGGCTTACAACGAGACGGATAGAACTCCGGACAAGCCCATCAAGAAGGACTAAATCAAAAATAACTCACTTACCACCATGGACAACCTTTACAAAAAGGGTGACCTAGTTCAAATCAGAACAAAATATGACGAAGTAATTGAAGGACAGTTTTATGCTATGTCTGATGATAAGACCAGAATTTCACTGTGCGACACAAAAGATTCATCCATGGACAAACCAAGTGATGGAGTCCTTCATTACTATGAGCCAGACATACACGATATTGTTAAGTTGAAAGTGACAAATGAGCAGATTTACCTCAAACTCGCACAAAAGGACTTTGAGGAAGCTATTGCCATCTCAAAAAAATATACTTATGTAAATCAAGTTGATAAGATATTTCATGATGCATTGGATGATTTAAAAGATCATAGCTATGTGGCTTTGAGCACCGATGGTGCAAGCATGGGTAGGAAATGTAAAATGCCATTCCTGGTTCTGTCAACTCCGAGAAAGATCTATATCTTTGATACTCAGGCTATGCAATACCATGCGTTTGATGCTGGATTGAAAGAGCTACTTGAAAGTGAATATCCTAAAAAGATTATTCATGATAGCAGGAATGTGTCTGATTGTCTGAAGCATAAACACAATGTTAATCTGCATTCGGTGTTTGATACTCAGGTGTGTAGAGAACTAAAGCGTACTAAAGTCGAGGCCTAGTTGAGAATAGAAATTATACATAAAACAAAGTTACTGTATAGTAACTAGACCTCTTTCGAACTTCTATGAAATTTAATTTGTCGAGGCCTAGTTGAGAATAGAAATTATACATAAAACAAAGTTACTGTATAGTAACTAGACCTCTTTCGAACTTCTATGAAATTTAATTTAGTGCATTTTTAAAGGTTGGTGATTTGATAATCATGAAAAACAAAAATGGAGTATTACCCAAAAATGTGAAGGGTCTGAGTGACTGTCTACATACTTATCTTGGACTGCAGAAGAATATTATCACTGACAAAGTAAGTGAGAATACACTGCAGGACAAAGTCCTCCCTTTTTTACTCTTCTAATTTACATAATCAAAATAATGCATATCAGCCAGTAATGTTTGTGTAAATGTACACATACAGTAGTATTTTTGGAGTGAATCCACAGATACTAAAAATATTTTGTATTTTCAGCATGACATCATACAAAGCACTGAGCGTCCATTATCATCCAAAATCAAGGAAAGTCTTGCTATGAACATTGCGTTTCTCCACCACCTTTCCGAGGCTATCAATGAAGAAATGCAGTTACCATTCATAAGAGGGGTAGAATGCTATATTGAGAGTCTTAGATCCTGTGATGACCATAAAGCATGGGCATTGAGCAGCAAACTTAACCAGATACCGCAGGAGTTTAAAAGTGCTATTGACTATTGACAATTTGAAAATCCTGGCAACCATCTTTATTATGAGACAAAGATAAGGCACTTATTCTATTTTCTAAACTTTGGGAGGCCCCAGACAGATGACCAAGTGCTTGCATACATTGGTACACCATAGTTAAAGGTAGATAAAACACAAAAGATATGCATATACCACAGAATGGCCACTCATCACATCCCCTGTTCAGCCTTACCGCACCCCAATTATGCATTCAAGAAAAAGTAGAATTCATGTATGCATTTATTCAGTAATATCGCAAGTATCACTTTGAAACAACAAACTGATAAGTGCCAGTTCCACGTGATCCAGGCTTAGGAGAATAGTATTTTAGTGAACACAGTAGAGTTCTGGGATTTGGTCATGCACAACCTTGAGCAAATAATATGAAACTAGCTTATGCATGTGGTTTGTTTCATAAAGGTGTCAAAGGATTTACTGGATTCAGATTTATTTAGATTTGATGATAAATCCATCACCCAGTCCCGCCTGTTTAATTTTTATTTTATTTTGACAGGCGTCACAGCTCAGTCGGTAATAGCTCTGCCTTCCGTTCTGTGGGGCGTGGGTTCGATCCCCACCAAGAACAAACATTTGTGCGTGGGAAACACAGATGTTTGTTCTATGTCTGGGTGTTACTATGTAATTATAAGAATGTATTTACAAAAAAAAGTACCTATATAAGTATTCTATCAGCCATCTAGTTCACATATTACAAGCTTCGTTGTTTGAGGGCGTTGTGTGTAAAGTTCATGAATATATATTTATATTATGAAAAAGTAATGGAAGAAGCCGATGACCAACCTGATGTTAAGAGGTTAACTCTGCCTATAACAAGGCATTACCTCCTTACCTCACAGAGCAAGTCCATTGCGGACATGCACTGTGTCCAGCACTCTAGACTTAGATAGTCTTGAGGATACGTTCCTGGAATCCTTCGCTCTTGGCGTTAAGACCGCCCATTGTATTACATAGATAACTAGTCGGTATTTCTGTGTGGTGAATAATAGTGTCTATCTAAATATGGGCTCAAAAATGTACACATTCCACAAAATATCCGTACTTTCACTTTTGATAGTAATTCATGGATTTATAAAATAATTTTTTCATAGTTTATCTTTCTAGTGTAATGGTACTTTAAACTACCTATAAAATATTCAAATTATCAATAAAATTTTTTGCTGCTTTTAAATAACTGTGATGTTCCAAGTATCAATACCTATTTATGTATGTGAAAGTAAGTGTTTAGATATATATCTTTGTACTTATAGGATTAAGAAATAAGGCTTAATTTAGCTTTCAGGCAAGTGATGGCTTTTTTCTATTTATTTATCTTCAGTATTGCTTTGTAACATTTAATTTAAACTCATATCTAAGTATTTATAAGTGAAAGATTCAGAATATTTTGTGAGAAGGTTTACCTAAGGATGTGATGTTATTGAAATGGAATTTAAATTAAGTTATTAATTATTGTAGTTGTTGCATTTGGAGCCTGCTTGTGTGAAGTTAAAAAGCCTTGCTTTTAATAAATCCTATTTGTGCTTGATTTATTTTGTTTTATTTCTAAACAATCATGTTTTTAACCAAATAGAAGAAATAATTAGGTAGATGTCTAAATGCCTACCCTTATCCCATATTAGAGCCTATCATATTGGTGATTCGCGAGCGGTTCCACTCGCTCACTGGCTGCGAGCGGTTCCACTCGCTCACTGGCTGCGAGCGAGTGGAACCAGTGGCTCTGGCTCGTTGAGGCAAAAATTCGTCGCCACGAAACCGGTGTTGCATTTTTCTAAACTAACCTAATTTGATAGCGTTAAAATTATGTCTTTATCGTTTCAGTTTATGAGAAAGGGACTGTAACATTTTTAGTGATGCCAAATTAGGTTAGTTTACAAAAGTGCAACATTACAATAGAATATTGTTTGACACTATTGTCGATTTTTTTGGCGCGCTTAATTAAAGGCGTCTGATCGCGTTTTTGTTCTAACAATTTGATCCATAACGTGCCTCGACCCTCTGCTTCAGTGTGGTAATGAACCTACTCGGCTTCTCAAATGGACTAACAAGATAGTAATAAAATAGGTTTAGTAACAAATATTTATTTTAATCTCTTAGTTCATCACAACATTGGTGCAAGCACCTAGGCATCTAACATATCACGTAAGCGCTCACTAAAAGTGTAGTAGAATTGATTTGTAAGCTAAGTTAGGTAGGTATGCAGTAGGCACAATCTGAGTCACTCAAATTCAGGCATTTCCGACCACACTCAGAAACAAGCATTTCTTAGTTAAAATTAAAGGCTAATCAATCATTTGACATAAGTAGTGGTACATCTCTGAGTGCGTTTTTTAGTCAAACAAATGATTAGGAAATGTAGGCACCGAACAGTATTCAGACAGACTTATTTAGTTAGTACCTTACCTACCCTCTGTACTTTGTAGTCATTACTTTGACGCAATGTAGGTGTGGTCATGTTATACTAGCGCTCAAACTTGGCGAAACAGCCTTACCGCGAAGCGTAAATGAATGGACATCTATATTTTTATAATCTTAGCAATATCCTCTAAAAATTCAGGATTAATTTCACACACACTCTCCCTCACTTACACACAACCTCCCACTTCCACTCACTCCCACTAGGTGCATTGTTAAACTCCAAAGTTACTTTTATTTTACCTAAACTCTCATGAGTCTAGTGTGATTAAGAGTACACACCGTCATATTGCCCCTCTAACCTACACACTTCTCACACACACAATACTCACATACTCAACTTAGTTCACACCTTCTTAGTATGTTGTTTGCTTACTTTTGTTGTACCTACCTTAATTACTATTTTAGTATGTATTTTACTGTATATCTTTGCTGTCTTATTGTCAGAACAATTACTCATTGGTTTAGGAAGTGGGCGTTGAGACACCTACACAGTTTATAACTTTTGCTGTCTCATCGTTTTAGCTTTTAATTTGATCTATGTACTTAGTTCTGAATAAATTACGTTTGAAATTAATTAAAATATTTGATTTTTATTACGCTACGCGGTAAGGTAGAAGTTAAATGTTAGTGCGTCGACCATCTTCAGTTTCAACAAGTAAATTCACAAATATTACGCTTCTTTCAAAAACAGATTGGGATAAAACGCGAGTCCTTCGATAGATTCATCTCGACACGCCAGCCCGAGTCGCTCCGTCGTGTAGAGTCGTTCTCTCGCCAACAATACAGATACGTGCGCGATCTGTGACAGTTTCTCTGGAGTGAGTGAGCCGTTTTCTTCCAGCTGGAAATAAAATGAACTCCATTTTACTTCAGGACTTACTTCTATTCTACGTTTTAGGTAGGTAAAAATTGATTAGATGTCGTATTTTCGCTAAATTCCAACACAACGTAACTGCGAAAATTTACATAGAAGTTCATACATAATTGATCACTGATATGATATGTGATAAAATTTCTAAAGAGCTCATATATTATAGATCTGGGATTTTTATCGTATAGAAGAACTACCATAATGACAACTCATTATGCTTATTCAAGGATTCTGAGATTTTTAGGCGACATTCAGCTAATGTAAAAATGTACTTACTAGATCATTGGTAGTTTTGGCCACTTCTTCATCACGATTGCTGTTAAGCTGTAGAACACAGGCGCCGCTGGGGAATTTACGCAGACACATCGGAGCTTCTATACTTGATAATAATCTGTAAATACAACCATCAAAATGAATTTGTTCGGCCTTACTGAGAGTAAGTAGATCAAAATGCGACTTGTTTCAGAGTAATATAGTTACACACACAGTTACTTTTGCTTCAATAACACGTTTTTGCTATTACTACCCTACTACTACTCAACGGTAATATAGTTACACACACAGTTACTTACTGACAGTAAGTAGATCAAAATGCGACTTGTTTCAGAGTAATATAGTTACACACACAGTTACTTTTGCTTCAATAACACGTTTTTGCTATTACTACCCTACTACTACTCAACGGTAATATAGTTACACACACAGTTACTTACTGACAGTAAGTAGATCAAAATGCGACTTGTTTCAGAGTAATATAGTTACACACACAGTTACTTTTGCTTCAATAACACGTTTTTGCTATTACTACCCTACTACTACTCAACGGTAATATAGTTACACACACAGTTACTTACTGAGAGTAAGTAGATCAAAATGCGACTTGTTTCAGAGTAATATAGTTACACACACAGTTACTTTTGCTTCAATAACACGTTTTTGCTATTACTACCCTACTACTACTCAACGGTAATATAGTTACACACACAGTTACTTACTGACAGTAAGTAGATCAAAATGCGACTTGTTTCAGAGTAATATAGTTACACACACAGTTACTTTTGCTTCAATAACACGTTTTTGCTATTACTACCCTACTACTACTCAACGGTAATATAGTTACACACACAGTTACTTACTGACAGTAAGTAGATCAAAATGCGACTTGTTTCAGAGTAATATAGTTACACACACAGTTACTTTTGCTTCAATAACACGTTTTTGCTATTACTACCCTACTACTACTCAACGGTAATATAGTTACACACACAGTTACTTACTGACAGTAAGTAGATCAAAATGCGACTTGTTTCAGAGTAATATAGTTACACACACAGTTACTTTTGCTTCAATAACACGTTTTTGCTATTACTACCCTACTACTACTCAACGGTAATATAGTTACACACACAGTTACTTACTGACAGTAAGTAGATCAAAATGCGACTTGTTTCAGAGTAATATAGTTACACACACAGTTACTTTTGCTTCAATAACACGTTTTTGCTATTACTACCCTACTACTACTCAACGGTAATATAGTTACACACACAGTTACTTACTGACAGTAAGTAGATCAAAATGCGACTTGTTTCAGAGTAATATAGTTACACACACAGTTACTTTTGCTTCAATAACACGTTTTTGCTATTACTACCCTACTACTACTCAACGGTAATATAGTTACACACACCTTTTGCTTCAATAACACGTTTTTGCTATTACTACCCTACTACTACTCAACGGTAATATAGTTACACACACCTTTTGCTTCAATAACACGTTTTTGCTATTACTACCCTACTACTACTCAACGGTAATATAGTTACACACACCTTTTGCTTCAATAACACGTTTTTGCTATTACTACCCTACTACTACTCAACGGTAATATAGTTACACACACCTTTTGCTTCAATAACACGTTTTTGCTATTACTACCCTACTACTACTCAACGGTAATATAGTTACACACACCTTTTGATTCAATAACACGTTTTTGCTATTACTACCCTACTACTACTCAACGGTAATATAGTTACACACACCTTTTGCTTCAATAACACGTTTTTGCTATTACTACCCTACTACTACTCAACGGTAATATAGTTACACACACCTTTTGATTCAATAACACGTTTTTGCTATTACTACCCTACTACTACTCAACGGTAATATAGTTACACACACCTTTTGCTTCAATAACACGTTTTTGCTATTACTACCCTACTACTACTCAACGGTAATATAGTTACACACACCTTTTGCTTCAATAACACGTTTTTGCTATTACTACCCTACTACTACTCAACGGTAATATAGTTACACACACCTTTTGATTCAATAACACGTTTTTGCTATTACTACCCTACTACTACTCAACGGTAATATAGTTACACACACCTTTTGCTTCAATAACACGTTTTTGCTATTACTACCCTACTACTACTCAACGGTAATATAGTTACACACACCTTTTGATTCAATAACACGTTTTTGCTATTACTACCCTACTACTACTCAACGGTAATATAGTTACACACACCTTTTGCTTCAATAACACGTTTTTGCTATTACTACCCTACTACTACTCAACGGTAATATAGTTACACACACCTTTTGATTCAATAACACGTTTTTGCTATTACTACCCTACTACTACTCAACGGTAATATAGTTACACACACCTTTTGCTTCAATAACACGTTTTTGCTATTACTACCCTACTACTACTCAACGGTAATATAGTTACACACACCTTTTGCTTCAATAACACGTTTTTGCTATTACTACCCTACTACTACTCAACGGTAATATAGTTACACACACCTTTTGATTCAATAACACGTTTTTGCTATTACTACCCTACTACTACTCAACGGTAATATAGTTACACACACCTTTTGCTTCAATAACACGTTTTTGCTATTACTACCCTACTACTACTCAACGGTAATATAGTTACACACACCTTTTGCTTCAATAACACGTTTTTGCTATTACTACCCTACTACTACTCAACGGTAATATAGTTACACACACCTTTTGCTTCAATAACACGTTTTTGCTATTACTACCCTACTACTACTCAACGGTAATATAGTTACACACACCTTTTGCTTCAATAACACGTTTTTGCTATTACTACCCTACTACTACTCAACGGTAATATAGTTACACACACCTTTTGATTCAATAACACGTTTTTGCTATTACTACCCTACTACTACTCAACGGTAATATAGTTACACACACCTTTTGCTTCAATAACACGTTTTTGCTATTACTACCCTACTACTACTCAACGGTAATATAGTTACACACACCTTTTGCTTCAATAACACGTTTTTGCTATTACTACCCTACTACTACTCAACGGTAATATAGTTACACACACCTTTTGATTCAATAACACGTTTTTGCTATTACTACCCTACTACTACTCAACGGTAATATAGTTACACACACCTTTTGCTTCAATAACACGTTTTTGCTATTACTACCCTACTACTACTCAACGGTAATATAGTTACACACACCTTTTGCTTCAATAACACGTTTTTGCTATTACTACCCTACTACTACTCAACGGTAATATAGTTACACACACCTTTTGCTTCAATAACACGTTTTTGCTATTACTACCCTACTACTACTCAACGGTAATATAGTTACACACACCTTTTGCTTCAATAACACGTTTTTGCTATTACTACCCTACTACTACTCAACGGTAATATAGTTACACACACCTTTTGATTCAATAACACGTTTTTGCTATTACTACCCTACTACTACTCAACGGTAATATAGTTACACACACCTTTTGCTTCAATAACACGTTTTTGCTATTACTACCCTACTACTACTCAACGGTAATATAGTTACACACACCTTTTGCTTCAATAACACGTTTTTGCTATTACTACCCTACTACTACTCAACGGTAATATAGTTACACACACCTTTTGCTTCAATAACACGTTTTTGCTATTACTACCCTACTACTACTCAACGGTAATATAGTTACACACACCTTTTGCTTCAATAACACGTTTTAACTATTACTACCCTACTACTACTCATCGACTTTCTGTTAATAGAACATCTATATTAAATAAACAATTTGAAAGAGAAGATAAGACCGAACACACTTCTTCCCTTTCTTTTGCTTAACAAAAAGGGACGGAAATTTTTATCTGCTCTTCCATAGAAAAAACGCTGTATTGGGCACCCATGATTAGCTAATGCTAATCTGCTCCATCTAGCAGATAGGAGTATACCCTACGCATTCGGAGCGTGGTAGCTTGCTATAGCTAATGCTTGTATACTTACTTGCATGCATTGAGCAAGTCCTCAGGCGAGACTAGTTCTAACCCCCGGGCTCTGTTCACTCGGCACCACACATCAGCTAACGACATCATTCCGCCGCAGTCCTGCAAAACGATCAATTATTAATTTATTTAACACTAGCAGTTACCCGCGACTTCGTACGCGTCTACAGTTTCCGTGTACATTATATTATCTGTGCGTGTACCGAGCGGATACTTCTTTGAGAAACTTGACATTAAAACTCATTACAACGAACTCGTACCTACTGGAATGTCAAACGCTAGTTGTTAGACCAAAGAGGTAGTACTACGTCCTGTCAAACTGACGTAACATGACATGACAATGAAATCCTCTTGCCAATTGGCGCTGCTAATCCTTTTCGTTCATTTTATCCTGTAGATCCTGTGAATTATTCGGGATAAAAAGTAGCCTATATGTCAATCCAGGTTACGGACTATATATATGCCAAGTTTCATCCAAGTTGGTTCAGTGGTTTTGACGTGATTGAAACACAAACATCCAAACATCCAAACATCCAAACATCTAAACATCCAAACATCTAAACTTTCGCATTTATAATATTAGTAGGATAGGATAGGATAGGATAGGATAGGATTTTGGTGATGTTACAATTTTTTTTTAAACTTAGTGTACATGTACTAATAGATAATACTTATACTTTAATTATATTACAATCTAGCCACAATGCAGGCTAATTAGTAATTTTACATTGACCTAAATTTTTAACATAAACTAATCTAAGAATGTGTCCATTGGCACTTTTCTTATTTCTATGCTTAAGGCGAAGACACTTTGTTTTTGTGTTCTATAGTTTGTTTATACTTTTTACTAAATATGTTTACACTACACTAAGGAAGTTTTTGGGTTTTCTTATGATTTAAAAAATAACTTACAATAAGAACAGCCACCATGATATCAGCAATTTGTTGTGCCAATCCCATGTAGTATTCCGAATCTGATCTAAATGCATCTCTCGTGACCGGGTCATCTATACCTAAGCTCATTAGGTATGACTTGAATCTTACTGTATCATCTTCGGATATATCTCCTTGTTTATCCTGAAAATTACATACCACAATATTATATAATTTTTAATTTACCTCTTACAGTCAGACATAATTTTATATTTTTAAAGTAAATTAGATTGCAGATAGAAAAGATTGTATTGTTCAGAACTTACCCTAATCTTACTCGAAATATTCTTAGAAACCGCCACCATTTCCTTAGCTTTCTCCATCAATTTCTTTAAATCTTGAAATGCTACTGATATACTTTGATCTGTTGCTCTGTGTTGTTCATCTATACTTCTTTCAATCCCAACAATTCCTGATCTCAGTTTAGAGTTTATTGGACTTGGTTTTTTGGCCGAAGTAGATGCGGTTTGTCTTTCTGGTGAGGATATAGTTTGTCGTTCCCAGGCTTTAGTAGCTACCGCATCACTGAGCACTTTGAAGAATTCAGTGTCTATACCATCTTTGAATGAGAATTTTACAAAGTGGTATGGACTAACTACGGCTGGGCCAGGCCTTTTACCTGTAAAAAAGTAACAACTACTACTCAACTACTGTATGTAGTGATTTTCTTAACTAATTTGACAGCGCTAATATTATAGCCGACTTTGTCATATTTTTTAAAGAGACCGCCACATTTTTAATTTGGTCAAATTAGGTTTGTTTAGAATGCAACAACAGAATCGACATCACTGGTAGAAGAGTCCTTAGTAGGACAGACTATTGGGTTCTAAAATAAGTTCTTCGTTTTAAATAATCTAGCGTGTAGATAAACATATATAAATAATTTTTATATAGGACATACCTGGTAGTGCTGGACCTAGATGCAAGATTATCCTTTTAGGTCCTCCCAGGCCAAACACACCTCCGCTTTCTTCTTCAATAGTGAAGATATAGTATAAATGCAGTGATAGGCACACCAGCCCCTTGGGTATATCACCTGGCTTGCCCCATAGGATACGGTGAGTGGTTAAGATGACCTCACCATCAACAAATTGTGTCTGGAAATAGATAAGACCCTGCTACTCAATAAAATTCGTTTTCTCATTCTTTCTGCTCCTACTTGTGTTTTAGAGATTAGATAATGTATACTGTAGATGTTCTGAAGAGTCAATAGATGTGTAACATAACATAACATGAGCAGAAATGCGTTAGTACTTAGTAAATAAACAATTTTTACCTTGTCGTCGCCATCGTATATTTTTACATTTTTATCGCGTTTCAAATAGTTTTCACCGTCAAATAATCTTGCCTCTATGTATTCAAATCTATCCATAATTCGTCTTAAGCGCTTTCTTTTGTTAGACAAGTAGAAAACTTATGTGAAAATGAGAAAAATAAAATGTAAATAAACCTAGTTCTTCCTGTAAAATCCTGTCATCCTGTGATAAACTGTTTTACTTTTTTATTTTAGGTTTTGGTTATTTGGTGGGTTGGGGTTTCCTTCTGTCATTGTTGGTGTCTGACCTGTTTTTTTTTATCTTCTTGGTTTATGGATTGTCAAAGTTAAGTAATACCAACAAACCAAAATTTAAAAAAATGACTGACATCAGTGCTTCCACTTTAAAAAAATTCTCAGTTTTTTAGGGAAATAGCACTCAAATTCAAATTCTTTATTCTTATAATAAAATAACATTACAGAGCGAGCGTTCCAATGCGTTATTCTATTTATGACTAGGTAAAAAGTAGGACAAAGTATTTACAAATTAAAATTAAGAGCACTGAAGTTAGGTTAAATATGAATATACAGCGTGTAGCTACAATGGCGACATTAAATGAACACACGGGTAGAGCTACTTATAAGTATTCATAAAAAAAATAAAAAAATAATTATAGTCTAAAATAGAAATTTCGAATTTTTCAAACAAACTTAATAATAAAATACGCAACAAAAATTAATCACCCTATGAGTGTCTTTACCTACGTGTTACCGCGCCCGCGCCCGCGCCTGCCTGCCCGGGCGGCTCGGTGGCGGCGGCGGGGCGCGGGGCGGAGCGCGGGGCGGGGAAATCAAGCGACACAAGGAATTCAAAGAAATCAAATAATTTCACTTCACCTTGTTCACTTTACTATTAATTTTATTGTGACCTATGCACCTAGCGCCTTACACTTATTAAATCTTCAAGTTCTCAATGTAGCCGCCGCGCCGCCGCCGCCACCACGTCGGACACAAAGATGTAACCGGCGGCGCTGAATATTTGCCCTCACTTTTGATAATACATTTTATTTTATTTTAGCATGAACGTCGTCTTTCACAAAGCCCCATAAAAAATCGAGGGGCTTGAGGTCAGGTGACATTGGGCCACCTAAGAGCTCCGTGTCGTGTCGTCCTATCCAGTATCCACTGAGCACCAAACATTTAATTTACCCGCTCCCTAGTCGCAAAGGTAGACAGATAAACAAATAATAAATCAAAGCGTCTTTATCGCTGTACCTACGTAGACCTGATTGGGTACTTAGAATAGAAAAGCTAAACTAACAAAACCAAGCGTCTTTTTCGCGAAACATTGAGAATAGGTAGATAATTAGCAAAATTATTAAAATAAAGTGTGTCAAGGACACCGGCCCGCGTATCACTGGCTAGGCGGCAGGACGAATCGGTCGAGCGAGCGGCGCGGGCGGCGGCGCGGCGGCGCTAGCTATCCCTTTCATGCACAACGCGCAATTTCGGGTGTCCTATTCTAACAATACTTTCTTGCTCTTCATACGCGGTTACACGCGGTTATGACCCGTGAACCCGACAGATGACCTCTGCTCTTACGTACAGGTTGCTCCGAGGCGTTATTTAAGAAAATTGATTTATTTCGATAAATCTTATGTTTAATGAAATAAAAAATATGTCTATATTCTGAAAACGCGAAACCGGATACGCTGGTTAATTTAATGTCGCCATTGTAGCTACACGCTGTATATAGATATAATTTGTTGGTTTTGGGATATAATTATTTAGATTTTTGGGAATTTTGAACAGGTATAGGAATCGAGAGGTTAACCCTATTTTGAATTTTTTTAATAAAACACGTGAAATGACTATTATTAGTCCCTCAATAAAGATTTTTTGAATATAATTTAGGGTGTTTAGGATAATTCGAGAGCCAACTAGGGAAAAACAAACTTGAATGTAGAAACACCTGACTGACATTACCTAAACATGACATATAACCTTCAAATTTCAATCAATCAATTTTCTTTCACATTTTCTTTTTCTCTAGCGTCGCGTTCTCTTCTTTCTTTTGATTTGCACGCGTGCGTGCATCGTTCGTTTTATTTTTGCGGTTGCAGCGATTACTTCACCAAATTAATTTATTCCTGCTTTTTGCTGCTGAGAATATGAAAAGAACTAAGTTGTAAATTCACTCTGTAAAAAAACTCTACTTTTATTTGCTCATGCAGTCCAAGAAGCGGAATCGCTGACTTAGAATTTTAAAATTTACTGGCTAAAAATATGGCGGAAAATCAAGAAGTTTTAGCCCAGAAAATTCAAGCTCAGGGTGATCTTGTGAGAAAACTAAAGGCCGCTAAAGAATCCAGCGACAAGGTGAGTTTTATCTACCTTCATATTGTACTAGCACAATGTATAGCATTGTTGAAATGAAATTGCATCATCAAACCTACCTGCAATTATTATTATTTCTCACACTATTTACTTTGTAGGGTAAAGCGAATTTGAACTATAATCTTAATGAAATGGATATACACCTATCACTATACAGTTATATTGGTGGTTTTGTGCCTTGTAAAAATGATAGTGTACTGAGTAAAAGTTTACAAAACAATAATAGTACAAAACAGTATAGGAACATCAAGAGGTGGTTGGACCATATGCGCAGTTTCAGTGATTCTGAGATAAAACTATTTCCTGGTATAACTCCTTACATTTTACAAATGAAAAATTCAATACCTACAGATGTTAAGGTGCGTTTTTACCTACTTTTAATGCACAGTAGTTTGGCTTGACTATGCTTTTCATTTACGTAAAACCTGCCTGGATTGAACATTGTTTAGTTTAATTTGACCTGAATTAAATCTCTAATGTTGGTTTCGTCACCACAAACCTTCAAAACAGTTACTTTCTAATTCATGAATAATAACGATATACAATTAAATTAATATTTTTCTGTTATTGTTTCCGGTAACAGTAAAAGAGAAGCCTGTGGTGACGAGCCATTACTTTGGAAGATAAAGTTAGTCAGACATGTATTCCAAAGTGCTGAGATTTGCAAAAACAGCCAAAGTTACAACTTTACGCAACTCCATAGCGAATTGCTTCTCTAAAACTATTACAACAAATTCTTGCAACAAGGTATTGGAAAGTTTGAGTGCATGCTTTGGTATAAAAGTGGCTTAGTTTGTGTTTATTTTTGTCTAAGCCAAATTACATTGCAAAAACTTCTAACAACTCTCTCATAAATTTATCTATTTCACAACCACAATTTCTACAAGGTTTTGCTAAGTCGGAAGCATGCTTTGGCACAAAACTTACTTAGTTTTGTACCATCTGTAAAAAAATGCTCTCAAAAACCAACCTACACTGCAAAAACTGACATTACATAAGTAATTAAGTACCTACTAAATGCAAAATATAAGAAGTTTGAAAGTATGCTTTGGTACAATAAATTACCTATTTGTTTTATCTTTAATCACTATTATATAACTTAGCAATTAAGGGAGAAGGAACACAATAGTTACATTATTTTTGAGTAGTAAGTTAGATAACTTGAGTAGGTAACTTACCTACTAATATTTATTGACCTACTTGTCCACAATGGCTCTCAACAATTTGCAATAACATTGAACGCAAGTGAAAGTAAAATAGACTGGTATGATTGCGAGGGCTTAATTGTAGGTATTTAAACGGACTACTTGAGTACAAGACACAAGTTTGTCTTCTAGTCTGTATAAATAAATGGACATTTGTTTGTATGGACATTTCACATAACACCCAAACTAAGCAAAGCTTGTACTATGGGAACTAGATTACTGATAGAACAGTTAAATATTTTTTTTTGTAAAAACCTTATAATACATACCTAGTAACACCCAGAAATAGAACAAACATCTATGTTTGGCACACACAAATGTTTGTTCTCAGTGGGGATCGAACCCACGACCCACAGCATGAAAGGAAGAGCTAAATACCTACTGAGCTATGACGCCTGTCAATCTATTATAGAGTTTAGCTAACTAGTAAATCTGCAGAGAATGTAAGGATAGAACAAAGCAAAATATACCTACCCGCATTTCAATCCCTCACAGCTTCTGCCGCGATTTAGACAAAATAGACTTGGTTTGCAATCTAGTTCCCGTAATACAAGCTTTGCTTAGTTTGGATCAAGAACTTGTGTGATATGTTCATGAATATTTATAATGGAAATAATACTATTATATTGCCTATGTATTTACAAAGACACATATAGGTCATTAGTGTCCTACTTACCTACCAGCTTTGTCAACATTCTGCGCCACTGATAATGTGTAACTACTCCATAAAATAATAATGGTAGATTGTTGATCAACCTACCTACACCTTAGAATAAATAAAATAGGTAGGTATAATAATCACAATTGATCGTTGTACCTTTTTGGGGCACTCACGCACATATTGTATTGTAGAATATTTATTTAGTTAGGTACACAAGCTGTAGTGTATGTGTACCGGTAACTAGCAAGCACTCGAGATCCTTGACAATAACTGAAAACACAAGTCTTATCCCAAATACTCCTCTTCCAGATAAAAGAGGAAGTATCTAAGCTACTCCAGCTCAAAACCCAGTTAAGTCAGCTAGCAGTCGAAGATGCAGCCCCGCAGAAGTTCACGTTAAAAACACCGAAAGGAACACGTGACTATAACCCTCAACAAATGACGATCAGAAACGAGGTCCTACAGAAAATAATCGCAGTCTTCAAAAGACATGGCGCTGAATGCATTGAAACTCCAGTTTTTGAGCTAAAGGTTTGATAATTACCTATCTGTCGCACTCAGCGATATCACTTGAAATAAGCGGTGTCTTTGTTCGCCATCATTTCATTGGTAAAGAAATGTCGGTAGACTAAGCGTTGATTTATCTTTTAACGTACTTACATCAATGAGTGTTGCAGTTTGTGATTTTGATAGATTAATTGATCAGTTTTAATTGGATAAATGAAGATGTTTTGAGTAATTAACCTGATTGATAGACGAAATTATCAAATAATTGGAGTAATTTCATGATTTCTCTTAAATTCTACTTGCGGTGTTAATCACAAGCAAAAGTAGTTTAAATCTGATATTCAAGGACACTACCAATTATTATAAAATGTTGATTTAAGCATGGTTCAATCACGGCACAGTGGCTTAGCCAATTTGAATTTAATTTGGTCCTGGAAGTATACAGCTATCCCACACTAATGTGTATACTTCCTACACGAGGAAACTCACAAGAAACAAGCTAGTTTAATCATTATCATCATCATTATCATTCCCCTGACCTTATCCCACACTAGGTGGGGTCAGCACATGTCTTCTTGCACTCCTATGATTGGTCAACTCTGAATCTATTTCTCTCACATTCATTATTATCTTTCTCATAATCCAAGTAAAGCTAATTAAATAATAAAACATTTAATAACAGATCGTCCTAAAATTCCAGGATGTCCTAACAGGTAAATATGGCGAAGACTCCAAGCTCATTTACGATCTAAAAGACCAAGGAGGCGAGATACTTTCCCTCAGATATGACCTGACTGTGCCGTTAGCAAGGTACCTCGCAATGAACAAGATAAACACTCTCAAAAGGTACCACATCGCCAAGGTTTACAGAAGAGATAACCCGGCCATGACCAGAGGAAGGTACAGGGAGTTCTATCAATGTGTAAGTAAACTCTATGTGTAGTCACAATCGTCGCGTTTTGTATTCGTATTCGAGATACACTGCTCACAATGACAGGTGGACTGAGTTGAACGTAGTAGTTTCACCGCGCAGTGTGCATCTGATATGTTACCGTTACGATTCGACTGCGGTTGTCAGATTAAATGGATTAAAGCCTGCTTACCTCTGATGATCCTGGATTTTGGTATGGGGGCTAGATCCAACTTTTTATGGTTTTTTTCTGGCAAATCCTGATCCACCCTTGTGTAGCTTTTGATGGGGAGGTAGCCATTGTCCCACCCCCAGATCTGCTATTTCCTATTGCATCGTGCTATCTCGCTCAAGTTCAATACAACTGAATTGAACATCTACAAATAGGACCCAAATGCATTGAACTTTTTTTTTATAATCTACTGCTGAACTGCACATAGATTTTTAAATTTTTATACTCTGTTCACCAATTTTCTATGATTTTCTAAAATTCTAAACTATAATATAAATATTACAGGATTTCGACATAGCCGGTTCCTACGACCCCATGGTCCCAGACGCAGAATGCCTCAAAGTAGTAACCGAGATCCTGAACTCTCTCGATATAGGAGATTATGTTCTGAAGGTGAACCACAGGCGGCTGCTCGATGGAATGTTCGAGGCTTGCGGAGTAGAGGAAGATAAGTTCAGAGCTGCTTGTTCTACTGTTGATAAGTTGGATAAGGTAAGTCGACAGACATGAAAATACCTAGAGATTCTGTTCTCTAGGTTCTGTCCTAGAGGTGGCGATCACAATAGGCCAGAAGGCCGCAGTGATATCATAGCCGCAAAAAGCTAAAAAAAAAAAAACCGACTTCAAAAAAGGAGGAGGTTCTCAATTTGGTTGTATGTTTTTTTTTATGTGTGTTACCTCAGAACTCCGTCATTTATGAACCGATTTGAAAAATTCTTTTTTTATATGAAAGGATGTACTTCCAGGTTGGTCCCATTCAATTTTCACCAAAATCGGTTCATTAGTTTGGCTTATAAATAAAAATAACTGAACAAAAATATGCCCATCCATGTGCACGAAATTGCGTATTTTGCTTTTCTGTGACTTTTAGTGGTGTTTATGGTCACTGGAACATTTCCAATGAACTGCCATCATCATCATCATCTGATGATGAAGCCGGTAGTCGAATTGAAGTCGGTTTTTCTAGTTTTTTAAAGTTATAAATTATTTTGTACACATTAATGGTGAGGCGATGTGAAATTACCATCATTGTATCAACCCCTATAGGTTTCTAGAAAGAACCATTTCGGCTTCTGTACATTCACCGACTGCAACGCTTATTTTTCATGAACTAAAAACATATTTAGATAACCTTTAACTGTAAAGTAGGTAATTACTATACCTTTTAGTTCTCCAGACGCTTTGCCTACTCTCTGAGCATATAGGAAGTTTTAGCAGGTAAAGACTATTTGATTATGCCTCTTTTAGACGCCCTTAAAAGATCCCTTTTTTGAATCACCAATAGGTATAAGGGGCGGTCTGTTTACCGAGCTTCATACTCTTATTTAATTCCAAAAGAAATTCAAATTTATTTGATTATTTCAGTCTCCCTGGTCAGAAGTGCGAACCGAGTTGATAAACGAAAAAGGCGTATCCCCCGAAGCAGCGGATAAAATCGGCGAGTACGTGTGTCTAAACGGGGGAACAGAACTAACCGACAACTTACTACAAGACGAGAAACTGTCTAAAACTAAAGCAGCAATCGAAGGCATCGAAGGGATCAAACTACTGCTGCAGTATTGTGAACTCTTCGGTATAAAGGATAAGATCCTTTTTGATTTGAGTCTGGCGAGAGGGCTGGATTACTACACGGGGGTTATTTATGAAGCTGTTTTGACAAGTAAGTATGAGTAGAGTGCGGTAGGCGGATCTTGGCTGTTTTGAGGCGCGAAAATAATTTAGTTTGAAAAAGTACCATTGAAATGGCTAATTTCACGATTGCCAAGATACGCCGATTGCACTGTTCGTACGTTTTTGACTGAGAACATTTTTGTCAACACCCTAAAAGGGCTGCTCCAAATATATTTTCATTAGTTACTCAAACTAAACTAGATGGCGCCACTGAGGAAATCGCCATAGGTGTATTTTTTTTAATCATTATTAACAACATTTAATATAGCCTCTTATTTTGTAGTAACCGTGTATCCCACTAATATTATAAATGCGGAAGTTTAGATGTTTGGATGTTTGTGTTTCAATCACGTCGAAACTACTGAACCAACTTGGATGAAACTTGGCATATATATAGTTCGTAACCTGGATTGACACGTAGTTTATCCCGAATAATTAACAGGATCTACAGGATAAAATGAACGAACGGGATTAGCAGCGCCAATTTGCAAGAGGATGATGTCATGTCATGTCACGTCAGTGTGACATTCGAGTACGGGTTCGGTGTAATGTCAAGTTTCTCAAAGTATCCGCTCGGTACACGCACAGATAATATAATTAATTTATACGGAAACGGTACTCGCTTACGAAGTCGCGGGCAACTACTAGTTTACTATAATTACTATTAATAGAGTGTTGAAATGTCTGAGTAAATGGATATTTCCTTCCAATCGGTCATGCACCAGGATTTTTACTCGAAGTACCTACTACGAGTAATTGCGCATCACAAGTGATATAATACATTTCAAACCTTAATACTTTAATGTTAAGACTACATTTTCCTTCCAGAACCTATTAAAATCGGCAATGAGGAGCAAACAGTCGGATCTATTGCCGGCGGTGGCCGCTACGACAACCTTGTTGGCATGTTCGACTCTAAACATAAGCAGGTAAGGGTTATAATTTCTTTAAATTGTGTAGAGACCGTGAAACCTAAAAATATTTATATTACGACTGTTACGTTGACGCACTTCTCTCGACACTACACCAAGGTTGGTTGGAAGTAAATGCCAAATAGCATTAAGCCCGCCTCTGTACTGTTTTTATGTGTGCAATAAAGAATTTTCTAATCTAATCTAAGCACAGCCAAATGGTTGCTTCAACATCCTTGTGATAAATGGGCAACCCTAGATACATCTGTGCATGGTATTATCTCACAATTGTCAACACTCGATCCTTGTCTCTCCGAACAATTGACAGCAACAAAGGAATGTGTATTAAAAACTTGTTGACAAGATGTTGAAAAGGAACCGCTTTATTTGACAGAACAGACTACATTAGAACATAAATCATGCAAATCAAACGTTCATGGTAAATAATGGTTGAATAGGTCTTTCTTAACTAACAAAATTCTTTAAATTTCAGGTGCCCTGCGTAGGCGTCAGTATCGGAGTAGAGCGTGTATTCTCAGTGCTCGAAGCGAAGTTAGCCGCAGGCGAGCTGTCAGTGCGAACGAGTGACATTGACGTTTACGTCGCGTCAGCGCAGAAGAACTTCCTCGAAGAACGGATGAAAATATGCTCTGAGCTTTGGGACGCTGGGATTAAGGTACATTTTGCAATGCCTATTTTATTCGATGTGCTTTTGTTTTGCATAAATGATTAAGTGAAGTTAGCCGTTTCGATGTGCAAAGGAGCTTTTTCAAACTAAATTATCTATACGCATCACTGGTTATGGGAACACCGAACTTATCTTTGTTAAGTAGAATAGAAACAAAGTCGAACTCACTGTTCACTCTAGACAGGGCCTAGAAAAGCTTTCAAAGGGCAATGTGTACGCTACTTTAACAATGTCCCAAGCGGTGTGTCTCAGTTGTCGATCGGCAAGTTCAAAAACGTAATAAAACCGAACGAATAGTTTATAAAATATTCGATTATTTAGATGACAAGCGAGTTTGAGACGAACCAGCTCCATCTCATTCAATAAAAAAAAAATAAGAAACAATCAATACAAAACCTTATGATTCAAAGTGATCGGTGAGATTTTATCTCTTTTCAAAGGCAAAAACGTGTTGTTTTGTAGAGACAAGTTTGCTGTGGTTTCGTGAAACTAAATAAAATATTAATTTCCAGACGGAGCAGTCGTACAAAAAGAACCCGAAAATGCTAACCCAACTCCAGCATTGTGAAGATACCGGCATTCCCTTAGCCGTGGTGCTAGGCGAGTCCGAACTGAAACGCGGCGTCGTCAAACTACGCAATATCACCACTAGGCAAGAAGAAGAAGTGAGCAGAACTGACCTAGTTCAAGAGTTGAAGAAAAGGATAGCAGCATTGAATGTGAAGGAGATGAACGGAGTTAATTAGTAAGAGCTTTTTTTACTACAAAGTTTATTACAGATTTTATTATCAGTAGGTAACATTTTCAAGAAAATAATCAGTAGGGAAAAATAAAAAAGTTTTGCTATTAGTAGAAGATTTAGTAAAAAAAAAGATATTTAACATTATTTTGTGTGTACAAGATATTATGTAGGTACAGTCAATCGCTTTAAAATTTCTGCCACTTTAGAATTTTTTCTAACCGACTTGATAGCACAATGCGTCAAGATTTGTATCGAGCTATGATTCATTATCGTTAGTTTGAAAAGGGTCTACAGTGGCCTACAATTTCGGATTGGTTGACGGTTACTAAAGAGTTGCTAAGACTTAGCAAAACAAAGTGCACACATTATGTGTGCACTTTGTTTCTACAAACGGCCAAAGTCTTCATGAAGTAGAATATCTGAAGACAGCTGATAAAAGTCTACTAGATCGTTTTATCACCTACAAACATCGTTGCGTTTAATACAAAGAATGACATAATTACCGATAAATGGGATTTTAACAACTTAGTGATAAACGAAAAATTTACGTATAAGGATTAATTTAATTACTTTCCTAAATAGTTCAAATATCACAAACTTCGAAAAAAAAGTGGGTAGTTTAATTTGGGGGTAGTCCATTAAATGCATTTGTATGTTTATTCATTATTTTTAAAACTCTTCCTACAATTTTTATTTAGTAATTTATTTGTGAAGTTGTATTATATTGCTTATCGTTTAAATAATTTAAACACCTCCCAAATTGTTTAGTGAGTTTAATATTAAAACAGATGTAATTATAGCACGTATTTACATATTATGTATGGATTTTCAATAAACTAATTTATTTGAAGTTTTTTAATAATATTTATATGATTAGATATTAAACAAAAAAAAACTACTGATAGCTTTTCAATTTACCCTAAAGTATTTAAGTAAGTATTATTAAGAACTTAATTTATGTTTAAAAAGCTTGACAAAACTAGACAGCTAACCAAAACACGTTGCTTCCTTCGAATAACCGTTCAAAAACTCAAACAGAAACAGTTTAAAAATCTCACGATCGCTCTAACCACAATTCATCCAACCTCGGATCAACGTCCCCCCGGTACTGTTGACCTCGAAGTGTAGTTGTCACAGATAGTGTTTGTGTCACGGCCGATCCAGCATTGTCCCGACTTCCCCCCATTGTTCCTAATCTCCGTGAACAAGCCACGATTCACATCGATATAAAACTCTTTACTCCAATCACTTACCGCCTCATTACACATCTGCACATCTCACGGATAACACGGGTTTCTATTTTCCTAGTAACTTGAAATTTTTTCCTACAATCGATGAGATGACGCGGTTGTGTTTACTTCTAATTTGTGCTATATTCGTGACATCAAGTGCATCGGTCTTAAAAGAAGCCCTAGAAGAACATCTAAAAGATATCGAACATAACGAGGGAGCAGAATCTGTCAAACACAATAAACAAAAGGGTGAAAAACTACACGAAATTGATAGTCAGCTGACGGATAAACATCAAAACCAATACAGCAAGTCGAATGATGAAGGGCAATGGGTGAAGAAGGACCATGATACGAAATTAACCTCTGAAGCTGATCAGTATAAAGGTCATAATTCTAAAGCAGACAAAGCAGAGGACAGCGAAACTGCAGGGTACAAGCGAGGACACAAAAAAGGACATCATAAACAAGGATTCCAAAACTCATACCACAAAGATGAGTCATCAAACAAGAGTACGTTCTTCGACGATTTAAACGACGAAGGAGACCAAGCGAAGTATAACAGCCGACTAAACAGCCACGATAACCATGGCGGAAGGACGTACCACGGAGGTCATAACAACGGTCAAGAATACGTAAGAGACAATTACCATGGAGGTGGTTACAATCGACAAGGTGATGTTGGGAATAAGCATCATGGATATCAAGACCATGGCAGGAAATACCACTTAGATGATTCAGAACGCCAAAATAGATACCGAAACGATCATAACATTCATAATCGAGATAATATAAAAGATTATCAACAGTACAGAGCGCCACATAGAGAAACTGGTTGGGACCAAGGATGGGATGACAGACGCGGTTGGGACGACAGACGCGGTTGGGATGACAGACGCGGTTCGGATGACAGACGATGGGAACAACCTTGGCAAAAAGACAGCTGGGAAAGAGATTACGGAGGCCCAGGATACTATGATGACCACGGCATTCGACACGAAGGCGGATATGGTTATGGGCCCAGTCACGGCTACGGCTACGACGAATCTCGTTCCTCCATTGCCGCTATAAACCCACAGAACGCCCCCGTAGTAGCACAAAGACAGCAAACTATAACGATCTACGAAGATCCACGATACGATGGAAAACAAACCGGCCAGCTAAGACAGGAAGGCGATCATTTACAGTTGGAGTTTAAACCAAGTAACCATAGATACGCTCAGTATGATGATACATATTACGCGCCTAGTAGAGATGGGGGTGTAGAGAGCAGTAAGATTAATAGGTTAGTTTATAATTACAGAAGGCACTGAAGGAAGTAACATAAGTCTATAGATACTTTAGCACCGTGTAGGTATATATTCTGTGCAGCATTATTTTGCCTACAAAAAGTAATGTAATGAATGTAGAAATGTAATGAAAAAAGATAAGGTAGGCTTAATAGGCATACGGTGTGGTTTTCGAGCTGTAATGTTAAAAAGGCTGCACATTATACATAAGATAAAATAGGTGTAAGTTATAGATATTAAATAAGTTATTTTTACTAGAATACATTTGGTTTTGAAAGATATTCACGGCTGCTGTATAAATGTACTAGCAGTTACCCGCGACTTTGTACGCGAGTACTGTTTCCGTGTACATTATATTATCTATGTATTATATTATCTGTGCGTGTACCGAGCGGATCCTTTGAGAAACTTGACATTACACCGAACCCGTACTCGAGTGTCAAACGTTAGTCGTTAGACCAAAGAGGTCCTACGCCCTGTCAAACTGACGTGACATGACATGCCATCATCCTCTTGCCAATTGGCGCTGCTAATCCCTTTCGTTCGTTTTATCCTGTAGATCCTGTTAATTATTCGGGATAAAAAGTAGCCTATGTGTCAATCCAGGTTACGAACTATATATATGCCAAGTTTCTTTTAAGTTGGTTCAGTAGTTTCGACGTGATTGAAACACAAACATCCAAACATCTAAACTTTCGCATTTAAAATATAAGTAAGAAGTAGGATTAGTAGGATAGTAGGATGTACTTACATACCTTGATACAATAATATCTACTTTTATCGTAGAAAGTTCAACGGAGAAACTGTAGAATACCTACATCTGAATAATAACCTTCTGATATGCGTATTTGGTTTCAATATCCAATATTGAAATTCCGTCTATGAATTCTGCAAATCGTTTGAGGGCAGGGCGTTGGTAGTGAAGTAACACCGAATTGGCAGCATATGGAAGTGACAATAGCTGCAAATACTAAAAGTCATGTTTCACTATCATTGAGTGCCACTATCCGTCAAATAAAAATATTTATATCTTTGTTTTTGACAAGTCTAAAGTACTGACGTAATCATGAGATGATGAAATAAGCTTCAAAACGATGAATATGTTCTAAAAAGATATATAGATCTATTTGGTAATTTTGGGCACTTCCGTAGACATTGAGGTATTTTTTTATGTGTCTGTATCCTATCAAAGGAATTAACTATATTTAGAAGTGTGGCATGCATTACGCCTCATATCTTTATACCCTCTCACCTAACATTTAGCCTCTTCCATCACCTACATAAAGGTAAGACAGCTGTGTTCCAAAAGATACCTCTAGGCGACGTGTGACGGACGGTCAGCCGTATTTCAATATGGTGCATCTAGCACGCTTCAATGAGCTAACCTTCGAACCGTGACGGTTGGGAGCGCGGAAAATCGTGTCGCAGACCGGCAGTGTCTAGTTGAATATCATTGCTTTTTGGAATCGTGCGTATTGAACATTTATTGGAATTTAAAAGGGACAACAAAATAAGTGTACAAGCCTATGAATCTTCTCGTGAAGTTTAAACTGTTGCTCTTGTTGGTATAAGAGTCATCTGACCTTACATATCTACTTAACCTTGTATCTTACAAAGTATTGGTGGTACTGTTAATTTTTTCAGTTTCTACTATAAAAAATGTCATGTATAAATATGTAGGAAAGTGAGCTAATATTTATATAATTTTCCTGCATATTTTTAAAAAATCTACAAATGTTCCGAATTATAATGAACCACGCAGACCATGATTTCAAGTCGGGTCTTTATTAGTCCAACGGGTTTAATCAAAAGACATCGCCATTGAGCCACTACTCGGGGATATTTTTCAGTGTTTTATTTGTAATTTAAATTTCAACCCTTCACGTTCCGCTTTAGGGGGATAAACTAATTTAAACGTTAAGCTCCCGACAAAGTCTCTTTATAATATGTATGTGCAGGGTTGAATTCAGGAAACGGGGAAGTATATTGGGGTAATAGACCTTACTATCTTAGTCCCAACAATAATAAACTACGCGCTTATTCTTGCTGGGATGTAGATAGATAGATAACTCTTTATTGGTACACCACATGGAAACATTACAAAAAAAAGCTTATAAGGTATCACAATGGGCGGCCTTATCGCTGTGAGCGATCTCTTCCAGGCAACCTAAGTGAGATTAGTGAAGATAGAGAGGAAAGGATGTATGTGACTATCAGCTATAAAGTATTTCAAAATTTTGTCTGGCAAAAAGTGCCACTCTATTTTTAGTCTTTATTGCCTGACTTATTTTGTTTGTTTTGTGTCTTTAATTTAGGTATCGTTTCCTATGCATTATTATTTCTATTATGCTTTGTGTCACACCAACTTGCGTAAAATTATCTCATCATGTATATCTCCCATGAGTCTTCTTTGCATAGTTGGAGTGGAGTCTCTTGACAGAGTGGTTGTTTTTTTTCGTTTGATTCTATGATGACATTGCTTGCCAGAACATACAATGCAGTCATGGTAGGTTGTGTAATGGATTCTGTGTGAGAGAAAGAATTCCTACTCTCTTGTCCTCTATCTTGTCTTGAACCAAATGTTTTCGTTTGGGTTATTCGTCTAAAGAAAACTTTATTTTATATAAATTCTCCAAGAACTACTTGGGATTCAACTACTAAAGAAATGATTACTCGTATTCTCAAACGAGCATTACAAAAATAACTCGAAAAAAGTACTCTCGAAACTATCCCTTTTTCGTTTCTCTGTTCTCAGGGCCTAACAAGCATTTGCCCCTGGGTGGGTCTTTAATCCAGCTCTGTGTCTGGTCTGGCAACGTTTTAAAATTGGATTACGCTAACATCCATTGAGGATAAAGATGCCGTTTTGTTTGCAAATGCATTGCGTCCAGAGTTTTATAATGTTTTGTCCAAGCACTATTTTTATGGCTGGTTCCACAATAGCCTTTGTTTTATCTGTGGTTATACAATTTTAATGGTGAGCTTTGAAGGTTATTTATTTTAAAAACCTTTAAAGGCCACTATTCACTGGTAACTGTGTTTCGTCACTACTCTATAGTAGTTACTAACAATATTTATTCTTCAGTCTGATTTTGACATCTCTTGGTTTCGTACACGTCATATTTTTGGGTGGATACATAACAATAATAATTAATGAAAAAACTCAGCTCTTAATTCGAACTGTGCTGTAAGGACTGTACCAAGACTGTACCCTAGTTGGTTCTAGTAAAATAGTTGGTTAAAATGTCCTGTAGTATTTATTTTTTAATGTTACGTTATAGTTATGAGTTGTAATCGCAGGCTACTATAAGACGTACTGTCGATCTGTTTGATAGTTGTCAACTGGTTCGTATTGGTCACAAAAACACGTTACAGCGTAAAATGCTGACCCGCGGTTACATGCAAGAATATTATGCGGCTTGCATAAACCGTACAATGTTCTTTCGATAATTTAGTTCCACACAATTTGAGTCCTCATAAAACACTCGTTTGGTCTATTCTCTTTGTTTGTTATAAGTGGTGGCTGAATAATTGCTTTTAGAATTATCCACCGTTATACTGGTAAACTAAATTAACTCGAACAAAGTGTCATCAAACTTTTAATTATACAGTCATCAAAGTCATTGATTAACATACCAACCAATCTGCAATTTCAAGTGTTCCATTTTATAAAACATTGTACTGAATATTAAAATATGCAGTTTAAACTTCACTTGGCGCAGTGAGAATCGAGTGCCTAGTTTGGATGATGACACTTGATGCACATATTTCTCTACTGCGGAGTGCGCTGCTTTAGTATTCTTTTGTTTCTGTCCAATGAATATTTATAGTTTTACAGGAATATAAATAAACTTTGCAAAAGCTCGAGGTAATTCTCTTCTTATTCAAAGAGCTCAACATAAAAAATTACGCACATTTAGTATCTGTGTGTGTGAATGCGAAAACAAAAACCAATAAATAAAAGCTTCGACCAGACTTATCAACCCCATTGAGCCATCGAAAGTTCGTTAAAGTAATGTCACTCTATCTTCTACCCCTCTCGAGATAACTGAGATGGACAGACTTTCCCCTACGAGTAAGAAAGAGATGAAGCATCCTAGATAATTCCCTATAATCACAGTTTTGTTTTCCAATCGCGGCTAACGATTATTGGCATGTTATTCGGGTGCCATTTTGAAATTGCTTTAGTGCTAAGACAAGTCGTTAGAAGTACAATAAAAAGAGGGTAGGTGATTAGCTGCGTCTGTGGTGATTATCTACGGAAGATCGTTTTCATAAGTTTTTGTTTTATTCTGTATTGCATGTTTTGGAGAAAAGAATAGGTATAGACACTATTTACACTTAACGAGTAAGATTTTTACTTGAGACAAAAACATTTTTTTGATCCACTTACAAATGCAAAAATCTTATACAATAATAATAAAACCGTACCAATTAACCATTTAGATTAATATTTTTTTTGTAAAATTCTGCAGTCAAGAGAAAAAACGTGGCTTATTTTGCTCAAATAGGACACCCAACACAGGTTTACATATTGAGAACAAATAAATAGGGTTATAAGATTAGTGCTCCAATAATTATACAGGGTGATATTAATAAATATAAAAATAAAAATAATAACATTGCCTAACATTATACAATACCTACCTACTATCTATCTATATCCGATGCATAGTGACTTTAAAGCCCAAGTGACTTTGGAGATCTTTATCCGAGTATGTTATAATTATGGAAAATAATGAAATAATTTATAAGTTTAAAAAACTAGAAAAACTGACTTCAATTCAACTACCGGCTTCATCATCAGATGATAGACATCATTAAAAAGCAGGGACTGAAAACCGGTTCCAAATAAAGGTTCGGTTCTCTTAAAGGTTCTCATAAAGCTTCCAATAAAGGTTCCGGTTCTTTTCGGGTTCCTGGAACCGCTTAATGGATTTGTGCGTTTAAGTGGGGTCAGAATTCAGATAATAGTGAGTTTACTTCGATTATAATATTACTGTAATAGGTATATAAATTTAATTTCATTAAGGTTGAAATATTTATACACACTATGTCTTTTTTTGCCCCCCATTCTACAAGTCACAACGGGGCGAGCAGTCAATTAAACACAATTACACTACACTCAGTCGAATGAAATAACAGAAATTGCAGCGGGAACCGCTCGCTCGAGCGAGATTCATAATTTTAGCTCCTACCCGCCACCAAAGCAAACAAATCACCTTAAATTTTGCTCAAGAACCTTTAAATAAAGGTTCAGGTTCTCATAACGGTTCCGGTTCCTGTTCCGGTTCTGTCCAAGAACCTCTAAATACAGGTTCCGGACAGGTTTTTTGGAACCCTTTTAAGTCCCTGTTAAAAATAATAATAATAAAATAATAAATAGATATTCATGGACTTTACACACGACGCCCTCTAGTCCCAAACTAAGCAAAGTTTGTGATATGGGAACTGGATGGCTGATAGAATACTTATATACTTTTTTTTTGTAAATACATACTTATTATACATAGTAACACCCAGACATAGAGCAAACATCTATGTTTTCCACGCACAAGTGTTTGTTTGTGGTGGTGGTGTTGAATTGCTTAGCCCGAACGCGGCAGCCACGCCAGGATCAGCCTCTTGATAAAGATCAAGAGTGTGACGAAGATTTCCGGGATAGACACCGAAAACATCAACATTAGCGACTTCAGGGACATAGGTTCGGTAAGACTCAGAACCCACCTGAAATCAGCCGATTCCACTCAAAACGTTCGACACGAGGGAGAATGCCTGGGGATAGTCGCTGACTAAGGAACGAAGGTCTTCTGGCATGTGAAAATCAACATAACCAGGCATGCCTAAGGTACTGTATGGAACAGTCTCATGAGACACGTGACGCTTCAGCCACATCTTACATTTTGCTTCGGAAGTTTTCCCTCTATTCCTCGGTCTACGTCCACCCTTAGCAGGTTGCTGGGCAACCTTCTTCGCTGGAGGCTCTGCACCTTCAGTGTCGGACATAATTGAGTATGGTAAATTTGCCTGAACTCTAAGAGTGAAGACGCCCGCTGATTACAGCGTGCTTAAAATTGTCTTAAAAAGTCATAGAAAAGCAAAATACGCAGTTTCGTGCACGGGGATGGCATATTTTTTTCCAGTTATTTTTATTTATAAGCCAAACTAATGAATGGGACCAACCTGGAAGATTCCAATCCAACCAACCTTTCAGATAAAAAAAGAATTTTTCAAATCGGTTCATATATGACGGAGTTCTGAGGTTAACACACATTAAAAAAAACCACGCAACCCAATTGAGAATCTCCTCCTCTTTTGAAGTCTGTTAAAAATCCCATTTTATCAAACTGTATATATACCTATGTATCCGTGATTTCGTCATTCCAACTGATATTATCTACAAAAGTAAGTATAACATAAACTGCGGTACATTAGACATCCTCAAACAAAGCGTCAAGTCGGAAACTTATTTTCCAAGCGACACAATGAGCCGGCTGCGTTATCTGATGTTATTGTCTCGAGTTAGACGGATCCCAACTCGGATGAGAGAGTTGCTTGTTTCTTACCGGATCCGTTTTACAATTCACGAGAAAACAAGAATTTTAACATAAATAGTTCATAGTTTATCTATTTATAACAGATATGAGTTACGCGTCGAATATACTTAGTTATGTCTACCTATAATACTGCTCGGTATACTTATGAACATTAATACATCAACACGTGGTCAAAAATTATATAGGTACTATCATTATTTTATGCATTTATAATATTAATATATGTATACAACTAGCTGTTTCCCGCGACTTTGTACGCGTGTAATGTTTTACCGTTTTCTAAGCGGATTCTGAGAGAGGCTGGACATTACACGGAACTCGCATGTCAGACGTTTAACACACCAAAACTCGTACTAGGCCCTGTCAAGGAACAGACGTGACGTCGTCCTATGTTATGGTAAACAAAATAGCTTACCGCTTTATTTCATTTTTTGATTCTACTTTGTTCTGCTTCTGGGTCTTCGCTTTCGTCCCAAGTCTGAATGCCTTCAAGTGGTTCCTTGGTCTTTCCTACCGGGGTATAATTATTATATTTCCTACGGCTTTGTGGTTGTAATAATCGTATCGTAGGTTCTAATGTCGCACAGTGTAAACAGACTACTCTGAAAGGGGTACTCATTCACTCGTGTCGAATCCATTGCCTGTAGCTAACTAATTGCAATAAAATGAACAGCCCTCGGGGGACTTTCTGCGATTTTGTTTTAATCGAAATTCTGGGACCTTGTTGGCTGAATATATTGTGATGCGGTTTTTGACTTTTATCAAGTGGAAGTACCTACCTACTTTGAATTTGAAACCTTTTATGGATCGAATACGAATTACTTCTAAAGGCGAGCATGTGCTATTTAGTTGTACCTGCTTAGGTACCTTTATGTATTGAAACAGGACGAAATAAGAAATAAATATTCACGAAAAAAGTATTTATCAGAACAATGGTTTAAAAAAAATATTTACAAAGAAATTTCTTTTAGTGGCTTCTCATTGTGAGAGTTTTTCTTTGGAATCGTTTTCTTATTCAAATTATTTTATCGAGTCCCTTTGATTGATTTGTTGTTTCTCTTGATATAAAACGCCGTCTTTTACGAAATAAATTTAATCGTTGACGGAAGCCATTCTGTTATTTTTGAGAGAGACAAGTCGCGCCAAAGTGTCGGCGCGACTTGTCTCTCCGAATTAACGTTAGCGCTGACGTGAACGTTCAACGTTAACCTGAGTTTGCATTAATATTCATAAATAATCGACTTCTTGTTATAATAGGCAGTTATTAAACCGAAGCGCACTTATAGAATGTAATTTGGAATTCAGTGTATAAGCAGGCCTGATTTTCTTTCTCTTTCGTTTATAATTGGTACAGAAAAAAATGCAAAAAAAACAAAGCTAATCCAAAATGGTAAGCATTTTAACATAATGTTTCTTGTGACTTGCGTCTGTACCCCGATGGGACCACAAACCCTAATTACCTACCCCTAAAACAATACTCCATTTTTACCCATTTTGTGCTCAATCATAATTACCTGGCCTTCCCAAAGGAAGCATTGTTACGGAAAATCATCGCTGAACTCTCCCTGTTAGGGATGTTACACCGGCAAGACCATAATTATTCTGAAAAGACGGACTTTTCACAGAAGATTTGCATTCTGAAGGTTTTCACAGTCGTTTTAGTTCTATCGATATCAAATAAATCAGTGAAATGGGAAAATGTTTATGGTTTTAGTCCGTTGGTAGAGCAATGAGCTTAGGTGGGCGGCGGCGGCGCGTCCGTTTTGTTTGATCTGTCGTGCTTACTCGTAGTTTCTGATACACCATCTAATTTGGTATTACGAGTTAAATTTGTTATACCATCATGTTTGTCGTCGGTGTGTAGTATTTTAATTGAGTTTATGAGTTTATGTACGGCGAGGAAAGCAAGGTTAGTAGTTGTATCAATTTGAATGGTGTAAACATAACTAACCAGTTACGTCTGCACCATTAATGGGGCAAATCAATGGTGCAAACGTAACCGCGGGCATGTGTTATGCTACAACAAAGGAATAAATATTTTTCCGAGTAAAACTTAGACGGTTGAGACGCAACTCTACTCGCATTTTATTATCACCCTGAAAATATTTACCTTTGAGGTTTCATTCAAATTAGGCGTATTCTCCTTTAAATCTACCACCCACGAGGGTGCGACAACGTCTTGTTTGACTTTAACATGTTTATATCAATAAAAATGCCAGTTATATTTAAAAAATGTTTGTCAAACAATATAAAGCATTTGGAATCAAACAACGGCTCAATAAAGGCAATTACCTACGACTCGCATATTTATCTTCCCGCCATAAATGCTTTGTGGAGAACAATAGCCAAGGGGTGGACGGATCGCCCCCTAAAAGGGGGTAGTGGAAGCTTTATAATTTTTTAATTAATGCGTCGAAAATATCAAAGTCATCGGGAGTGCTACCTGTAGTGAGGAATGCTATTAAAATTTGATAAAATTATTTTTCAAAGCGTTCCGCACTTTTAGGGTGGTCAGCGCGATGCAATAACCCTTTTAGGGCTGATTTTTAATTCATCGAAAATTGATAGGAAGCCTGCACGTTGCAAACCGATGGCTTTTAGTTGTAACGTCGTGGATAGTTTTATGTTTTCACTTGGTATAGTTTTCATTCATAATAATTGCATAAAGGGTAAGTACCTAAAACTGTTTGTAGGTAAATATCAGATTACTTCTAAGTACAATTTCAAAAATTAATGGCTTAGAATCATTATTCCATTCTATTTCGTATTTAGAACGAGTCGACGACCTCGAACCCTTTCTTCAGAGCCATCCTATTGGAAATTCATGTCGCCATGCCCCACAAGGGGAGTGTAAAATTATGAACGTGAAAATCACTCATTAGGGAAATACTTTACCGTTGAAAGATTTCCCGGTTGAGGTCTCCTGTTAATTGTTACACTTTCGATTGAGTTAATCTGTCCTAAATAATCTGGTTGAAGGATTTTCGCGCTTATTTTCACAAGTTGCATATTCTTAGTGACATCAATGAGTGTAACAAGCTAGATTGCTCTTAGATATTTGTTTGCACAAAGAAACTAAGCTATATCTTGCTGAAGTTTTTACTAAATGACATGATTATTTATTATTTTTAGTTTGTGTTATGTATGGTGTAAACACAACGTTGTCAAAACATTAAACCATTTTACCACAATTGGTAATATTTCACCGGACAATGAACATTAATATTATCGCCATTAGACCGCGCTCGTTCAAAATGCCTTAATTTATTGAAAGTAATTGATTAAATGGCTTTCTTTGTTGCAATCATCGGGCGAAACCGCGCGGGGCGCAATTATGCTGAAAATTTTATTGTATATTATCTTAAAATTACTTAAATCTTTTATTATTTCGGCTATTTCATTAAACATGCGTTAATTATTCCTTTCTGAGTCCTATTTACTTAAAATGTATAGACTATAAGCCACTTTTAGTATCCATGCACTTATTTGCAGGAATATCTGTAGTAGGTATATTTAAGTACCGTAACTACCAAACCCGAAAATTAAATTATTACCCTCCGAGCACGTAAAGCCAAGAATAACGGTAATTTCCACGGAAATCTGAGTAAAATTTAAAGGAGTCGTTGAAATCCGGCCGCTTATCTGTTCCCTTTAATTGTTGGCTGGAGTACAATCACTGATTATACTACTACAATCTCAGGGTTTATTCTGGGCCGTAAAATGTAACTGTTACGGTCCTATTGTGGCTGTATCTCGACTTGTCGCCTGTTTGCGGTTGGAGGTGTTTGGCTGCTTTATCCTTAATTGTTTTGTAAGGATTCTGTGTCTTTTGAGACTTGTGTCAGTTTGGTTTTTGTTTCATATAATCGGGTTTATAAACAAGATCTATTTTCTGTTACCTAAGAGCTAGTGTTAAATTAGTAAGTTTAATAGGGCTAAAATAGCACTAGGTCATACCACACTCATGACGTCGTAGTAAAAAAAATCCACAGGCGTGAGTGATAAGAAAATGGTTCTTGCTTATGGCCCAAGAGTTTTGGAAAATCCATGTCAATGATCACGTAGCATATTCCTGTTTTGAATAATTTAGTTTCGTTACAATTTCCTGACTTCTGTACTGTTTGGGCTCACGAGATCAGAGTTTGATATGTGGTTGATACGTGACTGCGTGATTTTTTTATTGAACACCTATTTTTGGTTGCATTCGTGTTTTCTTGATAAAGGGTTGTCTTGATTTTTCAGTAATAATAATCGTTGTAATTTAAAATATACAGTTGTTTTTATGCACTTAAGTTTTTAAAGCACTTAGTGCTAGAGAGTTCTCTCTTCCAGCTAATCGGCATGAAAATAAAAATTCTCGCAATTAAAATTCCGTACTTATTCATTTACAAATGAATTAATTCGAAAATCCAAACAATGAACCATACATACTTATCTCTTTTCTAATTTATGAGATAGGCTTTTGCCGTTGTAATTGATGCGTTACTCTCCAGGTATTTCTTTCCGGCCTACGCCACAGCCTTCTATACTTGATTGAATACAAAACCCACAGAAAAAAGAAAATAAGTAGAATTAGTAAGTAGGTGGATCCGCTTCATATCAAGTCTGCATCGTATTACGCACTTCAAGCTCCGCCTAGCTCCGCTCACTTCAGTCGTGTTTGAATTTTGTCATGGTAACCGTACTTGAAAAAAAACATTAAAAAATATAAACATGCCATATTGTGCTGTTTTAGAGTGCAAAAACATATATCATATCACCGATAAGTAATATTTTATTGTTAATTGTTAGTTTTGTTAAAATGCAAAACCGTCAAAGAAAAAAAGACTGTAAATCATACATGTTAAAGTCGCGTTTCTTTTAAACCTCAACTTTCGCTACTCAGTTAGGGATGTGGCCCCAATAAACTGATGAATGCGTTATCGATAACTTTAATGGCTGGGTCAGATGAAAATTACAGAAATATTTTGAAAAAATAGGTATATCTTCTGGTTTCAGTTTACCCAATGTGCCAGACATAAAAAAAAATTGATTGATGCAACTGGGAAACAAAATTGGTTTCCTACAAAATACAGTAGGTACAATTTGCTGCACTTTAAGGACCAAGATTTTGTAATTAAAAAAAGTGGAAACAAATACATTGTTGGCACAGCTATACCGACTAATAATTTTGTGTTTTCAGGTAATTATAGTGTTATTATTTATATTCATGAAGTTTTAATTAATTAGGTAGGTACCTTCATTCTTGGTCCTTACCCAAGTATCAGACTGACAATAGTGTCAGTCTGATACTAACCTTTGTGATTGATTATAATTAAACAAAGAAAGAAAATATTTTTATTTCGACCACCACAAACGGCAGAGCCCTTGGACACAACGTATCAGACATATGTAATTGCGGCTAAACGTAGCTATTTCGTTATCAATCAGTGGGTAGGTAATAATCGATATCGACAAATTCGTCATGTATCCTCATTGGTCACATCACTAAGTGAGTAGCTATGTTTGTCATAACAGCCATTGCATTATCAATCTTAAGGTTTGTTAATAAAGACTATAACAAAAATGCTTCGCAAAAGCGCCACCTTTTGCTGAGTAGACGAAGTAAACTTTAATTTTTATCACTTGTTTATTTTATTGAGTTTTGAACCATGTTCCGATGGAACTAAGGTTTTATATCAATAAAATTATTTTAATGGATTTAGGTCCGTTTTACGTTCTCTTTCAACCAATTATAATCTTTATTTCTAAGTGTGTTAGTTTTGACATGGTGTGAGTTTAGCTACACTGGTTCTCATACTAAAAAGTCATCATGCTCTTTCTATTTACTTCCTTTGTTCTGTGACAAAACCTGTCAAATATATCGAGGAATTTTACTAGGCCGCATATTTGCGTAGGGGTCGATTTGATAGGATTTGTGAAAAAATCTCTATATCTGGAACGCACCGCGAATCGATTTGACGCGTGCCCTCTGCCTGTTTCGAATAGTGAAGCGCTCAGTTATGACTGAGCGCTTCACTATTACTATAAATATACAAATAATAGCTAACCTACATTACTATTTTACTGGCATAATGAAAAGTCATTTTCGAGTTGCTGACACTTACGAGTACACTGACAGTAGTACGGACACACGTCTACAAAAGAAAAAAAACTGTCAGTTGCCTGTCATGTCAATAAACGCGTGAAGCATGAACTTCATTGCGACCCCAATTGCGTAACGCGCAAACTACTTGTAGTTCAGGACTCAGGGGGCATCCTTGAAGATCTTGGCTTAAGTCCTCGCGCAGAAGATCCACTATTTTTTCCCTGAAGCGTTTCGTAAATCTATATTTGTAACGAAAATCTTCGTCACTCAATTCAAATGGGTTAACTCGATAACGTATCCGACTAGGTTGCCGCCGTGACATCTCCAACTAATCCAAAGCATCCATATCTTCCAAATCCATCATATCAACCATCTTTGCAACACAAACAAACCACACGCAATTTGGAGAAACACAACGAAATAATGTGGTTATTTGAAGTTTGATTTGTGATTTTGAGGTTAGTTTAAAGCAAAAAATGACTTCGATGTTTGTTTAGTACCAAAGTTTCAAAGATAAACTAGAGTTAAACTAGGTAGGTACCACAAAAGTTACAGTATCAAGAGATAAACTTCGTTTTGTAATAACGTTTAGATTAGTCCATAGTTTAAACCTAGACTTTCTTTAGTCTTTGTTTTGGAATAAGAGGGTATGGTTATACTGCAAGGACCTTTTATTCCTGGACATGTTCTGGTTATTTTATCGTTGTAATTATTTACATGTTTTAGTATTTTTGCAATGTATTTTAAGGTCACAAAGGCCTTTATGGCGTCCTAATTGAAGTTCACCCTTGAATGTCTCTGTTTTAAACTCACAAGGACCAGTTGAATTATATCTCCAAGACTAAAACAATATCGAAAACAAATCGAAGTTGACAGCACGATAGGATTTCATGTGGTACCATGGATATTGCGTCAATAATAAGCATTTTAGCTTCATTAATGTTTTCAGCTGCGAGATATTTTATCGATACTTCTCGATGTCACATTCCTATGTCGAAAAAAATTGGGTATTGCTCGTATTCGTATTTGCGCGGCAAACAGGTCGCTTCTGCGTGAGCTGGCGCGTCCACAATCACGTTCCATGGTCGACTCGCGACCCGATCATTTTCACCTATCGTAGATTTATTTGCATTTTCACACTAATGAGCTCTACTTACTCTTCTTATGATCTCTATTTCCTATAAGTCCTGTATTGTGAATTTACTTTTTCAGCTCGTCAAGCCTTTGTAGAACTAAAGGGTGGTTGTTAATTGTTGGTTATAAATTACTGCTGACCTGGCTATGCTCAACAGAAAAAGGTGGTAACTAAAAAATATTCTTGTAGAATCCGGAATTTATTTTGTACCTGAGCAGTCTTTATTGAATACTGGGTAATTTTTTTTTGTAGTTTTAAATTTATTAAAATTGTATCAAATTTAAAGGTCCCAACAATACTGCCGTTGTTTTTCTTACACGGAACACAAATAATCTCTTTCTTGTTTCAAGGTGGGTAATTAATTCCCACATTCGTGCCACTAACGGCAACAACACATTAGTCTGGAGAACACATTTCAACAAAAACAAACGTGAGGATTGCCTCTGAGCGGCGATAATTTGTCAGGTGCTACTTACTCATAGATAAGGTAGGTAGATGATGGAAGAAAAAATGTGACGAACGATCGGCAAGTCGCGAGTAACAGCTACTCGTAGTTGATTGTTTTTTCGTCATCGATTACCAGGTATAAGTACAACGTTTGTTTTATTTGTGCATTTTTTTTTTGTAATCTTCGTCAGATGTGTTTTTGAAAATGAGGATGCCCATGTAGTTACTGTCTAAACTGAAAAGAAACTGTACGTATTGCATGTTTTTACAAACATCGTTTGTCAAAGATTTTTTTATTGCCATATCTGTGACCTCTGAGTTTCTTTTAAATCTTTCTTTCTTTATAATCTCTTGCTTGTTCTATTTTTTTTTCTCTTGAATTTGTACCTTCTGCATAAGCAGATAATCTTTGACAAGTCGCGTGGGAACAGTCTTCACCGATGCTGCTTGCTCTAACGTCTTCTTCAAGGGGGATGAAATATCTGAGCGTGAGTCTCTTAACGACACTCATTTATTTCTCTCGAATCTCACCCAAACTCGCGGCATTCGCAATTATTGCGCGGCTATTAAGTTTTGCTGCTTACGGCTGTGCATTCTCGGCGAGAGCGTTTCTCCAACGGTGAGATTCAAAAAAGTTAAAGTGGTCTGAATTAAGGCTTTAGTTTTTTTATTTCATTTTGTGAATTTGGATAGGATAGTACATGCTGCTATTATTGGCTAATCTAACACTTTCTGCTTTTAGATTAGGTACATGCAGCATTTATTGCTTCGCCCCTCTACTTCAATTTAACTGGATGTACTCGTATATCAGAAAATATTGAAACTTGAAGAAATTGACGTACCTATGTGTGTAAGAAGACAAAGTCTAAAAAAATTTACAGATCTTCGGGAAAATTGATATTGTTTTTAACTGCCGATGATGGCTGGGATTTATTTTTGGAATCATAAAATAGACATATCTGTCCTTATCGATTTTGATGACAGGGACACGGCGACCCTAACTAAAATGAAATTTTATATTCTTATGATGATGTATATTTAGGTATATTTCTTTGTGTGTTGCAAATAAATGTTTTACTCTCTTACTTAACTAATAGGAACGGAGTTTTGATGTTTGGATTTGAAAATGAGATGCTTCAGGATTTGTCGTTTTTCAGCTGCGTTTTACGAGTCTCGCCGTGAATGCAGAGCCAGTAGAATTGAAAAATGGCCACATTTATTCTACGTTCAACTTGATATCTTCAGCAAGGGTTGAAAATTTAATTTTAGATGGTTATGTTATAACGCTATTATTTTAATTGCTGGGCTCCGGTTTATACCTGCGTCATATTTAAGTTGTTTTTGTAAAAGCTTAAAATGTCGTTATGGTTGCAAAATATGTAAAATTTCTGCTAGTTCTTATTACGAGCAAGTATAATTTTATTAAGAAAAACTACTGGGCAATCCAATAGCACGATTTTACATTCCAAAGGATGCCGAATACAACATTTTATAGAAAATTGCAGGTTTGTTTTTAACTTTTTGTGATCAAGTCAATTCTGAAAATATCCTTGTCACATGGCTAATTTACGCACGGAACATTTATCTAGAGACTCTGAGCGCCCTTTCTGTGCAGTCGTAGAGAAAGACAAAATAGCAACTTAGCAAAGATTAGTGCAGACAAATAGCAATCATCCCCTCGATAGAGATCTATCTGCAATCTATCAGACAGCGTACCGCCCTGTAGCTCCCAAAAAGCGGCCACCGTGTTACGGTCGTATTAAGTTTTGAGATGGTCAAAGCGTCCACCTTAATTTTTGAAAGGATAACTAAAATTATTTTATTTCCTCGTACGTCTGTCTAGACTTGTTCGGCAGTCGATACAACACATCCAAATATTTTTTGTTGGTGCTAGGAAATTAAACGCATTTAGATGAAGAATAGCCAATCACTCTTTATATTGCTAATAGCATCAGATATCAGATATGTATTGCCAAACTCATTGATCTATTTATATTCTGAACTGAATGATTCTGAAATTATTCTCAAATAATGATATACCTAATAAACCAAAATTAATTAAACCACTAAACGAAACAACGACTACCAAATACTATTTCAAAAATTATACATATCTTATTTTTGGCCAAGGTCACGGGTCAAAGGTTTTAATAACAAAAATATGCTAATGCACACAAAACAGATGATTCTGTGACGCACACAACTTTACTTTCTCTATAATTACTTTAAGAGCCTTCATTTCATGCTACACGTATAAGCATCGATGGTTCAGTGGTAGAATGCTCGCCTGCCACGCGGGCGGCCCGGGTTCGATTCCCGGTCGATGCAATATTCTTTTTGCATTTAAAATTTTCTAAAATATTTTTTTAAAATAATATTTCTAATTAGGTTTTGTTTATGAAACGGTGATTATATCAGTTGCCACTTGTCGAAGATTCAATAATGAGTTTTATAATGCAACGCACAAAAAGTTTTTCATAAAACAAGCATTGACTCAACATTGACACGAGACAAAAGTCTCGTTTGATCATCACATATTATTCTAACTAATGACATATCCACTGATGGTAGGGTGGAAGAGAAGGTTTTTTCATACTAAAGGCACTTCGTAAATGCCTTATAGAAAAAACCTTCTCCACCATTCTATACATTAAGTAATCTATTTACAACGTCGTCGGTTTGACGTCTTGGCAGTTATTCCATATCGTTTGCGTCAGATCTTAGCGCATACTAAAATATGTCAACATTTTTTTTTACGCATTGCACATATTTATAACTATAACTATAACTATTATTTTCGATCGTGAATACTGCTATTTATGAGAGGATGCCATCGGGAAAGTATCAATATAGTGGATTCTGTCTAGTCAGGAGGGCGAGAACTTTCTCCGCATCTGCAATGAAAGGGCCCAATGAGATTCCCAATTACTCTTCTAACTTCAATTTCTCCTGTTCGGTTATTGTTCCTATTGTGAGATCACTTCCTTGATGACGGAAGAATTGAGTCAGAACTTTCTCACTAAGAGTAGCTGACGTCAATTTAGCCTTATAATTATTGAGAGTATTTGTTGAATTGGGCTCTAGATACTTCTCCAAAGTGAGAGCAGTCATGACCAAATCAGGATAATCAGTGGACTTGAAACACTGTATATTTGGCTTAATCAAATGTATATATACAATATTTTCGGGATCTTCGCCCATTTCATTAAGGTCATGTACTAGCTCACTGCGCTCTTGAACGTATTTTATGAGTTGTTTAGGATTGGGTTGGAGTGTGATTGCCGATCCGCCCTGGATAATGATTTTGTTGATCATTGAATATGTGGTCATCTCAGAAAGAGCAGTCAGCATTTTAATATGTGTTCTGACGGTTGAAGCTTTAGGACTGTTTGATGGTTTCTTAATGACTTCATAAACTAGACGCTTCGTCATGGGCCTAACAGAGGAAAGGCTATTAATCAGAGTTCCTCCAGTTTGAATTTGAAAGTACTCAGTGGGATCAGGCGTTTGCTGCATTGACGCTACTAGTGCCGAGTACCTCTTCTTTATCCAGGTAGCAAAATCCATTTTAGAGGCTACTGGGCGGCACATAACATACGCACCGTAGACGGCATGGAGGCAGATATGATTAGCCGGAATCGTCCGGATTTCGTCTTTGAGTGCTCTGTATTTCTCCCTTGTATCCTTGTATGTATATTTACAGCGGAGTTAGCGTAATCATCTAGTAGTTTGTGCAGCTCATTAGTGAAGTTTAACTGGTAGTCATCGGGTTAGGTCCTGGGTACTTAGAGCCCCTGAAAACAGGCATACTGCCCTCCACGAGGATGGGTATCCGCTGGTTGGTTGCGGTGGTGTTAACGTCTTGTTCTATCAACATGTTGGTACATTATGGATCGAGGTTTGCTCTAGATTGAAAGTTAAAACATAAAGCATGATATGTTTAGGCATATCATCAAAATTCTATATATGGTAAGGAGAAATTTGAATAATCTTTTTTTTTTCATGACAAGTAGCCATGGTTATAAAGATTTTTTAATCGTTATAGAACGATCCATCGCTATTTAAAAACACTAGAAATTCTTTATAATGTAAAAACATATAATGATTATTATCAAATCAAATAATTACAAAAAGGATATTGCATCGACCGGGAATCGAACCCGGGCCGCCCGCGTGGCAGGCGAGCATTCTACCACTGAACCATCGATGCTTGTATTCCATGTTCAAATGTAAGATTTGGTAGTAAGTTACATCGATTATAGTGAAAGTAAAGATGTGCACAGCCGCACCTAACTGTTACAATCTTTGACCTGACCTTGGCCAACGATATAAAAACATAGATATTTTTAAACACAGTAGATTATAACGTTATTCGGTTATAAATCGTCATTACTGTTTTTAAATACAATTCTATCAATATTTCTGGTTTTCTTTGGAATTGGTGGTTGGCACGTTATTCTTTTATAATTCAAGTTAAGAATTTATTTTTATATAAGTAAGAACATAAATAATTACTTATCGAAAAAAAATTCAAGCAATGTGCAATAATATAAGTAGGTGAAACGTTAAATATCGACAATTCGTAAAGGTACATTTGGCTTGAGCTAAGTACAGGTTGTATTGCAGTGCAGTCTACGTGCGAGACTTGTGTTGTAAACACTGCGCTACCCTCCATTGGTTGATCTATCCGAAAAGTCATGTTGAGGTTTTGTGTCGAGTATGAAATAAAATAAATATTCATGGCCATTCACACAACGCCATCTAGTCCCAAACTAAGCAAAGCCTCCAACCTACAAAATGATCAAAAATAAGTACCAGTTTTATTTAGAAGGTTTTCCACTGACATGAAATAGAGCATTATTCAAAACATCAAGCGCACTCCAGTGGCCTAACTCAAAATGCCCCGGAGCGGTCTCAAGGCACGCATGCCAAGACAAACCGAAATCTTATCAAGCGTCCGCCATGTTGGGCTTTAATAAGCAAAACTGCACACAAGCACCTACACCTGCTAGATTAGGCAGTAGTTGCTACCACCTCAGGCAGGATAGGGATGTGAAAGTTACACGTTTGAATAGAATTCCGAAATGTTGGATTTGTTTTCTCGGGTTTTAAGAGTCCGATAGCCTACCGGACCATCACAGAATATGCATCATCGGATTGGTTATTAAATGGAGAATGAATGACGCACCTCTGTCATTCTGTGTGGTCCGGGAAACCTACGGACAGTCTGAGAATTCTGTAGTCCGACAAAAGCCCAGTAGCGTCGTCGTCATGTTTCCCAACAGAAAAAAAACAAGAACAGTCAATTAAAACTATTGACCGATATAATATACGATTAGACATGCCAGGTTGTGAGAGTCAGCCTCGAACATTATTTAGTAGTAATATGTATCTTAGACTACAATATCATGTATCAATCTGCGATTCAATTTGGAACAGCCGACTTCTTACTGTCTCTGCGACTTTTGTATCTTGGTCTTATTTAGATCGGTGTTCAATCTCTGACTCCGAAGGCTCCGACTTCCGACACTGGTAGTAAGTTCTTCCCTTCGGAATATCGCCTCGCTGTGCAAACACCCTGAATAGCAAAGCTACCAATAAGTTATGAGCGGTTGTAACGGTTACCGACACAAATAGGTTGATTGGTAGGAGTGGTCTGTACACAATACTAACTTGGCTTGCATAATCAATGTAGTATTCGTTTTCTACAATACCCACTTAATTATCCTTAATTAAATTAAAATTAAGTTTTTATTACTTATAGGAAGATCCGAGGTCGGATACTAGAATGGAGATCTTTATCCTCCATTTTTACACAATTCAAATTGTCGTTGCAATTCAATAATTTGTTGCTACACAACAAGTTTTACAATTTGTTGGTTCATCAAGCAAAAGGAAAAAGCCAAAAGCATAATTAAGAATTTAGGTGTTTTAAACATTTAGTTTTACTATAGAAACATCTGGAAAGTTAGATTTGACACCACGATTGGCGTATAATGGTGCCATGTAAATTTATTTATGAACTATCACAGACCCAGCCCAATACAGTATCACCGATGGTACTGTCCAATTTTTTACAAGTGTTTATGATTTTAAAAGTACTACCAACCGAAAAGTGTGTTTGCTTTTCGACTAAAATACTACCGTAAGTCGAACAACTTACACAAACTTCGTGGAAACTCTGCGCTAATTCAAGTCAATTTAAATCCTCGTTTCGATCCTTATTGCTCAGGATGAAGCCATAATTAAGGGCTTTCTCGATCGATTAACTAAGCCGAGTTTAAAGAGACGCTAACTCCCAGAGAAAGGTTTACTCCGGCGTGAAATGGCATTAGGTTTTCGCGCGTTCCGTGCGCAGTCTGAACCTCAGAGTCGAACTAAGGCTCAATAGGTCAATCACGAACCAGCTAACGTAATACTAGCGTATCAGAGACGCGTGCAATTTGTATGAGATTTCGCACAGCGCCTCTATGGTACGTAAACTGAACTGAAGGTACCCACGATTTTACCATGCTAACGTTATGTAATCTTTTCGGAATATTCAAGTTACAGAACTTTCCACAGACTATCTCTAGACATTAAAAAAAACGTTATTATCTTTTAAAAAACCATTGTAACTTTCTACTGAGAAATGCCAAAAACCTATGATTGAGTCCCAATTCATTGTGTAAGTGCTAGCAAATAAATTTATTTTATTTCCTTCTTTTCTCTCCAAAAAAAAAAATTACAAACAGCATAAGTACGAACTGTCTGTTTAAACGTGTCGCCACTGCTGATGTTGGTGTTAAAGCAAGATTTTGTTGGTTTTTAAGACTCCTTGATTGCAGCTTTTGCCCTATTTATATTACGAGTATGTGTGCGAAATCCAATAGATATTTTTTTTATGTTGTGGCCTCTGGATAATATGTTCTAAAATCAAATGTTTTCAGACTTGTCATGGTCTCACCCCAAGACTTCCTGAATACAACCCCGTGAAAAGAAGGCGATCTGCTAAGAAAGAGATTTAATGGGAGATTGACTTAATTAGGTGCCTCGGAAATTAGTAAAAGTATTTTTGATTGACGTAGTTTAAGAGGACTTGTTCGATAGTCACGCCAATTTTCTAATGACGTATTTTTTGTGTTTCCTTTTTCACAAAAGAAAATAAACTGCCGGTGTTTTTAGTGTTCGGGCCTGTAGTACAATATCCCACATACAAAACTCTTGTATGACCAAATTACCGAACCGATGCTTTTCCAGCTCGAGGATCTGTCAACAAATCTAGTAAATTATTACGTGCAATAATGTGCATTACTTACACAAAATATAAGTAGCCATTTCGACTAAACCAAAACAAAATACTGAGAGCCATAACCTATTTAAAATCAGGCCCTGTATTAATAAACTCGTGTATGCTTGGAATAGTTACACCGCGTTTTGTCTTTTGCATTGACAGATTCTAGTTCGATTGAAAGAGACAAAACACGGTGTAACTATTCAAAGCTTATATCGAGTTTATTAATAACAGGGTAAGAAACCTACATAGGTAACAATCATGATAAAGGTGTATAATCTTACAAGAAGGTAGGAAGGTAACTATATTTGGGTAAATTATTCAATGAATGCTTTGACAGGGCAATCCCGTCATCGGATATCCACCCTTCCTGAAAGGTGAACCAGTAGTGTAGTGTATCAAATGTTCCGTCATTTTCAGTTCATTCTATTCCATTTTCGGTTTACGAAGACTTACTCAATTGGCGTCAAAGTTTGTTTATGTAAATATTTGATTGTGACATTTGTGACTTTTTAGGAGCAGCAGCCACAATTGATCTCTTCTTCTTGATTTCTGATACATAAATGAGGCCCTTGGGGCCCCTAGCGCTTGTACAGTGATGGTTCCTTTGTGCGACAGACCACATAAAAGTTGTCACCTCGATAGAATTATTTGCTACCTTGATTGTATGATTCAATTGCGTGCGATTCCATATGGATATTCTCACGCGTGATCGGAAAAAGAAAAATCGTCTAGCGATAGGAGTGCGACTCTAGGTTTTGGGATAGAGCATTTTTTCCTCTTCGTCTAATAACCAAACTTAAAGTCATAAAAAAGCGTGTTCACTTGAAAAAACCGAGTGAAGTGAAGCACATCACTAAAGTTAATGTTGCGTGTCCTATCCCTTATGAAAACGTGAATGTTCCTCGAAATACCAGTTTGACCTTATGCTAAACGAGACTGGCTCTAAATTATTCTAAGACCCTTTGAAGAGCCCTTTGTATGATGGCTGTCAAATTAACAGGAAAATTGATGAATGAAGGCTGACATAATAGGCTGTCAACATTGAACGCGGTTGATGCGATAGGTAAATAGATTGGTAGTTCGTCGAACAGAGATCTCGCGTGGTTCTCAACAAAAAAAAACTAAAATAAACATTTTTTTACTATTGCTGAGATAATCTTTGCAAATCGCTTCGATACCTACCGCGATCTAGCAGGTAACCAGACTTACCTGAACTGAATAACTGAACTACAAAATCATAGAAACTCCTCTATTAACGCACACGTTATGGTGGTTTTTTGAACATAATTTTTACTATAAATCAAAATCAATTGAACGTAGAACGAACATAGGTAATATAATTATGAGTCCCCACTTGATTCTTTTGTACGATTTTTTTTTCTCCTATTTGGATCCTTATGACTGTGTCGTCAGCATATCTGATTATTTTGGCATTGCTTAAAGAAGATGCTACCTTGGTACTCCATAAGTGTTTGAAGTTGCCTACTTATTTCATCAGTTCGGTTTTTTTTTGTCATAGGTACCTCAGCACTTTGTCATTTATGAACCAATATTTTTTTTATCTTTTTTTATTTACCATTTAAAAAAATTACATAATTTACTTTATAGTATAGCACTAAAGAAAACTACAAGGTTTATAGGCATAATGCTATTGGAGTCCGTATCGATAGCCTTAGGTACATTAATATTTAAAATAGGTAGGAAAAATATTTTTTATTTGAAGGCATTCGAATTGCTAGATGAGTATTGTACTGGTATGGTCTTCGCAGTGATCCTTCCGCGAAGCAACTCGTCAAAACGCTCGTCTCGTCTGCACTAGTGTATTGTTCATTCATGTAGCCTGCAACATGATGACAAACATCTAAACTTACACCTGTATATTTTTTTTAAGTAATAAGTGTGTACGAGTTGGTAGCTGGAGACTACTCTTGTTGATGAGGGGGTTTCAGGGCGTTTCACACGCATTGCCGCTTCTTGGAGCGTTTGGCTGCCAGTAAATAAAGAGAGACTCACATCCCAGCTATATTTACGTTTCAGTGTGCTAGTCGTAGCATGAGTACCGCGACTCGCCGCCACGTACGTTCAGAACTTTCCACAGACCATCTCTAGTTACGGGTATTAAGAACACATTTTTTTTATGATACGACTAAAACTTTGAAGGTGTACCTTGGTCTCTTTCGGGGTTAGAAACTCCCAAAATCGATGGCCATGTTGTGTAACACACAACATGCTTGGATAATTCGAGCGGATTTGGTAGGATCATAATGCAAAACTCTGTCTTTGCAAAGAAACCTCAACTGGTTTTTAAGTCTACCAAACGTGTTCTCGATTAATACTCTGGCTCTGAGATGGCTGTGGTTGAATAATAATAATACTCCTCCTGGCCGTTATCGGGTACGGCGTCATGGATGCTGCTTGGTGTCTGCGATGGGCTCTAAGATGACTAGAATAGCCAGTCTTGATTTTAAAAGTTCTTGCACAAAGTGTGCATGTTAGAGTGCCGTTGATATAGTGGTAGCAAGTATTTGAAGGCGGTTTACTTTTTAGTTGGTCGCGTTTAAAATCTAGATCGCGCCTTCGTTCGTCTTCAAAGGTGTACATTTTACGCTTCACAAGATTTCTCCACTTAGGCCGATTTTCTGCCAGTGACTCCCAACAAGAAGGATCTATTGAGCACCTTTTCATGTTCCTCTTCTGAGCATCTTTATACCGAAGGAGTTGACCGCCGCTTTTCCGCTTGCCCTCCTGAAGCTCAGAGAAGAATGTGCGCTGTGCCACCCTCTCATTGGACATTCGTGATAGGTGCCCGCACCACCGAAGCTGACGACGCATAAGGTATGCTTCCAATCCGCAGACATTTGCTCGTCGTAGTACATCAGTGTTTGTAACATAATCCGACCAATGTATGTTCATAATGTCGCGAAGACATTTTAGATGGAACCTATCAAGGGTTCTTAGTGTCTGCGGTACAGGCACCAGGTTTCTGAGGAGTATAGGATATTTGGTAAAACAATCGCCATGTAAACCGCGATTTTTGTGCTGAGCTTGATGTTATGAGAACGGAAAACTTTGACTCGGAGTTTCCGAATACCAACTCCTTGTGCGGACTCTGCTTCATGAACATCAACATATGTGTTCGCGAGAACATGGAAAAGTTTGCGCCTCCTTAAAATGAAACTGTGACAAGTCACTAACCTTTGACTTCAGACTTCTGCGTGCCTGAAACGCCGGCTCCAGAGATCCAGAGTCCAGTGCACTGGTTTCACTCCTGCCTGATGAAGCTAATATGACCACCGACAGATTCGAACCCGAAACGACCGAAAAGGAGCTGTATTTCTCCCAATAATTGATGAAACACCCGCGCAGTTTTGTATGTGCGTGTCGCTGGAGGGACATAGTTGAATTTTAATTTTCTGAGCACGTCAATATTTTATAAAAGTACCCAAACAGTTTGTAAACTCAACCTGTAATTTGTAAAACTTATCAAAACATTTTAAGGTGGACCCTCGGTTGAACACTTTCCAAAATGCAAAGTAACTTCAGAAAAAAACTATAAAACTTAGCAACGTGTAAAATAGCTTATCATTTTGTAAATTATTTTACAAAATATCTATGTATAGCAATGAACAAAAGACTGTGCCATTATCAAAATATAGCTATATTAGTTTCCGGCATAGAGATGCAGCCGTAGACCGCGTTCGGCGGCCGTGCTCAGTGCGGCCCCCAACTCCGCGATTCGCGCCGCGGTGTCTGCCCGCGTGACGCTCATGCACTTATATGCTGCTAACGCCTCGTCGCGCTCGGCGTGTGCGGCGTCGATCTGCGAGCGCGCCAAGATGGAAAGCGCCGAGCTCTCTTCCACCTTCTGAAAGAAAGAGGAGCGACGGTCAGGCTGGAGTGGAACCCTCGAGGGCAACGCAAGATCGGCTGGCTCACGCGTTCATCCTCCTGGTTCTCGCGTCACTACGGCTCGTTGACTGCCTCGACGCTCGTCCACTTGAGGTCGGCGCAGATCGCTTCCAGGCTCTGAAACAGAACGTTGTGGTCAGCCCGGGCGACGCTCGGTCCTCTCGGATCGCATTCGATCCGCCCTACGTTAAGTGGTACCGGTTCGGCTCCGGTACGGCCCGTCAGCTCCTCGGTGGCGGCGTCCCCCTGCACCTTGCCACATGGGATGGATCGGTCGCCGGCGGAGTGCAACCCTCCTCCGCTCGGCACGCACTGACGCTGCTGGTTGGCGTGCAGCAGCGCGTCGAGCTGTCCCTCGGCCCCGTCGGCGTCGCGCTCGTACTTCTCATGCATGGCCTGCATGCGAACGGCGGCTCTTGCGTGGCCTGCATGTGAGCGGCGGCTCTGCCCTAGACGGCGGAGAGCGCAGCGTGGTCGGTGGCGGCGCGGCTGTGCATCTGCCTCTTAACCTCACAGAACATCGACGTGATAAATCATGTGAAATAATATGCCATCCTAAGTAGTACTATACATACGAGGGTGACACTGAAAGTTCTTAGAAAATCAAAAACTGATCAAACTAGCAAGTTATTAGCTTTGTTATATCTTTTCAAAATAGTGTCCATTTAGATCAATACATCGCTGCATCCGATGGAACCACTGAGAATAGCACTTTGCTTACTCGTCCTTAGGGGTCTCTTCGACGGCATTTTGAAACGCAACCACTGCTTCCTCTGCGTCTATAAAACGTTTTCCTCGAAGTTTTTCTTTTATTTTCAGAAATAAATAAAAATCGCAAGGTGCGAGGTCGGGGCTATAGGGCGGTGAGATTAGTGCGACCACGCATAAACTCTACATTACTCTGTAACTCTACTCTACATTTCTACATTCGCATTGTTCTACAAGCTTAAAAACACTCAATGGGCAACTCAACTCTGACTCCCGTCAAGATCAATTAATTTACCATAGGCAACGTAAGGCATCACAACAATCGGTTTACCCCAACCACATTCAAAACCTATTTACCATTCCTACTTTTAGTTCTAGTTTGTAAACTCAACCAGTAATTTGTAAAACTTATCAATCAAAGTTATATGCATTTTGAGGTCGACCCTCGGTTGGACACTTTCCAAAATGCAAAGTAACCTAGAAAAAAACTATAAAACTTAGATACTTAAAGCTTATCATTTTCTAAATTTTGTTTACACTATTTCTATATATTTCAATGAGCAAAAGACTGTGCCATTATCAAAATATAGCTATATTAGTTTCCGGCATAGATATGCAGCCGTAGGCCGCGTTCGGCGGCCGCGCCCAGCGCGGCCTCCAACTCCGCGATTCGCGCCGCGGTGTCTGCCCGCGCGATGCCAGTGCCTGGTCGCGCTCAGCGAGTGCGGCGTGGACCTCCGAGCGCGCCGCAATCCCGCGCGCCGAGCTCTCTTCCACCTTCCGAAAGGAAGAGGAGCGACGGTCAGGTTAGAGTGGAGCCCTCGAGGGCAACGCGAGATCGGCTGGCTCACGCGCTCAAGCTCCTGGTTCTCGCGTCGCAACGCCTCGTTGGTCGCCTAGACGCTCGTTTGCTTGAGGTTTGCGTGGATCGCTTCCAAGCTCTGAAAGAGACCACTTTTCTATAATTTATATTTGTTAGGCTTATTTAATTTTAAGTCATACGATTAAATAAATATCTGAAACAGAACGTTGCGGTCAGCCCGGGCGACGCTCGGTCCGCTTCTAGCGCGCGATCCGTCCTACGTTAGGCGGCGGCGGTGAGCGAGGCTCTCGCGTCGTGCAGCGTGGCGGCGTCTCCTTGCACCCTGCAACATGAGATGGATCGGTTGGATGAATCGGTCGCTGGCGGAGCGCGGTCCTCTTCCGCTCGGCACGCACTGACGCTGCTGGTTGGCGTGCAGCGGCGCGTCGAGCTGTCCCTCGGCCCCGTCGGCGCGGCGCGCTCGTACTGCTCTTGCATGGCCTACATGCGAGCGGCGGCTCTGGCGTAGACGGCGGAGAGCGCAGCGTGGTCGGTGGCGGCGCGGCTGTACATCTGCCTCTTTACCTCACAGAACACCGTGTCCTGTGCCACCACGCAACCTAGTAGTTCTATATATATATATATATATAGTACTATAGTTAGGATGGCATATTATTTCACATGATTACACGTCGGTGGCTCAAGACAAGGCGTTTTGTGAGGTGAAAAGGCAGATGTTCAGCCGCGCCGCCGCCGACCAAGCTGCGCTTTCCGTCGTCTACGCCAGGGCCACCGCTCGCATGCAGGCCATTCAAGAGCAGTACGAGCGCGCCGCCGACAGAGCCGAGGGCCAGCTCGACGTGCTGCTGCAACGCCGACCAGCAGCGCCAGTGAGTGCCGAGCGGAGGGGGGCTGCACTCCGCCGGCGACCGATCCATCTCATGTTGCATGGTGCAGGGGGACGCCGTCACCGAGGAGCTGACACGCCGGACAAGCCGAACAAGTACCACCTAACGTAGGGCGAATCGAGCGCGATCGGAGCGGGCCGAGCGTCGCCCGAGCTGACCGCAACGTTCTGTTTCAGATATTTATTTAATCGTATGACTTAAAATTAAATAGGCGTAACAAATATAAATTATAGACAAGTAGTCTGTTTCAGAGTCTTGAAGCGATCCGCGCCGATCCCGAGCGGACGAGCGTCGAAGCGGCCAACGAGCCGTGGTGACGCGAGAGCCAGGAGCTTTAGCGCGTGAGCCAGCCGATCTCGGGTTGCCCTCGAGGGCTCCACTCCAGCCCGACCGTTGTTCCTCTTCCTTACAGAAGGTGGAGGAGAGCTCGGCGCGCGAGATCGTGGCGCGCTCGGAGGTCCACGCCGCACTCGCCAAGCGCGACCAGGCGCTGTCAGCGAACAAGCGCATTCGAGCGTCGCGCGGGCAGACACCGCGGCACGAATCGTGGAAATGGAGGCCGCGTTAGGCGACCACGCCCATCGCGGCCGCCTAACGTCGCCTAACGCGGCCTACGGCTGCATCTCTATGCCGGAAGTTAATATTGCAATGTTTTGATAATGGCACAGTCTTTTGGTCATTGCTGTATGTAGACATTTTGTAAAAAATGTACAAAATGATAAGCTATGTTACACGTCTCTAGTTTTATAGTTTTTTTCTGAAATTACTGCATTTTGGGTACTTTTACAAAATATTGACACCTTCAGAAACTTAAAATTCTAAAACACAAAAACATTTACGTCAATGTACCACTGAGGGCCAATGTAATCGTGTTTTCGTCTCTGTGCAAGAAGAAGAAAGGCTGATATTAAGTTATTTTATTTTACAAATGTTTTTCTAATTACATAGTCCTGATCGGTTTCGATCTCGGCGACCTTAATAAAAAAATTTAATTCACAAAATATAACTGAGTAACTTAAAATATAATATAATACTATTATCAAGCGTGAGCCCTAATATGGCTAGCTAGGCCAAACTAAAAAAACACTAAACATAGACAGTGAAAGAAGATGTGTATGTTACCGGCAATCTGTTTGCACTTCGGTGTAACGGGGCTTAACAATTATTATGTGGGTGCAATCAATGCACCCAATGACCCCAAGAATGCCATATTTTCAATAGAATTTGCAATAGAAATGTAATATGAGTAATTTGAGGACCTACTTACTTACTTTTATTAATAGATTGGCTGTTTTAGTAGAACTTTGAACTTACTCTCGACTAACAGTCCTATCTTCAACACTTTGAGTAAACTTTATATGTCTCTTCAGGCTAGTTTGGTGTACCTACCAGCGCCTGAAACAAATTTGAAACAACTACCTATGTGAGTAAGACTATTGGCTGAGGAAACAATACCCTCTACTTTCAATTCTTTGCACAAACTTCTGAAAGCGTCCTTGGATAGTCTATACTTCAACCGAAACCCTGTCTCTGGTAAGATGTCAAGTGGGTTGTAGGCTTTTTTTTAAATAAGTCTATTGAATTGAAAATTTACGAGTACCATTTTAAATCGTGATATTTGCTAGTTTTTTGTTATTTTACAAAAAAACATCGAGTAAAGGTACCTTGTTTGTATTTAGGTTATCCAACTTAAATTGATACTTCAAGCACGAACAAATCTGACAGTCGCGCGTTACGTAAACCTAACGTATTCGAGTCATATTGCGCGTCAACTTCAGCTCAACTGTCAAACGTCGAGCGTGACCGCGCAGTGTAATTCGGATACGCTACCATTACGTAAAATTTATTCTTGCTGGGGCCTGTGTGGTCATTGACGTGAGTAGACGATGTAACTCACAAGTCTGAATTCTTCGGGAACTCGTTAGGGTTCATAATGAGGGTAGTCAGATACGAGACGGGTCGGAAACGTCGCGACCTATCGCCCTGACTGGCGACATTTTCTATTCAAATTAGGAACACGGTCGTGTTTAAATTGTAACTTCCATCGTATTCCCTTTACATTGCTCATTTTAATCAAATAGTTTGAGAACATGTAAGTTTGAGTACAGCAATGGACTAAGTGCTGTTTAGTAACGTGGAGTGGTTGGATTTGTTGGTGTAAGGTGAGGGGGGTTTCGGTAGACGACACGTCAGTTCTTCCGGTCGTAGTGTGTTGTTTTCAAATGTACCTCGGTTCCTTTATGCCAAGTTATCAGTTCAGGTATCTCGTTGGCATGCACCCTTAGCATTGGTTTAGTTTTTATGGCATTTTAATCTTTTTTTATTTTCAAACGAAATATTTAGTTATATAAATCATACACTCCTGGAATAAACCAAATTAAGGTTAGAAACGTCAAAAAAAGATCCTTCGAACCGGATTTGAACCAGTGACCTATGGATACCAGCTATAACCAACTACAGTCCACCGCTCTACCAACTGAGCTATCGAAGGCTTGAAAGCACTGACATAAGTTTGGTACGCGCTAAGAAAATTTGTAAAAAAACAGGTTAAAAAAGATCCTTCGAACCGGATTTGAACCAGTGACCTATGGATACCAGCTATAACCAACTACAGTCCACCGCTCTACCAACTGAGCTATCGAAGGCTTGAAAGCACTGACATAAGTTTGGTACGCGCTAAGAAAATTTGTAAAAAAACAGGTTAAAAAAGATCCTTCGAACCGGATTTGAACCAGTGACCTATGGATACCAGCTATTACCAACTACAGTCCACCGCTCTACCAACTGAGCTATCGAAGGCTTGAAAGCACTGACATAAGTTTAGTACGGCACTAAGTAAATTTATAAAATAAGAAACAGGAAAAAAAATCCTTCGAACCGGATTTGAACCAGTGACCTATGGATACCAGCTATTACCAACTACAGTCCACCGCTCTACCAACTGAGCTATCGAAGGCTTGCTAGAATGGTTGAACAAAACGCTCTCAACGCGTCGTGAGGTAGTGAAAGGTGCTCTACTTTGAATGACAATTATTGCAAAATATTACGTGTGTTTGATAAATCAACGCAGAGTTGCTGATAATTTATTGCTATCGTATGCGCGGTTAAGGTCAGTTGTTGGTCGATCTTGCTGATTATAAATTGATGGTTCTCATGGTTAAAAACAAAATGGGAAACAAAACGCGTAAGCGAAAAAATTAACTGCTTCAAAGTAAAATAAGTAATATATTTACTTTAAAGAGCCGCTGTAAAATAAACGAAGAATTTAATAAAATTGCCTTATTAACGCACACGTTTCATCCCAACTCTAGTGACAAGAGAACGGCTTATAACCTCCGGGAGTTTCCTAGGTTTCTCATGCACCGATGTCGAATCTCAAATTCTCCATAATATTATCATATTAATTGAGTATTCGGCTTCAGATTCGAAGTAAGCCGCTTTTAACTGAGACATGAGACTGCACACGGATGTGGAAATGAACCGTTTGGATAAATTAAGTTTATCCTTGCGTCACAGGCAGAGGTATTATTTAATTCTTAATTCTTTATTGCACACAACACAGGACATAAACAAAAGACAGAAATAGATGACATGTACAAAGGCGAGCTTAACCCTAAAAAGAGTTTTCTTCCAGCAAACCTTTGAGGCTAGAGAGAGGTGACTATAGAGGCAGGAACGTGTACATAAAAGGTTATAATATAACGGAGATTTAAGTCAGTCAATAATGCTGTTTTTCCCGCAAGATTATCTGTCTGTTAAAAGAAGTCTTCTCTTGATTAAGTTTTTGAACTTGCCAATCGACAATTTGGGTTTGTTAAAGAAGCGTCTAACTGCCAAGTTTTCGTTACGTTGATGCAACTTGTGACGCAACAATACAATACGACCGACAACTTAAATTGAAACATTTGAAATTATTGCTGTTTGCCACTAAGTATTATTAGTTAGGGTATTTTGTTTTCTGGAAGCACATACTCATTTCATCACCAACCTCCACCGGCCTCAATGTTTTTGATTATGTATGATTGCTTTCTGTGCGTACCAAGAGGTGTACTCTATGGTACATGCGTACCATAGAGATAGTCGAGATAGCAGGCATTACATGGGTGGAAAAAGCAAAGCGAAGAGAAGATTGGAAACTGTTGGAGGAGGCCTATACCCGCAAAGGGGTCCCTAATTAGTAAATATTATCTTTTTAATTTTAAGTTTTTTTCTTATATAGTGTTTAAACGTTAGAGATAATAAAGGCTTTTTTATTTTATTTTTATTTTATTTTTATTATGATTGCTTTTCGGTCAAGCTTAAGATTGTGAATAAAATTGTTGCGGGGGTAGGTGATCTATTATCGTTTAACACCGCCCAAAAAAACGTTTATGGTGGTGGTAGAAAAAGGGAATAAATGAAATCTTCTAATTGATATTAATATTAAAATCATATAAAACTCTTACTTCATTACCACGGCCATTATAAAATGAACAAGGTATTATTAATTGATGTTTGTTTAGGTGATAGCTAGTGACAATACAAATAATTATTTAGAAAATGTGCTACTACGTCATAATAAAATATAATGATGCATCTCAAAACAACCAGGTAATACAAAGTTGTATAATAAACTTATTATTGAACAATCTTCGACATTTGGTAGATAAGCATCAACAAACAAAAGACGTTCTCTCTATCAAACTGAAAGCACAAATCAGCACAATACGTGGCATTATGTAAGCAGACAGCAACTTGTGCGTCAGTTTCTAACAATAATAGCAGTGGGAATGAAACTATTTAGCCAAGTTTGCTGCGTCAATAGAGGGCGCCACCTAGCGGGGAATAATTCATTTAGTCGAATTCATTCGCGAAAGTTTGTACTTTACTCCTGTCTTGTCTGAGAATGTGAGACTGATTTAGTGACAGATTTTCACGGGAGGAGTTTTTTGTTGATAATTTCTGGTGCTATTTTGTTATGTCCTTATTTTATTGTATTATCGTTCGAAAATATATATAGGTATATTTTCGCAACAGCAGTGTAGACTGCTGTTGACCGTTTGTCTAGAGTAGACGCTAATGTCTCGATGGCAGATGGATATTAATTTATGGATATGATACACTTAATTATAGTGTAAGTTTGATTCAACGAATCTCTTCGGTAAATAATTTACTATAAATGTGGTTGAGTGAGAAAAAATCTAATACTGTGACATACGGACCGTAAATAAGTACATTTTACCTCAATGAAAAATTATCTTATATATTCAAAAATTGCTCATAACTTCTACAGTAGGTATATAATATTTTGTAGTAGTTATGTGCAATTGTTATAATATACTGTATATTGAGAGAGTAGGTAAGTACAGTCAACAACAAAAATTGAATGACAGTTAAGATTGTGCAATTACGTTTTGGGAGCTTGAATATTTTTTTCTGGTTACTGGATCATGGGTTTTACAGTGTTTGCGAATTCATGGAGTTAAAATTGTAAATTTTTATTAATCTTGTATAAATTTTGCATAATGTATGTACCTCAAGCATATAAAAATTCTTATTTTATGGTTGTAGAAACACCACGAACTATTACACAAAAGGTTTATTCTTCATTAAACAATACAGTGGGTTTGGGAGACATTTTTTCATAACTTTTGATAAAATTACCCACTGGCAAAAGTTTAAATTCAACATGGCGTATTTTCACACAACATTTTTCTTGGGAAAAATGCGTGACCACGATGAGCTGAGCTGTGATTGACAGACTTCGGTTTACAGACATTTATTCTCATAAAGAAAGGGTGTCACTTACATGAGAAAATAATATAACAGTAGGGAGGTTAGTAAGTCGTTCTTTTAAAGTAAGTAAAGTTCTTTTAAAGACTTGAGATGGCGGCACCGCGCGTAGGCCAATCACTAAATATCTATAAAATATATTAAGTTAATAATTGACAGGCGTCACAGCTCAGTCGGTAATAGCTCTGCCTTCCGTGCTGTGGGTCGTGGGTTCGATCCCCACCAAGAACAAACATTTGTGCGCGCAAAACATAGATGTTTGTTCTATGTCTGGGTGTTACTATGTAATTATAAGTATGTATTTACAAAAAAAAAAATTATTTAAGTATTCTATCAGCCATCTAGTTCCCATATCACAAGCTTTGCTTAGTTTGGGACTAGAGGGCGTTGTGTGTAAAGTCCATGAATATTTATTTATTATTTATTAATATTATTAACTAAGGTTACTGTTAACCTTTCTGAGAGCCAGCGCCGGTCCATCCATCAGTGCTTGCCGTGCGAGCACGTCAGCGCGCTGCACATCGCCGGCGCTGGCCTGCTGCATGCGCGACATGAACATGCGCTGCACCTCGCGCAGCGACACTCGCGTCAGCCTGGTCTTCGATTTCGTTATAAACTAAAATTGCCAAGAAACATAAATAAAAAAACATGCAAAGGCCCTCAACACACGAGCCCTTACAACATTCTTATTCTTCGTATAACTTTACAAGAGTTTAGGTAGATCTTTATACTAATTTAAATGATGGAATTGCTTATAATATTTTGCAACATATACTTGGATTCAAAAAAACTCAATTTAGATCTTTAAACTAATTTAAATGAAAGAATTGCTTAAAACATTTTACAACATTTGGATTCAAAAAACTCAATTTATTAATCGAATTGTGTTACTGACTGTACATGGTGTGTCATAATCGTGTTTGAACCCGCAGGCTGAAGGGGTGCGGTGACATTCACTTAATTACATAGATTATAACTTGACATTTTGTTGCTACCGGTTTTAACTTGAATGATATGGATTACGCATATCCATTGTTGCGAATGTTTTGATTTAGAGTTGTAATTTATTTTAGAGAATAGGTTAAAATGAACTTATAACTTTGAGAGGGTTAAAAATGACCAGTTCAAAATTGGAGTTGGTATTTTAGAAGAACAAAATTATAGCAAGTACGTTACTGAAAATGAAATATATTTATTTTGGCAGTGCAGGTAGGTACATAAAATAAAACGGTGCAGAACAACAAGCAAGATACAAAGATACACATAAGTAAATAATTTATTAAAAACTGGACCGGAACACTGTAATATAACCTATATTGTAAATAATTATGTGAAATTTTGATTTTTATCTGCATGTTTTGTCCACTGTCTGTCTCACATAATGTGACACGCATATTTGTTTATGTTACAATTTATGTAACTGTCACATGTAATATTAATCAAAGTCAAAATAGAGAGCTCATACAGGGGCTTTTTAATTAAACCAGCGCTGATCATTTTTCATCCATAATTGCCGTTTCAAGTATTAACGCTAATCACCGTTAAAATAGATGTAGGATTTGGATTAATTCATTATGTATGCTTTCATTATGGGTGTGGTCAGCAAACAAACAGCCAAGAAGTTTTGTTGTTTCTAGTCATATTTTGGAAATTGATGAGGGAGACCATTATGGAACTGCTATATGGTCTCCCTCTAGTGTTCGTCAGTCTGCCCGCTGGGACGCGTCTTTAACAGATATTTCCCTTTATTAATCCTGGGCGTCTCGGTAGACGAGGCGCAGAGTTCTCGCCTGGTCTATCTTATCTGTCAAGAAGGTATAGTTTTCTAATTTTTGAAATGATTTCTGGATATTTTGAGTAGTTGGGAAAGTTTTTGTTAGGTTAAGTTAGACAAAAAGTCATAAAAACGGATGATTTGCCATTCCTCCACATATGAATATTCCTATTTGGCATTCCCGCCGCAGCAGCGGCATCTAAACACCAGCGTTCTATAAAACCAGTGTAAATTGGGATACAGTATCGGAACTATAGCAATAATTGTCTACGAAAAAAAAAATATGACCTTCTTCAAGATAATAGTACTATACCATACCTTAATGGTCAAAGATTATAAAATTGCTCTACAAATTGGTTTCATCCAGTAGGGCCACATCTTTAAAATGAAAAAAAAAATTGCTCTTTTGGGACACTCTTTAATGAAATGTAGGTACTGTTTTAGTAAAAAGTGTTAGACAGTGTAAAAATGCAAACTAATTTCCGATTGAAGATCATCACGTCTTTAAAATATACTCCTTGATATTGCCAAATTTATGGGCTTTAGTCTATGATTTAACAAAAAAAGTACAGCAATTTCTATGTAAGACTTAGTGCTCTGCAGTACGGCCATTGTTTTCGCCATAAAACTAAGCACCACAATCCTAAAAGCAATAAAACGGGATATCGCACAAAGTTACTTCAACAACAGTAGCGGTTAGGAAGAGTTGAGTGTGACGTCACTCAGCTTTCATATCACGAGCCTAAACCCCGCTTAGATAGCGCCGCCGTATAGTGTTCTCCGACGCGACGAGACAGTGCGTAGTGATGTGCAACGTAATACTCTATCGATAAATTATTACTATATTACTCACTATTTTGCGTATGTCGTATGAGCTGTCAACAATATTTAGAGCTTTTATCACCACCCGCCCTTATTAATTGGACATCCGGATGCTGGTTTTCATTGGGCTTAAGTTGAATATTGATAATAACCTCTATAATAATAACATAACATAAATATTGGCATAATTATTATTATTGGGAACGGCAATGGTTTAAAAATAATTGTTAAAGAATTTTCTTTATTGAAATAGATTTACGTACCTTATCTGTGATTGGCTTTTCGTGTTCTGCCGTCAAAAAGAAAATTTATCGATTTACCTATCGATGTAGTTTCAGTTGGCTGTCCATCTCTACCTTTCCCTCAAGGCATCTACTCTTGAACAACACACCTGACACCATTATGCTATTATAATATTTCGCTACCCTGATGCGATCTTGACGACGACGACGCCGCAGTGAATACCAAAATACACGTTATTTTTGCTTTGATTTCCTTCGATATTTATTACCAACTCGCTCGCGATATTACATTTGTATTGTCTAGTAAGTTTATGGTACTGTTTTGTTAGATGAGAAAAAAATGGATAGGGGTAGGGGTGAATAAAAAAAATCATAAACTCAACTTCCATATTCCAGGTTCAAAACTAAAATAAGAAAGTTAGTTCATTTCGGTAGTAGATTATTAAATAAGAACGCTCTATTTCTTATCGTCATGCTAAGAAAATCACCTCTATGAAAAATTAGAAATAACAGAACACTGTCTTTATCAGCTTTATGTAATTTTGTATGTTGAGTTGTGATGTGTGGTGTGGTATGCTCGCGAGAAAAATCTAGTTGGGTAGAATCCTCACGTGCGTTTTTGCGTTTGTTACGTTTGCCACACATTTACTTTTTATTGTGAGGGTTCGAAATCCGAATCCTATGACGGGTTTTTTAAAATTGCATTTTTATATTTGGAACGCGACCCGTCGACATGCCGCGTGACAAATACGCGCTCCGCCGCCATGAATGACAATTGAAGAGATGTTTTTATAAAGAAGGCGCCGATTTTTCGTTTTTATTTGAAAGAAATTGCGCCCATAAAAATGGCGTTGAAATGATGAGTGTCATTTTTCATCGCTGTTTGAACGCCTCTTTATGGGGTGTTTGTGTTTGAATGACAAAACGATGTTTTTGAGGTGAAAAAATCCATTCATTTAATTTTTCACTCTAACAATCTTTTATACATATATATTATATTTTTAATTTTTAGACAGTTTAATTTCGGAAGATCATAGAACAGCTACACCCAAAATAGGTAATTATTAACTTATCATCATAAGTATCAGTGACTTAATTCATAATCGTGATTTTATAGGTATAGAACAGATAGACAATTGTTAACTCTAGAAACTAGATACTTATTTACTTATTTTCAAATTATCTGCGAGAATCTTAATTTAAAATTGAAGACTAAAATATTTCTTGAACTACCTACCTGCAGTGGCATAATTAATTAGATTGTCTTCGCAACGCATAGATTGGCTGCAGTGCCAGTGCCTAGTCAAGTTTCCAGTGATGGCATCCGAGGAATGTGCTCACACGGACGAGGTTTTACCATAGACTGGTAACTACAGAAGTGCTTTATCAGTCACATAAAATATTTCCACAATTTTTGGATTACTCATAACGTGAGGTGATTTTTAGTATGAAAAAATAACTAAAATATATTATTACTCTAAAATAACTGTTGCATTATAAATAATTTTTTTTAAAGTTAACTAATCCTATTAAAGCAGTTTCCTAAGAAACATTAAAAGTTAAGAATTTGTCCATTGCAAACGGAAGCAATGATTGTGGTGCTTTACTAAAGTGGAGCACGCTTAGATAACATATAATCAATCTATTCACTTTTTTTTTTATTCCTAAATTATAGCTTTCTATAAATAGTGACACTGGTAAAGACTCGTTGGCAGTTCGCATTATGAAAGTGGAAGCAAAACACAGTGTTTTGCTTAACACTCTTGCACCGGACTGTAGGTCGTGCATTTGCAAACCTCAGTGGATACATTTGATTAACCGGACCAGACAAGCTTCATTGATTTACTGTTTGGTATTTACTTTAATCCGCCAAAATCCCAATAATGGAACAGATAATAATATACTGTGGGTCTTACTTATGATTAGTTTAATTATATGAGTTAGGGTAGTCTAGTTATTCGATACTAAGTAAGTAGGCACTAGCGGTTTTTTTTTGTTCGAAACACGATTTTTGTAAATACATTTCCACTTATAAGTCATAGCAAAATGCGATAAACGTGTAATAAGTAGGTTATGCATTGCTTGGTCTTGAAATGATAAATTGAAGAATAAAAATAAGTTAACAACAACAACAAAAATGTTTATTTATAAAAGTTGTACATGATGACTGAAAACATAAAATAAAACTAATCAAACAGGATATGCAACACGGAGAGCGGAACCTACGGTTACCTATTCATATGCATTTATTCCTTAAAAAACGATTATGTGCGGAATTTCAAATTAGACTGTAAAATATCCTAATATAAACCTAGTGTAAAATTTAGTTTTATTGCTTGAGGAAATATAAAAATGTGAAATTAAGTTGAAGCGTCGTAAAAGCTTAACAAAATGTGTCACAATGGCACAATAACGTACAACTTTATAGTTTTAAAAGGCCAATATTGCCTTTATCGCACATGAGCAGAGTTAACGGCCAATCGACTGCCACTGGACATTAATCGCCCTTTAGCGGCATATTATTCACGGACACGCGTTGCAACGATACTGCCACCCTGTATATCACTTTACACTGTACCCATATCCGACTCACAACTCACAAGCGACTATCAACTTTATTTCTAGTGACACATAGTCCATTTTAGCGTGAAGATATAACTGTGGTTATAATCTTTTGAAGCCAAACAAATCGTTTAACTAATCCAAGCCAATATATTCTCTATTTTCAAATGAATACAATTAATCGGTTTTTAAATTCGCCGTATGACGATTCCATACCGATCGGTGATCCTGTTTTTAAATGAGCTTTCTTTTGATTCTAATAGAGTCTGATTTTGTATGCTTTTTGGTCGGTAGCGAAATAGGTATTTATTGATGAATATGGCATAGCGTTTATTACGAAGTATCAGACCACAGTTGGACTATTAATTATTTGTAAACAACAGAACCGTGAGCGGTCATAAATGGCTCGTGCTAGACAGTTGATCCAATATTGATGCCTAGTCAATAATGTGTAATAGTTTGGGAATCATATCGGTTTAATTAATCACTCTGAATAATGCCAATATACAGTATTGTGTTATGTGTGCAATTTTTTGATTCTCCATATAAAAAAACAACATTTTGTAATCTAAGATTTGATTTTGCAAATTCCCCCGCCCTCAAATTTTCTCTTAACTTTTTAACTTCTTGTATCTCTGTCGGAGTATTACTAACATATTATTTTTTGAAATGCTGCAAACTAAAAAAAATTGAGTCTAACATTTGTTGTAAAAAAAAATCAGAATTTGCACACTTTTTTAAAGCATGTTGCGAAAAATTATGTGTTGCTCGAAATATCAAACTCTACAATATGCATAAAATTTCCTGTCCGTAGACTCTTGCCCCTCTGTAAAGGTAGAGGTACTAGTAAACTATCAGCGAGGCAGTGAGGCGCGTATCGCGGTATCTTCACGCTTCGTCGCGTGGAAACCCTCGCTCCATCAGGCTTCACGCACTACGCAGCCACAAGTTATTCAAACGACTATTGACTATCCGACAGTGTTTTCATTTATTAACAAAGCTAGCATAAAAGTAAAAAAAAAATGAAAAGTCGTGAGACAAATTCATGTGTTTGGTGATATCTTTCTTATCGTGTACGATAGCCCTTTGCACACTCAATATTTGTCATGAACCCTAATATGTGGCCTGTTAGGTGGAAGTTGGTTGTTCACGTCCCTTTTTTATGCAAGGGAAAGCAGAGTGATCTTAAAAAGACTGCTTTGTAACTAGATGTGCTGCCGCACCCGAAATCGTACCTTTGGTCTTTAGTACATCGCTATATTGTCTTATTTTTACTTTATTCTGGAGATTTTTGTCTTTTGGTAGCGGGTTTTCCTAAATACGTTTTTATTCGGCTATTCATATATTTTTGGTGTTCAACCTTATTGAAATTGGTCATGCTTTTGCAAAAATGATCGATTAATTAGCTTTTATGCTTATTGTATTGGTGTTGTGAAACTTCGTAACTCTGTATAATAAGAAATTCTGACATAAGCTTTGCTCGGAGTCAGTTTAAATCACATCTGTCGCAAACAAAACGAAACTGAAACGGCCCTCCAGTTGAATCCCGAATGAATATTTATAAAGGGTGTCTAATCCGCTATTGTCACAATTTTCGCGCCTCGTGAAGTTTTGAATGATGACGTCAAGACAATACGCATCTTGTTGTACACTGCTTACGTTTCTCAAAGGGTTAATTTTTTTTTCTACTGAATAAAGCCTGGTTTTAATTTCGTGGTTTTTTCTTTGTCTCCTGGTGGCACGCAGACAAGGCGCGTGTTTCTTTGTGATGAATCTAAAATCTATGTGATAGCTTTCTTTCCCATACTCAAAAATTAAAATGACCTAAGGATTGGCAACGCACTGACAATAGGCGATGGTCGCCACTTAGTTACCGCCAGTTGGTCTACCTCTGGTAAAATATTGCATGACCTTACAAAACATGCTCGTTAAAGTCGTTTTTAAAAATGTTACAGTGACTAAAATAAAAAATCATGTAAGTAGGTATATTTGTCCCGCAGTGTACACCATCCGAAAGCACAGCGTCTCACAGCATTAACGAACAAAGGCCCGTGTTGGGTGAGAGAGGCTTACCAGCTGACGGCAAAACTCAGCGTTTTCGGAATTATTCACTTATTGTGAATATTTAAATTAAACTCATTTTAGACGTAGGGATCAACTTCCGTTTGTGTTAATACGAAGGTACGTTCTATCGTGTAATTCCAAAATCTCTGTTTAAGATGCGCCTGTCTTTTGTTTTACGTTTTAGTTCTAATGCGAAGATAACACATTGACGAGATACAGGATTGAGTAGAAGAGCTTGGCAGAAATTGTTAAAAAGGTAAATCTTCTTCGTTGTGTCTATTGTTCTCTTTTTTCATATCGTTTACATTAAATATGCTTTGCCCAGAAACGTTAATGGCATTTCCCGAAATACTGTTTTCATTTCAAACAATTTATTGGAACATAACAAGTTTTTGCTCCGCGTTGAACTACAGCTTGGGTTTTTTAGCAGTGAATGCGCAGACTTGTGCTTTGAAGGATTATATTGAACCAGGTTTTGCTCTCCAAAATCGGAAACTCTTGTTAAAACATCCTCTATTTGAGACACAAGTTGACTCCTGCATTCCTCGACCATGGTGTGAGGAATGACGGCTCGTGTAAAAAGTGTTTCTTTTACTGTCGTCCGCATAGCAATGAATGCTATCAATGGACAACATGTCATTGATAGAAAAAACACTCGCTTAATTCTGCTCCACACAAGACTGCTCAGTTTACTGGTGATGGTAATGTGCAGACAACAAACTCCATCGATGTAACAAAACGGAGTAATGAATGGACGCGTAAATCAGGCAACACTTGCAGTTAAGGAGATACGGCTGCGCTGGCCCCGTCTTAATTGCCAGTGTTACCACGTCATAAATATCTGCGTGAGGTATGTATAGTTTATTGTTTGCATGACAATGTTTATTGTCAAGTGAAAAAGTATTTGTTACAATTATGAAAACATTGGTTAGGTAGACATGCTTACAAACTTGGTTCGTTTGTTGAGACTCATACCTCAAAGTTATTACATCACGTTACCCGGGCAAGAAACGCAGAAATATAAAATACTTTTTTTTTTATTTCGCTCCAAACCGAAACATTACCCACTTTTGAAACACTAAAAGGTCCTATACATAGTTGAGTGTGTTTGTAATACCTACCATTTCTATCTGATCTTATACGAACCGAAAAACAACTGAGATTTTTTTAATTAACTTTATTTAACCTGTAGCTGTAAAACAAAAAGCCAATTCTGGCTAGTTTAAAATCCAAATTAATTCTTTGTTAATTTCACAATAAAATTGTTGACAGTATTTACACGCATCGCATATCGTAAAACATTTACATCTTTTTCATGGCGATGCTTTATAAGCCGGAAACAGATTTTAAACTTTATTTCAATTCATTACATCCGTTTTTGTGTTTACCGTTGCTTTATTACGTGTAATTACAGTTAATAACTGGTATTTCGTGTTTGTTTTTGAAACTCATTTATGGAATAATCAACCGTACGAAAATTGACATCGTCTTTGGTAGAGGCAAATAAATGTTTGTGCTACGGGCTGCTACGGCGTAGCACAATCACAGCACAATGCTACGACACAAAAAGTAACCTATCTATAGTCTATAGTATTGATATAATGCTTATCGAAAGCTTTCCAATCGGTGTACATATAGGTACCAAAATGAGTCTTATCTAACATGGCATTCAGTTCAGCTATACCCCCATGTGCCGTTTCGAAACCATAGGCTATTGGTAAGTCATGGTATCTAGCCTTTATACGGTCTTGTAATGGCTAAAAGAACCAAGCTTCTTCAACATAAACGGCAAATGGATAACCCCAAGTAGCACGAATCTTCTCCATACCAATGCAGCTCGCATCGGTATGAAGAAGATTCTGTGATCTAGCAAAGAGTAAAACATCCGATGCCTCCACCATGTAATCACCACCACTCTCCACCGTGCAATGTCGATATTTTCCTCTTTCTAATGATACAATTTTATGTCCAGTAATATCGTTGATATCGTGGTTAATATATTAATTTTATTCAGCTCTTCACAAATAAGATAAGATAAATCTTTATTTGTCTCCAACAGGTATGTACAGATAAGTATAATTACAGTAAGTAAAAAAATGTGTGAACAAATGTGGAAGACCTTCATATAATTTAAGAGATAGTGTATAACCTTAATTTACAAAGTGTTCCAAACAGTAATGTGTCTTCTGATCCCTTACCATCTGGGCGAGGACGTCTCAGTTTTGACTCTGTTTTGCCCAAACTGCGGTTGACATAGATCGATGCGACCGCACGGAGCCAGTGCGGTCAGCACCAGTTCAGGCTTTGACCCCATACACAAGCGTGTAACTGTGTTGTCCAATAAATAAATTGCTGGCTGGATTCAAAATATGTTCGTGTGAATAAAAACTATGGGTTTATTACTTGCACATGGTTTAAATGGGGATTTTACCGATTTATAAGTATCGCGCAATTCGCGCATGATCCTTGTTCAAGGGTATTGCGATAGAAAAGTGGCCTCCCGAGATTTTATAAATATCAAAATAATATTTAGACCATTTTGACAAATTCATATATTCAATAGGTTTAATAGTCATGTTGACGTACTCATCACATATTCGAAATGGTCTTAACTAGTGCTATCCTCCCAGGGTCTCCGGACTCTACTAAGTGACTGATCGTATGCCCTCGCCAACTTGCGTCAAGTCGCAAAAATTCAATTATTTGGTTTACCAGTTTTACAGGTAGCCTTGGGAGCTGCGGAATTTGATTAGCTACTGAAAATGTCTATAACTATTTTATTAATTAAGATTAATTATTATGCGTCGTTAAGTTTGGTAACAAACAAGCACTGCGTTGACTCGTGACGTCATTTTGTAATATCAACATTACTAATACAGAAAATTTATTATTGTTTTACATATTTTCGATGTGATATGGACGAACGTGGTAATTCATCCGAAAACATATTTTTGTGAATGTGAACTATCGAATTATTGCACGATAAACATTCCCTTCATAAACGCTCTAACCATTATTAGTTCGTTGTGAACTCTCTCCTCGAACTTTAGTTATACATTTTCATTCGGCAATAGTCTCGCCTAGGGAGGTAATTAATAAGGCTAATATGATTAGTGGGTGTTGTTCTGCAATAGTGCGAGTTTGGAACTCGATAGTAAAAGAGAAGTTAATAAACTAATACTCCATGCAAGTACAACTTTCGGTCATTAACTTTCCAATGGGAGCCGCCAAAGAGAACCGCACATAAAATACAAATACAAATTAATTTATTTTACTAAAGAAAAATTACTGAAATAAAGATTACTGATGGTCCCCGCACTAGGGCTAGCCTGTGTCGCGGGAGGCCGGTGACCGAAATAGTTTACCTTACACTTAAAACCACAGAAGTAACACTGAACAGAGCAAAACAACAAAAAGGAGATAGGCATGTACATTAAAGGTTAAGAATTAAATATTTACATTTTACATATCATAAACACAAAGACACATAAAGAAAACGCTTTTAACATAAAGACAAGAAATAGAAACAAAAAACTAGTAAAAAACAGTATCTTCCAATGTTTTTAACTTGTTCATTTTCTCTTCGAATGAACTTATACGTTAAGGTTGTCGGAGTGAAACCTCTGTATCAGAACTATTGTATCCCCGGGTCAGTGGGGAGGCGGCAATTTATCAATTATTTACGCCACTTGCGCCGTGACGTCACCTGCTGGGCCCGTACTGCCGCTGATTGACACATCTGTTGAAAATAGATCTGTTAAATACGGGTGAAAAAATTCGCTTTTTGTTGAATTTTTGAGTTTCCGGGATGTTCAAAAAGAATTGTATAAAAACAGCAAAGATAGTCTTAAATTGTAACTTCGTTTTTTTGTTTGAGGGGTAAGTTTTTGCCATCTAGATGGGGAAATATTTATATTTTCAGTTCGAGTTCAACAAACCAGTGTGGGGCCAAGGATACTGCCCCGTGGAACTCTGTATTCTATAATAACCTCGTCACTGATCCAGAAAATACTTCCAGACTTATCTGAAATATCTGACTCCGATGTGTCAGGCAGGTGGTCTTCGAAAAGTTTAAGGGAGAAACCTCTTACACCAATTTATTCCAGCTTTTAATTAGCTGTGTGATAGAGACTGCGTCGAATGCTTTCGCTAGATCGAGAAATACTGTTAAACATTGGTGTAATATCAATCAATACTCGTATATTAACCATTACAAGTATGGAATGGAACTGTGGTTTAATAACCTAACTATTTGATGCACAGACAGACCACCATGTTCCACGGTAATTCAATTATGACCTTTGAGTATTGACACAGCTCATCAGAGTAGCCTGACCACATTTTAGGAAATCCTAAAAGAATTTTAGAGGGAAAACTAAGATCTCCGACCGACGCGACTTTGCCAACATGTGCATTTACAGCCTTATTGAGAAATGTTAGTTGATGCATGTTGCGTAAAATAATCAAACATCGCAATAAACATTAAGTACAAAATCATATTTTACTATAAAACGGTGATGTTATATAATTATACTAAACGTTACTATAAAAATACAGTGATACGTACGTATTACTGTATTTTCAAAGTAAATATAACATTAATAAATATTTTTTTATTATATTTACTTTCGTCAATAAATATGATGTAACCGGAAATGTCATTTTTCCAGTATACATCAAACAATTTTTTTTTTAAAATAAATATTCATGGACTTTACACACAACGCCCTCTAGTCCCAAACTAAGCAAAGCTTGTGATATGAGAACTAGATGGCTGATAGAATAATTATATAGTTTTTTTTTGTAAATACATACTTATAATTACATAGTAACACCCAGACATAGAACAAACATCTATGTTTTCCACGCACAAATGTTTGTTCTTGGTTTTTTGAACTAGCGATACTTACAATAAAGTGATTCAGCGATTTAGCGACCAACTGCCGGCACCTGTTCAGGTTGGTTTTATTGGAACATTCATCTGGAATGCTCGAACTCGCTACAGCGTTTTTTGTTTACGATTGGTGAGATTTTTGAGAATTTAATCTCGCCATAAACTAATAAAAAAATACTCTGACATTAAACTCAATTTACATGGTAAATTAATTAACATAGAGGCTTATGGTGTTCAACAAAATGTAATATTAAAAGTTTTAAAACAAAAATAAAGGATTTTTCGTGACTGAATCTGGCACGCAGCGACAGATGTGGGTTTAGTTGGAGCGCGAAATCGCGAACGAGACCATGACTGATGTACATTTAAATAGATGCGGCATTATCAATTCCGCATCAAAATAAGATTAATAACGCTTCGTCAAAGGCAAGTCGAAACATATAACATTTTCTTGACTATAGTAAAAATGGGTACCTACCTTGATTTAATATTATTTAATTAATAGTTTGAACTCGTTCGGTCGTTCGAAACTTATAGACATAGACAATCATTTATTTGTTTTTTCGCACAATTGAAAGAAAACGATCCAAAAATAAGCTTTACCCTCTATAGGCAGTAAAAATCAGGACTCGTGCTTTTTATCGATCGAAATGTCAGTTCCGTCTCTCTCAACAATGAAGTAGGTACCATCACGTTTTACATATCCGTGTAATAGAGAACCAACTACGTTATCATTAGTTTCCACCTCAATACTGAAAATTAAGTTTGTCCCTTTCCCTTTATGTTTGTCTAGTTAAATTAAGTTGAAAATTTATTCCGTATCGGCGAGGGCGCTGTGTCAGCTGAATTTATAATTTTGAGGACAACTATTAGTTTTGGTTTAAATTGGTTTTTGATGATGTTAGTTTGGCCTATCGTGGGTATAGTTAAGGCAGGAATGCTTTTCTACGTTCACTTTTATGTTTACATTGACAATATTTTGAATAACTTTTATTCCGATGTAATAATTTTTATAAACAGTTTAATACTTTGGTAACTAAACATTTCCATGCATACCACATACTTTCAAGCTTGTGGTAAATTATGGACTCAAGCTTTTTAAAACCACGTTTTTTGCGTAGCTGTTTTTGATGGGATTTATTCTTCCAGAAGAAACCAGAAGATTGGGAGGCATTAGCCGCGCAATTAACATCCGCGAGTGCGAGTGATGCTGGATGCGGCGGGAATTAACATGCGCGGCCGTCACGGGCAGCGGCGAAACAGGACCGGATTTGGATAAATAAACTGGCATTTTGCATCTAATCAGCGTCCGAGGTCACTTTTTATCTATACTCCGATGATATATTTTTATCTACACAGGACAGGACAAATAACATGCATGCGAGTGACATTCACCCCTTTATCGGTACAAAGAATTAAAGAATTAAGGGTTCCTTCAAAAATGTTAAGCATTGACCTACCTGATAGATAGAATATAGAAAATACTTTATTGCACACCTTAACCTAGGGACTACTTTCACATACAAAACAAAACTTAACTAATTGTACAATGGGCGGTCTTATCGCTAATGAGCGATCTCTTCCAGACAACCATGGACGCAAAGGACTACGAGGTAATAAACTAGGGGTGCTATCTAAAGATAACATAGAAAAAATATTGAAACTTAGACACTTTATAATTTTATGGCAAACAATACTTATAACATACAAAATATACCTAATACATGCAAAGCAAAGAATAATAATATACATATACCTACATACATACATGCACAAGATTTAAAATAAATACCTAATATGCGGTGTCCTAAAATTTTTCGTATATTTTCAAGGCTGATGTAACCACACAAACTTGAATTATGATCCATATACATACCTACTTCATAATGATAGACTATAATGTATTCCTAAATCCACCCCTGGCGGGGAGTTTCCGCATGCCTTGACTTGGCCAACCGTTCACGACCACTCATTGCGGACTGCTTCAGTTTGCTCAACTTGAAACTAATTTGTTATTTGCTTCGAACGTCTCTGAATGAGGGATAAACAACTGCGAGATACCAGTTGGTAAGAATGTGTTGGTGTTTTTTCTTTCGTTGTGGTTCTGTCTGGTTTTTAGGTTAGTTATTTTGGCAGTCCACTCTCTGCCTCTGTTTTTTACGAATCCTTTAGTTGTATCATTCTACTATTTAATATTATACCTAAAACTTTCGGGACATGCTATTAAATCAGTTCAAGAGAATCCAAACGAATACTGAACATTTAAAAACTCTATATCATCCCTTTTTTGTGAATTTGGTAGTGTCTAATCTATTTTCCCATACAATTTCCATAAAAATTTGATCAGATTTATCTTGAATCGCCAACTACAGTTTACTCAGCGGTTATCACGCGCAAACAAATCTGTTTGCTCAAACGAAATATCTTCATCGCTTGCTCATCAATTGCTACAACGACAGCATAAATTAAAACCCCCTTCAGGTCAGCCCGGGGGCAGTTAGATTAATGTTGGTATTAATCGAGTGACCGACGCAGGCCACCGGGCTGCGCTACGAATTTGACCACATTACGTTTAAAATGTATGCCAACTACGCTTGGAATTCTATGTCGCTTCTTGTAAGAAATTGACTAGTTGCAACAAGTTTAAATTTTCTTTTTTTGAGATTGCGAAAGATTTTACTAACATCTATTTTTATGTTTCTAATGAAAATAATTAATGTGTTCATAAATTAGCCGTTTCAAGTAATTTAAGGTATTCGGTCAGGAACAGCCCCGTGGTGGATGGTCGGTGGTTATTTAGAAGACGCGCTCGTTACTCGCAGGCGGTGCCGGGACCGCTACTAGTTTAATTAGTGGTCACCACACGCTGTATGCTCGAAAATGTTGATATTTAGGAAAAGGTATTTATTTTTACATAAATAATAAATATTGTTACGATTTTATTTGTTTATTTGTTTATTTATTTGAGTCGCCAACATTGTATACACTAAAACACAGAGTAGAAAAAAAAAAAATTACAAGGAAGGAATCATGCCAAGTGCTACAATAGTTACAGGAGACAGACAACAAGCTATTAAGATTAGAGCGAGCAGATATAATAGAAAAGGGTACACATTAAAAAGCTAAAACATAATAAAATAATACTAAAATTTAAAAAAATACAAAATATCTTAATAATATATCTTTTTTAATTCAATTCTGCTGTAGATACTCTAATGTTAAGCTTAATTCTGTATAGTTTGCACCTATATCACGTTTTTCTTCATTCATTGTGTTTATTCATAAACATTTATTTTCTCACGTTAATAACCGGACGATAAGTAAAGAATATCGTAAATATCCTACCCAAGATACAAATACAAAAATACAAATAAAATTTATTGTCAACAAAAGGTATTAACATTAGGTGATACGAGTTCAAACGCTCACCACTCAATATGGTGTGGTCGCTGGCACTTATCTTCGGGCACAAAATGACAATTTAATGCAATATAATTTCCTTAACCCTATTTTATCGCTGGATTATTTGATCATGGGGCTAATCGAGTCCATACCTACAGTTTAGCCGAAGATAAACTTACGACATGCGGGCGCAGTGCGTGTTTAACTAATGACCGACTCATGGGGGTACCGCTGACCCCCTTAGGGGTGATGGGGGTGGAAGGGGGGGGGAGGGGGTTAGGTCCAGCGATATCATTAGCCACAGATGCTGCTCCGTGCCCGGTATAAATACATTAAGTCTGCCGTCAAACTGTTAAAGCGAGCCTCAAACTGTGATTGTACAATTTTATGCAGAGATTTGTTTTAAATTTGTTTGTTTAAACGGAGTTATTGTAGGATTCAGTTGTGAAGAGTTTATTCAGTTTGTAGCAGAAATTAAATTATACTACTACGTTGTTACTTTTAACCAGTAGTTCGCCTCGTTCGAATTTTAACACATATGGATAAGAGTCCACATAATCATCATCCATTGCATGCATTACGTTTTTATAAAAAAAATAACTGTACTGCATGCTTTTGTATTTTTCTATACACCCCATTTACTCATATCTTCGATCCCATTGGCAGTTTGTTATCGTTCTCAAAATCAATAGACTATGAGGCACAGCGGCCACATAGAATACTGCCTCATAAAATTCTATAAACCCAATAAAATTCGTGCTCGGCGTTAGAACGCCCACATAAAATCTCTAAGTACATAAACATATCATAAGGATGTGAGCCTCACAAAGCGCGTTTTTCTAAGGGATAAGCTCAGTTTCCACAGATGGTTATTTTATGCAGTGAAATATAAGAGCTATATTTATCCATTTCGCCTGGATAAAAGTTTATTTCTGTTGCATATTGCACCAGTGGAATACTGGTATGTTATGGTAAATCCAAAAAAAATTAAAGTTATGAAGGCAAAGTTGATTTATTTTGATTGGAATAGCTGTATAGAGTATCGATCTTGATTCAAAAAAACATAATTTAGATCAAACTGATTTTGTGTGATCGCTATTTTTTTTTAAACAAAAGTGTAGCTCCACATGTTTAACTTAAGCTCACTATATGTAAAAATTGAGATGCGCTTAAAAAAAATCTCACTGAACACACACTTGCCTATTCCGACGCATGGTTCATATATAGCTTCACATAAGTACTTATGCCTCTCTAAACGAAGTTAAACTGGCAGGTTTAGCTCGTAGCGTTTTCCGTAGCGGTCTTCTACGACCGTAGAGATACTTTGGTATAAATATGACACAAAGTTTGCAGGCTTTTTGTATGTATGTGAATTATATTTTATCCAGCACAGAGTATTGTTGTAGATGGTGATATTGTTTAGGTTTTTATGTATGAAAATGGTTTTTTCATACCTTTTTTGTTGTTTACCTTTCTGCTGGCGTAAAAATTCACAGAAAAAATGGTTCTTGTCTAAAGGCCTCTACTACTGTTAATGACATAAACAACAGTGCTGGGCTTTAGTGCTTCATATGAAATCATTGTGCATGCATGTCTGGGGCGGGTTCTTCTTACTACACCAGATTTAGAGAACTTCACATGCACGTTTCTCAGGTTGTATGCTAGTCTTCAGCTTTTCGTAATCTCGGGAATCAGATTTTCCGGCATCCCTATTGTTACAATGAAGATTGCATCTTCTAGTGTACCTACTAGTTTTCTTCTAGGGTAGGCCATCTAGGTGTTTACCTGTGCCCACTTGTTCGGGTTGGCAAGACAAGACTGGATGTCCTCCAGAGAGTTTGTGCATTCCGAAAGACGCACGGATCTTATTCGTCTGCACACGTCTGCATCCAGTTTTGCGTAGGTGGTTGTTGGCAGTTTGATTACGTCTTTTGAGCCACTTTAGTGACATCTCGCACCACAGCTTTGGGGCTCCGAAGGCACTATAAGCCTGCCCGAAAAGTATAGAGAAATATCGACATCTTGTAGGTAATAGGACTAAACTTGGCATCCCTTGTATTACGCAGTCGTTTAAAATCGATTTGGTACTTTTAAAATGATTATTAATTTTTTGTTTTGCCAGACAAGCATGTTTTTTGAGTTATTTCTCCTTCACACATAAAAATACAATATTAAGTTCGTAACAGTCTATAAAGCTTCATAAGACTGACTGTTTATTTAGTGTCCAATCCCTCCTCGTTACTGCGATATATCGCCGACTAGATATGATATATCTGCACATCACTTCTGGTTACCCGTGAGGAATGTAACACCCTTTATTACAACATTATAGACGTCACTATATTTCAACAAAGGTGAACTGAAGGTAAAGAAAAAGTTTGTTTACGTATCACGTTAAAAAAAAACATGTTAGCGATCCCTGTGGTCTTTTCGAGGTCTTCCGGAGCAATAGGAATTCAAGAGTAGGCTCCGTTTACATCGATTTTGTTAAAAATGTCTTTCCTGCTTAAAATATAGGTAAAATCATGTAGCCTGGGAATAGGATATCTATCCGGTTTGGTTATAGTTGAGTCTTCTGTAATCTCAGCAGGGGCGGATTTCATCACAACTTTTTATTTCACAATTCATTTCACTCTTGATACTCAATTTGGTTGATTTTTATGATTTCTGTCATAATAATTCCATACTGTGTTTTTATGTTGATTTTTTTAATTTTATGACAGCCAAGCTTGTTAAGAAATTGTTGTATACTAGGATCTCATTGAAAGGCTGTAATTAACAAATATCGTTGATTTACTTTGAATACTCTATTATTTATAGAATTTTATTTTCTGTAAAACATATTTTATTTATTTTTCGCATTTTTATTACTCGTAGTTTATTGAAATACCGGAAAACCGACAATCTTAAATCGAACTAAAACCAGTTTTACAGAAAAAAAAAGTATATAAGTATTCTATCAGCCATCTAGTTCCCATATCACAAGCTTTGCTTAGTTTGGGACTAGAGGGTGTTGTGTGTAAAGTCCATGAATATTTATTTATTTCCGAATTCCGAAGGTCCATGCTCTAGTTATGATTATATATTATCCTCAATAACATTATCGACCGAAATTCACAAACTCCCAAAACGTTCATAAAACCGTAGAATTCAATCACATGTATTGTGACGGTACGAGTGGCTACTCAGCCGTAATAGAGGACATTGCATTACCATTCACTCGGGACAGTCACCGTCACCCCTTAAAGAGACATCCGTTGAAATTGAAATGGATAGGATTCGAGTCCATCCATCACGCAGCTTGCCCTAAATCTAATGGTTTTTTAATAATTCCACTTCGGCCTTCAATATGTCGCATGTCGTAAAGGCTTGTATCCGCTATAGCTAACTCAAACACATACAATTGTTTTTTCAGTCACTGTTGACCTGTGTTGTATTGAACTTTAAGCAGCAGTTCCTAAAATATTCAAAAAGGAAAATGTGCTTTGGTGGTCATCAGCCTTGAGCTTTTTTATCGATGATCGAGTGTTTTTTCCTTTGTATTTGACAGTCAATTGACAGTTCTCGATGACAGTCGGACAATTAAATCGGGTCTGCAAAGATGTCGAGTGGAATCATAAATTGATAAATGCGGAGTGGAGGGAATAAAATAAATGTGATAGAAAAGTGTGGTTTTCCTTTTCTGTCTGATCAAGTACCTGATTTTTGTATAATGGTGTTTTTAATGTTCTACAACTACCAAATATTTTCATTAATAACATTAATAATTTTTTTTATACTAAAATTTAATTTCATTTTAACGCCAAAAGTGTGTATGGAATCCGACTAACCGTTAAATTAAAATGAAATGCAAAAGAAAATTCAAATTCAAACGTAATTTATTCAGAACTAGGTACATAGATCAAATTACAAGCTAAAACGATGAGACAGCAAATGTTATAAACTGTGTAGCTGTCTCAACGCCCGCACCTCCTAAACCAATGAGTAATTGTTCTGACAATAATATACAGTAAAATACATACTAAAATAAAAAAAATAAAAGCGAAAATGTTGGTTCTAGTTAAATGTTCCTGAAATTTCACTATCCATAAAGTTATTAAACTCAGTGCACCTTTGTTTTTGTTTACGGAAATAAATTAAAACGATGTCGTGAGCGGAAAGTAAGACAATAAAGGAACAAGACAGGAATGTTAGGGCCCAGACATGGAATATCACAGAGTACATTGTACACAACGAGCGCTGACCGCTATAAACAACAGCCAACTATGTGTGCGGTCACCTTTATATTTCATGCAAATCGCAGGCTTATTCCTAAGATTCCCGTTATTTTCAATTCATTTATTCACAAACAATTTGGGCTTACAAAAGGACCTAAGCGCCCAATCGCTACAACTTAACCTAGGTAGTCTGTAGGTGCAATATTAAAGAAAGCAGTAAAAGTACGAAATGGCCTATTTCTAAGCTAATAAATACACAATGCACCCTAAGGCTTGTCTAAACAATACAGTAGGGAGGTAATAAAAGAAAATCACAAAATTAAATCAAGGTGTTTTAGTATGTCAGTCGAAAAAAAACATGTCGTAAATAGATTAATAAATTCATTCTCTATAATGTCCTATTTAAAAATAACATCATTCGGCGACATGAAATGGCGGCATTGTCACTGAATAGATTGGCGTTCGTATGTTAGATAAATTGGCGCAATTATTGGTGCAATGCACAGGTCGTGCATCTCCTGCCTGTGCCTTGCGCGCTTGTTGTTCGTGGAGGCCATCCTGTTTGACAGCCTTCACATGGGAAACGTTCAGATTATAATATTATAATATTTGATATATATTTATTTAACCATTTCGTTATGTTCATAACATTCGCATGCCAATTTGGTACAATTTGTCAATTTTTCTTATTCTACATCCCAACAAAAACATAAATGTGAAATGAGAGCAAAGTTCGATATTATGATATATGCATGCCTTGGTTGTTGACTTCAACGACAAAAGAAGTGAGATCTAAATGGGTGAGAAGTTCAATGGTCAGTCCTGAAATTTGTTTATAACAACAAAATATTTTATAACAACTTAAAATATAATTTCTTCTAATAACTTAGGATAATATATTGAAACCTAAGGTTTGACTTGGCTACAAATTTATTCGGGTTTTGCTATAGAGGAATTTAACAACCTAGAGCCAGTATTACAATCAGTAAAATTTGGTCGTTTAGTCGGGACATGTTCGAGTCCAATTGAGAGCGAACCAAATCGACCCGTTCCGAGGAAACTGTTTTGTAAAATAATGGTATTGTATGATAAACGGTTTAAGTTATTTAGTTTGCTGAATGGGAAAACCGTTTTTGCGGTGGAAAACAGTAGCCGATTGTTCGTGGAACGTAATGTGAAATTATTTTTATAGCTACCTTTTTTTTGTCGGAAATGTTGACCAACATTTTTTTTTCTTTTTTTTTCTAAATATGAGATGTTAGATTCGATAGTGATACTTCAAAGATTGATTCTGACAGGCTTAAATTAGAAGAGTACAATAGATTTATGATTAAGATTATAGACAGTCTTCTGCAGTTAACACCCTTTTCTTCTTATTCTTTGGTCTTGTTAGAGTCTCTTGCTTTTCTGTATCTTCTTGGTCACTTGATAGGATATTGGTAATTCCGATCGAAATAGGTTCCCTATCAGTGCAAGCAATGTTAAGTTCCTTGAGTTGTCTCAAGAGAGCAATAAGATTTTGATTTGCTCCAGGTGCCGTCAAGTCCATTTCATACAAATGTCTCAGATCGGAATCTTCCATTGATAAATTAGGATATACATCCTTAATATTATGCTCCCAAAATGGGAGATCCTTCTTTTCCATTAATTCCTTCAGCTTTACTACCTGATTTTCATCTGGAGATAAAACTACTCCAAAGGATGAATGACTCATCAAATTCTCAACTGGGCCAGGTAAGGCAACCCTTTTCACTACAAGAGGTATTTTTGTAAGCTCCTTGTGTTTACCTTCGAATTTTGAGCCATCTACTGGTTTCGCGGCAGTTATGGGAGATTTTAGATGCTGGGTGAGGTTCTGAAACTGCTCATTCACCTTACTGAGATTGATTGTTTGAAGATCAAGACAACCCTTTACACTAGACACATGTTCTTTCAAGGAAGATAGATCTTTGCTGGAAGTCACTGAAGCAATCACAAGGTCTTTTTGATCTGATTCTAGAGATACAATTTTTTCTCCCATCTCATCCACTCTTGCTGATAATTGTATTGTAGTTGAAATGTGCTTGTTTTCAGTAAACCTTTTTAAAAGCATTAAAAGCACATCTGAATAATTGTGTTCAGTATTTAGAAAAAAAAGCTGACTCACCGAAAAAACTGCAATACAAACAACGCCATGTTCCGAGTGCAAAGATATTTCACTTACGCGCATAATAATGACGTCGCGAGCGACATAAAAACCGCTATCTAAATATGCATCAGCATCTATTCCGCCATAAATGTTACAAATAACCGCGAAATGTCGCGTCATTAAATAATACGACGCAGATAAGGACAGATTAATGTGCTTTTTATATCGCTGATCGATACATCTAAACGACCCCTCGTTAAAAAACGAAAGAGCTATGTGTGCGATTCCGAATTACGATATGCGGTTTTGACGCGGAAATCAATAAGTTAATTTCGAAAACGGGTTTATTGAAACTTACAAATAGAGGCTTACTTAGAATCGCCTCTCCAATTCTGTCAAAAGTTAATCACTGTTAAAATAATGCCGTTTTGTTTTGAATATACAGGATGAATTTTAAACAGTTTAACTTCAGAGGTGATTCTAAGTAAGACCGTAAAAGTCCTAATCCATAGGTGCGGTGATTTATTTTAACTAGTTTAGTAAGATGTCCGCTAGGTAGACATCGGTGAAAATAGTCGAACTAGCTGTTGGCCAAAAGCTCTCGATTCTCACGTAAAATGTTCTTAAGATGTTTAATTACCAATGCATGTAATGCGTAATTCATTACTTTTAAAAATCCAACTAATTGTATTTAGGGACGATGCACATGTAGCAAAATGTGCGATAAGACGCAAAAACTAAAACACAAAAGCAAACAGCAATAGATAGATAGATAATACTTTATTGTACACACAAAGAATTCAGCAATATGCGAGAACTAAACATATTGAATTCAACATTTTATACGACTAATATTTCAAAGCCATGAAAAAGTTTGCCCCACATGATATTGGAAGGGCAGGCTGCGCTGAAATCACCCGGTCACTAGAATATTGTTTTCACTATATTAGAAACGTGATCGCAATTTTAAGAGTGAAAAAATCTATTTCAACTGTTCTCAGACGTTCCTTATTTGATTATACTCGGGTATCCCTCTTTATAGTTGTAAAATGAAAGGTAGAGAGTTTTATTATGAGACCTTCTTGATACTTATTGAATGAAAGGTTCCCAATATTTTATTATCTGTGCTCAATTTAGTTTAAATTTCGTACGTTTTAACGAAACATTAATATAAGAATCCATAAAACATTTGAATGAATTTTTGATTGAGTAAATCGACACAAAAATATATTTTTCAATGTTTATATGAAAGATGAATGAATATAAAGACGGAATTCAGAGAATTTAATAGCTGCTGGTACAGCAGATATGGAATTTGTTTGTAATTAAGTTCAGTAATGAGGTCCAATGAAAGCGTTCACATTCAAAAGACCGATTCTGGATATCAAAGCAGTTCATTGTTTTCAAATCGCATTGTTCAGAACACACTATTTAATATGAGTAATATGTACTATCGGCAAAATTTCCGCCTTACCACTTTTGAAACAGTTTCGCTTGCAAGCAGTTAGCTACCTGACCTCCGCCTTTTTCTTTTGTCTTCTTATTTTGACCAACCAGAGACCTAAACATCTAGTATCTTTATGACGGCCCATTGTTTTCATAACTTTTACACCCGAAATAATTTGTTTCTATTGGTATTCAAAAATTAACAGCTAGTCGGTTTACAGGCAATGCACCCTTAAGGTGGTAAGGTAGAACTTTTGCTGATGGTACGTACACATTTTATAATTGACTGTCTGCGGCAACCATGCTAGTTTCTACGTAATCTTGGGTGATGATGATATTTTCATGAAAGCCCAATTGCCTAGACCGACAACCCAAGGCAGATTGTCTTAGCGCACAAAAGTCAGGAGGCCCGACCCTAAACAATGGGAACAGGGTTTTTAATAATGTTTTGTAAAAATCGGGACCGTTCAGAGGAAAGTTTAGATTTGTACAGTTTTTCGTCGTTTATCAGCTTGGGTTATAAGTTCAAATTTTACATTAAAATAAAATACTTATCCATCGTCTACCGAACGTAACAAACACGACTAGAATGTCCATCAAAATATTTAGTACAATAAGCTAAGTAAATAAAGCCTTAGAGATTCCCGTACCGTAACTTCCGGTCCCGTCAGAAACTAGTGACGTCATCATTCAATTTCTCTCGCAGGAAATTACGTACAGATAACAAGATGACATTGTTCTACGAATTGTCTTAAATGGGCTTGAATTGGATATTTCGCTTACAAATAATTAACTGAAACATGTTTATAACATGAATGAGATTCAGACCGCCTTAAAAAATTAGACAATTTTTTTATGAGATACAGTGTTCGAAAAAGCATGTGGCCAATTTGAACGGCTCTGTCTACTTTTACTTATTTTATTTAAGAAATACATATTAAAGCTAGCAAACACAAAATAGCAAAAGGTACAGAATATAACACCCCAAAAAATACAAGTGCATGCAATGAATCACACAGAAAATCAAGAAACACGACGATATAGATAAGATGTTTTCTCATGGTCCTATAATTATCATCTGTAGTACGTGTGTGGCGATTGCATCGCCTGCCATCGTTCTTCCCAACTCTACGCGCGGTGTCCCGTCACTAGCGCTGGCAAAAAACCGCCATTACTTTTAAATAGATTTTGTCACGGCAATTTTGCCTTACTGTTATTTTAGATATATTGCAAGCTGTATTAGTTGTTACCTTGTGCTGAGCAATAAACTTAGTTTAACTATCAAGCATTTATTATTTACAACTGCGTGCTAGAAAACTCCCACACGTGTCAAAAAAACTTCGTTAGAATGTTATTTTATCCTTCATTACTATATTGTGTTGCATAAAACAGTTGTAGAACAGTCAAGGGGTTCAATTAGTTGTTTCTACAGTTTGTTTATCTACTGGTAATAAATCTGCTATGTCCGTGTCCAAGACAAATTAGGGCTGATTATGTTGTTAAACTGAAACCAATATTGAGACGGGGTTGTTTGTACGTTGTTCGCTTGTTATAACTTGTGTTTTACTTTGTAGGGTTTCGCGTCAGCTACATTTGTGCGTATGGAATCGTATGACGTGAGATCTTTGTACGGCAAAAAAGTATGGGAAATACTGAATCATTTAGAAATGTTCCATACATTTTGATATTTTTTCTAGTCTGTATCGATTTTTGAATGTCTGAGACTTGGTTTAAAGGGCAGAGTAATAGCTTGCAGTTCTAGCTTTTCTACTGTAGGTTTGATTTCCACAACCACAAGACCAACATTCGCGTGGAAATTGTGATGAACATAATAATTATCTTTGAACCGAATCTGGGTTATCTCGTTATCATAAAAGTTATTGCTTGATTTCACCAATTTGCAACATGGTAAACGTGTCGTTCCATTCTGTTCCAGCCTACAAAGGATGTAAAACTACGGTTCAAATGCGTTTCAGCTGATAAGTTCATTAGTGGAGTTGATTCCTGCTTACATTGAGTATTATACAATATATATAAATAAATAATATAGAATTAGTGAAGTACCAGTGCAGTGTTTACTGTGACGCTTATTGAATAACATATTAGGTATATAAAGCAACTAATCAGTTCTTATTACTTTTTTTAAATAATATCTAAACAAATAAGGGCCCGTTTCACCTTTAGTAACGCTATCCATCAAAATATAGTCCTATCTTTGTTCTGACAAGTCCAAAGTAGAGACAGAAATATTTATATACCGTTCTAAAAGTGAATTGCGTGCGTGTGTTTGCGTTTGTGCCCTAATGTTGCGACGTCAAGGTATGAATATTTGTAGTTTCAGGTGAAAACTGGAAGTTTCTAGTAGCAAGCGGTTTTAAGGGTTACTTGTTAGAAATTGTTCTTGATTAATGGAAAATAGACCGGTATCATAAATAATTTATTATAAATACTGGTTTATGAAGCAATTGGTCATCGTTATCATTATCAGCCAGTAGAAGTCACTACTAAAAGGAATTACTATTAAAGTTCGTTGTGAAAGAGTTCGTCCGGTAAAGTTTAAACGATTTCTTTATTGAAATTACACCTCTCTTCATCACGTACATACTCACTAAAACAATGTTTATAAAGCGGATGTCAAAAGTTAGACCACCAACAGTTTAGAAAGTTTAAAATCTGACCGTAAAGGCGAGACTAGATATGCGAATATATTATTAATAAAAAAAATACTAATACGAAACACAAAAAAAATACACCCTTTGCCGGCTTCTGTGATTCTTAACACTTCAATCTAGATGTTTTCAAGAGGAGTATCAATAGGTTTCTTCTAAGCTAATGTGCTATATCATCGTTTGCTTACAATGTATAAAAAAGACAATAGCGAAAATACACTCCTATGTCTATTTCTTGTTTACCTATTCCAATGTTTTATTCTTTGATTGTAAAAAATTGGTAGACGGAGAAGCTGTGAGCTACTTTCGGCTGATTACGATGATGTTGTGTGAAATGTTCACGAATCCGGTACGAAGGACCATAAAGATGTAGAGTCTCATCCTACAACTTTAGTAATAAATGATAATGCATTTTGATAATTAATTGGTTTATTGATATTTCTGCTATTGAATACAACAATTGCCGCGACGCGGCGACGGTCTAAGGCATACTGGTTAATTATTCTACGTAAGCACAAAAATGCACCGCGACAAAAATGTCCAATTTGCATTAATTGTACAATTTATTTATTTGTTTCTTCGCACGTATAGAACTAACTTAAAATTGTGAAACTCTGCTACAACAAAAGTGTAAGTACATAGATTCTGTGGTAAAAGTCCGGTTTGGACGTAGTTACAATTCGGAAGTCGTTGGAGGTTCCGTTCTCTTGTTTCGCAAACGGAACTCCGCAACTTCGCTTTAAAGAAATACTTTTGAGGAACTCTTGTTTTGTTAACTTTTGCAATAAATGAAAGGGTTTCTTAAAATGTTTTACATTTTTCACATCTAAACTTTTCTATAAGTGCAGTGGTGATATTAATATGTTATCGTAGTGTGTGTGATCATGTGAAAAAATATATAAATTTTGTAAATTTATTTATACTAATTCAGTGGTAGTTAATATTTAAATGGACTAAAATAAAAATCAACTATAATAATGGTGGCGTACACCTACATAAACGAAAGTCATAAAAAATATAATTATAAACAGTTTCTTTACAAAAATCTACACTTGAGTAATTGTGAATGTTTTTGCTAAACGTTGGTTTTGCATAAAAAAAAATAAGTAGTTTCTAAACAAAAAATCAAAAGCATTTCAAAGTACTATTTTTGATTTACGAACATTATTCTTGAAGTAGAAAATACAGTTTATAACGTAAGACAGTGCTTTCGCCACGTCGTATCAAGCTGGGCACAGAATAGAACCTAGAGCTCAACCAATCCAGACAGCTCAAATGTAAATGCCACTGAAACTGTTATCTGCTATAGACATAGCCGAATTTAGAAGGCTTAGTTGCAAACTAAAGCGTGATTTAATTTTAAAGCCCTCGTGCACAGTGTAAATGGATTTATCAGTAAATTAAGTTTGTACTTAGCAAAACTCGCGCATTTTTATTGTTAACATTTCGCAGTATGTAAATACTGGACTTGTTCAAATCAAACCTATGGATCCACGATAAGTGAACATTATTTATTGTATTTTTATTGAAGACTGGTAAAGCCACAACGTAATGTTAACCAGCCAATTAGCACGTCTCTAGTATCATTTAAAGAAAAAGTATCAGCATTATCACCAAGTAACAACAATCCAGCAAGCTTAGACGAGTAGAAGGAATAAAAATTTCAAATAACAAAACGTGTGTAGCTATACTACTGTATATTGTGCACTGTGCTTCCTGTTGGTTAGGTGGGTAGCCTCTTAATAAATCTGCTACTTACCGAGCCGGGTTCGAGTCCCGGCGGGGCGGCTCTCGAATTAACTTAGTACTGACCAGGGAGAGTTAAATTTTCGTCGGTATTTCCTGGTTTACAGATTTTGTGTAGTAGCTGAAAGTATTTCTACTGAAACATGTAATATTAGTAATTAGTAATTTAGGTACTATTATGTAAATGGGTATGGTAGGTATAGGGCTTTACTACGCTTCATGGCATGCTACCCTTCGCTTGTTTTTTCCAAATCTTATAGAATACTTCTGTGGTTTTTGATGGTCATGTAAAAGTTTTTTCAAAACAGGTGTTATGTAATCCATTAAATAATCGATTTTCCAAAATCGATTATACAATCTCCTGTAAGACAGTCACGTCTGAAACGCGCTCGTCAAAGGGTGAACTAATCCTAACTATGATTAATTGAATTTGAGAGTAGCCCGGCCAATGGCAACGTCCAGACTCAAATCTGTTACTTCAGTCTACGGGTACAGTCAAACACAGATGTTGATAACATTTTTAAACTTTTAATGCCTTGATAGTTTGGCGAGGTGAAAATGAAAAAATGAATAATATTTATTTTAGTAAAACAGTGTAAATGGAATTCTATTTATGGTGGTAGGTATTTATTTAACTACACCCAATCCAGTCCATACATATAAATAATTTTTGTTTGAGATCTTACTTTAAACAAAGTTTGCATTCAAAATGTTTTAAAACCTAGTTCGGTATACACATATTTTAGTAACGAATTGTTGTAGATTTGTGTGCAAATCTGATTAGATTACTCCAATACATATTTACTTGTACTAACATACGCTTTGTTTTGTTTTCACTTGCATAAGCGTGTTTCACCTTAGGCTGCAGCTAGATTTCCATCAGCTAGATAAGATAATGTTTATTTTTCCAAAAAATACATAGCCATACAGAAGTAGGTACAAAGGTGAAATACTAAAATGAGGCTACTTACTACTAAAAACATACAAAAAAATAAATAAAAACTTACTTATTTGCATGCAAAGTTGTAGCAGGTAGGTAGTCCCTAAGACCCTTCAAAAGGCTGTAGGCTCACATTGGTCTTAAAAACTTTACCTTCCGTGCTAGTATAATACTGAGTTACGGCAAGGTAATGCTTCTCAGAAATGCAGCAGACAGTATCTACCATAAAAAACCATTGCTCATACGGTTACAGATTTATTTCCGTTGAAATATATAAAATTTGTAAGTGACAGTACTTGATACGTGGAAATCTGCTCAAGTTTGGCTGAAGTTCCTTTACCTTGACAGGTTAACTTGGGCACCGACCGCTTTGAGTGTTTAGGGAATTAAATTATTGAAGGTATTTCTGTGTTTCAATCTATTTGCTAGGAATATGTTTGGTTTCAGTTGCTATAAAATATTCAACTGAATTCCAGTGGTCGTGGGTATTAGATATAACAGTGAAGTAATATCATTTATCTTGGTTATCTTTGCAAAATCATTTATTATAAGTACAAGTACGGAGTAAGAACGGACGAACTGTTTGACGAATATCGACGCTCACTTCAAAATACCATGGCAAAAAAAACATGCTTCAATATACTGGCTGGTTCCATCACTTTTTTTTGCCACAAAATGAAAATACCGATTCAGGATTCAAACACAATGACAATTTGACATGCTCGACTTCGATTAGTAGCGTGGTTTCCATGTGCTATGTAATAGAGTATTAAACTACATAGAAAACCCATCACAAATGGAAATTGTATAATTATTAGTTACCCTGGACACTGCTGGGCAGTCTAACAGGGGTCAGCCACAAGTGGAGCTTAAGTTTTTGATAGTTTGAACGGCTCCGGTATTTACTGGTTAAGTTAGGGGTCAGTTTGAGAAGTAACCTCTCGAGGGAAAACTACCCGGTCGCGATATTTAGGGGATTCGGCTTTTACTTAGATACAGAGAAGTAAATACCGAACGATGAAGCACCAGTTGGTACTTCATAATTTTTGGTATTAATCTGCTATTAGTTTTACAGTGCGTTTGTTCGTTCATTCATATGAGTTAGTGGCCAACAGTGCTTTTGTACCTTTTAATTTACAGTAGAGTATGAATACAGAACGATATTTTAGAGATATTGTGGAGTGAATGCTAAATAGTTGGAGGGTGTAATCGCCATTTCGATAATTGAAAATTCATTTAGACAATTGGCGTCCCGCCTATTTATTCTGCTTTTTAAAACCAGGCTGTGGCCAGTAACATTTTTTAAAGAAAATGCATTCTTACGGATTTAGTTTTTACTACAGCATATTTAAATGTAATAAGCCTCATTCTTTTTCAAATTTACTTTCGGCGCATATTTTGACCTACTTATTATACTTTCTGAGCATGAATGATGAAAAATATGTTTTTATCAAATTGATATAATTTTCGAAAAACAAACATCTTTATAAATTCAAGAAATACCACGTCTCTAACTATTCAATAATGCAAGTGTCGCTCGTGCCGCAGAAACACGTATTTGCGATTCGTCATTTGCAGCGCGTTTTCGCTGCAGTTGTGAGCTCAGTCGCCACAACTTCGGCCACTTACTGAATAACAAACTGTTGTTTACAGTTTTCAGTTCATTGAGTAGTTTTTGAAATACTATTTTTTTTAACTCCTCACTTTATTTTACGCGAGAAAAAAATCGCAGACGCTATAATTGTGTTATAAATAATGACCTACAAACGATGACACTGATCAATAAATAATGTAAATTTTTGATGTGCAAAAAAATGTTAATATTGAATGAACGAATGAATGACCGTCATAACGAAACGTGAGACAAAATAATCAATCAAATTGTACGTGATTTAGATCCGATATCGATGCTGATCACAGCCGTAATGACTGTTTGTTTAGGCCGTGTCCGACGCGACCGGTCTACATGTTGACACAAGGACATTAGCTAAAACCAACGTGCGGGCTGAATGTCGAGTATTTACGCACTTTGCATCGTAATGCCACCATTACCACTGTGTTATGGGAAAGATGAAAAACTCAAAAGTGTTTCTGCTCTCTTCTTTGGAAAACACTTGTCAGTTTTTGAAGTTTCATGTGTTGTTTTTAGAGTAGTGTATTTTTTTTTGAGGAATCCGTATCGTTTGGCAAAAATATGTAACTTTCCCGGACTCTTCAGCATTTAAACATTATAAAGCTGTGAGGCTTGTGTGTAAAAGGAGAAATAACTAATTAAAATATTTTCTCTATTAATGCAACTACATCTGAATGTTAATTTATAGGTTTTATTTTATTTTTAATAAAGAATTATTTTAAATAATTTCTGCATAAAAAAGAAGTTGCACTAAACTTATGTAACCCTAACAAAATACCACAGATAATAATCTTTCTAAATAATATCTTTATTCTAATAAAATTATATTGTCTGTTTTAATTGACAAATATAATAATATTTTGAATAAAAATATTTCACTTTTCTATTCTACTTAAGCTCGGTCACGTACTGGTACAATAATGATCACAAGCGTTATAAAAGTTGTTATAAAAATTACCTATTGCAGCATTGGCTACTGGACGGTTATGTACCGTAGTAGGTAATGTAGATCACTTAGCTTTATTTTGTAAAAAAATTAAGAAATTTAAATATATATAACACTCCTTGTAATCTTGTTAATCGAAAATTAAAAAAATCTATGACATTTTTTATAAATCTCTTCCTAAATACTGAATTCGAATTTATAAACTTTCATAAAACAAACGTATAACAGTAAAACTTTTGCCTACCACTGTCCGTTTGTCCACTGAGTCAGCGGTACAGTCGACCGCAAACGCTTGTTGTTTCAGGCCCAAAGCAAACAGCACCATGACCGGTACTAATACTCTGTTTACCGTCCATATTTATGCGAGCGCGGACACTTGACGTACTCCGGAATAATTAGCCCGTTATAAAAGGCACGACGAATGTTTGCGGTGTTGTGCACGACTGTACTGGGGAATGGTGATAGGCGCAGCAGTACTGTTGACATTTGAGCATTTTTGTCATGTTTCACAAATGTTTATGGTGGGCTTAAACAAGACTAGAAATCTCAAAATATGTTTTATTAAGTGACCAACCAATTTTATTATCCAATCAGTTTTCGATTGTTTCCGAATTGTATGAAAAGTGTAAGTTGTCTAGGTGTTCGTAGTAGCTTTGTTTTAATCAATTTGATTATTTTTATATCTTGAAATCATTGTTATGTTATTACGAACCCAATATCAATAATTAACCATCACAGAGCTTAAGAAAAGGGTTTCAAGAACTATTAAATATTAACCGACTGAGAGATGGAGAACCCATCACTCAAACACATTACTCATTCGTCTGGTACTATACGGCGCAATCGAGGAGGGTTTAATGACCTTTCCTAATTGGTCTCAAGATTTAGAAGCATTGTCTTACATATTCATAGGTACCAGGTGCCCCTAATTTATTCAAAGGCATTGGTCATGCAAATTGGTGGAATATCGGTCATGTTGATGTCAGATTTGAGCGAAATTATTGCGGATTGCCTTTCTGGCCCGCTCTGATTACTGCTGCAGCATAAATTATTTAAAAGGTGCTTCTAAACGACGCGCTAAGTGACCGTTTGGAGATTTTCTCCAGATTTTCCAAGGCCTTGATCGTGTTGTACAAAAGACAAGAATAAAGTATATCCAGTTTTTACAGAATAGTTTACTTATGACAGGTACTGTGGATATTTCATCTAAGCGATATTACATTTCAATTGTTATGTTATAGAGCGACGTCTGAAGTCACCTTTGCCGTAAATTATTAGCTGGATTGACTGCGAATAATTTATACCTGTGAATTATGCGGGACGCGGGTACACTTGCTACTGGGTTATTCGCCTGCTAAATTTCTAAATAGTTGTAACCATAACCTTCATTTGACCAATCGAATAGCAATATTTCGAATGATGTAAAGCAGTATTTTGAATTGCAGCTATGCTACGTCTCTACGGAGCTACGAAGTTCGTAGGCTTTCGTAGCTTTATCGTAGCAAAGCTTTGTGAAAGAGTTCATTCGGGGAAGCACTAGCACTGTTTCTATTCCTACCACTATCCAGTGATGCTCCCTATGCTATGTTTTGGTTTAAGAGGTTTAAAGTGGGTACTACAAAAGTTACAGTATATGAGTTTTAAAGGTGTTGGATGTGTCTGAAAATTGTAATAAAGTTTTCTATCTATCTATTACATAGCCTATAACCGGTAGTACCTATCCAATTCAAAATCCATATTGCCCATACCGTCGTATACGGTTATAGGACGGTATGGGCAATATGGATCGGTATAGCTATCGTTGCTATCGGTCTAGCAACGTATCACTAGATTACAGCGACCAGTTAACCGTCTATTGCCACTTACCCGGCGGTCACGGTAATCCGGTTATGCCGTTTAATCGACCGGCTCGCCGTAAAGTCCGGTCCGGTCCGGTCGTCCGTTGCTTTAACCTATCGAATTACGGCTACCTGATCCAGTGATTAAAAGTTGACGCGTTACGGGAAAATGAGGTTTTTATTGACGATTTGACTGGTGAGAATAGATACTTGAAAGCGTCCTCCATACTACTCGCGAAGTTATATGGAGCTGAATGAAACAAAAAAGTGTGTAGGATCACTTTGTGTTTACAAAAACCAAAATGTCAATATGTATTCTATCAGCTATCTAGTTCAGAGGGCGTTGAGGTTCGACTACGCTTGGCAAAGAGAGGTCCTGTCCGATCCTGTCGACCGTAGTTCTACGCTCCTCGCACACACCGCACACGTGAAATTTTGGTTCCTCTCAATTATAGAGTTCGCGTGTAGTCCTACTCAAGTACTCACCAAAATTACCATGCACGGTAATTACCTGAGTACGTCGATAAGTGACGTAACTATGCTCCCTTCCCAGTCAGGTTTCAAAGTTTGTCGCAATGGCGTTTCGATGCGCACTGGCGTTACCTCCCCGGCTCAGAACCGCTCGCGCCACTCTTAAAAGATCATAGACATCATTAAAAAAAAAATCCGGCGTACATTATAAGGTTGAATCAGGAATAAATCCACCCATAATATGCTGATAGGCTCCGCCTTGGCTTGCTGCATTATTGATGTGACGTGAACACACGTCTTCCCTCTTTCAAGTTTGTTTATTTACTAAAGTAATTAGCCGGTGTGCAATATTTATTATCCTTGACGTGAGGATAAACAAAGAGAAAGCTGTTTCAAACATTTTGTACAAGAACTTTAACGTCTTACATGAAGGTGTTTGATGCTTACATGATCGTGTTGAATAATTAACCGTTCAGTTATAATTCTCAAAGTGAGCTCTAATTTTCAAACAGCCATCGGTCCTATCTTTAGGATATTTTGAGTCCATCATAATTTAAAATACATTACAGGTATAGAAGCAGTTTGCAATATATGAACGATTTTGTCTTACCACTCCATGTCTTCTTTGCATTCGCATGCCGAGATCTCAACTCTTGTCTCCATCTCCAAGCGTACTTGCCAATAGCGCTGCCGAAACTCAGTCTCCGAAAGATAATCGAGTGGAAGGCTTTTCCAAAACTGGTTTGCCTCGCATGCCACTTTTTTCACAGTTTAAAAAAGTATACAAGGGTCCAGCTTGCTATCCAAGCTTTGAATAACTCAGCTCGTGTATGCAGGCTATAAAGCGCCGAATGGGTCTTAGAAAACTTAACGGAAACTCTCACATACCAACCAGCATTCTCCACTATCCCATCCCCCGCGGCTCTGCCCGAAGATGCTAATTGCTCTTTGTTATCTTAGGCTGAGAAGATCCGGTACGTCAAATTGCGCTTATCTTGCAAGAGGCTCTAAAGGGCCGCTGATGCGATAAATGGTTCAAGTGGGATATAACTAGTTTGATAACAAGACTATACGGCCTTTTCAGACAGACAGACAACCCTATTCAATGTGTTAAAGTTCAGAGATATCAGGATCGATTGTTTTACTCCAAAAGTTTATTTATTCCGCATTTAATTTTTTTTTAATTATCATGGTTATGAACACAATTTTCACTAAAACCAGAATATGTACCATGATTTTCACCAAAAACGGGATATTGACCATGATTTGTGAGTTCTATTACATCCTGATATTTAGGCATAGTTGCATGCGCCATGATCACGATAACAAGAAAAGATATTTCAAAAGTTATTTATCATGATTTGTGAGTTTTATTGTTTCGCAATATTTCAGTACTGTTAAGTTTTTACTGAAAATTATATTTCGTAGTTGTTTTTAATTTTTAATTTCATTTTTTTAATTTTATTGTTTTAAATAAACAATACCAGTCAAGGTACAGTTTTCTCAGATTTGTAATATTTCATTACTGCTTAATTAGAACACACTCAAAAAAATTTAGAGCGTGAATCGGTAATGCATTACAAACAGCGAACAGCCTAAATATTGAATTCAGTATGACATATATCTATATTGGTGTAAGGCGCAATATCGAATTATGTTGAGAAATTAAATACGGGCTCAAATCAATAGGATAGTACAGATACAAGTCTAATAAATTATCGAAACTACACAACTAATCAAAATCAATAGCGGCTACGCTAAGCTCAAGTTTCTGAGAGCGGTAACCAGACGGAATGGCACGCCTTTGTGCTAAGTTACAGCCAAACTCAACTGTAGACACGAGGTCTACTTGACGTCGGAATGCAGGTAACTTGAACTTTGGTTCTTGGAATATGGCGACTGTTAGAATACGTACGTTTTTTTAGACCACTCATTTCATATGAGACCATGTCTAACAGTAACAACTTCTTAACATCAAGTGGGCCATCGGCTTGTTCCATCACTTGGGTGTATAAAAAAAACAATGCTCATAAAAAAGGTTTCCCGTTAAACCACTTTTTTTTATACATTATAGACAAACGTTTGACCGCAATCTCACCTAAAGGTAAGTGACGATGCGGTCGACGGGTTAGTCTCAAAATCCCCCTTGAGAATGTAGCACATTTGCCTAGAAGAAACCTATTCACTCTCCTCTTGAAAACATTCAAATGAAATTATTAAATTATTATGAAATTATTTTATTTAAATGAACACGCAAAACCGACAGCTACAAAACAGTCCTAACTAATTTGTTAATAAAATTAATTTAATTACCGCTAAGAAATGTTCATTGACACAAACGTTTCAATACCAAACCGCTTCAAACTTTCTCTTTGATGTTAACACAGTATATGTAGCAGTATGTACCTTTAGATCGGAAAGTTTTCAAGTAACTTTCAGTTGTTCTGTTGGCTTCACTCGCAGCTAAATATCGCAGTATGAAAGTTATCTAGAGCTTGAATAATAAGCGATGAGGTATATTTTAGCTTTATACTTCTATTTTCCGCCCATGGTTTCTCGCGAGGCAGGCAAATGAATAAATGAAGCCCACAAATAAAAAGCGTAGCTAACTAGTATATCAGATTTACCTTTCCTACTCCTACCTATAAAATCTACTATCTATAAAATACGGCTTCATTAAAACACATATCAGATAATAGTCTAACAAAATCTAAACATAAATGAAATTAGCTCGATGCCATTTTCCTTCTACTCGTTTAGCTAAAAGCAGGTGCTTGGTATTTGAATATTTCAATGCTCTATAAAACACAACTCCCTCGTGACTTTTAGCAATCTGTGCCTCAATCTTTGTCCGCCCCTGGCATTTCCAACCCATCAAGAGAACCGTAAAGGTGGTGTGACAATAGCTTCAAACGGCTCCGTATCTCGACCGCTATAAAGTGGCGTGCATACGTCCGCACGGCCCGGCGACCGATAGCACAATGCGGCAAACGACGCGGGCGCTTCCTTCCGGTCGCGGCGCCACCGTCGCAGATTTATGCCCGTCACTTCCTGTCGCCATATGCGTGCTACCCTCATTTGCAAACGAGTTTTTCAAGTACCTGAGTAACGAGAGGTTACTTTACTCCTTATTAGCATAGATAATGCTAATATAGAGATACATTACATAATCCTTTTAGTTCTCTAGTTTTTTTCTTTATAAGATAGTATTATAATGGAGCTTTCATTAATGAGTAATAATGTAACTCTACAAGTAGATTAAAAGATGATAAACATCCAAATCTTTTTATTTATCTGAATTTGTATCACAAGTTACAAAATACTCTATATACGAAATACGCATGTGCATTCCGAATAAAAAACAAAAGAATCACTGAAATCCCTTTCACAGTAAAAGTTAAACCATTTAAAAATGCGACGCAAAATTGAGAGAGCGATGTTCAAATTAAAATTGGACGCTAAAAAGGTCGACACGGCTTGTCTCGTGTGGGTAATGAAGTTAATGTTAACGCGCTTATTTGATAAAATATTCGCAGGTAACCGGAGTGAATGCGCTCTGAAACAAAGATTCTCAAAAGAAGCGGTGAACGGTATATGACGTCATAGATATAGTGGCAGTAGTTAAAAATTTCAAACTCTTCGGACTTTTTGATATCAGACTGCGTCTTTTAGTTCGCAGTCGCACTTCGAATAAAGAATCTGGACCTTTATTCTCCAGCGCTCGTTTCTTTCAGTCATCACCCCATCCATATGCCTGCAACATAACATATTTGTGATGGGTTAGATTACTTGTAAGTTGTTTGATGTTTTCTGAGACTTTTCACGTGGGTCTGATGAAGATGAAATTATGACATTTTTTGGCTATTTCAATTGTGTATGCTGCGTGTATAGCCGTTCGGATTTAAACATGCTTTTGAGAGTTATATTTATAGTCATGTCCTTTGACGGATTTTCATGTTTATTTCAATGTTTTTTTTTCTTCTGCTTGCTCTAAGATATTGTTATAAAACGTCTATAGCCAGTTTCAAAACTAATGTTAAGCCGTGTGTGAGAGCGCTCTAACTTAAACTTAGCTGTGTTTTAAGCTAAGTATTATGTTGATGTATGATAAAATTTAAGAGTTTGAAACTGAATTCTTAATTCTGTAAATTTTGATTATTTGGTTTTGAAAATTGAGTAACGGTTTGAGAATCGTTGCAATATTATTGTGTCGACGGAGGAAATAAATAGCTGAGAAACTCAATCTCCCACACAGATTTTACTAAGTAGGTACTAAACAAAATAGAGTTCTTCATAGTGTTCGATTTTCGAATGTACATCAATATTTGTCTAACACTAGTAATAGATGGCCATATATCTATTACGGCAGTTTGACCAATATTGATGAAACAGTGATTTCAGTATCCTTAATCGAGCACAACGCAAACGAAGCCTCACTGTTCTGATACTTTTGCAAGTATAATCTAAAGCAAGTTATACACCTGAGCTAGCGTAAACTTTGTATCTTTGCCTGCACCCCGTTGGGTGGAGCGGTTAAATTCCGACTAGCTCTGTGAATCAAATCAGGAATTAATTGCAGACCACAACCAAGTCTGTTTATTGAACTAGCGAATCTCTCTATCGACTATCTGACTATCTTTTGCTTACATTTTTAATCTATATATATAAAGGAGATAGTTAGAATTTGGTAGGCGGGTTCTTTAAAACTCGTAGGCGCGCACTAAGAACCGATTTTTGGAAATCCTGGATTAATATAACCTTTTCATGTTTGTATGCAAAATCGTATTCCGTGAACCGATTGTTTTGACAATTGATATGCATAATCTTGACAAGAAATACGGGGGATATGCATGTTATGCAAAAAACTTTAGACTAATCCATAACGAAACAACATTCAAAATATGGCTTTCTCGCTCTGTGTCGCTTCGCAATAGATGGCATCGAATTCGTAGTAATGACCTTCCACAAACTACACACACATGACGATGGTCAACAGCAGGAATCGCCGCGGTTCTACAGGTTCAGGAATACGAAGCCTTCTGTGAACCAACACCCAGCACGACGCACAGACATGATCAGATGCAGTAACCTGAATTCAAAATAAAATATATTAGCAAAATCTAATTCAATTCGAAATGCATTTCACAAAATCATTTTGAAACGTCATTTGAACTAGGGAGTCTAGGCGGCAGTTTCTCGTAGCCTCCAGAAACAGAAGACTTCGCGTTATGATTTCACTGATGGCCAATACTTACCTGTAACAGGATAGGTACTAGGTCCTAGACAATATACCTACATAATATAAAATAAATACTGGACGTGGCGCTATCCACTGGCTTATAATGGCTTGAATTCGTTTCGATACCAGGCTGTGTCTTTCCAAGGATTTAATGCTATGTTGCAATTAATACAATTAAAACGATCCATGAGGTAAAAGTAAAAATAAATACTTATAAGTACGAGCACGTTTAAAAAAGTTGAACGTTTTTACAGTTATATACCTATAGTTATTTCAAAAAGAAAATGTATTTTTTCTTGTTCGGTGTTGGCGTCGCACGTTTTGTGCATTTGCCATTTTACAAGGTTTATTTGTTATTTAAAATTAGGGAAACATAAATATAATAAAACAAGCGCGGGATCTGACATGCGGAATAGGAAATAGGATCAGTAGTGAGCGAATTTCGAGCACCTGTATTGAAAAACAAACTTACGGTTATCCTCTGTGAACTGCAGCAGACGAGCGGTTGCGGCAATGCGCTCGTAGAGGATACGAGCGGTGCGCATGAGTTGCGCGTCACATGAGAAGCGGTTACCACACCATGGTGGGCGATGACGCGTCTCGCCATCTCTTCGACGCTTCGTTTATGTAGTAGGCCTCCATGGCGTTGCAAACCGATGTTGAATCGATAAGTAATCGATACGGATTCGGTAATGAATCGGAGAGGCCTGTTCATGCTCCATCAATGCCTCACTCATTATATCTATGTACCTATCTATCTTTATCCTCATCAATATTATATAACAGTATATTCTTTTCATTCTCGACAAGTAGCTAAAATCCTGGTTAACGCCTCTACATAAGTGGTTTTCTGACGGTTTTCTGTTCTTCACCGTTTGAGGGTTTTAGCATTTAAGGAGAATTGAAAGTTATTTGTTTGTAGGTACCTGTTTTTGTTTATGTAGATTAGTATTAGATGGAAATACTTAATAACTACAAAGCACTGCTTGCTATTCATGCCTCAGTCATTCAAACATCTATGTTACGAGAACATTTGAAAAGCAAAACGCGAGGCCTAATCGCTGTATCATTCCGGCGACATCCGCCGCAAAGAGCAGTTGAATTTTAAACGCGGAATAAATGCTGCCCCGCTCTGAAACTGGGGAAAAAACGTCGCTACCACGCTTAAAGGCTCGTACACAATATGTGCGCTTTTGAGTTACTTGTTCGTATATTTTGTATACGGGTTTTCCCGTAGAATCTTTGGTAATGTAGGTAATAAAAAGTGGTTTAGTTAATAATGTACTATATTGGTATGACGAAAATGAGTACGCGCAAATGGTTTGGTGATGAATTGCGAACTGATAGAATTTGGGTCGCGGGCACGAGGGCCGCGACTGCAGTCTAGGTATAGAAACTGCAAGCGCAGCTCTAGCGCGGGTCAATGTACAACGTAGTTCGTACATTTTGTGTTTTAATAAATCGATTTTTACACGAACGAAGTCGCAGAAAAAAGCTAGAAGAAATATAAAAATAAAATTTCCCTTACTTTAAACTTCTGCGTTAAGATTGCTCGGTTTAAAGTCGTAAAATAATGGTCTGAAGTACCTACTTAATAAACTCCAAAAATTTCTTCAGTTACCTATTCCATTTCTCTGACTATGTATTGGTTTTCCAACGGCTCGTTTGTAAACCTCCTGTTCGGTCATCTGAAATTCCTTTATAAATATTTCTGGATTTTTTTTTATTAATCTGGGTAATTATCCTGATACGCTATAGGTGGACCGTTATCAATTCCAAGGTAATAGCCGCAGCCAGTAGATTAGCAAAGGGTTTTGTGCGTGTAGTTTTTCCTCAACTGCTGCTACTTTCCAAGTCAAAGATCATGTATAAGATATCAATCGTGTCCATTCGTAAAGGGTTTCGTGAGCGTAGTTTTTCCCCAACTGCTGCTACTTTGGCGAACTATTGAAAAGTCTCATCACTTTAGGGTTAAGTGGAAGTGACAGAGAGGTGAAAAGTACTCGTAAAATTGGCTCCTTCGGTTGAGATAAGAATAACTTCTTAGTCACATGATAAAAGAGTTCCCTTTAGCCAAACCAAAAAACCTTCAACCAATTGTAGCGATTGCTTGTCTTTATGAAAGCACGTTAGATACCAACACGCTGGTTTTTGGTTTTCACACTTCAAGTGTGAAATAACCCTTATAGAGGAGTACACGTCACAACTGGCTTCCACTCGGGAATAAGTTTCCAGCGAGGCTCGCCGGTTAGACGCTGTTGCAACGTTTTGTGTGTGGGTTCGGAATTATAAACAGATAGTGTTTTGTTTTTAAACACTATTCAAAAAGCTTGTATAAATATTTTCTCGTGTAACCGAATTGTTGTAGGTAGGTAGTATCTAGAAATACACAAAAAGCAGTTAGGCATACTTAGTGTAACTTTACGTTCCGTGCTAGTTAAGAACTGTGTTACGGCAAGGTAAAGCTTAATATGATTTGAATACTTTACAGAGACAATGGTATCGATTCTGTTGTTGCATTTTTCTAAACTAACCTAAAATTATAGCTGTCTTTATCGTTTCAGTTTGTGAGAAAGGGACGGCAACATTTTTAGCGCTGTCAAATTAGGTTAGTTTAAAAAAATGCAACAACGGAATCGACAGCACTGTGGCTTTGTTGTTTTGAATTATCGTACATTCAAAATTGTTAACTTTGATAAAGTATCGAAAAAAAGTTATTAAAAAAAATATTAACCTACCTACCTGAATTATTGTTTCAACAAGTTACATAACCGATTCTTTACGTGACCTGATTCTACGTTGATTTCTTTTGTTAGCTGGTAGTCTACTGCTCCTGTAATTTATACAATCTGTTTAATTCGTTTGGATCCCTGAAACCACAAAAATACGACCAAACAATAAATGCTTATGCAAATTGAATTGTCCAGTAGCGAGCTTCAGTAGTATGCCATAATGTAAAAGCGTAGAGAAGTGAAACTCCAAACCACTTTTATATCTTTGACATTAACATTGCTCTTGAGATTTAAGTTATTTCATGTATTTTGAAAAGATTTGTTCTACAGCTGACGTGGGATCAGCGGGAAATAGATGACCAATTCATTCTTACTTCGTCTTATGTCTTCTTCTATGGATTTTAGATGTCTAATTTGCAATCTCCATATTAATTTAGTACTTATAAAATGTAATTATAAGGAATGCTCACGCCACTATGACTTTTAGACTTGACTTTGATCTTTTTTATGCCATTTTTTAAGCAAACAGGCTTACGGCTCACTTGATGGTAAGCGGTTACCGTCGCCTATTAATATCGGCAACACTAGAAGCATTGTCGATGCGTTGCCTACTCTGTAAGAATCTCTTATCTCGTTGGAGGAAGCTCATTGCGCTCTTTCAGGTTAGTGTTCAATTAATTGTACAATGTAAAGAGGGTTTAAGTTTGCAGATATTTTGATCACATGGAAAATGTAACTCGAGTTACACATTTAAACGCTCCAGTTCTATACCGCGACACTATTGTTTATTCTGTGTTCCGGTACCGAGGATTTCCTGTTGATTGGAGTTGATAGCACGATTTGTTGCCGTACTGCACGATTCTTTAAACGCTGGGTTTAAACGTAAAAAAACTGCCTGTAAACAATGTGGTGTAACTGCAACATTAATCTTTATTTTTATGGTTATTTTTCTAAATGAAATTTACGTTTCATTTACACGAGAATGTTTTTAAATAAAGTATAACACGCGTCGAACAATAAAGTAACAACTTGAATTGGTATACAGTATTTATAAGTCAAAAAGAATTCTCCATTAAAATCACATAGGATCATTTGGAATGTATACATGTTGGTAATGTTGAAATGACCAGAATAATAACAAAATACCATCATTTTATTAAGAACGATAATAATAAAAGCAAAATACTTCAAACATTTTACTGCAACGGATCATACCCTAGTGCATTGCAAACTTTTGTTCTCCACATCAAATAAAATAGTGTGCGCATAAACGACCCAACTTTTAAAACAAAACGCGATAGCTCCACGTTGGGCGCCAATGATACGACTAGTTCTCTGGCTTATAGGAATATTATGCTGTATACTCGTAGTAACTCACTCGCAAGGGTTTTTATATATGGGTAAAATTTGGAAACTACACATGTAGTTAGGTATTTATTATTTACTAAGCTACACTCATACCATACAGCGAGTTACAGTACAGGTACATTTATTTTCTTTTGCCCCATTCTTCAAGCAATATCGGCGCGCGCGCAGTCAATGCAAATCACAACTTATACAACAATTTTGTATCACAAGCTCCTATAGTTGTCTTTATAATATTATGAACATCGCCACTTTCGTTCGTGTAAAATTGCAGCGCGCACCGCTCGAGTATCATAATTTAAACTCTTACCCGCCACCAAATCATCTTAAATATTGTTTAGGAACCGGTAAAATAACCCTTAAAGGTTCCGATCCCGGTTCCGTAGAAGAAACTTTAAATACCAGTTCCGAAACGGTATCTGATAATTGTTTTAAACCCCTGTTGGCTGGCATCGTTTGAACGCAGATTTGGAATATTTAACGGTAGTAAAATTACGAACGCCTAATTATATCTTGGTATTATCAAAAGTCAGATTTATTACAAAAAAAATTTGATACGCTTCTAGAAATCGTATCTACATTACACGAGTCATTCACGATATCGTGCTTCTGATAATGAAAAAATATATTCACAGGGTGTAATCACGCACAGTGGATAACCTCTTAAAATTTTCAAACTTTTCTTATGTTTTTTCTGCCATACCCAACTTTCGCTACCATACATTAGTATCGGCTAAGATTCCGCTATGCACGGCTAGTCGCGCCATATTGGACACATTTCGAGAGCTCATAAAAGTGTACATTACCCCATTTACTGTATTTGCAGCAGTCAATCTCCTTTCAATATCATTTTCATGCTCTCCATCTCTCACTAGATTTTCAAAATAGTAGTTGTTTAGTAAGCGTTCTGGCTTCACGTTCATTATTCGAACTGCCAAAGAATGGAACTCGTTGCAGTCTTCTCTTTCCTGATAAATACAATCTGGGTCTTTTCAAGGCAAGAGTGAATAGGTGTCTTCTAGACTGTCACTTACCATCAGGTGGCCAAAGGAAATTCTATCTCATAAAAAAAATTAACCCTCTCAGATTAGTCTATACTATTTCAATCCGAGTATAAAGAGTAAAACTATTCAGCTCGCAGCGTGAGTTTCTCAATATTTATGAAGCGGAGTTGCTACAGCCGTCATCAATCACAAAGTTATAAATAAAACAATAAAAGGTAAAAACTTACCGAGGGTCGGCAGCAATATTGCGAAGGAAAACCCACTTATTGGAATAATATGGAGATTGTGATATTAGAAATATCGTGGGACTACGATAACTCTTTTACTTTTGCAAGTGACTCCGTCCAGTAACAGTTTGGGTTTGTTTTACCCGATTTTAAAAAGAAGAGTTACTAAATCGACGTCAAAATAAACATATTTATGTTCAATTTTATTAAATGTTTAATTAATGTTGATTCTCGAATGTGTCAATTTTATATTGCATTATATTTTGTTTGTTTTATTTTTCGCTTTAGTCAGGCATTTTTAGCATTGCGCACGAGTTTTTTGCGCGCGGCAATAATTTTTTCTTCTACTACTACTACTACGAGTATCAGCCTAAATAGTCTTATTCTTGGTCAAATCTCCATCTTATCCTTAACAATTTCATCTGGTCGCAAATCCATAAAAGGTGTCAAAAACTTGCCACGAACTTGCCACAGTTGCCACTACAAATAGCTTGAAAAATGCACGAACCGCAAAGAAAGTCATAAATGGATTCGAAATAACTTATTTATGATAAATCGTATAAATCATTTGGCGACGCCTCCAGTCTCGAGATATAAGTGAACGAATAAACTCGTGTGTGATTCGCGAACGAGATAGCCGCCACACTGAATGAACTTATACTTGTGGTACTTTGCAGAGGAAATAGTATAGATAAGACCTTGGTAAAACCATTCGAATTTATTTTTTAGCAGAGCATTTTTTCAGAACGGAGGAGGGTATACCGCCATGAAATGCATGCAACCTCCATTTCTTACACTACTCTTTATTCACAATTTATCGAAGTCATCCTTACTATTCTTTCGCAAATAACAAAGTAAGTGAGCATTTTTTCGTTACCTCATCTCAGCCTACGCCTTGTAATATGTTTAATATTTCATATCGGCTCTATCGGTATCTGCTGAGTAATAAATAACTAACAAAAACTTTGCGAGGGGACTCCGAACCTATCAATACGGTATTAGGTTTGTATTGTTGTGTTGAATGTGTTCTGGTTTTAAAATGGATTTTAATAAAAAGTAGGGGCCCGAAACGATCGCCGCGGTGATAGTCGTAGTAAGTATACAGACAAAACCTTTAATTTAAACGTTATTGAGGAACTTAGACCAGACAATCCCCACAAAATTGCCAGTTACAAATTATCAGCACAGTTTGACTGCGCGATGCCCGAATTTATTCGTTGGTCGGAGCTGTGCAATGCCGTTTATTCGCCGATTTAAATCGCATCGCAATAAATTCAGCGTTTAGCGCTTTTGTCTCTGCGTTCGAGCGACGCATTGTGTAGCGAGATTGTTGCGTGCATTACGCGGTTCAATTAGACGGGTTGAGAAATTTAAATTATATTTTCATGTTTGTCAAATGTTTTTTTTATACAAAACAAGGCAAAATATTGAGCGCAATCTTATACCAGATGGTGGTTTTAGAGTTTTTTGCTGGAATTACAATCAGTGAAGTTAATGCATTGTTATAGGCAAGTGGTTACCACTTAATATCTGGTGGGTTATCGGATGGTTCCAACATATTGTTGTAGTCGTATAATAAAATTAAAAAAGTAAGAATAATTTGAGATTCATCTCCATTGTTGATGAAAACAGACATCAGCTCTAATTAAATAATAAATATGTATAAGAAAGAGTATTATTAATCCAGATTCTTTTATTCATACAAGCCATAGACTAATCTCACTTATAAATCATTCGTTAACCCAACCACTACATCTGGCACAATTGCGCCTTTGTTTATAAAAGAAATCACGATTTTCAAACATATTTTCCACGTGAGACAACTCATAAATCGCCAGCATCCTGATTTACAGCCGATGACTAAATGTTTGATTTGCGTCCGTAAATCGAGATAAACGCGCTGCGCGTCAGCCGCAGCTGAACCACTGTTTTTTCATGAATAAAACAAGAAAATAATATAACCTACAACTGCTGAGATGTTGATAAAAAATTATTTAATAAATGTTTTTTTTTATTAAAACCCAACCTCTTCATTTCCGTACATAAACAATTTTTTTCAACTCTGATATAATACATAGTAGTGTGAGCAGAATAAGTAGTTGCACGTCCTTTCAGCAACGTTGCAGCAACGTCACCTCTTTTACTAGTTATTTTCTTTTAGGTTTCACTAAAAACGTGATTTGTGAGTTTGATTGTTTCCCAATAGTTCGGCACAGTTGCGTGTGCTATTATTACCGCTCGAACGTCTTTGCTAGTAAATTTTAATGTCATATTATTGGCACAGGTACCGGTCTACCCTCTTTCGCATTCTTATTGTAATTGATACTACTACCGGCCTCATTCTCACTCCGAACTCGATTTCGACACACTACATTCACGATATCTGAACGCGCCGTTTGCATCGTAGGTTTTGCGTTGTGGCACATTCACATATCACAGGGTTTCAGACTCCAGATAATTCAAAACTATCTTCACAATTGAAGTTCTTGCTCGTATTCTAAATGATCGTGATTTTATTGAATAAATGCTTTTTTGATTTGACTTTATCTTTATTAGTGATTTTATTGAATAAAGGGTTTTTTGATTTGAGTTTAACTTTATTAGTGATTTTATTGAATAAAGGATTTTTTGATTTGAGTTTAACTTTATTATTCTCAATTGCCCAAGCGTTTTAATTTTCTGGACTACTTGTGCAACTCTCGCACTGGCCAAAATGGCCGCCTCTCTGTAGGTCTTACCGCGGGCTGTGACTAGGGTGTCATCAGCAAACTACACCTATCCCACGGAGATTTTGCCCACGGAGCACATAGTCGTATCCGATATTCCACAGGAGTGGCCTTAAAACCGATCCCTGTGGCACAGGTACCGGTATCCACACGACATCCTCCTCTCCTCCCATCCACCATCCCAGGCCGGATATATCACAGCCCGGTTGGCAAAGTAGCTCGCCACAGTGTTTCTCAGATACCGGGGTATTTTGTTGATTTCCACCACGAGCTGTCCACGCTGAGTTGGTTAAAAAGTTCTTCCGTTAGTACGGGTATCCATCCTGGTTGCAAAATGCAGTAAATTTATTTTAATGTCTAAAAACGACATACCGGATATACCGGGGTACACCATGATATCTGAAGGACTCCAGTACGGTTTTCCAGGGCAGGGTGTTACAACACCCCACACACTGACACCGCCTCATCCGCGAGCTTCCGCACTCTTGTGATAGCGTCTGCAGTGGAACGCCCGTGGCGAAACCCAAATTGTCCATCACTTAGATTTGAGCCCACACAAACCAGCTGCTGAACGAGGCGAGCAGCAAGTACTTGCTTGCTAGTTTCGCCAAGCAGTACGATGGGACGGTAGGTATGCTGATGAGGAGTCGGCTGAGCACACATTCTTCCTTAGCAAGACCAACGTCCCGCGCTTCCAGCTTTGCGGAAAATCGCCCTGCACTGGGCACATCGAGAAAAGTGCCCGTATATCTTCTCCTAGGTTCTTCGCCGCATAGACCAGGAGTCGACCGACCTATTGATCGTCTATTTAGATTGCATTTAGTTATGGAGTAAAGTAAAAATGTATTAATTTTCAAAAACCCTAAGATTGCAAACTTATAAAAGGTAGTGTAAAAGTAGATTGAGCTGTTTTACCTCCTTAGAGCACCAATCTTGCAATGTCACCTTATTCTTTTTCCACTATTCTTTCTCTTTTTTTTTGTGTCAAAGGCGAGTATTTTATCCAGCAAGCATTCCTGATTAGACTATATTTTTTCAAATAAATCACTTCACACTGGAAATTCAATTCTATTGTTAAGATGAACAGAAATCATAATAAAAGAGAAAAAGACCACGATTGTGCCGATATCTGCACGCGGGTATGCACGATGGAGTATTCTCATAATAAATTATTATCTAACCATTTTTAACGTAGTGAAAGTTAACGAATTAATAAAAAGCTTATCATTAAGGTACTTTCAGCAATTACGCACAAGTGCCTAACTTTAATTAGCAGTTCCATTCCACTAGAAAACATCGCGAAACTTGCTCTGACGTCTATTCAGAGCCACGAATGTGTAAGCTTGATAACGTATAGTTTATGAACTACTTGCTGAATGGACCATTGTTGAAAAGTCAGTCATAATAGTTTCTGTACAGGTCTGAGCTCTTGTGGTTTTCTGGTTTAAAATTGTAAAAACTTTCATGCATGTAGTTCACCCCACTGAGATGGAGTTTATTACTCTCAAATCGTTTCATCGTCATTGACTGGATAGAATCAGAGTCAAAAATATTACTCTTGTTTATCTCGGGCATGTGAGACAGAAGATTCTGTTAGATTCGGCATATGAAATAAAAAATATGTTTATTTTGTAATACGTTGACATAGAACAACTTAGAAAACAATACACTAAGATAGGTAGAATGGATGGTAAAGAAATACTTTTAAAATCAAAATCAGTCTAGTAATTCCGAAGATTGCCCCCTACAAACAAAAAAAGTAAGATATATATATAGTATATAGTATAGTATAGTATAGTATAGTATAGTATAGTGTATAGTATAGTAGATATATGTATAGTATTGATTTACCAAGTTTTTTGTAGCCATACATAGCATGCGCATAATGGATTTTTAAATATCGCTAGCGCAACCACACGTCAGCGAATAATGTGAAAAGGGGGAAGTATAATTTATTTTCGCGTTAAATCTTTTGTGGTAATATGACAGTTCTACTCGGAGTTTTGATTTATTAGCGGTAACCGGTTGAGGTGTCGCTTCCAATCGGAGATTTCAATCGGAAAATTGATAGTTGTTTGTAGGTTTGTTGGTTATTTTCGTATGACGTCACGTTTGAAAAACATAGTTTTTCAAATAAACCACTCTGAGTAAAAATGAATTTCTAAATATACTGTAAATAAATCTCGCAACATTCCAAAATTCCACACTTTATTTAATGAAGCCAAATTCAGATGTTACCCTTGCTTTATAACGCTTGCGTTTTGGAATAATTAAAAACCCTTCCAATGTTTAGAAGTCCATTAATAAAAGATATTCAAAACATTTCCTAAAAATTGTATTGCCAGAAGCCAGCAACTTCAGTCCATAAATGCTATAACAAAAAACTGCAGCATTCAAAGCAGAATAGCTTTTTGGAACTGCTAAGCGAATTTAGCCGCCAAATGAGACAATACACCTTTCATACGTTTGAAACCGAACTCAAATGGCGCGCTATAACTAGATATACTGTATATTACAACCGTTTCTTGCAGGGAGGACGCTTGTTTCTCTTTTATAATGTGTTTGAATGTCTAAATTACGAAACGTTATAAATACGAATAACTAAATTCCCACTAGTTCCATTAATAAAACTAGCAAATATACTTAACTGGGATTATATTTAACCATCCATCGGTGACTGCTTCTGGTGGAAGAAGAGCTAAAGCTGCACTTATAATTCTTACGTGCTTACGCTCTTCTGAAGTGATGTTGGCGTTGTACTCTGCTTCTTTTTATTAAAAATTGTTTAAAATGGAAATAACAGCCATTAATGATGCACAAAAAAAACCAATATTTTGTAATCAAGTCGCCGAAAAATAAATTTACATGGTTTACGTAGGCTAAACCTTAAGAAATAAGTACTTACATAAGAATAATGTACATACTAAAAAAATTTAGTTGAATTTTTTAGTACATTATTTTTCATAGTAACCATTTCTCTAATTAACTGCTCACCCGTGCAAAGCCGAGGCGGATCGCTAGTAATAAATAAATATTTTACACAGTGTCATCTAGTCTCAAACTTTAATCAGTGTATTGATTATGCAACATTCATAAATTAGTGCATAGCGAAATTAATTTTGCTTTGTCTTTAGCATAACAAAGAAAGGGACCAAATGACTATAACCCTGAACTTGCTCCTAAACGCGCTTTCTTCCAGGTCATTTGTGTAGTATTTTTTACCAATTATGCTAAATTAAACCAGTGAGCGTATATCACACCGTGTAAACGCGACTTTAGCGAAAATTGAGAAACGATTCAACAGAGTTTTAAAATTTCAATTTCAAGCGTGGAGTTTAAGTAAAAAGATGAAAAAGTGCTTAGTACGACGCTAATTCAAAAAGTTGTTTTCATTACGTTACGTTTTCGCGCTAGAGTGGGCCCCAAGCGGGAACAACTCGTATGAAACATCGGAGCTCGGGGGAGTACAAACATTAAGTTGACGAGGCAAAAACACATAGCACGTGTTCCACAGTTATGCGTAGATGCGCAGAACTGAATATTACTCTTTCTTTATTGAAAACTTTAATATTAAAAATCTTATAAAAGCAATTGTTAAAAAAATCGCAATATTCTTTCATAGTCGTGAACTACTGCAAAAAATATTTGGATTGCTTGTATTTCAATATCTTCTCTCAAAATAATAAGTGAGTTCATCGTGGTTTTTATAATTGAAACATGGTCACATTAGTTACTTATGGTATGAATTTAAAAGTAGCGCATCTGGATTTGGAACCTAAACCGTTTTCCTAGTTCCACGGTAATTAACAAAATATTGCAAAAAAGTAACAGTAAAACCAAATAAAATGTTAGCTCAAAGAAGATGAGCAAACAAAGTAAAGTCGTCAGTAAAGTTTTATCTTTTTCAAAAATTGAATACACGTTGACTACCTATTTCACGGCTTTTTCATGTTTGAGAAAATTGCCTCATGAACTTTTCTTCTCATTCAATTGTGTAATGGTTTTTCTAAAATACCAGTGTTATTTTATATTTAAAACATGCCTTGTAAAAACAAAACAGTCAACGTTACCAACATATAACATTAATATTTAAATTAATTTAACATAGCTTGTCTGAAACAAACATTCCCAAAAATATAAAAAAAATTTGCAAACATTCCTTTATGACAGAAACATAATAAATGAAAACATTTTATTTCAAAGCGTCCTAAACTGCAGGCTGTGACGCGCTCCCAAAATTAAAGGATTCCTTCCGTCCAAAACAAATACGCGTATTTTTATATTTTTATTTTTGTTTAAAAAATGGAGGCAGGTGGGAATTTAAATAATCTGACAGGGATTAAAAGGAGAAATATCAGCTTTTGACCGTCGCGTCGCCTCGGGGCCGCGAGATTATCCACATTATAATTGTACGAGTTAGTGTGTTGTTGTAAGCTTAGCTTTACAACAACACATTCGACATTGAAAAGCATAATAGTGTTTCTTGATATTTTTCCCTTTTACGGTGTTGTAATCCCAGCTTTACCGAGTGATTTTCGGTAGTTGCGGCTCGTCTCAAATAGTACGCTTTTTGCATTTATTTTTAATTTGTTTATTCGCATTCATATTCACACTTTTTAATGGAAGCTGTGGTTGAAATCATTATTTTATGAACGTTCCGTTGTTAACATATTGGTGAAATTAATTAAATCCGTGTATCTACGGTTTGTGTTTTATTTTCAGTTGTATACTATATAGGCCTGATTAAATTGTAAAATAAATAATTGTTTCACCTTATTGTGAATGGGTGCTAAAATATACGTTCTTAGAAATAACTCTCCAATAAACAACTCCAGCATTGCCATAAAACTCAAACGATGTTCCTTTACAATACCTTTATAGAAAACAAACATTACCACCGAAAAAGAGCAACAAAAGCCCTTGTAATGAAGCCTACAGAATGAAGCCGTATCTTTAATGGGCTCGAATCGTCCCGATAAGGGCTAAATGTTTGCCCACACGCCAAATAATAAGCGCCTCGATCATTTACCGGAGAGGGGTTGTTTGACGAGAAAAAATATCCCTCGGCGTGATGCTATCAGTGGATATAGATTGAATAGCTTGTGGTCGATGATTAACTTGTTTTTGTAAGTAGGTATACGATGGAAACTTGACTGTTTGTTTTAATTTTGATTCTAAATGATCCTTGTGATTTTATTGAATAAAGAAATTTTGACTTTTGACTTTGACATTAGATACTATAAGATTTAATTTTGTACCGTTTTTTACTGTTGATTCATAAAATGTGGGGTATCGATCGCTTGAAAGAATCCTCATTGAAGTCTCAAGTTATTTCGGTGATGTGTATCGTCTGGTCTCCGTTTCCGTCTGTTTCTCCGCTTTCACGAGCGACCAGAATCTGACGTTAACGAACTTGCTGTTGTGCGCTGTCTGGACTTGGCGAATGGAGTCGTCTTGTCTTAAAACAGAAGTTAAAGTACCTGTTTACCTTTTCATCTAATTACGAGCCAGAAAAAACAATACTGGCTCGGGCTAAATTTTATGGCGCGGGATTGGTAGTATCTATGAATAAATTAAACTTTTTCAACACCAAAAACAAAAACTGAGTAGCTGTAGAGTAGTGTTTCCACTGCAATCAGTGGAAACACATCTCTATGAAAATGAGGAATTTGCCAAACGCCACTCATTGAGCAAGCATTCGAGCTAAAAGGTGCTCGACACGTTAAAATATTTGCACACCTATCCCAGAGGAGTGTTGTTTCTATGAATAAAATAACAATTATAAGTGATCCCGTCCCTCCGGCGCGTGCTTAATTCCGTTTGAAACAATATTCATCTGGCGATTTCGGGGACACACGAGCTGTGAAAACGGCACATTACTCAGAATAGAAAAAACCGAAAATACCGAGCTCCGAAAACTGAGCTCTCGCAGCTTTTCTTAACAATTTTCTATCTCATCTACCATATCATTCGCTCATTTTTCTAGAATTCGATTTTTGACGTGTAATTAATTTGTCAGAGTTAATATGAATTAAAACTTCATCTTCTTTTTAGCTACAAAACTAATTTGTGGCTATAAGCGTTTTTAGTTTTTCTTCAAATTTAATTTCAAATTGAGTTAGGGTTGTTCTCAATTTCTCATCTTGCATTTTTTTTTTAGTATTTGAATTGGTTGGTAAAATATTTTTGTTTACCTATGGTTTAGGAATTATTTTGAATTTGAAATTATGGTTTCAAATTCAAAAAATGGTTTATTGGCAATTTTTGATGTTTTCTATTGCTAACTAATCATGCGCTTTGGTTATGTCCGCTACCACCGGCCTTTCCTGACACGGTACAAGTTTGAAAAGACTGCCGCAGTAAACGGTGACCTTACCAATTTCTAGGAATGGTGACACTATTACCAAACCCACTGGGTCTGTCATGGGTCGGGCAAGAGCTACTCATTAGTATAGACATTCATTTATAGGAAGACAAAGTATATAATGTTGGGGGCCTACAAGCTTTAGGAGTGTTTGTTTTTTAAATAGGTGCTTTTACTATGTAAAAAGTTGCCTGCTGCAAGACTTTTGTGAGATAATACAGGCATCTCCGGTAGGCCGCTGGTATGATCCTGTTGCATAAAATAGAAAGGCATCGAGAACCCGAAACGAAATCTCTATAAGATGTACACTTACCTTAGAGAATAATGGTTAGAATGTATTCTTCTAAGTAGGCAAGTTTGGTAAATAATATAGTTTTATGGTGGATCCACATATCCCGACGGCAGCTCAGCTTAGTCTACGAATATTTTGAAACGACTCCCTCCCCTCGTAAAGCATTTGTTTTCGAACATGCTTGTTATCTTAAACAGCAGTATGTCACAAGAGTCGTACAAAGTTTGTTCTATTCGCCATTCCTATTATTTGATGTGGGATTTAGAGGCGATACCGAAATTTAGTTTTGATGACACACACCACTAGCTGCCATAATGGGCGGTGGATTAATAATTGCCTGAAGGGGCATACTTCCGTTAGGTTACAGATGTATTTTGTACATACAGGCTTTGATTTGGTGCCTAGTAGTAGAAAAAACCAGCGCTAAAGGAGGCATCGTGCATCTTACCTTTAGCATTTGCCGAATGGGTGACTTTTTTTTAAATAAATAATGTATCTATTTTTTCTCATAAAGTCACAAAGCATTATTAATCATAATATAAACAAATAAGAATAGATAGATACTAGCTTTGTGAGAGACTGGTGCCTGATGTAGATCCGTAACAATCTGCACCTATTATAGGTCACTTATTACCCAAAATCTTTTTATAATATTTTATACTATATATAGTGTTTTTGTATGTGTAGCAAAATAAATAATTTCTAGTTTGGTGACTGAATGACTAATCTAGAGTTATAACTATTGACCACTTATAAGTTTTCTTATATATTTTTTTTAATATGATCCTAAATTAATAAAAACTTTGACGGACCGCAAAACAATAACGACATTTACAATGATCTTTACGACGTGAAATAATCGCGATAGAAAGATCGCATAAAACTGCTTGTAAATGTTTTACGTAAAAAACTCTGGCTAAACCGACGCGACTGTCACAAACTCATAGAAAACGTGGTATGTACCACGTACATACATTTAACGTTATACTTGCTTGGATAGATACATTTTTATTGGTAAAGTACCTATAAACGTTTATTTGTTTCATCTCCCAAAGTTTTCTGTTATTAGGTATGCCAAATGTCGACGATTTTTTTTCTACATTGGTGTTGTAATCGTTTTATCCAAACGTATATTTACTACTGATGGAGAACTTATCGATGCGCTTGTGAACATAGTTCTTCTATAGATTTCTACAATAATTCCTACCTTCTTTTATTTGTTTTATTTTTTTAATTGATCCCATCTTAATAAATCTTATAATATACTTATACCTATTATAATATTTTATTATAATAAACTTAAACGCTGTAGCTTTAGAGGTGTCTCCATTTTGGTAGCATTTTCACTAAATGCTTATTGTCAGCAGAGCGGTATTTGGCATCGGTTCGAAAGTAGCTGAACCTGTTTTACTGAAAGTTTTATAGGGAAATAACCGTAAAGGAAAGTTTGAACGATAGGCGATGCTGATATCGCAGCAATACCCACTTGCGTACCTATCTCCGGGGAAACTGGAGGCTGATTGTCTATCTATTGATACCATCAGAATCTGACAAATTACAATCAAAATGACAATTTACCGTACACTGAATTCTAGCACAGAGTACTTTGAAAATCTACCTGGTTCCTCTGTAAAAACTCTTACGTAATTAATTATACTTTAATATATAATTATAATTATCTGTGGGTTCTATTGTATCCCGACATTTCGGCACGGTTGCAAGCGCCATGATCACGGGTCAAACTGAAGTCTTTGCAAGTAATGTCATTGGCAGAAGTACCGGTCTACCCTCAGTCGCACTTTTTTTTTCCTTTGTGAACGATACTTATGCATTGTTTACAAATTGACTTTGTAGTATTTTATGTACTTATGTATTTATAAAAAAGTATATTATTCTATTAGCAATCTTCTCATATATCATGGTTTGTTTAGTTTGGAACTAGACGTTTAACAAACGCTTCAAACAAGACATTTTGGATAAGTTATAAGTTTTTTAAGTATCTGTATTAACGACTAAATGAAATAATATGCATGGGCATTTCACACAACGCCATCTAGTCCCAAACTAAGAAAATATTGAAATTTGGGAACTAGATTGCTAATCTATATAAATAAAAATGAATCGCCGAAATGTATGTACGCACATAACTGCCGAACAACTGAACGAAATTGGATAATTCCTTTATTTGTGTTCGTTATTGCCAGGACAAGGTTTGTATAAAAGAAAATTTAAAAAAAACCATCTCATTTTTTGTCATTAATTATGTAACGTGTAACAGTTCCGGTAATTTTTAATTTGACGGGTTGAATCTTCGATCAACTATACCTCGGGTTGAATATTTACAAGTTGTTAATTACATACTCAATACATTTATTTCTTTCATATGGTATTATAGTTGTTACATTGTAGGTAGTTACACATGAACCCTGTTCAGGGGTAGGAGGGCGAATCAACTTTTAAGGCACTCCTTTGACAACATTGTGAATAGCTCAAAATAAAAATGAATTATCGAAATGTTAAGCAAATATAGTGTTAACATTTGCACTATTTATTCTATCTTTAGGTTTTGCTATGTGGCATGACATCTAAGCTAGTTTAAACGAGTTTTTGTAGAAAACCTGATGAGTGTGCCTAATAAACATCGCAGCAAAGCGCTAATAAACGCACGCGCACCAGTTGAGAACTTACTGCGGGCTGAGAGGCGGGTAAAGCGAGGTAGGCCTTGTCAGACCATACCAACGAAATATTAGATACTAATAGCCTCTGATGATACCAAGTTAGCTCAGTATACCTGATGATTTAATCTACGTTTGGGACAAGAAGTTGAGGTGCATGTAAAATACACAATTTAAGTCAAACTTTTGTTAATTTTTACTTAAAACGTAAGCCTTACCTTTTCTGAAGCGTAGTAATGTGTGAAAATGCAGTGTCTTCATATGTTTTTATTAAGTAACATCGTACTTTGTTACTTCACCTTCGTCAAAAGACACCTGTTTTTTGTATGGAGTTCCGCTGAGTTACCATAGGAAAAGCAAAAATTTTGCTATAAACTATAAAAAGTATGAAATTACCATATTAGCGGAGAATCTAAGTTTACGTTTACATTTAAAAAATCTTATTTTAAACTGAAATACAGATTTTATCGTTATTTCCATGACAGGGACAAAAAAGGAGTGCCTTAAAAGTTGATTCACCCAGGAACGTAGGAACAACAGGAAAGTAGGCAAACCGAGGTTTTATTCAAGTCAATTTTTCAATTCAGTCAATTTCTTGAGTTACATACTTAATTATTTTATCATTATTTTGCAAATAAATTCATTCTTTTCTATTCATAGTATCTTATCATAATAATAAGAAAAGTTTGTTCAAAAGCTTTGTTTTTCATTGTGTCTGTGTGCATTGGTTTTGTCTTCGCAGCAAATAGTTTCTAAGAAAATGCAAAACAATACTCCCCGCAGCGGCAAGATAACCTTAATCCTCCATTGAGCGAGTCATTCCGCAAATCCAGTATCATCAGCCCTCCTAAACGACTTTTCACATTTACACGTTCGTCCATCAATGTCTCAGTCTGTTCCTGGCCGCTGCAGTTATGGGCTATTTTTGATTGAATTTCTTTAAACGTTGTATTTATATGTAATGCCTATTACGTTATATTACAGTAACATAACCTACCAAGTCAAATTGTGCAAATTATTCTTATTCTAATATTACGTTTGCAAATTAAAAAATGAATATTACTATAGTAAAATGAATGGCATTCAAAAATACCTTTGTGTTATGTTTAAATTCGCTAAGAGAAAGCCTTGTGATTTTTAGAGGATATCATAATGAACTCGAAAGTGACAAACGGCAACCGTGTGCATGTGAAACGGTAAGAAACCATTCTACCATTACCATGTTAATAAGTAAGGGTAGTCAGAGCGGCTGCAATTAATCAAGTTGACGTCTGTAACCTGCGAGACCCTTGGCCGATTTATGCATTGCTTGATTCTGTGGCTCAGACTTGTTTTTGACGTGGTTTACAATTAACTATTGCAATTACATAAATAATTTATTGTTAGGTTAAATACGAGACACTGAATAAAATGCTCACTGATACACGAACGATAGCATGTGTCCTGTTGAACCTGCTACTAAAGTTTTGTCCTTACACTTGTCTTGTCTGCAGCAGTTCTCATACTCTAATCTTGTCTACAGATTCGGTAGTATTAGTAGTTGTTCCACATAAGTTACTATGAAAAGTTTCTGGTGTGCAATTTTATTGAACTTTTGTGAGATATAAACAAACCAAAAATGATACAGCAGCTGTTTATTGCATTGCATAACTTGTCACATGATCGGCCTTTGTTTCTGGTTTTTCTTTTTATTTCTATTTATTTTTTCTCTTAATATTTTACGCTGTATAAATAATCTAGATTAGACGCAAAGGCCTTCCTATTTGTAACGTTTATAAAACAGGCCACAAATCTTCAGTTGTTCTCCATTACCAACTCACAATAGAACCGCCGACACGAAAAAATCAGTTAACCCGGATAGCCCATCTACCCCTATATTTTTAACTTTACATAAATATTACAGAGTATAATATATAGGTACCTAATATGTGACGTCATGTGTGGGCTGCGGGAAATGAAGCGGAATTCGCTGATAACGCACACAAGCGTAAATCTTTACTGACACACACATGGATGTAATAAAGTATAATGGTATAGAGGCTTTTAGTATTGCGATGCGACGCGTTATTACGACTGGGTTTATTAAATGGGTCTTGGTTGCTATCACAGAAGAGAAAAACCTACACAACAGTTTTATATAAATGATTCCATAGTTATGAAAATAAAAAATAAAAATTTACAATGTGAATAGTTTAGGTCCTGCCTCCGTATTCCAATCTTTTGCTGTCAAGTTATATTTCACTGCCCAGTGCAAAGCGATCCGTTGTGATTGTGACTACTATAAGTGTTCGTTGGTTTTAAAAATTTACGTTGTCAACTACGCACCGAAGTCTCCGTTCCGTGATCATGTAAATAGCATCACACGTTAAATACCTCTTGTCGGGTTGAGTTCACAATGTAATGTAGGTGACATCGATAATTTGTTGTAACAGCGAGTAAGTGCCGCGAATAAACACAATTTGGAGAATGTAATGTGACGTGATCTATAAATAATTAGTTTCAGCTGCGTTAGTAAAATAATAATCAAGCCTTTGCATTTAATCTATATGATTTATACAGCGTCAAGTACCAATTTTGACCCATCCTCCGATTAACGGGATGCTGCCGTGCTGGGACATCATTTAGATGGAGCAGGCTTGCACATCCTCTCAGCCTATTTATTTATTATTAATTCAAAAGATTACACACATATTAATTTTTTAGTGCCTTAAAGCCTAGGTAAGGTTTGACTAGACACTAGGTTCTCGTTGGTATAATCAGAATCAACCGAACGAGCATGTGCGTTTCAACGGAGGGACCATAGTGGAATTTCAGGTTTTTGAGCACCTCAATATTTAGTAGAAGTTCTCAAACAATTGTAAAACTGAACCGGTAATTTGTAAAAGTTACGAATCAAAAGTTATAAGCATTTTAAAGTGGTCCCTCGGTTCCACACATGCAATGCTGGTTTCCAAGGATCTAATCAGTATTCACATCTTCTTTCACTGTCTATCTTTAGTAAAAGATTTGTAAAAAAAAAACTACTTAATTTCAGCCCTTCTTCTTCTTGCAGAGAGACGAAAACACGATAACAAAGTGGTCCCTCAGTTCTACATTGACCAAAATGTTTTTGCGGTTTTACAAAAAAACTAACTGGAATTTTAAGTTTCTGAATCAGTCAATATTTTGTAGAAGTGCTCATACAATTTGTAAATTCAACCAGTAATTTGTAAAACTTACCAATCAAAAGTTATAAGCGTTTTAATGTGGACTTTCGGTGGAACACTTTCCAAAACGCAAAAGTAACTTTACAAAAAAACTATAAAACTTAGAGACGTGTAATATAGCTCATCATTTAGTAAAATTTTTTACTAAATATCTACATACAGCAATTAACAATAGACAGAGCCATCATCGAAATATAGCAATTTTAGTTTCCGGCATAGAGATGCAGCCGCAGGGTGACCACACGGCTTAAATTTTCGGGACAGGGAACAGCACGACAGCCGCGCGACGAGACGATTCCACTCTCTGCTGATGCGGACTGTAAACTCGTACTCGCCCCTCTGGTTTAAGCGGTTATAGGTATGCAAGTTAAAAACTTACGTGGTCAGCAGGAACAAAATAAGCAATAACGCATTCATGGTAAACCTCAAGTCGATCGTATTAGTCGTAATAGGCAGGTTTGTTACTTTTCAAAAAACTTTACACAATCTTGAATTGACTTAGTATTTACTGAAAAACCAAAATAAATTAAGGTACGTAGGTACTACTTACCTAGTATATATTCCAATTAATAAAATCAAGAATTGAAATCGTAACCCTGTACCTAGTAGGTAGGTACATTCATGTAATTGAACAATTGTTCAATTAAATTGTTCAATTGAACAATTGTTCAATTACATGAATGTAATATGAACCTAACATAACATGTAATGCATGAATGTAATGCTTTGCTACTTATCTAGTCATTTTACTCTGTACCTACTTCTAGGCCTACTGCTATAGACATAGTTATATTTAAAACCATACTCTGATCGAGTACATACCGATGAATTAACAACCACACTAACTTAACTTTTTTGTCATTAATATTTTTACCACAACCAGCTCTAAAAATATCAGTTGCCGCCTTTTTCTCTTTTTACTATTTTTTTTTCTATCATGCGTAATTCCATGCTACTCGTACCAGTAACTAAGTCCGCGCCACAGATATTATAAACCATTTCTATGGTCCATCGGATACTTAGGGCGGCTTTCACCTGAATCACTAAACGTATTTGACAGCTAAATCGATTTAAATCTGACGTATTTGTATGACTTGACAACTCGCTAAATGCTATTTAAAGAGTTAAACGCGTTTAGCGATTGGTGCAAGACGCCCTCAATGTCATAGAATTCTGTAGTACTTGACGACATGGTTTGAGAAAAATTAAAATGTAAAGAATACACCAGTCAACTATTTCATCTAACAATATGACGATATAGATTACTTTTTAGACGTGAATTTACCAAAGAAGTTCCTCTTTGAAGAAGAGGATTTTCCTTCATTGAACAAATTCGTATCAAAGTGTCTTTCACTGCCGGGTCTTTTGGCGTCATAACGCGTGGTCTAAATATTACAATCCACGTATGGGTGACAATCTGCCCTACCTGTAGGAACAGGTATTGACTTTTTATTACCCTGAAAAACACTTGAGTTATACGGATAATTATCATTACGATTCTGATTTTTGTTCTTAAACTCAAAGTTGTATGAACCGTAATCAGGATATTTGGAATTACCGTGATAAGACATTTCAAACAAATCTCTATTGAAAAGTAATCTTTAAACTAAGTATATATAAAGTATTTACAATATTTATATTATGTACAAAATACACATGAAGCAGTTGAGCTATCTATACACCGTTGCTAACGATTTATAGATAGCTCAACTGATCCAAATCATTACCAATCAGAAGCGTATATAAAGTGTATCTTCTACTCGTAGTCTGCCTTATATTTTGTCTAAACACTATTGAATTCTTCATTATTTTCGTTTACTTACCTAATCTCACAAGTAATCGTTCTCCGTTATACTAGTGCCAGGATGATTGATAGTGGCTTGCTTATCGCCAGAAGATTATTGGAATAAATGCTGGTGGTAAGTGATCGATGGACGGCTCTCAACGTCTTTGTGGTTCATGAATTGAACATAATTCATGTTTGATATCTAATAATTTAATTGCAGAATGCTATTTTTTACCCGACTACGCAACTAGATGTTTGTAACGACTGAACCGGTTTTTTGAAGGAAAAAAATATGTCGCCGAATGTGACAGAATTTTTTACATTAGCATAGGTCACTAATGTGAAAATTTTTGAGACATTTATTTTCATATTTTATAGTCTTAGTGCATCAAAATTTCTGAGACGAATTATTATTATAGCGAAATATCGCCAGAAGAGTGGCCCTAAAAGGCTCCCTAACAAGAATAAAAAAAATTGAAGGCGGTGGTTTTGCCAATGCATCAATGCAAATGCTTATTTTATTAGAGGAAAAAGACATTTTGAAAGTCTTGTGGGTCTATGTACCATCTTTACAAATTAGGTTTATTTTTCAACTTGCATTGGTAAATACGATGATTTTTCTGGTGAATCAAATAAATACAATAAAAGGCGGCATCATAAAACACAAAAGTATAAAATAACTTTCAGAAAAACGCTAAATAATAACTCCATTCGCGAGGTGTTTGAGATATTTATCTACTGAAACAAAACAAAAGGCATAAAGACAAAAGAAATAAAAATGTATCTCAAGCAAAACACCCTATAAAGCGGAATCATCTCCAGAACTTTATAAACACGATAACGACTGAACTTACTCGAAGCTTTCCTCTTACATAAACGTGACCATCGTACCCAGACCTCCACCAGCCGCAGACCTTCTTAAACTGGTGCGCAGAGTCGGGGTCTACAGGTTCTGGATGACGCATACCTAGTAACGCGATGAGGTAAAAAAGAGATCAAGGAGTGTCCGTCTCAAGCCACGCCTTCTAAAGAACACGCCCACTAACATCTCTGGAGTGAGATAATTCTTCTAAGTTTATAAACGAACCTGGGAGGGTAATAGCGGCGTATGTGTGGGTTGATGACCGCATACAAACCACCCACACATCTGCATTAAGGCAAGTTATCTACGACTGTGTGTGCTACATCAGGTTTAAGATCATTTATTTCTCAAAAGAATACAAGTATTCACTTACACTGTCTTTACTGCACTACGCCCATACGCGGAATGGACTTATTAATTACGTTCGTTATGTCTCTAAAAGCCATTTTAGTTTAATCTAGACCTTTTCCTTTAAATGATTGAAAAAAGCTCTCTCGTCTATACGTAAATAATTTTTTTCGATACCCGTCAATTTATAATCCCTTTCTATTTTTTTTTTTTTTTGCGAGGGTCGGATTTATTTATACATAACTACATAATGTTTGGGTATGTAAGTTGAAGACACGTGAGAGATTTTTGGGTGAGCGATCAATACCTAAAGTTGTTGAATATGGAACTAAGATAACGTTTATACTCGTATTATCAGGATAAAATAATTGTATCCTTCTGGGAAAATCACCACATGTACATATTTTTATTCATAAACATGTCTCCTCTTCAGACTGACGTACAGTCGGCTATACATCAACCTACCAACGGTTCGAGCTATGAACTATTATAATTTGAATGTTGCGAATCATGCGAGAGGGACGATATGTTATAAGAGTATGTGAGACTCGCTGCTCGCGCGCTACGCGCCTACACCTATTGCGAACCCTGATTCGAAACATTCAAATTATAATAGTTCAAAGTTCAAACAGTGTATAGGTTGATGTGTAACTGACTGTACGTATTAATACGTCGGACGTAGTATTAATACTACGTAATAGACGTAGCAATTCCTGGTCTGCTGCCATCTGTGATTCTAGCTTTACGCGCTCTTTGTTAAAGGATTCCATCTTTTTTGATAGTCGATACATGGGAAAGATTGAGATGATGATATTTGATATTTCTTTTCAGCCGCAAATGTGGTGTGCAAACCCAAGAAATATAAAAGGTTTAAAGGTTCAGCCTACTTTTTTTCACATGACAGATTTTCGAAAGTGACAAAAGATCTGCTATAGACACGGACACGTAAACAGGGGCTTTATTCTCATTTCGGCAGAGATTTGACTAATAGGGATGACGTCATATCTCGGCAATAAAATCGTTTCACCCACTAGTTAAACGAGTCATTTTGACGTCATCCCTATTAGAGTAAAATCTGTGCCGAAGTGAGAATTAGGCCCCTGGAGTGTATAATTCACGACCGACTCACCTTCACACCGCTCTGTCATACTGGTGTGATGGTTATGAAGAAAATTTACTTCACGTAACACTAGTATTTAAGATAAGAAAACGCTTTCCTTACCTCAATACCGTACGCTCCTTTGTCACACTGGTGTGATAGTGTTGAAGGAAATTTCTTTTACGTAACACTAGTATTAAAGATAGGAAAAGGTTTTCCTTACCTCAACACCGTACACCACGTCCGACTCACCTTCACACTGCTATGTATAATATCCATGGTGTGTATACAAATGTGAGCCTAATTTCGAAGTAAAGTCGATGCTTAGTTCATTTTGATTATTGACTAACAAACTGAAATACAAAATACAGCTAGAGAAACCGTCACGTTATCCGGAAACGGATCCTCGTTTAATTTTTAATTCTGTCGGTTGGCGGCGCTGTCGTCGCCGTCTTCCTGTCCCTCGCGTCGCTTCCGGTTGCGAGCGCGCCTTTTTTTCAAGGGTTGTATTTCCGGAATAGGCTAAAGCCAGGTGGATCGGACAGTACACGAAAGGTTTTGTTTTATCTAAATAAATTCGTAAATAAATGTTTACCTGACAAAATAACCAAATAACTAAATTTAACTTACTTCATCAGGTTACTTATTAAACATTATTTTCTGAAAAGTAACTTTTTAGATGGAAAAGAAGAAGAAGAGAAAGAATAGAAAAAAACTTATTTTTATGTCGGACTTTATTTATGTACATGCTATGTTAGAATAAGGAAATAAACGGCTTTTTTATTGTAATTTTATTTATTTATTTTAACTTATTAGATACGTGAAAACGTAGGATAAGTTGCCGTAATCATATAATTATATATTTACCTACAGTGTGTACTTAGACATTTCCAGATATCCAGAAGGTATTTCCATTATATCAAAACATGGTCTGAAAGACCCATTTAAGTTTGTGGGGGCTGTCTTTTTATTACACCCTGTTATAACGTAAATATTCAAATTAAAAGTATAAAAAATTTCTAATCACGTACCGTAAAACAGGACTTTTTTTGCACCAAAAAAAATGAGACTTATGATACTTATCTACGAGGAAAAAAAATTCCTTCGAGATAACCAGTTATCTGAAAGGAAAAAAAAATCCTCTGAGATAACCAGTTATCTCGTCTTGGTTATCTGTCAGGAATAAGCCGGATGATACTGATGCCCATGGATTTAGAGAGTGTTCGTTTTTTTTTAATTTGAACTTTAACTCTGCGGCTCATTCAAACGAGAGGAAGAACAGTGGCGATTTTATTTTTTTTCAATAGGTGAAAACATGTACCGATGCGTTTAGAAACCAATCAAGAGCAGGTTCCGACAGGTTTTTAAATTATGTCGAATAAATCTTTCTTCCGGTTTGGTGCAAATATATGGTAAGGCGCATAAATGCAATTTTCAATATTTAAGTGCTATCTTATTTATTAATTATAATTCAAGTTCTAAATGCCAAATCGTTTAATTTTATTTCTACATTGCGGGTTGAAATGACGATCACTCCGGACTTCTACTGTGATCAGAATGTAGCTAGGCAAGATGATAAGTATGTACTGATGTACATAGTATTCAGAAAAACAACTCAAAAATAACAGTTAAAGTCGCATCCACACCAATGTGTCGCATCATAAATGACTCGGGACTTAGAGATTATTTTTTCAAACTCCGCGTTTTTTCCGTCGGATGAAATCCCGACAGGATATTACCATTAATAATAAACGAGTCTCCGCAACAGTTGACGGTTATAAATGTAGACAGATAAGCTAGGAACTTCAAAATATTATTTTTTGTCAATTGGTTTTGTACATGAATTCTATACATTCTTGAAAAATTGATACTTGAAAATATATCAAACACAATGAATGACACATTGTAAACCTGCTTTGTGAGGAACTGGTGCCTGGTGTAACTGGTGTTAGATTGGTTTGTGAAACCTGTATTACAAGTCGCAAGGAGAATTGAAGGCTACAAGTGTTATAAGTGGCAATTTCTTTGTTTAGTTAGACTAAAATCAACTTTTAAATTCAATCCAATTACAATGCAAAAAAAAACAATACACTTTGTAAAAAAAATATAATGGCTCTGTATTCAAAATGATATCTTTACAAACATTAGATTACCCAAACTCACTTAAGCGGAAAGAAAATGAAATTGAATCCTCCATTTCAAAGGGATGCCCTTCAGCAATTGATCTCTTCTCGGCTACAAATCAAAGCAAAGACAAGGGCCGGCTAATGCGAGCTATGGGCTGAAGGGCGGAGGCATAGTAAATACAGTATTATATCTACAGCGAAACTACGGTTACTGAAACAATGGGGAGGCACAGATAAACTGAATATCCAATAGATGGGCTGAATGCGGGTTCTAATGTTTGTTCTAGTGTAAGGACAATATAAACCACCGGGATAACTAAGCAGTGTGCCTGGGAAGACACACTGCTTATTTATCTATTTATCTCCCAAACACGATCTCTCAGTAACAAGTAATGTTAAACAGTGGCAGAGCTATAGCTCTGTCATATACTCCTTCGTCACAAGCATATCGTGAAAAACAACTGTTGTAATCTCCAACGTATTGCGTTACGTTCATGTCTGTACTATGTCAAAAAGCGGACGATAGATGGCACTTCGTAGACGAAGGAGGGTACAATGAGCCCGTTGAGAGTTAGCCACCTGGACCGCTGTAAATCTTAGGTGCAGTAGTTACACACTACCTTTAGTTCTAAATTACAATTTAACCAAAAATATAAATATGTCTGTTTTTAATGAATTTAATTGTCTTCGTGTTCAGTTAAATAAAAATAGACATAAAATTTTTATGACGTCATAAAAAGACCTAGTACTCATTTTTGCTGTCTTTGGAAGACAGTGACAATGCTATCGTTAGTGAACAGAAAAAATAGCAAGAAACAACACATGCAAATACAAATAATTTATATAACTGAAATTCATACAACTTATTTACCATTACATATTATTATTTATTTTACATGTCTTAAATGTGGTTCCAGCAATAAAGGTATACCAAAAGTCCGATCTATCCTCCTGTTGCTAACAGGGCGACAGAATTGACTTTTAAAATTTTTAATAGTCGCATCTATCACCCTTCTACAAAAAGTACAGTGACAGGAGGGAATAATCCTACCTAAACATAAATAGCATTTTCCAGCTTACGTTGTAATTGAACACAATGTTTGTTTGAAGTGGACAGCAAGAGCCGGGTATAAATCTGGAGCCCCGAGCGAGGGACCGCACACAAATCATGACTACTCGAGACAAACACCGTCTGTGGGATAATCTTGCTTGTTTCTGAGGAAACTTGGGGATGTATCAATAAATCGCTCGCGAGATCTTTGGAGTACCGTCCTCGTAGAATGCGGCTCAACTGGTGACTAAAAGCACTGGTCACGAACTAAAATATTCTTTTTCTTCTTCTCTTATATATGCCCTCTCACCTTCATTTCAACAGACAATTTTGCCAGTGTCAAGTGGAAGCAGTAAACAACACGGTGTTCACCATTTATATCCGTGATCGCAGTCATTAGTCGACGCGGCACAAAACTACACACGTAAATCGCACCACTCCTCAGTTCACATCGATATGATTTATATATTTACTACTCGGGATGCTATTATGATGGTAGTTCGATTGCCTTGTGGTCGGCTGCTAAGTTGCTATGCAGATTAGAGATAGAGAAGCATTTATTTGCCACACAACCACGACACAGGCAGAAAAACAATAAGTAGGTACCTACACAATAAAACTACTAAGTAGAAAGATATGAGTGCTGACCAGCGTTGACATGCGCCAAGAAGTTCCTGCCTCAGCTTGGTGCAGCTCTGCAGAAGCAAAGCAGCGCTGGTTTTCAGTCAGAACCTGAGAGCGGATGACATCACAGCTATAGTTGCCTCGTTTAGATTCAAATTACGTAATTACAACAGGTTTTGCATGTTGTAACATTCTACAGAGAGAAGTGTACAGCTATAGATAGATTCATTTATTTATTGTTTCATGTTGGTATGGTACACATAGATCATAAATACATCTTACGATGACCCGAACATGATCCCGCTGGGGCAGTTTTAAACCTATGCACACTGCACGTGCACGACGTATGTTTGAGGCTTGTACGACGCAAACAGAAAGCGCCTAGTGCGATACATTTATTATTGCATAGAATCAGCCACGGCATAAATGCGTCGGGCGCTGGAAGTTGTCATGTGCGCATAGACCCTTTCGTGTTTCTGGGTGTTTATGACTGCGCGTTGATTAATCTTCCATACGATACCTTATACGCGGCCTTTCATAAAAGCACTCATACTCCACTATACTATAGGTTTTTATATAAACTATTCAGTGAACATGAATAGTGTAAACAATCGGTGCGTCCGGTCGGCGGGGCAGGCGACCACATAATGAACGATTCGCACATCCACATTATCACCCAACCGAACATCTATAAATAAATATGGCGGCAAAAATGGCCGCAGTTTATCAGCCGCCGGAAGTGGACGCTGGGGACCGGAAGCCGAGTAATAAATGTTATTAGATAGCCCCTGGGCTTAGTTGGGCGCTGGATTACGTTTTTTGGAGTTTTTTCGGTTACCACCGGTTTTTTTTAATGCGTCTGGGTTTGAGAATAAATTGCCGGGACGATTTTAAATGTGCTGTGTCAGATTGAGTTTTTCCGCGGGGATAGGTTAATTATGGGGATTAATGAGGTACTCAATGTTTAAAGACTGATTTACTGAGTGCCGTGAGCTCTAAGCAAAGTCTATAAATGTTCTACTGTCACACAATCATCTCACTCGTTACTGGGGTTTTAAAACCTCATCAAATCTTCTGATATTTCTATTCTACAAATGCTATTTTCTGTAATCCCCAGGCATGTCAATAACCTCTCAGTTTATCATAATATACTCGATATCCTGAAAAATGTATTGGAGCTCACATTTGTCATACAAAATGTAAAAAAAGAGCTACAGATGCTAGGCTCTTCACTCTGAGCAAATAGTGGATGTTGACCAACAGAGCTGTCAAAGGCTTCGTCAAACAAACTAGTAGTTGCGAATACCTGCGAGTTTCAGCATGGTTCACATAATATTTGTTGATTTTGCTACAATTATCAGCAAAACAGATTTTAATGAATAACAGTTTTCCTAAGAAAATTACGACTAATATAGTATTCATACAAAATGTATAGGGTTGACATCATGACAAAATTAGCAGCCGTTTAGATTTTCCTCTCAGAGAGCGGTCGGCAGAAGGTACTCACCCTGTATACGTATTTATAATTTTTTTTATAAAGTTGCACCTGGTACAAACCGTAAATTCATTGAAACAAAACGCTGCATTGGAAAATAAAACGCAGTTCAATATTTGCGATAGTTGGAAGCATCATAGTTCTGCGTCGATAGCGTCAATACTGGCAGCCCTCCAGCTATGAACCTATCGATATTTACATGTGAATCCATTTCTCTGTATTTATCACTCTCAAGTGGTAGCAAAGCGAAAATTGTGGGAAATATTGTACTGAAAAGTCATAAGATAGATAACATTTGAATAACTACATAATATCATCTGCAGGGGTATGCCAATCAAAGTTGAACTGCAAAGTTGAACTGCAAAGTTTTAAATCATGGTCAGTTCATACTAACTCATAGTTATTCTGAGACTAAATAGTGACATTATGACGTCATTTGATGTGTTTTCGCGCATATTTTGCTGTCAAGTGTCTAAAAAGAATAATCACGTGGTACAATTTTGTACCACGTGACCTGAAGAAATTACACTGGGCAGTGAAATATAACTTGATAGCAAAACATTGGCATACGGGGGCTGATACGTAAGGTTCTACGTGGGTCCATAATGCTACGAAATACGTAGACCCTTGCTACGCTAAAAATAATACAGTCTTGCCACCAAATGACACACTTCAAAGTTTGATTCCATTATGTGGCAATTGGTTTAAAAACTTGGCGATTCTTTGTACCAAATAACTATTCACAATTGTGTCATTATACCCTAAGCCTGCCGCACCACTAATTACACTCAAATTCCGTGACTTAAAGCAAATTACAACCCTTTGGTACATCATCTTTCTCTCTCGCACCAGTTTAAAACAATACCAACTGTTGCGAAACGCGCACATGTGCGTGTGTGTGTGAGTAAACACCGGTTTAAGCCTAACTGGCCTTAATGAATCGTAATGGCCCCTATAATTCGCGGCGTAACTAACTGGCCATGCGTCCCTCTGTTTTAAGCTTCAGTCAGACTAACGCGACTTTGCGACTTCGACGTACTTAATACATTTATTGCTTTCACGTGGGACAATTTTGTTGTTAAAATGTAGTTAGAAATCACACACACACTGTCTGTAAAAATCTGTAATACATAATTTTTTTTTTGTATTTCTTACCTGAACTGTATGTTGCTACTATTAAGCAATATCTTTTATTACGTCCTTAATGACTATTTTTGCTCGAGGCAAATTAAAATAAATATTAGACAAGTAAGTACGTATACTTTTTCTCACATAGGTCATGTAGTAGTTGCTATTTATATTTGAATAAAAGAGCCATTCATTAACATGTTACTAGGGCATAAAAGTTTACTCGGTGTGGCAAAATTTTCTTAATTCTTTATTGCACACAAAACAGGACATAAACAAAAGACAGAAATAGATGACATGTACAAAGGCGAGCTTAACCCTAACAAGAATGTTTATGTAATGAATGAGAATGTAATGTTTTGTATCTGCCAATTTTTAAGGTCATGAGAATGGTTAGCGTGCTACCAACTACGAATATGTATTATTTTCATAAAGCAAGTGAAAATAGTAGCAAACTTGATGATCCCAAATATTTATAAAAACCAGGAGTCGCTCAGTCGCGCTGTTTTAAACATTGGCTGTTTGTCTAAGGCCTAAGGGTTGTGTCACACGACGCTCGTTCACTACGAATCCACACAGAAGCTTAACATTACAGTCAAACTGTTTTATTACTCTAGATCATATACTTAAAAAAGTCATAATCTATAACTAGATATTAAGACCCGTTTATTTATATTAATAGATTTTCCTACTTTGTAAAATTGTCCGGCAGCTTGTGAAATAATTGAAAAGAGTTAGTAAAACTTGTATGAAGTGATAAAATACAGCAACTTTTCGAATTCGAAAATGTGCAAACTACAATAGTCAGTACTCATTTATTCAGTAAAAACACAAGGATCACTTGTCTTGGAGCAACATGCAGCTTAGGACGAATAGCAACGAAAACAGGCAATTCTGTACTCGTGTACTTCGGCTTAACGTTTTTGGATGGCCGCCATACCGGGTATGACAGCGGTTTTCTTTTTAAAATTTCCAGCCGACCGCACGCCGCGCGATTTGCGGTTACGTGTTTAGATTGCGCGCCGCAGAATTTGTCACGTTTTTTGTACGTTTTTGGTTTATGCTCAATTTGGTTAAATATTGCCGCCGATGTTCTGAGGTGAAAACACTGGACGATACGTGAAATGAAAACGCTAAGCGGATTAAAGCAGAATTTGCGTCCGTCATAATTTGTGCAGTTTGATTTGACTAAACTAGACAAACATCATCCTTCACCGCTAGAAAGAACGTGCCCACAGATTACTAAAAACGTGCTCTAAATATTTATGAAAAATTCAAAGAAAAAAATATATGGGAGAAAGAAATGTAGAAATGCTCATATCCTCGAAGACACCTAAAGAGTTATAAAGCAACAGCAGGCACCCCAACTTTAAACTAGATCCCAAAGAGGTCATTACTCCTTGGTAATTTATTTAATTGCTCTGTGGCTGTAATTATTCATGAAATTACGGCAATTACGCGGGAAACATTTATTTATTGTGCAAACTTAAATCTTAACTCACAATTTCTTCCATAATGCATCACAAGATAACAAGAACAAGTGCTTCTAAATTGCTCTTTAACTTTTGCAATTTCTAATTTTACTTTGTAATTCAAAATAAAATTAAGTATATACGCAATTATTTGCACCCATTCATAATAATTAAAATATTGTGAAACCAACACGCTTACCATACATTAGGTATACTGTGGCGACTACGTAAATGGCGATAAGTTTGCGTTAGGCATAATTAATATTATAACTAATCAATATTGTTCCAACTGTACTAAAAAACTTAATCAAAGATAAGGTTGTATTTTATTTACAATGTGTAAAAAATATGAAAAAAAATATAAAATCATTAATATAAATATATGAATATAAAAGACTTTATTCACAAAGAAAATTATGACTAATACAGTATTTACAATATTTATAATATTTACAAAATACACATGAAGCAGTTGAGCCATCTACACACCGTTGCAAACGATTTATAGATAGCTCAACTGATCCAAATATAATATAATAATAAAAATAAATGAATATAAAATCAATGTAGTAGACATGTCTACTACATAAATTTTATATTAGTTAAATGTCAAAAAGACAGACATGTTATTACATGTCTCTTTGACATTTTAGGTTATTTATACTTTGAGTTGTATGAATGCGACTTAAAATAATAGCACTTCCGGGCATAACATTAATGGTATGTGCACACATAGATTACGCAGCAGTCACTAAAGGATAGGAGACAGGTGCTGTCACTAATTGGTCCATGAACCAAATGGCTCACAGCGACTAAGTCATTAGGCTTAGAGTAATGGGAAGAGATCTAGACCACCCAACAAAATGTAGTCCATGGTTTGACTAAATTGTCGTGCTGACGAATTCATTTTTTTATTCTATTTGCGGCGTGTGTTTGTGGAAATTAGCTGTAGTTTTCTGAGGCTTGTAGTTGTACCTTACCTTCCAAGCGAATATGGGATTGAGCACACGAAACACGAAATGTTGTCGACATTTCACTCTTACATATAATTATTAAATAAAAAAATTCCAACCCGTCGTCATCCTGTTTACCTTGTTCCCTTACACAAACAAAGTCTACGTATGCTTTCAAAATATCAATTACCCACACACCCGAGTGTACGGCGTCTAATGAATTCGTAATCTCCGTAATCTGTTCAATGAGAAATGGCATTTTGCGAACGGCAAACAAATTAAACGCAGCCCAATGTTACCCAAAAATTAATTTATCATGACCCGACTCGAGTAACTATCCATTGTGCTGGAGATAGCACGAGTTTTGGATTCGTACACAGAAAATCTCAGAAAAAACTTTGAGTTGTTAATTTGAGTTGAGAGTTGAGTTTTCTCATATGCCATGTCACATTGGCAATCTTGCGAATGCTTCGAGTTCTGTTAAATCAAATCTGTAATTATTATACTCGTATTTAACGCCACTTTTGTAACCTTTCTATATATTACTTACTTGTCTTTATAAAAATTATGTCGCAGAAGAGGCTTTTTTTACTGCTATCTGCATCGTAGAGCTAATGTGATTCGAAAACGTCCGTTAGCTGATGCTATGCTCACCCCTGGTTTGTGGACAAAGTAAAAGCTTCATTTCATTTTGGAATGTGGGCGATCGCATGTTACATTAGAGGTTATGGTACTGAGAATGAATCGTAGTTAAACTATTTAAAATTCATAACTTTCTTTGAGTATCTTAACAAGTGAACGTTTGATATCCACTGAGAAAAACGATAGTTTCTCAGAAAGGAAGAAAAAACAGGATTTTGCATTTTGCACGGAATTTGCATAATTTTCCGCATGCATTTTCTGGGTAAACACATTTTAGCCCAAAAGACCTTTGTGCTCTAAAACCTTTGTTTACCACAAACAGATTTGATATTTAAATGAGATTTGACCATTTCTCGGCTATTAGCACCGACTGTGTCAGGATGGGCCGGATATTTTAATTTGGGTCCGGTCCGGCCGCCAGATGGCGGTGATTAATATGCGCTGGACACTGTCGAATCGTGCTTGCTCGTTTTTTCTTTGTCCAAGAATAGAGAAGCGCTGATATTTTTAACAGTTTTGCTCTAGCTTTCTATTAATTTAAAAGCTCTTGGAATACTTACATCGACCTGGGAGAAATATTTTTGTGGCGCACCGCGCAATGTGGTATATCTTCGATTTTGTTTTCGTGTCATTCGTCAAATGATTGCTCGGATTTGTCGAACACTGATCATACACTGGTTTTGTTTTGGTCCGTTTTTTTTTTTCGAGTTGGTCTGCACGCTCATTTCTTTCCAACCGAGCATGTGCTTTTATCCAGAAGAGAGAAACCTCTTTGTCCTGATGTTTGCAGTATTATAGATGTCTACCGGGGAATTGGATGGATAAAGCTCTGATTGGTTACTGTCTCAAGTGACGACCTAGAGTCGCTATAAATGCTGGTTTTAAAGCTTTTGAAGATCTCCTTTGTATCCTCCTTTCCAAAAGGAAGGAAGGAAGGTCCAAAAGAAGTATTTAAGCCAGCACTAGTGGTGAGTTAAGTGAGACAGTACGGTAGGCTTTGTTCACTTTGTTTAATTTTGTTATATAAATATAAATTTATCATTCAATTGTTCATAATTCAATAATTAAATATTTTTCTGAAAACAAGTTATAGATACGTAGTTTATTTGGTTATCACGCAACACAGCACGAAATTAACATACAAATGTACGAAATACAAAAAAGAAAAAAAAACAGTAGTTCAGTAAAATTCAGAAGGCGTAATTATATAGTTGTGTTTTAAATAAAATACATTTATATAAATGAACAGCAGTGAGCAATTAATCTGTCGTGGCTTGCGACCGACGCGAGGGTTTCGGTTCGATGCTCGCCGGCCCCTGGCTCGGCCGCTCGTCCTAACTTGTTTACTCAAGCTGTGTTCTCTGAGTTACGGCAACCGTTATACTATGGTCTTCAAAAGGTACGCGTACCTTCGACTCTCCTTTAACCGTCTTTAACCTTTAACCGACTTCTCCGTCATATTCTGACCATAATATAGGTCAGAATATGACGCGACGGTACACGAAAATTAGAGAAGCAAGGAGTTTTTTTTTAGAAAATATCGTCTCGAGTCTAGAGTTTCATAGAAAATATCGTCTCGAGTCGAAAAAAGTTTTAATTTCTCGACTGGTGACTGAAGTAGAGATTTGGCAGCAAAAAATTCAAATACAAGAGTAATTATAGTTCGGAAATCGGTTTACTTCCGTTCATAAATTCTTCCTAATTTTCACCGTTTTATTTGGTTCTGCAAATTATAAAGTGCTATGAGTATATCTATTCAATAAACAAAACAAGAAAGTCTGTTTTAAATAAATACACCTTTAATTCGGTTTAACAGTCTTTGTAGGTAATATTTAGGTTAATTAGAATAATAGGACGCACGTCTCCCGTGCGAGCCGATCGGTGTGAAGTGCGCGCGAGTAGCGGTGTCGTTCCCTCGCCCCTCGCCCCTCGCCTTCCCCTTCTCCATCCTAGTGTTGTGCGTAGACAATATCTGTTCTGTGTTAAAGGTATATAGCAATAGAGCCTAGTTAAAAAAAAGTGACTGACGCAAATCGCTGCGCTGTCTCGAGGTTTGAATATAGGATGTCAATGTCAACGACATGGCGTCACACCATCCAACTAATATATGACGTCGATCGCTTCTTTGGAAATCAAAGCCCTAACAATCTCAGAATTTAGGTAGAAATTCTCAAACAGTTAGGTGTTATGCAAGAGAACACCAAAATAATTGGTATGTGGAAGGCGACTAGTTTATTCACGGGGTTTTGCTCGTTCTGTAACATTATCCACATGAGTATATTTCGTGAGTATTGATATTTTCAATATCCTTGAATCTGAGTTATTCTCCAATAGTTTGTCTCGAGAGCAACTTTGAGTAATCTATAATACAAATGATAGAGGTTTTTTATATTCTCCTCACTAACTAGGTTAGTAACTTATAACTAATAGCGATTTCGTCCTCTGGATGAGGTCCCATACCAGAACACGATTATGTTTTTCAGCAATCATATTTAGTAATCATATGTATGGCAGGATGCAGTATGTTTGCAAAGGGCACCATTTTTACCACCTTTTCTGTCTTCCAGTGCCGGCTGAAGCACTAGCTTCCTCGCTTTGTACAAGGCAGCTGTTTCTTGTATACGTAGGTCCAAAGGAAGTATTTTAGCCAGCACTAGTGGTGAGTTAAGTGAGACAGTACGGTAGGCATTGTTGACTTTGTTTATTTTTGTTATATAAATATAAATTTATCATTCAATTGTTCATAATTCAATAATTAAATATTTTTCTGAAAACAAGTTATAGATACGTAGTTTATTTGGTAATCACGCAACACAGCACGAAATTAACATACAAATGTACGAAATACAAAAAAGAAAAAAAAACAGTAGTTCAGTAAAATTCAGAAGGCGTAATTATATAGTTATGTTTTAAATAAAATACATAAAATACATTTATATAAGTGAACAGCAGTGAGCAATTAATCTGTCGTGGCTTGCGACCGACGCGAGGGTTTCGGTTCGATGCTCGCCGGCCCCTGGCTCGGCCGCTCGTCCTAACTTGTTTACTCAAGCTGTGTTCTCTGAGTTACGGCAACCGTTATACTATGGTCTTCAAAAGGTACGCGTACCTTCGACTCTCCTTTAACCGACTTCTCCGTCATATTCTGACCATAATATAGGTCAGAATATGACGCGACGGTACACGAAAATTAGAGAAGCAAGGAGTTTTTTTTTAGAAAATATCGTCTCGAGTCTAGAGTTTCATAGAAAATATCGTCTCGAGTCGAAAAAAGTTTTAATTTCTCGACTGGTGACTGAAGTAGAGATTTGGCAGCAAAAAATTCAAATACAAGAGTAATTATAGTTCAGAAATCGGTTTACTTCCGTTCATAAATTCTTCTAATTTTCACCGTTTTATTTGGTTCTGCAAATTATAAAGTGCTATGAGTATATCTATTCAATAAACAAAACAAGAAAGTCTGTTTTAAATAAATACACCTTTAATTCGGTTTAACAGTCTTTGTAGGTAATATTTAGGTTAATTAGAATAATAGGACGCGCGTCTCCCGTGCGAGCCGATCGGTCTGAAGTGCGCGCGAGTAGCGGTGTCGTTCCCTCGCCCCTCGCCCCTCGCCTTCCCCTTCTCCATCCTAGTGTTGTGCGTAGACAATATCTGTTCTGTGTTAAAGGTATATAGCAATAGAGCCTAATTAAAAAAAAGAGACTGCCGCAAATCGCTGCGCTGTCTCGAGGTTTGAATATTGGATGTCAATGTCAACGGCATGCCGTCACACCATCCTACTAATATATAACGTCGATCGCTTCTTTGGAAATCAAAGCCCTAACAATCTCAGAATTTAGGTAGAAATTCTCAAACAGTTAGGTGTTATGCAAGAGAACACCAAAATAATTGGTACGTGGAAGGCGACTAGTTTATTCACGGGGTTTCGCTCGTTCTGTAACAATATCCACATGAGTATATTTCGTGAGTATTGATATTTTCAATATCCTTGAATCTGAGTTATTCTCCAATAGTTTGTCTCGAGAGCAACTTTGAGTAATCTATAATACAAATGATAGAGGTTTTTTATATTCTCCTCACGGTTGCAATGAAGCCCCCCCCGCAGATCTCAGGTTCGTTTATTAATAACAGGGTAGGTGTTTCAAAATTTAGTACTTATAAAGAGGCCAAACTGTAAAACGTAGGTACTCCAAAATTAACAATAACAAATTTCCAAAAAGATGGTAACATAAGTGCCCTAATTGTCGTGATCGTGAATTTTACCCGATACGATACTGGTATCGGTTACGTTACCACAATTATGGCACAGTAAACGAATATATAGTATTGCAAGTACAAAGTCAAACCAAATAGGGGAACGGCCTGATAGCGAAAAGCCTCGACCAACAAGAGGCTCTCGCTAGAAGGTTGGCTCAAGGGTTAGATGTAGGAAGCAGTGATGCTCGCCACGACACGCATTGTCAGGAGGTTCCTCAGCCTGTAGTCCTGACCACCGGTACCTTCGGCCCGGCTCCACTGCTGGCGGCACTCTAGTTTTTAAGTTATTCATAATGTATGTTCTTATCCATCTATCTAATCAGCCTATTTTCACCCACTACTGGGTATAGCTCTCCTCTTTATCACGCCATCCTTTCCGATACCTATGTTCTTATATTGTAAAAAAAATTATGAAATCAAATAAAAAAAAACTTTATTGAGGACTACAGTTGCACTTATTCTCAAGCTAAGTAACGACATTGGTATCGATTCTGTTGTTGCGTTTTTCTAAACTAACCTAATTTGACAGCGCTAAAATTATAGCTGTCTTTGTCGTTTCAGTTTATGAGAAAGGGACGGCAACATTTTTAGTGCTGTCAAATTAGGTTAGTTTAGAAAAATGCAACAATAGAATCGACAGTATTGTCCTACAGTAAGTCTTTTCGCAGAGCGCAATTTCTTCCAGACGAACCTAATAAAATTGAGTCATATAGAAGCAATAGAAGCAATGGTAGCAACATCCCATTTTTTTCATCCAAATTGTATTTCCTATTTTAGGAAAATAGAGAGTTTATTCAGTAATTCTGGTGGTGGTATATCTGATAATAACATCATTGGTTGTTATTATTGTAACTCATCCTATCCTATCCTATCCTACTAATATTATAAATGTGAAAGTTTAGATGTTTGGATGTTTGTGTTTCAATCACGTCTAAACTACTGAACCAACTTAGATGAATCTTGGCATATATATAGTTCGTAACCTGGATTGACACATAGGCTACTTTTTATCCCGAATAATTAACAGGATCTACAGGATAAAATGAACGAAAAGGATTAGCATCGCCAATTGGCAGGAGGATTTCATTGTCATGACATGTCACGTCAGTTTGACAGGACGTAGTACTACCTCTTTGGTCTAACGACTAGCGTTTGACATTCCAGTACGAGTTCGGTGTGATGAGGTGTAATGTCAAGTTTCTCAAAGAAGTATCCGCTCGGTACACGCACAGATAATATACTGTACACGAAAACGGTACTCGCGTACGAAGTCGCGGATAACTGCTAGTAATTACTATTCTGTTACTACACGCAAAGAAAACAAAAAAAATGCCTACCGTAATTTTAGTAGACATGGATGTTGCTACCTTTGCTTCTATATGACTCAAATGTGTACGCTTCTGTATCAGATACTATGTCGTGGCGTCCGCAGGCACGATAATAATTACAGAGGCACCTCGGTCGCGCCGCAATTAATTCCGTCGCCCGCTGCGGTGAGCTGTCGTGCGCAATCCTCCGTGCCCCATACTTTGATTAACCCGAATTATGTTCTGGTTTGTATCGGTATGCGTTGCTTCATGACCGGTATTTGAACCGTTAAAACCAAATAAAGAACGAGATTTTTCTGAACTAGGATGTTATGTCATTGTAAATGCTGTTTACACTGCCATGTAATAAGAATAAGAGAATATTGATTCAGCAACAACATGACACAGGCAGTAGGTATACGACAAAGAACATTAAGTAATCGTGCTATCATGTTTCGTGCTCATATCACCTGATTTTTATTTCAATGTTGAGTCTAGGTGAAAGCTAACTTTGCAAAGCTCATCCTTCATACCATACCAAATAAATCACAAATCCCTAATCTCCAATCGTTTGTTACCAAACGTTCAGAATACTAAATCCATAAACCTCGCATGAAGATATTAAAGATCCCGATAATTCTACACCTTTACCTGCATACTTAATCGTCGAGGTAATCAGTATTCGCAGTGAGTTCCAGTCGGGACGATAAGCCCGGGATTCTAACCCCCCGGTTACGTAACAAAGACCCGGCGACAGCGATACCAGTGCGATGCTACAACGTCGCTTCTCGTAAAAAAAGTATTGTATGTACGGAATAAAATCACCTTTAAAACCTGTCGCTGCTACAAAACTTAATACTGTAACTTCTAGTTAAATAAATAAGCTAGCAGCCATAATGCACTTTTTATTTCATTGATTATAAAGTTTTTGACAGAGGGCAAGCTGCTCGATGCAAGTAATTTGTTTGTTACTTAAACCAAAAATGACTAACAATGATGAATTTTGCACTTGCGTCTGCAAATACGTACACAATATTTTTTTAGGAAACATATAAGTGCTTTGAATGTTCTATAACAAACTGTTGCAAGTTTTTTTTTGTATTGTTGCTATTAACTGCAACAACGTATGGTTCTTTTTTATTTTGCACTTTACTTACAAAAACAAAATTTGAATTATAATTAAAACTAACATGCATAATTTATTAAAATTACTAATAATTTAAAATCAATTTAAGAATTTTAATTATATAAATCATATTAATACTATTGAAAATAATTACATAAACCAAGAAATAAGAAGCTGTTGCAAGTTACGTAACCAGGGATCGGATTCCGGGATCCCAGTGTCGTACTTGTGACTAATCGGCGGGATTCAGCCGCGTCTCGCGATAATCCCGGACAAATTATAGGGGCGCTTATTACCAAGCGGGCTTGTGATCATTATTTAACACGCAGTTGAGGTGGGTTTATGTCTTCTGTTTGAGGAAAAGAGAATTGAATGTTTTTCCACTTTTCGGAATGGGTTTTGGCATTTTTTACTTTTTGAATATGTTCGCGAGATTACAGAAACCCTGACTACCGAAAAATAACGCTCTAAAAAGTATAAAACAAGAAAATACTATTATCTGAAATTGTTATGAACTTAGCTAGCAGTGATGTTTCAGAGGATAAGTGTACCAACCAATCAATAAACCGCGACAGAATCGACTTAAAATAAATACGTTCAAAAATGCAAAGGAAAAAGAACCAATAATGGCTGATATAAAAGGACAGTTTACGTCACAAAGCCACATGCGGGCTCCGATATTGACAGTAAATTTCATTCATACGGCATTAGTGCCGCGCCATCAGTTGCAGCGATACCCCGCAAACAATGCACATAGCATGTACTAGAGCTGACGCAGCTATATTAATGAACATGGAATGAAAAATAATTGTATTGGATAGATAGGTATTTGTATAAATGTTTAGTAGATAGTGTCCCGATGGGATACTATCGACTACACTTACCAGACTTATATTTATTTCCCGTTGCTTACTTATAATGAACCTTTTTCTGTGGTAGTCAAAGCTATTAAAGCAATGCATCAAGCGATGAACATGGGAGGAAGGGACAGGCTTGCTTGTATAGCCCAAAACAAACAACACTGCTGAATTACACAAAAATACTCGTGTCGGTCTCCAAATGCCCGAGCTTTTATCAGTACAAGTCTGACGTGAGTCTCAAAAATTATTTCGACCCAGTCTCACAATGAGATTCGTAGGTCTACGCGCGTAGCGCTACAGAGCCGCGTAGCAGGTTCCAGCTACGCTTGTGCTACGTTGTCGCCAATTTGCCTGAACCACAAAGAAAAATAGAATTCTTTGAAACATAAAGAAAAATTGTGAATTTTGAAACAAAGATTCTGGTTTTGATGTCTCGATAAACGAAAGGGTTATAATTTCAGCATACGATCAGCCAAGAGATATGATTATGAGAATATTTGCAAATTAAAACATAATTTGCACATATATTGATTGCTCGTGGCGTACCTTGCATAGATTCGATTAGAAAATTCTTTATTGCACATATAAAAATATAATAATAATAAAAGCCTTTATTTCTTCACACATTTTTCTTATAAACTAACCTATTCTAATTACTAACTACTGTGCGAAGTTTGTCTTCCGACATAGGCCTCCTCTAGTGATTTCCATTCCTAAAAATAGTACAGAGGCAAAAATAGTGCATAGTCAATCTTCACCAATTATCTCAGTAAAGGGACGTTCTGCGCGGTCACTATTTGGATGAATAATCGCTTGTGGCATTTAATAGATAGATAAATTATTTATTTAGTTCACAATCACAGGTAGGTACAGCACATCTACATCAGTACATTTACATCTGAGCGCTTCCGTGCTTCGGAGTACACGTTTAACTGTCGGTCTCTAGCAGTCGTTAAGCCACGACGGAGGCCTGAAGGCGGCCTAAAAACTCAGTCAACAGAGTTGGCTACTAACTTTATATGAATAAACGAACAAACCTTAAATAAATAAATATAAATATACTCATGGACTTTACACACAACGCCCTCTAGTCCCAAACTAAGCAAAGCTTGTGATATGGGAACTAGAAACCTTTTTAGATTGATACCTACGAATAATTTTATGTTGTTTAAAACAGCTTTTTAATAATTTCATGGTTATTTTCCAAAAAAAAACAAATCAAAAAACATACAACCTTATTATTTTTATTTATTTGTCGTATCAAATCCCGGAACAAGTTTTTTCGCCATTCTTCATGTTAAGCCAATATTTGGCGGAGAGCGCCGGTAATATATCGCCGGACAAACTGAAGTTTATCGAAAGAACGGGAATAACTTTATTATGTAGTGACCGGATGTAGGGGCGCTCGGCTACTTGTACTATCGTGTGCGGAAGTTTTTATAAATAAACAGAATAAGAAAGTTGTGTCGTAGCACGACATAATCTATCACAACAGGCTGGCAACACCAGGGCTAGTGGCCATCCTAAGAAACAGCGGATGGCAACACTTTACTTCCGAATTCAACATGGCTGCGCGCGAGTGCTAGTAAAATTCCTCTAACGTTATGAATATTGTAAAAGCCTGAATCAATAGTATAAGTTGCATTCATCTTCGTCATCATTGAAGAGCAACCCCCTACAAGCCGTAACAAGTTGCTTACCAAATAAAAAAAAACCTTTGTTCGGTTCAGGCTACCACTTAACATCAGGTGGGTCATCTGCTTGTTATATCAAGAATGTATTACAACACAAATCTCGCACCTAGTGTTGACACTGCAAAACCTGAAATTTGCTTCAAACCAAATAATTACACCTACCCTATGATTATGAATTATATATATCGTTTATGTACCTATTTATTTTTGAACCCCGACGCAAAAATGACAGGGTGTTTTTATACATTATAAGCAAACGTTTGACCGCAATCTCACCTTGCGGTCGATGATGTAGCACATTTGCCTAAAAGATACCTATTTTGTGGTAAGAGAGTTGCATTCTAATTTAGCATTTCTGATTTATCACGCATTGTGGTTGCGACTGTACCGTTTTGCGTCGCCATTTCTAAAGAGTCGTCGGCATTTCTTTGCGATGAAATATGTCGTCCGCTCTCCTTCATTGTAAACACATTTCCCAAATCGTCCTTCGTCGAAACGTTTCACTCATTTTATTGTGGACAAGGAATTTTCCTTTGTAATGTGAAATATGTTGTAACGCTTGTATGAGACCAGACGTCATCATGCGTGGCTATAATTTTTTTTTATTAAAAACTTGAGGTTACGTATTTTCTTTCTTCCTCATAATTTTTTGTGGGCGCGATTCTTAATTAAATGTAAAAACACGTAAAGTTAACGCGTCGCTAATTGGAGAAATTCTTGTTTTAAAACGTAACCGCTCATAATTTTTGTGCTCAGCCCTTCATAATTCTTAGGTAGTTAAAGCCTACATAACAATTTGGTTTAAAATCATATCAATCGCAAATCAGAATCGTTCTACCGCGCCATTAAGGGCTTAAAGTGAACGCATGGCGTGCCCAGCTCATATTAGGTGTCATAACGTGGCTGCAGGCTTCAGGCCTGGAGTCATGCCAGCTGGATCCGACATCACAATATCTAAATAATGTAACGGTTAAAAGCAATGGCTGGCTTTGTCTAGAGGTAGGTGTTTAACGATACAATGGCTTGAGGCTCGAATCTAGTCATGAATGAATTGACTTTTTATTTGTCATTTAGAATTAATAGATGTGATAAAACAAACCTGCAGTGTCAGTTTTGGAGTTGGGTTCTTCAAAAGCCTGAACTACAAAACTACTGGGAATTGATTTTGACCTCTTCCAAGCAGTAGGTACTCATTTTATGTAGACGCATCGCGCCTTAAAGATTGTGCAGATATTACCGCCTCATAGGCTATGGGCAAAAATCGCCCCTGACTCCCAAAGTATTATAAAATGATTTTTGCCTCATCCAAGCAGTACTCGCTCTATGTAGATGCACCGCGCCGTACAGATTTCGCGATAGCGCGCCATGCAACAATACACCGACCTAAACACCGTAAACTTGTGAATTATTAATCTTATCGACTCCAAACATGGCCAGCTTTATGAAAAATTTAATAAATCGCTCTTTGGATTTATTACACGGTTTGGTTAAAGGGTAGCAGGGTGGGAATAGCTAACCCACTTCAGGAGTATACTTATTGCCTTCGAGTTTACTAAAGCGTGGTCCTGTTGGTGAATTTGTTTAAACTGTAATGTTTTTATGACTTTAGTCACATAGAAAATTGTGTCCCACAAAGTATTTACAATATTGACAAAAACACATAAAAGAGTTAAGTTATCTGCAGACTCTTAAAAAAACTTCAAAATTATTAATTAATATTACGTGTATGTACCTATAAATATATAATAAATATACAACGTATTTCCAATCAATCAGCTTTTATTAACAATCAACTTACTAGTTTTACTAAAACATAATGTAGGCATCGATACCTACCCAAAAAACAAAAACCTATTGATTGTTTTGCTTTTCAGCATAAATATTTACAATATTTACATGAAAATGTTGAGCTACTTATCTACAAACCGTTGCGCGTTGTAAAGGAGCTTTTATACTTATATTTCTAGCGATTGTATAATATCGACATACTAGAGGGGCTTAATCTGAAGATCTTTAACAGTATTTTTTTACTGAATGAACTAGCTGACTCAAACGTTATAACGCCAGGATTCCGTGCAAACGGTAAACTATGCCTAGCTTTTGAATGTGAATGCTTTTGTTGAAAGTGCCGTTTTAGTCAAATAATTCTTCAGAGTTGTTTTTGCGCATTTTCATGGAATGTTTCCTGCAGACTTTTAATTTTGGCTTCAATAAAATAAGGTAATGTTGAGTTATATTAAAATTTTCGAGTGTGACCTGCCAGGCGCCGGTGACACTCGATGTATAGGTAGGTACGCACCGTCGCTCTAGAGCTTCCACTTCCTTGCGGACGAGGCCTTGCAGCCTGGCCTCCAGCACTCACCGCTCGTCCTCCATCCACGCTGCCAGGCGCCGGTGACACTCGATGTATAGGTAGGTACGCACCGTCGCACTAGAGCTTCCACTTCATTGCGGACGAGGCCTTGCAGCCTGGCCTCCAGCACTCGCCGCTCGTCCTCCATCCACGCCGTCAGGCACCGGTGACACTCGATGTATACGTAGGTACGCACCGTTGCTCAATTGGGTCATCTAAGTAGCTATTTTCTCTCAGTTTACATTATTATATAACGAACCTCGAGAAAAAACTGGTCATTACTAAACAAAATGGTAATCCTAGTAAAGTTGGTTTAAATAAAACCCCAAAAGTCATCAAAGAAACCAAAAAGGAAATGAATCTTAAAAACCTTCGCCATAAATTAAATTTAAATTATTATCTAACCCTTTGGTAACGAAAAGGAGGGTCTGAACAAACTCGCTAATTTCTGAATAAAGATACAGTACCAGCCTATTAGCGGCTGGAAGATAAACGAATAAATTGTAAAAGTAATAAATCTGGTGGAAACATGGTTTGTTTCAATAAAAATAGGCTTAAACTGGTACATTATCATCACAGAATCAGAAGCATCATTTAGAATTATCTTAGAGGGTCTGTAAGTGCCAGTTCCGCGCGACGATCATCATCCACAACTAAGGTTGCCAACTTTTTGTAATAGAAATTAGTATTTTAAGGTCAGACAAAGAAAATGAACAGTATTCAAACCAAAAAAACATTATTTATTTATAAGAAGCTCATGTTTTATTAGTTTAATACATGCTCTGTTCTTTCTGTGAATGCTGAAATGGCGGGAACTGAAAGTAGGAATGCCACAATCATGCATTATATATGTATGATTATGTAATTCTTAAATTCATGTTATTTATTTTTGGTCGGTGTTAATTTCGAGGAAGTTTTTGCCTGATAATATATTTTATGAACTTTGTTATTTCAGAATGTAAATCGTCTATTACGATATTATACAAATTCAAATTATCTGCAATTTTTTAAATCCCTGGGATTATTACAGTATGTCACTCCAAGTTACACACAACTTTTGCAGTACACGCCACTTCGCAACACAATAATGGCCCCAGCACATATTTGCCGTCAACAGTGCATTAATCAATTTCTGCATTTTTAATGCACTCATTACTTCCCCTTGAATTTCATTCGCAATGTTTCCCGTTTAAAAATTTAAGCTCAGTGCGTGAAGGTATAAGGCATAGAAGGATAGTTAAAAGCTGTATGGTTATTGGTACATGGTTATTACGGGAAGGAATTAAGGACAAAAAGTTATTGAGTTTTCTACCTATTGAAGTATTTCTTTAGTCGTATCGATAGCGAGCTCAATCTTCAAGAGAATAATCAAGAAGACTAATAATATTTTATTACAATAATGCATGTTTATATTCTACCTTCGGATTTCAGTATTAACAAAAAAATATAACACGTTTATTCAGGAAAATCATTCTAAAACTATTTCTAAATGACTGGATCCTAGTACCTATAAAACAAAATAGATAAAAAACCTACATAATTAATATTATGCTGGCGGATTCTATGACTTATAACTTAAGGCACAGAGCACGCTACCAAACGTACATTTCAGAGTAATTTACAATTTATCATGTTCGCCTGTAAATGAGCAAATACCCCGGATGTTATGCCACTTGCAATTAATATTACGTACTTTTATTAAAAGCGAGCATTTTGAACTCGGTTTAAATTCATTATGCACTCCATTTGCGCAGTAATGATTAATTTTATTTATACGTGCGGGTGCTTCTCATGATAACTTTAACAAAAAAATACTTTTTAAAAACAAAGTATAAAATAAAACAACATAAAATCGAGGTACCAGATATGTACGCAATATCTGATCCACCATTAAAATGTAATAAAACGGTACTCCAGTCCAGAACGGTCGAGAGTCGTTCAATCCGAAATATATCCTGTATCAATCGCTCGGCAAATTGGTCAAAGCGTTACTCGGACAGTGGATATGATATTTCGAGGGTTTACAAGTATGGCTATGATTCCAGTATCACAGAGTAAACTAGTAGTTCACCCCGAGCGTATAACTTGCGATGATCCCAAAAATTAAAATTAAAAACAAAAGTAAAATACAGTGATATAGATGCAGATCATCGGCGTAGAGATGTGATTTACAATAAATAATGTCTTTAATTATGTCTGCACTGTACAAGTTAAATAGAATCGGTTCGCGAATTGATCATTGTGCACGGAAAAAAAAGTATTTTAAATCAAGAATATATCTATTGGTCAAGACATTCCGTGTTTCTATATGGGAAAAACAATATATTCTTAAAATTAGTAAAAATTTGTCTTGTTATTCATTATTCTTCCAAGTGTATATATTCATTCTTGCGCTTTTCGCGCTGTGCAAAATCTATAAAAATTATTTTAATAAAACTTTCGTGAAACTTCTTGGCAAATTGGACATGTTATATAATTTTGTAAGCACGGGCCTACTCAAAGGCACGGGAAAAATCTAGCAAGACCAAGATCTTACCCTGATCTTGAGCAGCCAACAGATTGTCAATGACATGAAGGAGAGCAGTAGAGCAACTATGGCTCTTACGAAAACCTGACTAAAACATCAACTATCCTGGGACTTTCGAACTTGGAATTTTGCTGCTCGAAGTTGTATGAAAATAATGTAAATGTTTCTCTCAAATCCGTAAACGCATGTAAGGGCACCATGACGCACATTTCAGTGTAAATATTAAACGACCGGACCTGTAACGTTTTACGCTCCACTTTTTTGACGCTCGCATCCTAATTGATAAAGGCAGTGGAATGCATGACATGTAGTATTTATGTGAATTTAAATGCTTTTGACTGGAATAAAAATAATCGTTCTGGTGTATAACGGTATGAACCTTGCTGTATGTAGATAGATAGAATATGCTTTATTGTACACCACTTAAAAAGAATAATACATTAAAAATACCTAAATTGGTAATGAAAAAATGCTTTAGGAGGTAGAAATATATGTATTTATGTATATGTGCGAACTTTGATACTTCTTGTAATAATGGATCTTCATTATTGGTTTCCATCGTGATGCATTTACCCATATTCAGGAAATCTGAAGGCCTCAATACTCAATACATTTATTGCTTTCACATCACATGGTATTATAGTTGATACATTGTAGGTAGGTATCACACATGAACCCTGTTCAGGGGTATTGCAACAGGAAAGAAGGCAGACCGAGGTTTTATTCACGTCAATTTTTCAATTAGTCAATTTCTTGTGTTAATTCAGTATTATTATATTCGCACATTTTGTCATTCATATAATCATTTAATTCATAATAAAAAAAAAATAAAAGGAAAGATTTTAGTAATTTTATAAATAGGGTATCAGATTGGGCTTCTTTCATTTGTTCTGGTAGTTTATTATATACCTGTATGGTCATTTTATATGGGCCTTTACTGTGTATTGTTAACTTTGATGGAGGTTGAACTATTTTATTTCTACCTGGCCTGAGAGCATAGCGCCTGGGTTCGTCATCTCATTTTTTATAAAAGTTAGGATATTTCCTTGCAAACTTGCGTAATTCTAATATGTAAATCGAGGGCAAAGTCAAAATTTTAAGCCTCTGAAAGTGTGGCTTGCAACTTTCCGGTTTGCCGGTTTCCGGCCTGAGTATCTGTTCTACTTCAGAGTTTACATACGTGAGTGGACGTGTATTCAATACAGCTTCAATCTCTTTACTTATTGTTGTTAGTTGACTGTCATTCAATAAATGATTTGATTTATCATTTTCATACAATGCTTTGCCATTTCAACTAGCCGTTCATAAAAACCCCCAAACCATGGTGCGAGTTGTCGTATAAATCTCCATTTGATGTTATTATCTATGCAGTGGGGTTTAGATAAGATATCCGCTATCAATTTAAAATGTAAAGCATTATCTACCATCAGATAATGCTTTACAAATGAGTAAAAAGCATTGTGTAAACATTGTGTGAATATTGTGTAAAAATCAGCTACGAAACGCGCACTATTTATCTTACACAGAGAACTAGAAGATCTAACTATAATCAGTTCAACTCAGGCTTCAGACGTGCACAGCAGAGCGTCAAAAGTTAACTCTGGAGGTATGAAATAATGTATTCTATGCAAATGCAAAACTTAAATCTCTGACTTAGATGTTCTGACGTAATCTTACCCCGAGGGTGGAAACTTAAGCGAAGGTTTACCAACTTTACTGTAGATATCTGTTTAGTATAGTTCAGGCTGTTTTACGACTTAAGATTTTTGTTGTTCATTTTTTAAGCAAAATCTTAATATTTGTCTGTAGCGAAGCCCCAAGAAAACAGCAGCAGGAAGAATTTAGATTATATTTTGGCAAAAATAAACGATAAGCATGAAAATTCAAGAAAGAATCGAATGACTTTTTTACAATTAGTTTATTACTTCTTCTTCTTTTTTTACACATAAAAGAGATACAGATCCAAGCACAGACTAAACATACATGCATGGAACGTTACAATCTTTTACTTCAGACCAAAATACTAAAGATGGTGACCTATTAATGCAATATTGCAGAATTTTTATTAAAGTTTAGCATAACACTGACGTAATTTTTTTTTGTAGAAATATATATAAATATGACACATAATATATGTGTTTGTCACATATTATATTATGTGATAGACACTTTTGCATACAAATATTTTGTAAATTACAAACTTTCACAAGACCCTCGTAGTCACAGTTAGCCATCTTAAAGTAACCACACGTCCCAGCGTTAAACACCTTAATAATCATGACAACTTGTTTCAACGTGGGTACAATGCTAACTAGTCCGACGCAACTTTAATACCAAAGGCATACTTGGAAATTGATACTGCCCAACAAGAGTAATAACAACTGTCGACTTTATTCTCATGTCTATAGAAGTGAAGGGTGATTGTGAGGGGGAAATTTTATCTTTGCATACGTGTACACAAACTTAGGCTAACTTGAAGCTGTCAAATTTGTTTAGCGGTAGGGGCTGCTTAAGTTGCGAGGCAGGCGCCGCCGGCATACAACTAAGTGCCTACTACTAAATTGTTACATTTGAGTTGTAAAATTAATGCTGCAATTTATGTTAGTTGGTTTTGGGTATTGGTAAGTAACCCGAGGGTGACGTTCGTGTATAGAAATTTATTAGTTATCGAGCACCGGTGGTCTAGTGGAGCATGTCTTCCGATCCTAAGGTTTAATAAATCTTTATACAAAAAACACGTGAAATGGATATTGTAAGTTAAAAAAAATCGAAAATGGTTGTTTGAAAACTTTGTACTTTATAAGGTTTTGCGTAAACAAACTCTGAAATATCAATAGAAAAGTTCAAAGTTGAGTATTTTTTTCGTAATTAGTCGTATCTTTTACAGCTTCAGGTACTTTGACCAGGAATCCGAACGAGTGCTTATTGTGTAACTCGATCATTTACCGCTCCGAACTGCTTTATAGTTCAGTTATTGCCACTAGGTTTCTGTGTAAACTGTTAATTAGTTAATTGGCTTGAAATATTAGCAAAGTTCGTGGTTCATTTTGGTGAAGATATTTTCAGGCTTCCTGAGAACCTATGCTATGTTACTTTTTTAAAGCTACTAGTATTAGTATGGGTATAGCATTTAAACAAGCTATTTTACTTATCAGATTTTAAAAACACGAAGGAGTTTTGTAAGAAACTCGATTGAACATATATTTTTGTAGTTACCGAAAATCACATATTATGTCGAACGATAATGTTCATACTTCAGTTGACAGTTACTGCTTACTGCCACCCTTTTCGTGTGAAAAGAGTATAAAATGTCGTTAACACCTGCGCTGTACGAACTTACGTGTTTTATGGCAATAATATTATGCTCTTGAAGCAAAGTTGTTTCATAAAAGCTATTTCTTTTTCAAGTTAAAACGTGTTGTGCAGTTGTTCACATATTTTTTCTAGTAAACGGCTTGCACATTTGTTGTTAACTGATTTCTAATTTTTTTCTATTTTCATTCATTCACCCATCTTTCATCATTGCTTGCTCTTCACTATGGCTTTTCTTAGTTTGGTGTTAGATGGCACTGTGTGAAATGTCTATTCGTACCTTGGTGTGTCAGTTTATTAATATTATGCAATACTTTAAATATCCTATAGTTGTTAATGACCAGATGACTCTGTAAAAATGGCTGGTACTACCAATAGTATCACTTCATTAGGTAAGATACTATTGATGGATCTCTAGTCAAAATGCAGGATCTGCAGCCTTACTATTGAATCAAATAAAAATTCCAATACAATGTAGATCACAATCCAATATTGATACAGTCCACCAGCCGCTCGTGCAGGCGCGCGTCGGCGGCCATGGCGGCCTCGAGTCTCGCGCGCTCGCCGTCCATGCAGGCCATTCGGCCGGAGAGCCTGTACGTGGGAAACTTCACATTTGTACTCTTGAAGAAAAGTTTGATAGCATCTCCACAGCACGTCACTGTCATTTATCTACCAAAACAGCGTCAAGAGTACAAATATTTATTGGTTGGAACAATGCAATGCCAATGGCACAACAATATTGAAATTTATTTGGCGCTAGGTTTGCATTCAAGAGTAAGAAACGCTACAAATTCAATACCGATTGATCGAAATCGCTATCAACAGTTAGGCTGCTGGTCTGTCACATTTTTTAATGTTATACCTATTTCAGAAAAAGACCGCGGAAAAAACCAGCAAGGCGCTAGGGTTGTTTCACACGGCGTCGTATTTTACAAAACGCCCTAAGTTCGGCAGTTAGCCTCGTTGTTATAGCGCTGTTAACACGTGCTCCCTGCTATATATCGTTTTTGCCTCACTATATCATGGGGTCAAGTCTTTTATAGTGAAGCGGTGTTCGCTGTGCTACTGTGTTTTTCTATACGTTTTTGCATGATTATTTAATTTACGAGACTGATTATTAAATTTTTTGTCTCATTTTGAAACAAGAAATGAAGGTTAATAAAAGAGTGCAAATTGGTGGCGTAATTATATTGTATTTTTTTATACAACTAAATGATGAAACAAACCGCTGGCCCACCTGATGTTAAGCGGTTATCTCTGCCTATAACAATGCATTATATCGTTATTTAGTTTGTTTAATTTCATAAAAAAAATTGACAAAATTTCAAAGCTCCGATGCTATCCCTCCACGCAAATCAGTACTGTACCCGATCATGACTTCATATAAACAAGTCCTCGATTTTCGGAAATCAAACCTAATGCAACTCATACTATGGGTTCTGGCCTGTAACTTCATGAACTCCGATATTTTAAAAGAATTGTGAGAAGCTTCTTATGAACTTGACAAAAACGTTCATAAGAGTAGGTTTGCCCGCCGCCCGCCGCCCGTCGCCCAGGGTGACGGTAGGTTCACTTTGTAGCATTAAACAGACTTTATCAAAACCGGGCCGACATGGGATTGACGTAGAACGTAACCGTAAACGTATTCGCTTCTTGAAAGATTAATATTTTTTGCCGGTTTTCGATACATGCAAACTTACCTAGATCTGAATATAATGCAGCTATTTTCATGTGTATTGACACAATCCTTGGACTGACTGACTGACTGACCACAATCTGATTTTAATTCAATGCTATCAAAACTTCCTTCAAGAATACCTACGAAGATTCATCAGCATTGTTAAGATTTTGTATTCACATCTACATTGTATTAGAATTTGTATACCGTTCATGAGTTAGGCTGCAGGTAGATACTGGGCCGAAGAAAACTGCTGAAGTATTTGAATGTTTTCGTAAAGTATTGATATTAGCGCCGTGTGACCTACATAGAGTTTGATCAATTTTGTACTCACCCACCATTGAATACAAAATTGCATCACTTTCTAATTAAGTAAATCTCTGACAAACCAACCTTTCCTGAAACTTTTCCAAAACATTTTCCTTTACGTGTCCAGTCCCGACGTCCCGCAGACGACGTCGACTTGAATATGTGCATTGGACCGTGGTATGACAGTTTCGTATCTGCTGTAAGTGGGCGGCAAATGAAACTTTATTGGACATTTTTCATTTAAAGATACCCACGCTTTTGTTAAGGGACGTCCGACAGGAAAGGCACACATGACTGGTTTTCTTTTACGTTAAATGTAATAAATATTGTACGTAAAGAGTTTTCCGAGTAATATTATAATGATACTACTTTTCCATATGTATCGATTGTCGATTGTTTTTTTCGCAAAGCCTTGAAATCACATTTTAAATAGAAAAAGCTTTGTTTTTTCCGCAAAATGGCTAAAATGTCTACCGTTTGCGTTCGAAACACTCCTTAACAAACAAACCTTATTCTCACTTCGGCAGAGATTTTACTCTAATAGGGATGACGTCAAAACGACGTTGAAAACTCCTGTCACTAGTGGGTGAAACCAGTTTTCGACCGAGATTTGACGTCATCCCTATTAGAGTAAAATTTCTGCCATACCCAGAATCACCACCCTGGTCAAAATTTCAGTTGTCAAAATGTTACATGATAACGAATTGTTAATATCGCTGCAGCCAGCAGCCTCAGGGCAGTTAAACACTCATTAAAGCGGCTGGTATTACGCGTGCTGGCGTATTTACAAACACGGTAATTTCCTGCTTTGCAATAATCCCATTTTTATTTAAAGTGATGTATTTGTAGCGTTTAAAATAAAAATAAGAGATAAAAAATATAATTTTGATTCACGTAGAATTCAGACATGCCAAATTTATGCTAAATAGATCAACGAAATGCCTTACCCAACCAATTTCATACGGTAATTCACTCACACGATTTCTTTAAAAGAAGCTCCCGTCATATGGCCGAGATAATAATAGGAACAAGGGATCTTCTCCGCTAAAAAACGTATATGTATTCTATCAGCAACCTCGTTTCACTATTACAAGCTTTGCTTAGTTTGGGACTGGAGGGCGTTGTGTGAAATGTTCATAAATATTTATTTAAACAAATAACGTTTGTATTGTCTAGTTACACTGCGTTATTAACCGCTACTTTGAAAACCAGGGCTTCTATTTAGGCTAAGTTCAATCAAACACGGTTGCTCGTTAATTAACATTCTGCAGTACTTACGTGTACCATCCGTGCAGGCCGACTATCCACACGGCTCTAGTACCCACACGGACTTCGATAAGGCGGTTTGCACACGGCACCGCATAGAAAATTCACATTTTTAAATTTAGATTTCAAAAAATAGTAGAAAGATTTATATTGACCATAGTAAATTGACAAATTGAAAATGGGGTCTTCTTTCTTGTGTCCAGGCCCAGGACAGTATTACGTTTGCCGTGCCTGGGAATAACAGTATAAGTCTACTTGTATTTTTTTCTGTGGATAACTGCGTACAGCCACCAACAGGACGCAAAATAATAATAATTATTAATGAATACACTGGCAGGTTACAGCTGATGTGTGTATATCGCTTGTTATTGACTGTGCACTTGTTGGGGTATCAAATCCATTTTTAAAAGTATTCTGTGATGGAGTACTGATAATTGTCTCAGCTAGCTTATTTCCAGTCGTGGACCAGGTTTGGCAAGATGTGTTTTTTTGGGTTTCTTGTACCTAGTAGACTAACCAATTTGAGTGTCCTCGTAGTTTTTTTGTTATCGTTAAGATTGTAAATGCTTGCTAGTTCTGGTACAATGTAGTGACCTTTGATAATTTTATAGATCTCTATTATAATGCACCTCTTCCTTCTTTTTCTCTCATTGTACTAAAACATCAAATAATTAAAGAAAGAAGAGAAAGAAAGATAAAAGCATACAGCTGCAGTAGACGTTCAGACGTTGCCGTGTGTTATAGCCCTTAATGTGTTGGACTCCATGCCGTCTGATGCGTGCCTCATCTCATCCAGCTACTGTTTACTGATCGCCAGACAGCAGTGTACTGTGTACTGCTGGAACTATGAATTACAGCGAATTATGGCATACCTTTAGAGATAAACTACTAACAAGTCCAACTTTGCGAAATGAGTCGCATATTGTTGACAGGCGTCACAGCTCAGTCGGTATTAGCTCTGCCTTCCGTGCTGTGGGTCGTGGGTTCGATCCCTACTGAGAACAAACATTTGTGTGTGAAACATAGATGTTTGTTCTATGTCTGGGTGTTACTATGTATTATAAGTATGTATTTACAAAAAAAAAAGTATATAAGTATTCTATCAGCATCTAGTTCCCATATTACAAGCTTTGCTTAGTTTGCTTTGCTTATTTATTTATTTATTGTATCAATTTTTTTTAGAAAAGATCTAATTGTCTATAATCATTAAAAAAGTCGCTACGAAAATGCCGATGACGTGGCCCTTATGGACAAAATGTATTTATTAGAAAAAAATTATAAATAAAGAAAAAGAGAACTATCGAGACGAAGAAGAAAAACACTATTTACACTGAACTACCCACTTTTTCTTCCTTCTTCAACTCATCTCAACCCTTTGAAAATTATCTCTGCAGTGTAACATAAATACTTACCGTAACATTTATCGTATCGTTAGGTACAGTCATTTAAAAAAGAGCCAATTATATTCAGTCGAAACTGAAAAACGCTTTCAAAATGTCCACATTTGCGATCAAACCGAACTTTACCGAACGCAAAGACATGACGTAAAAAGCATCATAAAGCCGAGTACTCACGCTCCGGCACACCAAAATCTCGCTTTGATTCAAGCACGAGTGTTATTTTAATTATAAACATTATTTACCAGGTAATTAAGGCTTTCGTGACGGCAACAGGCGGTAAATTGGCCACTTTGAATGCTGTATAATTAGGATGCAGTTTTTGCAAACATGAGAGGTATGACGAGGCTTGATGCGAGCACTTTGAGAATAACCCGTTTGGAATGGTAGGGCTTGGTAACACGAGGCTAATTTTAAACTCTAGTTACCCGAGCTCGGTTTTAATTGATAACTTGAGGCTAGAATATTAGTGTTGTAACCCTAGCGTATATATACCAGAAAATTGGTTGAAAATATTTTTAATTAGTTTTGTATGGAAGTCCTGTTATAGCAGAACTATTGCATTTAATTGCTTATTAAAATGATCGTCGTGTTGGCAAAATTGGGCCTAATAGGCCAATATTTCCCTGAGCGTAATAAGCATTTTATTGGCCGGTCGTTGGTAAATGTTGGCTAATTAATGACTGTCGAATTAGCGTTTCCCTCAGAATTCTGTTGCAGTTTGCATGGACAGCAAAGTTGTCCTATAACAAATGCTTATATTCAAATTCTTAATTGTACTTTTTATATTGTTTTTACGTGTTATATCACAAATATATAATGTATAAAACTTGTATTAAAATGATATTAGAGCTTGCTGTATAAAAGCGTTACATATGATATTTTTGGTCTATAAGCTTATACAACAATGAACATTAGTGTGTACAGTTTAGATACGAGAGCAGATCATTATCAAGCAGATCAAAAAAAATTGGTTTAAGCGTACAGCTTAAGGAAATCAATTTTTTAATTATTATTACTATGCTTTTATTTAATTTATTTATTTTCTGGCAACAAACAGTCATAAAGGTAATAATAATCTTAACTAAAAGTACTAATATAAAGACAAAATAGTGCCCAAAATATAATATACACAAAAAGGGTCTGGGGCAAAACTCTATGGAGCCCAGGTCCCGATTTTTTTAAACTCGCATTAATGAAACTTTCTTTGTTACAATGTACTTGTAACGTAGTTTTAATATAAGTAATAGTTTTATTAAAAAGCAACGGGAATACTTAGTTATTCGGCATCCAAACTTCGACAAAAAACAAAGGTTGTCTGCCAGGAAATGGTATTTTTCGATGACTTAATTGACAGTTTGTATTTGTATGACTTACTAGCTTTCACCTGCGGCTTTTCTTGAAGTTTGTGATAAGTAATAGGTAATATCATGCTATCGTTTGTGACGTTTGTTAGGTATGGTTGTTAGGTAGTTAGCAATTACATCTCAGTTTGATAGGTAGATCATATCTAATCACTAGGAACATACAACATCGACCAAGGTCGGTTGTTATATCCGCTTTTTATGTTATGGCAATGTTATTAAGATCTTCGCTAGCTTCGTTTGCTCGATTAGCAATAACTTTTCCTACTGCAAGTTTTGCTCGTCGTCAGAATCTTCAGTTTCTTCTTCAATTACATGGTTTAGGAACATAGCTGGTGCGACAATACTGTCTTGATGCCGTGCCCAGCTAAGAAACCATATAACTGTCATAACATGGGTGCAACAGCCAACTGTTCTGTTGCCCACAATGCAGCTACAGCAGTACCCTAATATATTTTCTACGTTGTGGCGGTCAGCCGGTTCACTCTCAAACATAACGTAGCTATAGTAGATTTTCCTACTAACGTGCCGTGACTTGATTCTTGCTCTAATTAAGATTGGAGTAACTCCTCTTAAATCGGCATCGTTTAGGCGTATAGCGAGATATGGTCACAGCTGGCCGCTTATAATGTGGTAGCAATATGGTGGGTTGCATTCTATTGTTGGCGGCAGGTATTCCCAAAGGTGCAGCAGGTAAAGGAGGTGGTTGTGGGATTCCTGGATTGGGCCCGAGATGTGGCTCTTGTTCGACAATTTCGAGCATATCCTGAGCTGAGAAACTGAGCTCTACTAAAACATCGTCTACATGCTTGATCATTGTTATTGACCTGAAATAAAATATGTGTGGTTAGTGATAAATGGCTTCATTTTATTGTTTCACATTATGTTTTACTATCCAATAGGTGTACATTTACATGTGCGCAATGCTAGTACCCTCAAACGGTGAAAGAAAACATCGTGAGGAAACCCTTGGTTTAGTCAGTTCCACAGTGGTTTGTGAGTTTCAAGTAGGTAATTACCTACTGGTAACATTTTCAGGACAAAGACAAGTTACCTACGATTATTTTGTTTTACATCTACATTTCAGCGAGATCACGCAGTTGTAGGTAGGTAGAGTAGAGTAGGTAGTTACTTTGGGTTATTGGGGGTGGATATGCGACGTTTTCTTGAATATAAAATAAACCTATTTTAATGAAAACTTAAAAAACTTATTCCGCGCAGACGAAATCGCGAGTAACAATGCGCTAGTAAAATAAATAAATAGTAAATATAGTAAATAGAGAAATCATTTTACCTGGTACGGAATAATCCATGACGCTATTATATTTCCTTCTGCGGTATTGTAGATGGCATAAGATCTAGATCTCAATATAGAGCTTCCACAAACTCGGCATACTCTTGTGTGTCCATATGCTCGAGCTGCAGCTTGGCCAGGATTGTTTAGTCGATTTCGTAATAAAACCAAACATTCTTGGCATAAGTTGTTATTAGGCGAAACCTACGAATACAAGAAGTTTTGTATAAAAAGTGTGAATAAGGCGTAAAGGAAAATAAGTAAGTAGGTAGGTAGGTACTTACCTCTTGTAAATAAGTTTTGATTATTGAGAACCTTTTAAATGAAAATATAAGAACTTATACGAATATACTTTTTTTATACAACTCAGTGATGGAACAAGCCGATGGCCCACCTGATGTTAAGTGGTTACCTCTGCCTATAACAATGCATTGCCTCACCGATACTTAACTCATTAAAATGTAAGAAGCTAGGTAGTTAGGTATAAGCATTAGCACCTACCTAAGTTAGTCATAAGGCGACCCATCTAGCATACCTGTGTAGCTACATTATCAAAATATCAAAAACAAACATGCAGGCGGGTAAGTTACTCAACAACACTCGCTCATTGTTGAAGTTACAGAACGTCTCTACGCCCCATGCTTGCATTGCTTAATGTGTTATGGACGCGCTACAATGCCACATAGGATACGTCCTCTGTGGATTGGACTTGTTTCGTCACTCGTTTCATAACAATAAAATAAAATAGCACAAACATACCTGAATTGGGGCTATCCACAATGACACAGCTTCAACAATATTAACTGGTTGAGCCTGCACCAAAAATCTTCTTCTTCTAGGGCCTAAACATATTGTACAATTGATGCACCGTTCTCCTTCTTCCATATTTTTTATCAGTTTAAAAATCCGGAAAATCAATAATAGAAAAGCCAAACAAAAAGTATAAATATAGTTAGTATAGTTATGCGTGCGCTTTTCAAGTTCTCAGAACACACTTCGACGGCGTTCTTTTTTTTAAAAAAAGTTGTACATGGCCTGTAGTGATTGGGAAGAGGTGATGGAAAAAAAAGGTTTTACCTAATCTAATTAATACTTCATGTTTATTTTATTAGCTACATTGTCACTTGTTTTGTTAGATACCTACCTAGATAAGTATGTAGGTACTTACCGAACAAAAAAAAATTATTTTATTTGATTTCCTTAGTATTATAGTAGGTACACTTACCTACCTCAAGAAAAAAATTATTGTTTAGTTCGGAGTTTATCTGCCTTGTAGTGGCCTTGTAGGTATATAATGAGTCAGCAAACTGTCCAAAGAGTCTCTAGACTTTTCTAACCCTCTATTAGGAATGAAAAAAAGATGTCACCGTCCCGGTTACTTGTCGTGTTATCAAAATAATGACTTTTTATTACATTTTTATAATTCCCGCTGCAATAGAGATTTCGATAGAACAAATAACTACTTCAAATAACAAAACTAATTTACTGCCACATTAAATTGTTGCGAGTGGAGACCTGCGTTGCCCCAGATCTTTTCAATTTTGTTTTAAGCACTTTGCAATTTTTCGATTGTAAAATTCGTTAAAACCTTCTTTGAAAACATTAATAATGATTATTAATACGTATAATGTTTTAAATACATTAAAACTGTTTTTGCCTGTACCTATGTATTTTTTTTTTCATGTTATGCTTTCAATATTTTACCTCCTAGTTGTTACTGCATATTGCGTATACGATCAGATGCAGAGTTATTGTTGTCCTTGAAGTTGCTGGTGCACTTTTTTTTATTTGGCTGTCATATTTGAACCAAAACTCGCCTGTTAGTAATACCTACGTCACGTAAGGTTTTTTCTTCGCTACTGAAATCAACGACAGCTGCTATCATATATGTTTTTCCACTAACATCAATGATTTTTTTAAAGATTCTAATTTGGGAAAAATGATATTGTCTCTATTAGGATAACTGGGATCGCTAAAACTGTAGTATCGATGACCATGTGCGACGCAAGTTTTTTTTTTGCAGTTATAGCAAGATAAATATGTTCATTTATCTTGCTATAACTGCAAAAAAAATTAATACATAATTCTAACATACATAACAAAACATAATTATGTCAAAGTAGTACGTCACGTAATGTTTTTATCCCTTCTGAAATCAACGACAGCTGCTATCATATATGTTTTTCCACTAACATCAATGATTTGTTTTAATAATTCTAATTTAGGAACAATGATATTGTCTCTATTAGGACGATGTCCATGTGCGACCTATACTCATTTATGCAAAAAAAAACATAATTGTAACATACATAACATAATTCTATGTCGCAGTGTTCCGCGACATAGAATTATGTCAATATTGATACATAAAAAAGTATATTTATGCTGGTTCTTTTTCCAAGAGATATTGCGCTAAATGGGCAGCATTGCATTCCACTATTGGTAAATTTTAACACAAGGTTGCAAAACAATGTTTTTGCTCATCGTTTATTTCCCCCACGCTATTGAAAGCTCACATTGAGATAAGAATGAGAGGTGGTCCCCTATCGGTGCTATTAACTCACCGTTGGTACTAACTGCGGTGTATTCTGTGGCGTATTCTATGGCCTTTCTACAGGCTGAGGTTATCGGGAACAGTAAAGTAGACGACGTTTCCTGTACTTTTGCCGTGAATTTCTTCAGTTTACGTTATACTGCACGGCGATTCCGGTAGTCCGCCAATGACCGCGCACAACGCACAAAGCGGCCGAGCAGTGAAACTAAAATATCCTAACGTATCTTCGCTTTTTGTAGGTCTCGTCCTGGTTATCGGGGCATGAATTGAACGGCGAAAGGTGAGAGTGGACGTAAAATTGGACAAATAAAAATAAGTATACCATCTATGGTAGATAATAGATGGAAAAATAGGAGAAACTACGAGGAAACCCGTGTGACGGTTCAGCAACCTGTATGGAGTTCTAGCTACTGCAATATAGGGTTGTATGTAAATGTGTTTCTGACGTTTTAGATAAGTTTGGTTACCAAGAAATATATTACGCAAAAATATGTACAATAATTGACATGCACCTAACTAGAAATTACAATCATGAGCCCATTATATTTGAATTCCTTTCCTCTTATTTTAATAAGTAAATTACATGCACGTTGGTGCATTAAACAGTATTTTTTAATCAATTAATTACAATACGTTTTAATTAAGGTGTAAAAAACCATTATCTGTGTTTATTTGCGAGCAAGGCGGTACAGTCGCGCTCGTAAATCAGACCGGAGACAATGCAAATGAGCATTAAAAAATACTCAAGCCCACTGCGAAATAAAGGACTTAGCGCAATCTTTGCGCGCGGTTAATGAATTACTTTTGCTAATTTTTCATTTTGGGGACGTATTCAGAATTAAATAAAATTGTAATCTCTTATTTTACTCTTAATGGTTTACAAAGGATTTTATGAAAAGATAACTAACGGTTTGGTTGCCAGCAGGCCTGATGGAAAGTTAAACTGCAGCCTAGTAGAGAATGCGTTGCTAAAATCCACCTTTCATCCTTTTCTTAACAACTGCTCATCCAAAAAACTGATTTGAAAATACTGACGACGGTAAAGATTTATGAAATTAAACTAATGAAAACATAAGACTGTAGTTACGCTCAGAAAGAGAGAGAGAGAGAGAGAGATCATAACCGCCAAACCGATTAATGTAGAACAAATTAAATCGGTTTGGCGGTTATGACGTGAAATTAGTCACAAAAATCTTACTTTTCATTTGTACTATTAAAAAGGTTAATTTAATACCTGCTCCGTACCTGATTCGTAATAAAACAAAAAGACAATATTATGAAGTATTCTCTGTGGCGTGCCCTTCGCTGAAATCTTAATTAATCATTGTAGATTAACGTGAAATATGACTCTAGATAGCGAGTACTTTAAATTACGTTATTCATTGCATGTTTTTAATTATTATATTGGTTTCTTTTATATTACTCATAACTATATTGTATTTTTTTTAATTCTTGACATTTAAATACAAAGAAAAAGCTTTTTCTTATTGCTGTTGTAAAACAAAACATTCTTAATTCTTTATTGCACACAACACAGGACATAAACAAAAGACAGAAATAGATGACATGTACAAAGGCGAGCTTAACCCTAACAAGAGTTTTCTTCCAGCAAACCTTTGAGGCTAGAGAAAGGCTACTATAGAAGCAGGTCCGTGTACATAAAAGGTTATAATATAACGGAGATTCGATACTTACTAAACTAACAAATCAATATTGTTAAGAAAAATAAAGTATGAAACATGAACATGAAACTGGAACTCGATAAACAATATTAAATAATGCAAGGTTTTGAATATACCTTCCCAGATAAGTTCAAAAGTTTGAGAGCTCTCTCGTGCGCAATGAAATAATCGTTAGAGATAAAACAGCGTGCACGATTATACTTTGCTTCGACGTCTAAATTATTTTACTATCTGAATTTTGAACGCGACTGTATAATTTTGCATAATGGAATCAAAGTAAGCGCCCGTGTATTTTATTATAGCAACATTTTAGAATGTGCTTATATAGTGTTTTAACGTGTAAGGAGTTTGACAATTTTTATGCCAATGAACATTATACTATAGTTGGGGAACATTATGCTTAACATTATTTTATGCGACCCAGCAGCGAATCGATATTTTAATTAGTGGTGTATACTCGTAGGTGCAATTATACTGTAAGTAGATTGATTAACATTTTGATAATACTTTTATTGTTTTTTTTTTTTCAGTATTAGGACGATACAAAAATACGTCAGTATGTATTATAAAAATGGCAGAAAATAACTGAAAGTTAGCCCAAGTGTATGTCGACTTTAGTAATATGAAGCCTCTCTCACTGAGAGCAAGGTGTCCGTCTCGCAGCTCAGCTGCAGACTGACTGAGCTCTGGCAGGGTGGGCGTGGTCCGACCCGGTCACGCCCACTCCACTCGCCCCGCCCACTTCATCACCCCGCCCCTTATCATAAAAAACGTTGTCAGCTAGGCGGGGCTTAAACTAAAGTATCGTTAAGGACACTTTATCAAGTAATTTGTAACGTCCGATACGAATTTAAAATTTATTTGTCTAGCTGGATGTTGATCTGGATAATTCGGCTTATTTCAGTTCAATTTATACAAAGCCAATGCATAACTATTAAAATTAATAAAATAATATTGTTTTGATTAATCTTAAAGGTTTTGTACAAAGAAAAATGTTCTATTTCACTTAAGCGCAAAAAAAAAGCCTTGACTATGAATAAAGTACCTATTTACAAAACGTTTGAAATTGTTTACTTATTATAAAAGGTAGCATTTATGTAAAAAATGTTAAATTTCACAAAATGAAGATGAAAGCAGCCGGAGAATTAGTGGAAGAATTTCTGGATAGAGTTATCAAAGCGTTACAATAGCGAAGAATGTCTTTGAGGCATCGTCGGCATAAACATGCCACCTTGAATACCCACTTACACAATAATAGGAGGGGTGTGGTAAGTAGCTGCCTGACATTTAAGAGGGGTACTGATGCACCTCTCTTTAGATCTACACAAACGTATTATAAATATTTACACGACGCGTAACTAACAAACAATATTATAATTAACAATATTATAATTATATTAATTATATAATTTTTTAGTAATGGAAAAAAACTCAAAGGCCGTCATGACAGACATCTCTTTATTTAGTCAATTGTTTTCAGAACGCGCGCATAGAGTACAAATAAAGGAGTCTCGATATGCGAGCCGTTACAACATTATAAAACGAAAGTCCACTTTTTCTAAAGTTGTCTGGTAGAGATCGCTGATTAGCGGTAAGACTGCCCATTGTATCACTAAATTAAGTTTCGTTTTTCTGTTATTGTTATTTCTAGGTTAAGGTGTGTAATAAAGTGTTTTCTATCTATCTTTTTAAGTTGTTTAGCGATTTGGAGATTTTTAAAAGCTTTTATTTCTGATTGTAGTCGTGATATAGGAAATCAAGTTTTAAGATAGATATGGCGTTATATTATTCACACTTACTTACGTTTCTTTATTACAGTTCTGCGTGTAAAACCGTAATACAAATAATGTAGTGTGTTTTGTCAGATGTGAAAACCAACGATCCAACTTTCAAAGAGACAAAGAAAATAACCCGTGTCCGCCACAATGATACTTCAAAGAATTCGTAGTTTCATTTGCCTATTCCTATGAAAACAAACCAGCCAGGTACTTACCATGTCCCCTCCAGGTGTCGTCGGTATTCGAAAATTTTGAACCCTTTGTAAGACACCTTTGATGTAGCCGAGATGGCATATTTCAAAGGTATTTCCAGAACAATGTTCGGGCTCGGTGACTAAGGAGTTAAATACCGGTACATTTTATTTAGGTAGGGGTTAAGAAGATTTTCATTAGTTTAACCCTTTCAAGCCTTGCTGATTTCATTTTATTATCGTGCAGACTTTTTTGTATTATTTCTTATAGACTGAAATTGCTACAATTTTATAAGCTTTTGGCCATTTTATGAGCGGTATGCATCACTATGTCATGTTTTTTATATAAATAAAGCTGATGGCCCACCTCGTGTTAAGCGGTTTTTTTTTCTTCGATTCTTCTCCAACTACTTTTAGCTGGACTTTTGTTTCTCAATTGATTTCTACTTCATTTTTTTTTTACATTTTACATATTTCGCATTGCTTGTACTTTTTGGGTCTAGCTTTTGCATAATATTGTATAAACAATCGCAGTAAACAGAAATGTCATGTGTCGGTGAATATAAGACAGAAAATATTCATACACAATGTACTCCGGTTTCTCTGTAGCTCATGCGTTCTATGGACTGGTTTCATATAGGTTCCTAAGCGGGGATAGGCCTAGTGATTCGGCAGCCAGTGTGTGCCTGGATTAGGTGGTGATAAATCGACTCCGTCCATGATAAATCAGTCTCACGCAGGCTGCTAACTGCTGCGACATGTGAATCCGGGAGATTTAAAACAGTTGAGAATACTAGTATTTCAAACTATCAAAACTGAAAGGTTTCTGATAAAAAAAGTCTGGCAAAAATTCCACTATCTCACTATTATATCCGACTCGAAGGACCATGATTTGCCTGCAGGGCCACCCAGAAGGAGAGAAACTATTTTTTTGATAGTACTCACAACTTTTATTTGTAACGCATTTTGGCATTCACTTCTTTGTCTTCTTTTTATCTTGATTAACAACCTGTTAGTTTTATAAGACGATTCTAAGATCCTTGTGATTTTATTAAATAACTTATGATTTATTTTTTGACTTATGATGGGACAACCCAATGGCCCACCTAATGTTAAGTGGTAACCACTGCCTGTAACGGTGCATTACCTCACAATGCTTTAAAATGTTAATCTGCCGCCGCCATTTTAGTACGAGTAGGTACCTACTTGTACCTAGTTCTCATCCATCGTCAGATATACCCCCTCGCAAGATCTCAGTTCGTGGCGAACTACTAGTTTATATAAATACAAAAGGGCAAGTATTAATTGACTCCGACTCTGAAGGATTAGAGTTGAAAACGTTTCAATTTGTTTATCAGCCGGCGTCAGCTAACGTCGTCACACGCATCGCCGCATCGCCCTTCTAGCCAAGTTCACATTATACAGTCGTTAGACAATATAGAATACGTCAAAAATATAAAGGAATTGTCATTTTACTTAAGAAGACTCCGACTATGAATTTCCGATACAAACTATTATTTTCATAAGGATAAATATATTGTGCTTTGTAAATACACTTAAAAATCATCCTAAGATTACGGTGTGTAGATAGCTCAACTGCTTCATGTGTATTTTGTACATATTATAAATATTGTAAATACTATGTGGGGAGGATCCCCACAAGTACATTATTTTCACGTATCTCTTAACGGTATACATAGCGAACGACGGTAAAGGCTGATGTGTGAGGCGTGAAATTTTGGCTACATGTAAGAAGACACGCTAGCAACAGCTTACAATTTTTGAAATGTGCTTGATAAACATTTCATTTGTTTTTAAAAAAAATAAAAACCGCTTCTATATTTCACGCAGTTTAGCTTATGTAAGAATTCTAGGCACAGAGTAAACCCGCATCTATCGATCATCTGCATGACGTCAAGTGATAGCTCATTAACCGGTAATTAACGCACAATTAGCCACTGATCGTAATGCGAACTTGCGTTTGTGTGCGTTTAACCTTTAGTGTGCATGGATTCTAAATGATCCTTGTGATTTTATTGAATAAAGAAATTTTGAGTTTGACTTTGATTCCAGGCACAATAGGAAATGTATTATCTCCGGCATACGGTTAATATTGCTGATGAGTTGATTACACTAAACCTGCTCTTATAAATATGAAAGTAATAGGATATATTTTATTGTGCATAAGAAAACATTTCGTTGTACTTATGTGATATTAAAAGAAACAATATTTATTTTCTATTCGTTATTTTCCGAATTCTTTCTTTCTACTGTCAAAATAAACATTATTTTTTAAATAAGAACAGTTCAGAGTGCACTCTTATAATGGATAGAAGCCAAAGAAAGAAAAAGAAGACACATTAACTATTAAAAGTACATAAACACTAAATAAAGTCCAATAACTGCATAAAAGAATTGCAATGGCGTATCGTTTTAAAAAAAATCGGCTCAATTGCACTGCATTCAATTCGACAGGTTTACGACACGCTCCGTTTATTCCCGTTCGGGGCCGTTATGGCCATTTTTTATCACCACTACGTCATACTTTAAAAGGGTTAAAGGATTAAATTGCCAGAAATTTTATAGGCAGAGCTTTTGATTTTGGTGTGTTGATTAAAATGTGTTATAGGTGTGATGTGAAACTCCATTTTATCTATTCGGTAGAATATAATTCATTTATTTTTTTAATTCTAAAATAAACATAAGTATACCTAATGTATACTTATAAATATAAGTATACCTAATGTATACTTATGTTTGTACCTATGTACCTTTCCTACCCTTGCCTACCTACTGTATGTATGTTTTGCTGGAAATAAAGTTTTTTTTTTTTCATATTTTATCTTAGGGCCATCTAGACCATTCTACAGTCGTTTGTGAATTGAAGATGTCAGAAGTGCGTGAAATTCATATTAAATTAGTTACGTCACGCACCATGCACTTTCGGAGAAACTTTGACTTCCTTTTTCAAAGTAACGAGGATGCAAATTTCGAAAAATAATTTGTGTGTAATTAGTGTGTGCCTACGTATACTGTACTCAGTATGTTATACTGTAGCACTGTGCTACGGCGTAGCGCTCTACGGCGTAGCAGTACGCTACGAGCGATCAATGCAATCACAGTCACTAATCACTCGCGACGGACGGACGGACAAATGACGAGGCATGTCGAGTAGATGGACAAACGAGGCATATTGTCAACCATCTGAACAAACAGCTAGGACACTTCAAGTTGTTTTTATGCAACAAAGCGACTGAATCATCATTCTTAGTAAACTGTAATCTGTTATCTTTTTTAATCCCACTACTATTATAAAAGTCAAAGTTTAGATGTTTGGATGATTGTGTTTCAATCACGCTGTAACTACTGATTTGGATGAAACTTAAAATATATACATTTAGTTCGTAACTTGGATTAAAACACGGTTTCTTTTTATCCCGAAAATCAACGGGATCAAACGAGTCGCGTACTAAATCGCGGGCAGAAGCTAGTGAGAATTAAACTCTTTGTTAGTTAATAACGATAAATTAGTGCAATTTAGTAGGTAGGCACTTACCTACTTATTGTTCTGATAATGATCATGATGATAATGAATCTTAATAAATCTACTTAACCTATACAAGGCATTTTAAACTAGTCTTTCTAATTGAAAGGTATCCAAATTATAAAACACTTTTATCGATAGCATTTCATCGTACGTCAACACATCGTAACACGTCGTAGCTTTTGCACAGAACATAGACAACACTAATAGTGTATGTATGTGTTAATGAGCTGTGGAGCGTTCCGACGACGTTTGATATTGCATGCATGAGCGTAAGCTTGTGCGTATAGTCTGCATGACTCAGCATGAGTTGTTGTCTTCGATCAACAATATGAGTTGTTGTGGAAAAAGTGGGGTCGAAACCGCCGATAGCACGGTATAGTTCTCATACAACAATAATCGAATGACATCCCATCTACTTACTTGCTCTGTGGTGGAGCCCATAGAATCGCGGGTGCTTGCGGTGGCTTGCATACAAGCTTGCATAAAATAATAATCGAATGACAGCCCATCTACTTACTTCTCTGTGGTGGAGCCCATAGAATCGCGGATGCTTGTGGTGGCTTGCATACAAGCTTGCATACAATAATAATCGAATGACAGCCCATCTACTTACTTCTCTGTGGTGGAGCTCATAGAATCGCGGGTGCTTGTGGTGGCTTGCATACAAGCTTGCATACAATAATAATCGAATGACAGCCCATCTACTTACTTCTCTGTGGTGGAGCTCATAGAATCGCGGGTGCTTGCGGTGGCTTGCATACAAGCTTGCATACAATAATAATCCAATGACAGCCCATCTACTTACTTGCTCTGTGGTGGAGCCCACAGAATTGCGAGTGCTTGCGGTGGCTTGCATACAATAATAATCGAATGACAGCCCATCTACTTACTTGCTCTATGGTGGAGCCCATAGAATCGCGGGTGCTTGCGGTGGCTTGCATACAAGCTTGCATACAATAATAATCGAATGACAGCCCATCTACTTACTTGCTCTGTGGTGGAGCCCATAGAATCGCGGATGCTTGTGGTGGCTTGCATACAAGCTTGCATACAATAATAATCGAATGACAGCCCATCTACTTACTTCTCTGTGGTGGAGCTCATAGAATCGCGGGTGCTTGCGGTGGCTTGCATACAAGCTTGCATACAATAATAATCGAATGACAGCCTATCTACTTACTTGCTCTATGGTGGAGCCCATAGAATCGCGGGTGCTTGCGGTGGCTTGCATACAAGCTTGCATACAATAATAATCGAATGACAGCCCATCTACTTACTTGCTCTGTGGTGGAGCCCATAGAATCGCGGATGCTTGTGGTGGCTTGCATACAATAATAATCGAATGACAGCCCATCTACTTACTTCTCTGTGGTGGAGCTCATAGAATCGCGGGTGCTTGCGGTGGCTTGCATACAAGCTTGCATACAATAATAATCGAATGACAGCCCATCTACTTACTTGCTCTGTGGTGGAGCCCATAGAATCGCGGGTGCTTGCGGTGACTTGCATACAAGCTTGCATACAATAATAATCGAATGACAGCCCATCTACTTACTTCTCTGTGGTGGAGCCCATAGAATCGCGGATGCTTGTGGTGGCTTGCATACAAGCTTGCATACAATAATAATCGAATGACAGCCCATCTACTTACTTGCTCTGTGGTGGAGCCCATAGAATCGCGGATGCTTGTGGTGGCTTGCATACAAGCTTGCATACAATAATAATCGAATGACAGCCCATCTACTTACTTCTCTGTGGTGGAGCTCTTAGAATCGCGGGTGCTTGCGGTGGCTTGCATACAAGCTTGCATACAATAATAATCGAATGACAGCCCATCTACTTACTTGCTCTGTGGTGGAGCCCATAGAATCGCGGGTGCTTGCGGTGGCTTGCATACAAGCTTGCATACAATAATAATCGAATGACAGCCCATCTACTTACTTCTCTGTGGTGGAGCCCATAGAATCGCGGATGCTTGTGGTGGCTTGCATACAATAATAATCGAATGACAGCCCATCTACTTACTTCTCTGTGGTGGAGCTCATAGAATCGCGGGTGCTTGCGGTGGCTTGCATACAAGCTTGCATACAATAAAAATCGAATGACAGCCCATCTACTTACTTCTCTGTGGTGGAGCCCATAGAATCGCGGGTGCTTGCGGTGGCTTGCATACAATAATAATCGAATGACAACCCATCTACTTACTTCTCTGTGGTGGAGCCCATAGAATCGCGAGTGCTTGCGGTGGCTTGCATATAAGCTTGCATACAATAATAATCGAATGACAGCCCATCTACTTACTTCTCTGTGGTGGAGCCCATAGAATCGCGGGTGCTTGCGGTGGCTTGCATACAAGCAAGCACCCGCGATTCTATGGGCTCCACCACAGAGCAAGTAAGTAGATGGGCTGTCATTCGATTATTATTGTATGCAAGCCACCGCAAGCACTCGCAATTCTATGGGCTCCACCACAGAGCAAGTAAGTAGATGGGCTGTCATTCGATTATTATTGTATGCAAGCTTGTATGCAAGCCACCGCAAGCACTCGCAATTCTATGGGCTCCACCACAGAGCAAGTAAGTAGATGGGCTGTCATTCGATTATTATTGTATGCAAGCTTGTATGCAAGCCACCACAAGCACCCGCACTTCTATGGGCTCCACCACAGAGCAAGTAAGTAGATGGGCTGTCATTCGATTATTATTGTATGCAAGCTTGTATGCAAGCCACCGCAAGCACTCGCAATTCTATGGGCTCCACCACAGAGCAAGTAAGTAGATGGGCTGTCATTCGATTATTATTGTATGCAAGCTTGTATGCAAGCCACCGCAAGCACTCGCAATTCTATGGGCTCCACCACAGAGCAAGTAAGTAGATGGGCTGTCATTCGATTATTATTGTATGCAAGCCACCACAAGCACCCGCACTTCTATGGGCTCCACCACAGAGCAAGTAAGTAGCGGTCTGGAATCAAACGCAAGGCTTGCCAGACGATCGAAAACACGATGATCTTCAGAGGTCACCTCTCAAGATCGTGTTTTCGATAGATTTTTATTTATTTCTGCCGTGTGGACGGGTGCCTGGTGCACTGGCATTTCCAGTTGTTTTGACATTTGGTGAACCCACGTCCTCTTAGTGTTGCCCTCTATTTTGAGTGAACCAGCTGTGTCTATAATGCTGTGGTATTGACGAGCCATATCAGGTGACGCGTATCGGTAATGAATTAGTACGGGCGCTCGGCATTAGGGATACCAGCTTTGACAATTGATACGCAGCTCGAATTAACTTGCGGGGTCCCTGTGGGCTTTTATTGGGATAAGGATCCGATTTTTGGAGGCCTTGATGCATAATTAATTTATATTTCATGTTTTTTACATGAAAAAGTCAGCCTGCTTCAGGACACACAGAAAATATATCTATCTACTAAGTATTTGCCCTGTGATGTATCTCACACTAATGAAAAAACCTTACAACCTTCTTCGCCTATGCGACAAAATAGATGAAGATTTACTATAAGTGGCATAAGAGTACACGCGGCCATCTTTTACATTAAGCGCCGGCCCTTGCGGAGTGGCGCAGTGTAAATCAAAACAATTTTACAGACGCCCAAGTTTATCTATTTTGACAGGTTATGTCACGTCCACATCTTCAGTACCACACACCTACCGACAGGGTCGGAGTCAGGTGCGCGTGGGACATGCAGGCATTAATAATGATAAATCTACGTCATTAATTCGCACGGATTAGTCGCGGAACGACTGCGGGGCGAGTACGGGGCGGGAGCGGCACGAGTGCGGCCCGCCGATAACCAAATATTAACTCAATTAGTACAGAGACGAGACACGTTTGAATTTTCGGCTAATCCCACGGAATTTAACCCCTCTGGAGATGGACAGACACAGTATAACCCTTTCTCTTGTCACAGTCGAGTGTGTTGTGTAGTAGCGAATGTAGTTTAATAAGTGAATGACACTCGTATCTTATCATAAAATAAGTTTTTTAGATTCTGATGCCAGTGAAAATACCTGTCTACGAAAATACGCCATGTCCCAATTTATAGTTCTGACTATTCCCTACATATCTTTATTTCCCAATAAAAAATGCACCTTGTGTAATCGTTTCTAGAATCTATTTTACCTGGACTATCGACCGATCAGATTGCACTCTGCGAGGGTCTAAGCTAAATTCAGCTACAACTAGCTAATTACCCAACGTCAAAACAAATGGATAATTCACAATGACAGATGACGTAGAACAGCTGACGAAGCAAGAGCAGACCGTGACGTCACAAATCAACCTAATGACCAATCATCTTGCATTGGCAGAATACCACAGAAGTTATATCAGCAATAATGCTTGCATGTATATTTAAAATGATTAAGTATAATATAGCTAGGGTAAGTACACGCACGCTGCAAGAGCACTGCAACGTAGTTGATTCTAAATGATCCTTGTGATTTTATTGAATAAACAAACTTTGACTTTGGTTTAATGGAGTCATACATTTTTAACAAATAGGTACAGTGCGCACAGCAGATCTTTATCCCTCTGAAGTTAGGTGCAACAAATGATTGCGCAATTACACAGCATCCGTTGTGTATTTGGCCTCGTAAATTGACATCGATAAATTGAATTTTCATCTTAATAGATTTAAAATATATCAATATTTCATAATGGAAAAAGGAAATTAACTCCAAAAGAAAACAAATAAAGTTTATAAAACAATATTACTGAAATTTATTCAAAATAGGCAAAATACAAAATGGGACAGTCTAGTCGCTAATAGCTTAGAGATAATAATAACTCTTATGAGTAAACAGAATCTAATAGTATTAAATTGGAGTTTAAGTAGTAATTTGAAGTTACAAATAAATGAGTAAGGGTCGAGGTGCACGTCTGACGTCTGGTCTCTGCCGCAGTTCAAACTGAGTTTGCCTAACAAAATGTTTTAAATGTGAGTCCATTCACAAAGATTTAGTCAATCGGTAACCGAAAGTAATCAGTCGCCAAGTTAGAATACTACGCAAACTCCTCATTTCAATGCCTTTACTATTCCAATTGAGCGTAAGACAAACTCAAGCACACAATCTAATCCAATCCCCAAAGACGGTTCAAACAAATTATTTGACATAATATCGTTAATTAGAAAGTCTCTTTTGTGAAGCATTGATTTTTTAAAAGACGGCGATCGGGTTATACTGTACGTCAACATCGCTTATTTCTTCGTGGGATTTTCGACCGTGAATAATGCTAATATAGTTACTAGCTTTAAGCAAAAGTGACGGAATAATGCATTAAATTTACTTATACCAATTATATCTGTGAGATATCACGTCCACCGATGTGCCTTGTGGTGTTGCACTGCTCACCAAGACCCGTCACGTCTCATCTGCCTGCAATTGCACCGGCACCACAGCCCTTCAGATCACAGTAGTGTGACAAGTCACCGCTACTTGCCAGAGTCATCAATAATACAGCCGTAATTTCTTGGTCTCAGTTTTTAAGAGACGGAGATGAAAGCGGGGGAAGGTAATTAGGTTCGCAGACTCTGAATGGGCCCTTTTTCTGCTCGTTAACATAGAAACAAAAGGGACGGGGCTCGCTTCGTTCACAATGGGAGAAAGAGTTTAATTCGGTTACTGTGTTGATTTAATACTGCAAAGATTACTTTCACATCGGTAAACTGAATGATTTTGGAATTGGCTTACTTCTTCTAAATCATTGGTATTAATATTACACTCCGATTTCGAGTAAAAAAAAACCAGTAGTTATACGTACATAAATAAAAAAAAAAAAAAAAAAAAAAAAAAGCCTTTATTATCTCTAACGTACTCTACTTAATTTAAACACAATATAAGAAAAAGATGAAAAATAATATTTATTAATTAATTAATTAATTATACCTCCATACTCTGTCGCTAAACCGTGATGTTCATATTATTGTATTCGGATTTAAAGGGTATTGGTGCAGGTGAAATCAGACATAATGTCTCAAGTCTTAATACCTCTAACGCATTCAACATATTGCTTGCTACACGGACACGTCACACAGAGTCTTAATATATTTATGTCTCAGAGTGATGGACGTAGTGCAATGTATCACTGGGCACGTCTTCAGTGAGGCAATGCATCGTTATAGGCTATTTCGATTCTAATTGATCCTTGTAATTTTATTTAATAAAGAAATTATGACTAATGGTTTCCGCTTAACCGGTGCTTGGGCAAAAGGTTTTTTTATTGAATCACTAAGCAAATTCTATCCTACTAATATTATAAATGCGAAAGTTTAGATGTTTGGATGTTTGTGTTTCAATCACGTCGAAACTACTGAACCAATTTGGATGAAACTTGGCATATATAGTTCGTAACCCGGATTGACACATAAGCTACTTTTTATCCCGAATAATTAACAGGATCTACAGAACAAAATGAACGAACGGGATTAGCAGCGCCAATTTAGGAAGAGGATGATGTCATGTCACGTCAGTTTGACAGGACGTAGTATTACCTCTTTGGTCTTACGACTCACGTTTGACATTCGAGTACGGGTTCAGTGTAATGTCAAGTTTCTCAAAGAAGTATCCGCTCGGTACACGCACAGATAATATAATGTACACGGAAACGGTACTCGCGTACGAAGTCGCGGGTAACTGCTAGTAAGTAATATAAATTACGATGATTACATTTTTGCCATTGTTAACAATGCATTTCATAGTAAAACCTATTTCTTCCGTCACAATTTCCCATAAAAAGATTTACCAGCTACATCGCAGTATTCGCAGTGTTGACAAATTGAGTTCTCCAGCTCTCCAGACATGCAACAAAAGCGAGTTACGCAGAAAGAGCCTAATCTGAGTTAATTATCTGCAAATTCGGTCGCGTTTAGCGTCGTTCTGTCTCACAATTGGAGCTGAGTCAAAAGAGGCTCTAAAGGAATCGCAAACACAATTAGAGAAAGTTGTTTGTTGAAATTGTCAGAAAGAGTGCGCATGACGCGTCGATCTAAATGAATAACGTTGTAATGACTCAACCTGTTATTTTAGGTTTTAATTTGTGTCTGATATGATTTTAGTTTAGTTAACCTATCTTTGGCCTACTTGTGAACCTTTATAGCTTTATCGATTTCCAGATTTACGGAAAACATCCCCACCTCAAGCAATGCATGATTGTCATTGCATATGAAAATCTCAAAATAGCATTTACGCCTTTTCTCGTGGAACATCATTCCGCAGAATGGTATAATAAATGTTATAGTAAATATGAAAATCTCAAAATAGCATTTACGCTTTTTTCTCGTGGAGCGTAATGCCGTTATAAGCTCGTTAATATAATTGTGCCCTATAGAGAGATACAAAATCAAATCAGCTGGAACAATGCCGGTGCAATTAAAGCGCGAGGGGGGCACGCATCGTCTTCCGGCGTATTTGTTTGTCATTGTTTTCTGTATTACCTTTTCTTTGCATTTGTTTTAGAATCGTCTTGAATAACTAGTAGTTTTTTTTTTAATAAGTCGCGAAAACTTCTTTAAATAATCCAAACCCGTCTTCAGTGGACTGCTCAGTACTGACCACTGAACATCAGGTGTGACATATGTTCCATCACTCATTCACATAAAAACTGACTTTTATAGAGGAGTTCACAGTTCGGCTGAGAAGTAGGTTTGATTTTCGCGACGGGGCGGCGAGACAAAATGTTTGCATGATGTACATAAAGCATGGTAGTATGACATTGACAACACACGACACTGGTAATCCTGGTGAAACTGGTTATGTTATATTTTTTGTAGACCCTATAAAAACAGTGAAACATGGAGTCCGTAAATTGTAATGAAAAGTTACACACTCTTGTGACAAAATTAATAAAAAAGTATTTCATAAGCAGGTAAATCCCAACTATCAAAAAGTGGTCTTAGATACACCAATGTGTTTTTGTCAAGATCTATAGCATAGTACTTTAGTCTTGAAAAGGTTTTGTAGTGTCTTATACGACCCGATTTGGGCACAAATCTCAAGATTTGTAGTCTTGATTTAGCATTGTGAAAGCATTGTAACGTGCTATTTTAGTCTTATTTTTGTCTTACAAACGCACTGATTTGTGCTTCTACTCTTCAAAAGTGCCAAACTATGACAATAATGATTCCAAAGGTCTTTTACTTTGCGAATTGAGGAGGTCTGTTTTTTGTTTTTTATAAAGCTGCTGCGCAACATATCTTCATTATTATAATAATAAATATTTTACACAGTGTTTTCGTGCGTCTGTTTGGGAGTTATATCGAGTTAATTTGTGTGCGAAGGTAAGTTTTCTGATGTTAAGCATATGAATATTTGGTAAATTTTCAATGCCATCTAATTATTATGTAGTATTAAATATATATTTTATTATTTATATTTAGATACGGGCTTGACTGAGACGGTTACAAGACCTCAACGTGCCTAAGCTCTGAGAATATGCTGTTATGAGAGTGTTGTGCCGAAATGAGACTGTTTCTGTGACTTATGATGGTAGCCATTATGGAAAATAGGGTTCTTTTTTCTGAAGTATAAAACGTTATGACGATTTCGGCACAAATAATTGACCGAGCGAGCGAAGCGTCTCAGTTTCGAGATTGGCCAAAAATGCTTTTGTCCGGCTGTTTGTCTGTCAGTAATCGCCTACAGGTCGCATTTATCAACCAATTTCGACGAAAATCGGCACACATGTTCCTTGATTTATTTAAATTTTTTTCCAGTTTCTTATATTGTTCCGAAATTCGTCATTAATTTCTTCGCTTGAAATAGATTCATCAGATTCAGAAGATAAAATGTCTGCGGAACCGCTACTTCCATCACTAATATACTGTTCGGTAGTCTCAAGACTTGCACTGGACTGCTCTTGTATTTGTAAATCCATGGAACTATAAAATTCAGTTAGTGTTTTGTCAAAATTTTGTACGGAACCACTCGCATTATGGTCAGCATTACACTGGCACTGGTTGGGTCTAGTATTTTTGTTTGTCTTAATTTTTTTATATTTAGCAAGGACTCTTCTCCTAAAACCTCCGCTTCGCTTTAGTTGTTTCCACTTCTTTATGTCCATATCCGTAATTAAAATCCCATTTATTATTTGAGATTGCTCATATAAAACCTACCAAACAAGATGGCGAATCAATCCTCTAAAAGCAGAAAATAAGATCCATTTGAGAATTCTAGCATAATACATGACTAATTGGTGACCTAATCAATGCTGATCCTCCGCAAAAGTCAAGCGTCATGCGTTTATAGGATTTTTAGTACTGTAACAAGCGTTCTCAAGATCGGTGTACTTATATTAATCTTATTTGCGCATTCTCTCAGAGCGACGCTAGTCTTAAATAAAGCATTATCAAGACTTGAGTATTTAAGTTAGCGTATAGGTCATATGTTATGCTAGTATACGCCTACTCGGTGAAGTGATCTTGTAAAGGTCAAACAAATTAATCTTTTAGACGTTTTCCAGACTATTTTATGAGATTTTTGCTCTTGGCATAATTTTGGTATAGCAAACTGCGCTTATGAGCAAGTAAGAATTGCCCAAAGCTGTTATAAGACTTTATCAAGATTCAAAGCATTTTTATCAAGACCATTTTGCTAGTTGGGATATACCCACTATACCCAGTAACCTACATTTCCTATAAATATCACCCATAACTGACAGTTATCGATTTATTGATCAGGTTCCTTGCAACTACCATGCAATGTCTGGCATTAGAGTTCTTTAACATTGATACTTGTGGGAAACTCCATATTGAACTTCAAATTAATTGAGAGTAAAATGATTGTTTTAAATTAAAAAAAAAATGCCACGAATGAAATTCAGTAAAAGTTCTTGTTATATCTAATTAGATAGATACATTTTTTATATGGTTCACAGTCATAGGTATTTGCCAGAATTATTTAATATTTCTAACTTTCAAAGCATTTTGCCTTTTGGAATTACTTGTACTAGCTAAGTAGATCTTCGTCGTCGTTTTTCTTCTATTCGCTGTATCTTTTTAGTCGTATCTAAGTTTACTGTAAAAACCTCGTAGCTTTATCAACTATCTCTATCGTTCTTTTATTAAAATCTATTGTTTGATCAAATTATTGGTGCATTTATACAGCCCAAAACAATAGTCCGACCGCTAGGAATATTGAATACTTAAAACCGATGCAAATTCGAAAAAAAATGTATTATAATCTGCATCGCACACCGCCGGACGCTCTTTTCATTCAACGCCTTTTGTTGGTGGATTCAATTAAGTTTACATCGGCGTCGGGTTAATAAAAACCAACAAAAATCCGTAAATCAAACTCAATAAAATGCAGTACAATAAAATGGACGCGGCAATGTCGGGATGGCTGGGAAATCACGGGAAATGACACTGGGAAACAATGCATGAATAAACTGAAATATGAACAGTAATGAATGCTTTTGCAATCTGTGTTTTTTTTACAAGGTTATATTGATTTCAAAGGAATATTACTCTCAATTCTAGCAAGCTGAAAAAGCAATGGGCTAGCCGAATAGAGTTGGCGAAATCAACATTCACGGGCTTTGTACCCGATGACCTAACGACTATGAAAATTGCGGGATTTCGGTGCACGGAGGCTCAAAATCATTCTATCTGAAAATCTATGAGAGAAGCTTCTAAGACGAGAAGCCTGTCGGTCTGTAGATTTCTTCAGGTTGATAAGATGAATGATATTGTAAATTATATTTTATTACCTTTTTATTTGTGTATTTTCTTTGAGCCAAAGCTACTTTCATAGAAACTTTCTACGAATTTTAAACCCCGTACTTCTGTCACCCTACCCCATTACAATAGAAGTTTATAACTGCACCGATATACCCTCCACATTACAGATTCTGAGCACCTCCGCGCGCAGAATTAATCGCCCGAGAGCCTCTATCAAACTTTCTTTCGACTTGTTAGGAACTCAGTTAAAGTAGATAATGTTAAACATTCATTTAGGAGTTGAGAATCGACGAATAAATCTTTTAATTCTTGGACCGTTTAATATTCATATCATTTGCGAGCGTTTGCGAACTTTCACGATTCTACTAAGCCTTTAGCACCAGCCCTTTTAGCCAAGTTGGTATTCAACCGTCGCTAGAGATATGGGGCGACGATCTGCGAAATGTAGTTAGCAGAAACTGGATGAGAAGAGCCGAAGACCGAGCTCAATGGCGCGTCTTGGGAGAGACCTACGTCCAGCAGTGGACGAGTATAGGTTGATGATGAATTGCTAGAGAATAGAAAACACCAAAAATGTATAGGAATGAGACTTATCATTAGAAATGTCGTTTACTATTTGCTGGCTAGATAGGCAGTCAATGAGCGGACGAACTTTAAAAAAGTAAAAAATAAGCAGCAATAACTAGAGTAGTGAGCACAAACAACAAAGAAAGTTAAGTAAGTCAACATTGAACATATTACGCATATAAGATAAGATAAGATAAGATAATTCTTTATTTGTCCTCAGCAAATATACAGATGACTTAAGTAACTTATTATAAGAACAGGTAAGTTATTACCTACCTACAAAAAAGTAAAAATGAAAAATAAACAATTAAAAAACAAAGTAGGAAAGTAACCCCACCTGCCCATGAAGCGTGCATGGAGGCAAATTGGTCCCAGTCTCAGCATGATGCTGCACTATACCTAAGTAGTACCTAGCCTAGTAGCACAGCGCTGGTTTTCAGACGGGGCCGTCAGTGATGTTACGAACATCGGAAAAACCATAAAAATACTCATACTCTACTAGAGGTTACCTACTTAGATTAGATGATGCTACGTGTCTATGACTTATGTTTGTACTTATATTTTGAAGTTCTACAGCTAAGCTTGACTTCCTGTGCTTCAAATCAGTTTATACGTGTTCATTTGTTGTTCCGCGGACCACGCGTCACAGTTTGCTTGGTGAAAGAATTTTCCTTTTTGGTGAACAGTCGTATTCTGTTTTCTTCTCAAACCCTACGGTATTGCGTTGTAGACGGTTATTTACCGTAAAATATGAATCTCGTATTCTCTCTGGTGATTGGTATTTGAAATTATGCGTTGTTCATGTCAATTATACTTACTAGTATGTAATTTGCTCCGTAAAACTAGTTATAATAAATAATACGTTTATTTTTAATTAGAGGGTTCTGTTTTAGGCTCATGTTATAAAATCTTAATATTCTAAGGTATCATGAACTTCTTGATTTCTTTAGTATCCTTATTTGTTTTTTATTTTTTCAGTCCTTGTTGTCCCACTGCAGTGCGACCTCCCCTCCCTCCTTCCACTCCTCGCGTTTTACGCTGTTACAGGCAAAGATGTTAAGTGCGCATGTAGTTCATTGCGCCATCTTCTCCTAGGCCTTCCACGTCACCGGGTTGCGTTTGGTGGGATCCACTCTGTGGTAGTTTTTGCCCACACGTCTCTATTTTTTGAATGAAAATATGGACTGCAGGAAGGAAGTAGTCGTTCTACTTGTAATCTGTTGAATATCTATTTACCTGAATTTCGAATTTCTTTATAAAGAATTCATAATTCATAATATTTATATTTAAAAAAAGCGCAATACTTGTTATGAATGGTCTTGCTTAGGGCCTGCGCAGACCGAGAACTAAAAGTCTAGTCGAGCAGTTAGCGATGTGAAACTTCATAATTTTTTGACAAACCCCCTGTCATTTGAACTTTTTTCTTCGCAATATGCTTCTTCTTATTTGCTGTTTTCGTTATAGCGACCCTAAGAGAAAAAGTGCTTTACTTTTCTTAAGCGGGGGCTAGATAGAGCGTTCAATACATTTTGTATGTACATATCTTCATGGGGCTCAATTAGGTTTAGTAAATTTTCAAAAGTCATCACTTGCATTCTGAAGTATCTGAAAAATCCTTGTGGGTGGGTGGTTTCTTAGTTTGGTGTATAGGCTATAAAACTTTCCGCTTAAAAATATATCTCCATACATAAAAGGGATGCACCCAGTAGCGTCGTCGTTTTCGTTGTGCACGGAAGCGTAAAACTAAAACACTAATTACAGCCGCCTTGATCAAGTCCATTTTAATATTTTTTCTCAGAAAGTTCTATGATAAATCTCCCGGTTTTCCAATTTTCCTTTGACTTACTGTTGTCACGCGCAACAAAATTTTCAATACTCCTTTTTTTTCAAAGAAACCTCTGGCAGTTATTTACAAAAAGAGGTTTAATAACTCTGTGGATTGTGAGTAGGTACACCTCTTTGCTGGCCCACCTCTGCTTCTTGTTTCGTTTCTCGGTATCCACTTTGTTATTCGTTTGGTACATCTATTGTTTTCCATCCTGCACAAATGACCTGCCCATTTCCACTTAGGGGACCTTACCATTCTTACAACATCTGTTAATTTTATTCTTTTTCGTATGTTTTTATTTTTGATCTTACCTTTTTGTCATATTCCCAGCATGCTTCGTTCCATTGTCCTTCGGTAACAGTACTCACCTTGTATAGTGGAAAGAAAAAACTATATAGGTATGTAGGTAGGTAGGCTAATTGTAATAATCTCCTAAAAGGCACATTTAAAAAGATAGCACCACTATGCAGGTTTTATTATGTTTCCACATGTCTAGCTTCATTCGACCCAATGTTCGTATTAAGCAGAAGATATAATAAAATTTGAATGGCATTGCTACGTTACCGTTCGTCGCGATAGGTCCCAAGAGGCATATCGTCCTTACTTGCAAAACAGGAGCTCCTTTGTAAGACTTTTACAACTTTATTAACCCCTTGAAAAGCCGTGTCGTCTTGAACAAAATAAGGGTTAGGTTTGGTTTAATGACTGCTTTATGCAGTTTAGAAATGTATTTTTCTGCGTTGAATATAAAGGAAGAATAGATACAAATTGCGTTTAATATTGTTGATATTTGATATTGTTGAAATCGCATTCTCTTCCTGAAAATAATAAATACTGACCCCTTAGTCTGATTTTATTTTCTTAGTGTAATTATATTTTATCCTGGAATAACAATAAATTAAATATACAAATAGAATGTCCGAGTGTCTGCAGACACTTTTTTTCTGAATTTCTTAAATTTATCTTTTATCAGGTTCAAAAATACATTTTTTAATTATGGTCACTTATTATGAGCACTGGAGAAAATTAAAAACTATTGTTGGGAGTGTTGGAGCTTCCACCAAAAATGGTCCTACTTTTATACACAATGTCCGTTGGCGGAGGCAATACCCTACGGAGAACGGCATCGCTATTTTCTGGGCTCCTGATTGGTCCATGCGTTCCTAACAATCTTTGTGAATTAAATCTAACTTATTTCTAATTCTTATTTTTAACCTACCTAGCTCGATAGCTAGATACGATTATCTATGTAAGTACAATTTATTTAACCAATTGAACCAAAACGTCGAAATTAAAATATTTATTTTGACAACTTAAACTATTTACAAACTTAATGCTACTTATTTCTATATCCTAATTATGTACACTACACTATAAATTAGATAATTTGGTTCGAATAAGATTAGGTTCACAACGCAGACATTGGACAATCAAGTTCTTGCAACAAAGACGTTGAATCACCGCAAATCACAGTTTACGACGCTATTGAGAGTTCCGATTGTGATTGCTAAGATTTGATAGTTACCTACTTAGTAACAATCTAATGTAGCACTAGTTTTTTGTAGCACTCGATCTTAAACACTAAAAATCTTTAAAATATTAGCTATAATTAGAGTATTTTAGTGTTTACTACTGCAAAATGTAGGCATGTACTGGGTAATTGTAGTGTTTAGATGTGCCTCTGACTGCTTCCCTTGTACATTGTCTAAAAATGTCCGTGTTTAGAGGCATAAAGCTTAGTCACAGCCGTCAAGCATAAGTATTTATTTATTTATTAGATAAGACAGTGTACACCAGTACGTCAGTCCAAAAATAATTAAATCAAATACCATCACAATAATAGGAGAAATACGTTAATTTTTTTTTTAACTGTTATGATTTTTTAAATAAAGTTTTGCTAAAGCAAAAAAAGCGCTTAATTGGGATTGATCAATTTAATACCATAAGGACTGTAAAAATCCTATAAACCATTAATATATTTATTAACAGCGCAGCCTACATCAATAAAAGCTAGTGTACCGTGCAGTCGCACTGTCATTTCATACCCCAACAAAACAGTAAAACCACTCACTGTAACGAATAGCCAATAAATATCCGTTTCATAGCGTTTCATAAAAAAGCAAATTGAATTAAAATATCATACGACTTTATACATTGAAGGCTACTAGCGGCCTTGTAAAGCGATTGTGGGGAGCCGCCAAAACACGTACCGCGTTCATTCAAGTCGTTTCAACACCACCAGGATAACAAGACACTTCACAACCACATCTCTTAGTAAAAACAACAGTGTTATAAGACTATCTGAACATGAGGAAAGGTCAGAGTATGTTGGTGGTAGTTAACTGTCTGAGCTAGTAATTCGGACGTCGCCAGATCAGCGGTTTGTGGCGATATCTCCGCTCATTTGCGGCCATTACATTGTTTTGTGTTCGTAGTTTTGAATCACGTGGGTTATGGTTAAAGGCATGTTATCTTGCGACCTTTATATAGGGAGGAGAGTGATTTACCTACTGAGATGCAAAGAGTACGGGTTCTAAACTTCTTGAAAAAAAAAGGTTTGCTTAGGTTGCAAAATATTTAATCACACACCCAAAGGTTTAAGACCAAAATCTATACCTAATACCGGCAGACAAAAACCAGTGATGTCTTATGGAACCGAGACGTGGTCGCTAACTATTGGCCTTATACATACTGTGGTTGAAATAACATATTTTAGCTCCAAAAATAGAAAATTCCAATATAGCAATCGCATTTTTTGTTTGTATTCGTATTCAAAACAGGAAAGACGTATAGAGCGCGCTGGCGTGCCGCGCCCGCCCAAGCCATGTTCTTTCGTGGCGTTTTAAATAAACTGCCCTTTTATTCTGCATTTTGGAATTTGGAGTTCGTTCAAAAATACATGCGAAAAAAGGAGTTTAGTGTGTCATACTTTGCGACATGTCCACAGCTTTGCAATGTAGAAAATTCTACTTACTTACTTAAATTTTATTTGTTTCAAAACAATAACTATATACAAATACTTAAGAAAATAGCATTTTTAACAAAACAAAAAAAATTATTAAATTGAACTCTGAATTCTAAATGCTAGAGATAGAAAACAGAGTTCAAATCACCGACTGCAGGCAGTCGGTGATTTGAATTAAAATTAAAATTAAATTAAAATTAAAATTCTACTTATATGTTTTGGAAAAGTTAGCGGAAAACTTATATGAGCCGCATATGATACCTACTTACAGGATGCTTTGTTTTTATCAATTTTAATGTCATAGTTGGTTCTGTTTTTAGGCTTTTTTAAGTTTATTAGCTAAAATGACCATAAAATATTATTTATTTATTTATTATTTTTTTTTAAAAGTTACACATGTATATAATTATGTATGTTTATATGTTTTTGTTAACCCATTCACTACCCAATAATTACTTTATATAGCCCGAAACCACAACGAAACTGTTAATGGTAATTTCATGTTAAAACAGTGTTAAATAGGCAGACAGATCCACTTACAGCACTTATATTTTTCCCCAGCCTCGGGCGCTAATACGCGCTCTTAACCACCCTACATGAATAATTAGGTGTTCCAAGGATTTATCCACCCTTATCTCAAAACACGCGTTTAAATTCACAAAGTCATTCTTTCCTCTTTATGAGGATAATACATCTTGACTCCGTATTCTGATTAATGAGGGAAGTGCAACTTTGTCAAAGATAACGGTGAAAAATACCGGGACGTGACTCGACTAATTCGCGTTTTACGATAGAATTACAGGAATAATGGCAGTTTACTTAAAATCTTTTTATAATGTTGGCAAACTCTTTCGAGGAATAAAACGGGGAACTCCCTAAAATGTTTTTTATCAAGTTTTCGTACTCCTTCCCGATCGGTCGGTCTTACAATTTGACGCTGTAGTAGCAGGTACGTTTCGCACAGGCGTATAAATAATTCAATTAAATTCAATTTATTCAGAAACAATTTGTTTAATCGTATTTGAAATTTCTATATAACTAACACATAAAAACATTATAAATTCAATAAAATGTGAACATCATAAATTACTAATATAGGTACTTACAATAAATTAAGTTATTCTAAATTATTACATTTTAAAAACTCATCTGTCGTACAGAAGCACCCATTCAACAAAAGTTTTACAAGTCTAGACTTAAATGTGTGGGGGACTATCCATGACTTTCATGTCGGTAGGCAGTACATTGTAATATCTAACCGCTTGATATCGACAGCAATGTTTTGTTACATTCAACCTTGGCTATAAATATGCCCTCTGTTCAATACTTTCATACTTGTACGGTATATAATAGGTAAAACACATTAAATCATTCTCATTATAAATTAATATTGAAAAATCCTGAAAACGTGATCTACTTCTGAAGCTAACTGTACGTAAAATAAAAAGAGGAAAATGGCGGGAAACCCATTAGAAAAAATTCACCATGTAGTTTCCAAACTTTTTTCTAATAATGACTCTTTGCTTACCTGGCCGTCAATCTCATTCTTCTTTTGAACCGCGGGTTGACAGAAGAATGTGATCCAAAAACGTCAGCCAGTTTACTATTGATATTTCTCTTAGAATTTCTGATATAATGAAAAAAATGAAAAATAGTTTACTAGTTCTATTTTACTTGGGTAAGTTTTTTTTAATCAAAATACAATAAGACGTGCGTGAATATGTATTTTCCTGTTCATTGTGAAGGCTGTTTTCTTGTAAAAATCCTGGTTTCTTTTCAATGTTATGGTTTCAGGATTATCTTGCAGTCAAGGAGTAGTTGGAGAAGATGAGCTTCTTGTCAAGAAAGGGATATTTCCATACATGGTAAGTTTTTTTCACTGAATTCTTTTAACACTGTAAAATTCAGTAGGTACCTTTTAGATGCTAGTTTTTAGAAACAATATGTGTCGAGTTATTAGATTTGATCTATATACAATATACCTATTTGAAATAACAACAGTAGGTCCATCGTTAGTTGGTATGAGTTACTGGCCAACTACGCCCTATAAGGCCCTCGGAAGCACGGAAGCGCTCAGATATAAATGCCACTAGCGGTCACCTATCCAAATGACCGCGCAGAACGTTGCTTAACATAGATAATCGGTGAAGATTGACTTAGCTAAATATTACACAAAAACGAACCGTAGTAAAAACAGATATTGCATTTTAATAGTATTTTCTTCTTCCACTTGACCTCTGTAGCTGAGAATAACCATTTAAACTGATTTAATATTGAAGTTGTGATTTTTTTTATTCTCAGGCCATCATCTACTACACCGATCCATCGGTGGTAGACACCGCTGGTGCCCGTTACATCCGCTCTGCCGTGCTCATCCGACCCGATTGGCTGGTCACATCAGCTCTTGGACCGAGCGTCATTGAAAACAATAGATTCCCGAAGAAAACCCTCCTCGCCAGGGTCGGAGCCATCACTGTTGACAGCAACTTGACGCTCAATGAGGATGAAGATGAACAGGAACGAGAAGTAAGTGTGATACATTTTTAATTAAAAACAATACCTTAGGTTTATTAACCCTGTTTCCTGATAATGTTCATAAAGATTTCCATAAAAAAAACTATTGTCGATCAGTATGGGAAAGTTTCAAACTATAAGACATACGATGATCAGGTCGGTGATTCTGGGTATGGCAGAGATTTTACTCTAATAGGAATGACGTCGAAGTGAGAATAAGGCCCATGTTCTTAGGAACCATGTCATCGATTTTAGTGACAAGAAAAACTTGGCCGTCTTAGCTTAGCCTAGCTAGCTAGCTTAGCTTTGCCTTGCGGTTTGGATAACTATTCTTCAGTAGTTTAAAAACACCAGTGGATATTCAAATATGTATTTGCAACATGCTTGAGAGCAGTCTCAAACAGTGAAGGAAACCATCGTGAGGAAACCAGTAAATATACTAGCAGTGGTGGTGGGTTTACAACAATGCAAAGAAAATAAACGTATCTTTGCCTCTCTGTAGTATCTGCGCAAAACCGATTTTTGGGTCGATTGGAGATAGCTAATATTTCCGTACATGCGCAATCGCTGTTGCACCTAACTTCCGAAGGATAAAGATCCGTTGTGCGTACTGTACTTATCTTTTGAACGGGCTTCTGACTACACCCTCAAATCATCTTGAAGGTTTTTTTTATACTAGCGACTAAGCAGACGGTGTATGGCCCACCTGATGGTAAGCTGCTATCGCAGCCTATGAACGGCTGCAACAACAAGCGTTCTGCCGACATTACATTTTTTTTTATGTATGTAGATCATCCAAATAGTCCGGCCTTACAATCACAGCGCGACGCAATGGTGGAGAACCGATATCAGCCTGATGAAGACTCTCGTCCCTTTCAACATGACGTTAGTGGTTGACTTCAAGAGGATCAACATTAAACGGAGCTTTGAAGACAAGACTTGCATCATACTGGTTTACGCTGTAAGTAGACAAAATTGTGTTATACTAGTTAGTAGAGCTCTTTGTAAAAGAGAAAGAAAGAAAGAAGAAGAAGAAAGAAAGAAAAAGTTTATTTCGTATCACTAAATAATTACAATATAAGTTGGCTTAATATTAAATTGAGCTCGTCCGGGGAAGTACTATCACCGAACCTATTTCGTGTTTGGCACAGTGATGCTCGCATTGCTGTGTTCCGGTTTGAAGGGTATGGATGCCGGTGCTATTACACGCACATGAGACTTAACACCTTTATGTCTCAGAGTGATGGGCGCAGTGCAATGCATCTCAGGCCACGTCCTCAGTGGACGTGCTCAGTGAGGCAATACAATTTAACATCAGGTACCTAGGTGATCGGCTTGTATCATTTAGTTGTATAAAAAAGACAATATTCCCACCTGGTGGCGGCGGAAGACCAGGGTTGTGTCATTTTGACGCAACACCATGCTGAGTTCGTCACCAATTTGTAAAGTAAATGTATTGTTTATACTTGTATTATTGTATTTTTTTTGTGACAGGCGTCACAGCTCAGTCGGTAATGGCTCTGCCTTCCGTGCTGTGGGTCGTGGGTTCGAACCCCACTGAGAACAAACATATGTGCGTAGAAAATACAGATGTTTATTCTATGTCTGGGTGTTATGTTACTATCTCTAATACTATAAGAATCAAAGTCCTGACTGACTGACTGACTGACTGACATATAGACAACGCACAGCCTAAACCGCTGATCGTAGAGACTTGAAATTTAAGGAGTACATAGGTATTAGGGCGTAGAGGTGTACTAAGAAGGGATTTTTGGAAATTCAACCCCTAAGGGTGTAAAAAGGGTTGAAAACGTTTGTATGAAAAATCGTATTCCTTCAACCTATGAACTTGAAACTTAGAGGACAGATACCCTAAATTCAATAATTAAGTATGTCATTTTTAGTTTTTGAGAACTACCCCCAATAAGGGTGCAAAGGGGTGTTGTAGTTTGTATGGGAGTCTTTTAATGAGTGGTTCGATTGATTTCAAACTTGCAGTAAATATACTTCTAAATAAATAATTAAGAATGACATTTTTAGTTTTTGTAAACTACCCTTAATAAGGGTGCAAAGAGATGTCAAAGTTTGTACGAGAATTTTTGTACGCGTAGTGCGATTGACTTGAAATTAAGAGTAAAAGTGGATAAATAAAAAATAAATATATATATATATATCTCGATTTTCGCCAAACTTTACCAGTGGTACAAAGGGGAACCCGAGGTGACGAAATTAAAGCATGTCTGAAGAAATCGATTTTGTGGTCTTCGGTGAGAATACACACGCTTACCAAAAATATGAGAGTACATTTGAGGGGAGATGTATCAGCTGGTCACTTTTCAGATGTTCTTTTGAAAATAGGAAACGGCGATTATCCTGCTACAGGTGGTAAGGTCACTGTGACGGAGAATTTGTGCAAAGTTGTGGAATCAGTTCAGGAGCTCATAGACGACATTAATCCCGGCATTGCACAAATTCTCCGCGACCCAATATAAAACTTATTTTCATCACATCTATTCGAAAAGAGCGACTTGGTTCGCCTTTATGTACACCCAAAGGTGGTGTTTTCTATGAGAAACAATAAGTGCTTGCATATTGTAATGAACTATCACGGTTCATGAGATACAGACTGGGTAATGTACGCCTAAATAATATAGGCTACTTTTTAAAAAGAAACAATAACAGGAACGGGGTAAAAAGCCACAACGCGGGCGAAGCCGCGGGAAGCCGCTAGTGTATTATAAGTATGTATTTACAAAAAAAAAGTATATAAGTATTCTATCAGCCATCTAGTTCCCATATCACAAGCTTTGCTTAGTTTGGGACTAGAGGGGGTTGTGTGTAAAGTCCATGAATATTTATTTATTTATTATGTATTGTATGTACATGTAAATTTTTTCAGCGTGACTTTACAAATAATTGTTTCTTTCTTTCTCTTTATTCCTCTAACGGACGGTATGTAAATAAAGAAATACAGTGTGATATCACGCAGACTTGATAACTATCTGATGCTTATGTTTGCAGAGGAAATTCGCAAACCGCAGCGACGACAAGGCCTTGATGCAACTGTTTGTCGATGTGCTGCCGGCGACCGTGGACAACTGCGGCAACCTGTTCTCTGCTGGTACAATGGGCTGCGCCGCCAGTTCTGATCAGAACAAGGACATGTTTTATGACCCCGACTTCTGTCATGTAAGTTTTTCTATATTTTCATCAGCCTATAGAAATTCAACGCTGGAGATAGGCTAATTGAATCATACAAATTCCATTCAATGTTATTTCTGCGCCTTTCAACCAATGTAGTTTGTTGTGAAGTATTGCCACCGTACCTATTTCTGCTACCAAGTAGTGATGCTCGCAATACTGTATTTCGGTTGGTTATAACTGCGCCCGGTGCTAATACAAGCAACAAATGATACTTAACATGTTTGTCTCAAAGTGATGGACGCGGTCCAATGCCCTACAGGGTACTACTAACTACTACTCGACTAGGGAAGACTAGGGAACTACTCGACTTGCAATGTCAGGGCTATTCTTGTGTTCTATGTATATTTCTCTGTAAAAGGGATCATACAAAAAAACGCTAGGAACCAGGCCGTAGTTTCTTGCCCGTTCTTCTAGGCTCTGGTCGCGTGGAACTGGCACCTAGAATCACCTAGTTATATAAGACGATTCTAAATGATCCTTGTGATTTTATTGAATAAAGAAATTTTGATTTTGACTTTGACTTTGGTATGTCCTCAGTGGACGTGCTCAGTGAGGCAACGCATTGTTACAGGCAGAGGTTACCATTTATTATCAGTTGGATAATTTGTTAGTTCCATCACTAATCCATTTAAACCATAGACCATGACCAGCTGGTAAATCTTTCTTATATTGATGTCCTTTTTGTCAGGGAAACAGCGGCGGTCCTCTCATCTGCGAAGGCGAGGTGATGGGCCTGCAGACCTACATCGGCGACAACTGCAAGCAACCGCATCTCTACCAGATCCTCTCATCCTGGGACACCTTCATCACCTGCGGCATCGAAGACAAATGCCAGGAAGAGCATTGCTCCCACATCTGTGACGTCATCCACAAGGATCCTGCCAAAACTGATCCTACCACAAAACTATATGAGAACGCTTCGTCTACAACTGAAATGACAACGAGCGCTGTACCAGAAACAATTACCCCAGAAGGCGAGATAACCCTAACCACAACGGTGCTGGTAACACCTGAAGAAAAAGAAATAGTTACAGAAACGACTACTACCACCGAAATGGTGACCCCAACTCTGACTCCCAACTACAGCGAGACGACTGAAACTGTCTGGCCGAAGGAGAAAACTGAGGATAGGAAGAAGATGGTGGAAGAATATGATGATCGGAAGGCGAGTGTGGAGGCGCAGCTGGAAGGTAAGCCTCGCAGTGCGGCGGAGAGGAACATGTGTTTTGTGCAAACTATTGTTTTTGGACTGGCTTTGTGTCTGTTTTAAATTGTTTGATGGTAATAAAGTTTTATTTATTTTAACTTGTGGTTTTGAATTTTGCTTAGTAGGTTTAGGAGATGCCATACAGTTTAGTACAATCCTAGGTTAATTCTAGAAGCTACGTCATGTAACGAGCATTATTTTAGGTAGGGGCCTTATGCTCAGTTCGGTAGAGATTTTACTCTAATAGGGATGACGTCAAAATGACGTTGACAACTCTTGTCACTAGTGGGTGAAACGAGTTTGTTTTTATTTATTTAGCATCCCATCAAAGAAATCACAACAGCAAATTCAGCTGAAAAAAAAAACAGCAAATAGAATTGTACTTTTTACATAGGTTTGGTACAGAGGGGTAATCACGGACAAATCAGTCAGTCGCTACACCATATTATGTTTATTTTATACCCAATTATTACCATTTTATACTTCAAATACAAAATATGGGTTTATCCAAAGCATAAACTTTATTAAACAAGATTGCAACGCCTTCGAAACAAATTACAAGAGGCTTGTAGACTAAAGTTAAGTGTACTTAACCGCGACTTGTGAAAATGCAAATTGAGTCCCTCCAAGGCCTGGCTTAGCCGTCTGCCGCGGTATGCTAATTGTTGGAACCCAACGCGAATTGGTAAAAGATACCTTGCGGTTTCTACAGGCTCGATGAATTTTAGTAGATTTATGAAAAATATTCGATGGAATAAATCTGGATCGATAACAAGTAATTAAATTAAAATTTTAAAACCCCCCGAATCTTGGGCTGATTTTCATCATAGCTAAGAACACTCATGACTTAATACACCTTTCAAACAAAATCAAAATCGGTTCATCCGTTCGGGAGCTAAGTTGCATCAGCTAGACACATACACACTCACAGACACGTCAAACTTAAAACACCCCGTTGTTTTTGCGTCGGGGGTTAATGAGAGACAAAGTGATACCCGATGCTTTGAATTTTTGCAAATGTATAAAAGCTAAGAAAAGATTTATAAGTATAGGCATACAAATGTAAGCATATAAACTTTTTTTTAAATCATTTAGCAACGTACTCTTATGCAAATATTCAAACAATATTCGTTCAATACGGTCTGGAAACTTGTTAATGCTATTAGAGCGAGGCGTTAAGCTCCAACCTTACTTAATTCTACTTACAGTTGTGCGCAAACTTCGCCGGCGCATCTTTTATAACTAATTCCCTTCATTGTTGGACTACTTATAGGAATTTACATCTGAACCGAGACCGAAATTTGTTGGCAGAACTTTCGGCACATTGCAACTACAGTTTCATAATATTATCAGCCAAAAACAAAGCGCTGCGTGATCCTGTATGAATTCTAACTCAATACACTCGACAATTCATTGAGTTCGACAAGGAACTCTTTCAAACACGAGCTAGACCCTGCAGCAAAAGTTAGCCTCATCACAGCCGGAAATTGTCAAAATAATGATACTTGTACATTGTGGTCATCTACGTACGTAGACTCATCAAGTAGGTCAATCTTTGCAACTAGAGCCTATACTAGAGTACGATACATTTAGTTACAACAAAATAGTTACAATATGCTGCAGCTGTGATGTCCAAAAGGTCCAGGAACCAAACCAAGTAGAAGGCATTAGAACTGAACAAACATACTGACTTACCCAGCAGTGGTATAATATTTGCGGGGAAATTATAGACCATACAATTTATTTCCATACTCGTATCTTCAATTTCTGCAAACATTTACAATTTTGAGTGTGACTGGGTACGCAAGTATAAAAAGCCGAAGAAGTGGTTGGATTGTATGGAAGATGATTGCGAGAGGAGTAGATTCAGAGTTGATGAGAGAGTTGTTGATAAGAGTGAGTGGAAGAAAAAGACATTTTGCGTCGACCCCACCTAGCGTGGGACTTATACCACGCTAGGTGCTAGGTGCTATGCTTTTCACTGCCCTTAGGCAGGGAAATGATGATAATGACCTTCAATTTCTGCAGACTTTATCAAGCCTTGCCCAGCAGTGGGCAACACAGACTAGCAATATAAACACTTGTAAAAAAAAACAATTTATTTCCTTACCTCGAAACTTTGCAAACAGTACTTATTGAATATAATCTCGCAACTTCTGAAGTGCACTGAATCGAAATGTATCCTAATACGATTCGATGTATTTAAATTCGAAAGGGGTTCGCTTCGGAAAACTGTTATGCATATTTTAAAGTTAAATTTACTTACAGCACGTGAATGAAGAGGAAATATCTCTTTTATGGTGGGGCTTGCAGACGGGCAACTTTTAGAGAAATCTGCAACAGACTCTGACCACAAAATATTTTGAATTATATTTAACTTGCTAACTATTTAATTTGGTTTTCCTAGGTGATTGTCCATAGATATTGTTTTTATATGTATCTGAAAGATATGAACCTAAATACTTAAATTGAATTCACTAACTTACTAAATAAGAAACGTAAAGTTTTATGAAGCAGCAGTTAGAAAATAATTTGTTGCCTCATTTAACGAGTCTCTTAGACAAAATTGACTAAATATTGCGCAACTTTGAATCGCTCGTTTGCTTAACTATTTAAAACTTTAGAGTGTTTTACGGTTATCTTCGGACGTGAGCTATTCTGAAATATTCTGTATCCGATTTAACCTAAGTACCGCTTTTGAAATTTATGTGATGATATTTTATTGAATTAAATCGAATAACGAAAACCCCCAATTTGAGATAAACTTAGTTCTGTTGTGATATCTATTTTAAATAAAAAGTAGCTAGCAATAAGGCCACCATTGTACTTACCTCCTTAAGAATCTGTATTATTGTTGTATTAGTTTAAGTGGAGAGTACAATAAAGAATATATCTATCTATCTAGGAACATTCCTGCGTAACCCGGTAACGCTGTCGGAAATAGTCATAGGCACGATTACCATGTGATATTGACATAAAAGATAGTAAGCAAGGGCAAAGACCTCCCTATAAAAATACTTAGTACGTAAACTCCTTATAAATCTAACATAGCAATTAGCCCTTTAAAATAAAAATAACGGAAACCTGATTTCATTTCCTGTTTACGAATTAGCACTCGCACTTCAACTTTCATTAATTTGATTACACAGAAAATGAGTTAACAAACAAAAGAAATTAATTCAATGATCTCATAAAAAGAAGTACCTAAGCAGTTAATAAAACTTTTAATAATTAAAACTTGAATAAAAATAAAGGCGTCGTGGGCATTGTGGACCAGCGTAACGAGATCTGTGAAGTCTGGCTGGCACGTTGTAGACTTTTTTAGGTACAACCGCATCGTCTCAACATCTGCAGGTGAGATTGCGGTCAAACGTTTGCATATATAAACAAGTAAATAAATTAAAAATTAAAAAAAACCCCCGAATCTTGGACCGATTTTCATCAAACATAGCTAAGAACGTATTTTATTTATTAATTTTATTAAAATTGGATAAGTACCCAAAAACACTCCCGACTAAAATTCACCTTTCAAACAAAAACTAAACAAAATCAAAATCGGTTCATTCGTTTAGGAGCTCCGTTGCCTCAGACAGACAGACACACACAGACACGTCAAACTTATAACACCCCGTTTTTGCGTCGGGGGTTAAAAAGAACTATTTATTTTTTATTGCCTTTTTTGATCAGATATGCACTGAATCATTACGTTTTTTGTCACACTTACCTACTGCAACACATTTTTAGTAGCCCGTATTATTATTTAGTTTATTTAGACTTTTACTTCTTTTATTTTGTAACTTGATGTGTGTTGCAGTATCAAATAAACCTATCTATCTCATTCTTTCATCTCATTATCATTACTCTTACTACTTATACGACTATACTCCAACGATACCTACACTTTGCATCGCAGACACTTTTTTCCAGGGGTCTATTTCAACTGGTTTCCACAAGTTTCCCTGATTCCCAACCCGGGGGAGAGGAACTGACAACTGTCGTTAACCAGTGTAAACAGGGAATAGATCGTTGAAATAATAGCTGGGTATTTATCACGATTGGGGGAGGCTTTTGCATTTTTCAAAGTTTAAGGCGATTGGCGATGATGAAGCGGAAATACAAGTCTCTGACGGCCTTTTGCTCGATGCGTCGACAACATTTTTTTATACGACTAAATGATGGAACAAGCCGATGGCTCACCTGATGTTAAGTGGTTACGTCTAAATAATAATGCATTGCCTCACCGAGCACGTCCTTTGTGTCTTAGCTTAAAATAACTTAGAAACAGATGAGTTAGTAACGTGGTACTTACCTTTAGCCTAATTAGGTTTTTTAATATGGAGAAATTCTTTAAAATAGTTACACTCTTTATAATTTCTAATAAGTTAGCGCTTATCTACTATAATGAAGGTAGGTATATGTTCCCTATGTAAGATTGTTCGTATGATTCGTAAAATTTCAGCCAAAACCTAAATAAAATCTAATTGTGTAGCTATCGTGAATCGGTCAAAACAAACCGTAACAAGCTAATAAATCTCCCCCGACTTTATCTCTTTCCGACAGTAGCGTTTTATTTTTAAATCTTATTCTTTAGTATTTAGACGGACATAAGATAGCAAACTACGGAACCCAAATAAATGAGAACTCTGATTTAGTATGCTCTTGAAAAAAATGAAAATGAAATAAATTTATTTTGGCACAAAAGTTGGTCTTGATAAAATTTTATGTTTTAGATTTTATTTACTAAAAAGGTTATAAAAATAGTCAGCGTCGGATTAAGATTTATTTTAGAGATACAATTAAAACAATTTAAATATAAATTACCATGTTTTGATTATTTAATTAAGTTCTAAACAATGATGGATTTGTTTTGTCTCATGATGCCTCACTATAGCACGATTTTTCATTCATTAAATGCTATGTAGCGTTTGCTACGAAGCTGCTACGAAAACGCTACTACGCTATTTTTATGAACATTGATTTTACTTTACGTATCTATTCTAAAAAAATAAAATATTGGGTACAATAAAAGCACTCCTGCAGGGGTATGCCAATCAAAGTTGAACTATAAAGTTTTAAATCATGGTCAGTTCATACTAACTCATAGTTATTCTGTGACTAAATAGTGACATTATGACGTCATTTGATGTGTTTTCGCGCATATTTTGCTGTCAAGTGTCTAAAAAGAATGATCACGTGGTACAAAATTGTACCACGTGACCTGAAGAAATTACACTGGGCAGTGAAATATAACTTGACAGCAAAAGATTGGCATACGGGGGCTGAAAACTTTGGGGGGGTTAAAGTTCCCGTCAATGTAAACATTTTTTCCCATAGAACTTTGGTCTAATCCTGATGCTGTTGACTGTACACTGTACTATCACAGCCAATCATCCACACGACTCCAAATCAAAAAACAAGCCCGAGATTTTGCCTGAGATAGAACATCCGTCAGCGCGCAGCAATTTTCAATCTCTTTCCCATTTGTGACAGTAATAAAGCGGCCGGGAAAAGTCAACAATCAATTTTGTATTTCAATTTATTCTCAGCCTTAGTTCGTGCGGTGATAAGAAAAAAAAACGCTCATTGGTAACGGAAATTATTGCAAGAAGCCATCAGTGGGTGCGCAGGGCTTCCTACGGCTCTTATTTTCTTTTTATCAATTTTTTTCTGGGTCCGTAGAGGTTGGAAAAGGTCTGCAATCCTAGAGCGATGTCATGACATAATTTTTATAATGTACCTACATCAAAGCATTACAAAGTTGAAATGTCACCACACACTTTAGCATTTAAGTATATTTAGTAAAAAGGATCATACAAAAAAACGCTACGAACCAGGCCGTAGTTTTTTGCCCGTTCTTCTAGGCTCGGGTCACGTGGAACTGGCACCTAGAATCACCTATTTATATAAGATCATTCTAAAAGATCCATGTGACTTTATTGATTAAAAAAATTATGACTATGTCAATTATTAAATAAATATTCATGGACATTTCATACAACGCTCTCTAGTTTCAAACTAAGCAAAGATTGTAACATGGGAACTAGATTGCTAATAAAATACTAATGCTTTGTTTTTTGTAATATCACACTTATAATACGAGTAAGTGGTGAGTCGTGACGCAGGTCATACCTAGTATCTGTGCTAAGACCTAGAGTATTTATTTTGTCAGCTCTCAATAAAAACGTTAAACGTTAGTAGAATCTTCATGTAAAATCACCCATACAGCTTTCTATGCTCTCTGCCCCGAATCCAAACGATTCGCAGTTTTGATTTGTGGGCTGTCGCGTTTTTCGGACCATTTTTCATACGCCTCATTGTGTCGTTCACGGTCCAAAGGTCTTGTGCAGGATTTGGAGCGTCACTCACACCTCTATGCGCGGATGTCCGATTTCAGTGCGTTGTTCATCGGCTGATTTGTTTCGCATTTGTCTGGTGGTGTGATGGTACTTGTTTTAGGTTTTGCTACGGTTTGTGTCTGCTCTGGTATCGTTTAAGAAAAAACTAGGAATATGGGAGACGAATCACTACGTAGCGGGTAAAAAGTGGATGATACTGGCATGGGGTCGTGAGAAATGATACAGAAAGAGGCATATTGGCATATACCCAGTAGTAGGTGAAGTCAGGCTGTGGATGAGAAATATCTAGATTGCAACGACATTTTTTGTACACCTAGCAGCTGATGTTCTTTTTGGTCCACCTGATATTAAGTGGTAACCACTGCCTATAACGATACATTGCTTCACTGAGCACGTCCTTTGAAGACGTACCCTGTGATGTATTGAACTGCGCCCATCACTCTGAGACGTAAAGATAAGTCTCATGTGCCTGTAACTTACAGCTGAAACTAAACTTTTTTTTTAATAATAGTCCAATAGGTTTTTATTGGTAAATCATTCAATTATTAATATCGTGTTCCCATGCTTGGTCAATCTATTGTGACAGTTACAATCACCAGCCAGTCTTGAGTCTAAACTTGCGACTATACTTATGAATATTTAACTCTGCCATATGTGTGTAAATACTGCTTTAATTGAAGTGATTCCGTGACACCGCGGTGTGTTAGTACAGCCGAAATTAAAGATGGTATTGATAACATTTCTATCAGCGCGTGGTGGGCCAACAATAGGGGTTGGTCGGGAAATTGGGGTGATTCTTCTCTGTTCACCTCCGCTCTTGTAACGTCAGATGCACCACAAAGGTTAAGATTACTTTAATTTTAGTAAATTGAAGTCGGTTAATACTTATGTACATGATGTTTGCCTTCGCGGCTTGAGCACTGGCATTTTTGGAATAGAAAAATCCATTGGTGCATGACCGGATTTGAGCCCCTGACTTTAGGATCGGAAGGCGGGGTGGCTACCACTAGACCATAATAATTCTTAATTATTTTGGTACTTATCGACAGCCATGTTCGGTAAGTTCAAAAGCTTATAATAACTTTCTTCAATAATTTTAATTGTTATGCTGTCTCTACTTTCATCTGCAAAGTAGTTCCAAGGCGCACAATACAACGACTGATGACATTTTTACCTCCCGATATTGAATATTCGTTCTCTTTCACATAAACGTGTAAACCTATTTTCATAGTTCGTTATGATGTTTGCTCTTTTCCACACAAGCGTATCGCTGCCCTTTTGCCACGGAAATACATTCATGCAGACAATAGGTTATGACGTAATAGTTTGACCTGTCAAAAAGTTATGTTTTTAATGGTGAATTGACCTTGCAACATGACTAAGTTATACAGTCGGAATACTAGTTTTTAGAGACGGAATTCATATCAATTACCTATCAAATTATCAATCCAGCCCCCGTATGCCAATCTTTTGTTGTCAAGTTATATTTCACTGCCCAGTGTAATTTCTTCAGGTCACGTGGTACAATTTTGTACCACGTGATCATTCTTTTTAGACACTTGACAGCAAAATATGCGCAAAAACACATCAAATGACGTCATAATGTCACTATTTAGTCACAGAATAACTATGAGTTAGTATGAACTGACCATGATTTAAAACTTTGCAGTTTAACTTTGCAGTTTAACTTTGCAGTTCAACTTTGATTGGCATACCAATGCAGAAAGCCTAAAATTGCATGTGACTATAATCCAGTCCACATAATTTATTTATTTAATATTTTTTTCAGATAGACCGATTAGAATAAAACGGAACGTTGCCTAATATACCTGAAAAACTTACTTATTCTCTGAATTTCAGAGACGGAGCTTATAATCTGAAATGTTGCAGCTGTATAGTGGTATGAGACCTTACTGTGACGCAAATAGAGTGGGCTCGGTTCCCACTACTGGACAAATACAAAGAAGCAGATGGCCTGATCAAACGATTACCTTTGCCTGTTGTTAGAAGATAGACCTAAAAAATAACGGTCTTACTTGTAATCGCCTCTCAACTTAAAAGCTCAAAATTCTTTCACTATTTTTCATAATCTAAATATTCTAAACACAACAAGATGGCACTATTTTAAACGGTGGTTAACTTTTCTCAAAAGTTGAAAACGATTATAAGTAAAGTGTAAAATAAAAGAAAAAGAAGTTTTAAACAGGCTTTAATTATCTAGATCTTTGGTCTTAAACATTGGTTGTAACATTGACGCGTTCCATAATTTTTACACAATTCTATGCATTTTGTATTATTTGGTGCAATTACACTGCAATTCTAAAAAACAAGCTTTTCTCAGAAATTAATTAGGTACTTTATCGGTACGACAATATAAAGTTTGTATAACTTTTCTTGCAAAATTGATGTTCTAAAAAAAACTGCAGTGTGGATGCGCCTTTGCTTCGTAGAGCTACCTGTCGTACTAGAAATGGCACTAACAATACACAATTTCTTGTCATTTCTAGTCAAATATTTTACAGATTCTAGATATTACATGTTTTTTGTACAGTGATATAGTTTCAAATAAATAACATATGTTTGAAATCTGAAAATTATACCCTAAGTCAGTTTGTATGAACGCTATATTGCACATGTAATGTTAAGCTTTATTCACACTCGTGTGCTTTTATCTTTATGAACTACATGAGTGTAAACATAGCTTTATAATGGTGAATATTTGAAGTTAAATGCAATACATAAACATTAGATAGACAATTACCATCTTTATTCTTAACCTATTTTAAGTTAAACTACTCTGTATTACAGCTTTAAATAACACATTTTTCAATTATCTAATTTATAATTGTAAACAAAAAAATTACTCAACTAGATATTATTCTACTAATAACAAATATTTACAGAAATAGTACATATATTATAACAATGCTTTATAACAGCAACTATAACAAAACGAAACAACAAAAAATTATTAAAAACGACTACATTTTGGGCTCAGCCATGATGACTCTCCAACTTTGATTGTTCTAATTGTTTTTTATTTTACTAATTAAACAGTAATTAGTGTACAAATGACTAATTTATATTGATCGATATTTACAATTTGAGATAAATATTGTTTAAGTACCTAAAACATCCATACTCTTGCAGTTTTCTACCTTGTCTTTCAATATTTTTTCTTTCGTTCTAATAGTTCTTTATTTTCCACCATAGCATAAACCAACGGTATTAACTTTTTAAGCATTCATATTTATATTAAAACAATGTATAGTTTCATAGATAAAGTCAATGGCGACTGTGTCAACGAACTGCCAAACTCTACCGTATATTTTAGTTTTGTTTCAATAAAATTAATTTAATTAAAAAAAATACCGTCAAATAGACAAATAATTCATAACCTGCCAAGTAATTTTCATGATATATTTCTACATAATATGATTCATACCAACGATGACCATCGTCAAAAAGACGAGTCGAATTTTTTTTTGTCATTTCTGTTCCTGATGCGCTCTATGTACTACTTAATTAGGTAATTCTGAGTTTCAATATTCGTAGAACTTGAATATCAGTATTCGTATGACTAATAGGTATCCAATTCAGCATCTAATTGGCTGGATGAGATCAAAATCGTTTAATAACTGCTCTATATATTTAGATATATAAACTACAGCTAGGTATATACATTTAGGTACACATTCTACATAGAGTTTGGCATACACTTTGCTTTTTGTTATGCAATTTCTGTGGCAATAGGTGAATAAATTGCATACATTTTTAGCTTATGTAATCTAAAACTTATCTTCGACAATGATAAGTTAAATGAGATTAGATATTTATCACATTTAGTCCATTTTAGAGATTCTAATTCTAGAAAACGGAACAATTTTTCGTTTTTTAGAGAAATGTTGGGTCACATCGCCGCTCACTCGTGAGATCACTAATATTCAGGGTAAAGTAGCTTGCAGTTTTTTAAAGTCCCTTTTCGTCACTCACTTATTTCAACGAACAAGTGTTACCATCCTTCAACCTTTCAGTGGGCGTCCGTACCAATCGAGAAAGTGCGGAAAAAAATGACTCACACTTGAGTGATTTTTTTGCGTGCGCTCAATTTTGATACTTTACGTACGGATGAGCTGTTTTTTTGAGCGAATATAAATATCAATTGTCTCAGTGACCTAGATAATTTTTTGAATATGTTTTAATGATGAAAACTGCATCACATATTACCTCGTAATTTTAGTTAAAAATTCACTTCACGCAGTGTTGCACTTCAGCCATCATCAACAAGGAGCGCCTTCGCTAAATTTTGATACTTAGCACACGGATGGGCAAGAATTGCTTAGCGGACGCAGCTTTTCTTGATCGTAGTTAGGGCTACATTACAATATATATTGTAGACTTTTTATATCACTCAGTGTCCACACATTATCGAAGGAGCGCGTTTGCTCAGCTTTGATATTTTGCGTACGGATCGCTTCCCTCACGCGAGTCTTCATTAGTCACAAGTGCTACATAACAGATTACTGTCAAAGCTTCAACCATAACATTCACTTTACTCAGTGTCCACACGTCATCGAAGGAGCGCGTTCGCTCAGTTTTGATACTTTGCGTACGGATGGGCCGCTTCCCTCGGGCGGTAGTCTCAGCTGCTCGCAGACAGCCCTAGTGGCTTGAGGTGCGGGGGAGGGGCGAAGGGCGCGGGGGACGAGCCCGACATGTTGTTGTTAAGGTCGCCGGCGCGGCCCGAGCCGTTTATTAAGGCCATCGCGTTGCTGGTCTGCTGGAATAAAGGTCACGTTACATTACATCCCTAAAAAAAATTACAAACGGTATTACTTAGAAACGCCTCCCTGCTTATTGCATTGCATATTGACAGGCGTCACAGCTCAGCCGGTACCGAAGCTCTGCTAAACAGGTGATCTGTGCCTTCATCACGAATAAATGTGACAATCGTAAACGTATCGTAACGTTAGCGTATCCGAGATACATTGCGCGATGACACTGCAATGTTCGGCAGTCGAGCTGGCATTGACGCGACCTAGACGCGCAATATAATTCAAATACGTTAGGTTTACGTAACGCGGTGACTGTCAGATTTGATCGTGATTACCCCTCTGGTGTCCTGGTTTAGTGGTTCTTCAAAAGGTGACTTACAGGAGGTGGAGGAAGGTGCGTGGTCTGTCGCTTCAGATGCGACAGTGGTGGTGGGTTGTACGCCATGTTGGCGAACACCAGCCGCTCCTCGTAATCGTACTCGCAGAGGATCTTGTTCTCGCAGAGGTAGAAGCGGTCGCCGACGCAGAATCTGATGGCAAACAGTGTTTTGTTAGAAATCTGTCAAAAGACCAAAGAGCGATAGCTTATTTTAATAAAGTGTTTAGACTCTTCAAGCGTTATTCAAATCCATAGTCTGTTTTCTGGTTTAAAGTTACGAACTCTTACTTTTTTCTTCTTTTATTAAAAACTTGTCAACAGTTATTTAATTTACAATCTCTAATTGCTATTATTAATTTATTATTATTATTATTAACTTCTTTATTTCAGATAACAAGATTATTCTATGTTTATTGCACGTTCATTCGATTGCAAGTCTCGGAAAAAGACATTGAACTAAACCGTTTTACGTCTGTCACTATTAATTATCGCTACACAGGCACATGAGATGTTTACTAATTGTAACGCCAATACTAAACTGTCTCTTCCGCACTCAGAGATGTTATTTAAACATAAGTATTACTTAAAATTAGGTGTCTCTGTCCATCATTACTCATTGGTAAGATATTTTATTTTTTGAAATTTATAAGCAAGCTTTTATGTCAACAGACGTTAATTATTTTTTAACATATATCTCTGAGTGTGGCAGTTATCCATCGAGTGGTTTGATGCGAGTCAGCTGCAGTTACCTAAAGCCTACTGGGCACCGAGATCCAATTAGTGGCTTAGGCTAGGGCTGTGCTGAACTTATGTGTTCTGGCGTACTGCCATTATTAGACCCACACGTAAACAAGCGCTTAAAAAGAAGAACGAAAAAAACAACCTAACCAGTTATTCCATCAATAGAACTAGCAATGTAACTAGTGGGAATGGATAGTTTGACAAAGCTTACAATACAATTTAATGGGTGATGATAACAAAAGATTCGAAATCAATGGAACAAATAATAAATAAGATTTGACGTGTGTTTAACTGGAGTAGTGGGAAAGTTCAAAATATTAGAAGACATCAATATTCTTTGCTCCAAACCATTTAGATAGCCAAATTCAGTTTATATTGCAGTAAGGCAGCCCTAACGGACGGTGCTACGCAAAGACCTGTCTACACCCACGCACATACAGCGCTTCAGCATAAATCTAATTACCAGTCTGAGCTGTTACACGATACCATCAGAACCGCTCAAGCAAGGGCCGGCTATAAAACCTCTGAAGAATTCCTATCGCGGAAAGGTCATCGTGAGGAAGCGAGGCGATAACGTCACACGGCGAGCATCCCTCAATGTGGCACGAAACAAAAGGTATCTTCGACTCGACAGTAGCCGCTTGCAGTGGCCAGCGGAACAACCCGCGATAACCAACCTTATCTCCCCTCGGGGGAAGACAGGGTGGCCCGTCTTCCCCCCTGACAACTCTTTGTTTCACTTGTCGCAAAAATTAAGCGCTACAAATGTCTCTTTTTTTAAAAGGCCAATTTCCACCGCAACTCAGTCGATTTCGCCGCTCTTAATTAACTTTATTTCCTGTTCTCCACGTCCCCGACTTTTGTTTTGGGCTTGTCGCTTTTTTTGTTGAGCTATTTTCTGTCTGCCGCGTAATGGAAAAGATGGAAAACGAAATTTTAATGACTAGCAAGTTAAGCTTTGTGATTCGCGCCATTGTGTGCAAGTGGGCAAGCGCCAAGTTTGACGTTTCAGGAGCGGACGTTCCATTGACTGTCCCCTCGCTCCCTTCCCTCGGAGGAAGACAATAGCCTTCCGCGGCTCTGACTACGGTTGACGCGAGATAATTCTTTCAATTGATTAATGGTGAGACAAAAGGAATTTATTTGAATTAGCCCAAGCACCGAGCCGAATTGCTTGAAAATTTAAATTGGCAATTCTGCGCAGATACCGGTTTGCAGCGTCACCGAAAACATGAGTAGGCGAACCGGGAGTTCCGTACAAATTTTAATCAAGCTCATATCGGGCCTGCACCGTGAAGATGTGACAGACATGGCCGACAGTGCCACGTCGAGCCGCAGCGCCGCCGCCGCCGCCGCCGCGCGACTTCCGCGCCAGATTGCGGATTGCCGCTAAATTATTTAGCCGTTTAGCGATATTCGCCGACGATACCCACCGTCCGCTTCCATCGGACACCCTGCAAATTGGATTCCGATTTCTGTCCGTGAAAATTGATTTGAACTTGATTAGTTCATAGTGCAACAAATTGTTTGTGCGGTTTTCATATTTTAAAGATCTCACTGATTGCATACCAGCTTTCTAAATTAAAAAAACTTGAATGATTTCCCAGGTTTCGCTAAATTGCTTAAAATAAACTGTGATTTAAAAGTTAGATATCCAAACAAAATTAAACAGAAACAGGACCAAGTGCAAATGGACTTCCACCAAGGTTTCCGAACCAGTATAATTATTTGTTTTTTTTATATGTTTAAGGATAAAAATATTTCTTAAAACAATCGATATCATATTGACTTGTTTGGCAAAACTTACATAGCACGATACGTGTTTAGTTTACGTAAACGAAGATGTCACACACAACAAAACAATACTCTTCAGATCCACCGTCACAAAATGTTTATCTAACTGCTGAATCTGTGCAAGAAGGAACTCAAATGAATATATAATTCGCGGAGATTGTCGCACGAGATATACTAACGCTGGAAAGGTCCACAAGTGACATATAAACCATTCAGAAGTTCCAATCTTACGCTTTCTATTATTTAAACAGACACAGACCGGTGAAAATTGCCGCTTCCCTGCATCCCCTTGAGTTGATCTTTTTGCAAATTTATTTTCTTGGATGAAGGAAACATCGTTTTCGTGGGCAATAGACTTTATTTTGTACAATACGCTCGATCCCCTATAATTTGACTGAAATGTTTTTAAATCTGAATGAACTTTCAGCAAAATAATACAGGTATTTCGAGGAGTTGCAGATCAATTTCTCTAAAATATTATCGGTGTCAAGACTCAGCTGTTTTAACCACGTAGCTACTTTTGTGGAAACATAAATAGTGCGCACAGAAAAACAGCATTCAAAAGAAACTCTTCAGTGTAATTAGCTACTAAAGTTAGCAAAAACACAATATTTTCCTTTACCGGAAATAAATAAACGTTCTTAAGCATTCTCACTCTGTAAACTCGCCTTTGAGGATATGTCTCCTAAATTGCTGTCAAGCCAATGTTTTCCAACTTTCACCAACAATATTGCAGAAAAATCGAGCAATTAGAATTCGAGCAATATGAGTCGGCATGGCACGTCCACCGAAACTAAATGGAACAAAATAGTTGGAGAACTACGTGAGCGCAATTATTTTAGTTTTTAGGCCAATTTTGGTTGAAAAAAAAATTCTAGCTTTTTAAATCTGTTACGCAAGTACATGGATTAATAATTTCACTTTTAAAACGTCGACGCTCTTCTTGTGCGTTTTTACGTAAAACGATATCATGTCACACTTGTTGATGATTCCTTGGTCTCAGATTAATTAGTGCCTTCACTTGTCAAAGCTTTACTTGCAGGCGCTTGGTTATTATTGAGCCAGGTGCATTGCATCAGAAAACATTACAAAGTGCTCTATTTTTTATTTTTTTACAGTGCAAATGAATGCCATTCTATTAAAGAAAGGTAGTTTTAAAATTCTTTTACTAAACGTTCATTGAAAATAGTGCGTAGAGTTAATATAAATAAACTCACGTAGTCTCACGAAGAGTTCAATAAATATGAGCATAGCTATTGCACACTTGACTCTATTATTCGCTTCCCGTGTGAAACAGGCCTTAGGGATTCCGAGCCTCGCATGTTCATGATTTTTGAACAGTGGAGAGTGGGCTTTAGGAATTTGCTACAATTTCGTTGAAGTTTAAACGCGTGTTTCACTTATTAATGTAACTATTTCCTTTTATACAAGCTTTTATTTTTTAAACTATCAGCCCCCGTATGCCAATCTTTTGCTGTCAAGTTATATTTCACTGCCCAGTGTAATTTCTTCAGGTCACGTGGTACAATTTTGTACCACGTAATCATTCTTTTTAGACACTTGACAGCAAAATATGCGCCAAAACACATCAAATGACGTCATAATGTCACTATTTAGTCACAGAATAACTATGAGTTAGTATGAACTGACCATGATTTAAAACTTTGCAGTTCAACTTTGATTGGCATACCCCTGCAGTATCAATAAACGACTTCGTCCGAGTCCCGTTCGTCCATTTGACTCTGTAGATGCTGTTGATTTTTCAGGATAATAAGTAGCCTGGACACGATCCAAGTATGTATATTGCAGGTTTCATAATCGGACCAGTCGTTGCGACGTAGGTAATTAGGGAATAAGCATATACAAACATCTATTTAATATTTTTTTTAACCTCTACTTTCCCAATGCTGGGCAAAGGTCTCCCCCATATCCTTCCAGTTCCCTCGATACCCGCTGCGTCCCACCAGGCTCCGTGAAATTTAAATAAATAAACCTTTTAAACTATTTATATAAACTTTTAAATAATTTTGGTAGGATAATAACTGATTTGTGAATAAAACCTTTGATATATTATAGGTTTGATATACTATTTGGGTTTTGTCAATGTAGATGCTATATTTTGACACAAAGAATCGAATCTTCTTCTTTTTAGAATTAAAAATGTTACTAACCAGTTTTTACTACTAATAAATTTTAATATAATAAAACATTTTACCTCATTATTAGCAAATACGAATAACTAATTATGAATGGGTTGGGTTACTCATTGTTTGTTTCGGAAAACAATGCGATTCAAATAAATTAGTTATGACCCCTGATAATTGGCAAATAAACCTCAATTAGCTATATTATGCATTCTAACCGGTCAGACAATAAGGACAAATGAATAACTATAAAATACTTTAGATCTGCAAATAACTAGTAATTAACCACAACTAAGTAAAAAAGACCTGCCCCCGTATTCCAATCTTTTGCTGTCAAGTTATATTTCACTGCCCAGTGTAATTTCTTCAGGTCACGTGGTACATTTTTGTACCACGTGATCATTCTTTTTAGACACTTGACAGCATAATATGCGCGAAAACAAATTAAATGACGTCATAATGTCACTATTTAGTCACAGAATAACTATGAGTTAGTATGAACTGACCATGATTTAAAACTTTGCAGTTCAACTGAGATTGGAATACCTCTGCAAGCAACGTACGCTTAGGTTTATGCTAAAGTGTTTACACCACAGTTTACCTGTTGTAAACAGACAATAGTAAACATAAACATTACTTAAATATTTTGTTCACAATATACAGAGTGGAGATGCATGGTCGACATTAAATTAAAATATGTTTTTTAATACATTCTAAAATATTTGCGCTGACTTTCATAACTATATCGTAAGTATTTACCTATTAATTGAATATCTTCATCATCAATCTTTATTAGTCCACTGCTAGACTTAGAGATGTCTAAGGCGCGCCATTGAGGTCGATCTTCGGTCCTTCTCATCCAGTGTCTGCCAGCTACATTTCGCAAATCGATACTCCATCTCCTACACTACGCTTGTCTAAACATGGTCTCCACTCAAGTATTAGTTTGCACCAACGATTGTCGATTCTACGGCAAAGATGAAAGATGTGGCCCACTGTCATTTCAGCTTGCTAATTATCTGAGCTATATCGACGACCTTGGTTCTTTGTCACATAAAAAACAACTTGAAAATAGTTTATTCACTGTATATCTGCTCACATACCTGTGGTTACACTGCTGACAAGCGAAGCACTCGAGATGGTAGACATTGTTGCGCGCGCGCATCACCATCTCGAACGCCGGTATCACCTTACTGCAAGCTGCGCAGTAGCCCGTGTTGCCGAATAACCTGCCACAGAGAACAATTATTATAAGCATCTATCTAATAAATCCAATGAAACAAGCTACCAGCTACAGCCAGTAATGCCGAGGCATCCATGGATACTACATGCGTACTGCAATGCACTACAAGACAAATAATCAGGGATTGTATGCACTCGTGGTGTAGTTTGCTTAATCAATCTTCACCGATTATCTAGGTAAATTAAGAGAAGTTCTGCGCGATTACTATTTTGATGGGTGACCTATCCAAATAGTGACCGTGCATGCTAATGTAACTAGTGGCATTTACAACAATAAGCACAAGATAAAGTTAGACACTAACTTTGCGAGAGACTGGTGCCTGATGAATTTGTATCACGGGTCACCACTCTGAGCCAAGATGATGATGATGATAACTAAGGTTACTAACCCTTAGAGCGCACGATTGCACCAAATAGGGTAGGAGTCTTTATTATATAGACACAAAATCTTTGGAATATCTCTAAGTTTAGGTAAGCAAGCACTAAAAAAACTGATAAAAACTAATAAATATGAAGGTAGATAACGTACTCAACGTACCTCAGATAATCCCTCTTGCACAGAATTAGATTGGCGCGAGTGTACAGCGTGTGCCCCACTTCCCCGAGACGGCAGTCACAGCAGCCGCACTTCAGGCAGTCCTCGTGCCAGAGCTGGTCGAGGGCTTTCAGGAGATACCGCTCTGTGATCACCTTGTTGCAGCCAGCACAGATCTGTTACGGAAAAACATGATTCAATTCGGGGTGCCAGGATGCTTTGAATGTTAGGAGCGTAAGCGAAGTTACGTCAGTATCGTAGCAAGCGACAACCTGTGGTCTCTATCTACCCGTATGCTGAGGAGTTACGAGCTCAATATGGGAGTGTTGGAGAAATGACCTAGGTACTTCATTAGCCCACATCTCGAGCTATGACACTACTAGACTACACTACTAGACTACACTACTAGAGAGACGACACTAGTGTTGTCGGGCAGGGACTTATGCTTAATTCGGCAGCGATACTCTAATAGGAATGACGTCATATCCCGGCCGGAAACCCGTTTCACCCACTAGTATAACGAGTTTTCGTTAACGACGTGACGCTGGCAGAAATGTCCTACTACGGACGATTGCCATAAAAAAAAATAAAAAATAACGAGTTTTCGTGAACGCATAATGCCCATCTTACGCGGTTCTCGGTGACAGCACGGTCATCTTCATCACGTTTATCGTCATCTCTTCCAATTCTTCCAAAATTTCGGTAGGTATACCTACCTACCCATTAAAGGTATATAGGTAAGGAGGTAGTACTGCAAGCTCGTTTTAAAATGCTGTGTGTGTACTTACTATGGTAACCTGTTATTTTCCGTGTAACTTACAAATAAATACTTTTTCTTTCTTTCAATTTACAGGAACGTTGGCAAGCCAAGCCACTCTTTCAACATTTGAGATACACTGAATTACCCTGAAGGCTCTTTTTTTAGATTTGAGTGACCATCAAATTGCACTGAGCAGTAAGTACGCTTTTCCAGTAGTATTATTATTGTGACGGTGCCTGTATGTAACTATGGCTACATGGGGCATCTCCTGCAGTGTCCTGTACTACCTACAATACTTTTGCAGTAGAACTACCTGTGGCGGTGGCTGGGGTGCGGTGGACCCTGGTGTCTGCGCCTGTGGCAGCGGCGAGGCGCGCGCCTCCTTCGTCACCTCCATGCCGAGGAGTTGCGAGTTCAGCGTGGGACTGCCGCCGCTCGCCTGCTGCGGCGCCCTTCTCTCGCACTGCTGCGAAAACAAAAGACTAACATGAGTATTCCTACATGTATCTTTAATTATTAGTTTTTCAGGCAGACATGACAAAAGTCACGCTCCAGCAAGGATACCTATGAAATGTAGCTGGCAAACAGTGGATAAGAATAACGGAGATTAAACAAGACTTTTTTGATTTCCTTAGTACCTACCTATTTACTTAAAATTATGTAAACATGGCTGGATAGGTACCTATTTGAATGATCACGGTATAACTAAAAGTAATTTTATAATATCTCTAACTCTTGCTAAAGATTGCTTGCCTTGCTATACAGCGCACACTGTACGTACAGTGTGACCTAGTAGGTAGGTACATTATCGTCAAAATAGTTTCTTTAATCTTGATTGAGTTCTCATAAACCTCTCGCCGAACACGCGTCATTCGTACAAACGATAATTATTTCCGTATTCATGTTTATAAATAGCAATTATTCGATATCCGCTCATTATTAAATCCATAAGTCACAGCAATCAACTCCGAACACAACGTGGCTATTTTATGTTACAGCATAAAATCCAGCGGCATGAAATAGCCTGTAATATTTCTTGAAAAAATTAGCACAACTAGTGAAGCGATTAATGAGAACGTGAAACACGACTCGACTGGACTATAACAAATTATAGAGCTTAAAATGGCGGAAAAATAGTAAAACTAAATTCCGACAAGCGACAGTTTGTTTGTTACGGGCACTTACGTTTTTGTATAAAATGATCTGTACTTGAAGGATCATCAACAAACCATGACAGCTGCCTTGACTTGACAAACAGTATTATTGTCTGTCGTTATGATGAACAGAGGCCATATATGAAAAGAAGAAGTATGTATTTCCAAAAAAAAAACAGAATTCTATCAGCAATCTAGTTCCCATATTACAAGTTTTGCGAAGTTTGGGACTAGAGAGCGTTGTGTGAAATGTTCATGAAAAGAAAAAGTTACATTTCAAACTAAGTAAATCTTGACCATTTCGTAGACGAACGGGCTATAAAAGTAGTTTAGATACCAGAGGTTGGAGTTTATAAGAACATACCTACTGAAAATTATGTTTATAACTAAGATTGTGTCATCTTTCATCTGTTTCAGACTAAACCCTGTTATTAATTAAACTCGATGTAAGCATGTGATAGTTACACCGTGTTTTGTCTCCTTCGCTCGAATTGGAATCTGCTTATCAATGCAAAAGACAAAACACGGTGTAACTATTCCAAACATCGAGTTTCTTAAGGGGATAGTCTATCTGTGCAAAACAGAAGAATGGAGTTGTCATGACATGCGCGGAAAGCAATTCGTAAATTTTATCGAATACTAAACTAAACTGAAAAATGCTTTACTGCGATCTTTATATTTATTTATTTAGTTAGTTACACCAATGGCATATTCACAATTGTTATTTAGGAGAAAAATATTACTTATAACATTCTACAGTGTGATATACCATTACAGGCATAAACAGATTTGATGTAGGTAAAATATGTCTTAAAAAATTTAGTACTTATTTTTTAAGGAAAAAAAAAGCAACAACTTATAACTAAGTGTGTGATTGGATTCCAATATACGAGTAATAAGTGCTCATGATAACATTCATGATAACAAAATTAAAGGAACGCTATTGTTTGTGTCAAATAGTCAGTTAATTGGATAAAATCTGCCAAGATTGGTTTTAAATCATACAGGAATGAAAGTATTTATTGGTTTTTTGTTACTTTTGAATAATCAACTTTTTTGAAAATATGTGTGGCATATTTTTACCCTTTTAACATTTTTTGTATCATTACATTTATATCATACATTAATTATAATATCTAATGCAGGGTGATGAGGATCTAACTTACTGAGGGGTAGTTTATTTTCACACTCCGTTACACCACTAAAATTGCTTATCACTAAATCTACAGTTCTTTGAACAGTATTTTATAAACTACATAATATTTACTATTATTAGGGTTTGAATTTTTGTGTCCTTCACTAGAGGTAGACCGGTCAAAATTAAAATCTGCAACAAATTATAGTCTCTACTTATATCACTTGACTGTGTCACTTTATCTACTGATATTATCCATGACGAGAAACAAAGTCTGAAGGTCACTGGGGTTTGTTTGTATACTGCACATATCTAAATATTCTTGGCAGAGTATTATTGAGTTTTAGTGAGATCTATACTTCTTCATTTTTACTTCGCAGAGCCTGGTTTCATATCAGTATGGAGTTCATATCAGCCAGTGCCTCATAGTTTTTGACTTGCTTTGCAGGAGATTGGTCATCTCTGCGGATGAATATGCGACCATTCCTAGTCCACACATATTTTTGCGACGAGAAGACTTGACGGAGTTTCCCAAACGCAGCCCAGCCCAGCTGGATTCTCCGGTTTAGCTCTTTCTCAAAGTTGTGTCTACCCAAACGCAGGGTCTGCCCGAGGTAGACATACTCCTGCACAACTTCGAGAGGCATTCCGGCGACAGTGATTGGCTCTGGGGTTATACGATCATTGATCATAATTTTCGACATAGCTCAGAGGATTAGCAGGCTGAAGTGGCAGTGGGCCGGCCATGTTTGCCGTAGAACCGACAATCGTTGGAGCAAACTAATACTCGAGTGGAGACCACGTTTAGGCAAGCGTAGTGTAGGACGCCCTCCGGCGAGATGGGGCGACGATCTGCGAAATGTAGCTGGCAGACACTGGATGAGAAGAGCCGAAGACCGAGCTCAATGGCGCGTCTTGGGAGAGACCTACGTCCAGCAGTGGACAAGTATAGGTTGATGATGATGATGATGATGGTTGTTAGACTCATCCATCTTTCTGACTCTGGAGCATGAAAGTATGTCCGCATTATCAATAGGGAGTTATATGACTGTGTCTAGTTGTTTAATTGTGTTCAGTAGATTTTCGGTCTCGTTTTCTGACACTCCATTTATCTCCAAATTGTATCAAATTTAAATTTATTTATCAAATTGTATCTTCAAATTATATCCCGTCTTGTGAATCCAAAGTAGCTGGGCGTAGACATAAGTACATTAAGTGGGTATGTTTGTTAATATTTAGGTCATAGTAAATTCTACGGAAACTCTCAAATCGATAAATAGTAGATAAGCTTAAAAACTAAAACCTTAGGTACTACTGAAAAATAACTCTCTAAATAATATGAAAAAGGATAGGGAGGGTACTGCTCCAAACTCATCTTTAACATTAACATATTGCGGAGAGTTTAACACAAATTGTGAGAGACAGATACAGATCATTGATACAGAATTGGATGTAAGTAGGTAATTTCAGAAGAAATAAGTATTCCAAAATATACGTGCAATAAAAACCAGCAGTATTTATTTTAGTTTTTTTGCATAAATATTGTTAACTGGCAGTTACCCGCGACTCCGTAAGCGGGTACAGTTTCCATGTACATTGTATTATCTGTGTTGTATTATTATATGTGCGTGTACCGCGCGGATACTTTGTGAAACTTGACATTACACCGAACCCGTACTTGAATGTCAAACGCTAGTCGTTAGACCAAAGAGGTAGTATTACGCCCGGTCAAACTGACGTGACATGACATGACAATGAAATCCTCTTGCCAATTGGCGCTGCTAATCTTGTTCGTTCATTTTATCCTGTAGATCCTGATAATTATTCGGGATAAAAAGTAGCCTATGTGCCTACTGGATTGGATTGAGTTTTAGGAAACTTGGCATATATGCCAAATTTCATCCAAGTTGGTTCAGTAGTTTAGACGTGATTGAAACACCTAAACATCTAAACTTTCGCATTTATAATATTAGTAGGATAGGATAGGATGTGGTTCTTTGCGTTCTGGCAAGATAAAATGGTAGATTTTGTCTTGCCAGAAGGCAATGTCTCTCTCTATGTATTCTACTTTCATCAAATGTTCCTCTCCGGTCCATGTTAGATCCTTCTTTAGAATAAATAAGGTTGTTCACAAAAAGGTTTTTACAAAAGCAATAAAATAGGTTGAATTAAATGCAATACAAGTATGAGCAATAGCAAGATAATAATTAGGTACTTACTTATCCTAATTTAATTGGAATTAGGATAGAAAAAATCTATTTTCCGTGTAAACAAATAACAGCTACTGACTGATTGGCGGAGTTGACTTAAAAGAAATAAAAACTAAGTTTACATTGGTATGGTTATTGTTGGATATTGTCATGTATACAAGAGAAAAAAGTAAAGCCACTTTCAATGCGTATTAATTGGCAAACCAGGAGTTCTACTCGATAAAATTTTATTGTGACTGTTCGTAAATGTCAAATGAGCTTATTACGCGGTCTGCTTACGCGTTACGCGCAGCCGCGAGAAAAACTGCCATGTTGCTACGTAGTGTACTCAAATGATACAATAGAACCATGATTTGTAGACTTTTGTCGAGTAGACGTTTGCGTGTTCTTCATTTAAAAATCCTGAGAAATTTGGCGTGGGCCTGACGTCCGAACGTTTCGGCCGCCTAGAGGCCACTGAAGAATTTTCTTGCGATATTTGGTTAAAAACTAGTCTCAGCAATTATTAAATATTAAAAAAAATAAGACTATTTAAGTAAAGATTTTACACTTTTTATATACTTAAATATTTGGCCTATACGTAAGTTTAGTTGTTTTGTAGATAAAACAAGGGAATATTGTGGAATAGACCATTTAAAATCCTAAATTTCGAAGATCTTCTGCCACCTGGATTAAGGAAATGAAAACAAAATCGCAAAATGTATTCAGGGCGTTTTGGAGACAAGGATATGTACATCAAGACGCGCTGAGTACTTTTTGCGATTTTGTTTTCATTTCCTTAATCCGAGTGCACAAACTTGACTCGAAACGGTTTGGGCGCGAGAGAGCTGTGTTTGATCCCAGATTTATCTATTATAAACTAGCTAAATGAAGCTAAATTAAATATGTAATTGTTACACATATCCTGAATATTGATTTGCAACCAAAATAAATGAAGTTACTATCTTACTTTTCTTTTAAACACACTTTGAACTTCGCTAGTTTTGGCAATTTGGCAGATCCCCAGCCTTAATAATAAAGAAAGAGAATAACCGGACATGCAAACGTCATAACTTTACGCAGATTTCGTTTTACCGTTCCAATCACAGAACCCTGAATCTAGTGAAACTGTAATTGAGATCGTGTCGGGGCAAAAAGGTGAACAATATCGTGCTGACAAACCCGTCACAGTTAATTAATACTTTAAATACAATTCAATTCAATTCTGCGGCCGATTTACAATTTAGTCGACCTTTTGGTTTTTTATTCGTGCGATTTAGTTTTCTGGTACAGCGGAACCGAAAATTAGAAGGCAACGTGCCCAAAACAATGCTGCTGCAGGACCGGAACCCAGGACTTTACAATAGGTTTTATTTTATACATACGGATTTTTTGCGATATCCGAAGAGGGTGAATCAGTTTTAAAATGCCTCCTTTAACGTAAAGACCAAATTGTAACAATTATTTCGGCAATTAAATGTATCTTGTATCGCTTTTGCTCATTTTAATCATTTATCTTTTCTAAGGTACATACATATCAAATAATTAAAGCACTTTATAAAATGTGTTTTATTAGTGCCACTTTCCTGTCAAGAAATGACCATGACAACTTAATTAAATTAATGAATGGAATCCACAATAAGAATAAGGCGACTAGTTAAAATAAAAATAAAACCGACTCGAGCCGATGCCCTTGAGTACGGCCCTGTGCTATTGTGGGCACCGCGGGCCCCGTGACGAATGGCCCGCGACTTATTTTTGTTTTGGAGAATACGACCGCCGTTAATAATGGTTCGCGTATTGGACGGAAGTTACGCACACTGCTTCCCCAAATTGTGTCAACAGATTTCTATGTAACTCGTACTTATCCGCACAGGAAAATACATTTAAAAAAATATAATTTTACTGTAATTAATGAAGATTAGAAACAAGTTGAATAATAGGTAGCTAAATGTTAATACGGCAATTTCTGAAAATTTAAGGTTTAAGCACGCACATGCAATGCATGCAAGTCTCAACCGCTTCCTAACTTGTTAGGATTTTTTTCTGTTACGGTGTACGGTGTATTAATTGGAATCCCTGAAAAATCTAAACAAATGTAATAAAAATTGACCCAACATAATTTAACACAAAAATAAGTTTAACCCAACTGTCATCTCCTAATAGAGAAAACTCGAATGGAAAATCCTTCATGTGATATTTTCGACAGCACCTCATCTCCAGACGTAGACAAAAGGCCATCAAAAACGAAACAGACAGCTGGTAACGCCTAAAATAGCATCTTGCCCATTCGTTCTCGGACCAAGAATTAGGTTATTCCCATCGAACCCACCGGCTGACCCACTGATGGCCCAGACTCATTGCCTAGCGTTTGATCGTTGCGATGTTCATTTGTCTACAGCCGGTGAGCCTTCGTGAATAATTAGGGTACCGTGACAGCGACACGCCGCGGCACTCCGCTGCAGCCGGAACCGTCGAGATTAGACGCAAAAGAGCAAAAACCTCGCGTCCATTAGTGTGACTCGGACGTCAATACGCACGAATTAGGGTTTAGAGTGAAACTGACATTGGAAAAGTGCACGGTGAGTTTTATACAATTTTTTAAGGTAAATTCAACATTGTATATGATGATGAGACCAAGTTCGAAAACTTTTTATGGCTGAAAACATAAAAATTCGTGATTAAAACACTTTCGTCTTTTTCTTCTTGCGTGTCAATGATTTGGACAATTTTAATTAGGATCTGCCACTTACACCCCATCGTCTGTTGCTTTTATAAGATAATCCCTTGATCTCTTATAAAGTAGGTAGTTAGTAAGTGTAAAATGATTTTTTATATTTTTACTGCAAGTTTTTATGCATTTGACCAATATTTGCACAACGCCAAGTTCTAGACAGCATCAGAAACCGGTGCTAATAGTCAACACGACGCGAAAAAAGTGAGCGTAAAAGTTGGAAGGTAATGCAATCCTGTGAAAATTGCATTGCCTCTTCAATGGAATAATGCTGTTGAACTCAGAGACGGTAATCCTACTTACAGAGGTTTTTTTGTTCAAATGAGTTGTGAAGTACACTTATTGTGGTGTTGCAAGTTTATATAAAAAACTCGCAGAGTACATGACTGTTGCTGTAGCTAATTAAGACCTAAGCTATTTATTTAAACCATGTAGTATATGTATGTATTTATAAAAAAATATACATAAGTGATTTAGGTCCCATATTACAAGCTTTACTTAGTTTGGAACTAGAGGGCATTGTGTGAAATGTCCCTGAATATTTTTTTTAATGTATGCAATGAATATATGAATGAATATGAACTGTAAACTGTCATGACTGTCATGATTGACTGTCAACTGTCATGATTTTTGTCTGCTTGAATGTATTCAAGCGACAAAAATCATAACTCCCAGAACATAACAGTAGCATTAAATAGATTAAAAAAAACCTATATGATATAGACCTAAGCGATTGCGCAGCGCACACCAACGGCAAGACAGTTTACTTATCAATATCTAGGATAATCATAGTCAGACGTCAAGTCACGGGCGACTTAGTTGCCCAGCAGGGGTATTCCAATCTCAGTTGAACTGCAAAGTTTTCAATCATGGTCAGTTCATACTAACTCATAGTTATTCTGTGACCAAATAGTGACATTATGATGTCATTTAATTTGTTTTCGCGCATATTTTGCTGTCAAGTGTCTAAAAAGAATGATCACGTGGTACAAAATTGTACCACGTGACCTGAAGAAATTACACTGGGCAGTGAAATATAACTTGAAAGCAAAAAATTGGCATACGAGGGCAGAAACTATTTTGTCCCCGTTGCGTCGCTACATGCGTGTATTTTAATAAAAACCCGTCGACTTGATAAGTCAAATTCAATGATCTTTTATTCAGTAAAATCACAATGACCATTTAGAATTTTGATTTGATAAATTAATGTGAGAGACAATTTAGTTGCGGAGACAAGTTGTTCGTGCGTGGCCTCCCTGTAATTCATTAAATTTGTCAAAGCCTGTTTGTTTCAACAGTTTTTCTAATAAAAATATGTGGCTATATTTCTGTCTGTCTGTTTCAACTTGCTTACTTTCATCACTTCAATATTCGACTTGTTGTATATCAACTCAACACATCAGCGTATATTTGCGTTTGCGCTACTGTTAGTGCCGTGTACAACGTTGTATGCAGTAGCGCAAATTGAAGGACGCTCACGACTCGCACGGGACTCCGTTTCAGCGTAAATCATTAACGCGGACGGACTCCGCCAATTACCATCCAAATTAGAACTATTCTCGCCCATTAGTTCCCAACTTCATAATCAATTAAAATGTACTGCCCACTAGAGCGTTGCTTGCTTTTTGCATAGAGTTCCCTAGATTGGCACCTAGAATCACATAGTTATATACGACGATTATGAATGATCTTTGTGATTTTATTGAATAAAGAAATTATGACTATGACTAGTTATCATTATCTGCCCCCGTATGCCAATCTTTTGCTGTCAAGTTATATTTCACTGCCCAGTGTAATTTCTTCAGGTCACGTGGTACAATTTAATACCACGTGATCATTCTTTTTAGACACTTGACAGCAAAATATGCGCGAAATCACATCAAATGACGTCGTAATGTCACTATTTAGTCACAGAATAACTATGAGTTAGTATGAACTGACCATGATTTAAAACTTTGCAGTTCAACTTTGCAGTTCAACTTTGATTGGCATACCCCTGCTGAAATATTTATTAGCTTAGACTGAAAACTTAGACCTTTACTGAACATATGTATGCGTCAGTCCAGGGCAGTAGGTAACACCGCACCTTTTTCTGCCGTCAAGCAATGATGGTGTTCATTGCTATGTTCTGGTTTGAAGGACGCCGGTGCAATTACAGGCACATATATTGTGTCACACCTTCATGTCTCAGAGTGATGGACGCAGTGTAGGTCCTGAATAACGCTCTGGTGGGCCGTAAGCTTAACCTGAAATTTCGACGTTTTGGGAGCAGGCTGGGATAATCGGAGTTTGTGGTCCCAGGGCGAGCTATTACGGGCCAGTCTGCCAACGTGCAGGTCATAAAAGTTTTTGCACGCGTTTTAATGTACGGATGCATTTTCCTGTCAAGGTAAAACGCATTTACGTAAATTACTGGCAGTGCTATGAAATATTTTAATGTTGGATTGTGGGTAAAAAATTTTTGAGTGCGAAGTATTTTCATAAAACTCGATCCGTACTTGCCTAGATTATTTCCTAAACCAGCACTCAGGTTATTAGTATATAAACTAGCTAGATAAGTTAGATTAGATTAGAAAATTCTTTATTGCACATATAAAAACAGTACAGAGGCGGGCTTAATGCTATTTAGCATTTTCTTCCAACCAACCTTTGTGTAGTGTAGAGAAAAGGTAGTGCTAATATTATAGAAAACTTGTTAGGGAGAAACGTCTTTAACATTATATAAAAATTACTTACTTAAAACTAAACTTACTTATGTTCCTAGTAATCTAGACTAAATAGTACAGAGTTTGTCTTATCTAAGCCAACAGTGCCTGATGAGCCTTTTGTTCTTTTTGTTATTTTCAACAGTGTGTCTTTTTGATACCTCAGATTTTGAGGCATAGGTCTCCAAATCTTTCCAAATCAATCTCGAGCAGCACCTGCAGTTTGCTTGATAAATGAGTCTGTTATATAAAAGATGGTCTGGCGGCCAAATATTATCAGAGGTTGATCAAGAAGTGTTATTGCGATCACAGATTTAATGACCCAACGTTACGTGTTTCATGCGTCACACATTAAATAAATATTCATGGACATTTCACACGACGCCCTCTAGTCTCAATCTAAGCAAAGCTTGTAATATGGGAACTAGATGCTGATAGAATACTTATACATACTATACTAAAATAGTAACAACTTTATTATTTGTATGTCGAGCGACATACAAACTTATTTTGTTTTATTTCTTTATTTTATGATAGCTAACCTAACCATTGCCTTAGTAGGGGCACAGAATGCCTAATGTATTAGGTATACCATAGCAGGTCCCCGCGACCATTCAATTCCTCTTCTTCTTTTTTCATTTGCCAGTGTTAAGTGTTTTTCTTTGTTATTTAGTAACTTTGATATTATTCTCGCTACTGTTTTTAATCGTTATAAAACAAAACTTGCAACATGATCTCGTAAAGGATCAAACACTTGTCTCAAACGAGACAAAACAATCTGAGCGCGTCTCATCAGCGAGATGAGGCGTCGCGTCGGTACAAAGGCCGCTTTTACACTGCCACCGACACGTCACGTCACCTGTGCCTTGATCACGAATAAATGTGACAATCGTAAACGTATCGTAACGCTAGCGTATTCGAGATACACTGCGCGGTGACGCTATAACGTTTGGCAGTTGAGCTGACGTTGACGCGCAATATAATTCGAATACGTTAGGTTTACGTTACGCGGTGACTGTCAGATTTCTTCGTGGTTACCCTTCCCAGCACGATATCAGCTAATCTCATAAAATTAGGTGCATTCACACCGATATTTTTGTTGAAGCAACAGATAATACCGGTATCGTGTCGGTATCGATCAGTGTGCAAACGCGCAAAGCGGGGTTTGTGCAAGTGCGTGTAATCAGAATCAGTGCATCAGTTGTCGGAAGTGCTGGTGATTCTTTACATTGTATCTTGACGGATGACAAATTGGCTTATGACCTAAGCTGGAGCGCACTAAGTGGTCAAAACAAACTACGACTACAAAGTTTATATTTGACGATTTAAATTAGTATTAATTTTTTGATTGATTTTATGGCATTGGCTGCAATAAGAGCCTAAAATCACCGCAGCCATGACTGCTAATGCGCCTGCAGGCTAATTCAAATAGTATTGTTTTCGTTCTTAGCTTTCAAACGTCATTCCTATGCATGTTAGATAGTCATCATCATCTTGCTATGGCTATAAATTGTTAGTAATAGCCATACTTATGAGCGTTGAATAGTATAAGTACCTGGTTAGAATTAACCTACTGATTATCATTAACCATTACCAGCAGGATTATTCCAATCTCAGTTGAATTGCAAAGTTGAACTGCAAAGTTTTAAATCATGGTCAGTTCATACTAACTCATAGTTATTCTGTGACTAAATAGTGACATTATGATGTCATTTAATTTGTTTTCGCGCATATTTTGCTGTCAAGTGTCTAAAAATAATGACCACGTGGTACAAAATTGTACCACGTGACCTGAAGAAATTACACTGGGCAGTGAAATATAACTTGACAGCAAAAGATAGGAATACGGGGGCTTATGAGCGTTGAATAGTCTAAGTACCTGGTTAGAATTAACCCACTGATTATCATTAACCATTACCAGCAATACTCTTTTAACTTTTTATGTAATTAGTATGCTCATTTATTTTTACGGTGCTTTTTAACACGACGATGCAGTGTACAGAATGGTGTTTACTGGTGCTTTTTTTACGCAAAAACGACGGGGTGATATAAGTTTGACGTGGCTGTGTGTGTGTGTGTGTGTTTGTGTGGGTATGTCTGAAGCAACGTAGCTCCTGAATGGATGAACCGATTTTGTTTTTGTTTTTTTTTTAAAGGTAAATTAGTCGGGAGTGTTCTTAGCTATGTTTGATGAAAGTCGGTCCAAGATTTGGGGGTTTTTAACATTTTTAATTTAATTATTGTTTTAATAGCATGACTCATTTTATTTTACGACATTTATATAAAAAAGTGTCATTTCAACTATCAAGATAAAATGCAGCAAGTGCATGGGACCGGCCGCGGAAGAACAACTTGGAAGCAATCTGCTAAATAAGTATGTACCGGTGCGATATGAAAGAGGCTCTACATGACACTAAAATAATAATACTCAATTTAATTGTTACAGTAAAAGTAGGTAAAACTTTTATAGGATTTACGATATTTTATATAACAGAGGTTTTTTCTGTAACTTATAATAAACTTATCGTATTTTAATGAATATTTTATTTTCATATTATGAATGCTAAATAAAATTAGTTCGGATTATGAAAATTGGTGATAAGATTTTTTAAATAGAGTGGCACAGTAGAAGAAACCAGTTCTACGAAGGTACATTATGCAGAATATTCTAATATAATTGTATTAATACATGATTAACAAATTAATTAATTAGTAGGTAATTTCGTAATCATACTTATTACTTAATTGCGCCAGAGTTTAATGTTTAGCTGAGTTTAGTTGAGCATTAATTCGTCTTTTTTTAATTAAAATGAGTTTTCGTGAATCACGCAGGTAATAAAAATTTTATTTACATTTTTTACTTGCACGTTTACCTGCCATTCCTAACTAGAGCTGCCTATACCTACTTAAAAAGTTGTTTGTATTTCAGTTTGCTAAAAATATTTAATAATTTTTTATCACGTAGATAGGTGCGTAAGTTAGATACATTATATAAAAATAAGTAAAAAAATTTGAGTAAGTATCTAGATATAATTAAAATGCTAAGAGAAAAAAAATAGGTAGAAGCCTGTGTTCAACATTTGGACACAAAAAGGTAATTAAAAAACTATTCAATAATTAAATAAAATAAACACAACAAACAAAAGTCATACATTACATTCATTGATAAACCTTTGCATTAGTTATCAAACACAATTAAGGTTAATCGTGCGCGACGGCAATTTAATTGGTTCACCGTCACATTAGCTGGTCAGCGGGTAACTAATTATTTTTAGCTTCGTGATACTATTATACTTATACGTAATGTTTGAATGTGCATCTGAATACATTTTAGATCTCATCCTACTAATATTATAAATGCGAAAGTTTAGATGTTTGGATATTTGTGTTTCAATCACGTCTAAGCTACTAAACCAACATGGATGAAACTTTGCATATATATATAGTTCGTAACCTGGATTGACACATAGGCTACTTTTATCTCGAATAATTAACAGGATCTACAGGATAAAATGAACGAAAAGGATTAGCAGCGCCAATTGGCAAGAGGATTTCATTGTCATGTCATGTCACGTCAGTTTAACAGGGCGTAGTACTACCTCTTTGGTCTAACGACTAGCGTTTGACATTCCAGTAGGTACGAGTTTGGTGTAATGAGGTGTAATGTCAAGTTTCTCAAAATATCCGCTTGGTACACGCACAGATAATATAATACACGGAAACTGTAGGCGCGTACGAAGTCGCGGGTAACTGCTAGTCTTCTATATTGAGGACCAAGAAAGCGGTTTAAGTTGAGGTTGTGCTACTTAAAGCCTCCGTGTAAGGATTACCTATAGTCGCGAGAGCCTCCATATTTAAATAACAATAAAAAAACTTAATTAAGAGAAAAAAAAAAAGGAAAAAAAGAGGAAAGGGAAGTGTCGGTCATCCAGCAAAGAGATGGGCTGACGACATTACCATTCGACATTCGTCGCAGATCGAACTTGGGTGAGACTGGCGCAGGATCGCGGAGAGAAAAGCCTATACCCAGCAGTGGGTGAGATCAGGCTGCGGATGATGATGATGATGATGAATTACTAGATAGCTACTATTTAATCGGAAGCATTACATATTATTTGTTATTTTATTGTCAAATTAAGAAAAAAACATATTTACTTACAAACTAAAAATCGCGCGTAGACCTCTTTTCGCTGCAAAAAATGAAGTAGAGCATCACTCCCCTCAAAGTAAGTTGGTTGAATTATTAAGCTCTCGTCTCGTTACTTTGCCGCGTTTCCACAGGTGTGGCAATCATTGTCTCACTTCCCTCATCCCCCCTTTCTCCCCCTACCCCCGCACTCTTTCATCTCGTTGATGAAATGATTAGAGTGCACTCAATTCTATTAGATGCGTCGCGGTTCGTTATAATTTTTGTGGGCCGACTCTGGATCTATTACGTGATGTTATACATACAGACGCTTACAATTTATTTATTTAATAAAATCACAAGAATCAGTTAGAATCGCTTTATATAACTAAGTGATTCTAGGTGCCAGTTCCACGCGACTAGAACCTAGAAGAACGGGCAAGAAACTACGGCCTGGTTTCTAGCAATTTTTCACTCATACGAACGAACTAATACTTCTACGAAATTATCACACAATTCAATATATTTTGGTCCATTATTTTGTAAGTTCTAAGAAATATACGACTCTAGTGTATTTTGGGTAATTAAAATCTCTAATCAGTTAATAAACATGTCTTGGATTATAATGTATAACAGCGGAAGACACCTTACCGGTAGACCACCCACAGTTACCCCATAGGTTATACCGACATGTAGATAGATTATAATCATTATTCTACACCAAAGTTACAAGAAAAAAAACAAAAGAAATAACAATTTATAACATAAAGTACAGGCGGTCGGTAGATAGCAGTCAATAAATAAATAAATATTCATGGACTTTACACACAACGCCCTCTAGTCCCAAACTAAGCAAAGCTTGTGATATGGGAACTAAATGCTGATCGAATACTTATATACTTTTCTTGTAAATACATACTTATAATACATAGTAACACCCAGGCATAGAACAAACATCTATGTTTTCCACGCACAAATGTTTGTTCTCGGTGGGGATCGAACCCACGACCCACAGCACGGAAAGCAGAGCCATTACCGACTGAGCTGTGACGCCTGTCAATAGGTCTTTGTCCCTCTGTATCTGCAGAACCCATTTTTAGTCAAATTGGAGTTAAGCGAATTTTTCTGCACAACAGTACATGCGCAATCGTTTGTTGCACCTCATTTCAGAGGGATAAAGATCCGTTGTGTGTACTGTAAGTAGATTTTATACTGTTTGGTTTGTAGACAAAATACTTTTTCTCAAACCGGAGATATTTTTTAGTTCTATAGTTTCGTTCATAAAGTAGATTATTATCCTAATAAAATTATGAAACGTGAAAATGTTTAATTCTAGAGGCTGTAATGTTCGCATTGCTGTGTTCCGGTTTAAAGGATATCGGTGCAATTACAGGCACATGAGACTTAATACCTTTATGTGTCAGTGGTAGGTGCACCGAATTCGGGCATGTCCTTAGTGGACGTACTCAGTGAGACAGACGAATGCATGCGGTTATGTGGGGTTGAAGCCCAAGGCCTGCAGTATACCTATAGTGCGACCGCGAATCTGACACGGAATTTCGTTAATGCCATACTACCCACACAAATCGTATCACCACCACGCAATAATAATAATAATGAAGTCCGAGAGCTCACGAGCAAATGCTTACTGCTGAATTCAAACGTACACAGGTGCCAAGTAAGGTTTCTAGAGGATTATTTTTAAAGGACATTTTAGAGGATTTAAATTATGTTACATGTTCTGTCATATTAAATCTTTTGGAAAAAAAACACCATTTTATAGGTAACATAATAGATATTATTAATAGTAACCTCATCAAAGGTCAAATCTAAATAAGTACTAAGAGAAAGCTCATAATTATCACTAAACTATGAGTCATCAGTAAATAGTAATCATAAACATGTTATATTAGAACTTTTAACAAAAATATGACCGTAACTGTTATGTACTGACTGAGTTGTCGAGTGCTACGGCATCTTATCAGCAAGATACAGTAGATTATCTCTTCAGTGATATGAAGTAAGATAAGATAAGATAAGATAATTATTTATTTGTCCTCAGCAAATATACAGATGACTTAAGTAACTTATTATAAGAACAGGTAAGTTATTACCTACCTACAAAAAAGTAAAAATGAAAAATAAGCAATTAAAAAACAAAGTAGGTAAGCCCACCTGCCCATGAAGCGTGCATGGGGGCAAATTGGTCCCAGTCTCAGCATGATGCTGCACTATACCTAAGTAGTACCTAGGTATAGCACAGCGCTGGTTTTCAGACGGGGCCGTCAGTGATGTTACGAACATCGAAAAACCATAAAAATTCTAAGTACAGATTAAATAGAAAAAAAAACGTAAAAAACTCACACCCAGCTCCGAAACTACAGAGCCGCAATAATAACGAAATTCAAGCATTATACGCTAAAACACAATCACGGATGGCCGCTTAATCGAGTTAGCTGCTATTCAGTAAAGTCCTTATCGACTAATCTGGGCCATTGTCTGCGCGGTCGTGAGGGCCGCACTGTAGCAATTTGGCGTTTACGATCCTTCCACACTTGCTGGGAGAACACAGCAGCACACACACTTGCGATGGTTAATTCCTTTGACTGGTTCAATTGTAGAGCCAACGAGATTTTATACAACGAACAGCATTGACGCTTTGAAAATGGAACGGTACAATTGTGCTCAGACGAGGTGAGCACATTTTTTATTGTACATTGACTTGATCATCGAACACTTTAAAGGGCTGGAGTGCCAATCTGGAGTGGACGAAAAGTAGGGTTACTCCTACGAGTGCCACATTTTCCTGCGATGGATCATGAAAAACAAATGAGTAACTTAACTACTAAGGGCGGCTGGCACCAGAATCGCTAAATGCGTTTAACTATTAAATAGTATTTAGCGGGTTGTCAGGTCATACAAATACGTCAGATTTACATCTATTTAGCTGTTAAATACGTTTAGTGATTCTGGTGCAAGCCGCCCTAAACTACTTACTTCTGACAATCGTAAAACACGTGACATTTCGAAAGTGCCAAATGGCATTGATCCTAATGAAACGATGGTTATATTTGCAGCTCAATGTGTAGAGCACACCAAAGAAAGAAGTATGTACATAAGGACAAAAACAGCTGTGTAGACAAACATGATCATGATTTTATCATCATCATTTGCAAATACTTTGACAGCAATGGTGACGCGCTGAAACGCTAAATGTTAGGGTCCTGCAGCGAAACAGATACCTATCTACAGAAGGACTAGTATCGTCTTCGAATATGTTGTTCCGGCTGCACAACTACTTAATTGGGAAATTTGCGATTTTATGACAGTGGAGTGTTGGTGTGTTCTGCCCCCGTATTCCAATCTTTTGCTGTCAAGTTATATTTCACTGCCCAGTGTAATTTCCTCAGGTCTAAAAAGTGTCTAAAAAGAATGATCACGTGGTACAATTTTGTACCACGTGATCATTCTTTTTAGACACTTGACAGCAAAATATGCGCGAAAACCAATTAAATGACATCATAATGTCACTATTTAGTCACAGAATAACTATGAGTTAGTATGAACTGACCAAGATTTAAAACTTTGCAGTTCAACTGAGATTGGAATACCCCTGCTGGCTGACTTATCTGTCACGTGTGGAAGCCCCATCATTGTTTTCAGGTGTCCGTCTCAGTACAATGACACTTATATCGGTAACAAAGACAGTATCAGCTATCAACATCTCATAAAACCACCTTGTTTATACGATACAAGACAATGATGTTGTGTAACAGATGAGTTGTATGACCAAACCGCTCACATCAACGCCATCTGTAAGCTAAGATAAGATAAGATAATTCTTTATTTGTTTACTTTAAAAGTTAATAAGTTTAAAAAAGAACAAAGGGCCTGTTTCTTTGTCTTAGGGCGGCTTGCACCAGAATCGCTAAACGCGTTTAACTATTAAATAATATTTAGCTAGTTGTCAAGTCATATAAATACGTCAGATTTAAATCTATTTAGCTGTTAAATACGTTTAGTGATTCTGGTGCAGTGCAAGCCGCCCTTAGTGTAAGTTTAAGGCTGGGTTCGACCAACTCCAAAAAATGTTAAACAATTAGGAGCATTTCTGGTCCTTTCTAAAAGAACTTATATTGTAACTAGCTTCCGCCCGCGACTTCGTCCGCGTACCGTTTGATCCTGTTGATTTTCAGGATAAAAAGTAGCGTATATGTTAATCCAGGTTACGAACAGGTTATATTCCAAGTTTCATACAAATCGGACCAGTAGTTGCAGCCTAATTGAAACACAAACATCTAAACTGACATCCTCCTAATATTATAAACGCGAATGTTTGTATGTATGGATGTTTGTTACTCTTTCACACTAAAACTACTGGTCCGATTTAGATGAAACTTGGAATACATATAGTTCGTAGCCTGAATTAATACTTAGGCTACTTTTAATCATAGAAAATAAACAGGATAAATCGAAACGTGGACGAAGTCGCGGGATGAAGCTAGTTTTTAATATTAGTGGGATAGCAACATAGTTTATTTCATCATAAAATGTATGGCTTTGACGTAGAACACTATCTAACCCTTATCGAGGGTTGAATAATATGGTTTGTCTGTTATTGACCATGGAAACGTCTTCGGAAACCCCATATTTTAGAGTCCAAGTCGATATTCGATTGGGACATTCCACAGCACAGTTTTAGTACAAAGTTATGACAATAAACAAACAATGGTCCGAGTAAGCGACGCTCAGGTGGAATAAACGTCCGAGATGTTAGAAGTTGCGGACCACGAACAAATAAGTAGCTTTGCACATGCACACGGCTGCCGACTGTAGTTTTGTATACTCCACCATCTTTAGTTTCCCCTTGCTAGTCCGATAGTACTAGGCGCATCGTAATTTGTAGTAACTACCTACCTTACACGACGTTTTACAATCTCTAGCTTGAGTATAAAAAAATTTAAATCTATTTGTTTTGGTCACGTGACTCATAGTTTACAAAATTAAAATGTAATTCTCATACATTTGAAATTGTTTTCTGTTGTAGAATTTCAATAAATAAATAAATAAATATTCAGGGACATTTCACACAACACCCTCTAGTCCCAAACTAAGCAAAGCTTGTAATATGGGAACTAGATGGCTGATAGAATACTTATATACTTTTTTTTTGTAAATACATACTTATAATACATAGTAACACCCAAAAAAAAAAACAATAAAAGGACTGTTCATCTTGTACGTTTCCATTAAATCTACGGTTATCTACGTTGTTCTTACGTGGTTAATCCTTATTTGGACATGTTATTCGTTGGGTCCCTTGTTTGATTCGCATTTTGATGATTGCCTTTTATCTAAATATATGAGTTGGTAGCACACCTACATGTGAAAAGGCTAAAAAGATAGGATAGCTGTCAAAACTGTCAAAAACAAAACTATAAAGTTTGCTTTATACACTAGATAGCGCTTTATCTGTTTGAAATGTCGAAGTGAATTCGACTCCTAGTTCTTTTACAGCCTGACTCACCATCTATGATATCTTCTCCTCATAACGCACAGTCTCGCCACAAGTAGCTGAGCAACTCGTGCGAACAAATGTTTATGAATTAATATAAAAAAAGGTTAAAAAGTAAAACACAACTACAGAAAAATAACTCTCTAACAAGTAATTAAATTAAAAATTTAAAAAAAAACCCCGAAACTTGGACCGACTTTCGTCAAACACATCTTTCAAACAAAAAAAAAACAAAATCAAAATCAGTTCATCCGTTCGGGAGCTACGTTGCTTCAGACACACACACACACATAAACACACAGACACGTCAAACTTATAACAACCCGTCGTTTTTGCGTCGGGGTTAAAAAGTAGGAAACAAGAAAATATTCTCTTCCAAAATCGTTATATTTTTAAATCGTTATAGTCTCATAACGTTTAAGTAGGTACCTCTGTAAGTAGGTAGGTGCATAATGATATTTTAAAATGTCCAAATTGAGGCCAGAAATTTAATGGAAAAGCAATTACTTCAACATTTTAGATACATTTCATTAAAAGTCATCTCCTTAATAGGTTCGGTCGTGTTATTATTTAATTATTATCTAGCACATAATCAAAAGGCTGCTGTCGACTAATCCTGCCTATACCTTTTCCTGTCAACAAGCAATGACGCTCGCACTGTTGTTTTGATTTTACCTAACATATAGGTCACAGTCTCACAGAGTGATGGACACAATGCAATGTCACCTAGGACACGTCTTCGGTAGACGTGCTAAAGAGGCAACTCACCCATATCTCTAATCACGAGACTCAAAAAAAAATATATGGTATGAGATATTTACGGTTCATAACGCTTTAGTATACAATGTCCTTATTCTATTAGTCACCGAGTGCGTGAAACGACCCTATCTCGTCTAAATAATTGTCTGTATTAGTATCGAGATGTGATAAACTCGAACGTTTTACGCTACATACTTAACTGCTACAGGCATCGACCCCAATGTATGCATACCTCCTCTTAATTGTGGTCGCTATCGTCGTAAAGCGCTTGTGACGTAGCTTGCTTAGTCAAACTGCTTTAGAGAGCACGTTAAATAACTGTGGTCGGTCCCTTCTGTAACAGTCATTAATCCACGACTTCAAAGTTTTCTTCTGAACCCATAGTCAAGGTTTTTTTTACTGAAAACGTTTACCCAAAACTTCCTAAGTATTTCAAAGTAGCAGTTACCCGCGACTTCGTACGCGTCTACAGTTTCCGTGTACATTATATTATCTGTGCGTGTACCGAGCGGATACATTGAGAAACTTGACATTACACCTCATTACACCAAACTCGTACTGAAATGTCAAACGCTAGTCGTTAGACCAAAGAGGTAGTACTACGCCCTGTCAAACTGACGTTACATGACATGACAATTAAATCCTCTTGCCAATTGGCGCTGCTAATCCTTTTCGTTCATTTTATCCTGTAGTTCCTGTTAAATATTCGAGATAAAAAGTAGCCTATGTGTCAATCCAGGTTACGAACTATATATATGCCAAGATTCATCCAAGTTGGTTCAGTAGTTTAGACATGATTGAAACACAAACATCCAAACATCTAAACTTTCGCATTTATAATATTAGTAAGATAAGATATCATGGTACGTCAAATATCAGTACATACTAGACCCTCTTTGCGTATCTGACGGGATTTATAAAACGAGAAAGCCTTCTCACATATGCGGCCAAAGCGTAACGCAAAGAGTCAGCGTTACATCGTAACGATAACGTAACGTTATTGATACATCTTTACGACATTATAAAAACAATCGTATTAATTATGAGCAGTGGATCGTTACTTTTGATGGCTGCTGTAAAATGTTCCAAATCGACATCGTCATAATTTATGGAGCATGTTTATGGGGGAATTTATGACGATTCTGTCTGTTAGTATTGTAATGATGCGCTGTCTCCCGTTGTTTTAACTTTACGTCTGCATTGTTAACGATCTTGCAAAAAAAATCTAGAATTCTAGGAAATATGTCATTGTATGGGCGTTTATGGTTCTCGTTTTCTACTTTTTGCAAAACAAAAAAAAACTACATGCAACTAGATAATGCCGAAATAATAAAATAATCGAACTCACAAACCATAAAGTAGTAAAGATTTCATTTGTTGATAAAATCTATTCAAAACAATTTTATTTTCCAAAAAATTAACTAGCGTCTTCGAGATAGATCAACAAAAAAGTTATTGTCTAAAATGAGTTGTAAAGCCAAATTAGGCATGGATCTAAGTGAATTAAACCGGGGCTTATTACGTGAAGTGAGTTATAAAATAAAGCCCGCGACTTCATACATTACCGGCCGATAACCAGACGAGACTTCTGACACAAGCCAGTCCCTTTTAGTGGGATTGAAAACTTTTTCTGTAACTCATACCGTCTTACCGCGGCGCCTCTTAAATGTATTGCATTTTGTAATTAACTTTGCTCGGTAGAGCTTGGTCGTGTAATTCAAAAATATGTTACTGTAACAAGGGTTTACAAGAATGGTGTTCAAAGATCCATAAACATGAGTAGGCTCACGACTGTTCCCAGGCATGTGTGAGACTTCTTCAGAAGACACTGCCGAATTCGGATTTCGGTTTAGGAAAGACTTGACTCAAAATTTCGGGTTGGAGAGAGGGGAGATATGTCCCAGTTATTTAGAGCTTCTCAAATCCTGGTCCATCTATTAGAACTGGAGCTTTTGGAGGCATCTGCTTGAGCTTCCTAAACCCCCCCCCCTAATTTATTTTTAAATTAAGTGAAGAGTAAAATGAAAGAATGCTTTTTTTATGTATAGTTATGTATTCATTTAAATTTTTGTTATCTGGTTTAGTACCTTTAAAAACACGCCTCACCATCTTTTTGAAGACTGGCAGACAATGTTTTAGTGGTGTTTATGGTCACTAGAATATTCACAATGATATCAACATCATCATCTGATGATGAAGCCGGTAGTCGAATTGAAGTCGGATTTTCTAGTTTTTTAAACTTATAAAATTATTCAGTGTCTTATTGAAAAGTAGGTATTCCTGATTTCGTGCAGTTGTGGGAGGTAGAATGCTAGCGTTTGTGTGTCAAGGTATATTTGGTCAGCTGTATCACAGATAATTATAAACTATAGTATCGTAAATTGATGGCGAAAATAAGTAGCGTTTTGAATACAATTTTCACTATTATTTTGAGTTTTTAAAAGTGCCTCAAAAATATTTTGTTCTAATCTAGCAAAATGTGAAATTAAGTAGCGATATAGGTACACATTTTGAATATTTAATAATAAATAATTTTTACTATTATTTTGAGTTTAAAAAACCTACATAAATGATTTACACAAAAAATATTTTGTCAAATGTAGCAAAATAATTTGCCTTATTTACCTTATTTTGCTAGATTTGACAAAATATATTTTGTGTAAATCATTTATGTAGGTTTTTTAAACTCGAAATAATAGTACAGATGTTTTAACTGAAGATTATAATTTGTATCCACGTTAGTGCCCGTCCGGTCTAAGCTCAGAAAAACGGAACACTTATTTTGAGTAGACAAGATAATTCCATCTCACAAAGTGTTATCCTCCGTACAGAAGTAATCAAAGTAATGACTCCTATTCAATCAACTTTGAGTGGATTAGCCGAATTGAATTACGATACGACAGTTCTGATATTATGCAGTCCCCTAATGCAATGAGTTGGCCTACTCGGTTAGGACCCACCTTAGGAGTGGTCCTAATTCTTATTAAACATTTATTAGATTAGGCGAACGCTATTCGAGGTATCGATGTTTTATTTATTACCTTTTATTCGATTGGTATTGCGCGGTGTAATATTTTAAGTGATCTGATAAATGTCCGGGTATTGTTGGAGAACTTCGGCGGGAGTGAGGGAGTTAGCACGACCTTTAGACGTTTCTAAGAAATCCAGAAAATGGTGAACAAAGTACCTTTAAATAAATCTTTATAAGAAGGATCATACAAAAAACTCTAGGAACTAGACAATTCTAAATGATCCTTGTGCATTTTGTTGAATAAAAGATTTTTGACTTTCTTCTTCTTACGTGTCAATGGTGACAACCAACACTAGACGAAGTTCGAATAGAACTTCGCCACTTTTACCCCCTCGTCTGTGGCATCCATAATATCATCCCTTGTGCAGGTGGTAGGGCACAAGGGGCATACAAGCAAATGGGACATCGTTTGGATGGGGACACCGCAGTCGCAGTTTGACTTTGACTTTGACAGTTGTCTCAAAACCATCGGATTTACTAATAAGGCACTTTGTTATATAAAATTCTGTAGGTAGGTATGTTTATTTTACACTCTGAACTCATGCTAGGCTCTCGTTGATACTGTATCGAGAATTGGTTGTTTTCTATTCTTGAGTTGAAGTTTACTGAAATAGCCGTTTTAGACGTGAACAATGAATCTGCTTTAAAAATATTTTGAGAGAAAATAAATTGGCTGTATGCAGGTTATGCAGGGTGTTTCAACCTAATTAGTACATACTTAGTGAGGCACAAGATGTAAAAAAAAACAATAACAACAACACTAATAACAATGGTAGTATAATTCTTTGTGAAAGAGTTCATCCGGGAAGTACATACAGTCATTATTAAAAATGGAAAAATATTTCAAAATTTAATTTTTTTCTCATAAAAACATTACATTTTTTTTTTTTTTTTAATATTCATGGACTTTACACACAACGCCCTCTAGTCCCAAACTAAGCAAAGCTTGTGATATGGGAACTAGATGGCTGATAGAATACTTATATACTTTTTATTTGTAAATACATACTTATTATACATAGTAACACCCAGACATAGAACAAACATCTATGTTTTAAACGCACAAATGTTTGTTCTCAGTGGGGATCGAACCCACGACCCGCAGCACGGAAGGCAGAGCCATTACCGACTGAGCTGTGACGCCTGTCAATAAACATTACTTTACTTATTACTTATAAAAAACGCTTTATGAGGCATTAAAAATATAACAACCAACAAACCAGGTTGTTGGTTAAGAAAAATATATACTAACCATCCAACTAAGACAGCGTGGTTGGTTGGTTGGTAATAGACGGTTTTTAGGCTATAAAAAAAATATTTTAAAAATGTTTAAAAGTGACGAGACAAGACACTGTCAATTTGAATCGAACTCACATCGAAACAAGTACTTAGGTACCTACCAAAAGGTTCCCACAGCGACTACGACCACTCTCTAATAAAGATATATCGTAATGAAATCAGACCATTAAAATGATTAGGCCCAAAAGTCCATTCCAATCGACCAAACTTAATTAATTTCAGGTACTTTGCAAATTAATTTATCGTAAGTTTTAATTAATTAACACCTAGTAATGTTTTAATTTTGTTCGTCATTAGAAAGTTTTTTGGTAATTGTGTATTTCATTATATGGTTTCAGTAATGTTTGTCGCAAGCGAAGGATAATTCTCTTAATAAATATGGCTGCTTTTATGGCTTTTTATATTTTTTTTATATTACGGAGTATTTTGATATATTACGCGTGTTAGGTACATACAATTAGGTACAAACTGAAAAATATTTTTATAAGCGATAATGTGAATGGTTAATCAAAACTGAATAACAGCGTCACAGTAGATATCGATATTTCAGAGCAAAATAATTATATGGCAAAAACATTTGATAAGGCGTGGAAACGGAAATGCTTTGTGGTTGATAAAAATTTATAGCTGAGTAGTAGGTACGAGTACTTGTACTAATATTCTGTGCTACTAAAATGGTAGTACAATCTCTAGAAGTCTAAAAACTTTTCATGATAAGTATAACAATAGTAAGAAACTTTTTTTAAAGTAAAGGTAATGCTTTTGGTGTTGACTGTACTTATTAAAATAAGAGGGTGTTTGATCAGCAGCTTTAGTCACTAGGACAAGGTCGTTTTGAAAATAAAAACCGTTATTTCATACCGAAATTGTTATAGAAAAATTGAAATAAGTAGGTACCTAAGCAGCTACCTCAGTATTCAATTTTTTGTAAGTATACATAATAGGTAACGTATTAAATCTATTTTTTAATAAAAAAAATCATTTGTATGTAAGGTACTTACTTGTAAATAATAATTTTAAAAAAATCTTACCCCAAAATCGGCACTTTCCATTATAAATTAATTACGATTATCACTGCATTAATTATAGTTTTCTGTGCAGAGATAAGTTTTTTTTTTTTCACTTTACGTAACTGTTATTTCGACAACATTTTACAAATAGACCACAATACATTCAATAGTTATAATAAAAATTTGACAAGTTTGCATTTAAAAGAAAATAATCGAAGTAACTCATAAAATATACGACACGTGTTAGCGCTACGAGCGTTTCGATAATACTGAATGAATGACTTAATATAATGAATGAGTACTTCCTGTTACTACTAACAGTTATTTTATTCTATGGCTATTCAATAACTGTTATGTAGACTGTGGCTGATAACAGCCCACGAGACAATCGTGAACTTGGTACTAATTAACTCGTAAGATATCGGCGGAGCTTTGAAAAACGACTAATTAAAAATAGAATTGGGGTTTTTGTTTTGACGGAAATTCTTGTGTATGTAGGTATCGACATTTGAGTTTTTTTGATAATTGGTGATTGGGATATATGTAAAATAATACAAACACAGCTAGATTATTAAAATAATTCCTTTATATATTATGTACCTAGCTATGTATATTTGTAACGTTACTGACTGTGGCGTAGCCACAATATCAGTATTTAACCTTACGTATTTATTATAAATATATAAACATATAATTATTTATCTTACAAACTAAACACACAAACATGCACTACATAAATCACAAAACAAAAACACCACTTACCTGTTACGAGAATATCGTAATGAAGAATCGTCGTGCCATCACCGGTCGTGTCGGATCGTCTCAGCGCGCCTCAACGGTCACAGCTAAGCAGAGAACAAAAGGACCTGGAATGCGCGGGCGCCTGTCGCCGCGTCGCTTCACTCGCCGCTCGCCACACCAGTCTGCCACACGCTCTCACGGCAGACGCACGCTCGCTTTGCTCCGCAACTTGCCTACCTACCTTCACGCGCTATCGCTTACGAATATTATTGCCTTGCTTGTGTTGTGTATACTTTTTGTATTTATATTTAGTAGTGTCGAATTAGATGGTGTACAGTGGATCAGAAAACCCATCGTTTTATTTACCGTCCTCCAGGATAGGACTAGGTAAAGTGAATAAACACTACAGCTGGTGACCCCTGAACATTGGACACGGCACGGAGGATCATATAAACCGTAAGCTAGTGGAATTGTATTTCGAAAATGTCTACTGACGACAACACTTCTAGAAAAGATGCCGAAGATGGCGGTTCGCAATTCGAAAAAAGGACATTTACACCATCCGATATTTTTCGTGTCGGAGTACGACTTCCACCATTCTGGCCAGACGAACCCGCTGTTTGGTTCGCACAAATAGAATGTAGTTTTGCACTCTCCGGTGTTAAGGATGATGATACGAAATACCACTACGTAAGCGCGCAACTAGAGCATCGTTATGCCGCCGAGGTAAAGGATATTTTAGTCAATCCACCAGTGAAAGGCAAGTACGAAAAGCTGAAAAGCGAGTTAATTAAGAGATTGTCTGCGTCACGGGAAAAGGAATTAACCCAGCTGCTCATGCATGAAGAGTTAGGAGATAGACGTCCATCTGCATTTCTCCGACACCTGCAACATCTAGCTGGCCCGAACATACCAGACGACTTCATCAAGACCGTATGGACAAGCCGTTTGCCTAGTAACATACAGATCGTTGTAGCATCGCAGCCAGAATCTTCGCTCACAGCGCTTGCAGATTTAGCAGACAAGGTGCACGATCTTGTACCAACGAAACCGCAAGTGGCCTCCACGGATGCAGTTCCTGGTTCTTTGATTGAGAAGCTATCCAGAGAAGTCGCCGAGCTCAGCCGTCAGGTACAAGCCCTCTCATCTAAGGATTCAAGGTCCCGATCGAGAGAACGCGGCCAACGCAGTAGAAGCAACACACGTTCTCAGTCCAATTACAGGAAATTTCCTACGTGCGTTTTCCATCATAGATATGGTGACAACGCGCGGAGATGTTTGAAGCCCTGTGATTACCAACCGGGATCGGGAAACGCCAGAGGCAGTCATCAATAGCGACACATGATTGCCCCAGTTCATCCGGTCGCTTATTTATCACGGACAGACGAACAAAAATACAGTTCCTGGTCGACACAGGTAGCGACCTCTGTGTTTTTCCTCGCTCCGCTCTCAAAGAAAGGCGACCACAGACAACAGATTTCGATCTTTTCGCAGCTAACGGAACACCCATTGCTGTATATGGATTCCAGTATATGGAGCTTGACCTCGGCCTTCGCCGCGCTTTTACCTGGCGCTTTACAGTAGCGGACGTCACCAAGGCTATCATCGGCGTCGACTTCTTATCTTTCTACGATTTAATGGTAGACTGCCGAAACAAACGCCTCATCGACAACAAGACTACTCTGTCAGCAAGCGCAGCTCCAGTCCCTTCATCCGACGCCATATCCTCGGTGAAGACAACGACAGGCGAGTCGAAGTATTTGGACCTTCTTCGAGATTTTCCAGAGATAACTCGCCCAGCAGGCACACATCGGATCATTCGTCATAACACGGTTCATCACATTAGGACCTCGACAGGACCACCGGTGTACTGCACGCCAAGACGACTCGCTCCAGACAAGCTGAAGATCGCCAAAAAGGAGTTTGAAGAAATGTTGAAGAATGGGACAGCGAGACCATCAGAAAGCCCATGGTCGTCCCCGCTTCATCTCGCTCCCAAGAAAGACAACGGATGGCGACCATGTGGTGATTACCGGATGCTAAACGCCCGAACAATCCCCGACCGCTATCCCATACGTCACATTCAAGATTTTACACAAAGTATAACTGGTTGCAAGATATTTTCAACTGTAGACCTGGTTAAAGCTTATAACCAGATACCGGTCAATCCTGAAGATATCCCCAAGACAGCCATCACGACGCCATTTGGAATGTACGAGTTCCCTTTTATGACCTTCGGCCTCCGCAACGCTGGACAAACATTCCAGAGATTTGTCGATGAAATGACTAGGGACCTGGATTTCTGTTTTTCATACCTAGATGACTTTTTGATTTTCTCTCCTGATGAAGAGACTCATTTTCATCATTTACGTCTCCTTTTCGCAAGGCTGAAAGAATATGGAATGGTCATTAACACATCCAAATGCGTCTTCGGGGTAGAAGAAGTAACTTTCCTCGGCTGCAGCGTCTCCTCCTCTGGAATCAAGCCATTGGATAGTAAGATCCAAGCCATAAAGGATTTTCCCATCCCGAAGACCGTCAACGAACTTAGAAGATTCCTTGGCATGATAAACTTCTATCGTAGGTTCATCCCAAACGCGGCCAAGTCGCAAGCACCGCTGCATAACTTGCTCACCGGATCGGTTAAAGGCTCCCATCCTGTAGATATCACCGGAGAAGCCCTTCAAGCATTCGAAGACTGCAAAGAAAGCCTATGCCGCTCAGCACTCCTAGCACATCCGGACATGGAAGCAAAACTAGCGCTGGTCACGGATGCTTCGGATACTGCAATCGGCGGGGTACTACAGCAGCAACGCGACGGTCAATGGCAGCCTCTAGCCTTCTTCAGCCGCAAACTGAGCCCATCGCAGAGAAAATACTCGCCTTACGATAGAGAACTTCTCGCCATTTACGAAGCCATAAAACACTTCCGTCACCTCGTGGAAGCCAGACACTTCACTGTATTTACAGATCACAAGCCAATCTGCTTTGCATTCCACGGGCACAAGGAGAATTGTTCACCACGTCAGTTTCGCCATTTCGACTTCATCGCTCAATTCACAACAGATATCCAACATATATCGGGGAAGGACAACGTAGTAGCCGATACGCTCTCCAGAATAGAAGAGATAGTTCAACCCGTCGATTTGAGACAGTTAGCGAAGTCACAGAACAGCGATCCAGAACTGGCACAACTTTTAGAAGGAGGGACATCGCTGAAGCTCGTCAAAGTAACCGTACCTGGAACAAAACTAGAACTTTACTGCGACGATAGCACACCAACTCCACGCCCCTATGTACCTAAAGAGCTCAGAAGGCAAGTCTACGACAGCCTGCATTCACTCAGCCATCCCGGCGCTAATGCCTCCGCAAGATTAGTGGCACAGCGTTATGTGTGGCCTGGCATCAACAAAGATTGTCGCGAGTGGACTAAGCTCTGTCACGCCTGTCAGCGCACGAAGATCACACGGCATGTATCACCACCGGTGGGAACCTTCAAGCTTCCTAGCGCTAGATTCAGCTACGTGCACATAGATCTCGTTGGACCCTTACCACCCTCTGATGGATACCGTTATTGTCTTACCGCTGTCGACAGGTTCACTCGATGGCCAGAGGCAATACCCTTGCAAGACATCACAGCTGAAACAGTCGCGAAAACCTTCGTCTCCAGCTGGATCTCACGCTACGGTTGTCCAACTCAAATCGTAACAGACCGCGGAAAGCAATTCGAGTCCGCACTGATGAAGCAGCTTTCAGAACTTGCTGGATTTCAACGCAACAGGACTACCGCGTATCATCCTGCAAGCAACGGCATGGTCGAGCGAATGCACAGACAGCTCAAGGCGGCCATAATGTGCCATGAAAGCCCTAACTGGACAGAGAGCTTACCTTTAGTACTCTTGGGAATGAGAAGCGCCTTCAAGGAGGACATCCAAGCGTCACCCGCTGAGCTTCTCTACGGCGAAACCCTCAGACTGCCCGGAGAATTTTTCCAGCCGTGCACAACACTGCACACGACCAGCGACTTCACTGAGTTCACAGCACGACTTCGTTCCATTATGAACAACATCCGTCCTCAGCCAGCAGCAAGACACAGCAGACGAAACATTTTCATCTTCAAAGACTTAGCATCTGCTACTCACGTTTACGTCCGCGATGACACCGTGAGAGGATCTCTTCAGCCGGCTTACACGGGACCATATGAAGTGCTGGAACGAGGCGCCAAAGTCTTCAAGCTACGAATAAAAGGAAAAGAACAGACAGTATCAATAGAGAGACTGAAACCAGCGTACGTACTTACCTCTGATGCGCGTCCAGGTCCTCTTCCAGATGCTCGTCCAGATGCTCGTCCAGAAACTCGTCCAGATGCTCGTCCGCTAGAAAAAGAAAGAAAAACTCCATCTCCTGTTCCTGGAAGCAAAGATGCAAACGTTAAAACTACGCGCTCAGGGAGAACAGTGAGATTTCCCGACTACTATCGCCCATCCTAGGATGGTCTCCGGGGGGGAGTCATGTGGCGTAGCCACAATATCAGTATTTAACCTTACGTATTTATTATAAATATATAAACATATAATTATTTATCTTACAAACTAAACACACAAACATGCACTACATAAATCACAAAACAAAAACACCACTTACCTGTTACGAGAATATCGTAATGAAGAATCGTCGTGCCATCACCGGTCGTGTCGGATCGTCTCAGCGCGCCTCAACGGTCACAGCTAAGCAGAGAACAAAAGGACTGGAATGCGCGGGCGCCTGTCGCCGCGTCGCTTCACTCGCCGCTCGCCACACCAGTCTGCCACACGCTCTCACGGCAGACGCACGCTCGCTTTGCTCCGCAACTTGCCTACCTACCTTCACGCGCTATCGCTTACGAATATTATTGCCTTGCTTGTGTTGTGTATACTTTTTGTATTTATATTTAGTAGTGTCGAATTAGATGGTGTACAGTGGATCAGAAAACCCATCGTTTTATTTACCGTCCTCCAGGATAGGACTAGGTAAAGTGAATAAACACTACACTGACAGATTCACTAGAGTTTTGAAACCACCAAAAAACGAGTGCTCAGAGTGTTTCCTGTCACTGATAACACCCTTTGACTCCGGAAACCACACATCTCTGTAATTGTAACTCATTATTAGAGATAGGAGCTCGAGAGTAGGGTTTTCACCGGTTTTTTTTATAAATAGATGTTTCTTATTACATTCTTATCAGTTCTTAACAGACTGTTTGTACAGTTTTTTATGGTATAGTGTGTACCTTGCTTGTTCTATCACTTTTTCTTATAAATAAAACAGCTCGCATGCTCCAAAGTTACTCAAGCAAAACTCTATATTTTCGATAGTTTTTCACTGAGAAAATATCTCAGTAAACCTATACAAGCCTATGTATGTACGAGTATGTAGCTAGCTATGTGCTATATGTGATGGGTTGTAAACACACCGCCACTTATTTTTAACCCTCAATCTGCTTCAAAAATCATAGTTCATTTTCGAGAATCCTGTGCTATGCGAAAAAAGTGTAATATTATTTTTCGATTCTCCCACAAAGGTGGCCGGCGCGACGGTGTGGTACGCCAAATTGGTTGTATTGTCAATTTGGGCAGTGCGTGCCGGCGTAGATGAAATGTTTATTTTCAATTTCCGTTATTCCATCGCCGCATCGTCCGCAGGATTAGGTGAACACTATCCACAACAGTTTTTCGCATGATTTTTCGAGCGTGTATTTCAATTCCATGCGACGCGCAAGAAAAACATGCTATAGAACCAAATATTCAAGTTTCTAGTGTAATTTAGCAATAATTTATCTCAAAAAGTGACATAAATACCGGAGCGAGATCAAAAAGTGTAAGTACCATTTTTTTTCTTAAACTGATCCGGAACACTATTTTGAGAGTAACGTACATGCAAGGGTTAAAATATCACGGCTTAGTACCTAGTAGTTAGTATCTTCTACCATCCGTGAAAACTTTTTAATTCATTACCTATACTTATTAGGTTGTTTTTTAATTTGACTGTCGTCGACTATTGTTAGTGTACTTAGAATGTAAATCCGTTTTTGGCTATCTGTTTTAAATATAAGTTTTTCGCCATTATTTTTAAGAGTTGTGGATTTTGTTACTCAATAAAATAAAATAATCAAAAGCATTATTTAACCAATCTTTTTTGATTTAGGGTGGCTTGCACCAGAATCGCTAAACGCGTTTAACTATTAAATAGTATTTAGCGAGTTGTCAAGTCATATAAATAAGTCAGATTTAAATCTATTTAGCTGTTAAACACGTTTAGCGATTCTGGTGCAAGCCGCCCTTAGAGACAAGTCGCTAAGTTTAAAGTAATAAGTAAACTAAGCGAATCGAAGGGAAGAGAGAGGCTAAGTTTTGACATTGATAAGCGTAGCTCACGATTTTAATAAACCTTCTATCTAACGGTATTTATAATTTAGTGGAAACGACCGGAAATATTTATCTAAGGTTGTAAATTCAATCAAAATAAATACATTCGATACAGGTATGGGATAAAACTTGAAACGTAAGACAAAAACGATTGCGGGAAATAACAATACAATAAATTAAATTAGAGTTAAATTGGTTAGGGAAAATTGTAATTTTAATATAGCTCGTAAGCTTCAAATGCAATAAATGGTTTTTCTTTCTTTCTTTCTTTCTTTCTTTCTTGCGCATGTACTGTTGTGCGGAAAAATTCGCTTTCTAAAATTCGACTCAAAAATAGACTCTATGCAGATAATTCAGAGGCACAAAGATCCGTTGTGAGTATCGTGTATTGGACCTAAATATTACGATTCTAAATGATCCTTGTGATTTTATTGAATAAAGAAATGTTGACTTTGACTTAGACCTAGTTGCATCTCCGTGTACCACCTCTCAATACTCAATACACTTATTGCTTTCACATGGTATTATAGTTGTTACATTGTAGGTAGGTATCACACATGAACCCTGTTCAGGGGTATTGCAACAGGAAAGTAGGCAGACCGAGGTTTTATTCACGTCAATTTTTAAATTCAGTCAATTTCTTGTGTTAATTCAGTATTATTATTAAATTCGCACATCTAAGAATACGAGCCAAAATTTTACACTTTCACATCCACCACTGACTATCTAAGCCTAGTTATATTTACATCCATAATTGGGGGTAAATTATCCATCGTTGGTGGCATGAGGGACAAATATTAGCTTACTTTATTAGCCAAGTAAGCTTTCCTTTGAAGCCGCCGTCTTAAAGGTACCGTGGAATTGCATTACGTTAGTTTGTGTGATCTTGCTGACATAGGACATGCAGTAATGAGCCTTTGAAGTCAGTGGACAAGTGGATAAGACTTAAAAGGTACAGTCAGCGATAAGAGTTGATGAACAGCCAAGAATCACATTAAAGACCGCGAGTCTACTTTAGGTTCAGTAAAAGGATTCATTTTATCGTATAAAATGTGTAATTGAATGATGAATTAAGTTGAAATTATTCATCTAGGTACTTTGTCGCTGACTGTACCTACTAAGTTAAAATAAAAAGTAAAAATAGGATTGTTTTTTGTACTATTACGATTTTATCACACTTCAATAATTTATCTACCTGCCTAAAAACAATATGTTGAAGTGAGTACCTACATAGATAGGTACCTAAATTCAGTAGGTTGGTACTATATTTATCTTGATTGATTACCTGAAACAAAATAAAAATGTTGTTAAAAAACGAAATTTTGAAAAATAGGCTCATATTTTTTGCTGGTCACAAAACTCTATCAATCAAATTGAAGACTCGCTGGCAATATCCATAGAATGTTTAGCAGAACAACGTCTAATATGCTCAAACGTATTATTTAATTATTTAATAGGTATTCTACCAATAAAAATAAAAATAGATTTCAGTTAAAATACATTGTTACCGAGCGTATTATCTTCACTGATTGCTATTTCCTAGAAAAGCTAACCATCTTGCCCTATAAGACCACGTATTCAAGACCACAGAACACGTCACAGTTTATACGACAATGAATACGCATTGCAACCGACACGACATCGGCAAAGAGCTATTCGCATACCTACATTTAGTGCCTACGAACGCTTTCACCCGGTTTAGGCACTGCCCCGCGCCGCCAGTCCTGAGTCTAGTGCAAGGTTTGATAGCACCTTATTTATTTTTGTCTGCGACAATCGTTGGAGCAAACGAATATTTGAGTGGAGACCGCGTTTAGGCAAGCGTAGTGTAGGACGCCCTCCAGCAAGATGGGGCAACGATCTGCGAAATGTAGCGCAAACAGTGGATGAATGAGAAGAGCCAAAAACCAGGCTCAGTGGCGCGTTTTGGGAGAGACCTACGTCTAGCGTGGACTGATATAGGTTCATATGGAAGGAAACGAAAGAAAGTGTTTTAAAGGTATCAAATCTAGAACCCCGATTTTTGTTTCAGCGACAGACATGTTAGTATCGTTAAGGTTTCGATATCGGCCAGTATGCAAACTCCCAATCGTCAGTAATTCACTTGGCATTTTATAACAAAGGACTCAAATTGCATGTCATTTTGAAAGGGAAATTGTATAAACACTGGCCAAAGCGGTCGCTAATGCTACTGGTCTGTGGAAAGTACAAATTGTAAGGTTTATTTCCTGTGGTAGGTAACAATACTAGTGCATAATGATATAATCAGCAATGCGAAGAAGCTTTAGTATCGACAAAATTTTATAAAACCTAAGTTTGTGTTTTTATTTTGCGGACATTAAACACAAATTAGATACTTACCTTGAAAAAAATCATTATTTATTTCAATAAAAAGTTTGATTGTAATACAAACCAAAATAAGTATATTATTTTTGAACCACTTCATTCAAAAATATATAGTTTTTTGAAGCTCAGAATTGCAAACACAAAAGTCCTAGTCCTGTCTATGTTTTCTTCAAACAAAAGAAAGGGACGAAGTATGATCTTCTCTTCAACAAAACAGTAGATCAAAAAAGTTAACAAACGCCTTCGGTCGGCGAGGTGGCGGCCGCGGCTGCGTTGGTTCCTCGTAGCATTATACGGTTATGTTATAAGTACCTACTTACCTAAATGTTGACAGATCAGTCTCTGCATGCCGATGCCGACACGTTACACGAATACCAACCGGCACCACCGGCTTAATTAACTCCCATTAATTAAATTATTAGAAATTTCGAGCTCGACTAATTAAGGAAGAATTCCAACATTGCCATCCACCTATCGGCCTTAATTAAAATTGACAAAGCCGCTGGCGAGCGAGAGTGGCCAAATATCGCTCTATTAATGAAATAATCACTCGAAATTAATTAAATTATTGAGGTAATGGTGCGTGTGAGTGATAGTAGAGTATAGAGTACCTGTGTCAACTAAAACTCTATGCCCACATTACCCACGAATGTATTGTACAGTCGGCTACACATCAACCTATCAACGGTTCGAATTTTGAACGATTATAATTTGAATGTTGCGAATCATGCGAAAGGGACGATATGTTTTTATGTGAGACTCGCTGCTGGCGCGCCACGCGCCTACACCTGTTGCGATCCCTAATTCGCAACATTCAAATTATAATAGTTCAAAGTTCAAACAGTGGATAGGTTGATGTGTGGCCGACTGTACCAATGTGCTTTTGTCTCGTAACAGTAACGCAGGTACCATGAGATCACTTTCGGCGTAGAGTGATGGACGCAGTGCAAGTAGGAGGCATTTGTGGGAGTAACCCGCTGTGATGACCACTCTAAATGCAATAACACAGTTAGTAAGAGTTCACATCCTATCCTACTAATATTATAAATGCGAAAGTTTAGATGTTTGGATGTTTGTGTATCAATCACGTCTAAACTACTGAACCAACTTGGATGAAAGTTGGCATATATATAAATCGTAACCTGGATTGACACATAGGCTACTTTTAATCCCGAATAATTATCAGGATTTACAGGATAAAATGAACGAAAAGGATTAGCAGTGCCAATTGGCAAGAGGATTTCATTGTCATGTCATGTCACGTCAGTTTGACAGGGCGTAGTACTACCTCTTTGGTCTAATAACTAGCGTTTGACATTCCAGTAGGTACGAGTTCGGTGTAATGAGGTGTAATGTCAAGTTTCTCAAAGTATCCACTCGGTACACGCACAGATAATATAATGTACACGGAAACTGTAGACGCGTACGAAGTCGCGGGTAACTACTAGTATTAACATAAAAAAGACATTACGAGTAGCTGCAATTTTTGAAACTATCATGGTGAAGAACGTAATTTTATCAAAAACAGGATTTTTACAATGATAAATAACCAAATTATGGTAAATATCCCGTGTTTGGTGAAAAGTATTACAAACAGTCACTAAACTACTCGACTGAGAAACAAAACTGTTATTTAGAATTAGATGTTCATGGGCTTGTTTCATCATTTAGTTGAATAAAAAAAAAGATGTAGCAAATAATATGTGCGTGGAAGGCGGAGAATGCTGACTGGGCGCAGCTACATTAAAATGAGTAATTATAATAAACTTGATATGTGGGTACTCTACTCCTGTAATTAGCTGACACGACGTGATGAGCTTCGACATTGTATGTTACAGCTAAGCTGCTAAATCGCTTTATAGTCTGGGAGATGGCAGCATGTTTATTCCACCACCTCGTAAAAGATTTTCAAAATTAAAAAAAAATGAGCATAAAGGTAATCTCGAACGGCAAAAATTGTAAGGAGGTTGCTTTAAGAAGACATGAAAACCCAACAGTCACTTTTATAGATAAATAATTCTTTATTGTACACAAGGAATAGATACATACAAATTTTACATAGTACCACGGGCTTAATACAAATTAATCCACAGATGGTTTCCCTGTGTAGTGATGTACCCACGAGTACTATGGTACCAAGACACCAAGTTTTAAAACAAAAATCTGCAGAATTCGCAAACGTTTGTGAAAATCAAATCAGCACTCATAGCACTCAACCTCCATCATGACGGTCGAAAGAGGCCAAGAACTGCCCCCGTATTCCAATCTTTTGCTGTCAAGTTATATTTCACTGCCCAGTGTAATTTCTTCAGGTCACGTGGTACAATTTTGTACCACGTGATCATTCTTTTTACACACTTGACAGCAAAATATGCGCGAAAACAAATTAAATGACATCATAATGTAACTATTTAGTCACAGAATAACTATGAGTTAGTATGAACTGACCATGATTTAAAACTTTGCAGTTTAACTTTGCAGTTCAACTGAGATTGGAATACCCCTGCTGGATAGATTTTTTTTAAATAAATACTTCATCAAGTTCAAGTTATGTTCAAATTGTTGTGAAGATAATGAGGACTTTACCTACCCCTTCATATTGTAGTGTAGGTTGTACGTACCTACTTCTAGGTAATACCTTTTTGTATTTCGACGAAATGCTCGTTATTGCGGCATTAATGCCTTTTCATGAAACCCGATAGTTCAAGATCTTCAGTGCTTGAATAGGTAGAGCATATCAGAATATGCACTTATAGATTCTCAGAACTAAGACTCGAACGTTTTGTACGGAATTTTATGAAATCGGTTCAGCTACCTACCCAATAGGTTGTGTTGTGTTGTGTTACACACATCCAAATATCAAAAGAAAATTGTGCACGCGCATGCTTATTCAAATAATAAGTTATTTAATAATTTAGGATCTTTGTGCAATGTGGACGCAATAAAAATTTTGAACTTTAAAATTTGAACTTATTCTAGAAGATTTTATACAGCGCAGCATCACGGGCCACTTTTTACCCATGGCATTGTTCAAAATGCGTTGTCATTTGCCAACGAAAAAATATGGCAACAGCGGCCATTTTAGTCAAATTAATAATTTTAGCTATTGAAGTCCTTTGCCGACATCATCATAGCTATTTTGCATCTAAAACATATAATTTACCAATTATAATTTGTATCAAGTTATCAATATTATAAAACTAATATTGTTTTAAATATTTAGTCTTTGTTAACCTTTAGTTTTATTTTCCATCGAACCAGATCACATGACATGTTGTTTTTATAAATTCTTGCTCTTTCAGCAAAAAAGCGCTTTACTGCAATGCCACACACAGCTAATTAGACAGAGTGACAACCCACTCCTCATAAACCAGAGATTTATCGCCCAGATTATTTATATTATGTTTATTAGACGCCTCCCTGCTTTCCCACTAATTGAATTGCCTGGATTTTTATACTTCACCTGAGGAATTGAATAATACATTAGGCATAGTGGTCTTTTGATTTTTACTGTCACTATGTCAATACTTGGAGCTACTGGCGCTACAACAGTAACACAAAAAGCTGCTGACAGTGCTTCGTTTTTTTTTTGCAAGAGATAAGGAAGAATTGCCTTTGAAGAATGAGCATATCGTTGTGATATGAATTTACAAATCATTGCAAAACTTAAAGAGGAACTACACACACAGATGTGTGTAGTCCATAAATAAAGCATCCGACAAGACCCTGTTCTTATAAAACTATTTACTAAGTGAACTTTTTTTAATTTTGACTCAAAGATACGTGTCTATATCGGTCTACAACCGACATTATATGCAATAATGTCTAATGCATAGTATAGTATGTATTCAATTAAATATAATTTTCTAATACTTCGACACCCAGCCCAACTATTTTAATGAGCCCACAAATCAAGCAAGGAACACAAGTTATTTTGGCAATAGGTTTGATTAACTACCAACCCGTTCGGATGATGAATCGAGACTGAAATAACTGTTGTTTTATAACACTACCAATTAACTGTTACGGGAAATAGATAGTTATAGAATATATCGTTGTTGTTGTTTTCCGGCAAGATGGGACGACAATCAGCGAAATGTAGCTGGCAAACACTGCATGTGAAGAGCCGAAGACCAGGCTCAGTGGCGTGGCGCGTCTTGGGAGAGACCTACGTCCAGCAGTGGACTTATACCGGTTGATGATGATGATGATGATACCGTTGCTTTATGCATAGAATTTCTGCAGCAATTCTACGCGTGTGAACAACTTTTCCTATTGAAACACCACTGTAAGCACAAAAAAAATTGACCTAACAATGACGCCTTGTTTCAACTTCCAAGAAAGCAATACTGTGTTTTGAAGAGAGTTTGCCCATTTCCTTCTTCTTGTTTTTGTTTTAGATAAGTATGCCAAATTAGTTTTTTCTGCACTGTTTCGTAGATAACTAAAAGTATAATCTCATAATATGTGAATTTGTAATTCTTTCTTGAAAATAATGCTGTTTCATACAAACTGCAATATTATTTTTTTTACTTTAACAATTTACTTAGATCGCAAAAATAGTATCTAGGTAGGTACTTACCTGTTAAGAAAAAAAAGACTAAGTAGAGGCAATTTTTTTACAAATGCTGTTAATTACTGGTTTGATGACTCTTGCGCTACCCAACAATAATTAATTTACAATTCTGAAAATTTATCAATTTTTAATCCTGACTGTACGTACGCTTATCGAATCAAATACCTCCACGTCACAATAATTCTATTTTTAAATAATTACTCAGTTTTCCGTGAATGGGGCTTTATTGCAAATATAATGATAATATATCATTTTCTTTTCAAAATTAATGACTGTCTATTATTTATTTAGCTGGTATTCCTTCAGTGTTGTTAAAACAGGTGTTTAATTAAAATAAAGTTAAATATTTATTCAGTTTACTTCCTGCATGTGTTAATATAAGTAGACTGGAATAAATTAAACTTATTGAAATAAAATGCTAAATGAAACGGTGTGCAAATATTGATTTTGCTAGTTGTTTTCGCAATAAAAAAAAAATATTGTGTTTTTGTTATAAGTGCATTACCTATAGGTAGGTACGTAGGTAGGTACCTATATTTCACAGAAATTTATAAGACTACGTACGTTTCAAGATTTCTTTTAAGTTATTGCCTGAGAGTCGAACCCGTGAATGTATTCAATAAAACCACAAGTATCATTTAGAATCCGTCTTATATAACAATGTGATTCTAGGTGCCAGTTCCACGCGACCAGAGACTAGAACGGGCAAGAAACTACGGCCTGATTCCTAGCGTTTTTTTATATGATCCTTTTTACAAAGAAATATAGCTAACTACTTGAGTTTATTATGTCTCAATATTTCTTATCTAATATCACAATAAAGTCAGATAGTAAAGGTTAAAAAAATCTAATTTAATCAAGACAGTGATCAAATTAGATCAATATCACACAAATCTGCTAGGGCTGCCACACTTGCCGCTCACACGCTCCCCGACAATCACATTTAATTTTACGCGTGTGCGCTTGCAATTATAATCGCTCTTATAAATTGAAACGTAAAGTTTCCCATTGAGAAATGTAATTAAAGTATTAACTTTGGTTTTGTAGTGCAAAATACACTTGACGATTGCAGACGATTGTCTATTCTTTCTGAACTTCTCTATTTGACATAGACATAGACATACCTACGTGTATTTGTTGCATCACACACACACATAGAAAATCATTAAAAAGAAAATACAAATGTAATGTGTGCTACTGCAACAAATTCGCTATTTTTTTTTTTACGAAAGTTGAATTCAGACTAACATATAAATCAACTGATCGTATGCGATGAAAAATTAAATTATCAGTACTTCGTGATGAAATACCATGTTATTATCTAGGTTATATCTATTTAAAAAACCATAATGTATAAGAAATACATAGTTTTCTCATAAACAATGCAGGTTTATGGGTTTTTTTTCAAGGCAAGAGTGAATAGGTGTCTTCTAGACAGTCCTGCTTCATCGCCACTTACCATTAGGTGAGATTGTGGCCAAACACATTCTATCTCATATTAATAAAAAATTATAAGTATTAAGTTATGTTAAGTATTTTTTAACATTATTATTAATTTCGGTAATTTCTTTACAATATTTACAAAAAAAAACAATAGGTGCATTTTAATAAGCACTATTAATAAAGAATTTCAAACATTTAATAACAATATCTATCCTTAACATTTCTATATTTTTTTATTCATAAACTCTCGTTTCTCGCAAAACATGCTCTCACTAGTGATGTGAACAATGCTGCGGCATGATACTCATGCCTGTCATACCTATCATAGTGCATTGAATCCAACCAGCCATTTAGCTGGATGAGGGCGGCGCGAACACTTAACTGACAAGCGTGATTATAGAGATACTAGTTGGGTTCCATTGGTTGATTTTTTACTTACGCAAAAAAAGAGCCAACCTGTAGATTGCGGAATCCAGTCCTCTCTACAAGTCTCTGTCTATATGAAAAGTGCGCATCGATAATCATACTTACATAAAAAAGGTATTACCTACATCAATCCTACTATAATATTATAAATGCGAAAGTTTAGATGTTTGGATGTTTGTGTTTCAATCACGTCTAAACTACTGAACCAACTTGGATGAAACTTGGCATATATATAGTTCGTAACCTAGATTGACACATAGGCTACTTTTTATATCGAATAATTAACAGGATCTACAGGATAAAATGAACGAAAAGGATTAGCAGCGCCAATTGGCAAGAGGATTTCATTGTCATGTCGTGTCACGTCAGTTTGACAGGGCATAGTACTACCTCTTCGGTCTAACAACTAGCGTTTGACTACTTACTACTAGTATTACAATATAGTGGGTATCCAATCCAAGTTTAATCTGTGTTCAATTTGGAACAGCCGAATATTTCTATCTCTTACTTTGTATAATGTTCATTCTTTTTTAAGATTGTTATACGATCGATTGTAAGTATTGTGTAAATTATAATAAATAAATAAATAAAATAAACACAAAAAATTATACTAGGTATATGCTTTAGGTTCGAACCGTTGATAGGTTGATGTGTAGCCGACTGTACAACGAAACTCCTGTGCCATGTTTTTATGTTTTACACACAGGAATTTTATTTTATAAAAGAGCGTGCTTCTAACAATTATGTCGAAGATTTCAATCGTTGCGTTTTTATGCAACAGCGGATGAGACTTTTCATCACGGTACTTATCGTGATTAAAATTAAGCGTTTTGATTAAATTACTCCATCAAATCGAATTATTTTGAATTAAGAAAAAATATTGTTAATGAGTTCAGTTTATCTAAGGCCTCCAAGAAAAGAAGTTATTAATAAAAGAGAGAGTTCTGTTGGCTATGATTTTTTTTGAAACGTATTGGCTTTTAGCTTATGTTTAGTAAAATATACATGTTTTTTTAATTATGTAAACTCTGTATTCCGTTTTTTATCCTAATTAATGAACAGTACCCTAAAAACCGCTTATTCAATCTCATGAGCGGGCTAATCGTCCACAGTCCACAGCAGTGACGATGACAGCGAGGGGAGAGTGGGCGCGGGGGGCACGTGACCCGTCACTCGCAGGGAAATTAAAACATTCCGTTATTATTTTCATTTTAGAGCCTGCATGGCGGCCTGTGTCACTTTCAAGCTCGCATTCAGACAATCAGAGGCCGGCAGTGGTATCAGCTAAAATTTGCGATCAGCAGAAATTGTACAATTTGCGAGCAGCGATCGTGCCATCGATTGCTAGACGTCAAAAAAAATGGTATCACGAACTAGACCTATCGCTAATCGCTTGCTGATGGTTGAAATGCACCTATCGCGACGATACTAGCGCCATAGCGATTGAGTAGCAATCATTGGAACTAATAAACAAAACAAAACTTCAACTTCTTGGTTGGTTTATGGCAGGTACTTCTGTAATAATGTGAAATAGATGTGGTTTTGTTTACAAATATAAAAAGTTAGTCAAATTCTACAAAAAATAGCGTGGCATTCTTTCTTATCAACAAGATGTTTAAGTGCATTGTGACTCTGAAGTGGATTGAATTGGAATATGAACGAGGCAAAGTCAGTCAGTGTGGATATTTCAAATCAACAAGTAAGTTGTAAAATTATTAAAATTAGCTTTTGTACATAAGTAACTAGTTTTATCTTAGATTTAGGTCTTAGGTCAGGTTCATCGAAATCCGGTGAACGGTGGAAAAGGGTGAGCTACCTATCTTTCTTTGTGATTTCGAAATATTTATATAGACGCCGAAAACAATAGAACCATGCTAGGAGCACATTAGAACACTAGGTAGGTACCTATTCAATTAATTGTATGCTATCTGTAGAGACAACAGATATAGTTATTTGGGTACTAAGTACCTACCTATATTAAAATGAAGATACTTTTTATTTCATAGTACTGGGCTGACCTGAAGCATAAAAGCAAGGCTAGGCTTGCTAGATGAAGGCATGATGCTTCAGGTACTGGAGGTGGTCAAAGTAGCCAAGATGATTTGTCTGAGATTGACAAAAAAGTCTTGGCCATCATCGGGGAGCAGGCTGTTTTCGGTGATGTTCAGCACAGGGTGCCTGTATTTGTAAGTTATTCAGTGTAAACAACCTGTACTTATGCATGTAACTAATCATTACTTTTAGATCAGATATTTATGTATTAATTCCTTTTCAGAATACTCAACCTCCAGTGAGTCAGAGCATAGATGTCAGAGAGCCTTCCGAGGAAGTAATTATAGGTAAAAATACTTACATAACATGATTTAACTATATATGTAGGTTTGTTATGGTGGATAAGGTAAATGTAAATAATAATTGATATTTATTTTAGATTATAATATGGCTGAAGATGTTGTACATGTTATCAATTCTCCATCAACAAGAGGACAAACTTGTGCAGTCTGTAAGTATACCTATGTATTTTCAATTTATTTCTTTTTCTAGGTATATTTAAGAAATACATTTTAACATACGTCTTTCAGCTTAGTATAATAAATATTCTATGTATGAATAAGTAGTATGTAAATAAATATTCATAGACATTTCACATAAGGCGCTCTAGTCCCAAACTCAGCAAAGCTTGTGATATGGGAACTAGATGCTGATACAATACTTATATCCTTTTTTTTTGTAAATACATATTTATAATACATAGTAAAACCCAGACAGAATAAACATCTATGTTTACATAGATGTTTGTTTGAGCACAGCACATAATATTTTAACACATTTATATAATTTATTGCAGGAGGAGAAAGACCCAGGATAGAACCTGAATGGGTCGTGGAGTTGGAGAGAAGCAGGGTAGAGTCTGAGCGAAAACTCGCAGACGCTGCTCTCATAATGGCCGAATCCGCTCGCTTGCAGGCAGAGTCCTCTCGCATGCAGGCGGAGTCATTCCGAGTGCTGGCGGTGATGATACGTGACCAAAACGAGAGCATGCATGGGCACACAAGTGCAATTATTGAACTGGTGCGAGAACTGACCAGACAGACAGTTCTTCCTGCACAGAAACCTAGTTAAGTTACTTATAAATATCGAAATTATAATATCTTTATGTACTTACTTATTAGTTTATTTTTACGAATTATATATATATATTAACTAGGTACCTTGTGTAAGTATCTTAGTTTTAAGTTGTTATTAGACAATGAGTATAAGTACTTTTCTGTTTTTATTGATTTCTGTTTAGTTTAACGTAAGTATGTATATTGCCACCGCCTTCCATTCTACCAAAATTCTACCTCTATTTATCTCGCTTCGATTGCCTGAAAGAGATCGCTCTCAGCGATAAGGCCGCCCATTGTGATACCTATTTTTAAGTCAAGTTTTTCTTGTAATATTTCTGTGGTGAACAATAAAGAGTTATCTAGTATCTATCTACTTGTTTACTAAAAACCTTGTTAATAACTTACCTAAAGCACTTTATTTTATGAAAAAGGAAGAAAACTTTGCCTAGCAGTGGGTTCAATTAAAATTGTAAGGGTAGGTTTAAATAATTATTAAAATAGTCAATTATCTTTTATTCAGTGAAAACTCCCCTCTTTTCCACTTCCTTCCACTCCCCTTTTTTGGAAATATTTTTACACCATCTTTACACTAACTTTAGTTCTCCTTTTTCGTCGAGGCATGTATGGTCTTAGTTCAGTGCACAAATTCACAAAGAGTTCTTTGGAGAGTCTGTAGTGCGCTTGAAACGCGGCGTTAGAAAGAGTTAGAGCTTTAGCTTGATCTGGAAGGCTACGTCGCAGTCGTAGGTACTGTGTTGAGGATTTGCTTCCAGTAAGATAAATGCACGAGCCATGTCAACAATCGGTCACAACTCTTTAGCTATAATAACACAATCTAACTTATTTCACGAACTGGCGTATTTATAACCTAGCTTTAGAATAGAACTTATAAACAAATACGCGTCGGAATAAACCTTAAATTCAATTAAGAACTACAGCATTTGCTCGCAATTAACAAAACAATCGTAAAACAATCACTGAAAAGGTTGTCTCATTTTGACAGTTCAAATGGCTCGCTAATTGCTAAATTTTTGCTAAGCTATGGCTGTCAAGAGCGTACGTGATACGAAAACTTTGTTATCGTAGGGAGAACAATGCACATTTGTTTTACGGATTGTTCTGTAGAGGCAGCACTGTCGATCGTTTGCAATGGCTCTGCTATCGTTCTTACGTGATACGAATTAGCCATCTAAAAGCCGAAATTGTGCGATTTCTGCGATTGCTTTGCTTCTGCTAGATACGTGATTAGGCCGCCGGTTGTATTTTTAGAATTGAGCAACTTTTATATAGACCTTAAAAATGACAAAGTTAATAAATAATTAGTGACAAGCACAGATAACGAGCTAAACAGCACAGGTAACGATACGCTAAGCTCCTGAGCCTCGAGCATCGGCGAAAAGTTGCCAGTCTTTCGGTCTTTTAACGGATATTTTGGAGAGTGTGCGATAAAACTCTTTGAGTTCAAGGAGTTCCTCCATCTCCATTACACTTAACCACAAGTCATATTGCGGTCAAACGCTTACTTATAATGTAAAAAAAACGTAACGATAATAAACATTATCAACTTTGTCCATTGACCTATCAAAGTGACAAACCATTGCGTTGGATTCAAATTGAATAAATCAAAATAAATCAGTATACTTAAATATAGCACCAAAATTATTTTCGTAGGTACTGTAAAGTAATACATAAATACATGATGGGTCTGTAAACAGTCATTAATTCCGTAAAAATCAGAAGGACCATGAATAATCAGTTGCTTAATTTTATTGAAAAAAAACGATTAATAAACGCTGCTCCATAGCTTTAAAATTACACTCTTAAAATAATTGAACATCGGTTTTCTTCTCATTGGAGCGTAAAAGAGTGAAATCCGAAGCACTTTAATTAATTAAACGGCAAGGCCGAATGATTCGTCATTATAGTTGGCGGTTTTGGAAATTTAATTAAAAATGATAACCCGTAATGCAATGTGGGCGATCTCCCCCGCAGCACAGATTGCCAAATAGTTCGTACAGTCAACACCATTAAGGTAACAGCCCTTTCTACTATAAAGATGGCACTAGGCTACTTCAAATATTATTCTGAGTAAATCCATTGTTGTTGCTTGTAACTATTTTTTTTTTTTGTATTTTTCTTTCTGAGTTTGAAGTACTAAAATCTAAAGAAAGAAGGTATTTATTTGCTTATTGTTAGCTAAAAAGCAAATTGAAAACTCAAACCCACTATACTTAATTATAAGAATTTTAAAAAATATTTTTAATACCTACCAAAACGTTTTTCCTGGAAATCTTTAACGGAACTCTATGGACTTCTTCAGGCTGATATGATGATTATGATCGCAATACCCCGACACCAACTTACATCGCTTACAGTACATGGGGTAATTTTTAATTATTAAATTTCTACGCCGTCGGCAACTGCCAATATTACTTTGATGTGTGCAAACAAACTGCAATTGTATTCATTTTTCCTTGCTTCTGTTCAGTTTTTAATATTTATATTGTAGACGAGGTTTTTGAGCTTTATATAATAACTTTGTTTGTTTAAACATTTGTTATAATGATCGTTTTCCTAAGATCATTTTTTCTTACAAAAACTGTTTTAAATATACCTATACCTAAAGGATTCAGCATAGAACTAAACAGCCCCTGAAATAAGTAGATGTTGATGTTGTGTGGCTACCTCAACAATTGCACTAGCTCATACGTCCATTGAGGATGTGATCTACGTGTACAAAAGCATCACTGCTTGGTGGTAGAAATTTCGCTGATAGTAAAGCATATGGAGATTTTTACAAAAAGCTAATATCTAACAATTCTGTTGATCATTTTTTTCACGTCAAAGTGAATGGGTGTTCGTTCAGTTTCTGTATGCCGTATTTTGGGGGGACTGTTTAGCCCGCTGACTATGAATTCAGGGGTAAATTAGATAGAGAAGTGAGAAAAAACAGCAAACATCCAGCTAACGATTCCAATAAGGTAATCGCGAGTTATTAAACTGCGCCAACCTGATCGGATCGCTATAATAGAAATACCGGACTTATTATTAAAATTGCTGGTGAATATTCCTCAGCCCTCGGGTTTCGTAGGGTGACTTATGACCCCGTAATTATTATATTATTCGTCTTATTACATTCGCTGTATTCATTTTAGTGAATAGCCTGAGTCTACGAAATAGGTGCGCTTTTGGAAATCTTTCTGGTTGATGGTATGTGAGCATGTCTTTATTACACAACATTACTTGCTTTGCTACTTATTTTCAAGGGCTCAAGTTTCGAACTGCAATGCAATATAAACTAACAAGCATAAAAACGTTATGTTTCATATGAATGTGGCTCAATAATTGGATTAATTAGCTAAGTACCTTTGTCACGTATCTACCAATTAATGACCGTATTGTTACGGATTCGGTTACAAGGTGTAGTGTTGGTGATATTCAATTAAATGTTATTGATAATCAAATGAAATTGAACGCAACGAACTGCAGTTAATTAGTGTTACCAAGTGTAGACAATATAACTTAATAATCAGACTAAATAAAAATGCAATATACCGATTAAAATGATAACTCAAAATGAGGATGCAAGATGAAGACGCTAGATGAAAACACAAGACGTTGATACAAGATTAAAACGTATTATAAAGTTGAAACTGCAGTATTTGCTCCAAAGGGCTTATTCCAGAAATCCCCTGAGTGTTGCCCCTGCGAAGAGGATTTCTGGACTTTTTGTCCCGAAATCGCACATTCATTGAAATCAACTATGTGATAACGAATTTCAATGAATGTGCTTGACTGATCTGTGAGTGCATTCGGAATATCTCCCGAGTACGTATACGTGGGCGGTTTCTGGTTAATTAATTGAGCATAACAAGCCAGTTACTGACGCCGCTAATCAGTGCGTAATGCGATCGTGTGTAACAAGCCTAAATTGACGTTTATTGATTGCCATTGGTTGGTTTATCTCTCACTGAATCGTATGGAACACTATTTGAGTGTATCTTGTATTGGAGTCCGGTATTCACTTGAAATAATCAGGCCTTTGCGTTACAGGATCTAAAGCCATTTTTTACCCATGCCCTATGATCGGGACGCCTATGACATAGGGCATGTCTGAGACATGATTCAGATGAAGTAGGCTTGCCCTTATACTTATAGCACTTATACCATCCTCTCAATCTAATCAGCCTATCAACAGGAAAGACAAGGTCAATACGTTTTTTTTCGTACAACTCGTTCTATATTGTGTGAAGAGCGAGGGGGATAGCTAGCTGCAGGTCTTACTTTACCCCAAAAAGCATAGAAGCTTTCTAGAGGCTCCTATGCTTTTTATCTTCATTAAAATCTTTTCATTTTGAACAAGTTATTCAACTCAAGAATAAACTTCAAGTTTATTCAAGTTGCCCAGAAGCGACAAATAAGCCAATTTTTATAAATCGATCAATCAGAAGAAATCAATTTAATATAGTTAATAAAATATGAATATTGCGTGAATACAATTTGTTCACAAACACCTAATCAAGGTATGAATATCGTCATTACATCGTATCATCAACTCATCGACAATCAGACGGCATTCAGGGATCAAGCTCACGAAGAATATGGATCAAAAAATGGGGTAGGTTATGGGCCCAGTTTAGGGGAAACAGCCGCGCGGTCTCATCGTATTGACAATAACAATTTATTGGTCTCGTAGTTTGAAGTTGATTTACAATGAATGAATGATCATAATATCTCTTTTGTTCCTGCACAATGTTATTTATTTCAATTTAAAAAATGCTGTTGTCTCTGTCACCGACACAATACCTATATATCGGTAGAGATTAATTACTTAGGGCGGCTTGCACCAGAATCGCTAAACGCGTTTAACTCTTAAATAGTATTTAGCGAGTTGTCAAGTCATACAAATACGTCAGATTTAAATCTATTTAGCTGTTAAACACGTTTAGTGATTCTGGTGCAAGCCGCACTTAGTTCACAACAATTCGCGTACCTACCTACCTATATTTGATCATTCATTTCGTTCATTCATTCGGTTCAATTTTATGTCAGTAGGTTAGGTATACGTAAGTTCATCAGAAAATCAGTTTACTTTTTAATTACTTATATTTGTTAAGAGCGAAACACTTTTGAATATACCTAACTTTAATTAGTAGGTATAGTCTCCTCTTATTACTGCTAATTAATTTTAATGATAAGGCATATGGTTGTGATTGCAATAACTAATTAACCTCTCAATTTAATTGTTTAAGTGTTCACCAACACAATAATCAGGCAATGTTTGTTTTTATGCTGGGTCTCGACCGTGAACGGAGCAGACTCATAAATTTTCCTCGTGTACTTTCAATACTCATGTAAAAATGGGCGTTTGCACGAGGCTCGAACAAAATATAGACAAACTAGCTACTGCCCGCGACTCCGTCCGCGTCCTGTTTTATTCTCTTGATTTTTAGGGTTAAAAGTAGCCTATGTGTAAATCCAGGCTACAAACTATATGTATTCCAAGTTTCATCCAAATCGGACCAGTAGTTTTTACGTGATAGAGTAACAAACATTCATACATAATCGAAACATAATGTAGTAGGTTTAGGATATCTTCCTAGACGCATTTACTCCGCATCGTGTCAGTGCTGACACGTAGGTACTTATAAAACGCTGTGAAAGCGTATAAGTAAGTACTATTTAAGAGATTAGCTCTCCACTGATATTATGTAGGTATCGTATCGGGCTTCATCCCGGATGACCACCCGGATGTCGGTGGTAGTATGAAAACAGTAGGTAATGGCAGTAACTACAGTATCACACAAGACTTCCCTAGACGTGAGACTAGCCAGGTAGAGTTACGGAAGGGTTACTAATTAGAATGTACCAGGGGTTCAAGAAGCACAAGAGACTTGGTACCACCTCTATATGTATGCACGCAATCGGTCAGTTTTCTCGTAATGTAAGCTGTCAAGTGGGCAACATTGGCTCGGAACCTTATGTATTGCAGAGCTGCCAATGGCAACAAGTGTGCATTTACTATAAGAAAATGTTTGGACGTAGGTACCTCGAAGTACCTAACCTACATCCTCCCAGTTATAACTACTTAGGCCATCAGCTCAGCAGCGGGACGAAACAGGTTGAAAAAATGCAATCGTTTGACTTCGATCGTGACGATGCAGTCGACGATATAGTACGCTTATCAAGAAGATAGGTACCTATTCACTTGTCTATTGAAAACATCCAAATTATACGAATTCGGAAACACATAGCAAAGATCCTCTCTAGCTGTCCGAATCAAAACAGTTAAACTAAAAGACAAATGCATACCTGACAGTAGATGCCGACCCTAACCTATCTCAGGTTCCAAAGCTCGCTGCTAAGTGGATTAATTACTTCGATGATCTTGCTGCAAATTAGTCTAACAGAGGTATTCGGTTACTGTATGGCTTTGGGTAAAATAATGTCGGGTACAGACAGATATAACCAAATATTCTGTGATATAACGAAATATTCTGTGATATAACGAAATATTCTGTAATATAACCAACTAATGTTATCAGCCTCCGTATGCCAATCTTTTGCTGTCAAGTTATATTACACTGCCCAGTGTAATTTCTTCAGGTCACGTGGTACAATTTTGTACCACGTGATCATTCTTTTTAGACACTTGACAGCAAAATATGCGCGAAAACACATCAAATGACGTCATAATGTCACTATTTAGTCACAGAATAACTATGAGTTAGTATGAACTGACCATGATTTAAAACTTTGCAGTTCAACTTTGCAGTTCAACTTTGATTGGCATACCCCTGCAGAAGTAAAGTAATACATACACCTAGACACAGAACAAACATCTATGTTCGCCAACATACAACTATTTGTTCTTGGTGGGCATCGAACCCACAACCCATATTACGGTAGGCAGAGCTTTACCGACTGCTGTGACGTCTGTCTTTACTTTACAAATATTAAACTTATATAGCAAAATCTATAACAACTTAAAACCGACTGCTAGTGAAATCTAACCGACATAAAGCCAAAAGCTAAATGCAGAAATACTAAGAAGTAGTACAAGTGTATAGAACTCACGTGAACACGTACATTCACGTAATTTATACATTTCCATTCAAAGTGATCCTCGTGAATATGAAACGTAGGTTAGTAAATCTATTTTCAATTGGATTGAAGATAAACATTTGACCTAACCTAATAATGTAAAATCATCATCATTTTAGCCGTAAAATGCCAACTAAACCTTATTACTTCTTTAAATTTCAGAGCGCTGTAAAAACTAGAAAATAGTAAGTACCTGATGTTTTTTATACTAAATGATGGAACAAGTCGATGGCCCACCTGATGTTAAGTACTAACCATTGCCTATAATAATTGCCTTACTGAGCACGACCACTGAGGACGTGCCCCATCACTCTGAGACATAAAGATGTTAAGTCTCATGTGCATGTAATTGCACCGGCACCCATACCCTTTTATTATTTAAACTAAATTAAAAAAAACTACAAAATAAGTATTTATAATAGTACTATAAGGGCCAACGCACATCTATCGACAAAACTGTTTTGTCGCGTACTTAGTGACGTGAAAATAAATTTTCTGTTATAACGAAAACAGCATATGATGAATGCTTCCTCGTCATATGCTGTTTTCGTTGTAACGAAACTCACATCAATTGACACGACAGACTTTTCTTAAGTATGTTTACCTATCTATTATAGCATTGTTTAATACCTACCTATTAAACATTGCTTTATACGCACATACCTAGAGAATGAACTGTGTTTTTAATAAATAAGAATATAAAGTAATTTATGTAGTGTACTTAATAATATTATTAAGTACTTAGGATGATTTTCATTAAATAGGCAAGTAACGAAAACAGCAAATAAAAAGAAGCATGTTGTAACTAAAAACAGTTTTACTGACAGTTTCACATCACTAACTGTTCGACAAGACGTTTTGTTTTCAGTTTGCGTTCGCCCTTAGGTAGGTGTTATTATTATGTAAGTAGAGTCAGCATATTATGTAACACACGACTAATCAACAATAGCAAACTAATTCGAATTGAATCACAATATTCTATTAGTCGTGACGGACAGGTGTAATCAATCCGCGCGGATTGCGGGTCGCATTGTTACAAGCCTGCAACCGACCGTTCCGGACAAATGTTACCTATTGAGGACGGTCGGGGACGGCGCAAAAATGATGCATGTGCTTTGCATCATTCTCCCCAATTTTGTTACGAAACATTCACGGTGTTGTAGATTCTTTTTACAACCAACGATATGGTGATACCGTGGTATTTTATGATACATTTATGCATAAGGAAAAATCTTCTTCCATTTTTTCCCAATATTCAGCATACCTACTAGTTTTTGCACGCAGTTTTTGAAGTAGCTTTATGCTACTCCTGATAGCAAACTGTCTCAGTTTAAAGTTTTATTATAACAAGGTACATGAAATTGCAGCAGCTAAACATTTTCATTTGTTTTATAATATCTATCCGTAGAGAAGATTTTATCAGAATCCGTAGGTATGTATTTATAACAATCAGATTTTTACTAGATAACTCGTTATATCTATTAATAAATGCCTAATTACTCGTACCTAGGTACGTACTACGTAGGTATGTGCTTCCGTCACAAACACCACTAATTATACCTAAATAAACCAAACAGATAACAAGAGATGCCAATTAAACAATACACTAATTAATTCCAAACACTGCTGTAGTGGACTTAATTAGAGTAGGTAACCGTGACGTAATCAGAGGGGGGTTAGGGGGTTGGCTACCTCTGATCTCTCAAATCATTACCTAACTAAAACGTTTTTTTACATAATATTCTTCTACAGTAGTACTAAAAATCTACTGAATGTAGGGTGATGAATGCCAGAATTTTATGGTAAATCTTCCTGAAAAATAAGATAAATCACCCTCCAAAATAAGCACTTAGTCCACCCCTGAAAAATTATCAACAAGCTATAGCTAAAACACAATAGGGAATTAAATGTTTCATAACAACCTATTATTAATGTCATTCGATATGGACATTGATATCGATCGATAGCTAAACGAGTTCATTATGAAGCGGGTCATAAGCGCATGGTGATAGAAAGATACTCGCATGAAATATTGATTAAGAATTATATAAAATAGGTCGTGATAGAGACTGTAAAAGAATAAAATAACAAACAATATTTGACACAGAAATACCCAGTCGAATGCTTCGTCTTTTTTTAACCCTTAAATGCCTACTTTATTTTTATTTCACTATAATTTTATTGAGTAACATTCCGCCGACCACTAATACTAATACAAAAATCACGCCGAGAATCAAAGCCGCATCTAGGACCTACTCGCCACACCACGAAAGTCGTAAAACCTAGTAGTAGAATAAATGAGATCCAACCCTAACGTAAACTGCTTACTACAATCTCATAAAAGAAGCCGCAGTACACGGTTTTTAATATCGAGGCGAGAGCCCGCACTGTCCCACGAAACATTTTCCATTAATAAAACGCGAAAAAGGAATATTACATATGAAAAAGACATATATCCGTATCGCCGGACCCGCCGCTATCTCCTCGGAAGGTAATAACTTCTTTACAAGTCCAAAGTCCGAAGGATTGGAAAGCAATTTCAGGAGGACACCCTCGGACTCGCCATATTTCTTTTTCGCCGCTACTGTAATTCGCCTTTGATTTAATCTCCAGAAACAAATCTTTGAATGTGAAAGTTTAGTGATAGGCATCAGAGCGCCAGTTTCGTTGATTGGGTCTCCGGTCCCGGTCTCGCTCCCGGTCTCGCTCCCGGTCGCTCCTGCTTTAAATTGGTCAGTGATACCGTCCGATTGGACAGTAAGATTGCATTTCTCTGTACAAATTTTCTGAGTGTTATTCGGAACCTAGATTCGAGAATATTTTATGTGGCGCTGAGAGTTTTCATTTTTGTAGAGTTGCCAAAAAAAACTTACAGTTAAGTCAATTGACCATTAGCGTGGTTAAAGTTTACAACTTTTTAGGACTTACGGATTAAATCCTATCTAATCCTGCGCGAAACTTACATTTTTTAGACGTTTGATCCTCAATCACGTTAAAATGCATGAACCGATTTAGATGAAACTTAGATAGTTCGTAACCAGGATTATTTATCCAGAAAACCAACCGGATCTGTAAACGCTACATTTTTGTATACCTACCTAATTTGTATTGTAGTGAGACTATATCGCGTTACGCCTAGACAAAAAGTTAAAAATAACAAGTCTACTAGAGTCATAAGTCCATGCATTCCAAGATCTATAAAATTCAGAGAGGGTATTATGAACACGCTGTTTTTTACCGTTTAAAAACAGCATTTATTCGTGTAAAATTGTGATATTAGTATGCAAAACGTCAATGGGACTTGGTAACTAGTTATTGTAGTAGAAAATAATGAAACGTTCGGTTGAGCAAACAGTGTAATAGACACCGCATGCTCTGCAGGGAGGGGTATGCCAATTATTGCCAATCAAAGTTGAACTGCAAAGTTGAACTGCAAAGTTTTAAATCATGGTCAGTTCATACTAAATCATAGTTATTCTGTGACTAAATAGTGACATTATGACGTCATTTGATGTGTTTTCGCGCATATTTTGCTGTCAAGAGTCTAAAAAGAATGATCACGTGGTGATCATTACACTACTGAAACTGCTACTGAAGAAATTACACTGGGCAGTGAAATATAACTTGACAGCAAAAGATTGGCATACGGGGGCTGTATTAATTTGTAACGTATCACTGGGTCTAGAAACGCAAGTAGAGCGATCACTTGACTCAACTATCGTCTTACTAGTTTGATTTCTGTCTCGGCTCGACTGGCCGACCACAAACAAGCTTTACCTTACCGACTGTATTCGATATGCAGGGAATATTCATTTTCGTATCGATTTACCTAGTCTCTCCACCACTTTAAAAACGTCTCGAGTTTATCACGTGACTTTTTTAGCAATCGGTATGTGGTTTTAATCGATTGCAGGATCATAGTTTTATTGATTATATCGATTTATAATATTATCATAATATATACGTAACTGAATTTTGGAGGTAAAAGCCTAATTGATTATTCAAGGGCAATTTTGGGGATTTAGTTTCAGGGGCGTAATATTTTCAATACTCAGATTAAAGTTTTAAAATGAACCTTTTTTTATAAGGTCTGATCTCATTTCATAGCTTTCTAGAAATCAAAGAGAGATTTCAAATCTCTTCGTAATTTCTCACGTTTGAAAAGTTTTAGAGGAAGTTTATAAAGATATCACATCTGCATAAAATAAAACATAAAGCTCCATCAACCTAATGATTTATGTGTAATGTTAATTGATATGTACTAATATTTCTGTAAATATTAATTGAATGGCACCGGATGCAGTGCCCATGAGTGATTTAAATGCATAATTATCTAATTGATGGATTATTTGATGTCAGTTTGTTTGTATTTATTGTACTACATTCAGGTGAATATGTAAACGATGAAACGCAAATATGAATTAGTCCACGATCAAAGCATTACCTACGAAAAAATTCTGCTTGATGAGTCCTTTGAAAAATAGATGACTACCAGGCTTTTATTGTTAAAAATAATAATTTTGCTTCTAACAAAATTCAGCTTGTTTTTTTATTTCAATAGTAACATGCGGTAATAGTAAAATGCCGCATCTCCTCATCTTAAATCCTTGTGCAATCTGGTTACCAAAAATAAAACAAATTCTGTTAGATCATGAAGATTGTACATATTGGGCTCTCTTTTTATATTTTGCGTAATATAATGATGATAGTAAAAAATCTACGTAAAACGGAGTCAATTTGTGCAAGTTGCGTCCGAACCGGACGGGTCTATCCGGGTTCGTCCGGGTCTGTCCGGGTCGGCCACAGATCGCAATCGGGACATTTCGGGCCCTTCTTATTTATTGTAATCTGACTATTCGTTGGACGGACACCCTTTATGTTTTCTTTTCGTTGTTTCGCCGAGTTAGAGTTAGTGGTTTTTAAATGTGAGTTTATTTGCTTACCTATCTAGTAACATTATTGGTCTAGCTAGGACATAATTTTACACGCTCAACACTTTTGACTAAAATTATTCCATTTTTATTTGTTATTTTTTTATAAACATTAAACAAAAAACATTTTTTTTTGTCCAAGCCATATTATTTATTATTTCGTAGCTAGGTACCTTTAGCTACCTACTTTATTTAAAAAAAATCTCAAAGCCATTTCTCAAGTGACTACCCACGAGATCGTAAACAAAATGGGTTTAAATAAACAAATTGTACCTTCGATCTGAAGCTCGGAAGTGTTTCCGTTCAATATCGAGGTCCGCTCGCGCAGAAAATGGTTTGCTTGACGCGTGAGTGCTACCACTTCGAATTAAACACACGTTTGTACTTTGTGCCGAACTGATACATTGCATAGAAACGATTAAACAAACTAAGATCGAATCCAATATAAAAAAATCTGTGACTAATTTGGAAGTAGTTCCCAATGACTTCATTTGCGTGGTACTCAGATTCTAGCCATAGCTCCATTGCCAGATTGACAATATCATTCTACTATAGCTAAATATATTATATAGAATATAAAAAACGTTCAAAATGTATTGAGAACGTAACGTAACGAACGTAACTTATCATTTAGTACAGCAGGGGTATTCCAATCTCAGTTGAACTGCAAAGTGTTAAATCATGGTCAGTTCATACTAACTCATAGTTATTCTGTGACTAAATAGTGACATTATGATGTCATTTAATTTGTTTTCGCGCATATTTAGCTGTCAAGTGTCTAAAAAGAATGATCACGTGGTACAAAAATGTACCACGTGACCTGAAGAAATTACACTGGGTAGTGAAATATAACTTGACAGCAAAAGATTGGAATACGGGGGCAGGAATGACACCATTAGGGTTAACCCAGTGCCTATGTGAGCAGAAAATTGAGTTGCGAGGTTGAGGTTAAGATGTACTAGATTAAATTGCAACATATAATAACAATGTGGCTAGAGGGCACAGTCAGAAATATTTTTAGGATATGACTAGGATGTTCCCGACAAGGCTAAAACGCAGAGGGCGGATCCCTTAAAAGTCAAGATTCGTTATATAAATACAAAAAATAAATTGTTTTCGATAGAACTCCTTTTAGTTCATGAACCGTAATTTTTTTCGAGTAAATTATAAAAACCCTGAATATAATTAGAACATTTTACTTAGAAGTCCTACACTGAATTACTTATAATCATTTATTAGTCCGAGTATGGACATAATTTGCTTAGGTTTTTTATGTGTTCGCAGTAGCATCGCGTGGAATCCGTTTAGTAACGTTTTTGCATTGTTCTGGTTCAAAGAAATTCAGAAATATGAAAATTCTTAGAAAATACTGTTTACCTGATTTGTGAAACTTTCAAGGAAAATTAGGTAAACCGTTAGCAGTCATTTGTTACCTATTACTAAATAGATAAGACTATATATAATGACTCCATTGATTGATTATGTACCTACGAGTAAATCAGATTGGGAGATGGGTAATGCTGTCGATTCTGTTGTTGCATTTTTCTAAACTAACCTAATTTGACAGCGGTCTCTGTAGTTTCAGTTTATGAGAAAGGGACGGCAACATTTCGAGTGCTGTCAAATTAGGTTAGTTTAGAAAAATGCAACAACAGAATCGACATCAGTGTCAAATAACTTTTTTTAACCAGAAAATGTGACCAGTTTTGATGCACATTTTTTGGTCAGAAAACTTAATTCAAAGTTATTATTTTTTACTGAACCTTTACATTGTTATTCTCTAGATCGGATCGTGAAGCTATGCGATGTTGCATAATTACATTCGGTAAGTTATTATCTTCAAAAGTTTAAAAATGTGCGAGCGTAAAGTTGTTTGGCCCTTTCGGAATTGTTAAGATAGAGATACTAAATGACAGCCAATATTGTGACTTTTATGACCAAAAAGTCCCCATAACATTTTAAATAAAATTTTATTGCGAGAATTATCCCTCAATTGAAAAAAAATGAAAACCCCTATGTTTGTGCATTCGAAATTGATACACATTTTTATTTTCTGCAAGGAGTAGGTACTGCCCCCGTATTCCAATCCTTTGCTGTCAAGTTATATTTCACTGCCCAGTGTAATTTCTTCAGGTCACGTGGTACAATTTTGTACCACGTGATCATTCTTTTTAGACACTTGACAGTAAAATATGCGCGAAAACAAATTAAATGACATCATAATGTCACTATTTAGTCACAGAATAACTATGAGTTAGATGAACTGACCATGATTTAAAACTTTGCAGTTCAATTTTGCAGTTCAACTTTGATTGGCATACCCCTGCTGGTTGTATCTTCTCTTAATGGTTTTTTTCTTATTGGACAGGCGAAGGGAATGCCTAAAAATCTTTCACACATTTACAAGAATAGTTATTTTAATAAAGTGTAGTTATAATATAATTGAGATGTACTTGGGATATCATAAAGGTCACGAAATTGAATGCCGTTTTGTGACTTTTATGTCATCACAACAGAATTTTAGTGATATTTTTGCTGAGAGACCTACGTCCAGCAGTATACTGATACACGTTTATGATGATGATGATGAACTTGTAATATTAAACAATAGTTTGCAGGATCTGCAGCGCACTGTATGGCATCTCCCTTAATATTATTACACAGGTATTGTTTATTTTCTTCATTCAAAACAAACCTTAATCCTGTAACTTCAGTATTTTCCAAGAATTTTACTAATCTTGCTCTAATAAATCAGATTGACCTGGATTTTTACTTCCGTATTTGAACCTTGTAGCTACCTACCTAATTATAAGCAATACTTGCTTGAAACTAATGGAATACCTACAAGTACCTACTACAGCAATAATTCAACAAATTAAATATTGATAGATTTATTCACACAGCGCCTTCTAGTCCCAAACTAAGCAAATTAATACAGTGCTTACATTATAAAATTAAAATTAAAATGGAAGATTTGGAACCCTGCAAATTCAATACAATATTTTATATTCATATATTTTATACAATATTTCATATTCTTGCGACATATCCTACAGTTATCAAATAAAAAAAAACAATTATCCTCATTTCTAAAAATATAACAAAACATTACGAAAACACGGTTTTAAAATAAACTGTCAGTTACTGTAAAACGAGACCAATTATTTGCAATTCCAATAATAAAATGTAAGTATTAATAGTACATAAAATATGAATAAAGAAAACATGTTAATTAACGAAAACCAATCAATGCGTATCGTATTACCGTCATACATGGCGTGTTTTATTTGCAAAAGCTAAGCCCAGCTTTTGGTAGGTAAATAAAACGGACCTAATTGGCCACTTGCGTCCTCGACTACACACTGGCCAGTATACGTAGACCCATCTCGGCCTTCAGCTCTCGAGTTGATTCTACCAGCCTCTTGCTACACTACGGGTCTAGGTAACTGGTGATTTATCGCTTTGAGGCTGTTTGTGTTGATATATCCAGTTGGGTAAAGGTTGGCCAATGGTAATGGAAGTTAGGCTGATGAGGTTGACGGTGTCATTGTGAATCTGAAGTGTGTGAAAAGGTGCGGACGGACTTTTATTTCAAAGCTTACGAAGTAGAAAGACCACGATGAGAAGTAATTAAAAAAAATCAGAATCGATGACCAATTTTTTCCATTGATAAAATTTTAGTCTTGGCCACTAACAGAATCCGCTATGAAAGTGTAATTATGTACATTTAAAATCTTCGAATAAAGCTTCAAAATGATAGTCAGATAGACTTGAACAGGCTAGACTGTTTTTTTGTATGACTTTAATGTCTCTTTTATTCACAATATTTTAACGCTAGGTTGCAAAGTTCATTCTAAACGATAAAAGCGATAAAAAAAACAAAAAGATCTCGAGAAATTTAATGTTAAAGAACCTTCACACAAAATTTTGAAATTGCATCGCTCGCTAATCAACCACCAATCAAAACAGCGGCTGAGTACGCGGTAATTCCCCGGATTGTTAGTGTCCGGCCCACTGACCGTTCAAATTGCCGTGGCTTTCGCTCAATACTACCATCCGGTGTTCGTTAGTCAAGGGTTTTCTAAAAAGTTGTGACCATAAAGATGGCGGTAATGACGTGACGCTGGCAGAAATGTCAAACTCAACACGATTGTCATAAAAAATGATAGCCACACATTCTCTTCATAAATTTCGATGATTTGGAGGACTCACGATTTTGAGCCCTATTAACCCAGCTATTAAGCCTGTTTCACAATCTCTGAGTAACGCTATCAATATAAATATAAATCCAGTCCATCCAAAGGTTTCCTTAAAAAGAGATCGATAAGGCCGATATCGATAATAGCGATAAGGCCGCCCATTGTATTTCGTTTTAATATAAGAACTGTGTCTAATATGAAATTTCCGGTGCAGTTACAATAACGAGTTTTTTATCTATCTATCTGCGTCTCTACTTTAGACTTGCCAAAGACAAAGATGTGTATAATTTTATTTGACGGATAGCGTTACACCGAGATGGTGAAACAGGCCCTAAAACTTATTATCAAATATTGGACAAGTTTAAAAAGTAATATTAAAAGTGGTCAGTTGACTTGACATCGGTATTTGCATAAAACCTGTTAAAGCCGCAACAAACTTTGACCCTCTTAAACAGCACTAAAAATCAAATGAGCTATAAATGAAGGTCCTTAATTTTTGGGCCGGAGTTTTGATCGCCTTTTTCGAAGTTTGGTTTTTAATAAATGTTCGGCCGGTAACGTAATACCCACCTATTGCATTTCGCTTGAAAGAATATAAATAAAGAATCCGGCGAAGTCGGATCACAACATTCGCAACTTCAAATCGAACGTCGTGCAAAAATCATACCTACTGAATATTGCTATCTCTGTTTGGCTGAGACAAAATAGAAAAAAGGGGGGGTAAAACATGACTAAAATATTATGTATGGTACCAGTTGTAACAATTACGTCAAATTAACATCAAAATTCTGTATCTGCTTCTGTTTACCAAGCATATTCTGTAATAGACAATTTTCTGTTTTCGAAATAGACTATATAATCTGAGGGATGTGCCTGAAAATTAATATTTCATAATAGCCTTGCAGAATTTCAGTTGACACATTGTCCCCTCAAAGTTATTTCAAGTGTGTAGAAATATACAAACAATTTAGTCCTTCGATACAAAAAGGTTAAACTTTTTTCATATCTGTTTCTTAAAGTTCACAAAAAATTTGGGGTTGAGCTTAACACTTGAAACTCAATAATATCCGATAACGGACTTGTATCGTGATGATTGATTTTGAAATATTTTTCAAGGGCTTGGGACGGATTTTACTTTTTTTTGTTTCAAAAACACAGGGGCTATTAGAGGCATAGACTCATCAATCTCATCATAGTGAAAGATATATGTTCTTAGTTAAGCGTGCTAGTGTAACTACAGGTTCATTCATGCGACATCGACTGATAGACGCAATGCTGTGCCACACGCATTCAACATGTCGCGTCGTCTGTTGATATTGCCTGCGTTGTAGGCACATATAACAAAAAAGTTTCTCATATAAAAAATACAAGTCAGTAGGTAATTTCATAGAACACGAGTAACAAACAACTGATAAACATGTTTTTATGTATGTATATTCATGTGCTGACGTGAATAAATTCTAATGGAGCTAATGAAGGAGGTATTTCTTAATTAGTAACTCAGAACCATAGGCACTGCTGTACCGAAACGGGCTAATTACGCCCGATAACTCTTTAATTAACCTACCTAATAACGGAGTTTGCATTTGAGCCAATTAGAGGGATCGATATTGTTGCTTCTATATTTGACGGGAATTGAGTAATGACCGGGCGGTAATTAACCTTATGTATAAAAAGAGGCTTTTCACTTTATTAACCCTTTAGTGCAAAGGGCTTTCAGCAACTTGACCATACGGCACCTGCTATTTTTAACCAACTTCAAAAGAAGGTTTTCATCAAAATCAGTTCAGTAGTTTTTGAAAAAAATATACCTCCACGGACATGAAATTGTATTTTGCTTTCTTGTGACTTTTTAGTGATGTCTATCTGTGATAAAGCCGAAAGGTACCTAGTCAAATTGAAGTCGGTTTTCCTATTTTTTTTTAACTTGTAATTTTTTTTTTTTTCATGCTTCTCATTTCATCTCGAAGTTGCTTCTTGTCATTGTGTGCTTTTCATTCGTTTTAGGTTTTAGTAACTGACTGAAACGTATTTTAGTTACATCTCGTTTAGTTATTCATTTGTCTAGTTTCGTATGGCCTGTCTACCGCTATATTAATTCTATGACTTCTGCCATTTACAATAATTCTGTTAAAATACTAGTTGATAAACAATGGTGGTCTAGTGGAAATGACCCCACCTTTTGATCCTAAGGTCATAATATTCAAATCCAGTAATGTGATGGATTTTTTACTCAACATATATGTGGACAATACCAGTGCTATCAAATGTTGCGCCTGGCTAAAAAACCGTTTCTAAAAATGTCAATATTTGTTGGAAAACTTTGTTGTTGAGGTTTTGAACAAAGTATTTTGTACAAAACACCCTCGTACGTCAAACTAGCGTCATGTCACGCCACTAGGGTACAAAGGGTTATCAGCAGGATGCTCTAATGAGTCGAGGTTAAGATTGCTTTCTAAATTATCTCTCGCATATCTGTGACGCTTGTCGATTCTTTGTGGTGGGCGGCGCGTGGGCCTGGGTTCGATTCTTGCTAATGGTAGGTAATTTTTTTCATTGTTATTTCTATTTTTTTTTTATTGTCGTGTGTGTGTGAAATGTCCATGAGTATTTATTTATTTTGTTGTTATTATCGCATGGTTTCTACGGGGGAATCACGACCCTCAGCCATGAGGAGTACGTCGCGAGGAGGAGGATTATCGCATAGTAAGTGTTGAGATAGATAAATGAAAGGAACTCTAATGTATTTATACTTTTTTTTTTCTTTCTAAAATAATTACTAAGTACAGCTTTAATTCATGAAATATCATATAATTAACTATGTTCATATTTTTATACCACGTACCTAAATCTGTACAAACTCAATATTTTTACTGATTACTATTATACTTACATCAGAAAAAGTTTATTTTGTGTGAGCATATGTTTACGCATATTATGTTGACCGGTTAAAATAGATTTATTTACTTAATTTATAATAAATACAATTAATTGTTAATAACGTGATATCTTAATGATAAATCATTAAAATTGTTAAATAAACTATCCACTTATTTGTAACTGTTTTGTCAACAAACTTATCACTCGTTGGTTACTTATTTATCTGTGTTTAATTTAATAATAGAATCGCTATGTACCTACTATATTAAGATGACTTAGTTTATAAGTAACTTGAGTTTATTTAGGTATATTTTATTGTGTAAGTAACATGCGAAATATTAGACTTTAAACTTTTACACAAGTAAATGGCTCAAACCACCATTAAATTTAAAATTAAGCAAAATAGTGTCCGAACTCACACACACTCCGAACTCACTTTCATTTTCATTTTTCATTTTCAACTGTTAAAACTTTTCTTTATCAATCGATCAGACTCTCTAAAAGCCCCAATACATGTTGGCCGAGCGAACGCCAACGCGAGCCAATGCGAGCGTAAGCAAGCTTAAGCAAATCGGAGTGCTACCATCCACATGTTTGGCAAGCCTATGCAAACTATTGCAAGCGGCCAACGTAAACGAGCGGCCAACATGTGGACACGGTTGGCCGAGCGCAGGCAAGCGCCTTTGATTTGTGCACAAAAACCGACACGGCTCCGAAGTGAGGCGAGTGGTGGCAAGCGACCGCGAGTGACCGCAAGCGATGACAAGCCACTGCAAATGTACTGTCCACACGTTGGCGCTTGTAAGCACTCGGCCAACTAGGCCGAGCGACACCGAGCCATGGCAAGGCAAGGCAAACATGCCGTCCACACGTTGGCGTTGGCCTTCGGTCGTCAACGTTGGGCCAACATGTATAGGCGGCATTACATTTTGTAGTCACAATACTACATTAATAATATTATATAAATTAATGTTGAAAAGCATTGAACAGAACAAACATCAGAAACCTACTCTACCTACTCGTACCTAATTCAATCACAGACACGCCGGATGCTGTGAGACAGGAAACAAGCTTGTTATACATTGAACCTTATTACCACTAATAAACCGTTTCAAATGCCATAACGAACGAAATGATTTATGAATACTGACAGGTGACAGTGACCGATTTTTTTAATTTCGATTTTGTGATGGTCAACTCAGTTGTATTTTTTATCTAATTGACACTGATTATGTAATTAATTAAAACAATAAAAAAAAAATTATTCAGAACATTTCGCCAATTCAGAACCAAATTAAATATCTATACTTTTATGCATAGTTATAGTTACCTACTGTTTATTTTTTCAGATACTATTTTTTCTGCATTTTTATTAAGTTATTCCTATATCTGTTGGTTTTTCTTCTGTTTGAAACTTTTTCGAGATTCTGTATCGTTTAGATTATTATTATATGAAATATAAATTTCACATTTCTACATATTTTTTACTTTTTACAACAAATTATTTAAAAAAATATGTAGAAACCGGTTCTCCTTTTTCATTTTAACACAACAATTTCATATTGTGTTATGATCTAAATATTCTAATATAATAAAGATGTAGATGCAGGTCCCATACCTAATTCAATCTGATACCACAGCGTCTTTCAACGGGGTTCCAATGCAAAAACAAAATTACTATGCAACGTAATAAGTTCTACGTAGACTGATATGCAACACAGCATTGACAGGGCCCGTCTTTAATTACGTACCTAAGTAACAGGGATGCTACAATGAAAAAAAACCCTGCGAACAATTTAATTACTGCTGACCTTCGTATGTAGGGTTACCACTCGCGAAAATGGGAAATTATTAGTTAGCAAAAATTAAATTAAAAATTAAAAAAAACCCTTGAATCTTGGACAGATTTTCATCAAACAGCTAAGAACACTCCTCACTAATTCAACTTTCAAACAAAATCAAAATCGGTTCGTCCGTTCAGGAGCTACGTTGCCTCAGACAGACACACACACACACAGACACGTCAAACTTATAACAACGTTTTTGCGTAGGGGTTTAAAAAAGACGATATAAAATTTAAAAAAAAATCTCTTTTATTAATATGCAATGTAGTTAGTATTTAAATAATTACAAAAGTAGTATTATTTAAATGTTGCAAGTATTATCTAAAAATGTATTAAGTACCTATGTCTGATTAGTAAATTTAAAAACAAACGTTGGGTTTTAGTTTAAGATGAATTTAAAAATTTTAGGGTATTTTTAAATATAATTTGAAGGATGATAAAATTATAATATTTTATTCCATGAATTTATTAAATACTGAGTAAAGACTTATAAATCTCCTGCAATTCTAAATAGTGGTAGAGATTATCAAACTGACAGGTCAATATTGGTCAAATTCATTTAAATTTTGGTTGAAACTGAACCAATCACTTCTCAATTTTAAATAAAATCATCAAAATTCAATAGATCCCACCGACAAACTGGTATCGGAAACAAATTGGGTTTGCAAATTAATCCGAACGATTGTTACACGGCTCTATAAATTGCATTTTTGTCAATTTGTGAAATATGGAGTTGAAATTTTAATAAGATTACAGTTTTGAACTATTATGAAAACTAAAATGATAGTTCTATAATTCTAATCTCTCTTTAAATAAGGTGACAAAACATTACAAAGTTGAAATGGCACCACACTGAAACTTTAGCATTTAAGTATATATATTTGTAACAAGTAATTAAATGAAAAATTTAAAAAACCCCCTGAATCTTGGACCGATTTTTATCAAACATAGGTAAGAACACTCCCGACTAATTCATCTTTCAAACAAAAAAAACAAAATCAAAATCGGTTCATCCGTTCGGGAGCTTCGTTGCCTCAGCCTCAGACAGACACACACACACACACACACACACATGTCAAACTTATAACACCCCGTTGTTTTTGCGTCGGGGGTTAAAAAGGATCATACAAAAAAACGCTAGGAACCAGGCCGTAGTTTCTTGCCCGTTCTTTTAGGCTCTGGTCGCGTGGAACTGGCACCTAGAATCACGTCGATAAGACGATTCTAAATGATCCTTGTGATTTTATTCAATAAAGAAATCATGACTAAACAATTTTCATGAATCCTACACTAAATAAAAAAAACATACAACCGAATTGAGAACCTCCTCCTTTTTGGAAGTCGGTTAAAAATGAGGTGCGGTAGCCCTGAGAGCGCCAACATCCGTTTCCCTGGCTAATTTGTTTTTAGTATGAAGAGCGCTGCAGCCAATTAGTACGGTGCCCGCGTCTCGCTAATGACAACCCTAGCACATGTCACTTTCATTATTTCTAACGAAACAAATAGAATAAACGAGCTTTGGACCGCAATGTCATGATTGTAGAGTTTTTTTAGCTAGGGCTCTTGTTGTAGAGTTTAATTTTAATTAATTTGTTTTTATTCAGAAACTGGAATTTTTAACAAGTTTTTAATTAACTTGCATGTTTGTTAGTTTAGGGTCAAATCTTGCAAGCAAAGTTATAACTACAAAGAATTCATCTAAGGTATTGTCATTTTGCTTTGAGAATAAACATTTTAATTTAATTAACAAGGTATTTTGTTGTATTTGTATATATTTTTTGTATATTTACTATTTATTTGTATATATTTTTTATGACATTGTGCACTGAAATTACCTGGAACCCTAATAAAATTATCTACTTACTGCTTAAGCATGTAATAATATTGTAATTTTAAAACGGTTTATTCGTGACAACCCTAGACGCTGGCACATGCCACTTCAATTATTATTTCTAACGGAACAAAGTGAATTAAAAAATGACTTACGACATCGCCAGTTATTTTGGGCCACAATTTCATAATTAGGTTCTTTTAAGATAAACTTGTTTTCTTATTTGCTTAGTTTCATAAGTTTAAGTGCAAGATCCTGAAAACATTCGTTTTTAACTTTGTCGTTTTAAAAGAAAACTCTTATAGAAAATTGGTATTCGACAAAGTAATAAATAAACTGGTTATGGACCACGCAAATTCACGCAATATTCTCTTCTTACTGTACAAAATAGGATTTCTCTTTCTTTCTTCTTTTGGGCACCCTCTTTTTCTTTAGTCTTTTGGGCACCTGCTCTAGCCAAGTTGATGGTCTACGATCACTAGAAAATATGAAAAATGTATGGGGATGGATCAGGTCATGTTACATGACATCATTATACTTTCAAAATATTGTGTAGGTTATAGGAACTATGTCTCATTTTTTGAATATTTGGCACAAATACTACCTAACACATATCCGGTTCGAAGGACCAAAATGCCTGCGTTTCTAGAAGTTTTCACACTAGTCCAGAGTCTGCATGGAGCAATGACGATACTTATGAGCTGATAACCCCAAAATGTTAACATACTATTACGAGTGAAGGACCAGGGAAAGTTTGACATTAAGACTTTACTTGTATTTTGACATAAAGCTTATCTTAAGCTATATAGTTTGTATTTGGTCATTATTTTACTGAATCAAAGTATTATTTAGCACAATAGCGCTGGTTAGAGCACTCAACTGATTAATACGCAGCTCCCATCAGGGTACTAATTAGCTGAAATTAATTATGTAATGGAAATACATTATCAGACGGTGATTCAGTGTGACGTAATCACTGAAATGCAAAGCATTGATAAAGTTTTAAACCTCTTCACTGCCAGGATTACAGATATTAAAAAATCTTATTGTGTATTGTCCGTACACTTCAGCGTTGTTTTTTTATCTCCGATACATGACAATCTTTTGTTTATTCGTTCTATATCCGACCTATATGACTTTGACTACTGTTTTGTTTTAACTTGCTAATTGCCTGATAAATGTTTTTTTTTAAATGTTAGCAGTTTAATTACGGAAGCAATAACAAGGACCTCAATACATTTATTGATTTTCCACTGAATTCTCTTCTTCTTCTTGGTGTATTAATGAGATTCAAAAATACGCCAAGAAGCTAAGCAATATATTTTTTTTGTTAATCAATCGTGGATTCAATTCATTTATTTTCTTTTGACACTTTTTAACATGCTCTTAGAAAACAAGTTTGGCAAGTCACAGGTTACAACCAAACCTCAACACATTTAGCGGTAACCTACTACTGAATACCGGAAGGTGGGGAGTCATATCAATAAGTAGGTATACTACCTCAATAAAGATAGACCCCAATAAAGTAGCTACATTTTATAATTGGTGAACAATCGTGGTTTGGCAAGTCTCTGTAATTATCTCCGGGAATAGCTAGCTACTTATAAAATGTTGTCCATTGCATGGCAATTACAAGAAGCCGAGTTTGCAATTAAAACGAATGAGCCATTGCCGTACTAATGAACCACTTGCTAATTAAGAATAACAAGTACGTAGAGATTCTAATTGGCTTTCGGGACAAGCGTGTTCTGCACCCCATAGATCGGACTTTATTCTTCTTGAAAAATCTTGTTTGTTTTAATTGGATACATAAGCGACTGTTCTTAGAGTTTTTTTGCACCGCTCGACGTGAAATTACTTTTTAAAAACTAGTTGTTATTATTGTATCTAACTAATTTTATCTGGTTTTGTTAAATCAGAAACAACTCCTAAACGATGCCGGCGTTCTCCAAATCAAAACGATACTTACTGTACTTAGGTAACGTATATTTTTTTATGATATTGCATTGTGTTTGTTTATTTATTTTTGTAAATAAAATATAAATCAATTAAATGTTACAATACTAAAAGTAACAAGGCTTGCCACAATGGAAAAAACATTACCGCAGGCAATTAGTGACACGGTAGGTACTAGGAAAGTATGTGTAGTGCCGCATTAAATGCATTTCTTTACAGCAAAACGAAATTAAAATTATTTTTATATACCTACCTAGCTATTTTTTTGTAAATTAGTTACATCTAAGTAGGTAATTAAAATTCTAGCAATATTATTTATTAGCCAAAGTTTCAATTCGTCTAAAAAAATTTTCAAACGTATTGCTGGTATTTCAAATAATTAAAAAGGTAATAAATATAAAAATAACCGTTGTGCATTAAAACGCCATGCGCCAGGTGAATAAAGGTACTGCATTTTTCAATAAAACCTGCACAAAACTGCGTTCATAAGTATACTAAGAAAGTTTTTCAAAAGCGTTTGCCAAGAACATAGAGCGAAGTGGTAAATCATTAAAGCCCTCTTCAAACGTCACCGCATTACACTAATTGACGCAATTAGAGGGATTGTCGAACGGAAATAAAAGTCGACTCACCTTCATGAAGCGCCGACCAATTAGCCTGCTCGTTATTAGCTCACTCGTACTTAGTGTTTTTACACAGCAATATCACAACACTGGGGGGGACTTGTGCATTTTTTTATTCACCCGGCACAGAAAAGTTTTTCGCGAGCGCGTGACGGTGATAAAACGCGAGACGCGGACACGTGCGTTCAGCGCGGCCGCCAGACAGCGAGTGACGGAGCGGGAGGAGGCTCGCTTCGCTCCACGAGGCGGGCGTTATACCCCCTTCCTTTTCTACGAAAGCTACAGTGAAGCTTTTCCCATAACTGGCGGTGTATTTACGCCCTTATGCTTGCAGACTACCACTTAACTTTGTAAGTGGGCAGATTTTCTGCGGCATTGCATTTAGGCCTAAATAATAAGGTCTCGTCTCACTATGTTGATGATTAGGCGGTTTTTATAGTTTTGTCTATATTGTACATTGTCAGTTAGACACTTTTAAACTAGGTACCTTTAATCTTTTGATGTAAATAAATTTAAATTACCACTCAATAAGGGTTATAATTGAAATCGTACAATAAATGTCGATGCGTGGTCAGATAAAATTATAAGCTACAGAAAACGTAGGTAAACTTATAAATAAATAAAAATTTAAATCCTGTTTAAAATCTACAAAAGCATTCGATTTCTTTCAAGTAAATATATAAATAAATGAGTATAAAAAAGGCAGTTTATTTTTTTTATTACCATTTTATAAAACATGCAGTGCAATGGATCCATTCGTTATTGATAAAACGGGTTGGCGACACCTCATTCATTGCGGGTTGTAACCCCTTGCTGCTTCCGTCGGCCGGTCATTCCGGAATTACCCAAGAAATGTAAAATAAACTTTCTTGTTTTCATCATCACCATCATCATCAGTCGTCTCAGGTACTCCCACGATACTTAGTCACTACTATAATACTCAATTCATTAAAACAAATTATTATTTATTATATTAAATTACAAGATTTCCAAAAGACTCAAGATTTTCGTATGTGAATAAATTATTAAATTGTTAAAAAAACATAATAAACTGTATCTGAATTATAACAAAGCATATAAATAATATTGTGCCTGATGGTCACGCAGGTTCCAAAATTCCAAACACAATAAAATTATTTATAATAAAAAATATTCAAGCACATTTTACACAACGCCCTCTAGTCCTAAACTAAGCAAAGCTTGATATGGGAACTAGATTACTGATAGAATGCTTACATACACTTTTTATATATACTTTTAAAACATAGTTAATAATTTGTAATTTAGCCGTTCAGTGAAAGATCAGTCCTAGATTTTCCTAACTAACCGATGCTCGAAATCAAACCACGGATTGTTAAAACGGGTTGTACTTATTTATCTACTCGTAAAAATAACAAGAATTAAACTCAATTCCCTTCAAGTATCTGTGGTTATTCTATAAATTGTCTTGTTATAATTTTTATGATGCACCCTGTATAGAATCAATTAAGCCAACTAAAGGGGTGTAATAAAAGATGATTTATTAGAAACGCCATAATAGTTTTTAATTATATTTCAAGAGGGTACCTACCTGATACTTGAATAAAAAGGGTGCTGATACAGAAACTAGTTTAAGTAAGTATGTTTTTATTACTTTCATATAAAAAATAGACGTAAAGAAAAAAAAATTAACTTTTAAAAAACTTAGGTATCACGATTTTTTGAGTCGCTTAAGTGGAGGCAGGCCGAATGGCACTGTTGGCATTCAAATCCTATTTAATTTATCTAAACAATATAACTGGATTTAAAAGATAGGTATAGGCATACTGTTCTGCAAAATTAACTATTCTCAGTTTTATTTAAATCGGTCTAGCCGACACGCGACCAATGGTGGCTATATAAACATCTAAACAATAAGTAGGTATGTCGTCCTTGTATGATAACTTATTAGATATTGAAAAACGCATTTTTAATTATCAGATTCTTGCACCTTTCGGTTTAAAGAACTTTATTATAACTCATCGAAGAACTTTACAGTCCACTTATAATGAGCTTAAACTATAATTATGTAAGTACCAAATCTAAAGCGCTCTGTTCACAAATCCATGTCATTTCATTCTTTTTTCAAAATAAACCAATCAAAATTGGTTCATTCCCACAAATTGATATTGTAAATACACGATGCTTGTTTCACACTTATCTTGAATACAGTCAATTTACGCGATAAACAAGTCTGAAGGAAGGGCGCAGCCTGCTCTTTGTACCAATTTGGCCCCATTCAGAACGCACCCTAATAACTAGACGTGGGTTTGAATTTTAACCCTTTATCGATTATATTCTATCGATATTATATATCATATATTCCTTTTCAGTAAATAATTTAATTTTATTTTGCCTGAGTGTACGTAAATGCGAAAATCTAAAATTTTGCGTTGTGTTCAAACTCACCGATTTGAATGAAACTTATTACTTAACAACAAGTTTATACAAAAACCGGGGCGGGTATATACATAGCGGTTATCATCTTATAAGTACTTTTCTTAGCTATTAATATCAGAGATAAAAAGCAAGATCAAATCTTTAGACCGTTAATTAGGGGTTAGTCTCAAAATCCCCTTTAATATCTGACCGACTATCTCAGAGATCTATCAATACAGCTGACATCGATTACTATAGTTTATATTATCTGTGCAAATCATATCCGTTCAATCAAAAGAGACGCTACTATAAAAAACCGTGAAATAAAAGATAGCAGACCGCGAAACAAAATGAAATAGCATCATTAGTTTTTCTTTGACTAAATGATAAGCTGGTGGCGTTTAAATCGATGCGACTTATCGATAAATAATGAATACATCTCTAGTCGACGTGTAGTGAGCCTATTGGCACAGAATAAACAACAGTTGAAGGTTATACTCATTATGTATTTCTTTAAATATTTTAAGGGCTTATAGCGACTTACGTCCAAATAACAAAATACATATATAAAAAAATCATTGTGTTACGGGGTTTTAAATTATTTAAATATTTTTTTTTGACGTACCTACTTACTTATTAAATACATACTTTGTAATAAATATAGGCACATTCTTTAAGAGTACATACCTACTTACCTCTATAGAATCAAATTTCACAGTTTCTTTTAAAGTTCTCAACTCGAGCATAAATGTTCCATAGAATCTTTCCTTCGGTCTATAAACCAGTTTTCTTTTATATATTGTCTGTGCTTGTCAGTGACACTATTTACAATGAGGCTCCTATTTAGCATCACCCTTTTAACACCGGTCAAAGTACAGTCGGCTACATAAGTTTATTACCCAGTATGTGAGTGCCTTAATTTTGTAAAAACAAAACACTTATTTTAACTGTTTGTTTGCAAAAAATCATCTAAAACCATATTTATGAATTCCTCCGTGAAAATTAGAAGGGGGGGAGTTTGGCATACACTAGGGGGGGAGCTAAAAAGTAAAAAAAGGGTTACGTAATGTGGGTACGTTCCCTTAGCTAATAAACGCCCGAATACAAAATCGCTGCTAATCAAATATTGGCATTCTATAATGATTTTCATTGATTTCTAAACGTCTTATTAAGCTGTATCTACATTAATAATAAAATAATAATAAAATATTCATGGACTTTACACACAACGCCCTCTAGTCCCAAACTAAGCAAAGCTTGTGATATGGGAACTAGATGGCTGATAGAATACTTATGTACTTTTTTTTGTAAATACATACTTATTATACATAGTAACACCTATATTCATACCTATGAATGTAGAGCTAGGTACCAACTTCAACAAAAATCTTCTGTCGCTCACCACGACAGAAGAGTATCCATAAGGATTTCCCAAAGTTTAAAAAAAAGGTACCAACTTCAAATTGTGTAGATTATGCATCTACGATTGTGCATCATTGACATTAATTAGACACCGATGTTACTTTCAGTTTTAACCTCGCAATTTGGTATTAATTTAAGTTGCTGACTGTACAAAGTCAAATTCTTTTATTAATTCGCTCCGGTCTATGGTTTACGGTAGTTAAACAAAGAATAGAGATCAACTTCTTTTCAGAATAGCACAACCTTGCTACCGGATTTATGGAAATGTTAACTTTATGTTTGACAGGCGTCACAGCTCAGTCGGTAATAGCTCTGCCTGCCATGCTGTGGGTCGTGGGTTCGATCCCCACTAAGAACAAACATTTGTGTGTGCCATACATAGATGTTTGTTCTATGTCTGGGTGTTACTATGTACTATAAGTATGTCTTCACAAAAAAAAGTATATAAGTATTCTATCAGCATCTAGTTACCATATTACAAGCTTTGCTTAGTTTGGGACTAGAGGCGTCGTGTGAAATGGCCATGAATATTTATATTTATTTATTTAAGTTTGTTTACCTATTGCTTAGGCTACATGCACACTAACTAGCACCAACCATGAAGTCTTAGGTAAGAATGTATGATACAATATTTCATTTTAAAACATTTGATTAGTTTTATAGCATCGCGAATCAGTCTACAACTACAAACAGAAATATACAAAAAGGTCTAACCATGTTCCAGTGGATCCTTTCGCCAGATATTTCAAAGCCAAGGCTGTAGGGAATAAAGCCCAATGTGCACTATTGTGACCACATTCTGACAGGCTAAGGCGTGTTGAATACGCTCGTCGCTCACTTACAATACTTCAACAAAAATTATAGCATGATAGATGTCCTTCAGTTTATTCTGTTACTATTTTTTTTTAACCAGACACCATCACAAAGAAGTAAATGAAATGAAATGATTTATTTGCGTGAAACGTGGTACATATTATGAACTAAAATAGGTTATTGATTCTCACACTTCACTAGCGAAACCCAGCATGTAAAAGGAATCCCACTCATATTATAAATGCGATAGTTTAGATGTATAGATGTTTGTGTTTCAATCACGTCGAAACTACTGAACCAACTTGGATGAAACATAGCATAATATAGTTCGTAACCTGGATTGACACGTAGGCTATTTTTAATCCCAAATAATTAACAGGATCTACAGGATAAAATGAACGAACGGGATTAGCAGCGCCAATTGACAAGAGGATGATGTCATGTCATGTCACGTCCGTTTAACATTGGTTTGTACGTTTGACAACGTTTGACAATCCAGTACGGGTTCGGTGTGATGTCAAGTTTCTCAAAGTATCCGCTCGGTACACGGAAACAGTACTCGCGTACGAAGTCGCTGGTAACTGCTAGTGATATATAAGTAAGTTAAGTAGGTATCCTAGCGGGCCCCTAATGATACAGATTTAAATTGACATTACGGTTTAGGTACCGTTTAATCGGCACGTCTAAACCCAAGACTAATCGACAGTTTTAGCGTCATCGGTTTTGGGGACAATGGGCTACAAAACCCAGTGACGGCTATTGTGAATGGTCACAATAGCCCCAGTTTACCCCACAACGGCTCAATGGTCGGTAGATCGGTAGATCACTGTTTGAGAAACAGCGCCTGGAGCACTGGTTTTGGACATTCAACTGGCGAGTCTGTCAAATTCAGATTTAATAGCTTTAGAAAACTTTATTTCGTTTCTTTTCATATATTTTTGTAGTTCCTAAAAGTTTCCGCTAGGGGAAGGAAGCAAACGAAGTAACTCGTTTCACCCACTAGTTAAACCAGTTTTAGATGTCATTTTGACGTCATCTCTATTAGAGAAAAATCTCTGTCAAAGTGAGAATTAGGCCCCATGTCTATTGTTTTGTCTATTACTAGTCGATAAATTAAAAAACTAGTGCTAGGTATACAAAAGATCCCTTTAAAAACTCAAGGAAACAACCTGATAAGGGTGATTAATTGGTTTAAGTTGAATTCAATGAAAACGGAAACGTTGCCGATTTTTTTCACGAACCGGATAATCTGTATAAGTCTTTTACTGAATTTATTTTCCCAGTTTTTGTTTGGATACTATTTTGTTTATGCCCTTGATAAATAGTTAAACTGTCTAACCGCCACATTCAGAAATCCTACTCTTAGGGCAGCTTGCACCAGAATCGCTAAACGCGTTTAACTATTAAATAGTATTTAGCGAGTTGTCAAGCCATATAAATACGTCAGATTTAAATCTATTTAGCTGTTAAACACGTTTAGTGATTCTGGTGCAAGCCGCCCTTACTATATTATAAACGCGAAAGTTTGTATGTATGGATGTTTGTTACTCTTTCACGCAAAAACTACTGGTTCTATTTGGATGAAACTTGGAATACCTGTTTGTAGCCTGGATAACACATAGGCTACTTTTTATCCCGGAAAATCAACTGGATAAAACGGGTCACGGGTCGCGGATAGAAGTCGCGGGCAGAAGCTAGTATTTAATATTTATAAAAATAAAAAAAAGTACTAAGCTAACTTTGTTTCATATTTATAAATGAAAAGTTTCAGCAAATGGTAATTGAATACAATAGTCAGTAAACAAAATGTGAAATAAGTCAATATTACGTGGGTAATGGAATGCAGAACATTACACTTTCGTTTTCCAAGATACGGCGTCCGCGAAAAAACGCCCGTTATTTAGGTAGGACGCTTTAACGGTACTGCTACGCAGATGTAAGTTACGTTTACGCTACGTAACGCGTAATGGCGTCAATGGCACCCAAAACGTCGGATAAAGCCCATACACACGACGACTTTTATACGTGTGCCTGCTTCGTAGAACGCGCTGGACTGTAAAATCTGTAAATTCTAATCAATAATTAAATACTAGGAAAATGAAAGACTTTAGTGACATGTAACATATCAGGCTTCATGGAATAACCAAGCAAATACGTCATGACCTCGTCGAATTCTAGTACCTATGGGTAAGTATTAATGGAATGGGTAAACTGAACACAAACTACGAATAAGTACTTAAATGTTTTATTTATTAATAGGAGCACAAAGTCAAAATGCGGAGATTACGGAGATAAAATATACGGAAATAAAATAACGTTTATCGCTTTTTAACAAACCAAAGCTTTACCCTCCATACTTCTCGCTCATTTTAATATTATTTGCTTGAGATATTTCGACACGGTGGAGAATTTAACGGATTTACATTATAAACAAAAGTTTACTTTATACAGGATGTAATAATATCACTCGCGAAAACTTCAGAAGGTTAAAGTACCTACCCATAAATTAATTGCATAGATAGGTAATAAAAAATATGATTTCTTAATTGACCCTCAAATACCGAATTAATAACAGTTTTTCTTTTACAAATCCACAGTAAACAAAAAAAAAAATAAGGTCACTAAAACGCAATTGCCTAAACCGATTAATTTTTTCTAGCTAAAAATTCACAAAAAATATTCATCGAGTTACTGTGTTATTGCAACCATGAACTATTTATCAATAAGATTATGATGATCGTTACACAATGATACAGTCCATTGAGCAAACTTTTTACAAGTATTGATTGCGATCTGCATTAGAATTAAATTATAATTAGAATGAGATTACTAGAAAATGAAATCAACCATGAATAAAAAGTTAATACGACTTTTTATTAGTCCTTTTATTTATTTTTATCAAATGGTTATTCTGTACATAGGTACAGAATTACCATTTGACAATTATAACATTTAACAATATAATATAATTGTTAAACTACGGTTATTATAGGTATTTGGTTGCAAATGAACATATTGTATTGTGATACCAATGATCTTTTGTATGATACATTAAATTCGTGATATGTACAGCAAAACACAAAACAAAAGACAAATATTAAAAAACTGTTTAGATAAGTACTGTTTTTTTTGCACTTAATTACTTGTTTAGTAGTCCTAGGTACTCCGGCTCGTCGTTTTCTACGTATGCTTTTTAGTAAATAATGGAACAAAATCTTGAAAAATAGTGCAAACCAAATCCCATAATATTTTTTACCACCGAGTCCAATTTCGGAATTATCAATGGGGATATAAATAATAAGATGGCACCCCATATAGGCGCATGGGAAATGTAAACACTAGGGTAGACTCATTATAGAGATACCTATAATCCTTGTCCCTAATTTGTTGACAAACAGAACCCTACAAAACTCCAGGTAAACATTTTTTTTAGACTTGTATTAAACTTTTACTGCATTCAATAAAATTAACACAGGCATAAAAAACGTGTCAACATTAGAACGATGCAAGTTGTAAAACGTGTGCAAATATTAGGTATAGATAAATATGCGCACATGCGGTAAATATACTTGTAGTATACAACGCCATCATCATCAGCATGTCGAATAAACACAGCTGCGGGTATTTTGTACCTATATTACTTATTAATTCTGGTCATTCTTAGTCAATTTACCTACAAACTTTTACTTTATTAGGTATTTTACCAGGTTTTTTACCCCTTGTTTATTACCTCGAAGTCCATTCCGTCCAAGGTTGTCTGGTAGAGCGATAAGACCGCCCATTGTACCATTAGTTAAGTTTTGTTTTGTATGTTGTAGTAATAACTAGGTTAAAGTGTGCAATAAAGTATTTTCTATCTATCTATCTATTTTTATCTCACCACTAGTTGTAGTCGCTTGTATTGATCTCAAGTTGAATGAGACGACTGTGGGATCTGTAATTCAGAGCATCCGAAAGCAAACAAAAAAACAATTCAATCAAAGCAGCCGTAATCAAAAACAACAGGCGTAAAGAGAACAAATGGAAAAGCCCCGTCTTGCCCAATCGTCCATTCAGCACGCGGCCAGGCCATAAAATTAAATAAATCCGTTATTTTTCAGTGTGAGCCGGGCCCTCGGTCAATCGGCCGGCACGATAACGGCCCACATTTGTAAAGATTTTGCGGCCCACGCTGCCCACTATTCCTTCGCCGGCCATACGGTTGTGTTTAACATTAGAGACTTACAGACATGTCAGACATAAAAATAGTTTTTACAATCTATAGGCAATTTTTTTTTTTACAATTAATTTATAGGCAAGCGTTTGACCGCAATCTCACCTGATGTTTGAATTTTTAGTCTTGTGCAAATGCAAGCCTTATGACGTAGGTACTGTACAGGTTATGAATGTAAACCTTTTTGGTATACAAAAACCTCTTTCACGTTATATTTTTAGAACTTTCACCTCTTTTTATGTTTTCCTGTTGAATAGAACATTAAACTAAATTCCAATTAAAAGTTACTTAGCAAAATATACTATTGAAGTAATCAATTAAGTAAGGCCTGAACATTTAATACGAAAATCATTTCTAAAAGTTTTTTAGCTCTACATCATAAGCCGAACAGTAGCCAGTAAGGCTAAGCCGCGAATAAATGAAAATTGATTTTAAGATTGCGTTGCCCCAGCGGCCGACACGTTGACAAATAATATGGCCTTACCGCCAGCCGTATTAACTCTCCGACCTTTGCCTTGCTTCGGTAAAGTATCAAGACGTCTTGTTCCGTAGTCTGTTTGCAATTCGAATTTTGATTGACTAAGTATGAAAAATTACGAACCTCGACAAAAAAACGTAGCAGTTTTAAATTGTCCTACATTTTCATTAATTTTGTGTGTATGATATTCTTATTAAGTATTAGTTTTATTTATTCGTACATTATTATCTACTTCGTATTATAAAATATAATTTACGATGAAAATAACATAGAAGATTTTAAAATAAATTTAGCAAAAACCATAGACTAAAAAGAGGGGGAAACTCATTATGAGCGACTCCACCTGTGACGTCACTCATCTGCATCACAACCGCGCTTGATGGAAAATTAAACGCAGTTTAAGCGCTGTTTTTCGGAGCTCATTCTTTTTCACTCAAGCGGCCAGTTGGCGCGAAACAAACATGATTAAAAAATATTTAAATTTTTGTACCTACATAACGAGATTTTTATTTGTTGCCATGTCTGACTTTATTTAGTCGTGTTACTATTATTAGGGGTAATTATGTACAGATTTATTAATGACTTAAGTACATGAAAGATCTACAAAAAAAACAGGCCTAATCAAGATGATTTTATCAGCGTCAGGAGTCACTTTTCACAGTCTTTACCAATAGCGCTATAAACGGGACGCTGCTGCAAGATTTTAGATGAAGTAGGCTTGTCCAGCACCTATCCTCATCCTCTCATATTACTGTAGGTACTCACTAACTCATTTATTGGCTCAACGACTTTTTTTATAACATTCTAACCCGTAACTTGTAAAGCAATCTTACTTTGGTAAATAATTTGATCATTTTCATGCGGTAACAAGTGTAACTTTGTCTAATATAGATATAGCTACCACCTATCTATACTGTGGTATATGGTAGCAAATTATAAATGTAGGTATGTATTAGTTAGGCGCTAAACACACCAAGCTTTTGTGCACAGTCACTTAATAACAAAATTATAATGCGTGCTTCGCATTCTGTAACGTCATTACAGATAGCCGCAGCCACCCCAAGTGCATTACGCCTTGCGCATCCCCGCCGGATATTAACCCCTCACCGTTCATTCACCATTCTATATTTAAACCGTCCATTTTTTTACCATACAACTCATTACACATTGAATTCCCACGTATTTTATTCAATCTAGTTCGTCTCTTATTATTTTGACAATTAGTTTTAATCTAATGCGTTCACGCCGCATAATTTCTTTGCCATTCTATTTTTGAAATTGAATGAATGTGCATTCAACGTATAGTTCGATTCGAATTTCAAAAGATTTGACGCGCATTTATACTTTGTTCATTCATCCCGTTTCGTTAATAACTTATCAAAGAAAATAAGTAGTTTTTATTAATTTGAACTTGTATTCGTTTTAATTAGATAGAATAGAACATAGCTCTGTTGTAAATTAGTAAGTAGATAATATGTACCTATCCCGTAGATACCCAAAAACATTATTGCCATAACAAAAAATATCGTTTTATTGCTCTCTAAAAACAAATTTAATAATGGTAGAGTCAAAAACAGTACAGCATCTACACAGGTCCACACAAATTTTCCCATCTCAATCCTCAAACTTCTACTTCAGACTTTATTTCATCTACCATAAAGTTTAATTCAGCTCATTTTCGCGAGATAGTTAGATTAAACAGAGGGCAATACGTGTGTATGACGTTATGAAATAAAATTGAAGAGAGGACACTCCACACGATCTAATTAAATGATAAGAGTTATCTTATTAATGTACTTGCAGATCTTCAGTCTAAGGCTAAACGGTCATTCAGAGATAATTAAGAACTTAGGACGAATGAATAGAACTTTTAAAACTGAAGCAAAAATATTTTATTGTGAACTTGGGAATATCCATAGGATCATTTGGCGAATACCAAAACATTTTGTCTCCTCGCGGGAATCGAACCCGCTCCCTCTGCATCTCAACCTGTCAAACGCCAACAAACTAAAGGTTATCTAATTCCTAATTGTAATCGATATAAGTTACTTACAGTAATTTGTTCATTTTCATTCATTCATTCATTCATAATATGCTACAATAATCACCAGTTTCGTAAACAACGATGAAAGTACCCTCAGCCAAAAATATTTCTAATCCTTAGCAAATCGGTAATTTATACCACAAATAAAGCTTATGGAACTGTGATCTTGCTGATAAAATGCTAAATGTGGTAAATAATCCGTCTTAACCCTCCGTCGCCGGCGTGACTTACTAACTCGTGCTTTCACAGTTCTCACGGCACTTAGACCAGTTAAGGCTCATATCACGGTCAAACCGTGAAAATGCCCATTTTTGACGTTCTAGATCTCTGAAACTGAAACTCTTAGATAATTTCGATTTATTGTATGATGTAGAATAGTTATTCGCATTGACCGTAGCGGCCTCGCTTTTTACAATTTTTTCTTATATATTTAAATAAAGCCAAAATTCCGAAACAAGTTTTTAATAAAACTCGCGCAGACACTTTTTCAAGCTCCTGGATTGAACTTCTGTGCCAAGCAAACGAAATGAAAAATATCCAAAAATATCTCTTATATACTGCCATTGACCGTAGCGGCCCCGGAATTCAGAAATAAGTATGGGATATCTACAAAAAAAAATCAATTCAAAACCATAAAATTGCTAAAAACGTTCAGAATTAGCCGTTAATTTCTCCGTACTACATTAATATTATTAAGTAAAAGTTATACCAAAATAAACGTTAGTTCATAATCAATAAAATTGTATACTTTTTATTTAAATAATTTATTTTATTATATTGAATAAACGTAATTTAAAACTGCATGAAATGCGATCTCAGACTCTCAGACGAACTCAGACGCGCGCCAGCCCTTGAATCGCGGCCAAACTGTGATAGCCCTCTTAAGGCTACGGGTAGTTAAAAGCCGGTTAAAGGTTAAGCCGTACATTTTATTAAAAAGTCGGACAATAACATTTTTTTATTTTTTTTTATTTCATGGACATTTCACACGACGCCTCTAGTCCCAAACTAAGCAAAGCTTGTAATATGGTAACTAGATGCTCATAGAATACTTATATAATTTTTTTTTGTAAATACATACTTATCATACAAAGTAACACCCAGACATAGAACAAACATCTATGTATGGCACACACAAATGTTTGTTCTTAGTGGGGATCGAACCCACGACCCACAGCACGGCAGGCAGAGCTATTACCGACTGAGCTGTGACGCCTGTAAAAAACATATTAGGTATAATTTAATAACATCACAACAAAGTGTCACACTATAGATATTTTTTTGCACTCGAAATAGTCAAATATTTATAAATCTCTAGATTGGGTGGAATTTCAACAGTGATTTAAGTAGCACTGTAATTATCTCAAAATATAACTAAAAACTGATCAAATCATAGACCGCATGAAGTCGGTGGATGTAAATGTCGCAATATTGTTATTTCATCGTCACTTAACATCAGGTGAGATTGCGGTCAAACGTTTGCCTAAAATGTAGAAAATGAACCTTTCCCCATGAATGGACTTTTTTTAGGCTGATAGGATGATAATTAAACAACATTGTAGGTAAGAGTAATAAATCCCAGAGCTAAAAAAATTAGCCAGCTAATCAAAGATCCTTAAAAGTCGGACACCCGCCAACCCTATCACCAGCTATATTAATCTTTATTTATTTTGCGGTTTAATGTACGCTGTGCGTAATGGACCGAGATTTTTGGATCGTATTAACACTACGATAAGCATTAGGGGTATTATAAAACTACTAAATGAGCGTCATGTTATAGCAATGAACTATTAGGTCGGTACAACCTAATTTGTAAGATTTGTTTAAATAGATTTTGTGTGAAAAGATTGTAAGTAAATGAAAATTATGAAAAACAAAAGCTTTTTTATTTGACAGATTATCCACAGGCAACGAAGGGTTAATTTACTTAAAAAGTTTGAAAACTATACTAATGAATACTACACTATTATATGTAGGTAGATTAAAAGCACGTCTGAGAGCCGTTTTTCATAGTAATCTACATACCTACGGACACCTGTTAGTTGAACTACGGAATAAGGTATGTATTATCTTCGGTCGATTAGAATTTCTTTCAGATAACTCCTATCTTCTTCTTAGATAGTGACGTCATGCAATAATTAAAAGACTAACTACAAAAACCCTAATTTTGTCTATAATTCATCATCTTCGGTAGTATAGTGGTAAGTATCCCCGCCTGTCACGCGGGAGACCGGGGTTCGATTCCCCGCCGGAGAGAAACCATTTTTTGCATTCGTTTTGAATTTTTAAATTTTTGAGGTTTTTTTTAGAGCGGCCATAAAGTTCTGGAGCGTCTATTTAGGGACAACAGAATCTCTATGAAAACTATACTTTTTAATTTTTAACCGACTTCAAAACAAGGCGCGCTTCTCAATACAATTTTTTTTTAGAGTAGACTTTCGTCACGTAGTTTAGGTAATCAAAATAGGTTTAGTACATATATCAGTTTGGTTTTTTATCGAGTAGCTACTGTCTTTTCTAATAACAGTAAGTTTATAAAATCAATAGAACAGTGCTTTAAAGCGCTATGGATCTATGGGGTTTGAAATGACCGCACGTGTCAGACACGCGACTCGATGCGTGGTTATCATGACATCTTTGGGTGCATGTGACACCCGCTTGGGGTTGTAATGACCACAATTTCCGAAAGCGCAATCTACAGCATGCCCCATTTGAAGTGTTAGTTTTGGTTAAAAGTTAGACCCTTGTGAACGTGACAGTCGATTTGTGCTCGATCATGAGCACAAAAGATTATAGAGCATATTGGATTAAATGGATGGGATATTTTTATACATTTGTTTGACCAAAAAAAATTTTTTTTTATTCATTATAGACAAGCGTTTCATTTCACAATCTCACCTGATGGTAATGAGGCTCTTTTTTGAAATCAGAATAGTGGTCTGTTTGTCCAGAAACCTAGAATAAAAAAAATCTTAGGAGTTTTGCTCTATGTTCCGGGTTTTTGATCTGTCCTATCATTTGATTTACATTGAATCTATTATAGAACCTGAAAAAAAAGACACTTCAAAATCTGAGATTGTGAATCTATTTTTATCGCTGACTGTACCCAATAATAACATTTATTTACCATTCGGTAGGTCTCGAGCGAGACAACTCCATAATAACCCGACCAAATACCTGCATAGCGCGCGCTCATTTGTACTGCCAACATTTTAATAAGCGCATATTTTTATGTTGCAGGCATTGGGTTATATCAGACATTTATCGAAGTAGCTGGAATCATCACATCAGACAGCCGCGGCGGCGGCGGTGGTGGTGGCAGCACTGAGCGCCTTCGACACTCGTCAGTTTTCGCCGCTGTAGGCGCTATCAGACGACTAAGGTACTTACATTAGTTCCTCCTTTCCGTAAAAAGAATTAGTATTGTTTTGTAGGTCGTAAAGCAAAATCTTGGTTTGGGCACAGATATTATAAACTATAGGTTTGGGTATCGGGTGTTACTGCAGTGATAAATATTATTTGGTCTGAAGTAAAACCTGTTTATTATTTTGATGGGGTCTTTTTTGACATTATCATATAGAAAAACGTACGCAGTTATCTGTGAATCGAAATGCACGTAAATCGACATATTACGCTTCGGCTGGTTGTGGCCAAATCTGACCGAATAAAGGTAGTTAAATAGAGGTAACACGAGATGAAGTGAGATGAAAGTTGAAAGGAGTAGTTCCATTTCATGGTGGATCTTTATTCGCGATGTTTTCCGGTGAAGTTGTAGCAAGTGGCAAGTGGCTCACGTCTAGGCATTTCCGTAAAACTCTACATTCGTACTCTACCACAGCACACATCCCCGTCTGTCTTCAGAATTTTAATTAAATTGCTCAATGTTGAATTGGCTTTATTAAATCGATTACGAGAATTCCACGATTTATACTTGCACGTTATTAAATAAGTTAAATACTTAAAGTAATGTACTTTGATAGGAGCAGGTATAGTACCTAGTAGTAGGGCTTTTTGTGAGAAAGCTCGTCGGCGACTCTCACAGGGCACGTCCTAGGAGACGTGCTTGGTGAGGTGATGTCACTAATTGTTTTACAAAGGGCTGTAGGTATTCATATAATTTGCAAAAAAAAATCATTAATCATCCAAAGAGCTAAAAGATTTTCAAGACACAAGTAGGTAAAAAACATTTTCGTGTCGCGGAAACCAAAATTCGCACTCTTATTTCAGCCGCCAAGCTACTACACCACAAGATCTACTTTACGCTACTTAAATTAAATAGCATCGAATATGATGATAGAGAGAAAACTGTTTTCTTCGTATACCTTTACAGGCACTACAATTATCAGCGAGTGCACTCCACTCACTCGCTTCCTGCAATTAAAAACGGCTAATAGATAATTAGTTGTGTTGTTGAGTTGTATCGGCTCGCCCACTCATCAAGAGAGGGGTTTAGTCGATGCAGACTGCAGTCTGACTATCCGATTATGCACCCAATTTGTAAAACTGAACACAGTAAATTCGTGTGTGAGCTTTCGTAGAGGGTCTACGAGACCGCTACGAATGCGACGTATGACTAGAACAACCAATTGTTTTTTTTTGTTCTAAGAAACTAACACGTTTAGGGCGGCTTGCACCAGAATCACTAAACGTGATTAACAGCTACTTAGATTTAAATCTGACGTATTTATATGACTTGACAACTCGCTAGAACTATTTAAAAGTTCAACGCGTTTAGCGATTCTGGTGCAAGCCGCTCCTAGTGAAGTAAAGAAATATTCACTTTCAGCTTCCTAAAAAATAAAATATGTACTATAATACCATGTGAAAGCAATAAATGTATTGAGTATGTAAGCTTTTGTATTTTTATTTATTCAAAACAAAAATTGTAGACAACGCTCGTCATTCAGTTGTCTCTTCAAATTGGATCCGTATCGGGCGGTCTGTACGGTACACCGAGTATTGTTTAGGTATCGAGTACAAATTGAGGGCAATTAGAAGGCTATAAATTGCCATAACATGCCATGGCGACTCCCGAGGGCGTCATCAACGTCTAATTTATCGTTTTTCTTGTTAGTTATGGTGTCGCCGCTGTGCCTGATTGTACGCAAGGAACTACTCGACTAAATCAAACTACCTATTCTCCATGATGAAGAGTACAAAGCCTGGTATAAGATCTAAATCTTCGATTTCGACTCTCCATTATAATACCGTCAACGATACTTTTAGGTTTTTGTTCTATAAGTATAGAGTCAAATGGGCCAGTGAAATAAGCCGTGGCTACAAAGGGCCATGGCTTATTTCACTGGGTCATTTATTTTGTCACAAGGTCCTCGTGAGGCGATCATTGACCTAGTCAAAATAAGTACGCAATTTCAATATAAGATGTGTGTATTATTGTGTACTTGAACCTGTGTGTAGTGAAATAAGCCATGGCCCTTTACAGCCATGGCTTATTTCACTGGCTCATTTGAATCTATACTTATAGATCAAGCCATGGCCCTTTGTAGCCATGGCTTATTTCACTGGCTCATTTGACTCTATACTTATAGATCAAGCCATGGCCCTTTGTAGCCATGGCTTATTTCACTGGCCCATTTGTCACAAGGTCCTTTTGAGTGCCTACTTTTGAGGCGATCATTAACCTATTAAAAATAGTACGCCATTACGGTAACGAACAAACGGTAAGACATATCAAAACGCATCATTATTGATTAGTCAGACTGAGTATCCTACTCCTAACCTTTTTGCTGCTGACGCGAAGTAACTAGTTAGACTTCAGTTGTGAAGTTTTTGTGGAAGAGCCTTCAGTCCTCGCTCCAGATGTTAAAGGGTCCCTGGGGGGTGATCGGTCGACGCCTCAGGCTTTCAGAGGAATGCAATACAGTGAATTAGCAGGTTTTCATCGAAACGAGACCAGCTAAACCTTACGATAGGTAGCTAAGCATTTGGCTGCCAGTTCACCTGATGGAAAGTGTAGCTGCAGCCTAGATAGTTAAATACTACTGCATCTATGTACTTACGTACATGCAAATGTCTATTATATTCAGAAAATGACCGTTTTAATCCAAAGCTTTGCTGAAGTTAGCATAAACACAAATGATAAGTTTATTTTTTTAATTTTCACAAAAAAACTCGAGAGCAATGATTCCGGGTCACTTAAAGAATGTTAAAAATCTCGGAAACTAAAAATGATAGGTTAATGCAATAAATTGTATTTAATAGACAATGTAATACTCCTTAAATGAAAGTAAAAAAATATGAGTCACCATACATTTTATTAACACAAAATTACATAAAGAAAAAAACTGCTGATCTCTCCTTAAAACAAAAATAGGAAACATGAAATTTTTGAACTTTATTACGATTTGACTTGAATTTTAATACTTCGTATTGCCTCCTCGTGCTTCCATTACTGCGTTTACGCGGTTTGGCATGCTGTACACCAAGTTCCTTATACGATTTTGGGGAATATTCTCCCATTCCTCTGTGAGAGCAATTTTGAGCTCACGAAGCGTGATTGGGGGAGGGTTTCGTTGTTTTACGCATCTGCCTAGCTCGTCCCAAGCATGCTCGATCGGGTTGATATCCGGGCTGCGCGCTGGCCACTCCATACGAGTAATGTTCATCTCTTGAAGGTAGTCATTCACAATCCTACCTGTATGAGGTCGGGCATTGTCATGCATAAATATAGCATCCTCACCTAAATTGACCATAAATGGACCAACATGATCATTGAGGATTTCTTCCACATATCTTACGCTAGTTAAAGAGCCGTTTTCTATGATCACCAGCTCTGTGCGACTTTCAGAAGAAATTCCGGCCCACACAAGTACAGACCCACCACCGTAGGCTACTTTTTCTTCGATGCATGCTTGCTTGAATCTTTCCCCTGGTCTTCGATACACTCTGTGTCTTCCATCGTGCTTGTAGAGCATAAATTTTGATTCGTCGGAGAACATAACTTTTGACCAATCTTCAATACTCCAATTTACGTGGCTCTGGGCATATCTTAGTCTTGAAATACGATGCCCACGCTCCAGTTTAGGGCCGTTTGCAGGTCTAAGGGGTTTTAAGTTAGATTCAGCAAGCCGACGTCTTACTGTCCATGCACTTGGGTTACTTCCTCCGAGGCGTCGAAACTGATTTGTGAGTTCAGTTCCTGTGAGAAAGCGATTTCGAAGCATGGTGTTCACCAAGTATCGGTCTTCTCGTGCTGTGGTACACCTGGTTCTGCCCGTTCCTGGTCTGCGTAGGTTAGAACCAGTTTCTTCGTAACGTCGGAGAACTCTTTGTACTGTTGACAGCGACACACCGACAGTCCTGGCTGTATCGCGCTGACTCCGGCCGGTTTCCAGCATTGTAAGTATTCTGGTGCATTCTTCAGGCGTAAGCGACATAATTTCAGCTTGAATAATGAATATAGAGCACTATCAACATGGTTTATATATCCACATAAATGACAGATTACAAACAAAAGCAAAACCAAATGCTGTAATTTCGTAGTTCCATCTTCGAAAGTGGCCCTTTTTCAAATTTGATTTTTTTAAGATATAACTTTACAATAACTAAGAAGTTTTAATACCTTCATTTAAGGAGTATTACATTGTCTATTAAATACAATTTATTGCATTAACCTATCATTTTTAGTTTCCGAGATTTTTAACATTCTTTAAGTGACCCGGAATCATTGCTCTCGCGTGTATATGAACAAATATTACAACATCCCGCATTGATGCCTGCTTAGACATCCTATCCTATCCTATCCTACTAATATTATAAATGCGAAAGTTTAGTTGTTTGGATGTTTGTGTTTCAATCACGTCAAAACTACTGAACCAACATGGATGAAACTTGGCATATATATAGTTCGTAACCTGGATTGACATATAGGCTACTTTTTATCCCGAATAATTAACAGGATCTACAGGATAAAATGAACGAAAAGGATTAGCAGCGCCAATTGGCAAGAGGATTTCATTGTCATGTCATGTCACGTCAGTTTGACAGGGCGTAGTACTACCTCTTTGGTCTAACGACTAGCGTTTGACATTCCAGTACGAGTTCGGTGTAATGAGGTCTAATGTCATGTTTCTCGCAAAGAAGTATCCGCTCGGTATACGCACAGATAATATAATGTACACGGAAACTGTTGACGCGTACGAAGTCGCGGGCAACTGCTAGTCTTTCATAAAAATAAATAATAATAAAATATAGAACTAATACGTGACCCAAAAAATTTGTGCTTCAAAAGCCCCCTCGATCTTATCTAACCCCTTTTAAAAGATTCAACAAACAATACCAATGAAAGCGTGTCTGAACTCTGAGGCCCGCAACTCCAAGTCGTTATCTGTTCACAAACTCTTCGCAAGAATTGCAAATGGCGATAATTCTAACTACACCAATAAATCTGCAGCGCTGTTCGAGTTTTTTCCTTGGGGTGCAAGTTGCGAGTGGTGATTGATCGCGCAAATACTCGCAGAGTGGAAATAATACACACATCTCATGTCCATGAACATTCTAAACGCTCTATCTAATCAAAATATAATCTTCACAAGTAATTAAATTAAAAATTTAAAAACCCCCGAATCTTGGACCGATTTTCATCAAACATAGCTAAGAACACTTCCGACTAATTCAACTATCAAACAAAAAAAAAACAAAATCAAAATCGGTTCATCCGTTCGGGAGCTGCGTTGCCTCACACACACACACACACGTACACACACACACACACACACACACACTTATACCCCGTCGTTTTTGCGTCAGGGGTTGAAAATGAGAGATGATAGTAAAATTATCATAAGGACTGTGTAGTCAGTCATAACTCTTTTTTTTTTTCTTGAAGTCGTTTTCAATGAAAATATTTTCAAATAGTGCACATTTGAAGAGCAAAGTAAGAGTAGATAGTATTTGAGTACAATGAATTTTCTAAATGTACCTAATATCTTTGTTTAATTATTATGAAGGACTAGCAGTTACCCGCGACTTCGTACGCGTCTACAGTTTCCGTGTACATTATATTATCTGTGCATGTACCGAGCGGATACTTCTTTGAGACACTTGACATTACACCTCATTACACCGAACTCGTACCTACTGGAATGTCAAACGCTAGTTGTTAGACCAAAGAGGTAGTACTACGTCCTGTTAAACTGACGTGACATGACATGACAATGAAATCCTCTTGCCAATTGACGCTGCTAATCCTTTTCGTTCGTTTTATCCTGTAGATCCTGTTAATTATTCGGGATAAAAAGTAGCCTATATGTCAATCCAGGTTACGAACTATATATATATGCCAAGTTTCATCCAAGTTGGTTCAGTGGTTTTGACGTGATTGAAACACAAACATCCAAACATCCAAACATCTAAACATCCAAACATCTAAACTTTCGCATTTATAAAATACTAGCAGTTACCCGCGACTTCGTACGCGTCTAGTTTCCGTGTTCATTATATTATCTGTGCATGTACCGAGCGGATACTTCTTTGAGAAACTTGACATTACACCTCATTACACCGAACTCGTACCTACTGGAATGTCAAACGCTAGTCGTTAGACCAAAGAGGTAGTACTACGCCCTGTCAAACTGACGTGACATGACATGACAATGAAATCCTCTTGCCAATTGGCGCTGCTAATCCTTTTCGTTCATTTTATCCTGTAGATCCTGTTAATTATTCGGGATAAAAAGTAGCCTATATGTTAATCCAGGTTACGAACTATATATATGCCAAGTTTCATCCAAGTTGGTTCAGTAGTTTTGACGTGATTGAAACACAAACATCCAAACATCTAAACATCCAAACATCTAAACATCCAAACATCTAAACTTTCGCATTTATAATATTAGTAGGATAGGATAGGATTAGTATTAGTAAGTATTAGTATAGTATTAGTATAGTATTAGTATTAGTATAGTATTAGTATAGTATTAGTATAGTATTAGTATAGTATTAGTATAGTATTAGTATTAGTATTAGTATTAGTAGGATAGGATAGTATGTTCATACTCACCGCCATGGCCGTATCTATAACAAACAGTATTCGAACTTGAATGCGTTATATACCTAAACCTTCCTCTCTGAGTAGAGTTTCCCATACTTAAACATTTCGAAACGTGCCCTAACATGTATTACGAAGTTCGTAAAGTATTGTATTCCTTGGGTCCTTGCATACCTACTACCTACAATATTCTCATTACGCAATTTAAGATTTTTGTAGAACTTCATAATCTGAACTTATAATAGGCCTTTACATCTATTGAAGATGATTTATACAGCGTCAGGAGGCAACCTATGCCTACACTTAACGGGACACTGTAGTGCCTGGGACAATGTTTTAGATGGAGTAGGCTTGCCCAGCACCTATACCATCCTCTCAGCCTAGTCAGCCGTATCCACAGGAAAGACAAGGTCAATACGTGCGGAGCTGACTAAGCCGCGGGTTTCCTCACGATGTTTTCCTTCACCGTAAAGCTCGTGTTAATGCGCATATAAATTTTCCGAACGAAAAATGCATTGATGCACGGCCGGGATTTGAACCCACGACCTTCGGATCGAAAGTCGAGGTACAATCCCACTCGGCCAACACGGCTTTTTCTGCAATCTGAACTAAGATGATAGATAATACTTTGTTGCACAACCACATAAAATTTTATAAAAAATATAATAATAAATATTCATGGACATTTCACACGACGCCCTCTAGTCCCAAACTAAACAAAGCTTGTAATATGGGAACTAAATGCTGATAGAATACTTTTACACTTTTTTTTGTAAATACATACTTATAATACATAGTAACACCCAGACATAGAACAAACATCTATGTTTGCCACACACAAATGTTTGTTCTTGGTGGGGATCGAACCCACGACTCAAAGCACGGAAGGCAGAGCTATTACTGACGGAGCTGTGACGCCTGTCAAAAATGAGAGTGGGTAAGGTACAATAGGCGGCTTTATCACTAAAAGCGATCTCTAAGTACACCTACCTAATAATAATAATAAATATTAATAATAATATAATAATAAATATTGATGGACATTTCACACGACGCCCTCTAGTCCCAAACTAAGTAAAGCTTATCATGAAATTTTCGTGTATCTTCCCAATTTATTGAGTTTGAATGAATAAAGTTCCAACCCAAGTAGGTATACTAACTACGGCTAAAGTTAGATAATAATAAGTGGTTAAGTAAACTAGGTAAGTAATAAATGCGTGCCCACCTCTTCCAACAGTTCCAACCCTCTAGTTAACCCAACACGCAATCACAGACGTAACGCGGAAACAAATAGCTATTTCCATAGTAATCATCGCATTAACCCGTACTAACCCGTCAGGTCGTCAAGACCCGAACATTAAACTCAATGTTACTGTAGCTCGTATGCTCGTACGCCGATTATCTTAGAGTTAACCGTGTCGTAACGATCGTTATTTGCGGTCTCAGAGACCGACAGTGTTCTTCGTAAGGGCTGGGTCATATGGTGTTAATAAAATTTTATGAGAATTTCGATTTTAAAAGTATAAATAAATAAATATTCATGGACATTTCACACGACGCCTTCTAGTCCCGAACTAAGCAAAGCTTGTAATATGGGAACTAGATGCTCATAGAATACTTATATACTTACTTTAAACTTACTTAACTTTATACTTTTTTTTACTTTTTACTTTATATAAGTTAAGAATTTAAAATTTGTGATAAGAGTAGATACTGCTCTTAAATAAATCAGAGTTTTCACTGTTTAGGTGAAGGTATTCTTATGCCGACTGAAAGAAGGTTGGGCAGTTTAGGTACTACTAAATCAGATAGGTTCAACATTTATCATAAGAAAAAAAAACCAAAGAATGGAACTCTTTCCGGTGTCTGTGTTTCTGAACACTAACAATTTAGATGTTTTCAAGAGGAGAGTGTATAGGTTTTTTCTAGGCAAATGTACTACATCGTCGACCGCAGCACCACTTAACATCAGGTGAAATGGCGGTCAAACGTTTGCTTGTAATGTATAAAAAAGGTACCTAAAGAGGACGAAACAGACTATCTATAAACCGTTCCTTCGGCGAAGCGTAATTTGGTGAAACATAGCAAGCTCCATCTAGTAATCTATTTTCTTTATCACTGAAGATCGTGATCAATGAGGCTAAAAGTCTATCAGGCAGCAAAAAAGTCACAGTTCACCTGAGATAACCCAACTACTTGGTCCCAGTATGAACGCAGCTCTACCTGCCGATACGGATGAAGTCGGCAAGTAAAGTACCAGTGTACCCAAAACGGTCGCTCTGCGCCGCCGACCGGCCATTCAACGACATTGCAGTTCTAAACCTCGATTACCTGCACCATTGGACGGTTTATAACACGTCCTTGGAAAAATCGTTGGGTTCTGGAGAACACGTCTTTTCTACGGGTATTTGTGCTAGATCAATTGTTGGAGATAACTGTATACATGGGGAAAGCTAGTATGCGCGCTAAAAATCTTAGTTTTAAAGTACTAGTTCGCCTTGAACTAAGATCTCGCGATTACCCAAACAAACAGCACCAAAGAATTTTTGTTCGACTATGGCGATAAACTTTATAGTTACCAGTCTTACTCATAAAATGAATGAAACTCTACGTAAAGTTCACGTAAAAATTATTAAGTATAGTTTTTACATGGGTTGCGGATGTTAATAGGCGACGGTAACCGCTTACAATCAGGTGGGCCGTAAGCATGTTTGCCTTACAATGGCATAAAAAAGGTACATACTTACCTTAACATGAAGAGCCATAGAGTCTTCTTGATTTTGATTTCATGTCACTCCCAAATGTTAAAATGACAATGCATGACAGACGCACTTTTCAAACCAAACACAAACTCTAACAAGCAATATACGCAATATCCATGTAAATATCCAACCCAGACAATTTACATCAGCAATGAGCTGAAAACAAACAATATTAAGTACTTTCCACCGCCCACTTTGACCCATCAACATGTTTACATTCGCCAAAAGAGTTTCAAAATTCGTAAGACCTTTCCTGAACTTCCACCGTAACTACCAAGTGTCTGTTGTTGGGGCATCGTATCCTCTAGGGCAGTCTATCTCACTTCTCCTCAAGCAACACCCTCTGATCCACCGCCTGACGATGCATGGGGCCCCTGAAGAAACCTGCGGAGTCACTAAGGACAAATCCCATGTACCTCGAGAAGCACAAGAAGACAAGGGCTGCACCGCGCGAATGGAGTTTGCACTAAAATGCTCCGAGATCGTCGTCGTTGCTGGTGGCCAACCGAAGCAAGCAGACCAGACAGAACAGGAACTTTTCAAGCAAAACGCAGACTCCGTCATCCGGACAATGCAAGAAATTGTCGCTTACTGTCCGTCTGCCTTCGTCGTCATTGCCACAGATCCTATAAACCAAATAGTACCACTCGCTTCGAAGGTGTTAGAAGCTGGCAATTGCTATGATAAAGGTAGAGTATTTGGTGTGACTGGATTGGATACTATGAGAGCTCAAACGTGGGTCGGTGGAATGTATCAGATACATCCTAATTATGTGAAAGTGCCAGTGGTGTGTGGGCATTCGCCGAAGACTGCAGTTCCATTGTTCTCGCATATCATCCCCAGATTTCATATCAGTACTTCCGTAGCGGGTATGATGACGGAATCCATGCGAAGCATTGACAATCACATAGCGACTTTGAAAAGTGGAAATGCGGAATCAACGCTTTCTTCAGCATTTGCAACCTTCTGTACAGTTTCCGCGATACTGAATGCAATGAATGGTTACGCAATAGAACATGTTGCATTCGTCGCTAACAACGATTACGGAACCAAGTTCTTCGCATCACCAGTCATCATAACTGGTCATGGAATAGCTGCAATGATGCAGTACAAAATGATCACTGCTTTAGAAGCTGACTACATCAGTCAATCTACGGAGCAACTGTACAATGATGTGCGCGAAGGTGAATCTTACTATGATCCGGAAAAACACTTCCAAAAAAAACCGCAAATGGCAATTTAGCATTTATTAAAACTCTGTAAAATATAAAAATGCATGCCAAGAAAACGTTATATCATTGAACCTTCGATATAGCTTATGTAATCTTCTCCTATAGCTACATCACGGTTGAGAGCTGGAGTGGCAGAGTTCAGCATGTAGTATTCATAGTTGCTCATGGGCAAGTCGCAGCATGTTTGTATGATTCCATAGCACCCAATATTTGTTGGTCCAGAGAAAAACCTCGTCCCATAGTGTGGGTTGGCTGTGTAACAGTTCAAAACTACTTCAGAGCCGGACATGGCGTCTATAAGCCCATCGACAAACTCGTGAATCGACCAGGCCATGGCTAGTGTAGAAGATTCATTCCCATGTTTCTGTAAAAGCACTTCAGTGCCCGCTTTCCTCACAAGCCTCGTTAGCATGTCTGCTTGACGTGAATCCACTGAATAGTACGTCGGGGTCAGGTTGGAGAACAGTGGTATGATGGTTTCATCCGAATGTCCTCCGATAACAGGCACGTTGATATGTCTAGGGTTTACTTGAAGAGCGTTGCCTGCAAAAGCTCGACTTCTTGCTGTATCTATATGTGTAATCCCATATATCTTGTACGGGTTGTAGCAGTGGTATTTATAAAGTAATCCGCTAGCGAATGGGATGATGGAATTGATAGGATTGGTCGAGATCGCAAGGAACGCTTCAGGGTTATGGTCGACCATAGCTCTGCAGAGTCTTTGGATCGCCGGTGCGTTGGCTGCTATCATCTGCTCTCTTGTAAGTCCTGGCTTACGAGAGGCTCTGGATACCATTACTATGAGATCTGATGACCGAACGGCTGATCCTAGATCCTCACTTCCGTAGGCTGCTATAGAAGGCCCTCCAGGCACATGGGCTAGCTCGACGCCGACTCCTTTGATCCTCTCATCGTCGTCGCAAAGCTTTAGATGCCTGACTTTAGGGTTTTGTTTCAGCAGCAACGCAAGATTGGACCCGATGTCACTTGCAGCACCGACCACTGAGATTTGCACGTTCCTACGGGGAACGTAACCCGCATTACACCAAGGTTGCAATGAGAGTAAAGTTTCGGTTACCCTGCGCGTAATCATTTTTGTACTTATTGTAATTTTATTTTACAGAATTTTAATACACAAGGCCATAGTAAATAGAGAGTAGTATAAAGTATGACATTTTATCATCATGCAAAATGTAAAGTCCTCCTTCATCAGTGTTGGTTGAAGGTTGAAGGCGAGGTTGAAGGATAGAGAACACAGACTATAGCGAAGTTTCTCTGGTTAGCTGTGGTTCCTGCCCATCCTATCCTACTAATATTATAAATGCGAAAGTTTAGATGTTTGGATGTTTAGATGTTTGGATGTTTGGATGTTTGGATGTTTGTGTTTCAATCACGTCAAAACCACTGAACCAACTTGGATGAAACTTGGCATATATATAGTTCGTAACCTGGATTGACATATAGGCTACTTTTTATCCCGAATAATTAACAGGATCTACAGGATAAAATGAACGAAAAGGATTGGCAGCGCCAATTGACAAAAGGATTTCATTGTCATGTCATGTCACGTCAGTTTGACAGGGCGTAGTACTACGAGTTCGGTGTAATGAGGTGTAATGTCAAGTTTCTCAAAGAAGTATCCGCTCGGTACACGCACAGATAATATAATGTACACGGAAACTGTAGACGCGTACGAAGTCGCGGGTAACTGCTAGTTTTTACATAATTCCTCTCTGATAGAATGACAAAAAGAAAGCTAAAAAATAAACAAAAAGTCTGTATTCCTTTCAAAGTCACTGTATCAAATGTCAGAACCCAAAAGCAATCAAAAACATTCAAAATTCCGTGTGAATTGTATCGAAAGTTTCAGAAACCTTTTAAAATGTTGCTAACACGAAGAGCCTTCCTTAAAACCTTTAAATGCACCCGAAACTATCAAGTCACCATTCTCGGAGCGGCAAACGAGATCGGTCAAACTGTCGCCTTGCTATTACGAGCCCAGCCTTCTATCACGAAGTTGATCATCCACGACTCCTTGGATCTCACCCCAGGAGTTCTCATGGATGTGGCGCACGTCCCTGCTGAATCTTCAGTCGTTGGATACACGGGCGAAGAAACTCTAGATAGAGCATTGAAAAACTCCGACCTGGTAATTGCAACAGGTGGCATGATTAGAAAGCCGGGGATAATGAAAAAGGCATGGCTCTCAGCAAATACTCAGTTCATAAGAAGCATAGCGGCGAGAATCTCTAAATGCGTACCGATGCCCTTTGTCGGCATCGTAACGGAGCCTGTTAACAGCATGGTACCGATGGCAGCGGAAATAATGAGGAATCACGGTAATTATGACGGCAGGAAACTCTTCGGCGTGACCACTATAGACGCTTTACGTGCGCAATGTTTATACGCTGCTGAAAACAACCTGTTCCCGCGAGAATGCTTCGTGCCCATAATCGGTGGACACTCTGAAAAAACTATGGTACCTTTACTCTCCCATACGAAACCACACATCGACATGAGTGAAAAGCACATCCAAGAGTTTACATTAAAAGTTCGCAAGTGTGACGATATCGTTATCCAAGCTAAAAAAGGCTGGTCGCCGACTCTGTCCATCTCATTCAGTATTCTTATCTTCGTGAGAGGTATCCTGGAAGTTCTAGACGGCAGGCAGAGCATGGTGAACGCGTATGTGGAAAACAACGATTTCGGCACTTCGTACTTTTCAGGGTTGGTGACCGTGAACAAACATGGTGTGGGAGAAATGCAAAGGTTCACAGACCTATCAAAGTACGAGGTCCATTTGTTAGAGCGCAGTATCGATCAGCTGAGAAAAGATATCATAAAGGGGAGGAGGATTTTAGAGTTGGCGTAAAATTTTAGGTGACTGTCCAAATATTTGTACGACATTACTTTTCTTAAATTATTGTACTATGTGTTTCTTGTGTTTTGCACCTACTTTCCTGTTTTGCTAATTGATATTTTTGTGAAATATAAACAAAGTTTTATACCAATTTATGAATTTAATTTACAATCCAGCTGTACAACGTCAACAACCTAGGAAACAGTAATCGTATCACAGAGAACATTAAGAATCGATTGAACAATTTACTAATTAGCTTAATTATATCTTAGAATTAAGATTAACCTGTCCTAGGAAATGGACAAACAATTTGGTCAAAGCCCACTGTCCACTAAAGCGTCTTGCAGTAAAGATATTCCAATCTAAATCTGCTCTCGCATTACGTTTGCTAATCTTGTGATACAGCACGCTGTTGTGTATATAAAAATGAGTAAATAATAATCAGCCCTTTGCATCTAATCTAAATGATTTATACAGTATCAGGGGCCACTTTTTACCCACGCCCCAATGAATTGGACATTGTAGTGCTTGGGGACATGATTTAGATGGAGTTGGCTCGGTCAGCACCTATACCATTCTCTCGGCGTTGCTACCACTAGTCACCGCCGCACCAGTGCAAAATGAATATTGTATTACTAATTAATAAAGACCATTTTGCTTAAGTGTCCTAAGTCATGTTCGCAATTTATTGACCGAGCGAGCGAAGCGAGCGAAGCGTCTCAGTTTCCACATTGGCCAAAAATGCGTTTGTCCGGATGTCTGTCTGTCTGTCTGTCTGTCTGTTCTCCTCTACAGGTCGCATTTTTCAACCGATCTGGACGAAACTTGGTACACAGGTTATATGAATTATTAGATTTTTTTTGTCGTCGGGGATTTTTGATTGGGGGGAAAATAGGGGAGAAAAGAGGGAAAGTTTGCTGTAGCGTTATTTATCGACGGATTTCAATCAAATTTAAGGAGCACACGAAAGATTTCATTCTACACAAGATGGTGTAAAAATATTTCCAAAAAGGGGGACTGGAAAGGGGAAAAAAGGGGAAATTATTTATTTATTTTTTTTCCCGAAAATTGACTTCTACCAATATCAATGAGACTACACAGTCCTCTTCGCCTTTATGAGACAAATCCGTAGACACCAGATTCGACCTCTTAGGACCAAGGGAACGCGAGTAATCGCTAAAACTTATACCCTTATTTTGCTCAAAAGTCTACATAAGGGCCTATTGGAAAATTCAAGCACCTGAAATTAGATTTACTTAGCCAGGGTAAAAGGGAAAGTGTTGGTTATTGCACGGTTATAAAGGCTCGCGAGGTCTATGTTCTCACAGGACAACTAGTTTTATAAGATTTCTACAATCTACCACTAATCTGTTTGAACTCATAAAAAAAGAATTAAACATTAACCTAAATGAATATTCTAATCTAAAGAAAGTTTTCTATTATATATCAATCACAAAACCCGACTGTGTTACCTACGGAAGACATAAAAATCACTAATTAAACAACATAAGAACTAAGTTAGATAGTAGAGTAGGTACATAGTAATACGGTTTAGTAGACAGTGGACTTTAAAGACCTTATTCTATAATATTCTAGCACATCTGGTCAAATCTGAATCGAGACTCAAGCTACTTTAAGACCAGTTTTAATTGAAAAATGCACTTAAATCTCGATTCATGTTTCTTTGAGAATATGGACCTGAGACCGGTCCAAAAAACGGACAATATTTGATAAGGCCGTGGCCTGATTACGCTCACAGTGAGCGGCTAACTGTTAGTACGTGGCCTGATTACGCTCACAGTGAGCGGCTAACTGTTAGGCCGTGGCCTGATTACGCTCACAGTGAGCGGCTAACTGTTAGTACGTGGCCTGATTACGCTCACAGTGAGCGGCTAACTGTTAGGCCGTGGCCTGATTACGCTCACAGTGAGCGGCTAACTGTTAGGCCGTGGCCTGATTACGCTCACAGTGAGCGGCTACCTGTTAGCCTCTAGTTCGCCTCCCTATATATTTTATACGGTGTGTCCTTACAGCGCGTACTGTACGCAGAATGCGACGTTTCGCTTGCCGACTCAATCAGTCAGCGGCTGAGACGCAGCGAACGACGCGATGCTCTCGGTCGGCGGCTCAGTTCACTCAGTACGCACGCGCCGCGCGGCGTTATGCTACTAACCGTACTATCTAAGTATCTACCTTCCCTCGAGTTCGCAAGCACTTCGCGGCTAATACGCCGCTCACTCGACATTGAGTTAGCGACCGATACGCCGCTCAGAGTTAGCTAGCGAACAGTCAGCGGCTCACTGTGAGCGTAATCAGGCCACGGCCTTAGTTTTTCACACGACGCAACGCTTAGGAATTAATTTTAACATTGAACAAAAACATTAACATTACAATAACTACTCACATGCCTAAATTATTTTACTTATATTTACGAATCAAATACTGAACACTTCTTTTGGCTATTATTTGATTTAAAAATTGATTATCAAAATCAACAAACAAAACTAAAAATCAATTAATCAAAATTTTAAGACTATCCTTTTCTTAATAATACTTATGAAGGAAATAAAATAATACGTAGCTCTTAAAATATAAAATATCGTTGGAATCGGTCATCTAAGCCTAGTCTAGTGGAACACTAAAACCGTTTCCACTTCAATTTATAGTTCAAGCGAATTATCAACCGTAATAACCAACTCTAAAACTAAACACCCATAATTCCTGAAATAATACTTATTCCTACACCTACAAGAACCATTTTGAAACATCTCATTGTCCGTGAAAAAACGCGGTAGATAAATTATCAATCATAGGTTTTTAGATTAACTAATAATTTGTTTGTATGTTATTGATATTTGAGTTACGTGAATTACAAAATACACTACGCGGCCGCCTTGCGATAATGTGCAACTATGCTGATTTGGCGTGCAATGTACCTAACTCAAATATCAACAGCGCACCTTTTTTACGGAGTAACCTTAGAAAAATTTCAAAACTAGTATTTTTTTTTGGTATAGTTATACCAAAAACGTTGCCTCTAGCGGACGATTTGATCAACTCTCTCATAAAAACACCGAAAAATATTGAATCACTTTTCAAATCTAGTCTTTAATGAACTAGGACCGTACTATTACGTATTATTGAATCAAAGTCGGCAATCTTTATTCCAACAGTACATTAGTTACACTGCGTGATAAAACCGCAGCGGTAGCAGTCGCGCAGTGTAACTGTACTTGCTACTGCACTCATAGGAGTGTAATGTCAACTTATTTTAAGGTATAATGGTACGGTCTTTGTAAAACGCCTTAAATGGTACTGACTAAAGTATGAATTAGACGTTATTTTGCCTAGAATTTAGTCTCTGGCAAGACTTTTTTGACAAAGTACTGGACTTTTTTGTACTTAATATACTCTGTGCTATTTTGCATCAAAAGTGAGATGCAAAAAAATTACCTAAATAAAACTTATCATGAACTCTTATTAAAAAATACACTTATTATTTAAATAGAAATAACTAACAATATTTGGACTAATTCGCATGCCACAACAATATTAAAACTACTGAGTAATCAGATCACAACAAACCTGACACGAACAGAGAATCACCCGAATTTTACCTGTAACAAAATCAAACATACTTACAAATCATCGTTCTAAAAATGAAAGCAGACTTTTACCCGATACGGGTGGAAGGTAGGAACAGGTTATGAAACTTTAACGTACAGACAGATATCCTACTATCCTATCCTATCCTACTATCCTATCCTATCCTATCCTACTTCCTACTATCCTACTAATCCTATCCTACTATCCTACTAATATTATAAATGCGAAAGTTTAGATGTTTGGATGTTTAGATGTTTGGATGTTTGTGTTTCAATCACGTCAAAACTACTGAACCAACTTGGATGAAACTTGGCATATATATAGTTCGTAACCTGGATTGACACATATGCTACTTTTTATCCCGAATAATTAACAGAATCTACAGGATAAAATGAACGAACGGGATTAGCAGCGCCAATTTAGCAAAAGGATGATGTCATGTCATGTCACGTCAGTTTGCCAGGACCTAAGTCCTACTAGGGTAGTACTACTACTACCTCTTTGGTTTAACGACTGACGTTTGACATTCGAGTACGGGTTCGGTGTAATGTCAAGTTTCTCAAAGAAGTATCCGCTCGGTACACGCACAGATAAATATAATGTACACGGAAACGGTATTCGGGTACGAAGTCGCGGGTAACTGCTAGTTTCAAATAAGTGTAGTAATAAGATCGCTGATAGAACCGTGACAGATCTAGAAGCTTCTGTAGATTTCTCTGCGTCTATATCAACAGTTACATACCATTTCATCTCTCTTTGCGTGACACTTACCATTTCATTTCTTTTCACGTGACACTTACCATTTCATACCTCAATGCTTTTACAATTTTAAGATACTTGCCACTTCATTTTACATTGCTCGTGCAGTTACATTCCAAACACCACTTTTTAATTTTTTTTGTTAATAACATAGCACTTACCACTTCAATCCTCATTGCTCTTGCTATCTTCGCTTCCCGAATCGCTAATAGAAGATCGCACACTGACAGAAGTCTCTTTAAACTGACTGATAAAGTCTAGAAGCTTCTGTAGATTTCTTTGCGTCTGCATCTGTTCGGTGAGTAGTTGTCGCTTTTCAGCATTTTGCTCGTCGAGGTTTGCTTTAAGTGTAGCGGTGCGGGTTTTTAGCTTTCGTAACTCTACGCAGAGCTTTATGTTGCGTTCTTGTAGGTTTTTGCGTTCAGCTAGTTTATCTGTGAAGGGAAAATTAATAAGTAAAATTTATAACATTTTTTTTTTGCAAAAAAGCTTCGAATACATATTTTAACAGCGGTCACGTTCTGTGTACTATCAGCAAAAGTTCTGCCTTACCACCTTAAGGGTGCATTTTCTGTAAACCGACTAGCCGTTAATTTTTGAATACCAATAGAAGCAAATTATTTCGGGTGTAAAAGTTATGAAAACAATGGGCCGTCATAAAAATAAATAGATGTTTAGGTCTCTGGTTGGTCAAAATAAGAAGACAAAAGAAAGAGGCGGGGTCAGGTAGCTAACTGCTTGCAAGCGAAACAGTTTCAAAAGTGGTAAGGCGGAAATTTTGCTGATGGTACAAGACACGCTGGTGTGTTGATGACACATACATACCGCGGTAAGAGTGCGTGTCGTGGTGCGCGGGTCGCGAGGGCTCACAGAGCGGCGCGCGACAAGTCGCGCAGCCGGTCGCGCATGCCGTGTGCTGCCACACGCCGCACGGCCCACAGTACGCTAGGAGTGATGGCACATCTGAAATAAACACCATTCTATAGTCACAACGGATCTATGTATCAGGGGGTTTATTCTGGGTATGGCAGAGATTTTACTCTAATAGAGATGACGTCAAATCTCGGTCGAAAACTGGTTTCACCCACTAGTGATAGAAGTTTTCAACGTCATTTTGACGTCATCCCTATTGGAGTAAAATCTCTGCCGAAGTGAGAATAAGGCCCCTGAGCAGAACCCATTTTCGGTGGAATTGGAGGTAAGTAAATTTTTCCGCACAACAGTACATGCGCAATCGTTTGTTGCACCTAATTTGAGAATTACAGTACACAGTAATTCAGAACGGTTGGTAAAAAAGAAACAGTGTTGATTCATGTGAAAGGTCGGTTCGAATTCGCTGGAATGCCTGTTGGACTGGATAATGTACCAGCGCGGTCTAAGAGGCTTATTAGACTATGCAATCTCAAGTCAGGCTTACTGCTAGTGATGTAACGTGACGAGTTGAGTTATTTCGAACTCAAGTAATTTGAGTTGACTCGTATCGAGGATTAGCATGCATATAAAGTCATACAAGTGAAAATCTAGCGCCAATTTCTCTAACCACTTAGGTTGCATACGGACTTAGTTGAGTCAACACAATTGGCGGCTTGAGTCAAGGTTCAGTTTAACTAAAATAATTCTAGTTCGAAATAATTCAACTCGTCACGTCACATCACTGTCAGTAAGACTGACTTGAGATTGAATAGTGTAATAAGGCTTTCAATGGGTGTTTTTTTCGACTGCAGAAATGAAATCGATTAGAAGTAAAATCACATTGACGGTCCTAAGATCGATAAGGTATCATACAAACTGTAATTGGTATTAATGGGTTCATAAAATATCACAAAACTATTTCGAGACTTCGTCATCCACCGACTTCTCTGGATCTTAATAATCCTACTTGGATTAGTCGTTGTGTGGTTGTCATCAAACTACATGAGAATAACTCACCGTTTCTGCCACACACTTGACAGATCTTCTTAGCGGTTGGGAATATCGGCTCGACGGTCAAACTAGCCGGCAACGACGCAACCCAGGCGGGCTTATTGCTGGTCCATGCTGGAATAAAAATACATTTTTTTGGAGAAGGCAGACAGAAATAACATAATTGTTCATTACGCATTTTTTTTTGGTGTGGCTTGTGAGGCGATTTAAAGACACGTTAGAAATATCGACTGCATAAATATTTACATTACATTATTATTATATACTACTTTAGGTATAGGCAGGTACTCTAGGCCAGTGTGGCAAACCGGACCCTGACTCAGCATGAGGTTAGTAGCTGATGATGAGCTACTAACGCTGGTCTTCCGTCAGGGCCGTCTAGTGATGCCACGGGCGTCCCAACCCACGAGAAAAATAGGTAATAATAATTTAGGTAGTTTTTTTACCTTTATTTTCTAAAGACGATCCCGATGGCGATCCTTCGCGTGAAGACTTATTCTGATTCTGAAAAAGTTATACAAAAGCTAGTCAATTTGTTTAAAAATTAGGCATTACGCAAAATTAGGCAATTCTAAATGATCCTATTGTGATTTTATTGAATAAAGATAAATAAATAAATAAATAAATATGCGATAATACTGACTGAAAATAAAAATAAAAGCGATAATAATATAAAAATAATAAAAAATAAATAAAAAAAATCCACTGAAAATAAAAGCGATTTTCAGTGGTATTAGCAACTTAATTAATTTGTATTTACGGTCGGTTGACCAGTACAGTACGCATAACAGATCTTTATACCTCCGAAGTTAGGTGCACGATGGCATTAGATGTACTGTTGACTCTAAGTCGACCTGAAAATCGGTTCTGGCCGGATACTTAAGAGGGACAAAGATCTGTTGTGACTACTATATATACATACCTGTTGTTTCCGCAGCTTCGCTGATCTGGTTTGAGGCGGATCATTCGATTGTTGCAAGTACGGAAACTGATTATACTTTTTGCGTTTCTGAAATATAATCACAAGGTAAGTTCAAAGGTGCTCTTAAACTATGAAGGTAACATTTAAGGAAACCCGTGAGTTAGTCAGCTCCGCACGTATTGACATCGTCTTGCCTGTAGGTAAGGCCAATTAGGCTGAGAGGATATGTAATGTTACTTACCGGCAACATTTCAAAGTTGCCATATTGAAATTCATTTCCAGTGGTATTGATGGACCGTTTCCGTCGCTCCTCCCTCTCTTTTTCTAAACTTTCTCTCTGGGCTGGTGTTATTAGACCGATCAATCTGTAAAGAAACTTTCTGTTAAAAAAAAATGCACATTTGTCTCTTTTAATATTTTGCTTTTACTTCCCTATATAAACATCAAAAAATCTTTAGCATCTACCTACCGTGACCATTTGAGGGATGTGTAGCGCGCTTCAAGCTTCAAGAAAGCGGTATAGAGCGGTGCACGAGTCTACTTAATTTTAAATTGACTTGTCTCAAGAATTCAAACCGGAATTCGTAACCGGATTCGGATACGGAAAGAAATCCGAAACGTGGTTATCCGACAAAGAACTTAGGTGCTCGACATAGCTTGGCAAGGATTAGCAAGGATTAGCTGAAATGGCAGTGGACCGGCCATGTTTGCCGTAGAACCGACGTTGGAGCTAACGAATACTTGAGTGGAGATCACGTTTAGGCAAGCGTAGTGTAGGACGCCCTCCGGCAAAGTGGTGCAATGATATGAGAAATGCAGAGCAAACACTGGGTGAGAACAGTGGCGCGTCGCAGGACAGACCTACGTCCAGCATTGGACTTAGATTGATGATGAAGGATTCGAAAAGTCTGAAGTTCAGAGTTTAATTCTGTCAAGTTAACAAGTAGGTGGTGCTTACCTCATAAAGACCTCTCGTGTGATGGTGTGGTCTGGCTGCCGCAGTGGTGGAGGCGAAGGCGACGGAGACGGCTCGTGAGAGTACTCCGAATCTGATCTCTGATCCCTCCATTCTGTACGCTGGTTTGATATGCTGCGGGAAATACGATTGTACAGTACGCACAACAGATCTTTATACCTCTGAAGTTAGGTGCAACAAACGATTGCGCAATGCCAGTGCTCACAAATTGTGAAGGACAATCGGTTAGTATTCGATCAGCGGTGATGGGCTTGCAACCTGTCACATATGGAATTCAAACTACTGCAAAATGTGGGCAGTGCCTACTATTAAGTTTGAAAAATTCTTGAATAAAATTGCAGCTTACCTCAGTGCCTCCTTAACTTTATTAAGTGCATTGGCAAAATGGTTTCTATTATCTTGCAATGAACTAGGCACTTGAGAGAAACTCCTCAAAAAGCCATCCTTATGGTTTTCTTTCCCATTCAACTTGATCTCATTCTCCCCATCAGATATGTTTTCTTTTAAATCATCATTTTCTGTTTTTATATGGATCTCGCTGAGTACTGAAGGCTTCAGCAAAGTTCGGTTTTTTGAGCGGAACTTCAGCTGGTGGTCTCTTATCTGTTGTGCTACTACCCGGTTATCTATATCTATGTTTATCTGCTTGTTTTTTGTTTTTAATTTGTGTTGGTACAACTCCAATTCTCTACGAAGTCTCTCCAATACAGACTTCTGAAAGTTTTAATTAGGTTAAATAAAAATAGAAAGTTTGTAGTCTTTGTTCTCTCACAATAAAATGTATAAAATATAGACATTAAGAGCTCGCTGTTGCTGTCCAAGCTTCAAATAAAATAAAACAGAAACAGGTAGAAAAAAATACAAGCAGTTTCCGTTGATAGCATCAGTGAATTTAATAAGTACCTACAGCACAGTGGGTGGATCTTGGCAAATGTGAAGTTAGCCATTTCAAAGTGCGATAGTTTTTATGAACAAAATTGTGTTCGAGCTTTGCTTACGAATCGAAACAAGATCTACAAACTATACTATAGTTGTAGGTAAAAATATTTCTAATGAGAAGGGTTAGATACTACTGTGTGCAAGTACTTACTTGAGTTTGACCTATATCAATAATATATTTTTCAGCTTCAATAACTTTTGATTTGAAGTGGACATTCTGGAAAGTAATAAAACAAAGTTTTATTTTTAGAAACTGAAAGACAGATTAATCGAACCATTACTAACTTACATTTATATCTTCTTGAAGACGCGCGACCCAAATCTGAATACAAAGCAAAAAGTTATTGCTACCACTTTTCTTTAGTTTAGTTTATACAGACGAAAAGTAGGTAGGAACATATTTTTATTTATCTTTCTTGGCACATTACTTACCTGATGAACACGAATCGCGTTTTTCAAATCCGTCTGTGTTTTGCGAATTTCTTCTTTTATTTCATTCGAAACCTCCATAGTTTACCCAATGATTATTGGACCACTTCCGAGAATGGAATTTAGTAATTTTACCTACTTTTTAGCGCTTTCTCAAGTATTTTTATATTTATCGCTCTATACCAATTTCGGGCTCACTCACGGTGACTGGAAAAACAATTCTTGAAACGTCCGTCCCTGTCTTTCATATATTATTTTAGAACTCTTGAAAACCAGAGGAAAGAATCTCATAAATAATTGTAGCAGATGCACTTCACTCCACGAAACTATAGGTAAAATAAAACACTTAAATAAGTACCATTTATAAGAATATTATCACAAATAATATAAATTGTCTGAAAACTCCAAAAAAAATTCTCCTTTCTTTCTTTCTTGTTCTTTTTTCAGTAAAAGTGTTGCCATGCCAAGCCAGGCGGCGGCGGCGGAAGGATATTATATTCTTTGGCGGCGGCCTTGGACGAATGCGGCGGCGCATGAGCTGAGCTAGCTAATCGCATATCTTGTTCTTTTTTCAGTAAAAGTGTTGCCAAGCTAGGCGGTGGCATGAGCTAATCGCATCGCATAGCATCGGGAAAATAAATAAAAACATAACACGGAAAATAGGAAGATTGCTCTATAGAAAAAAAGCTAACTTATTTTCATTTGTTTGAAAATTGTACAAAATGGCTTCGAAACTAAAAACAGTGTGACGGCGTTGGGTGTTTGTGGCCACCACAGACGTAGATCCTTCTCCGATTGCAATTCAGAGTATTCAGATTTTATGAACTGAAGTCCATGATTATTCAAGGTCTGCAATGATGAAGAGGATTGGAAATTGAAACCTGGACGAATAAGCGTTTAATCGTCCGTGACATAATTACACACGAACTAAGATTTACCTTAGTCGGGAGATTTCTTAGAAACTCAGGAGACCTAGCAACACACATATTCAGGACGGGACATGTGCGAGACTACCATATTCTACCAATTGTTCATTCATTTTGTTGTAAATTTTTATATTTCATTCAGTGTTGCCAGACACACTGTAATTACAGCAGATCTACTGTATTTTCACACGATCTACTGTACACTGTAATACTAAAATTACAGAGTACAGTAATAATTAAAAAATACACTGTAATACTAAAATTACAGTGTATTTTTTAATTATTACTGTAATTTTTCTACAGGCAAATATCAATTTAATTTAACCTGTCAAGCCATCTTCTTGACAAAAGTTCCGCACTGTCAGGTGTTGGGGGGGGGGGGGTCTACTTAGCGATCTAGGGCAATAAAACGCTTATTTATATCTAAAATGACTACATATTTGGTAGGACATGATTTATGATCTAGGATCTAGAATAAATAACCTAAGGATTTGTTTAGATAATATTTGTGATAACATGGTCTGTAAACTAAACGCAGCTTTTGTGAATTTTTTTGTGAATTTTGTGAAATTCACTGTAATTTTATTAAACTTCTACTGTAATTTTGTCGCAAACACTGTAAATTTGAGCACCAAACACTGTAATATCAGTGTTCTCATCTGGCAACACTGATTTAATTTCATTCATTTCATTATTTTTCTTTTTCAATGGTTGTCGGTCGCGCAGCGTCGCTATATTATTTTTCTATTCATGCAAAAAGAACTTTGGCAAGGATATAATAAGCATGTAGCTTACGTTTTACCAAAAACTGATAGATAAAAACAAACTACTGGCTAGGAAGTGAAAAAAAATCCAATATAAACAAAAATGACTAGATAAACTTGTTACCGCCACGCACGGTAAATGTGAATTTTCGTTTCGTATACCTACTTACCGCCGGCATTGTGAAAACGTGCGCAAAATGTCGAAGAAACGCGCGGCAACTACCAACCTAAACCATGAAAACTGGGATCAAGAGGAGCCCAAAGAGAAAGAGGATATGGGAACATTCAGTGTTGCATCTGATGAAAAGCTTGAGAAACGGGTTTTCCGAACAGCAAAACGACGGATTCAAGCCTCTGGCGATGGGGTAATTATTATCATAACTTTTATTATCACTAATCACGAACTAAGGACCATATCTCCTTCCTATCTACAGCTTTTTATACTTAGATTTCAATAGAATACCAAATTGGTAGGCACCAACTGGCTTCCATTTCATGCCTTGTTTTGCTTTTGTGCTACTTCTCCAGCAATTTCAACTCTCAAATTGTATGTAATTGAAGTTTCATCTAAATCAGTTCAGCTGAGTGATAGCTATAAACTTGACTATGGTATTTGGATAGAATTCGAAGAAGTTGGTGATGCTTGCCGAGCTAAATATAAATAACTGATCTATTCTGTTTCAGGCTAAAAAAGGAGTGTTCAGTGGATTTGGAGGGTTTAATAAGCCACCTGTGACATCATTTGAATTTTTAGCCAACTTGACCAATGGAAATAACACAAATGGAGGAACTAAAAGTGACACTGCAGTAACCTCTAGCTTGTTTTCTAGCAAAGACACAAGTAATCCTAGTGGCGGATTGTTTGGATCATCGACCTTTAGTGGCACTGCGCAGAATATCTCACAGTTTGCATCAACAGCCCCTAAAACAGAAATACCATCAATGACATTCTCCAGTTCTAAAGCAGACTCCACTGTGGGTGATTCACCTTTCAAAATGCATTCCGTATCCAGCTCCGCTGACAGCAATTCTAAGCCCAGTGCACCTCAGGTTACATCCACCATATTTGGTGTATCCTCTACCAGCCCCAATCAAAACAAAGCACCATTGACAAATACAATGTTCAAGCAGCCAGTGTCTAGCACTAGCACTCAAGTGCAGAATAGTGCTCCCATAGTCTCGCAGACAAATAAAACAGAAGCTAAATTTGAAAAGGAAGCAGAAATAGATAAAGTTAAATCTAAATACTACTCCAGGCTGAAGGGCTTAAATGAGTCTGTATCAAGCTGGATAGTGAAACATGTTGAAAAGACCCCACTTTGCTTTCTCTCCCCAATATTCAAGGATTACAATAATTATTTGAAAGAAATACAAGAAGAATATGAAGCTGCCAAAGTGGATATTGAAGCACAAGCTAATAAAGAAATTTCAGAGGTGAAGCCAGTGTTTGGGCTAAAAGATAATGGGACATCCCTATTTACAAACAAATCATCTGGATCCACATCAGATGTCAAACCTACTAGCCAGTCGTTTGGTATAAACCCATCAACACAATTTGGTAGCAACACTAACACCACAGCAAACATAGGTCTATTTGGGCAGAAACCTACTGCCAGTATACCTCAATCTCCCAGTAAAGCTACAGCAACTCTTACCAAAGGGTTTTCTTTTGGAGCGACATCCACCACATCTACTACAAAAACAACTCCTTCTCTTTCAACCAATCCAAGCACTGGTACATCTCCAAGCCAAGGGTTTTCCTTTGGAAACAAGCCATCGCCAGCACCAGAGAACCCAGTATCTCTGTCAAGCAAAGGATTTTCGTTCGGAGTTACACCTGCTTCAAATGAAAGTTCAGCCTTTGCATCAACTAATACCGATGCTGGTTCTCCTTCCAACAAAGGCTTTTCTTTTGGAATGACTTCAACTCCTGCCCCCACATCATCTGTAAACACGTTTTTTATAGCTGGTACCATCAATGCTGGGCCATCTCCATTCAAAGCAACTCAGTTCGGGATATCTGTGCCTCCTGCCACGTCACCGATAAACTCGATGCCGGGAAGCGCGATCGGCGCTGCGCCCTTCTCCTTCGGAATCGGCTCTGGCACGCCATTTAGTTTCAGTCCTCAAACACAGCAGCAAACCACCCCAACACAGAATGAACAAGAAGAAGATCAGCCTCCCAAAGTAGAGTTCACACCTGTTGTGGAAGAGAACTGTGTGTATGACAAAAAATGCAAGATCTTTGTCAAGAAAGATGGAAATTTCGTTGATAAGGGCATCGGGACTCTGTATGTCAAGAAGATTGAGGAAAGTGGAAAGTACCAACTGCTTGTTCGTGCTAATACGAATCTTGGTACGGTGTTACTGAACATGATATTGGCATCGGCGGTGCCGACCCAGCGGATGGGTAAAAACAATGTAATGCTAGTCTGCATTCCTACTCCTGATGCAAATCCACCACCCACTCCGGTTCTGATCAGAGTAAAAACTGGCGAAGAAGCAGATGAACTGCTAGAAACTTTAAACAAATACAAATCGTAATTTTTTAAAGTGACTGTAAATAGCTCTAGAATTTCTAGATGTTTTTGATAAAATATTCCCTTTAGGTTATATTCAATTTCAGAAAACTGATTGTTATAACCATCATGAGTCAAACTTAAGGTTAGTTCTAAAAAACTATGTAACCCAGTTTAGTAATGTATATTCATAAGGCCTAGCTAAAATTTCAGCGCCGAATAGGCTATTCATTCATGTTCATTAGATGCATACCAATTTTGTTAGTGAATACCTAAGTAATTTTTCACTAAAAACGGCCTACATACATAGGTACTCATCATGTTTTTTAATTTTATTTTCTCTGATGATATGGCACGTTTGCGTAATGCTCTAATATCACATTTCTTTAAACTTTGTTGTACTGAAATGTACTGTGTACATGGCATGGCATCTTTCAAAGTAGATTTTCAAGTAAACTTTCAAAATTATGGTTTAAATATGTATCCCGTTTTTAGTGAAAATAATGTTTATATTATAATATCCATAGTTAGAAGTAGTCAAATCTTCTATAACTTTGTACATACACATAGAGGATATTTCACCTCGTATGTAGATGTAGGTACCTAATTTTAAAAACTTTTTCCATAAACGCTTGATATTGTAACATTTATCTTCGTATAACCTCTTGAGTTTGTTGAAAATGCTGTAATTCGGTAAATTCTTATAATTTATTTAGGTACCTACCTATACAATATACTTAACCTAGGTACCTACTTCGTAAAAAATAGAAAGTGTTATTTGACGTTGTAGCGGCTTCGCTCTTATAAAAGGTCGCCTATAGAGCGAGGGTTGATAGGCAATACAATATCATCAGTTGTATGAATAGAGGGTCACGTGATCCTATTATTAGCGCTGGCATCTATGATCTAAAATACCTTTAAATGACGTATTGTACCTATCTCGGAACGAGGCCTGATATTTTGTATTGGTAGGTATAGTATGTTACTCAAAATAAAAATATGTAAACTGTTCGATTATATTATTATAATCAGATAAGTTTCTAGTTTTCATTAAAAATTTTCTCTGTAGGTAGTTTGCTGTGCTTGAACCACATGCCCATAAGGTAGGTAGATCTACACGCCCTGCTGTTACTAATGAAGTAATGATTGAAACACTTGAGTGCGAAATTATACTTCTAAGTAGGTAGTTAATAAATCACATTTGTAATTAGATTACATTTTATGTATTTCAATACATACTTACAGATAACTATATTCTCTACTACTAAAATAATAGACCCATTCAATGTAGTTTTCCTCATGGCACTGAGAATAACTAGGTACTCCAAAAGCACTCATTTCTTATTTCGCTCTTCTAGCATTCCAATAATCGTAAAATCTCTTATGCCTGTAACTGTTATAAAAAAGTAAATTCAATAAAAGAGACTGGAATTTTATTATAATACTATTGCAAGGTCCATAACCGCAATGTATACCATATTATGGAATATAAAATGCAGGCATGAGAGTCAAATGTAATATTTGGATGTGACTCTGATTACCCCCTTTACGACATCCACAAGGTATCTTGACTAGGTATTAGGCACCAAGAGATCTGAGAGAATGTCTGTGCCTGGGGTAAAGTTGTTACAGTACTTAATATACATTTGGCTTTGGATTTCAATAAAATGTGATTAAAAATTACAATCTAAATAAATCACATTATGTTGTGCTGAGGGCATAATATATACAATGATGAAACTTTAACCTCAATTAATATTAACATAGGAATTGATTTTAAATGTCTGTTTGTTTCAAACAGTCCTTATTTTTTATATTACATTCATCACATTCACATTGCACATTGTATAGACATTGTCTCAGGTTTTAATTGCCTGTTATGAAACTCGAAGTCATTTGACCAAGTCCCATTTGAATTCTGTGCATGTGGGTCTCAATATTGTTTTGGAATAACCTCTGATGGTTTGGCTCCAACTTATTTTTTATTTGGTCCATTGTGCCCTGCAAAACACTTAGCTCATATGCATTTTGATCGGAGTCTGATAGGCTTTTTACTTGTAGCATAAGTGCTGTGAGATCTGTTATAAGATCAATCAGCTTGGCATCTTTTACAGAGCCATTGTTATTCCTTTCCACTAACATTGAGGCTTCATCATGACATTTCTCTCTGAGATGTGTGGGGGCAAGCATCGCAGCCAAACTTGGCCCTGGAGCTATCTCTTGGCAGTACTGCTGCACTTCATTTATGTATCCTTGAAGATCCAAGTTCATTCTCTCCAAGTCGATCACAACTGCAGCATACTTTCTCTCAAAATCCTCAGGCATCTTCTGGCCAAAAGATTTCCTCTTCTCTGCTTCACAATTGTATTCTTTTAATCTGTTTATTTCAACTTTTTTGGCATGGAGCACCCGTCTCAACTTAACTATTAGCTTCAAAAAGGCAAACGGGTAGCTACCTACATTTGATTCAGAGTTCTTGGTAATATCTGTGCATCCTATCATAGGGTCTCCGTGTGAGTTGTCAGAACTTACTGGTTGGTACATATTGAACAGCTCTTGTACAATATATCTAGGTCTAAAGTTTTGCTCAATACTCGATATACAGATTGTGTCTGGTGGGTCGTTCGACAACACTTCATAGTCCGGGACTGAATGTGTGCCAAGCTTTGGTCTCTCAAATGTTATTCTATAGGTGTTGTTGGATGTATCCACAGCATCAATGCAACCAGTGAACAAGCCATCTTGTGGTTTCCGTAGTCTAGCAGTCACTTTGGTACCAACTGTTAGTTGCATTGGAATTTCATTTGGTAAGTCTTTCAGACAGACATCAGCTGCTTTTCTTTGTTGGACGTATCTCATAAGCTTACGTTTTCTGTCCAGCTCTTTCCGCTCTTCCTCAAAGAAAGCTTGGGAACATCTTCGAGGCTTCCCCATCATCCTTCTGATTTTAGACCATTGTATTTGTGTCAGTTTGTGATTTTTTAACTGTGGAAATGTTTCTTTCAAACAAATCATAAAATCATTTTCTCCATCAAATAATGCCTTATCAATATTACTGTAAAAGTATTCAAAGCAGACCCATTTGTGCGCTTTTGGTAATTTTAGCAAGTTTCTTAGTCTCATTCCTATTCGGTGTCCGGACTTGTCATTGGGATTTGTTGGCAAATTTTCACTCTTTTCATCATACCTGTCTTGTTCTCTTTGTACCTTTGAAGGTGATTTCTGCTTTTTAGCATTCGGTGTTTTGTTTGGAGTTTTAGCTAATATCTTGGGGGTTCTTTTATTAGGTGACTGTTTTGGTGGAGATTCATTGTTTATGAAGTCATCTACGAAAATGAATCTGTTTTTCTTCCGGATGCGAGCAGGCATGCCTCTAGCATTGAGCCTTTGAACTGGTTCACTTGGCGCTGGTTTTGGCGGCAACTTGGTACCCACTCGGTGCAGGCCGAGAGCGGCGGGACCGAAGGCCGGGGGTTCATCCTCTTCTTCAGGGAAATCTATGTCCATAGGTTCGTCTTTCACTTTGATCTGAGACTTTGAAGACTTCATAGCCGCGTCTTGCTCTCCTGAAATACGAACGTTTTGTTTACATTGTTCAGTGGCACGAAAACCCCGTATTCATCCATTATCTCACCACAAAAATACTAGTGTTAGCAAGACGAGTAGTTAACACAGTAAAATCAATTAGCTCGAGCAAATACTTTGCGAAGATTCCCATTCAAATTTGAAAATTTTCAAATTTTGAATTCAGCGAACATTGGATTCGAATCTTACGATGTTTTTTATCCATCTCATACGACAAGAGGTAGTTCAAAGACGACATTGTTTTGAGGAAATAAAATTTTATGCTAGTGTGCCTCTGTAAAGTTAAAATTGTTGCTAATTTTTAAATATGAGAAAAACTTACTTTCTGATTTATCCGCCATGTTGATGTCGTAAATAATTTTTTGGTTCAATTTGGATTTGATTTGAAGACGAAAAGCGCCAAGATGTCAATGTTCGTTCGGATACACAGAGTTCCGAATTTATTTTCTTTTGTTGATTTATTACAGGATCATGTCATGGAAAGAGTATAATAAGTATATCGATGTAATGGCATACAATACAAAATAAATAATATAAGGTACATTTATTTTTATTGTTCATAGATTTACTAAAATATATGTACCAGTAGAAAATTGAAATAATAAAAATACGCGTGAAATGGAACGTTTGCGTCAGTTTCCGTACCAACCAAACCATGTCGTGTCCGTAAGTACAATTCTCCGTGTTTTTACAGTCAACAGAAAAGTTTTTAGAAAAAATAGCTACAAGAACATAGACCTCGCAAGCCTTTATAACCACAGAACAATAAACTTGAAATCTACTGATTTTTTTTCAAATCCTAGCTTTACTTTCAAACAATCATAGTAATCAAAATCTGCGTGAAATTAAACACAAAATTATCGTGATTAGGTTGGAACTATAAAATTGTCATCGTAAACTGGACGGACAGCAAAATAAACCGGTTTGACTTGACACACACCCCGCTAAAGTGAATAAGTGACTAAAGTAAATATCACCTAATATGATTCATGGAGAAAGCTACGACTTTAATATAAGCGCTGAAATGTTAGGCAAGCATAACAGTAAAATGTATCTCAAGGACAATATATAACTACTAAAAATGTAATGTTATTTTAATGTCTGACATTGTTTTTTTTGAAAAATTTCCCCATACATCTCCTGATTTTTTCTAGTCGCATGCTCAAATTTTATAAAAATTGATCTGGCAACACTGGCCATCAGTGTCATGCCAGCCAGCCATGCAGTGTTGACAAGTTAGGGGTTTTCCCCCTAAATTTAGGGGTGAAATATGTAAACAGGGGCAATTTTAGGGGTAGAAATTATTTGGGGTTTTTTTTAGGAATTAGTCTCGTGCGTAGAACGGAACGCACGACACGAGCACACAGTATGTATTGCAAAGCCTCGTCCAAACTTCACATCGTATGGTCCGTCCTCTCACTCAAATAATGAATAAACAGGTCAGTGAGTGAGAGAGATGGCACAATCAAGTCCGACAACCAACCATGTAGCGTTTGTCATTGTCATTGTTTGTCTAGTCTATTTGTCTATGACGTGTTGTGGTTTGTACTTTGTTTTTTTTTGTTCAATTGAACTATACTTATAAATCTGTTTTTCTGTCTGTCTTAAAAATTTTAGGGTTTTTTAGGGTGATTTGAAAAAATACTTGGGGGTAAAATTTGGTATGGGTTGGCAACACTGCAGCCATGCCATGCCAGTGCCAGCTGAGCAAGCTTCATGCGCGTGTATAGAAATATCTGTGAGAAATATGTGAAGAGAAAAGTTTATAAAAAGTTAACGTAAAAGTTTTTGACCATCATTTCGTTTTAATAAGTCAAACAAAATGAACTGCAATACGATGGTCTTGTTTTCTTTAGTTCTTCTCGTACTGCAGCAAGTAAACTGTAAGTTTTATTTAGTTTGCAAAGTTATTTCAAGGTAAAGTGATAGTGAATCAGGTTCCCAAATTATTACAGTTAGCCTGTGAAGCCACTCGTAGATAATATATTTTATTTAGTTACCTATGTTATGTACTTAGCAAAGTTCCTAATGGTAGGTTAGGTACCTTACCTACTCCAAGTCTGGTAAAACCATAGGTAGGTAAGTACCTGTTTATTCTCACTTTCACTATTTTCATTTTCTTCTGTCCAATAAATAGGTATTCTTGTGCTAGGAGACGGTGTATTGTGTTGTGTATGTGTAACTTTCTTATACGCACACAAGATGACCAGTGGACAAGATCAGCAACCCTATAGAAAGGCCCATTTGGCAAGCGGAGAAGAGGAAGACCACAGGAAAGATGGCAGGATGAGTTAGGTAGTAGAAATAGCAGGCAAGGCCTGGACAGAGAAAGCGAAAGACAGAGAAGAATGGAGGCTGTTGGAGGAGGCCTATACCCGCCGAGGGGTCCTTAATTTTTAAGTTATATTTATTAACCATAGCTAAGTACCTACTTATTTTTTTTAAGGAATAATCAAGGCGTTTTTATTTATTTAATTTTATAACTTTCTTATCCCTAAAAATAATGTAGGTAAAGAAGTCTTTGCATCTATTCATTTATCTGAATTTGTTTATTGTTAGTCAAGATCAAGATTTTTGTAAAGCTTCATGAGCAACTTATACCTACATTTTAGTTTATCGTTAAAATTATATGAAAATGTTGTAAGATCTACCTAACTGCAAAACAAATCTGTACCTACCTACCCACAGTACCATCTAATTTGCCTTGTTTTTTTACAGGTCTTCACAAAAGATGCATGCGCTGCAGATCAAGAGGTGAACTCGGAAGCTGTGGGGATCCATTCCCGTTTAATGCTACCGACCCCGAGGGAGAGGTTGGAATACATGTGGTGGCATGCCCGTCTGGCTGGTGCGGGAAACTAATGGAGGGCAACTCTGCAGCTCTTAGAAATGATGGTAAATATAGTCAGACCCTTTTATTATTTATTTTATTTAATAAGCCATTGCAACGCGTGAATCACTACCATACCATCTCTTGTGCTGTCCATTCAACTTTATTCGCATTAAAGTACCTATCTAATCGAAGAATAAAAAGATATTTCACAATAAATGTCTGGTGTTGTATGCAACGGAATGTTTGAATGAAAACTACAGAATTTAAGATATAATAATTATTCTGTTATGTTCAGTATTCTGTGAATTAACTTTTGACCTGAGGGATCTCAACAACATCTTGTTATGTTTCAGACTACGGAGCAGCCACAGAAAGAATGTGTCTTCAAAGAGCTCCAAGCGACTATGAGGAACGCTGTGCCTATACTATGTGGAACCATCGTAAGGTTTATATGTGCTTCTGCAGTGGAGATTTGTGTAATTCTGCCTATAAAACCTCCTATTCATACTCAATACTAGCACCTGTTTTAGCATTTTTATATAACATGTTTTAGGACAGAATATAATGATTCTTTGTACATAAACCAAACATAAGCAGAGAAACCTGTGGATGTTATTACCGCTGACTCAAACAGCGAAACATATCAGAGAAAGCTATTTTAAACAAATAAATAATAATATATTGATAATTTAGTAACAGAATAGATCATCTGTTTGGTTCATTTAATGGGCATTGAATCATTTATTTTTATGTTGTGATACTAGTTTTCCCGCCATCATTGTACACTAAAATCTTAGAAAATGAAGTGATTTTTTTAGTAAAAACTGCATTGCTGAATATTATCCGAGGAAAAGTAAATGTGAATACAAATAGTTATAAGATTCTATCAAACGCGATAATGCAGTAAAGAGTGGACATGTGCCGAATTCGATGCTTGGCCACGTCTTGTTTCTCCTCTTAGATCTCAGATATAAATTTGAAACTATCATGGGTATCACATAATTATGCAAAAATGGTTAAATAATATTCAGCTCTTTTAGTCAAAAACAATATGGGTTTTAGTAACAATAAATTAAGAGAATCTATTGTACATTTATTCATAGCGTGGAGACTCCCAGCAATTTTTTTGTAGCGGATTTTATATACCGTTTTAGTCTTAAAAATCGTTATGAGACAGCTAGATTAATTTTTAATTAATGACCTCATTTTCGTAATGTCTGAATCTCAATATCTTTTATAAAATGTAAATATCTATTTATATATCGTTATATATTTGTGATTGTGGGTTCAATATATAAATGGGTGATCTAGATACCTTTTAATCTATAACTGAATGCCCCACTAATTAAGTCTTTCAAAGTGAAATGTAGACAGCCATTTTATATAAGATACCTACTTACATTACGCACAACGATCTTTATTCCTCTGAAGTTAGGTGCCACAAACGATTGCGCATGTACTGTTGTGCTGAAAAAATTGATGAAAACTACGAAAACGAAAAAACTGAAAAAACTGCGCAGATACTTCAAAGGGACAAAGATTCGTTGTGACTAGTATAAATACTCCATTTTGATTTTGTGTTTGTATCGCACACAAATCGAAGTGTTGTATTGTATGTGATACAAACACAAAACTGATAATCTAATAGAACTCTCAATTTATATAAATTGATAGCTATATCAGAATTTATTTTGATAATCTATTATGTTTTGCGTTTGTCAATTTATATAAATCGATAGCTATATCAAAATGTAATTAATTATGTTTGTGATACACTGATTTCTGTATCAACTAAGTAAACCGTCCAATTATTCATAAGTTTAAGATAATGTAAAATCTGTCTTCCTAATCGAATCACTACTGTGTTCATAGATCTAGTTATTATTCACATTTTATCTATATTTCGATTTCTATAACTAGACAATGTGTAGCTTTGGTGAATTAGGTAGGTAGCTAGGTATAACTAGAATTTATAAAGAAAACTAGGCTGCTCAAAGTAAAAACCCTGTACATAATACTATTTTATTGTACTGTTAATGACTTTTATATGAATATACAATGAGAATTACAATTTTTAAAATAAATAGTTTTATTAATTTAAGGTCGGTTGTAAGGCCATGTGTGCCGAATGCTGCCTATCACGTGTGGTTCGAGATTGTTCCTGATTCTTAGTTTCTGGTTCGCTAAAAGGGATTCTATATGAGGAATATCGTGGAAATATAATTCTCCGTGGTCTTTCGCTCGGGTGACGGCTGCGATGGCTTCTGATCCTTCCAGGAGATAGGGGTCGTCGACGTCCAAGTCTGTTGGTAGAAAAATATATACCTTTTTTATATATCAAAAGTAAATTCATAACATCCTTTAGCTAGGTGTTTAATTAAAAATGTTTGGTATATGTAAATCAGGGAGAAACTGCACATAAATAAAAATATATAAAATTTTCCGGTCCCCGGTTTACTCCACTTGCCAAATAAATGGCAAAGTTAGTATTTACCATTATCAGAGCGGCGGGAATGGCCGAATCGTTGAGGGTTGAACGGAGGCAGGAAGAGACCTTCAGGCCATAGGGACTCTGGATCTGGCGAGTCTACCTTGTACGGCGAAGCGGGCAGCAGTGGTATTTGAATTTCTGAAATAGTTTATTGCGTTTTATTCATTTTATTTCATTTCATCGTCATTTATTCATTATTTTCGTGGTTACCCAATTTTTAATTAGAAAAATGATATAGCAAGCTGTGGTCTAAAGTAGGTAGGTACTTCTTTCTACACTATATATATAGTTTAGTATTGGGTTAGAAGTATGGCGCCGTAGCATTAGGTACTCAGCGAAATAGGTATTTCCTAAAAGAACGATTTTGAGACTTCTACCTACATCCTCTGTAAATACACTCACCCATATCATTATGCCATAGCGAAGTGGTAGTAAGAACGCGAGGTGCCTCTTCCACATTGAACGCCACTGAAGGTCTCACTCGAGGGTACCCCCGGTTGCGAGGCTGTGCGGTCGGCCCTGGAGAACAACCGCGATATTATAACAAAACCTCTAAGTTGTCATAGGCTTGTGGGTTTTTTAAGCTATTTGATGTTTAGTAAAGAAATGCTCACGGCTTCATCCGTGGTGATCATCAGATTTCTAAGGCCAATAGTTCGATAACTGGAACTAGATACGAGTACATACCAATTCAAAGAATAGTGTTTACGGCATCATGACCAAATCTTGCCAAAGCAGATCTTGGTGGTAAGGGCTAGTAATCATAGGAGTCGAAATGGTTATACATTATTTGGAGGAGTCTTCGAGTCCTCCGCCAGCGCTCAAGCTTCTTGAGTCGTGACAGAACTACCTATACGACAGTATTCATATTCATTTATTTATAAACCATAGGATCTAATAGAGAACTCTTAGTCACTAACTAAGTGATTATAGACTACTGAGCCTTGATCACGAATAAATGTGACAATCGTGAACGTATCGTAACGCTAGCGTATCCGAGATACACTGCGCGGTGACTCTACAACGTTCGGCAGTCGGGCTGACGTTGACGCGCAATATCACTCGAATACGTTAGGTTTACGTAACGTGGCAACTGTCAGATTTGTTCGTGATTACCCCTCTGTAGAATAACGTCGACTTTCGTACGTAAAGACGTACGAAAGTCTACGTTCTACTACAGGAACTTTCGGACTTCTATCAGAACTTACTACGAGTAGTTTTATAAGTCTGAGGAGCCTCTCCAACGGATGGTATTGGATCCCCAACGCCATGCGTGAAGCTCCGCGCAGGCGTATTCACGCTGACATGAGATGAGAATCGCGTGCCGGCCTGCGCTCGCGCAGCTAACTGTACCACGTATAGCAGGAATAGGGTAAGTTTGCTGGGTGCCTGGAACAAGGTGTACTATTTTATACATATACAAATAATTTGATAATTTATTTAGCAGATAGCCCACCTGATGCTAAACAGCTACCTCTGCTTATAACACCTACCTACCTACTTCATAGAACACTAGTCCTCAGTAAGGCAATATAAAGTAACATACAACCGAATACCTCTTTTTTTGGAGTCGGTTAAAAACATCTTGTCTTTTGTTCTCATATAAATCTTATAGGAAACTAGTAATTACCCCGAGAATTCCCTTAGGTCGTTTCATCACTGCGCAGCGTCATTCTTTTGCAATTCTGCGTGAGACCACGCAAGATTTAAAATGTAGCGTCACCTTTATATCTATAAAAATAGACTAAGCATGCAACCTAAAGAACTAAAATATTCTAGTCTGCAGGATTGTTTAGAAGTCTCGGTAAAAGCACATTAATTTTTGTAGCAGTTCTCAAAAAAAAACTTGAGCTTGAGTAACCTAACCTACTTACATAAAGATTCTAACTAGGAAATCATTGCTCTATGATTAGTTAGCTCAATAATGGAAATAAAATAAAAGCAAGTACAGTACGCACAACGGATTTTTATCCCTCTGAAGTTAGGTGCAAAAAACGATTGCGCATCTAACTGTTGTTGTGTAGGTAATTCGCTTACCTCCAATTCGACCAAAAATGGGTTCTGCGCAGATACTTCAGAGAGACAAAGATCCGTTGTGACTACTGTTGGTAGCTATTGAGAACTTATTCGTTATATATATAATATATATTGTTATATAGATATTCGTATCTTCCCAAAACTGTGTCGCGTCCTCGGCAAGAAGATTGACAGTTTAAAACAGTTTTTTTATAAATATCTGGGTCAGTCTCTAAACTAAAATCGTGAAACTAGAAAAGTATTTTTAGCCTATTTACTTTCAAGGGTATGCTCTACGATCATCACGAATTGTTGTAAGTACATAAATGAATCGATTCATAGTTGATCGAAGGAACCAATTAATTGGTTATGAAATATAATAAGTAATTCTAGAGAAAGGTAGCACCATTAGTACCCATAGTTACCACGATTTATGCCAGAAATCTCTTGCGTGTTGACTATAATTAAACACAAAAGATATAGCAACATATATATAAATACATATATAAATAATTCATATGTAATAATTATACTATACTTACATACAACTAAAAAGGTGAGAAGTAGGAAGATAAAGGGAATAGGAACCTTAATATAACTTCTTGAGAAAGTGCTCACGTACCGATCTCTTGAAGGACTCCCTTGAGCCCGATTGTTTGATGGCTATGGCAGGTCATTCCAGAGCCTTACCGCAACAACAGAAAAGGAGTGTGACATGAGAGAGGTATGGTGTAGCGGGGTACCTATATAGGCAGAGATTATCGGCTGACCTAAGTTGCCTGCAATGAGCCGCAGAGAGAAACTGGAAGCGATCCTTCAAGTAACCAGGAGTATGCGGATCTCTAAGGACAGAAAAAAGCAGACACAGGGTTCTCAGGTTTCTCCGGTCGCGAATGGGGAGCCATTTAAGTTTAAGTCTTTTCTATAGATACCTATTGGTCGAATAAGCTAAGGGTGGGTAAGCACTTTAATTCATATCCACCTGTCATTTTGACGCGACTTTAAAATACTGATAACTATATTATGACCACTGGTAACTATATAGGAATGGACACGTGATTTTTTTTAGAAATGCCCTTTCCAGACATTTTGATTCTTTTTCTGTTTCGGCGATTGTCAAAATGTCAATTGATCGCAAAGAACGTTAGGGTCTGTAAATTAGGTATCAAGCACGCATGACCTGAATTACCTGGATAATAATAATCACCTATTCTAGTTTTAATACCATTGTTCAGTATGTATTCATATTACAATAGCTCTAGTTTCGAAATTAAATGACCTTACTAATACACAAATAGGTATAGTAGATCTAACGACATGGCTTAATGGAGTCGTATGAGATGATGCAGCAATTAGGAACATCAAGGTGAGTCAGAGATACGATGAAGAAGTGCAACGTGCAATTGTTTTTGATGTATCCGTGAATCGGCATGTCATTGAAGCTTGAGAGATCAAACTGCAAAAATTAATGATAGGCCGTCTACAATTGATTCTTTTTTTATACAACTAAATGGTGGAATAGGCCTAACTGGTAGAATTACTGATTTCAGGATTATATTAAAGTTGCTTAGGGTGCACATGACGATCAAACGTATGGTTAGCTCATATTATTGATTGTCAAAAGCAATTAAACTCTTTACATTATCTCTGGCGATAAAACCCTTAATAAAAAACATTCTCTCTAAGATACAAAGCACTATTAACCACATTATAGTCACAACGGATCTTTGTCCATCCGAAGTTAGGTGTAACAAACGATTGCACATGATAGTTATACGCCTAGACTTACGTCCAATTCGACTCAAAAATGGTTGCGCAGACGGACAAAAATCCGCTGTGGTTGTGACTACTATACGTATGAGTAGTTTTAGGATATTCTACTCATGCATGGAACAAAAGATACGCGGATGTACGTACCTAGAGTACTACATACCTCTTTTGTAAGATGTGATTGATATGAATAAAAAAAATCTTGTTCTAAATCACGATCAAGGATGTTGATTTTATTTGATTGATAATCCGGAGTGTCATCATTTTATTCTTTTTGCTATTTTTATGATTTTAGATCGTTTTTACAGCTTAAGTTTTTGTACAACAGTTATGTTAAGATAGAATAAGCCGACGACCCACCTGTTGTTAAATATTTGAGAAATAGATTCAGGAGTTTTATTTAATCCAAAAGGCATCCTGGCGAATTCAAATTATTGTGACTTTGGCGATTTCTAGTAATGTAATAAAAGATTTCTGTTAGATCATTTTTTTAAAGTCACGATTTAGATTCGATTTGAGTTATGCCGATGATAAACTTTCCTTAATAAGTCATCATCATAATAAATATTGAATGCAATAGAATATTTTTCACTAGATACTTACAGGTGTTTTATTTGTTTAGGTAGGTACTATTATCGATTACTTACCTTCCTAATTGAGAGAACCAGTCAGTAGAGAACAATTTTAAGAAAATTAAATGATTTTGCTCCACTCAGCGAGTAATCATGCTAGTTAGGTAAGTAGGTATATAATATACCTATAGCTAGCTTAGTACTATAACCCTAATTTTGTGAAGCAAGTGCTCAAACCTCATAGCAATCAATCGATCAACCCGTCAAGCCGTAAGTACTACCCGACTCCTCCAAACGTGACTTTAGACAAAGCTCCGTAATTATCAATTCGTCTGTAATAGGTACCCCTAGGTATTTCAAAATTTCCAGTGTTAGACGATTTGATCAGTGCATCTGGTGTATTGTTCTAGTTCTAGCGTAGTGGATAACAGCTATGTAACTCCACAGTCCAGTAAAAATAGAGAAATGTCCATCCCAAAAAGGGTTGTCTAATGGTTGCATTTTCTAAACTTACCTAATTTGACAGCGCTAAAATTGTAGCCGTCTTTGCCATTTCAGTTTATAAGAAAGGGAAGGCATGTTTAGTGCTGTGAAATTAGGTTAGTATAGAAAAATGGGACAACATAATTGATGCCAGTGGCTCGCATTTACAAATAATGGGTTACTAGGACTGTAAACACGTCTATTGCCCGAAATCCCAGTTAATTGGTCATCTACTTTACTCGTACCATAGACAAATTTAATCGATGCTCGTACATACCTATATAAACATTCAGTTTTATTATTATTTGACTTTTTATTGTGAGTAGATTTAAAATGAATTTGCTTATTTGTAAAAAAAATAAAATTTAAGTATCCATGAAAAACAAATACTTTGTTGAGCTACTTAGTACAGAATCTATATGGGCTTATGATGTGCAAAATAAGAGTAGAAAAAAGTTGAGACAAAGCTGTACTACTATAGTTTATATAATCTGTGGCTGTACTAACGGCTCCTTCCCCACTGTGGTGCTTACTGCGAATTTGTCACGAGGATCGCTCAAGAGCAGTCACGAAAGTAAGTCACGGGAAGTATCAAGGACGCAAGATTGAAGACAGAAACGGATTAATGGCTGGATATAGCTATAAACAGAGATGTTAAAGCTATCAGGAACTTAGATGTGTTTTATGAGCCTTATCTAGATCCGACAGTGACTTTTATAGTATATATCTGTGCCTGCGAAACAAGTTGTAGAGTTGAATGATGTGGAATAAATCATTTGCACTGGCATCCTTATCCTTACTTCCTTACTAATATTAGAAACGCGAAAGTTTGTAAGTATGGATGTTTTTTACTCTTTCACGCAAAAACTACTAGTCCGATTTGGATGAAACTTGGAATACATATAATTCGCACATAGGCTACTTTTTATCCCAGAAAATGTATAGGTACTGGGAAAGCCATCCATCTAAAAAATGCACCAGCGACTAATAGAATCCTTTTTATCGGGCATGGGTAAAAAATGGCCCTTGGCGCTGAAAAATCATCTGAAATCATCGTGCAAAAATAAGAACTAATATGAAGTTGAGTTTCTCAAAGAAGTATCCGCTCGGTACACGCACAGATAATATAAAGTACACGAAAACTGTAGACGCGTACGAAGTCGCGGGTAACTGCTAGTAAGGACTAAGTATGAAGTTGAATTTGAGTTTTTTTTTTCACGCTAACAAGTAGGTAGGTAGGTACAGGTACTTACCATTAATAACTTTATTATCTTATCTTATACATATGGCTAGCTACTAGCTACCTACTAAATACGATACTATTTTTTACTTAATTGTTTGGTAGATTGTCCTATCTTAGATGTTCTTTTCTCATTCCAAAGTAAGAGGTTAACTATCTGTTGGGGCATTTTAATTATGAAAACCGCAGTGCAACAGTTTTGTAGATATCTTACAAATAATCTAGGCTAGGTAACCGAGATAAACAAATCGATAATGGTTAGTGCATATCTAGTAAATTGGTAGAGGAAGTAAGTATACGAAACCAATATACTTTTGCTGGGGCATCTAAAATTTAGGGTAGGTACCTAAGCACTTATTTCCGGTTATAAAAAAATTATATAAGTAACTAAACATTTTCGGGAAAGTTTACACGGCATAAGTTATAGATACAGAATGTCAGTGAGGGGAAACTCGAACGAAGGGGAGGGGAATAAGGAATCCTACTATAATACATATTATAAATGTGAAAGTTTAGATGTTTGGATGTTTGTGTTTCAACCACGGCAAAACTACTGAACCAACTTGGATGAAACTTGGCATATATGTAGTTCGTAACCTGGATTGACATATAGGCTACTTTTTATCCCGAATAATTAACAGGATCTACAGGATAAAATGAACGAAAAGGATTAGCAGCGCCAATTGGCAAGAGGATTTCATTGTCATGTCATGTCACGTCAGTTTGACAGGGCGTAGTACTACCTCTTTGGTCTAACGACTAGCGTTTGACATTCCAGTAGGTACGAGTTCGGTGTAATGAGGTGTAATGTCAAGTTTCTCAAAGAAGTATCCGCTCGGTACACGCACAGATAATATAATGTACACGGAAACTGTAGACGCGTACGAAGTCGCGGGTAACTACTAGTAAGGAATAACTTATCTATCAAAAAATGCTAAAATTATTTTGATAAAAAATGTTACATAGTATTTTTGAGATATAGATTTTCAACAACATCTTCACTTTTTTACGTCTATTGTATTTTTTCTGTACATACCTCCATAATAATGTAATGTAGGTATGTATTACATATAGCTATATTGTGAGAGGTCTTACATAGAAAGTAAAGGTTCGTTTGAACGTAACAGAAGGGCAGAGAGAGCGATCATTTCAAATTGCTTTAGATTGTCGTCACGGAGTCACGTAGCTAGGCATCTGAGCAGGGTGTCTAGAATCTAGAATAATCAAGATCATATACCAACAGCAAAGAATACTAAGACTACTAGACCGTTCCCGGTGCAGTCACCGACAAAAGTTTATGCACCATTTCAGATTCAATCATAACATGCCGAGCCTATGCGGTTTTCGAAAATATATATCAGTTTGCAAATTGTTGTATCACTGATAAAAATTGATTGAAACAGTTATTCAAGTACGAACGAATATTATAAATAGGTACATTGATATTGATCTTTTAAAGCTGCACTAGCAAAAATTATTGCTAAATCTGTTGTCATCTCTTTTCGTTGTCATGCAAGTGACAATGATAGAACATTTTTTTAAAGACGCGCTAAAAATTACAGGCAAATATGTTGCAAAAAAAAAATTTTGAAAAAAGTAAAGTAAAGTTTACAGATAGTTTTATGCTCAAGTTCAAAACTTGGATCAGAAATACTTATTATGTTTTATGAATTAGAAAATGGTACAGCTGCTTATTGATTGTACAACTGCGTAACAATAATGAATGCTGCGCAGGAGCAGATTTTATGACTAGTCCGTCCCAATTGCATCATCAGAGAGCGTCCAAGTCTTCTGCTGCGACAATCTAAACTGTCTAGATATACCTAGAAATGTACTTCGAGTATGTAAACATTTAAATCATACTAAAAATAAATTGAGAATAAAATTTAAATTGGTTTGGTCACTAACTCCACATAAATAACTAATTTTGAGTTATTCTAATAGTTTCGGACTATCAGTATTTCATCTGAAACCTATCAACTTTATTAATATATCGAATAGGTACAGTTTCGACCCAAAATATAAAGCCATAAGATTTCGTTTAATCGTTTTAAACTTTTGATGCTGTCAGTACTTAAATTGACCACTCTAAATGATACCAGCCTCAAACATACATTCAGATAGGTTACCGATACCTAGCTGCTATCGTCACGACCTGATAACTAATAGGTACTTCACCTATTTACCTCTTATTTAGTTGTGAAACTGCAAAGATTTGACTGCTGTAGGTAGGTAGGGAGGTACCTACGTAGGTAGGCAAGGCAGTCACTTTAAATAGGTACCTTCTTGAGGCGCTTGAGTTATTCTGTTCTGAATTTTTGTATGATCATTATGAATTAGCTAAATAAAGGCGGTACTAAGACTTGGTACTGGATGTTCTAATCATGGCAAGTTGTTGTCTTATTAAGTAGGTACCTACTTACTTATACCACCTCACCTTAGTGCTTCACGAAAACTGCTATGCAGCAAGTATAGGACTACCAAATCTTTTATTATTTTTACTACGCGAAACAGTAAAAACCTGAATCTACTTAGGTATAAAGAAAAACATATAATTTTACTAAAAGGCTATGAATTTCGAAGAAGTTTCTTAATATTTTCCTGTTTTTATAACCGGAATAGATAAAATCACGGTGTCAAAATACACTCGAGAGCAATGATTCCGGGTCACTTAAAGAATGTTAAAAATCTCGGAAACTAAAAATGATAGGTTAATGCAATAAATTGTATTTAATAGACAATGTAATACTCCTTAAATGAAAGTAAAAAAATATGAGTCACCATACATTTTATTAACACAAAATTACATAAAGAAAAAAACTGCTGATCTCTCCTTAAAACAAAAATAGGAAACATGAAATTTTTGAACTTTATTACGATTTGACTTGAATTTTAATACTTCGTATTGCCTCCTCGTGCTTCCATTACTGCGTTTACGCGGTTTGGCATGCTGTACACCAAGTTCCTTATACGATTTTGGGGAATATTCTCCCATTCCTCTGTGAGAGCAATTTTGAGCTCACGAAGCGTGATTGGGGGAGGGTTTCGTTGTTTTACGCATCTGCCTAGCTCGTCCCAAGCATGCTCGATCGGGTTGATATCCGGGCTGCGCGCTGGCCACTCCATACGAGTAATGTTCATCTCTTGAAGGTAGTCATTCACAATCCTACCTGTATGAGGTCGGGCATTGTCATGCATAAATATAGCATCCTCACCTAAATTGACCATAAATGGACCAACATGATCATTGAGGATTTCTTCCACATATCTTACGCTAGTTAAAGAGCCGTTTTCTATGATCACCAGCTCTGTGCGACTTTCAGAAGAAATTCCGGCCCACACAAGTACAGACCCACCACCGTAGGCTACTTTTTCTTCGATGCATGCTTGCTTGAATCTTTCCCCTGGTCTTCGATACACTCTGTGTCTTCCATCGTGCTTGTAGAGCATAAATTTTGATTCGTCGGAGAACATAACTTTTGACCAATCTTCAATACTCCAATTTACGTGGCTCTGGGCATATCTTAGTCTTGAAATACGATGCCCACGCTCCAGTTTAGGGCCGTTTGCAGGTCTAAGGGGTTTTAAGTTAGATTCAGCAAGCCGACGTCTTACTGTCCATGCACTTGGGTTACTTCCTCCGAGGCGTCGAAACTGATTTGTGAGTTCAGTTCCTGTGAGAAAGCGATTTCGAAGCATGGTGTTCACCAAGTATCGGTCTTCTCGTGCTGTGGTACACCTGGTTCTGCCCGTTCCTGGTCTGCGTAGGTTAGAACCAGTTTCTTCGTAACGTCGGAGAACTCTTTGTACTGTTGACAGCGACACACCGACAGTCCTGGCTGTATCGCGCTGACTCCGGCCGGTTTCCAGCATTGTAAGTATTCTGGTGCATTCTTCAGGCGTAAGCGACATAATTTCAGCTTGAATAATGAATATAGAGCACTATCAACATGGTTTATATACCCACATAAATGACAGATTACAAACAAAAGCAAAACCAAATGCTGTAATTTCGTAGTTCCATCTTCGAAAGTGGCCCTTTTTCAAATTTGATTTTTTTAAGATATAACTTTACAATAACTAAGAAGTTTTAATACCTTCATTTAAGGAGTATTACATTGTCTATTAAATACAATTTATTGCATTAACCTATCATTTTTAGTTTCCGAGATTTTTAACATTCTTTAAGTGACCCGGAATCATTGCTCTCGCGTGTATAAAACTTGTGTACCCTCCCAGTATTAACCGTTTTATATTGTCCAAGAAATCTCAGGTAAATTCTGGTTTTATCGCTGGGCAATTTTAGGTGCGTACCGCTAATATTACTTTTTCTATGTTCTACTGTAAATACTTACTGTACCTATAAATGTCGTTTACTGTACCTAAATAGAGAGCCAGAATCACCTTTTACCAGAATATTATTCTGTGCCTGCGCAGACTTGAACTTTCGTCGTATAAAATAGTTTTAATAATGTTTTAAAACATTTTTAATTGCAACCGATATCGTTATCCGATGCACTCATTTTTTTCCCAGTCACAACCTTTTTCTGTGATCGAAAATTAATCCGATCGTAGTATCAGATAAGAATAACGCTATTCTTCGTAGATGGATCTATTTGGTTCATTGTTTCTCTAAATAGATCGTTGTAGCCAGTTTTCTTTCTAAAGTTGTAACCAAACTTTTTATAACTATTTGAATAAACTTTTGTTAGGCTAGCGAAAACAACAAAGAAATCGATATCTATGACTAAAACTTTCTGTGATCAGTTTCTGATCATAGTATCAGATGAAAGAAATCTGTTCTTCTTAGGTACTTACCTAAGTTTCTTTAATCTTTGTATCTCATTACGAATTCTAAGTAGATGGTCTAATGTTAGCGAAAGTATAATCTAGAATGTAAATGCTGTAGGTATAAGTAGGTACAAGTACCAACGCAACGTGTATAAAATAAATTCAATAAACTGATCTGTATGTAGGTAGGTTAGTAGGTGTTACAGTCGTGATGATATCATTTCAATTCTACTTTGTACAGTCACGTACAAATGTTATAGAATAGTGATAACGGTTAAAAAAAATCTGACATCTGATACTACGATCAAATAGAATTGGATACCGATCAGAGTAAATTTTAAAGTACCTAATTATTACTAAAAATAAAAACTAAGCATTTTTTTATTTTCTGAGATGTAAGTACCTAAAAACTATTTGAAACTTTTGAAAAATAACGATTCGAACCCGTAATAAACAATTTTTAAATTGTGAAAAAACTATCAACTTTTGGTGCCAACTGTACCAAAATCATGCACCAAAATGTTAGGTATTTTAAATCCTATGCTAAGAGCTTAGTGACGAAGCTACACGTTTGAAATATTACAGAATATATGCAAGAAAATACTTATGTGTAAAATTTTGCAAGTAGAGTTTTTAATTATCAAGAAGGTAAGTTAGGTACTATCGGCAAAATTTCCGCCTTACCACTATTGAAACTGTTTCGCTTGCAAGCAGTTAGCTACCTGACCTCGCCTTTTTCTTTTGTCTTCTTATTTTGACCAACCAGAGATCTAAACATCTATTTATTTTTATGATGGCCCATTGTTTTCATAACTTTTACACCCGAAATAATTTGCTACACCCGAATTAATTTGCTTCTATTGGTATTCAAAAATTAACGGCTAGTCAGTTCACAGAAAATGCACCCTTAAGGTGGTAAGGCAGAACTTTTGCTGATGGTACATCGTGAACGATAGATGAGGAATGTTTGGAGGTCTTTTGCTCCATTACATCTAGTAGGTATTAGTAAAAGGCCCGTTCGATATTCACTAGCTAGACGCATTTACACATGAAGCTGTTTACCGGCATAAGGAGTCTTATAAAAATATTTTTATAAAATGTTAAGTTTATAACGTAAAACACCCAGTCACCTATTTGTTTACATCTATACAAATTGTTCGTTTGTTCAAAAATACAAATAGTTTATTGATATTGATAACACCATAGTCACATGTCGAGTACAACTTTTGTTCGTATGGGCTTATATTATCTGTGGTATGGGTAACTGTATGTTCATATGAGTAGAGTAGTGGGCAACTCTAGTGACGCAGTTTTTAGTACGCCTAAGGCGTCCATCGGTGCCTTCTTTATACAAATAAAAAAAAAAAGATTTTGGTTGAGAAATACTTAGTCATCATATTTTCACTAAAAACTAACATTCAGTATCGCAGCCATAGACGCTATTTTCGTACAAAATGCGCAAAAACTTTTTGCCGCACTCTTGTCTCTAACGCATGCCCAGAATTTTGCTACCGATAAAAGTCGGTAACCTGCTTTCTACGCAAATGCAGCCTATATCCGAGGAAGTAGATCAATCGGCTCGTGATCCACGTCACTAATCCACAATAGAATCGCCAAATCAACGTGTAGATACGATTGTGAAATCAACCTTCAAATGCCGCTCTATGGTAGGTACCTATGCATTTCTTTACAAATGCATCTATGATGCAGTACCTGGATGTAGATAGGTCTAGAAGTAGAAACCGATCACAAATTCTTTTGTAATCAGATCCCAGAATCTGTTTCAAAAAAAAAACTTGACTGACTTTGTATTAATAAATCGACAAACGTTACAACCAAAGAACAACAGCAAGAAAATAAATAGTGGCGGTACTCGAGCGCGTTGAAATCTTTTCTTAGCTAAATTGAACGAAAAGCTTCTAAAGTACCTAGCTAATTTTATTAATGCCGCCATCCTTGTATGTTTAATCATCAAAGAGTAACTTAAATTAAGGTAATAGGTAAACTAGCCCCCGAATTCATAAACGAGGTTGAACAGATCTTCAAACCGTTCCAACCAGCCTATACATTGCTTATAAATCCGAGGGTATAATCTTCTTCATAATGCAAATAAGTACTTGATATATTAGCTCTGACCAATCTCAATCTTTACAATCAATTATGCCTACTGGTTCATTTTGGTAGTTGTACTTTGATTGGCAATTAAGCGCGTCCTTACGCCATCTATTGAATTAAAACGATCTTAGATAAATAGCTCTAATAAACATAATTGATGGGTAAATATTATTGCAATGCAATCCTCGAATAGTGACAAGGCTAGTGATGTGGTGATAAAGTTCGATATCGAAGGACAAGGACTATTACACGAAATATACAAAAGTTACAAAAGTGTAACCATGATCATGGTAAGGTAGATAGATAATACTTTATTGTACACAAAGAATTCAGGTGACATACAAAAACTTAAAACTTAACTTATAATAGTACAATGGGCGGTAAGTTTCATAACCTAAGCACCAATGCACCACTTTTTCTTAGAATATAGAAAACACTAGAAGCCGCATTTGACATAATTTGTATGAAGGATTTTGTCACCAAAATGCTATAAAAATGTTCCCGTGCGCATGATGTTCGCGCAGCCCAATGTTGCACCTACAAAACTATTTCCCAATTTTTTGAGGTATTTTTTTTTTGTAAATGCTGCTTAGGTACCTAAGTAGGAGGTACTGAAATAGATATTTATAAATTTTAATAGAATTAAGGAAAGACTCGGGTCGTGTTTTTTTGAATGATATTTGTCCATTGTTCTCGTCTGAGTATGTCAACAAGAAACCTAAAATTACACAAATATTTTTTCAAAATAACAAATTTAGCGCTCTATGATTAAAAATACCTATTGAAATACCTATGCCTAATGATCTGTAGTCATAAAGATTAATATAAATTTTGTTGGGAAAAAAATGTTGGTGTTGTTTGCAACATCATTGAATTGATGGTAATTTTTCTTTAAATTGATGATTCCAAGACGATTCCTTATCAAATAGAGACCCAAATGTGATGTATGTTATCCCATCTACTTTGTTTATAGACCCAGGCCAATTTTTGCAAGTGGGAACCACACACGCTGGCATAATTGTATAAAAATATGTTTGGCATTGGAGGTGTCAATGGCCAGAGACTGAATGACACAAAGTACTCCATTATGGTGTTCTTCTAACTGTGACACAAAAATGGCTATACATTACATCTGTACTTTTCTATAATCTGTGCACTTTTTGTAACATTGATGATCATCTGTCAAAATTTTTTTCTGACGCGGGATGGTTTGAAAAATTATCTTGCGAATTAATTTGTTTTATGCGGTATAAAGTGTTGTTTTGAACTTAGTTTTATGATCAACGGTTGTAATTAATTACGGACAATACGAAAAAAACATTTTCAGTGAGTTTGGGCGCGGTCCGAAATATGGACGCGACCGAGGTCGATCTCAGGCCTCGGTCCAGAAACAGTAACATGAGTGAAGAAGAAGTAATGGCTGTGCAGGCAATTTTAGATGTTAGTCAACAATGTGCGGAATTATTTCCTGTGAAGGAGACGCGGGCGCCGGCGGCGAAACGATTGAGGACCAACAATAGCAGTGATGAGAAAGAATGTTTTGATGAAGATGGATTTACTCTTGTGCAGAGCAAGGCACAACGTGTTGCGGCCAGAAGGAACAGAGGACCAACAACTATTCGAGGTACCAATGTATTGAATAACAATGATAATTGCTTTGAAGTGTGTATCTCATCGTATCAATTGCTGCCAAAACAAATCGGGTTGGCTATGTTGTTGAAGGCTGAAGGAATTACCAATGCGACACAGATAAAATACAAGAGCCCTTATAGAGTTGTTATCACATTCGAAAAAAAAGAAGATGCGGATAATTTAGTTTTGAATAAAACCTTTATGGATTCTGGATACAGATGCTATTTGACAAATGAGGTTGGCGTTACTTATGGTGTAGTAAAGTATTTGGAACTTGATGTGAAAGAAGAAGATTTGATGGAGTCATTGCAGTGCGAACAAAAAATATTATCTGTAAAGAGGTTGAATAGAATGTCGGAGGAAGGTGAATGGGTCAGTAGCGAGACTGTACGCTTCGGTTTCAAGGGCTCTACATTGCCTCCCTATGTGTTTGGATATGGTTGCAGGTTTAAAGTAGATCCGTATACTTTTCCGGTGACGCAGTGTGCATCGTGCTGGAAATTTGGACATTTGACACGAACATGTCCGACTAAAAAAACTTGTTGTCCGAAATGTGGTGGACGTCATACAAACTGCGAGACGACGGAGTATCGATGCATTAACTGTAAAGGCAAGCACATGGCCCTTAGTAAGTCTTGTCCTGTCTTCTTGAAGGAGAGAGAAGTTAGGTCCATTATGTGCCATGAAAATTGCACCTATAAACATGCGTTGGCGAAGTATTTGGCGGAAAAAACATTTATATTTAATGAAGTAAAGACACCAGCATCCTTCTTTAAGTTTGGCGATGAATCTAATGCAACGAATCATGAACCCATGAAGTCCACAAACCGCATGTCCTACAGCCAAAGTGTGGGTGCGAAAGTGATGCAAAAACAGCCTTCAGTGCCCCTGAGTAGATTAGATGCTATGCGTAACGATCTTGAAGACGTGAGTGAGGATGAATCAAGCAGTAGCGAGGAAAATATTAAAACGGGGACTTCGAGTGGACGAAAAAGGAATAATAGGAAGAATAAGAGACATGGAAAAAAAAAACCACTGCGGCGTAATGATGATGCTTGCTCTCAAGATCCATCGGCAACGACGGCGGCAGCATCGGCTGCGGCAACAGGTGAGGGAACATCGTCTGCTGGTACGCAAAAGAAAAAGAGCAGTTTTAGTGGTATATTTACAAAAGCAAAAGACATTATATTTTCGGCCTCAAGTTTTGATGTGAAAGTTAGTCAAGTGTTGAAATTACTTTTTGATGAATTAATGTCATTCATAGTACAGATGGTGAGCAGTGGAGATGTTTTTACTAAACTGTTAGCCCTCTTTCATAATGGATAACAACATCTCTAATGTAACCGCGGCCAGGGCATCAGGCCCTGTGGGTTCCATTGAGCAATATTTAAATATTGCGCAATGGAACTCGCAGAGTTTGATGCCCAAAAAACTTGAGCTCGAACTACTGCTTTGTCAAGAAAAGATAGGTATTTGCTTACTTAGTGAAACATGGCTTGATAGTGATACTAATTTGCGGATAAGTAACTATCGTGTTTTCAGGCAGGACAGAACTGATTCTTACGGAGGTGTAGCTATATTGGTTCACAAAACTATAAAAACTCAAATGTATTCCATGCATGTGAATAATAGCGGCATAGAACTTTTATGTGTAAGAATTTTAAACTGTAAATATTTGGAACATATTGTATCGGTCTATTGCCCTTCAAATATAAGAACTTCACAGTGTGATTGGGATGGTATATTTTCAAAATTTAGGGTTAAATCAATTGTGGCTGGTGATTTCAATGGGCATCATTCTAATTGGTCATCTAAAACAGATTCTAGAGGGTTGCAGTTACTTGATTCTTCTTTAGAGCATAACTTCATATCTCTCAATAGTGGGGAATTTACGAGGGTTAAACTAGTTAACGGTCATTTACAAGAATCTGCGCCAGATATAACATTTGTTACATCTGATATTGCTATTTATTTTAAATGGTTTGTCACGCGGGAGAACCTAGGTAGTGATCATTTAGTTATCAAGTATTCTCTTCAGTATGAGGGTGCACGGAGATTTATTAAACGACGCAACTTTAAATTAGCTGATTGGCGTTTGTATCAAGAGATTCTGGCTGAGAGTTTTCGTGAAGGTGTTTGTGAGGATGATGTTCAATTGAGCTATAACTCATTTATAGAAAAATTGAATGATGCGGCTCGACAAAGTATCCCTATGATTAAAAATTGTACAGACCCTCTACAGTCTTTTCAGCCAAAACCTTACTGGTGTCCAGCGATATCTCATGCTATAGCTCAACGTCGCTTAGCGCTTAAGGTGTTTAGACGTAATCCCACACCTGCTAATCTTGATATTTTAAATGCTAAGATTGCTGAAGCGCAAAGAGTTCACAGGCGGGCCAAGGGAGCTAGTTGGCAACAGTTCTGTGAAAAGGTAGATGAGAACATGTCTGCCTCTGATATGTGGCGTCGTATGCGCTGGATGAAAGGTTTACATAGAGATAATGTATGCGCTCCGAATGATAAGAAAGAAGAACTTTTACGTAGTTTAGCTCCAGATTCTGTGCAAACATCACAACCGAATTTTATTTCAAAAAACACTCTTTTAGATAGGGAATTTTCTTTTCAAGAGCTTCAAAATAGCTTAAAGAAAAAGGATACTGCCCCTGGAGACGACGATATTACATATTCAATGATTTATAATCTTCCAAAAGAGGTTAAGTTTATTTTGCTTAGCATTTTTAATATGATATTTAAGCGTTCTCTGATTCCCGAACAGTGGCGCAGCATTAAAATAGTTCCTATTCCCAAACCTAATTCAAATCCTAATGTAGTGCCGAAATTGAGACCGATATCGTTAATATCTTGTATTTGTAAAATTTTTCATGGCATGCTTTGTAAGCGTATTGAATGGTTTGTTGAAAAGCACACTATTTTGGCCCCAGTCACGAGTGGATTCAGAAAAAGTCAATCTTGTATAGATTGTCTAGTTCGACTTCTTTCGCACATTCAAATAGGGTTTTCTAAAGATGTATCAACATTAGCAGTTTTTCTTGACGTGGAAAGTGCCTATAACAATGTTTTGACGGACCAACTGGTTATTTTACTTGATAGTCTAAACCTAGGAACATTAACTTGTAAATATTTATGGTCTTTCCTAAGCAGAAGATTGTTAAAGATTAAAGATGATATTGATAACAGTGCCATAGTGAGATGGTCTGGTAGGGGTTTGGCACAAGGCGATCCTCTTTCCCCCCTCTTATTCAATATTGTTACTCACAAAATTTGTTCAGGATATGGCAGCGTTAAAGTGTTACAGTACGCTGATGACTTTGTCTTTTACGCCCAAAACAGAAGCGTGGAGTTAAATGAAACTAATCTTCAAGCAGCTTTGAATTCTGCTGTTTGTAAGCTGGAAGAGTTAGGCTTGGAAGTCTCTTCGTCCAAAACTCAGTGCTGTAGTTTTAGGAAAGGGAGGAAAACGGATAAAGTAACGCTTTCAATTAATAATAACAATATTACAGCTGTAGCAAATATTAAGTATTTGGGAATTTGGTTGGATAAATCTTTATTGTGGAACAAACATATTAATGAGATTCGTGAAAAAGTTATGAAATCGATAGGACTGCTGAAAGTTTTAGCTGGTGCGTCATGGGGATTGCATCCTAAACATTTGCGTCGACTATATATTGCTTTAATACGAAGTAGAATAGATTATGGATGCTTTTTATACGATACTGCTGCGAAGACGCACCTGCTGAAGTTAGATAGGGTGCAAAATATAGCGATGAGGGTTATTGGTGGTTTTATAAGAACTACACCCATCCATGTCATGGAGTCCGAAGTGTGTTTGCAACCATTACAGCTTAGACGTCAATATCTCGCTACTAAATACTGTCTCAAAGCTCAGTCATTTTCGAATAATATCACTATCTCTTTATTCAAGGAACTACTGAACGTTCAGCTACATAAGAAGCCTCTACTTATTTCTATTTTTGAGGAAACACAATCAGATATTTTAAGAACTTGCAGTCCCCTTACTATGTTTTCCTTAAATACTTGGGTGTCTGATATAAGATTAGATTTTATCGAGACTACGATAGAAGGAATAGATCAAGCTAAAAGAAATTGTGATAACAATTTACTCAAGTCTCTAACTTTAGTTATGATGAATGATAAATATAGGGGCTGGCACAAACTTTTTACTGATGGGTCTAAGATAGATAAAAAATCAGGCGCCGCTTTTTACGATCCCATTTGCAATGTGAAGGAGATGTACAAAATTTGTTCTGATTATAATTCTATAATGTCAGTTGAACTCTTTGCAATCTCAGAGGCTTTATCTTATGCGATTAGTTTAGATTCTTGTAAAGTAGTTATCTTGACAGACAGTCGAAGTGCGTTACAGCATATTGCTCGATGTGTATCTGGTACTCGGTGTGCATCCGTAGCGTATGGCATTCTAACGAAAGTGCTGTTCTTATTAAAGAACGGTAGGGATCTGAGATTGCAGTGGGTTCCCTCACATATTGACGTTCAGGGTAACGAGGAGGCCGATAGGTTAGCTAGGCAGGCTATTTCAGTTGGCATGGAAACGTACATTTTGCCTGAATATACAGAAGTGTTGGTTAAGTATAAATATAAAATTTTTGAAAAGTGGAAAGATTTGTATATAAATATTTCAGAATCAAAAGGAATTTGGTATAGAATTGTACAATGTGAACCTCCTCGTATACATTGGTTTGTAAATTGTAGACTTAAGAGATGTCTGATTGTAACAGCTCACAGGCTGCGCTCAGGACACATCCCGCTGGCTAAGTTTAACCATCTTATGAACGTTTCTGACTCCCCCAATTGTCCCACTTGTGGAGTTTTAGAGGACGTTCACCATCTTCTGGAGGAATGTGTGCGGAGCCAGTCTCTAAGATCTCACATGTGTAGTCATTATAATTTGAATTTGTTAGATGTTGGCGTATTTCAAAGTGTACTTTCTGTCCCGCTGTGCGAAGTGGCTAGGACACTTTTTACACTAGTGTATAATATTGTTAAGTCGTAGATAGTAGTTCCATTGCAAGATGTAACAGGGCTGACATAGTCGCTAAGCGACTCAAAGTCCTTATAAAATTTTAAGAATAAAAAAAAAAAAAAAAAAAACATTGATGATGCTGCGTTGTAAGCATGACCTCGGTTTTCATTTGTTTTCTTTTTTTGTAGTATGACAGAGAGCATACGTACAAGCCTTAGTATTTATTAAAATATAAAAACATTAGTGTTACCTATGCATTAGTTGCTGTAACTGCTACAGGCTTGCTACCTAGAAACAGGGCCCTGGATAAATGATACTTAATGCGGCTTGCACCAGAATCAATAAATGTGTTTAACAGCTAAATCGATTTAAATCTGACGTATTTGTATGACTTGACAACTCGCTAAATACTATTTAAGAGTTAAACGCGTTTAGTGATTCTGGTGCAAGCCGCCCTTAGTTAGTTACTTTTAAATTTTAAAAGAAGAATTCTCGTGACCGACTACGCTAATAGCTACACATTGCCTTGTATTGTATAATTCATGAATCAGGGCCCAAATCGTGCGTGCACCAGAAATTCAGCAATTATTCGTTACTATATCGATGTTATACGATGGCTAATTGGGTGTTACATATTTTATTAGTAGTTCATGGTCAAACAATCGTCTGTATTTACTATGGTAGTTATTAGCATACTTCTAATTCGTTATGGAATAATCGATATACATACTAAAGGTACCTATATCGAATACGATTTAACAACAGATAATCGATATACTAAAGGTATATCGATTATCTGTTCGATCGTGAGGATCTTCCCGTTATAATTTTAAAAGTAGCAATTTAGATTATAATCTATAGTTTATCGCAAATAAATTATACAGGGTGTGAAAATACTGTTACCGGAAAACTTTAAATTTTGGAATTTTTTTTCAACTTGGAAAATAAGTACTTTTGCTGTACTTAGGTATAAAAGATTTATCATAGTACCTAGTAGCCATGTCATTCTTCAAACATGCAAATTATTTACAGCGCCTCTACCAGAGCACCGTGAGAACTAGAGTGGTTACACATACTCATAGGACATTAAAATCAAGGGCTGCCTTGTAAAACGGAATAAAGGGTCAGCAAATTGGATATGATGCATGCAGTATCAATTCTAACAAGGAAGATACCTATAAAGACCATGTTTTATTACAACAGTTTTTTTAACTGCCCGGTTTTTAAATTGCGATCAAGAAGTCAATGTCGTGGCGTATTTAGCGCGGTTTTAACATCATCATTATTAAATCCACATAGAAGTCCACAGGTGGAAATAGAATCAAAATCTTTCTTTCCGAAATCTTAGGGGATTATAGTATTTCATAGAGTTATTTTAGGCCTTCTCTATCCATCGACTTCGGTCCACAGAGTGCGGTAAGTAAAATGAGTTTCGTTTTTTTTGCTCCGCAATGAACGGGCTAACGTCATAAGATCATGGTCTTCCTCAAAATTTTTCTTTAGTTTCAATCTTTTTCTGTGGTTTCAGGTAGGTGCAGGTAAGTATTCCATTTTTAGCCTTTCGTCACAGAGTAAAAAAGGAGGGATCTATTTCTTGAGGATTCGGTTCAAAAGTTTATAGGTACCTAGACCTACCTACCTACTTTGTACTTATGGTAAGTATATTTTTTTTTATTTGTAATTGTTCTGAGGTTTTGTCTTTCCTTACACCTTTGCATGTAGTTTTTTGCAACATTTTCTACGTTAGGTATGTAGGTATTTATTTACTAATATTGGTTAAGTTCACATAAAAATGCTCGCCCATAAACTCTGTTATTTTCAATGACGTCATACTTACCTACCGCGTTGCTGAAATAACTTCAATAAAATGAAAAAGCTTCAATGGACTCTAAAAAGCCTATTGGGCGATTGTATTGTAACCTCATTACCTCCAAGGCTCGGTCCAAGGCCATATGCCACCTTGTTTTAAAACTTTTTTTTTCAATAAAACCACATAGAATCACTCTACTTTATGATAATAAATTCTAGTAAAATGATTTTGTTAATCGAGTCACGTCACGTTGTAGTAAAATCAACAACATCGAAAGGGCAAGTAAACTAATCGATTAGAGAGTATAACGCGTAGATTGCTTGCGTGTATTTTACAAGGAGTAAAAAGACTAGTCTCAAAAACTTTGATTAGACCACCTTCATGCCTAATCAATGAAAGATAAGACATTATTATTATTAAAGTACTTACTTATCTAAAAAAAGTTAGGTATATAAAAATACTAGCAGTTGCCGGCGACTTCGTACGTGTCTACAGTTTCCGTGTACATTATATTATCTGTGCGTGTACCGAGCGGATACTTCTTTGAGAAACTTGATATTACACCTCATTACACCGAACTCGTATCTACTGGAATGTCAAACGCTAGTCGTTAGACCAAAGAGGTAGTACTACGCCCTGTCAAACTGACGGGACATGACATGACAATGAAATCCTCTTGCCAATTGGCGCTGCTAATCCTTTTCGTTCATTTTATCCTGTAGATCCCGTTAATTATTCGGGATAAAAAGTAGCCTATATGTCAATCCAGGTTACGAACTATATATATGCCAAGTTTCATCCAAGTTAGTTGAGTAGTTTTGACGTGATTGAAACACAAACATCCAAACATCTAAACTTTCGCATTTATAATATTAGTAAGATTTTTAAAAATTAACCCAAGAACTGACTGGCGACTGCCAGTACCAACCATTTTGATACTGTGATCTGGATATCCATAAAGTGAAGCAGTTTTGTCTCAAAATGTCTCAATTCGGGGCCTAGCTGATACCTTCAATTTTAGGAAGCAGTCTTTTTACAGCCTGTACGTACGCAAGATGTAGTTACGCCTACCTACATAAACTAATAATAAGTTGGTACGATTGTAAGCAAACACAAAATAATTAGTACCTAGGTGTATTCGTATTATTTATTGATAATTGCTTGATTAGTAAGTACTTAGACATACCTACTTCCGTTCCACCTTGTACTCATGTTGTTTTATTTTTGCAGGTGACTCTTCCGGTCTAGCTTGACTCGTCCAAAGCCCTACTTTCGATTGAAAGGTCGCGGGTTTCGATTTCCTACACCTGTTTTTCTGTTTTTTCTTCACGGATAGGGGATATATACCCAGAGCTTAAAATAAGACTTAATTTGTAAACCTGAAATTTTATTATTTAGGTACCTACTAATAAATTCTACATATTTTATTCCTTCTTCTTCATCTTCCACTTACACTTTATAGAAATATCGAGAGATCTTGAACGTTTACAATTTTATTTTTCAAGAGATTTTTTTTGTAGGTACTACGTTGTACGTTTTAAGGGAAGTAGGTACATACCTACCTATGAAATCCTTCGAAAGCCAAACCCAAAAGTATATCAACTTTTTATTGTAACAAGATTAATTCTACGTACCTACCTACCTTAAGTAGGTGGTAGATATAAGTACCAATCAACCTACTTAAAGATAAGCTTGTAACAAGTTTTGGAGTCAGCAAAGCACTCATCTTTTACTTTCAATGTCAGGTGAATTAGTGGTCATAAATCATCAGATGATTGAAGTGAGTTCAAATGTTTTGATAACCGAGATTGCTATTACCGCACCTGTATTCTATCAGCATCTAGTTCCCATATTACAAGCTTTGCTTAGTTTGGGACTAGAGGGCGTCGTGTGAAATGTCAAAAAAAATGAATACTTAAATATTACTCATGAAAAAACAAAGTGCTCGCACTTTTAGACAAAATAAAATCTCTTGGTCACTTAAAATAAAGATGAGTAAAGTAGGTATGTAGGTACTTTTATGATTTAAAACCTCAAATATTAAGTAGGTACCTAAGTATATTTTAAAAGTAATTTTTGTACATCTTGTATAATGTTAAGGCGGATATCACGGTCGAACCGTGAAAATGCCCATTTTTGACGTTCTAGATCTCTGAAACTGAAACTCTTAGATAATTTCGATTTATTGTATGGTGTAGAATAGTTATTCGCATTGACCGTAGCGGCCTCGCTTTTTGCAATTTTTCCTTATATATTTAAATAAAGCCAAAATTCCGAAACAAGTTTTTAATAAAACTCGCGCAGACACTTTTTCAAGCTCCTGGATTGAACTACTGTGCAAAGCAAACGAAATGAAAAATATTTACAAATATCTCTTATATACTGCCATTGACCGTAGCGGCCCCGGAATTCAGAAATAAGTATTGGATATCTACAAAAAAAAATCAATTCAAAACCATAAAATTGCTAAAAACGTTCAGAATTAGCCGTTAATTTCTCCATACTACATTTATATTATTAAGTAAAAATTATACCAAAATAAACGTTAGTTCATAATCAATAAAATTGTATACTTTTTATTTAAATAATTTATTTTATTATATTGAATAAACGTAATTTAAAACTGCATGAAATGCGATCTCAGACTCTCAGACGAACTCAGACGCGCGCCAGCCCTTGAATCGCGGCCAAACTGTGATAGCCCTCTTAAGACGCACAATAATTAAGCGATGATAAACTTTAAAATGTTGCCAGTGGAAGTTTACCGTAAGTCTAGATATAATTATTTTTTCTAGATTATCCCTAAAAACCGTAACATAAATCCTACCGTAAGAAGTGCAAGAACGTAGGATTAGGAAAAATTTATGTACCTATTTCTGTCGCGTATATTTTTTACAAAAGGCACACACAAAATACTTAAAGCTCACCATTTTCATTTCCAAATCTGGAACACCAGACACTTGACGAATAAAATCACAGAAAAAAAAAATCAGTTAGCTTTGGGAGTCCTCAAAAATTCGAAAAAGTAAAAAGTTCGTTTTGTTTCCCGGCAAAATTTGAGAGGCACGCATGCGCGGCACCGCTGCGTTCTGTCTTCTGCTCTGCGCTTGAACTGCGTTCTATAATTCCTTTAGCGACCGCTCACCAATATTTCACCGAGGTTTCCCGCGGTAGAATAAACGCACGTGATGCGCCTTGGAAAGTTTGGCCGTGGGAGGTTAGAGCTTTCGTCCATCTCGCTCCACAAGTTACCTATTCATTCAGTGTAATGTAACCTAGCCATGAAGCTAAGTAACAAGGTCACAATAACACCAAGAAAAACAGTTTTATTAAAATAGATAGATAGATGTGCTAAGTAGGTATGTTGCTTTTACAAAATGATGATGAACTCGAATCTTGCTCGAATCCGCACCTCATCTAAATCACATTGTAAAACTATTTGTAACTGACATAGCTAGACTTGATCGCAAATGACAGATTGCTTTCATGAAATCACTTCAAAATCATGACGAAAGTTTCGTATATTTTTTTTATGTATGATTTTTATACGTTTTTGAATCAATGTTTAATTTAAACAATGTGCGGGCAGATATCGTATCAGATTTTATAATAGTTTTAGATTTTTTATCATTTCAAAGCAACTGCTTGTATGAAAAAATAACCGACAACCTAATTGTCATACTCAGAAGAAAGTTTAGCCGACCTCGATGTGAAGACAAGTTCCTGGTATGATATAAACCAGAATAATATAAAAGAGCCGTCGAAATTCCAGTGCTAATTAACAAAGTCCAATAAAATGGAAGACGAAACAACGACAGCAGAAGGGACTGCAACCCCAGACACCGCGGTAGGCGATGGCGATGAGTCTAAACCAGCTGAAAGTGAAGGTGATCCAGAAAAAGTAGGCGAAGAAGGCATTGTTGATCATGAAGAAATCGGTGGCGAAGGGGCTGAAGAAGTGGGTGGTGAGCAAATGGAAGGCGAACATGTCGAGGGTGAAGATAAAGAAAAAGTTTTAGGTGAAGGCGAAGAATTAATGGGTGAAGAATTGGAAGGTGAACAAGTGGAAGGTGAACAGAAAGAAAAAGAGGAACAGAAAGTAGTCGAAGAAGAGAAAGTTGAAGAGGAAGAACAATACGTAGAAGAACCTCCACCAGACCCCGCAGCGCCTTTTGACTTCAGTGATTCCAAAGAAGCACTAAAAGAGCCGTTTGAACTACGCCCTGACCAAGTAGCAGAGATTGAGCAACTTTGGGAGCTTTACCAAAACTACACACCTGCTTACACAGATATAGACAACTATATCACAGAAAAGGAGCTATTCTACATGCTGAAGGCTCTGATTCTAATGACTGTTACACCAGAGCAGTTCCAGGAATTGATAGCTTACTGTACGCGACCACCACACCCTGAAGGCCACATCACCTACGAACAGTTTTTAAAAATGGTGACGATACGTCAAAGGGATTTTCCCATAGAAGATGAGCTGCGATCCGCTTTGCAAGTTTTTGATCCTGATAGAACTGGAGAGATAGATAGAGATCATCTGAAAGAGGTTCTACTGAAACAAGGTCACAAAATGCCACAGAAGCAGTTGGATAATCTCATCAAGGAGGTAGACATGAGCAACGATGGTACGATAGGCATTGAAGATGTCGTCGGTACGATGTGCATTGATTTGAATAAGGAAGATTTGCAAATGCTTTTGGCTTCGCTGAATCCTCCAGAAGATCCACCGCCAGAAGAACCCTAATTAAAGTCCTCAGTGTAGTATCTACTTTACTAGGTTAGGCACCTACCAAGCTAGGGTACTTACCTAAAACTAACTTTAAAGAATGATAGGAAAATTTAACTTCATCTCACTATCTTCATTAAAAAAGTGTTCCATACCTACCTAGCTTTACGTATCTTCGTGGACCGAATTATCCTTGATGAGCACGTCGTCATCATCATCATCCGCAGCCCGACTTGACTCACTGCTGGGTATAGGCCTCTCATTGCTCCTGCCATTCGGAAGTTACTTATCCATAGAAAAACAATACTCTTTGACAACCTTTCACACCCTTACCTTCCTAACAACTAATAATAAGTCTAATATCTAATGCTGGGGATGTAGTGGTAGGTAAGTAGGTACGTTATTAGACTGGCAGACTGTAGTGTAAATGACGACGGTTTTGAACTTAGGAACCACAGAAACAAAGTATGAACTTCTTATCTGCTGGAAATTAAACCCCAACACAAACCAAGACTAGTGCGCGTGCATTACTAATATTTTGAGGACACGACGACACCGTCTAACTAAGATGTCCTAATCATACAGCAGCGTCGCAGGCACACTCCTACTTTACTTTGTACTTTGTCATGATGACATGAGCGTTATCAAAGTTATCAACACAAGTCAAGAACTGCGTAAAAAGGAGCTTTTTGGTTTTGTATACTTGACACTGACATGATATTTCATTGCAGTCAGTGTCACGTCATGTGTCAGAAATTCCGTTTGCTTTGGGACCAGTGATGCCAACTTGGTATTTTTATGACTAAATTTAGCATATTTCTATGATACTTAGCATTTGTTATAATGATCTGACATGCATCATATTACACATATATTTTTAGCATTCAAATATACGAAAAATTGAGTGAAACGACTCTTACCACCACAATTTTTTTATATGGTTTTTCTTAAACTCTCGAAAGTACACTAGAACTCTAGGGAAACCAACGATATATGAAACGGATAGTTAAAATTTGACAAGATTTGTAGGTACTAATTTTTTCTTCGTTGGCCCCATTTCTGAAAACGCGGTATTGCATAATATACTTTAGCATACTTGTGACTAGGTAATCATAACATATTACCATATCATAGGTAACGATAATCATGCAGTTTGCCTTACTTTTGTACCTACTTATTTACTAAACACTTACTACTATATTTACTTACCATTCATTATCTTCTCACTCTTGATGTTTATATTTATATTGTACTAGTTTACTTGATTTATTTGATTGTTTATATTTTGTGCCTAATTATTATTGGTTAATTAACTCTTGATTACTTAGCTTTAAGAACATGAACCTACCATTTTACTGATTTTATTACTACATACTTACTTAGATTTTACTTTAATTTTTACTTTTGTAATAAGTTGTTTTTTTGTTCTTTTACGCACGCTGTGGTACCCTTTAATTATGGGAGCACCTAGTTTTATATTTTAAATGAACCTGTAATATTGTGAAGTGTAAACCTGTGTTGGGTATCCAATTTTAATAAAATAAAATAAAATAAAATAAGACATTTTGTCGAGAAAAATAATATAGCCACGCTAGTTGCAGCACTGTTTGCTGGCGACTACTCGAATAGCTTGCTCGCGCAGCCGCGCAGTGTCATGTCATGTCATTTCAGTATTTCAGTGTTGTGTTGTAAAAGTTGTTGTGATTTTATTTCTTGAATTTTGTATTTTATAAATAAAGATTTCTAACCGCCTGTTTGGTTATTTATCCGTAGTTTTTTGAATCAAAAGTGATAAATATGAAAGAAATATTACTGTTGTCTATTCTGTTAACTATTTCAGGCACTGGTAAGCCGTTTTCTCATGTAAATTCATATATTGATGGGATACTGGGTGTGGTTCGCCATCGTATTTCTATTTATTCTTTGCAGTCTTTGTATTTTGATATGACCTGATAAGTATGATTCACCAGACAATATTTATTAGATTCACATTGTTATCGTAATGTGACCCATACAATATTACGCTCTGATTGTGTTTTATTCTATGGATTCTATGGAAGGAAATGCTTCACAGTCTATCCTATAGGAGTAGTCAGAGACATGCAAACATGTACGATGTCTATTGTATGGTGCCTGTTTAGTTTTTAATACAGGTTGTGAGTCCGGTTAATAAATATAAAATAAGTTGATAAAATCTTTGGTTATGTGCGTTTGATCTTAATTTCTGTTGAATATGGAATACTTATATAGTGTTTGACATTTCAGGGCTAGCGATATGGTGCTATCAATGTACTTCAGCGACTCCTGGTTGTAATGAGCCCTTCAATTGGAGAGGGATAGGGTACCTCGGCAACCCCTGCCCAGATAATGAAGATGTTTGTGTCAAGCTTATTGAACGAAAAGGAGGTAAGTTTATTATGTTCATTCTTCCATTTATTACTAGCTTTAAGCATGTGATGTGACAACCATAAAGTTGTGGTTAAAGAAATTTATTTCTCAAAGAACAGGGGTTCACATAAAGAGAATAACAGTTTTACACAGTGTGTACTGGTTTTAGTTCAGTAATATAACAGTGATTTACTAAATAGGTACTAATTTAAACTTAAGAATTAGATAGTTCATAATATTATGGCAAAGTTTTTCAAAATATGGGGCTTTAATCTTATTTTTGAATAAAGACAAACTTGTGGCTTCTCGAATCATGCTATCTCATTTATTATACAGTTGTGCATAAGTTATGTTTTTCTTCCCAAAGTTAATATTTATTTTATAGTCAATGTGACAAGTTGCAAAAGCCATGAACCAAGAAATTGAAGTTGATTAAATACAACATTAGTTCGTTTTTATAGATTAAAACAATTATTATTGTTCCAAACTAATAAGTTTTTAATAATAATATGTTTCTGTTACAGCACAAAACGTAACTACACGGGATTGTCTCAGCAACTTCCGAGCGTTTCGAACAGACATTCCAGCTGATACATATGAAGGGTGCAGGCGAGCAGCGAAAGATGAGAATTTAGCACATTATGTCAATAATAGTATCAAAGAGCTGGACGTAAAGAGGTAATGATATTCTTGAAATGAACATAATATTAAGTAAAAATACATACTACAAAAAAATGTTTCAGCAATCTAGTTCCCATATTATAAGCTTTGGTTAGATTTGGGACCAGGAGCAATGTGTCTGAAATGTTCATGAATATTTATTTATATGCTAGATGCTAGATTAACCCTAAAGTGATAATCTAGCTAATAACTACCCTCAAACCGGAACACAGCAATGTGAGCATCATTGCTTGGCAGCAGAAATAGGTATGGTGCTAGTACTTCCCTGAACAAGCACAAGAACCTTTACTACTAGAGAGATTTCAATTTAGATTATTTTCAGGGACTGGTATGATGAGACAGAATGGTGTTTCTGCTTCCTCGATCACCGATGCAATGATGCAGCTTCAACAACATCCATGACGTCACTAATAGCGATAAGTACTTTGCTCTTACTCAAATCTATGTTTTGATAGAATAAGCGCGAATTAGATTAGATCAAATAATTTTTATGAAGGCAGCATTAATTATAACAATCGCAATGTTAGGAGGGACGTGTTTGAATTACATTGCGCGGCAACGATAGCTTAACTTCGTAGTGTAGCCGCGTCGTCACGCAATGTACCTCAGATCGTATGACCTAGTCGCGATTTTTCGTCTTTGTGCTAACCTACAAGACACAGTGTTAGTGAAACATATCTGGGGATCAATTCTACTAACAAACATGTCAGCTGAACGCAACTGAATTATAGCTGGTTATTTCATATTCTACTTTCAAACTTTGAAAGCTAAAGCACAGTTGAAACGTAGCTTTTAAACTGTTTTTATTATTTCTGGCTCCCCAAAGAGCTAGTGGAGTTTCAAAAGGGTATTTATTTGTTTAGAAAACGATAAAACAAATGATTTAGGTATTTTAAGTATAACAATAATAATAAAATTAATAAATGAAGCAATATTTTATTATAATTCAGCAGCTGTTTATAGAACTATTGAATCTCAATAATAACATTCCCAAAATAATGCAAAATTATTTTGAAATACATTGTGGTATTTATATTTTTATCTTGTTAAAATATTTTTACAATTTTTATCTGATTTTACAATGTCTTCGATATGTAGGTAATATCTCTTACAAACTAGCAACTAAGTAGCTTTAATGTAAAGACAAAAACCCGTCCATTTTATTTTAGAATTAAGTCTAAGTTGATATTAATATTTTGTTTGAATATCATGAAATTAAATAAATATTTTGAAACAAATCTATTTATACAATTTACTTCTAAAACATAATATCTTATACTTAGGTTTACTATAGCTTCCACCCGCGACTTCGTCCGCGTCCCGTTTGATCCTGTTGATTTAATCCAGGCTACGAACTATATGTATTCCAAGTTTCATCCAAATCGGACCAGTAGTTTTTGCGACAAACATCCATACTTACAAACTTTCGCATTTGTAGGATTCTTAGACAAACGGAGCTAATATAAGCATATATACTTCATGCGTCTGCGCGGGATTCAAACGGTTTATAAGAGTGCAAATTGCAGTAAGGTTAGAATTAGGCTTGTGATTAAACTGAATATAGTAACGAAGGTAGCAGCACTCATCTCCCACATTTCGTAAACGGAGAAGCGCGGTGGTGTCTCATCTATCATTTTCAGCATTTTGCGGGCTTTTTCACGCAGTGGACCTGTGTCATACAATTATTTAAGTTTATTTATGGAATAACAGTTTATCGTACACAAAGAAGAAACGGGATACAAGGAGAAGCAATCAAAGCTATTGTACAATGGGCGTCCTTATCGCTAAAAGCGATCTCTTTCAACCTTTGGATGTAGAGGATAGATAAAATAAGAAAGACATCACAAGTTGTTTAAATTTCCAAGTAGGTAGGTACCTACCTACGAAGGTAGGTCACAATAGTACACAGGTATAAGTACCTACCTACCTAAATATGACGTAACTTATCCATTTACAGAATTAAAATCAATGTAAGTATGCGATAGGTATTCTATTTGTTTGTGATGTTATTGCAAATCTCTAAACTCAGCAATCGGAACGTTCGCATTTAGTAGGGTTGTAATACTATTTTATATTATGAACTAGTAGTTACCCGCGACTTCGTACGCGTCTACAGTTTCCGTGTACATTATATTATCTGTGCGTGTACCGAGCGGATACTTCTTTGAGAAACTTGACATTACACCTCATTACACCGAACTCGTACCTACTGAAATGTCAAACGCTAATTGTTAGACCAAAGAGGTAGTACTACGCCCTGTCAAACTGACGTGACATGACATGACAATGAAATCCTCTTGCCAATTGGCGCTGCTAATCCTTTTCGTTCATTTTATCCTGTAGATCCTGTTAATTATTCGAGATAAAAAGTAGCCTATGTGTCAATCTAGGTTACGAACTATATATATGCCAAGTTTCATCTAAGCTGATTCAGTAGTTTAGACGTGATTGAAACACAAACATCCAAACATCTAAACATCCAAACATCTAAACATCCAAACATCTAAACTTTCGCATTTATAATATTAGTAGGATGTATGGATTGTGTCAGTTGTGTTAAATTATTTTAAGACTAAGGACCGAAATACATTTTTGTACTTGTTTATACAACATACCTTCAACATGCCTAGCCATAACATTAATGCACAATCGTTTTGTCTGTCTGACTTCTTGGAAAAACAGCTCGTATCGTAAGGACAGTAATATAGATGCAAATACATCCAACACGAAAAATACGGCAGAAGATACCATTTCTAGAACTGTTGACTCCTGAAAAATAACAACAGATTCTGTGTGCAGCCAAACTGTAGATGAATAATTTGAGAGTAATTTGAAAATTGAAAAATAAAAGAACTGCTATATGAATAGTAATAACACAAAAGTAGGTATATTATATTTAATGAATATCCAGAATATTGTATAGGTACTTAGATACTTACATTTTTCTGCATTGAATACAGCAATATTTCGAATGTGATTAGACTTTCCACAACCGATTGCAGACAAAAAATAAAAAGCTGAAAAGGTAAAGAAAATATTAAATTTTACAGGTATTAATTACATAGATACTAATTTACTACAAACATACCTGAAACTTGTAAAGGTCCTGATACATCGCAAAACATTTAAAGATCTCCCTCAAATATATATTAGTTTCGCTTGTCACATAATAGTTCTCCGTTTTCTGCGCGTAGTATTTGATATAGGCTCTAGAAAATATACTTTTTACAGCTGGTTTGTCCACATTCTCATTTTGAAAATGATTTTCCAAATGATTTTCCATCAAACTATTTATGAATCTCATTCTGAATACAAAGTAGGCGATGATAGTAGAACAGGCTATGATCTCCAATACAAGAACTAAGGAACTAAACGCTGCGCCAACGAATAAAAGGAATATAAAACCCCGTTCAATAAATGCTAGGATGGAAAGAACACAGAAGACAATTATCGCGAATGCTATCGGACCGTTTGTCAGCTTCCGCACCCATTCGTTGAGAATTTTCCATTGATCAATCTTCAAAAGCCTGTCAATTTTCTGCATCTTCACATAAAATTCTACATTCTTATCGTTGTTGACGAAGCGGACGTGGACAATGTTTAGTACGAACGCGAAGAACTGGAGACACAGACTGCTAAAACTCAAGTAGCGAAGGATGGAGTGCTTCATCTTCAGAATATAATAATACGTTAGCGCACAGTTTGACAACGCGGTAAATACAATGCAGATTACGGTGTAAGAACGCTGGCTGGTCGTAGTTGGCATCGCGAATCGATTTTTCATGTCTATGCGGCAACTTCCCATTATATATTGCAAGCGATATAAAACTAAAAAGCTACGCAAAAAGCCCTCTTCGAAAATATCCTTTGAAACATACTCCGGTGTTGTAATTTTTACTATCTCCATTTTAATAATATGCTCCGTGAAATTTATAATACGGCAAATTGTAGTAGGACGATGGTGTAACTAGCAGTTATAGCGAACAATTGAAGAGGCAGTTGTGTGTTTAAAGTAAAAATATCGTAAACAGTAGTTCCACGTTTTCCATCCAATATCAATATGATACGCTTGGCGTTTTCCTTGGATTCACCTGTAGAAATTTAATTTATTTATAATAATACTATTTTTAAATGCTACCATGAACTAAGATTTTCCTACGTACGTACGTATTATGACGTATTTAGGTGCAAGTCTTCTACAAGTTTTGCCACAGAATATTAAATTTTTGCGGCTGTACGAACTGAGAATAAAATTCAAATATTTGCCAAAAAGACAGTAGTATCAAATGCCAATAACTCAAGTAGTCTCATAATATTATGTTCACACAAACTTTATTTTTTATCAGCATAAGAAATATTTTTACTAACAACCTTTTGGTACATTAAGGAAATTAAAAGTGCTGAATATTATGTAGTTAGAGGCATACGTAACGTACTCTGTAATAATCATATTGACGAACCATTAACCTATAATTTTGTCTTTTTACTTAGTGGATAGAATATTCATGATATAAAAGTTCAAAAGACTGGGTATGTAGGTAACTAGAATTCATATAGAACTGTTGACGTAGTTCGTAAACAGAATACATTATGTCTGACATAAAATTTCTAGCTTAAAATACATTCTCAAGTTAGGTACCTACCTATTTGTTTAAAAATAATGTAATTCTAAAGTCGTAAAAATAACCGATATTTTACTACCTTCACAAGACAAAGTCAGCTTTGTACATATCTGCTTGGTCTTTTCCAAAGAGGTCGTCAGAGATTGTGAGACGAAACACAAGGTTATCATCAGAACCATGAAGACGGCCGATGATGGTATTGTACTGAGAAAAGCTGTTATGTTGACTGACATCTACAACATTTCCATATCATTAGTTGCTGTATCAGTGGACATAAAAGTAGTTTCTTTAGACTTAGGGATGTACGTAAGCTATGTTCTTGCTTACCTGATTCTTGATGGAAGTTACCAGGTTTTGTATTGATATCAGCTGCCAAACCAGCATTTGGAATGTAAAGAGTAAAATCTAAAAAGTTTAGCTCATTTTCATGTTTGTAGTTCAACGCAGTATGTGTTTAAATTGGGTCACGGCATATTTTATTTGTTTTGGGTCGTTCGTTTAAGTTAGTAATTAGTTACCAGAGTTGGCTCTGGTGACGGAGTTTTAGGCTGCCTTGAAAACCCGTCGTGGCTAGAGCAGGACAGTTTAACGTGCCCTCCGAAGTACGGAAGCGCTGAGACGTAAATGCCACTAGCGGTCGCTTGAAGACAATCGATGAAGATTGACTGAGCAAGCTACGCCAAGAGGGCTTATTTGTTTTGGTCAGTGTTGATAAGTGAGAGACAGTCTCCCAGAAAGATATTATAATAGAGACTTAAATATAAGGACACTGTTTGATCATGCTCATCATCATCTAAATGCTGTGGTAGGTACCTACAGACAAACCAGCATGTCTTTCGGTGGGTCTGTCTCTGGACAGTACCATACCAACATTGTAGATTATTTACTTACCGCATGTTGAAATATATTCATAACATCAGCCAAGCTTTCCAAAATGCAGCACGTTCCTCGAAGAATCTCATCAGAAACAATTCCCTTCTCCAATACCGAACTTGTATAGACCTTATTATTTCGATAATAGTGCTCTTTTTGCGAAAGCACATTATTCACATATCGAGCGCGTATTTTCAGAAAATATAGAATAGTTATTACGAGAAAGATTTCGATGTAGCTTATTGAGCTCATTGCACACGCTATAGTCCCCGTCGGACAAAATCCATCTATAAAATACAGATTAAAGAACAGAATATACATTAAAAATGCCATCAGCGCAGTCACGGCAGCTGTTCTTATCCTTTTAGCCAACGTCTGATTCATCTTTCTATAGTCTTTCATTCTCAAAAGACGTTCAATCCTTTGCAGTTTTACGTATAACTGGCTGTTGACATGACCAGTGTGGAACACACTTTTCCACGCTAGAAATGCGTTCATACCACCGTTCATCAGTAACCCCGCTTTCAAAGGTAGATCTCTCGTCTGAGAATCGAATATAGAATTGCAGTTTATCACTGAGTTCACGACACACGCAAAACTTAAAAACCAGATGGTACAACTATAGCTTTTGTATAAAAAAGTCGAAGGGGTCACGAATTTGTAGTTGAAGTTTACTCCACGTATCCCGAAAACGGTGAGATAGCAGAAAATAGGCGTGAAGATACTAACAAATTCGTCGTCTAAAACATCTTGAAATATTTTGTGTGTCGATTTCGACATTTTTACGTGTGTTTGTGGCGATTTTGGTACTATTAATGGATTACATTGAACGAAATTGATTGAAATTGAAACGATATTTGTCTCAAGAGAGTTGTAGATTACCTATATAGATTAACTAATGTGGGCTCTTATCAGTTTTTTTTTATCAATACTTCTACCAAAGTATTTTGTTTAAATTGTTCTTTACTATACCACAATTTACTTACTTACCTAAGTATTTATAAGAGGTTCATCATCATCAGGCAAACATTTATATAACGTTTACAAATTCATAAATTTCTCATCGTATTCACGATAAAATCATTTGGTACTAGTACATTATGGTGTGGTACAATACTATAAAATTAATAGCTTAATTAAACTGCTTTTTTAATACCCCTAATACTGTTTTTACAATTACTCTCCTTTCTCTCGTCGACATGCTAGAAAGTGTAGTTCCCGACGACGTTCTTGAGAACAATATTATAAAATGTTTTGCCGGACTCCGCAGAACGCAATTCTTTCTCGGATCAAGCCGCACTGTGATGAGAGGCAGAGTTGTAGAACTCCCTAATAAATGGCACAATTTATATTCCTTGATATTTGTTGTTTGTGCGGCTCTCTCTGAGAGCTATTTTCAACTGTTTTACAACCGTCAGTTCTATCATAAGAATAAGATGATGTTCTATTCGTGTTCCATAGGAACCAGCTTTGGTTTCTTTTCATATAACTCTTGTCTGTTTGTGACGCGATTCATGAATAGAGAATTAAATGTGAAGCTTTATTATATGCTTCAGAAAATCGATAGGATACTGCAATTGACCAGGGATAGCTACTACACGAGTTTCCAGGCTACAGTGCAAAACAGGGCTAATGCGACGCTATGCTTTTTATTCCCTCTCGGATACTCACTCCATATTTTTTCTTTTTTGGATAGAGCGATTTTTGCTAGTTTTTTTATTCCTTCATTATTAACTACCTATGTAGACCACATATTACTTGATGGATTCTTGTATTACATAGCGGTGCGCATAGGCATATTTAATAAGATGTTGAAGAACCATATCAAAAAATATGAAGAAGATAAACCCAAAGAGAATAAACGGAAGACTGTGGTTCAGATGATAATGTCCCTGGTAAAACCTAGTTATGATCGAATCGACAACACATTGGAATGGGACCGGTGGGCGGAATGCATCCAACAAATATTGAAGAGCTATGAAATGGTCAACGAAATTTACAATTTTCAGGTGAACTTACTAGCACCATTACTGTTTGTTTAACTTGACCAAAATAATCCCTTGATAAATTATATTTTAATATAACAGTGACTGGCCTAATTTGGCGAGGGACCGTGACGAGTGGAGAGAAGAGGAGGAGGCTTTTGCCCAGCAGTGGGACAGAAAAAAGCTAATAAAAAAAATATTTTATCTAGGAACTGTTTTTTTTTCAGATAGTGAATTTAGCACTGACTGTGATTATTTGGACTCTAGTAGGAATAGCTGCTATGGTAGCCGGATACCGGACTGGTGTAAGTACCTACAGTACGCACAACAGATCTGTACCCCTCTGAACTTAGGTGCAATAATTGCGCATGTACTGTTGTGCGGAAAAAAAAATCGACCCAATAATCGGTTCTACGCAAATAATTCAGAGGGACAAAGATCCGTTGTGACTACTAATACTCGTAACTTGTTATACTTTTTAAATTGACATGTTTGTCATTCCGTGGTGGTGTAGGTATAGGTACCTATGTAACAATCGCATGGCGCATGGTGATGAAAACCATTGCTTTTGACGAGGAAGCTGGTTGGTATACTCTCTGCTCATAATAAGTGAATTTTCGTATTTACAGCTATATCCATTGGTAGCAACAGTGACAGTGGGCATATGGGCCGTATTTTACGCAGTGTTATTGACTGCGCTGTCCATACTGGCTGATTGGATTTCTTACAATATAAAAGAAACTAAAATGCTATGCGTTCGTGTTATGTCTCACAGTAGTTACGACGGTAAGTTTTTCTACATACGTACCTATAGGTATACCTATTTAAAATCTCCCTGTTGCCCATACATAATAATATACAGGAATGTATGTACGTACCGACAGTGTTAGGCAATTTTATACGAATCTAAGTCATTCATTCTTCATACACAAAATGAACGAACTGATTTATTGTAAAGACAGTGGCGACCTCTTTGCCAAGTTGTTCTAAGGGTAGAGCGAGATAGAACTATTCAGAGCTGGAAAAATCAGAAAAACTTTGGAAAACCTATTTAATTTTATTTCTACTTTTAAATCTATAAATTCTGTGCAACTGCTAAATAATTAGGAACATTGTTTTACGTAGTTTTTTTGTACCATCTAGATTATATTACATGTACTTACATAAACCTACATTTTCAGATCCCTATCGGAAAGCAGCGAGTGAAGTCCTTCGAATCATTCACTACAAGAAACCAGAATTAGTGGTGTATGGTATTTTCAAAGTCGACACAACCCTACCACTTACCGTAATGGGTATTGTAGCTACTAATGTCCTTGTTGTGATACAATATGTTGTATCACGAGGTTAGAAACATTTGTATCAGGATTCAGGAACCAACTTGCATGTTTCTTACTTATTCTAAACTTGGTCGCTTGATATCGGTAAATTCACTTCAAGACGTAAGTTTTTTTGATAGTTTCAGGCTGAGGTAGAAATCAATTGAATATTTTGAATAAGAGGCTTTGTATGTCATCTGAATTCCTTGTGTACACTGTACAGTCGGCTACACATCAACCTATCAACGGTTCGAACTTTGAACTATTATAATTTGAATTTTGCGAATCATGCGAGAGGGACGATATGTTTTTATGCGAGACTCGCTGCTTGCGCACCACGCGCCTACACCTATTGCGATCCCTAATTCGCAACATTCAAATTAATATAATAGTTCAAAGTTCAAACAGTGGATAGGTTGATGTGTAGCCGACTGTACAGTAAAGTAGGTATTATCTATCTATCTAAATGTAGGATCTTAGAGAAATAAACAAATCATTATAAGTTATGCGTTTTTATTACAATCTTGACTACTTATATAATAACAACATTTTACAAACAAGTAACTTGATATAAGTACATTGGTACATAACAAGTTTTTGGAACGTATAGAAATGTCTTGACGGGTCTAAAGCTGTTTTAACAGTCATGGCAGAAATACGAATGTGTAATTGTCAAAATAATAGCAATGTTCGCAAACAAGTCGTATTACTTTTAAAATTGGCTGAAATTAAAATCCCAATAAAAATATTTTTCAGAGAACTTTTTATTTGACTGATAATTAATTGTGCGCCCAACTTTATAACTTGTGCGTCTAAAAAAATGCCTTATTTTTGATTCTATTTCTATAACATTAAGGCACACGTTTCTTTAGGTACGTTAAACATTATTATAAAAGCGCCAAATCTAAACATCCAATAAGCAAGATATTGATCGACATATTTTATAAAAAGCATAGTTTTAAACTCCCCATACCTATAAACGATTATTAAATTACAAAAAGTAAGTCTATCAGACAGAGATTGCAAACAGTTAGGTTTTTTCAGCTCTTAATTACCGTTTATAAGTATGACCAAACATGATACTAAATTACAACAACCATTACGAAATATAAAACATTACATATCTGTAAAAACTGACCCGGTACGGGAATTGAACCCGCATCTCTGTAATCCGCTATGAAATAAAGCTAAGTTGCGTTATTACGTTTTTGCGTTGACGATATGTATTACACCTCTCATACAGGGTCTCAAACAATACGCAAGCAAGTTACTTCTGATAACGTATATTCTGTGATGGTCTGACCACCCCATTGTTTGGGACCCCTATACAACGTATAACATATTGTCCCTATAAGCCGAAAAGGGACTTATTAAGACCAAACACGTGAATATATTGGCATATGCAAAAGGTGAATACAACATGTTTGAATTTTTTTTTGTTTTAGAAATTTGCGACCGATTTTAGTGTTTATTTACTTTGCGTAGGTATCCAGCCTGTTAGTACACATACTCACGCAACGCACCCTCCTATCACGTAGCACCCACACAGACATTTTAGCACGTGTGCAATGCTATTTTAAGGCGAAATATTTTAAGTCGTAGATCAAATGTTGTTCGCCATGACGTGTAGAATAACCCTTTTTCGGACTTATAGGGACATTATGTTACACCCTGTATAAGACTCACAATAATTTTAGGGCTTGATTATAAGTCCATAATGATAATAAACCATTTTATTTTTTTCTTATTATGATTCTCTCTAAACCTGTTCACACTACTTTTTAAATTTTGCAATAAGAATTCTATCTATCTACTCTGCTCTTCACTATTTCTTTTCTTTTAAGTATTAATTTGTTCTATAAAAATATGTGAATTTCTATCAATCACGCTTCACAGTTTATCTTTTTTCGTTATTGTCGGCAAATAATTAAATAAATTAAAATAAATAAATAACCGACACATAAAAATTACGTCCAGTTGAGCTATCTATAAATCGTTTGCACCAATGATTATGGGCAGGACCTAGAAAATAATACAAATAAAACATTTTGGAAATAGAGGCTAACACTGTAAGGGTACTAGATTTTTTCATTTATAGGACTTTTAAGAGCCTACAATACCTAAGTACTCCAGCTCAAATCCAAGTTTTACGGCCCATTCGTACAGATACCGCGCCGCGCACTCGCAACTATCTCACTCGCACAGTTCATCACGCAGCGCTGAGGTCACGATTCGACCGCACGATAAATACACAGTTATTTTGTATTATGGAATGGACACAGTAGTAAAAAACAAGGAGAAATCAGAAAATTTTATTGTATTTTAAGAGGGAGATCTCAATTTGATTGTAAGTATTTTGTTTGTTACCTCAGAACACCGTTCGCTTCTCTCACTCGATCAGATCATCATCATCGCTTCAGATCAAATGGGTTGTATGCTTATTCGAAAAATGGAAAAACCTCAGGAGGAAGCTTATTCCACATCTTATATGAGAAATATCTCGCCTTTTTACATGCACATCATCGGGTGGGCAGAATGCTTGTTTGCCTACTCATGATCAGGGTGGGCTGAACGCCTGTTTGCCTACACATCATCAGGTGGGCTGAAAGCCTGTTTACCTACACATCATCAGGTGGTGGTGCCGATTACGGAAATGGTATCCATTTTGAAATCCAAGATAGCGGACATTGATTTTTTGAGAAAAGTGATATGGGTGTCGTTTTCGGGATATTTTGGGGTGCTGATTACGGAAATGGTATGCATTTTGAAATCCAAGATGGCGGACATTTTTTTTTTGAGTAAAGTGATATGGGTGTCGTTCTCGGGATATTTTGGGGTGCTGATTCCGGAAAAAGTACCCATTTTGAAATCCAAGATGGCGGACATCGATTTTTTTAATAATAAAATATTTTGTTTAAATACCTAGTTCTTTACTATTAACTTCACAATTAACTTACTTACCTAAGTATTTATAAGAGGTTCATCATCATCAGGCAAGCATTTATATAACGTTTACAAATTCATAAATTTCTCATCGTATTCACGATAAAATCATTTGGTACTAGTACATTATGGTGTGGTACAATACTATAAAATTAATAGCTTAATTAAACTGCTTTTTTAATACCCCTGATACTGTTTTTACAATTACTCTCCTTTCTCTCGTCGACATGCTAGAAAGTGTAGTTCCCGACGACGTTCTTGAGAACAATATTATAAAATGTTTTGCCGGACTCCGCAGAACGCAATTCTTTCTCGGATCAAGCCGCACTGTGATGAGAGGCAGAGTTGTAGAACTCCCTAATAAATGGCACAATTTATATTCCTTGATATTTGTTGTTTGTGCGGCTTTCTCTGAGAGCTATTTTCAACTGTTTTACTACCGTGCGTTCTATCATAAGAATAAGATAATGTTCTATTCGTGTTTCATAGGAACCTGCTTTGGTTTCTTTTCATATAACTCTTGTCTGTTTGTGACACGATTCACGAATAGAGAATTAAATGTGAAGCTTTATTATATGCTTCAAAAAATTGATAGGATATTGCAATTCACCCAGGATAGTTATTACACGAGTTTCCAGGCTACAGTGCAAAACAGGGCTAATGCGATGATATGCTTTTTATTCCCTCTCGGATACTCACTCCATATTTTATCGATTGTGGATAGACCGATTTTTGCTAGTTTTTTGATTCCTTCAATATTAACGACCTATGTAGACAACATATTACTTGATGGATTCTTGTATTACATAGCGGTGCGCATAGGCATATTCAATAAGATGTTGAAGAATCATATCGAAAAATATGAAGAAGATAAACCCAAAGAGAATAAACGGAAGACTGTGGTCCAGATGATAATGTCCCTGGTAAAACCTAGTTATGATCGAATCGACAACACATTGGAGTGGGACCGGTGGGCGAAATGCATCCAACAAATATTGAAGAGCTATGAAATGGTCAACGAAATTTACAATTTTCAGGTGAACTTACTAGCACCATTACTGTTTGTTTAACTTGACCAAAATAATCCCTTGATAAATTATATTTTAATATAACAGTGACTGGCCTAATTTGGCGAGGGACCGTGACGAGTGGAGAGAAGAGGAGGAGGCTTTTGCCCAGCAGTGGGACAGAAAAAAGCTAATAAAAAAATATTTTATCTAGGAACTGATTTTCTTTTCAGATAGTGAATATAGCACTGACTGTGATTATTTGGACTCTAGTAGGAATAGCTGCTATGGTAGCCGGATACCGGACTGGTGTAAGTACCTACAGTACGCACAACAGATCTGTAGGTACCCTCTGAAGTTAGGTGCAACGATTGCGCATGTATTGTTGAGCGGAAAAAAATCGATCCAAAATCGGTTCTACGCAAATAATTCAGAGGGACAAAGATCCGTTGTGACTACTAATACTCGTAACATGTTATACTTTTTAAATTTACATGTTTGTCATTCCGTGGTGGTGTAGGTATAGGTACCTATGTAACAATCGCATGGCGCATGGTGATGAAAACCATTGCTTTTGACGAGGAAGCTGGTAGGTAGGTATACTCTCTGCTCATAATAAGTGAATTTTCGTATTTACAGCTATATCCATTGGTAGCAACAGTGACAGTGGGCATATGGGCCGTATTTTACGCAGTGTTATTGACTGCGCTGTCCATACTGGCTGATTGGATTTCTAACAATATAAAAGAAACTAAAATGCTATGCGTTCGTATTATGTCTCACAGTAGTTACGACGGTAAGTTTTTCTACATACCTACCTATAGGTATACCTATTTAAAATCTTCCTGTTGCCCATACATAATAATATACAGGAATGTGTGTACGTACCGCCAGTGTTAGGCAATTTTATACGAATCTAAGTCTATCGTTCATTCATTCTTCATACACAAAATGAACGAACTGATTTATTGTAAAAACAGTGGCGACCTCTTTGCCAAGTTGTTCTAAGGGTAGAGCGAGATAGAACTATTCAGAGTTGGAAAAATCAGAAAAACTTTGGAAAACCTATTTAATTTTATTTCTACTTTTAAATCTATAAATTCTGTGCAACTACTAAATAATTAGGAACATTGTTTTACGTAGTTTTTTTGTACCATCTAGATTATATATTAGGTACATGTACTTACATAAACCTACATTTTCAGATCCCTATCGGAAAGCGGCGAGTGATGTCCTTCGAATCATTCACTACAAGAAACCAGAATTAGTAGTGTATGGTATTTTCAAAGTAGACACAACCCTACCACTTACCGTAATGGGTATTGTAGCTACTAATGTCCTTGTTGTGATACAATATGTTGTATCACGAGGTTAGAAACATTTGTATCAGGATTCAGGAACCAACTTGCATGTTTCTTACTTATTCTAAACTTGGTCGGTTGATATCGGTAAATTCACTTCAAGACGTTGGTTTTTTGATAGTTTCAGGCTGAGGTAGAAATCAATTGAATATTTTGAATAGGAGGCTTTGTATGTCATCTGAATTCCTTGTGTGTACACTGTACAGTCGGCTACACATCAACCTATCTGTAGTGCCTACCTACTCGCTGGCCAGTAAGTAGTACTTTAGGCAGCACCTAGTACCTAGATCGTCACAGGCTCGACAACAAGCGGTGTGTACAAGCGACACGTCCAACCTCGCCCGTGGCTTGCGTAAGACTCCCTCGCCGCTCTTATCGCCCCGGTTTATATAGCAGCTAGTAAACAAGTGACGTCAGCTGCAGGTGGCTCGCAGGTGCGCCGAGACCGTGGATTGTATTAGTTGTCTAACACAAACACTACATCTCTATCTTATTAAATTTATTTTATTGCGCTACTGCTGTTTACCGTATTAAGTACAGCTCGACCAATGAAACTAAAGTGATAGCAACTGTTGTACACATTTGGTCAAGCTCTAGTCAAAGCTAAATTGGATCAACCAACACCGTTCAATCAATCCTCATCTCAAGTATCATTTGACCAGCTTCTGTTCAGCAAATATTCACCAATCGAGTACATTCGAAGTAAACAGCTTCAACCTTCAACTAGCAACTAAATCTAAACCCAAACCGAAACATCTGGTTTGAATGTCAAAGCAGTTGAGAAATCAACTATCAGGAACCAGCACATATAAGTCTAAATAGGGCTTCACGCACGTTCTTTGTAGCCTTGTCTAAAAGCGATTCTAACATCAACACATCAATAATAGTCCAAAGCTCACTGTTTCTTTTTTTTTTTTTTTTTTGAAACCCTGTTGGACAGACTTTTTCTTTATATCAACACATCAATAATAGATCAAAGCTTCATCATACTAAAGTCGTACTCATTGCGACTCCAATCCAACTCCCATGACGAAGAAAACGATGAAGACTACATTGAAATTCTACATTGACTCTACGTTGAAACTCTACAAGAGACTAAACGAGACTTTACATGATACTCTGCATTGACTCTACATCGACTCTACATTGAGACTCTACATCGACTCTACATTGAGACTCTACATCGACTCTACATTGAGACTCTATATCGACTCTACATTGAGACTCTATATCGACTCTACATTGAGACTACATCGAGACTCTACATCGCTTCGATACTTGCTACAATGCTACAAATCGTGTTCGGATCATAGATAGATTCGTTTTAATCTAAATGTGACCTTACCTTTGCCGAGTCCGAGGCGCCTCCTGCGCAAGACTGATATAACGAAGTTCGCTAAACTAGTCCCTGGAACCCGGAGTAGAACCCGGAACTGCAAAGACTACGTTGCAAAGTACGGAATTCTCCAACAGATCAATGAACACTCAACAACCAAGGGACTCGGAGAAATACCAATCCACCAAATCTACCTTCAAAACGAATACGCCTCAGGCAACAGGATATGCTGGAGACAAACATTGATAGCACCAGTCAGGCAGCCAAAACAAAAGGCATACTATCCAGTGAACTTGCGCGTACCATCGGATACTTGGTAACACGTACACCAAGACGGACGATGAAACCAGCGAACTTGAAACGCACTTCCCGGGATGTCTAATATCAGACTCGTTCGAATGGGAAGCACACAGCGAACGAGCAACCAGTAGTCAAGATTGGACCACCGCTCAAAACCTGATCAACAAAGAGAAGGTAATTTGGGCCATCAACAGCTTCCTTCTTTTCAAATCGCCAGGGCTAGACGGAATCTTTCCGGGCCTTTTAAGGTGGAGTGGCGAATTACTAGCCGAACGCCTAGTAAACATCTTCAGAGGATGCATCGCCCATCGCTACATACCCCAGAAGTGGAGGGGAGTGAAGGTTATATTCTTACTAACTTGGTAAGAGCGACTACACAATGGCGAAATCCTTCTAACCTATTATTCTACCATCGTTCCTCTTCAAAACCCTAGAGAGGATATGTGACCAGGAAATCAGAGGTAACACTTTCCTACGCCAACCGCTACATCCGCAACAACCCGCCTATAGTCCAGGCAAATCAACAGATTCCGCACTCCATAGCGTAGTCTCTCGAAATGGAGACGGTTTAGCCACAAAACAACCAACTCTGGGGGCCTTCATAGATATAGAAGGTGCCTTTGACAAAACAACCTTCACTAGCATAGACCTTGCACTAGCAAGATACGGTGTCGACCCTACGCTAGCAGAATGGACAAACAACATGCTTAAATACAGAGCAACACAACTCACAGTAAACACCACAACGAGGGGCATAGTGGTGAGAGGCTGCCCACAAGGCGGCGTCCTCTCGCCCCTGCTATGGAACATAGTAGTGGACGAACTCATCCGAAAAGTGGACGGCCGCGGCTCTTCACAGTGAGATATGCAGATGATCTTGCTATCCTCACGACTGGATGATTCGAAAACGTACTCTGTAGCCTGTCTGTGCAAGCAGCGTTTAAAACAATTGAAAGCTGGTGCACTAGCCATAGCTTATCAGTCAATCCCACTAAAACAGAACTGATCATGTTCACACACAAAAGAAGCCTGGGAACCCTAAAAGTACCAAAGCTCTTCAACACTGATCTCAAGCTAATCAACGAAGTCGAGTATCTAGGGGTCATACTGGATAGCACTTCTTTGGAACAAGCATCTTGACCACAAACTCCAACGCGCGAACTCCACATTCTTCCAACGCGGTAGAATGCTCGGAAAAACATGGGGTCTTTTGCCAAAATAACCCGGTGGCTCTATACAACCGTAATAAGACCAGCACTTATACACGGAGCAGTTGTATGGTCGACCAGAACCGAATTCACGACCGTGATAACCAAACTGCAACGCTTTCAGAGACTGGCATGCTCTACTATAACAGGTTGCATGAAGACCAAAGAGATCAATCAGGAATCAGCGAAGTACGAGTCTACACTGATGGCTCAAAACCCAAACAGGGTACAGGCGCCGGAGTACACTCGCTAGATCTCAACATTAACATATCAATGACACTAGGCACACTCAGTTCCATCTTCCAATGTGAATGTGCAGCCATTTCCGAAGCAGCAACAGCAATCAACAGGAGAGGAATCGCTGATTATAACATGTGGATTCTTTCAGATAGCACAGCCACACTCAAAGCCTTGGAGAGCCACAACTGCACCTCCAGACTCATACACGAAAGTCACCTTGCCCAAGAGAGCATCGCCTTAAGAAATGGGTTAATCCTACAATAGATGCAGGGACATAGTGGATCACTGGGTAATGACGCTGCAGACGAGTTAGCCAGAAGAGGATCGGAAACAATATCCGAGGGGCCAGCTCCTTTCCTTCCTCTACCGTTCTCTCTGCTACGCACCTGGGTGCGTCTGAAAACCCTACAACCACACAACACATGCTGAGCACGTACGACTGACTGCAGACAGTCAAGAGCTGCAATTCCAGCCATCACACCGAAACTAACACGCCGTCTACTAAGCCTGCAGAGACTGAATCTCAAAATCATTGTGGGGACCCTGACAGGACACTGTGCCTGGAACAAACACTTTTACAACATCGTAGCCACTGACAGCCCACTCTGCAGAGGCTGTCTTACCGAAGAAGAATCAGCTGCTCACGTAATCCTGGAATGCGAGGGCGTAGCAATACAACTAACAGAAATCCTAAGCAACCCCAGGTCACTCTTCCAAGCCTGCGAAGCCCTCAGGAAGCTACTGTACTTTTGGGAGGAGTTAGGCTGACTACACTCCTAGCCAGAACATCCCCCACGCATAATGGACCATCTTTGAGTCTAAATCCGGAAACGGGAGTCCCATAACATAACATAACATGGTCTACGATTTAAGTATTTTGGGGTGACCTGTAAATAGAAAGGGATTTCCTATTTCACAGTGAACCGTTTCCAATTAAATGGGGGTGGTTTAGCCATTTTCCAATTTGCGGAGCTTTTTATGCAAATTTCCAATTAAATGGAGGTGCTAATTAGTACCAATGTTCCCAGTTAAGTGAGTACCTACACGCGACGCCAAATTCTCAATTAAATGAAGGTATCATTTTGTACCAACCAATCTTCCCAGTTAAGTGGGTACCTACACGCGACGCCAAATTCTCAATTAAATGAAGGTATCATTTTGTACCAACCAATCTTCCCAGTTTAGTGGGTAGCATAAGTTACGTTCCCAATTTAATGGAGGTATTCTTTACCAAATGTTCCCAGTTTAGTGGGTACCTGTTTCCAATTTAATGGAGGTATTCTTTACCAAATGTTCCCAGTTCAGTGGGTACTTGTTCCCAATTTAATGGAGGTATTCTTTACCAAATGTTCCCAGTTTAGTGGGTACCTGTTCCCAATTTAATGGAGGTATTCTTTACCAAATGTTCCCAGTTTAGTGGGTACCTTAACTTAACTTTTTCTACATAAGTTACTTACAGTCATATTTAATTTACTGACCACGTAAAAAAGATAACAGAGTAAGTACCTAGTAGGTAAGGTAGGTAGTCAAATAGGCACTCTACCAATTTGGTAGATAAGTACCACTTTTATTATTACTTTTAACTACCATGTCCTTCTTTTACCCTGTAAATAACGTAATTCTATTCACTGACATTTTATTTTGTTCATTGAGATAGCTACACAGTTTATAACTTTTGCTGTCTCATCGTTTTATCTTGTAATTTAACCTATATGTACCTAGTTCTGAATAAATTACGTTTGAATTACATTTGTAATTAATTGTCGTCATAGATAGATAGATAGATAAATCCATTTATCCGACACTGAACACACATAAAAAATCTACAATAAAATGAAAGTGGGTAGGTAGTATGTAACCAATAACTAAACTAAACAAACTGAAAATAAGAAAAACAAGACTACCTCCCTACATGTTCTCGGTTGTCGATGGTGATAACTAAGTAGGTATCTAAATAAAATGGTGCGTAATGCAAGCTTACGCTCGCGTTCTCGGCCAGCTGCGCCTGTGCTGCCAAGCGGTAAACAACAATACCTAGACTAGGTAATAAAACTGGTTTGCACGCCTACCGGCATGAAACTGAATAGTTTTTATTTTCGTGCTAAGTACCGAATGCTATTTTATTTTGACACACCAATATCTTGTTTACGTTAAACATATCGGTATATCTCTATTTTATAAACTTTTTTTTTTTTTTTTTTTAGTTATTTATAACCTTACCTTTTTACCTCGTCGCCACATGTAGTGCCTACCTACTCGCTGGCCAGTAAGTAGTACTTTAGGCAGCACCTAGTACCTAGATCGTCACAGGCTCGACAACAAGCGGTGTGTACAAGCGACACGTCCAACCTCGCCCGTGGCTTGCGTAAGACTCCCTCGCCGCTCTTATCGCCCCGGTTTATATAGCAGCTAGTAAACAAGTGACGTCAGCTGCAGGTGGCTCGCAGGTGCGCCGAGACCGTGGATTGTATTAGTTGTCTAACACAAACACTACACTATCAACGGTTCGAACTTTCAACTATTATAATTTGAATGTTGCGAATCATGCGAGAGGGACGATATGTTTTTATGCGAGACTCGCTGCTTGTGCACCACGCGCCTACACCTATTGCGATCCCTAATTCGCAACATTCAAATTATAATAGTTCAAAGTTCAAACAGTGGATAGGTTGATGTGTAGCCGACTGTACAGTAAAGTAGGTATTATCTATCTATCTAAATGTAGGATCTTAGAGAAATAAAAAAATCATTATAAGTTATGCGTTTTTATTACAATCTTGACTACTTATATAATAACAACATTTTACAAACAAGTAACTTGATATAAGTACATTGGTACATAACAAGTTTTTGGAACGTATAGAAATGTCTTGACGGGTCTAAAGCTGTTTTAACAGTCATGGCAGAAATACGAATGTGTAATTGTCAAAATAATAGCAATGTTCGCAAACAAGTCGTATTACTTTTAAAATTGGCTGAAATTAAAATCCCAATAAAAATATTTTTCAGAGAACTTTTTATTTGACTGATAATTAATTGTGCGCCCAACTTTATAACTTGTGCGTCTAAAAAAATGCCTTATTTTTGATTCTATTTCTATAACATTAAGGCACACGTTTCTTTAGGTACGTTAAACATTATTATAAAAGCGCCTAATCTAAACATCCAATAAGCAAGATATTGATCGACATATTTTATAAAAAGCATAGTTTTAAACTCCCCATAACTTTTTTTTTTTTTTTTTTTTTTTTTTCCTTAACCTATCTCGTCCCACTGCTGGGCAAAGGTCTCCCCCAAAGACTTCCAATGTTCTCTCTCCTGGGCTTCCTCCCACCATCTCCTTTCAAAGGCGTCCAAGTCGTCCCGCCAGCGCTTTTTAGGGCGACCACGAGGCCAAACGAGTATGACCAAACATGATACTAAATTACAACAACCATTACGAAATATAAAACATTACATATCTGTAAAAACTGACCCGGTACGGGAATTGAACCCGCATCATCAGGTGGGCTGAAAGCCTGTTTACCTACACATCATCAGGTGGGCTGAACGCCTGTTTGCCTACACATCATCAGGTGGTGCTGATTACGGAAATGGTATCCATTTTGAAATCCAAGATGGCGGACATCGATTTTTTTTATCAAAATGATATGGGTGTCGTTTTCGGGATATTTTGGGGTGCCGATTACGGAAATGGTATCCATTTTGAAATTCAAGATGGCGGACATTGATTTTTTGAGAAAAGTGATATGGGTGTCGTTTTCGGGATATTTTGGGATGCTAATAATGCTGATTACGGAAATGGTATCCATTTTGAAATCCAAGATGGCGGACATTGATTTTTTGAGAAAAGTGATATGGGTGTCGTTTTCGGGATATTTTGGGGTGCTGATTACGGCAATGGTATCCATTTTGAAATCCAAGATGGCGGACATCGATTTTTTTTATCAAAATGATATGGGTGTCGTTTTCGGGATATTTTGGGGTGCTGATTACGGATATGGTATCCATTTTGAAATCCAAGATGGTGGACATCGATTTTTTTAATAATTAAATATTTTGTTTAAATAGTTCTTTACTATAGGTACCACAATTTACTTACTTACCTAAGTATTTATAAGAGGTTCATCATCATCAGGCAAGCATTTATATAACGTTTACAAATTCATAAATTTCTCATCGTATTCACGATAAAATCATTTGGTTCTAGTACATTATGGTGTGGTACAATACTATAAAATTAATAGCTTAATTAAACTGCTTTTTTAATACCCCTGATACTGTTTTTACAATTACTCTCCTTTCTCTCGTCGACATGCTAGAAAGTGTAGTTCCCGACGACGTTCTTGAGAACAATATTATAAAATGTTTTGCCGGACTCCGCAGAACGCAATTCTTTCTCGGATCAAGCCGCACTGTGATGAGAGGCAGAGTTGTAGAACTCCCTAATAAATGGCACAATTTATATTCCTTGATATTTGTTGTTTGTGCGGCTTTCTCTGAGAGCTATTTTCAACTGTTTTACTACCGTGCGTTCTATCATAAGAATAAGATAATGTTCTATTCGTGTTTCATAGGAACCTGCTTTGGTTTCTTTTCATATAACTCTTGTCTGTTTGTGACACGATTCACGAATAGAGAATTAAATGTGAAGCTTTATTATATGCTTCAAAAAATTGATAGGATATTGCAATTCACCCAGGATAGTTATTACACGAGTTTCCAGGCTACAGTGCAAAACAGGGCTAATGCGATGATATGCTTTTTATTCCCTCTCGGATACTCACTCCATATTTTATCGATTGTGGATAGACCGATTTTTGCTAGTTTTTTGATTCCTTCAATATTAACGACCTATGTAGACAACATATTACTTGATGGATTCTTGTATTACATAGCGGTGCGCATAGGCATATTCAATAAGATGTTGAAGAATCATATCGAAAAATATGAAGAAGATAAACCCAAAGAGAATAAACGGAAGACTGTGGTCCAGATGATAATGTCCCTGGTAAAACCTAGTTATGATCGAATCGACAACACATTGGAGTGGGACCGGTGGGCGAAATGCATCCAACAAATATTGAAGAGCTATGAAATGGTCAACGAAATTTACAATTTTCAGGTGAACTTACTAGCACCATTACTGTTTGTTTAACTTGACCAAAATAATCCCTTGATAAATTATATTTTAATATAACAGTGACTGGCCTAATTTGGCGAGGGACCGTGACGAGTGGAGAGAAGAGGAGGAGGCTTTTGCCCAGCAGTGGGACAGAAAAAAGCTAATAAAAAAATATTTTATCTAGGAACTGATTTTCTTTTCAGATAGTGAATATAGCACTGACTGTGATTATTTGGACTCTAGTAGGAATAGCTGCTATGGTAGCCGGATACCGGACTGGTGTAAGTACCTACAGTACGCACAACAGATCTGTAGGTACCCTCTGAAGTTAGGTGCAACGATTGCGCATGTATTGTTGAGCGGAAAAAAATCGATCCAAAATCGGTTCTACGCAAATAATTCAGAGGGACAAAGATCCGTTGTGACTACTAATACTCGTAACATGTTATACTTTTTAAATTTACATGTTTGTCATTCCGTGGTGGTGTAGGTATAGGTACCTATGTAACAATCGCATGGCGCATGGTGATGAAAACCATTGCTTTTGACGAGGAAGCTGGTAGGTAGGTATACTCTCTGCTCATAATAAGTGAATTTTCGTATTTACAGCTATATCCATTGGTAGCAACAGTGACAGTGGGCATATGGGCCGTATTTTACGCAGTGTTATTGACTGCGCTGTCCATACTGGCTGATTGGATTTCTAACAATATAAAAGAAACTAAAATGCTATGCGTTCGTATTATGTCTCACAGTAGTTACGACGGTAAGTTTTTCTACATACCTACCTATAGGTATACCTATTTAAAATCTTCCTGTTGCCCATACATAATAATATACAGGAATGTGTGTACGTACCGCCAGTGTTAGGCAATTTTATACGAATCTAAGTCTATCGTTCATTCATTCTTCATACACAAAATGAACGAACTGATTTATTGTAAAAACAGTGGCGACCTCTTTGCCAAGTTGTTCTAAGGGTAGAGCGAGATAGAACTATTCAGAGTTGGAAAAATCAGAAAAACTTTGGAAAACCTATTTAATTTTATTTCTACTTTTAAATCTATAAATTCTGTGCAACTACTAAATAATTAGGAACATTGTTTTACGTAGTTTTTTTGTACCATCTAGATTATATATTAGGTACATGTACTTACATAAACCTACATTTTCAGATCCCTATCGGAAAGCGGCGAGTGATGTCCTTCGAATCATTCACTACAAGAAACCAGAATTAGTAGTGTATGGTATTTTCAAAGTAGACACAACCCTACCACTTACCGTAATGGGTATTGTAGCTACTAATGTCCTTGTTGTGATACAATATGTTGTATCACGAGGTTAGAAACATTTGTATCAGGATTCAGGAACCAACTTGCATGTTTCTTACTTATTCTAAACTTGGTCGGTTGATATCGGTAAATTCACTTCAAGACGTAGGTTTTTTGATAGTTTCAGGCTGAGGTAGAAATCAATTGAATATTTTGAATAGGAGGCTTTGTATGTCATCTGAATTCCTTGTGTGTACACTGTACAGTCGGCTACACATCAACCTATCAACGGTTCGAACTTTCAACTATTATAATTTGAATGTTGCGAATCATGCGAGAGGGACGATATGTTTTTATGCGAGACTCGCTGCTAAACACAAACATCCAAACTTTGACATTTATAATAGTAAGTGGGATAGTGGTTATTGAAGTTTTCCTAGCGATTGTTCTTTTTAGGTAAGCACCTTGTAGATTCTATTGTTGAACTGGGCAGCGAAAGCCCTCTCGAAGTTGTTTGAGTAGTGTGATAGGTAAGCACCTACCTAAGTATAAATAGTATTGATTTTCCGCTGACGTTCCGTTTTCGTATGATCTTATATTTATTTGACAATCATCGGATTTTTTTTACTCACCTATTGAAAATACAATGGATGAATAGGTACTTAGAGTACCAACGCTGACTTCATTGAGTCACACCCGCATCAGCAGAGAGTGGAATCGTCGCGTCGCGCGGCTGTCATGCTGTTCCCTGTCCCGAAAATTTAAGCCGTGTGGTCACCCCGCGGCTGCATCTCTATGCCGGAAACTAAAATTGCTATATTTCGATAATGGCTCTGTCTATTGTTCATTGCTGTATGTAGATATTTAGTAAAAATTTTTACTAAATGATAAGCTATATTACACGTCTCTAAGTTTTATAGTTTTTTTGTAAAGTTACTTTTGCGTTTTGGAAAGTGTTCAACCGAAAGTCCACATTAAAATGCTTATAACTTTTGATTGGTAAGTTTTACAAATTACTGATTGATTTTACAAATTGTATGAGCACTTCTACTAAATATTGACTGATTCAGAAACTTAAAATTCCAGTTAGTTTTTTTGTAAAACCGCAAAAACATTTTCGTCAATGTAGAACTGAGGGACCACTTTGTTATCGTGTTTTCGTCTCTCTGCAAGAAGAAGAAGGGCTGAAATTAAGTAGTTTTTTTTTACAAATCTTCTACTAAATATAGACAGTGAAAGAAGATGTGAATACTGATTAGATCCTTGGAACCCAGCATTGCATGTGTGGAACCGAGGGACCACTTTAAAATGCTTATAACTTTTGATTCGTAACTTTTACAAATTACCGGTTCAGTTTTACAATTGTTTGAGAACTTCTACTAAAAATTGAGGTGCTCAGAAACCTAAAATTCCACTATGGTCCCTCCGTTGAAACGCTCATAATATTTTGAATAGGAGGCTTTGTATGTCATCTGAATTCCTTGTGTGTACACTGTACAGTCGGCTACACATCAACCTATCAACGGTTCGAACTTTCAACTATTATAATTTGAATGTTGCGAATCATGCGAGAGGGACGATATGTTTTTATGCGAGACTCGCTGCTTGCGCACCACGCGCCTACACCTATTGCGATCCCTAATTCGCAACATTCAAATTATAATAGTTCAAAGTTCAAACAGTGGATAGGTTGATGTGTAGCCGACTGTACAGTAAAGTAGGTATTATCTATCTATCTAAATGTAGGATCTTAGAGAAATAAACAAATCATTATAAGTTATGCGTTTTTATTACAATCTTGACTACTTATCTAATAACAACATTTTACAAACAAGTAACTTGATATAAGTACATTGATACATAACAAGTTTTTGGAACGTATAGAAATGTCTTGACGGGTCTAAAGCTGTTTTAACAGTCATGGCAGAAATACGAATGTGTAATTGTCAAAATAATAGCAATATTCGCAAATAAGTACTTAAGTAGTATTACTTTTAAAATTGGCTGAAATTAAAATAAAAATATTTATTAGAGAACTTTTTATTTGACTGATAATTGTGCGCCCAACTTTATAACTTGTGCGTCTAAAAAAATGCCTTATTTTTGATTCTATTTCTATAACATTAAGGCACACGTTTCTGTACGTTTAACATTATTATAAAAGCGCCTAATCTAAACATCCAATAAGCAAGATATTGATCGACATATTTTATAAAAAGCATAGTTTTAAATTCCCCATACCTATAAACGATTATTAAATTGCAAAAAGTAATTTGTCTATCAGACAGAGATTGTAAACAGTTAGGTTTTTTCAGCTCTTAATTACCGTTTATAAGTATGACCAAACATGATACTAAATTACAACAACCATTACGAAATATAAAACATTACATATCTGTAAAAACTGACCCGGTACGGGAATTGAACCCGCATCATCAGGTGGGCTGAAAGCCTGTTTACCTACACATCATCAGGTGGGCTGAACGCCTGTTTGCCTACACATCATCAGGTGGTGCTGATTACGGAAATGGTATCCATTTTGAAAGCCAAGATGGCGGGCATTGATTTTTTTGAGAAAAGTGATATGGGTGTCGTTTTCGGGATATTTTGGGGTGCCGATTACGGAAATGGTATCCATTTTGAAATTCAAGATGGCGGACATTGATTTTTTTGAGAAAAGTGATATGGGTGTCGTTTTCGGGATATTTTGGGGTGCTAATTACGGAAATGGTATCCATTTTGAAATCCAAGATGGCGGACATTGATTTTTTGAGAAAAGTGATATGGGTGTCGTTTTCGGGATATTTTGGGGTGCTGATTACGGAAATGGTATCCATTTTGAAATCCAAGATGGCGGACATCGATTTTTTTAATAAAGTGATATGGGTGTCGTTTTCGGGATATTTTGGGATGCTGATAATGCTGATTACGGAAATGGTATCCATTTTGAAATCCAAGATGGCGGACATTGATTTTTTGAGAAAAGTGATATGGGTGTCGTTTTCGGGATATTTTGGGGTGCTTATTACGGCAATGGTATCCATTTTGAAATCCAAGATGGCGGACATCGATTTTTTTTATCAAAATGATATGGGTGTCGTTTTCGGGATATTTTGGGGTGCTGATTACGGATATGGTATCCATTTTGAAATCCAAGATGGTGGACATCGATTTTTTTAATAATTAAATATTTTGTTTAAATAGTTCTTTACTATAGGTACCACAATTTACTTACTTACCTAAGTATTTATAAGAGGTTCATCATCATCAGGCGAGCATTTATATAACGTTTACAAATTCATAAATTTCTCATCGTATTCACGATAAAATCATTTGGTTCTAGTACATTATGGTGTGGTACAATACTATAATATTAATAGCTTAATTAAACTGCTTTTTTAATACCCCTGATACTGTTTTTACAATTACTCTCCTTTCTCTCGTCGACATGCTAGAAAGTGTAGTTCCCGACGACGTTCTTGAGAACAATATTATAAAATGTTTTGCCGGACTCCGCAGAACGCAATTCTTTCTCGGATCAATCCGCACTGTGATGAGAGGCAGAGTTGTAGAACTCCCTAATAAATGGCACAATTTATATTCCTTGATATTTGTTGTTTGTGCGGCTTTCTCTGAGAGCTATTTTCAACTGTTTTACTACCGTGCGTTCTATCATAAGAATAAGATAATGTTCTATTCGTGTTTCATAGGAACCTGCTTTGGTTTCTTTTCATATAACTCTTGTCTGTTTGTGACACGATTCACGAATAGAGAATTAAATGTGAAGCTTTATTATATGCTTCAAAAAATTGATAGGATACTGCAATTCACCCAGGATAGTTATTACACGAGTTTCCAGGCTACAGTGCAAAACAGGGCTAATGCGATGATATGCTTTTTATTCCCTCTCGGATACTCACTCCATATTTTATCGATTGTGGATAGACCGATTTTTGCTAGTTTTTTGATTCCTTCAATATTAACTACCTATGTAGACAACATATTACTTGATGGATTCTTGTATTACATAGCGGTGCGCATAGGAATATTCAATAAGATGTTGAAGAACCATATCGAAAAATATGAAGAAGATAAGCCCAAAGAGAATAAACGGAAGACTGTGGTCCAGATGATAATGTCCCTGGTAAAACCTAGTTATGATCGAATCGACAACACATTGGAGTGGGACCGGTGGGCGGAATGCATCCAACAAATATTGAAGAGCTATGAAATGGTCAACGAAATTTACAATTTTCAGGTGAACTTACTAGCACCATTACTGTTTGTTTAACTTGACCAAAATAATCCCTTGATAAATTATATTTTAATATAACAGTGACTGGCCTAATTTGGCGAGGGACCGTGACGAGTGGAGAGAAGAGGAGGAGGCTTTTGCCCAGCAGTGGGACAGAAAAAAGCTAATAAAAAAATATTTTATCTAGGAACTGATTTTCTTTTCAGATAGTGAATATAGCACTGACTGTGATTATTTGGACTCTAGTAGGAATAGCTGCTATGGTAGCCGGATATCGGACTGGTGTAAGTACCTACAGTACGCACAACAGATCTGTAGGTACCCTCTGAAGTTAGGTGCAACGATTGCGCATGTATTGTTGAGCGGAAAAAAAATCGATCCAAAAATCGGTTCTACGCAAATAATTCAGAGGGACAAAGATCCGTTGTGACTACTAATACTCGTAACTTGTTATACTTTTTAAATTTACATGTTTGTCATTCCGTGGTGGTGTAGGTAAGGTACCTAAACCTATGTAACAATCGCATGGCGCATGGCGATGAAAACCATTGCTTTTGACGAGGAAGCTGGTTGGTATACTCTCTGCTCATAATAAGTGAATTTTCGTATTTACAGCTATATCCATTGGTAGCAACAGTGACAGTGGGCATATGGGCCGTATTTTACGCAGTGTTATTGACTGCGCTGTCCATACTGGCTGATTGGATTTCTAACAATATAAAAGAAACTAAAATGCTATGCGTTCGTGTTATGTCTCACAGTAGTTACGACGGTAAGTTTTTCTACATACCTACCTATAGGTATACCTATTTAAAATCTCCCTGTTGCCCATACATAATAATATACAGGAATGTATGTACGTACCGCCAGTGTTAGGCAATTTTATACGAATCTAAGTAAGTCTCTCGTTCATTCATTCTTCATACACAAAATGAACGAACTGATTTATTGTAAAAACAGTGGCGACCTCTTTGCCAAGTTGTTCTAAGGGTAGAGCGAGATAGAACTATTCAGAGCTGGAAAAATCAGAAAAACTTTGGAAAACCTATTTAATTTTATTTCTACTTTTAAATCTATAAATTCTGTGCAACTACTAAATAATTAGGAACATTGTTTTACGTAGTTTTTTTGTACCATCTAGATTATATATTAGGTACATGTACTTACATAAACCTACATTTTCAGATCCCTATCGGAAAAGCGGCGAGTGAAGTCCTTCGAATCATTCACTACAAGAAACCAGAATTAGTAGTGTATGGTATTTTCAAAGTAGACACAACCCTACCACTTACCGTAATGGGTATTGTAGCTACTAATGTCCTTGTTGTGATACAATATGTTGTATCACGAGGTTAGAAACATTTGTATCAGGATTCAGGAACCAACTTGCATGTTTCTTACTTATTCTAAACTTGGTCGGTTGATATCGGTAAATTCACTTCAAGACGTAGGTTTTTTGATAGTTTCAGGCTGAGGTAGAAATCAATTGAATATTTTGAATAGGAGGCTTTGTATGTCATCTGAATTCCTTGTGTGTACACTGTACAGTCGGCTACACATCAACCTATCAACGGTTCGAACTTTCAACTATTATAATTTGAATGTTGCGAATCATGCGAGAGGGACGATATGTTTTTATGCGAGACTCGCTGCTTGTGCACCACGCGCCTACACCTATTGCGATCCCTAATTCGCAACATTCAAATTATAATAGTTCAAAGTTCAAACAGTGGATAGGTTGATGTGTAGCCGACTGTACAGTAAAGTAGGTATTATCTATCTATCTAAATGTAGGATCTTAGAGAAATAAAAAAATCATTATAAGTTATGCGTTTTTATTACAATCTTGACTACTTATCTAATAACAACATTTTACAAACAAGTAACTTGATATAAGTACATTGGTACATAACAAGTTTTTGGAACGTATAGAAATGTCTTGACGGGTCTAAAGCTGTTTTAACAGTCATGGCAGAAATACGAATGTGTAATTGTCAAAATAATAGCAATGTTCGCAAACAAGTCGTATTACTTTTAAAATTGGCTGAAATTAAAATCCCAATAAAAATATTTTTCAGAGAACTTTTTATTTGACTGATAATTGTGCGCCCAACTTTATAAATTGTGCGTCTAAAAAAATTCCTTATTTTTGATTCTATTTCTATAACATTAAGGCACACGTTTCTTTACGTTAAACATTATTATAAAAGCGCCTAATCTAAACATCCAATAAGCAAGATATTGATCGACATATTTTACAAAAAGCATAGTTTTACTACTCCCCATACCTCCCCATAACTCCCCATACCTATAAACGATTATTAAATTACAAAAAGTAAGTCTATCAGACAGAGATTGCAAACAGTTAGGTTTTTTCAGCTCTTAATTACCGTTTATAAGTATGACCAAACATGATACTAAATTACAACAACCATTACGAAATATAAAACATTACATATCTGTAAAAACTGACCCGGTACGGGAATTGAACCCGCATCTCTGTAATCCGCTATGAAATAAAGCTAAGTTGCGTTATTACGTTTTTGCGTTGACGATATTTATTACACCTCTCATACAGGATCTCAAACAATACGCAAGCAAGTTACTTCTGATAACGTATATTCTGTGATGGTCTGACCACCCCACAGAAAAAAGAAAATAAGTAGAATTAATAAGTAGGTGGATCCGCTTAATATCAAGTCTGCATCGCATTACGCACTTCAAGCTCCGCCTAGCTCCGCTCACTTCAGTCGTGTTTGAATTTTGTCATGGTAACCGTACTTGAAAAAAATCATTAAAAAATATAAACATGCCATATTGTGCTGTTTTAGAGTGCAAAAACGATAGCGGAATCAAAAATTTAACAAATGGGGGCATATCATATCACCGATAAGTAATATTTTATTGTTAATTGTTAGTTTTGTTAAAATGCAAAACCGTCAAAGAAAAAAAGACTGTAAATCATACACGTTAAAGTCGCGTTTCTTTTAAACCTCAACTTTCGCTACTCAGTTAGGGATGTGGCCCCAATAAACTGATGAATGCGTTGTCGATAACTTTAATGGCTGGGTCAGATGAAAATTACAGAAATATTTTGAAAAAATAGGTATATCTTCTGGTGCCAGACATAAAAAAAAATTGATTGATGCAACTGGGAAACAAAATTGGTTTCCTACAAAATACAGTAGGTACAATTTGCTGCACTTTAAGGACCAAGATTTTGTAATTAAAAAAAGTGGAAACAAATACATTGTTGGCACAGCTATACCGACTCTAATAATTTTGTGTTTTCAGGTAATTATAGTGTTATTATTTATATTCATGAAGTTTTAATTAATTAGGTAGGTACCTTCATTCTTGGTCCTTACCCAAGTATCAGACTGACAATAGTGTCAGTCTGATACTAACCTTTGTGATTGATTATAATTAAACAAAGAAAGAAAATATTTTTATTTCGACCACCACAAACGGCAGAGCCTTTGGACACAACGTATCAGACAAATGTAATTGCGGCTAAACGTAGCTATTTCGTTATCAATCAGTGGGTAGGTAATAATCGATATCGACAAATTCGTCATGTATCCTCATTGGTCACATCACTAAGTGAGTAGCTATGTTTGTCATAACAGCCATTGCATTATCAATCTTAAAATTTGTTAATAAAGACTATAACAAAAATGCTTCGCAAAAGCGCCACCTTTTGCTGAGTAGACGAAGTAAACTTTAATTTTTATCACTTGTTTATTTTATTGAGTTTTGAACCATGTTCCGATGGAACTAAGGTTTTATATCAATAAAATTATTTTAATGGATTTAGGTCCGTTTTACGTTCTCTTTCAACCAATTATAATCTTTATTTCTAAGTGTGTTAGTTTTGACATGGTGTGAGTTTAGCTACACTGGTTCTCATACTAAAAAGTCATCATGCTCTTTCTATTTACTTCCTTTGTTCTGTGGACCACCCCATTGTTTGGGACCCCTATACAACGTGTAACATATTGTCCCTATAAGTCGAAAAGGGACTTATTCAGACCAAACACGTGAATATATTGGCATATGCAAAAGGTGAATACAACATGTTTGATTTTTTTTTGTTTTAGAAATTTGCCACCGAGTTTAGTGTTTATTTACTTTGCATAGGTATCCAGCCTGTTAGTACACATACTCACGCAACGCACCCTCCTATAACGTAGCACCCACACAGACACTTTAGCACGTGTGCAATGCTATTTTAAGGAAACCTTAAGACGCTTTTAATGAATGAAAAACTTCGAAATATTAAACGTCGTAGAACAAATGTTGTTCGCCATGACGTGTAGAATAACCCCTTTTCGGACTTATAGGGACATTATGTTACACCCTGTATAAGACACAATAATTTTAGGGCTTCATTATAAGTCCATAATGATTATAAACCATTTTATTTTATGATTCTTTCTAAACCTGTTCACACTACTTTTTAAATTGTGCTATAAAGAATTCTATCTATCTACTCTGCTCTTCACTATTTCTTTTCTTGTAAGTATTAAATTGTTCTATAAAAATAAGTGAATTTCTATCACGCTTCACAGTTCATCTTTTTTCGTTATTGTCGGCAAATAATTAAATAAATTAAAATAAATAAATAACCGACACATAAAAATTACGTCCAGTTGAGCTATCTATAAATCGTTTGCAACAATGTGTAGATAGCTCAACTGCTTCATGTGTATTTTGTATAATTTTACTAACTTACAGATAGTTAAACTCACTCTGTAATTAATATACCTTTAGTATCTCATCTATGATGCTTCTCTTTGATATCTCTAACTTTAGAAAACGTCTATGAAATCATGTCTCGGGTCTTATCAAATGTCTGAAAAATACTACCTTCAAGTATTTAGTAACATCAAGTAGTCAATCTGCAATTTCTTTGGTTCCTAATTTGTGTATTTTTATCTCTCTTTGTCTATTGTATCTCTCTTCACTCAATGTGTCCAGTGATTTGATCTGCTTCAATTTGTAGGGAATAGGTAACATAAAGTAGAGTCAATCTGTTTTCATCGATGTTTTATGGTTCATAATTTGTATTTTACTCTCTCTCTCTTTCTCTGCTATGTATAATACCTCTCTTCACTCTATGATCTGTGTCCAGTGATTTGATCTGCAATAGGTAATTAGTAACATCAAAATAGTCAATCTGTTTCATAGTTGTTTCGATGTATTTCTCTCTCTTTCTCTACTAGGTATAACGTTTCTCTTTACTCTATGGCCTGTGTCTTGATCTGCTTCAATTTGAAGAGAAATGTGATGATGCAGTTGGCTTTTAATTTTTTTATAGTGATTTTTTTTTTAATTTTCTCTTTCTCTACTAGGCATAACACATTTAGCCTAGTAAGCGAATCTCCTGTCCTCTGGATATCCAAGTTTCTCCAAGGCAGGTGTGCAGGCAAAGTTGATCATCGGTGGTGGTCCACACATCAACGTTAGGACATCATCGGCTGGGGGGAAATGATGGGCGCTGATCATCTCATCATTGATGAAACCGGTGCTGTATTTCCAACCTGATATGTAACAAATAATACTTTAGTCAAACCGACAGCCGATGGATATAGCAACTCGAACCTAAGAAGGTATGGGTGACGTTTTGAAAATTACGAGAACTAAGTATAAATAGTTTTTCTTATGTAAGTCGTCTAATTGTGCAATTAACTTGTTACACGACTTGAACCTTTAGGGCTTACGCAAGCCACCTCGAAACAAGTAGGTAATTAAATTAAAAACCCTCGAATTTGGACCTATTTTCATCAAACGTAGCTAAGAACACTCCCGACTTATTCACTTTTCAAACAAAAAAAAACAAAATCAGTTCATCCGTTTGGGAGCTGCGTTGCCTCAGACAGACAGACACGTCAAACTTATAACACCCCGTCGTTTTTGCGTCGGGGGTTAAAAATAAGGCATTTGCATAAAATCTAGATGATTTATACAGCGTCAGGGGGCACTTTTTACTCATGCCCCGATGTACGGAAGGTTGCAGTGCCTGGGACATGATTTAGATGTAGGCTTGTAGCACCTATACCATCCTCTCAGCCTAGTCCCTATCCACAGGAAAGACAAGATCAACACGTGCGGAGCTGACTAAGCCAAGGGTTTCCTCACGATGTTTTCCTTCACCGTCAACCGTGTTTTTTAGTGAAGGTCTAAAAAAACATTTAAGTACACAATATATACCTTCAGTAGCTCTATCAACGGTGTACCAAACTCGTATTTGGTTGGGATGTTCCGTCTGGTACCTCTCCAGTTCTTCCCTCAGCAGGATGTCCTGTTCAGATTGATTCGCGAAGATCAACCGCATTTGTGTGGTGTCGCTCGCGTCGGTGGCCATGTGACGGATGAGCTGCAGCATCGGAGCTATGCCGGTACCACCTGGACAAAAATAATATAAAATATATGACGGCGGCGCGTCGTCAAGCTGTCAACATTCAAAGGGTCTATGGTCAAGGGTGACAAACGAGTTCACTCTAGCGGAGTGTCGTGTTGATGGTAGCGGGGCAGCCATCTTGTGGTGGCACTTCTGGTGGAGGCTAAAAGGGCCAGCGCACCACATCTACGACAAATCGCTTCTAAATATCTTGTAAAACAGTAAAACGAATACTATCTTGACTGAAATTATTGTTATTGGCTGTGTGTGATTATACTGGCATAATTGAAGATTTATTTGTGTGCAATAAACCGTTGAGTTTGATTTCCACGCCCACCCGTGTAGCCGCTGGCAACAATGCACTCTGATAAAGGTCCTGATGCGCCTTTATATAGATTACTAGCAGTTACCCGCGACTTCGTACGCGAGTACTGTTTCCGTGTACATTATATTATCTGTGCGTGTACCGAGCGGATACTTCTTTGAGAAACTTGACATTACACCTCATTACACCGAACTCGTACTGGAATGCCAAACGCTAGTTGTTAGACCAAAGAGGTAGTACTACGTCCTGTCAAACTGACGTGACATGACATGACAATGAAATCCTCTTGCCAATTGGCGCTGCTAATCCTTTTCGTTCATTTTATCCTGTAGATCCTGTTAATTTTGTTTGTTAAAAAAGTATATAAGTATTCTATCAGCCATCTGGTTCCCATATTACAAGCTTTGCTTAGTTTGGGACTAGAGGGTGTTGTGTGTAAAGTCCATGAATGTTTATATTTTATTTATTTAATTATTTGAGATAAAAAGTAGCCTATGTGTCAAACCAGGTTACGAACTATATATATGCCAAGTTTCATCCAAGTTGGTTCAGTAGTTTAGACGTGATTGAAACACAAACATCCAAACATCTAAACTTTCGCATTTATAATATTAGTAGGATAGTTACCTGCAATCATGTTCAGCTTTTTAGCGAAGACCTTGACAGGTGGATCCTTCCTCAGTTTCTTGATCAAGAAGTTTCCGTTACCGATGTACTGCAGCCTCCCCGAAGGACCGCGCACATCGATAGTCTCGTTTATCTTCAGATTGTTTAGATATTGTGACAGTTTGCCGCCTTCTGGGAACTTCGGGTGGACGTTCTTGAAGTATACCTAGAATAATTTATTTTATTTTATTTATTTAATCGTATGACTAAGGCGTAACAGATCTTATTAAAACTAAATTTCTTATCCTAAGAACAAATAATCTAAATTAAAAACTAAAACTTAAAATCTAAAAGAGGTAAGTAGTAACTAAAACTAATTAAAACTATAATTCAATGATCAGGTCTCTAAGCCAGTCCAATGCTTCTGAAGGAAGCTAGAATAATTTCAATTCGCTGTTACAGTAGTCTGCATCATTGCAGAATTTCATTCTAGAAAAAAAAATCGAGAATAGAAGATCGCGTTCAGGATTTTTGCACGTAGAAAATTTTTGACTTACTCGCTAGGGGCGCTTTTGGTTACTTTATAGAGATACTCCAAACTAGATCCAAACCAAATACAGTGCGCACAACGGATCTTTATCCCTCTGAAGTTAGATGCAACAAACGATTGCGCATGTACTGTTGTGCGGAAAAATTAGCTTACCTACCTCCAATTACCCAAAAACGGGTTCTGCGCAGATACCTACTTCAGAGAGACAAAGATCCGTTGTGACTACTACACCTAGATATAACTCAGTCTTGTCACTGATGATAAGTAAGTAAGTAAGTAAATATGTAAATATTCATGGACATTTCACACGACGCCCTCTAGTCCCAAACTAAGCAAAGCTTGTAATATGGGAACTAGATGCTGATAGAATACTTATATACTTTTTTTTTTGTAAATACATACTTATAATACATAGTAACACCCAGACATAGAACAAACATCTATGTTTTGCCACACACAAATGTTTGTTCTTGGTGGGGATCGAACCCACGACCCACAGCACGGAAGGCAGATCCATTACCGACTGAGCTGTGACGCCTGTCAATGATGATGGTAAGTATCTTAAAGATAATCATTTGAAATATATTTTAAAGATAAATATGTTGGTAATTCATATTCCTATGAAAATAAACTAGAGAACAAGTAGGTAACAGGGAAGTGGCGTTGATGAACAAAACAGGAAAAATCACAATTTACTGTATAGTTTTACCAGATTTACAAATTCCAGAGTTCTAGTAGGTATTTATAAATAACTGGTATTTATCCGCGACTTCGTACGCGTCTACAGTTTCCGTGTACATTATATTATCTGTGCGTGTACCGAGCGGATACTTTGAGAAACTTGACATTACACCAAATTACACCGAACTCGTACCTACTGGAATGTCAAACGCTAGTCGTTAGACCAAAGAGGTAGTACTACGCCCTGTCAAACTGACGTGACATGACAATGAAATCCTCTTGCCAATTGGCGCTGCTAATCCTTTTCGTTCATTTTATCCTGTAGATCCTGTTAATTATTCGAGATAAAAAGTAGCCTATGTGTCAATCCAGGTTACGAACTATATATATGCCAAGTTTCATCCAAGTTGGTTCAGTAGTTTCGACGTGATTGAAACACAAACATCCAAACATCCACTTTCGCATTTATAATATTAGTAGGATGATGCACACAGTAACTAGGTCTTTATGACTTTTCCTTAAGAATATATATGTAGGTAATTAATTGACTTCTGCCCTGTAGGTTACGGGTTCGATTCCGACCCAAGACAAGCATTTGTGACTAGACGTTTATGCTTATTTGGTTCCCAATATCCAAAAGAGCGCTGGGCGTAGTTACAGAACAGTTTAAACGTACCCAACCTGTTGGGTTCATTTAAACCGTTCTGACGAAATCCCCTGGGATTTCTGAACTTTTTGTCCAAAAATCTACTGCCGGCAGTCGCGGGGGACGATAAGGGGATTTCTTGACAAAAAGTGCAGAAATCCCCTGGGATTTCTGAACTTTTTGTCCAAAAATCTGCCGGCAGTCGCAGGGGACGATAAGGGGATTTCTTGACAAAAAGTGCAGAAATCCCCTACGTAGGGGAAACTCGCAGGGGATTTCTTGATTAAGCTCCTATAGTTAGTTACGTATACAACAACGCATCTTTGTTTCTCTGAAGTATGTACGCAGAACCCATTTTTGGTCGAATTGTCCATTGCACCTAACATTAGAGGCATAAAGATCCATTGTAAGTCCCACAAAATTCTACTACATTTTGTTTTTGATTGTAGGTATGTATTAGGTACCTTGACCACCAAGTCGACATATCCTTTTTCTTCATCACTGGATACTGGTGTGTATGATCTGATCACCAGATCATCACCAATCTTAGCTGATAAGTGAATGTGCTGACCAATGGGCAGGCCTAGAAAAACATTGATTCGTTAGAATGGGTCAACAACCTGCCTAAACGTTATTGCCTACTATGCATAGCTAAATTAATTTTTTTTCTTAACCTATACTGTCCCACTGCTGGGCAAAGGTCTCCCCCATTTCCTTCCAGAACTTCCGCTGGCTTGCCAGGCCCCACCAATGTGCTTCGAATGCGTCAACATCGTGACTCCAGCGTCTTCTAGGCCTGCCTCGGCATAATAATATAGTGTTTTTTTAAGTTCTTTGTCTACTACATACAGTTTAGGTAACCTTCTGTAATTACGAGAGACCTTGGTTCTGGAATCTTAATATCTGTTTTTAGTAAAAAAGAATACTTGTTATCCGTCCCCCAAATATCATGATGACTAAGCAAAGTTATGGTTCTTATCTGGTAATCTGCAAATGATTTATTCTCATCTAAACTTGCATCATTATTGATAGTCAGAATGACTGTGATTTTTAATCCAGAAATAACTACTTTTCAAGGAGAATGGTAATTTAACTTTCTGAGTAGCTTTACTGATGAATAAATTGGGCCAAATTCTGCAAAACTAATTTGACAGCTCTAAAATGATAGTGTCTTTGTCGTTTCAGTTCATGAGAAAGGGATGACAACAATACTAGTGCTGTCAAACTAGGTTAGTTCAGCAGGGGTATTCCAATCTCAGTTGAACTGCAAAGTTTTAAATCATGGTCAGTGTTAAGTCAGTCAGTTAAATCATGGTAGTCATTCTAACTCATAGTTATTCTGTGACTAAATAGTGACATTATGATGTCATTTAATTTGTTTTCGCGCATATTTTGCTGTCAAGTGCTAAAAAGAATGATCACGTGATATAAAATTGTACCACGTGACCTGAAGAAATTACACTGGGCAGTGAAATATAACTTGACAGCAAAAGATTGGAATACGGGGGCAGGAAAATGAAGCAAAAAAAATTAGTGGTGTTATTAAAAAACTTACCTAAAACATGCTCCGGTGTCATCAGCCCAAACCGGAACCTTCTAGTATCATGGCTGATCTCCTCCTTCTCAATAAGAGGCAGAGCATACTTGGTGTTCGGGTCAACTAGTGCTATTAACTTCTTCTTACTCTTCTTACTGCTCGGCTTGCCCCAGAGGCAGTTCACAACAACTGTTGTTAGTACTACCACAGAACCCACACCAATGATTATGGGCAGGACCTAGAAAATAATACAAATAAAATAGAGGAGAAATGGAAATAGAGGCTAACACTGTAAATGCTAGTTTTTTTTATTTATAGGACTTTTAAGACAGGTAACACCAGAAAATAAGGAATGGTATGCTTTCAATGAATGGACAAAGTGCATAAAAATGTAGACTAGTTTTAGCAGTAATCAAACAAGAAAGACATTATACATAGAACTGGTTGAATATTGGCAAAAAAGTTCTATAAAATTAGATTAAAATTTATATAGTATAACAACACACAGGCATAATAGTTGATATAATATTATTGATGAAAAATGCTCAAATTGATAGATTAACAATTCTATTTTATTTATGTAAACGGAACACGTTTAACACGATTGAAAGAATAATAATATCTTGTGATATCAGTAACTAATAAGAGCAAATACCTAAAAATGATAATGGTAAAGTCAGCTGATAATTCACGTTGTGTTATCGTGGTTATCATCCATCGTTTTATAATTGATTTGATTTTCATACTTGTGTATTAATAGATATACATGATTAAGTAAATAAAATTACAAGCCGACAAAGTTTTACAGTGTGTGTAAGATCAAATTGATTGTTTTTATATCAGGTATTAAATTATTATAATAAGGAATTATTATGTATCTAATAAAACTTTAAAAGAATTTCATATATGCCCCATAATACTCTATTTATGAAAATGAAAACATACCAAAATAAAGGTGACCTTCATTTTAGAGGTCTCCCAAACCCTCTATTATAATAAGCAATTAAACGATGAAGTAAATACATACTGGTATTTGCTCAGTGAAATCTGTAATAGCCGCTTTTAAATTATTCATGTTCACTGCTTAGAAATTAAGTTATTGCTAAGCCACCACTCGAATAGACACCACAGGGTCTACAGGACAAATTACAACACAAACGCGCGTAAACCCGACGCGATACGAATGATTGACCAGTCAATGTCGACCTCACTTGATGAATGGACCTTGAACTTTGCAAGTATCCTCTTATCACAACTTTATGGGACCGAGACACACACAACTACCTACCTACATGAAAAAAGTTAGGTTAACTTGAAAACATGCAACCACAGATTATAGAAAAGTACAGATGTACTGTATAGCCATTTTTGTGTCACAGTAAGAAGTGCACCATAATGGAGTACTTTGTGTCATTCAGTCTCTGGCCATTGACACCTCCAATGCCAAACATATTTTTATACAATTATGCCGGCGTGTGTGGTTCCCACTTGCAAAAATTGGCCTGGATGTAAAAACAAAGTAGATGGGATAACATACATCACATTTGGGTCTCTATTTGATAAGGAATTGTCTTGGAATCATCAATTTAAAGAAAAATTACCATCAATTCAATAATGTTGCAAACAACACCAACATTTTATTCCCAACAAAATTTTTATTAATCTTTATGACTACACATCATTAGGCATAGGTATTTCAATAGGTATTTTTAATCACAGAGCGCTAAATTTGTTATTTTGAAAAAATATTTGTGTAATTTTAGGATTCTTGATGACATACTCAGACGAGAACAATGGACAAAAATCGTTCAAAAAACACGTCCTGAGTCTTTCCTTAATTCTATTAAAATTTATAAATATCTATTTCAGTACCTCCTACTTAGGTACCTAAGCAGCATTTACAAAAAAAATTACCCCAAAAAATTGGGAAATAGTTTTGTAGGTGCAACATTGGGCTGCGCGAACATCATGCGCACGGGAACATTTTTATAGCATTTTGGTGACAAAATCCTTCATACAAATTATGTCAAATGCGGCTTCTAGTGTTTTCTATATTCTAAGCATGCAACAAAACCACACGCAATCCTACCAAGCTCTGTGTATCGCTCATGTTGCCCGAGAAACAATGAATGAGGTGAATAGACAAAACGGACAATCAAGTACTTTTGAAATAGGTAGACGTACCTATCATTTTCGCTATCAAATTGATAAGATTATATTTGCTGTCGTGTAGGTACTTACGATTTTGTAATTGATGTGTAGAGACATTTTCTGCTCCTTCAATCCACGTTTTTACCGTAGTTACCGCACGTAGAAACAGCTGAGAGTAGTTTAGAGTAAATTGCATAACGCGATACTTTTTACCGGTTTGCAGCTGACACGATTTGCACAGAATTAGATGCCAGTCTGTAAGCAAGCGGTGGCGGCAGGCTGGCGGTGGCGAAATACTGGAACGGACATAACTTCGAGTTTCCGAGTTATTTTGGGCCGAGTTTGGGTGATATTTACGTTTTGTATCGATCGATGCCATCCCGCTCATCACTTCCATTGTTTCAAAGCAGAAGTAATCTTTTGTTTTGATGTGCATCCATTACATTACTGCATTGAGTAGGTACAATTTTCTTCAATTTAGAAGATGATTCAATTTCTCTCGTTGACTGGACAGGCACATGCACCAAAAATTGCAAACTGCAAAAGACTAACTTTTTGAAATTGGCGCTCTTTCGTGCCAGCTGTCATGTTGACACTGACATTAACAGAATACATTTTGGTATAGCTGGGTGACGGCCGTCGCGTCGCACGCTTTGCCATGGGTCATGGTAAGAATTTCAAGGTAGGTATCACAATTTTATCCACTTTTTATTTGGAAAACGAAAATGGAATGAATAAAACGCACATGGATTGTTTACTTCTTTATTCATAGCTTCTTAAGTTTATTTTTTCTGTTTCAGAAATCTACAGACAATACAAAAATAGCTTAAAAGTACTTACCTAGCTACAAATATTTTTCTCTTTCTGTCCGTACCTACAATAATCTACCTACACAATAATAATTTTAAATTATTTAAATCAGGTACTCTTTGTTAGTGTTGTATTCACATAGCTCTCACTCGGCGGTGTGATAATTTCTCTCATACCCTGCGTAACACCAGCTACTAGCACAAAGCTACCAAACAATATCAAGACAATATCTTTCCACATAATCCAGTTCATAGTTCCAAGACCTCGTTCCCAGTTGAAGATGAGGTGCAATATGGAAGGGGCTATGAGGCCGAGGAACGAATAAAAGAACGCACCTTCAAGGCCGATCACCTGCTCCAGCTTAGGTAACGTCGCTGCAGCTGCCACTGAAATTTGACAATAAATAACCATTAGGTAATTACCTACCAAGTAAAATCCTATTCTAATGCTATTATAATCTCAAAGTTTAGATGTTTCTGTCAATCACGCTGCAACTAATGATCCGATTTGGATGAAACTTGAAATATAATATAGCTCGTAACCTGGATTAACACATAGGCTAGGTAGTTACTATCCCGGAAAATCAACAGGATCAAACGATCGCAGACAAAGTTGCAGCTGGAAACTGGTATTAGAAAATTTTGACATCAATGGGTATGGGTATGTTAGTCTCAAAACAATAACTAGCGAGGTCTTGCGTGGTCAAATCGCAGACCGTTGTAATTTTAAAAGGATGTCCAAGCAAGCTGTGCATGCTGTGGTAGGTACCGTCCGTGCTGTAGCTTGATCAGGGCTAGGGTCTCTAGCTTATGCATCGTTCTTACCCGTAAGTGCAGCGAAAACTGCCCTCATGATTGCTTGAGCTAGGTTGTGATATTTTTGAGTGACATGCTCCTTGGTGTTTCGCCAGACGATCTCCATGGGCACGTAAAACTGCAGAGTGTACGTGAAGAATATGGCCAGGATGATGAATACTTTTGCCAAAAAGCCAGGTCTGAAAAATAGATTGTAATATAGGTACTAGTTTCGTAAATGGAACTACAAGACTAAGAACTGTTGGTTTGATACCTGAGCTGAATGTTTGCCTAGTTTGAATGCCTAGTTTGAATTTTTACACCTTGCGTACCTACACGCAAGGTGTAAACCTACATAAATTACCTACCTACCCGTCATAAGCTGGCAGACGCCAGCCTAGATACATAGTTCTAGCATGAAAAAAGCGCAAGGTGTGGATAGAGTATTGAACAGCATGAAGTTAGGTATATATTACGCTGTAAACTACTTGCGATACCTGAAAAGGGTGAATAAGTTCTAAAGTTCCTCTGACTTTAGCATAAAACCAAATTGTAACACTTATTTCGGCAAATAAACGTATCTTGTCTTAATGGTGTTAGGGTATGGGACTTAGGTTTGGAAGAGCAATAGGTTGATTATAATCATATGGGTGATAGCGATGAGCACAGAAGTACCTAGCTACGATGATTGGTAGGCAGGTGGTTGGTAATGTAGGAACTTACATGTCTTTAGTTGGCAAATTCAATGTGATGCTGCCTCCAGCGGCGTCACCGTACCGCACATAGCCGAGGAAGCCCATCAGCATGTACAACAGCACCACCAAAGCCATGGTTATGTTCAGGACTCCGAAAGAGCTCAGGAACTGCTGCGGCTTAGCCATGGTGTTCTCCACGGGAAGGACGACGCCTATCCCCTCCATTGCGAATATAACTGTACTGGAATTGTAATGTCAGTATGCTTGGAAGTGCAGCTGGCTACCATAACGAGGAATGGTGCCTATGAAGATTCTGGTGTAGTCGATAGCGAGAGCATGGGTTCTATTCTTATTATAGTTTGCATGATCTGTAAGTAGGTATTTCTTTAGGTAGGTACCTACTCTTAGGATCAATCGGCTCTTCTCGTCCAGTAGGTGTCTACATTTCGCATTTCGTCGCCCCATCTCGTCGGAGGGCGTCCTATACTACGCTTGCCTAAACGTGATCTCCAGTGTTTACCGTAGAAAATTCATGAGTAAAATGATATCCATACATCGTATTAGGAATCTCTTACCCGATAAACAGCGGCAGTTTTCCTACATCCACACTCATCGGCCGAGAGTCAATGTCAGGAAATTCATCACAGATGTAATACAGGCATATTATGAACGTCAAAACCAACAGGACGTTGGCGAACCCTGAGAACGGAGCCAGGTACTTGAGGTTCTTGATCTGAGTGAAGACCAGAAGAGGGGGGAGGAAGATGAGGCAGTAAAGTGGCTGGCTTATTGTTGATTGTGGGTAGTAATAAAGAACTATCTGTAATGAAAGAAATACAGGTTATATCTCGATAAGTACTCGCACATTATTATGATTGTAAAAATGGCTGGGTGTTGTAAGATGAGCCTTAGAAGAGGGATCATTACACCTTTTGATTCAGTAGGTACTTAGTGCCTAGGTAGTTAGCGCTAGTGGATGACTTGCGCGCTTGTGAACTTAAAAAAAAATGCTACTAATAGGTTTACCTACTACGTTTTTTAGAGTAGGTCTTCTTTGTCTTTCATTCTACCAATAATTAAAACAAGACCTACTAAAAATCTTAGTGAACGCACGTTTAGAAAGGTGCTATGGATGGTTATGGGTCCAAATAGTTTCTGCATAGGTGGCCCGTAACTTAACGTGCCTAGGATTTTGTACATTGGGTTGAGAAGCTAATTTCAAGATTGTTATGGAAAAGTACATATAGGTAGGTATGTACTTTGTTAATTAGCTTTGTCAGCTGCCAACATACCTGTTTCACAGAGTCGACAAGTAGGATGACATAAACTGCGCAGGCGCCAAGTATGGTGAACGCCATCGCCCAATCCGTAAATATTCTGAAACGTGCCAATATTATGAGTCATTTGGTCGTTTGCTATTTTCTTTACTAAGCAGGTTCTAAACGGTTCTAAAGTCCGGAAGTGCAAAGGCTCTGCCGTTGTCGAACTATTTTTGAATAACTTTTTGGTTAGATCAGAATTATATCATCGCTTATCGCTTTTTGTGAGAAATATGTCAGAGCCTCGATTGTTCTAGGTAGAGTGCTACAAAGCCTACAAACTTCAGGTCTGGTAACCTAAAAATGAACCATAAAATTAGAGTTTATTAGGTTTTTAAACAGATGAACATGAGGACTGGAAAAGACAGAGATGCCTATTCCCAGCATGTGGGTGAAGTCAGACTGTAGATGCTGCTGATGATGATTCAAAGATAGGGATGGCGCCAGCGCCATCTACATCCTTTTTGCACCAACCTGGAAGCTCTTGAAAATTTTCGTAAAGGCTTTGGTCCGGTGGCGAACACAGCTTCAACAGTTTCAGCATACCCCAGTGAAGGTTGTTTGGCCACTTTACAGACATCTTGTGACGTTTTAACCTGGAATTCAAAATATTGAAATAAGTAAATGATTTTTTTTTCTACTTATTAAATTATGATGAAATGAGTTTAGCGGAAGTAAGTACTATGATTTATAAATAAATCCGTTGAGAGTACGGAAATTATACATATTATTGAAAAAAAAATGTAGCATGTAGGTTTTCTATATTCTAAGCATGTAGGTAAGTACCTATGCTATAAATAACAGAGAGGGGTACCTAACTGTTTGAAAAAATAAATCTAAAACAGCAGAAAAAACTGATTCCGGGAAAAAAAGATCTTTATATTTTACTAATGCTACGCCGTAGCATGCCACGATATTTTCAAACAATTTTTTGAAAGAACAGTTGGCCGAATTGCTTGAGGTTCTTGGCATTTTGAATCAAGTATAAGATAGCAAGACAATAGCCCTCGGAGCGTAGACTGATGGTATTAACCAAACTGCATTGAGAACTTACCAATAAATAAACGCAATGTGTGCAAATATAGCCTAGTATGATAGTTCCGAAGATTCCGACCACAGTGCCAGCGTTCTTGAACGCAGCCGGCATCGCCAGGATCCCTGATCCTAAGGATGACTTCAGGAGGTTGGCGAATGATCTGACATACCTGGAATATTACATTTAAAATATGAAATACCTACTTTCCAGTTAAACAAGCTCTTTCCGCCGGCAAACAAGAATGACATACTCTATTGGTAAGCGGTGGTTGTTGAAACCATAAAACGTTTGTAATAGTTACATTAACACCTCTTTTATAATTTAAGAGCTACGCTCTTGTCAGCGTAACAAATGCATTTCCCGCCAGGTTCTTCTTTTCAGGGCAGCCTCCTTGACGTCCTTATACGACATGACATCGATCTTCGCCTTCACTTGGCTCATATAGCTAGTACCTACGCGGTCTTCCTCTCTTTCCTTCTACCTTCCCTTCAATGATATTTCCGATTAAGCTTTCGTGTCGTATAAAGTGTCCAATCATCTTTCCTCTCCTGTTCTCAACCACTTTTATAACATGAACACCAGCCTAAATGTCCATCAGCTGTTCGAAGACAGGTGAAGTGAAGACAACCTACCTGTGGTGGGTAGCCACAAGTAATCGGGTAAGTAGGTAGGTAGGTATTAAATATATGCGCTACGTGTAGGATATTGGATATGATGGCGACTTGGAGAAGGTGTTGTGACAAAGGATTGGACGAGGCGTATCATCAGACGACGTGTATCATCATCCGACAATAGGCGTATATCAACAAGTTTTTCAAAAGATTTTTGCCTAGTAAATTCAGTGATCGATCTTTTTTTACAATCAGTGTTAGTGACTTCCATTTGTGTAGAGTTGGTAGGTACCGGATCGATAACTCTGCAACTTGAGACTCCACATTGCAAAGTAGCGAGCTACAGCAGCGTAAGCGAATTTGCAATTGTGTTTAGTTTGATTGAATGAAGAAATATTTAATTGTAATTTGTTTTATTGGAATGTTTAGTTTATGTTTTATGTCTTTGAATGTTTTTACTTATGTTTTTCGGTATAGTGCCGGCTAGCCACAAGTAGGTTAATCGGGCTGACGCGATGGTTTTGTGTGCCGCGTTCCAGTCGTCTCTTGGTGAAATAAAAAGTACCTACTTATGCGAAACCCTGAACTTTCTTACCGCATCATGAAGAATAGAAAGGCGCAGACACCTCTCTTCTCATCACTCATTATACCCCTAAACTACCTAATAGTGGTCACAGTAGTGGTGAAAGAGCCTACAGCTCACGTGCTACCACATGACAGCGCTGGTTTTCAGCCGAAGTCACGGTCATCTTTTTTTTTACATACAAACGCTGCATCATAATTTTACGCCACTGTTTAAAAACCTATATTGAATCGTCATAATGTTAAATAACACATTCTACCTACTATACAAATTAGATCGACACATAAGCCGTCAAATATTATTATGTTTCTTTTTAACCAAACAAATACCTACTGAATGTGTTGAAAGAGATAGACAATATTTTGTCCCTTCGAATTTCTTTTTGTGACGTCATGATCTTATGTTTGCGTAACCAGCGCTGCCATGTTTTGTGGTAGATCTGCTCTCTGATTCATAAAACCAATGGATATGCTCTACCTACGAAAAAAGCGTGGTAATTTTTGAAACACAATATGGCTGCCTCTTAAGTGATGTGCCGATACCGATTTAATCGATTGCTATGAATTATCGAAAATCTGCCTCTTAAGTGATGTGCCGATACCGATTTAATCGATTGCTATGAATTATCGAAAATGATATCGATTATCCCCTTGACGTAAGCAAATGGCATTTTAAAAGCACGGATGTGATTTAAAATTGGTTAGATTAAAACCGTCTAATAAAAAACTACTACTAGAACTTTTATGTAATTGAACTCATTTTACGACCTAGCGTAACCTTAAGGTGTTTTCTTTTAAGGGCGTATTTTCGGTTTTCAATGTTTTTTTACCGGTAATTTTAATATACTAGGATTATGTAATGAATGTAGGAAAATTATTGTTGAAAATGAATACTAGGAAGGAACTCGACACTGGCAGAATTGTGGCAACAAGTCGCAAAAGCCATAAATCAAGAAGTTGAAGATATATTATTCACCTCTAAAGATAAGAAATAAAAACTGGGTGGTTCTATCGACACAGGGAAGCGGCTCACCTGAGGGGCGAGTACGAGATTACAGTGTGCAATACGTCTGACGTCCAGCACACTGGTATGCGCTGATTGGTATGGAAACACTGAGCGGAAGCTTGACGAGACCAAGCTTCTCAAAAAATCCGCTCAGTGTTTCCATACCAATCAGCGCACACCAGTGTGCTGACGTTGTAAGTGGAGATATATATAAACTATAACTTTTCTCAGTTAAAAATAATAAAAAAAAACTTCAGGAGGCTTTATCTTTATAATCTTGTATTAATTAAAAACAAAGCTCAAAAAGCTTGCCATCATGTTGGCAGTAGATTGTGAGTCCAAACTCAACTCTAATGTAGATTGTGGACGATCGACGTTGGGCCAACAATGCGGCATTAGGTTGGGGGTTAATATTTTACGTTCCGATTATTTCCAACCATTTTCTTTTTAAAATTTCATTAGCAGGAAACCTGTAATACAAAAGTTGCAGCATTACACATAGGAAGTAGGTAAGTTAAAAATAAAATTTTACAGTACCTACATAACCACACAATCGATTTGGTTCTTGAAAGTAGGTATGTCACATCACTATTCAACTAGTAAACAAACAACTCCAAGTATGACGAAGAAAATAACGTCTTGAGAGTCACAAACGACTAGCAAAAGCCTTCATATTCTTTATTTAACACCAATTGTTCCAAACATTGAGCTCGAAATACAACAAACATTTTACAAAAACAGAAAAATGGTTACTAACCTATGAAAAGATAATGTTGGCTGATTATTGGTTTTCCTTGCACCGCACTGTTTCACACAACACTTGGGCATGATTGTTATTCTTACTTAAAGTTTATAACAGACTGAAATTTAGTTTCTTCGCATACTTTCCACAAAATCTTCAAAAACATCCGGAATAAAACAGTAATTGACAGCAGATCTACCACAAAACTCGTAACCAAACATGGCGGCGCTGGGTATGCGAACATAAAATCATGACGTCACAGAATTTTTTTTCAAAAATTCGAAAGGACAAAATATTGTCTATCTCTTTCAACACATTCAGTATTTGTTTAGTTAAAAAGAAACAAATATATATTTGACGTTTATGTGTCGATTTAATAGATATATGTATAACGTATTGTTTGTATAGAAGAATGGGGCTACTCCATAGATATAGCTCAATGGATCTGCTGTCAATACAACTACGAAGGCAGCCATATTTTGTTCCGTACCTAGTAGGTATACATGCTTTTTTTGTTGGTAGTGCGTAGGTATCCATTGGTTTTCTAGAGTTAAATAAGTAGTCATCGTTCAGCAAATTCGCAGATGCCCTTCAAGCAGTAAGAAAACTCCTTTGAACAAACCTACTCACGAGTTAGGGTGCTCCAACTTCCTGTTCGCGAAGGGGTTATACGTGTCTGTCTCCAGGTCAATATCCTTGCATTTCGTGTTGATTGTGCTGATGGATATCGTCGACGGGTACAGTACATTGTCGGTTATTACAGCCCTGAAACAAAATAATCATTCTAATTAGCTTCATATTACATAATAATCATTTTATCACGCAAAGGAAATTGTATGAAAATATCAACGAGTAGTGCTAATTTTTATAATTTTCTTAATCCACTCATTGTACACAAGCTTCGATATCAGTGATCGAACTAAAAGTAGTTGTTCTACTGCCATTTTAGCTATTGTTTCGCGCTAGCTAAAATGGCTGCTAAATCTGTAGTCATCTTCTTCTTCTCTTATATATCTTCTGCCCGTCATTTCGACGACAATTTTGCCAGTGTCAAGTGGATTATTTGAAATAAGTTTAGTCAAGTCGAGTCATCCGTAGTCATCTCTTTTCGTTGACATGCAAGTGACAATGACAGAGCATTTTTTTAAGCCGCGCTTAAATGACAGGCGAATATGAATAAAGGGTATGACGGACAGAGGCCATATACAAAAGAAGAAGTTATAAACATCTAGGTCCTTTACTTTCTAGGTCTTATGAACATATTAGTATCTGGGTACGTCCTACCTACCTACGTAACAAGGCAAGTTAGAAAGTGTTTTGCAAAATGGAAACTTTCAAACCGGTAGACTTGGGTGTAGGCGGGCCTTTAGCTTAGTCCAGATTATCAGATAAGATAGATAAAATTTTATTAATTCTAGCTTCAAGTCTCTAGAAGGAAAACACGTTTTCCATTACTGGTTCTCCATTGCTAACATCATTATGAAGTCAACAAAAATGAAAAGCATTGCGGACATCAGAATTTATTGCACTGAGGCCCGTTTTTGCATTTACTGCAAACTTATTAAAATAATGGTGTAAACTTAATTTTAAAACAGATAGCTAAAAACGTACAATTAACATTAGCAAAAGTCGACGACAGTCACGGGATTACAAAAAAAAACGAATTAAGAACCTCCTCCTTTTTATGAAGTCGGATAAGATTCTATTCAGGTAGGTACCTATTTATAATATCATTTCTGCTTATCTTAATAAATGTTGCGATATGTATTGGTTCTTTCTCATCCAGTCCAGTTCTCATTTTGTATTTTGGGAGAGATTGTGATCCCAGACAATCTGTGATCCAAACTGGTTCTCAAAAAAATGGCAGAGCGGTTTTTGCTTTCGCCAAAGCCAAAGCCAAAGCATATCTCCTCTGTAAGACGTCGTTATCTTCGAAGAAAATAACCAAATTTTTAAGCAATTACAGACTTAGTTATTTACGTCACAGCAGTAAGTACCGTCAGTATCGGTAATAGCACATAATAGTATAGTTTGTCAAAAAATCATACGTGATAAAGAACTACCTTTATCTCACGTAGTGTACAACTTCATGCACGTGTCGACGCGTACATTGTAAAGGCCAATAATGTGAGAAAGAATAAAATGATTTATATATTCTAGAATTCTAGATCAAATGTGTGCAACATTGAGTCAAGGTCACAGTTCCGCGGTATTGTCATGGAGAACAAGGCGAACTTATTCTTGACACAAGGCATCATTAACATTCAGGAGACGCCCACGGAATATGTGAGACTTAATTTCTAAGTTCTTGGAGGTTACAGAATTTCGAACTCCTTTATGTCTCAGAGTTTATTTAATTTAACTTATGCATGCTGATGTAACCATGGCATGGTGTATGATGCGACATGAACCGAAAGGCGAAGTGTAGTATTAATGGACCCACCCGATGAACCGACGATATTTTTAAAGGAGAGGCTTATAGGTGAACTGTGAACTGATCTTTTATATGTATGCTGATAATGATGACGATGGTATATATCATTGAACTACAATCTGTAAATAGGTAGAAAATCAGATAACACTACATATTTCCAATTAAATCCTAATGACATTTTGATGAGTTTGTTTTGTGACATAGTTTAAATCGACTTACTTACATATTTTTTTGTAGTTTTCTCTATTTTAAATGCGTTTGGCTTTATTTAAGAAGAACATGCTGTTAGCACTGGTGAGCTATGTTCTTGACCTATATTTCGCAAATAAAATTTATTTAAGTACCATTATTGTAGATGAGTTGCTCGCAAGCTACAAATGGCAAGCGATAAGTAAGGTAATTGCCTGATTTTTACTTTGTCGCGCCCCAAGGAGCATCTAGTTACACGTCACCGCAACTTGTCTGAGTTTATTTTTGTCTCGTTCTAGCAACAGTGTAGCGTAATAAATTTTTTTTTTTATACTCTATAGGTATAAGGTGGCTGTTTGTTTGTAGGTAAAATATTTTAACCATATTTGGTGCAACAATGTTGGCGTATAACGGGTCTAAGTAATTAATGTTTGTGAACTGACAAAAGCATTGACATTAAATAAATTCAATATTAGTTTAGAATAAAGTATCCTATTTCAAATAACTTGTTATAAAAGGATTTGTAGATAAACTGAGATAAAACAAAGGTCCATAGAACCTTTTGTACAAATCATAGCTATTAAAATAAAGATAAGTAATCTACTAAATGTTAATCTATGTAAGTAGATATAATTCTGTATACTTGACTTAAATTATTTTATGATTTATTTCTATCTTCTTCTTGCGTGTTGGTATTTACAAGTGCAATTTAAGATCAAGTTCAAAAAAACTTTGCCTACTCATATTCCGTCTTCTGTGGTTGATGAGGTCATCTCTTGTAGGTACAGCCAGGGTCTTGTTGGGCACAAGGGACCAACAATACCTAAAGTAAGCCTTAGGTAAGCACACTTTTTTAATTATACACATACCTAATCTAATTTGCCATACCTAGTAGATGTAGGTAAGATTGAAAGGCATATCGAAAAACTGTCATATTTATTAGATAAAAGTTTTTTTACGGCTTCTGTCTGTCTGTTCAGATAATTTTGCCAGTGTCAAGTGAATTATTTGAATCAAGTTTAGTCAAGTCGAGTCATACGTCAAGTCATTTGTTTTGAAGACCAAATGATAGATTTTCCCTTCAAAACTTGGAAACGAATTCCATCAAATAATAAAAACAGATGGCTCACACTTTATGCTATGACTGCAAGTATTATTGGTTAAAATTCCACCAAAATTAATGAACAATACTCACTAAAACACAAAGAAAAACAATTAAAATAAATGTGCTATGTTGCTTTTACAAATGACAGAACTCGAATCTCTATCTAAGGGCGTCTTGCACCAGAATCACTAAACGTATTTAACAGTTAAATCGATTTAAATCTGACGTATTTGTATGACTTGACAACTCGCTAAATACTATTTAAGAGTTAAACGCGTTTAGCGATTCTGGTGCAAGCCGCCCTAAATGAATAAATACCTACTTACTTACTTTTATATGGCTAGTAGGTAATATTTGTTAGATTTTTTTTATTTCCCAGAAATATATCGATAAACAGAATAGTTACTTTATTGCACACCACATCAAATTATTAAAAATGATTGAAACATAAACGACAGTGGGATACAATGGGCGGCTTTATCACTAAAAGCGATTTCTGATGTTGACTGTCAGCAGATTTAGTACTTCCTTGTAGGTATAATATGCTATCGAGTATGTTATTGGAGCTATTGTTTAATAATGAGTTCCTAATAATATTATTGCACATAAATTTTATTGACTCTAGACTCTACGCTTATTGGTTCCTATTGAGTCATCAAACAAACTACCATCATGATCATTGATTTTAAACCGGTATCTATACTAAGTTATTTACAAGTAGGTATATAGCGTCACATTCTAATGGCTTTATCATAATTTACTAAACATTTCCACTTTGATTTTAGATATTCTGATATTTTTTGTCGTATTTTACATACAGCCTCAGGTGACACTTACCAACGGTAAACTTTATCTCACACTAGAAATTTTACTTGCATAATAATCATGAACTATACATATTCTAATCGGTTTGTTATATGTGTGCCTCGAACGCATTTTTCATCGGTAGGTTTTTTCCCTAATCGCATTTTGGCCTCGATAGTGTTTTGTCATGTGTGCATTTTTTATGAACGTAATTTATTCTAAACGTATATTTTATAACATCATAATCAGTCCAGTCGCTACAGCATGAGTCGCAAAAATCTAATCATCTAAACTTTCGCATTTATTTATAACATTGAAAGATATGATTTTAAACAAGAAATACTGAAGCTCTATTAATATTTTTACACAGCTTTATACGACAAAAATATGTATGTAAATTATATCCAAGTAAAATGATAATAAAAAAAAAATGCATAAGCACTATTAAACAGATATTTTTAGATCACGTTGCATTCCATAATTTTTACGTCAGTTTCCAAGAAATTTTAAGATAAAAAATAAAAACTGTATAAAAACTCACGTCGAACTGAAATCCTTCATGTTGTAACTATTCGTCATTATCACAGTATTCTTGGTTGCAAAAATAACACGCCGTAGTTCGCGATTACGATTCAACAGTTTATTTAAATTTTATGTGTCGCGCGCGCCACATCTTGTCCCGACTGCGTCTCAGTCTGCGATGAGGTGACTAGCCAATCATCTTTGCATGCGACGATACCCTGTTCCCTGATTTTATTCAACGGGTTCGGTTCAACTGAAATTCTCTGTCTTTGATCTAAGATGATGATATCTAAAAAATATCATGTTTGTACACTTTGAATGCGTTAATAATTTTATACATACCTGATTTTGGACGGGTGCTGAATTTTCTTATCAAAGACCATCGGAAAGTCTAACAAAGAAATTCCAAGTTTTATTAAAATTGGTTATGACTACGCAAAATATATTAGGGGCATTAAAAAATACTAAAACTCATATTTTTTTAGTTCAACCGCGTAGAGTGGCAGAGAATCAGTGATGTCTCCTGTAGACGAGATTTTGTACTAAAATAAAAAGTAGGTATAGGTGTAAAACTACTAAAAGTCTCGAAGTCAAACATTTTGTACTAAAATAAACTGTACCGTACCTACTTCTTGGTTTGTATTTGTATGTGAATTTACGACCGGTAGGATTAAACTTGCATGTTTTATACAATAAAATCTTAGCGTGATAAGAAATTTCACGTTGTGAAAATTAAAAAACTGTTGCTAACAGCTAATTTCTTGGTTCTATTACGAGGGGGTAACCTTCGGAAGTTTTGCATGGAGTTTACCTACTTATTTACTGTAAAATAATACATTTAACAGACAAACAGACCAATATTTCTAGGTTGTCCTGTTTTATGATATCACCAAGCAGTCACCATTATTAGTGAAGGACAAAGATTAAAAAAATGTTTCATACTTAACTGGAAATTAGCGACATTTATTTTTATCTAGCTTGATTGAAAAGTAGGTAAGAAAGTGGTAATAAGATGAAAAATAATAAATCATTTTAAAATCCTGAAAAAAATATCTAGTTACTCCTGAATCGGATGCTGACTCAAAACACGAAACAAAATATCTGCAGAACTCTCTGTTTATGATACAGAGTGTAGCAATTTTCTGCTAATCCTAGATCATAGGTTTGAATTCCGATTACATTGCAAAAGTTTTACGCGTGAAAGAAAACATCGTGGGAAAATCTCACGAAAGTCCCAAGCTAAGTAATACCATAGACAAATAAAAAAATAGACCAGCAGACGTTTAGAAAATATCGTAACCCGAAAATGGACTACCTTCAAAGGCGTGAGATGTCGCTGGGTGTATCGAATCGGTAATAAATCAAAACGGTGTTTATTTTCTTGAACCTCTGGCGCGCTGACACTATAAGCAGTACGGAAATAAACGTCAGATGGCGCTATTTCTAAATTTTGCAAAGCGTATACCAAAATTCGGTTACAACGCGCGCGACGTTGACAACTTGTGCTATGCAATGTCGAACGAGCGAGATAGAGCGCTCGCGTTGCAGTCTGGATGCAGAGCGGCAACAGCGCTCTGGTCGTATCAAGCTAGTAAAATAATAGATGTTTCGATTTTAAACCTGACGCCTTACCGCCAAGTGCGTTTGTAACAAAAAAATACAATGATATTATATGAAATCTTAAATGTTTTTAGCTTGATAAAATAAAACATAAAAGGTAGGTAGACTTTTAATTATATATTATTAAAATATCACACCCAATAGGTACTTGTTTAGTTATGTACTGAAACATTACCATACATTACGAACCATTTAGGTACGAACAAATAAGTTTTCTGCGGGTGTTGCCTAGGTCTTTTGTTCCTAGGCTATCCTGTTCTAGTTTTACTACCTACCTACTTATAAATAATGGAATAGGTATGTCTGAAGAAGGTAGGTAGGTATATTGATAAATATACCTATAGGTATATTTATCAATGTAAAAATTCTAAAGTAGGTATATGATTGATTCTAAAAATTTCAAGGACGTAGTTGCGTTGCGACTTATCATTAAACTTGGTGGTAAAACGGCTTGTCTACTCATTAGCAGTGCCTTGATCACGAATAAATTTGACAATCGTGAACGTATCGTAACGCTAGCGTATCCGAGATACACTGCGCGGTGACGCTACAACGTTCGGCAGTCGGGCTGATGTTGACGCGCAATATCACTCGAATACGTTAGGTTTACGTAACGCGGCGACTGTCAGATTTGTTCGTGATTACCCCTCAGTACCTATTGCCGAGTATCGTCATGCCAGCGCTTCCTCGGGCGGCCGCGACGTCTTCTACCCCCTGGGGGTATCCAGCCTGTGACTCCTTGAGCCCACCTTTCCGCTACTTTACGACCTACATCGGCGATTCCAGTTTTGGAGCGAAGTATTCTGTTCCGAATTCGATCTATTCTTTTCACACCTAAAATACTTCGCTCCATCACTCTTTGGCAAAGTAGTCAGCGACCACGTCTGAGCACCGTAGGAGTGATAAAAAATATATATAAGAAGGTTCAGACTATCGAAAGAAACCACACAAATACTTTTGCATCAAATCTATAATCAGTTAAAATTCGATACCAACAAGTAAAAAAATTGAACAGAATTATAGTCCATAACGGGAAGCACTATTTTCATCACAACCACAACACAACCAATCAACTACAAAACAAGAAAATAACATAATTGTACATGTAAATAAAATCGTCAAAGAGAATACAACACAACACGCAGGCCAATGACACTTTGTATCAAAAAATGACAGTACCGTTCCGTTTTAGCTTACTTGATGCGTGGAAAAGATGAATTTTCTTAGAAAAGAAATGCGTCAATCGTTTTATACGTTTAACGAAACGTAGGGGAACTGTTTTCTGTGGTTATACCGACCATAGAGTACTGATATATACACACTAATCGAGTTTAGTTAAATTATCGTCAAAACAGCTTGGTGCAAGATGCCACTAAACGTAATTTTGCTAAACACTTTTAACGATTTAAACGTGTTTAGTTAAACGTGTTTAGGCTGAACTTAAACGGCATTTCGTGCGTGCAAGCCGCCCTAGGTGTTTTATTTAGAAGGTTCATTTGTTCGTAGTCCAAATATTATGCACAGACTAAAGTGCTGTGCTAAAGCCACCCTAGAATTTGGGGAACGAGTGAGCGGTATGGACTAACAATTCAAATTATAATTTTGACACTATAGTAAACAGACACTGACAGAATTGTGACCTGTCGCAAAAGCCGTAAATCAAGAAGGTGAAAACTTATTTTATATAGACGCCACCTATTAGTAAAGTTATGTCAATAATTTGTACACTATCTTTCAATTTGATGACCACCTAGGTGATCACGCCTAGGTGGCGTGGCGAAAAATATGTTAGATAATCAGTATGAAATAAAATCGTGATAACTAAATAAATGAACACCATTACAGATTCTAAAATAAGGACATAATTTTTGATGAATTTCGAAAATAAATTAATGGCGTTTCTTTGGTTCTAACGGCTACTTGAAGCTTAAGTCGTCGTCGACTGTAGCGTCATCCCCAAATAGGACCGGGAACTAGCCGGTTTTGCGAGTCACGCTCTAATATATAGGGTGTAGCAATCTTCGTGTATTCATTAATCGATGGTAATACCATGGACCAAAATAATATTAATCGATGGTAATACACTTATCTAGACCAGTATTTCCTAATGACTCTTAAAAAGTTGCAGAAAAAAAAGAGGTTGGTATTCATTTTGAAAAAGGAATCCATTTTGTATAACCAGTTTCCCATGACCTCATTTGTGGTACATCAATACAGAAAGCGCGGCGCCACTTGAGTAGCTTTATAAAAAAGGTTTGTTTGTAGTTTTTATTAAATAAACAAGAAGTCAAGAATTATCACATTAAAATGATCTTTCCTTTGGCACCAAACAACCATTTGCGTGTATAAATAGTTTAGTACGACACGTGATGCTGTTGGTATCCAGTCTGGTATTTGGCAAACAGCATTGAACTAGTAGGTCTAGATTAGAGTTCATTTTTACTAGTCTCATTTTTTTTTTGTAAAATCTATCGAATTTTCAGCTCTCGGATATGTCAGTAGTGTGCACATACTCGATGTTTATGTGGGTTACATGTATTAATTGTACAGTCAGTGTCATAAGCTACGACGAAGTTTTTTAACCGACTTCAAAAAAGGAGGAGGTTCTCAATTCAGTTGTATTTTTTTTGGGTGTTACCTCAGAACTGCGTCATTTATGAACCGATTTGAAAAATTCTTTTTTATCTGAAAAGATGTACTTCCATATTGATCTCATTCATCAAAATTGGTTCATTAGTTTGGCTTATTAATAAAAATAACTGAAAAAAAAATAGGCCATCCACGTGCACAAAATTGAGTATTTTCCTTTTCTGTGAATTTTTAGTGATGTTTACGGTCACTAGAACATTCCCAATGAACTGCCATCATCATCATCATCTGATAATGAAGCCGGTAGTCAAATTGAAGTCGGTTTTTCTAGTCCCGTTTTTTAAACTTATAAATTATGTTATTTGAGTAATTAAATCATGATGAAATTGCACACTGAATACAATAATGATGTAATATACGTGTGTAGTTACAGTATTTTAAATTATCTGTCAAGTGTTCAACTTTTGATACTGACTGTACCAACTCTTCACAGCAATGGTACCTATCTTTCTTTGATGAAAAGGTTTAATAAAATTGTACAAAGTTTTTTTTAACAAGTTTCAGGATTTCTTTAGACTTTCATATTTTTCCAGGCACACGTACCTACACTAAATCTTCATGCATACAAATATCACAATTTATCCCAGCAAAAATACTCTCTGTAAATAGAAATTGCGCATTTACTCAACGCGTTACTTTGTTGCAATCATAAATCCATGTGATACTAGCGTATGAGGTAGCGATTTCCAAATCGCTACCCAACTACCAATAGGTATGAACATAACTGCGCATTTGGCTAAATCAGAATATTATTAGTTTATCACAAAATCTCAATGAATTAATGAATGTAGATCGTTACAAAAATCCCTCTACTATTATAAATGTCAAAGGTTAGATGTTTGGATGTTTGTGTTTCAATCACGCTGTAACTACTGGTCCGATTTAGATGAAGCTTAGAATATATTACAGTTCATAACCTGGATTAACACATAGGCTACTTTTACCGCTTTTTTAGGTAAATAAATAAATAATAAATAAATATTCATGGACATTTCACACAATGCCCTCTAGTCCCAAACTAAGCAAAGCTTGTAATATGGGAACTAGATGGCTGATATAATACTTAAATACTTTTTTTTTGTAAATAACTACTTATAATACATAGTAACACCCAGACATAGAACAAACATCTATGTTTTCCAAGCACAAATGTTTGTTCTTGGTGGGGATCGAACCCACAACCCACAGCACGGAAGGCAGAGCTAATACCGACTGAGCTGTGAAGCCTGTCAGGTTATAGTTTGTTTTTTTTATTCGTGGACGAAGTCACGTTTAACTGCTAGTAACTTATATACGCAGATTTTTTGAGACTGGATTACTATAAATAGGATTACAGCTGTGCTTGTTGTAGGTAAACAAAATAACTCCACTGCATTCAAATATTGACGTTCTTTATTTGAAAACAAAACCAGTTACAGTAAAAAAAAACCTGGGAGATGAGACTGAATTAGTTCAGTTGCTTTGACCTCTTTGACGTGGATAGACGTCTGGTGGGCGGTGTGGATTCGATTCTCATTGGGGCTAATGTGTCTATTTTATCTACAGCGGCTATAGGCTAAAAAATACTATAGTACTCAATTCATATTGTTTACACTTGATAATTTTGTTGTTACAGTATACTTAGGTAGTAAAAAAAATGTCGTTATCCACGGGCACTGAAATTATACTACTTAATTAGTATACCTTATATTATTATCTATTCTGTGCTTTTGTTTTTTTTAAGCCATGGTTAGGTTAGTCAAACAGGTTCATGGCGCACCTGATGGTAAGCGGTTACCGTCGTCTACTGATACCTACAGCACCACAGGCATTGTTGATGCATTGTCTACTTTGTAGAAGTTTTTTTAAACCTCATTTGAAAACCTACTTTTTTAAATATTCACTGCTTTTTCTAACCTTACTTCAATCATCATCATTCACAGCCTGACGTCATCAACATCAGAATAAGCCTCTTATTGAATAAAAAATAATGTAAATGCGAATAAATTATGTATTACAAGGCGTCTTTCATATTATTATGACCGTATTACAGCGCAATCGAAAGGCAGACATCAATTAATATTAATTCTTCAATGTAAGGTCAATGACACAATGATCAATACTAGTCAACCATTTCGACATAATATATGTTTTAAGAAGTCGATAAGATATATCATCAAAATCTGAAGAAGTGAGTCAAGAATTAAACAAAAGATTATAATCACGTGAGATTGCGGTTAAGCGATTGTTTATAATATAATGTATAAAAAATAAGTCTAGTTTCAAAAATTTTTAGAAGCATTTTTTACTAGTATCATCATCATCGACCTACTTCGACTTTGAGGTCTATCCCAAGACATCATAGAAGAGCTAAGGTAAACGTAAAATAATGAAAAGTGTTTAGTGAAAATCACATAATCATTAGGGTGGTCCAAAAAAATTTTTTTTTTATTTTTCTTTTGGCCACCCCGTAAATTTGTTACATGTATTCATAGTAATAACATAGTAAAATTTCAGCAAGATAGCTCAAGTAGAAAGGAGTGCTCAATCGACTGTTGTTTTTGATTTTTTGTGTAAAATGCTTAATTTTTACTTTGTGTTACAGGATAGTTTCGTGTGTTAAATTAGTAAATATAATATTAAAATAAACTATTGAAGACTTTTATAGACAAATTTAAACAGTATTGATACTTATTTAGTAGACTGTGAAGTGAAACAGTGTAATAAAATGTGTTCATCTACTCGCAAAAAAGACGAGATTTTTCTACTTGGGGTTCGAGATGTTAAGCCTTTGATGAGGCTTAACCAACTCCATACTCTACGGCAAGTTTTACTCCCTTATCACCATAATATCAAATGAATCTAAAAATGTTAAAGATTCCGCGCATATAGGTACTTATTCAAGAACTTATGGAAGTATGGGGCAAATCTAGTACTAGACCAGACAAAAAAATCACTGCATTGAAAAACTGGTTAAGTTTCATATGAACTGGCTGCCTTTGAAGAAAAATAGAGGAATAAATTCTAAAGCACAAAGAAATACAAGCTTTTAAACTTACCAAGAGAGAAGAAAAACAAATGGTTCGATATGTTAGCTTTCGTGGGCTCATCTACACCAAAATTTGAATTGAAGCGCTTTTGGCAGCAGATGCACCAGTAAATGACTTACCTACTACTTTGGAAGAGCTTAAAATTGTACGAAGCTATTGATTCCGAAATCGGTAAAGCAGCTAGGAGTGTGAGAGCGTCACTTATGGTATTTGTCAGATGAACTAGTTCCATTTGCTTTGTTTTCTGACAAGCTGTCCGATTATGTGAAATAGACCATTGTTAAAAAATAAATTCTGACAGTGGTAATCGTTCAGTACGAGGTGATTCTGCTAAACTTGCCCCAGAGGTCACATTAGAAGCTTTTGCAACACAAATAACGTTGAAAACGCTTTCAGTTCTTGATATCAAGGACTCTTTCTTGCAATTACCTCCTGAGACTTGGAATGACAATGCTGATTACCTTCAAGGCAAAAGCTGCGTGAAAAATTTGCGTGTTGTTAATGATACAGCGCAGAGAGGTGTTAAACTATTTGAAGATTATAACACGAATGAACTAAGAATGAGGAAGAAAAGCCATTTTTACTTCACGTTGTCGGACAAAACAGAAAAATCGTTTCTACTGAAATATCCAAAAAGGAATTAACAAACATAGTTTCAAAAGAATGCGACTAATATTATATTAATTTATTGCTTTGTTACCAAATTTTGTTCACATTTAAGTCATATTTAACAAACCTCAAATTACGTGATTTTCTTAAAATCCTGGAAACTTCTAATTCGATGAGCACCCCCTTGTATATAAGATAGAAGGCTGAAATTTTTCACATATAATAGGAATGGTAGGTGTAACAAATCAAGGGGGTGGCGACACCTAAATTTGAATAATTTTTTTTCACCATACGGGCCTGGACCACCCTAATAATCATAGATAGATAGATAGAAAACTCTTTATTGTACTGCACCGGAAATTAGATATTAGACATAGTTGTATATTAAAGCGAAGCACAATGGGCGGCCTTATCGCTATGAGCGATCTCTTCCAGGCAACCTTTAGATGGACTGGATTTTAAATGTATGATAGTGACGGTGCAAAAAACAAAGACTACATTTCACAAACATACATACTTTTGTTATAAACAAATAACTTTATTGTGCACCATATGCTGAAACTATGTCCATCACAGTCACCGCGCAGCCGGAGACCAGCGCCAGAAACCCGAAGGCCACCAGCACGCTGTTTTTCCAAAGCACCCATTTGTACCTGACGATAATTATTTATCAAAAAGGGTATAAATAGAGAAATTGTAGAGACAACTCTATCTTTTCCACATTAGACAATCAAATGAAAAACTTTAAAATTAATTAATTAATATTAATTTTATTTAGTTTTCAATTTTTAGAAATGGCTGCTCCGATTTGCTTAAATTTTTTGAGATAAATATTTTTGTTAAAATACCTACCGGTCAACTATAGGTTTTTCAAATCCGACAAAGCTACAAAATACAATTTAAAATATTATATAAAAATCAAGTCGATATCTTCGGGTTTTATTCCTATCTGCTATGACTTATCTCGCACTGTTCTGCCCATCAGTCAGACACTGACTAGGCAATAGTTGTAGTTGATCTAAAATACAGGGGCCTTATCCTCAGTTCGATAGAGATTTTATTCTAATAGGGATAACGTCAAAATGACGCTGAAAACTCCTGTCACCAGTTAAAACAAGTTTTCAGCCAAGATATGACGTCGTCACTATTAGAGTAAAATCTCTGCCAAACTAATAATAATAAATAAATAAATATTCATGGACTTTACACACAACGCCCTCTAGTCCCAAACTAAGCAAAGCTTGTGATATGGGAACTAGATGGCTGATAGAATACTTATATACTTTTTTTTTTGTAAATACATACTTATAATACATAGTAACACCCAGACATAGAACAAACATCAATGTTTTCCACGCACAAATGTTTGTTCTTGGTGGGGATCGAACCCACGACCCACAGCACGGAAGGCAGAGCCATTACCGACTGAGCTGTGACGCCTGTCAAACTGATCATAATGACCCAGCATAGCAATATACCTTCCAAGGTCCTTCCAATGGAAGACGGTGTCGACAACCCCAGGGATGATGAGCCCGAGCATGGAGTAGAACAGTGCTCCAACTATGTTGATGATCTGTTCAAGCATAGGCAACGCTATGCCGATACCCCCTTCAAAACAAAATATAATTTCTTAAATATTACTTACTAGCAGTTACCCGCGACTTCGTACGCGTCTACAGTTTCCGTGTACACTAGTTGTCCTGTGAGAACATAGACCTCGCAAGCCTTTATAACCATACAATAACCGACACTTTCCCTTTTACCCTGGCTAAATCGAATTTCAGGTGCTTGAATTTTCCAATAGGCCCATAGGTAGACTTTTGAGCAAAATAAGGGTATAAGTTTTAGCGATTACTCGCGTTCCCTTGGTCCTAGGAGGTCGAATCTGGTATCTACGGATTTGTCTCGTAAAGGCGAAGAGGACTGTGTAGTCTCATTCATATTGGTAGAAGTCAATTTTCTGAAAAAAAAAATGAAAAAAAAATTCCCCTTTTTTCCCCTTTCCACTCCCCCTTTTTGGAAATATTTTTACACCATCTTGTGTAGAATAAAGTCTTTCGTGTGCTTCTCAAATTTGATTGAAATCCGTCGATAAATAACGCTACAGCAAACTTTCCCTCTTTTCTCCCCTATTTTCCCCCCAATCAAAAATCCCCGACGACAAAAAAAATCTAATAATTCATATAACCTGTGTACCAAGTTTCGTCCAGATCGGTTGAAAAATGCGACCTGTAGAGGAGAACAGACAGACAGACAGACAGACAGACAGACATCCGGACAAACGCATTTTTGGCCAATGTGGAAACTGAGACGCTTCGCTCGCTTCGCTCGCTCGGTCAATTATATTATCTGTGCGTGTACTGAGCGGATACCTCTTTGAGAAACTTGACATTACACCTCATTACACCGAACTCGTAGTACTACGCCCTGTCAAACTGACGTGACATGACATGACAGTGAAATCCTCTTGCCAATTGGCGCTGCTAATCCTTTTCGTTCATTTTATCCTGTAGATCCTAATAATTATTCGGGATAAAAAGTAGCCTATATGTCAATCCAGGTTACGAACTATATATATGCCAAGTTTCATCCAAGTTGGTTAAATAGTTTAGACGTAATTGAAACACAAACATCCAAACATCTAAACATCCAAACATCTAAACTTTCCCATTTATAATATTAGTAGGATAGGATTAGTAGGATAGGATAGTAGGATAGGATAGGATAGGATAGGATAGGATATACAACGAAGTTGGTCCTGACTCATGGTTCAGGCAACGTTTCAGCCGATAAGCCGATGGCCCACCTAATGTAAGTGGTCACCTCTGCTTATAACAATGCATTGCCTCACCGAGCACGTCCTCTGAGGACGTGCCCTGTGATGCATTGCACTGCGCCCATCACACTGAGACATAAAGGTGTATCTCATGTGCCTGTAATTACGTCGGCATCCATACCCTTCAAACCGGAACACAGCAATGCGAGCATCACTGTTTGGCGCACGAAATAGAGAACGGTGGTAGTACTTCCCCGGACGAGCTTTTTCACAAAGAGATTTACTTCTACTAAGTCCAACAATGATAAGTAAAAAATATATATATATTATGAGTGTTTGTATTTATAGATGTCATGTCATTATGTGACGCTGAAATGCTGTTTTCCAAGTACAAATATAAGTTAAAAAACTGTCGGCCACCGCACCGTCAGGAAGATAAGTGAATGTTGCCAAAAATAATCGACATATTTTTATTTCTAAGGTAAGTAGCGTAAACAGAAAACATCGTATTTACATCGTGGAAATAGCGTCGCACAAATTTCAGAATGATGCAAAGTTTACATGCTCTTGCGACAGTCGAAACTTTTCAAGGTAATTTTTCTTCAGTAGGTTAGACGAAAATAAATGCTGTTTTTTTTTGCGAAAACAACTTCATCATTCACTGTAGCATTGATATTGTGTAAAAATAAATATTCTAGTACAAAGATACTTTCATACTTAATAATATCACGCGGTATCAAATTCGGAAAAATAATCAATCGAAGTCAAAGTCATAACTCTTTTATTCAATAAAATCACAAGGATCATTTAGAATCGCCTTATATAACTAGGTGATTCTAGGTGCCAGTTCTACGCGACCAGAGACTATAAAAGAACGGGCAAGAAACTACTGGTTCCTAGCGTTTTTTTGTATGAATCAATCTATAACTTACCACAGAAGCATACAACAGCTATTCGTATACAAAGGGTCTGGGGCAAAAATCTATGGAGCCCAGGTCCCGATTTTTTTAAACTCGCATTAATGAAACTTTCTTTGTTACAATGTACTTGTAACGTAGTTTTAATATACGTAATAATTTTATTAAAAAGCAACGGGAATACTTAGTTATTCGATATCCAAAGTTCGACAAAAAACAAAGATTGTCTGCCATATTACTTTATGGTCTGCCAGAAAACGGTATTTTTCGATGACTTAATTGACAGTTTGTATTTGTGTGACTTACTAGCCTTCACTTGCGGCTTTTCTCGAAGTTTGTGATAAGTAATGTCATATATACTATCGTTTGTTACGTTTGTTTGGTATACCTACCTACTCAAACATAATAGCAAACGATAGTAGTGGTGTGAGTGAATGAATTGCATTTTATTTAGGTATGAGTACAAGTCAGGATGTAATAAAAAAATAAACACAAACAAAACTCTAAAATAACTAATATGTCGATATTAGTTCTTCTACGGAGTTCCTCGATTCGGGTTTTATCACATATTGATTGAAACATCCATCATTGCTCTGTATACGAGTAGTTCGCAGAGCATCTGAGATGGACGCGCTACAATGCCACAAAAGGTACGTCCTCCGTGGAGTGGACTTGTTTCGTCACTCGTCTCATGAAAAGAAAATAAAATAGCACAAACATACCTGAATTGGGGCTATCCACAATGACACAGCTTCAACAATATTAACTGGTTGAGCCTGCACCAACAATCTTCTCCTTCTAGGGTCTAAACATATTGTTGATGCACCGTTCTCATACTTCTTATCGGTATTTTCCATATTTTTATCGGTTACAAATCCGGAAAATCAATGAAAGAAAAGCCAGATAAAAAATATAAATGCGTGCGCTTATCAAGTTCTATCAGAACTCCCGCAAAAAATATAGAGGGACGTTCTTTTTTTAAAAAAAGTTTTACATGGCCTGTTGCGATTGGGAAGAGGTGATTGAAAAAGAAGGTTTTACCTAATCTAAATAATACTTCATGTTTATTTTATTAGCTATATTGTCACTTGTTTTGTTAGATACCTACCTAGGTAAGTACCTATGTAAGTGCTTACCGAACAAAAAAATACTCTATTTTATTTTATTTAGGTACCTACCTCAAGAAAAAAAATTTTTTTAGTTCGGAGTTCATCTGCCTTGTGAGTCAGCAAACTGTCCAAAGAGTCTTTAGACTTTTCTAACCTTATATTATGAAGGAAAAAAAAGATGTCACAGTCCCGTTTTCGTGTCGTGTCATCAAAATAATGACTTTATATTGCATTTTTATAATTCTCGCTGCAATAGAGATTTCGATAGAACAAATAACTACTTAAAAATAACAAAACTAATTTATAGCCATATTATATTGATGCGAGTGGAGACCTGCATTGCCCCATGGCCTTTCAGCCACACTCATGTACTTTTCCGGAATGTATGGTTGACAGAATCTACTCAAAGTATCAATTACTACATAGAAGTGTAACGGGTACGTCAAGAATATTGAGACTGATATGAAGACCTTTGCAGCGATCGCAGGCCTGAAAAGTAAAAGAAAATAGGGATCAGGCATAGCACAGCCAGGCGTCACAGCTTAGCAGGAAGGAATAGCTATACCGGCTCTTCTTCTGCGCTGTTCGATGCTCACCAAGAACAAACCTGTGTGTGATGGTGAAATATAGGTGTCTCTTCTGTCTGGGTGTTACTATGTACTAGTATGTATTTATAAAAAAAATATATTATAAGTATTCAACAAGCAATATAAATCTCATAGAGGTACAATGAAATGTCCACATTTTGAAATCGTAGAGAAGTAGGCTTTAATCTTTTTAATTATTTTTATCTTGATACAATCAAATCCTAGTGAGGATTGCTCACAGAGACTGTTCTAAGCCGTCAAGATAAGAAAATTGAAAAGACTGAATTTTTCCACTGCTGTGCCAATACTTCTCTTGCGCTCTAGACAGCAATTTGTCTAAGGAAGGGTAGACTGAAACTATTTGCATCTCTTTTCCGCAAACAAAAGAAGGGACAAAGATGAGAGAGCCAGAGAGATAGATTTGTTTTCTCTTCGGTTGAAAGCAACGTTGCCTTGGGCACATCAAGTCATATATTTTCTAGTTAGGAAGAACTTACCAATCATCTATTGGCAGGTTCAGTGTGATACTTCCCTTTAAGATATCACCATATCTGAAATACCCAAACAGTCCCAAGACTATGTACAGCATCATGATAAGAGACATGGCCACGACCAGAATGCTGGGACAGCCGAGGAAGTGTTGAGGGTACTTCATGGTGTTCTCGACTGGCATCACCACGCCTATTCCTTCCATGGCGAAGATCACTGTGCTGAAATAAGTACCTAGTAAAGCGTTTTATGAAAGGGTTTCGCTGGGGAAGAACTACCACTGTATATTTTTGACACCAAGCAGTACCTAATGCTTGTATTGCTGTGTTCTGATTTGAAGGGCTGGTGCAATCGCACCAGCGCCCATGCGTTTGTGATTACAGACAGGCTCATGAGATTGCCTCCATTGTCCATTACTGGACGTAGGTCTCTACCAAGACGCGCCACTGAGCCAGGCCTTCGGCTCTTCTCTAAGACAACCTTGTCGAGACTAACCTGATTCAAACAAAAATATAATATATCACTAAGAAACCAACTCACGACAAGTAAGCTGGGAATCTTGCCAAATCTCCAACCATTCGCTTATTTGTGAACACTATCTTGTCTCCAAATATGTAGTACAGGCATATCCCAAACGTTGCAATCAGCAAAATATTGGCTATTAGCGAGAAGGGGGCAAGCCATTTCAGATGCTTGATTTGTACCATGCAACAGAGCGGTATTATTATCACCAGGCAGTAGTATTCGACGGGAGGGTTGGTTGAGAACACGTATTTGTCAAAAATCTGGAACAGTTAAAAATTACCTTGCTAAAATTTCAAACTATCTAACCCTCGAATTTATAAACGATTTTGAGGCGGATTCAGACAATGTGCAAAGGCGAATGCTAACGATTTAGCAGACTTTTCAGTCTCTGTTTATGAATCCGAGGGTATGCATTGAGGTATGTTTCAAATATTAGGTCAGGCGGTTTATACTCTACCCTGTGACTACCATGCCAATTACGTCAATAGTAAAGAGATAGAAATAAGTCTATTAGCGAGAGTTCTAAAAATACGAGTTCTAAAAATACGTGACGATTGCGTACCTGCTTCAGAGAATCAGCGATAAGAACTGTGAAAATGCAGCACACTCCTAAGTACGTGAATAATAGTGAAAACTCGGCTACTATACTGAAACAAAACATATTTTTAAATAGTGCAATATTGTGTTCAATTTGCGATTCAAGATCTGAAGAATGCGGAGTTTGACGGATGTGAATATTGTGAACTAAATTAATACATTTTAGGACAGCAGTTTTAGTCGTAGTCATAGTTGCTCTCAGTTATTTATATTTATCAGATGGGATTTTAATTTTTGTCATTAAAAATCCATTTTATTTTATTGCTTGAATAGGTACTTACTAAGCTGTCGTAGCAAAACGCCTACAACTTTTTGGTCCATTAGCAAAAGCCGACCGGCAAGTCTCAGCGTACCCCATCAGCGGTTTCTTCTCTAGTTTACAACATACACGAGAAACCACAACCTAGAAAAACTAGAAATTTTATCAAAGGAAATGAAACTCTAACTTCTTTGTAATAACACTGAAAATAAAGCAGGAGATTCGAGCATGGATTAGGTTATCGTAGATGGAGTGCTACGAAAAGTGTAGGTACTCTATGTTTTCGTAGCATGGCCTACGAGGACATGGGTCTTCCAGTAGGTACCTATTTAAAGTAATTTCTTTTTGACTTGTCATAAAATAAGTGCTTCTCCTTTCAACCCAAGATTTTTCATTCCAGTAGATATTTATCCCGTTTCAACCCAAAACCTATACCTACTTCTTTCAACTCAATCAATAAATGTGAGTCACAGTGTATTTTTAGCAAGATAAGATAAGATAATGTTTAAGATAATGTTTATTTTTCCAAGCAGCAGGTACAAACACTATAGGTAGGTACCTAAAAATAAAACTTTTGTAGAGACGGCACTACTTTGGTAACCTTGCATTGAACTTATGTAGACCACAGAACAAGGTTGTAGACAAGAACAATAAAATATACCGACTCGCAAAAACTAAAAAGTACTTACAAATATATGAACACTGTGTCCACAAATAAAAGCTATAATAACGGTTCCGATAATGCCAACAAGCCAGCCAGAATTGGCAAAGGCTAATGGCATAGCCAGAATGCCAGATCCTAGCGATGCCTTCACCAGGTTTGCCAGTGATCTGATGTCTCTGAAACGAAGGAAGAAGGGTAGCAGTTTTAAACAGAACAGCGGTACCATTGTAATACTATCATGTGGCTTAGCAGGACCCCCGAAGGGTACTTGTGTTAAAAAACCAAGTCATAATTTATCCCATCGCTATTTTAATGCTACCTGTGTCAGACTTTAGACGCACGTCCAAAGTTTAGATTGTTGTCAATGGACGTGCTATGTGAAGCTCTATGAGAAGCAGCGGTGAACGCTTGAGGCAGGTTGTTACATCACTTTTTCTAATTAAAAAAAACCAATAAGGCCGTTGTAAGCTATATAAGTCACATGCACTCTTATATTCAGAGTGACCTTCAGTACTTGGATTAAAATCACAGAGGAAGTACAGTTTCTGATAGCTGTAAACTCTGCCGGAAGACCAGCGTTGGCCGCATGTCGATTGACGTAATATGCTGAGGCAGGGTCCGTTTTGCGACACATACTAAGCTTCTCTTTCTCATGTATTAGTTTTAAGTTATTTTTGTTATTAATTTGGTACTTACTGTGTCGTGAATAAATACTTCTTTTTCATCATCAAATTAATAATTACTTACCCATTTGGTTTTTCTACTTGCCGATGCTGAAACGGGTTGTATGAATTAGACCTTTGGTTTCTACTGTGATTTGATATCTGCTTCGTTTTTGGTACCGATGTAGCTTTTTCGTCCATGGTTCAAATATTTTATAGAATCGATTGTAGTAGATGTACAGTTTTTTCCATTTCTTGGTATTGTTTTGGTAATTTTTCTAATCTTATCTACGAAGTGTTTTTACTAATATATTATTACTTTTAAATACTTCATATTTCAGATAAATCTGCGGTGAATCTAACTGATATTAATATCTTCACAGAGAACTGTGTTCTGTTTCATAATCGTCTCAAATTAAATGTTTTATAGCTGTAAGCTCATTATCATTATGCTAACCAATTAAAGTAGATGTAGGCAGTGAATCTTTAGCGATAAGAGTAATATAAGTTTCATTTAGTTTCTTCCATTTTATAACTACAAAAGTCCTTTTACTAATATCAGTTCAAAAACATTCAACTAAAATCGTTACTTTTACTCAAAAACCAAGACGTTCCCAATCAATAAAAATGCTTATCTCTATTTTCAAAAATATACTCGTAACATTTTGCTATTTTCGATGGTCAATGTAGTGCGGCTAAAAGGTATGGTCGAAAAGTTTCGTAAACTTTTTAAGAATAGTCTCCTTACACCCTGTATAAACGCATACAGGATGTAATGTTTTATTTAGCTCTTAAAAATAGCACTAGGTATAAACGATCTCCATAGCAGCACAGAATTAGCGCTCATCGTAAAGGTAAAACTAGCGCAATTTGCGCATGGCCAAATGTCTAGTGCTGGCAGCATGTAACTACACATTTGGCTCAATCAGAGTCATCTCATTTTATCACATACTAATAACGTCTCTATCAATAAACGCATCTAACTAGACCGAATGTAGACGATGAAAGCGTTTACATAGGTATAAATAGGCGTGCCGTGCCTACTGAATATAATTTGTCGCATTTGAGCTGAATACATTTTGTAAACAAACTGACTGGAGCTAAATTCAGCCCATTCGTAAAAAGATGGCCTAAATTAGCCGTCAATTTCTTTGACCTATATATTATGTAGCGGGCAAATCTAAAATGGTGACGTGGATGGCTGACAGTGATGAAAAGTGCGGGTTTAATGGCAGCAGGACAAGTTATTTTATCAGTCTGTCAGTTATCATTGCCCAGAAGCACCAGGGTCTCTGCCAAGTCAAGGTACGGATGACGATGTAACGCCTCCAACATAAATTGATGAATTTCTGTTGAGAAATTGAATGCAAATAAATTAAGGACGCCAAGGCGCCATTCATTTGACCGTATTACGTTGTAATCGAAAAGCAGGCATCACTGATTGCCATTGGCTTTTTAAGATAGGTCAGTGGTTCAGCAATCATTGCTATTCAGCCTATGTGACAAATATACCTAGGTAATCAATGAGATAATATTTCAACCTATTTCGATCAAAATGGACATCAGTTAATTGTATGCAGAGAGAAGAATGTCACATGACATTGTAAGAAAAAGCATGTTGATGAATGTAAATAATCAGGCAGAGGATGGTAGGCCTAAGAAATTGCTTCTGGCCACGTTTATGGATGGATTGTGTGAAAGAGGAAGTGACGTAGGTACTCAGTCAGATGACAAATCTTAGAAGAAAATGAAACAAATCCACAGAACAGAAAAAAAAGAAGAAGCCTTATGTAGGCGGATCCGCTTAATATAGAGTCTGCAACGCATTACGCACTTCAAGCTCCGCCTAGCTCCGCTCACTTCAGTCGTGTTTGAATTTTGTCATGGTAACCGTACTTGAAAAAAATCATTAAAAAATATAAACATGCCATATTGTGCTGTTTTAGAGTGCAAAAACGATAGCGGAATCAAAAATTTAACAAATGGGGGCATATCATACCACCGATAAGTATTATTTTATTGTTTACTCTTAGTTTTGTTAAAATGCAAAACCGTTCAACAAAAAAAGACTGTAAATCGTACCTGTTAAAGTCGCGTTTCTTTTAAACCTCAACTTTCGCTACTCAGTTAGGGATGTGGCCCCAATAAACTGATGAATGCGTTATCGATAACTTTAATGGTTGGGTCAGATGAAAATTACAGAAATATTTTGAAACTGAAACCAGAAGATATATCTGGTTTCAGTTTACTCAATGTGCCAGACATAAAAAAAAATGATAGATGCAACTGGGAAACAAAATTGGTTTCCTACAAAATACAGTAGGTACAATTTTACAGTAGGTAATTTGCTCAGAGCACTTTAAGGACCAAGATTTTGTAATTAAAAAAAGTGGAAACAAATACATTGTTGGCACAGCTATACCGACTCTAATAATTTTGTGTTTCATGTAATTATATTCATGAAGTTTTAATTAATTATGTAGGTACCTTCATTCTTGGTCCTTACCCAAGTATCAGACTGACAATAGTGTCAGTCTGATACTAACCTCTGTGATTGATTATAATTAAAGAAAGAAATAAAATATTTTTATTTCGACCACCACAAACGGCAGAGCCCTTCAGGACACAACGCATCAGACAAATGTAATTGCGGCTAAACGTAGCTATTTCGTTATCAATCAGTGGGTAGGTAATAATCGATATCGATAAATTCGTCATGTATCCTCATTGGTTACATCACTAAGTGAGTAGCTATGTTTGTCATAACAGCCATTGCATTATCAATCTTAAGGTTTGTTAATAAAGACTATAACAAAAATGCTTCGCAAAAGCGCCACCTTTTGCTGAGTAGACGAAGTAAACTTTAATTTTTATCACTTGTTTATTTTATTGAGTTTTGAACCATGTTCCGATGGAGCTAAGGTTTTATATCAATAAAATTATTTTAATGGATTTAGGTCCGTTTTACGTTCTCATTCAACCAATTATAATCTTTATTTCTAAGTGTGTTAGTTTTGACATGGTGTGAGTTTAGCTACACTGGTTCTCATACTAAAAAGTCATCATGCTCTTTCTATTTACTTCCTTTGTTCTGTGAACAAATCAGTATAATGACCGGAAAAATGTGTGTTCGGAAAATGAAGTTAATTAAATTTCCACCAAACAAATAGGTGTATACTATTTATTAATTTGACCATACAAATAATTTAATCACTCACTGTTTTCGCATTGAGAAATGCTCAATTAAAAACCAAAATATATTTGCTATATAGGTTTATTTTGCACTATACGTACTATATCCGTCACACACACTGCACAACCGGAGATTAGAGCAAGAAAACCGAAAGCCACCAGGAAAATATCCTTCCATAATCTCCATTTTAACCTGAGGACAATACTGAGATAAAAGGCAGGAAGAAACATTTTCTACATTAATGTTTTCCAAAACTTGTTCGGCATCATCATCATTTTTATCAAGTCGTACTAATCCACCAGGCACGATCCTTAAGCATAACTCATAGATTTGTGGGATTTAATAAGTGTAAGTAAGTGAACCTAATCAATCGATATTATTAGCTGTACTAGAACTAGGTCCTCATCTTCCTTGTTATTTGAGGTCAGCACAAAATGTATTTCACTTCCATTCTCTTATATATGCCGATGATTCGCCTCTTTCTTACTCCTGTCATCTTTCACATAGTCCATCCATCTTTTCTTTGGTATGAAATTACTGAGTATTATAATACCTTCCAAGATTCTTCCATCGAAAGACGAGGTCGATAACCCCAGGGATAACAAGCCCGAGAATGGAGTAGAACAGCGCTCCAACTAAGTTGATGATCTGTTCCAGCATAGGCAAGGCTATGCCGATCAATCCTTTGAACATAAAAAAACATAATATTTTAAAGAGGATATACTGAGAAGAATCTGATCCGGTCAAGTGAAACTAGCTGTTTCGATGCGCAACGGAGTTTCGAACTAAATTGCTTTTGAACATCAGAAACGGCTAACTTCACGATTGCTTAGATCCACCAACTGTACTGATAACTTACCACATAAACATACAAGCACTATCCTTAAACCAGTTTCAATCTTGCATAGATGCTTGATAGGGATATACGGTCGATAGAATCTTTCCAAAGTATCGGTGACCACGTAAAAACTTAACGGAAACGTGAAGAATATTGAGGTTGCTATGAAGAGCTTTGCAACTATTGCAGGCCTGGAAGAACAGAAATGGAAAATAAGGATCACGGTGGAAATTACGGCAGTCACAGATAACCTCTTGGAACTATCATAAAGTTGGAATGAAATAGCAGGCTTTCCAATATATATATACCTATATAGCACTTGTATATTTTGTAGACTCGTTTCTCCTATTTGCCATATCCTGGTATATACATTTCTTTCTTCCTTACTAACTAATAACATAATTGCCAGCTGAACCTATGTGATCACCTTTAAGTATGTTAAGAGCTTACCAGTGATCCATCGGCAAGTTCAACGTGATACTTCCCTTTAAGATATCACCATATCTGAAGTATCCAAACACTCCTAGTACTATGTACATCACCATGATAAGAGCCATGGCCACGACGAGGATGCTCGGCCAGCCCAGAAAATGTGCGGGGTATTTCATTGTATTCTCGACTGGCATCACCACGCCTATTCCTTCCATGGCGAAGATTACTGTGCTGAGAAAATTGTCGCTCAATTCAGTATCAAGAATCTGCTAGTTTATCGGAAGAAACAATCAGTAATATCTAGCAATATGAAATGTAATGAGTAGGAAACGGACTTACGACAAGTAAGCCGGAAACCTCGACCAGTCACCGACCATTCTTTTATCGCTATATACGATAGTTTCTCCAAATATGTAGTAAAGGCATATTCCAAAAGTTGTCATCAGCATTGTGTTGGCTAATAGTGAGAAGGGAGCAAGCCATTTCAGGTGCCTGATTTGAGCCATGCCACAGAGCGGTATTATTATCCCCAGGCAGTACCACTCCACTGGATGTTTGGTTGAGAACACGTATTTGTCTAAAATCTGAAAAATTATAGAGAAATGTTTTTAAAATTCTAAGACTAACAATATTAGCCGCTTCTAATTTAAATCCATTATGGATTATTTGTTTGGTTCTATCAATTTATCATTCTTTCCTTCCTACAAGGTCTTAAAAAATGCGTGAGTTTGTAATAGTGACTATTCTCTTTGTAAAAAATACCTATATTGAGTCGTGCTCTAATGGTTTTTTCAGGCGTTTTAAACACTACCTTGCTAATACTATTGCCAATAACTACTATTTGTAGAGTTTGTGGTAGGCCTGTGGATCCAACTTTGATGATTTATGTAACGTCAGGAGCCACTTTTTATCCATGTCTCTATAAACAGGGCGTTGCAGTGCCTTGGACATGATTTAGATGGAAAAATAAATCCTAGTAGAAAAAGTTATAAGTGCACGACCGGATTTGAACCCACGACTGGATCGGAAGGCTGGGTTACTACCACTAGACTATCGGTGCTCCATTTTGATTCGCTACCTAATTTTTATTAGATTACTTACCTCCCTAACTCACTCATCTTTAATGTTTTTAGAACCAATCATCAAAGAAAGCTTCGCATTGTAAAACTTCTTCTAATTGTCGGCTTAGCATATGCATTTCCCGCCAGGTTCTTCTTTTCAGGGCAGCTTCCTTGAAGTCCTTATACGACATGACATGACATCGATCTTCGCCTTCACTTGGCTCATATAGCTACTACGCGAAATAGCTAATATTGTGAAACTATCTCAGCGATTTTGTAAAAAGTAATTTTAGCATCACAGCCACATAAATATCTAGTACCTACCGAATTATGTAAGTACCTGCTTCAGAGACTCAGCGACAAGAATCGTGTAGATACAGCAAACTCCGAGATAAGTAAAAAGTAATGCGAACTGGGCAAAAACACTGAAAAAGGTAATGAAAATTTAAATATCTATCTGCCCTATTGATTAGTGTTACAAAACCATATGCAAAAACTTAATATTTTGGTTCAGTCACCTCTGTTTTTTAGTAAACTATTTACTGAACATAACATTTTACAGTACGCACAACGGATCTTTCTTGTTCTGAAGTTAGGTGCAACAAGCGAATGTGCATGTACTGCGTACTGCTGTGCGGAAAAATTGCTTACCTCCAATTCGACTCTAAATTCGATTCGATTCGATTCTAGATTCGACTAATTCGACTCTAAAATCTAAATGGGTTCTGCGCATCTGCGCAGAACCCATTTAGAGTCGAATTGGACAAATTGAATTGAATTGAATTGGACTTCAGAGGGACAAAGTTCCGTTCTGACTACTATTACTTGTGTTTTTTTTTAAAGTCCCTACTAGTTTCCACTTTATCTAAACGCGTTCCACGATTGCAGTGATTTTGTTGTGTACTTATTTCTACACTGCTTCGACTACCCTATTAGTATACTAAATGAACAGTCCCGTAGAGTTTAACTCATCATCATCATCATCTTAGCCCGGTATCACCCACTGGGTATAGGCCTCTTCTGTCTTATGCGCTTCTCAACCAGGTGTTTCCTGCTACCTTTACGTCAACCCATCGCGCTTTCAGACGGCCCTGATTCCTTCAGCCTAGAGTTTAACTAGATTAAAATATGTTAGGTTTTTATGTAGGTACTTACTAAGCTGATGCTGCAAAGCGATGGCAACCTTGTGCTCCATTAACAAAAGCCGACCGGCAAGTTTCAGCGTATCCCATCAGCGGTTTCTTCTCTATTTTACAACATTCACGAGAAATAGCTACCTGAAAGATGAGTGGATGATCATACTGAGGAATATATTTAGAACGAATACTAGGTTTGGTTGGTACGACAATTTCGACAGTTAGACAAGCCCAACCAAAACCAAATTCAAATGTTACCGATAATTTCAGCAGTTGTGGGAGGTTGGTGGATAAAGAAAGTCTGAACTCGTTTTTTCGGGTAATATAAGAGGAAGGCATATGCGTAATGATGGTGATGAAGGCGGATATGACAATGCTAATTTTAAGCTGAAGGTAGGAACCAGCGACATACTTACGAATATATGAACACTGTGTCCGCAGATGCAGGTTATGATTACTGTCCCGACAATACCGACCAACCAGCCAGAATTTAAAAAGGCTAATGGCATGGCCAGGATGCCTGACCCTAGAGATGCCTTCAATAGGTTAGCCAGTGATCTGATGTCACTGAAACCAAAGAGATGGATTTTCTACTCGGCAATATTATATGCTCAATGGCAGTGCTCTCAAACGGCAAAGGAAAACTTCGTGAGGAAACCTGCAGCCTAGGCAAGAGGATAGTATAGGTGCTGGGCAAGTCTACACCATCTAAAACATTCTCCCAGGCACTGCAACGTCTGGTTCATCGAGGGATGGGTAAGAAGTAGCCTCTGACGCTGATGAGCAACAAGATTATTTCACTAGAGAATGTTAATTATCATCTGTGGCAGTAGTATCATTATTTTTTGTAGATAAAATGTTATTTTTGTGATCCGGTCTCTCGCGACTCAGGCTTGCTCTAGTGTGGGGACCGGTATCCAAGTTTCACGAATTTCATCTTATGTACTTACCTATTTGGTTTTTCCACTTCACGATGGTCGAAAGGGTTGTACGAACGTGACCTTGATGTACGAGCCATAGGTATGGATGTTCGATGTTCTTCCGGTGATGCTGTAGCTTTTTCGTTTGATGATTTCTTGTCCATGGTTCGAGTATATCATGAAAGGATTCTAAGTGTGGTAAAGACCCTACTTTAGCATTTATTTCCAGTTGAAATTATTTCTGCAATCTCATTGATATAATCTACGATGGTTTTACAATGCATTCATGAAAACCATGATCTCTTTCTACCTCTATGGGAATCATACGTGTGCTAAGTACTGAAATATTTACAATTTTAATGCATAAACTGAGAGCACCAGAGGTCTCATTGATGTGTATTTTCTATTCTATAGGTTAGGGTGACTAGGAGTTAAAGATGATGGAGGAACTGGTAAAGTTGTCTAGCTTCCAAAACATGTTGCAGTTATCCCAAAACTAAAGGCATACATCGCTCAGAAACCCCTAATGCCATAACCACCAACAGTCTACAGCTAACTCTAGATAATAATTTTGTCCTTTGTTTAAGTTTGGTACACACAACGGATACTTATCCCTGAAGTTAGGAGCTACAAACGATTGCGCATGTACCTAATGTTGTGCGGAAAAGTTAGCTTACTTCCAAAAATGCACTCACATGCCACCAACAGAGACTAATGGAAACCACGACAAACTTTATCATGAGTGTCCGACTAAGAAGAGAATTACCCAAAAATGGGTTCTGCGCAAATACTTCAATGGGAAAAAGATCCGTTGTGATTCTGACTACTATACTTGCAGCTCAATGAAGGATGAAATCTTGGTCACAATTAGGAGTTTATTTCGCTTCCACAAACGTAATTTATATTCAAACATTCCGTGGGTCAGAATTTACATTTCAAGAATGACTTGTGTAATTTACTGAGTAAGTTGTTCAATAATATGAAAACCGTTTGGGAAGTATGTTTTTATTTTCTGAGTGTAGTGTTTACATACCAAAATGTCAATCAGATGATCGCTGACAGATTTTTAGACAGCAATAAGTTTTTAAGAATAGTGAAAAGATAGATTAGTATCTGAATAAATAAAAATAACTACATAGTATTTTACATAATTTAATTTTTTATTTTGCTTTCTGATTTTGGTATCATAACAATTAGAACCTGCCTCTCTTTTACTAACTACCTCTGCGGCACATCTCACCAGTGAGATGAAAATTCGATTCCCGTCACAAGAACAAATTATGCATTATCTGTTAGTATTGGTTTTAGGCGTGCTGAAGTACCCGTTTCTGATATCCACGACATAGGGAAACCCAATGTGAGGCCGGTACTATGCATTTAAATTCTTTAGTTCGGTCTACGGTCCTTCTGAATCAGGCACCAGAACGCACCAGGTTTTAATTTTGAGTATTTTTGAGCTACGCTTGACTTTTATTGTGCAGTATCTCAATTATATCCAAAATAGTGACAGTACAGCCTGAGACAAGGGCAGTGAGACCAAATGCGATAATGATGAGGTTCTTCCAGAGGATCCACTTGAACCTCCCCAGATCTTCGAATCGGAAGACGGTTTCCACAACGCAAGGAATGATGAGGCCTAAGATGGAGTAGAAGCAGGATCCAACGATGTTGATGATCTGTTCGAGAAGAGGCAATGCGACGCCGATGCCAACTGAAAATGTAATTAAGTATGTTATGTAAACTGCAGTAAACATACGTTGGAAGTTGATGCATATAGGTAGGTACTCAATTTTTTTTATGTACAACTGTAACATTTTAAATATAACAAAGTAAACCTTTGTTTCGCAATATCTAAACTCAGATAACTTTGTCCGGAAATACGTAAACTTCCTCAGCAAAACCTTGATTCCATTCAAGGCAAAACGAGCAATTTATTTTGATTATCATGAAAAACGTTTTCCATTTAGTGTACACATCGAGGCAAACCTTGTGTACTATATATAGCTAGTAATGTTTATTGTGAAACATGAGCTGAAGCACAGATAAAATAATAATAAATAAATATTCTTGGACTTTACACACAACACCCTCTAGTCCCAAACTAAGCATAGCTTGTGATATGGGAACTAGATGGCTGATAGAATACTTATAAACTTTTTTTTTTGTAAATACATACATACTTATAATACATAGTAACACCCAGACATAGAACAAACATCTATGTTTTCCACGCACAAATGTTTGTTCTTGGTGGGGATCGAACCCACGACCCACAGCACGGAACGCCGTCACAGCTCAGAAGAATAATGCTATAATGCTGAAGAATATACAACCTTACAAAAATATGAAAAAGAAGCTTACATTATTATGTACACTAAATAAACAGGCCTTTGTATATTATTAAGATAATTTATATACAGCGTCAGGGGCAATTTTTACCCAATGTCTTGATGAAAGAGACGCTGCAGTACCTATTTTTCTTAGATGGAGTAGGCTGCTCCAGCACCTACACTTCTCAGCCTAGTCGGCTTTATCCACAGGAAATACAAGGTCAATACGTACGGAGCTGACTAACCCGCGGATTTCCTCTCGATGTTTTCCTTCACCGTTTGATGTTACACTACATACATATTGTCAGATTTAGAAAAAAATATGTTTATAGCCCCTAATCCGAACAAATGAGTTTTGAGATTATTTGTCACCAAAGTATTTACCACAACAACACACCCCGATGGTCCTAGCTACCACTTGCGTAATCTTCTGGTACTTCTTATCGATATGTGGTTCTGTGTACTTGGTGAAGATGTCGATGACCACGAAAAACTGGAGGGGATAGGTGAGGAATATCGACAGTGCTATGAACACTTTCGCGCAAACTGCTGGCCTGTAAGTGAAATGAACTTTATAATGATAACAAACGTAATAAAAAAAGCAAGTATTGAATGTATATTAGTGAAAGAAACAACATACCAGTCTTCAACAGGCAGATTCAAAGTTATAGATCCTCTCAACACGTCTCCATATCTGAAATACCCGAACAGTCCTAAAGTACTGTACAGGAAGACAATAGCTGACATGGCCACCACCAGCACACTGGGAAAGCCGAGGAAGTTCTGTGGCTTCTTCATGGTGTTCTCAACTGGCATCACGACGCCAATGCCCTCCATGGCAAATATTACCGTGCTGGAAGTAAAAACACAATGGTTAGTAACCATGTTTGGATAGGGGTCAACCCTAGTAAATCCTAGTGATCAATTCAGTTATGATAATGAACTTTCTGGTATGGCTTTAGCCGAAATCTAAGAGTATTTTTTTCGGCACACCTGAAACTTCCTGTCATACAAGCAGTTTATCGTCCCCAAATAACAGGAACCGTCATAATAAATGTCCTCAAAATATCCTCCAAAGCATGTTACCACTTTGTTTCAGATGCTACTACTTACTGGTAAATGTAGTCTTTGTTTTTTGCACCGTCACTATCGTACATTTAAAATCCAGTCCATCCAAAGGTTGCCTGGAAGAGATCGCTCATAGCGATAAGGCCGCCCATTGTACTTCGCTTTAATATAGAACTAAGTCTAATATCTAATTTCCGGTGCAGTACAATAAAGAGTTTTCTATCTATCTATCTATTCGAAGAGTTGCTCTGAATAGGCTTGCAAAGTGTGAACACTAAAAAAGAAGTCGTAGTTACTCACGATATAAATGCTGGGTATCTTGCAGGATCGCCAATCACAACCTTATTATTGAAATCGATCTCATCTCCAAAGATATAGTATAAGCATATTACGTAGGTAGCCACCAGCAGTATGTTCGCAACCACAGAGAATATGGCCAGAAACTTGAGATGCTTGATCTGGCAGAGGATGATGAGAGGGATCAGGAAGATTAAGCAGTAGTACTCAACTGGAAGGACCACGGATGGAGCGTATTTATCTACCAACTGAAAAAAATATAATTATCATCAATAAAAATAAAGAAAGGAGTAACTGATAAAAACTAGGAGGGTAGAAATTAAGAACAGAATATCTTGTGCCAACCTTAATGGGATAAGAGCAATCAGAAGCAGAATTAAAATGGAAACTATATCTACAGATGATACTATCAAAATGGCTCCCCAGTTAGGACCCAATTTCACTTGAAGTCACAAAGTCAAACAAATGGGCTAACATACAAAATCTTAAGCATTTATATTCATAAAACATAGCAGGAAAATGTCGAGCAGTGCAGTCCCTGCCGATTTAACACAAGTACTTTATATTAAGAAGCATATACCTACATACATAGGTGTCTATATTGTGTGACATTGACCTAAGCACTAACCTGTTTTATGGAGTCTGATATAAGTACGGTGTATATGCAGCATACTCCAACATACGTGCTTATGAGAGCAAACTCTGCAAATATACTGAAACAATATAATTCAAATTAACCTCCAAAAAAGCTGGAGTTAAAAGATTTGGTCCCATGTTTTCACAAAACTTGGGAAATAAGTATTCATCTAAATGGATCTTAGATAAAACTGACGCCGTAGATTATAAGGTTTTTCAGAACTATGCAATTTTAACAATACCGTCAGTTCAATATCGGGTAATCCTTTACTTCACCTACCGATTCAAGGTCTTTTTTCTTCACTGTTTCTCAGTGGTTGTAAATTTGAATTATTATACTACTAGCAGTGACCCGCGACTTCGTACGCGTCTACAGTTTCCGTGTACATTATATTATCTGTGCGTGTACCGAGCGGATACTTTGAGAAACTTGACATTACACCTCATTACATCGAACTCGTACTGGAATGTTAAACGCTAGTCGTTAGACCATAGAGGTAGTACTACGCCCTGTCAAACTGACGTGACATGACATGACAATGAAATCCTCTTGCCAATTGGCGCTGCTAATCCTTTTCGTTCATTTTATCCTGTAGATCCTGTTAATTATTCGAGATAAAAAGTAGCCTATTTGTCAATCCAGGTTACGAACTATATATATGCCAAGTTTCATCCAAGTTGGTTCAATAGTTTAGACGTGATTGAAACACAAACATCTAAACTTTCGCATTTATATTAGTAGGATCGTATGTATATTCATACGATTGGTATTATTTTTCTCACCTAGCCGCAGTTGCGAATGGCCTGACCCACTTTGGTCCATGAGTGAATGCGGATTTGCATGTCTCCGCGTATCCTAGTAGTGGCTTTTGTTCTAGCTTGCAGCAGCCTCGTGAGGTTTTAACCTGTTCATTCGAAATTCAAATAAAAATAAACTTCGCTATAGTGAGGCAAACGTAACATTATCTACATAAAGCTTTTGACTTTATAACGACGACTGATAGAGTAGGTAACCTTATTTAATCTGTGCTGGTGGTGAGATTTGCTAGTGCATCACTATACGTACGATATCTTTATCTAGGGGATGGTTCACACCCTCTCCCTGTCCTATATAGGTGTGAGTCTTATGAATAAATCATTTATCTCCGCTCAATTTTATAACTATTTAGTATAAATTTCAAACGTGTTGACGTCAATAACTTCTAGAGGGATCCTGCAAGTCGATGTTTATGTCGAACATAGAAAGCTTCATTATTGTTATAAGGCAGTTCTTAGGCCAAAGCTGTAAAATAATTTTCACTCTATACGACCAATAAAAACTCTAAAATAAAATTTTTTGGCTACATTTTGATCGAAATTTGAAGACTCATGAATAATCAATTTTTGCTATTGGTTTTTTCCTGTTGACACCCATGTATGAATCTATTTGGTGTATTTTTTTATATGAGATAGAATGTCCTTTGGCCACAATCTCACCTGATGCTAAGTGACGATTGACGATAGAACAGGATAATTTATTAATTTAATAAACTAGAAAAACGGACTTCAATTCGACTACCAGCTTCATCATTAGATGATGATTATGACAGTTCATTGGGAATGTTCTAGTTACTATAAACACCACTTAAAAGTCACAGAAAAGCAAAATACGCAATTTCGTGCACGTGGTTGGTATATTTTTTTCAGTTATTTCTATTTATAATCCAAACTACTAAACCGATTTTGATGAAAATAAATTTGGACCAATCTGGAAGTAATCCTTTCAGATAAAAATAATTTGAAATCGGTTCATAAATGACGGAGTTCTGAGGTAACAAACATTAAAAAAAAACATACAACCGAATTGAGAACCTCCTCCTTTTTTGATGTCGGTTAAAACTACACCTATTCACTCTTGCTTTGAAAAGACCCAGATTGTAATTCAGAAGACGGCAATGAGGTCCATTTCTTGGCAGTTTGGATAATAAACATAGAGCCAAAACGTTTCGTGCGAATGGGTGGAATATTTACCCAGTTGTGCCGTGAATTGGTAAATGACTGATAGCATTGGTGTGATACATACTAATATGTGTATACAGTGTCCACAAATGACGCCAACGATGATGGTTCCAATGATTCCGACGCCCCATCCTGAGTTTGCGAACGCGAGCGGCCCCGCCAGCAACCCTGAGCCCAACGAGGCCTTTATTATATTCGCTGTTGATCTGATATCTCTGAAATGTAAGGAAGTAGTGTTAATAGCTATAGATAACACGCAATACCATCCTACTAACATTATACGGATGTTTAGCTGTTAACTAGTTTTATGATTGTTATGTTATGTACGTTGTTGATCTGATATCTCTGAAATAATTGACATAACGGATTACCTCTACCACCTAGTCGTTTGGACAGGCCTTTTTGAGTTCTCTCTTTCAAAAGCACTACACCAGACTTCAAAAAAACTCGTCTTTACGTTAGAACTAGCAGCCGAACTCTTAGCTATCTATCTATCATAGATATCATAAAAAAACTAATTTCGTTTACACACTTCTTGTAAATTTTTATGTAGCTAAAATGTAAGTTGGTATTGTGTGGGTGGAAGTCATCACCATGTCATCAAAGAATAATGAACTTCTACAATATTTTTGACCAAATTTTTGCAAAAACTGTTTGCGTACGATTGAACGTGTACCTACCTAGCGTATACCTAATGTACCTTTTGATGACAATAAATTTTATTTGTATTTGTATAATGTTACTTATTGTTAAGTACATAAAGCATCCGCAGAAGCGATTTAGATAATCATTAGCGTCAATTTAAACTAACAAGCGTTTAAAAATTATTCAAGAATAGTTATCCGAACAAACCATGAACGTCACTTTTTCATTATCATACGAGTACTTACTCGCTCTGGGGATGATAGGGCAAAACTGGAATTTCATTTGGTAGATATTAACCACATCTTAAATTGATTATAAATATTAATTAATTTATTTTTATTGAAACATGACTTTATTGTTTTCTCCCAATTTTATGATTTGTAAAAATTTGAATTTGAATTAGTTTGTACCGTGTTTATGGCGCCATTTTGACACAGAATACAGAATAGAATTCAAAACACTAGTAAAGGAAAGAGACCGCTCATTGAACTATCAAGTTTTGGTCCGCAAAGTCCGCATGGAAACCTTTTTTGAGTGACGTCATTCGTTCCGCAGATATAGCCCGTTGATGAGTCATCATAATCCACGCTGCGAATGTGTTAAAAATTGGTAAAAATAACGAAGACTTCAGAAGAGTAAATCCATGCGATAGATAGGTGAGATCCTATCGCCAAACCGGGCTAAACCTATCGCTGGTCATAGAACCTTATCAAGTGAATTCATAAAGAAGGTATTGTGAATTCACTGGGTTTCCAAGCAAAGATAGCGATAGATGTTAGCATTACTTTTTTAGTTTTCTTGATTAAAGATTTACATCAGTGATTTTCTTTTACGCCAGTCGTGAGTTGTGTTGGGTAATAATCAGAAAAACCAGAAACCTAGTGCTAAAGAGTAGCAAGGACTTTATTTGATTTATAATTTGTAACATCTGATAAACAGAGACACAAAATATTCGTCATAATAGCCAAATAGATTTTATTCATAACTCGTGACCAAACGTGATCTAAAAATGTACCTAACTGGTTTTTATCAATCTTTTAAGAACGACTAAACATGTTATTTAGCATTTGAATACTTGTCTACTCGCAGCTAGAATCCGTGTGAAAACTATATGTATTTAAAAAAACAAATGCGAGGATAAGTAAACAAAGGATTATCTCATACCTATAATAACTTTACAGTCGCACTTACTTGCTATATTTACATTTTCATGCAAAAGTAGGTAAGTATCTACGTTACGTAGAATATTTACTATTTTAGGTTCCACAAAAGTCAATGCCAAAAACGGCTGGATAAGAACATTTTAACAAGAACAACTATTATTAAGGACACGATAAAAAAAAATCTTTTTTCCTTAAAATCACACGTTTCTTTTTCGTGCAAAAGTATCTGAATTTATCAACAATACACATCAGGCTGTACTATTGTTCCATTCGCTATCTACGAGTTTGTGGAAATTCACTGCTGGACAGGCGCTAGATATTAATTAATTAATTTAAAAAATATTAAGTACTTACGATGTAGGCTTTTCCACCTTGCGATGCTCGAACGGATTGTAATCCTTGTCCGTAGTTTTTGTTTCCTTGATATCCACGTTCATATTGTGCGCCGTTCCATTCAGTTGTGATGGTAAACGAAACCTACCTTTACTACAAGTCAAATTCAGTGTCAAGATGATAAATTATTTTTAAATCGCCGTGCAAACCAGTTTTTGCATAAGTTTGCCAAATCAATAAAATTATAAAGGTTTTTTTCGTTTATTTAATACAAATATCTGTTTGTAAATATTATGCACCGTTGTAAATATTTTTTTAATGAATCAAATCGAACTCACACATTACTGTTATCTTTTTAACCGTAATCTTTTTATATTAAATTATGTACCCAAGTTTGTTTATTAAAAAAATACGAATATATTTTCTCGTTGATTCAAAACAAGACACAAGAATATATCTGAACGAACTAACACCTAACAATGTTTATTTCAATTATAGTGAATTATTTTATGAGGTAATATAAAGATTTACGTTTTGTACACAAAGAAAACTCACGTTTACATTAAACAGATAAGAGTATGCTATGATGAATGTACTTTACTGCGATATTTTTGTTTATCCAGGGTGTACCTACCGCCCTATAGAAAAAATATTTTATATTAATGGGTACTTTAACCCCTTGAAGATTTAAGGGGTCAACATAAATAAATGTAAATAAATATTCATGGACAATTCACACAATGCTTTCTACTCCAAAACTAAGCAAAGCTTGTAATATGGAAACTAGATGCTGATAGAATACTTACATACTTTATTTTTGTAAATACATACTTCTAATACATAGTAACACCCAGACATAGAACAAAAATCTTTCTGCACGCCCAGGAAGACTGGCAGACAATGCTCTTAGCATTAAGTCCTCCTAGCACTACCTATTTGTGTGAAATTTTAAAATAAATAAATAAATAAAAATCTATGTTTGCCACACACTAATGTTTGTTCTCAGTGGGGATCGAACCCACGACCCACAGCACGGAAGGTAGAGCTATTACCAACTGAGCTGTGACGCCTGTCGTATTACACCCTGTATATATAAAACATTGCGCTATATGGCTTTGAATTAAGAGTTTTGGACTCTCAAATTGTAAATATTAAGTAGGTTAGGTACAGTAATTGAAAATGTAATTAACGTAAAGACAAAATCTTGTGTCAAGGAAAAAATACAAGTTTAGAGGTAATGGTGACTAACTCTAGTGACGTAGTTTTTGTCTCTCTCTAATTTTATTATTATTAGCAATATTTTTTTCTTATCTCCCTCTAGCCCTCGAATTTATAAACGATGTAGAGGTCCTTTCGGATTCATACGCTGCGCTAAGCGAAAGCTAAAATGAAAAAGAAAAAAAATGCTGGTTGAAACGAGGGGCGGACTATTCAGTCTATGTTTATGAATTCGGGGGTATAAAAACAAGGCAAATATCATAAAATCTGAAACTGCACAACTTTTTAGCACGTTTTATTCACGTGAGGTTAATTCTCCAAATAAAATCTAGTAAAAATATCATTGCGATTTAGTTGGGATATCGTAACAGCCACTAGGGGTTACTTTGTGGCTCTTATGACATTCCAAAAGAATTCCCATGATATTTATATATATAGCACAAAGAGAATTACTCCTTTGTTGGTTTCAAATTTATCCTTGTAATGAAAGTAGGATAAGAAGTTTTCAGAGATGTCTACTGTGCCTTGCCTGCTTATAAAAATGTGAATATTTCCTGTTAATATTTCCTCGAGATCTCACCTCTAATTTAATTTTTGGTCCGAATAAGGATACAAACATATTTAATTAGGTTTGCTATCGTAAAAAAACATAAGAGCCATTGAAAAACCCATCTTAAGAAAAGTGATTTTAAAATTTAAATATTTGCAAGCAAAAAGTTAAATTGAATTAGTAAAAAACTTGTATTTTAAATCAAGGCTAAACTTGAAAAATAAATTCTGGTGCAAGTAGTTGGTAAATAAAATAACCTTCATTCTTCGCGACAGATATAGCATTGCATTTAATATTTTATGCCCCTCTTGGTTATTTCTGCTCTCCTAGTACTTTAAATTAAAACAAAAAATAGTTTTCCTGTCACTGGGGACAACAGGGAACAGTAAATTAGCATTCCCATTTGTCACCAATGGGGATATCACCAGTGGTGATAAATGGAAAGATTTCTAAAAACAATTCCCACCTATTCACCGATTATACAAGATGATTGATTGTGAATTTACTGAATCTTTGACTTTGACATCTATCAAACTACCACAGTGGTTCTAAATGAGCCCAAATTGATACGTTAACATGCTTTATTTTAAAAATAATATTAACAACAATAGTACCCGTATTATAGAACCTTAAAATGGCTATTTAATCCAGTATATTTCTTGTCTAACTGAAAATTTGCAACACCCAAGCTGAATGACAATAGAGAAATAAATCGACGCTAAGATAGACAAGTAGGTAGGTATATGGTTCTAAAATACGGTTGTATATTATAAAGAGAAAACAAGATGGAGTAAATATACAACAAGTTTGGCAAGATTTTGCAATACTGTTCGTAAAAACTAATAAACTTCTTATACAATAAAGTAACCTACAGAAACTGTAAACAAAATGACATATGTATTTTACAGACGTATTTACCAGAAATATAATACCATAGCTAAATAGCTACTGTTATGTGATTATATATTGACATAATGTTTGCCGTTGTGAAAATTAGGAGACAGGTAGGTAATTATCTGACCTGAATTAGTAGATACCCAAAGATGATTCCAATCCATGATATATGAGGAAACCAGATTGAGATCTTTTTGTGGCATTGAAATGAAAATCACCCCATGATCAGCCTGGCTTAAGAATCTCTTATTTGGTTTGAAGTTATTATAAAACTGTGGCAGCTGGTATTATACAAGTTTCTTTCAGTTAACTGTATGAATTACTGAATATTGATACGTTTTATGTAAGTATACCTAATGAAATATATTCACAAACTCGATTCTCCAATAGTACGAATAAATTCCTTTTTGTATTGGAAACTTTACCTACACATTAGAAAAGTAAGTTACTAAATTAAAATTAAACATAGCCGAGTGTTAAAAAAGACGAATTATTCGTCTTTACAGGCATTATATTGATGCTTTTTATTTTTATTTTACCATCTAACCATAATAACCTATCCTACTCAGTGTTCAAATACTTGGTATTGTTTTTTGAGCCAGTATGGAGTACTTTTAAAGGATTTGGCTCCATTGGGAATGTATGGTGTGGCAATCTGTTTAGGAATGTTTATGTGACTGCGTATATTTGGTGGGGGAAGGCGCACCACCGGTTGCCTGTACAAAACCTCTGGTCGAGGAGACGAAGTGTAGATTGTAGGGGTGTTCAACGGCGCCAGGGCAATATTAGGAGGAACGATCGATTGCACAAACTGCAGTGGAGGAGCACAGACAGTCCCTTCTAACAGCATTTCGAGAGGAGCCGTGTAAATTCTGAAGTTTATGTCGCTGTAATCCAATTCAGCTTCTAAGAACACAGGCATACGGTCGGACATAACCCAGACGTTGCTTTGGTCGTCAATCTTCACATCACTAGGGAATACTAAACCAACATCGTCTCTGTCGACGATAGCAATATTCTGAGGTTTGTGAGGAAGAGTCGATCTCCAGCAACCGATGGCGTTCTGATCGATCAGGTTGAACAATTGAACGCCGGTATCATCCATAACTTTAGAAGTGGTATGAGCGTCTGGTCCGCGTGGTCCGAGAACTTGGAAGTCTCTGTAAGATCCTTTAACTTTGCTCTCATCTCTGAGGATACGAGTGGATACTGCAAACTCAGTGTAGCTCGACAACGGCGAGAAAAAGAGAGTTCGGTATCCATCAAGTCCTCGAGGTGAAGTTGTGATGCCAAATATACCCTCCGATCCCCATTGGAAATTTAAACCGGCGATGTTGAAGTCTCCAACTAAAGGGTCAGGGAAGAAGAAACTGTGACTGAAACGCCAGGATCGGTTCAGTTCCCAGGAGTATGCGATAAGGCCGTATCCTAGTTCATCGGAGAAGTAAGCGAAGGTGTCGTCACACGTGGCACCTTCATCAAGGGCGATGTTGGCGATGAAGGTGGTGGAGACGATGTCATCAGGGCGAAATACGTAGCGACGGATGCGCTGGTCGGTGTTCAGGTCAAACACGCTGAGTGAATAAGGGCACAGGTTGGTTACGTTAGGATCTGAAATTGAAAACGAAAGAAGTATTAGAAAACCATTTAGGTAAGTTTAAGTATATTTTGATAAATTCAATTTACATAAATATTTGAAAACTTCGAATTTCTAATAGCAATACGATCATTTTACACGTGCAATTTTAGTAGGCGCTATTTGACCTTTGCTAATAAAAAACTACACGGCGGTGGTACAAATTTATTAAGAAACGCCTGTTAACTTTATAATGATGAATACATTAGTAAATGTTCATGAACACTACACATCGTCATCTACTTTAGAAACAGACATAATACTAGTATCAAAGTCGAAAGCAATAATTTAAATATATTCAGTTATGTCATAAGGATCATTTAGAAAACTGAGTGAATCGGGTTATAAGGTAAATGATTCTAAGAGTTCTATGCGGTCATTGAGTAGAGATTTTGTTGTGTTTTCGGAATAAGAACGTGACTGAGTTTCAATTTATGTCTGAATCTGTACTCAGCTAATCTGAGTCCGGATCAGTGCTTAAAAGCATTTTATGAGCATGCGGGTCTAAGAAGGATAACATACCGTAGCCATAAGTGCCGACATCCAACACCCAGAGACGGTCACACTTGTCAGCTTTGATGCGGTACACAGTGTTGAGTCCATTTTGACAGTTGCCGAGCTCGTTGCCCGCGTAACTCGGGTAGGGGTTCAACTTAGGGGAGGGGTCGTAGGGGGCGTCCAAGGGTATGTAGTTTAGGGTTGCTGGAATACCTGGAAAAAAATGAAAGTAAAAACTACTGTATTCCTTCTAACTATATACATTTCATCAGATTTCTAATGCATGGTTTCTTTGTTTGACAAAAATCCAATAGTAGTCTCCAGAACCTCGTCAGTTGCATGATTTTTAATTTATTGATGGCTTATCGATGTTCACTTTTTTATTCTATCACCCCGCTGCAGAAGGAAGACAGATTGGACTTTTTTGTTGCATCTGTTCTCCTAGGATTACAGAGGGGTTACAGAGTAGAGTGACAAATGAGAATAATTTATTTTTCATTAGCCAGTGAGATGACTTACTGACTCTCCGTAGTTCTTTTACTCCGAACTTGTAGTTAGGTATAACTCATAATAGTACTTTTTACTTATAGTACATCAACGGTATTAATAAAAGGTATTAATATTAATAAATTATTACGATATCTTTAATATACAGCGCTATTTTGACATTACCAAAAAAAATTTAATTACAGTATTAGCAGAGGCTACTAATGATACTGGCATTGCCCGAATTATTTATGATCCAACTATCATAAAGTTATCGAGGTTATGAGTTTTGAGATCAACGAGTGAGACGCCAAGTGTTTTCTGAATGGATAGAGCGAGTTAGAATGTAAGTCGGTCAGTAGTAAGTACGTATTCATAAATAACATTTTTTTTTAACCAAATTAGGTAGACCGAGGTTTTGTTCACGTCAACTTTTCATTTCAGTCAATTTCTTGTGTTAATTCAGCATGTAAAAACTCGTCAATAATTTATAATTTTAGAAAACTAGAAAAACCGACTTCAATTCGACTATCAGCTTCATCATCAGATGATGACGATGATGACAGTTCATTGGAATGTTCTAGTGACTATAAACATCACTTAAAAGTCACAGGAAAGCAAAATACGCAATTTCGTGCACGTTGTTGGCATATTTTTTTTTCAGTTATTTCTATTTATAATCCAAACTACTGAACCGATTTTGATAAAAATAAAATGGAATCAACCTGGAAAAATATTATTTCAGATAAAAAAAGATTTTTTGAAATCGGTTCATAAATGACGGAGTTCTGAGGTAACAAACATAAATAAAAATACAACTAAATTGAGAAACTCCTCCTTTTTTGAAGTCGGTTAAAAAAGTAAGTAATGTCTAGGCTTAGGTTGCGATTTTGTAACTTCATAAGTATCTACACATATTTTACAATAGCGTCTTCCTTAGGTTGAAACTGTTGCAAGGCCATTGCTACTGTTAAAATACTTTGTGCTTGACCCATCAGTTAAGTTACGCAATTCGTACATAATCTACATATTTGTTTACAAATCATCAAAATATAAGTAAGTGGGCGAATCAACTTTTAAGGCACTCCTTTGACAACATTGTGAATAGCTAAAAATAAAAATGAATTATCGAAAGGTTAAGCAAATATAGTGTTAACATTTGCACTATTTATTCTATCTTTAGGTTTTGCTATGTGGCATGACATCTAAGCTAGTTTAAACGAGTTTTTGTAGAAAACCTGATGAGTGTGCCTAATAAACATCGCAGCAGAGCGCTAATAAACGTACGCGCACCAGTTGAGAGCTTACTGCGGGCTCAGAGGCGGGTAAAGCGAGGTAGGCCTTGTCAGACCATACCAACGAAATATTAGATACTAATAGCCTCTGATGATACCAAGTTAGATGCCATTTCTTGATATTACTCAGAACTTTTATCGGTAACTCAGTATACCTGATGATTTAATCTACGTTTGGGACAAAAAGTTGAGGTGCATGTAAAATACACAATTTAAGTCAAACTTTTGTTAATTTTTACTTAAAACGTAAGCCTTACCTTTTGTGAAGCGTAGTAATGTGTGAAAATGCAGTGTCTTCATATGTTTTTATTAAGTAACATCGTACTTTGTTACTTCACCTTCGTCAAAAGACACCTGTTTTTTGTATGGAGTTCCGCTGAGTTACCATAGGAAAAGCAAAAATTTTGCTATAAACTATAAAAAGTATGAAATTACCATATTAGCGGAGAATCTAAGTTTACGTTTACATTTAAACAATCTTATTTTAAACTTAAATACAGATTTTATCGTTATTTCCATGCCAGGGACAAAAAAGGAGTGCCTTAAAAGTTGATTCACCCAAGTACCTTATAACAGCGGAAGAAAATTATTCAGTAACATTTTTATTTTCACCTCTATAAAAGTAGGCTTTTAGATGATTTAGCATAAAACTATTTAAAAAATTCTAATAACTAGTCTTGCATGTATTTCCTAAAAATATCGGTTGATTTAAATACCACGTAACATTTTAGTAGGGCAGATTTTGACTTTTTACTTTTAACCTACATTCATTAATAGTGATTAACCTACTTAAATATGTTTTTCTGTGGATAAAACCGACACAGCTGAGATAATATAAAATTGCCATCTCTTGCATAATTTATTTTAACGCACATCAGTATAAATAAATTAAACTTTTTCTCATTAAAAAATCTAAGTGCGCATAGTAAATGTACAAGTTTGTTTTAATTACCTTTTTATATCGCCTAGTGGTTACTTAATGTTAGTCATAGAGCTACTTAAACAAGTAATTAAATTAAAAATTGAAAAAACCCCCGAATTTTGGACCGATTTTCATCAAACATAGCTACGAACACTCTCGACTAATTCACCTTTCAAACAAAAAACCAAAATCAAAATCGGTTCATCCGTTCAGGAGCTACGTTGCCAGACACACACACACACACAGTCACGTTAAACTTATAACACCCTGTCGTTTTTGTGTCGGGGGTTAAAAATACTATTCTTTAGAAATCAACGTTAATAATAAAAGGGCCCACTTAGGGAGAACGCAAACCAAAGACAAAAAGTCTTGTCGAACAGTTAGTGATGCGAAACTTCATAATTTCGTGACAAACCATGTCTAACTTTTTTCGTCACAATATGCTTCGTCTTATTTGCTGTTTTCGTTACTTGCTTATTTAATGAGAATCATGCTAAGTACTTAATAATATTATTAAGTACACTACATAATTACACTATATTCTTATTTATTAAAAAAGCACAGTTCATTCTCTAGGTATGTGCGTATAAAGCAATGTTTAATAGGTAGGTACTAAACAATGCTATAATAGATAGGTAAACATAATTTTATGCATGCGTCGTGTCAATTGATGTGAATTTCGTTACAACGAAAACAGCATATGACGAGGAAGCATTCATCTTATGCTGTTTTCGTTATAACAGAAAATTTATTTTCACGTCACTAAGTACGCGACAAAACAGTTTTGTCGATAGATGTGCGTTGGCCCTTATAAAGACCAAGGTTTTGGAAATAGGTATCATTGTGACGTTTCTGGTGTTACAGGCGTTCATAGGCTAAGGCGGCACAGATAATATAAACTATAGGCTAAGGTAACCGCTTACTACCAGATGAGCCATATTGAACCAGGGGACTAAAAGACTTTTTTTTACCAACTTCAAAAAAGGAGGAGGTTCTCAATTCAGTTGTATTTTTTTTAATGTTTGTTACATCAGAACTCTGTCATTTATGAACCGATTTCCAAAAGTCTTTTTTATCTGAAAGAATATTTTTCCAGGTGGATCCCATTTTATTTTTATCAAAATCGGTTCAGTAGCTTGGGTTATCAATAGAAACCACTGAAAAAAATATGCCAACCACGTGCACGAAATTGCGTATTTTGCTTTTCTGTGACTTTTTAGTGATGTTTACGGTCACTAGAACATTTCCAATGAACTGCCATTATCATCATCATTGATGATGAAGCCGGTTTTTCTAGTTTTTGACCCCCCCACGCAAAAACGACGGGGTGTTATAAGTTTGACTTGTATGTGTGTGTGTGGGTGTGTCTGTCTGAGGCAACGTAGCTCCCGAACGGATGAACCGACTTTTATTTTGTTGTTTTGTTTGAAAGGTGAATTAGTCGAGAGGGTTCTTAAGCTATGTTTGATAAAATCCGGTCCAAGATTCGGGGGTTTTTTAAATTTTTAATTTAATGACTTGTACTACCAGTACTTTATTTTCTAATCTAAGTCAACAACATAACTACTTTTGTTCTTTGAGAATAAACACCATTTTCCAACCGTTATTAGCGGTGCAACGATTTAACCGGATAAATATGTCAGTAATTTATTGACTTCTTACATGTATAGGTAATTATTGCGATAAGTACCTATCTACTGTACTACAGAAGGCGTGGTAAAGACTGCCGACATTGACCTACCTACTCAGTCGATTTTGTTTGCTAGTTTTTTTTTGATGATTAATAATTTAATTTTTATGTATTTACAGTTATTTTTTTATTTACTATTTTTATGTAGGTACACTTATCAAAAAAATTGAGCCACCCCTGTTTTTTTATTAATTCTCTAGATTTCAGTAACTATATAATTTAAACATATAACTTTAGTGGTAGCGCCATTATTTATATATAATTTTTTACTTACGTAGCAAAATGTAATACAAATATGTATATTAAAAAACCACTGTCATTAAAATATTAGTACGGTAACGTTAGTTTAGAAAATCGTAATTTTTAGCCTAATTATCATTTTATTTCTATCATTTTGTAGATTTCTCAACACTATCAAGATCAATAAAAGATCAAGATTTATCAAGGAATGGAACTCGTTGTCGTCTTCTGTCTTTCCTGAGAAATATAATCTGGGTCTTTTCAAGGCAAGAGTGAATAAGTGTCTTCTAGACTGTCCTGCTCCATCGTCGGCCTCATCGTCATTTACCATCAGGTGAGATTGTGGCCAAAGGACATTATATAAAATATATATAAAAAAATATTAATATACTTTCTAGTCGTGTGTACTAGAGATACAAAGTCGTGCCATTAGTACTACCCTAGTAGAAAAAGTCGGTATGACTGACGCTGAGCAGGATAACCCTTCGCTGGTTACCTTGAAATCTAATCTAATTCTATTCTATAAACGCTTCCGATTGGTACTGATTTGGATCAGTTGAGCTATCTATAAATCGTTTGCAACGGTGTGTAGATAGCTCAACTGCTTCATGTGTATTTTGTACATATTATAAAGATTGTAAATACTTTATTAGTCATAATTTTCTTTGTGAATAAATTCATTAATTAATAAAAAATCTAATTCTACCACAGCATAAATTGAATCGCTCACCTTTCCTACAAAATAATTTATTAACCTACAAGCATACTCGTGGTCTCACGACTTTGGTACCTTAGAAGGCATAGGATGAAGATAGAGAAGTGAATTGAAATTAGAATATTCCTAAACAGAATATCAAGAACAAATTGAATCACAAAACTCATTGTTTTAGAATGAGAGCAAGCACTTTTGTGTTACCTACATATCGAGGTCTTTTCTAAAAATAAAAAATAATAAATAAATATTAATGGACATTTCACACGACGCCCTCTAGTCTCAAACTAAGCAAAGCTTGTAATATGGGAACTAGATGCTGATAGAATACTTATATACTATTTTTTTTTGTAAATACATACTTGTAATACATAGTAACACCCAGACATAGAACAGACATAGAATTGTTTTTATTAATGAACAACCTAATGATTATAGCCCTTGCTAAGCAAATCTAGTCATAAATTAAATTGCTAGATTATACAGATTGCCGATGACAGTTACACTGCGCGCCAACGAAGATTCGACCGCAGGCTGTTGCCAAATTACCACACCGTGTAACTCTACCGTTGCTCGACTCATGTAAATCCGTGCGAAGGTCCCCGTAATATTAATTAGTTTTTGTTGACATAAAATTTTTACACTAATTAATATGATGAATCCGATACCGAACTAGTGTGAACTGTGTTTCGGGAACCAGTGGTTTCTCCAACAAAATCAAGGTCTATTTTATTAACCTCCGACGCAAAAACGATGGGTTTTATAAGTTTGACGTGTCTGTATGTGTGTGTCTGTCTGAGGCAACGTAGCTCCTGAATGGATGAACCGATTTTGATTTTGTTTTTTTTTGTTTGATAGCTGAATTAGTCGGGAGTGTTCTTAGCTATGTTTAATGAAAATCTGTCCAAGATTCAGGGGTTTTTTAAATTTATTTTATTCTCGACAGGTAGGTAGGTATCTTGGTCATAAACGGTTACTGAAACTCTTCTTTTAAAAACTAACCTGCCCTCCACCGAGGAACGCTGACGAACAGCTTATTCTTCCATCGTTCTATCCCCACAGGTAACGCGTTCTCAGGAATCAGAGCTCCGGATTGGATGGCCTGCTGCCTGGAGAACACGTCAGGGTAGTTCCAGTCCATGACGTTCCATGAGAACAGTTCTTGCAGCTTCACAGCTGCTGATGCGTACGACACCAAAGCGAAGCAAATAAGGAGTTTGGGCGCCATTTTGAATCTGAAATAGGGGAACATCGATTCTGATTCTTTTTTCAAAGTTTTGCCAGAACATTTTCTAAAGTGAGATTGGTCAATTTATGAGACAAGCTTTGATGTGAGTTTGATATTTTTATACGGTTATCATAGTGCTACAGTATGTAAAATTACTTCGAAAACGTCTCGTATTTGCTAAATTAAAAAAAAAGCTATGAAAAATTAGTTTGTTATTATTTTGCTCAACTCCAGCTTTAGCTTTTTCACTGTTGTTAACTAGAATTTTATAATATTACGACCAAGGATGCGAATATGTGGTAATTTGCCTTGAAAATAGTTAAATTATTACTATCGCAGAAATGAAGCGCGTCTATTTTAGATATTACATCGCAGTTTAATCCGAATTTTTCAGGTATTTTTATTCATGATTTTCAGCATACTAATTTCATATCTTCTTAATAAATGGCAGCATTAATATGACGTCAGTAGGTAATAATAGCGTAACGGATAATTTAATTTTTGATCCATGGCACTAAAATTATTCCTTGACGCGTTTTCGTCATTTAACGTCTACTATTTTTCGAGTTTTTGTTAAGTTTTTGATCTTAATCTCATTAGTCCAGTTTATCCAAGTTGTTTTTCGTATTCATTGTATACCAAAAAATTGTCATAGTAAGACATTTTGATGCACAACACTTGCAAATCACAATAAAAATAACCACCATAGAATTAAAATGAATCTTAATTTCAAAATTCACACCACAACCTTTCACACGTTTATATATCCAACTTCAAAAAATTCAAGTGTAATATTTTTCATTCAAACACTTCGCATATCCAACATTCGAAATTTATGAAATTTTCAGAATTATTTTGCGGCAAGGATATAAAAAAAAGTTACCGTTGAAGCTGCTGGCTGTGACCACGGCAGCTCAGATTCGACTGATGCGGTACCACCCACCCTTACCTTATAAGTAAGCCAGTACGCGAGGAAGCATCGTATGTGGACTTCAAAATCGAAACTTAGAACTGATTTTGCAATTACCTTTAGTAATTTTGATTTCTGTGTTACGGTTCGATTTTGATTCCCGAATGTGACAGCCGATTGCATTCCTTCTTTAGCTAGAACTTAAGCTAAACTACGGTTTTCATAGTTTTGTCACGTAGTCTTTGCATTTAGATACTGACAAGTCTATTTTGCGTGTTTTATATAATTTCAATTAGTTGATAATTGCGAAATACTACGAATTTTGGAAAGCATTCAAAAATCTTTAGAAAATGTATACCTTTCTATAATGTATTCATTTACATAGTTTCGTATCACAAATCAATATTACAAATCAATAAACTAGTTTATCTCCGTCGTGGATTACCGTCAGTTTAACGTGCCCTCTGAAGTACGGAAGCGCTCAAATGTAAACGCCACTAGCGGTCACCCATCCAAATAATGACCGCGCAGTACGTCGCTTAACTTAGATAATCGGTGAAGACTAAGCAAGCTACATCGAGTTTTAACATAGAGCTCATTAATTTGATAACATAGATTTGTTTGTAAAAGATTGACTTAAATCTATCTTATGGTTTATTAAACTATTGCGAGATAGGTATTCGCTATGTTATAAATAGTAAAAGGTGTTAAAATGAGCGTAACAAATAAACAATTTTGGGTGATAAAGATACAAGTCCTAATTTTAAATTCACTAATTAGTTACAAAATTGCTATGACTAGCGCAGTAGGCGAGACGAAAGGTTCAGCAGCCTTACCGCCAAGTGTATAATAGTAATGGAAATCAAAAACATTGCTTACCAATTTAAAATATTAGTGAGTTTATTTCATAAAAAAGAAGAGCTAGAACTTTGACCGCTAGAACACTCTACAGTTAAGCAAGCAAACTTTGTATGGAAAAAAGTTGTTTTCGTTTCACTAAACGATTTTTATCCATACTAAAAATGCGAATCACTTTTCGTAAATCATAAAAATGAAACTCACACTACTGGCTCTGAAGTACTATATAGGTAGAGCCATCGTGAGATTCAATTATGCTTTAATTCAGCGTGTCTCATCACCGCCAATGCCTTATGATCCGTACACTTTGAACTAATTTGCATGCTCAGTAAATAGAAGTGAGTATCGGCCTTTAGGGAATCTCGAAGATAATGGAAAAGATGAAGAAGAAAAAGAATAGAAAAAACTTGTTACGTCAGACTTAACTTATGTACATTTTATGTTAGAATAAGGAATAAACGGCTTTTTTATTTTTTTATCGGCCTTTAGGTAGATACCTAATACGCTACTAGTACTTTAATGTAGTGTTTGAACATTACAAAAAAATTGCCTAAAGTTAGCTCCGTCACTGTTTGTCATTACCAATTGGTAAGAGATGGATGTCTTGTGTTGATACAGTTTTTTTTCAGCTTTCTTGGAGTGCTTAGATCCAAACTACTTCATAGTGAAGAATGTGGTCGTGTTTTATGTGTAATATTTGGAAGTGCCTGTGACTACCACTTTAAATCCATCAACACCTAAAGCGTTGTCCTAATACAAAGTAATTACGCGATCATCGCAAGTTCGCGCGAACAAACATACTGATGTCAAATAGGTGTCTTAATTTGCGCGTGCGTATCGCGCGAATGCGTTTTTTCAAGTGACCATGCCATGAAATGTCGCATCGCTAGGTTGCGCGATAATTATAATGGTGTAGCGCGTAGCTCCTCTAACCAATTTGAAATTTTATGCCGCCTATACATGTTGGCCCAACGTCGACGAGTGAAGGCCAACGCCAACGTGTGGACGGCATGTTTGCCATGGCTCGGTGTCGCTCGCCTTAGTTGGCCGAGTGCTTACAAGCGCCAACGTGTGGACAGTACATTGGCAGTGACTTGCCTGCGCTCGACCAACCGTGTCCACATGTTGGCCCGCTCTTCTACGTTGGCCGCTTGCAATAGTTTGCGTAGGCTTGCCAAACATGTGGATGGTAGCACTCCGATTTGCTTACGCTTGCTTACGCTCGCGTTGGCTCGCGTTGGAGTTCGCTCGGCCAACATGTATTGGGGCTTTTACAGTCACTAGAGAATAATGGAATTTAAACGTTACAAAATTACATTTCTAAAGGATAAATCACATGACTGATTCTTCTGATGTTTCCTTCTCTAGCGTAGCATGTCCGTCAGAATTGAAGGATCAGCGATCGTAGAATGTCATATTAGCAGTCAACATACAAGTACGTCATCTCGTGAGCTTCAAGCCTCAATACAAAGGGAAAATCCACCGTTTTGTCTTCAAAACAAATGACTTGACGTAAATTTTATTCAAATAATCCACTTGACACTCGCAAAATTGTTTGTCGAAATGACGGACAGAAGCCATTTAGAAGAGAAGAAGAAGACGGAGCCATAACTTTATAAAAAAAACGCCAAAATATTGGCACTTTCAAAATGTTATGTTTTTACACATGTCAGTAGTGTTTATCGTACATTGAAGATTGGTACTCTAGCCCTAACGTTCGATGACCAAGCCGTTAATAAATAAAAATAAATAAAATAAAATTCGTTTATTTCAGGCACGGTTACAAAACAATGCAATGTACACAGACCCATATCACAAAACATTAACTAAAATAGAATAAAAATAAAGAGTAGAATTAGAGGTAGAAATCTACCCAAGTCATTTTTTATTTTGGTCCATGTGGACAGAAATCCAGTCCCTGAATATGGGATTGGCCAATGTATGGGATTGGTTAATGTGTAACAAAAAAGTGCGCTCACGCCGTCGTCTGAGGAATTAGTTCTATGTCAGAGACGTTGCGGTTTCATTGTCGGATAACTTCAATTGTTAATTACTACTAAGTAAGTAATTTATGTGTAGTTATTCAACATCGTAAGTGCAAGTACCATCCACAACAATATTATGAGGTAAATTGATAACGCACAGTGTTGCGTGTTTTACTGATTTCTGCAATAAAAATGCGCTAAGTGTGTGTCGAATCATGCATAGGGTTTCTGAGGTCAGTGCCTACAACTTAGGTAAGTAGTTAAGTACCGATTTTGATCTTTTTAAAATGATAAAATGATCTTTAGAAAATTGGCACGTTCATTTGTATGAGGTTATGGAGTTTTTAGCAGGCCTTCATTTTGTAATTGACACGTTGCTTCTAATAAGTAAAATTTATTTATCATTGCTATATGGCAATGCAGCCAGTGTCTTGGGCACGCTTCCGATTGGTACTGATTTGGATCAGTTGAGCTATCTATAAATCGTTTGCAACGGTGTGTAGATGGCTCAACTGCTTCATGTGTATTTTGTACATATTATAAATATTGTAAATACTGTATTTACAATATTTATAATTAAAATAGAATTTATCGTTTAATATGATAATTTTTTGAATTTTTTTTACCATCATGCTTTTACTGGATTTATTAGGTTCTCCAGAAAAATGCAGTTTTATAAGCATAAGTATAGGTACCAATTTTTTTATAATTTTATAAGCGTATTCATTCGTTACCCCGTTAAAGTTTCTAAATAATTTTATTGTATTAATAGTCTGTGCTGTGACAGATGAAAATGGTAAAAAGATTAGTTTTTTAGAGTTATTTAAACATTTCGGAACCCAAAGTGTAATTAGGTACAGGTACATTTTTAATAATAATAATAAACGGATTTGAGTTCTCGACGATTACTTAAGAGTCCGTATTAAAATTTGACGACGTCAAGTTTAGGCATTTATGAATACGCGACGCGCTGCGCTACGCGTTTGCGACGCGCAAAGGACAAACCAATTTGATCTTTCGACATGTTCGTTCACTGGATGAGTACGATTGATTTGTAGTCTAATTACTAAGTTGGTATGTAGTAGGTACAGCTATCTCCACGTGACGTGTGTAGAACTGTTGTATGAATTGTAATAAAAAAATTGTAAAAAATAAAATAAATATTGCAAACCCTCTATTATGTAGAAAATAAAATAAATATAGCAACCCCTCTATATAATTTTTTTATTGATCTAACAGTATTTATAATTCCAGTTCAATGCCCCCTCTTCTCCTCTCAGAGATATTGTAGCCCCCTTCCCGTATCTCCGCTACAAGCAGAATTCGACCTCCATTATTTGGAGCCATTCGAATCGAATCGAAACATAAATATAGCCAAAATAAAGGAACATTTTGACTCTGACAGAATTTATCTCCCCTACGACGTTTTCGAATCCAGGACAGCCTACTTTACTTTTTATAGTAAAATGATACAGGTGTCGAATTCGAAATATTTTGGGGTGCTGATTGCGGAAATGGCATCTACTTTGAAGTCTAAATGGCGAACGTTGATTTTTTTGAGTACAGTGATAGAAGTGTCATTTTCAGGATATTTTGGAGTGCTGATTACGGAAATGGTATCCATTTTGAAATCCAAGATGGCGGACATTGGTTTTTTTTAGAAAATAGATATGGGTGTCGTTTTCGGCATATTTTGGGATGCTAATTACGGAAATGGTATCCATTTTGAAATTCAAGATGGCGGACATTGGTTTTTTTTGAGTAAAGTGATATGGGTGTCGTTTTCGGGATATTTTGGGATGCTGATTATGGAAATTGAATTCATTTTGAAATCCAAGATGGCGGACATTGTTTTTTTTTGAGTAAAGTGATATAGGTGTCGTTTTCAGGATATTTTGGGATGCTGATTATGGAAATGATATCCATTTTGAAATCCAAGATGGCAGACATTGTTTTTTTTGAGAAGATAGATATGGGTGTCGTTTTCGGGATATTTTGGGATGCTGATTACGGAAATGGTATCCATTTTGAAATCCAAGATGGCGGACATCGATTTTTTTTAATAAAGTTATATGGGTGTCGTTTTCGGGATATTTTGGGATGCTGATTACGGAAATGGTATCCATTTTGAAATCCAAGATGGCGGACATTGTTTTTTTTGAGAAGATAGATATGGGTGTCGTTTTAGGGATTTTTTGGGATGCTGATTACGGAAATGGTATCTATTTGAAATCCAAGATGGCGGACATTGTTTTTTTTGAGAAAATAGATATGGGTGTCGTTTTCGGGATATTTTGGGATGCTGATTACGGAAATGGTATCCACTTTGAAATCCAAGATGGCGGATATCGATTTTTTTTAATAAAGTTATATGGGTGTCGTTTTCGGGATATTTTGGGATGCTGATTACGGAAATGGTATCCATTTTGAAATCCAAGATGGCGGACATTGGTTTTTTTGAGAAAATAGATATGGGTGTCGTTTTCGGGATATTTTGGGATGCTGATTACGGAAATGGTATCCATTTTGAAATCCAAGATGGCGGACATTGGTTTTTTTGAGAAAATAGATATGGGTGTCGTTTTCGGGATATTTTGGGATTCTGATTACGGAAATGCTATCCATTTTGAAATCCAAGATGGCGGACATTGTTTTTTTTTGAGAAGATAGATATGGGTGTCGTTTTAGGGATATTTTGGGATGCTGATTACGGAAATGGTATCTATTTGAAATACAAGATGGCGGACATTGGTTATTGTGAGTAAAGTGATATGGGTGTCGTTTTCAGGATATTTTGGGGTAAGTAAAGTACTGATTATGGAAATGGATCCTATCTTTTTTGAAGTTTTTGTTTATGAATCGATTGCTTTCGAAATCAATATCTGAGAGTCCTCCTCAGCCATCGTAAAGATTACCCATATCACTTTACTCAAAATAACCAATGTCCGTCATCTTGGATTTCAAAATGGATAGCATTTCCATAATCAGCATCCCAAAATATCCCGAAAACGTCACCCATATTTTTTTTTTCAAAAAAACCAATGTCCGCCATCTTGGATTTCAAAATGGATAGCATTTCCGTAATCAGCATCCCAAAATATCCCGAAAACGACACCCATATCTATTTTCTCAAAAAAAAAGATGTCCGCCATCTTGGATTTCAAAATGGATAGCATTTCCGTAATCAGAATCCCAAAATATCCCGAAAACGACACCCATATCTATTTTCTCAAAAAAACCAATGTCCGCCATCTTGGATTTCAAAATGGATAGCATTTCCGTAATCAGAATCCCAAAATATCCCGAAAACGACACCCATATCTATTTTCTCAAAAAAAAAGATGTCCGCCATCTTGGATTTCAAAATAGATAGCATTTCCGTAATCAGCATCCCAAAATATCCCGAAAACGACACCCATATCTATTTTCTCAAAAAAACAATGTTCGCCATCTTGGATTTCAAAATGGATTCCATTTCCGTAATCAGCATCCCAAAATATCCCGAAAACGACACCCATATCTATTTTCTCAAAAAAAAAGATGTCCGCCATCTTGGATTTCAAAATGGATAGCATTTCCGTAATCAGCATCCCAAAATATCCCGAAAACGACACCCATATCTATTTTCTCAAAAAAACCAATGTCCGCCATCTTGGATTTTAAAATGGATAGCATTTCCGTAATCAGCATCCCAAAATATCCCGAAAACGACACCCATATCTATTTTCTCAAAAAAAACAATGTCCGCCATCTTGGATTTCAAAATGGATAGCATTTCCGTAATCAGCACCCCAAAATATCCCGAAAACGACACCCATATCTATTTTCTCAAAAAAACCAATGTCCGCCATCTTGGATTTTAAAATGGATAGCATTTCCGTAATCAGCACCCCAAAATATCCTGAAAACGACACCCATATCACTTTATTAAAGAAAATCGATGTCCGGCATCTTGGATTTCAAAATGGATACCATTTCCGTAATCAGCACCCTAAAATATCCCGAAAACGACACCCATATCAATTTACTCAAAAAAACCAATGTCCGCCATCTTGGATTTCAAAATGGATACCATTCCGTATTCAGCACCCTAAAATATCCCGAAAACGACACCCATATCACATTACTCAAAAAAAACCAACGTCCACTATCTTGGATTTCAAAATGGATACCATTTCCGTAATCAGCATCCCAAAATATCCCGAAAACGACACCCATTCACCCATATCACTTTCCTCAAAAAAATCAATGTCCGCCATCTTAGACATGAAAATGGAGGAGGGAGGTAAATTTTGTGAGAGCCTTCCTCGCTTTGTCACTAATCGATCGATCGATAAAATCGATCTAATTCTACTTTTCCAAAAATACGTCATAGGGTGTGTGGTACCTTTATGAGAAACTAGCAGTTACCCGCGACTTCGTACATGTCTACAGTTTCCGTGTACATTATATTATCTGTGCGTGTACCGAGCGGATACTTCTTTGAGAAACTTGACATTACACCTCATTACACCGAACTCGTACCTACTGGAATGTCAAACGCTAGTTGTTAGACCAAAGAGGTAGTACCTACTACGCCCTGTCAAACTGACGTGACATGACATGACAATGAAATCCTCTTGCCAATTGGCGCTGCTAATCCTTTTCGTTCATTTTATCCTGTAGATCCTGTTAATTATTCGGGATAAAAAGTAGCCTATGTATCAATTCAGGTTACGAACTATATATATGCCAAGTTTCATCCAAGTTGGTTCAGTGGTTTTGACGTGATTGAAACACAAACATCCAAACATCTAAACATCCAAACATCTAAACTTTCGCATTTATAATATTAGTAGGAAGGATAGGATAGGATAGGATAGGATTGGAGAGGGTAGAGAGGAGGGGGGGGCGGATTTCGCAAGGAGTCAAGTCAGTCAGCAGTAAGTAGATGCAAGTAGGCAGTAGGCAAGTAGCAGAAAGTAGTAAGTACATTTGAGTAATTTATAAATCGGCCTGTATACTAAGTAGGTAGGTACTTGATTGAAATAGTGTTTTTTATTATTTACAAAAGTTCAAATATCGTGAAGATACCGACATTTTATGAAACCTAAATAATGTAGTTAGAAAACCTCTACCAAGTACCTACGGCCGCACGAAGAATCAAATCACGCGGTCACACTATAATTTGGTGCCGATACTGCTATTTGTCGATATATGTATATGTATAGTGCGCACGACGAAAAGCGATACGTCCTCCCTCCACGGCCGCTCAGCGCGGAATGCCACCCGCAGCGTTGCGCGGCATGATAAATAGGTGATTTTAGAAAAATCCTATAAAAATAAGAACAAGGTAGAAGACTATAATTTTATTTTTATTTGTAAGAAAAAAACCTGTTCTTTTATATAGTATGCGTATTTTAACTTTAAACTTCTTACTTTCGTAGTAATCACAGTTTGTTTGAAGAGTAAAATTGCGTAAAAAGCGGTGTTTTCAAAAATTAATTTCTCTAACATATTGTATGAACGGGCAGCAATTTTTTCCCAGCATTCTATTTTTAACAAAATAAATATTTTAATTGCATTTTTAAATTATCTTTAAACTAGTTTTTTCTATGATAAAATCAAGTCGAAAAGTTCACATTTTTGATAATTTTACGAAGACATGCGTTACAAATTAATTTATTTCTCAGTTGTGTATTGCCTAATTTAAAATGTTCTCCCAGCATTCTATTTTTATTGAACCAAACTTTAATTTCCATTTATATTTGTAATCGTAAAACGTTAACTGTAATAAAAATCGAGTTCGAAAAATGATGTAAATAGGCCAAAATCTAAAGAAGGCCCCTTAAATGTTGTTAGGAAGGGCGTGTTTATCTGTATGTATTTGTTATGCATTTATTTCAAGTGTATTTACAAGTTTAAATTACATGCTAATTATGTAAGACGAAACAAATGTTTTTGTATTTTGTACAGAATAATTAAATATTTTTATTTGTTATTTGTCACCCTTAATGCGCCACCAAACTTAAATATTACACAAATAGAAGAAAAAAAAACAGTTCATACATTAAAAATATGTAAAAAAAAACATGTAAAATCGCAAAGCACGTCATTACAATTGCAAAAATAATGGTTATACACTTACTTTTCTCTTTTCTGTGGTTATACAGTTGAAGATTAGTAGTAGTAAATAATGCATACTTACTGTTCGTATATACCTACTTTTTATCATACGATGTGGTTGACTTAATAAACACGATACTAAAATTATAAATTAGGCATTAATTTTAATAGCTTTTTTTAAATAAAAAAAACATACCTACATCATCCAAAGAGAAAAGGGCAGTTTTCACTAGTTTTTCGCGACACGAGATGCTTCAATCTCTGGGACTCACCAAATATATAATAAACTTGAAGAAAATGGCTATTTGCCTTGTTTTGACCTAGCTTAGTAGTTTCTAATTTGGTATGGAAACACCAATTATAATAACACATAGAAGGGTAGGGACCAAATTTTTTGCATCGTCCTACACTGAATTTCACAACTGAAAGTGTCACAACGGAAAAAAATGCAGTACAACATTTGTTCCGTTGTGACACTTTCAGTTCTGAAATGTGGTGTGTGACGATGCAAAAAATTTGGTTCTTACCCCGAAGTGAAGCTGCAAAATAAACGCGTAAATGATTGGCATATGTTGGTTTCACATCTAATTCTGAGGTTGAAATCATCTACATTGACAGCAGAATGTGACCACAAACGTAAGCGTACATACTTCATTCACTGAAGCGCACACCAATATATACAAAATCATGTCGTGACTGACTGACTGATGAGGGCTTAGCATTTTCAAATAAATCTAGGTTACCTACTCTTGCAAGTCTGAAAGCGTCTAGAAAAGTTCTCTGCTCTGAATGGAATAAGGTTAGTTGAACTGATCGGAAACCGAGAACCAAATCTTTTCGAAACTTCTGATAATCCAAAAAACATGGCTATTCTTATTCGTTTGGATGATTTTGCAATTGATTCCGAATAAACTGGCTCCTGAAATACAGTTTATTCTAATTTGGATTCTATGGATTCATTACCTTGATGACCTATTTATTATGTCAATATACTGATTTTGTATTTGTAAATGAGCAATTACTACCTCTTACAACTACACTATGACCGAAGCAATAAACCACTGTATTTTCGTAACAAAGTCTCCTCTAGGGAGGAGATTGACAAGTATATTTTTAACCCCCGACGCAAAAACGACGGGGTGTTATAAGTTTTACGTGCCTGTGTGGTGTCTGTCTGAGGCAACGTAGCTCCTGATTTTGTTTTTGATTTTGATTTAGTTTTTTTTGTTTGCAAGGTGAATTAGTCGGGAGTGTTCTTAGCTATGTATGTTTGATGAAAATCGGTCCAAGATTCGGGGGTTTTTTTGAATGTTTTATTCAATTACTTGTTAAGCTTTGTTATATTATCTGAGAAAATTGTTTTGTGTCCAACCAATGATCTTTGTTAAATGTAGTGATATTGTCTTTTCTTTGTAATAAACATTTTTTACTTTTACTCCTTAATTCCTGAAGCTACGGTCGATTTACAGTTATTAGCAATATATTGTCGCGCAAACAAAGCCTCAGGCAATAAGTAGGTATGTCTAGTTCGTGCATAATTGAAGCATAAACATAATTCAATTAGGAAACTAGTTTTGGTGCCAATCATGCAAACTGCAAAATTTGCTCCCGGCGTAGTTCACATGAGTGATAAAGGTAAATCAAGGACGTGGCTTAAGTTGCTAGATGTAATTTAAACTATTAGTCGATTTTTGAAAACATTATGTGCAACAGATTTATTACAGAATGATTCTAATCTGATATTTTTTGGATAATAATCAACAAAATCATATTAGTTTAAAATTAATAAAAATCAACCAAATCATATTAGTTTAGATTTAGTTACATAAACTATAAATATTGTAAATACTATATTAGTCGTAATTTTCTTTGTTAATCTATATTGTTTTAAAGGCACATCCAACAGTCTAATCATGATGAAAACTCAACAGTTTTCATTAAAAAAAATATGTTTATAACTTGATTAGATATCTTCTTTTTAATTAGAGATATAAAAAGTTGTACTATAAATCCCAGTTGCACAAGAAATATTGACAAAAATAAGGCCTTGATAAATTGACATGTTTTATGTCTATGGCCCTAAGTGTTGTTATTGTAAAATTATATTTATTTTGACCATGCACTGAACATAATAATAAATCAAAATCCGTAGTTCGGAAGCGGATTTCCGTGGAGACTAATATTTTAGGAGTAGTACAGTCATGAACATGTTTGCGCCATAAATACAGGCTGTTACAAGACTACTCCTGAAATCTTCGGAGATGAAAGTACTATCCAACTATGCGAGTGCAAAAAAAAAACACCAGTTGTTTTATAAATTTTTAGGTAGGTAGGTATTGTAAGCAGGTATTGCATTTTGTATGTAAAAGCTGGTTTTCTTTTCACGCACACATCGTGTACTTTAAACCTTTGATGGTTTCGGAAGTAGTTTTTTGGCACCCTGTATCTATTACCTTATTAAACAATGATTTGTGTTCTTACTGTTGTAGGTACTAATAAAAAGTTTGTGACCAACTGGTTTTTTAATTTGCCCAAAAGCCTAAAAACTGATGGACGTAGTGCAATATTTCGCAGCGCACATCATCATTGAAAGTGTTGTGTTAATACAATGTTAGTGGTGACCGCTTAGCATCAAGCGAGTCATCTGCTTACATTTTGCAAAATTCAGATAAGTATAAAAATTAGTGCTGAAAAAACTAGAAATGATAAAAATATATAATTGGTTTGCAAAATAAGTTCATTAGCCTAGAAAATATGGAGTTACCTAGACCGAGAGCAAGACAAGGTCGACTCTTTTGGGTTTGTGATTGGCAAACCTAATATCAAAATAATAGCGCGTGGGAATGTAGGTAAGTAGGCCTATTTATAAAAGTAGATTTCATTCATACTTAATTCATATAATTGGTTTTCTCAGTTGTGTTTACGCTACAATTTTTAACACGAGCAAGGTAGCTTACCTCTTTAAATGGTAAAGTACTTGTTTACATTCATTGATTGGTTCTGTATGAAGCCAGATTAGCAAGTCAACAAAATAATCATTTAATTTGCTTAACTATGTAACGAAATCTCTCAGGATTCGAGTTCGAAACACCACCGATATCGTGGCGCTTACGAGAGTAGATAAGTTTAAAAATAATGAACAGATCTTGTTGATAAATAATCCAGATCTTGTTTGATCACCTACGGAAACATACTCGTAAATAGATAACCCACATAGTCTTGTTCAAAAATGTCAATCGTAGGTATAATAAACCTCTTAGGGCGGCTTGCACCAGAATCACTAAACGTGTTTAACAGCTAAATAGATTTAAATCTGACGTATTTATATGACTTGACAACTCGCTAAATACTATTTAATAGTTAAACGCGTTTAGCGATTCTGGTGCAAGCCGCTCTTAGTCATATACGCCGAAAACTTTTTTAACGATGATAAACTAATTGTTATCAATGCACATCTAGCGAATTAACAATACCTTTTATCATAATAATTAATAATAAATTGTTAAAAAGTACAAACAGTCATACATATTCAGTGTCTGTTTCTAGCTCATGTAGATTTATCTCATTTTGTTTTTTGTATAAAATCTCAAAAGTCTAGAGCTGTAAGCTTAAAAAAATCATGGACATTTATTACAGCTATGATAACAGAACCTTCTTTAAGGCAAATTCAAGAGGACTTCAAGATTAACCCCTTTTTTATCACTTTATTCTTATACTGTTAAACAAACAAGCATTCCATTCCACACGCAAAGTCGTACGCGGAAATGAGTGAACTAATCGCTCACATGTGGTTTAATAAATCATGCAACAGCGTAAAAGGCGTGGTTGCATCCTATTATGCGCTTGCACACTTGTCAATACCGATACCTACACGATATGTCACGTAGAAGCACTCGTGGCGTAGCTTAGGGCCAACGCACATCTATCGACAAAACTGTTTTGTCGCGTACTTAGTGACGTGAAAATAAATTTTCTGTTATAACGAAAACAGCATATGCTGAATGCTTCCTCGTCATGTGCTGTTTTCGTTGTAACGAAACTCACATCAATTGACACGACAGACTTTTCTTAAGTATGTTTACCTATCTATTATAGCATTGTTTAATACCTACCTATTAAACATTGCTTTATACGCACATACCTAGAGAATGAACTGTGTTTTTTAATAAATAAGAATATAGAGTAATTATGTAGTGTACTTAATATTATTATAAAGTACTTAGGATGATTCTCATTAAATAAGCAAGTAACGAAAACAGCAAATAAGACGAAACATATTGTGACGAAAAAAGTTATACTGACAGGGTTTGTCACGAAATTATAAAGTTTCACATCACTAACTGTTCGACAAGACGTTTTGTTTTCAGTTTGCGTTCGCCCTTAGTCAATCTTCACCAACTGTGTGAGTCAAGTGACGTTCTGCGCCGTCACTATCTGGATGAGTGATACAAGATACAAGCGTATCAGCATTGCTATTCAGCGCGGCAATGCAGCCAGTGTCTTGGGCACGCTTCCGATTGGTACTGATTTGGATCACTCGAGCTAAACTTTAGATACAAGATGCATTTATTTGCCGAAATAAGTGTTACAATTTGGTCTTATGCTAAAGTCGGAGGCACTTTAAAACTTATTCACCCTTTTCAGGTATCGCAAAGATGTTATATTATATTTTGGCGCTTAAACTTATCTTAAGTACCTACTTAAGATAAGTTTAAGTTTAAGTTTTCCAACTTCGTCTAGTGTTTGTTGTCACCATTGACACGTAAGAAGAAGAAGAACTCTACGTGTACTCTATGAACTATGAGTACATGTATGAACATGTACTCAGAACTCTATGTAGGTACATATAATACATATAGTACCTACATATGATTGCTAGTGGCATTTACATCTGAGCGCTTCCGTGCTTTGAAGAGTACGATAAACTGTGGCGCTCGGCTCTAGCAGTCGGTGGCCTAAAAACAATGTCATTAGAGTTCTTCTTCTTCTTACGTGTCAATGGTGACAACAAACACTAGACGAAGTTCGAATAGAACTTCGCCACTTTTACCCCTTCGTCTGTGGCGTCCAAAACATCATCCCTTGTGCAGGTGGTAGGGCACAAGGGGCAAATGAGTAAATGGGACATCGTTTGGATGGGAACCCCGCAGTCACATTGGTTGAGAGCAGGGTCGCGATAGCCCCATCTACACATGCTCTCCCTAGAGCGACCAACCTGGGTTCGGAGTCGGTTAAGGGATCTCCACACTGGTCAAGGAAGATCACGTTCTGACCACTAGAGTCACTAGAGTTGACCACTAACGTCAGTATCTCAGACATTTTTTATGGAAATCGTCCGTAGTTGGACATTTCTGCCAGCGTCACGTCGTTATCTCAAACATGAGTAGGTGTAGAAACGATAAATCCGTCCTAAACGTATGAGATTAGCTCGCTGCCGATATCGTGACGAATCGTGTCGGTGTCAGAGTGAATACAGCCATTGATAACTTGTTATATTGTGCAGTTTGGGGTAATCCATGCGAAACTGAAAGTAGGCAGAAGGCCTCTGAAATCAGGCCATTGTAACTTGTTAGAGAATTGAATCACATGAATTGGTGTAGTTAAAAGTTTGATAAATTGAAGTTCAAATCTTGGATAAAAGATAAGAGATAGATAATAATCGGTGAAGATTAACTAAGCAAGCTTAATTCTCTGGATGAAATGTAAACTAATTACAAGCTATCTAATAAAATAGGTATAGTATGTCCAACAGATCTTTACCCCTCTGAAGTTAGGTGCAAGTAACGATCGCGCATGTGCGGAAAAATTAATTTACCTCTAATTTGACTCAAGAATGAGTTCTGCGCAGCTTCTTCAGAGGAATAAAGATCCTTTAACATTCATTCCAATGATTTGTAAATTAGTGCAACAGGTTTTTCTATTATATGATTTGAACATGCTTTTTTTTGCTTATTGGTTATGTAATTATTTCAAAATGTCATGCCAACATTTTGGGTTTTGGTTATTGAGCAACTCAAGGTAATATTTAGATTTTGAATTAGATGCAACTGTGTCAACTTTTACTTTTAATGGCTGACCTACCAGAGCCTACAAGCAACATCAATTTGAATTTTTGACACATTCGTAAGCAAACCCACAAGACCATAGAAGTTTCATTAAAAAAAACATACAAATTGTAATTATCAAATAAACCATGTCTTCAGTGGACGTGCCCTGTGAGGCAATGCATTGTTACCACTTGACATCAGGTAGGCCATCGGCTTGTTCCTCTAATAAAAAAGCATGACCTCATAGAGCAATAACCACAACTCCTTGTAAAACATTTTGTCCTGCCGCGAGACTGAACCCACACCTCTGAACCAGTTACTCTATTCCACGTAACATTAATCGGAACAAGATTATTGGCAGTAAGTAAATTGCAATGGTGGTTTCTGGAGAATTAGCGTAATGCAATGAGCGTGCGCTGTGATTAGCTCCACGCGGAAGTCTCCCATTTGAGACGAAAAGTGTCTGAGGTTACAATTAGGATTTGGATTATGCAAAGTTACTTACGTAGACTTGCTTTCATCGTCATCGGTACAGGGTGAAACAATCTACCTACAGAGACAGCAAAGTTTAAAAAAATATTCATGGTACCTCTTGTTTTGCAAACTATGTGAGACCTATTATGTTTGTTAGACTCAGAGATGTACAAAATGGTTTTAAAAAAGCATTTAAATACAAAATGCAAAATACTTTTCAGATTTACTATTTCAAATGCAAAATACCAAATAGTTTTGCGTTTTGTATTGCAAATGCAAAATAGGTATTTTCAAAATACTTTTTCAAAATAAAATACCTTTTTACCAAATTTCAGATATTTTTATTTATTTTAGGTATTTATCATGAGAAATAAAGACACAATGCCGAGCCGAACAAAAACGTCTAATAACATGGCACCTTATGCATGACATTTTGGTCATATTTATCAGTACGCGTATCAATAAAATTCAGCAATACAAGCGTCATTCGTTCATTTCATTTTGTTTGACTGGTGATGTTGACTAAACTTAATCACAAAGTATTTTGCATTTTGAAATAAATATTTAAAATGCAAAATACATTTCGAAATGTATTTCAAATAAAATACAAAATGTTTTTTACTAAAAGGCATTTAAATGCAAAATACAAAATAGGTATTTTGCATTTTGTATTTGCATTTTAAATAGAAGTATTTCAAATAAATCGCATCTCGGTTAGACTATTATACTGAATATTGAATACTTATTAAAATGGTGGATTTTACAAGAACATTACGTACGGTGAGAAGTTTCTCAGTCCGAACGTAGGCAACCTTCGAACTTCTCACCCCGGTTCAAGAATTTTTATTTTTAATTACATAAGCAATAATTACTTTTATTACTAAAAGTTTGCTAAAAAGTAGATCGTTGTGCGACTCACGTTTGTGATATTAAAACTTTCCAATTAAAATTTCTTAGTTTAACCACAGCTAACAGTGTGAATAGCTGGTTCACTCTTTAATAAAGTGACTGGCTTACAATTACGCCTGCAATAAGATACACACGGCCACAGGTCAGGTTATACACCCAATACAACCATAACTAAACTATATACAATGCACCAATAACCAAGATAAAGCTACATTTTCAACTATCAACGCGTTGAATCATAGGTATAGATAATAATCTAAAGCAAATTTTTACGCTATTATATGACTAAGCTAATAGGTAATAAGCTATGCTTATATTGTGATCCTACTAATAATATAAATGCGAAAGTTTAGATGTTTGGATGTTTAGATGTTTGTGTTTCAATCACGTCAAAACTACTGAACCAACTTGGATGACACTTGGCATATATATAGTTCGTAACCTGGATTGACACATAGGCTACTTTTTATCCCGAATAATTAACAGGATCTAAAGGATAAAATGAGCGAACGGAATTAGCAGCGCCAATTTAGCAAGAGGATGATGTCATGTCATGTCACGTCAGTTTGACAGGACGTAGTAGGTACTACCTCTTTGGTCTAACGACTAACGTTTGACATTCGAGTACGGGTTCGGTGTAATGTCAAGTTTCTCAAAGAAGTATCAGCTCGGTACACGCACAGATAATATAATGTACACGGAAACGGTACTCGCGTACGAAGTCGCGGGTAACTGCTAGTGTTTTATGATTATCTTTTACGCTAGTTAATTTAAAATTTAGATTCCAAAACTCCACAGATAACATCAATGAATGAAATACAACGGGTAAATGTATTTATATATGGAATATGATTTTTCTTTTATTAAAAATATTAATATTCTAAGCCATACATCAGCCTCCCAATTAGACAACTTATCGATCAAGCTATCGAATACTTTGGATAAAAAAATGCTGTTTTTGAAGATAGGATCACGCCTTAGAATAAATGTAACATGGTATGAATACTGAGATCTGCAAAACAGTGAAAGAACTGGGTTGGAATTATCTGTTCCCGTAATTGTCTGGAGTAGATAACAAAATAGTTTCTACGTCATCAATGGATGGTAAAACTACTGAGGGTTTTTTAAGGCACTGGGACTAGCCAATTGCCTAGGTTCAGAAGCTTATATCTCAACGAGAAATTTATATATACAATTTTGAAATTGTATATAAATCCGATTGGTACTGATTTGGATCAGTTGAGCTATCTATAAATCGTTTGCAACGGTGTGTAGATAGCTCAACTGCTTCATGTGTATTTTGTACATATTATAAATATTGTAAATACTGTATTAGTCATGATTTTGAAATAAATACTTAAATATACATTGATGTTTTATCTTCAAAAAATGTTTATGAAAAAATTATAAATGTTTATTGTTATGTGAAAAAGAAATCCGAAGAAAAGCTGTTCTTGACATAAAACACGCTATAACTTCAAACGCTTCAAAAGATGAAATTCTAGCTAATTAACGAGATATCAAAATGTGTCTTAACTAGTTTTTCATTATCTAGTGTTTGTAAAATCTCAACTTTGCTAAAATCCCAGTTATAGCAATCTACCTACTTAGCTAAGTACTTACACCTAATTTAATTTCTATGATTTTATTGGACGTAATACCTATAATCATGCGACCATATCGCAAAGAGAGCTATGATTGCCCACTGTGATTGAGTTACTTAACTGCAAGGAGGTAATTTCAGTTTTAGTAAAATCCTACTAATATTATAAATGCGAAAGTTTAGATGTTTGGATGTTTGTGTTTCAATCACGTCTAAACTACTGAACCAACTTGGATGAAACTTGGCATATATATAGTTCGTAACTTGGATTGACACATAGGCTACTTTTTATCCTGAATAATTAACAGGATCTACAAGATAAAATGAACGAAAAGGATTAGCAGCGCCAATTGGCAATAGGATTTCATTGTCATTATATGTCACGTCAGTTTGACAGAGCGTAGTACTACCTCTTTGGTCTAACGACTAGCGTTTGACATTCCAGTACGAGTTCAGTGTAATGAGGTGTAATGTCAAGTTTCACAAAGTATTCGCTCGGTACACGCACAGATAACATAATTACATGGAAACGGTACTCGAGTACGAAGTCGCGGGTAACTACTAGTTAAGAAATAAAATGTAGATTTTTGGAATTTCAAACAAAAGACTAGGTATTTCGCTGTTATTATTCGTGTCGTAAAAAAGTGAGGTTACCCTGAAGAACCCCGTTCTACCATCGGACCAATAGACGAACGGAGATGAGACATCCATTTCATGGTTGACATACCCTCAATAAATAAACTGTGCTGAATGTGTGCTTCTATAAGATAGTTTTAAAGGTTCTTGTAGACGATGACATAGCTTGCCAACGCCTGTCTCTAGACTCGGACCAGTGGTGCCGACTAAAAAAACATTACTTTTTTATTCGCGCAATTGTAAGCTCGTGTTTACTGCCACACTTTTATTACAGTTTTATTCGAATGAATTGGATAATAAAAACAAAGATTTACCGCTGCAGTAGGAAACATGAAAAGTAGAGTATGAAATATCTCACCTCTGTTTTTTTACTTTTAATAGCTTTTTAAATATACCTAGTGAACAAAAATTGTGTTCATAGCACTCTATTTTGCATCTGGCGACATTTTTGAGGCATTTTGAAGTATGCTATAAAGTTTTAATTTACTTCAACTTCAGAAAAAATGGTATGTAACTGATTAAAAATAATTTGCGAAACTTTTTCATTTTAAGTATACATAAAAAATCTATAATATAAATTAAATTAAAATATTTTATAAAGTCTACAAATATATTATATTTGTAGACTTTATAAAATGTATATTTTGACAGGTTGAATTGAAAATAATATGGCGTGATCCTTTTACAGACAGTCACAATACTTATTTTATAAAAACAAAATAAAATGAGTAAAGATTTCGATTGACGCGTTGCTTGTAGGGTGTGACGGATAGAAACAATGCAGTTCTCAATAAATAATGCTGGAGTAGATACTTCGGCTACTGTTGGTTTTTTAAAAAACCCACTTCGATTCCCTATAAGCCGTAAAGGCTAAAGTGCATAAAGTTATTAAAAAATATACAGATATTAAATAAATAAAATGATAAACTTTAAGAATTAGAGTCCATTGCTTTATCAGAATCAAACACCTACTTTTATAGTGAATTTTATCTTATAGACAAAGTTTAATGATAATTGCATAGCCAGTTTATCAGGTCTTACTTTCAATGGCTGGATTCCTATAGTCCTGTTTAGGAAACCCGTCAATGTATCCAGATCGAGTCTAGACGCGTGCCTAGGAATGTACTCACGAATATTAGGTTTTTGTGCGATCAACTAAGTAGGCTTGCGTTCCTTTTGATCCACATTTAATAGTAGTTAATATCTTTTTTTGCCAATTTGTGGTTTTCCACCTGTTGGTATGTGATAATAAGGCAGCAAGATCGTCTAAAATACCTACACTTGTTTACTCTTTCCATAGAGAGGCATATTATTACAGTGATCGTAAAAAAACGACGATTGTGAGTTCCATTTTAGGCTTGAATAGTAAAAGTGGATCAAAAAATGGCGAATTGCCAAGTTTGGCTGACGCCTGACGGAATGTACTAGCAACTGAAAATGTAAAAAGTAGAACGTTCCTTATAGTAGGTCGTGAGTCCCGATTTGTATTGTGTGGATAAATAAAAAAAAAACATTAATCTCCCATGTTGGTTACTGTAAATCCTTATTTGGTCTAGAAGCTTCTACTCAATAAATAATATTCTTTTTTTAGTTATATTTGAAAAACTTTTAGGGCGGCTTGCACCAGAATCACTAAACGTGTTTAACAGCTAAATATATTTAAATCTGACGTATTTATATGACTTGACAACTCAAATAGTATTAAACGCGTTTAGCGATTCTGGTGCAAGCCGCCCTTAGAGTTATATTGGGTCGTGCTATGACTATGCCTATCAACATAAGATCTTAGGTTTTGTGAAATCTCAGAGTATTTTAACGATGCTAAAGAGTAACAGTCGTAAGCTATTAGAAATATATACAAAAACACAGCGTTTTTTTATTTATTGTATAATATTTCACCAGTTATTTTTTTATCAACTCCTAGTGCAAAAACGAAATATCTCCGTAGGAATTGCTATTAAACGCAATTAGGCACTTAATTGAATTAAATTATGTACATTGTTACATTTAGTAAAGTAGGTGAAACAAAAAGAAATTGTGATGAAATTATTGAGTTGGAATTATCAAATATATTGTTTTCTTTTTGTATTCATTTGTAGTGAATTTATAGGTTAGTTTGTACACAATAGCTACATAATGTACAATTTACAGTTTAAGGAGTCAATTATCGAGACCGTAATTGCCTTATTTACCGCAATTACTGCACCATTTTCGATAAAACAAATGAATTTTTCATAGCAATCCGTTTTGGAGGACTGCTTTATAGCTTGATAAGTAACATGCGTTTTAATGCAATTATAAATGATTTTTTAAAGAACCACTTCCAATTCTACAACATCATCATCATCTCCTTGTCCCACTTTATTTAGGGTTACTATCGTTAGAAATTAGAAACTGTAAAAATATTGTTTTTTCCAGAAATCTCCATCATTTAATTTTTTTAAGATATCCCCCCTGGCTATGTCGTGCAATCAGGCATCAAATTTGGTTTTCTGGGACTGCCAGTGGTATTTCTAAACGAATGTCATTTCTTTACGAAATAAAATTGAAAATGTCAATGACTCCATTCACAGTGCCTTTGAGTGGCCTCCATCACCAGCATTGGCCTTTACCTCAATGAGTAGCAACGATTTTATTTCGCCAGATAACATCTAATTTCGCCCTGGACAGTTTTGTGCACAAAAACCGCTCAGGTTTCATTTGGCTGGTGATTTTAATGAGAACAGTACGTTAAGCACTGGTTCTTGATTGTCTGGTGTTAGGAAGTCTGTTGAAATGCCTATCTGGATCTATCTAAAAGTCTATCTAGATCTAAGCTAACAGACGCACCGCCTTTTCCCTTCATTATATTATCCAGGATTTGTCACCCTTTCAACCGCCTTGTGTTCCTAGGGGTTTCTACTAGTTCTCTAGCCAAAGAGTCATGGGTTTTTTAATCAGTCTAAGTATATCTCTCTATATTTATTTCCGTTTTTTATTGCAAAATGACTTTAGTCGCATAGAGCAATCGAAAACTCTTGCCTAATCCTGCGAATCTTCTTTCCAACCGACTCGCTAGCCTTCAGTAACTTCAGTAACTAGTGCTAAGAGCTCTTTATTCGGTCTGTTCATTGATTTCATGTCTTTGTTCAAAATGAAGACTCTTAATTGAGGATTTAACGAGTGAGTAAACAAGTTTTTAGAATAAAGGTTTTTATAAGTTATCAAAAAACCGGAGCTTTCTTCTTAATTTCTACGGTGCGTCGAATATCAAAAGTTTTCTTGTCTTAAGACAGAAAACTTTACTTAATACAATGTAAATATGGGACTGAAACTAACTTCTGAAAGCTCACCAATTGTAGCCATTTTAATATTTTTAATGTAATTTCTGGTTCTACGATGTGGGTTCGATCCCCACCAAGAACAAACATTTTGTGCGTGGCAAACATAGATGTTTCCTCTGTGTCTGGTTATTATGTATTTTATGTATGTATTTACAACAAAAAAGAAAGTGCACAAATATTCTATCAGCAATCTAGTTCCCATATTACTAGCTTTGCTTAGTTGAGGACTAGAGGGCGTTGTGTAAAATGTCCATGAATATTTATTATTTATTTTATTTTGATTTGAATGGTGAGAAATCGCCATGGACCGGGATAAGTGGAGGGGTTTGGAGGAGGCATTTGTTCAGCAGTGGGAAGAGATAGGCTAGATAAAAAAAAATATTTTGCTAATAATATTTGTATCATAGTTTTTTGTATTCACACAAACTTTTGAATCTTGTTTTTTATTGTGGTAAAAAAACATTATTTTATACTCGCTTTGATTTTATCTCTGGTAAAGTACATACTAAAGTAATTATAATGGCAATTTATGTCAAAAAAAGACAACGTATGGGTGGGAATCATAAAATTAATTTAATTACTTACAGTTACTGTTTCTAGATAGCTATTCAAACTGAAATGTACACGTACACCTCGCATTCTACTTAATTTATTATTCAATAAAGTTTGTAGTACTGAGTTTCAAGTTTATAGCTTAGTTATATCCGCATCAACCACTAACGGGCGACTACAGCTTCTGCGTTTTATCCTATCCTATCCTATCCTACTAATATTATAAATGCGAAAGTTTAGATGTTTAGATGTTTGGATGTTTGTGTTTCAATCACGTCTAAACTACTGAACCAACTTGGATGAAAGTTGGCACATATATAGTTCGTAACCTGGATTGACACATAGGCTACTTTTTATCCCGAATAATTAACAGGATCTACAGCATAAAATGAACGAAAAGGATTAGCAGCGCCAATTGGCAAGAGGATTTCATTGTCATGTCATGTCACGTCAGTTTAACCGGGCGTAGTACTACCTCTTTGGTCTAACGACTAGCGTTTGACATTCCAGTACGAGTTCGGAGTACTGAGGTGTAATGTCAAGTTTCTCAAAGAAGTATCCGCTCGGTACACGCACAGATAATATAATGTACACGGAAACTGTAGACGTGTACGAAGTCGCGGGTAACTGCTACTGATAAATAAATATTAGCTGAAACTTCACAAAGTACTTCTTATCAAGCCTCAATCTAAACAAAGCTTGTAAAGTACGCACAACGGATCTTTATCCCTCTGAAGTTAGGTGCAACAATAATGGCGCATGTACTGTTGTGCGGAAAAATTCACTTACCTCCAATTCGACTAAAAAAGCATGTACCTTATTGTGTGTTGCGTAAAATAAATAATTTCTTTCTTTCTTTCTTTCTTTCTTTCTTTCTTTCTTTCTTTCTTTCTTTCTTTCTTTCTTTCTTTCTTTCTTTCTTTCTTTCTTTCTAAAAATGGGTTCAGATACTTCCGAGGGACTATGATCCGTTGTGGCTAATAATCTACCTTTTACTTTATTAAGTCTTCATTGATATACATACATTACATACAACATACATACTATGTATTATACATGTATAATATAGATAGATAGAAAATACTTTATTGTCCACCTTTACCTAGGGACTACTATAACAAAACTTAACTAATATACATATATATATGTATACATGTATAGGAATGACATTGAAAATTGTGCTTTATTTTTTTGGACTTGTGACTAACTTACTTCCTTTTTAACTCAGAACCAGGTTCTTAACGGGTCGTTTGTCGTCCGCTTATTAAACCCAGCTGAAGCACTGGTCATTATAACCGCTTTGGGGTCCATTCTAGTTACCGTCACTTTGTATAAATTACATAAAAATAAGCACATAAGAGTGGGATGGCTGTATACCAATTGGTGTACGTTAGAATGTGATGGACGAGGTGGCAAGGGCAGGTGTCATGGCACATCTGCTGAGCTTCAGCACGTGGGTCAAACTCAACCCTATGAGGAAAAAGTAGGAACGATCGTGGACTAATTAAACGGATTTACGTAACGTTTCAAGTTGTCTTTGTCTGGGACTTCGGCATTGTTTTTTGGTTCATGTTTGCTAAATGCATGTCTAAACATGACCCGTGGCACTATCGGCAGTTTCAAAAGAAAATTTTCCTATAATTCAATGGTGTTTAATAGTCACGGGGTATAAACGGAAGTGAAGGTTTGCGAAAAACCCATTTCTCAAAATATTACAGTAGTTTCACTATTTCCTAATACATAACTATGGTATTAAATAGTCTGCGAGTAAAATCACTTTGATTATGAATAAATATGGTAAAAATAAAGGATAGCTGGGATGTGCAGTTTTTCTGGTCTAAGTCTTTATGTCTTCGTTTCTTTGTCCGTCCGGCCATGCTGCCGTTTCAACCACCTATAAAAGAACACAATATTATGTGCAAAGAAAACTAGGCTTTATTGGAAAATATTCTCTTAAACATGTTTTACAAAACTAGGAGTTTACTGTAAGTATTTTTTGTGAAATACTTCGGTTTTTCAACAATACATTTCATTTATATTTATTATAATCTGCTCCAAGTGAATATTTTATAATCATCACGAATAAAAGAATTCAAAATCAGCCCCCGTATGCCAATCTTTTGCTGTCAAGTTATATTATGAAGTCATAATGTCACTATTTAGTCACAGAGTTAGTATGAACTGACTATGATTTAAAACTTTGCAGTTCAACTTTGATTGGCATACCCCTGCTGGTTGTTTGATTGGTTATGTTTTTCCAATTAGATAGTTGTAGAATGTCTTTGCAAGAGGGGTTGTAAGCACGCGGAGTGCGTTGAAGTCTTTTCAAGGTGAGAATAAAACGCTTGTCAATTTTTTTCGTTACAAGATATTCCTTTCCTGTTTTATTTATTTAGCAATATGTTAAAAGATGTATTTGTGAGTGGCACAACCAAACGTACAGATACACATGTTTGTTTTTGTGACTCACAAACAATTAAAAACATTAAATTATTTAATAAAATTATGATTAATTGGTACTATTAGTTGAGCTATCTATAAATCGTTTGCAACGGTGTGTAGATAGCTCAACTGCTTCATGTGTATTTTATATATATTATAAATATTGTAAATACTGTATTAGTCATAATTTTGTTTGCGAATAAATATTTAGACACGAAAAAAAAATTGGTACTACGTTCGTCAAATTCCTTTTTCGTCATGTTCATGTTTTGTTAAGTCCTTCTTTTGTCATGTCAGTTATTTGCCAAGGTTTTCGTCAAAGCATCAATAGTACAGTGAAATAGAAAACTTATTTCATAATATTATCATAAGTAATTACTAATATGTATTCAGCTCAGTTCACAATTTGATCATGTAATAATCTCTGAAAAATGTGACAGTAAGATATAAGATGCTATGTTTTGAAAAATCATCTTGTAAATACAACTTATTATATAGTTCATTGAGTACCAAACAATAATTATTTTGTCACAACAAAAATGCTAATTAAGATAATCCAACTCGAATTATTTGGTGTTTGAAAAAGTTGTTTTTCAGGTACTAGTTAACTTTTAATGAGGAGATTCCGCTGAGGTGATTATTGTCATAATGTTGATAACACTTTTTTAGGAGTTCTGGACATGTCCATTGACCACTAATAAAAAAAAGCATTGTTTACTTTTTAGTCTGTGAATTCTTAATGTAAAGAAAAAGACAAATTCCCATCCCCACCAGATTTTTTAGTGTTGTGTTAGTAATTCAGAGTATTATGGATAAATATTTGACGTTTTTAACAATAAGCACATTTGCCAAGTGCTAATTCTTCCATGCTACTTTAATGCATTTTTTGAGCATACCTTAATTTTATTTCAAGCTAATCAGATTGGAAGTGAAACCGATCACAGAATGTTTTAACATTGTATCTCAAAATCCGTTTTAGACAAATGTTTAACATTATTTAAAAAGAGTCTTTCAATTCGCTTGCTAACTAACAACATATTAGATTACAAAATGCCTTATCAAGCCTAATGTTTGATACAAATATTGATACAAATAATAAAGTTCGCTCGAGAAAGCTTTCCTCGTAGTTCGATTTGGAGTAAAGCAGGTGCATACATTTCATTAATTTAATACAGATGTCGCGTGCGCAGCCTTTTTACGCCGGCGATCCATGATAATTAAAGAATATTACTTTGTCGTAAAAGAGGTTGCGGCTGCACACGACCGCCACGCGCCCCAACGGGACTTGCGGTCCTTGCGGGTGTTTGCACACTCGCCGGTAACGACACGACATCCATACGATACGGATTTTATATGCCAGTTCTTCGAATAAAAATATTGTTGTTGTCGACACAGTGAGAAAGCATACTAACACACCGCCGTTCTATATTTTTCGTCATTCCTGTCCATCCAAAGGTTGTCTGGAAGAGATCGCTTTTAGCGATAAGGCCGCCCATTGTACTCTCTATTTTTATGTTTATCTCTTTCTGTAATTTCTTTTTTCTGTGTGTGCGATAAAGTTTTTATCTATCTATCTATCTAACGGTCTTACTTATGAAAAAATCGTTGATCATTACTTAGCCACATCTCAAATGTATTCTCACAAGCTGTTATACGACGTTTAACTTCTCTTCTTCATTTAGTTTTGACACTTAATAGCTTTTCATTGTTGAGACGGGTTTATGAGTGAGAATTTTCCTAACCATCGCTCTTGACTTTTGAGAGACGTTTGAGAGGTCTAGGTAAGACCGTAATGATATTTCCCTACGATATCGTGTAGGTGTCGATCGCAGCGTAAAAACGCCACATCAAGATATTACTTTATCAGCTTAACGATTATGAAAACGAGTTTCAGAGTGTTTTCGTTGGTATGATAATGATATTATTTTGAGTATCTTGATTTCGGTGCGTTGACACGTAAAATATAAGAAGACAGTTGCAATACAGAATCAAAAACGAAATACTTGACTCATTTTTCTTAGTTCACTAAAACTTTTGACCAAGAGGTTCAAAGTAGTACAATATAATGGTTGTACATACGGAAAATCATGGACCAACAGATTAATTTCTTCAGCTAAGTATGATCAATCAAATATTTTAATAAGTATTAGCGCCTATTTCATCATCTTATGATTACGCTATCCGTCGGTACATATTATTATATCTCTGTCTCTACTTTAGACTTGTCAAAGACAAAGATGGGTATAATTTTATTTGACGGATAGCGTTACTCAAAGATGGTGAAACAGGCCCTTAGGCAAAGTTTTGACTGACTGACAAGAAAGCCACTGGTGTACCTGTCAAGTTCTGAAGGCAAAAAAAGGTTACGCTGTAGTAATCTCTAATATCTTTAAAATAGAGTATAATATTGGTTAGTATTATCTGACCAGGAACGGGCTAATTGCACCTAAACAGACGGCATGACATTATCTGAAGTCATCATGGTAAAACCTACCAAGTAAAACTGAGGGCAGAAGCCAGTTACTAAGATGGTAGAAGTAAGTAATAATAGTCTTCGTAATTTTAAAAACATATATGCTCATTAATAAGTAAAATTGACTCGTTAAAACACAAGTGCAATCATGTTGCGACTGGGTGGGCTCATCAAATATTAAAAGCGTCATTAAAAAGTATTTTAAGTTGCAAAGACATTTCGAAACTAGATTCAAATCATACTTTGTTTATCAAAAACTTAATACCACACTAAAGTAAAGTAAATTTTTATTCAATATAAACAATGTTTTGGTACTTGTAGTTATAAAAAATAATAACTTATTTATATACCTACGTAAGTGCCTATTTCACCATCTCATCATTTATAAAAAAATATCTTTTTAGATTTATAAATGGATTTGTAAAAGACAGATGGATATTTTTTTATCTCCGTTACTCAGTGATGGTGAAACAGGATGTTTAGATTTTTTAGTTTCAATCACGCTATAATTACTGGTTCGATTTGGATGAAACTCGGAATATATAGTTTGTAACCTGGATTAACTCATAGGCTACTTTTTATCCCGAAAAATTAAGAAGATAAAACGGGATGCGGACGATGTTGCGGGCAAAAGCTAGTAGTTGTATAAAAATATGTATAAAGAGAGATCCAGATCAGAAGCGATCATTCAGATAGAGTTGGTTTCTGTGCTATTCCGTGTGTACTTTTTTTTTTTCTGTCATTGATTTGAGTGGGAGTGTTTCACCCTCAAAGCCTTCGGCCTACTCCGCCCTCCATTGTATCCAAGTTCGAGTATGTTGTAACAAGAGGAAGTTCTTCGGAACTTCGGAGTAGCAATTTTTTTACGGAGTTAAGTACTTCTATGGATTAGCTCAAAGGTTAGGTCCATATGAAACAAAAGAAGATATCTCTCGTTTTTTTAATTTAAGAAAATCATGTCTATAACTGAATTTTTTACGAGTACGTTTTTGTTTTTTATTTTTTATTGCACGACATTATAAATCTAGCTATTAATTAGGATTACTAACCTTTCATACTTCAGTTGCGATACTACTTGATTCCTATAAGTAGGTACGCTTTTACAATTTCAACTTTGGGGGCACTCAATGGACCAATGTATTTTTGTTCATAATTTTTCATAACATTTTTCCGTTATTGTAAAGAAAAATTGTTAATCCGGTTTCCCGGAGAATAAAACTTAGCACATCACTAGTGGTAGGTAAAGATTACAATGCACCATATTTCACGCTAACGAGCGCTCCAAGCGAACCAGACGCATTTGTAAAAACCGCAATAGCCTTCATTTCGGCATATTGTTTTGACATACAATAAATATTTGTGGGATTACACCGCGCCGAGATTGCCTGATTTTGTATCGATATCGAGAAGCTATTGTCTTGCTAGTGATGGGATCTTTTACTTTGATTTATGTGCTTCCGAGATTTTTTTTTTGTAATGAAAATTTTTCGTCTTTTAAAGTGACGTTAGTAGTAATTGTGGTTAATTTTTTTTCCATTTGATCTTAGAATATAGAAAAACGATGATTTTAGTTATTAGATTTGTGTACAAAATTAAAAAAAATATGGCATCAACCCTTGTTATTCATGCTTACCAAGGATTTATCAAGCTTATTTTAAATAGTAATTCTAAATAATCCCCAACAAAAACTAATAGGTACACATTTTCTCAGAAACAGATGTTCCACGTCAATTTTGGAAACCAAATTTTAAAATGTTAAAGTTGTTTGCAAACAGTGCAGTCGGTCCTCTGTTTCCGGACTAATTCTGCTCTGTTGTATGTGTTGTACGACTATCTTAAGAACAACACTAGTTTGAATATCGATCAGGGAGCTGGGAGCTATTGTCTTGGCGCGGCGGCGGCGTCCGGCCCGGTGCTATGACCGACCCGAATTACACACAGTTGCGTTCGGCAGCCCCGGTTCAGAGATTTTATCATCCCATTGACTTTTCTTTTTAGATGTAGCAAGGAGTTTTGAATGTAAAAAGTTTATAAGTTTCAAACCATTCGAATACGCTTTTCAAAGTCCAGCAGTACCTTCGAAAAGTCACGTTTTTATTGCTTGTTAGATATGTTTGACGTGCATTGCAGACTGACACGCTAGCCATTCAAAGTGTTTGATGATCACGCCGTTAATGTATAGCTAGAAAATTTATTTAGACCCTCGTCATTGTACCGTTCTATATTCTAAGTGCCAATACAAAGTTCTTTGTATAAATTGTTAACGCTTAAAGTTGTAATTGAATCGTAAAAGTTGTGAATATATAAAAATGCTGCGCTACATTTGATGATGATTTCATGTTAGATTGTGTAGGTGATACATATCACATAGGTGATTATCTTGTAGGTATAAAGCACCTACTATCTGCCTCCCGAGAATCTCACAATCGTGAATTATAGTCCTAACATTACATATTAAAGTAAATCAGTGCTTGTAGTTCGTCCAGGCTCGTAGTTAGCTCTTGCAGAAAAATGTTCCCGACGCTGTATAAACTATCTTAAATAGATATTCCTGTACAATTGCTAGGAAACAGGTCAAACGAATCAAAATGTACCTATTCACATTGCCAAAACGAGGACTAATCAAGTGCTACACCTATCATTTTTGGTTAGGTAGCAATTCGTGACGTTTTCTAGTCTCTAGTGACCACAAAGATCCATCTGAAATTCACCGCGCTACGTAAACCTAACGTTTTCGAATCATACTGCGCGTCAATGCTAGTTGGTATGCCTAACGTTATAGTGTCACCGCGTAATGTATGTCAGATACGCTAGCATTGCGATATGATACGATATTTACAATTGTCATATATTTATTCGTGATCGAGGCACAGAATGTCCTTGAAGACTGCTTTCAATATTGTTGAACTATAGTAGTCACAACGGATTTTCGTCTCTCTGAAGCGTCTGCACAGAACTCATTTTTGTTCGAATCGGAGGTAAGAGAATTTTTCCGCGCAACAGTACCTACATCCGCAATCGTTTGTTGCACCTAACTTCAGAGGGATAAAGCTCCGTTGTGCATACTGTGTACCTGTTGAATTGTGGATAAGTTATTTCCTAGCAACATCCCTGTCCAGAGAGAAGCCACGTCGGCTGCCGGCGTCGTCCGACCCACGTCCGGCAAATTATAGGGTTACCACCAGTTAGCGCCTCTGAGGTGTGAAAATTGCAGTCATTACCACTCCTGACAGTACCCGCGAGCTGCTGTCGTCACGTGTTGCAGACCTCTTATTGCGATTCATACTGAAATCTGGTAAATCTCAGTGTTTTTTTGCATACCGTCGGGAAAAAAATCAAAACTTGGTATTCTAAGAACACTTCATTCGAAATGTCTTTGGTTTCATATCGCACTTTCGTTAAAACTCAATCGAAAATTCCCGAAAAATTATTGCATTTTTATATTTTTAGTAAGATTATTCAAATGGCGTTCTTTAGTATGTTCCAGTCTGTATAATAAGAAAACGTTAAAATTCAAAGCACCACATAAAAAGGAAGAAATTCTTGCTGCGGATTTCATTATAAAATTAAATGTTTAGATAATTTTTACAACTTTATCGAAAAGAAATTAAATGTTGTGGGTACTTGATTAAATTTTGCATAGATTTTTTTCAAATTTAGCTTTATAAATTATCATTGGGGGTCAAAATTGTATAAGGTAGAACAATACTATTTATCCGAGAAATTAATGCAAGCTTTCAGATCATGCTTCTTATCCAATTACCACCAAAAGTATAAAATGTTGTCAATTTCTTATTTTTTTTTTGGGTGGGTTTTTTATACACTGTATATTTTTTAATGGTAAGGGCCTACTATCAAGGATATAAAAACTTCAAGATTTTTTCAGTACTACTTGGTTTTACTAAAACGATTTGTGTCAAAATATCACTTTAACTTCATGTCACTTTGATTTTCTTTGCACTCTGCAGTTGAAACTAGGCTTTATATCGTCTCACCGAATCTCATTTATTCTGAAAAGACAGATCTATAGTAATTGAGAATGATACATTACCCGTCAAAGTCAAAAAGCCAGTAAAATAATAAATAAATTCATCACTTTTAAATCATTAATCCGTCGGCTTTCAGTAGAATTCAAAGCTGAATAAAAAACACAATGGAATTAAACCAGGCCTAATGGTTACCCCAACATGGGCATTAATCTCGTCATACAATATTGATGCGACCAGTATTTATGGGCGATGCTTAGCGATCATAAAGTCAAAATGCCTTATTAATGTGTGAAGAAGCTCACCTCTACTCACCTCCTTGTGCACCTTCCACACGAGCTTGGGAGCTGTGTGGCTGCGGCTGCGTTAGCCGTCAACTTCTGGACTAGTCGCTAAATTTATAATAGTTGCTTAAATTTAATCAGCTGTTTAAATAATCGCTTTCTTACTAACGGGTAATGTCAAACAGTGATAGAGCTTATTTTAATCAGGTGTTTAACTTATTGAGCGTTTATAAGTATACCTTTAGGTGTAAAGTAGTACAATTTTAAAACTCTACCAGCCCTCGTATGCCAATCTTTTGCTCTCAGTGTAATTTCTTCAGGTCACGTGGTACAATTATGTACCACGTGATCATTCTTTTTAGACACTTGACAGCAAAATATGCGCAAAAACACATCAAATGACGTCATAACGTCACTATTTAGTCACAGAACAACTATGAGTTAGTATGAACTGACCATGATTTAAAACTTTGCAGTTCAACTTTGATTGGCATACCCCTGCAGGTGTCTCAATAGAAAAAAAACACGAAAATTGAATCTTAAGTATAATTGGACTCTAACTAATAATCAAGTAGTTTTTTATCACCTGTATTTTCAGGCAAATTATGTTATTATCATAATTTTTGGGATATTATCAAAAAATCTTAACAACAATACTGTCAAACGAACGATTGCTTCAATTAACCTACGACTTCGGCGTAGCTTTTTGACGCGCGGTCAAAAAGCTTATCTGTTTAATCGGCCAGCACGTCTAGAAGACCCTTTTAAGACAATATTCCCTTGACATATTCTTGATTCCCCGCGGCGCTCGTTAGTGAAATATTTCGTTTATCAACGGAATACAATTGAATGTGAACGTCCAAAACATAACTCGTCATTTTAATATGACAACTGTCAATGTTTTGCCGAAAAATATATGTTTAGTGTGTGTTTTGAGCATGCCAAAAAATAACTGTCTGTTCTAAGCTTTATAATATAAATGCCAGGGTAACACTATGTTGAGGTTTTGTTATTTTTAACCGACTTTAAAGAAGGAGCAGGTTCTCAATTCGGATGTATTTTAAAATATTTCGCGTTTTTTTTTATTTATGTAGAACTGTCGTGACATGTGTTCGTATTCGCACCCGGTTTAGAGGAGTGAATTTATCTGAAGAATCCAAAATGTCGGCCAAACTTTAGTTTTGGTTATATTTTGAGTTTTCTGTGTGACAAACTTCTATTAAAATAAATCAATTTTTATTAAAAAAGTGGAGTTACTTCTGTTATTACTATTTGGTGTCGGAACTCTAAAAATGAGCAGCAGAATAATATGATGCTATTGTAAAAGATTCAAAGTTGCCATTAATCAGCTTAAATTGAAAGACATTTGTGTTTAAATCACGTTTTGATTGAATAAGATAATGTAGCTAATCTGTTTTTCCTTTTAAAATCTTCATGTTTTGATCATTGAATTTAGCTTTGCATATTATTGTAATAGTTTGTCAAAAACAAAATCTTGATTTATTCTTGAAGGGTAGGTAACCCTTCAAGAATAAATCAAGATTTTGAAGTTTATATTGCTTAAAAACACACATCTCTGGTTTCACTTTTTTTATACTTCTAAAAGATGGAACAAGCCGATAGCCCACCTGATATTAAGTGGTAATCACTGCCTATAGCAACGCATTGCCTCACTGAGCACGTCCACTGAGGACGAACCCTGTGATGAATTGCACTGAACCCATCTCTTTGAGACATAAAGGTGTTAAGTCTCATGTGGCTGTAATTACGTTGACACCACCCTTTAAATCGGAACACAGCAATGCGAGCATGACTGCTTGGTGGCAGAAATAGGTACGGTGGTAGTAGGTACTTCCCCGGACGAGCTCGCACACAAGAAACTCTACTACTACTAAACTATTGTTGCCGAATTGAAAAGCTTTCAATGTTTCTATTTGATTTTAGTTTGTGTGTATCATTGATTTTTATTAAGCACCCGTTGGCTATTTGTCGTACTTTATGATGAGAGACTGAGTTGCAAAAGCTGTTGCGAAAATGCCCAACAGTTCATCGGGAATGCATTCATGACATGCACTAGGGTTAAGCTAAGGGTAAAATGAGTTACGAGAACTGTGTTTGTACAGAACGTACCCATTTTCAGTTAGTTCCCCGAATAACTGGGGCTGGTTAGTAAAAATATGTAGATAAAAAATACTATTATAGAAATCGGATTTGCAGACAAGAGGCATGTCATACTTTTGCCGAAAATTTGTTTTAAATAAATAAATATTCATGGACTTTACACACAACGCCCTCTAGTCCCAAACTAAGCAAAGCTTGTGATATGGGAACTAGATGGCTGATAGAATACTTATATACTTTTTTTTTTCGTAAATACATACTTATTATACATAGTAACACCCAGACATAGAACAAACATCTATGTTTTCCACGCACAAATGTTTGTTCTCGGTGGTAAACGTATAGGTAAATGAGTACCAATACGTTTTTCGGCGTCGCGTATCTATTGCAAATCAATATCTCTCTCAATGACGTCATTTATTGCCTCAAAACAATGTTAAGTACAACATACCAGCAAACATTGAACTCCGCAGTCACTTGAGCCGGTCGCATTCATATTTCAATTCATACATCGTTTGTTGTCAAAACGTCCAGCTTACTTGCCGGTGCGCGGGGCCATCGGTCATATCAGGGCCCATTGATAAGCCTCTCAACGACACAGAGGGACGTTGTATCTGAAAACAGTATCGCATGTTTCAATTATTATTTGCATACATGCACAGTCATTATACTTCAACTGGATTTACACTAGATAATCGTTCTCTATATGTGTAAGTACTTTGTAAGTCTAGCAGTGGACTTCTCTAGACTGATAATGATGATGATAGAGTTGTAGTTTTTGATTTAAAAACTTCATGTGAATGTCATGTGTGTAGGAAAGTCGTGCCATATATGTACAATTTGTACAATTCTGATCTTAATAGCTTTCAAATAATTCACTTGACACTGGCAAAATTAATTGTTAAAATGACGGACAAAGGCATAAATAAGAAGAAGAAGACCCTTGACACTTGACTTTGTCTTGGTCACATTTCGGTGCTTTTCATTCAACAGCATTTATTTATTGCATTAATTTCACTTTTGAGATCTATTTCTATTTTGGGGACAAAAGTGCCGCTGCATATTATGCGAGTAACAATGCGGCTAAGTATTTGAAACGCAACATATTATCGACACGTTAAAGAAAAACATTATGCGAGTTACACTACTGTTTCTCACAGATACTACGGTCCACGACGGCTCTTAGATTTATTCTCCCGCAATCGCGGCTTCTGTTCGCATCGACGAGTTCTCACCGCGCAGTCAATCCTTTGAATTTATTAGGTACCTGATTCAATTGACTTATGTAAGCCCGAAGCCCTCTATAAAGTACCGAGTATTGTTTCACTGATTTATGTGTACCGTTTCGGTACTTTAAGCTGGTGATAGGTCCTGTCATATTTAAAAAAGTCATACAATGTCTAGGAGCGGCTTGCACCAGAATCGCTAAACGCGTTTAACTCTTAAATAGTATTTAGCGAGTTGTCAAGTCATATAAATACGTCAGATTTAAATCGATTTAGCTGTTAAACACGTTTAGTGATTCTGGTGCAAGCCGCACTAAGGGCGGATTGCACCAGAATCACTAAACGCGTTTAACTCTTAAATAGTATTTAGCGAGTTGTCAAGTCATACAAATACGTCAGATTTAAATCGATTTAGCTGTTAAATACGTTTAGTGATTCTGGTGCAAGACGCCCTAAGAGTATTTTATGTTTTGCAAAATAATGGTTGACATAATTTTTATATTTTTTATTTGTCAAAAATATGATAAAAGAAAGATTTATACCAAATATAAAACCAACTTCAATGGAATACAAGAAATTTCTATGTATTGTATTGTCATATAGGTAGGTAGATGGTATATACGATGTAACGATGTCACGTGACTCGTTAAGGGAACGTTTTAAAGAAATTAATATTCTCACAGTGTTTTCACAATATATTTATGAAAACTTAATGTACACTCATAAACACATAGCGAGTTTTAAGAAAAATAGTGATGCTCATGGTATTAATACTAGAAACAAAAATAAATTATACATTCATAAATTTCGACTACAAAAGGTAAATAAGTCATTCATGGGAAATACTGTTCGTTTTTATAATAAGCTTCCTGAAAATGCCACAAAACTTTCAGTGCGGAAATTCAAAACCTACATTAAGAATAATCTCGTGAAGAAAGCATATTATACCTTAGATAACTATATTAATGACAAAACTGCATGGCCCGATGTCGCTCCACCCATCGACAGCTAACTACTCGACTTGCAATGTCAGGGCTATTCTTGTGTTCTATGTATATTTCTCTGTAAAAGGGATCATACAAAAAAACGCTAGGAACCAGGCCGTAGTTTCTTGCCCGTTCTTCCAGGCTCTGGTCGCTTGGAACTGGCACCTAGAATCACCTAGTTATATAAGACGATTCTAAATGATCCTTGTGATTTTATTGAATAAAGAAATTTTGACTTTGACTTTGACTTACTATGTAAAACTAAATACTGCGAACAGTTTTCAATAATATACTCCAGAGTAAAATTCGGGGTCTTAATGAAATTATGCAAACCAATAATGCTACACAATAACTTGTAGTTAATTAAGTAGTTAATAATTGTCTTCCAACAATTTATTTCAATAAGTTAGTATTCATGGTTTCCAAGATATTCATGTTTTTTTATACATGACCCAAAGGCAAGGACATTTGAACACAATTTAGGATTATTTCTGATACCACTTTAGTATAGTTACAAAGATCCAAGTATCAAAACTAATCGTAAAATCTTATTTTTCCGGCGTATTATTGAAATCAAGTATGGCGTTGCATTAAAAAGTATCAAATACAATTTAAAGTCTGTTGGGAGCACACTTGAGGCGTGGTTAATAGATTTCTCGCTCCTACACAGCCTCGAGGTCTATTCAAATCACAACGAGACGGAGACGACACGATATTTGAAAATAAAAACACTAAGACAAGTCTAACGCTAACTATTTATCACTGATATTTTATACCCGCACTATCAGTCTTATGAAAATACCATTGACCATTACTTAGCCACTTCTCAATTCTCAACTGAATCAGTCATAAGCTGCTATACATACGTCGTTTAACTTTTCTTTGTTTAGTTTTAGTAGCTTCTCAATGTTGAAACGGATTTGTAGTTGAGAGTTTTCTAGATCATGTGCTTATACGTGTCTCAACTTTTGAGAGATGTTTTAGAGGGTATTCTAGGTAAGACCGTATGATTAGATGGATACTTGCGAACACTGAAGTAACTGAAAAGAACCTTAGCTTATATTGTGTCAGTTTCAGCACTGATTGCGCAAATTGAGTTATCACAATCATGTTGTCGACGTATTGTTTCGTTACGTTGTAGTGTGAACCGAATCAAGCATAGCTGTTTCTTTTATCACTACATGAAATACGACACACATTACATTTTATTAAGTCATAATTTTAGATGGAACGAAAGGTATGTTATTTTATTTGGAGTTCCAACATTTTTAATTACATTATTGAATATTTCTAGTGGTTTCGGTGCCTCTATCTACACCTATTAAATAATTTTAAAATGAAATTCTTTAGATTATATTTTTTTGATAAGTTTTTAATTATTAGTAGGATAGGTAGGTACTTGTTAACGCCTTAGCGCAAACGTTATTTCTCGAATTAAACGTTTGATACCAAATTTTTTGACAGCGCGTGCAGTACGCGCAGTACGTACATTTCAACTGAAAAAAAAAATTGTGCTATTCTATATGGGTCTATTTCACCATTTCATTAATACGCTACCTACTATATAGCTACCTTTAAATATATCTGTCTCTATTTTCGACAAGTCAAAAACAATGACAGAAATATTTTTATCTGATACCGCGTGAAACAGGTTCTAAGACTGATAATTATTTAAACCTAACTATATGGTTTTAAGTACTAGGGATTGGGGTATAAAATACCTAACAAACAAAACGTTGAATACAAAGAATCACACTACACAATAAAAGCCTGTGATTACGTTACAAGTTACGATTCATTTAAAACCAGTAGAACCGTGGGTATTCCACAATCGGCACATAAATTGGAAAGCGCGCGGTAACTTTACTGCGCGTGCGTTGATAAATGCCGGTTTTTGTAGACAAATAGCTGATATTCCCTAACAAATTACCAGTCGGTGTGTTTGAGAAATGTAAAAGAGCCGATTGTAATGAATATTAAATGCTTTTGCGGTGAAAAATTCAGAGTCACAGTGTATTTAACGTTGAACAAAGCGGTAGCGGCTGGCAGAACATAATTCGTATAAGCTTGTGGTCAACTCTTATAGTTTTAAGGCTACTTAAAGGCCACACGGCAGTATGCTACAGATTACCGTGCCACACTAATATTTTGAAAACATTTTTTTTTTCAGGTTAATGTCAAAACGCTCAGATGTAAATGCCTCTAGCGGTCACCCATCCAAATAATGACCGCGTAGTACGTCGCTTAACTTAGATATTCGGTGAAGATTGACTAACCAAGCTACGCCACGAACGTTTTAGTATAGTTTTGGTTAAATAATCTTAAATTAAACCTTGTAATAAAATTATATATCATACCCATAACTATGTGATTGCAAAACGCAGTAGTGAAAAGATAAATAGAACGATAGCAAGTTCGTTTTAAAACTGCCATAAAATTTTACGGGAAATAAAGATGCCGTTGGTCTGGATAAGTCTTATGGCTTTAAAGGTATGCGCCCACCTCATCGGAACGAGTTTGATATTGCAATGTAATAATCTGGCTGCTAATCTAAATGGCATGCGCGATATGAGCATTCTACTTACCCCTTCTCAAGAGTTGACTACCTGCCGCATATCTTAGGTTCAAAGACTCAGAGTCAAGCGTAGGTTTTTTGACAATACGGATGTACTATCAGCAAAAGTTCTACCTTACCACCTTAAGGGTGCATTTCCTGTAAACCGACTAGCCGTTAATTTTTGAATACCAATAGAAGCCAATTATTTCGGGTGTAAAAGTTATGAAAACAATGAGCCGTCATAAAAATAAATAGATGTTTAGATCTCCGGTTGGTCAAAATAAGGAGACAAAAGAAAAAGGCGGGGTCAGGTAGCTAACTGCTTGCAAGCGAAACAGTTTCAAAAGTGGTAAGGCGGAAATTTTGCTGATGGTACAAGTAATTAAATTTAAAATTTAAAAAACCCCCATCTTTGATACACACACAGAAGGAGTTGTGAAAAAAAAAATTATTCGCCATTTTGTGGCAGCGGCCATCTTGGCTAAGGTAAGAACCGACTAATTAAACTTTCAAAAGAAAAATCAGTTCATTCGTTCGGGAACTACAATGCCTCAGTCAGACACACTCACACAAGTGAAACATATAACACCCCGTCGTTTTGCGGCATCATCATCATCATCAACCTATACTCGTCCACTGCTGGACGTAGGTCTCTCTCAAGACGCGCCATTGAGCTCGGTCTTCGGCTCTTCTCATCCAGTCAGTTTTTGCGTCGGGGGTTAATAAATGTATTGAATAAAATTCTAATATCTTCATCATCTGAATTTGTCTCGTTCTTTGCAAACTTTGATCTTCGGATAAGATAAATTTGGTCCACCGCGACCGTATATACTAAGTAATATCACCTCAGACATATTAAAAATCATTTTCATCTCTACAAGACGTACGTAGTGAAAACAGATTACACGTTGCAACCCCAACATAACAGTCAACGTCCACCTTTATAAAGCAGGTACTTATCAAGTTGTCGGTCAAGAATCCAATCGTGATGATTTATTTGACTGCGGCGATATAAAGTTGGATTGAGTGAAATGGCGTAACGTACTTCAATCACGTTATAAACGGATGCTAAATAAGTGGTTATTAAATTTTTTTAAAGTAAATATACTGCAAAATAGACATGAGAGTCGATGCGGAAGTTGATGATGATGATGGCAACCCAGTGGAGTCAGACCATGCTGAGACTGCAGTAATCCAAATATGGTAGAAATTGAAAACCAATAGTTGAAAGCACTATTGCACTGTGAAAAAGCTTTGACAATCTACAATGTGAAAGAAACCTTCTAAAAATTATTCTGGTACCATTTTTGAAACCTTACAGGGTCATCAATTTATTTCTTTACAGACTTAGCGTGATACAATTAACCCCCGACTGAAAAACGGAAGGGGTGTTATAAGTCTGACGGCGTGGTGTTTGTTTGTTTATCTATCTCTGCCCTCATAGCTTTGAAAGTAGAGTTCCGATTTGAATGTGATTTAAACCAAAATGTGATTTATCTGGGATGGTTCTTAGCTATGTTTGGTGAAAATTTATGAACCCGTCTAAATATAGTGTGATAGCGTATATTTGAAGTACTAACTTCAAATACACGTGGTTCTCAGAGAAAAAGCGTGGTATGTTCCCGTTTGAAAGCACTTTTATACAATTGAAAATCACTATCTACCAATTCTACATCTGCAATTGCGCATCTTGAAATAGCTTCATTATACTGCCTCAGAATATTGGCTATTTATTCTCGAAAGCAATATTAAATGACAAGATATGGAATCTGTGCTATACTGACACTTCCCAGCGGCTGATGCGCGCTGAAGGTTTATTTAATCAAGGGGCAGTATGGTACTGGGTAGCCCGAAGGTGGGTCATGGAGCGACGAAAGAGTTGAGCTTCACACTTAGTAAAAACCTTTGCCGTGCGATAAAGTTATGGTTTCAGCTATGAATTTTATTCAGTTGTGCAAAGCGTTCTGTCGTAACGTTATAGACACTTTGTTAAAGGTTACATAGTTTTTTTGTTTAAGCACTATTTATCGTTTTATATTTCGATCGCCGATCTAAGTCCTCTCTAGTATAAAATGTGTTTACTTTAAAAACCACATCAATGGAATCCAAAACCTATGTAGTTAGCTAGAAAATTGCAGAGCAATCTGCCCATACCTAAATTTTCAAATACTATTATTGGTACTGATTTGGATCAGTTGAGCTATCTATAAATCGTTTGCAACGGTGTGTAGATTGCTCAACTGCTTCATGTGTATTTTGTACATATTATAAATATTGTAAATACTTTATTAGTCATAATTTTCTTTGTGAATAAATTCATTTCATGTCATTATCTCTCTCTCTCTCTCTCTTCGTATAAATTGTGTTGGTCTCTTTGTAGTAAACTGTAAATCAATAGTTTCTAAGCGTTATATGTGTGTACAACTGTGGCTAATGGACAATTCTGAGCAGTTGCGCTCAATTGTACGAATATCGTCATTTCTAACCATCATATCTATAATTTCAGAGCTCTATGTATTCAACTGCAAATGTGCTGTCTCAATCGCAAGCCTCTGTACAATTGCATTGTCCTCAGGTGATGAAATTAATGAAATTTCCTCACGGCTCTCACTGTGTATTGCCGGTAGTTCTGTTTGCCTTTGTTTTGAAAAATACCGTGATTTGTATCTGTTCTCGAGTGGATATGGATTTTACAATATAAATCAAATGAGGATAAGATACTTTTATTTGTTCTTTTGAAGGACCATCAATATGATTTCTTTACCATATTATCTAACGAAAACGGTTATTTTATGCTTAATATTATTTTGATAATCTGACACCCTGTTATTAATAAACTATATGTAAGTTTGGAATAGTTACACCGTGTTTTGTTTCTTTCGATCGAATTTGAATCTGCTTGTGTTTTATCAAAAAACAAAACACGGTGTAAGTATTCCAAACATCGAGTTAATCCTAATCCCACTTTATCTATTTTATCACGACTCTGTATCACAGCTGTAACTCCTTTCATATATAAATTATAACGCAATTTCTTCAACTTTTTTAAAAAGAAATAAAGTAAATGTAGGAGCAGTACTACCGCAAAGTTCATTCTAAATTTAGCCGTTAGATACTGCTGCCGGTTAAGATAAGTCACGGTGAAGGCATACCATTGTTCTTTTCTGATATTTGGAGGGTTTTGTAGCTTCGAGGGTAGTATTTTGTATAACAAATGAGGGGCGTGTCTGGGATCCGTCACAGTGGCTCAGGTCTCCGCGTGCGGTACTAGATGGGTGGCCTTTGGATCTTTAGCGAACAGCTAGCTGAGATTTCTCGAGAACGTTTTATATGTTTAACTTTATTTACAGGTAGTCTTTTGTGTCCAAAAGACCTATTTCCAATACAAACGTATTGTTGTTATTGACAGACGTCACAGCTCAGTCGATATAACATTACCTTCCGTGTTGTGAGTCGTGGGTTCGATCACCACTTAGAATAACAGTTCAAAAGTTTATTTTTAAATCCGCTTTAATGTAATGTAATGTAATGCTTTCGTCTATAAATATAAAATAAAATATAAATAAATATAAATATTCAGGGACATTTCACACAACACCCTCTAGTCCCAAACTAAGCAATGCTTGTAATATGGGAACCAGATAGCTGATAGAATACTTATATACTTTTTTTTTGTAAATACATACTTATAATACATAGTAACACCCAGACATAGAACAAACATCTATGTTTTCCACGCACATGTAATGTACATGTAATGTTCGTAATGTCTATGTAGGTGCTATTTCGAGTTTTATATCTATACACCCTATAATTTACAAACACTTTACAATAATTGGCGTTCAGCAACCAAAAAGACAACCCTTCGTTAGCACGAGTTTAATCTGTAAAAGTGTTCCGTACAGTATGGTTATATTTGTTTTACGGATACCAATAATAACATGTGTTTTGCTAAACGATCCTTCACCCAAAACGGCTCAGCCGAGAAACGAAGCACCTCCAAGGATGCAACATGGTATTAAGCTATTAGTTATCTTGGCTTTCAAAACAAACACTTGTGTGTGGTAGGTGTGAAGATTTTGATACTTTAAGATAAGATAAGTCTTTATTTGTCCCCAATAGGTATATACAGGTATAAATGCAGTGGATACAGGTAGATAATATCAATAATGTAAGGTAAAACAGCCTATGCTCGTCAAGTTGCATGGGGGCAAAATGGTCCCCGTGTCAGCATAATGCTGCACTATACCTAAATAGGTAGCTGTTGTAACTATAGCATTAGTAGGTAAATATGGCAGAGGCTGTTTGCAAAAAAACAGCATTAGAAGAAAAAAGGCCAAGTATTTTTAACCGACTTCAAAAAAGGAGGAAGTTCTCAATTCGGTTGTAATTTTTATAAATTGTGTTTTACCTTAGAACTCCGTCATTTATGAAACGATTTCAAAAAAAATTTTTATCTGAAGGGATGTACTTTCATTTTAATCCCATTAAATTTTCATCAAAATCGATTCACTAGTTTGGCATATCAATAAAAATAACTGAAAAAAAACATGTAATCCACGTGCACGAAATTGCGTATTTTGCTCTTCTGTGACTTTTTAGTAATGTTTACGGTCACTAGAAACTTTCCAATGAACTGCCATCATCATCGGATGAAAAAGCCGGTAGTCGAAATGAAGTTGGTTTTCTAGTTTTTTAAATTTATACATTATTAAAACAAATACTTGAGTTGGTTTAAGGACTTTGGTACTTTTAGCAGATTCGGTAAGCTTTGTTACACTTTTGATATCTACCATTAAAACATTAACTTTAACTTTATTAAGTTGTTAAAACTAGTTTTATTTCGTTTCTTTACTCCGAAATCACGTATTATCTCGACCACTCTGAGGTTCTTACAAAAATGTTACGATATCATCAGGATCCATCCTTGTTGTATACGTTTTATGGATTGACCCATTAGTAATATCTTTTACAGCCATCACTAGCTTCTTATTTTCGCAAAATAATCATCTTAAAGTATCAAAATTAAGCCATCCATCGTGGTATCGACGGAAATCAACTAAATGTCGGATCTTGATATGCAAAATCTGTTTGTTTTTAAGATTAATAGTCTTTTAGGTACTAATTTCCATCTGATATCTGATGATGGGATGGATACATCATTGGCTATTCAAATAGCTGGAGGCTGTTTGAGGGAGATTAGATAAAAGTTGTCTTTTGTTTGTTTTTCGGTGTGGGTATCGCTACTTCTTTTTCCAGAAGCACATTTCTCTAAAAAAATATCAAAATAAAGTTCCAATCAGAGAGGTACTGAAGGTAATTGCGGTCAAACGTTTGTCTATAATGTATAAAAAAAATTGTAGGGATTTTATAAAAATGATTTCACTGCAATAAGAACCTTATTTATATGTATCTTAGATTTTAAAAAGCTACTGCATACATGAGTTTTGGGGAACTTCATGCATTCATTTTATGAAAAAAAAAATACCGTCTTCCATATTTTTTTGCTTGCGATTATTTAATTAAATCCTTGTAAATTTACTAACCGCGGTCTACACTATATGTTAATAATCTCAGATAAAAAAATATACTGCAGTAAGTTGTATTTCGGTGCAAATAAGGACAAATAAACGAATATCTCATTCATCCTTCTTTCTAATAGGTGTTTGCACACTCACCGGTACCTACACGATTGCTAGTACAGATTGAACAATACTGGCAACGATATTATTGTTCTTGAATGAATGTCTCCAACAATTAAATCTTCGATAACATCATGTAGATGTCGTGTCGGTGGTACTATAAAAAAGCCAATTAGATTGCCTTTAAATTCTAAATGTTTTCAAGTTAATGGGAACAGGAGAATTTCAGAAAGAACATGTTGTTTATTCAATGTGTTTAGATGTGAATTAAAATTCATGATGGTGACTGCAGACTCATGGCGAGACTTTAAACTGTCTTACGTAGAATAGCTTCTCAACTTAAACATTGTTTAATTAAACACTGTTTATGATTTTCCTTATATTTATTTTAAATAGTTATTAACTTTTGTAAGCCCCGTAATACGAAACTTCGATATACTAATAGATACTCAGAACGTCATCACATTCACCACTTTAATAATACCAAGGAATTAGAGAAGCTATATGTATTTATTTCAAGGAGTCAAGAATCCACTATAATTTAATAGTTGTCGAAAAGATTTATGCTATACCAATTCCCAATTAGCCTGCTGTCTTATAGAACCTTTTTTATCTGGCAACTTACTTCTACGCTTAGGTTGTACTCATCGAGATTCCATTCAGGGACGAAGTGGCTTTGGCCCTAGATGTATCAGTCTTTCCGATACATTATATCCATCGTACTAATGCGATGTGTCGCACAAGCAAGTATTAGAAAGCACTAGAGTCGGCTTAAAGATTATTGTCTTGCCATGAGTCTGTAACACATCAGTAGATAAATAGCTGTACCTACAATCTTTGTTTGTTAAAGTGGTGTCTTTCTTCACTGCATTGCTTCCTCAATGAATGATCCGTTAATTGGTAAACTATTGTTTTATTAATTAGTCCTCTTTTTAGACATCTTATTCTTAGTATCTTATGTATTACTAGTAGTTACCCGCGACTTCGTACGCGTCTACAGTTTCCGTGTACATTATATTATCTGTGCGTGTACCGAGCGGATACTTTGAGAAACTTGACATTACACCTCATTACACCGAACTCGTACCTACTGGAATGTCAAACGCTAGTTGTTAGACCAAAGAGGTAGTACTACGTCCTGTCAAACTGAGTGACATGACATGACAATGAAATCCTCTTGCCAATTGGCGCTGCTAATCCTTTTCGTTCATTTTATCCTGTAGATCCTGTTAATTATTCGAGATAAAAAGTAGCCTATGTGTCAATCAAGGTTACGAACGATATATATGCCAAGTTTCATCCAAGTTGGTTTAGTAGTTTAGACGTGATTGAAACAAAAACATCCAAACATCTAAACTTTCGCATTTATAATATTAATAGGATAGGATGGGTTAGTCTCAAAATTCCCTTTGAGTTTTTGGGTTAGTCTCTTAAAAGTCAACCCTGTTTAATATGTGGAATTTTATCATCATTTTTTGTTTTTTTATTTTACATCTTAACATAAACAATACCTCGAAGTTCTTTCCATTCAAAGTTGTCTAGTAGAGATAGCTGATTTGCGATAAGGCCGGTTATTGTACCTATAATTAAATTAGTTTTTTATGGTTAATCCCTAGGTTAAAATCTGCACTAAAGTATTTGATATCTATCTACTTATGTATCAACCGCCTTTTATAGGCCACTCTAAAAAATATGTCCACATACTTATTCATACAAACGTGTTTTAAACTCTTCACGTATTCATTTCCAAGCAAATGATGACGTATTTGTTGTTTTCTCTTGGAGAGAATCGGACAACACTAGCGATGCATTCCGTTCCTAAACATCGTTCATTCCATCGTAGCTCCAACTTCATTCAATCATTCAAGATTCACTCCTTCTTCATTCGCCGACGACGTCTGTGCCTACATCTAATTTTTGATAATTTTATAAATTTTATACTCCTGTTTTCTCTACTCCAATCAATGGTATTTACGCATTATATTTACGCATAAAAGTAAAAGGCATCTTTTATTCCACCATCACGGAGGCAGGCAGGTGCTCTAACACCTACCATAAAGTAATGTGAACCTAACTCTATGAAATGTTAGAATTTGGTTTTATTCTGCGCGCCACGACACACGACACAGCAATTCTTAATTCTTTATTGCACACAACACAGGACATAAACAAAAGACAGAAATAGATGACATGTACAAAGGCGAGCTTAACCCTAACAAGAGTTTTCTTCCAGCAATGTATAGCTGACTGTACTGTTCCGTATAGCCATTTTTTTTTTTATTAAAAACTCCAGCAGGGGTATTCCAATCTCAGTTGAACTGCAAATTTGAACTGCAAAGTTTTAAATCATGGTCAGTTCATATTAACTCATAGTTATTCTGTGACTAAATAGTGACATTATGACGTCATTTGATGTGTTTTCGCGCATATTTTGCTGTCAAGTGTCTTAAAAAGAATGATCACGTGGTACAAAATTGTACCACGTGACCTGAAGAAATTACACTGGGCAGTGAAATATAACTTGACAGCAAAAGATTGGAATACGAAGGCTGAATGCAAACAAAGAGAGGATATAATCCATTTTGATAAACGATATGAAAATAACAGAGGTGTAAATTTTTACACCAATTTTCCTTCTACCAAATTAACTCATAAGTTCTTGTGTCGAGGCGATAAATTTTATCTTTTCTTTTTTTTTTTAAATCTTTATTTATTTATAGAGGGTTTGTTCATATTTGAACATGCCACCCTCGAGCGGGCCACCTTATAACTAAATAACTAAACAAAACATTATATTCTTCTCCTTATACCTAATTTCACAATTTTAATTAGCATTTTAGCCACTTTGGAATCAGGTTTGGCTAAAATTGAATTGCATCTGCCTACTTCATTGAGGCAAATGTCAAATAAATCACAAAAAGACCGTCTCTCAGCCTCGTTCCGTACACATTCCACCAAGATATGATATACGTTCTCGATTACATCGCATTCTGAACAATTTGGGGTCGTAGTTTTCTTCATAAGGTAAGCAAAACTGTTTAGTGGAATGTGCCCGGAACGAAGTCTTAAAGCCAAAACAACGTCCGTTCTATTCCAATCTATTCCAACAAACCATGGTGATCGCGTCAAATTAGGTTGGATGGTTTTATACCAAATACCTTTGGTTAATGATCTCTCGTCAAAATGTTCCTTCCAAAGAGCTGTACATTTTTTTTTACATTCATAAATTAGATCGGTAAAATATGGTAAACAATCAAAAGATAAACCTTCAGTTGCAGCTTCTTTCGCGAGACGATCTACCTCCTCATTTCCTAATAATCCAACATGCGATGGTATCCACTGCAGTCTTATCACTTTATTATCTTTAGAACATTTAAGAATAGAATTTATAATTACATATGCTATTGGAGCACCTCTAAAATTGCTAGTGCATCGAATTAAATGTTGAAGAGAACTTTTTGAATCCGTCAGTATAACATACCTACCCGGTCCTAATGATTCAACATATGATAAAGCCTCCGCGATGGCAATTAGTTCTACATACATAATAGACATGTGTACATCCACACGTAATTGCATAGAACATCCCATTTGAGGGTCATAAATAGCTAGTCCACATTCATCTATTGTTTTACAACCATCTGTATATATTTTATAATAATTATGGTACTTACTTTCTAAATAGTTGTTACACATAGATTTAATTACTGAAGAGTTATACGATTTTTTTGATTTATTAATATCCTCAATAGTGCAAATAGCTACATTCGACAAATCCACATAGCTGACCCACATATTTAATGAATACATTTCCATATTATTACTTTTATGCATAGGTATTGATGCGAAATTATTGTGTACAACTACCAACAGTGGTTTACTTTTCCGCCTCCAATAAAACGTTTCACACAGCTCACTTAATCTACCTAAAATCGTGATTATTTCACTATCTCTAAGAGACGCCGCCTTAAACCAAAACTTTCCTGCTAGAAAATACCTACGTACGTGTAAAGGTTGAATGTATAGCTCACATTCCATCACGTGGATGGGTGTGCTTTTTATAAAACCTCCTATTATTCGCATACATTGATTCTGTAATTTATCTAACTTTACTAAATGAGTTTTACAGCTACTGTTATATAGAAAACTAGCGTAATCCAGTCTACTACGGATAAGAGAAATGTATAAACGTCTAAGGTGTTTTGGATGCATGCCCCATCCTGGTCCTACTAAAACTTTAAAAATATTCATTAATTTAGAGATTTTAACTTTTAACTCATTAATATGCTTTGCCCATCTTAAAGAATGATCTAACCAAAGGCCTAAGTATTTAATATTATCTACAGACTCTAAAGCTGTACTTTTATATTTTAGACAAACAGTATCCCGCTTTATACCACTTCTAAAAACTATTGTTTTACTTTTGGTTGGTGAAATCTCCAAACCAATATCAAAAAGAATCTGAGAAAATTTATCAAGTGCTGACTGTAAAATGTGTGTACCCCTTTCAAGATTATTGCAAGTAACAAATAAAACAAAATCATCGGCATACTGGGAAATATACGCTATTTTACTAATTTCTTTACATATATTTATTGTTGCCAAGTTAAAAAGTATGGGTGAAAATGGATCCCCTTGAGCTAAACCTCGTCCTGTTTTTCTGCAAATAGTTTTATTTTCTAGATTAATTGTTAAAATTCTCTCTCTAAGAAAATTCCATAAATATAAACACAGCTTTACACCAACTCCCAGACTATCCATTAATTTTAACAAGTAGGTTATATCTACGTTATTATAGGCATCTTCTACATCAACAAAACATCCGATAGTGATAAGCCGTTCTGAGAAACCGGTTTGTATTCTTGCTACCAGCGTCGATAAGTTATCAAGTGTGGATCTGCATTTTCTGAAACCGGTGGTTAGTGGTGATAATAAACATTTTTTTTCAATGTACCATTCTAATCTTTTTATTAGGATGCAATGAAAAATTTTACACACACAAGAAATCATAGATATAGGTCTAAGAGAAGAAGTTGATTGTGGATCTCTGCCAGGTTTTGGGATAGGTATTATAGATATCTGTTTCCATTGATAAGGTACAAAACTTTCTTGCAAAAACCGGTTATATAATGTAATTAAAACGTCCTTTGCGTTATCAGGTAGTTTGTCGATCATCGAATAAGAGATGTTGTCACAGCCAGGTGAAGTATCCTTATGACGCATACAACATAAAAGTTCATTCAATGTTATTGGAATTTCTAAATAAGAATTACTAGAAGTAAATATTGGTTCGACCGGGGAAACAAAATCTGGCGCGAGATTCGACAAAAGCCTAACAGATATATCCTCCTCCACGTGATTTCTAAACATTTTATGACCTTTGAACCACCTCATTTTATGCCACATTTCACTTGGTGGGGTGTTATTGTTAAAAGAACTACAAAACTCTTGCCACGACTCACTTTTTGATTGACGTATAACTTTTTGTGAGTCACGTATTTTATCATTTAAAACCTTTAGGTTCTGGGGGGTAGGGTTCCGTCTAAATATTGTTAGTGCAAGTCGGCGTTCTGCAACTGACTTAGAAAGAGTTGAGCTCCAATAAGGTTTAGGATTAAATTTATTACTAGGATTGGGATTTATTTTGATAAAAGGTATATGTAAATCTGCTGCTATATTTAAAGCCTCAATAAAATTATCGTAAGATTTTTGAAGGTCATTTGTCACTGTGAAACTATCGAACAATGTAGATAAAAATTCATTGTAGCTACTCCAATCAGCTTTTTTAAAGTTTCTCCTCGTAGTCCGAGTTGGTTGGCTATTAATATTAGTAGACATTTTTATCATTAAGTGATCGCTTCCTAGTGTCTCATTTAATGTTCTCCAATAAAACTGTAATGCTAAATCAGACGATACTATTGAAATATCCGGGGAAGACTGCCTAATCGTGCCATTGAAAGTACTTATTCGAGTAGGGCTACCATTGTTTAAAGTGATGAACATCTTATCCACAAGCGTATCAAAAATCTGGGTTCCTCTTTGATCCGTTTTATTTGACCAGTTGGAGTGGTGGCCGTTATAGTCTCCAAGAACAATAGAGTTAATGCCAAACAGAGAAAATAATTGCTCCCAGTCATTTTGTGTAGTACGAGCTGAGGGTGGACAATACAGGGATACTATAAATTTAATTTTGTCGCAGTTGTGAACCTTAATACAAATTACTTCAATAGCAGGGTTTATTACTTGTATTCGGTGTAAACTCGCTTTAATAGATTTATGCACAAATAAAGCAACGCCGCCGTATGAATCAGATCGATCATTACGATATATATTATAATCGTTTACCTTTAAATGAGAATCCGGTTCCAACCAAGTTTCACACAGGGCAGCAATGTGAATTGTCTCCTGCAATAAAATATTTTCTAATGCAACTAACTTAGGTTTTATACTTTGCGCATTCCATTGTAGAATGTTCAACTTCACGATTTTCCCGTACTTATCCATTGTTCATAAGATAATCTAGGAGAACCTTTATGATCGGCCAGTCTGGGATGTATTGCACTACTACTGAAATAAGCCACTCTGCACAACTCTTAATCACACCATTTACTTTGGACTGAAATGACACACCTCGTAAAAATAAAATCTCTTTCAACCTAGACAATAAATCGCTAAATTTTCCACGGTCACGATCTTCCTTCTTTTCACTTTCTACATTTTCTTTTGGCTCATCCTCTTTAGTAAACTGAAAGCCGAAATCGAAAACTCCTTCCTTACGCCGTCTTGCCCTCTTTGGTCGTAAGGGGGTTTTGGGGCAAGAACCCCCTTCCTCCTCGTGTATGTCTGCTTCCGTCTCAACTGTCGTTTGACTGAATACGGGCATCGCTCGTGGGGTGGGTAGCTTAGGGAATAGGTTGTCATCAGTACTGAAGAATCTCGGCACATTCACTTTGTTGTAGTCGTCCGTCTTCTTATCTTCCTTTGGGGGAACATAAATCATCAGCGCTCTCCTATAGGTACAATTATATTCAGCCATAATATCTCTTAATCTCTTTTCTTTTTTAAAAGCGGGGCATGTCTTCACGAGAGACATGTGATTCCCCTTGCAGTTTACGCATTTAAAAGCTGTTGTCTCACAATTTGCATGATTCCCACCGCATTTAGGGCATACAACTTTGGTTGATGGGCATTTTTTGGTTGCGTGACCAAGTTTCCAGCATCGCGAACACTGCGATACTGGAAATACATACGGCTCCACCCTTATTTTCAGACCATCTACTGCGACGTACGTTGGTAAGTAAGCTCCTTTAAAGCATAGGCGAACACACTCGCTCGTGTTCCATGTACTGCTGTTATCGTCATTATGAGTACGGCGTTTCAGACGATGGATCGACACCAAGACAGCCGGTGACGGGCATGAGATGCTTTTTAAAATTTCTTCATCGGAGATATCAAGATCTACATTCCTAATGACGCCATACGAGAGATTATTCTCGAACGGCCTCTGAACGTGCCACCCCCTATCAGAAAATTCCTTGCATTTTTCTAATTTCTCCGCATTCATTTCATCACTCATTTCTAACCGGATTTTGTATGGGTTCACATATTTGATTCTTTCTATATCGCCAATATCATTATTTTTCAATAATTTAGCCAGAGAAAATTGTTTAGGAAGTTTTTCTGGACATGAGACGTACAGTTCAATTTTTTTATTCTGTGGTTTATATCTTTTTTCCTTATTCTTAACTACAGTCCACTCAGTTTCATCATCATCTTCTTCTTCTTCTTCTCTTAACCTTTTCTCCCTTCCTTTATTCTGGTCAATGTTCTCCGAGTGTTCTTCCGTACTCGTACTAGGTCTCAGGTAATTAAGATCTTCGATCGCCATCGGCAACTCCTGGGTATCACTGCCATTGAACTCTTCTATCGCCGGCAACTCCTCCTCACATGAAGAGATAGGTATTAAATCCATCGTCGAAGGGTAACGCTATCGGTTGGCCGGCCGCTAGGTATGTAAATACCTAGCGGTTCTCCGGCGCACCGGACTTGATGAGCTACGCAAATTGATTGCACGCGTCTACCTCGCACGAATACCGCCACGAGACTGACTTATCTTTTCTTAATATTGTTAGTAGCATGTACTCAAATAGAGTACTTCAATATTACGAACCCCTGCCTCATAAAAACTTATAGTTGTCACAATCCTATCCTACCCTATCCTACTAATATTATAAATGCGAAAGTTTAGATGTTTGGATGTTTGTGTTTCAATCACGTCAAAACCACTGAACCAACTTGGATGAAACTTGGCATATATATAGTTCGTAACCTGGATTGACACATAGGCTACTTTTTATCTCGAATAATTAACAGGATCTACAGGATAAAATGAACGAAAAGGATTAGCAGCGCCAATTGGCAAGAGGATTTCATTGTCATGTCATGTCACGTCAGTTTGACAGGGCGTAGTACTACCTCTTTGGTCTAACAACCTAGCGTTTGACATTCCAGTAGGTACGAGTTCGGTGTAATGAGGTGTAATGTCAAGTTTCTCAAAGAAGTATCCGCTCGGTACACGCACAGATAATATAATAATGTACACGGAAACTGTAGACGCGTACGAAGTCGCGCGCGGGTAACTGCTAGTTTTATATAATAATCAGAACACACTTTTTTTTACAAACTAGACCGATATAGTGCAGGCAAATACCTCAGACTTTTTTAAAATGAACCTAATTTTTTTGAAAACAATAGAATCATGGACCTCTGGGAATAAGCCAAACTCAATTAAGCGCGAGTAAGTTTAAATAGCTTAAAAATCCGGTAAATTAAACTAAGACCATGTTCTTCACTTTGATCCTTTATGCGATTGGTATTATGTGTCGTAAAAGTCTTTAAAGCTTTTTAAGAAGCTCAGGATAAAGTGTCATGTGACATGTGACAGGGGGATGGGCGCTAAAGCTTCGGGTTTTTTTTAAATTTGAGTACAATGTAGCTAGCTATGACTTTGCAGACAAAAAAGGGACTACTTATTATTTCATAAAATGCTACCTAAACATATTTTATTTTGAGTAATCTATTTTCTCACTAAGTCCGTGTACGACTGATGATGATAACTTTACCAACCCATTGACATAAATATATCGGAACGCTACTTTAAGAGTCCTTTCCCATAACCCAAAAATCCATATTAATGAAAATCAAGTTTTAACCTAATAAATTTTCACGGACAATCACCTTAACTATCCTACTGTTGGATGCAGTAGTGACCTTAACCCGCTAATTTTCAACGCTTCATATTTCAAATTAAAACGCATTACCAAAAGGTTGGTCAGAAAGACCACCCTGTAGTCTTTGACTTTTTTTATACTAAACTAGCTTCTGCTCACTATTTCAACCGCGTCCCGTTTTATCCTGTTGATTTTTCGGGATAAAAAGTAGCCTATGTGTTAATCCAGGCTACGAACTATATGTATTCCAAGTTTCATCCAAATCAGACCAGTAGTTATAGCGTGATTAATACACAAACATCCAAACATCTAAAAATCTAAACAACCAAACATCTAAACTTTGACATTTATAATATTAGTGGGATTGAATAATCAGTTAAATTTGAATTAATAACGCGTTAAGATCAATTAGAAAATGAAAAGTGTCTTCGTATATCAGCAATAGTGTAATTTTCGAAGCTGGAGTATTTTTTCAACGCGTGTGGTCTACGGAGAGTAAGGCTTGATAGGGATTTTGAGATAGCTCACTAATTGAATTTATGTTTGGTGATTAGTTCGTTTATTAAGGAGATGTCCGTATTCTGAAACTAATATCAAACTAAATTCATATCCAAGCATACATTAATGTAAGCTATCGATTGAAAAATAAACAAAAACCTAGAATTTCACACACTAAAATTGATATATTGTCTCAGAATGATGGACGCAGTGCAATGTAACATAGGGCACGTCTTCAGTGGACATATTCAGTGATACAAGGCATCGTTATAGGCAATGGTTATCACTTAACATCAGATGGGGCATCGGCTTATTTCATTTAGTTGTAGAAAACAATGGGGTTTGTTTCAAATTTCAATTTATAAGTGCATTTTTACCTACTCTATTTACGCACGAGTTAAATAAAATAGAAAGAAAGAAATTATTTATTTTACGCAACACACAATAAGGTACATACTTATTTACTTAATAATAAAACGATAACATGCGTAAAAAAGGAACCCACTCAGCAAATGCGGCAGTTGCACGGTGGCTCCTTTAGCGCTGGTTTTCAGGGGTGCCGAGATAAAGATAATAAATAGATAATAGATAATAAATTAATAGATAAAGATAAATAAATAAATGACTACGTCTATTGTCTAATTTGTTCAGCAGTAAAGTTGTGGAAGAGAAAATGTCATAATTAATGAAATATTAAGGTTTATGTAACTAACACAGTAATTGATTACATATTTTTCTAGTAGTTTAAAATTTTCTAACCATATAATAGTCAAATAAAAACCCCATTAAAATATTACAAGTAAAATAATATCTATGCATATAATTATGTCCAAACTCATATAGAATTGGGATGTAATATAAGATGGTTCAATTATAATTAAAAACGATTCGGTGCTTAGTACATTACGGTCTTTGATACCCACGATACAATCCTGGTACGGTAAAATAACATTTTGAACAAAACGACAGTAATTAAATAACTGTTATAATGAGCTTAAATAGCTTGACTGGCGTATTTAATGACGACTTTAGAGATAGAATAATATCAGGCAATAGTTTCGTAAATGTGGCGGCCGTTTTACGGTCATAATATCACGGTGAATGCTTTTACTCACCTATTTAAATTAAGTAATTATTTTGTAAAATGAAATCACTATAAGATAACCGTTGCTTAGCAACCGAGGGTTGATGTATTTTTTTATCAATCAATATGAAGATGTTAGGTCTTCTTTCGCTTCTATATTCTTCAATCTAGAAAGTATAGTGTACTTAATAAAAATAGCTTTAATCTTAGAAAGTCGTAACGGTATTATTTTCATAACGAACAGTAATTAAGCAGTATTATAACGTATCCCATAGTTCTACTCTACGATAATTTTAAATTTATTTACGGTAATAGTTCCATAATTGGATTTATTTTAATATAATGTATAATATAACTTTAATATAATTTGCGTCTCGCCACGGGAGGTGCCGCGGATCGTGAGTCGATAATCTGTACACATTACAGACGCATTAAAAACTTTCTTATTAAATAAACGAGCAATAGATTTATTCGGTCGTAATATCTAAGTGAGAAACTATAAACTACGTAAAACCATACTTATATTTATGTTTAATTGGTCGCATCAATAGATTTATTTAGTCGTACTATCTAGATGAGAAACTATAAATTACGTCAAATCACTTATCATTATGTATTATTATTTGCGATGAGTTGTGACCAGCAGAGGTATTCCAATCTCAGTTGAACTGCAAAGTTTTAAATCATGGTAGTTCATACTAACTCATAGTTATTCTGTGACTAAATAGTGACATTATGATGTCATTTAATTTGTTTTCGCGCATATTTTGCTGTCAAGTGTCTAAAAAGAATGATCACGTGGTACAAAATTGTACCACGTGACCTGAAGAAATTACACTGGGCAGTGAATTATAACTTGACAGCAAAAGATTGGAATACGGGGGCAGTTTTTCTTACAATTTTCATACACCACTCCTAGACTAAAATGACGAAGATGAGTAAAATGGTCTCGAAGACCATCTTCAAACGTGAATGGTTAATAGTTGTAGGTTTTAAGAATAATGGATAATAACGCATCTATTTTACTAAGAACTTCTTCAAAACCCAATGCAAAAATCAAAAGCTTCTCGTTCACGTGTGGTATTTACCCACAAAAACATGTGTACACAATAGAGCTGCCCACTAAAAAGCTAATACGTCTGTGGGGACATAATGTACTGAAAAAAGTTGCGCAAGCACACAATGGCCTATTCTCGTGCTGTCATGTGTATAACTTTATTATAGAAACCCGTGGATTATTGATGTGACATTAACATCTTAATGTGGGTTATACAGTTTGTTATTTGGGTCAAAGTACCATGAAATTAATTGTGGTATCATATTGTTGTTTTAAAGTCTATAAGGCAGATTGTCTGTAAAAAGTTTATTACAAGGTTAATCTGTCTACCTATCTGCTTTTTTAAATATTCAAGCCTCATAGTTTTTGGTTAGTTCTTTTTTATAGCACAGACGTCTGAAAAAAGTTGTAAAAATACGAATAAAATGAAACTGTTTAGTTTTAATTATGCTTTTTGCAAAATTCTTTTTATTTATTCTATAATTATTTAATACAGATTTAAAATATTTCAATTATTGAGTCAATTAAAATCTAAATACTGAGTCAGCGAATTCGCCATTCAAAGCGAAGAAAGGGGTACATCCGCTCTCAATCGACATCCGGAAAGGTGCTACTCATAAAAGACCAGACATATTCGTCATATTCATATAAAATCAGTGCAAATCGGGCAGATGCAAAAGGATTGCACACAGAGGGTTATTCTCATACCACCCATATTTATCCCAATTGTAAGTACCTATGGGAAAAATTCAAAATGTATTTTTTGGATAAGTAATGAAACAGAAAATGGTTTATCTAATGTTAAGCGGTAACCTTTGCCTGTAATAGTGCATTGCCTTACCAAGCACGTTCACTGAAAACGTAACCTCGCATCTCGCATATTACGCTTTTCAGTCATATAACTCTCATTTGCCAAAATTGCACCGACACCTCCAACAACCCTTCACTTAAAACAGAATACATGAATGCGAGCATCATCACTGCTTTGCGGCAGAAATAGGTACGGTGATGGTACATCCTATATCAAACAACAGTGGACAGGATAGTACTTTCTTGATCCCACTTGTGGGACAGATCTAGTGGGGTAGATGGGAGTAGTCCTACACAATCGCACATTGCTAGCAAGGTGCATCGCTTGTGCCAAAGAGCCACTTCTATGAGCAAACAATGTATTAGATTTTGCATCTGGCCGTGACTATATTATTAATTTGATAAATATAAAGAAAATTACAACTAATACAGTATTTACAATATTTATAATATATAGAAAATACATAGCGGTTGAGCTATCTACAAACCGTTGCAAACGATTTGATAATTATTAGATTGATAATGTTATTGTAATGTGGATTCTTTCAGAAACCTAGAATATAATAAAATAAGCTTAGACTATAGATTCCATACATCTCACTATATAATACCTATGCTTACACACTATGTAAGTTATGGTTTTACTAAAATAGCTACATAATAAAATATAGTTAAAATATTTTGTTTTTCATAAAAATTTATTAATAATATTATCTTATCAAACTAATTATTGACGAAAGTGAGTGGCAAATACTTTGAACTGCTAATGATTTCTTTTATATTTTTATGACGGTTTTAAATATATCGTTAAATATTCTGAACCGAGTTCAGTCTTCTTAAGATCTTCTTAAAATAATTTTTGCCTTCAGATACAAGTACACTAATAAAGTGGGCTTATGTTTATTTTCAAAAACAAAATTGCATACCAATCCGTAGATACATTGATATCATTTCAAAATAAAAGAATATTTGCAATTTGAGGTACAGAAAAAGATGGGTCGCATTGGGCGTTAGCACACTGCACGGTACGATACAGATATCTTAGTGGCTTAAACAAAAATATCGTTGTCGATGCCGAGTACATCTAGTACGTGCAGAGGGCCTAGTACGAGGTTTGGTGAATAAAGCCAGAGTAAAACGTCTAACGCCCAGCATACCAGCGTGCGCTGATTTGTAATGTCAGAGGTTTGACGTCAGATGTTTGTGTGTCAGACGTTTTACACCAAAACTCGTACTAGGAGGACCTAGTCACGAGGTAAATATTTTACACTACTCTCCTCAGTAGTGACGATATCGTGTAGGTATCGTGTCGTTGGTAGTGTGAAAACAGTCAATAGCAGAGCACGCGTGGCGCGGCGATTTCAAAGAAGAGTTGCTGCAATTAAAGGTACTTACATCTTTATCAAAGACATCCCAATACGGACCACCGTGTTTCATATAACGTATAAGTAACTATGTTGCTGATGAAGAAGGAATTGCGGAATGTATCGAGGAAATTAAATAGGTAAGTTTTTGAAATTCAAGATTCTAGATACATCTAGACTAGACTATGTACTGACTATTTCAAATTGCGTTACGTAGGTGTTACAGAATCGACAAATTAGGGTTGCTAGTTTCATTTAGGTTTCTATAAAAAAAAAGTTTAAAATGCAAAAAAAAAATATTTTAAACTTTACCCGTCAAGTTTTTTATATTCATAGTCTGAATCACCTTGTTCAGGTTTAACATACTAATTCTAGGACACCCTGTAGAATATCAACTTGGAGACTGGCTTTTACTTTTAAAAGTGACCATATAGTGATTGCAATAAATGACTAAAGTTCCCACTTTGCCGCGACATAAACGTTAGCCAGACCTGGTAATGGAACTGTCAGCTGATTGCGCCGGCGCATAATCCGCAGAATGAGTTTATTACAAGCACTGGTCCAATTATGCATGAGTATATCGATACGAGCAAATAGCATGCTTTTATATGGTAATCCTACAAGTTTGGATTAAGATTTCAGATTAACTGGTTGTTAGTGCGGATATTGAAGTTTTAAAATTTTTACTTATAAATTGGACACCATTTTTGGAGAGGGAAAAACGAAAGAACCCGCGACTCAAAGACAATTATTTAAACATTTTTTTTTATGGGCTGCGTTTGGCTGTCGATTCACCTGATGGAAAGTGTACTAAATGATTAAATAAGCCGATGGACCATCTGATATTAAGCAGTAACCACTGCCTATAGCGATGTTAATGTCGTGTTGTATAAAAGTATTAAAAGGGTGGCCATGAAGAGATAGTAGCTTTAAATTTAAAAAATGCAAGAAATAATATTTTATTAATATAATTTCAGCTTTTTGATAAAATTCAAATGAGGGCTTTTAATATAATAAAGTGTAAAAATGTCAATAAGATTTCGTAACTTTCTATTTTCTTTATTTTTCTTGTGTCCTGTTTCTTCTTTGTGTACAATAAAGTGTTTATCTATCTATCTTTCATGATATCCCAATGATATTTTTTACTACATTTAACTAAGAGATTTATCCTTCTGATCACCATGCTTGATGCGAGTAAAGTTACAGACAGAACATAGTTTTCAATAATTATCGACCGTGAAAAGTGAAGATGCTCAATCATAATTTTCATTTTAAAAATAAACCTCCGTTTGCATTGTTATTTTCATTTCAAATCGCAAAATACGTACAAAAGCTGTAATTATCGGTTGGCTTCTTCATAAGGCATTGTTGGTTGTGATGGCTTTATTTTGCGATTTTCTAAGGTGTGGGCTAAATGTTATTTGACGAGGATATTGTGAACACGCCCGCTGGGCTTTTGTATAAGTATTCTTAGATGTATCACTCCCACTTTATTGTAGGCTTTACAGGAAGGAGATTTGAGCTTGGATGATGGATGTGTATTGGTATGGTATTGTTCACGTGTGCAAATATGACTCTTGGGAGATTTCGCATCGGTTTTGCACTCTGTATCAAAATTTCTTGAGAGATCATCCGTTACTAAAAACGTATCAAATGAAATTAAAAAACATATAGCATATACTATGGTTTTATAAAAAAGAAATTATTTCAAGCAAAATAATACTGCGAAATGTGGATGTATTAGATATTAAACATTCGACATTCGACAGGCGTTACAGCTCAGTCGGTAATGGTCTGCCTTCCGTGCTGCGAGTCGTGGGTTCGATCTCCACCAAGAACCAACATTTGTGTCAAAGTCAAAGTCAAAATTTCTTTATTCAATAAAATCACAAGGATCATTTAGAATCATTTAGAATATAGTGTGTGCCAAACATAGATGTTTGTTCTATGTCTGGGTGTTACTATGTACCTATTATAAGTATGTATTTACAAAAAAAGAAGGTATATAAGTATTCTATCAGCATCTAGTTCCCATTTTACAGCTTTGCTTAGTTTGGGACTAGAGAGCCTTGTGTGAAATGTCCATGAATATTTATTTATTTATTAAAATATTTAGCATGTTGAAGCATCTAGTGTCTGCAAAAGGATTACTATTCTAAGCTTTTTCAAATTAATGTTTCAATCGTTTTAATATCTAGGACTTGTTTGTGACACTTGGTCACGCCTATTGAAAATCTTTTGTAAAATGTCATAAATAAAGAAAAAACGTACTCAGGTACCCACTCAAAACTCAATGGTCCAAATTAAATATGAATTGCTTCTTAGAGGCGACACTGAGTCTATTAAAAACAACTTTGCGCCTCCTCAATGGATGACAGAATGGTTTTAAACAATACGTTTTTTTTACCTTTATTCTCTCAATGGTTCACATTCTTGTGTAATCTTTTTTTTAAATACAATGAATTTGACAATAACTATGGGTATTGAATAGGACCTCCTCGTTCTATATTAAGGTAACCTTTTTCAGTTATTCACTGAAAGCCACCCGTGTGGGTAGTTGACCAAGAACTGGAAGTAATGAAAATATCCGCCACTGCAAAGTTTACCTTTGCACCTAGAATTTAGAGTGGAGCGGAGTGTAGAGTGGAGTGTAATGTCTGTTGATTTGTTTTGTAGTTATTATTTGCCACGGTTCGTTGTTGCATAAAACACAATAAAACATTTTTTTTAATTTTCACTTAACTGGCCGTAATAAATTAAAAGACAAGACTGTCAGCTGGGTATACCCAACCCACTTTACCTCAACTTGTTTAATGAAAGTTGTATTGTTACATTTTGGCGCCACGTGTAGTCTCTTTGTCTATCAGCTGATTTTGAAAACAAAAGAGGTATCTACCATCCTACTAATATTATAAATGTGAAAGTTTAGATGTTTGGATGTTTGTGTTTCAATCACGTCAAAACTACTGAACCAACTTGGATGAAACTTGGCATATATATATAGTTCGTAACCTGGATTGACATATAGGCTAATTTTTATCCCGAATAATTAACAGGATCTTCTACAGTATAAAATGAACGAAAAGGATTAGCAGCGCCAATTGGCAAGAGGATTTCATTGTCATGTCATGTCACGTCAGTTTGACAGGGCGTAGTACTACCTCTTTGGTCTAACAACTAGCGTTTGACATTTCAGTAGGTACGAGTTCGGTGTAATGAGGTGTAATGTCAAGTTTCTCAAAGAAGTATCCGCTCGGTACACGCAAAGATAATATAATGTACACGGAAACTGTAGACGCGTAAGTCGCGGGTAACTACTAGTATCTGATATTTCCAAACAGATTGCATAACCCTGTTTTATCTACAAAATATAGTTTTTTTTTATTTGGAAGTTCTAGACTAGGCTAAGAATATGTAGTAAGTAGGTAGTTTAAAAAAATACTCAAGGAGTGGTTTTTTATCTAACATATCTAGCTTAGCAATTGGCAGTTAGTGCAGCGCTGAAAAACATCGACTTGAAGCGCCTTGGAACGCTTTTAATTCATAATGAAATTGATCTTTGGAATAAGGTCAAAATATTAAACTACTGTAATGGTATAGTTGAGCTAGATATCAATTCCAAACACTTTTGCTAGTTTTAATTTTTTTTCAATCATAATTGGTAAATTCATTCAAAACAAAAATTTGCTTTGAAGCGCGTTGAGGTCTTTTGTTTAGGGCGCACACTATTATTATTGGAATATTTTTCTTCTAGCTACTTATTTTATTAATTTTAAAATTTGATTTGAACTATTTCTATTATTAATCCTTACTTTTCAAATCTGAATCTAGCTATCCATATCGAAAACTATGCTTGGTCAGTAACCTATAAATAAATTCTTTGGCACGCGTATGAAGCCCCTTATCCCGGACCTTCTTTGAATGCTTCCAGGTAAGGATCGAAAAAAATTGATTTGTGTTGAAGCGGGGGGAGAAAAGGGTCTATTCATTTTTTTAATCAAGGTGCGCCCATATAAACAGCGGTCGCCAGATTCAAGCTTATTAATCAGACAGTTGTCGACGACGACACATCATTTTACCTCTAACTCTAAGCGATTACAAAAATGTTACAAGGTGTAAAATCTCAGTATTACGCTCGAAAAGTTGTACCAATCGCGCCTGCTCCAGACCTCACAGTGGCTTTGGAAAAAAAATACACGTACAAGAGCACTGGTTACAACGGCGCTCAAGTTGCTTCGATTGCGAGACGAAACGCTCGGGAAAGGAACCGTGTTAAACAAGTGAACGACGGCTTCAATGCTCTGAGGAAGAAGCTCCCTGCTGCAGTCATCGCTGCTCTATCTGGAGGCTCCCGGCGTGGCTCTGGGAAAAAACTTAGCAAAGTTGACACGCTGAGAATGGTCGTCGAATACATCAGATACATGGAGAACCTTATTGAGGAAAGCGATGCGTCTCACGGCTATACTAAAGTCGCAAGTGAAAGTTTTACTAGTGAAGTTGATGAAGGCGTCTACAGTGGAAATTCGCCTTACTACGAATCGGTGCCGTCACCAGTGGGTTCCGAATGTTCATCTGGTGTATCCTCAGCCCATTCTTCGAGCTTCGTTAAAAGTTATCCTCAGCAGACGATGGCGACAATGGATGAAGATCATTTGCTGGATGCTATCACTTGGTGGCAACAGAAATGAAATGTTTAAAATATTACGAGTGTTGTCTAGTCATTTGTGTGTTTTATATTGTGCCCTGAATGATGGCACCTGACAGATCTACTACGTCAAGCAACGTTCACGGTGGTGATTAACGGATAGGTGACCGAAAGAGGCTAGGACGAAGTGTTTCAGTGCTTTGAATTGTAGGCATTGGAATTAAAGAAGGCATTGAGAAAAATGTTACCATTTTCATAAGTGTATATAAAATTATTGTAAATTGTTCGGCTGTGAAGTAATTTATGTTGTACAATATAATAAGTTTTAGAATAAGTATTTATAAATAAAAAATGATTTGTAATTATTTTTCTTGATTTATCATCTTGATTTTCCCTAAGTAGAGATAGGATTTATTCATAAGAAAGTTCAATAAATAACTCCTTACTTTTTTTTAAAACTATTTTGAGATAGACAGAGATAGAGGTTATTTCGATTTCGCTATTTCGCTATTACGATTTATCTTTTTTTTTATTTACCATTATCCATCAATAATTGTTTTTAAAACTATAGGTATACCAGAAAGTAACTTTATTTTATTAAATTTCAGTTTACATAATAATAGCAAGCTTTATTAAACATTGCAGTTTAATGTTCTTTGGCCACAATCTCATCTGATGGTAAGTGACGATAAGGCTGAGATTAGAGCAGGACAGTCTAGAAGACACCTATTCACTCTTGCCTTGAAAAGACCCAGATTGCCAGAAGTGCCTCCGACTTTAGCATAAGACCAAATTGTAACACTTATTTCGGCAATTAAACGTAGTATTGTATTTCAGGAAAGACAGAAAACGGCCAAAACGCTTGGTGCGAATAGATAGAATGTTTTCTTTTAAAGTTGTCATCCGCAGTATATACAAAAATCAGTGTACTCACGTGAAGAAAAGGAGCGCAAATTAATACGTTTATCTTTCATTAAAAAGACCAGGATCGATACACTGATTATTCCATAAACGCGAGCAGACATTGTTATACAAGATGAATGGTGTTCGCCCCGATAAGGAGGTGGGAGCTAAATGCATTTACATGTGCAAATAACAGATGGTGATAAAGCGACAAAGGAGTAACTACGTGTTATTTATTCTTTGGTGAACTTTTGCGAGACGCAGGGTTGCGAGGTTTAGCGAACTTGCTTATGTTTTTTAATGGGACAACCTTAGAATTCTAAAAGGTCAAGAAAAAGACAGTACGTTATTCTAGTCTAGGGTGTAGAATTGATTGAAATCATATTTGATTCTTTCTCATAATTCTATGTGTGCCATTAGATATTCAGTTGCTTAGAGTTTTTCACTCAAATGAGACTAAACTGGTTAAAACTGGTTTGTATCTTTAAATAAACGGATAAATAAGTTCAATGTGATCGTGATCAACATTTTGTGATATCAAAAAACTCTGTATCTAAGTAAAAAATATTATATTGAGCTTTGACTCGTTTTTAAGGCTTTTAAACTGACAAGTCCAAACTAAATGGCTGTGTGTAAACAAACGAATTTATTCCACCAGATATAAGTTTAGATTGCAGTTTACGATTATTGAAAATGCTGATAGAAAGACTAACGAATTTAATTAAGGCTGCAAACTTTTAGAATAAGTATCAATAGAACTAAAGGGTACGGTACGAGGAAGCCTGTTGCAATCTATTGAATATCTTACTGTTTAGTAATGTGCTATATAGAAAAAAATTAAAGAAAAATTCGGCGTGTATAATTTTAAATGGTTTGAATTCAAGTTCAGAGTTTAATCTCTCAAAACTTCGCTTTGATACTATTTTTACATTGTGATAACATTACATTCATAAATGTCGGAATAAAACCTTCAGTAGAGTCACTATTTGGTTGACAAAAAACGTGTTCATTCATACAGTTGCAAAGATTACAAAGTTTCACTACCATTGTGCTAATGAAATCAAAAAGTATAGATTTTTTTATAGAAATTTGGCGAATTTCGAAAAGTCCGGAAACTATGAAATCGAGATCCGATGTATTGTTAACTGTGTAGTTTTGCCCTAATCGTGTTACAGGGCACGTGTGCTTTGTGTGTTCGTGCCTTTAGCAAAAGCTGTGAGATAAGCTAAAAGTGCAAGTTTCTTTATTCATGCCTTTAATACACTTACCTTTAAAAAAAACAACAACGCTATGTCGCTGAGTTTTCATGTCTCAAAATATCTGCCGAGCCAAGTCACTCAAGTTTTTTATAGAATTAAAATAGTTCAATAAGACTTTTGTTCCTGATTATACTTCTTGGTAAACCTAGGTAAAGTCAGAAACATTGAATTATCTCAGTATGTTTTGGGAACCTTTGACTATTGCTTTTGTAACTTTTGCAAGAGATCTTTATAATATCTACTATTTTGATTGATAGAACTACTTATAACATTTTAGTTAATCGTTTTATGCTGTTGACTGTACTTAGCTTCTTAAAGATGTCGTTCAAAGGTTTGCAAATTATGAAGTTGTGCAACAAAACTTGATCCTAAAACCAACACTATTAAATCTCTTTTGTGATTCTTTATCTACGTGTATCGCCACAAAGCTCGTAAGTGTCTAAATAATCGATTATAGTAACAAACCTTTCAAATCGATTGTAATCTTTTTTTACTTATAAATAGTAACAAGGGTGGCATTGTTTGTCGGTTTCTATCACTAATTTCTATAATCTCTTTAAAACCATTCACTGGGTTCACTCTTCTGATTAATTTTAATCATTCGTTCACTTTCACTGAACCGTTTTGATCAGATTTGGATGATAATCTGACGAATGTAGGTAAATTAGCGTTATTAATTTGTTAAAATTCAATGAATAGGGTTATTAAAATTAATAAGAATATGGCGTAAGGTCTTGACAATAGAAAGGTTAAAATAGAAATAGTCGCGTAGATACATCTGAATGATGACATGGAAAGTACATCTATCTTGTATGTCCATTAATCAGAAACTTCTATTATTTATAAATAGCTTCATATGATATTTAGAAAAAAAAGCGATATCAAACATCTGCTGATCAATATCTTCAAAGAAAGCAATTACCTAACTTTAATTAGTAAAATAAGTAGAATCACGATTCATTCGTGATCACTTGACCGCAAAAATATCTCATTTCACTTAGAAAATTTATGAATGGTGATATTTGATAGCATTTAGAAATATGAAATTGCCCGGGTGCAAACAACATCGTGGCTACAATAATTATTGTTTTTTTTTCAAACCAAACTGATACGTTTGGTTTCACAATTAGCTGCTTTTAGTTTTTCAATATATTTAAAGGCGCATCAGGACCTTTATCAGAGTGCATTGTTGCCAGCAGCTACACGGGTGGGCGTGGAAATCAAACTCAACGGTTTATTGCACACAAATAAATCTTCAATTATGCCAGTATAATCACACACAGCCAATAACAATAATTTTAGTCAAGATAGTATTCGTTTTACTGTTTTACAAGATTTAGAAGCGATTTGTCGTAGATGTGGTGCGCTGGCTCTCTTAGCCTCCATCAAAAAGTGCCACCACAAGATGGCTGCCCCGCTACCATCAACACGACACTCCGCTAGAGTGAACTCGTTTGTCACCCTTGACCATAGACCCTTTGAATGTTGACAGCTTGACGACGCGCCGCCGTCACGGCCGGACTGACATAAGACCGTCCTCGGTCTTTAAGTTGATTTCTGTAACAAGGAGTTTACAGTAACAAGGACATCCGCTCGTCCATCCTGTCAGTAACTACGCGCGGGAACACCCATTCAACCAGTTATAGAATATCTGGGCCAAGCGAGTGCACCCCTTCAACCAACCATTCCAGGTGTGGCCCGGACGACACGCTTCGGATAGCATAGACTACCAAAACCTTCCGATCTGGACTCGTGAATCCCTTCAACCAACCCACTCGGGTGTGGCCCGGATGTCACTAGCCTGCCGGGATCGACTGAGAACCTTCTGGACAGGACTCGTGAATCCCTTCAACCAACCCATTCGGGTGTGGCCCGGATGTCACAATCCTGCCAGGATCGACTGAGAACCTTCTGGACAGGACTTGTGAATCCCTTCAACCAACCCATTCGGGTGTGGCCCGGATGTCACAATCCTACCAGGATCGACTGAGAACCTTCTGGACAGGACTTGTGAATCCCTTCAACCAAACCATTCGGGTGTGGCCCGGATGTCACAATCCTGCCAGGATCGACTGAGAACCTTCTGGACAGGACTTGTGAATCCCTTCAACCAACCCATTCGGGTGTGGCCCGGATGTCACAATCCTGCCAGGATCGACTGAGAACCTTCTGGACAGGACTTGTGAATCCCTTCAACCAACCCATTCGGGTGTGGCCCGGATGTCACAATCCTGCCAGGATCGACTGAGAACCTTCTGGACAGGACTTGTGAATCCCTTCAACCAACCCATTTGGGTGTGGCCCGGATGTCACAATCCTGCCAGGATCGACTGAGAACCTTCTGGACTGGACTCGTGAATCCCTTCAACCAACCTATTCAGGTGTGGCCCGGATGTCACAATCCAGACCAGGATCGACAGACACGACAATATGTCAAAGTCAAAGTCAAAGTCAAAGTCAACATTTCTTTATTCAATAAAATCACAAGGATCATTTAGAATGTAATGATGTCTTACGGACATACCTTCCTATGGTGACGGACTATCCTCATCGGCATAAATTTCTATTTCTTTTTGTATATCCCATGTCTCAGGATTGGAGTATGCCCTGAGAGTGTCTGAAACAGCTGTGATAGTGTAAAAGTAGAACCGCAGAAGTACCCTTTAACACACGGTCAATAAGTCATTGTCAATTTAAAGCCGTGTTACCCATATTAGCAATAGTTTCATCTACTACATCATCTGGCGCCGTCTCGGCCTCATCATAATTTAAATGATTAGTCGTGATTTCAAGTAAATCATCATGTCCTTGAGGTACTGTTGGGTGCAAGTTGAGTGTTTTTTTAGTGTGTTTCGCGACCAGATCTTATATCTCACTATCGCGTTTGTGTTCGCACGAAAGCCTTCTTGATGAAGTTCGACGTAGGTACTGAACCTTTTTTTTTTTTGTTTGTAAGTTCTCAGAAGGAGTAGGTAGGTACATACCGGATCAATATTGGCAAGAAGATTTTGTTAGCGGTAGTCCGCATGTTCCATTCCTCGTCCTTCACTAGGTATATACAATACCAACGTCGTAAGCTTGTAAGAAAGCCTACCAACGATGCACACGAGGTGTAAGATCTTTTTTTGTTTTCGAAGCCTTAAGAGAATTGCAACCTGTGAAAACTACAAAAAGGTAATGAAAGAAATGCTCTACCTCTTTTACAGCTGCCAGCGTCTGTAATTTATAGGAGTGACAGCGCAACTCCATTTCCGACGTGCGTCGCTGGCATCATTATGCCGTTAGATGGCTCAGATGTGAGAATACGTATTATGGTGTTACGTATTTCTTCATGGTTTTTAGTCCATGTAATATGCCCCTTTAATTTAGTTAGAGAATACAACAGTCCTACAATACGCGTAAAATCAGGGATGAATTTACAAAGACACAAGGCAAGGCCAAGTAATTACCGAACCTGAGTACTTAGCTGGTTTTGGTTGAGGAGAATCTACTAACACTTATATTTTCCGAGAATTTGGTTTTACCTCACCACATTGAAGCTAATAGCATTTTTTGGAGATTTATTAAATGTAAACCCTGTTAGACCTTGTGTAAACGCTCCATACCCTCGGCGACATAATCGGAATACTTACCTAACAATGATATCAGCGATGCCCTCCGTGAATCCTTGTCAATTATGTGAAGGACGGATTGTTTGAAATAGGTTACAAAAATGACTTCGTTCCGGAGGATGTTCCCAGAGTATACCTCTGGAAGGGCAGAGCTCACATTGACGGACCTCTTTTACCACAACTTCACTACCGTTTTTTTTATCCGTACAAACAGTTGCTATGTGCCCAGGCTGACCACACATGTAGCAGGTTACAGCTGTCTGCTCCCCAGTGCGTGATGAACTTGGAGTATCTTGCGACTTCTTATCAGTATCATTTTGTCGCTTGCGACAATTAGCTATACGATGTCCACTGTTTCCGCAATAATGACATTTGCAAGGGAATTTATCTGTCATGCGAGGTCGCTTGGTATCAGTTTCTTGGGCTTCAGCATCTAGACATTTTTTTTAATGATATTCCACCAAGGGTTCGGTATAATTGAGCTCGACTCGTGACAGTTTTTTTTTGCATTCAGTTCACGACGTATCTGGTTGTCTTTCTGACACAATACCGATATAGCAAATCCATAGCAACTTCTTCAGGCATCGTACAATTCGGTATTTGTTCGATGAGGTTCCATAATCCAAGAGCAGATTCAGCTGCTGTCTCTTTAGTGCTGTTGGCGTTTGTTGGATCAAAACTTGGGTAAGCAATATCTCCATATTTTTTTTAAGTTTCTCAGCGTATGATATATCGGGTGTTCTTGCTTCATTTTGCAGATCGTTCGATCCCACTTCTGATAAAGGCGCATCAGGACCTTTATCAGAGTGCATTGTTGCCAGCAGCTACACGGGTGGGCGTGGAAATCAAACTCAACGGTTTATTGCACACAAATAAATCTTCAATTATGCCAGTATAATCACACACAGCCAATAACAATAATTTTAGTCAAGATAGTATTCGTTTTACTGTTTTACAAGATTTAGAAGCGATTTGTCGTAGATGTGGTGCGCTGGCTCTCTTAGCCTCCATCAAAAAGTGCCACCACAAGATGGCTGCCCCGCTACCATCAACACGACACTCCGCTAGAGTGAACTCGTTTGTCACCCTTGACCATAGACCCTTTGAATGTTGACAGCTTGACGACGCGCCGCCGTCATATTCATTTCTGTTTAAAATTATTAGCACTAAGTATTACTGTTACTTATACCTACTCAAACAGTCAAACATTTATCAAGTTTAAAATTGTTCTTTAATCGTCTTTTGTTTATCAAAATAGGTTGCACAATAGAAACAAGAAATTAAATTAAAAATTTAAAAAACCCCCGAATCTCCGTTATATTATAACCTTTTATGTACACGGACCTGCCTCTATAGTCACCTCTCTCTAGCCTCAAAGGAAGAAAACTCTTGTTAGGGTTAAGCTCGCCGTCATCTATTTCTGTCTTTTGTTTATGTCCTGTGTTGTGTGCAATAAAGAATTAAGAATCTTGGACAGATTTTTATCAAACATAACTAAGAACACTCCCGACTAATTCACCTTTCAACCAAAAAAAACCAAATCAAAATCGGTTCATCCGTTCGGGAGCTACGTTGCCTCAGACAGACACACACACACAGAGACAAGTCAAATTATAACACCCCGTCGTTTTTGCGTCGGGGGTTAAAAAATCGCTGCCTAGATCATAGTTTAAGTAACCATAACGTTTTAACCAAAACTGTGGTCTGGTTGCATTTACCACAGTGATGCAATAACGTCAAAACCAATGCTAACCGTACTCCGGTATTTTTTATAACGACTAAGGTAGGTAAGTAAAAAAATGGTTACAAGTTTTTGCGATTGAATGAAATCGGAAGACACTTAGCGATGTGCAATTTGAGAATGATTTCCGCACGAATTACATCAAATAAGTATTTTTTTTCTCTATATTTCCTTCTTTTTATTGCGGTTTGTTATTGAATTCTATCAAAGTTAGTCGGCCCTTTTCTTACGCGCAGTTTTTGCATTTTCCGTTTAAAATGATTGCTCGATGATGTTCACCACGCACTTCAGTGGTTTTTATTATATTTTATTTCTTTGAATAAAACATCTTTTGAAGGCTACCGACATTTATTACTGTTGATGGCACTTATGATGAAGTTTATGCTTTTAGAAAAAAAAACTTGTTTTCTTTCAAATTCTTCGGTACTTATCCAAAATGATGTAGGTACAATTTTCATCTTTGTCATGAGTAATTTCAAATATACAATTATAATTATAAGGTAAATTATTAAAAAAACTCTTAAAATATTCATTGTTTCCCCCATTCCCAACGACACAATCAAATTTTTTACTAAAAGTCAAGCGCACCTTGCTCTGGATTTGATGACAAAAAAATAATTTAAATTGTTAAAAGAGCCATCCCTAAAATGTCGGCGTGAATATCATAAAAGGGATTATAGGGTCAGCTTAATGCTAGGATTCAATTAGACGAAATGAGCTTAAGTGGGGAATATCCCAGAGCTTAAGTGGGGAATATCCGCTGTTATGACAGCAGTCAAATTAAGCAGGGCTTGCTTCCGTCATATTTTAAGAGCAGTTATGTAGGTGACAACCCTATAAGGGCCGTAAGATCAATAGTGGTTTAAACGACAAAAGAGAGTTTAATCTCCAGTCTCCGATTATTTCATAAGATCAATGGTAGTTAATCGACCATGGGTAGCTTAAACTAACGATTAGTTTAAACTCGGCCGAGGGTACGGTTAAACTGCCAATCAAAGATTAAACGCTCATTTTTGACGTTTTTTCAATATGGTTGCCTGGCTACCAGATGTTTGTTTGAACTAAACTTTCTATTTGTATTGTAATTCGTTTGTTGTAGTTTTGAGATTATAAATACAAAAACTCTATTGCAATGGAAAATTATTCGGATATCGAATTATTTCATGGGCTGAAAACATTACATACAACAAGAGTTCAAATTCAAAACAAACAACCAAAAGGCCTTCTTACACTATGTAATTTGAAGTCAGGCTTACTGACAGTAATGTAACGTAACGAGTTGAATTATTTCGAACTCGAATTAATTATTTTAGTTAAACTGAACCTTGATTCGAGCCGCCAATTGGCTTGACTCAACTAGGTCCGTATGCAACGTAAGTGGTTAGAGAAATTGATCCTTGATTTTCACTTGTATGACTTTATATGCATGCAAGTCCTCGATGCGAGTCAATTCAAATAACTTGAGTTCGAAATAACTCAACTCGTCACGTTACATCATTATCAGTAAGCCTGACTTGAGATTGCATAGTGTAATAAGGCTTTGACAAAAATTGCGTCTGTATGTCAATGTCGATGTGGTCGAATATGTCAAACTGACTAATTATAACCTTTTTTTTCATGAACGAAAGAACGAAATACGAGAATGTTGCCATGCGTTTAGGACTAATCGAAGTTTATCTAATCTGCTTCTATTTTCGACTTGATCTTATGACAGTAGATTAAGCCATCGATCAAATGTGATCGTAGTTTAGGAAATCCGTAGTTTTAACTGCTTTTGATCTTACGGCCCTTAGGCATTAAGCGTAATGACCAAATCATAGACAGAGATTGAAAAAAGTAATTTATAGTTGTTTCATTTTGATGGGAAGTAAAAACTTTGAAATAAATTCGACCTTATGCAATGGCTTCTAAAAACTATCAATTTTACAAAAAATTTAAAACCCCTGACTATGAAAATCTCTTAAAATCTCCTTAATCATTGCTGATCGTCCTCAGACCTTGGAGCATGGGCTTCAGTTCGTCAAATCTCAATACTTTGTGATGAGCAGACATTTCTCAAAAACTATTCAGTGGCAACCCTGTATACAGCACGGCACGTCAAAGTAGTGAACTTTTTATGAAACGACTTTGGTATTAAAAATTACAAAACTCTCGTGATTTCATGCTTGTAATTACCAAAACCTGAAAAGATCCTGTGACAAGACAATAAAATACAATACAATTTAAGATATAATAGCCAGCAATTCGTGCTTAGCTGCTAAGACTGATAGTTTTTTTATACCAATTAATTATCTTAAATAGTATCATCACGTTGAAGTCAGACATTGCACGTTATCGCTTATTTTAATGATAGATAATTAACGGTTATTAGTAATTGCTACGCAAAAACCGTTACCGTGCCGTGACAAATGTTAAAATAATTGTTTGAATTGCTTTTCCAAATAGCTTCATCTAAGAGGACGCTCCACTAAAAATTAGCAAATACTTAATGCGATTTTAAACTCCGGTCATACGATTGTTAGAATTAATTTTGGAACAGCAGTTGGTGGGTTAATTGGTTTAATTTTTAACCATTATGAATTATTTTTAAATTTTAATTAAATTGCCAAAAAACTAGGGGATGAGAAAACAATATAGCCTAATTATTTTTCGGCTTGGGTCAACTAACGATACTATAATAAACTATCTATACATACATATTTTTATTTTTAAAGACTTCATAAAAGAAGAGTTCTCAATTTGGTTGTATGTCTTTTCTCTAACATTTAAGTAAGTACCTACCAACGCCTAAAATACTAATCTGCGGTGGCCGTTTCAGTGTATACCCCCTTAAAACCTTCAGCACGAACAGTAGGTAATCCTTTACAATCAAACGATTTAAGTCGATTTAACATATTTATGTTGAATCAAATTATCATCGAATATCTTAGTCATTTAAAACTAGACAGGCATGTTTAGTGGATGCATGAGAAGCAAAAGATAGAGGTTCAATTTCCATAGTTTTGATTTAGTTATATAGGCCCAAAATATGTACTGAAAAGCAAACCCCAACATTATAATATTCAGCCTCCAGAGTGATAAACGAGCTATGTGCTATGAGACCAGTGTCTCATAGCACATAGCTCGTTTATCACTAACTAGTCCTTCATTGACTTAAAAAAATATTCATGGAAATTTCACACAACGCCTTCTAGTCCCAAACTAAGCAAAGCTTGTATAATGAGAACTAAATTGCTTATGCATTGTATAGGCAGAGGTAACCGCTTAACATCAAGTGAACCATCTGCTTGTTCCATAGCTAAAAAAGATGGTATTCCATACTTGACATGTTTATTTATAAAAGTAAACAGTAGCGTTCTTAGGCATTTATTTTTATCAGAAAAAGTTGTAACACTCCAAGAGACAAGTGCAGTCACAGATAGCATAATCTTTAGTACACTGGCACGTGGATGCGGGTTCAAACCCTCACTCTTATTCCAAAGGATTAAGGTTCATTTTTCTGCTGTCATTAGTTTTAAGCTCATTACTTTGCCGTTCATTGTCAAGAAGATTCAGGCTGTGACGGACAGTTTTTTTTTAAGATAAGCTATAGGTATTGAACTTGATGTGCAAACTAGATGCTCTGGTATGTTTAAATTAAACTTTACATTGTAGACTGTTTGGTAAAGTGAAGTAGGTAGGTACTTAAGTTAAGAGTGGATATTACCTACAATCAAGCTTAAAAAAAATTATCTAGACAAGTTTACAAAACTAGAAAAACCGACTTCAATTCGACTACCGGCTTCATCATCAGATGATGATGATGAATACATCAAAACAAACAAAAACTAGGTCAACATCAACGAGTAGTTATGTCAAGAGATTTTTTCTTTTTTTTTTTCTTAATATTTTATAAGGACTTTGAGGATGCACGTTTATTTAAGTTTATACAATCAAATTGAAGAGGTAGCTTTGAATGACTTGCCTTTAATATTTATAGGTGTTTTTGAAATTGATCCGGTTCTTCGAAACCAGAAACTTCGGTCAATTGTCGTATGTATTTTCTCACACTGCAGTAAAACCAAAGTTGACGTGTTCGTTCCCACGTATTGCGAATCGCTTCCGTATCAGGTGCAACAGAAAGGGTTTAACTGAAAGGGTGCTTGAGTATCGGACTTTTTTCGTCCATAAAACTAATATTGGTAAAGTAAGGTAGGTATGGTCCCATCCTCTTCCGTCGTTTTTTGTGCACTGCAATGCATTTTACCCAAAAAAGTTACTCTATTTGATAACCTTTTACATGACATATCAAATTTATAGTCACAAAAAAGTAACGTGGGCACGTAATTGTGCGTTCGTACTTCGTATCACGTGATAAGAATATCGAGTAGTATACCACCCAGTCAAGAACGGAATTAAATTAAATTATATTATCTAATTAGATATCGCAAACACTATAATGCTTATTTCTCCGTTTATTTATTTAAATTATTGACTTTTTGAATATATTTAATTTGGGCTCTCTGAAAAAGTAATAGGGTAGAATTTTGTTTGAAGTACAGAGTCATTTTCTTGTATTTGTGTTTGTACGTGGTGTCGTAGTCGTGATGAATGGAGAGGCGTTGATTTAAGAGGGTCTGATTTGAATGAAATACATGTTTCTTTGTGTCCTATCGTACGCAATAAAAACATAAAAGTAACCCTACTGCTTCATTACTTAATTTACGATACCAAACGTCAAAGTTGATTTACAAAATTCTCGGAATACACTTGTCCAAACATATTGAATTAATTGAGATGTGACGCAAAAAACGAGATCTGAGGTTAGATCGAAGCGAGAGACAAATCTTTTCCGATTTTGTCAACCTTTGGGTGCGCAGCGGCGACTTAGAATCATTCAATTTTTAGCTACGACAAATTAACAATGTGGTTAGATTGCTCACAAAAAATTACTACAAACTTTTCAGAAATGTAAATTTATTTTTTTATCTTTTTTATTGCGTTTGGTATTTTGTTCATATCTATATTTTATGTGTTTAGATCGGGGGAGCAGTCTATAAAAGGTAAGATTTACATCGGTGCCTTTTTTATTTTGTGTGGGTGATCCACTTTGACAAAAGTGTTAACATTTACGGTCATAAAATATTTTGACTTCTCGTTTAGTATGCATTAGGTTGACAGGTTCGGTTTTATAAATTACTATTACAAGTATTACCACATAATAAATTAGACATTTGAGGTGCTTTTGAAATATATTACTTACTAGATATTTTTTGTTATTTACTAATAGAAAATACCTACAGTTAATTTATCAATATTCTACAAAATTTTCAAAATGTTCTACAGAAAAAGCAACCCCTAAAATGTTTCATCGCGATCCCCAAGCCGGATTAATTACTGGTTGTCTAAACTCTATCAAAAGAGGATTATTAAAAACTATTAGAATATTTCATAGCTAAGGGTAGTATTTAACCCCTTTACCCCTGTCATGCTCAAAGCTTTCATTTAGCTTAAAGTATGATTGCTAGTCATTTACTAAAACTAAATTAATTATTATTTGCTTCAGGGCATTTTAGCTATTAGTTTACGTAAATAATTAAAACTTTTGATGCTGACAAACGCATTTTATGCCTCGTAAAAACACACGGAGCCCAATCCGTATAATATAAAAAAGGGTTAGGTAAATAAAGAACTTGGTAGGTACTTACAAAAAATATTCTTTATGTAATCACACAAATACAACCCAGTATTTTTATCATTGATTTAATACACAATCGACCATCGATGCGACCGCTGTCAAAAGTTATATTTATTTTCTTTAGAAATTCATAGAATCTGTGCGAATTCATAGTTGTTTGCAGGCTTTGTGATGCACAATACAACCCTTTGGCGACACAATACGCATCACTAATCTAGATCATGTGCGGCATTGTGCACTATTGTGCACTATTGTGGGATATTGTTGGTCACGTCATGCCGCCGAGAGGAGTTGCTTTGGATATCTCACTCGATGTCGATTTATAAGAAATTACCGCTCAGCGGGAGCCAGGTAAAGAAACAACTCCCACGCATCGCAAAAACTAGAATTTCACCAAACAGGAAACGAAAAATATTATTTCTCCACTTCCTATCGCTTTGTTACATTGTCGCTTCTGAAATTATGATTTGTGGTGCTTTCTCGTAAATTACTTCGGGGGTAATCGGCGGTGTTCGGGTAATCTCGGTGATTAGAGAACGTCCGGGCATTCATTAACGCATGCGCCACAATTTTGGTAACAATTATGTAAAGTATTGCAGTTGATATCGTGTGTGTTTACTGCTTGCTTATTACTCTACGTCCTCGGGCACGGACTAACGGTGCGATCACTTTCCAGAAACGATACTAAAAACAATGGAGTTGATTTTCTGTTTTTTTTTTTAAACGACTTATCATCTGTGTCTTCTTCAACTAGATCTATATATTGAGTCTCATGATATATTTACAAGTTGCTTGAGTATCTACTATTCCACGCCTTGCTTTTAGCGTTCAAAATGAGATAGACTCTATTTTTTTTAATTTTATGTGCTGGAGTTTTTTATTACACTTTTTTATTTTTGGTATTTATAATATTTATAAGATATACAAAACAATGTAATGGTATTAGATTGATTCAATAAATATCAGTTTGTTGAGTGATAAGTCCAAATCCTGAGACAAAACTAAAAAAAAAACTTAAATTTATGTTTTTTAAATGCTATGGCTCCATATCATTCCTTGTTCTGATTTGCAAGTCCACGCGCGCGTGTGCCCAAAGGACATCCAGTGACATCCTCACTACGTAATTGGCACGATCATGAATGTAGCTTATTACCTTCATAACTGTTTACCGAATAAAATGATAAACCAGAATCAAACAGGTGGATCTTGAATTGTTTTATATATATTATCATATGTTATTCAAACATTTCCAGATCCGATATAAACAATATCAGCCCCCGTATGCCAATCTTTTGCTGTCAAGTTATATTTCACTGCCCAGTGTAATTTCTTCAGGTCACGTGGTACAATTTTGTACCACGTGACCGACCGTGACCGTCTAAAGACACTTGACAGCAAAATACGCGCGAAAACACATCAAATGACGTCATAATGTCACTATTTAGTCACAGAATAACTATGAGTTAGTATGAACTAACCATGATTTAAAACTTTGCAGTTCAACTTTGCAGTTCAATTTTGATTGGCATACCCCTGCAGAAGGTTAAAAACAAAATGAACTTTTAGCTTAAATTGTTTATTCCAGAAATGACCATGAGTTCCCCCTGCGAAGGGGATTTCTGGAAAATGCAATGAAATCAACAAATACCCAATCTGATCTTAAGCAAGTACTTCTACTTATAAAACTGCGTTACTTAAAAGCATTCGCTCACTACGTGCCTTTGGGGCATTATTGCATTGTTGCTCTGAGACAGAAGCGGTCTTACCTAGAATCGACTCTTCAACGTATCTGAAAAGTTAAGAGGCGTATAAGCAAATGATCAGGAAAGTTCTCACCCACAAACCCGCTTCAAAGTCGAGAAGCTACTTAGGTATCAAAACTAGACACAAAGGACAAGGAAAAAGAGGAAAAGAGAAGAAGAGGAAAAGAGGAAGAGGAAAAGGAGAAGTGATTCAGTTAGGAGGTGGCTAAGTAAATTAATAATCAATGAGTGCTAAACACAGCACCTTTATGATAAAGATATTAGGTATGTGCCTGTAATTGCTACGGCACCTATAGCAAAATCCAATTCTCAACGTTTTGTTGTACCGCGGGAATCAAACCAATTCCTTTCTACTACTCATAAGATAGTCACCCACCATGCCACATAATAATTATGTAGTTACATCTACAGCAGTATATCTCGTGCTGTATGTTGTTTTATACAAAAAAAGTAACAATAAGTAATCGTTGTGAGAATAACATGTTCACACCTTCAGTTGAATGGAACAAAGACATGTGCTTGCAAGCGAGATCGTGTTTAGATTACTTACTGTTTATCGTACATCTATGTTTTATTGGAATTTGAATATTACGGCTTTGTTCGCTCCAGTACATGGATTCGGGTTCTTAAACTTTGTAGGATAAAATCAACTCGTTCAAATCTAAGGTTCTAGCTAACTTGACATTCTACTACTGCTAAAAATAAGTAAACTAATCACGTTTGGTAATATTTCTGAACAAAAAGTCATGTGACTATTCTCATTTTTATCGTTTTCTATTCTCTAACGATTGTAAAATTTAACTAAGTTACTTGTATTAAATTGTGATATTTCATCAGTGCGTCATTTAGCTGGATTCGTCTCGCGATCGTCTCTTTGATGCAAGGATCAGCCAATCAAATCTTTAGGAATCGATAGGTTACGTATTTACTACACCATCGATACGATTTGTGAGTTTTAAATGTTTGAGTCCCATTCAGTTCTCTTTTGGCATCTATAAAAATCATTGTGATATTCTAGTACAAACACTATTCTAAATAATACTCCCCTGCCTTTCTAGCAGCGTCAATAGCATTCTAGAAAATGGTAAACGTAAAAAAATGTAAGGATTTTACTTAAGTAGCTACAGTACACACAACGGATCTTTATCCCTCTGATGTTAGGTGCAACAACGATTGTCCTGATGTGCGGAAAAATCGCTTACCTCCAATTCAAAAAAATCTGCGCAGATAATTCAGAGGGGCAATGATCCGTTTTGACTACTATACAATTCAATGTCAACGTGTATAGGAACCGTGATAAGTTTAACATGAGAACAGAACACCGGTGTAGCTATTGGCAGCTCATTGATGAAGTAGCAAAGATCAATGATCTAGTAGCAAGAACCCAATTAAATTTTAAGATATAAATCTGCCCAGAACATCTTGACATAAGGCGGGGTTACTTACACACTAGCCGGTAGCGACATCTAACACGACATCTAAACGATGTTCGCGCCACTAAAGAGCGCGGTTATCCTTTTTGACAGTTCAGTGTGACATCTCAAGGATTTGCGAGCGTAGGTATTTAAACTGCATCCTAGATAATCGATAACTGATAAATTTCGAACAGTGTTTACTAGCGGGTTTCAGTGTAATAAAGTGTAGATACAATCGAAAGCTTTTGGTCAATAATTCACTGTGATTCCTTGTGAATAAGTTGTCAGAATAAGTGTAAATGAACCGTGTTTTGATTTATAACTAACCCTTAGTTCTTCTCGAATGAAATATCGTTGCCAGGACCGATATGCGACACTGTGTAAAAGTATCTAATCCTTAAATACGTCATGCGTTAGTAGCAATAGGTAGACGTTAGTTCTATGCAGTATCGTGTCGTGTCGGAGTCATTGTGGACACAGCTATAGGTGAAGATGGAAGCGATTTGTCTCACAACTCAGATAACCATCGTTCTGTCAAGTTCACACCTATGTTGACCTTCTGGTAACGTATAGCCGTGCCTTCAGTAAAACATGAGCATGTTTGACAAGACTGCAGCCACAGGATTTCTTTCGGTTCTTTATGCTTACTATTTTTGGAGCTATAAAACGGTCAGCCGCATTCGATAGGGAAAATAAATGGGTGTGTAATAGAAACCTAGCCTTTTGCACGCTAAATCAATTGGATAGAAATAGAGATTGTTTTCAATTAAAAAGTTGAATTATCTACAGAGATAGTGGTTCATAGTTGCGAAAGTCGTGCACATTTCAGCTCAGGCAATACATTTTACTGTCTAACTACCTGTGTTACATTTTGTCAAATAAGGCATGGTGTTTACAAAATGGGGCTGATGATCTTGGTGTAGACTTTCACAAAACATAATAATTAATATACATTTTTATATGAAAGCCACAAAGATCGAACCGTAATCCAAACGAAAAGGATTCAAAGTTTAGGGTTAAAAATTACGATTCCGTAGTTTGATTTTCTTTGACTTCTTGATTTCTTTAGACTATCCCAATACAATGTCTTAAAAATTCTTATATACAACATTTTTACAAATGCTTTTTTCGATGAAAATAACGCGAATATTACGTTTCATATTTCCCAGCACGATTTTAAAATAGTTGTAAGTTCTTGCACAATTTCACTACAACTCATGACAACTTGTTTTCCTTCGATTTTTCTTGTTTCTCATAAGGCACATATAAATCTCGGCGGCTGTAGCCGCGGGGGAGATCGCTTCCTTTTTACTTCACCTTTGTTACGCTTGCCAGTGTTGCCAGCAATATGTTTCGTATTCGCGTTGAGTCGCGCTTCCTGGGCGGTTCGCGGTAGCCTCTGGCTGTAGTACGGGTCTCACAGCCTGAAAAATTTAAAAGATACTAGAAAATTAAGTGAAATCAAGGTAGGCACTTACACCACCCCACCAAGAACAAACATTTGTGCGTGGAAAACATAGATGTTTGTTCTAGTCTGGGTGTTACTATGTAATTAAGTATGTATTTACAAAAAAAAAGTATACAAGTATTCTTATCAGCCATCTAGTTCCCATATCACAAGCTTTGCTTAGTTTGGGACTAGAGGGCGTTGTGTGTAAAGTCCATGAATATTTTTTTTACAAACTAATATCAGATTTAAAAATAAATTGGGTCAGTTTGAAAACTAACTGCAGCCATAAAATGTTCAATATTGACCTAGTATAAAAATTTTTCCTTAAAAGTACAGAAAAACATTTATATTTTACAAAACCGTGTGTAGCCCGTTGAGCCAGAAGCATTCGTTAATCCGCGGATTGTGGATTCTTTATTCTCCTCTGTATCAACTTACATAGGTATTTTATGTATACCTATTACAGGGTTGAATTGAGCACTATTTCAAACGTTTTAGTTGACGTCATCAGTCATCGTCAGCCATGTACTAAATAATATTACGAGCCAAATCAAGAGACATAGTTTATATTAGATATTCTATGCAGAGCTGAAGACATTTACATTCGGAAGTGTTCTAATGAATACGCCCATTATAACCCTACCAAATGCAAAAGTTTTAGGTTAGGGTTGGTATCGTAATTTGACGCATTTACCGTAAGATCACAGGAATCTTATAAATGTGCTTATGAAAGAAAATAACGCGAAAGTAATTTTTATATCTCATAGTATTTTATTAGATATTCACAAGCATTTTAATGATAGAACAGGTGCTTATCTTACTCGTGATTTTAATTTTACGGTTCCGTGTGAAAAAAAGTTTATTGATCGTTTTATGCATTTACAACGAGTAATTGGAAGATAACAATGCAACGTTGGCTTTTACCGACCAATCGATAATCGTATCGATGATGAAGTATTTTTCTTAGTCATAACCTTGGTCATTATATAACACCTTAAACCACTTTTATTTTTATTTTACGTGTCTATGCAAATGTCTATGTCTGAGAATTAGACGCCAATACTTATCTATAAGCTTTCTTTTTGTTATATTTTTTTATGATCCCAAAATTCTTTATCAGGTCCTTTTAATTATACCAGCTACTAATGTCCACAATCTTAACTTTGTCAAGTTTTCACCTTATTCGCATCTTTACCACTTAACATCAGGTGAGCCATCTGTTAGTTCCATCGTTGAGTTGTATAAAAAAAAATATTTAAGTAAACAAATCTCTTCAAATATTTTAGTTCTAGTAATAAAGATTTTTAATCATAATAAATATTATAGCAACTGGCCAACTCTTTATGGTATCTACAATGTCACGTCTCTAGTATCACAGATTTGTTCCGAGAGAGCGTATATTGATCATTGTCAGATAGGAGCCGCCGCCGTGGGAGCCTTTCTTACCTTGGCTACTTCCGCTGCCTTATCCCTTTTTGTTTTATGCAGATTGATGTAAATGCAAAGTTATTTATTAATTCAGTTTGAAAAATAAAAATAGTGAAGGAGTAACGTGGGGTCCCTGAAAAAATAGTTTTTAATCACACAAAAATCGATAAATTTATCTTAGAAGCTATTGTATTACCAAAGCGTTAGGATAATCTTGCAATTTTGTTGGGATGGTAATCAATGGATTCACAAGAACCGCCATCTTGTAATTATATTTATACTACTTAGATGTTATCGAGAGAATTATTGCTATGGTTGAGATTTTAAAAATATTTAATAAGTAGGTTTTATATTCAATCGAAATTGAAACTTGCTAGTGTCAGACTGAAATAACCCGACTACTATAGATTTCTCTTGATATCCTTGTATCAATGATCTTGTATGTAATTGTATTGTCCAATTCATTATCGAATCGTACATTCATCTCGTGTCCGCCTTCCAACCATAGATAAGGTAAATGCTCTATCAATAGTGATGTCATTTGTGTACACTAGTGTTGCACGTAATGTTTTGAAAAATCGACTAATTATAGAAAATAATGTTAGATGCTATCTTCAAAAAATGCGTTTCTCATGGGTACAAAAATCAGTAACTAAGCTCTAATAAAATAAAATCCAGTTTTAGCCATTTGTTACGGTATACCACAAAATACTAATGCTTATAATTGGATGCAAATCTCTTTTGAATACTAACAAGCGGTGTTTAGTTGGATCTAAGGTCCAGTGAAATAAATCAAAGATCTTAGGATACCATCGATAGTCCGTAGGCAAAATGGAAGAGTGGAATAAGACAACAAAAAAGTGTGTAGGAAAAAAGCAGTAGAGATTTTGTCTGTCAATGTCAAAGACAGTTATCAACAAAGAAATAGGAAACCATAAACATGGAGAGGCCCCATTCTACTACACAAACTAAATCGACACATAAGCCGTAAAATATGATTTTGTTTCTTTTTAACTAATAAATACTGAATGTGTTGAAAGAGATAGACAATATTTTGTCCCTTCGAATTTTTTTGTGACGTCATGATTTTATGTTTGCGTAACCAGCGCCGCCATGTTTAGTTCCGAGTTTGTGGTAGATCTGCTGTCAATACAACTAAGAAGGCAGCCATATTATGTTCCGTAGAACATTACACACGCTTTTTTTGTTGGTAAGGCATATCCATTGGTTTTCTGTATCAGATGTTATCAATTCAAGCAAAGTTAAGTTTTCGCACATTTTACTGCTACAAATCAATCGAGATTACACTGAACATATTCAGAATCTGACATGATTTCATTTGACTGAACTTCGTAGTACGAACTGATAATCGCTGGAGCAAATGAATACTCGAACAGAGCGGAGAGTGCCTAAACGTGTTAGGCAAGAGTAGAGTAGGACGCCCTCTGGCAAGATGAGGCGACGATCTTCGAAATGTAGCGCAAACACTGGATGAGAAAAGCCGAAGACCGGACTCAGTGGTGTGTCTTGGGAGAGCCTTATGTCCAACAGCAGCAATATAGGTTGATGATGATGAGGCTGAACTTAGCTAAATAGATTTTTATAGGTTTTGGCAGTAAACTGTGACAGCCGTTTTTAGAAGTGTTCCTATTGATGTAATTCTCAATCAATATTTTTGGACTGCAAAATATAGGTTTTAAGAATTTAAATTAAAAAGAACTTAAAAATATCTTTGACAAAAACTCTCAACAGAAACATTTTTAATAATGAAATTTTCTAATATTTTTCAGTGTAAACGAAGCCAAATTAAAAAGTAGTCTTCTCTAAATATGTACCGAACAGTGGCCCTCCGCCACGCAGCCTCCGGTCAAACATTTCGGTCTTCATCTGTTTCTTTTTGCCTTTCTATAATTGCCATAATATTTCAAAAGTTTATTACCTCGTGTGAAATATTGCCACACACAAAAACTAAAATATCCTTTAAAATTGAGAAATTCAATGTCGTAGAAATATGATTTTTACTCGTTACTGTCGTAGAAAATCGTTTTTAATCGTTAATCATTGCTAGTAGTATATTTTAAAAGTATCTTAAGTGGCTCATTACTTTTTTTGAAATATGCATGTTCATGTTTTTGCTTACTGGACATATTTATGAGCCTTTTTAGTTACCTATTTACTTGTTTTTAAAGTCGCTGTCTGTTGTTTACATGTTTTTCTTAGAACATTTTAAAATGCCGCCCTACCGCCTTTAAGCAAAGTACTTTACGTAGTTTACTCTAATTTGGTAATGAGATAATAATTAATTTTAATATTCTAAATTAGTTTCGGGTTATTTTTGATTGAGGATAGTTCAGTACAATCACAAAATCTATAAATAAAATTTTTCATATCAAACTTGTAAATTCGAGGGTGGTCTAAAAATTATAACCTTCCAAAACCATTAATTAAAAAACCAATAGGTTTTTTGCAAGATTCCGTTCCATAGAGACGTCTTGAGGCAAAACCTGATAAAGTTCTTATCATAAGAATGAAGCCTTTTTACAACTGGCGCCGTCCAGATTAAGATATACCATAATGTGTTAATTAAAAAAAATACTTGGGGGTCTTATCAACCACTTAAGAAAGTGAAGATAATACGGACAGTGGGTAGGTAGTGTAGGTGCCAGAGGGCTCAGCACGAATAAATATTACAATCGTGAACGTAGCGTAACGGTAGTGTATTCGAGATACACTGCGCAGTGACGCTACATCGTTCGAAAGTTCAGCTGGTATTGACGCGCAATATGACTGGATTACGTTAGGTTTACGTAACGCGGCGATCGTAAGATTTGTTCGTGATTACCCTTCCAGTACTAGCCACTTTATCGCGGTTTTTACACTTGGTCCGATAAGTGAAATCAGTGGGTATTTCGGTTCGATTATTCATTTGCGAAATGACCGGACCGTGTGACTTTTAAATTTTTTTGTAATCAATTTTAACGATAATTGTGATTCGGGATGAAAAGCAGAATAATTTAATCGAGTAATCCTTTTGATGGTAATTTTTTTTATGAAATAATTGGATCGATTTATTATTTTAAAGTTACACAAATGCCAAAAAGCGGACCTATAAAAAACCTTAAAAAAAATTACTAGTAAGATGTTTAGTGAATGATAATTTATTTAGCGTTCATGAAAAACTCACATTGCAATGCACATTTTGAATTTTATGCTAAAAAATAAAAAAAAAAAATAAACAAAAACATTTTTTTTTACAATGATGACAAAAATATATATAATAGTCTGATTCTGTCTACAAAATAAAAACTATTTGACCCACTGCCCCGCATCTAGAGTATCTCAAAATAAACATAATGGAGTAACACATTGCACATTTTGTACAAGTACCTACGAAAGTTTGCACAAAAAGAAATGATTGGACAAATAGAAAGGATTCGCGAATATCATCTGTCTAACTCGTGCCGGTACCGTCGGTTGTAGCCTGCGCCTGCGCCTGCGCACCTTTTGATGTAGGTATTATGATTTAGTGCGCATAGGGCGCGTTTAGCTTATTCACAAAGGAAACTCTGTTTGTGTGGAAATGATTGGCAAGTTTGAGTAATTAGTTTTACTTGAGTTTTTTTCTTCTAAATAAATATCCATTTCACACGACGCCCTCTAGTCCCAAACTAAGCAAAGCTTGTAATATGGGAACTAGATGCTGATAGAATACCTATATACTTTTTTTTGTTGTAAATACATACTTATAATATATAGTAACACCCAGACATAGAACAAACATCTATGTTTTGCCACACACAAATGTTTGTTCTTAAATAATGATAATAACTTATGTGTGATTAAATATTTGGGTAATATACAGCTTTATGTATATTACCCAAATTACTTACTTTATGTATAGTTCCTAACTAATAATTTGTCAAATAATTAAGGGTAAATAAACTTGAAAATGGTGTCATAATTTAGAAACATCGAGGTACTTAAAATTATTTTTAATTGCCTCATAATTATACAAACACTCTAAAGATTGTTTTACTGACATTATTAAAATATTTCCAGCTTATTATTATAATTTATGACCCTCATGTTCTGACTATTAAGTCTTCAAAATATGAATTACAATGACGTTGGGTAAAAGCAAACAGCGGCAAATAAACTTAAATATTTTATACGACGCGTTTACATAGGTGTTAACGAGGGTTTTGAATCCATAAAAGTATCGTGTTTGAACATAAATCTTACTAAAGGCTAAGCCAAACTGTGCGGTCCCGGAGATAAAGATGGTGAGGTGCGGTGCAGTCGAAACTAGACGAAGAACTAGAGAATAATACATTGCGATTGCAATCTAATGTAACGTAATGTAATGTAATTCTTTTTTGACTAATTGCTGTATTAACTAATGTTACTAATTTAAGTGGCGAAGTTCTATTCGAACTTCGTCTAGTGTTTGTTGTCACCATTGACGCGTAAGAAGAAGAATTAATGTAACTGTGTTAATTAATTAATTAAATAATAATAATAATACGTACTATGTAAATTAGAGGCACATCATATCGGAATTTATATGGGGCCATGTAATCTGTACTCTTTGTAATTAAATTTGGAAAAAGAAACAAAAAGATAAACTTGAACAGGCATGTAGAGGAGGTTGTAGACACCTTACATAAAATGGAACTCGTATACAAGTTAATACAATACCCATAAACTTCCATTTATTTAAGTGCTAGTATGACTTAGAAAAAAAAATAGATTGGCAAAATTTTAGTTTCTATAGTTTTTACAGATAAATAATGTAATTTCTGCATACGCTTTACTTACAGAACTTTACTTTGCGCGAGATACTGTGTAGAATTTGCTTGAGGTCTGTGAGGCTCGACCCTAAGTTAAGCTTGGAAGAGACATCTCAATACAAACGTATAAATATTATTTTTTAATAAAATATAGTAACTACACCATAAAATATTTATAGCGATAGAAAAACTCTATAAGTACGTGATTTACTTCGAGCGGTCGAAATACCTTAGGTACTCAAGAGTCAATTGATTCAAGATATCTCTAAATATACCTACTGATTTATATTCTATGACATTGTGTCCAGTTAGAAACTTTATTGTAATCTGTGACACGGTTATCGCCTTATCGTATGCGGTTAACATTTTAATGAGGTTTTGGTGTTACAACGAAACTCAAAAAAACCTCTTTAGTTTTTCAAAGATTTGAAATTGATTCTTCTCCGTTAGATTAGAAATAAAAAGTTTGCAGATAAGACTACTGCTATGGGAATTGGGATTGAAGAAAAACTTTTTAACTATGGCAAATAAAAAAAACTGTGAATATTTTGTATTGCAAATGATTTGAATTTTCATAAAAACTGTGTTTAGCTTTTTTTTCGTTTGATACTCATTTGACAAAAATATTTGATAGAGCTACAATAAAATGAATATTTAACGAGTATGAATAAAATTAGGCTCTATAGCATAGTTTATATATAGCTCTATGTATATAGCTATATAGCTCTATAGCTATATATATGTAGGAAGATGATTTATGAAAGGGAACGGAACGTGAGATTTGTATGTGAAATGGAACGTAGAAAGATTGGGAATGAGTGAAACGACTGAAAGATGATTGAGTGCTTTATTTTTTTTTAAGAATGAAGAGTGTGATTTTGCTACCGGCTACGACGAAGCTGCGTGTGCACAAGTATATTTTTTCTAAAAATAAAATAACAAGATCAACAAAGAGTTTCCAATTCGCCACCCCCATCCGATTCCACATATATATAGCATATAAAGCTACTATAGTTTAGAGCTTACTATAGTTTTTTTTAGGAACTTCAGTTTACTCAACTATTTTTGTAAAATGTATTTTTTGTAAAGTAATGAAGCCATTAGGATAAAATACCTAATCATTGTCAAAAAATTGTTGATTCCTTACGCTTTTATTAATGGAAATATGATGGGTTTAATTGTCTCGTGCTACTTTCGCGCATTCCGTATTTCTGAAGCCGGACGTTGAAAAAATTCTGTGGACGACATCTTGTACCTACATTCATGCACAAAAGTACTGGGTAGTAAAGTTTTTATACAATTCTCACAGCGAACGTTAAGTTACTACATATTCCATCCCCTTTAGCCAAGTTGACATTTACAAATCGGTAAACAATAAAAAAGCTAGCAAAACGATAATAATCAAACGAGAGTCCCATAATTTTTTAATATTTTATGGTACTGTTTTAGTTTTCGTGTGATGGATGTCATTAGTACTACCTATAGTTTATTATCTGTGGTACTACCAATCCTCTTTCTCTTAGAGTAAATCTATCTATATAGATTATGTCTTTGTTGTACCTACACCAATATAAAAGAAAAAATAAAACATGATAAATAACAAATTAAGAACATGAAGTACAATGGGCGGTTTTATTGCTTTGAAGAGAGTAGTTCTGGTGGTTATTAGATTTGGTAGCTGCCAAAGTCATCAACTGTTTTAAATATTATTAAACTGCTTATTACATGCGACCTTCTTTTTGTACCATCAATTTCATTTGTTTTTCGCGAATCGACTAGTTTTATGTAGGTATAACCTATTTTCGCATTTTTTCAAGCGATGCTAGTTTATATGCGTTGTGTTCACGATAGTACAGTCCGATGACAAAGCTGTAGCCTGTGCCGATCACCTGAGAGACACCTTGCCGCAATCCTTTAACATCTGCCTCCAGCGCTACTTTATGTACTACTTTTTAATTGAAATGTGAGCACTTATGTGCTTCAAGGTATCAGGATATTTTATACAATTATATTTGTTAAGTTGCCAGTAATGTGTAGTTTTAGCACTTTTTAACCGACGAAAAAACGGAGAAGGTTCTCAAGTCGACGCGTATATTTTATTTTTATTTTAAAGTCAGTTGTAAAGTGGTAGAGCCAGTCTATCTTATATCTAGGGAAATATTTTCAGTGTTTACGCTACATTTACTTTACTTTTAGTATCTATGCTTATCTTAGGCGAATAGTAGGTAATTCGCCAATTTCGCTATTTAGCTATTATTTAGTTAGAATTTTAATATAGTTTATTTTCTCTACGCAAGATGTGAAGTTTACCTTCGCGAGATACGGGTGCCTAAAATATAGGTTTACAAAACAATGAAATATTTTATTCAGTGTGTTTTGTGTTCCTAACTGTTCTTTCATTCTCTTGTACCACAGAAAGCTTATATATGATAAAACTAATCCGGAATATTCTATATAAAATGCTTTGATAACAAAATTAATTATAAAAATATAATTATTTGACGCCTGCCGACATGTAAAAGATTTTTGAATTATCAGCCAAAAAGATAAGTTTTTAGCTTCCTGTTCTAGTAAAAGGTAAAAGCTACTTTTAAGTTTATCTTGCTAATGATGTTTTACGATATCGCTCTTATCACACTGTCGCCAACGGTAGCATTCTAATAAAAGTTACTTTAAACCCTATTCCTTGAAAATAAGGTTAAATTTTATCTGTTTTTGATTATTTTTGTCTACAGTAGCTTTCATTGAAAACGTTTCAGTTCCTTATTGTTATGAATATAAAGGCCAGATTGTTTTTAAAACAAACAGCGGCATGATTTTGCCGCCTTTTGTATCAGGAGCTTTTAATTGAATAGTTGTGAATGATAAGTCTTTTTTAGCGACATTTTAACTCTTTTGTGGTTATCTTAGTGATAAAATAAACTTTGCTATCTTTTTATCTTCTAGAGTTTGAACAGAGAAGTACCGCCAAAAAATATTTAAGCTCAGGTAAATATAATATCTATTAACTCTTTTACACCGATTTAAGCATTTTTTATTTTTATTCTATTTAATGAGTGATTTACCTTAAAAAAAAACAACAGCAATGGTAAAGAAAATTATGATAGGTATATACCTAAGGCATACAAATAAATAATTATAATAAAAAGTCACTGTCTTTTGAGTTTTCATAATTTTTTTGTATTTTCACAAACAAATCTTACTGCACTATATTTTTGAATGAAATATAATCACATACCCCGGACGTTTTACTATTTAAAACATGATTATTCTAACAAGGTGATTACCATATCGACAACCAGATCCTTTCAAATCACCTCATAATAGATTGTAATAGGTCCTTAGAGGAGCAATTTTTTTTATTTGATTGAATTTGGGCGTAGAGAACAAAGGCGGCAGTCCGCCATTACCGGCCTACCACCATAAATCCAGGGGGTCTGTCGCCATCGGGCTAATTACTCCATACCCTGGATGTGCTGTCTACTTAGTAGGGATGGGACATTGTCTGGGATAATCAGAAAACAGTCTATCTTAGGTATTTGTGAGTATAATATATAATATTGAATGCTGTGCATGCCTGTAATTGGCACACATTCTATAATATAATTATTGTTTATAAGTTATTTTCGAAAGTGTATTATGTATGCTGTTGGCGATGCCTTATAATAATAAATAAATAAAATATACTTTGTTTCTTGTTTAACCAGTTTTTTTGCTATCTAATTAAAACTATAGCATATATACCTACTTAATACTTTTATTGGTCTCACATGTTTTACATATACATAGATTTTAGGTGTAAGTAGGTATCTCATGGACCCTGCATAGGGTAGGTATAGCAACATGGAGGCAGGCCGAGGTTCTACATGTAGGTACTTAGTAGAATATAATAATTTCCATCATGTCATAGGGGTATTATAACTATTTAATTTCACACTTTCATAGCAGAAATATCAGTCATCATTCGTAGATTTTTATTTACTGAAATGAGGCACTATACTGCACAGAACCACAGCTTACCAAACCTGGGGGGCGATTCCAATCTCAAAGTTGAACTGCAAACTTTTAAATCATGGTCAGTTCATACTAACTCATAGTTATTCTGTGACTAAATAGTGACATTATGATGTCATTTAATTTGTTTTCGCGCATATTTTGCTGTCAAGTGTCTAAAAAGAATGATCACGTGGTACAAAATTGGCAGTGAAATATAACTTGACAGTAAAAGATTGGAATACGGGGGCTGGATAGTTCTATAAACAGGAGTAGCATGTCAGTCACAGAAATTTTCTCAAGAGCCCATACGTGGGAAAAATATAGATAATGGGACCTCCTTCAACACCAAATTTAAAAGTATTTATAGGCATTTGTATCCATTCAACGACATTATGAAAATGATAGTAGCTGTCACAATTTTTGCAAAAAGTTGCATTTTGCAACGACTCTTCATACTTTTACTGTAACTTTTTGTTGTGTAAAAAAAACTTTCCAAGTCGAACAATTTAGATCAAAACTACTGGACCAGAATGAAATCAGTGCTAATACAGTAGGCCATCTCTACTCTGGATATTGGTTGATATACTGTCTACTTAGGCCGCGTGATGTATGGTCGAACACAAAGGAACCGACGCCGACGCCTTAGGCATTGCTTCGCTCATAAGTGCTTAGCATTGTCGACGTTTTAAATGTGTGAAGCTTATTAATCCGATTTTTATTAGTAACCAAGTATTTAACTAAATAAAGTTGAAATTATTGAGCTATCTGTAGATCTTTAAAATGGTCAAAATTATCAACGAAAACGTGCCCTACTTTGCCATGTTTATTCCATCCAGTCCTGTGACCCTCCTAAATTAACAAACTAAGTGAATTGGAATAAAATAAGGAAAATCAAAATTTTGTTCTACATCTGTGGCTAGCAAGAATACTGTTGTTGGTACTTACATACATTGAAATTGTCCGTGAAGAGTATATCAATGAGGAATAAGATTGCTAATCCTATATGAGTTTTTGCGTTGATCTATCGACTATCGTTACCGGCGTCTGTGTTTCCGCCGTCATATAGATTGGATGTTTTCAAGAGACGAGTGAATAGGTATTTTCTGGGTAAGCGTGCTACATCGTCGACCGCATCTCCACTTAACATCAGGTGAGATTGCGATCAAAAGCTTGCTTATAAATTTATAAAAAAAAATCTAAAAATAAAATAGTTTTTGAATATTATTGAGCCTTTGAACAAGACGATGATATTTTTTCTTATTCGATTTATCGTGGACTCACAAGTGATTTGATAACGTTTGACCAGTGCTAAGGCGTGCAGACTTCAGCGCGGCGTTATTACGCACAAAACAGTTGCAACAAGAGAAACCGCAAAGGTTTCATTCAAATCGTCATCGAATGAGATGCCACAAAATGGTATTGTACTCCACAATGCATGATCTAGATTAGTGACGCGTATTGTCCCAAAGGGTTGCCAACTTCCCATTGTCCTTTACCATCATTTGCATAGTAAAATAAACTCTAACTACAAAAGATTAAGGTCCAAGTTTGATCGTTGCAGGTAAAATAATTCTCACAATGCAAAAACATCTCGATCAATTCGCGAGTTCTATGAATTTCTATAGAAAATAAATAACATTTACGACAGTTTTTTTTCTGTAGATTTTGATATAATTCTGTGCAATGTTGTTACTAATTTTCAGAAGCTCGAATGAATTTGGAAGGTAAACATTTTGAAAAAAAAATATTCATGGACTTTACACACAATGCCTAGTCCCAAACTAAGCAAAGCTTGTGATAAACACGAATATAGCTTTAAATAAATAATAATGTTACCTACTTGTTACTTACTACTAATGTTACCTACTTACTGTATTTATACTGGGGACAAATAAAAATTTATCTTATCTTATCTTACTTCTTTATTAGTTGTTGTGATTATGTTGGTGTAGTGTGTTCTTTTTTTTTTCGAGTCGAAAATACTCTTTTAATTTGGTAAATGTAAATTGTAAATCAGGGCTCGAGGACAGAATTTTTTGGCCCAGAAAGTCGCAACCTCTAAAGCGACATCTGAGGTAGAGTTGAGGTGGACTCTTGCGCATTGCATTTTTAAGTGTCCTTGATTTTTACATAATTATTGTTCTGCTAAACTATTTATTATTAATCACAATTTTTTACAGATACATACAAAATATAATATCTGTTTATAAGTTAGAAAAAAAATTGTAAGTACTTGAAATAAATAAGTACATAAATATTTAACTAAAGCTTCGTTCGTCGTCTCTATTAGTGGAGCAAATAGAAAACTTGACTTTATTTATTCAAAACAATAACTATATACAAATACTTTTGAAAACTGCATTTTTTACAAAAAAAAATTATTAAAATGAACTCTGAATTCTAAATGCTAAAGATAGAAAACAGAGTTCAAATCACTGCAGGCTTTATTAGTTATTTTATTACCTATTTCTTTTGTAAACAACAAGTTTAAACTAACTCGTATTATTGATAACTCACATTCAGAGCTAAATAATCTTCTAAAAGTAAAGTTGTAACGAAAATAATCACCACATAATCTCGCGCGTGTGATTTTATCCGAAAAAAAGTTTCTCGCCCATGAACAAAGCTCTACCATTTCTTCGGTAACAAATCCAAGTTCATACCATGACACCCACGAACAGATACCAATCTCCAAGCGTACCAACAAACAATTAAACAAACCCGTCAATGCGGTTAAAGTAATCTTTGAAAATCTTCGACAGACTAAACCACAAAAGACGAGATAAGATCAAGACAATTTGAAACAAATTGTTCACATTCATGCGTAAGGTCTATTATTTTCGTACTGTTTACAAAACATGTCACATTGTAATATTAAATAGTGTTTTGTACCGTGAAATTGACTCCACTTTACGCGGAAATGCAAGATTGCAGATAATATGATAGGTGTTAGTAGAAAAGTTGAGCTTACAAAACTTCTCACGTACGAATAAAAGATTTTAGTTTAACGGGTTGAAAAGATGTACTAGTGCAAGGTAATTTTTTTTTATACATCTCGCACTTTTTTCCTAGTTACATTATTATCGTGCCAAGGGTGACAATTTTATTCGTAAATTATAGTAAACTGGTAAAATAAAAGACGCTTCGTACTCGAGTAAGACATACTGATACTGTTTACCAAGAGACACTTGTCTTGTCTTGTATCTCTATGGTGATATTATTGATGCAGTTTATTAGTGTTCCAACGATCCACCATTTTGTCTTCAAAACAAACGACAGCCGACTTGACGTAATAATGACTCGACTTGACTAAACTTATTTCAAATAATCCACTTGACATTGGCAAAATTGTCTGTTGAAATGACGAACAGAGGCCATATATGAAGAAGAAGAATTAAATAAAATAAAAACATACATAATACCAAAAAACTTATTTCAAAAGTCAAAACCTCTGTAATTTAACGAAAGCCACGCGTCAAACAAAGGACTTAGAAAATTGCAGCACCACGGTTGTTATAACCCAATTAGTCAGCAGTATTCAAAAACAGTAATTTTAAGTCGATTTGTTGAACAAACACGTTCGAGATACAGTGTGACATGAAAAAATGACCAATCGAGTGAACAAAAGATAGAAAACTTAATTTTACCCAAATCTAACCTTCCCCTATTGTGTTTTTGGGTGCTAACAAATGTTTTGTGTACCAACCCCGCCTACGCTTATTATCAGATATCTGACATGTCATTTTTTATCAAAACAATAAGATTTTTTGAATCATACCCTTTGTCCTAGTCGGTCTCCCACGATTGAATAAGAGATTGAGGTTTTGTTTGATCTAACTTAATTTACGAGTTTAAAAAACTAGAAAAACCGTCTTCAATTCGACTACCGGCTTCATCATCAGATTATAATGATGATGGCAGTTCATTGGAAATGTTCTAGTGACCGTAAACATCACTATAAAGACACATTAAAGCAAAATACGCAATTTCTTGCACGTAGATGTCATAATTTTTTCCAGTTATTTCTATTTATAAGCCAAACTACTGAACCGATTTTGATGAAAATTAAATGGGACTAATCTGAAAGTACACCTTTTCAGAAAAAAAAGATTTTTTAAATCGGTTCATAAATGACGGAGTTCTGAGGTAACGCACATTAATAAAAAAAAGTTTTTGAAGTCGGTTAAAAATTAAATTAATGTACTCGGACATCTGTGTATGGCTGTTTAGACGTCTTTACTATTTTTTGACAATTGACTACACCACAGTAATTGATGTTGAATAAAAATCAATATTATGATTGCAGATGCAGTGAAGTGAGAACTGACTGGCCTGTTACTGATAAAACTAAAACCTCGGAATAGTAGCAGTAGAGCTTTTTGTGAAAGAGTTCAACCAGGGACCGGGGAAACTCAGGATTCTCTTTAAAACGTCTAATTAATTATATTCTAATCCGACTTCAGCTATTATTTTCTACACTAAAATACAATACCTTTCTTTATAACCAACATCTCAATAAAAGAGCTTCAAATAACAGTGTTTTTGATCAAGTCTGCTAAAAAAATAATGCCATATTACCCACCCACATCGGATATAAATTAATAGAATCTGCCCTCATCGTTGTGTCATATAATAATGGTTGATTGCGCCCCTGTGAGGTATTTTTTATTATTTTTGGGAAAGGTAACGTCTTCTCGCTAATTCCTGCATCTGGATGGAGATGATTTATTAGTTAAAGGGTAATAACACGGGTTTTATGTAACCCGTGGACAAAAATCTGATAGTTTTATTTGGTAAAAAGTTAGGTTAGTTGAATTTGTTGCTTTTAGCTAACATAATATTTGGTGCGTACAACAATTTAATAGTCAAGCTATTGTTTTATTTGTTAACTAATGTACGTAGTTTAAGCTAGATTAACTTACAAGCACTACTTTTTAAATCAACAGCATGTTTTTGATTGTAGGAATTACTCACTTAATTATACCTACAATTATTACACAATCGTTACTGGGTGAGCATTTTCTAATTAGATTTTGACCTGTTTGGACCTTTATCAAAAGCGTGCTGCGATGCAAGTGTAGCTTTGATTCCTGTATTGAAGGTTTTTTCCTCTGAAACAACTATTAGGTAGTTATGTAGCACTCATGTACCTAATGTATTTATCAAAAAAACTAAGAATTTTATATTTACCAACTGAATTTTTACTTTTACTTTTTTTTTTACTTTTATATACTTAATAAAATTAATGAGAGTATATGTTGAGGAAAAAAAAGATGAATAAAATACAGGGGCAATAGCAGTAGGGGTAAAAATAAAGTGATGCAATTACGTTCAATAAATAATTTTATTCGTTTACAACCTACTTATAGCTAAGTTATTTACAATGTAGACTGGCTCGGTTCCTACAGCAATTAAAAACTTATACACAAATAACAATGTACAATATTCACTTCAAAGTTTGCGTGAAAAAGTTCAACATTGTTGGTTGAGGATAATCCATGGTTTAGATAAGGATACGCAGTATTCAATCATTTTGTTTTCATAAAAATATTTTGTTACCGTTATTGATACCAATTTTGTGTTATATTTTTAATCTTACGGGTAATTCTCTGAATAAAATTCATTAAAAATATTATAAGGATTTTTTGATGTCATGAAAGCAGCCGAATTATGACTTTGACCGCGAAAAAAAATGAAAACTATTTTCTATGAAAACAAAATGATTGCTTGATATTTTTCAGTCTGTTTCTCGATTTTTCTCTCACTCACTGTCTATTAAACTAACCGTAAGGCACTAGTGGTTCTGACTAGATATAAAAGAGTCTTTTCGTACTTTTTCACAAATAAATGCAGTACTTATAAATAATGCACATTATTTCGGAGGGATTCGTCCAATTTGAATCTGCTTGACCTGCGAACAAAGGAAAAAATGTGTTATTCTAACTCGAAATTCAAATGAAATATTGTAAAAGAACAAGTCGATACACAATTTTTTGCCAAGATAAATATTTTATAAATCAGACAATGGGACACAATAAACTATAAATAATAAAAATAAAATACTACGTAAAATAATATGAAAGAGCTTTGTCCATCAAAATAATGTAAGTACCAAATAAATAACAATTTTCAGAGAAAATAAAAACACTTACAGTGCTATTTCTGCTGCCACCAAGAGATGACATCCAGTAGCTCGTCTTCATCCATTGATCCAAGTTGCTGTTGAGAAGGCACCTCATATCGGTCCACAGCAGAGTATGACGAGGAAACCCCAGAGGAACATTCTGAAGGAGCAGGGGAGTCTGGTTTCTCGGAACAAGGTGACCCGCTGCCGTAGAAAAACCCATCATCCATGTCCAGAGAAGTCATAGGTTGAGCTGTGCTGCTCGGGTTCGTGTTTTCTTTGTCACGTGTGATCCCCAAAGCTGCGTCACTCTCATCCAGTAACTGTTGGAGGTATCGAATGTATTCCACAACCATTCGTAAGGTGTCAACTTTGCTAAGCTTTTTTCCTGAGCCACGGCGCGCGCCGCCCGACAAAGCGGCGACCACGGAAGCTGGCAGGTGCCGGCGCAACGCGTTGAACCCGTCATTCACTTGCTTCACACGATTCCTTTCTCTGGCATTGCGACGGGCTATCGACACCGCCTGAGGTCCAGTGTACGGGTTAGTCCTGAAATGCACTTTCTTCCTGTACTGCATATTCGCCGGGGTGTCGTGCGTGACGTAGTTTTTTTCAGGAGCTGGAGCGATAGGCACGTTCCGTTTCTCCGAGGTTTTAGTTAAAGTGGTGTAGTTTGGCGAGACGACGACGTAGTTCGCCTGCCCTTGAACGAGTTGGAGTTCTTGTAGCATCGTGTTTGTTTACGCGGCGCGTGCGTTCGTCGCGGGAGGCGGAGTGACAATGAGGCGATCGGGACGTGCGCGCGGCCGGGACGTCGCGTCCGAGTGAGCCGCCGGCGCACGCGCTTGCGTTATATCACCTGCGCAAGCTGCAAAAAACATAAATTTTAAATTCTTCCCCTATTATTTTCGATCATCCCTTCCCTACGTGCGGGTCGGTACCTGGCGACCGGTGCGCCACGCGTACGTTTTTTCCTTGACCACTGTAACATAAAACGTTGAATTAATAGCATACCTAGGAACGTCGCAGTTTGTGTTGCTCGTTTTACAAACGTTTACTTTTAAAATCGCGTTAGCATTCGACGCAAGGATCAGTTTTGCAACGAGTTATGGTTTGAGTTTGCAATGAAACGCGAACGGTAATTTAAAATGCGATTAAAGCAGTATTTACTTATCATTTTCAATGCAATTTCATAAATCAATCGTTTAAGAATTCCGTATCACGTTATCTTTGGATCTTAGTGTTTGAGGTTTTAAAGTATTTCTTGAGAAGACTCGAGACCGCTGCTTGCGGGTGCATGGTGGCTATCACGGCTTCATCAGTAAAATACGCTGACATATACATTAATGAAAGCGATTTACAAAAATTGGCAGCGAGCCTTATAGCGTCGTTGGTATAAAATGATGCTCTTAAAAATACCGGAGTTGGCTTGATATTTAGCAAATGTATTAACAAAAAAGTAACTCCTTTTAGTTTACTGAAGTTATTACAAATACCAAAGCTTTTCATCTTTTAACAAGCCTATTAATTTGTTAATTTTAAGCGAGTAAAGCAATGATATTGTAGATTCTTACAACTTTTGAGTTCAAAATAATTAAATACCTAACGCATCGAGTGATTAAATTCCAATAAAGCATTAAACTTGTTTATATATGCTTCAAAAATGTGTGTTATTTTAATTTGTGGTTTAACGTACCAAAAACGCCTATAATATTTATTTTAAATTGTTTAAATACGTTCCAACAACACTTTGGATTCTTGCTACGAACAAAACGGAATACCTTGACTTTCTAATTAATATTTATTGTTTTGTTCATTACAGCTCAGGTGTTTTTACTGTGTGGCTGTTGCCGCTAAATTGACAACTAACCACACTGTCATTTTGGTTCAAATACAGTACCCTTAGCACTAGTATTTCACTTTATTAATCCATGACGTGTTTTCTTTGTTTCTTGTTTCGGTGTCATCCACATTGACTCAACAAAATGTTGTATCCATTTTGTAGTCAAAATATTGGTCCTGTTTTTTTATTTTACTATTAAGGTATAGGTACTTACTTAAAAAATATAAATGAAGATACGACATACCTAAAGTTTGCCTAATTATTTTAAGACACCGTACTATTTTCCAGCCTTGGACTACTAAGTGAGAGTAGAATGGTGTTCTACCTACTAATGACGATGCTATCCCATTAGAAACTAGTGCTAAAAGCACTTATACTTAGGGCCAAAGGAAGTATTCTATACATGAGTTTCTTACCAATTATTGTCTCTTTGATTAAGCCGACCGACTGAACTCAATCTTGAATCAAATAATTCACATTTTATATGTTTGAATTTCCTAATTGAATTGTTGCGAGCTACTCATTTCTGGACTTCGCTTATAAAATTTATAATTAGAGGATATTTAACATAGCGCCAATCAGTCCCAAACTAAGCCAAGCTTACGAAAGCATACATTATATATGTATGTAAATATAACCACACACAAAACCCAGATGAGCTACTCGTATGTCTATCCAACAGTTCATAATATGGACACTTCTTTTCAAAAAGAAAATTTATTGGTTTCAGAGGATAACATCGGCTTTAACAGGCCATGATGGAGCCCTTAAGGCGTCCTAAAATTCTTTGTCGCCAGAGTTGGTCACTGGTATCGTTTCTGTTATTGCATTTTTCTAAACTAACCTAATTTGACAGCGCTAAAATTATAGCTGTCTTTGTCGTTTCAGTTTATGAGAAAGGGACGGCAATATTTTTAGTGCTGTCAAATTAGGTTAGTTTAGATATATGCAACAACAGAATCGACAGTACTGACTCATATGAACGAACGAAAAGAGGATAACAATTCAGGCTTGTATATTTAACATTTATTTAGCAAATAATATAGTTTCGTAGGCTTCTTAACGCTACTTAGGCTACTTTCTACTACCTATTGCTACTGTTTCAATGTTATATTTCAGGTTTTATAGGGGATAAGCTAATACCCGTCAAAACCAATCTTCGAAATAACAGTCATCTATCTATATTATAGTCCAGTGGTTACAACCTCCAAGTTTTATTAGCCGTTTAATCCAAATAGTGTTCGACAAGATCGGTATTTGTTTTCATTAGCTGGCTCAATATACAACAAAGTACCTGTGTTTATAAGCAAGTAATATGCTTAGCTTTATACTACGAAAAACTATACGCAATTGTTCGTTTTGTCGATTTGGTTTACACTGCGCGACGTTCAACCATTTTACGAGATACCGTGCAGAACGTACTAAGTGACCGCGCGATGTAATAAAAATGTTGCTAGTGAATCTTCTTTGGTTTTTGTAGTAGATGCATGAGTAGCTGCAATTAGGATCAATTTGAAATTTTGTAGACATGCATTTTTATTGATGCTGTAAGATTACATCTCAGTAAAGGGTTACTTGAGAAACTTTCTCGGTAGGTACATTTTATGTATTTTAAGGTAGTACGTTTTACGATCAGTTATAGCCAAACGTTATTGATAAATTAAATCATAAAGCAAAAGTATTGTTCCGAAGAAACAAATAATTTAAAAATAAATCATATTTGACTTTGACTTCTAAAATTGCGGATTTTACTTGATAACGTGACTTTTTAATTTGAGTGTTAATAAATAATTATTCAGCGACATTTTATACAACACCCTCTAAACCCAAAGTAAGCAAAGCTGGTACTATGGGGATTAGATTGCTGATAGAATACTTATATAGGTACATTTTTTTAGTTTTATTGGGAACTAACAGTTACCCGCGACTTCGTCCTCGAAAAAAATTATAACTTAAAAAAGCGGGAAAAGTAGCCTATGTGTTAATCAAGGTTACGAACTATAATTTATTCTAAGTTTCATCCAAATCAGACTTTTAGTTACAGCGTGATTGAAACACAAACATCTATACCTACATCCAAACATCTAAACTTTGACATTTTTAATAGTAGTGGGATTATGTAATTAATCACGTTAGGTACGAAGGTACCTAACTGTTTTATCTTTAGTTAAATTTAAATTGACTTTGCTCTGTCAAGTCATCTTATGGGGTTGAACTCTGTGATTTTGTACCGGATATGACCGAAGGCGCTAATAGGTTCCCTAAATGTATTTTTTATTTATGTTTTTGTACGTGCTATAATTTATCATAAATAATCGTTGATTGAAGGTACTGCTAGGGTGAGGGTTCAATGAAGGGATGAATTTAGTTTTGATATCGAAAGTGTTTATTTGAGCAAAATTTTTAGCACTATTAATATTTCGGTAATGGCTCTGCCTTCCGTGCTGTGGGTCGTGCGTTCGATCCCCACCAAGAACAAACATTTTTGCGTGGAAAACATAGATATTTGTTCTGTCTGGGTGTTGCTATGTATTAATAAATAAATAAAATAAAATCCATTTATTTCAGGCAACACAGTAAAAAATACAAGGCCCATATTATAAATACCTTAAAACTAAAATACATATATCTATATATTTGTATATTATATATTTTTTATTTGTATTATATGTAAGTATTTTATCAACCATCTAGTTCTCATATCACAAGCTTTGATTAGTTTGGGACTAGAGGGCGTTGTGTGAAATTCCCATAATTTTTTTTTATTTGGATTTTAAACAAGAAAAATAATTAATATATAGCTATTGGCGATCCCTTGTATGTAATTGCTGTTTAAATTCTTGACTCCCTTTAAAATAATAGCATGTAAATAATAATCTAATCGAATACAAAACAACGCTAGGAACCAGGCCGTAGTTTGTTGCCCGTTCTTCTAGGCTCTGGTCGCGTGGAACTGGCACCTAGAATCACCTAGTTATATAAGACGATTCTGAATGATCCTTGTGATTTTATTGAATAAAGAAATTTTGACTTTGACTTTGAATGTTTATTTATACAACTAAATAATAGAACAAATCGATGATCCACCTGATATTAAGTGGCAACCACTATAACGATGCATTGCCTTTCTGCGCCCATCACTCTGACACAAGTCTCATGTGCCTGTAATTGTAAATTGTAAAGATGCTGTCAGTTATAAACAAAATAATAAATTGTATTACAATTGGACCTGAATCTTTCTCGTGTTTCACCAACTCAAACGCGTTTTGTTTCTGCTACTAAGGGCGTCTTGCACCAGAATCACTAAACGTGTTTAACAGCTAAATCGATTTAAATCTGTCGTTTTTGTATGACTTGACAACTCGCTAAATACTATTTAAGAGTTAAACGCGTTTAGCGATTCTGGTGCAAGCCGCCCTTAATGACAAAAAACAACACAGTCATTGCGTGCCGACACTGTTTACATTGTAGCTGCATTCTCGCGACTTCACGGGATCTTTCAACGATATAATTTCCCGTCAAGGAGATGTCACAGACGTGTCATTTTAGCATCCCGTGGGGAGATCCAATTAAATAAATGACTGGGCTTTTTGAGGTTGTTGAATTGTTTGTGAATCCTCCACTTTTTGCAAGTGTTATTGGCGCTATAACTACAAAAAAACTGTCATTTTGCGACTCTTAATAAAAAAATTCCCAAAAAAAAAGCCTTTGTCACAGAAAAATATTTAATAATCTGAGACCTTTGTATGATACACTTAGGTACTATATGAGAATAAATAATAAAATAATAAAGCAAGGAGATAAACTACCTGATGTTAAGTGGGATGGCATTTCATGATTCATCATTTTCCAAAATTACAGAAAACAGAATACTATCTTAGTTTCTTTGTAAGATTTGTCTAAATATAATTCATTATTTGAGTCGTAAAACTCATTCATTTTTAAACAAATTAAAAGTTTTTAAGGACTTTTCTTAGGGGTTCGGCTTGCATAAAATGCTAACCACACTAGGCTAAGATGAGATAAGGAGATAAGATAATAAGATAAGATGCTGAAACGTAATTAAAATATAAATTAATGTAGCGGAAATTAGTTGACATAACACGCAAAATTACTCACAAACAAACAAATTACGTAAAACAATTACATAGAATATTATTATGATTGAGATGGAATCGTGGGAGTATGGGGTAAAATCCCCATTAACCATTTAGGGGACAGCGACGGCATGATTATGGGAAAAGTGTCATCTGTAATTCATGGTTCAGTGGTATGGGATCTGTAATGGTACATATATTATAGGAGTATTTAAACGGTAAAAACGTTAGTTGTTTAAATTCAGTAGGTTTGTTTTAAGTACCTACACAAATATTTTTTCTCATTTCATATTATCATGGAGTTTTACCGTTGAAAAGTTAATACGACTACATACGCACTATGTAAATCTTTGTTTTTTTTTTCAAAGTTTTAAAATTGACATGCGGGTAGTGACTTTAATATAGGGGCAGTAAAATAATTTATTTCTTTTTTTAAGGCAAAAGTCTAAAAATAAATCTGCTAATGCGTACTCTTCAACCACCTTATAATATCTGTATGCATTTCTAAATAAATGTTTTAAACACAGAACAGAGAAAAGTAAGGTTTTAAATACTTGATGTAGGTACCACTTTAGTACCTACATTATATTTTTTGGAATGTCATGCTACTAACCAGTTTTACGGCGTAGATATATTAAGTAGCGACCAGCGATTCACTTTCCCCCATAGCCATATCGATCGGGCTTCGATCAATATATAGAACTATAAATCATAGTTATACAGACATGCCGACATCGATATTACAATAAAAACATAGAATATTTTTACAATAGAACTACCTGATTCGGCTTCATTTGATTAACGATTTGTTGAGTGGGTTCTATTCAAGGTCCGTCAAAGGGTATCGTATTAGGAATTAATAAAGAGAATATTTCAGTTCAGTTCATGCGCAGTCGGTGTGATATAAGACAGTAAAGTGTATGAATATCAAGCGGATAAATAAAAGTCCGCTTGGTTTTCCAAGATATCATTATTGGGACCGTCCGCTTAGTTTTTACGAAGAATCATTTAGACATAAGACATTAAAGTAAGTTCAATTAAAAACATAATTTAAGAGCTAGTGGCGTATAGGTATCGGCCCTTCGTATAGTAGCAACAACGCACTCGGTTGTCGATCATACAAAATTGCCAATTACTGATTTAGTATCTCTGTTCATCAGTCAATAATCTTCGCTTGATTGGAAATTTAGCCTGCGGGTGTTGGATTATTATCAAAATATTAATGAACATGGTCTGCTTAATAACGAGTTACTGGAAATTCGGATGAAAAGTAGGATCAGATTCTACAAGATGTAACGGTAAAATTTAAAAATTCTGCAAGACAAATGAAGGCTATACTATTTTAGTCTTATGACATTTTCACGCACTATTTACCACTAATAACCGTTATCAACTTTTAGCCCCTCACGCTTGCATCCGCTCATTCATTGTCCCGCTGTCCGCTAAATGTGTAAGCACAAATAAATTCCTAAACCAACGACTTATGATGTATTGAAGATGATTCGCGGTTTTAAAACGATATTGATGTACGCCATTGTTTACTTTTCGAGGGTGAAAACGATGAACAGATGGTCAGCTCATTTCACGTAGTTTCTCTATCTTGAACATTATCATTGAGGCTAAAAAATCTTCACAGTTACTGATAATGTTTCTAAGTTCAAACCCAACGTTTTTAGCAATCTTGTGCCCATAGTTTTTTTTAAACTAAATTATGCAACAAGCTGATGGCCCACTTGATGATAAGTGGTAAGTAACCACTGCCTATAACAATGCCTTACTGAGCACGTCCACTGAAGACATGCCCTGTGATGCATTACACTGCGTCATCACTCTGAGACATATTGGTACAAGCTGGCATCATTAAAACATTAGTATTATTCAAAATTAACACTTTATAATCTGTCTCTGAATGCAACTGTAAAATTTGACGGTATCTAATTCAATAGTATTTTTACGTCTTAACTTGTAGGATAAAAATGTAAACAATTTTGCATATATAATTCTGTAATTAAGTTCTTTGACTACTTAGAATTACCGTCGTAAATATACTTCTTTTCAAAAAAATCGAGCCACCTCTATTATTATTTTTTTACCAGGTTTTAAGTCTGTACCAATCGGAAGCGTGCCCAAGACACTGGCTGCATTGCCGCGCTAAACAGCAATACTGATACGCTTGACCAGATACTCACTAGCTCAACTATTTCATGTGTATTTTGTAAATACTATACTATTTGTAGGTCATTCTCTTTGTGCATAAATTAATTCATTAGTCTGAACTGAAATCTAAAGATAGACTGAATATACAAAAGCACTATTGAATAGGGGGTTGTTTAAGCTTTTTGTTAAAGTCAATCGTCACCTAAATGAAATAAATCAGGGATGACTCCATTTTTTTGGTGAGAAGTGTATTTTGCTCAGAATACACAAAAAAGTCTAAAAAACTTCCCACTTACAATTTGAATAAAAAACAGAAAATAATAAAACCGCAACATTAATAGACGACAGAGTAAAATGCCTTGCAATGTTGTTAACTAGTTTGCGAAGTTCTATTTCTTAATTGCATAAAGTAATAAAGTGACTGTAAACTTCGGTTTTACTTAGAATCGTCTCTCAACTTAAACTCGCTTAGTTTTCTCTATCACGAAGTTTAGACGCAATTCTAAGTAAGCCCCTGGTCTTGTGTACCATAACTTCTATGATATTAAGAACAGAATCCATAATAAACGTTTTTCTATTTGGAAAAAGTAGTATAATACACACAAAGTTCAAGTAATGACGAGTGGAAAATTGAATCTAAAGAAAATAATTATAGTACTATAGTGTACCTAAAACTCTTCAATACAGTATATACAACGTTTCTTAGCCCTCTAGACATCATCAATGGTTTTAATTACAAGAGACCCGAGTATTCACCATGTTAAAATCGTTTTTAATTTTATTTTCACAGCATATACTTGTTCTTACGGTATCTAGATCAGATATGCCGATGTTTTAGAGACTAAATGCAAATAGTGCTGTAGCGTGCAACGTTATCGTGCTATCGCGGCGTCTTTGCTTCCAAGTCGCCACGTGACATGTTCTTGACATGGCTGTGACGTCACGTTCGGACACCAAGTCAGAATCACCGATTGTGGCGAGATTCAACGACAATCTGAGATTGACAGTCGAATTAAACATCACACAAAGTCGCACGAAGTCGCACAAAGTGTAACATTCGTTTTTTAACCCTTCCTTTGTGCATATGTTTCTGTATCGTTATGTCTGCTGTTTGTAATTGTTGCTCAATCATTATTGATGGTAATCTCCGTGCATTGTTGCAAATAAACAAAAAGATCATGCTTTTTTGGTACATGATACATTTTCTGATTTCAAAGCTCTAGACAAGTTATCAGTTGCTACACTCGCGAGAGGATAGAAACTTAAAAAAAAAACAGGAATATTTGTTTTTGAACCAAAAATAAGTAAAGTGATTTTTTTTGACACCTGCTTTTGATATCTATTATCATCATCACAACCGTTTAAAAATTTCACTGCTCTTAGTTTTTTCCTAGTTTTTCAGAAAATAAACATGTTTGTATCTTCTCCATCTGTCTTTCTAGGATTTTCACAATGACTTAGGGTGGCTTGCACCAGAATCGCTAAACGCGTTTAACTCTTAAATAGTATTTAGCGAGTTGTCAAGTCATACAAATACGTCAGATTTAAATCGATTTAGCTGTTAAATACGTTTAGTGATTCTGGTGCAAGACGCCCTTAAAAGGGCGTATTTTTAACTTAAAAAATTAATTATTCTGCCCCCGTATTCCAATCTTTTGCTGTCAAGTTATATTTCACTGCCCAGTGTAATTTCTTCAGGTCACGTGGTACAAAATTGTACCACGTGATCATTCTTTTTAGACACCTTGACAGCAAAATATGCGCGAGAACAAATTAAATGACATTATAATGTTACTATTTAGTCACAGAGTTAGTATGAACTGACCATGATTTAAAACTTTGCAGTTCAACTTTGATTGGCATACCCCTGCTGATGATACAAAAAAGTTAGAGTAACTTTGCTCTCACTAAGTAACTATGAACTTATTTTTCATAGTTAGAAAGTTCAAAACATCTAAATCAATAGCAACTAGCACTTAACCCAATTTGGTTTACAGCACAAACAAATAAAAATGTTCTATCGAAACATGCGAAACTTTGATAACGAGTATGTTCTGTTTAGTAGGTTATATTTCAAGAGTAGGTACTTCTGGGGCTATAAATAAGGCTAGTTTGGGTTTGGGTCATTTACGTTCGTATACAGGGTGTGTCTAAAACTCTGGCACCTTACAAGTGCTTTACGTTTTTATGGCCCCCCTCGACGAAATTCTCTCGTTTTATTTCTAGATCTATCTGAAAGAGATTGTTTTCAATGATAATCACAGGCGTCAAAGCTCAGTCGGTAATGGATCTGCCTTCCGTGCTGTGGGTCGTGGGTTCGATCCCCACCAAGAAAAAACATTTGTGTGTGGCAAAACATAGATGTTTGTTCTATGTCTGGGTGTTACTATGTATTATAAGTATGTATTTACAAAAAAAAGTATATAAGTATTCTATCAGCATCTAGTTTCCATATTACAAGCTTTGCTTAGTTTGGGACTAGAGGGCGTCGTGTGAAATGTCCATGAATATTTATTTATGAATATTTATTTATTTATTTATTTGGTTTACTTTTTTTTATATTACTTACCAAATAGTGGCATTTTATAAGAAAACTAACTCCTGAACAATTTTTTTTTAAATGAACTCTCATTCCTACCTGTTAGTAGTTACAGGTTTGGTGTACTTGATGTGTGTGCAACAAAGTATTTTAATTCGTATCCCGGTGTAAAAACTCTATACATTTGATTAATAAAGTCACTATGGATTACCTACCATTTCTCCAAGTCCAAATAGGAATCAATTATATTGGTGATTGCAATCATTTTATCAGTGGCTAAGCTTTAAGAGGGATAACTTTTCTTTTTAATTAGATACATTACCATTGCAGGAGTTGAATTATTTATGTAACCACATAACTCATTTGACAGTTCCATCAATTTAATAAAAAAATATATTTAAAAACAATGAATCTACAACTCTAGACCAGTCATGTTGTGTTATTCAGCCAGTTTTTTTAAACACCCTGTATACAGCGGCATGGCCGACAAATAAGGCTCACAAATCGTTTATGGGTTTACGACAGCTCGTTAGTCACGGTGATAAGAGTCCTTAAATAGGTAATTAGTATTGTTCCCGATTTTAGAGTATTGCGTTTTTACTTTAAATCTACTGATTGAAACACCGACAAATTTAAAGTGGGAGAGACGTCATAAATTCATTAATACTTTTAAAAATGATAATTTCAGAGCGATTTAATTTTGGCGTCGGGATCGTTGAATTGCAATTATTGGAACGATAAAGTTCATTAACCATTTGGTCACAAATATGCAGATTTTAATACCGAAAAATGTAAAAAATTGTATTATTTATACATAATGTCATGTTATAAACTTGTAATCACTATCAATTACCTAACTCAACACAATGTTTGTCGGGTAAGTGACAGGTGGATGTCAAGTCAAGTGACAGGAGTTTTATTAGTAACATTTTGTTTTCGACACTGTCAAAACTGTTGTGTCATAAAACAAAGTGATTTGACAAGGCGTCTGATTGAAATGTTACAATGTTTCATGTTTTTAATAGACGTTTTTTATTGTTTTACAATTCAAAGAATCCACAGGTGAAATTAAATATCCATTTTTTTAATTAGAATATTTTTATATGAGTGTGCACTGAGTACTAATAATTTTTCCACAGTTACTAAATAAAATACTAGTTTTGAAAATTTTAACTTTTTTATTTATTTATTTATTTTAAAATTTCACACAAATAGGTAGTTCTAGGAGGACTTAATGCTAAGAGCATTAAGTCAAATTTTTTTTTATAAAATAATAATTATAAAATAAATAAATTATAATTATAAAATTATTTTTTTTTCTAAAAATATATAATAATCCAATTTTAAATTATTATTGAGTGGCTTGTTTATCAAAAAAATTTTTTACAAATATTTGGTTTACTCACGTCGTCAGTAAACTTTATTAATCACCGAGTGTTATTGAAGCGCGAATTCTTGTAGGTACATAGGTATTAAAACGTTTGGAGTACCGTTGCGGCGCGTGGCCGGCGTGAGGCTGTGACTGCCAGTAAGCTAGCGTGTAGTCTACAGACAACTTTGTATTTTACCAAAAACAATATCAAATTTTTTTTTTCGAAAATTCCAAAAACCTGTTTTTTGCAATAGGTAATCTCTTAATTTTATTACTTTTTTTTTTACTTTTTTAAGTGCAAACAATGCTTTTTTTTTTTGGCAATACTAACGCGTAAAGTGACATGCTTTAAAGACAAAATAAAATAAAAGTATGTATTTTTTTTTCAAAACAGAAATATTGATAACTAACTTGGTAGAGTAGGCACTCTATGGTAGAATAGAATAGAAATTATTTATTTTACGCAACATACAATTAGGTACAATTTACTTAATAATAAAACAATAAAATGCGTAAAAACCCACTCAACAAATGCTAAAGATGCACGGTGGCTCCTTTAGCGCTGGTTTTCAGGGGTGCCGCGCTTTGATAAAACCAAATTAGAAAGAGAGAACTAGCTATTAATAACTCATAAATATTGCTACAAAGAGTACCCTATTGAAGTTTGACACTGCAAAACGTCGTGTGTAGGCGCCTTAAGGGCCTTAATTACGCAGAGGCGTTATCGAGTAAGAATGTGCACGCGACATCGGTATTAATAATGAACGGGGTGTGCGGACGGCCGGACGGATGACCGGACAGCACCTGCCCGGCCGCCGACTGAAAACTACCGGACAGAAAAACCGTGGAGACACCTATATTATTATACACGTAACATCGGTATTAATATTAATCGAAGTGTGCGGACGGCCGGACAAATAACCGGACCCCACTTGCCCGGTTCTCGTAATTTCTAGGTCTGTTCCATTGCTAGTTCTATTGATGGAACTAGTGGGATCTTGTTGTCTCAGTAATTAAAGGCTTTCGGTCACGCGGAACTGGCACTAGGATTGACTTCATTTTAAAGTAAGATTTTTTTTCAAATTCGAATTGACTAAATACTATTTCATTTTATTCACTTGCCAATGGCAAAATTATTTGCCGAAATGACGGACAGAGGCCGTAAATAATAAAAGAAGAAGAAGAATAAGGTCTGTAGTATTTCACATCATTTTATCTAACCTCACTTTTTAGGTTGTTTGATTTTCTGGGTGATTGTAAATAATTCTTTGCTTATTCTACGAATAGTAAGCTACTCTACAGTGTCAAGACTAAAACAGCACAAGAAAAATGCCCCGTCTCAAAAGAAATATGCATCACAACTACCATGTTAGTCTACCACTTGATCGAAAATATTTTCATAAATAAATATTATCAATACAAAGTTTTATTTATCATTTTGTGACGACTTAAATATGATTTTGTGATAAAAAGTATGTAATTAAAAGTGCAGCTGCTTCAGGTCGGCAAATGGAGTGACCGGTTGGATGAAAGTTATCAAGTTTTACAAGAAAGTATAGTGAAATTACTGTCCTTAACTTATACTTTTACGCACGTGCTTTGTTACCAATAAACCAAAGAGACTGCCTAAGCTGTCTAAAAAGAAACAATTGAATATCTCTCTAATCTATCTTCAATTTGATAAAAGTCACACACACGAGGTACACTTGAAATCAATAGGTAGTCGTCATTCCGGTGGAAATATGAGTAAACTTATTTGCTCATGGTACAACCAGTTGAACCATGAGTCATAGGTCAACCGGTGGTCCTACTTTGTATTTACAACTGAGCGCTGTGGTTTGGCACGCAACAGTTTAAGCTCAAGTATGCCATGGAGAAAGTCTTCTGCGGTCTCAAAATACACCTGAGTAGACCACTAGCTTAGAAAGACAAGGGTTATGATGATGAGTATATGCTTTAAAAAGTGTAAATTGCCCAAAGGCAGGTGCGATAGTACATCTGCGCACACGATCAGAATCACCCCTCAAATTTTCCTAGCTTTTGAATCAAAGTGCAAGATTATTTAAATTTAATCGTTTAAGTTGGCAAAATTATTGTGGTGTTTATATATCTGAAAGTACCTATGCTAACTTAAAAATGTATAGTTAATAATTTATAAGTTTAAAAAACTAGGAAAACCGATTTCAATTCGACTACCAGCTGCATCATCAGATGATGATGATGGCAGTTAATTGGGAATGTTCTAGTGACCATAAACACCACTAAAAAGTCACAGGAAAGCGACATACGCAATTTCGTGCACGTGGATGGTATATTTCCTCCAGTTATTTCTATTTATAACCGATTTTGATAAAAATTGAATGGGATCAACCTGGAAGTACATCCCCTTACAGATAAAAAAATATTTTTTTACATCGTTTCACAAATGACGGTGTTTAGAGGGCTACACAATAAAAAAAAAACAACCGAATTGAGATTTTCCTCCTATTTTGAAGTCGGTTTAAAATAAACGATCTCTATTCGTGGATATCAATCAAACACATCTTTAGCTCTGGGGGGCGATTCCAATCTCAGTTGAACTGCAAAGTTTTAAATCATGGTCAGTTCATACTAACTCATAGTTATTCTGTGACTGAATAGTGAAATTATGATGTCATTTAATTTGTTTTCGCGCATATTTTGCTGTCAAGTGTCTAAAAAGAATGGTACAAAATTGTACCACGTGACCTGAAGAAATTACACTGGGCAGTGAAATATAACTTGACAGCAAAAGATGGGAATACGGGGGCTGATGGAAAAGCGCCCTAATACTGTCACAATTTTACACATCCCTCTCTTCAATTTACTTCATCTATAAATACTAAGTTTTACTAAGCTATAAAATATAAAAGACGGGCGCTTTCAAACTAAAATTATACGCTTAGAAAGAAAAACGAAAAAGGAGTCATAATTGATATTCACAAGTGGCTATCACGATTATTTTATGAATTACGTTCAGGAGATAGAGCTTAGCTGTCGTATACGTAATGGGTACGCCATTTGCACACTGGTTCTTGATAGTTGGAGTTGAAGTGCTGGATAATTAGTCTTTACTATGCGCGGGCACTTAAAATATCTTTGGACCTACTTTTTTGAGATATATATTTTACAATATTATGCTTATTAGTTACAATGTGAGATCTTACTCTGATAAGATAATTCTTTGAGTAGAGAGAGATAGCATTATAGTTATATAACTTGACAAAAAAAAGGACGTAAGGAGAGAATCTTTTTTTTTAATTCAACGAGAGCTATTATTCGTTACAAGATAAAATTGCTGAAAATATTTACTTTAATTCCATACCTTATTTTGAGTAATTATTTATTCTTGTAAGGGGTCAAAATGTATCGATAATTTAAGCAAAACCTGAAGTGAACGCCAAGTTATTTATTTTTGATCTTGTGGAAAAATATTGCTAGAATCAGTACTTACTAGTACTAACTAGTAAACAATAGGTTTGGAATTGATATAAATATTTTATTGATTATAGTACAAGATCCATTCAATTGCTTGAAAATTAATCGAGACAGTTTAATCTATTTCAAAATGTCATTCTTTTATGAAGTTTATTCACGCTAAAATGTACTTTTAAGCAATTAAGGCATACTAAAAGTATCTAACTGCAGGAAGCGTATGTAGTTCTGAGCAGAATTGGATGTTCACTCCGGACACCACTTAAATGCCCTCCTCAAAAGGTCCCGAATCATTTGAATGTCCGTTAGTAGGCGCCTTAAATGAACGAGACAGGTTCATTTCGAGGATATTGACGACCAAAGCAATTGGTCGATTATGACTACAGCATGGATTGGAATAAGGTAGAACAGCCGTTAATAACAGCCTTCTACCTTCTACAAAAATTGTAAAATTCAACCCACTTAAAATAAATAGACAATTTCAGTCATAGGAAAACATACAGATCAATAAATAAATATTCATGGTCATTTCACACAACGCCTTCTAGTCCCAAACTAAGCAAAGATTGTAATATGGGGACTAGATTGAGCTTTCTGGCTCTTGACGAGTAAATGCTTGGGAAAAAAATGTTGTATAGCTAACTTTCGTTCTGTGATAGCTTAAAATAGTCAAAATAGTCTTAAAATAGTCATAGCGTATGGTTTGAGAAGCCTATTTTAATTTTACTTCAAGAGTATTTTTCTCTGTATTGATTAGTCAAAGCATGACAGAATAATCACTCAGTATTCGCAATCGACATCTTGTGATCGTCAGGAACCACAGAAATCAAACAAACTAGAAATGCAGATGGACTGGGAAAAATAATATATTTTTCCCAGCTGATCTGCATTGCTTGATTTCTGTGGTTCCTGACGATCACGAGAAGTTCTTTAATAGAGGCTTAGTAAGTATCTCTGGAAACAGCTGCCTGGCTTGCGACGATGCCAAACCAGACCTCTTGAATTTTACTGCCTATTTAACAGGAAAGTCATAATTGTGTCATATTTTTACTGGCATTTTTGGTTTATTATTTCAGGAAAACAATTTCGTCAATAAACTACTTTTATGCATAATTTTTCATTTTAATTTTAGTTGCAGACTCTTGTTTATATTTCAAATGCAATTGAAATAAACACGATGGTGATAACAGCGACTTTATGCCTTCATTAGAAGGTAACCAGAAAAAATATTAGTAAAGATGGTAAGAATATAATTATATAATTTTTTTGTATTAAAGTGATATGTGCAGGATATACTCGTATCCTGCTCTAGGGAAAAACCGCGAATTTGAATCCCACTCGACTCATACCTTTGGGATGTTATACAAATCTTTGTAAAAATATTATGCAGTACGTACTGATGAATTGCATTGAAATGAAACAAAAACTAAAATAAATAACTGTTAAATAGGTATTGTTAAATATTAAATTGTTATGTTAAATACCTATTTAACAGTTATTTATTTTAGTTTTTGTAGTAGTAAATAAAGGTATTATATTGTTTTAAAATTGGTATCTTTGTGTTCATCGATAAATAAAAGACTCAACTTACCTACTCATTTAATACAGATTCCAAGATTTTAAATATCTGATGCGTGCTTTCTCAAGGTTTTTATTTAACAAAAAAATCACGTTTTGCTTTAAAATATGTATCAATCACAAAATCAATGGATTATCCAGCATTGGTCCCTATACAGGGTGTGAAAGTACTACTCTCCAAAATTTTCCTTTTTCATCAAATATCACCAAGAAAGGCAAAAATAAAAACTGTTTACATATTTTGTAAAATTTAATTATTAATTTTAAAGCTTTGTTTCAATTTTATTTGTTAATCTTTGGAGGTAAACGTGTCTCTTAACATAATTTTAATATATCATAAAAGTGCAATGTAATCTACAATTTTCACGTACGGACCTGGACGAACAGACTCCTAACAGCCTGTATAAATATTTTAATCAGATATTTACATGTTGTAATGCAAAAATAGTTTTAAAATTCACAAAATGTGGTGCTCGCCATCTTATGAATAATTATTTACATGATTCTACAAAAAACACTTGATATTACAATTATTTACGGTTTTTATAGGTATATTTTGTTTTATACAACGTGTAACATACCTATAAGGATATTATTGACGATCGAGCGAAGCGAGCGAAGCGTCACAGTTTCGAGATTGGCCAAAATGCTTTTGTTCATCTGTCTGTTTGTCAGTTCTCGCCTACAGGTCGCATTTTTCAACCGATTTTGATGAAAGTTGGCACACATGTTCTTTGATTCATTTAATCTTTTTTGTCAATCGCGATATTTGGGGGAAAATAGGAGAGAAAAGAGGGGAAGTTTGCTATAGCGTTATTTATCGACGGATTTTAATAAGAAATTCATTCTACACAAGATGGTGCAAAAAAAAATCTATAAGTGAATAAGCGATACTTAGATAACTAACAGTATCTATGTATATCATTTACCGTACTGTAATAAGTTTAGAATAGATTAAAAAACTCAATAATGCACAAGCAACAATATAATAAAATTAAATTCAGTTCAATTCGAAATTCAGTTTCGATTACATAATATTTTATTTTAGTAGGTAAGTTTTGTGTAGTTTTAGAATGTATTTATGATTAGAAAAATACCGCTAATAATCCAAATTGCGCTCTGCTGTAGAATAATACAGACTAAAATCAAATAAAAAAATTACCTACCTTCACAATAAATCTTCATTCGCATTGACTTTAGTAACTTTGACTAGTCAATTATAAATCTATGTTTGTAATTTTTTATTATATAGGTACGCTGGCGATTCGAATAACTGGTGCTAAATTATTAACCATTTGAACTCGATTTTTAATAAGTAATGCAAGTATAAAAGTCTCGATTACTTATCGATGGTGTTTTAATCGAAACGATGATCAAATTATGGATTTATGGGGTTAGGCCTAAAGCAGTCTGCAGTGTATTTAATTTTGGCATCGGCCGAGACCTTTTGCCCTGTGCGTATGATCAGTCATATTTATAGTCGGGAAGTTTTAACATTTTTTTTAATTTTAAATGAGACAAAATATTTTTTAAAACTCATTATTAAATCGTTAAATATTTATAGGCAGTGGTTACCACTTATCATCAAGTGGGCCAACAGCTTGTTCCATCATTTAGTTGTATAAAAAAATACATTTGTTAACGTTACACTGAAAAAACGTAATTGTTGAATTTACTAAACAAGAGTTGGTTGACGCTTCAGCTAGTAAATTCAATCAAATTCTTAGTTGGTTTTACAACCGCCCATTGTTAATTATACAATACCTGTAAAGGTTGAAAATTACCCTGTCAATGTTTAGCAAAAATTACGAAACCTTAATGTTGAATATACTGAAGTCAGTTCTGTAATAAGAATCCCGAGACAGAACATGCTTAGCTATCAGAGGATTTTTGTAAAATTGACAATATTATACGTTGATTTCACTAAACACAATTCAACGCCCATGGTTTAGTAAATCCAATCGTATTTAAACGTAGAATTTACAGAAAAACATTGATTAAATTAACTAAGAACATCAGTGAAACTTACCTTTAAGTTTTGTAACAAGGTTCTCGCAAACACCGTCAGATGGCGCATGTTTCGTTACCACAATTTCTTGTAAAATTTACAATATCAAATGTTGATTTTACTAAGTTAATTTTAACGTCGACGGTTTACTAAATCCAATCAAATTAAAACGTAGAATTTACAGAAAAACATTGGTGAAATTAACTAAGAACATCAGTAATACTTACCTTTAAGTTTTGTAACAAGGTTCTCGCGAACACCGTTAGATGGCGCATGTTTCGTTACCACAATTTCTTGTAAAATTTACAATATCAAATGTTGATTTTACTAAGTTAATTTTAACGTCGACGGTTTACTAAATCCAATCAAATTAAAACGTAGAATTTACAGAAAAACATTGGTGAAATTAACTAAGAACATCAGTAAAACTTACCTTTAAGTTTTGTAACAAGGTTCTCGCGAACACCGTTAGATGGCGCATGTTTCGTTACCACAATTTCTTGTAAAATTTACAATATCAAATGTTGATTTTACTAAGTTAATTTTAACGTCGACGGTTTACTAAATCCAATCAAATTAAAACGTAGAATTTACAGAAAAACATTGGTGAAATTAACTAAGAACATCAGTAAAACTTACCTTTAAGTTTTGTAACAAGGTTCTCGCGAACACCGTTAGATGGCGCATGTTTCGTTACCACAATTTCTTGTAAAATTTACAATATCAAATGTTGATTTTACTAAGTTAATTTTAACGTCGACGTTTTAGTAAATCCAATCAAATTAAAACGTAGAATTTACAGAAAAACATTGGTGAAATTAACTAAGAACATCAGTAAAACTTACCTTTAAGTTTTGTAACAAGGTTCTCGCGAACACCGTTAGATGGCGCATGTTTCGTTACCACAATTTCTTGTAAAATTTACAATATCAAATGTTGATTTTACTAAGTTAATTTTAACGTCGACGGTTTACTAAATCCAATCAAATTAAAACGTAGAATTTACAGAAAAACATTGGTGAAATTAACTAAGAACATCAGTAAAACTTACCTTTAAGTTTTGTAACAAGGTTCTCGCGAACACCGTTAGATGGCGCATGTTTCGTTACCACAATTTCTTGTAAAATTTACAATATCAAATGTTGATTTTACTAAGTTAATTTTAACGTCGACGGTTTACTAAATCCAATCAAATTAAAACGTAGAATTTACAGAAAAACATTGGTGAAATTAACTAAGAACATCAGTAAAACTTACCTTTAAGTTTTGTAACAAGGTTCTCGCGAACACCGTTAGATGGCGCATGTTTCGTTACCACAATTTCTTGTAAAATTTACAATATGAAATGTTGATTTTACTAAGTTAATTTTAACGTCGACGGTTTACTAAATCCAATCAAATTAAAACGTAGAATTTACAGAAAAACATTGGTGAAATTAACTAAGAACATCAGTAAAACTTACCTTTAAGTTTTGTAACAAGGTTCTCGCGAACACCGTTAGATGGCGCATGTTTCGTTACCACAATTTCTTGTAAAATTTACAATATCAAATGTTGATTTTACTAAGTTAATTTTAACGTCGACGGTTTACTAAATCCAATCAAATTAAAACGTAGAATTTACAGAAAAACATTGGTGAAATTAACTAAGAACATCAGTAAAACTTACCTTTAAGTTTTGTAACAAGGTTCTCGCGAACACCGTTAGATGGCGCATGTTTCGTTACCACAATTTCTTGTAAAATTTACAATATCAAATGTTGATTTTACTAAGTTAATTTTAACGTCGACGGTTTACTAAATCCAATCAAATTAAAACGTAGAATTTACAGAAAAACATTGGAGAAATTAACTAAGAACATCAGTAAAACTTACCTTTAAGTTTTGTAACAAGGTTCTCGCGAACACCGTTAGATGGCGCATGTTTCGTTACCGCAATTTCTTGTAAAATTTACAATATCAAATGTTGATTTTACTAAGTTAATTTTAACGTCGACGGTTTAGTAAATCCAACCAAATTAAAACGTAGAATTTATAGAAAAACATTGGTGAAATTAACAAAGAGTTCATGCTGTATACGTAATAGGTACTTACCTATACCTACATAGCACGCCATAACTAAGAATCAAAGTGTACAAAAATGACATAGACGTAGGCACCTACCTATCCGTGCGAAGCCGGGACTGTAGGTAGGTAATAAACAACATTAAATGGCAGTGTATGTAAATGTCGGTGTACCTACTAGGTCAGAAGTAAATACAATACCTACCTACCTACAAAATTTAAATTTGGTTGCCTAACATTACCCCAACTTCAGTTTACGAACGCGGTCGACGTCAGTTCGCGACCGTTTTAAAATGGGAATTTAACGGTCGCTTATTGAATGTAGTAATTTGATGTATTGTTTTACGACCACTTGATGTCAGTTTTTTTTTATGTATGTTTACCGATGTCTGAGTCAATTGTTGACCGATTTTAAAATTATTAAAGTTATAAAGAAATTACCTACTAGTGGCTCTGGGAGCTGTAGACCTCGCGAGCATAATAAAAGTGAGCTATTTACTGCCTTAGCAAAAGCTATTTCAGAGTTTTGAAAGAAACCTATCAATAGTGAAGAGAAGTAGAAAATACCCATCCCCACTACTTCTCTGCATTTTCCGTTTTGTGATTTTTTGATCTTTTTGATTTTTTTTGCATCATCTTGTGTAGAATGAGGTCCTTTGTGTTTCTCTCAAACTTGATTGAAAACTATCGATTGTTTGATGAGTTATCCTGTTCATCATGCTGAAGATCCTTATCAGATCTTCGCCAAACTTTTATGAGACCAACTTATAGTCACTACCTTTCAAATAAAAAAAGAATAATCGAAATCGGATCTCATTTGGTGGAGATATCCAGTATATCAAATAGCCCCCTTTTTGCCCTTTTTTTGGGGGAAGTACCCCTCCAATCAAAAATGCCCGACGACAAAAAAATTCTAATAAGTCATATAACCTGTGTACCAAGTTTCGTCCAGATCGGTTGAAAAATGCGACCTGTAGAGGAGAACAGACAGACAGACAGACATCCGGACAAACGCATTTTTGGCCAATGTGGAAACTGAGACGCTTCGCTCGCTTCGCTCGCTCGGTCAATTAACCATAAATCATGATTGAAGCATTATTTTTAATCAAATAAGAGTGAATTGTCCATTACAGACCTTGTGGTCGTAAACTAGGTAGGGTCTGGACGTATACTGAAAAAAACGGCCGCAAACTAGCATATCGCCTTGTTTCTCAATAAAAATTGATTTAAAATTAAGTCTTTGATCTTTATTTTTTTATATTTTTAATACATCTTGATCATACTTGATCTAGGTACTTACATGTGGAACGTGGAGAACCCATTTCAATAAATTTATGTCAAGTAAATATTTCATACCTACTAATAAAATGGCCTAAAGTTGGGGGTACCCTGCTAATCGGTCGCTATCTGGCGTAATGACTGATGAATGACCCTACCTACTTTTAAATGTTTTAGGTAGGTACCTACTTTTTAGGTTATGTTATGATGCTACCTAGGTAGGTTACGTAGGTACCTAACCTACCTACCTAAATCGGACAAAGGGATGGTATAATTGGTGCTAAAGAGAGTAAAAAAAATCAAGTGCGGCTTCTTAAGGAACCTAGGTAGGTAGGTAGGTACTCTAGGTTAGGTACCTAATCTACCTACCTACTTATTTAACTTCAGTTACGGATTTTCTCATTTTGAATTTGGACACTCAGCGTAGTATCTCCGAGCCTAGATAGATTTAGTCGCTAGTATAGATGTAAAACAACATAGGTAAATAAAATTATGTCCAATAGTTCAATGGAAAACGCTCGAAGGCGCGACCGCGTTCTGTCCCCTAGGTCTGTAGCTAGGGTATGATTCCAAACTTCAGCAGTGCTGCCACACCACACACCACTACTGATATGGTCCCCATATTATATTCTTCATAGGTTTATCATAGATTACATTCCGAGCTCATATATAGTCATAGCAAACTTTTTACAAAACTAATTTTGTAAAATCAAACTTTTGTGTTAGTATAATATACCATTTTGTCTAGTAGATAAGGTTGGAAACGCGACGCGAAACGTGTCTGTGCATGCGTTGCCTGCGTGCGGTCATCGAACCTGTGGCAGTATTTTTCCGCGTTTCGCTCTGAAGTGAGGTAGGGCTACCATGACTTAATAAATGTATTATGCTTTTTTAATAGGTAGGTAGTACCTAGTTAGGTAGGTATACTTTTGCTATATAGTTTTAATAGTAGATTCGATTACAGTAGCCCCCAGCTTTGCTCGCGTTTTTTTTTATTAAGTTTAAATTTCTATGAAAATCTGTTAGCAATTAGCATTGATACTGAAACCAAAGAGGTCTTATTTCAAATCGATGTTTTGAACAATTTTAATAATTTCCAGCTTGTGATTTTATGGACCTTCGAATGTCTAAATTGACCGGACTATAAGTAGTAGGTACTTAATCAATGTTTTTGTAATTTGTGATTTCGTGTCCTCCAGTGGGTGCTATATTCAATGGCCCTAAATAGATAGGTACATACCGGCCAAAATCATTCAAGTACCTACCTACGTGCATTGCATACCTGTCGGATAAAAATCAGGATTTTATGACAAAATCCGTCTCCGTCTGACCTGCCAGCCCTAGCGTGGGGGGCGGGCGCGGCGCTAGCGCATCAGCCCGCGCGCGACCGGCCGGCTTCACACAGACCGTTCGATGCTCGAGTTGGACGCACGCAAGTTTTGAACCCGCGCGAATACTAGTTTTCAGAACACAGTAGGTACCTACACAGTAGTAGTAATCCAGACCACCTAGGCAGGTACCTTCCTATACCAGTGTGATGTGAACATTGATTTGAAATGTTCATAGGTGAGTGTAATCCAAGGACGCGCGGACTCCATTTTAAGTTGGTAACTATTTCCTTGATTCATAACGTATTTTCCATCCGTTTCGTAGGCGTCCCGTCATGGATGAACGAGACGACAATTTGCTGGATAGCAATTTTGTTATGGAGTTACTGAATTCGTGGGGTATCACTCAAGATACTCAGAGAGTTTTTCAAGGTAAGTTTCCAACTTAAAAACATTCACAATAAACCAGGCACAACTCTGTGAAGATATCGATTTGCGTTTCCACCGCCAAACCTTGTGCATGTTTGGCATTTTGAATCTTGTGCTGATGGTTAGGTATAAGGATTTTCTTGATTGTAAAAAATAGTTTGTAAGGATTGTGTTGTGAAGGTTTTATTGTGAATGTTTTTAGTCGAAACACGCAGTAAGAACCTACATAAACATGGCTCAATTTACGAGGTAGGTATACGTACCTACCTCTCAAGTTACCTACCTAGGTAGGTATACCCCTAGATAGGTACTTTTAGTAGATCTACACCTACCTAACTAGATGATTTATAATTTTTGTATATTTTCTGTTTTAGAGCAAGATCTGGACATAGGTATTCTGTTTAGAAAATATATCGGACTCTGATATTAATGAACTCATACCAACAAACAAATTAAAAGATGAATTAAGTTTAAGACCGGCTTATCTCGGTTCAGAAAAGAAAACAAATTATTGGTAAGTAGGAACCATAGTTTTCTATTTTTACAGGTTTTTACTTCGTTCTAGTCCTTTTTTAGTGAAAATCGGGTCAGTATCGAAAGTATCGAAAGTACCGGTAATTACCGGTACTGGCTCCAGTACCGGCCGAAAATTACCGGTACTGAGAATAGTACCGGTACTGCATGCCCTAGTACCTACCTACCTCTACCTAACACGACATTAATAAAATTGATTTTACAGAGCGCGTGTTCATTGGATACAGAATCTATTTCATCACGTGAGATAGAAAGACTTGAAACTCAATCAGGTGTCTCCAGTGGAAGTGCCAACTCAGCCCAGACCTGTTCTAATCAAAAGGTTAGTGTCAGCCTATATACCACAGATCATATAATACTATACTATACTATTAATACCTACACAAAATATAATCTGATCCGACTTATAATTAATAACAGTATTTTTAACCGACTTCAAAAAAGGAGGAGGTTTTCAATTCGAATGTATTTTTTTATAGTTTGGCAAATCCTTTAGACGTTCCCAATGCTTTCTTGTTTTCGTTCTAGGTTATTCCTAGTTCTAAACTATACATATAGATTTTGAGCTAATAGGTAGTAAAATTCGTAGGTAAAGTTGGTAAAACCAGTGTAGGTAGGTAGGTACTAGGGCATGCAACCGGTAATTCTCGGTATCGAAAGTACCGGGAATTACCGGTACTTTTGATAAATTCCAGTACCGGTACTCACGAAGCCAGTCTCGGTTCTTTCGATACTTTCGATACTCAACTTTTCTGTTATTTTTTGTCGATTTGTTACTTAAAAACATACACTCTGGGTAAAGTTTCATCTTACTTTTTGAGTTATAAGATGTTTTGACGCAATAATAACATAGAAAACGTTATGTCGAGTAATATTATCAGAGTTGTTTAGCGCTATTATTGATTTGAGTGAAAATATTTTAATAGTTAGGTCCAACTTTGTATAAAGAGGTCACCAAACCTTACCTAACTAAACATATCGACCTTGTCTTTCTTGTGGGTAAGGCCAATTAAGCTGAGAGGATGATATAAGTGTTTAGCAAGCCTACTTCATCTAAATCATGTCCCAAGCACTGCATGCAGCGTTCCGTTCATAGTGTGAAAAGTGGCCCCTGACGCTGTATAAATTATCTAGATTAGATGCAAAGGCCTGATTACCAGAGAAGACTATAGGACTGAGCCATAGTCACTATTTATTGGTTTTCAACACGAACTGAAACACGACTGTATCAGATGGCAACACCTCTGATCTGTTCTGGAGGAATCTGAAGTACCCAAATATATAGAGGCCCTCATCAGAAACCTTTATGAAACCAGCTATGCTACTTATAACTTTAGGGAATTGCACGTCTAAGCCGTTCTTTTTTGAGAAAGGAGTAGAACAAGGATGCATCATTTCACCCATGCTATACAATAGGTATATATGGCGAACCCACCGTGCGTTAGACCTGAGATGATTGGAAAATCATTGTTAAAGTTGGAGGCGTCAAAATTTCTAACCTACGATACGCCGATCATACGTTGCTCGCATCCACGGAGTCCGAAATGGTTGCCCTAAGGCAGCGTTTAAAGTCGGCTAGTGCAGATCTAAGCCTGATTTTAACAAAAACAACACCAAGTTAATGATTGTCGATCGTTTTAAGTCCATCCAATTGTCGGATGCACCGGAAGAGTATCAAATTGTCGAGGAAGTCATGGGACTTCCCAGGTATGAACCAACTTAACAGAATATGGAGAGACAGCAACATTCAGAAGAAGACGAAGGTTCACGTGATTCGCACACTGGTCTTCTCCTCATTTCTCTACGGTACTGAAACGTAAACCATGAAAGCCAATGACAAAAGAACCAACGTATTTATACTAAAGAACGTGCCCAGTGCCTGTCTTCCATTTGCCTTCACCGGATACTTGTACAGACATGGTGCGCGCAGAAATGCGGAAAACATGGAGAAACTTCAGATAACACGCAAAACGGAAAGCAAGAGGGAGGAGCCCATAGCGCTGGTCTGACCAGGTGTCCGAACAGCTAGAAACTTCCGTCAGCATCGCGATCTATCAAGCCGTAGATCGTGACCCGTGACAGACGGAAAAAAGCTATCAAAGATGCCATGCACGGAGTCACGATCCTCAACAACGGAAAAACGAATAAAGAAGAGGAGGAATTGTATTTTGGCGCAGGGCGCTTAGCTAACATTCGTTGGGGTAAAGATATTATAGCATGGAGCCACGTGAAGGTGCGAAAAATGACCACATAGCCAAAGAACCAACGACTTTGTATCGATTGTGTAAAGTCAGTAGATAAAAAACGCTTAAAATCGGTTTTCCCGCAAATCTATGGTGGACCTTAATGTCCACCAGTGGACTAATTTAGGCTGCCAGTGTAATAATACAATTAGAAATAACCAAAGTTCTCTATTTTTATAGGTTTTTACTTCATTTTAGTCCTTTTTTAGTGAAAATCCAGTCAGTATCGAAAGTATCGAAAGTACCGGTAATTACCGGTACCGGGTCCAGTACCGGCCGAAAATTACCGGTACTGAGAATAGTACCGGTACTGCATGCCCTAGTAGGTACCTAACATGAGCTTCGATTTTTTTTTTATGGTAAAAGTAGTGGAAAAAGCTGATAGCTCACCTGATGTTAAGTGGTAACTTCTGCCTATAACAATGCATTACCTCACAGAGAAAGTCCAATGAGGACGTGCCCTGTAAGGCAATGACTGCGTCCATCACTCTGTGACGTAAAGATCTTGAAGTGTCATGTGCGTGTACCTAATTACACCGGTGCCCTTACCCTTCATTTATTAAAAACTAGCAGTTACCCGCGACTTCGTACGCGTCTACAGTTTCCGTGTACATTATATTATCTGTGCGTGTACCGAGCGGATACTTCTTTGAGAAACTTGACATTACACCTCATTACACCGAACTCGTAGTACTACGCCCTGTCAAACTGACGTGACATGACATGACAATGAAATCCTCTTGTCAATTGGCGCTGCTAATCCTTTTCGTTCATTTTATCCTGTAGATCCTGTTAATTATTCGGGATAAAAAGTAGCCTATATGTCAATCCAGGTTACGAACTATATATATGCCAAGTTTCATCCAAGTTGGTTCAGTGGTTTTGACGTGATTGAAACACAAACATCCAAACATCTAAACATCCAAACATCTAAACATCCAAACATCTAAACATTCGCATTTATAATATTAGTAGGAGGATTGTCAGACTAGCTGATGCCCGCGGCTTTGTACGCGTGCATAAGTTTTGTTGAAATTGGTGCAGTAGTTAAAGCCCGTCACAGACGTAACTATAATATATATTAACTAGCCGTCTCCCGCGGCGTTGCTCGCGTTCTAGTGTGACTTTTCAAAATTCCTTTCTTAGTGCACCCCTACACTATTAAGGATACTACCCTCGAAATTTCATACCTCTAGGACTTATAGTTTAAGCTGTGCGTTGATTCTATGTCAGCTTCAAAAGAGTTTTATATATATTGATATGCCGTACTCTGATATATTATAATATATAAATATATTATTGTTAGGTGTGCGGTCACTTGAATATTTGTATAGAATATATGTCGTAATATGCCTTGCTATAATTTATATTAATATATATTATAGTTACGTCTGTGACGGGCTTAAGGCGTGATCCGCGAACAAACAAACAGATAAACAGGCAAATTAGATTTTCGGAATCAGAATCTTTTATTTAGTAGATCTGCGTATTTAGTTTATCCATATCATTAATTTTACTTATTAGCTTTTTTACAGTTTTTTAATAGTATATAGATAGATATAGATTTTAGTACCAATTCTGTATTGATTTGCTTCTATTTCAGGAGACATATTATATTCCCAGTCGAAAATATGGCAAAAAGTCCTATATACCGGCCAGAGGCAAACTGGTCGACAGATACCATAATCAAAGGCGTGTATTGAAAAAATGTACACCCAGAGCTTCAGTAATTGTTGAAGGTAACCCGATATTCTTCAAGTTTGTGCAATAATTTTAAGTACCTTCAAATTCAAGAACAGTAATTACGATTGGATTCATTTTTAGAAACACTTAATTCACCTACATTACCTAATTCATCGGTCGAGGATGAAGAAGAAAGAAAACTGTGGCTCAAATTTAACAAAGAACCATGGGTTGAAATAACTGAGAAATGGCGGCTGTCATATAACCTACGACGCCAGGATTTGTCAGCTAAGGGAAAAACTATTCAAGACATCTGCAACGAGTGGCCTCCACTGAAGGCCAGCCTAGGCTACAAGCTCGTAAGTATTGTTACTGTTTTTATTTTTTAACAATAAGTTCCATGACAAAAGTTGTTTCATATTGATGGATACTCCCTGAAGTTTTTAGTTTTTGATTTCTATATATTTATTTTCAGATTGAATCCGATTTTGACGTTGTACATCAAAACTGCGACTTAAAGTTGTTTAAAAAATGGCCAACGTTTTTGGAGAAATCATTACCAGTCTTCAAAAAAATTAAATCGTGTGAAGAAACTCTGAAGATTCTAGAAGACGATCCAACTGCAGGTAAGCTAACATTCCAGTTTTCTGTGGCTGTGGACAGTGGATGCCATGAGTTTTTGACAAATTAAAATCCCAAATGACCATTGCAATTTGTCAGATTATGACAGACTCATTTTCTATCAAAAGCCCCGCAGCTCGCTCTTGGCCTGTCGTGTTCAAAATAATATTTATAAACTACAGCTGTAGCTGATACCCGCGTATCGTTTATTTAGTAGATCTGCATATTTCGTTATCTATAATTTCATTTTAGTTTTTGGCTTTTTTACAGTTTTATAATACCTACTAGTACATAGGTATATAGAAGATGTTGTATAAGTAGCAAAAATAAACATTAATTTTTTTTTACAGATGTCAGGGACTATGTCTTCCTGAAAGTTTTAAGTACAAGAATGCCTCCCACTGTTAAAGTGGCGCTGAAAAGTGATAGTAAAAAGAAAAACTTATATAAACCCAGCATAGCTGAATCGGAGAAAGCTTTTATTTTACATGTGATGGTACGTATTAAAGACATTATTTGAGTTTTTTAAGTGGATTTAATAATAAAATTATTGGCTAAGTAGGTACCTACTTAATGTTGACATAGAGCGTAGTTCCCAGATGAATAAATTTTTTAAGATATTATGTCGGGGTTTGCCAAGTGGCTTTATGCATTATTATGTGAGTTTTATTTAATGGAAACTATGCTTTTGTTACAGAATCAAAGCGAAATATTGACCCAGACTGCGCTTCGTCAAGACGAACATCTGGCCAAAGGACTGACGTGCCAACCAGTGATAATTGCGGTAGGGCCATCAATGAAAGAAGTGACTCAATTTTACGTAAAGTTTGAAGGTATCATGTACAAAATTGATACTTTACTCAAAGCTGTAGGTGTATGTTTTAAAATAATACATGTTTTCAACGCAGAATACCCGATAGAGGCTATTAACGTATGGACGTTTGTCCAAAAATACTTTTACGAAATCGATTGCAAATCAGATAGGAAGATTTCAAGCGTAGCTAGTTTCATCTCGGACCTTTCGTAGGTAACACAAAAATGTATTTCTGTTTTGTGTGTTCTGCTGGTTTAGACGATTACAAAGCTCTTTTTTCACACTTGAAATGTTGCCATCAGTTAGGCCCTAAATCGATATATCACTGTAAACAGCATAACTGTACCAGACAATTTTCACATATTCGCTCATTTCGTCGTCATATAATTACCTCTCATGTTACAACACCGAATATACCTTCTGAAGTTTCTCCACATAACTGCGATGATATGAATAGTATTCAGGTTTCGTGTAGTAGTCTAAATATAAGAAATTTGTGACATCATTCCTAAAGATGGAAATTTGACAAGTTCATTAAATTATATTCATTTCAATGGTATTAAATATACGCCTGGTATGATTTTAACACTTTCTAATGAAAACGGCTATCACTTTTTCATGATTAAATTTATTTTTGTATCGACTTTAGAAACAAGCATTTATATTTTATCGAAAAAAATTGACTGTGTTGGATTTAATGAACTTTTACAAGCATTTCATCTTAATTTCAATGTATCTGGTAAATGGAAGTTGATACAACCAGAAAACCTTATTATTGCTCCGACATTTCCTCATGTAATGTGTAATGGAGATTCTTACTGTAGAGTTAAGTTCATTTAAATATAAAATAGTGATGTTTGAAGTGCGGCCGTAGATCGAGTAGACCTATATGTACCTACTACGCTAATGGAGAGGTTTCGTAAACGACAGAATCAATTGTTAATTTTTTGATTTGATTTTGATTTAATTAATAAACTAATCTTAATATCATTGGTAAATTGTTAATTTATTTGATTTTGATTTAATTAAAGTAACGCCGTTTGTCCACCAACGCCGGTTCCGGCACGACACCGGTATTGCACTTCCTTTCGGCACGGCAGCACCTATGCGTCGGTAGTGCATTACCGGTGCCGCGCCGGAACCGGCGTTGGTGGACAAACGGCCTAACAGTTTTTTATTCCTAATCGTGTCATACCTACTAGTTAAGTAAATATAATTTAACAGATTAATTTTCAAAAATACATATTAATATCATTGGTAAATTGTTATTTTTTTTTATTTGATTTAATAAATAAACTAATCTTAATAAGCATAATTTGTATCATTTATTACTTTCCCGCTACCCTGATCAAATAGGTATTTCTTTAAATTGTAACATTTAATCATTTGTAAATATAATGTAATTTTTAATTAAGTAGGTATATTATTGTACTTTTTGTTTATATGCTGTGTGTATTTTGCTCCGATTTTTTTTCTTGTACATATTACGAACTGGTTATTGATTTATGCATTTTCTTTCGTTTGTTTATATAACGTTTACTTTGGTATTTTCTACTTGGACGTTGTGTGTGCTCTCTTGTTATGATTTACAGTATTCTAAAATGTTTTGTACCTACAACTTTTACTTGCTGACTTGTGTATAATTTACAAATATTTGTTTTTTATGATACCTACACCTGTTTTCATGTTTTAGTTACTTTAAATCTGTTAGGTAATTGGCAACATTGACCTGACGGAACAAGATTGCTATTACCCAAGAGGTTTATAAAGCAGCTAAAACAGGCGCGTGTCATAAATACAATATGGGTGAAATATACTAAAGTGACCAAGTAAAACAACAGTATGTACAAACTTAATAGGGTTAAATTTACAGAATTTGTAAAGTAGATTATACCAAAGTAATACCTGTAAAACATACGAAAGCAAATGAGTAAGTAAACAAACCGATTTCGTAGAATGTACAATATTAATAATGGTAATTTACATGAAAGTAATTTAGCAAAAAATACAATATGCCATAGGTATATTATACAAAACAGATTTATTAAATATTACAAAACTAGTGAATAAATAGTATGATAAAATATACAAAGCCGACTATAGCAAAATATACTAAATATGACTCGTAAATTATACGAATCAAATTGATTGAATGTTACAGAAGTAGGTATCGTATATTCTACAAAATACATTAGTCAAATATACCAAACAGACTATAGGTAAAAATACTAAAGACTAACCCTAAATTATACGAAACATATTAGTTAAATACTACAATATTAGGTTCAGTACATAATACAAAATTTTGTATGTAGAATATACGAAGCAGATAACAGTAAATAATACTAAACATAAACCTTAAGATGAACGAAACAGAATCAGTAAATATTACAAGACTATAATCGTATATTTTACTTCATTTTTGAAATGATATACAAAACGAATTTGATAAAAAATACTGAACGCATATAGCCAATTTCACTAAATACTTTATTAAATATTACTAAACTAGTATCATAAAAAACACTACACTCTGTTCGTAAACTATATGAAACGTAATCAGTAAATAACAAAACATGTTTCGTATATTATACAGTATTGATAGGTTATTACTATACATAAACCTTTAGCAAAAAATACGAAACGAATTAGGTCAAATCTACTATATTAATTTCATAGATGATACAAAATTGCTTCGTAAAAACTACTCATTTGTTTCGTTTACTTATTGTACTTTTGCAAAACTAGTTAGGTGATATTTACCAATTAGGTTTTGTATAAAAAGGATAATTATACAATTTATTTATTGTACTCTTGCAAAACTAGTTAGGTAATATTTACCAATTAGGTTTTGTATAATAAGGATAATAAATTGTCCCTACCAGAGGCACATTTTTACAATTTAATAATGTTGATAATACAGTTTTATATTTCGTATTTATTTACTATATTAGTTTTGTAATTGGCCTACCATTATGTGTTTAGTAAAATCAACAACGCAAGTGTGTAGGACCGTTTTCAACCCTTTTCTTTTGTAAACATTACCACGAATTTAGTAAAATCAACAATGATATTTTTTCAGTGTATTATTTAACTATTTTTGCTAATCTTTTAAAGTCAGATAAAAAAGTATTTTGTATATCATCATAAATAGTTGAGCGAAGTATCTAGTTGATACTAGGACAAAACATCTGGTTAAGTAAATAGAGGACAAAATAAAGTCGAATAATAATTGCTCGGTTGTACGTCATAATTTCATTGATTCATCCAAAACGCAAAATATCTTAGTTGTATGATCTTTTTCTATTTAGGTACAAAACTACTTAGTGAGTGCAGTTGAAACATTAAACGTCATTCGGCAAAATTACACTTCCCCAGGGTGTAAAGGTACTCTCCAAGTACCAAGTAATGACCATTATCCTATACCCAGCCCTCACATCCTCTGGTAGGTGATTCGTCCGACATCGATAACAATTAATAAGCCTTGTCGTGACCACCGAAGGGGGTCGTGACTGCGGCCTCTTTAACCTCGCAGATTGAGATATCAAAAATCGCAAGCTTAATCCCACGGTACAAGTGTTTGTTTTACTGACTCGTTTAGATCGAGCCTAAGGCGTGGGTTAGTTTATCGAGTAGTGATTTGCTCATACGTTGGTTAACCTATAAATAAGATAAATGAAAGTATGGTCACATTGTCGCATAAACTATAATAAATGACAGTAAAATCACAAACTGATTTTGTGACATACCATTAAAATCATAATGATATTTTTACCAGATTTTATTACGAGAATTACCCTTCTGATTTCATTAACTAACACTATACCATGTAGTTTATACAGCATAATTTTACGCATAGCTTAGATTAATCATAAAAAACAATTAATCAAACATTTAATTTTCATTAAAAATATACTTATTTACTTTATAATTTGTTCGCATTTACTTCAAATCTCATTTAACAAAATAAAATAGAGTCTAAGGGCGGCTTGCACCATAATCACTAAACGTGTTTAACAGCTAAATAGATTTAAATCTGACGTATTTATATGACTTGACAACTCGCTAAAGACTATTTAATAGTTTAACTCGTTTAGCAATTCTGGTGCAAGCCACCCTTAGATGCTCTCGGGGATGAAGTACGTAAACCAAAATAAAAAATGCAAAACCTAATCACTTCTATTTATTTTATCTATCAACTTATCTAGTTAAAACAAATGTGTGCTACATAAAAATACTTAAAGAACTAAAAAATAACGGCAACAAAAGTAAAAACTCATCACAAACATAATTTTAAGAATGTACAGACACAAACATTACCTTAACTTATGTTAATACGAAGCAATACACAGAAATAAAGAAGTAAGGGTTAGCACCAGTGTCTAAAGTGGTATACCAAAGAACTCCGTCATTTATGAACCGATTTAAATTTTTTTTATCTGAACGGATGTACTTTTAAGTTGGTCCATTCAATTTTCATTAAAATCGGTTCATTACTTTGGCTTAAAAATAAAAATAACTGAAATAAAATATGCCATCGTGCAAATTGCGTATTTTGCTTTACTGTGTCTTTTTAGTGATGTTTACGGTCTCTAGAACATTCCCAATGAACTGCCATCATCATCTGATGATGAAGCCGGTAGTCGCATTGAAGTCGGTTTTTCTAGTTTTTTAAACTTATAAATTACTAGTAGTTACCCGCGACTTCGTACGCGTCTAAAGTTTTCGTGTACATTATATTATCTGTGCGTGTACCGAGCGGATACTTTGTGAAACTTGACATTACACCTCATTACACCGAACTCGTACTGGAATGTCAAACGCTAATCGTTAGACCAAAGAGGTAGTACTACGCCCTGTCAAACTGACGTGACATGACATTACAATGAAATTCTCTTGCCAATTGGCGCTGCTAATCCTTTTCTTTCATTTTATCCTGTAGATCCTGTTAATTATTCGGGATAAAAAGTAGCCTATATGTCAATCCAGGTTACGAACTATATATATGCCAAGTTTCATCCAAGTTGGTTCAGTAGTTTTGACGTGATTGAAACACAAACATCCAAACATCTAAACATCCAAACATCTAAACTTTCATTTTATAATATTAGTAGGATAGGATAGGATGAGGTGGACGATAAAGGTGGATTGATCATTAGCTTCAGCAATGTTGGAACTAGTGCTCACACCCGCAGCATTCTCATAAAACGACTATCCTCAGCCATACAACTTGGCTATCAGTGACGTTATCAGCTCAACGTTCAGCGCTAGTCGATTTATTTGTATGAACTGCCCCGTGTTTGCACTTGCTGGCTAGGCTCAGTTACTCGCTATCTTGGATCTACGTAATGGTAAGTGCGGCTAACGGCTAATTGTTTTTAGTTTAAGATTTCCTCAGGAGTGAGAAAGTTTTTACTATACAATGCGTACCTACAAATTTTTAACCACCGACGCAAAACGACGGGGTGTTATAAGTTTGGCGTGTCTGTCTGAGGCAACGTAGCTCCCAAACGGAGGAACCGATTTTGATTTGGTTTTTTTTGTTTGAAAGGTCAATTAGTCGGGAGTGTTCTTAGCTATGTTTGATGAAAATCGGTCAAAGATTCGGGGTTTTTTTTTAATTTTTAATTTCGGCTTCCTCGTCACTTTCCACCAGATGAGATTGAAGTCAAAAGACGGTCTATCAAATGTGCCTAACTTTTCATAATATCTGCTTTTTATTAGTTTGAGAAAATAAGAATAAACCTTGAAAGGTAGAGTTGAAACTCTAAAAAGCATTACCCGTATAATATATATGTTACCGTAAAAGCCCGAACTGCGGTAAATCTTATCATTTACCAGTAAATGCTAAGATTTACCGGCATGAGATGGTAGATGTAAAAATTACTTTTAAAATGAACTATTTTTCGGGCTTTTACCATGAGAATTTGGTACATCTTAGGATTTACCAGTATCGGATGGTAAATGTTGGTTTTGGGATTAAAACTATGAATAGGTACTTTTAAAAAAACGACTACTAATACTTTTTAAAAAATGTTCCTATCATAAGCTCGTCCATTATTTCAGTATAATGTTTTACACTGATTTTGACTTAAAATTAATTTTTTGACTTAAAATTAATTTTAGACATCAAAAACATGTATCGTTCAATTTAAAAATGTCCAAAAACACAAAAACCTTAAAGTAAGTACAATAAGGCCGTACAAACAATTAATTTTTGCTTTCAAATTGCTATAATCCATTGCTAAGCTTACGAGTGCGAGCTTCATCGATAACGTGCTCTGATTTATATTTTGTCTGAGATACATCATGTCCTGAAGGGCTTTCCGTTATTGCTTTTGTTGGTTGGTTAGCACTAGTCACTCACTAACAAGTCACTTTATAAGACCGCTCCCAAAAACTTCGCAGTTTTCGGTATTAACAACAACCAGTAAATTCCCACAATTATCACAAAAAAACAGATTTATTGTTTTTTTTTTAATAAGCATCGCCAACGGCACACATAATACACTTTCGAAAATAACTTAAAAACAATAATTATATTATAGAATGTGTGCCAATTACAGGCATGCACAGCATTCGCAACAATATTACAGACAACAGCAAAGACATACCTAAAGCAGAAAAGAAACAAAAAGAAAACTAGAAACAAACACCAAGTATTTGTTAAATTGCTTAGTCAAAGTCAAAATTTCTTTATTCAATAAAATCACAAGGATCATTTAGAATTTTCTTATATAACTAGGTGATTCTAGGTGCCAGTTCCACGCGACCAGAGCCTGGAAGAACGGGCAAGAAACTACCTTCGTTTACCTTCGTTTGCTAACGTAGAACTTTTAACTGATACTGCTAGGACATAATAATATGCGATACCCTAGAAGAGGGTCTATAGTAATTTAAAAATAAAAAATTAGTAATTTTTAAAGTCTCACTTCTCAAAAAAAGCTAGAGGACCAAAAAGATCCACTTTTAAAGTCTTCTTCATTTTAGAAAAAAATCTCTTCTATTGATTGGAAATTCGTACTAGTGCTAATCGACTTCTTCATAGATATGTTAGCTTGCAATTGCAGTGGACCACTTAATTTAATAAGTTTAAATCTAGATAGAGTCACTATAGTTATCTACTTTACGGTGCCTTATGGGCTATTTCTGATATAATCTTATCGATATTTCGATTTTTTACCGATTAATTGCAACGCATGTAAATCGCGTGGTATATCGTTATTGAATCGATAGTTTGTATTCTAAAAGTTGCAAAATCGATTACTAATTATGTAAAATAGTATTTTAGTGATAATAATCCTACGGTTCGATCCTGAATAATTACATAGAAAAAAAAACAAATTAAAATTTTATTATCTTAAGCTACACCACGGAGGTCTATGCAATAAGTTTTATGCAAAAATGTATTCAAGCCTCTAATGTATTTTTTAAATTAGTATTACACTGACTTTTTATAGTCAACAAGGCTCTCGTACAGTCAACAACATTGAAATATAATCATCGTAGTAGAGCATTCGAAAAAGATTTTTGAAGGAGTAAAGTTACTTTTTTTACTTTTTTACTAGTAACTAGTAAAGTTACTAGTAAAGTTACACTAGTATTTTAATTTTCAAAATAATATTAAAAAGTAACAATTTTTTTTAAAAAGAAACACTACTTATATGAATATTTAATATAAACGAAGTTAAAAGAAAAAATATTTTATAATATTTTATAAAATTCAATCTTCTTCTTCTTTGTCCTGGCCTTATGTCCCATTTCTTTGATTTCAATTTGAATATAAATGTAAAAAAATATATTTTGATTTGAACTCTGTTTTCCATCTCTAGCATTTAGAATTCGCAGTTCATTTTAACAATTTTTTTTTTTGTTAAAAATGCTATTTTCTTAAGGATTTGTTGTTTTTGAAGTTATTGTTTTGAAAAAAAAAATATTCACGTATTTTGAAATGCTAAAAAAGTTCGATAATTTTACTTTATAGCGCTGACTGTACAATCTATTCTGTGATAGCAAAAAACTAAATAAAATAGGTCGAAGCTAATGAGTGTGTAATCACGTTAGACGCAGGGTGGCTCTCTGCCGGCGGTCCACCCTTGCCGCATCCATCATTACTGACCTGAATTCATCAAACTTATTTCTAATTAGGGAGGCTTTGCTATAATCATCAAAATGTAATCAAAATTGAGAGTGAAAAAAGTCCTCTAGTTTTCTATTTACACTTTTACATCTCACATTTCAAATCGTATCTAAATTGTTATTATATTTATAATATGTACAAAATACACATGAAGCAGTTGAGCTATCTACACACCGTTGCAAACGATTTATAGATAGCTCAACTGATCCAAATCAGTACCAATCGGAATTGTTATTTATTTAGATATTGATTTAGACAAACATTTTAGGTCATATTCTGTGACTGGGTAGATGTAGATAGGTACTCATCATCATCAAAATATCAGCTTGTAGAAGTCCACTGCTGGATAATATGTGTAGGTATGTGTTTAATCATTATTGTGGGTATTTACAAAAAAATAAGTATATTAGCTAGAAGTATTCTATCAGCAATCTAGTTCCCATATTACAAGCTTTGCTTAGTTTGAGACTAGAGGGCGTTGGGTGAAATGTCCATTGATTATTTATTATTAAAAAAAATATTCAGTTTTCAGGTTCCCTTAGTTATTGGCCAATTTGGGGTTAAATTTCTGTTTATGAACCAACACTCATTTTAAAGTTATTTCAATGATCTATTAATTTATGAATGACGAACCCTTTATTGTGGGGAATTTTATGTAGCTATGTATTTTAGCTTTAGTGAAGGGGTACAAAACATGTGGCTGTGATTCATCGAATCACCCCTAAACGATTGAATATCGATAAACGATGCCCTAAAGATACTAAGTTCATTAGAGTTATTGATGAGTCAAACTTTGTCTGAGGGGTAATGAAAAGAGTCAGACAGAAAAGGTTTTTTTCGATTTTCCGTTCTAATATAGTAAGTTTTTCTTGATATGTAGGAAGATTGACTTTTATTGTAGTCTTTAAATCTTAACCCTTGTTACCAATGAACCTAAGCTCAAAAAAGTTATATACATCGTGGTTTGTCTCTATCAATGAAAAAACAAAACAAAGTAAGTTTTTTTAGTGAAACTTTAAGTGTCAATGCGATATTACTGATTGCTAATTTTTTCACTTCTATTTGTTTGTAGATCCACTAGGAAACCTACCCAGAACTATGTAAAATGCTACTTACTATGTATCTATTTAACATTTAACAAGCTACTTAGTTACTTAGCACTCCGACTATTTGATTTAAAGCAGTGACATAATATTGACAAAACAAACAAGGAAGTCGCGAGTCCAGGGGTGGGCACAATGCCTGTCTTTGAGATCAGACAAACCAGGAAGATAACAAGTTCAATACATCTGCCTATCGACCTGTGGATTTTCGCTATTGCTCTTTGTGAATAGCACGCGCCAAAAATGAGTGCTACCAACTTATCTGGTTCGTTGACGAGGGCCCAATGCTGGCCTGTCATGGAATAACAAACTCTATGCTTATGGAGTATAATGGCGTTGCTAGGTTCTTTTTTGGGTTACTGCATCGGTCAGTTATTATGGTACCGTATCTGTATATGATTTTCCTTTACCTCCCCTTCTTTGGGGAAGATTTAAGGGGTAAGTTTGCAGCCGAAAAACTTAAAATTTTCAATGGTACGTGCCTTTTGCGCGTGTCACATTAAGCCAACGATATATGCGAAAAAATAGCATCTATCAACCTAGTTAAGTGTTCATTTAGATGAGTGACTGCTGCACTTCCATTGGACCGCTCGTGGCGTAGCCTGCTTAGTCAATCTTCACCGATTATCTGTTACGCAACTTTCTGCGCGATCTTTATATGAATGAGTGCATGACCGTTAGTGGCATTTACATCTGACTGCTTGCATGGTTCGGAGGACGTTAAACTAGCAGCCGGCTCTAGCAGTCGTTAGGCCACGATGGAGGCCTTAAGGCGGCCTAAAAATTTCGACACCAGCAGGGGTATGCCAATCAAAGTTGAACTGCAAAGTTTTAAATCATGGTCAGTTCATACTAACTCATAGTTATTCTGTGACTAAATAGTGACATTATGATGTCATTTAATTTGTTTTCGCGCATATTTTGCTGTCAAGTGTCTAAAAAGAATGATCACGTGGTACAAAATTGTACCACCTGAAGAAATTACACTGGGCAGTGATATATAACTTCACAGCAAAAGATTGGCATACGGGGGCTGGTTCCCATATTACAAGCTTTGCTTAGTTTGGGACTAGAGGGCGTCGTGTGAAATGTCCATGAATATTTATTTATTTATTTTTATTTATTTATTTAAAAAATTTCACCAGATTTGACTACACAACTCGGCCATACTTTTATGGTAAGTATAATCATCCAGTATTTTGGCAATTCCCAAGAATCAATTCACCAGAAAAATAGTCCACCAAATGGTTTGCTCGATCAATTCTCGTAACCGACTATCATTTAGGGTCCCGTAGCTCATTTCAAAGGGTTCCGCTGTCATTACGGGTATTTGACTAGCAGCCTCAAATTACTCGGGATTTCAATTTACTTTATTATTTATTTATTTATGCGTTATCTTGGAATTATGACCGATGGCTCTTAGAACATTAACGGCTAGAAAAGATATGGAGACGAGATCTTCACTAAACTTTTTTTGAATTCACTCCTTCATATAACTTCTAAATATTTATTAACCGTATAAATTGTTATTTAAAAAAATGTAATGTGTGTTGAAATATAATGCAAAATTTATACAAATCATTTGTTATTCTTTCAAATATATTTACTACATAATTTCTTCTAGGCAAATGTGCTATATCGTCGACCGCATCGTCACTTACCATCAGGTGAGATTGCGGTCAAACGTTTGTCTATAATGTATAAAAAAAAAATTGGAATTTTTTCAGATTTATAAAGAGATTTTTGTTCAAAGTTCAATAATCCAAATGACATATTATTCAGTTATCTTAGAAAACTCGGCAAAGTAAGCTTTTCCATAATTTAAAGTTCAAAAATTTACTTACCAGTCCACACCTTTTTGTTCTTCACAAACTCGGTGCGTATCTTAAACTATGATTAAAACTATTATGTTTATAGACCCGAATAGCTCCATCTAAATGGTTCTAATAGGAAACGTTTATCTTAAGTGCAGAGTCGCAGGTTACCAGCACGTAGTTGACTCTTTATTATGCGACGAAAAAATATCAGAATGACCTGATTTGGTAGATTGAGGGCCATTTAGTTGTATAATTTTACAATTTTTATAATGTCTAATTTTACAACAATACAACGCAAAAAATTCATTGGTAGATGCACGATTTTGTCATCTTAGTAAATAGATAATAAAATTTGTTTACAAAGAAAAATGAAATTAAAAATAGATAGGAAAATAGGACTTTAAATGGGTATAAAATTAACAAATCTAAGCTAAAAAGTTGTATGTAAATATAGGTTATCAACAAAATTGAGAACTTTCAACCCTTTGCTCCTAAACTACATTTTTATTAAAGTCAGATAAAAATAAAACATTCTTCATGTCACACGAGAAATGCAAAATCTCTCTTTAGCTATTTGACGTAACTGGTTATTTAAAAAGAATAATATTATGGCAGTGGTTTTGGTCAGTGAAAAATTTTATAACCCGAAAACCAAGCCCGGTGGTACCTACCAGGCATTGTTTCAAAAACAAACATTAAAGAGCAATAAAAAAGATTATTCCTTTCATACGCCTTCTAAATTGAATTTAGATGTGATTAACTCAAGGCGTTTTCTCTGTTCATCAATCAACCATGTCATGAGCGATGCTTTCTTTCTATTCATCTCTTTCACTTCCGGTGTAACCTGTCCTTGTAAGAAAGAGACAGGAACTATTAGATATTCAATTACGCATTTCAGTTCACACGAAGACGGTAAACTTCAGAAGCTGGTGGTAATCAATTTTGTACACAAACAGGGTTATTAATTGATTTTTTCCTAATGACTATAATAACATCTGCCAAAACAATGGTCGTTAGCGAACGTGCCAAAGTTTTATTTTGCTTTTTCATCGAACGATTTCGGGAGTTGAGATGGTTAATTGACAAAATGTGGCGATACTTACGTTACGTTTAGGCAAGCGTAGTGTAGGACGCCCTCCGGCGAGATGGGGCGACGTTCTCGAAATATAGCTGGCAGACACTGGATGAGAAGAGCCGAAGACCGAGCTCAATGGCGCGTCTTGGGAGAGACCTACGTCCAGCAGTGGGCGAGTATAGGTTGATGATGATGATGATGATGGCGATACTTTGTAAAATACAACGAATTCCAATATAAATAAATATCAAGTAAGAAAATCTAGTTTTGCTATTGAAGAAAAAAAAAACAGATTGACCTCTTTACAGGCTTCTTTTTACGCGACGCGAAATATAGTCTCACACGCAATAGGTAACTTTAGTTTGTTAAATAAATTCTTAGCCTTGAAGGATATTTCCAAACTAATTCAACATTCCCATTTTATTAGCTATGGAATGTTATGGATCGCATTTTTTGACAGCGGTTTAGCTTAACTATAAAACACCTTTTATTTATTTAACCAATTATCATAGTTTAATCTAATTAATCTTAAACACACATGGTGAGTATTAATCATAGTTCATAAAGCGAGATTAACTTTATAAAGCTGCACGGGGTCGAAAATGTGTCGGCGTGGATTTATTGCGGTGCAGTACAAGGGCAGTGGTCCACTGAATCTTGCTTATGCAAATTTAACGTGTAGATTTGAATTATTTAGAACCAACCACATTTTATACAACAGACTTTGCATTAGCACTCTGAAAATGGAACTGAAATTTTTTTTTTAATCTACTGTGTTCAACCGTTACTATTTTACGTGATTTAAAAACTGGTGACAAGCAAGTTCAATATGAGTCAATCGTGCAAGAATACATTGCCTGTGATAGAGATAACGTCCATTTTGTTTATTATGAGAGTTCATATTTTTTTTATCTATTTCGTCTTAAAAATTAGGTAAATAAACTTTTTCAGAATGTCCGCTATTGAAATTTGATAAATATTAGCTTAGTTCTTGAGAACTTAGCTAGAAAATAATTAAATGACGCAGTTTTCTATTCAAACAAATGGATTTAACATAAAAATCAATCTTTTCTAAAGACAAGGTGTTTTATTTTAGCTTACATTCACAACAGTTTGATTTATTTTACATTCACATCAAAAATATAGAATCAAATGTTATTCGAATTCGTAAATCCATCGCCATTTGAATATGTTTTGATCGAAAATGGTTATCAATCGAATTGTAAACAATTGAGATCGTTTGATATGCAAAGTCTGATATTATACGATACCACGATTCTCAAGCAATAATGTGTATAAAAGGTTCTTTCCGCTGGTTCACTTCATCAATATGTTTACTTCTAAATATAGGCAAGTTCTCCCTAAATGGCGCGCTTTGGGAGAGTCCAGCAGTGGACGAGTATAGGTTGATGATGATGATGGTGATTAAATGTAGGTCTCTAAAAACACGTCACTGAACTAAGTTTTTAAACGATTCCAAAAAAGGAGGAGGTTCTCAATTTGGTTCTATTTTTTATCAAAATCGGTTCAATATTTTGGCTTCTAAATAAAAATAACTGGATAAAAATATGCCATCCACGTGCACGAAACGTGTAGATTATTAGTGGTGTTTACGGTCACTAGAATATTCCCAATGAACTGCCTCATCATGATGAAGCCGGTAGTCAAATTGGAGTCAGTTTTCCTTATAACTTATTGGCACTGCATTCCATATCCAGTCTTACTTAAACTCACCACTAAACTCTGATCCTAGATGATATCCAAGGGTTGATAACTGGAACGTGGCCATAGGAACTTTGTAAAAATTTGTAAAAAAATTTGTAATTAAAAAAAGCAGAAATAAAGCTTTTTTATACAACTTAATAATGAAACAAGCCGACCCACTGATGCTAAGTGGTAACTGCCTATAATAATGAATTGCCTCATTGTCCACTGAGGATGTGCCGTGTGATACATTGCACTGCAACCATCGCTCTGAGACATAAAGGTGATAAGTCTCATGTGCCTGTAATTACGCTTAACTTGCTGTAGCTTAAAATTTAAATTTTAAATAAAATCTTATTTGAAGTAATCAATAAAAATTCAAATCTTTCAGCCCCCGTATGCCAATCTCTTGCTGTCAAGTTATATTTCACTGCCCAGTGTAATTTCTTCAAGTCACGTGGTACAATTTTGTACCACGTGATCATTCTTTTTAGACACTTGACAGCAAAATATGCGCGAAAACACATCAAATGACGTCATAATGTCACTATTTAGTCACAGAATAACTATGAGTTAGTATGAACTGACCATGATTTAAAACTTTGCAGTTCAACTTTGAGTGGCATATCCCTGCAGTGGTGAGAACTTAGTACGATAAGCTGTGCCACTGTTTCTCAATTCTCATACGTTTTCGTAAATCAAACTGCAGTCTGTAGCGATCTTGTTTTGCATCCGTCTGTACCTCAAGATTCCTATCTGAGATTTACAAGAGCTGTCTCGTACGATTGATGTAAATGTATTTATTTATTTCAACCACACAGTTGTGAATCGCTGTGTTAATTCAGTCATGAAATATTCCCAAGAATTCGCTTTGTTTTTTTTAAACGGATGTAGGTAAAAGTGTCGTTTGTTTTCTGATACTCCTATTTTTTTGTAACAAAAAGTAATGGAACTATCTAATAGCCTACCTGATGTTTAGGGGTTACCTCTGCCAACAATGCATTAGTTCACAGAGCAAGCCCATTGAGAACGTATCCTGTGAGGCAATGCATAGCATCTATCACTAGTACTAGTTTGTTGCATAACTTTTTTTACGATTAATTAGTTTAAAAGTCTATTTAAATAATGGGAATAATAGGGTTGCTCGATCGGCTAAATCAAACAATCACGTTCCTATGATTGAGAGACCGTAATCCTGGTTTTTTAAGAAAATATAATCACGTGACGGCCGTAATATAGCGGTGAACTTTTTATCAAAAAGCAAAAGAAGTAGTCACTTTACTATTTTGAAATACATTAAAAAAAAACTAGTCGTATATTAATTTAAACTTCGGAAAGGGTGTTGATTATTTCCATACCAGTTTAAAACTCTTGCGCATTTTTTGCTCTTCTTTAGCGTGCCAATTTTTTTTTGTATTTGCTTATCAATGTCCTGTTGGTAGTAAATGAGTTTGTTATAGGCAGAAGTAACCGCTTAACTCCAGGTGGGCCATCTACTTGTTTTATTACATTTTCTCGTAGTATAAAAAAACATTTCAGTCATCATAACGTTCACAGATTTTAAGAAATTCCCGTCAAAGGACTTTGCATCTATGAACTTTGGGTGGGCAATCTCACAGGACCAAAAACTTGTTTCAAATTTTAGTGTCATCGTTGGGTCAATGATGCAATGTGATATTCTGGAATAAGTTTTGATGACTGCACAAGAGGTACAAGATAGATTTTAATGATTTAATTAAGTTCATAAAACGTGACGGATGATTTTATTTGGAGAATTATTATTGTGGTGGCTGGCTTGAATAATACGTCAGAGATCAAGAATAGGAGGTCTTCTTGTTAGATTATGCACTTCAAACTTATTTTATAAACATTTACGAGAATAAATAGCAAAATTTTTGCTTATACTCGTAATATGCAGGTACGCATGGCATATTATTATATAAAAAAATCTTTTTGAATAAAATAAAAATTTTAATTCGCATTTTCCCAAAAGTAGCAGTAGTTTTATGACATAAAGTAAAAAAAAACAGCTAAATACTTACAGTATTATTCGTAATTATGAATTAAAAAAAGAAAAATCGAAATAAGTATATGATCACTTGATAAAAATAAAAAAAAACTGAAGAAATTAGACAGACTCCCTGCTATGAATGTAGGATGTATGCTATTAAAATATGAAAATAAAATCAAGAGAAAGTACTGGCAATTTCACCGCCATATTGTCGGCACATAAAAGAGCAAAATTCACTTGTACTCATAACAAACAGCTAATGAACCATGTACTTCCGGCGTAGACGTTTGCAACCGGAAATGTATTGTCCGACTTGAAGAGCGAAAAGGTGATGATTTTACGCTTATATAGGTAGATTTATATAGATTGCTATAGATTATAGTGTGGATTGTGAAACTGATTTGTGATCAAAGATACCGACGTTGGAACTTACTAATAAAATTGATAAAATGAACAAACAGGAGTAGCAGTGCCAATTGACATGAGGACGACGTCACATCAGTTTTTTCGTGACTAGTACGAGTTTTGGTGTATAAAGCTGTCTAACGTCTGACACACGAGTACGGGTTCGGTGTAATGTCAAGCTTCTCAAAGAATTCCGCTTGGAAAACAGTACGAGCGTATGAAGTCGCGGGTAACAGCTAGTCAGTAAATAATAGCAAGAGTAATAAGTAAAGAAGGTGACAAAATTTTTCATGATTCGTAATATTTTTTCTATAAGAATTCATTGTGCCACTAACTCGTTTTGAAACTTATATATTCAGCAAGCGAGTCATATATCCTTATGAGACTGTCTTATCGAATCATTACAGCAATAAACTATGCCCACACCTATTGAGGTGGCTAATATTCACGGAATAAATAATTTATTCTAAAAATAATTCTTCTTTTACCGACGTTTTGACAGATCTGCACTGAAGGTCATTTCGAGAATAGTAAACAAAAGACGTGTCGTGACTGGATGATAAAGATAACCGTTGGAAAAAGGGAAATACCTATGAATGCTAAGTAATCTCACGCACAAGGCCTACAGTTATGTACACGCCATCGATGTCTGTCATAAAAATATAAAAAAACAAACATGGATTATTATTATGGATTATTATTTTTACGGTATAAAAGCCGACAGATGTGTCAAATGAAAAACTTAATTGCGAATACTGTATGGTAGAGGCCCGCAGCCTGACTCTTGAATCCAATAAAAAAATCTAATACAATGTAGATCACAATCCAATATCGATGAAATTTCATAGTCTTGAAGAAATTTTCCACGCAATCACAATACGCGACTGTCATATAGCTGACAAAACAGCGTCAAGAGCACATATCTTTATTGGATTTGACAATCCAATGTCAATGGCAGTTAGTTCATTCAATACCCGCACATATTGAAATCATTTTGAATTCAGGAGTAAGAACCGCCACAAATTCAATACCGATCGTTCGGAATCGCCTTCAAGATCTGACTGCTTGTCTAGCCACCTAGTTGTATGTGCCACAAAGTAAAGTTACCAGAAATACAAAACTGGCCTAAGCAAATATTGCAGTTTGCCTACTGGCGCCTGCAACCCGATACGTGCAAATATACTTAGCTGTAGTGCCTCTTCATACGTGTGTTTGTCCCCAAAATAGTGGAATTTTTGCATTATTGTTGATATCTTTATCGCTCTGAAATTGAACAGGCTTCGTAAAATTGTATGAAACAGCAGTTACATAACTCGGGATGAAGTAACATACAAAAAATAAGATACTTAAATCTAATTTTTAGGTACCTGTTGTTAACCTCATTTTTTTTAAGGCTCCGAAGTGAATCTTTTACTTACGCTATCTGTCTGCCTGAGTTTCAGTTTTTTCAACGGTTCAACGAAATGAAAATAAATGCATAGTAGCACTGGGTTAGTCTCAAAATCCCCTTTGAGTTTTTCCCTTTAAGGGGATTTTGAGACTTTTAGTCTCAAAAAATTTGAATCAAGGGGATCTGGAGATCCAAAGTCTCAAAATCTCCTTTGGGTAAAATTACACCGAAATAGTCGTATCTTAATTTTACTTTACCTACCTTTACCTAGATTTTTTTTTAATTTTGCTTCCATCCTTAATTTTTACGATTGAAAATTAAACTTAACCTATTTAATTATCAACCCAACATTAATAAGACTACATAATCCATTCTGTTTGTTTTTAGAAACATCTTGTCGGCCTCAAGATCGAATCGCAGAATGCCAGGTACAAATTACCGAGCACAGGGCTCCATCACTCGAGATGGTGATGATAACCACCGTCACTATAAAGACATAATTTAGTCGCGACGACAAAAAGTCGTGGCCGAACTAGATGAACGAGGTTGGTTTGCATTTTAATTAATGATGTAGAGTCGCGATTGAAACGTCATGCAGAACACAACTGATAACTTTTAACAGTTGAGCGAATCTACTGGATTCTAATTCTAATTAAAATCTGTAATGATGTCATTCAGCCTTGTAAATCAGTGACGTTGGGGTATTTTGCAGTAACCCTTTTTTTACAAGCTTTAAAATTAATTATGTTTGTGGGTTTGTTTAGGTCAAATCTTGCGGAATTTAACCCACTTCCCGATGTCCAATTTAATTCGAATTTGGGACATCTATTAGTCTTCGGTGACAATGCAATAATATGGTGACAGCGAGCTGATCTGATGATGGAGTTGGAAGGTGCCGATATGAACTCCTTAATAAAACGACGCAACCCCATTGAGTTTGGGCTCGTTTGATTCATCTTGACAAGGACTCTGGTACTTGATGAAGCAAATAGAAAAGTTTGTTTTCTTTTCTGAAAAAAAAAAGATCACAAAGCGATTTACCATTCGTTTTGTGAGTTTAAATGGTGTTACACATTGTTCCCTTGAGTGTTATAATTTTACCAAACCATTAATCAAAACTCATATCCATCATACGCCATAGTGCATTGAGCTTGCCAGTGTTGCATTTCACTAGAGACAATCAGCTACATGAGTTGATGAAAAAAAGATGAACTATGTTTCAGGAGTTTTATTATTTGTTTTGTAACTTTTGCAACAGTTTAGATATCTTTAAACTAATATCTATGATATAGTTTTTTACTGACAATATTTTATGGCTGCATTTGCTTGGACTTTTAAAACTCAATTTGTTAATCAACTTGTGCTTTTGACTGTACTTGCCTTTAGAAAAAGAAGTGTCGATGTGCCAAAGTGCCCCTATGAATCGCATTGCAATGCACTCCACCCTTTCATTGCTTCCAATTTTTTTTATATTATGTGTTCCAATTGTGCAAACGATACGTCATCTGCCGATAACCCTTTGAGATGCCGACGTCAATGTGACATGTGCATTCAATGGGTAAAACATGGATTTGCGTGCAATTTTATGGCCGGTAAAGGCATAGTTGCATTACGCATTTTTCAAAAATATATCATAGGGCCTGATTACTTTATCCATTTTTCAAAAGTAAAGGTCTATAAATAAGTACTTACATTTGTGTAATTTTTGGATAGGCTTCAGACTTTTCTCATGGTAGTTCTCAAGGTTTTTAAATAGCAAGACCCTCTCATAAAAATAAAACAAAAAAGCTGACAATGTCGGGGGCTGCAGACGATGACTTCATTCATCACCATCAATCTATATTCGTCCTCTGCTGGACATAGGTCTCTCCCAAGACGCGCCATTGAGCTCGGTCTTCGTCTCTTGTCATCCAGTGTCTGCGCTACATTTCGCAGATCGTCGCCCTATCTCATTCAACACAACTTCATTACAAGTTAGATATTGAAATCTCGATCTGTCTACTTTCCTGTTGCAATACCCCTGAACAGGCTTCATATGTGATACCTACGTACAATGTAACAACTATATTACCGTGTGAAAGCAATAAATGTATTGAATATTGGCTATGATTCTAGTATTTATTAGATAATTTCAAAAAATACTAACAGAACACTCCGTAAACCGTATCAAAAAGAAGGATACAAAACACTCATAGTCTTGTGCGACATGTTACTAGTAAAAATTAAAAAAATGTTTTAGCTATGTGGTATACATAAGGTATTTTCTATTTATCTACAGCCCCCGTATGCCAATCTTTTGCTGTCAAGTTATATTTCACTGCCCAGTGTAATTTCTTCAGGTCACGTGATACAATTTGTACCACGTGATCATTCTTTTTAGACACTTGACAGCAAAATATGCGCGAAAACACATCAAATGACGTCATAATGCCACTATTTAGTCACAGAATAACTATGAGTTAGTATGAACTGACCATGATTTAAAACTTTGCAGTTCAACTTTGCAGTTCAACTTTGATTGGCATACCCCTGCAGTAGTCGCTGGATAGATAAGAAAGCACAGCCGATCGGCACATGCCAAAAAAATCAGAACGCACCTTGCCAGATCCATTGAAATCATAACAAAAATATGAACAACCCTTACGTTCCGATACATCTGCGTATTGAAAATAGGTGCTTGTAGGCGAGATACGTGGTATTTAAATAGTGTACACCTTGATAACGCCAGCAAGCAAGAAGCGTGCCAAATACACCTTTCTATCTATTGAGTATCGCGTTTCGATTCGGGAGCAAGATGGCAACGACACCTTGCAATTCAATTCACAATTGTTTGCAATAGGATTGTATTACAATCATCTTCATACGCGCACCGTAATTAAGGCCCCACAAAACACAAAAAAATATCAGGGCGCAGATGCGAAACTCAAATTTTATAAACCAAATCAATTTTAAAAGTAATTCAATAACATAATGTCGATCGAAATGTATTGCTTCCTTCCACCTTGAAGGGAGAGGATACAGTTAAAACTGTAACACTTTTTTGAGCATCTTAACGGTTAGAAATCAAACAAAACATAGCGGTCTATCGTTTTATAAGGATGCCTTAGAATCTCGAGCGGTAAGGTGTTCATACAATATTGTTCCGTTATATCAATAGAGATTAGAGGCACGAGTTTGAAGATCCGGGCGTATTGTCGGTGTTACTTTGATGTGGCTGCGAAAGACGTCCATTAGGAGTTTTGGACAATACTTTGGGATAATTTGGCGAGAAGTCTCATCGGGTGTAAATCCGACCACTTGAGCTTGACCGCAAAAACTGTAAGTAAATAATATAACATGCATTTTGACGAAACAAAACTGCGATCATTGAGACGTACGAAAAGTAGATAAATGATTTAAATTCTGAACTAATCAAATGCAACCAATACCGGCAACGTTATTTTTGTATAAATGTACCTAGTAGTTATTAGTAATAATCAAAACGACACTTATAAGAACTTTAATTAGGTAGGTTAGTAAGTAAAAGTGTTACCCAAATTGAATATTATTTTAAGGAATTTTTATTTAAGTAAATATCTACTAGAGATACCTACCTGACTTGTAACCTGGAGTTAATAATAATTTAGTTGTATTTATTGTAATTGACATTAATTAAAATTGAAGTGACATATCGCCCGATCGTTGCTTTCTATAAAATAGACTTATTATGATAATTACATAAAGATTTTTTATAATGTCTATAGAAGATCATTGTAATTACACTAATAAATCGTATTACCTCTTGTCTAACAAATGAAAGCATTGATAACAAAGCTAGATCGAGTTTTAATTAATGCAACTCATCAAAAAGGGTCACAAAGCAAAGAAACCGACTAGTACCCATTAAATTTATTAATTGAATATGATAGTAATATTGCTGGAGCAAAAACCAATTAAATGAAACTACTCGATTAAATAGTGGACTACTACTTAAGTGTTTCGATAGGGTAACATTGTTTATTTTCACGATAACATTAAAATTTAAATGAAATCGGAAAAATATCGTAATTCTAAATCCTTTTATCAATCAACACTACAGTTAAAATCGAAATGATTGTATATAAATAAAAAGTTTGCTTGACTTATAATATAAAACTATGGACTTTAGGTTTGTGAAAATATAAACTCCTCTCAAAAAGACTTATTAGAAATAGCTGGTTTATTCTAGAAAGCGTGTGCGTATACCCTGCGAATAGAATTTGTGGACTTTTTGTCTAAAACGCTACATAGCGTACCTGAGATTTTCTCAATTTTAGTGTTTTGATTTTGAATTTATTGCTGAATTTTGAACAGTTTCATTATTTACAATCAAAATTTATTTGGCACGATGTCTACTAAACATTGTGACTAAAGTCCAACTCAATCTCAAGTTCCACCTTGAAAATCAGCGTGAATAAAAAATAATAAACCCACGAGAAAGTCTAAAAAAAGCTACAAGTAATAATATTTCTACTAGATTTCTACAGCAAATACCTGCCTAATGAGCCTGTATCAGTTCACACGTAGCTACCAATGGCGATCATTCATAGAATTAATTTCGATAACTCTGACGCCTCGGCACAGATACAGAAGTCAATGCTTTTAGCCACTATCTATCGACTTAATTTATAAATAGAGTTACTGACAAATGAACTGTCTATATTTCCAATGATTGGAAATAAGAAATAACGAATCTTTAGGCGTTTGCACACTGGCCTATACCGACATCACAATACGCTCTAAGCGAAAATGAATAATGTACTTAGATTTTTATTCGTTCCCAATAGGTAGGTATGTATAGACAAGTATATAGTAGGTACAGGTAGGTACATAATAAATACCAATAATGTACGGTAGGTATACAATAAAAACAAGTCAGCCTACCTGCCCATCGAGTTGGCAAGCAAGTTGGGGGAAAATTGATCCCTCTCTCAGCATAATGCTGCACTATACCTAAGTAGGTACCTAGGCTGTTGTCTGTATCGGCGCCAATGCTTTGTAAAAGGTGTCTAGTGTGTTTGAGATTACCTCTCCGCAGATATCCTAATAGATGTCGTGTCGTATCAGTGTGAAAAGAGCTTTTTGTGGCAAAGGTGTTACTTGATTTTTTGTATACCGTTGTTTTAACCTGTCGTATTTTGATAAGATCTTTGAACTAATTTCAAAGGTTGTGGTCCACTAATAATTATGTTGTTTTGTTTCGTTAACAAGAATACAGAATTCTGTTGCATGTTTTTGACTGTAGTTTGTTGGGTTATAAATGGCAGGTATGCTGTCCACTGGTCACATAGATTAGTTGCTTTTATATTAGTCAAATATGTCTCATAAAAACTCCTCGTAATATTTTTTTCTGTAAGCCGTCAAACTTTACCAATCGATACAATAGAATTACTCAAAGAAAACAAACAAAAACAGGATTTATGTGTAATCCTCTATTACGCCTAATATTTGTTTAAAATAAGTTAAGAATTAAAACCTCGCTCGTTTCCGGCTGACTGCCTCTATAATTGCCACGCCATTTATTTCCTTCCCCAAAAATTGTAAAGTTTTTGATTTTACTGTGTGAGATATAAATCTTTCTAATAGCGGGCGTGGTTCTGTATAATTTCATTATTGCGAGAGTGGTTCGTGTCGCCAATGTCGTATTGTAGATTATTTATTGAGGTTGACCATCTTTGTAATACACATTTCAATTGGACCTCAAGAGTATTATGACCAAGAACTTTTATAAGCGCGATGTTTCCAAAGCTATTGCGCAAATAGACGACAGTTTAGTTAGTGTCAACTTCCAATTTTCTTTTATTCTATAGATAACTGCTTAGAACTCACAGCGGGACTGCTTCCTGGTTTTTTATTATAAATCATATGATAACAATAAAGTTACGCTTAAGTGGGGCATGAGCATTTAACTTAAGTACAAAGTGTTACAAAGTGTGTGTTACCGATTTATCTTTAGGACCTAACTAAACTCTTTGAATAGCTTAGTGTGTGTGTGTAGAGCTCACAAAATGGTGTTTATATATACGACTACACACATAAGGCGTACGCGGGTCTGGCGAGGTTGAAACCCATACAAAGTCAAGCGCACGACTTGCGTACGCGCTTTGTTGATTTTGACCTTATCACTGTTTATCGTAATTAATTAATTAATTATTAATTAATAATTAATCGTAAAGCCTTGACTGAGATTTTTGGCACTCTTTTAAGTAGATTGTGCACTAGGTCAAGAGATCGCTTATAGCTATAGTTTATAATCTGTGCTTATTATAATAAATCCATTGTATGACTATTAATAGCTCTACTCACGATTCTATGCATTTTATATTTGCGGAAAAAGTAACACATTAAATCTTTTTCATTTCCGATTCCTGGCGATTCTTTAAACAGATATGGCCTTACGCAACACAGGGGGCTTTGCCAAATGCTTTCAACCTATTGTTCGCTAAATAACCCAGACAAATTGGAAACACTGCTTCGTCAGTTTATCCGAAACCAAATCAATTTCACACAAAGAAATTCGTAAGTTCTCTTAAAATGGCCAGTAGATACGCCGTTTTGTGTTTCATTAAAATGTGATATTAATCGGTTTTGAATTCAGGTAGGAAACTACTTTGTGGTGTAATACGCAACGTCCAAATGATGTGAAAAAATTAGACTCGTTCGTTGTAGTACGTAAAATGGCCGCGCTTCTGTAAAAATGTGAATCTCTTTCTTTTTTAATTTTTTGTGTGTCTTATATGAAATTTCCTTATGGTACAGGTACAATAGAGAGTTTTCGATCTATCTCTCTATCTATCTCTTTCTAAAACTTGTACAAAGATGCTAGGACAATAAAAACCAGGTAGCTAGGTAACATAGAAGAAACTTCTTATACATAAGTAGTACCTACACAAAATACTTTTATGTATTTAAAATCATAAACCAAAGACATCAATAATAAACTTTTATCGAAAGAGTTGTCAGGAACTGCATTTAAAATTAAAGTCCTAAGCAATGCGAGTTCTTCCGAAAATACTATAGTGTGGTTTTGTGGTTTTAAATTAGATAATACAAGGATAAGAACATAATCTACTTATCCTTTCTACCCTTTGGCTGGCGCCGACTAAATTAGAACTGCTAAACTTGTAACGGTCAACAAATCCAGAGGTCTGAAAAAAATTGGACAAAAACGACCCGTGTCCTATTGACCGTGACGCAACAATTGTTTGGCAGTTTGCCGAGACTCCTTCAGTTTTGTTGACTTCGAAATTTAAAAAAAAATCTTAAGTAGATCGAAGGGGTCTATTGTGAGAATTGTGTAATGCAACGCAACGACAGGTCAAAAAAGTTCCACCGTACCCTCAAAGCTAGTCGAAGACATAATGTTGATTCTTTTTGGTGAGATTGTACAAGCAGGTAGATAGAACCCTTTTTGCACAACTCAGTAATGGACAAAAGGAACCCTGTTATCGCCACATTCTGAACGATCAAACATTCCCAATTTCACGCCTGGTTGACCTCAAAGGTAAGCTAGCTACATGTGACTAATTCACTATCAATATATTTTACTATCAATATTGTAGGCAAAACAAGTAGTGAGCTATATTAGGCATGAAATTGGTGGTCAGAATTTTTCTACAAAAGTTTTTGAGGAGCAAAAAGTGATGAGATACAAAAGTTCTGCCACTTATATTTTTTTTTTCAATGTCACGACACTATTTTATTTTTTGTTTGTGTACTTGTAAAACTAGACACATCAATAATAAAACAAATGATTCTTTATTACAGAAGCGGCCAACTCTATACAACTTTGTTTTTAGGCTTCGTTGCAAAGAACTGTTGGTGTTTTTCAAACTATTAGGACTAATATTACTGTACTTATATAAACATATCTGGCATGTGTCATTACTTGTTCGACGTATAACATGGTATTAATGATGTATTTTACAACATTTTTCATTTTTAAAAACTTATAAAATAAGTTATAAAAAAAGCAATAATAAAGCAACAACGTGTTTCCAGTTTCCAATAAGAATCAAAATAAAAACTAGAGCAAAAGTTGAATCAAAAATTATGACTTGAATAAATTGTTCAAAATCAAAGTCTATTCGATTCAGAGCGTGATCAATCGAATCACAATAGCATTAGTATCGATGTAGTTAAATAGCTATTTACGTATGAATGGGGTAGTTATCTATTTTTAGTGATAAATAACTTGTTAAAATGTGCACTGACAGACTGACAGAAACATGACAGGTATTTTCAAGCATTTTATTTCATCGAACTTTAAATAAATGTGGCCTAAAAAATCTGAAATTTGTTTTTATTTCTCCTCTAGTAATTTCATTACAATTAAGAGAGAAAAGGTTACAAATTCTGAAAGCTTTTTGACGGACAATAAAATACTGCCCACAGTTTGACTTCCACGAAATAAAATTAGGTACCTAATTATACAAAACTACGTAGTTATATATATGGATTGGCCATTAACCAACAAAGCCCTCTCAATATCGAATAAGATGTTATCATTTGATAATTGAAAGCAAATTACGTTCAAACACGGCATCTACAATGAAAAACAATAGACAACGATTCCATAGCGACATTTGACTTACACTGCGCGGCAGCCCTGTGCATTTTGTGTGACCGCTTGGGAAACGGCTGTGTTGCCCCGTAGTGTAACTTCAAATGGCAAATGACTTTTGTTTATTTTTTTGCGTAGTTCCCAGAGCGATACAAAGCATCGGTCACGATATATGAACAAAGAAAGAGATCCGGAAGTTATTCTTTTATTTTGAGAACAAGGGCGCAAGTACTTTTAATACTGAAAGATTTATCATCATAGCTTTGATTAATATCTTTCAATTGATTTGATTTCAATAAAACCGTGGTATGAGTAGAGGTACATTTCAATGCGCGGTGTCTAATATAATGTAATAAAACAATCTAAACAAAACAATAAAATCGACCAAATAAAAACACATATCAAAATAACGTTTTTCCTGTTATCTCAAAATTACCTCCTACCACTTTACTCAAATATTTTACCAATACCAAACCCTCATAAGGTAGCCGAGAATTATCGATATTATTTTCACACGATCGTAGCGATTTCTGATCATCCAATTTCGGATATCGGTTGCGGCTACAAATCATTAAAAAAATATTGAGTTTGAAAATTTTTGGTTCGGGCAAAAAGTCGGCTTTCTTTTAAAAGTGAGGCGGGGCAGCACAGCTTTGAAATTATGGCAATTTTGACACCTAACAAGTGCTAAGTCTTGAACCTGCCTCTGTAATTTGGAGACGAAGGTTTTTAAGTATAAAATACGTAAGGTTACGTGCTCGGAAGCCCTGATCATAACGTCTCATGGTGTATAATACACCTGAGTTCCACAAGTCATCGTATTTTAATGATGGCTCCAATCTGATCGGTTTCCTCCTAGCCTAGCGCTCTGTAATTTTTGTAAAAAGTACCAGTTATGTGATAGGCAATCTTTGAGAGAGTAAAGTTGGTGTTTGATAGATGCAATTTCGAAGCGTCATGCGAGAATCTAATGTCATCTTGTAAACGTATTTTCGAAATCTTCATAGTTTTTGAATCATTCGTGGTCAATCAAATACATCAGATAACACTAATTATATAAACATTTATATTTTCAGCTAGTGATCAAATTCAATATTTACAGTCTTTATCATACACAGCGTAGTAGGTAGACCTAAATCACAGAAATTTTGAACAATGAGAATTAGGTCATAATCTCCTTGACTTAAACCACAGTTTTAACTGTGGTTTACAATGATAATTTAATTTTTAACAATGAAATTGAATATAAACAGTTATTTAATTCAAGATAATGTTTACAAAACTCAGTTTTTTTGCATCCAAGTAGCCCAAAATTCAGAGGAATAGTTTTTTCGTAGTCACAAAAAACGGTAGCAAAAATGAAGAATTGCTGATAGCTCGGCAGCCATTATCGTACTATGTAATTTAAAAGTAAGCCTATGATTAAGAAACTCCCTACTTTTAAATTAAATTAGGCTTTTTAAGGCGCTGAGCATTCAGAATTCCTCGACTATTGCTTCAAATTAACAAATTAAAAAAGAAACAAGAAAGTATTCATTTAAAGACTCATCGATTATTGAAGCTCGTGCACGAGCTAGCATGCTAATAGTTTTTTGGATTATTTTATTTTTAATACTGTGGGCTGGGACTATACTAATCTTTATTGTGGACATTAGCAGTAGTATAATTATTATAACTATAGCATACGAATAATTATTTGGATTCAATTTACCTACAGGTTTTTTCTTTGTAACTAAAGGCTTGCAATTACACTCCGCAAAATTATCAATATCTAGTAGGTATTTAAAGGGATACACACCGACAACATTTTTACGTGTTTTATTGTACTTATGGCTAGGTAGACATAAATACTTTCGATATAACACACAATAACCTCACAAGCACAAGCACTATTTTCTGTTTAAAATATGTATTAACAATGATAAGGCTAGGTTACTGATAAGAACAACAAAACTTGTCTTAGCGGACGTGATTGCGGCAAAGCTCTGCAATACTGTACAGGAAACTATTAAGCCGGGTTTTTTAAATGAGCGACTGCCGCAAAATGTCTTTGCTAGTAACACACGAGAGAACACCGTTGGTCTAGTGGTAGCCAACCCATCTTTGGATCTTAAAGCCGTAGGTTCAGATATGACCAATGGGTTTTTCTATTCGAAAAATTTATTTGCGTAATGCCAGTGCTCTCAAACGGTGATAGTAAACATTGTTAGGAAACTCGCAGCTTAGTTAATTTTGCACGTATTGGCCTTGTCTTTCCTGTGGATAAGGCTGTCTAGGCTGAGATGATGGTATAGGTGCCTCTCTATCTGAATCATGTCCCAGGCACTACAGCGTCCCGTCTAGATTAGATGCACAGGCCTGCTTATACCTACACACTTTTTGACTCCGATATGTAACAGTTGATTGGTACAATATTTCAGTAAACCAACCCTTTAGCTGCTCACTCCCCGAGGCCCAAGCTTCAATCGCGGTTGTAATCTCAGTGCGGTGTAATCTCGCAAATATTTATCGTGTGTCAATACAATATGCCAAAAGCGAACGCTTATTATGGTTTTTACAAATGTGAGAGTGCTGCAGGCTTGGGGGTGGTCCAAGGCAAAGCATGGCTTAGCTTGTAGCGACGGTAATATTGGGTTAGATAAAAAGATGCACCAAAACTCAGTACACCCATATTCGCAAAAAAAAATTAAAAATTTGGATTTGGTTCCATCGTTCTTCTCCACGGTTCCATACAAAAGACTTCAACGCGCTAAACCTGTTTTAGTTTGTTTTTTTTTTATGAAACTAAGTCAGAATCTCATATGTTGCTACTATTTATATTACAAGCTTTGCTTAGTCTGGGACTAAGTTCTTATTTTATCTTGTACATAGTAAGTTTTTGTCTTAGAATTTTTCTCTCTTTCATGTAATTTCTTTCTTCTGTGTGTGCAATAAAGTTTTTATCTATCTATCTATATGTGCAAGATTACAAATAAAAAATATCCTGTTTCCAGTGGTGAAGAGTAAAACCCAGCAGCAGTATGCTTCTAACTTGGGCCCCTAGGACACTCGTTAGCAAGGAGTTACAGTGCATTGTCTGACACAATGGTAGGAGGGCCAGCCGCGGGCATCCTCGTGGCTAAGCTAAACATCTGACGATACGGTACTCCACTTTCGGGAATCGGGAATTGGATTGTGGCAGATGCTTTGGAATTGTGCAATACCAATTTTGAAATGGTACTTATTTTTATAAAATTCTGAGATACTGAACCTATACATTATTCACAAAGAAAAGTATCGCACTACTATTTATAAATGTCAAAGTTTAGATGTTTGTGTTTCAATCACGCTGTAACTACTGGTCAGATTTGGATGAAACATGGAATATTAAATATTATACTTCGTGACCTGGATTAACACAAAGGCTACTTGTCCCGCTTTTTTTTTTAGGTTATATGTTTTTTTCGTGGACGATGTCGCGGATAACTGCTAGTATTGAATACAACGCAGTTTTTTCTTACTTTTCTAAACGTACTAGTTTTCGTTATGCTGTACTCTCATTCATTAGCCATCGTATTTTTATAAAATATATATTAACTGACATTTTGATAAATTTAAAAAAACAGCAAAAGCTTGAACAAGGTTAATAAAGTGACAAAGCAGGGTACGAAGTTATCTAAATATAGCGAGTATATAGACACTATCGTTAAATTAATTTCTTAGTTATCTACACCAAATAATTATTTTTTATAGGTTTAATATTATAAAACACTAGTAGTTACCCGCGACTTCGTACGCGTCTACAGTTTCCGTGTACATTATATTATCTGTGCGAGTACCGAGCGGATACTTTGAGAAACTTGACATTACACCTCATTACACCGAACTCGTACCTACTGGAATGTCAAACGCTAGTCGTTAGACCAAAGAGGTAGTACTACCCCCTGTCAAACTGACGTGACATGACATGACAATGAAATCCTTTTGCCAATTGGCGCTGCTAATCCTTTTCGTTCATTTTATCTTGTAGATCCTGTTAATTATTCGGGATAAAAAGTAGCCTATATGTCAATCCAGGTTACGAACTATATATATGCCAAGTTTCATCCAAGTTGGTTCATTAGTTTTGACGTGATTGAAACACAAACATCCAAACATCCAAACATCTAAACATCTAAACTTTCGCATTTATAATATTAGTAGGATTATAGATAGGTAAGTCGCGAACAATTCTTTGATCTCAGCGTGCGTGCAGTAGGTAACAGATACGCTTATCATCAATATTCCTATCAATGCGCATGATCAGGGTATCTTTATCGACGCGTGAGTCAACCGGTCCAATTCCACTCGCATATCGATCGAATTTCGATCTATAGAAACTATGATTAAGGGCGTCTTGCACCAGAATCACTAAACGTATTTAACAGCTAAATCGATTTAAATCTGACGTATTTGTATGACTTGACAACTCGCTAAATACTATTTAAGAGTTAAACGCGTTTAGCGATTCTGGTGCAAGACGCCCTAAATGTTTAAATGTCAACGTTTTACAAACGAAGTTCTTAATTACAGCCGTTATATACAGGTATTTTATAATACGCAAACAGTTAAATTTAAACTGACGGTTTGATGTGACAATAAACACGTATTATGAAGGACAAGTTTTTTCAATGCTCTTGTTATACAACTTTATTTTTAAATGATGAATAAAATGGAAAAGGTTTGCATAATTTTTACAATAAGAAAATAAGATTCATTCTAGTCAGAATGACATCCACTAGCCTGCGATTTTATTTACGTTTCTCCGACTTGATTTACAAATATTTGCGTCGATTTACAATAAACTCATAGTTCTGAAAATTAATTTTAATCACAATAAAACATATAGCACTCAAAGATAGTGTAGTGTAGCTATCTATCCGTTGAAGAGTTTTTAGATTGGGTTTAGTAACTCCAAAGATTTCCTCTACAAACAAAGCTATAAACTTTACCTCTGTATAACATTAGACTCATTAACCAATTGACTGTTTTGGTAAGCAACACACAAGTGATATCTTCATCATTGTTAAAGTCTGTATACCATAATCCATTGTGATCAATTATCAACAGGTGGACAAGCTTGTTTCTTTGCTACTACAATTGGAAACATAAGTCCCAAGCACCCATTCAGATTACTATCAACACCAAAATCTATTACCAGCTAATTGCAAAATACTTTATAGGAAACAGAACCAGTCCTAGCTTATTATTCTACAAAATAGTCACAAACTCGCCTATCATCGCGATATCAAATTGCTTGGAGAAAAACAATATCGATAGCCTCGATCAGATTGCCATAGAAGGCTTGACAACAGGTCTTCAATACCCGTTTTTAAATGGTGTAATTGGTAGAGTAAAAATACTCATTAGAAAATATTTTTGAGCGTACAGCCTTCCACGAAACAATTCATGTGTCGTTCTCGTGATGTTTTTGTGTGATATATAAACTAAGAAAAGGAATGAAGTCTAAAAGTATTGCCTTTGTTTTATGATTCAGAGTATGTCCAATATTTCATTCTAGACACGTTTTTGTACCCACTTTAAGTACGAAACTTTAATGGTTTTATTCATATTGATATTCCAAAGCTCCGCTAACTAAAATGGCTGATTTTATAGTCATCTCTTTTCGTTGTTATATAATTGTGCAAGTGAAAATGACAGCATTTTTAAAAGCCGCGCTCAAATGACAGCAGTTTATGAAAATAATTTGATGTCTACGTTTTTTAACAATATTTTCAAAGTTCATGTCGGTATATAAATATCATACAAAATATTTTTAATATTCAATAGATATATAAATAAAAGCGTATTGCCTTCAAATTCAAATATTGTAATTAATTAGCATATAAAGAAATAAGACCAAAATATACGGTAGCCAATCTAAAGGAAAATAAATTAATATTTGTCTTTATACTTTTTGTGAAGAAATGTGGCGTGTTAAAAGATTCGCGTGACTGTATTCGTACAGGTATCTACAAAAGGTAGCAGCAATATTTATCATATGAGTTGGTACTCTTTTATACATATCCTTGCTTTAAATACTCAAGGCGATGAAGTGATAAATATGTTAATTGATTATCATCTCTAGTATTTACAAGCTTGAACTGGTCTGATAGTTGAGTTTTAATGCAAAATAGACTGTACTACCATGTGTTAGGGTTCAACGATATCTACAAACCTAAGTGTCATGAGTGTAATGATGCGGATGAAAAAGGCTCAAAATCGTTGTTTCTAGAAATATAGGAGAGGCCCAAGGTCCAGCAACATACTTCTTCAGGCTGATAATAATGATAATGCCCTAAAAAGATTTAACAGTTAAGTGTAGTTATTTAGATCAAAGTGAAATTGAGCTGTTGCGTTGCGTGTTCAATAATGTGTTTATCCGTCGTGCATACCCTCTGATTTAGTTGTCAGTGACCAAATTACACAATTCTTGAAGAAAAGGGGGAGATAAAGTTTTGGTGAACTTGATAATGAACGCTTATTTACACTCTCTAGGCACAAAATCTTCTGTGCTTTGATCAACAATAAATGTGCAATCGTAAACATATCGTAAAGCTAGCGTATTTGAGATACACTGCGCGGTGACGCTACGATGTTTAGCAGCCGAGTTGGTGTTGATGCGTAGTATAAATCGAATAGTTAGGTTTACGTAGCGCGGCGACTGTCAGATTTGTTCGTGATTACCCTTCTTACCTAGTATTTTGAGGACGTCTTGAGCACTCAAAAGTACACATTATAACATTAAATTGTAGTGCCGGATGTACCAAGCGAGTAAGTATTCATATAAAATAATAAATCAATAAGATTTATATCACAAATATGAAATACATCACGTGAAATTCTGATGACGTTTTTAATACGTCTAATTATCTTCACTGAAGTGGTTTTACAGTACATTAGTAGTATTGTTTTATCTATTGCATTAATTGCAGACGGCGAGTGTGTATGCGCGTCAGATCCGCGCCAGTGACAAAGATGCAATGAGAGATACGCAGGCGCAAGCTTTGATCAAGTTCAACAACCAATCAAAATGCTCGTGAGAATTTTAAATAAGATGATGAACTGTTTGAATAAAGAACACGCTGATATCATTTTATAGTGTCAAACATTCTTTATTTAAATTATCCTATCCTACTAATATTATAAATGCGAAAGTTTAGATGTTTGGATGTTTGTGTTTCAATCACGTCAAAACTACTGAACCAACCTAGATGAAACTTGGCATATATATAGTTCGTAACCTGGATTGACAAATAGGCTACTTTTTATCCCGAATAATTAACAGGATCTACAGGATAAAATGAACGAAAAGGATTAGCAGCGCCAATTGGCAAGAGGATTTCATTGTCATGTCATGTCACGTCAGTTTGACAGGGTGTAGTACTACCTCTTTGGTCTAACGACTAGCGTTTGACATTCCAGTACGAGTTCAGTGTAATGAGGTGTAATGTCAAGTTTCTCAAAGTATCCGCTCGGTACACGCACAGATAATATAATGTACACGGAAACTGTAGACGCGTACGAAGTCGCGGGTAACTACTAGTAGCCTATAAAAATAAATGATGGAGATTTGAAAAACGATTTTTTTTCAGTGAAAACATGTTTTCAGTCAGGCTGTTTACTTCAACACCATAATTTATATGGTGTCTAGACGTAGCTATATGAAAACGACAAAAACCCTGAAAACTAAGATACTCGGTCCTGAATATAATCGTAAAAAAGACCAATTATAAATTTTAATGATGATAAAATACTTATTCCTTATATTGTGAGTTTGGGGTTAAATTAAAGACTGATTTTAATCGTAATTTATTTATGAGAAAAACAATAACTCCTTATGTGAGCGGGACTTTTTTGAGCGATGGATTATAATCATAATTTCATTCTTAAACAAAAGACAACTTACTGTATGAATTTCAATTTTTAAATAGTCTTGCCGGCAAGAACCTATTGGGTATCGAACGATTTCAAATATGTATGTATTCGTAATTAACTTAAAACGGGCTATAGACTAGTTCGATGGACGATGCTCGACTCGATACAGTTTTTTCTTTCGATATTAAAATGCTGTCCTTACAATATAAGGAGTGGATGTTTGGTATGCATCGTATACGATTTTTATTTTCACTATTCGTTTCGAATGCCACGCGATAGTGTTGTGAGCGGTCTAGCTTTTGTTAACAAAAAAATATCGATGGACGCTGCATATATATTAATTTAAAAGTATCAACATGTGCGATACATATACGATACATATGCGATACATATACATATGTGAATATGATGCTACTTTCATGAAAACAACCTGAAATCAACTGAAAATAGAATAGGTAGTTTTATTCAAGCAAGGAAAATCTTATTGGGCGTAATTTTGACTACCTACTTCAATATGAAGATATGAGTAACTCTATATAGAATAATGTTATAATTGAAAAAAAATATGTGAGTTTTTGTTCTAAAATTTTTCATATTTTTACGTTCCAGTACTATTTTGATATTGTAGGTTAGATTAATCTTATTATAAATACTTTTTTCACTTTTTTTAACTCTTTTTGATATTTATCTGGCAACTCTACACAGTTGCATTCCAAAAAAGGGAAAAACAAAGAGTAAATGGAATTACCAGCACTTTTAGGTTATAAAATATGTTGTCAGAAATCGATCCTGACATTTCGTTCGAGTATTCTTTGTTAAAATACGTGATTGATATTTATAGATCGATAAACTAACATTATTTATTTGATAAGTGATAATAAATCCTGACATGTAGTCCAGCTGCAGTAGACATTCGACTGATGATGATGGAAAATATTCAATCAAATGTATAGTATATGTGAAAAAATTACCGTGAACTCGAATCACAAATTAAATCGGTTTGTGGATATTCTTTAAAATAACGAACTTAGGTATTCCTATCTCCGTCTAGTTTCAAACCATACCCATATTTTTTTTATAATTCGTATATATTTATCAACTGTAATAAACCTACATTATCAATCAAATATGGAATAAAAAGTCCGATACTATGAATTTGTCTTGGGTGAGAATCAAATCCAAATCTTACATTGCAGAAGACAGAACTACCAATTAAGCTGAGAAGCAAGTCTAAAGTCGTTTTTCTATTATAATTCCGTATAATCGAACTATTCAGAAGAGCAGCCAGTAGCCAGTAATTATTGGTTAGTAATTAACTCTGCAAGCTGCGCGTGGTCGTTCACTTTGCCACGCGACCTACCAAGGCCGTCATTTGTTTTTTTATTGCTTAAATGGGTAGAGTATGTGGTTTGTTCTCATACGAATGGACAGAAAAAAGCTTTGGGTTTTCCAGGTGTAGTTTCTTGACCTGAGTTCGACAAATTGTCATGGTTTGTATAAAAAACCTGAAGACTAAAGACCTGAAGGACCGATGACATTGTAAATATTGCGGAAAGTCAGTGAATGGGAAAGTGTCTACCTTGTTAATTCTTCTTGGAAATCTGTGAGAAAATTTCTACATCCAGCATAGGTTTTTCCCATCAATGAAACTTTTAGACTGTCTATATCAGACCCCGATGTAGATCACCAAATAGTTACTACGTCATCAGTTAATGGTACAACAGCAGACAAAAAAAAACTTTAGTCACTTGCAAAATAACCATACGATTCCCACAGTGGGAACTATACGGTTCCCACAGTGGGCACTATACGGTTCCCCCAGTGGGAACTATACGATTCCCACAGTGGGCACTATACGGTTCCTACAGTGGGAACTATACGATTCTCACAGTGGGAACTATACTATTCCCCCAGTGGGAACTATACGATTCCCATCAGTAGGAACTATACGATTCCCACAGTGGGAACTATACGATTCTCGTAGTGGGAACTATACGATTCCCACAGTGGGAACTATACGATTCTCACAGTGGGAACTGTACGGTTCCCACAGTGGGAACTATACGGTTCCCACAGTGGGCACTATACGGTTCCCCCAGTGGGAACTATACGAATCCCACAGTGGGCACTATACGGTTCCTACAGTGGGAACTATACGATTCTCACAGTGGGAACTATACGATTCCCCCAGTGGGAACTATACGATTCCCCCAGTGGGAACTATACGATTCCCACAGTGAGAACTATACGATTCTCGTAGTGGGAACTATACGATTCTCACAATGGGAACTGTACGGTACCCACAGTGGGAACTATACGATTCCCATTACGCGCTCATTCATTTTGGCACACGACATCCCAAGGCCGTCACTTATTGGGTTTCTCAAGCCTTTTCACTTTCCTTATAATTTAGTGTACTTTTTTATACAACTAAATGATGGAACAAGCCGATGGCCCAACTGATGTGAAGCGGTTACCTCTGCCTATAACAATGCATTGTCTCACTGAGCATGTCCACTGAGGACGTGTCTTACTACGACGTTTGGACGTGTCATCATCATCATCATCAACCTATACTCATCCACAACTTGACGTAGGTCTCTCCCAAGACGCGCCATTGAGCTCGGTCTTCGGCTCTTCTCATCCAACGTATTTGTATGACTTGACAACTCGCTAAATACTATTTAAGAGTTAAACACGTTTAGCGATTCTGGTGCAAGCCGCCCTTAGTGATTCTGGTGCCAGCCGCCCTTAAATCATGATAGTTGAGGTAGCTATTGTTTTGATTTGTGTTGTGACTGCACTGAATTTTAGTATGATGATCAAAATAAATACTAGGTATCTCGAGTTAGCCTGAAGATTAATGATAGCAGATCAGTAGATAGAGATTTTTTTTGATATGGCAACTAAATTAAATAACTTTTATATTTTTGTTTAGTTTTGACACAGTAGCTTCTCAACGTTGAGACGGGTGAGAATGTTCCTGATCATTTGCTATTTTATTTCTGACTGTACTATATAACTCTTTACATCTTTACCACTTAGTGTTGACGAATACTTTAACATACAAATTTCTTTTTAGTTTTTTAAGAAAATGTACTACTTTTTCGCGACGGCTGAGCCAACTTAAATCATACCTACTTGGAATAGATACTATTATAACACCCTATCTAGAATCTAGACCCATTGTAATACTTACTTTTTTGTTGTATTTTATTTTTAAGTTTATAATACCAGTGTTTAGTATGTAGTAAAGAGTTATCTATCTATCGCTCAGAAAAACTCCAATATCTAGTTAGTTATTTATTTTTAATTTTGTTTAAAAAAGAAGTGATATTTAATCGTTCATAATCGTTGAGATGCTTATCATTCTCTTCAAGAAATGGATTGTTCAGGCTGATTATAATGATGATAAAGCAAAAGCTTGGGTGTAAAAATTATAGTTGTACGTAACAATTAAAATAAACATCGTTTGCAATCATCTGTCATCTGAAGCAATGTTGTTACCTTAAATCAATAGCTTGCAGCTTTGAACTATGCAGCTTTTTTTTAAATCAACATAGCTTCATTGAATAGGCTACAAACGCACTTAGCGGCCAAGTCGCGGCGACCAAAATGGTCAGAATCAATTATCGTGACAGCTCTGGTCAACTCCAGTAACCTGTGTGTACGTTTTAAGTTGGTATATACTCAAAAATTCACGTATGCAGTTTAGTTTTGATAGGAAAACGATAAATACTCCAACGTAAACTTAGACCGTAAACTGTTATTTTGTGATCCGGTTTTCCGCGATCAGGCTCAACCTAGTGCGGGGACCATCGGTAATCTATAAGTGGTATGAATTTTAGAAAAATAAATAGTACTATTTATTGATCAAAACAATAACTATATACAAATACTTAGGAAAATAGCATTTTTAACAAAAAAAAAAAGAGTTATCCAAAAGGTTGGTGGACGTGACAAATGACCAAAAGGCTGGCGCTTACCTTGGACAGAGAATTAGTATTGCCATACAAAGAGGTAACGTTGCCAGTCTTTTGGGCACCCTGCCTGCAGTCGGTGATTTGAACTCTGTGTTCTATCTCTAGCATTTAGAATTCAGAGTTCATTTTAATATTTTTTTTTTTGTTAAAAATGCTATTTTCTTAAGTTTTTGTATATAGTTATAGTTTTGAAAAATAAATTATTTTTATTCGACTTGGCTGCTGCGACTTGTCCCCCGTAGTGCGTTTGCAGCCATAAATCTTATTACTTTTAATTATTTCTATTGATTATGCCCAACATATTCTATGTACCAGTTTTATAAACAATTAAAGCAATTATCTGTTTTAGCAGGTGCATCTCCTTATGTCGAGGTAATGGCGAAGTACCAAGTAGCGCAAAAATAACAACACCAATATAAGGAGTTAATGATGGTCTATTCTGTTTAGACGTTAAGGATCAGTCTACACGATCCGGTTTTAAAACCGCAACACCGTTTTTGAATGAACCATGTGTGTTTATTTTAGCAGTGATGGCCCTATTTGGTTTTATTGAACCTCCTTTCAGTCTTTTGAAAGTCATGTTAGAATTTGAAAATAAAAAAAAAACAATTCCCTGTTTCAAGACACTTTTACATCTCATTTACAAAAAGATAATGGCATTTTATTTAAATAAGGCATATTACTTTTAATTTTTAAACAAACTAATGCAAAATTAACATCTCAATTCTTAAACTAAATATACATAAATATACTAAATAGTTGTAATCCAGAAATATAATACAAACAAGTCCTTCACAAATCGTAAACGTTCACATTGAACGTGTTGTGCGACAAAAAACCGTGTCGTGTAAACTAAGCCTTAGGACATCCTTTTTATTTTGAAGTAGAGCAATCTAAATATGAAAAACGGACGAGAACCATTACACGCGCACATTTGTGTACATTTTAAGATTAATATACGCCTCATATTATAAAAAAATATTAACATTTTTGCTATACAAAGAGTCGACACACTTGTAACATAGATGTAAGTAGCTTTATTTCAGGGCTGTGTGATTAAATTACTAACAGGCTAAAGTCTAAAATAGGAAACATTTCTCTTATATCTTTTTATGTATGACGAGCGTAATATTTCAGTGATGACTGTGATCGTGATGCCCTATAGCTTACTAAAATAAGAATAGAATAATTTTTATTTCCAAAAATAGAACACAGGATATAGGGTAAACAGTATTAGGACACAGTCGTTACACAAATTATTATATATGATAGAAACGGCGAGGCCCAAACTAGGCGAAAGCCTGTATCTTGGGTTTCAGGAATGCTATTTACCATAATAGAAGTATTTAAACAATTTTCGTTGAATGAGTGTTCGCGATACTGTTTGGCGGTTTTTTTATTAATTATGCTAATTAGATCAAAAACAACTACTAGAGTAGGCAATTAAAGAAAACTGTGCAGCAAAATTAGGACACAGTAATTGAAATAGCCATCAAAACTGCTAATTTAGATGTGCGTTGTATTTTCTAATTTAGCTGTGTCTATAACTACCGATATGTTTTTCTTCTTTGGTCTGAGAGCTTTCAGAATTTTATTAAATTGCCACTATCTATCTTTATTTCAAATCCATGATGGACTTGCAAATCTATTCATTATTCATCCAACATTCCAAACTAGTGCTAGCCTGTTCATGACTGCAAAAAAATATCTTTTATCTTTTAATCTGCCGTCTACTTTGTCAGTCAAGATCCTACACATTGTACAGAAATATAACAGAAAGTTTACATGTTCGGATGTTTAAACCTCTCACAGACTGTAGACTTTCTGAATAAGAGAAATTTCGTCGAATTTTTAAACAGTACGATTTTCATACTGATCAAAACTCGACTAAACTTAAAACGACCCAAGCAAGTGCGTATATTACAACGATTTAGTACTGGCCCAGTTTGTACTAGCAGCACAACCCGATCTATCAAGCGATCAAAAAGTTTGCAGTCAACGAGAGATCTTAGATGGCTGTCACTCGCAACGGCTGGAACGATTTGGATGAAACATGCAATATATATATAGCAACCTGGCATGACATAATTGAGGCGCCATGTTTTGTTTTGCTATGTAAGTGAAACCGTGGGCATGAGCTTGATTCCTATAATCTTAATGTCTTTTCCAACTGGTTACAATAATTTGCATGTAGATGGCGCTTCAACTAATAGATGTCTAGCGACAGCTGCCAACTGGTTCGATTTAGCATAGCCAACCACAACTACTATGCACCTCACACGAGCTAGCTAGGAATAAATGTGTGGAGACGACATTAGATTTGTTTTTTAACCCTATCGGTGATGTTTTAAAATTCCGGACAACCGTGTAACTATTCTTGAATAAAGAGTACTAAAACTATGTCACCAACAATGTTGCTGTGCAAACTTAGTGATTGTGCTGTGTAATACTAGGACTCTAGTTTTCTAGCTGTTTCTGAACGTGAATGCATATAATACTTAATTTTTCACAGAGTACAGCATAGTTAAACTAGATTTAATCCACGACCAAAATATAAATAATAATAAAAAGTTTAAATAACTTAGACTCTAAGTCTTAGAGGGTTCGATCCCCACTACGAACAAGCATTTGTGTTACTATGTATTATAAGTATGTATTTACAAAAAAAAGTATATAAGTATTCTATCAGCATCTAGTTACCATATTACAAGCTTTGCTTAGTTTGGGACTAGAGGCGTCGCACATAGGTGGATTTCAATTATTTAGGCGGCCAAAAATATTTTTTTCTGGAAAATAGCTATACGTACAATAGGAAATTAAAATAAACTCTTTTTGATCCGAAAAAAATATAATTATTGATTATGCAACATATTTACATCGATAAAATACCAAAAATAAATATTATTTTAAAATTACCAAAGAAATAAAAAAAGTCTTATGAATTTTAGTTACAAGCATAAATATGGTAAAATATCGTATATCTATATCTTAAATATATACTTATTACAAATAAAACTACTTAAACACATATTTTACTTTGAGAGAATTCAAAGATTATTGGCTATCTCTAGAAGTATTTGGTTTGGCAGCCATCAACATTTCTATAGTTTCAGGTAGGAATGCTTTGTGACAAGGTTTCTTGATTTGTCTGCTTGAGCTGATCAGGGGGTCTGATGTTAATAAAAGCCTATTAAAAACATCTAAATTGCATTCCTTTCTAGAAAATTTCCTTGCAAAGTTAAGCCTGTACGACCGAAAATGCTTGTTCCGGGCTTCTGCTGCCTCCTCAGATAACTGGCCAATAGGAAGTAACGAGTGACTTATGATTTGCCCACCATGCATCAGTATTTTGTGCATCGTCGGCGTCATTGGATGCCATCCATACAGGTCCACGTACAATTTCGCAGTATCATATGCGTATTGATCATATTTTGCGACATCAATTTCATGACCACTTGAAATAGTTTCCAATATGACTTTGAGTCTGTAGATAAGCTCAAAGCTAATTCCTGTGATCTCAGATGCCAGTTCAGGGTTGTCGAAGAATCTCCTGCTTGTGTTGCCATCATTAGTATTGCCAAAGTTAGCCTTTGGCATATCTATGAGAAGTCCAGTTTCATTGCGAAATCTGACTTGGATTTCGGACTTTCGTTGTGCTTCCAATGCCTTTTCTTCTGTGGTTTTCCTCTCTCTGTATTTCTGCACAGGTAATTTATATGCTAAATGGAGTATGCTTTCATTTTCAGTGGTTCCATAACGTATCAAAAGAAAAGCTTCATACGAATCGAGTTTTTCCCTTAAAGATGGTAAATTTTGTCTTTGTACCTGTTCAAACAGGTACTTCCGAGTCACTATTTTAGTACCCGAGGCACCAGACGGACCTAAAACAAAAAATAATTAGATTTAATACAATTTAGCACTAACGTGGTATTTTTCTCAATTTTTACCCCTAAGATGCAAATGCTCTTATTTTGGAAAAGCGCGGGTTTCCGCGGCCAATTTTTTACTGGTATGATAGAAAAATAAGTAAAGTATTGAAAAATAAAGAAAACATTGCTCGAACGGACCCTTAAGTTAGTTAAAAGACATATTTAATTGTAAGAAACACAAAAAAACTGACTTTTTTATAGAACTATTTTTGAAAAATTATAAGTTTATCAAGGGCACTAAAAATAAAAAAGTTACTGTTGAAAAACATAGGTTCTTACCTGAATTACTGCAATCCATCACTGTCACTCGAAAATAATTACTTAGAAAACAAATATGAATTTTACAAAAGTTGTAAGTTTAGGAGCGCCGAGAACTGACACGAACACGTTAAGCGACTATCGAATTCCGACTACCCTAGGGAAGCTCTTGCGCATCTACGAAGGGTGGGAGGGGGTGCCCATTGTATTCCCGGAACTGTTAACTACCTGAGTAAATGGTTATCTTATCATTAGTTTTTTTTTCGGATAACGAGTTTTGGCCGCCTAATTAGTTGAAATCGACGTATGTGCGTCGTGTGAAATGTCCATGAATATTTATTTATTTAATAATTTAATACAAAAATGTTTAAATACATAGTTGAAATGTCACCACACTGGAGCATCAGCATTTAAGTATAATAAACATTATTTTATTTATTTATTTATATTTGTTAGTGAAAAGGATCATACAACAAAACGCTAGGAACCAGGCCGTAGTTTCTTGCCCGTTCTTCTAGGCTCTGGTCGCGTGGAACTGGCACCTAGAATCACGTAGATAAGACGATTCTAAATGATCCTTGTGATTTTATTGAATAGAAATAAAAGAGAAGAAATTCAGAGATAGCTTATAATTTTCTTGAAAATTATTGATAACTTTTATGACTGAGCTAATAAAGGCTTCTCCATAGTTTTCCATAAGCAAGACTAGATCCTAACATTAGCTTGTATTTTTTTTCTTTTAAATGGGAATACGGGCAAGGGGTCTGTAGGTGAGGCAGTAAGTGGCTTGCGGAATCCTGATGCATGCAGGTATGGCTAGACATGGTGGGTTTAGGGTTGTCTTATGTTTTATTAAATAGACGGCTATTTTTATTTTAATAAATTATTCTGTGCCCAAAGATCTTGAAGTGTGAAAAAAATTAGAGGCCTTTGCGCACTGCAGTGGGACGATACAAGCTAAAATAAATCGATGAGTACTTGTTTATCAAAAAATAGTTTTATTTATAAAATGGTAGGTATTTAAGTCTTTAAAATTATGCTGATCAGAAAAAATTTCTTTTGTTAGTAATTAAAATATCTTGCGTATACAATTAGTCCAGTTTAATTATTTTTTATAATGTAATGAAATATGAGGGTAGACAAAAATAATAAAAAAAAAATCAAATGTGAGCAATGCCGAATATTTTATGTTATTGAACACGTGACTGAAGTGAGAAGATGGAAGCTAATAACATTAATAATTACAATAAAAAAGCACATACAATAAGTAACGATAAATAAAATTGCTAGCGAAAATCTAATGGGCCGGACAGACGTTATTGCCTAGACAATATTTTATTAGAACCTGCATTTTAATGTCGTTTGAAATGGCTGCCATAAAACGGCTGCATCAAAAATGATTAGAAACTAAAAATAGGTTTTATTTACAGGAGCCTGCTGCGGTTTAGACGCCTGTAATGCAATTAAAAAGTTATTTAAAGCATAAATTTAGTTTTATTAATATTAAAAAATAAAATGTCTATTAATCTAAATTAATTTATGAATATTTCGAAATAAACGCATAGTAAAATTTAATTAATTATAATAATCGTTTGGCTTTCTATAAATAATTAGGCAAAATTATGTTAGAACCCTTCTTATATGTTCGTATGTCACTTTGCAAAAAACGAAGAAAAAAACACAAAGATTGAAGCTTTATTTTATTTAATTTAAGATCACTTCGTTTATTTATCGCACGCTAAGCACTTATTTGTCAGATGAAATACTATGCGTCTCTTCTTTAAACTTGTCAAAAACAAGGACGGAAATATTTTAATCGAAAAAATTGTGTTATTCGGAGTCAAACCCGGCTAGGAATGTTTGTAGTTATATAAAAGCATGTACCTTATGGTAAAACAGTTGTATCACCAATGACACTTTATACTTATTTTTGGATCCCACAGGACACAGGACCAGCTTGCATTAATTAATTTTTATAATTACTAAAGTATTTTCACCAACTACATCTTGTAAAAATGCCATTACTATATTTTCTGGAATCCATTGCATCCACGTCGGCTGTTTTCAAACTGCCATAGACACGACACGATATTAGCGGAGCGGATAACCAGCTATTTTGCATGTCAGATACACCTAGATCATAGGCAAAACATGCTTGACTAACTCCATCTTGTTTTATACTAAGTAATGGTAATCGCTTACCTATACCTCTTTCTTTATACGGCAAGCTTTATATTTTAATGATGAATGTGATGATGCCCATTGCGTTGTAAGTAAAATAGTAGACAGTTATTGAAATAGCCGTGAAATCTGTTGAACATATGCGTCTTGTTTTCTTGAAAAAAAATTGTCAAACTTTTTTTACTCTACGTTCAATGAGGTTCATTCGCTTATGTATGGAAAACTTTTTGTAACTGGCCTTTTTGTTGTCACTCTGCAGTATAGGACGTAGGTTATGTATGGTCACATAATGCATCCAAAAAGTGCATATAGCTAGCTAGGTAGGTACTTATTATTAGTCACAACGGATCTTTGTCTCTCTGAAGTTTCTGTGCAGAATCTATTTTTGGGTCGAGGAGGGAAGCTAATTTTGCGGACAACAGAACATGCGCAATCATTGTTGCGCCTAACTTAAGAGGGATAAAGATGTTGTGCAATGCTACTTAATCTCGTTGAATAATTTATATTTTTTCTAATAAGAATAAGAATAAGAGAATAAGAATTTATTTATTTGACAGACATTACACAAAAACACAGACATAAACAAATACAATACAAAAACAAATTGCTGTCAAACAGGTCCAGTCTCAGCTTTATGCCTTAATAATACGTATAATTAATATACTTTTTTTAATACGTATAGTATTAGAAAAATCAACAAATAGTTACTTTCCTAAACGTTTTACACACAGTTTTTTATAGTTTCGTTTTACACACCCATCAATATCGGACAAAGAAATGAAATATCTCTTTTATTATCAAAATTAAGTTAGCTTGGAGGTTTGTTTAAAACATTAGACTGTTTTAAGATCTTATCATAATATTTGGTGTCAAAATTCTCGCATCATGCTGAACGCATTTTGAGAGATAAAAATCTACGAATATGTTCTTTGTTCGGCGTTATCGTAAACAAAAATAGCGGGAGTCCAAATAAATCATTTTTTGACTAAAAAAGTTCGATCGAAAAATCTGGGAGGCAGCTTAATGGATTGAATGAGGAAGTTGAATTTCGATTTTGAATTGTGTAATAACCTCTAGCAAAACTGTTGTACGTTTTTATGAATATTTTTTTTTTTGTAAATTTGTATTCTGTAAGTATTCACAAAGTATATAACCAAAATTAAAATGTTTTTTTTGTCATTTATGCTGGTTTCGACCTAAATAACGGTATTCGTCACATAAAATACCATCCATCTCTTCTTGATTTGATTGATCTCTTTTTCAACTGATTTGGATCAGTTGAGCTATCTATAAATCGTTTGCAACGGTGTGTAGATAGCTCAACCGCTTCATGTGTATTTTGTACATATTATAAATATTGTAAATATTGTATTAGTCATAATTTTATCTCTTCTTGCCAAAAACAAGGACGGAAATACTTTTATCTAAAGATATGTTCTGGGTTGGTCGAACCCGGCTTTAATTTTTTTACACAGCTAATTATCATCCCTCTAGATACAAGTTTTTATTATACCCGCACGTCACTGGCATGCTGTATTTAATAAAGTAAAACATGCAAGAAACTTAGTGCTGGAACGCACTGAGCGTTTATTACGCCGCGTAAGACAATTAATTAAAATTTTTAGTAATATGCTTAATACTAGTTGTCCTGTGAGAACATAGACCTCGCAAGCCTTTATAACCATGCAATAACCGACACTTTCCCTTTTCCCCTGGCTAAATCGATTTTCAGGTGCTTGAATTTAGACTTTTGAGCAAAATTAGTTTTAGCGATTACTCGCGTTCCCTTGGTCCTAGCCTAGGAGGTCGAATCTGGTGTAGCTACAGATTTGTCTCGTAGAGGCGAAGAGGACTGTGTAGTCTAATAATAATTGACATTAGTAGAAGTCAATTTACGGGAAAAAATAATTTTCCCTTTTTTCCCCTTTCCACTCCCTCTTTTTGGAAATATTTTTACACCATCTTGTGTAGAATTAAGTCTTTCGTGTGCTTCTCAAATTTGATTGAAATCCGTCGATAAATAACGCTACAGCAAACTTTCCCTCTTTTCTCCCCTATTTTCCCCCTAATCAAAAATCCCCGACGACAAAAAAAATCTAATAATTCATATAACCTGTGTACCAAGTTTCGTCCAGATCGGTTGAAAAATGCGACCTGTAGAGGAGAACAGACAGACATCCGGACAAACGCATTTTTGGCCAATGTGGAAACTGAGACGCTTCACTCGCTTCGCTCGCTCGGTCAATGAGAATACGTACGTACATACGAGTATGTACGTTTTAGTGTCGACGGACGCACGTGCCAAGTGTGTGAAATTGTGGAACATGCCACATCAGTGTCACTTTGAGAGCTTGACAAGCGTAGCTCAGTGATCAGATAGCTCAGTCGAATAGCTCTGCCCTCCATGCTGTGGGGCGTAGGTTTGATCACCACTGAGAACAAACATTTGTGTGTGCCAAACATAGTTGTTTGTTCTATGTCTGAGCGTTACTATGTATTATAAGTATGTATTTACAAAAAAATAAAGTATACAAATTTTCTATCAGCAATCTAGTTCCCATAGCTTTGCATAGTTTGGGATTAGAGGGCGTTGTGTGAAATGTCCATGAATATTTTTTCATTTATTTAGCTATGTTAAAGTTCCATCCCATTCTGATTTCCCTGATTTATTATCAAAAACGCTCGCGTCAATTTAAAAGCAGAAAAAGTAGATGTAACCGCTCAATGCGTCTCAGTACTTATAACACGCGTCAAAGCAATTACATTATTGCGTCCAGCGGTATGTTTGTTTGTTTGTTCTATTTAAAAATGAGCGGTGTTTGCTTTGCCAATTCAGGATGTCAAGTGTGTTATTTTCTTTGAAGAATAAGTACTGCTGGGATGATTTAAAAGTTTTTTTTTTAAGTAGACATCGTTGGTTTTTATAAAGACTGTGGTTAGTAAGGTTGTCGATGGCTATTCGTGTTGAGGCCTCAGAATAAATGTGACAATCGTAAAGATAACGCTAGCGTATCTGAGAGACATTGCGCGGTGAAGCCACAACGTGCGGCAGTCGAGCTGACGTTGACGCGCAATATGACTCGAACATTTTAAGTTTACGTAATGCGACTGTCAGATTTATTTCTGCTTACCCCTCTGGTGACATTTAGTACTTGCAATGTAACGTGATTATAAGTTGTTGGAACGTTGTGTTCGTGTGTGCGTTGTCTGACATTGGAATGGCGTGTCGCAAAAATCATTATATTTTGAACCTACTGCAGGGGTATTCCAATCTCAGTTGAACTGCAAAGTTTTAAATCATGGTCAGTTCATACTAACTCATAGTTATTCTGTGACTAAATAGTGACATTATGATGTCATTTAATTTGTTTTCGCGCATATTTTGCTCAAGTGTCTAAAAGGAATGATTATACGTGGTACAAAATTGTACCACGTGACCTGAAGAAATTACACTGGGCAGTTATATAACTTGACAGCAAAAGATTGGAATACGGGGGCTGATTACATTATGCATGTCTACAGGCTAAGTTTACATTGTACAGAAGACAGAAAACTGCAAAATCCCAGAATACAATATTATTAGTAGGTACTTACGTAAAACGTGGTTCTAAGTAGATATTACGTTTTTTTGTTGTTATATCTGCTGAATGCCAAGTTTATTTATCCTATCCTACTAATATTATAAATGCGAAAGTTTAGATGTTTAGATGTTTGGATGTTTGGATGTTTAGATGTTTGGATGTTTGTGTTTCAATCACGTCAAAACCACTGAACCAACTTGGATGAAACTTGGCATATATATAGTTCTTAACCTGGATTGACATATAGGCTACTTTTTATCCCGAATAATTAACAGGATCTACAGGATAAAATGAACGAAAAGGATTAGCAGCGCCAATTGGCAAGAGGATTTCATTGTCATGTCAGTTTGACAGGGCGTAGTACTACCTCTTTGGTCTAACAACCAGCGTTTGACATTCCAGTAGGTATGAGTTCGGTGTAATGAGGTGTAATGTCAAGTTTCTCAAAGAAGTATCCGCTCGGTACACGCACAGATAATATAATGTACACGGAAACTGTAGACGCGTACGAAGTCGCGGGTAACTGCTAGTGTTATAATGAATTGTAAACCTACTCTACAAAAATGTATGAAACAGCTGCTTTTATTTTCTGATTTGGTTTCATAGAAAAAGTGGTTCATATTGGTGGGTACTTTAACCCCTTATGGTTTATCTCCAATGGACAGTCAGCATTATAAGTTGATTAAAGATTCAAGATTGTCCAACTATATTTTAGTAACTTTTGCAAGAGTTTAGGCAAGTAGATTTTAAACTGATTTCAATGCGCTCACTCGTAATATTTTGCGTCGGAATTTATTTAGATTAATTACTTCATTTGTTAATCGAGTTATGCGGCTTACTGTACCTAAGAGTTTTGAAAATCCCAAAGGAGTCTCAAATTAGCTTTTTTTAATCATTTTGTACTTTCGAAGCTCAGATTTTCTGATTATTTTTAAAATCAGTCAGTAAACCAATACTTTCATCACTTTGCGATTCAATGTTATTTAAACTTTTAGAATTCACAGCGTAGTATCTACTCATAAATCTAAATAAAACTCGTTCATGATATTTCATAATAATTATATCAATGAATAACCCGAAGAAGTTTTCATTACTTTTTAATGGATTCGATCGTATCTTGAATAACTAATATTACGTTATAATTTAGACCTTTGCATACGAATAGCCAGAGCAGACTACAAAATATGCAATCGTACAGTCGAAAACACGTCCGCCTATACTGTTTAGACTTTGAACTATTAGAAGTTGAATGTTGCGAATCATGCAAGAGGGACGACAGTGTGTTTACGCCTATTGAGCTCTCTTTCCAACGACTCTCTGCATTATATGTAGCGTAGTTATGGTTGTATTGGGTGTATAACTTGACCTGTGGCCGTGTGTACGAGTATTTTTACCTAGAATCGTCTCTCAAAAGTTGAGAGGCGAATGCAAATGGTCAGGAAAATCGTTGAGAAACTACTAAATGTCAAAACTAAATAAAAAGAAAAAAATTCTAGAGTTGCTGATATGCTAAAGTTTGTTTCTATTATTTTAGTTTGATTCAATTTGATCAAAACACCACCAAGTACCTACTAATGTTCTTACATCCCCACTAGCTAAATGATTATGCTTCTGAACTGTACCTACCCTAAGGCAACTAGAGAATGAGGGTAGATTTTTACCTATCAAACGTCTCTATCCTTCTTTCTCGAATCATTAAAACCAAATGATAGAAAGAGATGCATAAACGCATTATCTGATTGATGACTTGGGTGTAAAAATAAGAATTCTAATTGAATTTCACGAATGTTATCGCAGTCATTTCTCATTTAAGTTTATTTGTTTACTTTAGGCAGCTTTTTCATCAACCTAAGGGCTTTATGAAATTGTTTTGAAGAATTGTGTTTCTTGATTCGTAATTTTTGAGGTCTCGACTAAAATTTGATCATTCAGAATCATCATTATCATCATCAAGCTTGTAGAAGTCCAAAGAGAAATTCTGAGTCTTCTCCATCTACTGGTTTCCCGCAATCTTAAGAATGTCATCTGTAATGTTATCACAGGGCACGTCCTCAATGGACGAGCTCGGTGAGGCAATGCATTGTTATAGGCTGAGGTAACCATTTAACATCAGGTGGGCCATCGGCTTGTTCCATCATTTTGTTGTATAAAAAAACTGTCTAATGCTTGGAGAACTGTCGTACGCTCCGCTTTCTAGTTCGTGGTCGCTATTCGAGAACCTTTATACCCCATCAATTGTCGGTTCTGTGAGCTATATGACATTTCCACTTCAACTTGCTAATTCTGAGGGCTATGTCAGTAACCATGGTTCTTCTACGGATTTTCTCGTTTCAGATTCTTTCTTTTCTACGGGCTACAAAATCTCCATGATAAAAATATTTATTTATTTAACAGATGATTGAAAAGGTATTACATTGAAATACAGTCTTTTTGGCAGCAAAAACTATGCCAATGCATCAATTGTTTTAATTTTAACCCTAAAGCGACGTCACCGTGCGGTCCAAATGAACCCGGATGCAGGTGTATGGTCGGATGTAGCCCAGCCCATCGAAATAACGTCCGAATGAAAATAAACACTGAAAAACAAGCCCTAATTAAATGATCATAAACACGAGATGTTTTTATTAATAAGTAATCGAACTATTTTAAATGCGAAAGTTTGGATATCCGGGGCAAATACACTATTTATTACCAATGGATCTTTTTTGGATGAAACTTTGAATAGATACAGTTCCTAGCTTGGAATAGTATTAGGTACTTATTATTTTTTTAATCAGGTATAATAGTCACAACGCAACGCAACCTGCGCAGTACCCGTTTTTGGGTCGTATTGGAGGTAAGCGAAATTTTCCGCACGACACATACGCAATCGTTGTTGCACCTAACTTCAGAGGGATAAAGATCCGTTGTGCGTACTGTAACTTATAAGTGAAATCACAAGCCAGAGGATGATTTAGTCCTCATAGATGAGATATGCTGAATAAAATTACTTTAGTTTTTAGCTAGTAAAATAAAACTACATAGTCATGGGCACAGAGTTGAAAAATATATCAGTTTGCTAAAAAGTCTGGCAACTTACGGTTCCGTAGTGTTTTTTCTATGCCATTTTTAATCGGTTTTTCAAGAAATTTCTTAAACTGAACTCAAAAAGCCAAATGATAGTATTCTTCATCATTATAGTCTTCAATCTTGCATCATTTTATTAAAACTAAATCTGAAACCTTCGGACAAAAAATGTCCCAAACTTTTTTTTTATGAGAGTTAGTGACGGAGTTAGGGTTGATAATAAAGGTTTGATCCGAAACTAATACCGCAATTTCCTTGGGGTGGTTTTAATTTAATAAAATAATTTTGTGACTCGCCCGAGTTTTTATGAAAGTTTGGAATTTATGGGTTTCGATGACCAAGGTTATTTTTTTTAAAAAAAAAATTGTTTTAAAAATGTTGTTTGTCGGAATAAATAACGAAGATTTTTGCACGAAACACAGATTATAGAAAAGTACAGATGTACTGTATAGCCTTTTTTGTGTCACAGTAAGAAGTGCACCATGATGGAGTACTTTGTGTCATTCAGTCTCTGGCCATTGACACCTCCAATGCCAAACATATTTTTATACAATTATGCCGGCGTGTGTGGTTCCCACTTGCAAAAATTGGCCTGGGTCTAAAAACAAAGTAGATGGGATAACATACATCACATTTGGGTCTTTATTTGATAAGGAATCGTCTTGGAATCATCAATTTAAAGAAAAATTACCATCAATTCAATAATGTTGCAAACAACACCAACATTTTTTTCCCAACAAAATTTATATTAATCTTTATGACTACACATCATTAGGCATAGGTATTTCAATAGGTATTTTTAATCATAGAGCGCTAAATTTGTTATTTTGAAAAAATATTTGTGTAATTTTAGGATTCTTGATGACATACTCAGACGAGAACAATGGACAAAAATCATTCAAAAAACACGTCCTGAGTCTTTCCTTAATTCTATTAAAATTTATGAATATCTATTTCAGTACCTCCTACTTAGGTACCTAAGCAGCATTTACAAAAAAAATTACCCCAAAAAATTGGGAAATAGTTTTGTAGGTGCAACATTGGGCTGCGCGAACATCATGCGCACGGGAACATTTTTATAGCATTTTGGTGACAAAATCCTTCATACAAATTATGTCAAATGCGGCTTCTACTATATTCTAAGGCACGAAACTCATTTGACATTCGTATGTTACTATCGAAAATGAAAAATAGTCAAACTTTTGAGATATAAAGAGTACTGCCCCCGTATGCCAATCTTTTGCTGTCAAGTTATATTTCAGTGGCCAGTGTAATTTCTTCAGGTCTTCTTAGATTCTTCATTCTTTTTAGACACTTGACAGCAAAATATGCGCGAAAACACATCAAATGACGTCATAATGTCACTATTTAGTCACAGAATAACTATGAGTTAGTATGAACTGACCATAATTTAAAACTTTGCAGTTCAACTTTGCAGTTCAACTTAGATTGGCATACCCCTGCTACTTACCACTACACTACGACCGAAGCAATAAAGTATTGTATTTTCATTCCAAAGTCTCCTCGATATAGGCTAAGCCTAGTGCGGAGACTGACAGGTATTTCTAAGTTCTGTAACATTGTCTGAGAAAATGGTTTTGTGTCCAACCAATAATCTTAGGTAAACTTTTGTAGTGATATTCTTGTTTCTCTGAAATAAACATTTTTTACTTTTACTTTTACTACTTTAACTGTGATTGCACCGGCACCCATAGGTACCCTTTAAACTGAAACACAGCAATGCAAGCATCACTGCTTGGCGGCAGAAAAAGGTATGTTGTTAGTACTTCTCAGGACCAGCTCTTTCACAAGAAGCTCTACTACCTCCGCAAAATAACACAAACTACTACATTATTTGTAACTAATTTATTTCTAATCTGTTAGAAGTGTCTTCCTCCTCCTTAATTTAGTTCTTGCAAAACCTCAATACCTTTCTCTTCTAGTTTGATCTGTTGTAAATAATTCCCATTTTCCATTCTTTATCATGCAGGATACAAATACACCTGGCATTGACATAAGCTGATTTATTCCTTTTAAAACAATACAAACCACAGATTATCTGATAGTTATTACACAACTCTCCCTTCTGGAATGGACGGGAAACGGGAAAAAAGTCGGGAGGACTTTGTCTTTTTGTCTCATCCATCAAATGTAGACCAAGTGCAACGTTGTGGGTTTGATCATTTTTGTGTAGATAAATACGGTCTTTTTCTAGTGTAGGATGTTGAAAAACTTTTGTACGTAGATATTTTATTGTATTTGTTCAAGAATCGGTCACGATTTTTAGAATTAATAACTTTTTTAAACTAAATTAGAATTTTTTTAAGACTAACTTTTAAAAATAAAATAAGGTTTCTGTTGTATTTGAAGGTTACAGAACCTTAACGGGGTATTTTAGTTAACCAAACTAACTCCGTAGTGTATACCTAAATCATGTTTAAATTAAATTAATATAAAGTTATTCATTTTACCCCACCTTTATGAACAAAAACCTATATATTTTAACTGTAAATATATCACAACAATAAATAAAACTTTTACCTGTAAGTACTCCCACCAAAACGCCCAGTTAAGTTATTGCCTACAAATTCCATACATCGTTTTCAACAGAGCCATATTTTCATACACAGTACTTACGTTACAGAATTTACAGAGTAATAACTTGAACATTGCGGTATATAGGTGATGGAGTGACGAACCCGCGGCTTGTTCATACACACAAAAACTGACATCAATTAAAGAAACGCAAGAAATTACCATAATATCTTTTCAATAAAGTAGGGTGAGCACGTTTTTTTTATTAAATGAGGATATTTTTCTTTATTTTCATTTGATTGGTTTTGTGGCATTCTTATTTAGGTGCGTTCATAGTTATGATAACACGTTTGAATAATAATCCTGGCTTGTGTGGACAGCTGTTTTTAACTTCTGTCAGTTAAAAACTTTAAATCCCAAAATGCTACTTTAGCCAAGCACTCATTTTTCCCACATGTTCATGAGCAATTTAATTTATTGTTTTTAATTTCATATTTTTGGGAAATCATTTGACTATACTTACCTAAAAATAAAATTACTAATAAAATAAATAAAAAGTCTATTAAAAATCAAAATTATGGTCATCGTTTCCAGTGAGTGCAATGAGCGGCGCTTTGATCGCGACTGTTCACACAGTGCGCAGTGTTTTGTTTTATTTCCCTACTTTATTAGCCCGACTGTCGTGGGAGCTTTGGTCGAACTCAGCAATGCATCCATATTCACAAACGTATAACTGATGAAGTATTCAATAGTGACAACTGAAACACAGATGAAACTGAAATGCCCATTGTGAAAAAGTTAGGAATTTAAGTGTTTCTTTCGTATTGATTTTAAACTACAAAAGAAAACATTACGTAGTAGCTATTGAACTGGTAAGGGAACAATTTATTAATTTATATTTTAAAACGCACTAGAAAGTAAAAGTACGGGTAAAATATCTGTTTTTTTAATCAATGTTTTGTTACTAAAAATAAGTTTTATCTCACTTTAAAAATTAGCAATAAATTATTTTTCTATTATAGTACATAGGTATCTATCACTGTTTTTCACATTGGGAACATCGAGTTTCACTTCTATTTAAAAGTATTTTCTTTACATATTATTTATAAATGTATGTAATTAAATTATGGCTTAATCTATTTAAATAATTGAGTTATTTAATTTTATAACCGACATCTTAAGATGTTTATCTCGAACTACTCCGCTAAAATGCCTTTAAGAAGATCTCAATCTGCATGCTCTATAAATGACAAACTTAATTAAGTTTTTTTTTAATTGCAATTTTCTGTTTGAAAAGAGTACTTTTGTAGTAACTGAATTGTTCATTTTATTAAGAATCGATTTCATAAAGTTCAACTTTTTGAACGTTTGAACAGGTGAGTTTTAGCGCTATACTTATGATCGTTGCATAACTTTAAACAGCGGTCTGTATTCTTATCTTTTAATTAATTTTTTTTAAGTGCAATGCGTCTCAGGGCACGTCCACTAAAGACTAAATGTATGGTACCTATCTCACAGAACATTATGAATAGTTTTTTTATTTTACACAAAGGCTGGTAAGTATTCCCTCAAATAAAATTGTCACTATCATTTTTAATACCACATTTGACCACATACACACTACACACACGCAATAAAACAACACACCACTACATACACTCCGTATTAGTTACGAAAATTACATTTTTTATTCTTAATCATCTTTGGAATCCCGTGACTATCGTCGACTTTTGTTATTGTACTTAGGGCGTCTTGCACCAGAATCAGTAAACGTGTTTAACAGCTAAATAGATTTGAATCTGACGTATTTGTATGACTTGACAACTCGCTAAATACCTACTATTTAAGAGTTAAACGCGTTTAGCGATTCTGGTGCAAGACGCCCTTAGAATGTAAATCCGTTTTTGGCTATCTGTTTTAAATATAAGTTTTTTCACCGTTATTTTTAAGAGCTGTGGATTTTGTTACAAAAGAAAATAAAAAATAAATTAAAAAATATTTCACCATGATTTGCTAGTTGTGTATTTTTTTTAATATTTGAAATGCAGCGTTGCCAGCTTACCCCAAGCCTACTTAAAATAAGAGTTAAAAGCATTTAAAATATTATCTTAGTACGGTGGTACACCTACTAGCATCTGATTGCTCAATATATGGCTACCATCAAGTTAAAATATAGTTAATCGTCTTAATATACTTTGAGAGACCCTATTAAACATTTCAAATCAGAATTGGATCACATAAAGGCTTCTTATGGCGACCATAAACACGTTTTAGAGTTTGCCGCTGATGTAAAATACTATAAAATATTATTTTAAATGAAATAGGCTCATGAGATTGTAATCAGGCGATGGTAGACATCCTCTTAAATCTTTCGGTACACACCGTTTAAGAAGGTTGCTCAGAGAGATGCCACGACGGATGCTTTAACGTGACCTAAAATCTCCTCCACCAGACTTAGCCCCTAACTTATACAAACGAACGAACGGACGTAAAAAGCATAATTATCAATGCTTTAGACAACTTTTTCGATATTTTTTTATATTTTTTTCCATCGTAGGAAAGAAATCATCAAAAAAAATATGCGTTATAATAAAAACACCTATCTATTAAGTAACTATGTTTTAATAGTATAAAAAAACACGTGATTGTGTCAGTATAAACGCAGCCTTACTATGTAAAGGTGCTCACTCACTGTTCATTAATTGCAAACGCTTCCAGTCACTCGTTCATTAAGCGCCGTGTACACTGATCAGTGATCGATGTTAAGGTGTATAGTGATTAGCGATAACTGACGGGATGTTGATTTGATCACTCGTTTCGATTCGTCAGTAATTTCATTATTTTAAGGAAGTAGAAGATTTTAAACAACAGAAATGAATATGAAATTTCCTAATGGTGCGGGTACAATAAAGAGTTTTTTATCTATGTATCTATCTAAGACAAAATAATGGGACTACGAAAATACACATAGAACTTTTCTATTTTACATTTTAATTGCAAGGAAATTATCGAAATGAAAAAAATGTTAGGATTTGTCGTCTTTTTAAGCTTATAGAAATACAAACATACTCCAGAGCAAGATCGAAGAATAAATTCGAATGCGATTAATATATAAACTGCTGTTACTAACAAAGCTTAATTGCAAACAGATTTCAAATTCAAAGAGATTTATCGATTGGTAATCACAAAAGCTTAGTTATTAACCGTTTTAAAATAAAAACCCAATTGAAACCATTTAATGATTGCAACAAAAAGTGGGTAATTGGCAGCAGCCGCTTATTAGCCGCCTAATGCACTTTAAGCTTAGTGAGTCCCGCCAAAGATCATGAGATGTAGGTAATACAGCCTCCTTATTAGCGGAATAAAGGTATTTCGGCTCTCACCTGTCGAAATCGCACTTTTGTTTGCAATTATTAATTTAGCATGCCTCAAATCCAATTGTGAACTTAACAACATTAGGTATGCTTGTTAGCATTATGATGTTGTTAGCGTGTTGTTTTTAGCGTTCCAACCTGAGTTAGGCTAAACGGAATATTTTTTGGATGACAAAACATATGATATTTTAAGTATATATAATCTGTAATTTTTGTGATATTTCTAGTTCAGAGTGACCATGAACTGGAAAGTGAGGCGTTGAATTGCCCTAAACACTGACGGATTGTGAGAAGACTAATAGAAAATACAAAAAGTCTAGAAACGTTGTCTTTCGGTAAATCTATGTTCAACAAAGCAAAAAAAAAATTTTTTTCATTTGGCCCCGTGGTACAAAATGCTTATTTTCTCGTCCTTTTACTCGGAACACTTCTAACAACCAGTTTTACTTACACCTTGGCCAATTTATTTAAGTTGTTTGGTTTGAAATCGCCGCGTCCATTCCGATGTGAATTTAAAATTACGTTTGCAGATTTACTGTCGCTTTTTTTGACAAATTATTTGCAAATGTTTGACAGTTTGAATAATATAGTCTTCAGCAGCAGATATGAAGATTCTCATTATATACTAAGCCTGTTTGTTTGAAGTTATTTGCAAACATGTAATGAGCAACCAATATATATGCCTATTCCTTGTTAATAAACTCTATATAACCCTCTGTTCTCATACTAAAGTTTAGTAAAAATAAAATTAAAGTTTTGTTAGGATGTATAAAATGCTTATAAAAGAACTACTCCTTTGATAAGAAACTTCTTGTCTTCTAGTCTAGCGCTTGATATACATAGAAAAAAACGGTAGTAGAGTTCAAGTGACACTATTGGATTAGGTTACCTGTAATAATAGATTTATTGAATGAAATGAAAGTCTCGAAAGCATTGTAACAATGTCAAAAACTGTGCTCAAACTGTGCTCAATGCTGAGTTCCCACGAGTAATGGATCGAGTGGCTGAAAATTAGCAGGACATCGTCGATCGTAAACGGAGACATGGCAAAGTTGTCACCGGATGTGATTAATAAGGATATCATGGTATCGATACTGAAGTACAAGGATGTACTATGCAAAATGATAAGAAGATTGGCTCCGTGGTAAACTGCGCGATGTCGCACCCACTCTTGAAGAGGTCGCGCTGTGTAAATTATATTTTCTAATTTTGTATATTTTAGGCCATTCATAATCTCCTGTCATTTTAGATTTAACAGCCATTTTAGCTAAATGAGACCAATATAAATAAAACCGTCTTTGTGTTGTGGTTGCAAGATGAATTCTGGCGGCAGAACAAATGGTTTCATGCCAAAGTCAATGCAAATTGAGTTTTATCTTTAAAATCATAAGAATCACTTTGAAACGTTCTTTAAAGAAGTGAATCTAGGCACCACGTGTTCTAATTCAAGAATAGACAACGAGAGAAGCTAGCGAGTGCGTTTTTGTTTGAATTATTGAATTTTTTTGACGTGTCGTGGGTCGTGGCAGTCTGCGTTTCATCACAAGTGTAGGTAACGCTACAAAATTCTCATTCTCTCTCTTGCAAACAATTATTTTGGCTGCATCGTTGTCTAATCAAGAAACACGACGCAAAAACACGATTGCTGTTACTGATTTTACCTACAAGTCCTACAAAGTAGGTACTTAAAACTTGCGTTCAATTCGAGCCCTTAAAAATAAAATAGCCTTATGCACTTATGTTCTTGTTAGCACTTAATTTGCTGCGCAGATACATCAAATTCTGGTCGTCGTACCAAGGGACAATCAGCCCCGTAGACACGTGTCATTCAACACGCTATGCGCTAACGAGCGCATGCAAATGTTCACGGCGCTAACAATATTCCGGATAGTACTTGCGGGTTTAGTACGGCGAATGTTGAGACCAAGGTACCTAATTGTAACTCCGGGTGATTAAAATAAAATCCTATCCTATCCTACTAATATTACAAATGGGAAAGTTTAGATGTTTGGATGTTTGTTTTTCAATCACGTCAAAACTACTGAACCAACTTAGATGAAACTTGGCATATATATAGTTCGTAACCTGGATTGACACATAGGCTACTTTTCATCTCGAATAATTAACAGGATCTACAGGATAAAATGAACGAAAAGGATTAGCAGCGCCAATTGGCAAGAGGATTTCATTGTCATGTCATGTCACGTCAGTTTGACAGGGCGTAGTACTACCTCTTTGGTCTAATAACTAGCGTTTGACATTCGAGTACGGGTTCGGTGTATTGTCAAGTTTCTCAAAGAAGTATCCGCTCGGTACACGCACAGATAATATAATGTACACAGAAACGCTACTCGCGTACGAAGTCGCGGGTAACTGCTAGTATAAAATAAGTTGGTTAACATCACTACTTGTACTAACTAGTGGATTTTTTATTTTTCCTGATTTATTTTGCAATCTGTTGAACGAAAACATTGTAGTATTTTGATTTAAGCTTGTTTTTATAAAAACACTGTGAACGATTAAGTGGACTGTATTTTTTGTAACGATTATTTTATCTAGAATTATGTTAACGATAACGACACGATAAACCACAAACTAGATCCGAATACCAATAAACTGTGTATACAGACAAGATGCCAGAAAAGCGTCCCACGTACCTGGATGTCCTGGGGGCGATGATGAAGCTCCAGTGGAACGTTTAGGTAGACAGGCCCGTCAGATTGTCAAGATACTTGCTAGCTAGGTTTTCTCCTTCCAAATCTTCAGAGGTTCTGTAACCGCTACGTGAAAGGCACTGGGTAGGGCTCCGCCGCAGGATCACTAAACTACACATCAGCTGGGTACACAGTGGGGCAAAAGCTAGGACGCTAATTTGTGGTGATTGTAAGCAAACTTCAATAGGTAAGTACTATTCGTGAAAAATACTACGACGATAGATATTTAGCCTTTTTCCGAATCGATAAAAAATGTACTCTATTTTAATTCGCGTGAGATGAAGGTCTCCGACAATTTCACAATGACGCTAATTTTGAGTTAACGACAGAAATACAAAAATTTCCGTTACCCATTGTTTTTAGGTGAATGAACCCTATATGGACCAATAGGAGGTCAGTGACCTATGCTAGGTAACAGACAGAATGGCGCGCGAATGCATCAAGTTGACAATGACAGCTATCAAAACTGAACATTCCGACCACCAAAATACACAGTATTTTCACCAAGTTAATAATAGCCTAAGAATAGAGGTGAAAATAACACGAAATATTAACAAAATAACGAAAATTTAACGAAAAAAAAATAATAATTTAGCAAGTAACAATAAATAGAAAGGGCGTGACCTAACAGTCGAGTGCTGCGCTCTGAGGTGACGAGCATGTCGGAAGTATGCAGAGTTTAACGACAGGCCGTTTGCAGTCACCCGTAGCGGTTCGAAGAGTAACGACTCTACAAATGTTGTCAGCACCCACATGGAGCTGTGTTACGCGGCCGAGTTTCCATTTCATTGGGCTGCATTGTTCATTTACAATTAACACGAGCGTCCCGACAGTAATGTTAGGCTGCGCATCTGTCCATTTATGACGCTGTTGGAGCGTATGAACATATTCCAGATGCCATTTTCGCCAGAAATCTTGATGCATCTTCTGGATTAATTGCCAGCGATGAAGTACACTTATCTTGGCATCAACCATAGACACTTCCGGAAGAATAGTCAGTGGCTCCAGCGTTAAGAAATGTCCTGGGGTTAAGACTGATAGGTCGTTTGGGTCCGAGCTGAGAGGAGACAATGGCCTCGAATTAAGCAGAGCTTCGATTTGTGTTAGCAGTGTATTGAACTCTTCGTATGTCAGGCGCTGCAACCCGATGACACGAGCAAGATGAGTTTTCATGGATTTAACACCAGCCTCAGCTAAACCCGAAAAATGTGGACTGCCTGGGGGGTTAAATACGAACTCTACTTGTTCAGCTTGCGTTGCCTGAGACATCAGATCCTTTAACAAATTGCTGGCTCCCACGAAATTCGTGCCCTGGTCGGACACCAACCTTGAACAACGACCTCGGCGGGCCATAAAACGCCTGAGGCATGCCAAATAGGCCTCAGACGTGAGCTCGGATGCGAGCTCTAAATGCACTGCTTTAGTAGCAGTACAAACAAACACACACACGTATCCTTTATACGTGCGTAAACCTCGACCACGTCCGAGCGAAATATCGAACGGGCCAGCGTAGTCGACTGAAGCAGATGAAAAGGGCTTCAGTTGACTGATGCGATAAATAGGCAGCTCTCCCATTCGGGGAGGATTTGCTAGCCGGGGGTTTACTCGAAAGCATTTGATACACGTGGAGATCACTGATCGAATGGCCCGTTTTGGCGACAGGATCCAAAAGTCTTGGGCGAGCAAATTTTGCAATGTTTGCAATCCCGGGTGTAAGAATTTGCGATGATATTCTTCAATAATTAACGAAGTGAGACGATGCGTTCTAGGCAGCAGCAACGGGTGCTTCTGATCATAGCCCAACGGGCTGTGGGAAAGGCGACCGCCCACCCTTAATAAACCATCGGCGTCTATGAAAGGGCACAGTTTTCGAATCGCTTTCGGGAGCGAATGAGACGTGTCCTTTGTAATAGTACGAATTTCGGATGCGAATGCGCTTCCCTGGACATGTTTCACAAGAAAGTTTGTGACGTTGTTCGTCTCACTACAGGACAGCGGACCGATCAACCGGGTTTTTGGGTTGCTTAAATTGTGCATATATCGAAAACAATATGCTAGGACGTTGACAACCCGCTTGTAGGAGGAGAACCGGTTTAAAAGGCCATCGACAAGGGCGGCATTATTGGCCGTAATTAGGCTTAAAACCTTTTGTTCTTCTAGCGCCACTCCGTCGTTCAAACACGACGGCTTTGGCCAGTCCTCCTGAGGGAGCGAAAGCCATGTAGGTCCCGACCACCATGCTGCACACTGTACCAAATCAGCAGGCAACAATCCACGTGAACCATGATCTGCTGGATTGTCCGAGGTAGACACATGCTGCCAACAATCTGGGGGTATGTTGTCTTGGATTTCAGTCACTCGATTCGCAACGAAGGTTTTCCAGCGCGATGGGCAGGATCTGATCCAGGTCAAGGCAACACTCGAATCAGACCATGCGAAAATATTGTCAAGACTATGGATTCCTTCGAGTGATACAGCGACAGACGACATGAGCTCCGACAACAGTACAGCTGCCATTAATTCCAGCCGCGGAATCGACCGCTTCCGAAGAGGAGCCACCTTGGATTTGGCACAGCACAAGCGCACTACAATAGACTGGTTCTCACAAACTCCACGACAGTAAATCACGGCACAGTACCCACGTTCGGACGCGTCACAGAAACCGTGGAATTGGAGAACTTTGAAACAGGGACTTATTCTGCGGGGCAGCGAGACAGAACTCAATGATGATAACTGAGTTTTAAATTTAGTCCACTCATTCGAAACTTCCAATGGTGCGTCCTCATCCCAGTCGACACCAGACAGCCACAATAGTTGCATCATATACTTGGCGAGAAATACAGCTGGTGATAAAAGTCCCAACGGATCAAAAATCCGAGCTATATCCGACAGAATCGACCTTTTCGTGCAACGACTATTTATTGCTTCCGTCTTGAATGTGAGTTGATCTGCTTTGGGCGACCACAACATGCCAAGAATTTTAAGTGAGATGTCTTGAATGTCTTCGAAATTGTGAAACTGTTCCACGTACAAATCTGAAGAGGCGAGCCCATCGAAAAACGCTTCATGGTTGGAGGTCCACTTACGAAGATGAAGACCCGCTGATGACAAGATCTCAAGAAGGTCTTGACGAATACGGACAGCTGATTCCACTGTGTCCGATCCAGAGACAACATCATCGACGTAAGTATCCCTCTCCAGTACGGTTGCGCCAAGTGGAGCACGGATTGCAAATTCTTTCGCCAATCGAGCGATGCACCACAGTGCCTGATATGGGGCACATGAGACACCATACGTCACTGTTAACAATCGAAAGTCTCGCATTGGTTGGTCAGAAGACGGTCGCCAAAGGATACGCTGATAATCAGCGTCCGCAGATGACACGAGAAACTGGCGGTACATTTGCTTTATATCCCCAGTGAACACGACAGCATGCCAGCGGAATCGGATTAAGAGATCGAAAATACTCTTCTGTAATTTGGGACCAGGCAACAGCACGTCATTTAAAGACCTGCCCTCTGCATCCGTGGCGCTAGCATCGAAAACTGTTCGAAGTGGCGTGGTTGCTGAACTCGGTCGCAGAATCCCGTGATGTGGGATATAATAGAAATGGCCGACGTTCGACAACGGCGGAGCGACCTCTTCCATGTGGCCGCTTTTCAAGTAGTCAGTCATGAAGTCAACATAAGCAGTCTTAAACTGAGGGTTGACGTTGAACTTTCTTTCTAAGTTAAGAAAACGCTTCAGAGCAATTTCTCTGGAGTTCGAAAATAGGGGCTTATTCAGAGGGTCATTGAACGTCAGAGGTACCACTAATCTTCCTTGAGGAGTTCGACGACAGGAAGAACCCATGTAATTTTCACAGGCTAACTCCTCTTTGGACAGAGTTTTGGGTTTGGGCGGATCGAGAGCTTCCAATTCCCAGAACCTCTTGATCGTGTTATCTAGAGTCAAGTTCGACACGAAAAAACAATTTTGCTGATTATTTCCGGAGTTGCGATTCAGACGAGACGACCCAGCAGTAACCATGCACTCCCCCATCAATATCCACCCGAAAATAGTTGGAATCGCGACGGGTTGACCATGCTTACCCTTGATTAGACCAGACAGCAAGGCCGAAGCGAGGACGTTAACGCTGACCAACATGTCAACCGGTCCTGGTTTGTTAAAATCAGGGTCAGCGAGGTCCAATCCCTTGATATGGTGCCACGACGAAAAATCAATTGTCCCGGCTGGCATGTCCGAGCAAATTGTTGGAAGGACCGAAGCTTCCAATGATAGTTTGTTGGAGGAGTCCCCACTTGTAGGAACTATCTCACAGTGGACGGATCCAAGTATGTCAGTGGATACCTGACCTATCCCATTAACCGACTGAGCACAATACTTAATTTTTAATCCCAAGCGCTGCGCGCATTCCTTAGTGATGAAGTTGCATGCACTAGCACTATCAAGCAGAATGCGCACTGGAACAAATTTATTAAACTTATTTTTAACTAACACTATAGCTGTCGAAAATAAAGCTTCAGTGTGTGGGGCATAAGCGGCGAGTGCAACTTGAGACGTTGAAGGCTGTGGTTCTGGCACAACTTCTGGTATAACTTCATCAAAATGTAACAGTGTGTGGTGATTACTAGTGCACTTATTGCACTTTGTTTTGGACGTACACCTTTTAACCGAATGAGATGGGTTTAGACACAGAATACACAGCTTCTTCTCTTTTGCTAGCTGAAATCTCTCAGTAGGAGACCGCTTCAAGAAACTCGAACAGCCATTTATTTTATGCCCTTCTCCTGCACAAATGACACATTCTTCCTTTGGAGCTACCACGAGTGATAATTTATTACTCTTTACTGTAGGGGGCTTTGGAACCGGCTGTTTATGACAATTTTCCAATGCACGAGAACGCTTATCAATAAAAGACATAATATCATCATACTGAGGTATGTCGACATCGGAGTCCAACTGTAGTTCAAAAGCTTCCCGAGAAGTAACATCCAGCTTGGACCAGACCAATTGAAACAACATAAAATCTTGGTTTGGTAGATCATATTTCGAGAGAATGGCCATGTTCTCAACAAATGTCCGATGAACTCGTTGCAATTCTGAACTGCTTTTATTCTTTACACCCTCACAATGCAGAAGTTTGTCATAGAAGCTGACAGCAATGTTCCTTTTTTTATCAAAATATTGCGTGAGGGCCCTATATGCTAACATATAACTCTCATCTGACAACGGGTAACTCTTAATCAAGTCATAAGCAAAACCCTGCACACTCGACAACAAATAATGAAGTTTTTCCACATCAGGCAAGTCTCTCTTATGAATCAACGAATCATATAAGTCTTTAAAAGATACCCAGTTCTCTAACTTACCATCAAACGGCTTAATGCTAATTTTCGGTAATTTAGCTAGATTACTAGATTTTGTTACTCTTACATCGGGTTTACGTAATCGGCACATAATTTTGCGTACCTTTTTGTCGAAGTCGATAGTGTAAGAGCACTCTGCTCTTTGATCCAACACCGATACTTTAGCTAATAACCTTTTTTGTGCCTCGTGAAACTCATTTACTATCGGCGATACATCGCTCTCATACACGCCGCTAAGATCCGATGTCTCCAACACCTCAATCCTCATCTTAGCATAATCGCGCGCAATTCTGTCTTGATCACCATGTAAATCATAATCCTCACCCTTTTTTGATTCTGTAGACATCGTGAGAAGTAAACAAAGTTTTATTTACCAAACAAAACAAGTAAACAAGCAAGCAAATTCAGACTATTTTCACGTAAAGAATGAACGGAATGACCGAATGACTTTACAACCGTCAGTCACTTGACACTGACAGTTACGAAACGACAAAATTAACTGACAGCTAATCATCAAGCAACTGACAGCAATAAAAAAAAACACAAAATAAAATAATTACTATGGACGAATCTTTACAGAACTACCCTACGCTTTTATTAAATTTCCGAAAACGACAAATTGAAATAAAACAAAACGACACGTAGGAATGTATCCCGAAAAAATGCTCCGTAAGCAACTATAACGAACTAAAACGATTAAAAAGTGTTTTGTGGATTAATTAGATAAATAGCAATGAACAAAGTGTGCCGTAAGTCACCTTAGTATTTTTATGAGTGATCCACGGCCAAATGTCCTTAGGTTAATTTTATAAACAAATCCGCCTAATATGGACCAAAATGTACATAGGTTGCTGTATCAATTAAATCCGGTTCGTATGAACCAAAATGAACGATTAAGTGGACTGTATTTTTTGTAACGATTATTTTATCTAGAATTATGTTAACGATAACGACACGATAAACCACAAACTAGATCCGAATACCAATAAACTGTGTATACAGACAAGATGCCAGAAAAGCGTCCCACGTACCTGGATGTCCTGGGGGCGATGATGAAGCTCCAGTGGAACGTTTAGGTAGACAGGCCCGTCAGATTGTCAAGATACTTGCTAGCTAGGTTTTCTCCTTCCAAATCTTCAGAGGTTCTGTAACCGCTACGTGAAAGGCACTGGGTAGGGCTCCGCCGCAGGATCACTAAACTACACATCAGCTGGGTACACAGTGGGGCAAAAGCTAGGACGCTAATTTGTGGTGATTGTAAGCAAACTTCAATAGGTAAGTACTATTCGTGAAAAATACTACGACGATAGATATTTAGCCTTTTTCCGAATCGATAAAAAATGTACTCTATTTTAATTCGCGTGAGATGAAGGTCTCCGACAATTTCACAATGACGCTAATTTTGAGTTAACGACAGAAATACAAAAATTTCCGTTACCCATTGTTTTTAGGTGAATGAACCCTATATGGACCAATAGGAGGTCAGTGACCTATGCTAGGTAACAGACAGAATGGCGCGCGAATGCATCAAGTTGACAATGACAGCTATCAAAACTGAACACACTGGCTTTTATCAAAAATACCATGGTAAAGTTCCTTTGTAAGCTTGCACAAAGTCACATTCCTAAATGTATCATAAAAAATGTATCGATTGGTAAATAAATATTTTAGTATCCACACGGTTTTCCCACTAAATACTCGTAGATACAAAATTTTGTGGCGATCACAAGGCCATTTAAGTCGCAGTGATACTATAGGCGTAAAAAGCTAATAAACAATTTTTAAAAAGCTAATAAAAAAAATCCCGCAATATAGATAGGTACTATAAAAAATAGGTAAATACCTAGACAGAGGTTTTGTTTTTAATTTAAATCAACACGCAAATACTTTTAGTAGAACCATATAAAAATTCAACGTAGGAGCACCGCGTTGAGTTCTGCCTCAATTTCTCCAGTAATTTTGAATCCAATTCCAAGCGACCGTGTTGATATAAAATACTTGTAAGTAAACTAGTTAGGCTGTAGTTTATCTAGATAAGATAGAATTGAAATATTATTGAACCCTCAAGGCAGAAAAAAAGGGTGGCGCATAAGTTACTTTCATTTTCACATCTATAAATACGGCACAGCATGAATTTTGATCCTATTTGTTTCAAATCGCAATAAATAATATAGAATTGATCGCTGCTTACACTGCGTGATTCCTACTCGGACGCCTATAAAAGTGATTAATGTATGTCGCACGGCGTTTTAAGATGCATCGCCTTTTACAGTAGGCAAGTTTATAAATATATGCGTTTTTGTTATAACAGGCGCATTGGCCAATACAGATATTTTTTTTTTTAATTAATTACTACGGTTAACACCAATTACAATAATTAATTAAATTACACACAGGCACAAAAAGTCAATTAAATACATTGAAAATAATGTCTATGTTACTAAATAATAAGATTATGTACAATGGACAATAATTTCAATAGGTAGTCAAATAGTACACAGGTTTTAAACAAAAATTAAAATAACGTAACCGTCTGCAATGATCAATAAAAGAAACAAACAAAGTCAGTAACACGATATCTTAGATGCTTGAACGAAGCGTCGTCGTCATCAACATGGTGTGAAAGCACATGGTAGTTGTAATGTTGTTTCTGGCTATGTTATTTGATGGGTCTGTTGAAAGGTTTTCATTTTTGACATCAGTTTATTAAATAAATGACGGAGGACTGAGGTACCAAACATTAAAAAAAACATACAACCGAATTAAGAACCTCCTCCTATTTTGAAGCCGGTTAAAAATGTAGATAAGTAGGTACAGTTTATTTGGATTAATATGAAATAAGCTAAAATAAAAGAACTTTACAAAAAAGACATTTTCACTTTTTTTCGCCACAGTACGGGCATTGATTTAGCGCATACATACTATTTGGTAATCTACATCGGGGAGAGGTCGGACCGGGGTTAGGCGGTACCAACCCTTTTCAGCGACATTCTGAGGTGAGTGCTAGTGGCACTTACATCTGAGCGCTTCCGTGCTTCGTAGGGCACGTTCCACAGTCGCGGCTCTAGCAGTGGTTAAGCCATGACGGAGGCCTTAAGGCGACCTAACTCCGGCACCAGAGTTGGCCACTCGAACGAACGATGAAGCTGTGTTTTAATTAATGTAGGTACCTGATATAACGGTTGTATGCCATTTTTTTGCTGTCAAGTTATATTTCACTGCCCAGTGTAATTTCTTCAGGTCACGTGGTACAATTTTGTACCACGTGATCATTCTTTTTAGACATTTGACAGCAAAATATGCGCGAAAACACATCAAATGACGTCATAATGTCACTATTTAGTCACAGAATAACTATGAGTTAGTATGAACTGACCATGATTTAAAACTTTGCAGTTCAACTTTACAGTTCAACTTTGATTGGCATACCCCTGCTGCGCAGATAGTTCAGAGGGACAAAGATCCGTTGTGACTACTAAAACTAAGTAGCTTTTCAATTCTCAACGTTGATATGGATTTATGGGTGAGAATTTTCTCTCTCAACTTTTGAGTGACGATTGAGAGGCGATTTTATAGGTAAGACAGTTTATCTAAATCTATCTCCAACTGCATCTTATTTATGAGCTTCCATGAGATCACTTACATTAAATAACTTTAATTTAAAACACGAATAGAGTCGTGGGATATTCTTATAATTCCAAAACGAATGGCCTCATCAGAGAAATTACACAAATATGTTTTATGGGCTATCAATGCGACTAATTCGTTATGGTTTACGTTATTTATACACAAGATTATAAAACTCTATAAATTGAAAATGTTATACAATTTTAAGACTTATTTTCAAGGTAGTAAGGTTAAACAGATTTAGTGGTACAAGAATAGATAGTAAAGTAGCGGTATAATTCGATTTAGTTCAAAACGTCCACACCTCTGAGGGGTAATCACGAACAAAGTTGACAGTCGCCGCGTTACGTTAGCCTAACATAATTCGAATCATATTACGCATCAACGCCAGCGTGACTGGCAAACGTTGTAGCGTCACCGCGCAATGTATCTCGGATACGCTAGCGTTACGATACGTTTACGATTGTCACATTAATTCGTGGTCAAGGCACTGGGTGGGCGCCGACCACCCGTCAATTCCAGATTATAAGTTCAAACGCATTGCGTGGGCCGTAGACATTTGTTAAACAACCACTGATATTTGTTTCAACACCATTTTTCTACGGATTAAGTGAAATTCGATTTACAAAAGCATCGATGTGTATAAATATTTCATTTTGAAATGATATCGCTTGAGGATTTATTGTTAGTATTGCCAGGTCTATTTTGAGATGTCACGCGCTAAATTTATTACACTGACGGACCGAGAACATGATATAAACAAGTTTTTATATAAAAAAGTCCAGTAATCGTAGTGTTGCCAGTAGCATGCCTGCATTGTAGTCTGAGATATGGTAATAATTTTGCTGGCTGTATAATTTCGCGCAAAGTGCACCAATAAAATATTTATAGAACCCGCTATCATCGGATTGCGTTGTAATCGCGTAAAAATTTACTACAACGTATTCTTTTTGCTCCACGCGTCAGTAACATTGTTCTTGCAAACAGGGGGTCTACTCCGCAAAACGATCAAAAGTAGATTCGAATTAATTTAGTTTCACTGCGCGATATGCAGAGAAATTACAACTGCAAGAGTGTTTAACTGGCGCGCAGTGATTCTCAAATTGTAATCCTACGTTTATTATTTAGTGGAGTAGATTTCATATTGAAACTGTATGATTATGTTTCAATTAAATAAAACTATTATTTTTTTAAAAGAACGTTAACGCTATTTTGCATCTGTTATGTAATTGATTTAAAAAACGTAGATACGGTAAATAATATAGGTATTCGTTTTTACATCTGCAGAGCACCATTAATAAGTAGGAGGTATAAATAAAAATCGTAAATGAATCCATTTAATTTATGACAAAACGATCAAAATGCAATAATCAAGTTTGTATGAAAAAAAATATCTTGTAAAATTGAATGATATTCCAGTGCCTTTATTCACAAACGTTGCAAACTAGTGCAAGATACACTGGCATTAAAAAATGTAAAACAAATCAGGATTTTTAGAGGTTACTGTGATAAATTGTCATTGTTTGTGAATAAGGGGTAGTTTCGTTATTTGTTTTAGCTTTATTACATCCATTGTAAGCCACTGAATTATAAAAGCAATAAGTAGGTAGGCACTAATAGGCATTAATAATACTTGTATAAACAAACAATAAAATTGTTCTGTAGGTTGTAAAAAATACCGCTCGTTAAAAGTTTTAATAAAATTGTTATAAATTGCTGTCCTTACACTATATTTTTACAAGCTGTTGCCCGTGACTTCGGACGCGGTGGCCGTTTTTTCTTTCAGACGTTTTACACTGGCTTTATATACGAAAACTCGTAGAAGAAGCAACAGACGTGACGTCGTCCTCGTGTCAAAGTATTTTATATCGGCGCTGCTAATCCCGTTCATTTTGTCCTGTATGTCCTTTTAATTACTTTCTTTTTATTACTATTACTTTCTTTCTTTTTTTCTGCTTGTTCTGTGCTGTACCTGTGTTGTGATTGTGTTTTAAATAAATAAATCTCTATCTATCTCTCTCTACTTGGGATAAAAAGTAACCTATGTGTTAATCCAGGTTACGAACTATATATAATCCAAGTCTCATCCAAGTTGATTCAGTAATTTTAACATGATTGAAAAACAAACATCTAAACTTTGATATTTATAAATATTATAGGGATGGGATGGTAGTAGAAAACACGTGAATTGGCCAACAAATCTCAAGTCTTTAAATATTAATCCAATTACCCAATAGCTTAAAAACAAATAAAACCCACAAAGATCTAAATCACCACTAATTTGTCAAAACCAGTTTATCTTGTCGTATGAATATTGTAATTCTGTGCATTCAAAGCTTGCCGTGGTCGATTCGTCAAGCTCATATCGATTTTATGTCATCACTCTGTTATATTTGATAGTGAATGATGACGTGTGATCTCTGATTACGTCAGTGGGTCGCGGGAACGCACATATTAACAAGACCACAAAAGTTAAAGTTACAAAAGTTTTTTTTATATTCATGGACATTTCACACGACGACGCCCTCTAGTCCCAGACTAAGCAAAGCTTGTAATATGGAAACTAGATGCTGATAGAATACTTATATACTTTTGTTTTGTAAATACATACTTATAATACATAGGAACACCCAGACATAGAACAAACATCTATGTTTGCCACACAAAAATGTTTGTTTTCAGTGGGGATCGAACTTAAGACCCACAGCATGGAAGGCAGAGCTAATACCGACTGAGCTGTGAAATTTAATGTATAATAGTCATGAGTAATAAACGGTATTTTATTAGCTCCTAAATATGTTTAAAATTACAAAACGTTAGTATTTTCTACTATTTATGTGATGTTTTTGTGTTATAAGATACACTGTTAAGAAATATTACAGTCTAGAGTGTTAATTGACATAGCTACAAGGAGATTTTTTTAAAGCCTTTTTTAGTGTATTTTAATAACAATAAACTACAGCATTCTTTGTTATTGTAATACATTTTTGTTATATAGCTTTTGATATTTCAAAAATACTTTACAAATTATGTACTTAGTAAATTTGTAAGATGCTTCATCACCGTAGTACTGACTTATATAATAAATATATATATATAATTATATTTTAAACGGGTCTGACATCAGGTAACTTTTTTAAGAGAACTGCATTAATTAATTTTAATTAAACTAGTTATAGGTATTCGTGCCCTATGAGGAAGATCCTTATTAGTGACTAATGACCTCATTGTTACCTCAAAACTCTGTCATTTATAAACCAATTTGAAAACATATTTTTTTTAATAACTAAACTTTCTGATTGTTCGTATAAAATTTTCATGAAAATTGGTTGAGTAGTTTGGTTTTTAAATTAAAAATAACTAGAAAAAATATGCCATCCACATACACGAAATTGCGTATTTAGCTTTTCTGTGACTTTTAGTGGTGTATAGTCGCTAGAAAATTTCCAATGAACTGTCATCATCATCATCTCTGAAGTTGGAAGATAAAGTTGAAGTCGACTTACCTAGTTTTTTAAACATAAGTAAGTATAATGTATTATTTATAACTTTTAAATATTTTGGCGAAATTACATATCACAATTTTATTATCAAATAAAAAAGTTGCAACGGTTTGGTTATTTCAACAACAGGTGTGAATCCTATGATTTATGATTTAATGCTAGTCTGTAAGACTAATAAAATTACCGAACCACTTAATCACCTGCTCCACTTGGAAGGCCAAAGCTCACAATCATACAGCCATCAAACGAATCGCCCAGCCATCAAACCAATCAACGCAGTCAGCAATCACCATTTTGATTAAATGTCCGTAAACGTCAATTCGCTATGCTTTTCTTAAAACAGCCACCGTTATAAAACACACACACATAGCTTTCCAGCTACTATCGTTTAACTCTGAAAAACCATACAATAATAGACAGAAGAATAGAAAATAAACAAATTAGGCGGCATAGCGCTGCCTTCCATGTATTCGATCCCCGCTGAGAACAAACATTTTGTGTCTGGCAAAGATATATGTTTGTTCTAGTTAATCTAGTTCCCATAGTACAAGCTTCACCTAGTTTGGAACTAGAGGGCGTTGTGTGAAATGTTCCCGAACATTTATTATTTATAGACACTGGAGTGAGGCAAGTGTCCTGTTCTGCCAAAGATGGATAGGAACAACAGACGGTAAACAAACGGATAAGTGGACACTGGAACAAGACTATAAGGATTATGTTTTTTAAATCTCGACTACTACAAATATTATGCTCATGAGCATAAACATCCCTTCAAACTCGCTCATCCCCCGTATTCCAATCTTTTGCTGTCAAGTTATATTTCACTGCCCAGTGTAATTTCCTCAGGTCACGTGGTACAATTTTGTACCACGTGATCATTCTTTTTAGACACTTGACAGCAAAATATGCGCGAAAACACATCAAATGACGTCATAATGTCACTATTTAGTCACAGAATAACTATGAGTTAGTATGAACTGACCATGATTTAAAACTTTGCAGTTCAACTTTGAAATTGGAATTGCCCCCCATGACTTACAATCACCTGTCAACTTAAACACTGTTTAAACACTGCTTAAGACTCTCCCTGTAACTATCTAAACAAAACAAGATTTTTAAAGAGTGATTTACTTTTGACGGAAGTTGTAAAGTGACCGTCAAAAATAGCGGCCAACGGTTTTTGAAAATCCATGGGTTTATTGCTCGTTACACGGTGAAGCGAGAAGGCATTGCAGTAAAGCCTTCATGGCTGGATTTTACTGGCTTAGTCGGCACTCTGCTATCACCTCTATTGAATACCTACTGCAAAAGTCAGCAGAGTACGAAAGTCTCCGCTCCAAAATAAAGCATTTTACCGAATAGATCTACGCTTTTATGAAACTAGCTGATCCGCCCGTAACTTCGTCAAAAGCTAAAAAACAATTTTAATCACAATAAAACACCGTCCATGAAACTTTATAATATTCAGTTTACAGACAAACATCTCTCTTCTAATTTAAGAGCTATGCTCTTGTCGGCGTATTGTATACATTTCCCGCCAGGTTCTTCTTTTCAGGGCAGCCTCCTTGACGTCCTTATACGACATGACATCTATCTTCGCCTTCACTTGGCTCATATAGCTAATACGCGGTCTTCCTCTTCCTCTCTTTCCTTCTACCTTCCCTTCAATGATATTTCCGATTAAGCTGTCATGTCGTATAAGGTGTCCAATCATCTTTCCTCTCCTGTTCTCAACAACTTTTATAAGGGCTCTCTCTCAAACATCTCAAACATCTCTCTCAAACAGACAAACATAGGTAGCTAATAATATAATAATAAACATTTTAATTACAATCGATTCACTTGTTTGAAGAACAAACAAACAGATAAAAAACCGAACTACAAACTTTTCTTCTTTTATTTTAAACTGGGCCCACTCGGGCCAAGTTGAAAAGGACCGGGCTCATTTAGTGAGTCTACTTTTCTTTATAACATACCATAAGATATAGATATGCAGTATTTGTTTTTCGCGCATTGAATGCGCTGTATTATAAGCGCGATATTTAGTATAAGAATATATTTTTGTCTTTAATTACTATTGCAACGCATAATATTCCTACGTGTTTTTATCGCTCAATGAAAACACGAGTTATTTTGCACATTTGGTTTTATAGTCGCGTAATTTTATTGATATAAAAGCTTTTAAAATTAAGAATAGAATACAATTAATTTAAACAAGAACATTTTTACGTGTTTTGGGCGGAATTACTTATTATATTTAATTTTATTGATCTGGTTTCTGTGGCTACATGAAACCATACCTAACCATTAGCATGCCAGCAGAATGAAACCGACAATAAAATATTTCGATTTATGTTATGATGCGCCCTAGTCAAAGATTTGTCTACGGAAGAATAGACTAAAGCTATTCCTGTCTCTGTTTTCGTCAAAGAAAAGAAAGAGACGAAGTATAATTTGTCTTCTGTTTGATAGAAAGAAACGTCGTCTTTGGTGCTCACGCCAAGCGTAAATCACAGCTAAACATAGCCAGATAAAAGGTGTGAACATAACCTTTAATGCGTATTCTCACCAATTGATCGATCAAAGCCATAAAACATTTTTTTTTACATCGGCCTGTTCCATCATTTAGCTGTAAAAAAAATCCGTGAAAATAAAACAAAGACATCGCCTGTCGTTTAAAATCAATAAGATCCGAAAATTAAGTTTACGAGCGAAATCAATTACTTCCAAAGCACCGGTCAGGGGTTAATAGTGTCATTTAACGGCTGGTTTAATGGTTAACTTTATAGCCAAAACCTTACACTGCTCTAAATTAAATTGGCACAATTCTAGAAGTTTTGGTTCTCGAGTTTCACGTTTTTAAAATTTGCGAGTGCTATTTATTACGGGCACTTAAGATTCAGATAGATAGCAAATCAAACCACAATAATACAAAATAAGGCAATACAGACAGCAACTAAAAGCGAAATTATAAATAAAAGTGAAATGCCGTCTTACCTAGAATTGCATTCAGTCGAGATTAGCAATGATCAACGATTTTTACATAAGTGAGATCATAAATCATTAAGTTCACTCGTGTGTACTGAGTGATGGTGAAATGGCTTTAGCGCTATTTTTTTAGTTTTCCGTTTGGTTTGGATGCAACCTTCAGAATTTTCTATCTTGGACCTTGATATACTTCCTATTCCTATAGTCTCTTCAAATACTCAACAGAACCACGGCAACAAATTATGTTTAATTTCTTATACCCACATTCTGACCAGAATATTAATTTCAGCTTTTTCTACCCTCCGCGAGGCTGGACCGCCTACATAGAGCCTTCCTAACAAAATTACACACTCATTAGTTCTACGAAATGTTTGTTTATTTTTTACGACAGCTGGCGCCGAAAAACAAACAAAATTAGTTACAGTCAAAACAGAACTAATTGTTATTGGGTCGCAGGATATTGAAGAGGAAACCGAATGTGTTTAAATAATAACATTGTAAAAGTTGGGGTTCTGTCAAATCTAGGGTGGGTTTTACATTTTTTTTTGCAGGGTTATTTTTTTGAGATTTTTCAGACAGAATAATCCACTGTCTCAGATTATTTTAAAGCTTTCATACCATGCGTCGTTTTGATATTTTGTCATGAAAAGATTTTTATTTTGGGTGTGAAAACCTGTGGTTTAATAAGAATTTTTTCTTTTATTTATTTCATTTCATTTAATCAAATCTTGCTTAAAATCTACTAGATATTTCATTATACAGAAAACCATGTTACTCATTTGGGCATTACCAACTTGTTTATCAGATGTCAAGTCAAAAAAAAACCTTTTCTGTCGTGAAATACGAGACAAGAATCACCTTTTAAGAACACATCACTCGAAAACAATGGCCAAAAAGCATAATATGGAAGAACTTATTGAGAAAACAACACTTAAACAAAAATAAAAAAAATATTTACGATAATTCATATGCAATCGGCATACGGGAGCTTTATCACGAACATTTTAAATTGTTAACACTTCTCGTGATGTGAATAAACAAATTGCATCGTCAAAATGTTGGTTTACTACTAGGAAGTGTGTTAACTTTGTAAATGGGTTTAAAAACTTCTACTATGTCAATGTCACTCAGAAAATAATGTGGATTTGCAACATCATAAACTCATAAAGTATTTTACTAAACTTTCAAATTCATCACAGGGCACGTCTTCAGTGAGCGTGCTCAATAAGGCAATGCATTGTTATAGCCAGTGGTTACCGCTTAACATTAGTTGGGTCATCGGCTTGTTTTATCATTTAGTAGTATCAAAAAAATAAAAATAAATTCTTTAAATTTCATAATAAGCTCAAACTCGAAATTTTTTTGAATTTTCTCACGGTATTATTGTCAGTAAATCAGAAACCAATTTGTCAACCCTAAATTGCTGCCGAGGTCAAAAGAGCACCAACGGACGCTAAGTTCCTGTAGTGAGTCGTTAGTCAATATTACTTACTGTCATTGAAATGCGGTAGTTTATCAATATTAGTGGACTAATACTCAGGTTGAGACCACGTAGGCAAACGTAGTGTAGGACGCCCTTCGGCGAGATGGGGCGACGATCTGCGAAATGTAGCGCAGACACTGGATGAGAAGAGCCGAAGACCGAGCTCAATGGCACGTCTTGGGAGAGACCTACGTCCAGCAGTGGACCAATAGGTTGGTGATAGTAATGATGATGATCAATATTAGTTAACTGCTACTGTAAAACTTTTAACAGTATTTTAAAAATAAGTGTTATAAAAGTATTATTACCTACACTTAAGATGTTTTTAGTTCATAAAATCATTAAGAAGGTTATTAAAATATTATTCCTACACAACGCCTTACTTTAAATGAATATTTTTAGAATAAAAAACTTTATAAACCCATGAACACGAATAATAAAAATAAAAAAAAAAAGCATGTTAAACAAAAAGGACTTTGGAACACAATATTACATTTGAAATAAAATACTAAGGTAATAATTAAATGAAATATTCATACATTCCCACACTTTAAAATATTGTCGCATTCGCATGATGATTTACAAAGTTGATAAAGCGTTTAGTCATTAGCACTGGGCGGAAGTTTGGACACATTGTCCCGTGTTTGAGTAGCAATATGGGGTCCAAAGTACCCACGATTAAGGGTTAATAGCCACATCCGCGTTGGTGTTAAAATTCTCACGCAGGCTGTGATTGAAGGGTTGAATTAAATATAAATAAAAATAACAAAACAGGCTCATAATCGTGACAAAATCCTCATTGGTAAACAACTCCAAAATACTTAGCAGTTAAAAAACCTTGTCTTGTCTTGTAGATGTTTTGATGAAGTTAAATAGGCACAAATATGATCTTCGCAGTTTAAAAAACAGAGATCCATTTTTGTCCACGTTAGTGACAGAATTAACTTCGGTGAGTAGATCTAGCTACTCGTGAAGTTAGCCGTTACGATGCGCAATGGAGCTTTTTCGAACTAAAATTGTCTTTGCGCATCACAAACAGCTAATTTCACGATTGCTTTGATCTGCTGACCGCACTGTTCGTTTGGTTGTTGCTACGTCAGATCAAACTAAGCTTGAACACGGAAATGGTTTGAATGGGATGCAATCCTTGACAAAACAAACTTCCCAACCGATTCGATCTTTTCAAACGTAATTATAAACAGAATTACTCACCGCAGACAGGGGCTCTACTATGAAAAACTATATCGAACATTCTTTAGTCAAATTCGAGTTACATTGCGTGGCTGGTTTATGCATTAGGCAATTATCTTACGGAATACCCGCGTCACAGCGCAGTGTTCCTCAAAATGACGAATCAAACTTGCGTTTATTGTTCTGCAGTAGATACGACTGTCGTGTTGTCATTAAAGACGTGGACAGATGAATAAGTGTGTGTTGATTGGAATTTTAATGGGCGTTAATGGGCGGGACAAAGAAGAGATTGTAACTTGTCGTTACCAGATTTTATCGTACCTATTCACTGATAACGCGGCTGCCTCAAAGGCAAATTGCCATGCCTTGTCAATGATACTAGGGTGGTCTTAAATGTAGTCAGCAAACTGGATTTTGTCTTTGGTAACAGTTGTGTTTTTTTAAGTGACTCATTAGGAAAAATATTGTATAACATTTGGAAAACGCTGAATTTACTTCCTTGACCTCGAATCCCGTTGTAATTCTGTACATGTGTCATTAAAATTACGCAGTAAGTGACCGATAAGAATATAATTAGTAAAATAATATTATTTTACTTTAATACACAATTTTTAATTAATTTTCTGCCACTGAACAACTGCTAAAGACAACGAATACAACCTAATTAGATAAATCAAGAAGTGGCACACCGCCCAAATAAATTCCAGTTGGCGAACCACAACTTATTCTAATTAGTAATGCCGGTACCAGTGGCCAATTAGTTCGATTCGGTATCGATGCGCTCGCGCAGCCCCTTGGTTAGCATAAGCTAAAGGCTTAGCACGAATAAATGTAACAATCGTAAACGTATCGTAACACTAGCGTATCTGATATACACTGCGTGGTGACGCTACAACGTTCTGCAGTCGAACTGGCGATGACGCGCAATACGACTCATATAAGTTAGATTTACATAAAGCGGCGATTGTCAGATTTGTTTGTGCTCACCCCTCTGGACAGATAAAATTTAAACCCCTTAATGAAGTCCCTCATTGCTTTATTTACTTGGAGATAAATAAATCAGTGCTTTCATTGCGTAAGCGCAGTGGTAATGGACGTCAAACGTTTCGATATCCCCGATCTTTTGGTTTTAATTTTTTTAATTTTTTTTCGTACCAAGAGTAAGATAAATTATCCAATCAGTGTTTTGTTGTACAATTCCATTTTTTCTTGTTTTTATTACATTATAAAACTTTAGAATCTTAGCCTATTTCTCTATAGCATTCCACCTTTATTAAGTCAGTTTAAATAGGGCTAAATTATGACGGTTCATAAAGAGAATTCATGTTTATATATTGCAGGATCCACTTTTGTTACCTAAATCTATGAAGCCTTTACTCATCCTATCCTACTTCCTACTTCCTACTAATATTATAAATGCGAAAGTTTAGATGTTTGTGTTTCAATCACGTCTAAACTACTGAACCAACTTGGATGAAAGTTGGCGTATATATAGTTCGTAACCTGGATTGACACATAGGCTACTTTTTATTCCGAATAATTAACAGGATCTACAGGATAAAATGAACGAACGGGATAAGCCGCGCCAATTTAGCAAGAAGATGATGTCATGTCATGTCACGTCAGTTTGACAGGACATAATACTACCTCTTTTGTCTAACGATTAACGTTTGACATTCGAGTACGGGTTCGGTGTAATGTCAAGTGTCTCAAAGAAGTATCCGCTCGGTACACGCACAGATAATATAATGTACACGGAAACGGTACTCGCGTACGAAGTCGCGGGTAACTGCTAGTAGTTTTATAAGCCGTGGACCTTGAGTTTCAGCCAAGTAAGCTTTTATCGTTTTGCGGAGTAGACCAAAGAACTAAGTGTACACTTGCGGAAATCCAAATTGTTTCCCGTTAGCTCACCCAAAATCATAGTGATTTTTACCAAAAACTAACCACGTTACATCGAACCCGAACCACAAATCGATTGACTGACATGTTACTTATAATCACTCATATGGATATTGAACAAGGGTCTGACCACACATGCCAGTATCGAATCGCACTTTGCAGCCTTGCAACAAAAAGGGTGAAAATGGTGCAATGGTTTGACATTATACGACAGCGCAGTATGTGATGCAATTTGTAACGCATCAAGTTTTTTTTTATTACTTTTTACCAGCTTTAAACACCCCTTGCTACACTTTCTATTCTTTTTCTGATTTCCCTGAAAATTTTAATATTTAACCCTATTATTAATAAATTCGATGTAACCTTAGAATAGTTACACCATGTTTTGTCTCTTTCAATCGAATTTGAATCTGCTTGTCAATGTAAAAGACAAAACACGCTGTATCTATATTCCAAGAGGTTTCGTTAACAAAACAACAAAATAGTTTCATCATTTAGGGCCTATTTCACAATCTTTGAGTAACACTATCCGTCAAATAAAAATATTTCTATTTTGTTTTGAGAAGTCTTAAGTAAAGACGGAAATATTTAAACTAGTGAAATAGACACTTAGGGCGGCTTGCACCAGAATTGCTAAACGCGTTTAACTATTAAATAGTATTTAGCGAGCTGTCAAGTCATATTTAACGTCAGATTTAAACCTATTTAGCTGTTAAACACGTTTAGTGATTCTGGTGCAAGCCGCCCTAAGCATAGTATATTTAATTTTATGATAAAAAGTAGGCCAGAAAAATTAATCTCCTTTTTCTGCACAGATAAAAAATACGTAACAGTACGATACAGTGTGAGTTGATGCTACAGAGTATAATAACCCGAATTCCTGCTACGTGGCTACCGCTATAAGGTTGCAAAAACCGTTGTCTCCGCCCCCTGTATTTTGTAGCGATGTCGATAATTCCCGGCTAGGGACAAACGTCTCCGTGAGTTGTGGACCCATCGATTTATTATTGAAATCAGCCGTCGCACGTGCAACAAAACTGGGTACATGAAGCTTAGAGTCACGCGGAATGCCGTGCCACGAATCGTATCCCTGCCCATAATTACTTCGGTATTTCTCTTTCTCTATTATCTATCAACACATAGGTAACTCTCTCTGCCTCTGCCTTCCGTGCTGTGGGTCGTGGGTTCGATCCCCACTAAGAACAAACATTTGTGCGTGGACAACATAGATGTTTGTTCTATGTCTGGGTGTTACTATGTATTATAAGTATGTATTTACAAAAAAAAAAGTATTTAAGTATTCTTTCAGCCATCTAGTTCCCATATTACAAGCTTTGCTTAGTTTGGGACTAGAGGGCGTTGTGTGTAAAGTCCATGAATATTTATTTATTTATTTATAACTATTATTTAGTAAATAGATACGGAAGAGTCTTTCTTAAATATTTTTTTTTTACTTTTATATTCAATACATTTATTGCTTTCTCATGGTAATATAGTCGTTAAAAATCAAACGAACTCTTGCAAAATACGGTCACTTCTAAGCAATGAAGATATTTTATTATATATTAATTAAGATATATTCGCGGCAATGCAGCCAGTGTCTTGGGCACGCTTCCGATTGGTACTGATTTGGATCAGTTGAGCTATTTATAAATCGTTTGCAACGGTGTGTAGATAGCTCAACTGCTTCATGTATATTTTGTACATATTATAAATCTTCTAAGCTAAACATTGATAATTGATAATTTAGTTAGTAGACTTAATTCCCTGGTTGGTTTCCATTTGACAGATTCAATGACTTCTGTTGAAGTTATGCGGACGTTATTTTGATAACTATAGTAAATCACACCCATGAAATAAAGCCGCAAAAGCGGTCATGTTTTTTGTGACATGTCGACGTTTCTGCAGTCATGTGCAAGAATCTCCACTGTCCACCAAATTGCTTATAAAATTGGCGACCGCTCGTGCCGCGCGCGAACGTTGTTTAATGACACCAAAAAAAAAAGTGTACAAGCCTTTCAATTATTAAGTACTCCAGATTGACATATTGAGGGTATAATTTGCGTTTATTTGCATAATAATTTTGTAAATTTGTATTTCTTGTAATAAGCTATAGGTAATATTAATATTGTATGTCTTTATTCTGGTAAAAATTAAAAAAAAGAGTTGGAAAATTTAAGAAAAAAAAGTACACACAAATTGGATTATACGTGTGCAAAAATGAGCTATATGTGCATGTCTTGTAAAGACCATAGAGTTCAATAAACTGTTCGATAAAATGACGCAATCTCCTCAAAATATTAAAATTCCTTTTCTAAAGTTTCTCAAAAACCCTCCATCATTATCCCGTTACCGCTATTGAAAAACAATCTGCTAAATTTGAGGCTTATTTTAAACTAAAAACAACTTTAGGTTCACACCTCAAATGAGCCGGCTTGTTATAATGCTATTAATAATGCCTTAGATGTATTCTAATAAATGTTTTAACACCTTTTCTTTAAAGCTATCATTAGGATTATTGCAGGACGCGTTGTTTTAGGATTTTGAAACTGGTTTAGGTTTTTTTTTAAGTAAGTTTTGTGTCATAATCGCATATAATGATTTTTCAACCCGTGATATAAGAATTAGGGCGGCTTGCACCAGAATGACTAAACGTGTTTAACGCTAAATATATTTAAATCTGACGTATTTATATGACTTGACAACTCGCTAAATACTATTTAAAAGTTAAACGCGTTTAGCGATTCTGGTGCAAGCCGCCCTTAACGTTCTTCGCAAATATACCGTATGTTACTAGATTTCTAAAGAAGAAAATTAAGAAAAAAATACGTTTTATTATTGTTTATTTATTATTTATTTTAAAATTTCACACAAATAGGTAGTGCTAGGAGGACTTAATGCTAAGAGCATTGTCTGCCAGTTATACAAATTATAGTTATTGTTATACAAATCTTTGTCATTTTGTTTGTTTAGCAAATAAATTATTTTCTTTTCTCTTTTTGAAACATAACAGCGTCGCTATGGAAATCTACCTACTGATTACCAATATTAGAGTGTAGAATCCAACCATAAGGGAGCTTTTTGAATACCAAACCTGGACGTGTTTTTGACCCCGTCAGAACCGCCTTAAAACATAACTTTAGAGACCGCACAGCATACTAATAAGAACTATTCTAGAACTTACTAAACGGGTCACATAATGTAAAATACAGTAGCCTGGATGAAGTACTTTATTCCGAGTCAAAATACGTTGGGTGAGCGAGAGGGAAATATGCTATAGTGTTGTAAGAGTGGGATGGAGATGGAAGGTTGTCAAGGCAGGTGTCTGTATACATCTGCGCATGCGCAGTGACCGGCACGTGCGCACCGACTAAGCTTTTGGACTGGCACACGTTGAGAGTAGGTATAATTTTATATCCAGCTAGTAATTAAACGTGATATTTTCAAGAAATGTCTTATGAAACCATAAGAAAGCTCTGATTTTGGAGGTATCAAACATAATTTCTCCACAGTCAAACCAATGAGGACATTGACATGGGTGAATTAACTTGCGTAAACGACCACATGCGGCTTTTTTGCAGAACTTTCGAAAGATCTATCCCCTTTATTTTAATTGATCTATGATCCTCAAGAAACTAAAAAAAAAACAAATAAACCGACAATATTGTAAAGATTACGGGAAGTCGATGAATGGAGATAAAGAAGACCTAAAATTGTACTTCTTGGAAATCTAGAGAGTTCTATGCTAGCGGACTTGTAGGCTATGATACCAACCTAATAGTTTATACTTTTTGGCCAACGTTTGACCGCAGTCAAAGTTGACGTTATGTCAGTGCAATAAGGCTGCTTCCTGACTCGGAAAGTCACTCGTCAGTAAAGAAATAGTGTTTTGTTTAAGGGCGAACGCAAACCGAAGACAAAACGTCTTGTCGAACAGTTAGTGATGTGAAACTATCAGTAAAACTTTTTTAGTTACAACATGCTTCTTTTTATTTGCTGTTTTCGTTACTTGCTTATTTAATGAGAATCATCCTAAGTACTTAATAATATTATTAAGTACACTACATAATTACTCTATATTCTTATTTATTAAAAAACACAGTTCATTCTCTAGGTATGTGCGTATAAAGCAATGTTTAATAGGTAGGTATTAAACAATGCTATAATAGATAGGTAAACATACTTAAGAAAAGTCTGTCGTGTCAATTGATGTGAGTTTCGTTATAACGAAAACAGCATATGACGAGGAAACATTCGTCATATGCTGTTTTCGTTATAACAGAAAATTTATTTTCACGTCACTAAGTACGCGACAAAACAGTTTTGTCGATAGATGTGCGTTGGCCCTTAGAATCCTTTCAAACCACAGCAAGTTAATTCGGCGGTTACGGCACCGAAGCAAATGTGAACCAAAAACGATGATAATTTGACCTTGATTGATGACTTATCAACACTCAGCACGACATACCTCTTGCTGTGATGATTAGACACAGCAGCGATGAGATGATGTTGAATCATTGCATCATTAGTAAATTTTTTGTGAGTTGTGTGAGAGAATTCGTAAATACGAATTGCATTTGTGTATGAAACAGCTTACTGTTGGTTTTATAAAAAAATCGTACTTATTGAACACCCGCTAGTTACCCGCGACTTCGTACGCATCTACAGTTTCCGTGTACATTATAATATCTGTGCGTGTACCGAGCGGATACTTCTTTGAGAAACTTGACATTACACCTCATTACACCGAACTCGTACCTACTGTAATGTCAAACGCTAGTCGTTAGACCAAAGAGGTAGTACTACGCCCTGTCAAACTGACGTGACATGACATGACAATGAAATCCTCTTGCCAATTGGCGCTGCTAATCCTTTTCGTTCATTTTATCCTGTAGATCCTGTTAATTATTCGGGATAAAAAGTAGCCTATATGTCAATCCAGGTTACGAACTATATATATGCCAAGTTTCATCCAAGTTGGTTCCGTAGTTTTGACGTGATTGAAACACAAACATCCAAACATCTAAACATCTAAACTTTCGCATTTATAATATTAGTAAGATAAGATTAACCTCTTGAAGTTGTCGGGATTGGTCGATCGGTCGATATTTTGTTATGAATTACTATTTCCAAATTCATCTTGAAAAGCAAACCTCTATTAGTTAGGCTTCTGATTTTAATTACATTGGTAGTTCGACCCGACTGTTTTTTTCCCAGAATTATTAGATCGTGGCTTTTATAGCATGAAATTTTTTAATTAAACAAAATAATAAATAAAAAATAATGATTCCATTCTTTGTGGTTAACGCCTCTTTGTTGCCGCTCATCAATATAATGACTTACTTTTGATTTAGTTTTTATAGTTTATAAATAAATAATTTATTGTTCACACCCTTATAATATTCATTCCTTTATTGCAGTACCCTGCATAGCAGATATAGATTTATTTGATTCTAAAAAGGTTTTGATTGTTGAAAGTTTAGGTGCGACATTTTTTATTTCCTGTTTGTAAACCATGTTAAAAAAACTTCTTTCTTCTAGTCTAGGTTCCGCGCGAACACCTAGATTTCGTAGACGATTCAAAATGATTCTTGTGATTTTAATGAATAAACGAGTTTTTGTTTGTATTTAGTTTGTATTTTAGTTCTATGTAGTTTGTATAAAGGTTTGAGTCAAGACCCTTGACCAAACTAAAAAGTTTTTTTGAATGAACTCTGATAACAAAATGGCCACACTTATTTTATGTAAAACTATTAAACTCCTTATCGATTGATTACTCCATAAAAATATCGCGTGCAACCTCGTAATTTAATTAGATTTAATGGCGAATTAATCGAAGTGCCCATTAATGACTACCATTACAATTGATTATGTCGTAAAACGTAACATTTATCTTAACGAAGGACAATATGGGTAAAGAAACCCTTTTATGTCAAGGCAGAAACCTTTATTTATTTTTTATTGTACTCAGTGAATAACAAACAACTTAACCCTAAAACATAATGAGCTTCACCCTACAAAGAGTCATATTGTACCTTATTGTATGTTGCGTAAAATAAATAATTTCTATTTTATTCTATTCTATTTTATATTTCTATTACCGTAGCTACAATTTTAAGAGTCAGTTTCTGAAGCACCTATTTTGCCCACATTAGACCTATGATGTCTGATATCTTTCAGCGTAAAATCCCTAGTTAAAAAATCTTGGAAATGTGAACGCAATCTTCGAATTCTAGTTGCGTGGTTCATTTATCGGAGATCCAATTTTTTGTTAATCTTTTCAATCTTCCCAGCCACCGAGTAAGTGATGTCTTAATAATGACATGAGGTACATATCGTGAGACAAATCTCGATGTAAAACCCTGGTTTTCTAAATATCGTGGCCGTTATTTGAGGTGCGTAATTGAAACTCAATAGATACAAATAAAGAAACCATTTGCACATGCATACTTGGTTCATTTAGAAATATAACGTAGAACTACTACCTAATTCCATTTGGTACTACTGCGCAGAGTAAAATGGGGCAGATTGAGAACAAAACACATATTTCATTGAACGAAAATTGAACTATTCTTGAGATACTTAAAGCAAATCCAGTATAAATAAATATTCAAGGACATTTCTTTTCACACAACACCCTCTAGTACTAAACTAAGCAAAGCTTGTAATATGGGAAATAGATTGCTAATGGAATACTTTTATATATTTATTGTAAATACATTTGTAGTACAAACGAACGAACACAAATGTTTGTTCTCGGTAGGGATTGAACCTAGGACCTACAGTACGGAATGCAGAGCTTATACCGACTGCGCTATGTATGGTTGAGAGTTTGAGATCTCACTCATGAGGTCAGCAACTCGTCTGTCTGTCCACGTTATTACTGACGTAAAATAACGGTACCTACATTTAAAAGTCAATGCTGGCTACAGAAATCAACGTCACGAGAAAGGAAGACACCAAGTATTTTGTCACTGTTTAAACCGATCCAATCAGTATTTGAACCCAACAAAAAAGCAACTTAAAAAATGAATCAAACCCTTTTTATCGTTTGATACAATTTTTGGGCAGCATTTACATCGGAAGAAGGAATATTTTTTTTAGATAGGCACATATTTTTGATAGCATTTACATAAGAAGCAGGAATATTTTTTTAGATACATATTTTTGATTGCGATATCATCGAGTTTGTGGTAAATGTAACGATCGTGATGGTAAGAAAGTGAAATAATGTGTTATACTTTGTACTTGACTTCTTAGCAATGTTACTTTCAGAAACTGATGCAAGATATTAAATAACATTTTAGCTTGGCTTTTCCTTTAAATTCTACCGAGTAACTACCAGATGTTAATGAGATCTGTTTTTAATTTGCCACGTATGTTCGATTGGCCACTAGTGAACGTTGTTTTTTGTAAGTAAAAGTTTAATCACTACACCGGTAAATCCGCGCCAGAAACCGGCTTTCTGTACAAATTCAGTTATCGGTCAGATACAAATTTTTATTAAGGCATGCGATTATCTATCAACGATAAAAAATAGGAGCCCTTGTTGTTAATTTATATAATTTGATATGTAACTCACTGTTTGAATATTAATGTGTATTGTCACGAATATCTATTACTCTTAGAACTTCAGGTTTTTCAAAGAAACGTCACTGTTTAGGACAATAAATTAAAAAAATATAACGTTTTTTTTAATTGACTAATTAGGATGCGTTCGTTTGATTATGTATTAGAACTTTAAAATGTATGAATGATTTATAAAGATTGAAGATTGTCCTGAAAATCAATGTTACGGTCGCCGCTTTCAGAAAACATCACAATTTTGAGCCGAAACAGCAGATCAAGATATTAAATCAGTTGTTTTTATGGAAAGGGCTTAAATCAATATAATGTTATTAATTTTAATTTCAAGCTTCCTATGCATGTAATTACATCTGTATTTTCTTCTAAATTGAGCATAATTTGAGAGTGATTTGGTGATGAATTTCAAGCTCTTGAGCATAGATAATTTAAGAGTGATTTGGTGATGCATTTCAAGCTCTATAACATTTTATAAAAAAACACTGTATTGATATTAATGTTGATGTAATAGGTATAGAAACACTTAAAAATAAAAATAAAACACCTCGTCACTAAAAATGATAATTCAATTCATTTGATAAAATGAAATTGAAATTAATTGATTAATAAAATCAACTAAGGATCAATGTGTTATTATTTTCTTAAATCTATTTGTTACTAGCAGTTACCCGCGACTTCGTACGCGAGTACCGTTTCCGTGTACACTATATTATCTGTGCGTGTACCAAGCGGAAACCTCTTTTAGAAACTTGACATTACATCGAACCCGTACTCGAATGTCAAACGTGAGTCGTTAGATTAAAGAGGTAGTACTACATCCTGTCAAACTGACGTGACATGACATCATCCTCTTGCTAAATTGGCGCTGCTAATTCCGTTCGTTCATTTTATCATGTAGATCCTGTTAATTATTCGGGATAAAAAGTAGCATATGTGTCAATCCAGGTTACGAACTATGTATATGCCAAGCTTCATCCAAATTGGTTCAGTAGTTTTGACGTAATTGAAACACAAACATCCAAACATCTAAACTTTCGCATTTATAATATTAGTAGGATTCATAATGAACAATAACACATCAGTGCTACTTTATTTGAATCAACTGATTAAAATTAAACATCTGATAACTAATTAAGCTTTCAAGGATTTGGGACACGTAGTAACGTATTTATTGTAAAAGTTGTCACCAAACTTTTAAGTTCCAATCCCGTCTGTTTCGCGGTAAGAGCGCAATTCAATCTTATCTTACTAATATTATAAATGCGAAAGTTTAGATGTTTGGATGTTTAGATGTTTGTGTTTCAATCACGTCGAAACTACTGAACCAACTTGGAAGAAACTTGGCATATGTATAGTTCGTAACCTAGATTGACACATAGGCTACTTTTTATCCCGAATAATTAACAGGATCCTTAATATAAAATGAACGAACGGGATTAGCAGCGCCAATTTAGCAAGAGGATGATGTCATGTCATGTCACGTCAGTTTGACAGGATGTAGTACTACCTCTTTGGTCTAACGACTAACGTTTGACATTCGAGTACGGGTTCGATGTAATGTCAAGTTTCTTAAAGAAGTATCCGCTCGGTACACGCACAGATAATATAATGTACACGGAAACGGTACTCGCGTACGAAGTTGCGGGTAACTGCTAGTAAACCATATTTCCAACATAAAAATATTGTGAGTACATTTAAAATTGCATTTATTTCCATATAAAGAACCGCGGAACCGGCCGTGTCACATCCATTACCGACCTTCTCATGCTTGCCACCCAACTTGCAATGCCGCTGAATAAAATATCAATTAGAACAGTTTTTGGATGATTAAAAAAATATCTTTATTTCTCAATTTTGATAATGCATGGTTTTTAAAAAACGTTGACCGTTTTATGACGGATGACATATTTTTTATTTTGTATGATGATTGTAGTAGGTATATTGTTTAAAGACAATAATACACCAAGATTTTTTTTTTAATTTACTAGCAAGCGCTTAATCGCAATCACACCTGATGTTAAGTGACGATGCATTGATTATTCATTGTATGAACTAATTTTGTAAATGTTTAAATTGCAGTTATACCGTCTTATTTTAAAAATTAGAGCCTGTATAAAATTACACGCAAAAACTACATAATATGGCATTTTTTTTATAATCAATAAATTGGTCTAAACAAAAATAATTTGTCATTAAGTATTTCCAAAAGTCGTATCATACTGACCTAGTATAAAAAAGTTTTATTATTTTACATGTCACATCACATTAAGGAGGTAATATAACAGACACCGCTTTTCAGCGAACCCTAGCTTAAGTGATCTCTTCGGGCGTATGTCATTTGCCGTTTTTGCATTCCACATGTCCTCGGATTGGGAGGTAAAGGTAATGAGGAACAAGAAGTATTTATTACGAGTCCCACGGAGGTTCTACACTTGCTGACAGCATATAGGTACAGTTGTGTGCGTTACCTGAGTGAGTTCGATCCCCACCAAGAACAAACATTTGTGCGTGGAAAATATACATGTTTGTTCTATGTCTAGGTGTTACTATGTATTTAAAACAAAAAAATATATATATAAGTATTCTATCAGTTATCTACTTCCCATATTACAAGCTTTGCTTAGTTTGAGACTAGAGGGCGTTGTGTGAAATGTCCCTGAATATTTATTTATTTTAACTACTGTAATGTGATTATTTGTGTTGACGGTTGCCTTGCCAACCAATAAAGCGGTGGAGGGACGACCTAGATGTCTTTTACAATGACTGGGTTAATTTGACGAAGGACGGTGACGACTAATAATTTAAAAAAATGTGATCAATAACAGACACTGATCAGCCCGCGTATTCCAATCTTTTGCTGTCAAGTTATATTTCACTGCCCAGTGTAATTTCTTCAGGTCACGTGGTACAATTTTGTACCACGTGATCATTCTTTTTAGACACTTGACAGCAAGATATGCGCGATAACAAATTAAATGACATCATAATGTCACTATTTAGTCACAGAATAACTATGAGTTAGTATGAACTGACCATGATTTAAAACTTTGCAGTTCAACTGAGATTGGAATACCCTTGCGTTTTGTTCTGGTAGTTGCAAAAGCGGTGTATCCTACTAATATTATAAATGCGAAAGTTTAGATGTTTGAATGTTTGTGTTTCAATCACGTCTAAACTACTGAACCAACTTGAATGAAAGTTGGCATATATATAGTTCGTAACCTGGATTGACACATAGACTACTTTTTATTCCGAATAATTAACAGGATCTACAGGATAAAATGAACGAAAAGGATTAGCAGCGCCAATTGGCAAGAGGATTTCATTGTCATGTCATGTCACAGATAATATGATGTACACGGAAACTGTAGACGCGTACGAAGTCGCGGGTAACTACTAGTAATGTATATATATGTGTCTATATGGTATGTGTGGAAGGCTCATTTAGTTAAGGTGAGTTTTAAGTGATTTTAATAAAGTATCGTCGTATAATCGAATTGCTACCATCATTGAATTTCAATGCGACACGACGCTGAAATAGTAATCAAAAAAGAGATGTTTCCAATTGTATCGCTTTACGCATTCGTTAGTTGCAATCTTTTGTTTTGAGAAATTTTAACCCGTTAAGGTTAGACCTTACTTGCAGCGTGCAAGTTGTAAAGCACCTATGTCGTCATTATTCGTACTGAGTCAAACTAAGACTGGTTTCCACCCTTAGATATCTATACAATATCTTATAGGTATACACCTACCCTACTAACATATATTTAAGTTTTACTAATATGTGGATCTTATAAAAACTTCATATCTTTATCTGACAATTTTTATTTGATTTGATTGCACTTTGTGAAAATGTTTACTAATATTTTAAAGTACGACGCTATACAGCCAAGTAGAGTCGAATGCTTAAGGCGTAGGTACAGTTTTAAGGCGACAATGTGGCCATGTAAACAACATCCCAAGCAACACGTGTTTTTGTACTTTGATTTATCGTTTCAAGTTTCAAAATTGTTTTTACACCGCCACACGCAGTTTGCAGTTAAAACGTATGTAAATTATGTTAAAATTGAAATGAATAAAACAGTATTACCTACATCAGGGTATTAAATTGTGCATTCTTGATTTTTCTCTATACTTTTTTTTAGTTACAATTCATTTCATTAATTGAAATTCAAAATTGAAGTATATTTTTGTGATTTTTGAACAAAAAGACAAGCGTATAATATCAAATAAAATTCATAAAAATTGATTGAAAATAACATAGTCAATAAGAACATAAGCTCGGCTCTAGCAGTCGTTAGCAGGAGGCCTTAAGGTGGCCTAAAAAATCCCTCACCAGAGTTGGCCACTAATTCATACGAACAAACGAATAAGAACTAAAAAAAACACTATTAAACTATTTTAAAACTATAAAAAGCATAAAAGCTAAAGTAAGAAACTATGAAAACATTTAAAGTAGGTACCTACTTAATTACGTGTTCAAAAATTCAAACAAAACAAGTGATTAATGATATTTATTGTCTGTAGAACTCGTTTACATGAAAGTCTTAAAACATAACAAGCCTGTGGCATTTGGTAGGTATAATTGCACTAAAAAAAAGTCAAAAACGTCCTAATCCTTACTCAATTGGTAAAACATTACTTTTATCTTATCATACATAAGTCTTTGCACTTCACAGCTTCAATTTAAAATCAGGAATTTAAAAAAGCCTTTAGTTGAATTGAAAGCCAACTCTCAACAAACGAGAACCAGTATTGATCAAATAAAATTACAAACGACGTTATTATAAAAGTCCAGAAACTTCTAATTGGCACCTTTTTAAATTCCCGACTGCGATTATTTCGGAGGCGAATATTACACACTTTGCACAAGCTGCAAAATCCGCAGATCTGGTTTCAGTGTAAAATCTACTTCTTTATTAAGTGAACAAGTTTTATTCTTGTAATGGTAAGCATACTCATTAACCGATCGCCTTGATCGCGAATGAATGTGACGATCGTAAACTTATCGTAACCTTAGCGTATCCGAGATACACTGCGCAGTGACGCTACCACCTTTGGCAGTTGAACTGGTGTTGACGCGCAATATGTTCGCATACGTTAGATTTACGTAACGCGGCGACTGACAGATTTGTTCGTGATTACCCCTGGTAATTCCGTTGGCACTTTATTTCGTTAGCCATATTAACCGAGGCAAAAAAAGAAGGGTAAAGCTTAAGTGCACATTCTGATGGTAATGATATTATACGTAAAGCCGGGGTTTTATGGGACGAAAGTGGTATTTCTATTAAACTTCTATTACGTACCGGTTCAATAATTATGAACATGAAGACTTCAATTTTGCACGACTTGATTACATTCTCGAAAGGTGCAGTTGCTTTAAAAATGGAACGAATATGAAAGTTTTAAAGTTTTTAAAAATGGAACGAATATGTAAGTTTTAAAGATTTTAAAAATGGAACGGGATGTTGGGCTTAAAAAAAATTAGGAATAGTGAAAACACGAACTACCGTGTGTTTTTAGAACTAAGCTTAAACTTTTTAAAAATAGAACGGAAACATTGAGGTTTAACTGTTGATGGTTAAAAAAAAGAACGAACGAACACAAAACCCTAGAAAATTCTCTAGTGACTAAAGAAGTATACTAACAACGGTTTTCTTCACAGAATTGGTTCATTGGACGTAGGATGAGGACGTATCCTGTAAGGCAATACACTCCGTTTAATCACTCCAAGACATAAAGTTGACTCGGAGGGATGTGTGTGTAAGAGAGAGTGTGTGTGTGTGTGATTATGATAAGTATGATTCTATTTTGTAGTTGAATGAAAGATTCCGACTAGCTGCGTCCCGCTGATTCGGACTCACGTGGTGATTGGGTTTTAGCTTTTTACCGTATAATCGACAGTTTATTAGGCTCTACGCTCACTAAAGCGTCTTTCACAAACACACGGACTTTACTGAAAGTTTTTGAACTTACTCTACACAATAATAAAAACAGTATTGTCTGTTAGAAGTAAAAAGCAACTGTAGCTTTCAGCTAAACCCGGGACCACGAAACTTTTTTGTGTGTACAGACGAAGACACGTCCACCTGTACTGCTTGGACTTTGAACTATTAGAAGTTGAACGTTGCGAATCGTGCGAGAGGGACGACAGTCTGTTTATGGAGGACGGGCTGCGAGCGTGGCGCGTGCTTACGCCTATTGCGCTCCCTTTCCAATGATTCTCTGCATTGTATGTAGTGTAGTTATGGGTGTATCGGGTGTATAACCTGACTTGTGGCCGTGTGTTCTAAAATAAAACACGAATAAAATAAAAACCAAAGTTTGAGCTTTAGTGGACAGTATGGCCGATTAGTTTACTAAAATAACATGCACACGTTATTTTTATACTTGGAACACAGTGTGATTCTTCATGTTAATTGATCAGCATTTCATTAATCCTCTTTGATACACTGGTTTTTTTTCTGCCCTCCTAGTGGATAATTACGAGCGTTCGAATTTTGAAAATGTCGAACACTTGCAGGATTTACTAGAAAACTATTTTTTTTTCTTTTTCTAAGAGGGAAAATGCCGGAGGTTGTATGACGAGTCTTACCGCGCTACTAAACAATTAAATAAATAGTACTTATTTAACATTTCAGTTATTTATAGCTTACTCAACCTTGATTGAGCTCTTTTTTGTGCCAATTTTAGCTTTTGGAGAGTGACGTACCTAGCTAAAGTCAATAAATAAATCTGTACCCACAAACACTATAATTAATATAATCCAAGTTATCGACATTATAAATGCATTAAAATATTTGTTAATGTTTTTATTGTAACGTTACATCAAAAAGTGTATTTTAGTACGAAAATAGGCTATTTTAGTCTTCTTTTCAATTACAAAACACTAGGAGGGCTTCACTCTGTGTATTTTCATACATTAATGTATGTGACGTATTTAAAGTAACATAAAATTTTTAATTAGTTAGGATGTCTTCATCGGATTAAGACAAAAACGAACGCATGTGAACGTTCGGCTTCTTTTATTTATTTATGGGACCGTAAAACCTTAGATTGCTAATTAGTTTTATGGACATTTTATTTTTGTGACAAGATAGCGATGATCTTGAAGTCCCCGACTCCCACAGAATTCTACAAACTTTTTTAAACCTTGTTTCCTTTATTTTTATTCTACCATGGAGGTTTCATTTGAATTTATAAATTAGAATAACTGTTGCAGAAATCTCTAGTATTCTGGGGGTGAGCACGAACAAAGACATTTGCAATGTTACGTAAACGTATTCGAGTCATATTGCGCGTCAACGCCAGCTCAACCTCCAAACATTGTAGCGTCACAGTGCAGTGTACTTCTACCATACTCTACGTAACTATTGCCATATCACGGTTGTGTGGCTGTTGCATAAAAACCTTTCCCCATCTGAGTAACGCTATCAGATAAAAATGTATCTATCTTTATCTTTGACAAGTCTAAAGTAGAGACAGAGATATAACTGACGGATGGCGTAGGTAATCATGAGAAGTTAAATTAAGCCGCGCTCAGCGACGCGGGTGGCGTAAACTTTACTGTTGCAATTTGTAAATGACGAGTGTGGTATATAAGATATCGTTTTCGGAGGATAAGTCGCAGTGTTGCTATCAATATGAAATACTTTTTGAATAAAGTTAAAGTTTTATATAAATTACCATTTTACTTAGTCCGCAGACCCCCTAGGGGGTTTAGATAGGGTGTCTAAAGGTTAACGAAATTACGTACGAACAAAGAATCTATTTAACATTCATCAAAGGATTGTCAAAGGATTTTCGACACTATTTTTAGTATGAGTAAAACATAAAATAGACGTGCGCGGTTTACCAGTTTTCAGTAGAAAAGATTTCAACGCGTTAGCTATAATTGGTCTTTTCATTTATTTGCTTATTATATTGATAGTAAGACAAGTAGATAGTAGTAGTTAATAGTAGATAGAAGTAGTTATGCAAGTAATTAGGTGCCTAATGTATAATAATATGGTCGCCTGGAAATGGCACTTAAAATTACCTAGTTATATAAGACGATTCTAAATGATCTTTGTGATTTTATTAAACAAAAGAGTTATAACATTGACTTTAAAATGCACGATTTAACTGGTTTTATTTCTTGAAAAATATAGTATCACACCTCAAACAATTTCGAAGTAGAATGAATGAATGAATTTAAATACCACAGATTAAAACACGGTTTCAAAAATTTACTTCTTTTATTGGTATTAATATTACTGAGTACGTTTTGCAATCTGCTATCCTAAAGTATTCAAACAATATATGTAACAATCAAAGTAGCAATTTCGACAAAATTATACCAATAATGAACCCTAATTACGAGCCAACAGTACAATTTTGACAAGTGGCAATCCAGGGCTCAGTAAAAAGTCCCGATTGACAATTGCAAGTGATTATATTCATTGTATATTCGTAAAAACAGTGGAGTGCTAAGCAGATTTGGGTATTTTAATATAATTGGCGGTCATTTGTAAAGTGCCTTCGATTGAAGGTTTTACTTTTAAGCGTTGTGTTGAGTACAGATATTACAAAACTTTTTTATTTTTCAATTGCGTTTGAATTATGCACATACATATTTTTTTATCTGAAATACACTACAATTACAAAGTTTATACACATACGTACATAATTTATGTGGTACCATGATTTTAAGTGTAGCTATTATTTGCAACTTCATTTTTTTTATTAATTAAAAAATAAACTAATTATTGTTGAACACCTACCTAAGTCATGATTTGCATTATTAAAACATAAAACTTGTTGACAAGATATCAAAAGCATAATTCAAATGTAAAAGCTTATTTCAATGACATAATAGTATACTAAATATTGTAAACATTTTTGTATTGTCTAAAATAATCTTAGCAATATAAAACTTGTAACACAGTGGAAACACTTAAAACTCTACCGCCACATGAATGAAGCAAGCACGTAGTCCATTCACTCATCAAAACGTTCCAAATACTTAGTTCCACATTCAAAGTCTAAGCACGTGTGATATCGACCAAAGCCACCGGCGAGAACAATAAAATCCTGGCGCCAATCGTTACGCCACAGAGTATCACGTCCTTCATAATGAACGGAAAATTACCACGACGTGGTAGTGACAAACCTCTTTTGTTTTTTTTATGAAAGGAAGAGTTTAATCCATAGTGGCGCGTACGTAATCGCTGTCGTGAGACGAATTTGTGAATGAACGAAAGTTGAATGAGTTCTCGGTAGTTGTATTTATTGGTTCAAAATGAGATTGACTTTAGAGAGAGTGAACATAACAGAAATAAGCTGTTTTAATAAGATAAGATATACACTGTATGATTATACAGTTGTTTTATAATGACGATGATGGCTAAAATCTTTTAGAACTTCAAAATTCAAGCAAAGATACTCATAAAATTGTAGTGTTTTATAAGATTTCAAAAAAATGTATATCTTATTAGAGAAAAAAGCACCATTAAGTCTAGCTAGGCGAAAATCCCCAGATAATTACAAACAAGAATAATACTTATACAACCAAACAAAAGGCGTACCTATACCTACTTACCTTACCACGATTACTAACAGTAACTGTTTACATGAACTAAGCATGCGCCCGCGCAGCCTAATAAGCCTGCAAATCTATGACTAGTAAAACCTCTATGCAGTGATTGGAGGAGTGTTAGTAGAAAGGCAAAACATCGACCAATGGGTGAGCTGTAACTCAACAATAGGCTTATATTAGTTACGACGCGCTGGGAACTAGGAAATGAACTGCCTACCTGTATATAAATAGAGTAGGTGTATTCTCATTACAAATTAAACTATAGGTAGAATCAGTTCTACAGTGATATTAGAAGCTTGGACGAATAAGCACATGTCAGAAAGACAATTAAATGATTCCAATTGGAAAAAATGGCGTCAGTTTCAAATCTGACGTTCCAATTGACAGAACTTGAAGATGACGATAAATAAGGTGATGTAAAATATACTACGCAGCGTGATCACTATAGGTTGGGTGACCGTTTTTGATAGTTATGTGTGATTCTGTGCTTCGGTAAGTTTTATATGATAAAGAATGTCCTTTGGCCACAGTCTCACCTGATGGTGAGTGAGGCCGACGATGGAGCAGAATAGTCTAAAGACACACTCACTCTTGCCTTGAAACCCTGATGGTATTCTTCAGGAATGAAAACGGCGATGTTGAGCTATGGTTATTCTGCAGTTAAACCATGGCCTAAAATTTTTGTAAACAGAATAGTTTTTGTAAGAACTTTCATAACAACTTTGCTAGTTTGAAAGCTGTTTGGAAAACAAATAAAAAACCAATAGGCACCTGTAATAAATCAAACATAATAGATATCTGAAAATAATCAGAAACATCAATGAAAAAAACTAAAAAAAAAATATAAACATTTTTCGTACAACAATTCATTTCAATAAATTACACTGTACAGCTAAAGTTACATCGAAGTTTAGCGTCGGCTACACGCTAAATAAATGATAATACCACCTTCGCAGACGCAGACAGATTCCGATTGTCATCGAAACAAACGTTGGAACACGTTCTCTTGAATAACGCTAGGCGACTGCAATAACTTCTCTAGCACAGCGGCCTATCATTTACGAAATAACAATCGCAGAGGTAAATAAAAAGGCTCGTATGCAGCGGGCATTAGCGTTGCGCGCGCGCAAACACACTTGGTGTATAATTTCGTGCGCTGACGGCTCCACGACTGAGGAAATTACTTAGAAGCTAGCATGAGTTTTTATACAAATCTTCTCTTTGACAACCGGTATCTTGAACGGTGTAGTTCCCTCTAACCCGACCCGAAGAAGTTTAAAACCAGTGCTAACCAGTCAGAGGAATCGTCGATATATCACGTGGTACGCAGGCTGTATAATTCGTGTTATTTATGGGATAACTTGGAATAGTAGCGAGTCAGAGCGTTAATAGAGGGTAACCACGCGACATGCGCATTCTGCGCTCCTGGACTTTTTTAAGGCAATGGGTAATGTCAAACAACCTTCTCGCTCGCACATTTCAACATTTTTCAAGATATATAAACTTACTGAATTATGCAAAATCCCAAAGCTTCACTATCTAGAGAATAGCAATGGAATGGCTCAGCAGCAAATATCATTTTGATCCAAACAAGTTTTCTAACCAGATAATTTGCACCAATGTGAACAATTTTGGTACAGATTTCTTGGTTGAATCCATTTTTTTATAAAGCAAAAGATAATTTTGACAAAATCCGAATATAATTTTCAATACAATCAAATCCTAAAAATCTGTACAATTTTTAAAATCTAACTACAGCACCGGAAAACAGATGGTAGGTACCTAACTTGAATTTTTTTTTGTAAATTATAAGGCAGTCTAAAGATTTAAATTTTTCTACGTATTAATTCTAAAACTAGATGGTAGATAGATGGTACATAGATGGTAGGTACCTAATTTTTTTAAATTTTTTGTAAATTTTAAAGGCAGTCTAGAGATTTAAATTTTTCTACGTATTAATTCTAAAAAAATGTTATAATAATAACGAATGCCACTTATCTGATCTTGCTGCCTTAAAAGCTCTCGCGATAGCACCTTCTAAGTTTCGATGTTCGCCTGGTAGTTAAAGTAATAACCACCCTTCTAGCAAAGAATGTTTCATTGCTAGCTTTTAATCTCCATTGCTTAGGTTTTCTCGTTAAGGATGTTTTTAATTCGCATGCTATTTTAAGCGAAGCAATATTTAAATATGGAGATGTGAAAAATCTTCTGGGAAGGCAATGAATTTAACCACTGTTAGGGAGAAAGTAAAAAAAAAGACAGAAACCCGGTATTTTAATGTACTCTCTTTATAACCCGTATGCATTTTATTTTTCATAAAAAAAATACATCTTCTTTTATGGTTCTTTTGTCGGTTTAAGTCTATTAGAAAATCTAGGATCTACTTTTATATTTTTTCTAATTAGTTTCTACTTAAGCCCAACATAAAATTATGCAATGACTTTTATTTGAAAATGTATTTTATGGCTTTTCTTTGAGATTGTATGCAACAGGCAAGAATGTTGCATCGTGATTTAATCATCATCATCGTCATCCGATCCTTCACTTCAATGATTGGCCTAGGTACGATTTGCTATTTACAAAAGGGTACAATAAAAACTACCTTATTCAACCTTAGCTACAGTACGCACAACGGATCTGTATCCTTCTGAAGTTAGGTGGAATAATGATTGCGCATGTACTGTTGTGCGGAAAAATTTGCTTACCTCCATATCGAGTATCGACCCAAAAATCGGTACTGCAAAGAGAAAAGAGTGACTATACAATACTTTCAATCTTAAAAGCTGGCTAGCAATATAACTTGTGAGTGAGTGTAAGGTAACGGCACCTGTTTCCGTGGTATTTTCACTAAAACTCGAAAGGATATCAAATATTAAGCATTTACAGTACCTTTCTGAAGGTTCGGTTTCTGTTATCAGAAGCTCTAGTGTTTTTACTTTCGGAAAATACTTAAGTTCTGACGGTCCGACCTATATTTCTATTTGAAATTAAATAAAATGTAAATCAAGTCGAAATTGCCCAATTCCGAGGCAAAAATCCGTATTCCGTGGTATTTGGTACCTAATTGCGTGGTATGAAAAATTTATACGAAACGACAGTAACAAACTGATAAAATAATGTTAGAAAGATTAACTTGATTGTTCTCTAGGAATACAGGTCACTTTTGGTGGTAGTACTATTATTATTTAATAAAACTTTAAATGTGGTTTGGTATAATGCTATTAGTATTATAAATGTAAAAGTTTTTAAATACCTCTTTGGATGTTCGTAACTCAACCTCTCACACATCAGCGACGTCAACTTTGCTATTATCTTCATCCTGTGATTGCAAGCCCGGATAAATACACAAAGTGCTGATAACGGGAAAATCTCCCCGTGTGATAAATTAAAAAAATACTTTTGCTAATTCCTAAGCACACACACACACATACACATACACATTACACATTAACACGTTATTAACATTATTATAGTATTCCACATTATAAATACGACATTTCGCGGAGAAATAAAACCAAGCGTGCAAATGGTACAAATATCACCGCAAGACTGAAGCGTGGTCGACACGTGCAAGGAAAATGAGTGTCGGTGCCGACAAAGGAAACGCCGACAAAGGAAACACCGCCAAAGACGCCGGCGGCGCGTCAAAGACACCGCCACCGTGCGTCGCTTCGAGGCGGTCTCTTTGACACTTTTATCACTCGTGCCGCCGCCGCCGCAGTGCAATTCGAAGGGCGACTTTGCTTTGACGGCATTTACAAAGAGTGCCGCCGAACCCACAGCTGTGGAGACTAAAAAATCATATTTCCTAATTTCCAGTACCTACTAAAAGCCAAAATTTTTTATATACCTATCATTCTTAATGTTAGCTGATGCCAAATTGTTAAAACTTTTGTTAATGATTAACTTCTTAATAAAACATGCACCCAAATGTGTGGAAAATAAATATTTTCGTAACATAATTTTCTATACAACCAATAAACAAAATACATAAGTAGGGTACTTTTGATGTGTTATAACTCGTAAAGATTATTAAAAAGTATACCTCGAAATAAGGTTTTAGTCTCAATCGACTATTTGATTTGTCAAATCTATCGTTAAAATCACAAAAACCTAATCCCAGTTTGTGAAATTGAAAAATAAAAACAGTTCTTTCAAATTGCTATTCCGAGGTAAATTTTTCACATACCTTGGAATTAGGTACTAGGTGAAATATTGGACCCCTAATGCCGTGGTTTTTTCAATATGTAATTTTACCTCATTATAATTAAAAAACCACTTAAACATGTATTACATACGGTAAAGAATATACTTCTTTCGAAAATTTAACACTAAAAGTCATAACCTAAAACAGAAAAAATCATAATAACCCTTATTTAAAAAAGCTTGCTACTCTCGTGCACAGAGGCAAAAATGTATGGAGAGTGCACTTGGACCAGCCACCGCTGCGAATTTAGCCAATTATTTTGGAATGTAAGCCCGTTCTAAGTCTCGTTTTTAGATTTATATATAAAAAAATATATTTCCTAATGAGAAATAACTTTTGCAACAAAAAAGAAGCTAAGAATCAGAAGTAAATGCTGTTTTTCTAAATACCACGGAGAAAGGTGCCACTTTTAGAATACCACGGATTTGGGTGCCTTTACCTTATGCTTTGACTGTTTAGGCCGACTGTACTATCAGTTAAATTACCGGCAATTTCATAAGCGTACTTTGGCTTTAATAATAGTTTATTAAGTAGATACCTATGAGCTTGGCATACAATAAATGTCATTTTAGCATTATTAATAATGCAATAAATTAAAGTGCGAGTGTAATGTCCGTGGCTTTGAGGGTCGTATTCAAACATACTTCTTTACTTATTATTTTTTTTATTAGCGCGGTTTAAAGTTCGCACACGATATTGTTGGGGTTTTATTTTATTTACGATCATAGCGATTATTCATATATCAAACTAATAGCGGGGCTTCATCAAATAAATATCAGTACAGAAGATCTCTGTATAACTTTTCTTGAAAGACTGTTTCTGTTGTTGTTGTTTACTGTTTACTGTTGCATATGTTGGAAAATAAAAATAATTTTAATGAAAAAAATATTATAAAGTTAGCCAGATAAAAGTATTATCATCTATTTAATGTACAAAAATAATGTATGTAAATAAGTTCTTCGTTATATTTTTAAAAGTACTATAATTATAACTTATAAAACCTGGTTCATATTATTTCCCTTTTTTTGGAATGTCAAAAACTTGCCATTTTGTAACTTTAATATTACAACTAAATCACAATGCTATTTTTTGTAAATTTTAGAAAGATAAGTAATTCTTTTTTTAATTTATTTAATGGCTCACAATGATTAAGTCCCTCCATTAAATCAAAAGCTTACTAATCAAATTAAATCGATTAACCAACGAGTAAAAATGGCAGGTCTAGATTAAGTCATTAGTGTCAGTTTTGACAGGCTCACATGCACTTGCAAGTCTTCATGTCACTCTGAAAGTAATATAAATGTGCTCCTGCCTCAAATAATTGACACCTACTACAATATAATTGAAGAATAAAAAATGTACAGGATGTCAATTTGTAAGAGCTTATAATGAGCCGCATTGAAGAAACATTTTCGATTGGATAAAAATGGCGGCTTTTTAAATTTTAATTTTTATATATTGTTTTCAACGGTCTGTAGATACGAGTAGCTTTTAACTGTGTCATGTGTATTTTGTAATCAAACTTTAATCGTAGTTTCATTTTGAATAAAATTAAACATTGTTTGATGTAAGTATTATTTATTTTGCCAAGATACGAGTGTGAAACTTACCTATCTACATTATTGTACGTGAAAGAACAGAATTCTGATGTTCACTGTACTGTACTTACTTTACTTATATTGGGGACAAATAAAAATTTATCTTATCTTATCTTATCTTATGTTAGGTTCAGTAGTGCTGTAGTCAGGAAAATTGCATATTGAAATATAAATTGCAAAATAATATTACATTTAATATTGTTTTTTCTCATAATATATCAAAGCACAATATCTTGTGCAGACAAAAACCAAAATAGCTAACACTATTTTTGGAATTTAATGGACGCTAAATAAGTAAAACTGAACTTTTTATTTAGCTTTTCAAAAGCACGAAAACGCCCAGAAAGATCAATGAAAGTCAACTTTTTGATCAGATACTTTAATTAAAATTAAAAAAAAACCAAGGCTTAGTTTTATTAAAAGTTATTCAAGTATAATTTTGATGTGTGTTATACAAATCACATTAATACACCAAAATCAGTTATACGTGCAACGAAATATTTTTAATTTAGATATTACGCGGTTGATTGGATTCGTACGAGACGGTACAGCTATCGACTGATAAAGGCCACTATACACTGGTCAGAGACGTTTCAGTGCTGGTCAGGTCACGTCAAGTCCGGTTCTCGTCTGAATAATTTTTGTTTACACCGGTAACCGCTTACCATTAGGTGGACCGTATATATGGTACCCGGTAATGATAGTATTAAAATAAAAATAGTAATGTTTTTCTTGCGAATCATAAAGTTTTTTCAAGTATAATGTTCCAAAATTGTATTATTTTTCACATCTCGTTAAAAATATCTAAACTATTTAAGTTATACTGTATTTAGAAATATAAAAAAAAATGGTATTTTCAATCCGATCGGACCAAACAAAACAACTAAGTATCTACTTAATTTCACATTTTTATCTTTATTCAAATTGTCAAAAATATACTGTACTAGCAGTTACCCGCGACTTCGTACGCGTCTACAGTTTCCGTGTACATTATATTATATGTGCGTGTACCGAGCGGATACTTCTTTGAAAAACTTGACATTACACCTCATTACACCGAACTCGTACCTACTGGAATGTCAAACGCTAGTTGTTAGACCAAAGAGGTAGTAGTACGTCCTGTCAAACTGACGTGACATGACATGACAATGAAATCCTCTTGCCAATTGGCGCTGCTAATCCTTTTCGTTCATTTTTTCCTGTAGATCCTGTTAATTATTCGGGATAAAAAGTAGCCTATATGTCAATCCAGGTTACGAACGATATATACGCCAAGTTTCATCCAAGTTGGTTCAGTGGTTTTGACGTGATTGAAACACAAACATCCAAACATCTAAACTTTCGCATTTATAATATTAGTAGGATAGGATGTCACTTTACTACATTCGCTAACAGGTTGTCACGAATAATATAAAACACGTTCTGGATCAGTGTGCGACGACCTTTACTCGTAAAATCCAGTGCGATACTATCACCACTCAAGACAACCCTTTAATTAAACTTGTGGTAATAAGCAAGGTAAGTTTATTAAGATTTAGGGTACCGTAAAACTATTACAACCGAACATGCATGCTATTCCGTTCGCACCAATTTTTTTTCTTTTTTTTATCATGGCGATGAATAGGACTACTAACTGTGACTCATCATCATCATCATCATCATCCGCAGCCCGATCTCACCCACTGCTGGGTATAGGCCTCTCTTTCATTGTGCCATTCTCTGCGGTGACTATTTTTCATGAATTTTTTTTAATGATATAATAAATTCTTTACTTTATTAACAACAGAATTACTTAAGTAGGTAGGTAAGTACTTACCAAAAGCATATAGTACAAGTAATGATCAACCTTACGATTGACAAAATGACGGTTCCAAATAAATCTGTCTCTAACAGATTCCGAAAGTGGTCGTTTTGTTTCCAAATATGTACTTGTTATGTACTTAGTCCGATTATTTGCGAAATATAATATCTTCTAAATGAAATGAAATAATTTTCTTTGTGATTTTTGTGTCCAAGTGGTATTTTCAAGTTACTGTTGATGAAAATATTAGATAATAAGGTGACAATTTACCTTTTCTCCGAATTAAATTTTTTTCAGTGGTTTAATTTTAATATGGTAAAAACTTACATACGCACGGAATCCAACATTTGTGTGAGACATTCTCTTGACGTTTATTTTTATGAATAACTTAAAATATTCCAAGTGTGAAATGTGGTCTTATTAATAAACTAACATTTACTTATATCCTTTACCTACTTTAAGGAATCAGAATCATTTAGGTTGAATACCTCTATTTTATGACTTTACTATCAAGATCTTAACGGAATATTATTCAATCCATAAAACGCCATCTACAGTTTTAAAAACGAAATTCGTAAAATCTACCCTTAGTAAAACTACCCTTATGAAGCGCCATCTATTTATTATCGAGGGAAGCATTTTTGTGGGGTAGTTGCTTGGTATCGACTTTAGTTTACGGATATTAAGGGTGGTAACAGATGGCGTGATGGTGCTTTTTATGGGTTGAAATGGGGTTGTTTCGCGTGAGAATGTCATATTTAAGATTTTCAGGCCAGATATTTAATTTGTATTAAGTATGAGATATGTTTTCCTAGAAGACAAAAAAAATATTTAAAAAAAAATATTATTATTATTTATTATTATTTTTGGATAAAAAATATATTTAGTAAATGTAATAAAAAAATTAATAATATAAAGTAAATATTGTAATAAAGGTTCCTAAGTGCTACTAAAAGGTCGTATTGATAAAAGGTATATTTGCTAAAGGGTCAATTCACCTTCTGAATGTATTAAACTGGGTCCAGTTCATGACTAAAATAATCCTAATTCGGGAACATACGAGGAAAACCACACGCGGAAGCTAGTAAAAACTAATAAAGAAGTAGAGTAAGAGGATAGAACATAAATCAGTCAGTCGTAATTGATCAATAAAGGTACATCCGAAATCGATGTTGATTATCATTTCCAATATTATGGAATAGATCAGCTGGGGGTCTAACTCTGCAAAACGAAAAACAAACGTTCGTTCTGAAATTACGCGTCGCACTGCGCGACAACACCGTAAATTTTGAGCAGTTGAACTCTCGTTCTTGTACATGCCACGTAATGTAACTCAAAATGTAAATTAGAAATCCTGTCTTATTTTGCTGCGGAATGGATCAGCAGGTGTTGTGATGTCGTCAATGACACGAGGTGCCACACCTGCCTCCTACCTGCACTCTTCTTAGATAAACTAGCTTTAATCTCTTGTTTTGACCATGACCTATTTAACTTTCACCGAATAACGAGATATTTAACATGAAAAAAATGTATGGTCTAATTAATTCGTATTATTCCAATCTGTCACCCTACTTTGTTACCCTAGGGGGACAGATGAGACCAAAATGTTCGATCTATCCACCTTTTTACCCTAATACTATTACGATCTAGCCAAAATACAGGCTAATGAGTAATTTAACTGTAACATAAGTTTTTAGTGATAATTTAATGATGCCAAAATTATTTCTTTTAATTAGTTTTAATTTCGTTTGTGAACGTAACGAATATAATGACAAAACATTATGTGATCGGTTTCTACTTCCATCTCACTCATACTCACTGACTTCATATTATCTGATACTATGATCAGATTTTTTTATACAACCAAATGTCGAAACAAACCGATGGCCTGATGTTAAGTGGTTAGTGGTGGATTGAAGTAAAAACCAGAAATAAATACATATTTTGTTTGCGAAGATGATATGGCTGTAAAGACCGCGATGAGTGTGGCCCATACATTAGAACGTGTTCAATTCCCGTCCATGACACTAAGTTCGGACAGACAAACCGACGTTTTTTGCACTAGAGATTACTAGAGGTGTCATGCAAAGAACAGGTTACCAGCTGATAAAATCGAATCGGCTCAGTTCGAATCCTGAATTCCTTTTTAAACAATTAAAATGAGATGCCAATATACATCTAGATAAACTGGTTTCAATAAAGCCTTATGTGTAACAAGGATGCGTATTATACATTATCTCTCTCTTAATTCTTTATTGCACACAACACAGGACATAAACAAAAGACAGAAATAGATGACATGTAGTACAAAGGCGAGCTTAACCCTAACAAGAGTTTTCTTCCAGCAAACCTTTGAGGCTAGAGAGAGGTGACTATCTCGTGTCGTTTATCTATGGATTTACATCAAAGATTAACCTCTGCGGTGTAAAACAATATAACAATTGTGATCATTATCATCATCAGCCTGTGGAAGTCCGATGGCCATAGGCATCTTCCATAGAATTCCGGAAGGTTTGGACTTTTTCCATCCATCGAATTTTTACAATCTTAATAATGTCATCGGTCCATCGAGTGGGGGGATACAAAGTGATATTATTAATCTGGAAAAGTTAATTAGATTATTTTTTTCAGGAAGTAAATTATAATATTTTGTGTTGATAAAAACAATACGAGTTTTGTTGTTCATTTCTGAGGATACATTTAAATGAGTAAATCTTTATTAATTAAATGAGAAGATAAACTAAAAGTTCAGTGTTAAACACAATAAATAAACAAATATTTTCCATTTAATTTAAATAGAATGAAATAACTATACCATCTAGAAACATAACTCCAGATAAAATGTACAAATGTAGTAGCTGAATATTTTTTTTTCAAATGAAATGGTCTAACCAGTTATTCCAGATCACGAGCGTTCAAATTGCAAACTTCTCGTAAGCTTACTCGATGAAAAGTGAAATTATTTAATATCTAATGTCCCACGCACAATCATCACACAAAACGCTAGCGGCTATTCGTAAAACTACGAGTTTAGATGCAAACACCTGCTCTACTGTAGAAAACTTATTTTTATTCTGTGGTAAAGGTAAAATACAGTGTTGTGTGTATAAATTAGTGATTTCTGTCTACTTTAAAAAAAAAATGCAGTTAACAGCTACGTGACAAATGACCAAAGGGCTGACGCTTACCTTGGATAGAGAATTAGTATTGCCATACAAAGAGGTAACGTTGCCAGCTTTTTGGACACCCTGCCTGCAGTCGGTGATTTGAACTCTGTTTTCTATCTCTAGCATTTAGAATTCAGAGTTCATTTTAATAATTTTTTTTTGTTAAAAATGTTATTTTCTTAAGTATTTGTATATAGTTGTTGGTTAACAGCTACTTATGTTAAAAGAGCTAAACGTTACGACATTGTGCTTTTTCAAATTGGTATAGTTTTTTTTAGGTAAATAGCTACTTATTTAAAATCTAAAAGTCATTCAGTCCTGTCGTAATATAATAATAAATAAATAAATATAACTTGCAATATGACATTCAGGGAAGTAGGTACCTAATGTACCTATGTATGTAGATATGCATATGCATAAAAATGTTGCCCCTACCAATAATCTACAATAGCAAAGACCTGCTTACAAAAAACAAACACGACAGTTCACAAGAATCACTAATTACCTACATACCTTCGAGCAACGTTCTTAAAACAGCCAAAGATAGCTTTGTAAGCAAAAAGCAATAATAAGATTAATAAGGCTATTAAATAAAACAAAAGATTGCATTAATAACACGATATCGTCCTCGATCGGTTTACGGCGCTTATTCTCGCTAACGACTTCTAAATAGATGCGAGCGACTGAACATAGCTACGGCATAATTACACAGGTTCGACACTCGTATTCTTAGTCATACACTAAGGCATAAAAATCTATAGCCATAAATGTAACAGGTGGTTTTTACCATAAACCATACCGTAAAGAAAAAATAATACAACGACTAATAAAGTATGTGAAACGAGAGAATTAATCTGTGTAAGATTTAAAGTCAGAAAGAAAATAACGAGAAATATTATAGGAAATCTTTTCCCACCTCAAAAAGATAATGAAGTTTTGTATAAAAATGAAAACATTACAATTTTCATAACTGAAAAGTTTTCCTCAGAATACCGGGGTCAGTTGCAACAATAGTGGTGCGCGCGGCTCCATGGCATAATATAATAGGTACTCGTAAGTGGCTGGACTCGCGACCGGTAGCGTCGCAGGCGCAGGCGGGCGGCCGTGCGTGTGCTGTGCGCGCGCCGCGCACGCGCCCGCCGCCCCTCCCCCCGCCGCACCGCCTCGGCCCCCGCGCCCTGCGCGCGCGCTACTTAGCTCCGGGGGTGAGCGCCACCTCCGCCAATTCACCGGCGACCTCCGCGGCACGCACACGTGCTCTCGATCTCACCCGTGCCGATCCGCGATGCCCATGGCTACCGTACAATATCAAAACATCGACAAGCTCGCGCTTCAGAACCGCAGGCTGGCGCCGGCCCCGGTCGACCCTCGCTGCAAAAAGAACAAACCCTACATCCATCAGCAGTACCCTGCGCCCCCGGCTTCGGTCGCGAGACGGAACGCTCGCGAGAGGAACAGAGTGAAGCAGGTCAACAATGGATTTGCGGCTCTCCGGCAGCACATTCCCTCGGCCGTTGCGTCAGCTCTCGCTGGCGGCAGAGGCTCCTCAAGAAAGCTCAGCAAAGTTGACACTTTAAGACTGGCTGTGGAATACATCAAAAGTTTGAAGCGTTTGTTAGAGGAGAGTGAGGATGGTTGCACGGATGCTCAGATGTCTCTCATCCACGGTCCGCAGACGCCCCCATCATCTGACGAGTCACATTCTCCAGCACCATCTCTTGTGTCAGAGAGCTCAGCTGGTCCCCACTGTCACGACCCTTACGACGCGTATGAACCTATGAGCCCTGAAGATGAGGAGCTCTTAGATGTTATAACCTGGTGGCAGCAACAGTGAAACAGGTAAGCTTTGATAACATTTTACCATATTTTTATTTCACAAAAAAGTTAAAAGTGGTAAATGATGTCGCCTCCATTATTGTTTTTGCTACATTTTTGCTAAGCTTTTCCTTATCAGATAAATCATCTGTCATCATGACTAGTGTAGCTTTTAATAAATCTGATTTAGAATTTTTGCTGTACTAAAAAAGTTTAATACCAACATAGTTTATAGTAGAATAAGAGTCCAGGTAGTAAATTTTTTATTAGCAAGATCCTTTTCGTCACGGTTACCTACAGGTCTTTTATAAAATTCAGGTTCATCCTCTGTGATGCAAAAAGTAAACGTGCTGCTATTGTCAACACGCATTGAACCACGCGGGGACTTTATCTATTCTTTGTCAGATTCGGGACATAAAAGGTAGCCAACAATGGCGAATCTTAAAATATGTCGCTTTTATAAAAGCTCACCCAGCTAGGATTCACTATATTTTTTAATGCATAGATCTAAAAATACGTGGGCCCGCATTCTATATCTTATTGACTGTAATAGCTTTGAGCAATTATTTCTAACAATCTTGCGGCCTGCCCGCATGTAGTGGGAAAACTGGCCATAAAAACTGATCTATTCTAATAACATGTAGTTGAAACCACTTTCTGCACAAGTGAAAACGAGATCTTCACACAAGCCATGTTGTTTGGTTCCCACCGGACCTTGACCATATGCTTCAATTTCACGGATCACGCCGGTAGCGCCGTCTAAAAACTGCAAAAAACTTCCGAGCTATTAATTTATTGCACCGGAAGACGAATCTCAGGAAATAGAGCTCGCACACGTGTTTCAATATTTGCCGGGCTAATGCAAACATCTGGTGATATACTTTACGGGGCTTTTTATACGTCTTAAGCACCTAGTATCCTAAGAAAGCGTTCGTTATTAATAGGATGTAGGTAACTTTAGTTCCAAGAAGTAAACGAATGTCTTCAACTTGGCTTCAAGACATTCATTTACTTCATTTTTGCTTACGATCGGAGTAAGAAACTTCGATTTTAGTTTTTCATTGAAGCTCAGAGATTCTTAGACAGTTGCAAGACTTGCAAGTTGGCCGATAATAATAATGGTTTTTCTTTTTTCCCAGGAACCAAATGCCGCGATGATCAAAGCATCCAGCGGCCTGGTGATTACGAAAAAACGAGTATTCCTCTGAGGAGTGAGCGCGAGGGACCAAGTTAACCTCTAATTAAGCGCAATCAGTATATTCCTAATGAGAGAAGTGATGGTCTGAGCCATCCCATCGACGCATTCCGGCGAGCATCGAACGAATACCTACTGCATTTTGTACCGTGGTAGTGGTAAAGGGTTAACATTGAACTTTTTTGTAGACTTTTCAATAACTGTTAAACTAAATGTCTACTATTTGTGTACTTTAGAGTCTAAAGCGTTAAAAACAGACAGTGGTTTTCATAGATTTCATACAAAACAAAACTTAACTAATTGTACAATGGGCGGTCTTATCGCTAATGAGCGATCTCTACCAGACAACCTTGGACGGAATGACGAAATTCATACCTAAGTATCTAAAAATTTGGATTTTACGAAAGTTTCAATTCAATTTAGGACATTTTTCAAATAAGAAATCTACTGTTTTTTGATAATTTTCAAACCCTTTTACCACCTTGGCGTTTTAACACAAAGACTGAAGATCACTTTTGTTCCATAAGCATTGATTAAGTGATCAGGACAACTGCTGTGCCTTAGAAATAGCCTTTTTAGTTGTAAGCTTAGAATATTGTTATCTAGTCATTATTTTTAAGTTTAATGTTTTTAACTATGCAACTTGCATTTGAATTATCGTATAGTGAAGTTTGATTATTGAGACAAAGACTTTATATGGCTATTCCCAATATTCAATCTAAGTATTAAGGTTTTGTCTTACGGAATGTATAAAAAAGACCTTTGCATCTAATTTAGATGATTACAGAATCAGGGGCCACTCTTTTCCTATGACGCTGTAGTGTCAACATTTTTTAAATTTTTTGCTGCCATCCTCTCAGCCTAGTCGGCTTTATCTAGAGTAAAGACAAGGCCAATACGTGCGGAGCTGATAAAGCCGCAGGAGTGTGTTGTGTGTTGCTATGGAGCAACAAAGCTTATTTCATCTAAACTTTAACGAGAGTAGAATATTGGGTTCAGCAGTGAATGTATATAGATAAGTTTGCACCCTAAGAAAGATTCCTAATTAGTGCTATAAGATTTTTATTGTACGAAAATACCAGCGAACAGCGTGTGGGATGTTTTAGTTAATAAATACTTATCAAACATTATTTTCTATTTTATTTTATAACAAGAAAAAATTCCCAAAACCTGTCACAAAAAATTAGGTTATCAAAATTGAGTGATATCTAGAGTTTAAAACATCTTGTACTAGAGAATTTAAAACAGGATTTGCTAGCAGAAAGAGTAAAAAAATAATTTAATATGAGATACCACGTTCATCCATTCAACAAAATCTGGTTTTATACTTTGTATGACCCGAAACCGGTACCTACTACCTACTGTATCTACCTAGCTAGGTACCTACTATAAAAAATATTACACATTGCATTACCAAAAGAAGAAAGACTCAATATTCAATGTTTGCTATAAGTATATTAAGTATATAGATTTATTTTTAAACTAGGGGAAAACACTATAAAATAAGGTTTTTTTTACTAAATTAAATAATAAAAAAAGTTATATGATACTAAGTCCATAATAAATGAAATAAGCTCCTAAATTTAATTTTTTATAAAGATCCCTTAGATCTTAGAACACTCAAGTCCTAGAAATGCTCTCAATTCAAAGATGTCGAACAATAACCGTTACACTGATTTGCACAAGAAAAAGTACGAGAACTAAAATAGCGCATACCTGACTTGTTCGAAATACAAAAATCAAAACAGAACTTGCAAAATTAAAAATAACAAAAGGTATGTTCCACACGTGCCTCAACTCAAGTTACAATTTCGCAAAATAATAACTTACGCGAATATCATAATGGGGGGCCGACATCGGTATAGCATTTTATTTTACGAAGACAATTCAACGGATCTCGATACGCCCCGAAATTCAGGTTGCAATATTGCAATAGTAATTTGTGATAATAGAAGGGATGTTAGTGTATATCCGTTTGCAATAAATTACCTATGTTGCGGGTAGAAAATGTTTTTTATTTGGGAGACACAAAACCAAGTACCGTTTTGTCTAACCAAACTGTTTTGCTTCTTTTGAAAATTCTTTTAGTTTGTGGTATATAACATTTTTGGGTATGATTATTATTGTGAAATTTTTATTAAGGTAAGTACCGTTATATTAAATTCCATTTTTAACAATACCCAGTTTTTCCAAAATTGCTGGAGAAAAGGCTTGGCAATGGATGGGAACAGCTATGTGGAGTACTGCCCCCGTATGCCAATCTTTTGTTGTCAAGTTATATTTCACTGCCCAGTGTAATTTCTTCAGGTCACGTGGTACAAAATTGTACCACGTGATCATTCTTTTTAGACACTTGACAGCAAAATATGCGCGAAAACACATCAAATGACGTCATAATGTCACTATTTAGTCACCGAATAACTATGAGTTAGTATGAACTGACCATGATTTAAAACTTTGCAGTTCAACTTTGATTGGCATACCCCTGCTGTAGTTGAGCTATCTTTACAAAATTGTCTGTCGAAATGACGGACAGAGACCATGTTATAAGTGAAGAAGAAATTGAAGCTAAGAAACATCTACTTGATTGTTTACCACCGGTATGTCAAAAGTCTAGAATGTTGTAGCAAAACTGATCCAACGTGTTTCAACTTCAACACCTTTAGTTCAGCGGATGGATTTGTCGGTCATCTAGTTAATTCTTATTAATTGTCGGTTACTATGTGCTGCATCCGTTTGCAACAAGATTCTCATCATCTTGTCTGGTATAATTAGTTCATGGTAACTCTTAATTTTATATACAGCTTCCATTCTATAAGTTTTTGTTTTTTGTAAATTATTTTCGACGGAAGCATTTCCGTTATACAGCTACGTACCTTCAATATTTCAAAAGTCAAGGATAAAATACAATAATGGTTGGAATGAGAACGATTCAATTATAAATTGTTACTTACTTAAAAAAAAGCAGTTTTCACTATAATATGCAATCCTTGTGTGTAAATCAAAGTCAAAGTCAAAATTTTTTTATTCAATAAAATCACAAGGATCATTTAGAATCGTCCTCCTTCCTTGAAGTGAAAATTCCTTGTAAGTAATGTTCAATAAAGACTTTTCTATCTATCCTACTCTACTACTATTATTATAAATGTCAAAGTTTAGATGTTTGGATGTTTGTGTTTCAATCACGCTGTAACTACTGGTCCGATTTGGATGAAACTTGGAATATATTGTTCGTAATCTGGATTTACACAGGCTACTTTTTCTCCTTATTTTTGGTTATTTTTTTCGTAGACGAAGTCGCGGGTAACTGCTAGTACTGAAATAAATATGCAATCCTTGTGTTGTGTAAATTCCTTGTAGTATACACTAAAGAGTTTTCTATCTATTCTAGCTCATTCCCAGAAGTCCATGATTCTATTGTTCTCTATTTCCCAGTGGGTCCATGAAAAATATTTATAGAATTTAAAATATTCTTACATTAATTCCCAATAGGTCCATGAGATTTAACTATACCATAATTTTCTCGCACCTGGCTAACATCAAAAGCCAAAAGCTTCGTCAAGCTTCGGGAGCTCTCGGCACCGCTCGTGCGTCCTCGGCACGCGACCGACGCGCGCGAAGGCAGCTGCGCAGTCACTTGCGCAGAACCGATTGTTCCAAAATTGAAAACTGTTTACCCGTTACTTGTCAAAATAAGTGGTATTCATTTTTATTGGTGCTTTGGTTATGATCTGATTACGTAGGTACTTAGGTTAGAGAATGAAAGGAAAAAAAAATGAAAATTTTCCGTGCATTTTCTATTTCCTTTATAAAATGTGCCAAAACATAATTTTATATTTTGGCACATCGACGATTTTGCAAGGTAAATAACCCAATACCCAGTAAGTACTTAGGAATTTACTCAATAAAATCGCAAAGGTCACTTTGAAAATGTCTTCTGAACTAGGTGAACTAAGAACCATTACAGCCTAAATTTTATTTTATACTGTGGCCTTAGAAAAACAGATAAAAAATTATTTACTTAGTAGAAAAAGTTGACAAACAAAAATTTTTTTATTTATTGCACATGCATTTACCGGGTAAAAGGAAGCACTTTAAAAGCACCAAATGGCTAAATAAAAAAGGCTGCCATAAGGCCCATGTCCTTGGTAGGAGTGTTATGTTTCTGGCAATAAGCGTGTGACCCAAATCCCTGAGGCATGCGCGTGCGCCGCTATTTTCGAATTACGAAGTTCAAGTGCAGTTTTGTTTTTGGAAACAGGACTTTTTATGAGAATAAGTGTGATAGGTGCAAAAATTCTGAAACATTTTAGGAGTTATCTGGAAAAAATCACTTTGGAATTATGCTTTTTTTAATTTCATTAGTTCATAATAATCAAAAATTGTTTAATCATCATTTTGAATGAAATAAAGACAATTTATTAATAGCTGCAAATAACTTAAAAAACGCCATTTTTTACTGACATACCTAAATTAATTGATTTGCGTAATTACCTTCTTATTTACCTACCCCCATTTTCTATTTCAATGGCATAGAACTATAGTCAATAACTTACCTACTTACCCTTCAATTCAAAGCCACTGAAATTTCCATACAATGAAATCTAAAACCACAGAATACCAGTAAAAATTCTCGTGCCAAACAAAAATAGAGTAGGATCACGCTAAATCTGCAATAAACTAAAATAGGCCTCAAAAAGATTTCTACGCGATATCATAGATCTTTATATCAGTAAATAAACGTCGCAGTACTTTATCAAAGCGCTTTTACAGTACATACAACGCATACTTGAAGGGAAAACCAAACATTTGTGGTGGCCACGTCTTAGCTGCCGTAGTACGTTTGCAGCCTAAAAGTATCGAAATAAAGGTCATAATTATTGTCGCTGCAGACTTACTGTGGTCGAACTGTGGCTTTGAACGTCCCATTCATTGTCTATTTAATTAATCAGTCGTAGATGGCCGTAACTTGTGGCTGTGGGTCGCAATAAAGCTCATTAATGGCCTCTAATGAATTGGGACCTAGTGGTACAGCTGTAAGAGAATAGCTGGCTCATTTCTTTACAAGTGAGTTTTTAAGGACATCAGAAAACCCTTCGAAAAAATTCCGAATTCGAATTTCTTTTATCCCGAAAACTGTTTTGATCTTTGGTGTGATTGAAAAGGTTGATATAAACAAATGAGTAGGTACTATCTAACAGAAATTGAAAAGCAAAATTAAAACTTATACAGGGTTTCGAGTCCGGACATGTTTTTACGGAAAGTAGGTATAAATCAATATTTTTGTAATGTATATAACTTGTATTTGTAGATAATTTTTTTAATTTAACTTACACATTTACAAACTCTGCGTATTTACATGATAACAAACCAAAATATTTTTTGCAAGTCTTAGTACCGAGTGTCTTCATTTTTTATTTTATTTTAATCGAATTCACATAGTAGGTACCATCGTATTTTCAGATAAAACTCATTTTACAATTAATGTGTTACTGCAAAAAAAAAACAAGAAAAAAAGCGGCGCCAAAGAAGTATTTTCTCATTAGCATCGGCGTAATAAACAAAATATTTATAGCTACTTTTCTGCATTTTAACTAAACGCGGTAGTTAATCAAAATTAAAGACATTTACTGGGTTATTACGACTGCGTTTTAATAAATCAATATTACTTATTATTTCTTCACTTATTACGCCATTTTGTACACCATATTTTAAACTCAAACACTCGTAAATAATAACTTCATATGCGGAAGTGCCCTACATTTTGATTATTAAGTTCTGTGTATCGCACATAATTTTGTTCATAACCAAAATTCCAATGTGTCAAAATTCAAATATTTTTACTAGATTTTACAAGTTAAGTAATTTAATTAAAACTAACGGGTAGGTTACATAATAAAATATAAATAGGTACAGCAGTTCATAAAGATACTAAGAGAATTACACCTGTCCTTTGACATTGGGAGGACTAAGCATGGCTCGTAGATGCAAACGACGGGATTATATTTGGCGTGTGTGTGTGTGTGTGTGTGTGTGTGTGTGTGTGTGTGTGTGTGTGTTTGAGGCAACGTAGCTCCCGAACGGATGAACCGATTTTGATTTTTGGCGGAGCTCAAAATGTTAGGGATAGATTTTCATTGAATTGTGTGTTTCTACAAAGTCATTTTTGAGTCAGGCTGACATAGCTTTGTATTTTTGAGTCAGGCTGACATAGTTTTGTATACCAACTGATTTCACTCTGAGCTGTAACCTCAGGTAGTACGTTTTTACGATACCTATAAAACATCTTGAATTGCTCCAAAATTCTTATAAAAACAGTTATGTCGACGCTACTTGTCGGTCTTTGAAACTAGGAATTTAATTGTAACGGCCAAAGATAAGTGTAAAATACCACAAATTCTTTGCGGTCATGTGAAACTTGATGCAGGTAGAGATAATCCTCATAGGTCGAGGAATTTTGGCAAAAAAACGCTGCCGAAATTATCTAACCCAAAAATTAACCATCAATCAATGGGCTTTGGAAGTCACATGTCAAGCTCAGTGATCTTATAAACCAGTGACTAACAGATTGTAAGTTTGTATGAGGTAGTAATAAATACTACTGTTTGTTCTGTGACTGGGTGTTACTATATATTTTCAGTAAAGTATGTATTTACAAAAAAATTATATTAGTGTCTAGGTCCCATATTACAAGCTTTGCTTAGAATGGGACTCAAGGGGGTTGTGTGAAATGTCATAAAAAACTACAGATTTGTAGGTTGCCTGAAAAGGTGTCACAAAGTGGTCAACCATCCAAACAGTGGCCACGCAGAATATTGCTTAACTTACTTAACAGGTTAGTAAGAACAAGCGACGAGAGATGAAGAAACATGAAAATGGATAAAATAATTTAATTAACTTTTAGATAAAGGTTCTCGCAATCTTTAAAAGTAAGCCCATCGATCTAGACCTCGATTATAAGCTATACTATAATTTGAACTGTAACTGCACTGGCGAGAAAAAACTCCGCGTTCGATCATTTTAATTGCTGAGCCAAAAACTATAGAGTAGCTGGAAAAATATTTTATATTTTTTAGATATTTTATTATATAGATATTTTTTTTACCTAATACCTACATAATTATATTTACTAATACATAGATAAAAATAATAAATATACTAATACATAATTATACTACCTTCTAATATATACAATGCTAAGCAAATCGTGTATTCATTTTTAGTGTTTTATAATATTCGAAAGACGTTGTTTTTTTATCGAATTGTCCATAATTATGCCTGACTAGGTGCTCTATGATAAAAAATAATTTTCACAGAGTATATTGAAAAATATAATTTTTACATAGAGTAGACCTTAAGAGATGAAGACAACGTACTAAAATAAATAATTACACGTGTCTTTGAGAACTGGTACATAATAATAATATATCGACTTTTGAATTTTTTTTCTAACTTAGTAACTTAGTTTAATACAGTAACTTTATTTTTCGTTTTGTTTATCTGGTTCTCCTCTCCATTCCTTTCCCTATCATCCAGCCGGCTTTAGTCAAAGGGTCTGCGTGTCGCGCTATTCAAATAATTAGACTCGATATCGCTTGAATATAAAAAAAAGTAAAACCGCATAAAATTGAGTGTGCGCTGCAAAAACTGCATTGCATCAGTTCAGTCAGTATTTTATTCCCCAATAAAGATATTATAGAAACAGAATGACACTTCAACAAACATTGTATTTTATGTAAAGGTGGTGGTTGACTGGAAGTCTGGAACTTCGAAATGTTGATCAATTTAAAAAAAATTAAATACTTTTTACACTTTACACTTTTTAAAACTAAACTTAAAACTTTATCTTATTTTTTTACTTAAAACCATTTTAGTACAAATCAATAAAGTATGAAACTCTGAAGTAATTATATAATTGTTCATTGATAAAACTCATGTTAATATTATTCGAACAATGCTCTAGTTATTATGGGCAGTTAAATAACTATTCGTATGTTCGTCTAGAAATGCTTTGAAATTATTAAAAATAAAGACTTCTGAAAGATAGATCAGCTGGCGTCAAACGTTGAATCAACGAATTTATTGCAACTTCTCTCCCCAATGCACATTCCCTTAACCAATTCCAAAACACTGCCCATATTTGGCTCACCGATTCAAGATCGAAACTGGATTGAGATAACAATTGAATTCAGTTCAACGACCCCCCCAGGTGCAAGTGGTGACAGTAAACACCTTATCCAATGAAATTACTTATTGGTTCCGTCAACACTGACCTGTGATAATATGATTTAGATTGTGATTTGAATGAACGTTTATCGAATGAATAAAACAGCTGTCTATTACCTCCAAATCTATTTACCATAATAATTCAATGGGCTATAATAATATTGTAATGTCATGGATTGACCAGGCACTTACTATGCAAAGAGAGTACATGGTATGAAGATGTTATCTGGGCCGCTATGTTATTTATTAAAAAAAAAGTATATATGCTTTAGAATGCATTTGAATATTTTTGTATAGAGCATGTCAATTTTATACTGGTTTTTGAGCCTTCTTAGTTATACAAATGGCCTCGTTGCTAGGTTACCATTTGTAGAAGGTGAAATTTTTAACTAGGTATTAATGTCGTGGACCTCTTGGGAATAAATGTATGAACCTAATTTTTTTTGAAAATAATAGAATCATGGACCTCTGGGAATAAGCCGTTTAATCGATCTAAATTGAATTACATTCCACTAAAGTTATGCTACTCCGTATAGTCATTTGTTTCTGAATTTGTAAACAAAAGACAATCAATTTAAGCCAAAACTAGTCAGCAATCCACTCTTCTACTCACGTGTCTCAACATCCTCTCATTCAAGAGTAATGGGAGCACCAAGCGGACCTAGCATGTCACCAAGCTTGACTCTAACGAAGGTGTATTCAAAAAACCAGCGTCTCTGGTGGTCGGCCTGTCACTCCAAGACACGTCATGAATTAGATAATAGATAACTGGAAATTGCTAACAATAGAAATGCTTTGTATGTTGAAGTGTCTGAATAAATAGATACTCTAGTTATTAGCTAGCTACGCATGGTAAAATTAGTGTAAAACTATAATCCCACTACTATAAATGCGAAAATTTAGATGTTTGTGCTTCAATCACGTCAAAACTATTGAACCAACTTGGATGAAACTTGGAATATATATAGTTCGTAACCTGGACTAACACAGGCTACGCCAATTGACATGAGGACGACGTCACGTCAGTTGCCTCCAGAGGGCTTATTACAGTCGTTGATTTTTGAATAAGTTTACTGAACCTACTTGAGTGCAATTTTCACAAATTTTTATTAGAAAATAAACAAAAGCCTGTAGAATCTATCATTTGAATATTACGTGACTTGTAAGACAATGCATAATTATTAAGTCGGTACCAAACTGCGAGGAAATAAAATGTTCAAAAACCGTTTCACGAACGACATCTGCGTCCATACCCAAAATTACTAAATAAAAATCATTTTCAATTCACCGCTTCATTACCGCACGCTTCCGGAAACTCCAGCCCTTCATTATCCTTCACGGTACTTAGACAAACGCCTGTGATCATACCAAATTTACAGATACCATTTAGTCTCACACACCAATACTTACAGCATCAATGTTTCGAGCCGCTACGGCACTTAAAGCGTATTAATCGAACTGGTAGACTTTTATTATCATCGGCAACGCCCAAGTAAGTTCGCGATGAAATTCTCGATTAAAACCGAATCGGATAGGGGTAATCATAGGACGAGTTTCCGTGGTAATCGCGCTAAACATCTGGGATGAGAACAAATATAAATGTTGGCGGTAAGCATCGGCAATACGTTATGGGTTATGTCAATCAACTATCTCGCTCGCACATTTCAACATTTTTGAAAATATAAACTTACTGAATGTAATTATGCAAGATCCAAAAGCTTCACGATCTAGAAAATGACAAAGCAAATGCTCAGCAAAAAATATTATTTTGATCCAAACAAGTTTTCTAACCAGATTTACACCAATGTGATCTATTTTGGTAAACATTTTTTGGTTGGTTAATGTTATTTTCTAGATAGTGAAGCTTTGCGATTTTGCATAATTAGAATCAATGAATTTATATGTTCAAAAATATTGAAATGTGTGAGCGAAATTGTTGTTTGATTATCACCCATCGCCTATCATTGCAGCGGTTACTGACTGGCTGAAGAGTTGGGCGCCATTTTGTGACGTAGCGTGGACACGCTACGTCACAAAATGGCGCCACAGATGATTTTTGCTTAATGATGATTTTAAAAATCATCTGTTATCATCTAATACTCTCGATTGTACTCTGTATTTATAATCTTTCGTAATGTTTTCTTTTATTCTAGTATTGCTTTGACGCATGGGATAATTTTTTCATTTAATTTAAATCAGATATTTCCGTCAGTAACAGTATAAAAAACTGCAGTATACAAAATCTTGGCATAAAGAAATATAAAGACCTTCTCACAATTAATATGAGCTATCATCTTGATTAACTACTTTATAATCATAGAGCAGTCGGCTTAAATTTATCAGTTGCTAACGAGCCGATAAATTGATCGCTAGAGATATATCCATTCTGAGCAAGTATTTTACAAAAATATCTGTCCAATGGTAATTTGTAAATAGCTATTTCTTAAAGGTAGCGGCTCAGTGCTTGCTCCAGTGTCTATGTATAGTAAAAATTCAAAATTCAATCTGTGTGTTTGTTGACTATGATTTACTGCTAAGCTGCTAAATCACCAGACGTCCTCCAGTGGGCATGCTGAATGAAGCAATGCTTTGTTATAGGTAGGCTGCTTAACATAAAGTGGGCTATCTTCTTCCATCATTTAGTTGTATAAAAAAAAACAATAAAATGACCAAGAAACAATTATAAAAACGGTCCTTTAGCAATTTTTATTGTGAAAAAAATTCTTATGGTATTAATATTGGATTTCTAAAGCTACGCTAGCTAAAATGGCTGCTAAATCTGTGGTCATCTCTTTTCGTTGTAATGGAATTGATTACTAAGCAAGCTTTTTAAAGCCGCGCTAGTATGAGAGCATTATGATTTAGAAGCCTTTCGATAAACCGAAATTCAGACGACCGAAGTCGCAGGTAGAAACTACTTAATTATAAAATTAAATGCTTTTTGGATACCGCTGATAAAGAAGCCACATTTAACAAAATGTGAAGATAACGCAGAGGATATACTAATTCAAATCCAGTTTTATATCTTTCTTCAAACCGAGATAAGCTTATCTGGATCGGCGCCATAAGCTTAATATTTTATAAAGAGTCTTTCAATTCATCATTTTCACCGAATTTTACCTACTTACGACTTGATTTTCTTAACTCTATAAAATAATGAACATACTGCTTATAGGTACTTGTAGGAATAATAATCAGTAATATTATACCTACTAATTACTGATGAGACAGTGAGAGTGTCGTTTCTTTGTTATTAAAAGTCATAAAGGGGGAAAACTCAAAAGGGATTTTGGTACTAACCCGTATTTTTTACCTAGATATAGCCTGGGCGTCTCGGCTTCGATTTATCTATCAGCCAGTAAGTCACGTATTTAATATTCTATTTCATAGAATTCGTCCAACCCAGCTTATGATTGTCCTATTTCATGGTCTGCTTCCTATTTTCTGGACAAACCATACACCACAAGATAACTATCCGAGGGCCACGAACCGCGACGTTATAAAAGCCAATCCGCTTTACGCTGCGAGCGATAAATAAAAATATAGGAGTCAATATCTACAAGGCCATAGAGAAGCGCTGTACACAACAGTGAAATTCTCAGGCCTTCGAATTCGTAAACACAGTAGCGTTTATGAAGTCAAGGGCGAAACCACAAATATTTAGTGTTTACTTATAATGAATAAAAAAATAAATATTCATGGACATTTCACACGACGCCCTCTAGTCCCAAACTAAGCAAATGCTAGGTTGGAAGAAAATGCTAATTAGCATTAAGCCCGCCACTGTACTGTTTTTATATGTGCAATAAAGAATTATCTAATCTAATCTAAGCAAAGACGATACTTAATGACGCTTAGAAGCATATTGACGCTACAAACTAGGTAATTATTTTTGTGGCCCAAGGATAATGCTACTGACCTTCTAATTCTACTGTCAGGTCAACGTCTGGACAACCGCAATGATTTTCTGTCTCACTGACTGATCTGGCACGAGCCACTATTGAACCGAAACAAATTATCTTTACTGTTTTCAGTCAAGTGGCTTTATTGCTATTGTCAGCTATTGGCTGACATAAAAAAAGCTAATTAAATAGTTACATAAAATATCTAAAAAAAGATAACAAATCGAAACTAAATCCAAGATAAAATTTCGAAGTATCATTTCCCCAAATATTAAGGTGCTAACTTTCATAGATTCTGAGATATACCATATCAAAATACAAAATCGCATGTGGCGCATTTTTAAAAAGGTATACCTAGATCACTTTCAAGATACTTACCTTTTTTCATTCGTTGTTTTTGAATTTCGAATGAACAGACTATAAAATGCTTCCGTATTGAGCAAGTCCAACATGTTTGGGAAAACTCAAGTCTATTACAAAACAAGCAATAATAATTATCGATGTTGGAGAGGACCACCTCGAAAGTGTAAGACTCAGATCCGAGCATAATTAGGAGATAGGGCTTTGCTACTTTAAAAAACTGTAGCCGCTTATTCACGTAAATATGAACGGGATTTAACGCTAATGCTTGTTCCATCATCACCTCGCATAATGTAAAATGTTTCTAAATAAAATGACTTGATACCTTTCCAAGTGTAAGTAGATTTAATTCGGTGTTGATACTCTGTATTCCCACGTCAATCAAAGTCGAATTTAGCATTGCTGTAAATCTAGACTTATGTTAATTTGAGGCAGTTACACTCAGCGAAGATTATTGAATTGACGGACAGCTTAAAAGTGAAGTCATTAGTGAAAGAAGAAGTCAATCATCACTGGTCTGAAGAACTCAATGTACTTATAAAGTACAAAGGTAGCCTCTTGCGAAAATAGATCCTTGATGACGTTTGTTTTTACCCCCAAAGGGGTAACAAAGGCAGAAAACAATAAGACATGATAGACTATTGATTCTGATGGATTATGACGGCGGCAGTTTCTAAGGAAAGTTCAGATCGAAGCGTCAATAATTAGGGGCTAAGAACAAACGGTTCCGTAGTATCGGTTCACTGGCGTTTTGATTTTGATTGATGTTGCTACTGTGTGGTAGACCTCCGGACGCGATGTACTTGCAATATTTCGGTTCTTAACTGAAACCAGTTTCTGAACGTACATTTACATACAATCCGAAAATTCTTGAGGTACATATCGTACCTACTACTAGGTAGTATGGAGAAGTATGAACCGATACAGCAGAAAGTAAAGAAAATATCTTTTACCTGATGAATTGATGACATAAAATTTGAGGGAAGTCGGTAGATGTAAAAAGTCCAAAATCTTTTTGAAATTTGAGAACAGATTTAAGGTGGCTTATGTCCAACAGAAGATTTCAGGTTGACATGATTAATAGTGATAACTATATGAGTAAAAGCCGTACCCATACTGTACTTGTTTCTATTACCAGGTAGTAAATATGATCCTATTGCTGTGTTCCGGGTTGGGTATTGGTTCCGGTGTGATTATAGGTACCTACATCAGACCTAACATCTTCGTGGCTCAAAGTGATGGGCGCAGTTCAACTGAGAACGTGCTTTGTGAGGTATGTATACGTAGAGGTAACCGTTTAAGATCAGGTGGGCCATTAGTTCCATCACTAAAATTCATTAAAAAAGCAAACGAAAGATGGATTTTTCAAAATGGACAGTGGCGAATGCTAATGATAAAATCGTCATTAGACAGTAGGTGGTAAACCGTAACAAATTAGAATAGTCATCAGAGGCTAGACGGTAGTTGCATGACGAATTATTCAGGAAGTGTGACGGTAATACAACCTTAGAAAGAAACAACCTGATTCCAAAAAGTAAAGGACTAGCAAGCAATGTTAGTAGTTGGAAAATTGTACTCGTAGTAAACTTTTCGCATACAAAAACAAAGATAGATATAATTGTCTTTCCTGTGGATAAGGCCGACTAGGCTACGAGGACGGTGTAGGTTCTGGGCAAGGCTACTCCATCTAAATCATGTCCCAGGCACTGCAGCGTCCCGTGCATCGGGGCATGGGTAAAAAGTGGCCTCTTACGCTGTATAAATCATCTAAAATTATATGCAAAGGCCTTATTCCTCTGAGATAACCAGTTATCTCGTCTTGGTTATCTGTCAGGAATAAGCCATTATTATTATAGTATTAATTCTATTTAGTAGTAGGTATAATGATGATTTTATCATGCCATTTGAAAGCAGCTACAAAGTCAAAGTCAAAATTTCTTTATTCAATAACATCACAAAGATCATTTAGAATCGTCTCATATAACTAGGTGATTCTAATTCTAGGCCACATCGTCACTTACCATCAGGTGAGATTGTGGCCACAGGACATTCTATACTATATAAAAAAAAAATTCTAGGTTTTCGTTCCACGCGACCAGAGCCTAGAAGAACGGGCAAGAAACTACGGCCTGATTCCTAACGTTTTTTTGTATGATCCCTTTTACAGAGAAATATACATAAAACTCATTTCTATTTTTATTATAACTTATTATGGAACAAAATTAAGACTAATGAAAGCTCATCAAGCTCGACGGTAGCATCTAAAATGTCCACTACGAAAAATGATAAATAATCATTCTCTTGAGGAAGAATCACACTGCGCAGCCGCTTAGTGCGTTGTGCGTGTGCGTTTGCGAAGATCCAAGTTAATGCGCAGTGTAAATCGAAACGGCTTGATGCACCGTAGTGTATCGTTAACAGTAGATCCCCAGAGATCAAAGTAATGACGGTGACGAATCGACTGCCGCTGTGATGGATTTATTGATGCACGATTACCCACAATGACTTCATTTACTGGCATTTTTGTAACTTAATCAAAGTTAAAAAAAATGAAGCTTTAAAGTCAGTGGTAACTGAAGGTTTACTATATCGCAGCATAGTATGTAAATACTGTTGCTGTTATTGTAGGTGGTCTAGTGGTAGTATCCTTCAAATCGTAAGGTCGTGGGTTCGGACCCGGTTGCAGGTAAGTACAGATGATTTTTTCTTAACGAAAAAATGAATGTGTACAATACCAGTGCCCACAAACGGTGAAAGAAAATATCGTTCAATTTTATTAGAAATTTTTGAAGTACTTAGTCCACATCATATCTTTGAAGTTTCTGTGAGATTTTAGGGTTAGTCTCAAAATCCCTCTTGAGTTTTCCCCCTTAAGAGGATTTTGAGACTTTCAGTCTCCAAATTCCTTTGATTTAGAAAAATTTGAAATCAAGTGGATCTTGAGACAATGAGTCTCAAAATCCCTTTTGGCAAATAAATATACACCGTAATAGCATAGAGTTCCGGAACCTATAAAATTGTACCTACCTAAACTTTAAGCCCCTAAAGAAATGGTATACTTACACCAAATCATTTTATATTAGCTATATACAGGGAGTTACCAGACCACTTCCGAAAACGAAAAGGGGGGTACAGCACACCAAAACCCAACCAAAAAAAAATCAGTTATCCTGAAAAATAATTATAGCCGGAGAAAACAATGTTTAAAGATTTGTATTTATTCCGCCAGTCCGCAATGTACGCATTCACGTAGGTAAGGTCGACGCGTAGTACTATTATTTATTCTGTGTCATAAGTGCCTACTAGCGTAGGTAGGTACCTTGTAGGTACCTACTATGTTTATTTATACCTAATTGGTATAAAGACCGCGCGACCGCGCGATAAAGACGGGCGTCTCTTGTCTCGCTCGCAAGTCGCGTACTCGAACGACCCGCGATGAACTCTCAGCTGTTCATGCTGTAGTAGGCGTAATCTGCGTGCTGCGTGTACACTGTACATTGCTGCTTTATTTATTTTATTTGTTTTTTTGCTTTTTTAAATGAGATAATTAGGTAGATGTCTTATTATGTTGTACTATGTGTATGTAACTAGAAAAAAATGAAAAGAAGATAGTCAAGGCAATTTTTTTTTGCGATTTTCTTCGATAAATGTTTTCAGTATCATGGTCTGATTGGAACCTCCAAGTTTTCGGAAGTGGTCTGGTAACACCCGGTATTTTTCTAGTTTTATAGTACTTAGACTAGATGAGGTTAATAATGCTTCCACTGTATTTAATCCATACATTTTATCTGTAGCATAATTTTAAATATCAAGCAATTAGATTTTTTTGCTCTGCATGTTCAGACTAAACCCCTGTAGTTTTAATATTTACACTAATTAATTCAACTCATCTTTATTCATATCTGTTATATTATTTCTCGCAAGCAATACGAGTACTTTGTGTGTTTGAGTTTCAATGAAAACATTAAATATAATTTAGATTACTGGGTACCTTCTCTTTGCAGACTTTGCAGCATGGATGGTCACGCATGCGCTGCGATTAATTCAACCAATCAGGAGCTGATTATACGGATTATGTCTTTACTAACTAGCAAATGCATTCACTTGCGTATCTATCACAATCGTATAGAGTTCAAATTCCAGTACTATGTTGTGGTTAGGTTATGCTTTGCTGAGTTAAGAAGCAAGTCGGCTTATAAGCTTTTACAAAGATTTCACGCGATGTCAAAGGAAATGCAACTTCAGCTTGTTACTTGGTGAACAGTTACATCATAGAGTACATTATAGAATAATGGTTTGCAATTTCAATATCTTATCACTGTATTTCATTAGAAAACGCAATAAACAAGTAATTAAATTAAAAATTTAAAAAACCCCCGAATCTTGGACCGATTTTCATCAAACATACCTAAGAACACTCCCGACTAATTCACCTTTCAAACAAACTTATAACACCCTGTCGTTTTTGCGTCGGGGGTTAAAAAGATAAATTATAATGAATAATGTAAAATGAAAAACTTCAATCCTATCCTATCCTATCCTACTAATATTATAAATGCGAAAGTTTAGATGTTTGGATGTTTGGATGTTTGTGTTTCAATCACGTCAAAACCACTGAACCAACTTGGATGAAACTTGGCATATATATAGTCCGTAACCTGGATTGACATATAGGCTACTTTTTATCCCGAATAATTAACAGGATCTACAAGATAAAATGAACGAAAAGGATTAGCAGCGCCAATTGGCAAGAGGATTTCATTGTCATGTCATGTCACGTCAGTTTGACAGGACGTAGTACTACCTCTTTGGTCTAACAACTAGCGTTTGACATTCCAGTAGGTACGAGTTCGGTGTAATGAGGTGTATTGTCAAGTTTCTCAAAGAAGTATCCGCTCGGTACACGCACAGATAATATAATGTACACGGAAACTGTAGACGCGTACGAAGTCGCGGGTAACTGCTAGTTTTTAATAATAAAAAATAATTTTAAGTCAGCACTCAGCTGATTACGTTTTGTTAGGATACTATTTTTCTATAAGATATATCATATTTTACTGGTAATGCACTTAAATTAAAAAAATTAGGTGTTTATAAACATTTTATAGGTTTGTTAGCATAGTTGTAGGCAAGAACTAGTTTACTAATCAATCAAACCGTAATTTGCGTAGGAAATCATCTGTTACTACTCAGATAGATCAGTCAGGAATATCTACGGGTACATCCTGTATGAGATGTATCGATTGCATCCCCTGCGCGTCATTACAATATTACTGGCGCTTTTATGTTACGTACGATATACCTAATCGAAAACTAAAAAAAAAAATAGAATCGATCAGTAATGACGACCAGTTATTAGAAAAAAAACTGTCTCTTCAACATGACACTTTTTTTGACCAAATTTGACCATTGGTCTATATTTATGACAATTTCTTTCAAACCTACCCTAATAAGAACACCCACGTTCAAATAACTTCCGATCACGACATTACTGTCACGACATCGAACCCAATCATTAAATTTCTTACAATTTGTATCTATTTTGGCGAATCTTATTACTTCTAACAGTTCTAACAGTTGGGACCTCCCGTCGAATTTGAGGTCTCAATTTGTCAAGTGAATATGATGGTAAATGAGACATCTTGTGTGGTCAACTCTTAGAATCACACCTTCCTGTACCACGCTGGGTCCCGGACATAAGTTTTGACACAATTTAGAGATAAAAGTAATCAAAGCTTGACCACAATGCACATTTTACCAACACAAAGTAATCAGCCAGTGCTATTTTCGCCTCGAAATAGAACCCAGTTCCACTCTTCTCAGGGTTTAAATTTGATTGGATATTGAAAAGGACTTATTTGCGACAAAAACAATCTTTCACCCGCAGCCCAAACATGTTTTTGTACTATCTGATCTACTTACTTGTTTTTATCGCATTGTTTCACCCAAAAATAATGGATTTGGCTTTTTGTTTCAAAATTCGAGATGGGTGTGCAAATAAATTTAGCAGAAGCACTCGTGTGGGTCTTTACTTTTATCTTGATGGGATGTTTAGCAGATTCAATGATAGATTTGTCCGTTGTAGCAATGCTTTGGAGAAACTGTTTGCTTTGTTCTCAAAGCTTTCAAGAGTATTACTACAAACAACTTAAAATAAATCAAAATAAAAAAACTCTAATCAAAGAGTTCATTGATTTTTTATTTGGATTTTGAAATAATTTCCAGCCCTATTTTTACTTGCGAGGGTAATTTTGTTTCATTTTAATTTCTAATGCGCTTGGTAACTTAACGTTTAAAAGTACCTCACTCAACGCTTAATAGATTATCTTATCTACAGCTGATAACGTAACGGAACTCAGAAATAGAGAGCCTTTGTGTTATTTCCTTTCGATTTCGATAAAATCTTCAATATCATTAATGAAACCGAAAACTCGATTGTCCAACTCACAAAGCGTACAAAGCTGAATAAAACCGCAGTCCAATAAAAGTGAAAAAAAGAAGTAAAATTGAGAGGAAGTGCACAAACGGAAATGCAAACTGGCATTGTGCAAAATGCACGTGTTCCGGGCGATTGTGCACGCCCCTGCACCGAAAGCCTGCCCCGAAATACCTAGTCTGGGATTTCATAAACACAAAGCCTTAGTTTGTTTTTGTCTTTTTCTAGGTGGCTGTCATAACTGCCTTTTTAGCAGTAACCCTTACTTAATTTAAACGTTGTGCGATGCTAAAGAATACAGAGAAAGAGTTGTGGTAATACTCGTAGGTAAGAGAGAGATTCCTAAAAAATCGACGGCACCACTGTGATGGAACTGAAAATTATACATCATACCGTTTTCTTTCTTAGGCCTACTTAACAACATTAAAACAAAGAGGTCAAAAGGAATAAATTGATACAGATTATATCTTTAATATAAATATCACGGCTTAGGAATTTAAAAAATATTTGAACGTTTTCTTGAAGATCCACGCTGCCACGGTTGACCACGGTCCTAAAGATAACGACCACAGACTATTTCAGAATAATAGCCACTACCTACTAAGCGATAGATCATGTGCATCTTCCATTACATTTTTTCCAAATAAAACTTTTTCTGCAACCATACTTTCAATGAAATAAAATACGAATTTCCTGCAAAAAATCTATCGGTCGCTCTGCGGGGAATGTTTGCGGCTTTGTCGCGCCCACAATCTGACAAAAGGCAAATAAGAGAACAGTGCGTACGTAGATCCCTCGAAAAAACCATCTAAATACCGTCCTATTGAAGTTTAAAAGCCGTAGAGAACCGCGCTTTGTTCCGGGTCGAATGCGGTGGCGATATTAGGATCGTATTATTCGCAAGCAAGTCCGAACTTTAAAATAAACCGTTGAAATCGGTCATCGGTAACAAATACCCATCTTCTTGATTTCGGACGTAGCATCGATAATTTTATTTATGTCGTCTACGCTATCGAATTACGGCGGCAACTCAGGGAATATCTGAGCGTTTAAGCACACAGTACGAACTAAAGCAAAAGTATAAGTTGGTCATAAACAGTGAGTTGTTTGTTGGCGGCGACGGTGTTCTCTTTTTTTCGGTGTTTTTTCTCACCAGGGTCCGTGTGCCGAATGAAATTCGACCTGATTGTATCTAGACACTTTTTGTGCTTGTGGTCAGACACAGCTGTCGTTAAAGCGCCGTGTTTTGTACATTGTTTATAGACCAGCTTTGTTTTGATCCGTGCCAATCAATCATCATCTATACAGTTTGAGTAGAGTACACTGATGGATATAGGCCCCCTTATATTTCCAGAATTTGGTGCTTTCTCTATCCACTAGCTCTATATTATCGTCGATTGAGGATAGGTAACAACGGTAATCGTTGAGCTCAGCTTTATCTTATCTACTTTACATCATTGATATTGAATTTTAATATTAAAACGTATTTTTAATCCCACGATCAAAAAAAGAAAGACCTTTTATTTGAATACGATAACTTTTTTTGTTTAAAATGAGTAAAACTAACAAAATTTTGCATTGGTCTTTGTCCATTAAAAACCGCATTAATCACAATAGTTTAGATTGAAAGAAAATTCAAAAACTTATTGGCTTTTGCTAAAAAACGGACAGTTATGAATAAAATCTTAATCAGCGGTCAGGATAAAAGCGAGAAACGATTATAAATAAACAAGGTCCTAAAAATAGGTGGGTTATTAATTTAGTGGGTGCGTCTGCGCACCCTTAACCTCATGAGGTCCAATCGCCAGAATTGGCGAAGCACATCGTCAAATATAACGCAAAGATCTCGCTTATTACAGTGTGACCATAATTCTAACCTAAAAAGGCAAAAACCTTTTAAGCTTTTGTAATGTTAAACAATCAGTGATATGTAATGCGTGTGCAAATTAGTGCCACTTTTAAAAACAAAGTGTCTTCGCCTTATACAGCGTGTAGCTACAATGGCGACATTAAATGAACACACGGGTAGAGCTACTTATAAGTATTCATAAAAAAAATAAAAAAATAATTATAGTCCAAAATAGAAATTTCGAATTTTTCAAACAAACTTAATAATAAAATACGCAACAAAAATTAATCACCCTATGAGTGTCTTTACCTACGTGCTACCGCGCCCGCGCCCGCGCCTGCCTGCCCGGGCGGCTCGGTGGCGGCGGCGGGGCGCGGGGCGGAGCGCGGGGCGGAGAAATCAAGCGACACAAGGAATTCAAAGAAATCAAATAATTTCACTTCACCTTGTTCACTTTACTATTAATTTTATTGTGACCTATGCACCTAGCGCCTTACACTTATTAAATCTTCAAGTTCTCAATGTAGCCGCCGCGCCGCCGCCGCCACCACGTCGGACACAAAGATGTAACCGGCGGCGCTGAATATTTGCCCTCACTTTTGATAATACATTTTATTTTATTTTAGCATGAACGTCGTCTTTCACAAAGCCCCATAAAAAAATCGAGGGGCTTGAGGTCAGGTGACATTGGGCCACCTAAGAGCTCCGTGTCGTGTCGTCCTATCCAGTATCCACTGAGCACCAAACATTTAATTTACCCGCTCCCTAGTCGCAAAGGTAGACAGATAAACAAATAATAAATCAAAGCGTCTTTATCGCTGTACCTACGTAGACCTGATTGGGTACTTAGAATAGAAAAGCTAAACTAACAAAACCAAGCGTCTTTTTCGCGAAACATTGAGAATAGGTAGATAATTAGCAAAATTATTAAAATAAAGTGTGTCAAGGACACCGGCCCGCGTATCACTGGCTAGGCGGCAGGACGAGTCGGTCGAGCGAGCGGCGCGGGCGGCGGCGCGGCGGCGGCGCTAGCTATCCCTTTCATGCACAACGTCGCAATTTCGGGTGTCCTATTCTAACAATACTTTCTTGCTCTTCATACGCGGTTACACGCGGTTATGACCCGTGAAAACGACAGATGACCTCTGCTCTTACGTACAGGTTGCTCCGAGGCGTTATTTAAGAAAATTGATTTATTTCGATAAATCTTATGTTTAATGAAATAAAAAATATGTCTATATTCTGAAAACGCGAAACCGGATACGCTGGTTAATTTAATGTCGCCATTGTAGCTACACGCTGTATATGTAGAGACAATAAGAAAAGTGCCATTGGAAACATTCTTAGATTAGTTTATGCTAAAGGTTAATATAAAATTACTTATTAGCCTACCTTGTGGTAAGATCGTAATATAATTAGGGTTTTTCTGTTTTTGCTGTGTTAAATATGTGTAAAATTCATATTAAAGTATACCTATACTTTGTAAAGATGAACATTACATGCGCTAAGATAAATAAAAAGTAAAGAAAAGATGTTTATTTTTAGTTATAAATTATAAAGAAATTTATAAAAAAAATTCAATAGAAAATACATGATAACGTGAATTGGTTGTAATAAAACCAATTTTGAAAACTACACCCTGTATTATAATGAATTTGTTGGACAAAGTATTAAAGAACTACAATAGTGTGGTACCTATTGGACTTTGAAGAGCATTATTACATTTTAAATGTAAAATTATTTGTAAGTAGAAAAATATTTTTATAAAAAACCTTGGTTACGAAGATTCAAGATTATTTTTGCAATAACTAAATGGAATATGGTCGCCCTACATCGTTTAACGGTTTAGAGGCACGTTATTAATATTTATGGTAGCACATAAACGACTGTTCTTTTTCTTATTTGTTTAACAGCAAGGGGGTACAGGTGCCGACTTTGATCTGCCGAAAACCACATCAAAAACTATAAAGCCGAAAATATGTTGCATGTATACCGTGAAATTTTGATCCAATTTATTATTGATAATTTTAAAACTCAATCCAGTTAAATTAGAAAATATCATGGATACGTTAAGTTATACGCAAAAATTATGATTTTACAATAGGCAGGTGAAATACCTACTATAAAATAAAGCCTTGTAAATGCAATATTAATATTGATTAGGCTTTATAGAATACCTAAATCAAGTTTAAAACATTATCTTAATGTTAGACCATTTTATTCATAAACAAATTAAATAAAAGCTTCTAAAAAACCCAGGGTTTAGATAAACCTAAGCAAAATTATATTTGCCATAGTACCATCGATGGTACTATCTAATGGTACCACGGTAAACAAACGGATTCACCCGGCTACCACAAACTTGTAGCCAAAAACCAAGCCATACCAACACAACTGCAAACAACATTATAGTACCCTATTAATCCTATAATACAGTTTAATATTCAATGACAGCGAAAAACTACTCATTCGTCACGTTGTCAGATAAGTTTGTAGCAATCTACTTACTAATATTTCTTAATAGTTTCTCTATAAATGTTTTGATCTTTAGTATCGTAATCTCTCAATGAACCCATCGCAGTAAAGCAGCTATTCTTCTAATTTAATTAAATTCTCATACACTCTGTAACCGCCTATTACCCCTTACTATCCCCTACTACAAATAACAGTTTTATCACAATTGACAAGTTATTTAAAAGTAGTCGATATCTTGTAACAAAAAATTATAAGCATAATATAAGTATTGTTCAAGAGATTGATGATTTTGAAACCAGTATTAAAAAAAATGTTTTTATCATGGGAGTTAAAGCACCGCTTTTGGGCACCACTCACCATCAACATATTTTTTTTAGTATATGAGGTTTTGTGGAAAGACTCTATCTACCATCTCCTTTCCACCATAGGACAAGCAGTCGCACGTCACAATACCAACCATACTTGGTAAATGTTCCACCCATTCGCACCAAGCGTTTTAGTTCTACGTTCATGAACTGCCAAGGAATGGAACTCGTTGCTGTGTTCTGTCTTTCTTGAAAAATACAATCTGGGTCTTTTAAAGGTAAGAATGAATAAGTGTCTTCTAGATTGTCCTGCTCCATCGTCACTTATCATCAAGTGAGATTGTGGTCAAAGGACATTAATTAATCTCATGTAAAAGAATCTATCAATCGAGATCCAGTAGTAAGAGCCAACTCTCAGTGATCGTTTTGGCTGATTCTTTAAATTTTATGACGCCAATCAAATCATTAGACCTATTATAGGTCATTATACCTATTATTATAAAGAGAAGCCCGTAGTATCCTCTCATGAATAGTAGGTAATCTTGGGAAATGTTTCCAATACAGAACTATACAATATTTTGTATGTAAGAAGATTTTTATCGACCGTAACAAATTGAATTATATTTTGATTAAAATATTTTAACTCTTTTGGATGATAAAATTAATAGACGTAAGTAGACTACCTTATAAAAAAAGTGCATTAAAATTGTTTCCATCTAGATTTTGCTCGTATGTGATCAATTTTGATACACATTTTTGTTTACCTTTACCTAAAATATTTGTTAAAGATCGTAAAAAGACTGTTTTGTTTCATTTCGATTTTTTGTGACCATTTGGAAAATGTGATGAAAAAATGGTAGATGCGAATATGGTAGTAGTTTTAACATCTGCAGATAGGTTTCTTTTTGTTACCCTATAAGGCTTCCTAGTGCTTACTGCCTCCCTGTGGTAAATAATACCCACTTGTTTATTTTCATTCTTAAGTCGCTACTCTTTACATTATACATTGTAATATTTTACAAGGTTTTTTGCTTAAACCAAGTAAGTCTTACTACTAATTAAGTACACTATTTTAGTAGCCGAGTTTTTTGTGGAATAGTTGGTTCGAGGAAGTGCACTCTGCCCCCGTATTCCAATCTTTTGCTGTCAAGTTATATTTCACTGCCCAGTGTAATTGCTTCAGGTCACGTGGTACAATTTTGTACCACGTGATCATTTTTTTTAGACACTTGACAGCAAAATATGCGCGAAAACAAATTAAATGGCATCATAATGTCACTATTTAGTCACAGAATAACTATGAGTTAGTATGAACTGACCATGATTTAAAATTTTGCAGTTCAACTGAGATTGGAATACCCCTGCTGTGCCTTGATCATGAATAAATGTGATAATCGTAAACGTATCGTAACGGTAGCGTATCCGAGATACACTGCGCGGTGAATCTACAAAGCTCGGCAGTCGAGCTGGCGTTGACGCGTAATATGATTCGAATACGATAGGTTTACGTAACGCGGCGACTGTCAGATTTATTCCTGACTAGCAGTTACCCGTGAATTCGTACGCGAGTACCATTTCCGTGTACATTATATTACCTGTGTGTATTATCTGTGCGTGTATCGAGCGGATATTTCTTTGAGAAACTTGACATTACACCGAACCCGTACTCGAATGTCAAACGTTAGTCGTTAGACCAAAGAGGTAGTACTACGTCCTGTCAAACTGACGTGACATGACATGACATCATCCTCTTGCTAAATTGGCGCTGCTAATCCCGTTGGTTCATTTTATCCTAAAGATCCTGTTAACTATTCGGGATTAAAAGTAGCCTATGTGTCAATCCAGGTTACGAACTATATATATGCCAAGTTTCATCCAAGTCGGTTCAGTAGTTTCGACGTGATTGAAACACAAACATCCAAACATCTAAACTTTCGCATTTGTAATATTAGTAGGAAGTAGGATTACCCCTCTGTATATCTGCAGGTAAGTAGTGATGTTCGCTACGCTGTGTTCTAATTTGTTTCTGTTTTTTTTTTCATTTTACAAACATTAACCCGTATAGGTATGGGTCGTAAGTCAAAAGTCAAAAAAGTATTTATTCAATAAAATCACAAAGGATTACTCAGATTCGTTATGAATAAAAATTACCTATTTTTAATTTGCTAAGAAAAAAGCTGGTGTTTACTCGCGATAACGTTTTCATCCACTTAGCACATTAAATTATATTCAACAAAACAGTACACAGTAGTAACTGGTTATAAGATTTCAATTATTTGATAACTCCAGTAGCATTGCAAAGGCTACTTGATTGGAACTCTCATTGACTTTTTAATGGTTTTGTTACTTGGATGATGATTTGAAAGTTTGTATTGCTTTATTGTCATTATTAATAATTAGTTCTCAAGTTCTCATTCATGATTCCAATCGCTTCGTATTTAGAAAGTATTATATTTTTCCGAGAAACGAACTTTTATCATTGCTAAGTTTTATGAAAATTGGTGCAGCGGTTACATGCGATGTTATCGAGTCACAAGTATTCAATATCAAAATTACATTTATATTATCTTTAAAGAAATCGCTATAGAAAAACATCTACATTATTATAATTTTTTTTATCAAAAAAATGTTAATAATAAATGTATGGTTTAATTGATCGCATAATAATTATAACACCTAATCTGTTTCTATTACATAAACAATGCATAATAACTCCATAAAAATAATAAAATACGTAAAAATAATTAAAATTCAGACCACAATAATTATTATACCTCTATCAATGTTCTTGATGTCCAATATTTTACGCCTTAAAAGGGTTAACCCTAATTAAGATGCCCATGACAGAAGAAAAAGTATACAATTCTGTTAATAAGACACCGAACGATCTATTCGGTCGTTTCGACCCAAAACAGGCCATTAAAGGGTTAATGTTCACTGGTCAATTTGAAGCGAATGCTGGAATAGACTTAATTTGCATTGGACACTATCTAATGAGGTGTTAGAGAATTAATCCGTTAGATTCTGACGAGATAAGTCGATTGATGGCGACTTTCCTTTGCCACACAGTTGCTTCCGGGAATGCTGATAGTCGAATTTTAATTGGTGTATGCTATAAAGTACATCCGTTGGAAAACCTAGATTTTTTCATTCTGATTACATTTTTAATTTTAAATAAATAATCAATAATACTGTAGAACATTGCATTAAGCGTCGTTTAAAAAACAGATCGCTCTATTAAAAAAAATATGCTGAAGTCAACACAGGCAAAGTATTTTTATTTACAAACAATAACCAAACATTGTTATTGTGATTACGATCAGAATACGTAAGCATATTTTTACTATCTCAAAAAACTTTCGTATTCTGTCAAAAATCGACAAAATATGATTCACTCAATATACATGAGTAGGTATACTCATCTATAGAAATGGGAGTCATCATTACACGTAAATATAAACTTAATTGTCGGTTGATGATGATGATGGTAACATTCAAAAGAAATATCAATTCAGTGTGAAAGCTTCAAACAAGATATGGATGTCGGTGGTAGTGGTACCGAATCAATCGAGTAATGTCGATCAATCGAGTAATAGACTGCGGCCGCTAACAAGAAGCACGTGGTCATTAGGGCAATCGCATATCGAGCTTCTGCGAGACCATAGTAGAGAGGAAATAGTAGCGCAATATTTTAAAAAAATGCTAAAACTTGGAGAAATATATAGAAATACATTTTATTTAACGTTATTAGGTCCCTCCCTATGTAGATAAGTACTTATTCAATAGAAAAATCTTATATCAACGAAAATATACAAAGAACTGTTAAATTAGGTGAAGTACACACGGCCGAAGGTCAGGTTATACACCCAATACAACCATACATAACCTGCGTTACATACAATGCAGAGAATCGTTGGAAAGGGAGCGCAATAGGCGTAGGCGCGCACCGCGCTCGCAGCCCGTCCTACACAAATACACTGTCGTCCCTCTCGCACGATTCGCAACATTCAACTTCTAATAGTTCAAAGTCCAAACAGTATAGGTGAACGTGTCTTCGACAGTACCTACTCAGCATCTATACTTGCCTGCAATCAACATGATGACTAAATAAAGAGTGAGTATGTTATAATATTAAGTAGGGTGTATACTAGAACCGAACTAGACTTGCGTTTCAAAACTCTACTACTAAAAAGAACCTATATAGTTTACTAGCAGTTACCCGCGACTTCGTACGCGTCTACAGTTTCCGTGCACATTATATTACCTATCTGTGCGTGTACCGAGCGGATACTTTGAGAAACTTGACATTACACCTCATTACATCGAACTCGTACTGGAATGTCAAACGTTAGTCGTTAGACCAAAGAGGTAGTACTACGCCCTGTCAAACTGACGTGACATGACATGACAGTGAAATCCTCTTGCCAATTGGCGCTGCTAATCCTTTTCGTTTATTTTATCCTGTAAATCCTGTTAATTATTCGGGATAAAAAGTAAACTATGTGTCAATCCAGGTTACGAACTATATATATGCCAACTTTCATCCAAGTTGGTTCTATAGTTTAGACGTGATTGAAACACAAACATCCAAACATCTAAACTTTCGCATTTATAATATTAACAGGATAGGATATGTTTTCGTTCGTTTTTTTTTTCAAGTTCTCCAATAATTGATTTGACAGAATAGTACTAGATTTATAATAAGCTTTTTTTAATAAGCTTAAGTTGAATAACCGTATCCATTGTACTATGCCATGGTTATCAATCGTTTGATCTCTATGCCTGGTCTAATGGACCAGCGATGACTTTCTATAAATTAATAACAACAATCTTAAGCCTCTGATGATTGCGAGGGTTAATAAGGTCTTCATCTGTGCAACAGTAAAGTGTTCGTGTTTTTATTATAAGTTTTGTTACGTTTGTTTTGTTGTAACTTTATTTTTTTTATGGTAACTTCTGGTTGCGTCCGGTTGATATGATCTTTTTAATTTGTAAAGCTACTTGCGTGTGCTGAGTAACGATTTACACTTTCATAAGTACAGTGGCAAGCGAGAAGAGCGTAACACTGCGCAATAAAAGTAACAGTTACTACGAAGCGCTGTTCAAATCAAAGTCTTATTGACTTTTAATAAATAATGTGTTGACTAGCTGTTACCTGCGACTTCATCCGCGTGTACCGTTTTTTTTACGACGGCTTTATACACCAAACCTCGTACTTAGGTCCTCTGTAGCAAGTGTAGCAACTGACGGTATGTCGTCAGTTTCAAAGTTTGTTTTACTGACGAAGCTAATCCCTCTCGTTAATTTTGTCTTGCTATTTATTCGAGATAGTAACTTATGTGTCAATCCAGGTACGAGCTATATATATTTCAAGTTTCATCGAAGTTGGTTGTGCGGTTTCAACGTGATTGAAACACAAACATCTAAACTTTCACATTAATATTAGTGAGATTAAAATCGCAGGAATCATTTAGCACCGTTTTATATATGCCATTTCTTTGCAACCAGTTACCACGCAGTGTAATTCTTTTCGCTACTGCTCGTATTATGGGAGTGTAAATCGACTTTAACGAAGTAGCTTACCATCATGACGGTTATATTAGAAGCGTAATGGTACCAGTTCATTAAAAATTCTTTGTATGGATTATAAAGCCCATTACTTTCATTTGTGATCAATACTGTAGGTTTTTATACAAGACATGACAGCAAATTTATTGAACAATTTAAATTGTAGATAAGTAAATGATGATAATACAATCTGGGTCTTTTCAAGGCAAAAGTGAATAGGTGTCTTCTACACCGTCCTGCTCCATCGTCGGCCTCATCGTCACTTATCATCAGGTGAAATTGTGGCCAAAGGATATATTCTACCTTATATAAAAAGAAAATATCGTGGAAAGTCATTTGAACTTGAACACGAGATTCCAAACTTTTCAAGCGGTAGGTACTCTATGTAGAGATTTTGAAAACGTTGACGGGAAATGTTTATTGGAAGTCTTTGGGGGACGAAAAGAAAAAAGAGATAAGATAAGATATTAGAAAAGAAAGTGTAAAGCTGTATCAAAATGTGACATTATTTTTTTTAATGTTATGCATGATAAAAGCCCACATATTTTTTTAAATATTAGCTACATGTTCTTATAGTCAATAAGCAAAAAAAGAACAAAGCATGTTTTTATTGCAAAGCAAAACTGTATAAAACAATTCGATACATTGTAACTTTCGGGATACACACACAAGTGCATGCCAAAGCATTGATTCTACACTTGTTCGTAAATTGTATGATCATTGGCGTTGTAAAAACTGATACGCCAATTTGTGAAGATACGCCAATTTTAGTTATGTTTTACGCAATAAATATAAAACTAAATAAATAATTGCTTTACAGTGTTGTTGTACCTTTCTTTGCAAGTATTGTAAGTTTGAAATTGACGTGAAAAATCTAGTCTAGGTCGTTTCAAAGATTTTTTGAGAGAGTTTCTAGATAGTCCATTTATATCCTATGGGTCACTTGGACCGCAAAATCTTTTTTTAAAATCCCGATACATGTATTTGTCACCATTGACTCTAATAACCAACTGTATCCATAGATATTTTTGTATTAGATCAAAGACTGCGTCTGAGTTAAACAAATTTTGACTTCACAAAGGCTTATACTGTAGACATCTGGTAGTCAATTGTCATTTAATGTCTCTAGGGCCCACTTGAACTACAAATTGTCATCTAGTGAGGCACAATGGCTTCACGCCTTCGAATTTCCGTGTAATGCCTTTTATCTTTTCACACCATTGTGGTGTCGAGTAGACCATTTGTTCGGCATTATTGTCTCTTTAGTGATACTGTCTATGAGGGGTTTATTCGCAAAAAAATATAACAGGCTATAATTATCTGTAATACCACATTCATAAGGTTTAAAATAATAAACTTGAATTGCAGTATTTTGGAGTGTAAATTGTGAATCAATAGGTTTTGTCGCGTGACAAGTAGCGGACTTTTTGTCATAGAATAATAAATACTACAGTAAAACTAATACTGCAGGGGTATGCCAATCAAAGTTGAACTGCAATGTTTTAAATCATGGTCAGTTCATACTAACTCATAGTTATTCTGTGACTAAATAGTGACATTATGACGTCATTTGATGTGTTTTCGCGCATATTTTGCTGTCAAGTGTCTAAAAAGAATGATCACGTGGTACAAATGTAAGTACCACGTGACCTGAAGAAATTACTCTCTCTTTCTTCTAACTTAAGAGCTATGCTCTTGTCGGCGTAATGTATGCATTTCCCGCCAGGTTCTTCTTTTCAGGGCAGCTTCCTTGACGTCCTTATACGACATGACATCTATCTTCGCCTTCACTTGGCTCATGTAGCTAATACGCGGTCTTCCTCTTCCTCTCTTTCCTTCTACCTTCACTTCAATGATATTTCCGATTAAGCTGTCATGTCGTATAAGGTGTCCAATCATTTTTCCTCTCCTGTTCTCAACAACTTTTATAAGGGCTCTCTCCCTCTCTCTTTTATAAGGGCTCTCTCTTTTATAAGGGAAGAAATTACACTGGTGAAATATAACTTGACAGCAAAAGATTGGCATACGGGGGCAGGCATAAATAGGAAAAGTCATTTGAACTTTTTCAGTTGGTAAAAATCCAGTAGTCTAGGATCCACGCTAATACAATGATACCTATAATACAAATAACCCTATTTGTATTATAGGTATCTATGAGTAGGTAGTAGGTACCGTGTATAACATAACACCCAGATCAACACAGTCATTGTAAACTGTCCAGATATAACTCCCACTGCCATGGTAATTTAGACCTTGTGTAAAACGGAAAACGTTAATTGTAATTATCCTACAATTAGTAAATTTCGTGCAAAGCAATTAATTTAAAATAAACAGGGTGATAACTTGTACAGAACATTTCTTGATAATTCATTGTTATGGAAGCAAATTCTAGATTGGTATTTGGAATATGTCAGGAAGTGAAACTCCGCGGTTGCATGACATTTTTGGAATATTTTCAGCAGAGGTATGCCAATCAAAGTTGAACTGCAAAGTTTTAAATCATGGTCAGTTCATACTAACTCGTAGTTATTCTGTGACTAAATAGTGACATTATGACGTCATTTGATGTGTTTTCGCGCATATTTTGCTGTCAAGTGTCTAAAAAGAATGATCACGTGGTACAAATTGTACTACGTGACCTGAAGAAATTACACTGGGCAGTGAAATATAACTTGACAGCAAAAGATTGGCATACGGAGGCAGGTGTAAAATTATTACTGTTTTCTTTAAAGTATCTTCATGAAAACGCTACTTTTCAATTGATAAAAACATATCACGGTTTTTCATCGTTTTTTTTAGATGTAACAATTATGATTATAATAAAGTATTTGTATATTTTGTATGAGAGATTTGTTTACGTTGCACTTTTGTAATTACCGACCAATGTCACCCTCTATTTAGATACCTACATAAAATCACAATAAATTAAACCTATGTAGGGTCAAAAAATACTAGTGCAGGTTATAGTCATATTAGGACATAAAATGGGACCAATTTTTTTTATCTGAAAGTACTAATCCTTTCAAATAAAAAAGAAATTTTTCAAATCGTTTTATAAAAGACGCACCTCTGAGGTAACAAACATTAAAAATAAAATACAATTGAGAACTTCCTCTTTTTTTTGAAATCGGTTATTAAAAATAACAAATTCAAAGTATTACAGCTATAAAATATCAATCGCACAACCGCCTCTTGTTAGGTGTTATTTAGAGTTATCGATAATCGAATTTAAAGTGTTGTTATCAATACAAAGTTCTGAGTAACACCTTAGAATACGAGTACTGAGAGTGTATAGATGTGTTACTCATTTGTACATAATTTATTTATAAAATATTGCGCAAGCGCAAAGCACGTGCCTGCTAATAGGTAATTGTACAGCATTTTAACTTTTTTTTTTAATTTTTGTCCAGTTTTTCTGTGCTAACTTTTTACGCTTTACCTGTTTTTTATGTAATATTATTTTTCCTTACATTCATTCTTTTGCAATTCTTTATTTTTAGACATAAAAGTTATTACCTCAATGCGACAAACATACCTACCATAAATAGGTAACTAGGTTACTATGAGCTGCCAATGATGATGAATGCAGTGGATGTAGATTATTGTGGATGTCACACATCAGTCACGCCATAAGTCGTAAATACTTATTTAGTAACACCATGCAATAGTGCGAGTTTCGTTTCTAAAACTTCATTCTCCTTATGGCTATTATTATATTCCACGGCACTTCCTCGGCTTCGCTCGTATCTCGAGTCAATATTGATGAAGCGTGGGCGATGTCAATTTGAATGAAATCGGTAGAGGCTCTTGCACATGATACCTGACTTGAGCTGATATTATCGTAATACAAAAAATATTTCAGCCCCCGTATGCCAATCTTTTGCTGTCAAGTTATATTTCACTGCCCAGTGTAATTTCTTCAGGTCACGTGGTACAATTTTGTACCACGTGATAATTCTTTTTAGACACTTGACAGCAAAATATGCGCGAAAACACATCAAATGACGTCATAATGTAACTATTTAGTCACAGAATAACTATGAGTTAGTATGAACTGACCATGATTTAAAACTTTGCAGTTCAACTTTGATTGGTATACCCCTGCAGATAAGTACAATAAACTATTGTTCTCATTATTCTGAAAGTTATCAATCTTCCTTACACATAATTTCGCTTTATCAATTCATTATGAATTTAATCGTTAAAACAATCAAAACTTCCTTTGCAGTGCACGGTGCACTTTAAAATAAAAAAATCATGACGCTGAAATTCGTAAATTAAATCTGAGGTTTGTATTTTCTTTAATTTATTTTTCAAAATCTTTAATGTTTGGGCTATAAGTCTGGGTGTTACTTATTATAAGTAGGTATAAAAAAAGTATTTATGTATTCTCTCAGCAACCTAGTTTCCATATCACAAGCTTTGCTTAGTTTGGGACTAGAGGGCGTTGTGTGCTAATGTCCATGAATATTTTTTTTATTTATATTACACAAAAAACTTAGGATAATTTAAACGGCAAACCGCAGCACTTGCGACTCAGTATACAATCAGTGAACACAGAAAGCAATCAGTATCACCTCGATTCAACGACATAAAAGTGCTTACTTTGTCGCTTTATCCCGTACATTCATATTACAGTGTATATTCTGTACATTATACTGTGCGTGTAATCGAGTACTAGTAATTGCATCGACTACCATGATGCTAAGTGTTGCTGTTAGGGATGTAAGTTCTTGTAACGGTTTGTTGAGTGTACGTCTAGGGCAGGGGTCACCATTAGTTTCGCTCGGGGTCGGTTTTAAGAAATGTATGACCATCGCGGTCCGCACAACATTTTATAGAAAAAAAAATTATTAAAGAAATGTAATTATGTACGGAAATAACGGCTTCGTAAACTTAATTCACCTGAGCTAATTCACCTAGGTGTATTAAATACACTTTTAGTAAACTTTAAGCACCTGGGTGCATTAAAATTACTTTTAAAAAACTTAATGCACCTTATTCACCTGGGTGCATTAAATTTACTTTTAAGTATACTTTATTCACTTTGATGAAGAACCTGTGACTTTGAAAAAAGGACCATAAAAGCTCTTTGGAATATTTTCTCAGAAATTATAATTAATATAATTTATTTAAATTTTATTTAAATAAAAGTTTGTATTGTGACGCCAAATAATTCTTGAATGAAACTTCCACCGCACCCTTCTAACCTTGGCCTTGGCAATGACCGTGACCTTCTTATCAGACGTCTGTCTCCCTCCCCCTCATGTCCTTGACTCCCTCGAGCCCTCCCTCGCCCTACTCTACAAATAACCACCTACTTACCTATTTTGAGACTGATAAGTATACCAAATATTGAGGTATTTTTAAGGTAACAAAGCAGCACTATAATTTTGTAAGATATATTTTTTTGGAATTATTGCTCATGTTATAAAAAAAATTAGCTTGAGTTGGAACTACCGGCCTTACCACAAAGCCTAATTGGGCTTAGTACATCAACCTTCATGTTTTTTATTTTAAGCTTACCAAATTTTTAAAATTTATGTACCAATTACAATTATGTAATATCTTGATTCAATAGACAGGAACTTAGTAAAATGTGTTTTTACCTCTGACTTTTATCCTGACAATGACTTTTCATAATTTTTTTTAATTCACAAAAAACTCAATAATTAAAAACAACAATGCAACTAAACCAGAGGCATTGTACTACCATTACGCAAACACATCTCTGGAATAACTTTACCAAAGTAGATGGAATTAAGGTGACAGGGGAGAGCCCTGGGCAAACCCACTCACAGTCTGTTGTAAATAGCTGATTTACAACCAAAAATATTGTGATCTCAAAGCTGTAAGGCATAATTTTTCCCAAAGATTTTGACTCTTTTTGACTTAGAATTTCATTGATTTTAAATTGCATTGTAAAAATCAAGGGGAATTTGAGTAAAAAGTAGCGAAATCTCCTTTAGGGTAAAACTTAGTGGATTTTGTGACTAACTCATTTGAACACTATTTGCATGAAATATCCATGAATCTTTATTTATTAGTAGGAATTAGTTTCACTGCGTGATACCATGGTACTGCTTTTTACCAGTTGAGTTAGGTTTCCACGTAGTTTATCTATATGTTACCTATGCTTACCGTGCTACTGTATTTAATATAAATAAATAAATAGAGAGAGTGTAAGTATGTATTATGCATATGAGAGATTATTTTTTATCACGTCTAAAAGTCATTAGATTCGAATATAATTAAAACATGATTTTAATAGTATATCCAAAGCAGATATTAAAAGTGAGATAACTAGTTGAATAAACAGTTTACTATTTGTGAAAAGTATGTTAGCTATGTAAAATTACCCATGTTATACAAGGTTACCAAAAAATCAGATAACAAGGTCTAATGTTTACCCACTTAAAACCAACAAACGTAATTATTTCAACAAAAGCTCTTTGAGGCACAAAAACAAAATACGTGATACAACAAAGATGAGAATTGCTCAAGAAATTTCGGAGCGCAATTGAGCTGGATTATAAACATCTATCAGGGTGAGAACGTAAGATCCTACCTGATCCATGCAAGATTCTTGGGAGTCAAAGATCTTATTCAGTAAAATCACAAGGATCATTTAGAATCGTCTTATAAACCAGATGATTCTGGATGCCAGTTCCACGCGACCAGAGCCTAGAAGAACGGGTAAGAAGTTATGGCCTGGTTTCAACCGTTTTTTGTATGATCCTTATAACAAAGAAATTACTTAAAAGCTGAAACTTAGTATCAGTTCAATTATAATAATAATTATAAAAATTCAAACACAAACTCCATTCAGTTCAAAAAAATATTAGAGTTTAAAAAATGTTTTCGGAATAATATATTTGAGTTTTTTTATAGACATGTGCCTGAATATTTGCCTAAAGTATACCAAACTCTCAATTTATTGTCATAACAGACACACCCTTGATGAAACTATGCTGCAAATGATGATGATATCTTCATTTTGACTAATTAGTATTAGACTTGCAATAATAGTGCTAGCAAACATTCCCTCATGACAGTTAATTGCGTGAATGCTCTAAGAATTTTAAAGTGCAATTGACTGAACTATAAATAGCATCAGTACACTCCTAATTGTTGAGGTTAAACGGGTATGTTGCGCAACAAACTATCGTTTTAAACTAGTTGCAGCATGTGGTTCTGCCTGGATTCTAGTTCGTAAAATTTACTATAAACTAAATAAGTACCGAATGAGTATTTTTATATAGTATAATCATCATTAACCTATATTGGTCCACTGCTGGACGTAGGTCTCTCCCAAGACGTGTTATTGCATTTGAATTGAATTTGTTGAATTTTGAATTATCTCAGTTTTGTAACATAAATATATCGTTGGATCTATAGATCCAACGATCAATAAACACAATAGTAGGTATTGTATTACAAGGAGTAAAACGGGTTTAGCACGATGCCCAAGTATGTAAGCTAAATTGATGTATTTATGTCTGAAAAATATCTATAGCTTTATAAAAGCTCGGGCAAAAGTTTCACTGTACATTTGTGAAAGAAAGAAAGAAAGAAAAAGCTTTATTTGACAACACATCGTAAAACAAACATAAAACAAAAGTACCTAGAACTATAATAATATGTTGCCAAAAAGGTGGCAGCTCAGCATAATTGTTGAGTTGCTAAAAAATGCAAATCAACGCTGATTTTCAGCTGAACCCAATCGAGTGACGGCTTACCTACGCCAGACCAAAGCACCAACAATCGGAGTTTGACAGTACTTACGTATCAGCACAGCATGTCATGTACAATTTTATAAATGATACCTATTACTTACCTAGCACTTGACTGCAAATCATAAAGACACCAACTCACTACTAACAATTAACTTGCATTTAAAAAGTAAAGAAGCCATAATTCCAAATCAACGCAACAGACAGACATACTTGGAATTAAAAGCGATACAAGTTTCATAATGATCCCAATGGCTCATGTAAACGGTTATGGACTTTTCTTAAATTAATCTCAATTTGTTAGTCGTCTTGTCACGGTGTTTGTAATGAACAGGAGTGTCTGCAACCATAGAACTTATAAGAGATAGAAGGGGCATAGACACATTTTGGTTTATATTGATTTTGCTCGACTTTTTCTATGAAAAAAATCAGACGTTTTATTTTCAAGGAAGATAAGCCAGAACCAGGGTTTTTTACTAAAATAACTTTGGATAATCATAAAAATTAGATAAATATAGAGTTTTTCGTAAATAGATTATTTTTGTAAAACGCAGTTTACTTGTCTATGATTTCTTACAAAATGTAAGAGTGAGATTTGTGCTTCTGAATAAATTAACTTACGGAAAGTTTATTTCTACTTTTTTGTAGATCTCTGACAAAGCACTATTGTAAGAGGTGACTAGTGAGCATAAATGTTATCAATTTATACATGTTTTAAAATATCAAATAAATATTAAAATAATCTCTGAATTATAATTAATACAAGCGTTTTTTACAGAAAAAAAAACAAAAACGCTGCCATTTTGCAAATTTTTCTACATATTTGCATATAATGATATCGATAGCAGAAATAAGACGCTCATTCTATACTTTCTACATCTACTAGCATCATTGAAATCGGTAGATACAGTTGATTGTTTGAACTTGCTCCGAGCCCAACTAATCAAGGCTCAGTTCACAGCATCCGGTGGCGATGACTCCGTGCTGATGCAATGCGGCTCATCTCGATTGAGCCAGCTTCCGATTGGGTGTTGAGGATTTTTATTGTGATATTTAGGTATTTGATTTGGGAGTATCTAGCTTTGGAGCCACAAAGTCCTCAATCTGTCTGATAAACGTCTGATAAAAAAATTTCTGGATAAATATGATTAAATACTGTACGGGCCCAGAGAGATGCTAAAACTTGAAATGATTCTTCTGAATTCTGAAATGAATGAAATGATTCTAAATGATCCTTGTGATTTTATGGAATAAAGAAATTTTGACTTTGACTTTGAAAGCAGTAACCCTAAAACTAAATTATGAGCCTTTGACTTCTAACGCGTAAACCACGTACTTATTTTTTAAAGCAGAAACCATGGATCTTTGTCGCTGAATTTTCTACGCAGAACCTATTTTTGGGTCGAATTGGAGGTAAGCGAATTTTTCCGCACAACAACATGCGCAATCGTTGTTGTACCTTACTTCAGAGGGATAAAGATCCGTTGTGCGTACTGTACCTATTTATTCCAGCGCTCGACTATTTGCAGTAGGTACATTCGTTGGTAACCATTTAAATTGGATACTGACCTAATACTTATAAGAACACAGTTTTTGTTATATCCGATACAAACGATGACTCGATGATGAATTGTATTCAATTGATCCAGTTTCCGATTGCGAGTCATGAAGATGGTACTATCGAGTGGATGACAAATTCGTTATTATTGCCAATTGTGTGAAAAGATGAATCTTATTGTCGCAGGAAGTTGAAGTCCTATAGCAAATAACTAACTAATGGATGACGAATTCGTTTCTAATAAGTTGGCAATTGAGTAAGAAAAAAATTATTGTGACTTTTGACACAACGTTATAATATTAGAAGGAAAGAAAAGTAGTGCCGCCTAATGTGACGTATTAAAAAAATCAAGTTGGTATCTACTCATCCAATTCCATGATAATTACAATACATACACAATTACCACTTTTTAGAACACCAAAACTCAGTCTTGGTTTTTCATTCAAATATATTTCATTCACAATTATTACAGTCTCCAACATCGATGCGACACACAAAACCGGTCCATAATCATTATTTTGTATTTCCTCGAAATTCATCTTAATAAATTCATGTTTTTCTGGAGCACTGAATTCGTTCTTAAAATTGTTGATATTGATACTTGTAATATTAAGTTACGTGTACAGTCAGCTGCACTGGTATGTATACACTCCCAAGCTTTTTATTATATGTATACTCGTAAGTTTCCAAAAACCCGTGCACGCAAAACACAATCAAATTTATGTAGTCATCTTACTCGCCAAAAGTCAGTATACAATTTATCAAAATATGTATACTGCTCCTAGACAAATATTTGTACACACTATTTGTCATCATAATATAATATCCATGACCAAGGTGCTATAAATGTGTACTCAACAAAATATCGCTAAAATGTATACAATAGTATGAATAAAATAATGCATTCATACTAGAGCGACTCAAAAATGTATACAGCATGTTGCACAAGGTTTTACATTAAAATGTATACAACACCTTTCATTTCACAAAAATGCCTTCTTTTCAAGATCCCTACATAATTAGCATAAATATGTATACATGAACATGTAGCCATAAAAGAGTGTTACAAAAATGTATACAACCATGTTGTACGTTGTCTTCCATAATAATGTATACAAAATAAGAAAAATTACAAAAATGGATTTCTTCGAAGATCCCTACTATATAATATATATATATATATTATATATATATATTTTATATTTATGCCAATTAGTGGGGATCTTCGAATAAATCCATTTTTGTATATATATATATATATATATACATTATTATTTATATATTTATAATTATATTATGTATATAATATATAATACATGAACGATATGTATATGACGACCTATCTACCTGATTGCATTCGCAATAGTGGTTTAATTCATGCATGGTGGTCTTAAAAAAACATTAGTTGCAATCAATAACTTTTATTTACATAATTATAATACCTATCGTTAAAAATACTTCTAAAATCTAGTGTGACCGCCTCCAGCATCTATGACTGCTTGCAGCCTCTCTCGCATAGATGAGACCATGTTTGAACACACATCACTGCCCCGAAAGCTTTCCCAAATGTCATAAACATGAGTGATCAGAGCATCCTTTGTTCTGCATACGTCACCGTCCCACTGTTGGACCATCAACCCCCAAAGGTTTTCGATGGGATTGAGGTCAGGGCTTTTAGGAGGCCACGGCAATTTGTGGACGACATTGTGGTGCTGTTCAAACCAGGCTCGGCAGATTCTTGCATTATGAACCGCCGAGTTATCCTGTACAAATGAAATCGGCTCAGTAGCACCTGGAAAATATACCGCAACACTTGGCCGCAACACTTCATCCAAAATGTCTATATATTGAAGGCCGTTCATCCGACCATCAATTTGGGCTAACTCCCCGGGACCACTTGCAGCCATCCAGCCCCAAACACCAAAACTTATACGACCGCTTCTTCTGGATGGTAAGATATTTTTTTCTATATACCGCGTATTGTCTGATCGCCACAGTGAAATACGTCCATCAGCAGATGACACGAACACTTTTTCATCTGAAAAAATTGTGCTGCTAAAGTCGTATTCCATATACTCCTGTGCAAACTGCAGTCGAAGCTGTTTGTGGCGTGCGTTTAAGATAGGCTTACGTGCCGGAACCCTGCTATGAATACCAGCTGAGTGTAGGCGACGCCGTATTGTTGATGACGATATCCGTAATTGTGCTGATACATCAGGTATTCGAACAAAACCATTTCTTTGGACATTTCTAATGAGAGCTGCATCCTGTTCGGGAGTAGTTTTTCGTTTTCGACCTTCACTTTTATGACAGTTAACATTTCCTTCGTCTCCCCACCGTTTGAGCCACAAATATACAGTTCGCCTCTGAAAAGAATAAATATAAACTTGTTATTTTTAAACCATATATTATAAATATTATTATAAATTATAAGTATTATTATAAATTCCGATCTTCGGATTAATTAATTATAATTTTAAATAATTTATTAATATTTTTATAATAGTCCTTCGGGAAGTGGGTTCAAATAGCTAGATAGCGTTGTGTAAAATATCAACAAATAAAAATAAATATACCTATTAAAAAAAAATCCCCGACGGCGATCGTAAAACTCACAAACATTACACAAACCTTACCGTGATTCCCAATTCGTTTGCTATGTCCAAAACAGAATGGCCTTTTTCTTTCAAAACAATAATTTTATGCTTATCGTGTAGATCCAGGCGATAGGGGACGTAATCACTCATTATTTTTGTTTGAGGTTTACAACACCAACTCACGAATAGAACTAACACACTGATGAAAGGCAATCTATTAATATCATAATCAAAACTATAAAAAATTGCGGGTAGTTTTTAAAACTACTCTTATACGAGGTGTAAAAAAACATCTCCCGAAACATTGCTATACCCTGTGCAGGGTTCATGTGATAACTATTTACATCTAACAACTATGTATGTACCTAAACCATGAAAGCAATAAATGTATTGAGTATTGAGTATGGATTCTGATAGATAGGGCATCATTTTAATCACCTACAATTTGTAAGATTTTTGCAAGACGATTAAAATTACACAAAGGATACCTACAATCTTTAAAAATGAAATTTTTGTCTTTAAATATGAAATGTTTGTATACATATTAATGAAACTACATTGTATACATGTTTTAGAAATAATTGTGTTTACTTCTTTAGGGAGTCGATGGTAGGTACAAATATTTGTAAAAAAAAGGTGTGTACAAAGTTTTGATAAACTGCTTACCACATTCTGACAAGTAAGATGACTACATAAATCTGAAAAATTAATGCGTGCACCCGTTTTTGAAAACTTATGAGTGTATATAAATGTTACAGCTTGGGAGTGTATACATACCAGTGCAGCTGACTGTACTTTTTGTTGGAATAATGAAGTCCTTCTATAGAAGTCTATATCCTTGTGACTTATTGAATTTTTTATAGAAAAAAAATCTCTGTTGAAATATTTTTTGCGAAGATTCGAGTTCTGTAATTTTTAGAAGCAACATAGCAAATTTATTTTAATTGTTTTTTTTTGCTTTATTGTGAGTTATAATGTTTAATTTTGCTGGAGTTTTAACCAATATTATTTGAGGTCATAACATAAAGTGTGACCTATTTGTGTAAATGTGTATTATGTGATTTTCTTATTTGATAGAATGCGTTTCCAAGTTTTGACGGAAAACCCCACTATTGCCTTCAAAACAAACGACAGCAAACTTGACTAAATACTATTTCAAATTATTCACAATTCAAACACAATTCACATTCAAATTTGACACTGGCAAAATCGTCTATCAAAATGACAGGTAGGGGTCCACAGATTACCAAACGCGCTAACTTTAAAGACCATAACACTTCATATATACCGGTTCAAAATACCGATCACAATTGCCTGGGAAAATAGCACTGCAAATAGATGAACCTAGCATTTTTCATCGGGAAAAAATGTCGACAGGAAATCATGCAGCTTTGCCACAGAATAAACAACATTTTGTTTGAATTTCTGGATCTGCAGTGACGTTTATTATATTTCCTGCGATTACGGTTACAGTAAAAGGAACTATTTTAATTGTAGTAGGTATTTGAGGACAGTTAGCAAAACAAGCTAAGAATCATTTACTCACGCTCGTGAGAGTTCATTCATTCATGTTCATTCTTTTTTTAGCATTGAATGGTATCGAGAACATTGACGTGTTAAAGTATTAGGATTTGATAAACAACATGTTCAATTGTTCACCTAGTTTTTTACACTCATTATTGTTTTTAAATATAACCTTTGTTTGTAGGTAAGTACTTCGCCACATACAAAATATTAATTACTAGCAATTAACCCGCGACTTCGTCCACGAAAAAAATATAACCTAAAAAAACGGGAAAAGTAGCCTATGTGTTAATCCAGGTTACGAATTATAATAGTAGTGGGATGTTGTACAAGATATTTAAATGAAATGATATACTGTAAGCAAATTATAGTCGCACACTCTTCGTTCTAAAGCTTACATTGTTAGTAAAACTGTTCAAAATCTTTAAAAAAAATTCATTAAATTAAATATTATTTACCTTTATGAAACGTGAAGTACTTTAAATTGTAATCTTAATAAAAAGCTGATTAACCGTCTCAGTACTGCCTTAAAACGATTACGTAAGTGAAACAAACTTTTTAAGCAGCAAATTAATTTAAGAATTGAATCTGTTAAAGTGCTTTTTAGACGGAGCAACATTAGTTGACGCAACTGTCAAGTTTTTAACGAAGAAGTTGACAGCATCAGTTTTTTTTCGCGTTCAGTCCTAACTTTGCGTAGTTTCAGGAGAGTATAATAATTTATGAGCATTTTCATAAAATAGCTACTCGTAGTTGCAAGTTGCCACTGAACTTGCCAGTTAGCAGAAACTTTGAGTTCGTCCGAGTAGAACCGTTTCGATGTCAGTAGGCACATAAACTAATTTTGCTAAAAAATAACTTGAGCGTTGTTAAAAAAAAATGTAGCAAAGAAAAATTTTTACGAGACTGTTTGTTTCATAATATTCTAAAAACTTGTGACTACTATAGTTTATATTATCTGTGCCAATATATAACTTTCTTGCATTTTAGAAATTATTTCAATGAACTTGTAAAATCTACTCGTGTGAAAGAAGCTTAAGCCTTGTTAAAAGCTCATATTTTGAGCTAAGTATACCCCTCGCATGAAGCGCCACTAAGCCTTCGTGAAAATCTCATTCGTGTTGCTTAATTTTAATATCATAACAAGGCATTTAGTATCTTCCTGTTTTTAAATTAATTTTGAGATGAAACTCTGTATCCGCCGAAAATGAGTGGATTATAAGTACTAAAGTATGTAAGTACCTATATCAACGATCGTACCCTTGATGTAGAACTATTGATAGTATCTTAAGTCCATAGCAAAGGACGTTCGGTTGAGAATACATTTTGAAAATTGGTATCAAAATTCTAATAACACAATTTTTTCAAAAAAATAACGCATGTAATTTAGCTTATTTTGTAGCAATCCAAAGATTTTATCACTGTAATTTACTAAATTCGTCCAGTCACACTTTATTCGACTTATCTATTTATCAAAAAAACAATAAATATTCCTTAAGTATGTTTCGCCGAAAGGTTAATAATACGAATTCGAACTATTGGTCTGCTGACCTATTTATTAAAAATAATCTCTAAAAATATATTAAAAAAAAAAACCGTTCTGTTTTTGTAGTAGAAGACACCGACATTTTCGACAAAATTACCTGCTTTTGTAATTTTTTCTTGTTCGAAACGCAACCTCTGAGTTTTGTTAGAAGACAGTTAGAATTTGGCCGTTATAATTGTATACAATTTCATTGTGCAGAATCAAGGAATCAAACAGAGAAATGAGTAGAGTTGCCTTCGATTTTCGTTTTCAAAAATTGGGTGTTCAGTTGGCTTTTAGTGTAGTTTTGCTAAATGCACTTTGAAAATGTTACTTTTGTTTCGTAGATTGGTTCATGATGATGATACTGTAAATAAGAGTGTCATTTTTTCTAGCCCCGCCCATATTTTTAATCCTTAATTTGGTCACTGATCAGAATTGAGAGTATAGAAAGTAAACTTTATCTACGTGTCCCCGATTCATTTCTTTAGTTTTCCTATAATAACAAAACACTAAAATTATAGCTGTCTTTGTTGTTTCAGCTTCAAGAAAAGGATGGCAACAATGTTAGTGCTGTCAAATTAGGTTAATTTAAATAAATAAATATTCATGGCTGATAGAATACTTAAATAATTTTTTTTTTGTAAATACATACATATATTATAATATATAGTAACACCCAGACATAGAACAAACATCTTTGTTTTCTACGCACAAATGTATGTTCTTGGTAATGAACCAACAGAATCGCATTGACGCTACTCCATAATACTATTCTCCAATATACCTAGCTGCTTACCTTCGCACGGACTTACGACGCTCTGAGAAAATCTTCAAAAACACGATCTATAATCCATCGACAACACGTGCACGTCTATTATCGATTTTGCCGTTTTTTGTCCAGAATTGCATATCCCTTGCCATTGAAAAAAAGGAGGGTGCTCTGAATAGGCCTTATTATAAGATTGCGCAATGACATGAGACTTTTGTGCTTCGGATTTGGAGTCTAGTTCTTGAATGGTTCACGGTGAATAGAGCTGGAAGGTCAGTTAGGTCACTTTAAATTCACATAGGATTTTATTTGTCTAGCGATGTGAATACTCCTACAAAAGGTCAGTTGGTCTATTTTTAGTTCCATTGGAAGCTTTAGTTACTAGCAGCTTAAGATGATTCCTAAAAATTTTATAAATAGAAGGGTTAAATCCAAAAAGGTTAACTATCCATTTCTTACCTTAATTTAAATGAAATGAAGGTCCATTTTGAATTTCATTCATCCATCCACCTTCCCTCGTATTTATGTACCCGTTGAATTTAAAAAGAAACAAAAAATGTTATGTGATACTTTGAACTTCTATTTACAAAATTCCAGTAGCATCGAAAAGGTTAAAATTAAAACTAAACAAGCTAATGTTTGTACGGATGTCAATACTGACTTTTAACCCGTCAACACATAACTCGTCAAAATTGACCTTACTCCCGGAAAAAGAGTGTCGAATGTCACAAAGATATTTTAAACCCTTTTATTTGGAAACAAACAAAATGATGTCAACGACATTTCACTTTCGATTTAAATACACATAGGGTTGACTTTTACGACTGTTTACAAATATTGTTTGTTTGAAACGGATCATTTTTCTATAAACGAATCCTTTTTTTGTTACACTTTAATTAAGATTTAGGTATAGGGTAACCTATCAGTTTTTTGGATAAAAAATTGATCGTTTTAAAAGATTTTACATACGAGACTTTTTAAAACTTTTGTCCGTAGCAAAGACCAATTGAAACAGACAAAAAAATGACGTAAAAAAATCTCAGATAAGATACGAAATAGACAAGATTAGATGAACATTATTCTATAACAGATTACAGGCGGGTTGATAAGCTCAGTCGATAGAGAGATTGTGTCAAAATATTTATTAAAACAATGAATGTATTTAAATAAGATTAGATTTAAGTCGTGAGAAAAACGATTCAATAATTTTAAGAAGCTCCTTTATCTAGATAAATGTTTGTTATAAAGAATATTAAACGTAGGCATTACAGTCTGGGATAGTTTTTTGAATCTTTGAACAATTTTGCAAGTACTTCATAATATTTTATAAATTTTTACTAGTCGCTTAGGATTTTGTATAGTAAAAATATGTCACCAATGTAACAGACACAGACACAGAAGAAAAGAAAAAGAATGTGTACCATTCGTCATATCGTATGAAAACCACTGTCGCCGTTTACAACCCCACTTTTTTCCACCACTACTCATGCAGACTATACGCACACGTTTACGCACACGCATGCAATATCAAACGGAGCAATCGGAACGCTCCACAGCTCACTACCACATACACTAATTTTGTGTTGTCTATGTGCTGTGCAAAAGCTAGAGATTGATATACGATGAAATGCTATCGATAGAAGTTATCGATAAAACTATTTTATATTCCGTCTTCTGGTAACAGATATCTATGAGAAAAGTGTCCATTCGTTTATGTTAGTTTTAGACTGTTTAATTTATGTTTAATCTTATGAAGCGTTCTCATTATACTTATGTTAGTTTTTTACTGCCGTCCAGCTTAATTTTCAATTTGTGTTAAGCTCACGGGTCACAATTAATTATGTTTTATCTTACTTCTGCCCGCGGGTTCATTCGTGTACCTACCTACTTGAATAGAAAACATTCTAGTAGAATCCAAACAAGACATAAATAAAGGACAGAAATAGATGACATGTACAAAGGCGAGCTTAACCCTAACAAGAGTTTTCTACCAGCAAGCCTTTGAATAAAAAACGCGTTTTTAGTCACACAAGACTAACACTGTTAAAATTATGTCTCAAAGGTGCCACATTAAGCAGTTCCTAGGAAGAGATGCTCTATAAAATACCAGAGTGGTTATAGGCAGTAACAAGTGTAACAACTACTCTTCATCAGGTGGGTCATCTACCTGTTTGGTTACTTTTTCTCATACTAAAAAACTCTTTTTTTATATTTTTTATAAGTATGATAGAACACACACGATTTTAGAGTGATCTTTTCCATATTACAAGATTGATGGTACAATAAAATCCGGTTTTATGACTAACATTAATACTTTATTATCTCAAATTTAAGTTTTATCTTTAGAAAGCTTGTTGGAGATAGTGTATCGGAGACACGATCGAGTTGATTAGATTACTCATGGGCTATATTGTATGGGCTAATTAAGAGTTTAAAAAATGATTTTTATTGCTTTTGGTTCTAGTTAAATAACAGATGAATGCCGAAGTGGTATGTATCTTCCGTTTATAAAGCAATATCGATACTTTTTTAATTTTATAGTATTGTTTGATACCTTATACTAGTAAAGTGACTATAAAATTAATACCTAGTTATTTATTACCAGGCTTGGTCAATGAATAATTAGTTAATTTAGCTGCGATGATAACGAAAATATAAACCGACATATAAGAATAGCTAGCAGTGAAGTGAAATGCATGCTTATAAATACTTAACTTAAAGCGCTGTCGTGGGCTAGAGTTCTATTTCATGATTTTCATTTTTTATTACGGCTAAAAAGTTTTCCGTTGAAAAGTCGGGCTGCCCCCGTATGCCAATCTTTTGCTGTCAAGTTATATTTCACTGCCCAGTGTAATTTCTTCAGGTCACGTGGTACAATTTTGTACCACGTGATCATTCTTTTTAGACACTTGACAGCAAAATATGCGCGAAAACACATCAAATGACGTCATAATGTCACTATTTAGTCACAGAATAACTATGAGTTAGTATGAACTGACCATGATTTAAAACTTTGCAGTTCAACTTTGATTGGCATACCCCTGCTGGTTGATGATGATTTTGTAACTCATTAAGTCAAAAATCATTACTTGAGACCATAAAGCCTCTGTTGTGTGTAAATAAAGCGGATGATGACAAGTTTCAAACTCAGTTATCTTTATATTTATCGATAGAAAACACTTGAGATAGAAATGCCACAATAAAATTCTTTCACTTATGAATCAATGCATGCCGATACTATTCCCACATACCGACAGGTTTCAGGCTTACCATCCGCTTCGCACTGATAAATGAATGAACGCGTGACACTATTATCTGATGCTGTGCGGACTATAGAACAGTAGTCGGTAAACAGTAGCATAGGTCTATGCTACTGGTCACGACTCGTGACTAGTTCTATGAATCCACCGTTTTCCAGCGATACATGAATGAACGCGAGACACTATTATCTGATGCTGTGCGGACTATAGAACAGTAGTCGGTAAACAGTAGCATAGGTCTATGCTACTGGTCACGACTCGTGACTAGTTCTATGATTCCACCGTTTTCCAGCGATACATGAATGAACGCGAGACTCTATTATCTGATGCTGTGCGGACTATAGAACAGTAGTCGGTAAACAGTAGCATAGGTCTATGCTACTGGTCACGAGTCGTAACTAGTTCAATGAATCCACCGTTTTCCAAGCGATGATATGAATGAACGCGAGACACTATTATCTGATGCTGTGCGGACTATGCAACAGTAGTCGGTAAACAGTAGCATAGGTCTATGCTACTGGTCACGAGTCGTGACTAGTTCTATGAATCCACCGTTTTCCAGCGATACATGAATGCACGCGTGATACTATTATCTGATGATGTGGCTACGAAACGGTAGTCAGTAACCAGTATAAGTCCATGCTACTGGTCACGTACTTACAACACGAATTGGTCAAATCATAGATTGCGCATACCGTCAGTCGTTTGGTTGAAATAAGTTTAATAATATTGAATTCTTATTGGAAGATTTTTGTGACTGTAGTTTTTATTAAAGTTTTTAAAAAGTTGTGCGTCAGGATCTTACAAAAAATAAATGCTACCGCGCGTCAAAATTTTAAACATAGACATAGCAATAAAAAATATTATTTGACCTTTGCTTAATTACTAACTAAGTTCACCACCAGTCCAAAAAGTTTATCATTGTACACAGACTTCCCGCATAGGTAAGCTAGTTTACTGTATCCTATATTTTGTGATCCTCGAGATGCTATAGTTTTTGCGACGCGACTGCGTAACGTGCACTTACATACCTATTCGTCATTTTTATGATGTAATATGATTGCAGAGTGTATGAATTGATAATAAAGTGGAATAGAATAAATAGAGGTGGCATTTTGTTTTACCACATTTTTTTGTTTTAAGTTAATAAAGGTTTAGTTATTTTTTTACGTTTCAAAGATTCTATTGCAATGGTCATTAGACTCAAAAGAACAAAGAAAACACCAGTTTATACCACTGGTTTTGCTCGTAGTAGCATCCAATTACTTGAATTCTAAAGGTCATGAATTCCAAGTTTTATCTAAATCTGTCCAGCCGTTACGGCATTATAAATCAAAGTAGCTTTTGCGAACATTAAACATTATTAACTCATTCTAAACCACGAACCAAAATATTTAAGTACTTACCTATCTGTTAAATTATTGTATTTTTTGATAAATATTTATTTTTATAATTTTTTTGTTTTTTAATTTGTTGCCATTTCTATTTTATTCCATGTCCACATCACAAAGCAATGTCATTCAAAGATTTCCCAAGCGAAGTATCTCGAGTTTTTCTTACGCCCATTGAGAATTCTGTTCCTGGTTGGCGGAGGCATCCTGGGCCCCGGTCACATGCCTCCGCACCATAAAATGTAAATACAACGATATTGCTCATTGAAAATCTCAGAACAATCAGAGATGGTAAGTATGACAGCATTTTTGGCGGCCCGAGTCAATGAAAATGCGAAAATATTTATGGCCACGAAACCAGAATAATGAGATTCGATATTACATTGTAATCTTCACTTTCTTTCTAATTTTTGGTGAATCGTTGGTTGTGTTTATGTAATTTTGTGCAATAAAGTATTCAATAAATAAATAAAAGAGAGAAGTAATGAATCTGTAAAAAGATCATACAAAAAAAATGCTAGGAACCAGGCCGTAATTTCTTGCCCGTTCTTCTAGGCTCTGGTCGCGTGGAACTGGTACTTATGGTGTAATTCCCCAATATTTAAATGAAAGTTTAGACCGTTTTTTTAAACATCAACGAAAGATAACGTTTAAAATAAATAAGAACTAGTATGAAACTTAAATAACTCATTAGTGCCCAGTGTGCAATGCATCGTTATAGGCAGTGGTTACCACTTAATATCAGGTGCGCAATCGGCTTGTTCCATTACGCTGTATAAAAAAATTGAAAAAATCAGAGCGATTTTTTCAAATAGCGGTATTTTCGTGGCCGTAGTAATAACGGTGTTCGATTGTCACAACGACCGATATGTTCAATTGTTTATTGATTTGTTATTTTGCCGAAAAAAAATTCGCACGTGTCAATATCGCTGACATCTGTCAGTCATAAACCACACTTTCTTCATAAAAGAAGAATGTGGAAACAAGCAGGTGGAAATATTTAACATTAAAATTATGATGTTAAAAACTTTGGCTCATCTTTATTTATTTACACAAATGAAAACCTCAAGAACATCACATTGTTATTTTGTTTTTTTTTACAGAAATATTTATAATTAATTAATATAACGTGGTAGGATAAGTGTAATATTTTAAAGATTTTTATTTGTAAATGTTCACTTCGTGACGTCATTATTTCAAGCAACAATATTATGATAGCAATTCGTGTTTACTTCTGAATTTTTTTATGATTTAGATACATTAATATTAAGTATCTTTCTTTCTGGTACGCCAACTATTTTTTTTGTTGTCTTTTATTTTTTTGTGTTGGAGGAAGGCGTTGGTTTCTGCGACACAGTTTTACACTTCTGCAGACATCATCGTTCCACCGACAATCTGTAATACTACACCTTGTTCCTTGAATAAACATTTTTTTTTATTTATCATCACATTGTCAACCCGATAGACAAAATATTTTAAGGTAAGTAAGTAGAATGTATTAGTTTTATTATTTTTACCATAACCATCTTTTATATAGAGCATTGATTTAAAAACTTGACGCATTTAAGTCTACGTAGGTTATTCAAACTTTTCACTGATACCCAACATTGCATAAAAGTATCCTTTACAAATCTCTTCAGTGTCAATAGCTTTTTACTTTTACAATCACTCCGATAGGATCACTAACGCTAAATTTAACTTGAAACTCTCTTTAGCACCAGTTTCTGCCCCCGTATGCCAATCTTTTGCTGTCAAGTTATATTTCACTGCCCAGTGTAATTTCTTCAGGTCACGTGGTACAATTTTGTACCACGTGATCATTCTTTTTAGACACTTGACAGCAAAACATGCGCGAAAAACCATCAAATGACGTCATAATGTCACTATTTAGTCACAGAATAACTATGAGTTAGTATGAACTGACCATGATTTAAAACTTTGCAGTTCAACTTTGATTGGCATACCCCTGCTGCAACTGAAAAAAATCTATCTAGCGATTGCTCCTACCGCTTGTTATGCACTCAGACATTCACATTTGTGCTATGGCGTTATCTTGTGGGGAAATTGTATGGATTGAATAGTACAAAATTCGTCGTAAACAGAAAAAGTTTAAAGAAAAGACTATTAAAGAAAATCACAAAGCTTTTTTAACACTCTTTTGGAATGTTAAATTCATTTCAGATTAATAAATTCATTTCATGTTATAAAACTTAATCTAGTGGTTGTAAGTAGTATTTGAAAGTACGACGATTCGATATCGTCAGAATATTGTGCTAACGTGCTAAGCTAAGGACTACAGCAGACGTGTCGGCGATTCTTTCGACGAACCGATACCCCATTGTTACGCCTTTTAGGCAATTTTTTTTAGTTTTGGTCTTGCTTGGTGTACATTTACACTTTTACACGGTACGTTGCAGTGATACATTATCTTAAAGTGTTTATTTCAGTCATTTTGTTCCGGACCTTTTTTAACTCCCGACGCAAAAACGACGGGGTGTTATAAGTTTGACGTGTCTGTGTGTGTGTCTGTCTGAGGCAACGTAGCTCCTGAATGGATGAACCGATTTTGATTTTGTTTTTTTTTTTGTTTGAAAGGTGAATTAGTCATGTTTGATGAAAATCGGTCCAAGATTTGGGGCTTTTTTAAATTTTTAATTTAATTACTTGTTTATAATAGATAGCTAAGCTTAGTTGCCCGTTTACCTGATCTTGCCAGTTCCCTTGTCCTTAAGTTGAAGTTTTTTTACCATCATCATCATCATCAGCTTGAAGTCTCTCCCACAATTTGTTTTGAAAATAAAGGAACTTATAAAGTAAATAATATTTTATTGTACTAAATGACGATAATAACTCAATTTTGATTATCAAAATTATATCGGTATCAATAATATCGAACGTTTTCAAGATGATACAGGGAGAAATACTTACCACTGGACTCAAAATATGTGAATTGTGAAGTTGGCACTGTAACTATAAAATTCATAATAATATATTTCTTAGACGTTCTTTTCTTTTTCTTTCTCCCCGCCTGAAATATTGATAAAGGAATCAATAATCACAAAATAAAAATGATGAAAATAAAATTCTCATTTTTGCAATTTTGGTTGTTTAATAGGATTGTCTCATATCCTCAGTCAATTAAACACTATAAAAATACACAGCGGAAAAATAAAAACAGAGATTTTCACACAATCTCGTTAAAGCACCCTCTGTGCTTTCTATTATTGGTCGTTGCAAGTATTGCAAGTAAAACCACTAATCCGAAAAAAGAAGGGCTTTTTACATCAGTCAAATTCGCATCCCGAAGTATACCGTCCGATGCAAATGCATCAAGCATTCGATTCGGGACCACCGCGTAGAAAATAAGACATCAGGCAAATTGAAATGCTGCAAAGGCATTAGAATCGAACATTCTGCGAGTTTTAAATAAATAATACGAAATACATGCGTTTCGATATTGCATTGAAAGATGCACTGATGTACAGGCTGATGCGTTTTGTCATCATTTCAGGTTTCACTTTTGTTAATATTTTAAATACGAAAAGATCTGTAAAAGGTCTGTGATCTAATCTGTGTGTTGTCTTATTGAGGACAAATAAAGACTTATCTTATCTTATCTAACAAGAACGGTTTTAGTAATTAATTTTCTTAGATATGCGTAGTTAGTTATCATAATAAGGTCATATCATAAAGGTATTAAAAAAAACTATTAGTTCAAGTCCACATTTTTTTTCTATTTTTCACGATTTGTTTATGAGACCAAAGATTTTGGTTTATTCTAATGAAATGTATCTTAACATCGAACTAAATAAATTACAATGCAAAACCGACATCTCTCAAGTATTTGCGGCTAATTTCAATGCAAAAGAATGCAATCGCAGGCACATCGCAACTCACCGAATGCAAGGATTTCACTTTCCCTAAAATCAATTGATTTTATCAATAAGACCCACTTGCACTTATTAGGGTTAACTTAACATAGTTTGAGTTAGCTTCGCTTTTAGGAATAATGAACTTTTTTTTATCAAAATCTCATGGTTTACCACACAGAACAGAGAAGTAAGGTTTACCACCGACAGCAGCGGCAAAAATAGGTGGGTACTGCCCCCGTATGCCAATCTTTTGCTGTCAAGTTATATTTCACTGCCCAGTGTGATTTCTTCAGGTCACGTGGTACAATTTTGTACCACGTGATCATTCTTTTTAGACACTTGACAGCAAAATATGCGCGAAAACACATCAAATGACGTCATAATGTCACTATTTAGTCACAGAATAACTATGAGTTAGTATGAACTGACCATGATTTAAAACTTTGCAGTTCAACTTTGATTGGCATACCCCTGCAGGAAATACTACCACCATACCTATTTCTGCCACCAAGCAGTGATGCTCGCATTGCTGTGTTCCGGTTTGAAGGGTATGGGTGCCGGTGCAATTACACGCACATGCGACTTAAAACCAGTGTCACAGAGTGATGGGCGCAGTGCAATGTATCCCAAGGCACGTCTTCAGGGACGTGCTCAGTGAGGCAATGCATCGTTATAGTCTGTGGTTACCATTTATTTACCATTCATATGCGCCACTTCACTCTCGGCACCCCTGAAAACCAGCGCTAAAGGAGCCACCGTGCACCTTTAGCATTTGCTGAGTGGGTTCCTTTTTATGCATGTTATTGTTTTATTATTAAGTAAATAAGTATGTACCTTATTGTATGTTGCGTAAAATAAATAATTTCTATTCTATTCTATTTAATATTAGGTGGACCATCGGCTTACATAGTTTTATAAAAAGAAATAGTTAAAAGTCATATTTATTGCAGTTATTTGTTTACTCCGATATGCGGATGATCGATAAATGCAAGTGAGCCTCCGAATAAATCACCCTCTAAACTCAAAGTTCAATCGCGAATCAAGCACTACCAGGCCACCCGTTACAGCCTGCCGGTGGTCCAATCTTCAAGATGATTAAATTAGGACTGACGTAACGTACGAAATGATATACAGTGCACGGAGATTCGCATAATGAAGCAATCAAATAGTTTCCATTGTAGTACTGAGCGAGCTATGTGGGGTAAACGTATACTTTTGCGTTTACGAGTACAGTACGCACAACGGATCTTTATCCCTCTGAAGTTAGGTGCAACAACGATTGCGCATGTACCTACTGTTGTGCAGAAAACTTCGCTTACCTCCAATTCGACCTAAAAATCGGTTCTGCGCAGATAATTCAGAGAGATAAAAATCTGTAGTGACTATACTTCATGTGTTGAGTATGACGTATCAATACAAGCATTTTAGTAGACAAACCTAAATACTAATCAAACAAATAAACTTAATCGTAATAATGATCTTAGATAATACTCTTTGAAAAAGCACTCAGGCAATCTATATAAATAAAAATGAATCACCGAAATGTGTGTATACTCGCATAATTTCCGAACGACTGCACCAATTTGGATAATTCTTTTTTTTTGTATTCGTTTTTGTCAGGAGAAGATTTTTTAAATCGAACAGATTTTTTTCAAATCTCATAATTATTAAAAGTGAGTGAGTGAATTAGCGGAACAAAGTTTGCCGGATCAGCTAGTTTTATTTAAAAAAGAACACAATCTTGTCTCTGAACAAAATCTACGGTAAATTTAAGGTTTATGGGTAAGCCCACCTATGGTGGAAAAAAGTACCAGCCTTGGCGGTTTACGTATTAGCAACGTGTGGCACGCCTCACATGCCTCTCAATTTGCATACGGTAATCCAGCTCAACAAAAACACGTTGCATTTTAAAATACCTTCCAAAAGCAAACATTTGACGTTTCAAGGGATATTGAGCGGAAGAATGTTTTGTACTTTTTTGGTTGCACACTTCTATCGACACGACGTCTACACGATATTGATGAAGAGCTCAGTTTTATACATTTAATGATTCCTAACAGGACGCTTGCACACCGAGTCGGCTAGTATCAATACTTTTTTTTATATAATATAGCATGTCCTTTGGCCACAATTTTACCTGATGGTGAGTGACGATGAGGCCGACAATGAAGCAGGACAGTCTAGAAGACTATTGTCTACTACCTAGTCACTATTGCCTTGAAAACTTGACTTTTATATATTTATATCAACACACAGATAAACAGTGCTTGGACTTACTGCTAAGAGTTTTCTTATTACTTCTAGGTTACGATAATACTTTCGAAATCTAGATTTTAAAGACTGTAGTAGCAACATGAGGACATTTGTTTTGTTAAAATCTTATTATACTATTGACAAAGCTCTATATATTATTGTGTGTACGTTAAATGTACCGTTTTAATCTGTTTTATAAAATGTAATTTTTCCCAGTGTACATAACATAATATCTAAAGGAATAAATTACTTTGGATCTAACCAAATGGTTAGATTCGTGGGTCGCACTTTTGAAGGTTCAATTTTGTTGATTGCATTTCGAGCGTCATTTCAGCATGCATAAAAAACACTATCGTGTCGATATCGGCAGTGCGCTAACGCCTTTAGAAGGGACGAACGCTAAGCTGACGGCTAGTAGCACCCGTTACGAAAAGAGCTTTTACATCTGACTGATTTCAATGAAATCATGTTTAAAATGCTAAATATTCTGGCCAAAGCAAAAGATCATTCGATTCTGGCAAAGTAACTTTCGTTCTCGTAGATTTTTTTATTATTTCTATTGCAAATTACACGCTTTCAAAGATAGTTTTACGCAAAAAAATGTTAATTATGTGCTATATGTGTGTAAACTAAGACCTTTTATTAATAAACTCTTGTCATTTTAGAGCGGCTTTAAAAAATGCTCTGTCACTGTCACTTGCATGACAGCGAAAAGAGATGACAACAGATCTAGCAGCCATTTTAGCTTTAGATCACAAGACCAATATGAATAGGACCTTTAAAAATAGCACATTTAACTTACCACCATTTAACAATATTAGTAATGACATTCGACGACCTCTAAATAATGAAAAACGTTAAAAATGTATGGAAACTTTTCGTTCAGACGTCATATTTCTAAACAATTGAATTACGGATTTTATTTTCTAGCTATTATAAAATGTCTATTTGTCTAGTCCCCTAAGCAGTTTCATTACAAAACTTGACCATATTTGAGTGTACCATTCTTTAAAAAATCATCGGATCTCATACCACGTAATCTGTGACCAATCGAGGATGATATATATCATCAGCCAGTTATTGATTTACTTCGATCTCGCGCCGATATATCGATACCCAGTCAATACCTTGTTACATTATTCTGTAGATGTCAGTGTAGGCGCCTTTGTTCGCGCCAAATTTTTTTTTTAGTTAGACCTCTCCATTGAAATCCGCGGATACAATACAGGGTGTCCTTTATACTGTATTTTATACCGATCATAATCCTGACGTGTGGTCAAAATGTGTCGAAGCGTCGAAGATTTATATCAACGGTATGGCTTTTAGGGCAGTTGGCTATATTTTAGAAAAGTTTCGTCGTAAAATATGATATCCTTATCATTCGGGTCGTAAATAAGATGGTGTCATCGTGAGGAACAATCAATAAGTTAGTATTCAGTATATTTATTATCATCATTATGTATAACATTGTCAGATCTATATTACAGCAAACATAATTATAGGTGTAGTCGAATAAATACGATATAATTTGATTGATTTTTGTTGAAATGCTATTGTTCTAAAATAAATCTGAATAAAAATTTTACAGTGGGTATGTATACCTAAAATTAGTGTAAAATACGAGTTACACCAGATACAATCAGGCTCTCTACCTAAAAACTAAAATCTTCTTGACCTCTTCAATTTTTTTTATACATTTATGACAAATTTTTGACTACCTGAAGATGTGAATAAGTTATTAAAACAATATCTTAGGATCACTGACGAGATACTGAGCCAAGTTTGAACCTTGTGGTTTTCTTTAGTGCTATACTATAAAATACTGTAATTTTTTTAAATGGTAAATAAACTAAACAAAAGTGTCAAACTTTTTTCAGAAGTTATTGATTGTTACAATCAATAATTGATACCTAGGCAAAAAGCAATAAATTATTTATATACCTAGGTAAAAATATTTTTCAGCGCTTCTTACGTAGAAATTAATAAAAATATGAAACTTTTGCGATCTTTGATTAAAAATCAGTTTTTATAACTATTCAGTCAGCTGATATCCATTCATTTCTATTACACGCTCAATAAACCTCACATAACTTTACACAACAGGTTAAATAACCCGGTAAACTGCAACATTTTTACTTTTCAACTTTTATGACAATTTGGAACCGCCCGACGCGGTGTCTCTTTACATTCTCAAAGGTAGCTACTAATTTTATTTATTAGTGCCTTTTATGAGACGTCAAATTGCGGAGTACTACCTACTGAAGATGATTGTCGGTACTATGGGCGGTTAGCTTTTGTAGAACTCGTGTGACGAATTACGGTAAGGCTCAAATAGATACCTACTTGTGAGAGATGCGTGAGTTTATCTGTGTTTGAGCTGAGGAATCTAATATTTCATTTTTTTACATATACTTTTCCTTTCACCTTTATTTTTATTTAGCAATAGTATAACCAATACATGCAAGTGTTGTTTGATAGATATTATGGGTACAAACATATAAAGCCGCCCATTGTATTACTCTGTTGTTTTATTTTTTTATTAAGTTTGTAAAACCAGCAGGGGTATTCCAATCTCAGTTGAACTGCAAAGTTTTAAATCATGGTCAGTTCATACTAACTCATAGTTATTCTGTGACTAAATAGGGACATTATAATTTATTTTCGCGCATATTTTGCTGTCAAGTGTCTTAAAAGAATGATCACGTGGTACAAAATTGTAACACGTGACCTGAAGAAATTACACTGGGCAGTGAAATATAACTTGACAGCAAAAGATTGGAATACGGTGGCAGTGCTTAGTAAGTAATCAATAAAAAGTTTTCTATATATCCAAGTGGTACACCGAATCTCGCTATTTGGTCGCTGTTGCCAATATCGCCTAATGTGTTCATGTTCTTAGACATTTTGTAAGCTTTTTTAAACGCTAGTTTCTATTCATACTGTAGCACTTCTACGACTTAAATCATCGAAATAATCAATCGTAAGCTATTATCAGAGAATGTGCACCTTGAGGTCAAGCTAACACCTTGTAGTAGGTCAATAGTTCGATAGTGTACGCACCCCATTAGACCGTTGATACTTGTCTTGATACAGCCCCTTAGGCGGGACTCACAGTTAAATTGTTTGATGAACAACAATTAGACTTTACTTAACTATGGTGCAGCATTATGCGGAGACAGGGACCAATTATAATCAAAGTATTAGCTCACAGAACACGTTCACCCAGAAAGTGCACTATGTGGCGTTGTACACACGGCCACAGGTCAAGTTATACATTCAATACAAGCATAACTACGCTACATGCGATAGACGTAGGACTCGCAACCCGTCCTACACATAAACACACTTGTCCATCTCACACGATTCGCAACGTTCAACTTCTAATAGTTCAAAATCGAAACAGTATAGGTGGACGTGTCTTCCACTGTACCACGTCTATCGGTCGTGACGTAAACGTGTTGTTCCTGTAAATCCTACGATTGCACTGGAATTACTTGAAAAATAGGTATGACTACTTTCCAGACAAACTTTTTCACAACAAGGTCTAATATAAGGTTTTTTCATAGGATTAGCACATAGGATATAAAGCCTGTTACTCGATGAACTTTCTTGCCGTATCTCACGTTTCTAACATCTGTCTAACCCGTGCGTAATCAAAATAAAAATATTATTTCAGTAGATTTGTTCGATACCGACCGGCAGATGTGCTACTTCTATTTTTTCTTGTTTAACTGGATCGGTCAATTTCTAGCTTCCGGTTTTGTTTTCTCTGTAATGTAAAACATCTGTTTTGAGATCTCATGACCTTTTTTGACAGTTAATTATTTTAAATTCGTCACTTAACATCAAGTGTGACCACGGTCAAATACATGCCAATAAATTATAAAAAAAAATTGTAGTCGGCAAAAATCTTTATTTTATTTTAGGATTCTGTTTATAAAGGGCTCTGATGATGACGATATTTTATTCTAAGCTTTTCCTAGTTTATAATTATTCAAAAAATTCTCGAAATAAGTAAGTTAATTAACTGTCACAATCTAGATGGGTTCTCGACATAAATCCTACAAAGTTGACTACAAATTAGAAGAGCTATGCGAAGTCCTTTACAGATCAGATTAATACTATTTAGTCATTGATCTGACAGTCATTACGCCACAGTCTAAAGAAAACAGCTGGTGCACTAAAACACCAAGGAGAAACTGATAGCATTTTATGTCAATTTACTCTCAGCGACTATATTATTTTTTTATATATTTTGATAACTGTCTTGATTTGTGCTTGTAGATGAAATAATCGCTTTGTCCGTCCCTGTCCGTGATATATATAAAAAACAAGAGTAGGTACATGAAAAAAATTTATAAAATATATACATATATATATATATATACTAAAAACTATTACAAAGAAAATAAAGTTGTAAATAAAAGTAGTATTTTATTACATAATACAATACAATACAATACTTACAATGTAATAATATATATATATATATATATATATATATATATATATTAATATCTCCTTAGCTTACAATGTAATAAAATACTACTTTTATTTACAACTTTATTTTCTTTGTAATAGTTTTTAGTTTTATCGTTATGTATTTTTTTATATATTATATGTTATAAATAAATGATCTCGACTAGGTATTGGATCATTCGACAAATAATCGACTATCTTTCAAAACAGCCACTCGTGTGAAAGCGGCTTAATCAGGAGTCAAACGTCACTCCTGACGATAATTCCTCACGCAAGTTCTCAAAGTGGCTATCTTTACCTAACCTAATTACCTTTTCTTTTATTTATTGTATTTCTGTTGTGTTGTGGTAAATAACTGGATGAGAAGAGCCGAAGACCGAGCTCAATGGCGCGTCTTGGGAGAGACCTACGTCCAGCAGTGGACGAGTATAGGTCGATGATGATGATGATGATGTGTCTGCATTTCTTCTTTGTTTAATTTTGACACATAGTAGCTTCTCAACGTTGAGACGGGTTTATGGGTGTCAAAACCCCTTAAGGAGGAAAACTCGAAGGGGATTTTGAGACTAACCCGATCATTTGCTTATACGTCTCTCAACTAAGACTAAAGTCAAACAATCACATATTAAAGTTTGAAAATATCTGCCTTAAGAATGAGCACACTGGCTAAAAGTGTCCGAGACATCTCAGTATCGAAAGTAAAGATTACTATGCAATCTTATTATATTACGGCTTCCATCATTTTATAAGGATAAGAATTAATGGCTATGTTTTTAACTTTTGCGTTATAACTGGTACTATAAAGGATGATGTACGCTAAAGACACACGTGCCATCCGTGGAAATGTAACGTCCGCCTCGAGCTCAATACTCAATACATTTATGGCTTTCACATTTTACCTTTAAACACCCCGTCGTTTTTGCGTCGGGGGTAAAAAATTAAAACACGATAAAAAATTTGAAAAGTTTTTTTTGTAATAGTGATACCTAGAGAATTGAATTGGATCTATCAAATGGCTATAGTGTGTACATTTGAACGCAAAAAAGTATTGTTATATATTTTTAGTAACAAAACGAAAAAGAGCGCGTTGAAGTCTTTTATAGGCGCTTGTTATAAAATGCCTAAAAAAGGTAACTTACACATTGTCCTGTTTGTACGTGACTTACTTTAGTATATTCCGGCCTTTACCTCGTCATCTGATTTAAAAGTGATTTTAAATTTTTAAACTGACGCCACAGTGGATAATTATATTTAATTAATCAATAAGACTCCAGTAAATGTTTCTACATCAGTCTTATACAAGTAGTTACTTAATGTGCCAATTATAACGATATTTTAATATTTATGTTTATTATTAGTGTTACATCTTAATGTGCGGAACCATTAATCTTGTATTTTGTTTGTATTGGTAAAGCTCTTGTTATTTTTTTATTTATTAAAATTGGATACCCAACACAGGTTTACACTTCACAATATTACTGCAGGGGTATTCCAATATCAGTTGAACTGCAAAGTTTTAAATCATGGTCAGTTCATACTAACTCAACTCATAGTTATTCTGTGTCTAAATAGTAACATTATGATGTCATTTAAGTTTTTTTCGCGCATATTTTGCTGTCAAGTGTCTAAAAAGAATGAAACCTGAAGGCCTGAAGAAATTACACTGGGCAGTGAAATATAACTTGACAGCAAAAGATTGGAATACGGGGGCTGGTTCATTTAAAATATAAAACTAGGTGTTCCCATAATTAAAGGGTACCACAGCGTGCGTAAAGGAACAAACAACAACTTATTACAAAAGTAAAAATTAAAGTAAAATCTAAGTAAGTATGTAGTTATAAAATCAGTAAAATGGTACATGTTCTTAAAGCTAAGTTATCAAAAGTAAATTAAACAATAATAATTAGGTACAAAATATAAACAATTAAATAGACTCATACAATATAAACATCAAGAGTGAGAAGATATAGTTAATTAGGTAAGTAAATAGAGTAGTAAGTGTTGGTTGGTATTACCCAGTAAAACAGTACCCACCAAATATTTTAGCGCTCTTAAATATGCACTTAAATATTTTTTGACTAGCATTTCAATTTGGCTATAAACAGTTAATAGTCTACTGCCACACTCAGAGACGTGACATAAGCATTAGTCATATTGGTATTACTTAAAATTAACAGGGTTTTTGTTCGTACCTACTCATTGGATAGAGATGTTAGTAGACTAGCATTGATTATCTTTTTACGTACGACTCTCAGTACGACCGTAAATCGATCAGCTCAAAAATCGTGCCTTTATGTAACTGAACCAGAATTATGTTTATTTAAAAAGTAAATACAAAAGAAGTGCAATGTTTTTAAAATAATTACCCCAATAATTGGCACGCGAGAGAGGTGTAACTCATAACAGTTCGTCTCATTACTCCGTCGGATTTTACCACCAGCTGGGTAGATTAATCGTTTTAACTCTATCATAACTTTGAACACAGTTGCCGTTGTAAACAGCTGGCTTACTCCATAATAGTACAGAATTTTCAAATTTTGATTTTTAAAATGAATATACTTACTCTTTGAAAAATATCGTGATTTTGATAAAAATAGCTACTTATACTCTCTTTGGCAAGATATGTAGTTGTAAATTTAATATTTAGTCAGTTTTAATCTAACAAATACTTAATATTTATTCACAAAGAAAATTATGACTAATACAATATTTATAATATGTACAAAATACACATGAAGCAGTTATCTACACACCACCGTTGCAAACGATTTATAGATAGCTCAACTGACCCAAATCAGTACCAATCGGAAGCGTGCCCAAGACACTGGCTGCATTGCCGCGCTGAATAGCAATGTTGTTAATTTATTGTAATTTGTAAATCATTGTATGTCTGGGTGTTACTATGTATTATAAGTATGTATTTACAAAAAAAAAAGTAAATAAGTATTCTATCGGCCATCTAGTACCCATATCACAAGCTTTGCTTAGTTTGGGACTAGAGGGCGTTGTGTGTAAAGTCCATGAATATTTTTTTATTTATTTTTATTTATTGCATCGTTTCAGTAGGTAAGTACACACGGCAACACCTCGACCTAGCTAGACTGTTTGAACTTTGAACTATTAGAGGTTGAACGTTGCGAATCGTGCGTGAGAGAGGGACGATTATGTTTTTGTGTAAGACGCGCTGCTTACCTACACCTATTGCGCTCCCTTTCCAACTGATTATCTGCATTGTATACAGCGTAGTGGTTAAGTTGGGTGTCTAACCTGACGTGTAGCCGTGTGTACAACAATTATTTTGTCTTCCACATTTTTAATCATAAGTTTTTACATTCATTTTATTACGACACTCACGTAAAACGTGACTTATTCCTCGTATTTATTTATTTTTCTCATTTATATGTTTATTTCTTAGTACTTTATCTAGTTTTATCAAGAGACCTAGCTGTTCTAAAAGGTATTCTATCAAACACTGAATACCATAGTGTCAATTACTGACTAAAATACAAGTTTCTATTTATACACCCGTATGAACACTATGAGGCGATGCTTAAATGGCCCCATAATGCATACGAGACACTATTTATAAGAAACGGAATGAACATAGTACCTTATAACTAATAAGGTACGCATAAGTTTGAACCAGACTTACAGTGGTGCTTGAGAAAATCTCGTAAGTATAATGTGAGCTTTCGATTTTTTTCTAGCCAACTTGAGTTTTGAACAAAAACACAAAACCATTTTCATCATCATTAACCTATATCAATCCACTGCTTGATATAGGTCATTTCTAAGACGAGTCTTATTTTATAGCATTTTAAACAATGATCCTTGTAAACTAAAAAGTTAATAAAATATTAAATTACCAATGAACTAACAAAATGAAATGAATAAAGTGAATATTAGAGCCAACAGTATTTCACTCAATATTTTGTACTACCTACCTACCCTCCAAGAATGTTTTTTACGAGTGCAAAATCTCTCCGCATAAAAGCGCAAATTGAAAAGTTCCATTGATTTTTTACTAAAAATAGTGTTCATCCAGTTAGTGACACACATTACTCCTCAATAGAGTCCATCAGAAATGAATGGTACTGTCATAGAATAGGTAGCAGTGCAGGATCATTCAAACGATCCGCTTTGAAAGCACCCGTGTTACAATGCTGTTGAAAATCTACAATGATATCTCATCTCTTTCTGGATTTAGACTGGGAGATGGTGGTGATTTTTTGACATCATACTTTTAAAGTATGATGACATCATACTTTTAGTGAAATTCATTGAAAACAAACTAGAGAACACATGAACATAGTGTCTTCCCTTAAATCTTAAATAGAGACAATAAGAAACGTGTTAATGAACACGTTCTTAGATTAAGCAATTCTAGCAATTTAAGTTAATTTTAAATTACTTATTAGCCCACGTTGTGGCTAGATTGTAATCATAATATGATTACAATATTATGGGTACATTCTTTAGATATAATGTGCACTAAATACAAGAAAAAAAAAGTCTTGCATAGTGCTATTTTCTACTGCACAGATTTAATAGCTGCATATCTCATTTTTTTATGGAAGTGTTTTTTTTTTCAGTTATTGTTTAGAGCCTGTAGTTTAATAAGATTGGGCGTTTACAGAAAGCCACTCAACTTGAAAGTTAGATGTCTTCGTTTCTATGAGTTTGTTTTCATTTTAGTCAAAAATACGTGCACAAAGAAAGAGCTATACGTAATTTAAATAGTATTTTGAATATTCTATAAATCCTATCCTACTAATATTATAAATGCGAAAGTTTAGATGTTTGGATGTTTGGATGTTTGAATGTTTGTGTTTCAATCACGTCAAAACCACTGAACCAACTTGGATGAAACTTGGCATATATATAGTTCGTAACCTGGATTGACATATAGGCTACTTTTTATTCCGAATAATTAAAAGGATCTACAGGATAAACTGAACGAAAAGGATTAGCAGCGCCAATTGGCAAGAGGATTTCATTGTCATGTCATGTCACGTCAGTTTGACAGGGCGTAGTACTACCTCTTTGGTCGAACAACTAGCGTTTGACATTCCAGTAGGTACGAGTTCGGTGTAATGAGGTGTAATGTCTAGTTTCTCAAAGTATCCGCTCGGTACACGCACAGATAATATAATGTACACGGAAACTGTAGACGCGTACGAAGTCGCGGGTAACTACTAGTTCCTCATAAAATGAGTGTTCCTTGACGTAAGAAAATGATTCCAAGCTCCTACTCTAGCTTCTCATAAACGCTTTCAATACCTCAAAGGTGTTATAAAAAAGTGCATAAGTCATAGATATAATCAAAACTATAGGATCAGATTATATGAAATGGATTGTGGACATTTTGGTCAAAACATCCAAACATAGGCAGTGATCATTATGGAGATAACTTTGATAACTTGCGATTCTTATCATATTTTGACGCGTGAAGCCATGTGATGGTGTTTTTGTATTGTGATCACATTTCTATGAAAACTTATGTAAAATATAAAATAGCTACATTGGTATAATTATTCTATCAGCAATGCCTCTGGTGATAATATTGTGGCGACTTCATGGTGGAGTAAACACATTTTCACCTCTTACATTTAATCAGAAGATCGGTATTTGTACCTTTGTAGGGTTGCTAGTTATAACCTAATTTTTAAAAGCGATGACTTAGATGGTAATCCAAAAAGTCTTAAAAAACGGCTTATTCCAGAAATCCCTTTCGTGTTGCCCCTGCGAAGGGGATTTATGCACTTTTTGTCCAGAAATCCCCACCATATCCCATCACCAATTTTTAATAACGCTATTCTTAAAGATCCATCCTTGTTTTTGACAACTTTAAACAGACGGATAGTTTGTTATCTTGCGAATAGCGTTATTCGGTGTTGATCAAACCCGGTATTAGGAGCCAAGAAAAACCACAATTAAGCATAATATTAGTATAATTTGAGCTCGCTAAAAAAATCCAATCTGGCTCCCTAATCAAAGAATTCCATTAATCATTCGCATCGTTACAAAACCATTTTTCTAAGCACGTAATTCTACGTTTTGGCATAATTACGGTCACCCTACTTTACTGCCACTAAAGTTATGCTGTGGCCTTAAATTCCCTCAAATAAGGGGTGAGACACACCTGCCTGCGCCCTCGTGACACGCGACTCTACAAGTTACACTGGCTCACGCACCAGTATAAGCTGACCTTTGCAAATATCAAAACAAACTGAAAAACAAAATCAGAAAGCAAGATAGATGCGTAAGTACCTAGTGCTTAGTTTAACATGACAAGTTTACTGTACATTTTTTTACAAAATTTAAAACTCTAGCTGTTTAACTTTACTTAAGCAATAAACAATTTGTATCACTAAAGATATTTATAGTGTATCTCAAAGTCCAAACTTGGAGATTTATCTGTTAAGAGCGAAATAATTAAAAAAAAAAAAATAACTCACAATTTTTACATAAAAAACTAATTCTATTTTTCTGCTATTATTTCCCGCCAAAAGCTCAGTATAACAATGTCCAGTTCAAGTTACACTGGTCGTTCTAACCTAGGGTGTCAACGTGCTTCAATCTGAATGTAGAGCAATGTGCATTGTTATGGATATGCAGTCAGTGCGAACAAGTAGGGTGGCTTATTATTATTAGCAGTAACCGAAATTTTTTGAAAGCGGTACTTGGTTCTAAATTACAAGGATTAGTAAACAGGGGAAATAAAAATCAGTTTTACGCATCTAAACCTAGAAGAATCTACCATGAAACTTTGGCCGTTGAAACCTATCGATTTGCTCCTACTAAGATGCAAAAGTTTTATTGTTTTGATGTTTAGGACTCAATTTCGACTTATTCCTGACAGATAACCTTAATAGCATTAAGCCTGCCTCTGTACTATTTTTATATGTGCAATAAAGAATTTTCTAATCTAATCTAATAACCAAGACTAGATAACTGGTTATCTCAGAGGATTTGTTTTCCTCTCATATAACTGGTTATCTAAGAGGATTTTTTTTCCTCGTAGATAACCGCTTTCAACGTAAAAGCGGCAACTGAACTCTCGATACTTTTATCTTAAAGAAATTATAATGATTTATTTCAAGCCTGTTGCTCATATTACAACAGTCGACATTAAAACAGTATATAGATTTAAATCAAAATAAAATTTTACCTAATTAAAATAATTGAATTCTAAATTCGGTTAAGACTACGATTTATATTGGCATTGGCAAATAATTAATACGGCCGACTATGACAATGACAACACCTAAAAAACACCTAGTAGCCATAATCTACGGGCATAATCTGACGATCAAATTAAATCATAATATTCTTTGTGAATAAATATTTGATAATTTAAAAAAAAATGTTATATGAATGACGTAACTGACGGTAAGCGATAAGTAAGTGTGACCATAGCATGTATCACACGAGCAAAGCCCCGGACAGAAGCTAATTTTACATAAAAGCTCCAAATAGTATCAGTATTCCTAGACATGTCTGTGAGTGACGGAGATCAATCGCCTATTGTCCTGAAATGTACAATGTACACTTGAATTGGCAAAAACGTCGCTACTGGCTTTTTTATTGTTCTCGCACCTCGCAACTCTGTTTTGTTCTGCATACGCCTGTTATGGTGTTATCTTGGTGGTACTAGTAACATACTAAACCTAAGGCCGCTCGCCCACGACGACTTTTTGTAGCGATGCTGCAGCGCGATTGGTCAACGCGCGACGGCATCGCTACTATCGCGCGTCAATTACGTGGGAAAAGGTACACAGCCAACGACAAAATCGACTGTATCGATGCGCGTCAGCAACGCGACAACATCGCTGCAAAAAGTAGTCGTGGGCGAGCGCTCTAACTTGACGTTTGACTACAATGTTTTTTTTTAATTTCCATGATCCACAAAACGAAATACAAAATACTATTGTACAACTGTCAGTTAAAAAACATGACAGCGTATGAATTAATAAACTCTTTGTCGTGGTCAGTCCACACGTGTCCTGTTGCATAAATAAAATAATAATACTGTCTGTCCAATTATTATTATTAGTAATTATTCGAACCCACTGTCCGTAAAAGTAACCCGAGGGCCACGAGCCGCGATGCCACAAACGAATTCGCGTCGAGCGTCAAATACAAATACAGGCATCAATATCTACAAGGCCACAAAGTAGTTGTAGCAGTGAAACTCCTTGAAACTTTGAGTTGGCGCTTGAAGCAGCAGCGGTCTGACCGCCGAGTATAATGATAAATAAATAAAACTTGAAATATTCCTTTATTTCACTGTTAAATAATTTGAGTAATACTACTATGTATAAATTGCGACCAAAAATTTTGATCTCCATTATCAGATCCCTTGATTCAAAATTTCCAAAATCCCCTTTATTTTGAGACAAAACCTCTCAAGATCCCCTTAAAGGGGAAAAGTCAAAGAGGATTTTGAGACTAACCCATTATCGCAGTCAATCCGCAGATATTTTTTTTTCGTCGGTGACGCTACAAGTATGATCATATTTTCGTGGCCCAAGGGTAATAATAACATAGTAAATCGCGATAGGCGCGTGGCGCATATGCGCATGCACAAGCAGGTGTGCGCCAACCCTTATGAGGGAGAGGACAGAGGGTCGTGTGTAGAAATGTTGATTTAATGCTAATTTCACTCTTGATAACTGGTTATGTTGAAATGCGCGTATTACGTCCCTATCTGTTGAAAATGTAAGTAGATACTCGTACTCTGGTGGCATTCAAATTATCTTTTTGCAAATGTGGAAGGATTTGACTTAAAAATCCTTTGACTTTAAATTTTTAAAATAAAGGGGAGTTTGAGACAAAAAGCCACAAAATTAAGGGGAAAAACTTAAAGGGGATTTTGCGACTAACCCCAAATTGAAAGATTTTGTCTGTTGGTTACATTTTCGTAACGATAAAGATTTTAATGATATTTACCACAAAGTATAATTACGTTAGAGACTGCCAAAGGTTCTGTCTTACTATCCATATTATATTTTAGCGTATAACTGCTTGCATGCAGTGTATTTTGGTCCAATAGTAGACCATTGAATATGAAGGTTGTATTGTCTCCATAACTACCTACTGTGTGTGGTTCCTTAGAATACCAACAGTTTTGCTAAAAGTAGAGCATCTTCATTGGACGTGCTCAGTGAGGCAATGCATCATTATAGAGAGTGGTTATTTAACATCAGGTGGGCCATTAGCTTCTTCCATCTTACGAAAGCAACACGATTGTAACAAGTGATTGTAACAGACGGTATCAATTATTTGCCTTTCTATCCGCTCATTAGCCAAAATTGTTGTAGGTAAAGTACGAAAAGTACAGTCAGAAAAAAAAATTAAAATAAAGTAATCACAAGGATCATGTAATTTACAATCGTGTTATATAATGGCCTAATAAGTCGAAGGGGGCTTAATTAGACCACACACGTGAATAGATTAGCATGAGCAAAAATTGAATACAATAATAATTAAATAAATAAATATTCGTGGACTTTACACACAACGCCCTCTAATCCCAAACAAAGCAAAGCTTGTTATATGGGAACTAGATGGCTGATATAATACTTATATACTTTTTTTTTGTAAATACATACTTATAATACATAGTAACACCCAGACATAATTGTTTGAAATTTCTATTTTTCTTTTTAATTTAGAAGTTTGCGACAACCCTATGTGTCTGTTTATTTTGTGTAGTAGGTAGCTAGCCTGTTAATACATATTTTTACTATTGCGTCGTAGCTATTTTTAAGGAGAGTATAGGTAAGTCATATAGATTGGATGTTTTCAAGAGACAAGTGAATAGGTATCTTCTAGGTAAGCGTGCTACATCGTCGACCGCATCTTCACTTAACATCAGGTGAGATTGCGGTCAAACGCTTGCTTATAAATTTATTAAAAAAAAAAGTCATAGAACAAGTCCACATACTGTTATGATGGTTATGATCGTATTTTATCGGAGTTTTTTTATTGTGTTTGTTCTTGCTTCGTTGATTTAAAAAAAAATGTTAGTATCGCTTGGAGCCGAGTGTACCGACAAACGCGACAAAAAGCTGTTTATGCGTCCGCCACGCAACACAGGAATCCTAGAAGGCTACATACAACGGCGAGGAAACAACGATTCTGTTGGAAAACGTCTAGACACCAACAATTTTTTAATTAGTTTCATAAATATTTTTACAGAGGTAAGTAACAAGTATCGCAATAAATCGTTTTAAATACAGCGAAGAATGTAACGAATTTGTCATTCTGCAGAGGTATGCCAATCAAAGTTGAACTGCAAAGTTGAACTGCAAAGTTTTAAATCATGGTCAGTTCATACTAACTCATAGTTATTCTGTGACTAAATAGTGACATTATGACGTCATTTGATGTGTTTTCGCGCATATTTTGCTGTCAAGTGTCTAAAAAGAATGACCTGAAGATATTACACTGGGGGGTGATTCTAGACCGATAGATATTGGTGATAGATATAGAGATTTTATATCTATAGGCAATAATATCATATCACTTGAAATCTCTACAAATATCTCTACTCCACGCTAAAATACGTATTCTAGCCGGCAATAGACTTTTGCTTTAGTAGATATATCACAAAGGAGGTTTATTCAAATAGTTCATTTGCACTTACACCGGTTTCCACAGACTATCTAGATTTTGTTTCCACCGAAATGCGTTCAGTTATTATATACATTTAGTATTTAACCGAATAACTTTGTTTAGTCGTAATAAAAGTTATATTTTCTAGTAAATGTTTTAATAGTAAATCTCATTGTTGTTTTAAAATAGGTATTTTTGTACAAATACTCTTTTAATAGTAATTTCGTCTCACATTTTTCACAAGAAATGGAATGTTATCTTGACCTTCTGCCTGCACAAGGGGGGCAAAAAAAAAAAAGAAGAAGCGGCAATCAGAGAAATTTTTCCAAACAAAACAAAAATTTTCATTTCTATTTCCTTTTGATTTTTATTGTTTACTATTAAAATACTTAGATAATTACCAAAAAATCGTTGCAGCTCGAAAAACTCCGTTCATATAAACTATTTGAAGGCACATTACGAGAGAAAAAAGTTTAGTGCAAATGTGATTTTCGTGCATTGTTGGATGAGTCCTCCTGTGGATGCATCACATAGGGGAAAATTCCCCATGCTTGGTATTAGAAAACGTGGCAAGAATCATCCATGAAGAGCAATACATAAGAAACAACGGTTTTGGAGACAGTGATTTGATAGTGTTTGATAAACATACCTACTTACATTTTGGACTATATGAAAATAAAGAAATATTATGTCTACTTATGCCGTTTTAATTAATTTAAAAGTGAGTAGGTAGGCTACCTAGCTTGTAGTTTTATTCCCGCATCCACTGATCATTTAGGCAGGCTTAGATTTGTAGCAAAGGTAGGTAGGTAGTCAGAGTAACATTGAAGCACAGACAAGTTTTCTAGGGGCTGCGCAGGCTTGTGGGGGTGACCTAGGTAGTAGGTAAAATTGCAGGGGGCGCATCGCCTAGGCTCTAGGATACAAACAAGAGTCAATTTCAGCCTCCACAAGTTGATTTCGCCACATATTCTATGATAAGTTCGTCCGTTTGGATTTTTACCGAAAGTAGATTTCTATTTGACACTAGGTAAAAACTGAAATGTCTAGTAGAGATCTCAATATCTACTGCTGCCGACCAGTCGATACATGTCTATCGGTTTACGGTCGATATATATCTACAGTGATATGTCCAGAATACGATATCTATTGCAAATTTTTATATCTATCGAAATTTGACAGTTTGAGGGATATTTATCTATCGTGATAAAATATCTATCGGTCTAGAATCACCCCCAGTGGCAGTGAAATATAACTTGACAGCAAAAGATTGGCATACGGGGGTTGTACAAAGTAGGTACCTACCTACCTACGTCGAATTGCAGAACCTCGGTATTGCTACACTTTTTTTTATAAATTATAAGACAGAAATTATAAGAAGGTTCTCTCTTATAAATTATAAGAGAGAACATTGGAAGTCTTTGGGGGAGACCTTTGCCCAGCAGTGGGACGAGATAGGTTGAAGAAAAAAAAAATATAAGACAGAAGCTATAAAAGAAATAAAAAAAAACAACAATGTTTAAGAGAAAAAGTGACAGAACGTCCAGATGCCTCATTTGATGCTAATTATCATTATCATCCGACAATTATCTTACAGAGCACGTCCATTTACCTATATTACAGCTGGCCTGAGAAGAAGTAGAGATACCACACGTAGTGTCGTGTGTGTTCCAGATATCCAGTAGGAGATAAACATGAAAAAATCTGACGATCGCGATCGTATTGCAAAGGTAGCATATCCGAGATACACTGCGCAGTGACGCTGCAACGTTCGGCAGTCAAGGCGCCACTGACGCGCAATATGACTTGTATGTTAGGTTTACGTGGTTCTTAGTTTTTTTGAAGCTGATCTCTTGGTAGAGAGCCTGCGGCAGACTATTTTGCAGTTAATATATTCGCTCTGATTGCCGGGACAGCAGACACTTGTATTTATTTATGCCCCTGATGTTCGATTTATGATGCCAATAATAAAATGATGGCTAAACTGTAATTATTCATTCAATTGGTTTATACTAGACACGGCCACAGGTCAAGTTATACACCCAATATAACCATAACTACGCTGTACAATGCAGTAGTGTTCTGACAAGTCAATCTTACCCCGATCAGGAACAGCCCCCGTATGCCAATCTTTTGCTGTCAAGTTATATTTCACTGCCCAGTGTTATTTCTTCAGGTCACGTGGTACAATTTTGTACCACGTGATCATTCTTTTTAGACACTTGACAGCAAAATATGCGCGAAAACAAATTAAATGACATCATAATGTCACTATTTAGTCACAGAATAACTATGAGTTAGTATGAACTGACCATGATTTAAAACTTTGCAGTTCAACTGAGATTGGAGTACTCCTGCAGATCTTCGAAAAAACTGGAGATTTCAAATGGACAGGCGTGGGAAGTAAAAAGTGCTCCGTGTGCCCACCACGAAAATCTATATGCAAAGATTCATATGTGATCTTTGAGGTACAACTGCGCGGCTGCTTAGTCCATTGCACGCGGTTTCTTGCAAAATTGATGCATCGACGCGCGTTATAACTCAAACGTGAAAATAAACCAGTTTATGCAGTAGACAATCCAATCTTATTGTTTCCTTGTCATGATCGATGGCGGAAGCAGGTATCCATTTTGTTTTATTCACAATTTCCGTTCGAACTTTATCAAAAAATATCAAAATCTGTTTTAACGATCGCAAATTAATGCATTTATAATTATAAGTTGGTCTCATATCATTTGTCTTATAGTTCTCTTGTTCATTTATCTCTCGTGCACTGAGAAAAATCGATTTCTGGCCTAAGGCGAATTCCGCCTCCGACGGCTAAATTGTAATGACGCGAAGCGATTTTGTCACGCTTACGGTAATTTTGGCTTAGCTAGGCGTATTCGTTAAAATGGTACGTCTTTTATGATAAACACGAACCGTCAAAACTTACTTACCGTAAGGTAGTCTTGGAATTCAACTTTAAACGGTTAATACAGCAGTAATGGTTTATAAAAAACGCCCTAAATTTACGACGTCGAATATGCGGTGAATATCAACGTAAATAAGGCGATATTTAACTTAAATTAAGGTGAAATATACTTTAATAAACATTAAACAAACGTAAAATTAAGTCTTAAACAAACTTTCGAAAGCGGCATAAATAATCTTTAGCATGGCACTATTCACCTTACAATAAGGCGGAATATACTCCAGTCACAACAATTTGAACGTAAACATAAAGTCTTTCAGCGACGTATGTATTCGGCAATATAAACGTATAATGTGGCCATATTTGCCCTATCATAAGGCGAAATATGCTCAAGTTACGACGAATCAAATGGTAACATTAGGTTATATAGCGACGTACATATACGGCACATATTACCGTACATATAGCAATATTCACCTTATCATAAGGCGAAACATACTCAAGTTACGACTTCTTGAACGGTAACATTACGTCATATAACGACGTACATATATGGCTAATATAACCAAAAATTTGTCAGTATTTGCCTTATTATGGGGCAAAATATGCTTAAGTTACGACTAATTGAACGGAAACAGTACGTCATATAACGACTAACATATTCGGTGAATGAAACCGTAGATATAGCAATATTCACCTTATGATAAGGCGAATGATACTTGAGTTACTATTTAATCAAACTTTTACAAAGTCTAATAACGACGTACATATTTGGCCAATATAAGCGTAAATTTGGTAATATTTGCCTTATCATAAGGCGAAATATGCTCAAGTTACGACTAATCAAACGGTGAAATAACGTCATATAGCGACTTACGTATGCAATGAATGAAACCGTAGATATGGCAATATTCACCTTAGGTTAAGGCGAATGATACTTGAGTTACTATTTAATCAAACTTTCACAAAGTCTAATAACGACGTACATATTTGGCCAATATAACCGTAAATTTGGTAATATTTGCCTTATCATAAGGCAAAATATGCTCAAGTTACGACTAATCCAACGGTGAAATAACGTCATATAGCGACTTACGTATGCAATGAATGAAACCGTAGATATGGCAATATTCACCTTAGGTTAAGGCGAATGATACTTGAGTTACTATTTAATCAAACTTTCACAAAGTCTAATAACGACGTACATATTTGGCCAATATAACCGTAAATTTGGTAATATTTGCCTTATCATAAGGCAAAATATGCTCAAGTTACGACTAATCCAACGGTGAAATAACGTCATATAACGACTTACGTATGCAGTGAATGAAACCGTAGATATGGCAATATTCACCTTATGTTAATGGGAATGATACCTATGTTACAATTTATTCAAACGCTTACAAAGTCTAAAGACTTACGCACTCGGCAAATTAGGGTTCCGTACCTCAAAAGGAAAAAAACCGGCCAAGTGCAACTCGGACTAGCGCAATGAGGGTTATCGTACATAGAGATAAACTTAATTTCGTCGTTTGAAAACTGTTGTCCCCATAGATCGACATAGGTCGCTGTCAGTTTACTAACCGCAAATAAGTTTTTGTTTCTTTTGTGTCCTAAAACCTAATCCATCGAAAGTCCTAAAACCATAAACTTGTACCAACATCTGCTATAATAAGGATTTAGGTTTTTTTCCAATAAGAACTTTTGCTATAAGACATTGCTTCTTACCAAATTTCATGATTCTAGGTTAACGGGTTAGTACCCTACAGGGTTTTGATTCCTAGTCTTGACAGAGCAGACAGTGAGGCGAACGACGAAGTGATCCTTTATGTTTCCTTTTTTAGGGTTCCGTAGCCAAATAGCAAAAAACGGAACCCTTATGGATTCGTCATGTCTGTCTGTCTGTCCGTCCGTATGTCACAGCCACTTTTTCCGAAACTATAAGAACTATACTGTTGAAACTTGGTAATTAGATGTATTCTGTAAACCGCATTAAGATTTTCACACAAAAATAGAAAAAAAACAATAAATTTTGGGGGTTCCCCATACTTAGAACTGAAACTCAAAAATGTTTTTTCATCGAACCCGTGTGAGGTATCTATGGATAGGTCTTTAAAAATTATATTGAGGTTTATAATTTCATTTTTTTCTAACCTGAATAGTTTGCGCGAGAGACACTTCCAAAGTGGTAAAATGTGTGTCTCCCCCACCCCTGTAACTTCTAAAATAGTAGAATGATAAAACTAAAAAAAAGTTGAAGTGGCAATGGGCAGGTCATATAGCTCGAAGAACTGATAACCGTTGGGGAATAAAGGTTCTCGAGTGGCGGCCACAAACCTGACGACGCGCTAGAGGAAGGCCCTTCACTCGATGGACTAAAGATATTGTAGACGTCGCAGGAAGTCGGTGGATGGAGGCGGCTCAAGATCGTTCATCGTGGCATTCTAAGGGGGAGGCCTATGTCCAGCAGTGGACTTGTACAGGCTGATGATGATGTTTAAATTACGTTCATAACCATGATAGTTTCAAAAGTTATACCATTGAAAGAATAGGTAGGTACCTACATATATACATACCATAAATATATATAATGAATTAATATAATTATATTAAGTTACTTGCTGCTACGGAAACCTTCATGGGCGAGTCCGGCTCGCACTTGGCCGCTTATTTTTAACTTGTTACGTCGCAATTATTGAAAATACTGGTTGGGTAGGTAAATTGTATAAGAAGTGCATGTAGAAGTTAACCTGTCTCTTTTTTGTATACCTAAGGTCAAATTAGCAAAACTGATGATATTTATGAGATACCTACTAACAATTAAAACATGTGTTTTAAGTCTCTTAGTGCTCGCTCTTTGCTGTAATGAGTTAATGAGCAAAAAACGCCAAAAAATTTGAATTCGCGCGAATTGAATTGCGTTCAAAAAATTTCGCGCCACAAGCGAGACTATTGTGTCTATGGAGTGTATACGACTAATCTAAACTAATAAACCTATTAAAATATATATTTTGTGGTTTTACTAATATAACTACTTTCAGTCAGACATCTACGTCCGTGAGTGAAGTTTAAAAAAGCTCTCTATTTACGGTGAGAAACACCTTTTTAGGGCGCCTAAGGTCGTACAACGAAAATCTTAATAATGCTGCCAGCTACGAAGATAAATAAATTGTGCAAGTCGAGATGTAATAGAGGTAGCCTAACATTTTGTATCGGAGCTATCTTTTTTAGCTTTTTCCGCCAATAACCAAGTATCTATGCCATATTATAGATGTAATTAAAAAAAGACGTGTGGCACTCGGGGACTGCCGCGGTAAAGCTATTGCATTCGTTTTTACAACGCCATCTAGCGTGAGTGGTCGGAGTTGGGGGTGTCAGGTTTTATTTTTTACAACGCCTTCTAGCCTGAGTGGGTTGGGGTGTAAGGTTTTTTTTGGTGTGCTATTTTTCGTTACGGAATTTCTGGATTCGGTCTCCACGCTCAAGGCCCGCGATAGAAGCTATGCAATAGCTTAAAACTGACCCGCTTGCGACTTTGTCCGCGCATACGCTAGGTAGTAGGTAGGTACGTACCTACTGTACCCATCAAATATCTAACTACTTAAGGTAGGTACTATAACACCCAGACTCAGAGCGAATATTTGCAGATAATATAAACATTTGTCCTGCAGCGCGAATCGAACACGCATCCTCTCGCATCTCAGCCGACATCCCACACGCCGCGCCACAGAGGTCGTCAAAAAAAATGAATGAATTAGGACTACCTACGCTTCATGAAATTAATGAATGATTTTCATCCCCTCTCCTCTCCAACCGTGCTGAATCGATAAAAAAGTATCTACCTCGTAGTATGAAGTCAAACTCAAATCATGCCAAGTTTCATTTGAATTTGTTCAGTAGTTGCGGCGTGATGGTCAGCCAGGATACAGACAGACAGACAAAAATGAAAAAAAAAAACCGTTTTGGCTTCAGTATATATTAAAGAGAACCCTATATTAAGATTACCAATAAATATTACGTCTATTATTTTATAGTCTTATTAATAAGTCTCTCACTCTGCTCTATTATGTTGAAGTGATCTATAAGACTAACACTGAAGTGAAGTTATTGAAGCTTGGTTTTTTACCACTAATTGTGGAATTTTTTTGCGACTATGACTACATACAGTTAATAATAAGGTTTTCGCTTAAAAACGCATAGCATATATTTTGCATTTCTAATACAAATAAATTCTATAGTAGTCGAGTTGGCAGCACTGCCCACGAGCACGTCACGACTTGTTTCGTTCGCTCGCGGCTTCGCGTCGCGGTTCGATTCGTTCGACACTTCGACAGTTTGGTTTGGAATTTGGATGCAGGGTGCGTGTGCAGTACAGTTGGATTTCGTTTTGGTGTTTTCATAGTTAACGGATTTTAAATTAAGGGACTTTTTTATTGAAATCACTCATTTTCTGAACGCTAGGCCGCTGCTGTGTCACTGTTGTTGTTGAACTACAAGCTAACACACCTTGGAATACCGAAGTCGAGTTTGGGTAAGCGAAGCGTTGTTTCATCATGCACTATGTAGAAGTGAATAAGTAGTTACTAAGTATAGCAAGAAGACATTATCCTCATCAATCAGCCTGTGGACGACCACTGCTGGAATAGGCCTCGCAAAAAGCGCCACTTTGAACGGCAAGTAATACTGGCGGATAATACCTAACCTATTGTCCGTCAGTACCTACACTATAACCTCATCCTCATTAGTACCTAGTGTCCCTAATAATAATAGGCCTTTACATCTATTGAAGATGATTTATACAGCGTCAGGAGGCAACCTATGCCTACACTTAACGGGACACTGTAGTGCCTGGGACAATGTTTAGATGGAGTAGGCTTGCCCAGCACCTATACCATCCTCTCAGCCTAGTCAGCCATATCCACAGGAAAGACAAGGTCAATACGTGCGGAGCTGACTAAGCCGCGGGTTTCCTCACGATGTTTTCCTTCACCGTAAAGCTCGTGTTAATGCGCATATAAATTTTCCGAACGAAAAATGCATTGATGCACGGTCGGCAAATCCCGACCGTGCTAGTGTACCTACAGCTACATAATTAAGCCTTAGAGCAGGGTGTCCTAGCCGGAGCCGACCGGGGCGCCCCCGTCCCGCTGTCAATCGGGTAACGCGCGCGCGCCTCGTGAAGCGGGCACTATGCCGTGCCGGTCGCTGGCATGATGAACGGGCGGGGCAGGTGCACCGACAGTAGGAGTACTTAGGTACACTGTCTGTTAAACAAATCGCTCAACCAACAGATGCCTTCCAGCAACTTCCAAAGATCTTCGTCGTGCTTCGAACATGGCAGACCAGTATACAATTGATTTGCTTACAAAATGGGGCTGCACACCCCTGATTGAAAAATTTCGAGGTAAGTATCAAACTCAGATGTTCCCTGATGTTTTTGAACCTAATTGTGTGTGATTGAATAGTAAGTAAAGTACCTACCTAGATCTTTGTTGTATTGCAGGAACCAAAAACGTTTTTGGATGCGGAGTTAACCTTTTGTTGGTGTTAGGTACACTTATCTAAGTAGGTACTTTATTTTTTGTAGCATGCTGCGGTATGGCACTTACTTACCATAACTAAACTAACTGCATTGTGTGCTGTGTGTGCATTGTATTTACTTTGCTTCTCTTATCACTTAGATGCTAAAATTGATGCTGTCGCTTTGGGGCTACTGAAAGAAAATGATGTAGCATGCTTAACCCCAATAATTGGTGAGAGAGTTAAGTTTGAAGCTAACTTGTCTATGTGGAAGGCTGACAATCAAGCGGTGAATGATGGGGTTGGTTTTTTTTCTTTACTATATTATAGGTACTTCGGCCATATCACATCTAGCTAATAATAATAATAATAAAACTACTAGTGTATTAAAGTTATTAATTTTCAATTAATTTGAGGTGTTTAAAATTATAAATTAGATATAACTAAGTCTAGGTTTGAAATGTGCACCATAATTTTATCAAAATAGTCCTCAAACTGCAGGCGGCTCTAACTTAATGTTCTATTTGGATTTTGCAGGGAGGCCCCTATCAAGCGAAAAGAAATGCCTCTGGTATATTATACAATACATATCTGAGGAAGAGGAAGAACCTCATTAAGCGAAAAGTGACTACGCCCTTCCGGAAACGACGCGCTACCAGCGATTCAAGCGACCTCTCTGATATAGAACTTGCCGGGCCGACATGTCCTACAATAGACCTGTCTATTATTGACGAAAGTAAGTTTTATTAGATAAACGCGATGCATACTCGTACAATTTTTTTATTTTTATTTTTTAAATGTTATTTGAACGGAACAATCAGATGGCCCACCTGATGTTAAGCGGTAACCTCTGCCTATAACAATGCATTACCACATAGGTCACATCCACGTAGGACGTTCCCTACGCGGAATTGCACTGCGCCCGCCACCCTGAGACATAAAGATGAAAAGTCTCGTGTGCCTGTAATTTCACCGGCACCCATACCCTTCAAACCGGAACACAGCAATGTTCACATTACTGCTTTGCGGCAGAAATAGGTATGGTGGTAGTACTTCCCCGGACGAACTCTTTCACAAAAAAGCTCTACAACTAACTATCATTCTATTACCATAATAGAATGCATTAACTTGAGTGTTGCGATCACTCTTTCCTAAAAAATACATTTTATTTCAGTTGAGAGCGATCTGGTTGAGGAGGCTTCTTTAGCGATTACGGTAGCCGTTAAAGGAGCGACACCGTGGAATGAGATTGCAATGTTTTGGGCGATAACGGCAAAGGCGCGTCTTCAAAAACTATATAACGAAAAGGGCACTCTTCAAGATTATTTGAATGAGTATCAGATACTCAAAGGGCCCAACGGTTACAAACTTCTTCTAGCAGACTTTGATCGACTTTATCCAGCTACGGGCGCAGATATATTGCGTAATTCTATTCAAAACATATGTGGCAATATTATTGACAAAGGAAAGACATTGCAGGCCTCAACAAAAAACCAATTTCTGAAATTGGCGCTCACGGAGCTACTCACCGCCTCCATTGGTTAGTTTTACACCTTACATACCCTTAAAAGCTTTTATTTTGCTTCACTTCCGTACACAGGGTTATTACCAATACTCAGACTAGAATTTCTATCATAAAAATTAAGAACTTCTGTTTAACTGCTTCTTTATTTGAGTATTTATGGTTTTACAATACAATACCTACACTATTTATTAATTTAACATAAAAATATGAACATGTTATTGAATCCAAAGGTTCCCGGCGAACTAGTTAAGCCTTTTGTTTCGGTTCCCTGTGGCTTCTCTGTGGTTTTAATATTTGTAGATTAATTCTCATAACAACCAAATAATGTAGTTTGTTTTTTTAGCCAGCATATAAATATTTGTGTGCATTGTTTCAGAAGATTCAGAAAATGCCAAACTGGATGTGTCCCTGCTTCTGTTGCCTCTACTGATTAATATAACACCTTTAAAGGGAAAAGGCTTGAAAAAAACATCCAAGGCGGTCATACGAGATAATTTTATTCTGAGAGTCGCTTCGGTGCCAACCTAGAGTCACGTTTAGCAGATCATAGAGAAACGCTAAGAGTATGGAAGATGACATTCCAACCAGTTGTGGTGTATATCGGTGAGTCCGCCACGTCCATCGAGAAATGTTATGTTGTTGTAGAACATACGTATTATGAACTACCGAGTCTCGTTGCTGCCGTTGACGTAGCTTTCAAAATATTCCAAGCCACTGCTGCAGAGTACCCCATACTAGCCTATGATATTTGGCTTTTTATTCAAAAAGGGTTTTATAACGTCGAAACGCGATATGATCGTATCTCCCAGTCAGTCAAAACATTCCTAGTTGACCTAGGACTAAAAGAAAGATGTTAACCTGTAACTCGTGTAAGACACTGTTTCCCAATGTTAAAGATCTCATAACAACTGTTGTAAATTTGTAATGTATCTTTTATATCTTGTTTTCTATAATGTAAATATCAAAATTGATTTGATAATACACATTTTATTAATTTTATCGAATGGTTTTATTGCAATGCCACTATCATTTCTATACGATAAAGCAGCCGATAGTTAGGTGTACTTATTATAGTACAGTATACCTATATAGTATGTTTCTTTAGTATCCTGTAACAGTTATCATTGAAGTGCTTTATAAGTGTTTGTTCTATTGATTGCAGAAGCTTACAAAGACTGGGAGAACAGCTTTCTGAGAGCAGCAGGCTACGCTGTTCACTGAAGGCATGGTTGGCTGATCTACTATCATGAAGTTCATGTGAAGGATATTGGCCCGCGCTACTTAAGGTGGAACGTTGCGTTAGTGGCGCGAAATTCAAATATTTCTGTGTTTTTTGCTTATAACAGCTCATCAACACTTTATAAGATGGCAAAAACTGATCTTGCGACAACTAGAAGATCTATCACACATGTTTTAATTGATAGTATCACACAAGTATCATAAGTTTAACTAAATAGATCATCAATAAATTTTTACAGAGTTTTTTTGGTTCTGCGACCATAATAGCTAAACTAATGATATTTATGTGATACTGTCAATAAAAAAATGTGTGATAGATCTTCTAGTTGTCGCAACATCAGTTTTTACTATCTAAAAATGTGTTGATGAGATTTAAATTTCGCGCCACTAGTTAGACGTTCCACCTTAAGAGTGAACGCACACCTTAAGCGGCCCAATGCCCTTAATATGAACTAAATTATAGTAAAGCAAGTCAATCATGCCCTTAGGGAAAAGCGTTACCAGCCGTTAGAAGGCTTTTTTTCCGGTCTTCATAAAACGTTTCTGCTAGTAAAGAAAGCATAAATTACCTTACGATACGGTTTACCTAACGGTATGGAACATTCTAAAACAACTTACTGAAAGGTAAATACGACTAAGTAAACGTTGAAAACGCTTAATGGACAGGTTAAACCCACAGTAAGTAAAGACGTAAAACGCCTTACTAGAAGTGAATTACGACTTAGGAAAACATCAAAAGCGCTTAGTGGACAGGTTAAACCCCAGTAAGAAAAGACGTAAGACGTCTTACTAGAAGTGAATTACGACTTAAGAAAACATCAAAAGCGCTTAGTAGACAGGTTAAACCCCAGTAAGAAAAGACGTAAGACGTCTTACTAGAAGTGAATTACGACTTAAGAAAACATCAAAAGCACTTAGTAGACAGGTTAAACCCCAGTAAGAAAAGACGTAAGACGTCTTACTAGAAGTGAATTACGACTTAAGAAAACATCAAAAGCGCTTAGTAGACAGGTTAAACCCCAGTAAGAAAAGACGTAAGACGCCTTACTAGAAGTCGATTACGACTTAGGAAACGTTCAAAACGCTTAGAGAACAGGTTAAACTACAGTAAGGTAAGACGTAAGACGCCCTTCTAGAAGTCGATTACGACTTAAGAAACGTTCAAAACGCTTGCTTGACAGGCTAAACTACAGTAAGGTAAGACGTAATACACCCTTCTAGAAGTCGATTACGACTTAGGAAACGTTCAAAACGCTTAGATAACAGGTTAAACTACAGTAAGGTAAGACGTAAGACGCCCTTCTAGAAGTCGATTACGACTTAAGAAACATTCAAAACGCTTAGTGGATAGGTTAAATCACAGTAAGGAAAGACGTAAAACGCCTTATTAGAAGTTAATGAAGACTTAGAAATTGTTCAAAACGCTTTATGGTCAAGTTAATAGTTTTTATCTTATCTTATCTTATAGTAAACCACAGTAAGGACAGACGTAAAACGTCTTATTAGAAGTCAATTACGACTTAGGAAGCAGTAAATAAACGTTATACCACTGTAAGAAAAGACGTAAAACGCCTTACTAGAAGTCAATTATGACATATGCTACGTCGGATATTACCCTAGGAAAGTTTTATGAATGTTACCCGAGCACCTTCTTTACCTTTTATATCGCCTTACCGGAAGTTAAATTTCATCGTCAGTCCGTCGATTCTATCTGACTTACCACGTTTATAGCTTTTTAATTAAGGCTAATCTGTCAATAATTACGTCTAAAACACACATTAGAGAGTCATAATCATGGTATTGCTGCTTGTTTATTGCGCCTTACGCTTAAGGCGTAAAACGCCTCCAACCTAGGAAGGCGTTTTCGTTCACTTGACTCGTGGTCGTTTTTTCGCCTTCATTACGAATAAATCAGCCCTCATTACGAAACATTCGACTTTACATTTTTCTCAGTGTGTCACTAAAATATGCATGTAGGGGTTTCTTAAAATAGTGATGCTGATGTAACGAGCGTAATTTGGTCAAAAACTCAAAATATATAGGTACCTAGGTAATACACATTTCAGATTTTTATAAAATGTAACTAATGAAACCAAATATTTGTTTAAGCTTGTTTTATTCGACCTGCCCCCGTATGCCAATCTTTTGCTGTCAAGTTATATTTTACTGCCCAGTGTAATTTCTTCAGGTCACGTGGTACAATTTTGTACTACGTGATCATTCTTTTTAGACACTTGACAGCAAAATATGCGCGAAAACACATCAAATGACGTCATAATGTCACTATTTAGTCACAGAATAACTATGAGTTAGTATGAACTTACCATGATTTAAAACTTTGCAGTTCAACTTTACAGTTCAACTTTGATTGGCATACCCCTGCTGGCTAGTTTTAAAATGTCACTGTTCTTATTTTATTTTCCATCTTCTATCTGAATTAATAAAAAGCCTTATACTGTTTCACCGTACCATGTTACATTTACAAATAAAACATAAAAAAAAAATGTATGTTTCATGCAAATTGAACAAAACATAGCATCACTGAGCAATCATTAACTTTATTAGTAAGCTCCGTAAAAAGTCGGAAGCCGTTATTTCAGAAAACCCAGTTCGTTAACGAGGAAATGTAGAAGACTTGCAAAAGTGTCGTGGGTGTATCAAGGTATCGTTATAAACACATTTGAAGTACGCGAAGTGGGCGGAGCTAACGCGGAATAGGTGTGAGGTGGGTGTGAGTTTGCCAATCCATCAATAGGGCTATTTTGCTAATTGATAGAAGTGGGTTTGTAATTATTGGTAAGTATTCGGTTTTTTTTGGTAACTTTTTAAGTGAGACTGTGAAAATTTATTGGTATATTTTGGAAGTCTTTGGGGGAGATATTTGCCCAGCAGTGGGACGAGATAGGTTGAGGGGAAAAAAATTATCCACTAGCAGGGGTATGCCAATCAAAGTTGAACTGCAAAGTTGAACTGCCAAGTTTTAAATCATGGTCAGTTCATACTAACTCATAGTTATTCTGTGACTAAATAGTGACATTATGACGTCATTTGATGTGTTTTCGCGCATATTTTGCTGTCAAGTGTCTAAAAAGAATGATCACATGGTACAAAATTGTACCACGTGACCTGAAGAAATTACACTGGGCAGTGAAATATAACTTGACAGCAAAAGATTGGCATACGGGGGCAGATAAAAATATACTTACCAATCTTTGTCTCTGACAAGTCTAAGGGAGAACGCAAACCAAAGACAAAACGTCTTGTCGAACAGTTAGTGATGTGAAACTTCTCAGTAAAACTTTTTTAGTTACGATATGCTTCTTTTTATTTGCTGTTTTCGTTACTTGCTTATTTAATGAGAATCATCCTAAGTACTTAATAATATTATTAAGTACACTACATAATTACTTATTTATTAAAAAACACAGTTCATTTCCTAGGTATGTGCGTATAAAGCAATGTTTAATAGGTAGGTACTAAACAATGCTATAATAGATAGGTAAACATACTTGAGAAAAGACTGTCGTGTCAATTGATGTGAGTTTCGTTACAACGAAAACAGCATATGACGAGGAAGCATTCATCATATGCTGTTTTCGTTATAACAGAAAATTTATTTTCACGTCACTAAGTACGCGACAAAACAGTTTTGTCGATAGATGTGCGTTGGCCCTAAAGTAGTGAAATACACTGTGGCATTATTGCACAGCCTTAACAGATATCATAAACCCGATTTCACAATTACCCTCGCAAAATCAATCAGCGTCAAGTTACGAATTACCCCGGCATAATAATAACATATAAAAATCACTTAAATTCATTATAAAAAGAGAAGTTTTATTTGATAAGACGTCTTAAAGAACTGAATAAGACACATAAAAGACCCGAATCCAATGATCTTTCGGCGCCAGGTACCAATTATTAATACATCTATACTACAGGCGTCAGCTCAGTTGGTATTAGCTCTGTCTTCCGTGCTGTGGGTTGTGGGTTCGATCCCCACTGAGAACAATCTCAATCTGAGAATTATAAGTATGTATTTACAAAAAAAAGTATATAAAGGATTCTATCAGCAATCTAGTTCCCATATCACAAGTTTTGCTTAGTTTGGGGCTAGAGGGCGTTGTGTGAAATGTCCATGAATATTTATTTATTTAACTAGCTGTAAGTGCGTTTTGTTCTCGTCATTCTCTCAGAGCCTTATGTCTTACTTTGAGACATCCTGAGTTGTCTATTAAATGATGATGAATAGGTTCTTACAGGGTGATATGATGAAGTGTGGTAAGATCTTTCCAGGTCCAGAACTGAACCAGTCCTCGGCATTATCTCGATAATTAAACCTTTATCTTCAGCTCAGAAGCCGTCAGTACTTTATCGGTGCACGTCCGACTAAAGTTATCTTCATTACTGTGGGCCACTTTATTTCACGTATCCATTTATTTAAGGCTTGAAAAGTATGGTTTCGTAGCGGATATTTTAAACATCCGCTATAAAATTGCAGAGTTATTTATTAGAGTAGTCAGCGAGTATGCACAATATGCTGGAAAATGCGCAACTTTACACAGACTAGGTTTGTATAAAACTCAGCTTTGGACAAGTGTAGAGTGTGGGTCTTTATACTTAAAGATTATTGATTTATTGAAAAATGTGTTTGGAAAAATGCCGCTATTGTGTAAAATTCTGCAATAAATAATTGTTTTTTATTGTAATTATGATACCGCATTGGTTGGTACTAATCGTTACTAGAAAATATTTTCAGCCTCATTTAGCACAGCGGCCACCGCTATAACAAAGCGGATGTTTTTCTTTGACCGCTATCCTTTTGCGATCCGCTCAATATGCGTATAGTCATAAAAACTCTATCGCATGCCAATAAATACTCCACAGTGTAATAAATCATAGGTAAATCAAACGACGTCTAGCTATAATTTCTGTATCAGAGCAAAGATTTATTCATGTTTTACTTCTCATACTCGTTGTTAGTTGTTCTGTGTCTTCACAATCAAGTCATCATACTAACTACATGATGATCTGTGGTAGTGTAATTGTTGGTTTGTATTGCAAGTTATTATCACAGTGGAAATAATAAATTGTTAGTGCTTTTTGTGATAATTGAATGGTATTAGTATTTGAGTATTATTAATTACAGAATCAAATCAAATGTTTAAGTACCTGATTGGTAGATATAGGTGCTTAAGAATTTGAAATTATGTATTGGGTAATCTGTAAGATTATCGCCAAATGAAATTGTAATAAAAATCAAAAAACTTTGCTTACAACTGTTAACTTTTTTAATCCATTACTATTTCACTTAGCGATGCTGATTCTCATGTATATAGCTTTGCTTAGATTTGAGCCTAGATGTTTCTTATTCATGGACATAAAATCCATGAACAAAAGAGGGACTTTGACTATCAATACAGTAGCGATATCAACAAAAGAGCTCCAAGTGTAGCTACGGATCGGAAGCAGTGTAAATGAACCTATCATCGGATTTCTGGACTTTTAGTCCAAAGATCACCTGTCAGCAGTCGCAGGGCTGACTAAGGGGATTTCTTTTCAAAAAGTCTAGAAATTCCCTTTGCAGGGGCAACACGCAGGGGATTTCTGGACTAGGCCATTTATTTAAATAAAGTAGTCATTATCAAAGCTATAATGAAAAAAATATATGTAGATGTCCTTACTGCTTTAGAATTAAAATATTATAATTTGTAATCAGCATGGTGTCGCGTTTTCTGATACAATATTTAAACATGAATATTATCGCCACAGATACACAATAAAACTAGACTATGGTATTTTAGAGTACCGTAATTTCTTCTAAAGAAATTCATAAAAAGATACATACATTGCGATTGCGGTATTTTACAGACAAACTTCATCAAGAAAACTGGCGAGCGTTTCCATCGCTGCAAAAAGTTACTTTGTAAATAGTTATTTAAAAATAGACGGAACTCTCAGAGCATTGGTCACACTCACGCATACCCGTGTTGATTGCATACCCAAACACTGTGATAACACCTGCTGTAAGTATACATTTATTTATTATTTATTTAAACATATTATTATTTTCTTTTTTTTGCAAGTAGCATGATAGGGATTGTGAAACTGGCTAATGACTGCAGCTTCATCACAGGAAAAATAACAGTTACTTACAAGCACAAATACCTGTTGCATATTGTAATACCTACTGTTAATAATATAGGTACTACTCTACGTGCGAATAATATTAGTGCAAATGCTCTACATGACGTTCCTCTTACGCAAATCGAGATACCAAAACATAATAAAAAAAATAACTAATCTAATTCTTCATTGTTCGTTCGTTTTAAACTTTTCTCATTCAGGGACAATCATGGTGGAAAGTTAATATAAACTAGGTAGTTATGTCGACAGGTTTAAGAAATCTTAAATACTGTCGCGTTTTATTAAACGAACTATTTATTCAATTAGGTTCAGTAGTCATGCCATGCATAAGTCTATCTACAAACTATATCAAATTAATTTTACATTTTACATACCAAATTAATTTGAAACTCAACGAATCCCCAAAAATATATAATCTTTCATACCAAAACATTGCATTTTACTAAATTGAATTTTATTTACAGCACACTCAAATTTTATTACGAGAAAATTAATCCTCGTTGTGAAAACATAGGGTAAAATCGACAGTAGGGTAAAAGTCATTTACTTTGCCGGCTACATTTCCATTATCTGTAATCACGGTTTTACTGGCTATAAAAGAACTACTGAAATGATAATCATTATTATGAGACAAGCCACTGATTTACTGAAGCGGGGACCGACACTTGATGACCGTATTTCGCATGATACTAACTGACAAGCACATGTTCAAATTAAGGTTGTGCGAAACACAAACCTGTAGGCTCTGTAAGGAGGCGGAAGAAACGCCTCTTCACCTGCTAGGGGAGTGTGGGCCGCTGAGGCAAAAACGCAGCATACATCTGGGAAAGCATATTTTAAGCCCAGATGAGCTAAAAAACCTCACCCCTAAGAAAATCCTTCAGTTCTTAGCAGCTGCAGGATTTAGTGGTGAACTATGAACGCCCCAAATTACTTATACTTACACAAGTGGCGATCACAATAGGCCAGAAGGCCGCAGTGATATCATAGCCGCAAAAAGCTAATAAAAAAAAACTGACAATCAACGATAAAACCACGTCATGGGTGCAATCTGGGATGACTGATTATACTTAATGTGTACTTACTCAGGATATGAATATGATAAAGGGCATAAATAGAAGGTACATACAAATAATTTATCATCATCATCGTCATCAATTTGGTTTTTGTACGACCGTTTTATGAAGGTCTCTGCTTCTTGAAATCAGATTTTTTGAGGTACCAGCTTCTACACTCGTGGCACACGAACAGAATTTTAATGGATGTCAAAGAAAAGGTGCTTCTGACTCATTGCATTTAGCTGCCACACTCAAAGACGTACATTAAAAAGTAACTAACGCTTAGTCTACTGACATCTCATATCAATGAGTGATGATGAACAGATATAGCGCTAATTTAAAGTAATGTGACGTCTTTGATATATAAGTAAAATATATCGGTTAAAAAACTGGATGAAAAAACTACTATTTTTTTTCTAAACTTAAGGCTGGGGATCTGCCAAATTGCCAAAACTAGCGAAGTTCAAAGTGTGTTTAAAAGAAAAGTAAGATAGTAACTTCATTTATTTTGGTTGCAAATCAATATTCAGGATATGTGTAACAATTACATATTTAATTTAGCTTCATTTAGCTGGTTTATAATAGATAAATCTGGGATCAAACACAGCTCTCTCGCGCCCAAACCGTTTCGAGTCAAGTTTGTGCACTCGGATTAAGGAAATGAAAACAAAATCGCAAAAAGTACTCAGCGCGTCTTGATGTACATATCCTTGTCTCCAAAACGCCCTGAATACATTTTGCGATTTTGTTTTCATTTCCTTAATCCAGGTGGCAGAAGATCTTCGAGATTTTGGATTTTAAATGGTCTATTCCACAATATTCCTTTGTTTTATCTACAAAACAACTAAACTTACGTATAGGCCAAATATTTAAGTATATAAAAAGTGTAAAATCTTTACTTAAATAGTCTTATTTTTTTTAATATTTAATAATCGCTGAGACTAGTTTTTAACCAAATATCGCAAGAAAATTCTTCAGTGGCCTCTAGGCGGCCGAAACGTTCGGACGTCAGGCCCACGCCAAATTTCTCAGGATTTTTAAATGAAGAACACGCAAACGTCTACTCGACAAAAGTCTACAAATCATGGTTCTATTGTATCATTTGAGTACACTACGTAGCAACATGGCAGTTTTTCTCGCGGCTGCGCGTAACGCGTAAGCAGACCGCGTAATAAGCTCATTTGACATTTACGAACAGTCACAATAAAATTTTATCGAGTAGAACTCCTGGTTTGCCAATTAATACGCATTGAAAGTGGCTTTACTTTTTTCTCTTGTATACATGACAATATCCAACAATAACCATACCAATGTAAACTTAGTTTTTATTTCTTTTAAGTCAACTCCGCCAATCAGTCAGTAGCTGTTATTTGTTTACACGGAAAATGGTAGATTTTTCTATCCTAATTCTAATTAAATTAGGATAAGTAAGTACCTAATTATTATCTTGCTACTGCTCATACTTGTATTGCATTTAATTCAACCTACATGCTTTTTACAAAAGCAATAAAATTATTGCTTTTGTAAAAACATTTTTGTGAACAACCTTATTTATTCTAAAGAAGGATCTAACACAACTTTTTTCAAATTCAGGGGCAATTAAACATTACGGAAATGGATATGTGCTTATTTGCTGCATGGACCGGAGAGGAACATTTGATGAAAGTAGAATACATAGAGAGAGACATTGCCTTCTGGCAAGACAAAACCTACCATTTTATCTTGCCAGAACGCAAAGAACCACATCCTATCCTATCCTACTAATATTATAAATGCGAAAGTTTAGATGTTCAGGTGTTTCAATCACGTCTAAACTACTGAACCAACTTGGATGAAATTTGGCATATATGCCAAGTTTCCTAAAACTCAATCCAATCCAGTAGGCACATAGGCTACTTTTTATCCCGAATAATTATCAGGATCTACAGGATAAAATGAACGAACAAGATTAGCAGCGCCAATTGGCAAGAGGATTTCATTGTCATGTCATGTCACGTCAGTTTGACCGGGCGTAATACTACCTCTTTGGTCTAACGACTAGCGTTTGACATTCAAGTACGGGTTCGGTGTAATTTCAAGTTTCACAAAGTATCCGCGCGGTACACGCACATATAATAATACAACACAGATAATACAATGTACTATCGGCAAAATTTCCGCCTTACCACTTTTGAAACTGTTTCGCTTGCAAGCAGTTAGCTACCTGACCTCGCCTTTTTCTTTTGTCTTCTTATTTTGACCAACCAGGGACCTAAACATCTATTTATTTTTATGACGACCCATTGTTTTCATAACTTTTACACCCGAAATAACTTGCTTCTATTGGTATTCAAAAATTAACGGCTAGTCGGTTCACAGAAAATGCACCCTTAGGGTGGTAAGGCAGAACTTTTGCTGATGGTACATGGAAACTGTACTCGCGTACGGAGTCGCGGGTAGCTGCTAGTTAACAATATTTATGCAAAAAAACTAAAATAAATACTGCTGGTTTTTATTGCACGTATATTTTGGAATACTTATTTCTTCTGATATTACCTACTTACATCCAATTCTGTATCAATGATCTGTATCTGTCTCTCACAGTTTGTGTTAAACTCTCCGCAATATGTTAATGTTAAAGGTGAGTTTGGAGCAGTACCCTCCCTATCCTTTTTCATATTATTTAGAGAGTTATTTTTCAGTAGTACCTAAGGTTTTAGTTTTTAAGCTTATCTACTATTTATCGATTTGAGAGTTTCCGTAGAATTTACTATGACCTAAATATTAACAAACATACCCACTTAATGTAAGTACTTATGTCTACGCCCAGCTACTTTGGATTCACAAGACGGGATATAATTTGAAGATACAATTTGATAAATAAATTTAAATTTGATACAATTTGGAGATAAATGGAGTGTCAGAAAACGAGACCGAAAATCTACTGAACACAATTAAACAACTAGACACAGTCATAGAACTCCCTATTGATAATGCGGACATACTTTCATGCTCCAGAGTCAGAAAGATGGATGAGTCTAACCACCATCATCATCATCATCATCAACCTATACTCGTCCACTGCTGGACGTAGGTCTCTCCCAAGATGCGCCATTGAGCTCGGTCTTCGGCTCTTCTCATCCAGTGTCTGCCAGCTACATTTCGCAGATCGTCGCCCCATCTCGCCGGAGGGCGTCCTACACTACGCTTGCCTAAACGTGGTCTCCACTCGAGTATTAGTTTGCTCCAACGATTGTCGGTTCTACGGCAAACATGGCCGGCCCACTGCCACTTCAGCCTGCTAATCCTCTGAGCTATGTCGAAAATTATGATCAATGATCGTATAACCCCAGAGCCAATCAGTGTCGCCGGAATGCCTCTCGAAGTTGTGCAGGAGTATGTCTACCTCGGGCAGACCCTGCGTTTGGGTAGACACAACTTTGAGAAAGAGCTAAACCGGAGAATCCAGCTGAGCTGCGTTTGGGAAACTCCGTCAAGTCTTCTCGTCGCCCATTCCTCAATGTCTGAAGACAAAAGTCTTCAATCAATGCGTCCTACCTGTCATGACCTATGCTGCCGAAACGTGGACACTGACAGTAGGGCTGGTCCATAAGCTAAAAGTCACTCAGCGAGCTATGGAGAGAGCTATGCTCGGAATTGCTCTCAAGGATAGAATCCAAAATGAAGTTATCCGACAGAGAACCAAAGTCTAACAACCGCCCGCGTTCAATTGTTATCAAGCTGCCTAATATCAGATTAAGAGATGAGGTACTCGCCACTGTAGTCAAATTCAATAAATCTCACCCGAATGACAAGCTTAGCTTGCAGCATTTGGGCTTTGGAGGTACCACATTCCCAATCTTCGTTTCTGAGCACCTCTCACCTTTCTACAAAAGGCTTTATGCCCAAACACGAAAAGTGGCACGAGAAAATGGGTAAAAATATGTGTGGACTAGGAATGGTCGCATATTCATCCGCAGAGATGACCAATCTCCTGCAAAGCAAGTCAAAAACTATGAGGCACTGGCTGATATGAACTCCATACTGATATGAAACCAGGCTCTGCGAAGTAAAAATGAAGAAGTATAGATCTCACTAAAACTCAATAATACTCTGCCAAGAATATTTAGATATGTGCAGTATACAAACAAACCCCAGTAACTATACAGACTTTGTTTCTCGTCATGGATAATATCAGTAGATAAAGTGACACAGTCAAGTGATATAAGTAGAGACTAGAATTTGTTGCAGATTTTAATTTTGACCGGTCTACCTCTAGTGAAGGATACAAAAATTCAAACCCTAATAATAGTAAATATTATGTAGTTTATAAAATACTGTTCAAAGAACTGTAGATTTAGTGATAAGCAATTTTAGTGGTGTAACGGAGTGTGAAAATAAACTACCCCTCAGTAAGTTAGATCCTCATCACCCTGCATTAGATATTATAATTAATGTATGATATAAATGTAATGATACAAAAAATGTTAAAAGGGTAAAAATTTGCCACACATAATTTCAAAAAAGTTGATTATTCAAAAGTAACAAAAAACCAATAAATACTTTCATTCCTGTATGATTTAAAACCAATCTTGGCAGATTTTATCCAATTAACTGACTATTTGACACAAACAATAGCGTTCCTTTAATTTTGTTATCATGAATGTTATCATGAGCACTTATTACTCGTATATTGGAATCCAATCACACACTTAGTTATAAGTTGTTGCTTTTTTTCCCTTAAAAAATAAGTACTAAATTTTTTAAGACATATTTTACCTACATCAAATCTGTTTATGCCTGTAATGGTATATCACACTGTAGAATGTTATAAGTAATATTTTTCTCCTAAATAACAATTGTGAATATGCCATTGGTGTAACTAACTAAATAAATAAATATAAAGATCGCAGTAAAGCATTTTTCAGTTTAGTTTAGTATTCGATAAAATTTACGAATTGCTTTCCGCGCATGTCATGACAGCTCCATTCTTCTGTTTTGCATAGATAGACTATCCCCTTAAGTACCTAAGATTATTTGAATCTGTAAATTGAGACTCAATTCAGATTGAAATAAATATAAATATTCATGAACATTTCACACAACGCCCTCTAGTTCCAAATCAAGCTAAGCTTGTGATATAACTAGATTGAAATTATTTGAGACACTGTATTCAAATACGGGTCTCAGATTTTTTTTTAAACTGGATGGTACTCAACCCGCAGCAGTAACTGTAGTAATCGATACAGTGACATTAAAGTACTCACACAAGACTGTAATTGTAGGAGCAATTTGGCGATAAACGCCGACTGCATGCATACTCGATACTTCGTCACGGTTCGTCTAATTACCGATTATTATCGAGATCCGGATCGACTTGTCGCCGATTCATGGTGATAAAAATCGAGTAGACTTTTTTGTATTCAAGCATACTTAGGTCTAAAGACGTTCTAAAAATGGTACACAAAATAAAATGTAAATAACCGAACATTTATAGGTACATCTTGATATTTATAAGTATAAAAAACTATAGAGCGGGAGTGGTTTTTTTTGCCTTTTATTCGAAAAATATTATTAAAAGTGTCGTGATTTTTATAATTTAGCAATTTATTTTATACCTTATTAAATATTAATCGAATTTATTGTTTGCGTCGTTTCTCGGCGGAAGTCTGTATTAAATATTTTTTAGTATTTTTCTGTAGGTAATGATTTCGATAATTTTGTAAACTATTTTATAGCTGATTAAATATAAATCTAATTTATAGATTATATAGTAGTTCGGCGGAAGCCAGAATTAATTATCTTTAGTATTTTTCTATGTATTTTAGTTAGTGAGTTGACCACCAAGTCATTACTGTTTTGTGATTGGTCGAGGTAATGAGGTAGCCATTTTGTGCTTGGAAAGGCTGGTTAGGTGTAAAAATATCGAAAGAGCGACCATTCGGAAATGTGACTTGGTGGAGAGAAGTAGCATGGTAAATTGTGTACTGAATAAAGTGTAATTCTTGGACGAGCTGGTATCATTCACTTCAATTCAGAAGTGGGATGAACGGTATGTAAAGTGATAATTTTATATTTTTTTAGTGCACCCCTGATATATTTAAATTTCATTATAAAGTTATTAGTACATACATTATCCAGCCATTTATGTTAAATGGAATGAAAGATTTTGTTGGCATGTGTCGGTCGGGATTGCCCCGAGACTATCCGATCGTGCTAACTTCTGATTTCATAAAGTATAGGTGCCTACCTAATATGTTCTGAAAGACCGAAACTTTGTTTCACGGATCAGTCGGGAATACTCCGAGACTATCTGGCCGTGCAAACTTATCTCTCTTTTGGAGTTGTGAGTACCTACCTATACTGTCCATTGAATTTTAGATTGGTTGAATACCTACTGAGATATTTGGTTAGCCAGTACCTACTAGCCTGAAACGTACAGAGATTCATAGATTGGGGTGGCATTAAATTCATTTAGATTTTGGGCACCTACTGACTACATTTTTTTTATATACGTTTGAATCGCTGTTCGCATTGACTGGTCGGTAATACACCGGGACTATTCGGTAATGCAAACACCCTTCGATTAATGGTTTACTTATTTTGTAGGTCGGTAGTTGCCTTATATTTAAAATATTATGCTACCCGCTGATAGCTATGATTTAAGCTAAGTGTGCTAAGTGAGAATAAAATTAAAATAGAATGATATGGGCTAAGTAAATACTTAGCTACCTACTTAGGCCTCAGATAAATTAAATAAATATATATATTCATGGACATTTCACACAACGCTCTGTAGTACCAAACTAAGCAAAGCTTGTAGTATGGCAACTAGATTACTGATAGAATTATTACATAATACCTAGGCTATGTATGCCGTAATTATTTCCAAGCCTCGTTATTTATGCCATGTGTGCATTATTTAAGATTCTTGTAGCACTACGCACTAGACTTGTACGTGACTAAGTATGTCGCAAAAAAATTACATGGACTGTGTGATAGTTTTACATTACTTAATGATTGGAAAGCAAGCCGGCTATGTATGCCGTAATTATTTCCAAGCCTCGTTATTTATGCCATGTGTGCATTATTTAAGATTCTTATAGCACTACGCACAGGACTTGTACGTGACTAAGTATGTCGCAAAAATTACATGGACTGCGTGATAGTTTTAGGCCAAGTGTGCCATTGAAGATTAAAGAAAAAAAAAACACGAGATTAGTTCAGTCTGGTTTTATTTAGTGAATGGTTATGTAGGTAGTTACCCTACTAATTACAATGATTTACTTCTGTTTCGAGTCCATGGATTCTGATGGTGCGATGATTCCTGACGATGAACTTCCTGTAGCGCACGAGCATTCCAGATGGAAATGGAAAACTTCAGTCTTAGGAGTGCTGTGTCGTCGTTGAAGATCACCGAACCCCTCATTGGAGTGTTGAGTGGTTTAAACAAGGTTAGATCCAACCATTTTTATGTTTCAATCTTTGGTCGTAGTTTGCATGAATCAATTCTTTGTGCAAGGTTAAACGAGTGCGTAAAATTAAGTGCTCCCGGATAGCGAAATGCTTGAAGGGCAATGTTTTTAGTTTATAACCTTTCAAACCTGAGTTGAAACTAAATTTTTGCTCGCACAGAATCGATAATATTGCAAACTTTATATGAGGTTATGCGTGCTGACAGTATGTAGACTATGCCCTGCACTCTGACGTGCGCCGGTGATGTCAAGACATCACCGTAATAGTGAATACGATGGTTGTTATTTTTATAAATGGAATAACTGATGCATTGTATTTGTAGATACATAGTTATGTGACTACCTTCCTACCTGGAAACCTAAACCTAAAGTCCGAAACTATGACCTTTGCATTAATTAGCACAAAGAAAATTATGACTAATACAGTATTTACAATATTTATAATACATACAAAATACACATCAAGCAGTTGAGCTATCTACACACCGACCTTAGTAGGTTTCCTGATTGAAAGTTGAGATAGATTGGTAAATAGATCTTTATTGATTACTTACTATTAAACGTAGGTTTTACAAACTTAAATTCAAGATAAAATAAAACAAGTAGGTACCCGTTAGTAGCAAAAAATTAGATTTGTTTTTTCCGAAATGTTTATTCCATGGTGGTGTTGATCATCCCCAGCACAAGTGCTATCTGACAGACTGAAAGTTTTTCTAGTGCTTAGTACATTTAGTATGTGCGCAGGTAGTAAAGGTTTGAAAACATCAAAAGAGTTTTATTGGTTCTGTAAGTAGCTAGGCCATGGCGTCACTGTTTGTTTTACCAAACTACGAATTATCGCAACAAAACAGATATTATTTTATGTAAAGTTAAAGTGTGCCTCGACCAAATATATAGGCATTGGACTGTGGTCGTGCTTCTTTTTTTTATGCACATTGAATACCTACTTAATACAGTTATTGCTTTCACATGGTAACATAGTCGCAAGTCTACGTATTGTTATAGACTTGTTGATAGATAGCGGACGTGTTTATTTGCGGAATAGATGCATAACACTTTAGATATTTACAAGTACCCACCGATTAGGTTTTAGGAGATAAAAGGTAACCAAAACTTCGAGTTAAGCTCCTTAATTATTTTGTTTAGCAATCTTCTAGAGAGGTTGACATGTTTGTCACCCATCGAAATACATACATGTGGGTCAGACATCACTGAAGTTTCTATTTGTTTGTTGGACAATATGTTATCAAGATTAACTGTCAAATGAAAGCGAGATGAATCGTTGGTGTAGATAGTGTAGTACAAGTAAGTCTACTGTGTGTACTGTGTATCTACTGTATAATCTGATGTGTCGTTCGTTGCACACATCTTGCTGTCGCGATCACGATTTTCGTTCGTTCGTATGGGTTAGTGGCCAACTGTGGTTACGTGAGTGTTTAGGCCGCCTTAAGGCCTCTGTCGTGTCTTGACGACTCCTAAAGCCTGAACTGAAAGTTTTACGTGCCCTCCAAAGCATGGAAGTGCACACATTAAAACGCCACTAGCGGTGAGCCATCCAAATAGTGACCGCGCAGAACGTTGCTTAACTTAAATAACTAGTGAATATTTATTAAGCAAGCTGCACTCCTACGCCACGAGTGCAGTTGATGATTAGAGTCAATGTAGAGTCAATGTAGAGTCAATGTAGAGTCAATGTAGAGTCAATGTAGAGTCAATGTAGAGTCGATGTAGAGTCGATGTAGAGTCGATGTAGAGTCGATGTAGAGTCGATGTAGAGTCGATGTAGAGTCGATGTAGAGTCGATGTAGAGTCGATGTAGAGTCGATGTAGAGTCAATGTAAAAACAAAGTAGAGTCAATGTAGAGTCCATGTAGAGTCGATGTAGAGTCGATGTAGAGTCGATGTAGAGTCGATGTAGAGTCGATATAGAGTCGATATAGAGTTTCATGTAGTCTTGTAGAGCCTCAAGGTAGAGAATTTAATTACGTAGTCTTCAAGGTCCTTCGTCATGCGAGTTGAAGTCGCAATATTTTATTCGAGTATCACAAAGAGTACGATTTCAGTCTGATGGAGCTTTGGTCTATCATTGGTGTGTTGGTGTTAGTATCAATTTTAGACAAGTTACAAAGAACGTGCGAAAAGCTCTATTCAAGGTTTATAAGTGCTGGTTCCTGATAGTTATCCCAACTCCTTTGACATTCCAACCGGACGTTTTTGGTTTGGTTTTAGACTTTTGATGATCTGAAGTACCTATATAGGATGACCAAGCTAGTTGTTAAACTTGAAGGTTTGTTTACTACTAACGTGTTCGTTTTGTAACCTGAACGGAAGCTGGTCAAATAGTGTTTGAGATGAGGATTGGTTTGATGAGATGATGATGGAATGGAGTAAGATGAAAGCGATAGTATACTATTTTTCAGCATGACATAAACAGTTGTAAAATATCCTGCAATGGTTCCAAATACTTTTAATCAAATCGGCTAGATAATGCCATCAATTATAAAATATAAGAATGATGTTGGTTGACTCAATTTAGCTTTGATTAAGAACTTGACTAATTTGTGTATGACAGTTCGTTCACTTTAGTTTTGTTGGTAGAGCTGTTTGTAGTAAAGTCAAAGTCAAAATTTCTTTATTCAATAAAATCACAAGGATCATTTAGAATCGTCTTATATAACTAGGTGATTCTAGGTGCCAGTTCCACGCGACCAGAGCCTAGAAGAACGGGCAAGAAACTACGGCCTAGTTCCTAGTGTTTTTTTTGTATGATCCCTTTTACAGAGAAATATACATAGAACACAAGAATAGCACTGACATTGACTGACATTGACTGACTGAGGTAAGAGAAAAGTATCGTGGTCTCAGAAGCAGTATCTGACTGTACTGTTTTTGAAGGTTAGGCTAGACTGAGCGAAAGAAAGCTGAATGTCTTTTTAAGACTTGTTCGTCGATAAACGAACGTGAATCACGTAACGGTTTTGGTCAAGATATAGGACTTGTATCGTGGGACATAACATCTGCTCCGTGGCTGATTATTTGCTGCACTGACATGATTTATTTCGAGGACATAAGACTTTATTATTGTTATTTATACATTTTTTTGACATTTTGGGTAAACAGACTAATTGATATTAATCGTAGGTAATTAATCTTTACATTTAGTTCTCTGACGTAAACAGACATTATTCATTCACTAATTTCGTTTATAATTGGTGACAAAATTGTTGGTTATGGGCATTTTTGTAATTTGAATCTGAATTTCCAGGTAGCTTTGCCATGACATGCAAACTTGCGTCTCTGCCTCGCGTTGGATGTAAAACACGGATACTACAGTCACTGGTATTACGTAAGCTGTGTGACCGTTCAAGGTGATCCGTAAGATTTTGTTAAAGGCGCTTATGCTGGATAGTGAATTAAGATTTAAGTGATTGTGCTCTGACATGGATTATTTTTGAACACGTTTCTTTGATGAAAATGTGCAAAGTCTCGATTCAGACTTGAGTAACTTTGGAGCATACGAACCTAAGACGTGCTAATTCGGCACCTCTGTCTTACTTTAATTCATCTTAGCTTATCTCCAGTCAGACACACAAATTTGGCACCTCTGTCTGTTATCGAAAGATATGCAAGTTATCTTAACTTTGTGTTTTCTGTTCTGCAGTTGAAGTAAATACCCCAGGTTCAGGCACCTTTGATGAAAGGCGCTCGAGCCCAGTACATGATAGCGTCATCCCCGCAGTTCGTGCCTGCAGCCCTGTCAACCTGAGTCTACTTGCTGAGCGTCATCATGATGACCGTACCACTGAAGGGAATCTCCTGGAGCTGTGATAGATTAACGTGGCCGAGGTCGACCACCTGTCAGAATGCCCGAATCAGCGAAAACAGTATTCACGATAAAATCCTATAAGAGCAGAGTGCTCGCCTGACTCTCTCACTTGTGTTCTAGAGCCTTTTGCACCCACCAATAGTCCGGTAACGCTGTCAGCAATCGTCAGACGATTACAACAACGTCCTAGTTCGTCCGAAAAATTCGCCCACTTGCGTTGTATTTTATAAAAATATACTGATACCCTCCCAAATTATTATTGAACTGTTTTTCCTGGCTTAAAGTACTTAGATTTTTAGATTTAATTTTGATATCATTTCGTAATATTTTGCTTATAATTATTTGGTAGAAACCGCTCACTGTATATATATTATGGTATTAGGTCATGCGTCAGGAGATCGCATGATGACGGATGGCCGAATGTCGTGATTTTTATAATTTAGCAATTTATTTTATACCTTATTAAATATTAATCGAATTTATTGTTTGCGTCGTTTCTCGGCGGAAGTCTGTATTAAATATTTTTTAGTATTTTTCTGTAGGTAATGATTTCGATAATTTTGTAAACTATTTTATAGCTGATTAAATATAAATCTAATTTATAGATTATATAGTAGTTCGGCGGAAGCCAGAATTAATTATCTTTAGTATTTTTCTATGTATTTTAGTTAGTGAGTTGACCACCAAGTCATTACTGTTTTGTGATTGGTCGAGGTAATGAGGTAGCCATTTTGTGCTTGGAAAGGCTGGTTAGGTGTAAAAATATCGAAAGAGCGACCATTCGGAAATGTGACTTGGTGGAGAGAAGTAGCATGGTAAATTGTGTACTGAATAAAGTGTAATTCTTGGACGAGCTGGTATCATTCACTTCAAAAGTAACTTTACGTTTATAACATTTTGAATCCAGATTTTAAAAGCTCCTATCTATGATCACTACGAACTGCTAAAACTTGAAAAAAAAACTGTTGTTATTCCAATTAACCCTAATAATAGGCCTCGAGCGAGCAGTGCGATTAAAAAGACAAATCCTAGGCACAATAGCAGGTTCGCTACGGCATAATACTCGTACAGTAGATAAGCAGGCTCATACTTAGGATGTAATTATAAATACTCATAAAACATCTCAAAAGTTATGAGTTGAGTGGGATTTGACAGGCGTCACAGCTCAGTCGGTAATAGCTCTGCCTTCCGTGCTGTGGGTCGTGGGTTCGATCCCCACCAAGAACAAACATTTGTGCGTGCAAAACATAGATGTTTGTTCTATGTCTGGGTGTTACTATGTATTATAAGTATATATTTACAAAAAAAAGTATGTAAGTAGTCTATCAGCATCTAGTTCCCATATTACAAGCTTTGCTTAGTTTGGGACTAGAGGGCGTCGTGTGAAATGTCCATGAATATTTATTTATTATTTATTCCAACACTCTCTTCAATGTGCTACCAGTCGCAATTTCACTCAACAAAGAAAAAAAATTAGAGGATGTAAACATTCTGAAATATAATATCATCTTGGACACAATAATTTTTCAATCAATTGCGTGGAAATAATTTTTAAGATTTTAGGTAGGTACCCGACAATCGTTGGAGCAAACGAATACTTGAGTGCAGACTGTGTTTAGGCAAGCGTAGTGAAGATCGCCCTTCGGCAAGATGGGGCGACGATCTGCGAAATGTAGACAAACAAACACAAACACAAACAAACACAAGAAAGACAAACATTTGATGAAAAGAGCCGAACACTAGGCTCAGTGGCGCGTCTTGGGAAAGACCTACGTCCAGCAGTGGACTGATATATGCTGATGATGATGATGATAATGAGATACCCTAGCTACGTCTCTGGCGCTAGAATATCGATGCCAGTATTAATAGACGACCGGTAGCTCCATATTGAGCGAAAGATATGATTAACACAAAGGCGATACCTACATAATAAGCGATATTGGGACCAGTTCGCTTCTGACGTAAATGTTGTCCATGGAACACCAAACAAATGGAAATGGCATTGAGTTTATTAATATTTTTTAATATCAGGCTGCATTTTAGAGTATGCTGGACTACTCTCGATAAGTAATTACTCATATTAAAAAAAATACAATAAATAAAACTTTTGATAAGTATATAACTTAAATGCAACATTTTATAGGTCAATTTATTTACGCCAAAATACTTAATGATAAAAAAATTAAGTGCAATGTAGTTTTTTTCGTTTATTTTCTTTTTTATGTCAGTAACAGCCACTACTTATTTCGCAGAAGTCGTTATTTATTTTGCCAGTAGCCCCTACATGTTGTTCAATAATTTTCAGGGTACAAAACATATTAAGTAAGCGTAGTCACGCATAACCCTGTCACAGAAGCGTCGCTAAATACCACTTCATTATAGTTCTATGTAAAGTTATTCCACTTCAGCCGGTTTGGATCATTACCCATTACAGGCTAATGCTTAGTTGCGACAGGCGCACGCGTTCAAATTTATAACAGAAAAGCCTTAAGCGACCTATCTTTGGATATAGAGCAATTGGAATATTCATGGAATATATCCCACGGGTGGATGCCGTAGTTCACAAACGAAACGAATTGTGCGTTATCTGTATAAAGACCTGTCCTAGGTTTTAGAGACTTACTATAATTGTTGACTGTTGAGGAGTTGACTTTCCTCTATCAGCCGTTACCTCAATGTTCACTTCGTTCATACTTATATCTTCTTCTTCTTATTTTTTTAGCTCTAAGACAATAATTTTTATTTGGTTTTCATGTTATCGTATCATACGGAACTGCATTTAACAGGCCAGAAAATCCAAGCTTTTAGCACCGCTATATCACTGCCGAAGGTTCTAAGAAAACCAGAGAACTGCGAAAGAAGGTTCTTTACCAATATTTGAGTACACTGCGCGATCGCTTTGTGCGTTGCGCGCGGCATCTTGCAAATCCGCTACATCGCCAGGAAGTGTGACTTAAAACTTTAAAATGTACATGCATGTACCGTTTTGCGTAGAGAGACAGTATAATTGGCTCGGTAGGCACGTGACTGATCATTATAATCAGCTGCAAGCAATTTTTGTATCGACAAGAGAGTGAGTAAATAATTTAATACGTCAGGTTATGTAAAGAGTTTTTTCTTTTTTATTTGAAGCCACTTCAAGTGCATTTATGCTCCTGGTTTTTATGTTTAAGTATTTTTAAAAGTATGCGTTGTGTGTGTCTGTGTGTGAGGACTTTTGGTCATTGACCTTTGCTAATTGTTCTCATGATTATCATGGTTGGTCTAATGGGCAGAAATAACTGCTTTACATCAGGTAGGCCATATCTATCACATATAAAAAACTGTATAATATTTTTAAGTAAAGTATATCAATCAATGCATTTTTTTTACACTAAATAAAATAAAAATCGTATGTGGTCAAAGGATGAACTAGATGTTATGTTTAACGGCGCGATTACAGATTTCAATCTTTTTTAGGGAGTATTTTTAGACTTTAAAGAGAAGGAAAAAATCTGGGTGGTTCTATAGAACATTTTCACACAAAAACCATTTTACCGTCGCAAGAATCGCAAAAAATTACGGAAAATGGGGTCTGGTTCGGTGTGTACACAGCTAAATCCGCTACATATTGTAACGTGAAAATAATAATTAATTGTAGCTGTTATAGTCCTCTCCCCGTATAGGGTATTTTTTTGTACCCAAATTAAATACTTTTTGAATTATGAGAAAGAATATTAAAATATTGAACCCCTTTGTATGTTTTATGATTGGTTTGTTCATGCTGTTACAGCATCAGGAAATATAACTAGCCCTCACTACCTTTTTCAGTAGCATTTCAAGTGTTAAACGTTTTTAATAATTAAAGTACCTACTCAAGAGTACTTCCAAGGGTGATTATTAGCAAATTACAGAGCGTTTCTCGTATGAACTTTAATTTGAAAAGAATTTTTAAAACGGATAATAAAATCTGTATTATCAGGTACCATTTTTAAAATCGATTGTAATTGGGTATTTATTTATACTACATTATTAATTCGCTGACATTTTATTATAGCAGCTCAATGTATTTTTCTTGTAATTACTTTCAAATAAAAAATATTTTTGACGGTAAGTATTCATTTTAATGCGTAGCGGAGATGGAGGAAAATTACAATGGCACAGACACAGTTCTTTTTCAAACTTGGTTTGCTGTCTTAAATGACAAAAAATGGTAGGTATTCTCAAAGCAACCGCAATGCGCTTTATCTTTCTTTTAACAGTCTCATTCGCTCATCAGTCTTTTCTGAGTTAACCTACTATTGGTCCTTAAACCCGTTAAATTATTGAAGGGTAGTCGGCACCACCATTTATGCCTACACATTGAAATTCCATTGCATCTAACCACACAATGTCAAACAACTAATGATGAGTATCCGCCAATTAAGCAGAGTACATTCGCGACAAAAACTCGTCCAGAGGCGCTACCGAACTTAATTGGCCGCTGGTTATTGACTGCGGTTATTGTGCGCGAATGTACTGATGAAGATCGTACAGCCGAAGGTCACAGGCATTCCGTCTAGTAGGACGCGTAAGGGGGAAACCTCACTTGCCTTCAGGTAGTGTGCTTTCGAGACTTGAAACTGTAACTAAGCTCGTAAAGTGTTGGTTTTCATTCAGTCCTCAAGTCTTTTATAGAGTCTATTCTATCTATCTGAGAAATCCGTTGTTCGAGTAATCGTTGCGGAAATTACTTTCGGTAAAATAACGGTTAAAACTTCTTTAAAAATATTTGACCCAGAATATGATTTATAATATTGACATTCAGTTTTCGAAAATTGAGACGCACTGATTTTACTGCCACTAAAAATAATTTTCAGTTTGAGATTTGAAAAACATAAGTAGGTAATATTTAACTTTTACGCGTGCTACAGATTAAATATAAGGTTTTTTTCCAAATAACTCTGACCAATAAAAATGCTTTTCATCTTGATACAGTTTACAATTGGAGCGGCTCACTTTGCGCGTCTTTTCAAAATAATTAAAAATATTCTCCGGATGTTTATGACCATTTAAAAGTCTGTCAAAAGTTTCAGAATTTAAGCTAAAGGCAAAATCAATGTTTCATTATTGAATGTATTTGACTGCTTGTAAATGACGTAGTAAATCACCCAGGAGAACAAAAGCGCCTAAAATGGAGAGGTGCCTCATTTCAAAAATATTGAACAAAAAATCAATGTGTGACAAATTGTAAAAATAAAATTGGCTGGAAATGACAAGTGTGTTTCAACCCTATACAATCTATTTCTGTATACTGCATTGACAAAAAAAGCCTTGAAAATACAGAAAAAGACGCACCAAAACTGGAAATTGAAATTTTAATTATAGTAATCGTCTATTGACTGAAGTTTTATTTGTGAAACGTTTTATTAGGTCATGCATTATATATTAACAACTGACAGTAGCCCTTTTTGAAAAATATATTTAAACACCAAAAAGCCAGGTGAAAAATAAGACTTTCCTACCAAACGCATCCAAATTTTTTTTGTAACTTGTACAAAAGTTGAGATAAATCCATTTGATTTGTGTTTGATCAAGAGTTTTAACAGTTTTTTTTTATATACTGGGTCCTTTAAGAAAAGTAACATGTCATTCGCCAAGTTAAAATAAACACCTGATGATTGATGGTATGATTGTTCCAAAGCTACAATAGAAGGTGGAACTAGGAGCAGCTTGTTTTAGGTTTTTTTCGTTACTTTATAAGGGTTTTTGGACTAGTAAGGTCTGCGATTTAAAAAAAACTTGTTAAACGTGACTTTCTTATATTAAGGCTACAAACGCACTTAGCGGCCAACTTGGCAGCCACAGATATTTTTGTCTTCAAATGTCAGTTCAAAATCCACCGTCGACTTAGGCACGTGTTAGGTAACCCCGACGCGATCACTGCCGCTTCAAACTGACCCCGCCAGCGGAGTCGAAGAAATCTACCATAGCCGCCCCTCTGTAAAGTTCTCTCCGACCATTTTCCAACTAATCTGGCAACAATCCAAGCTGTGGTCCATACCTAAGTGGTGCCCTGGCGTTTGTTGCCAACAAACCATTTGGTCGCGAGCTTTCGGCACTCACCAGTAGTCCGCTAACGGTGTCAGTAATCGTCAGACGATTACAACAGCATTCTAGTCTGTATCGCAGAAATTTTGAAGAAAATTGAAGTAGCTACCAAACTGGCCGCTGCAACTTGACCAGCGTGGTGCGTTCGGAACCTAAGACTATATGAGGCTCAATTGGATGTTTTAAAAATATGGTCATGCCCTTTCAAAGATAAAATGAAATGTTTCAAATATGGAATGGCATTTCTTATTAGGTTTCTATTTAACTTATTAGGATAGGGCAACTCCAATTTGAAAATATCAATACTATTATTTTAATAATTAATAGTCATTATCATCATCAGTTCGTAGAAGTCGGACTGCAGACCTCCCGTATAAATTTTAAGAAGGAACTATTTTGGATTTTTCATGCGATGACTTCATGTGATCAAATTTAAAACGAATCAAAATGTAATAAAATGACATTTTCTAACAAAAATTCACGTGACCACTCTTATACATTTTTGACCTTTTATATTATCTATAACGATTGTAGATTGTGAGTGCTTCCTTGCAACCCAAGATTTTTCATCCCAATAGGTTTCCACTCCCTCAATAAATTAGATTGTCATCTAAACTATTATTCCTTCGTTTGGTTAGTTTTAGTAGGTACACCGGCATACCATTGAACTAGTAGCCAGCTACGCAAAAACATTTTTCTGCGCGGCACCTGCCTGGATCCTTAAAATATGCCAGATCTAGTGCGACAGCGATGAAAAACAACCTAAATAAGAGCTTAAAGATTCTGCAAGCTTGTTGACAGCTAGGTTTAATCAAGTAGTCATAACTTTAGCGTTCAACAGTCGTATGGCGCGTGGCTTGCAGACGTCGCTAACCGGTCGCAGATAGCCAATATCGGTACATAACTGGCTAAGTGTGAGTCGGACACAAAATTCTGTAAAATCACAAGAATCATTTAGATTCGTCCATTTGTTTCTCTTGGTGTACCGAAGCCGCAATCTAGACATAAACAAAGCTAGCGGCCCTGATGGAATCCCTGCTATAGTTCTGAGGACTTGTGCACCTGAGCTATCTCCGCTATTGACACGTCTCTTTCGTCTCTCTCTTAAGTCAGGACAAGTGCCAAAATCCTGGAAGCTTGCCAATGTACAGCCTGTGCCCAAGAAAGGTAGTCGTGCCGACCCCACCAACTATAGACCTATCTCAGTAACGTCCATATTGTGTAAGAGTATGGAGCGCATACTAAACAATAGGCTCCTGGCATACCTTGAAGACAATGACCTCCTCAGTGACCGGCAATACGGGTTTCGCCGAAACCGATCCACAGGAGATCTTCTTGCGTATGCCACCCACGTATGGAGCGAAGCAATTGAGAAAAATGGAGAGGCCCTTGCGGTATCTTTAGACATCTCGAAGGCTTTTGATCGGGTTTGGCACGCTAACCTTTTAATCAAGCTTCCATCGTACGGTCTATCTACTGATCTATGTGCTTGGGTATCAGACTTTCTGAGGGACCGGTCTCTTCGAGTAGTCGTTGACGGTTGCTCGTCTAGCCACATGGCAATTAATGCCGGGGTTCCTCAGGGGTCAGTTCTCTCTGCGACGTTGTTCCTGCTGCATATAAATGATCTGCTTAGGCCCGGTATTGTTGGGTATGCAGACGACAGCACAGTCGTAGAGAGATATATACCCGATGCACGGTCCAGTGGATCTCAGATCCAGTCTTGCAGAGAGGCCATGGTTGACCGCTTGAACTTGACACTGAAAGCAGTTGCTGATTGGGGCGATGCTAATCTTGTTAAGTTCAACGCGTCCAAAACCCAGGCGTGTCTTTTTTCGGCTAAGAAGAGTCCATTTACCCTGGCTCCCACTTTCCGAGATGTATCCATACCAATTTCAAACCAGCTTGAGCTTTTGGGATTTACTCTCACCCCTAAACTCAATTTTGGCTCGTTTATTGAGTCTAAGGCCAAAACAGCTGCGAAGAAGCTAGGCATATTATCGAAGGTGAGGCAGTACTTCACACCGGGACAGCTTCTCATTCTCTACCAAGCGCAAGTCCGTTCGTGTATGGAGTACTGCTCTCATCTTTGGGATGGCTCTGCTAAATACCAGCTTGAAGCCTTAGAGACCATTGACAGACGAGCCAAACGGCTCATAGGTGACGACGTGCTGATCGAGTCTAAGCTTTTGAGTCTCGAGCACCGCCGTCAAATTGCCAGCCTATCGGTGTTTTACAGGATACATTTCGGGGAGTGTGCAATGGAACTTCATGGCTTGGTTCCTTCATCCCCGTTCTACCATCGGACCACCAGACGAACGGAAATGAGACACCCGTTCATGGTTGACATACCACCTATCCGCACAAAGCGTTTCGCTTCTACTTTTATAATGCGGACAGCCAAGGATTGGAACTCGTTGCCGGCGTCTGTGTTTCCACCTTCATATAGATTGGATGTTTTCAAGAGACGAGTGAATAGGTATCTTCTAGGTAAGCGTGCTACATCGTCGACCGCATCTTCACTTAACATCAGGTGAGATTGCGGTCAAACGCTTTGTAGCTATTCCCATCGAAATAGCGGGGAAGTAGGTGGACTGGTCTAGGAATTGTGGGAATGTTCCTCTTTTTTAGGGGAAGATAATCGAAAAAATAACGCAGCAGATAGGTTCCAAAAAGATTCAAACCCATTTATTTTCTTCGTCTTCTTATTTTACTTTTTACAAAAAACAAGTGTCACAAATGACATAAATCATGAAGTTGTGAACATAGACTATAAAACTAAACTTAGATAAGGCGTCGCTTACACTCCCCACCCTAGTGTTGCCTTGGCAACACTCACTCATAAGGCTAACTTGGCGACGCGGGTTACTGATCGTTTGAGGGTACCAGTTTGAGTCCGCACGGCGACCACTCTGACTCTACCGTCTTTGGCAGGAAATACCTCCTGGATGATGCCCCTTGGCCATACGCCCCTGGGAGAATCCGGATCAGCGACAAAGACAAGGTCTCCAACACGAAGTGGTTGTTGATCTCGATCTTTACTCCATTTCTGTCGAGGAATCATATCTGGCAATACCTCACGCACCCATCTTCTCCAAAACATATCGGCTAGCGCCTGTGCCTTACGCCACTGTTTCCTTAAGTGGAGATCTGAGTCATCGAAGGCTCCAAGCAAAGGTAAGTTTGAAGACGTGCCAAGCAAAATATGATTTGACGTGAGCGACTCTTTTGTTCCAGGTTCGACTGAAACGTGACTCAACGGTCTGCTGTTCACGATGTTTTCAACTTCAGCGAGTAGGGTGATGAGTACTTCATCCTTCGGCGCGCGCTCCTTGAGTACCACCTTGAGTGTGGTCTTCACGCTTCTGATGAGGCGTTCCCACGCCCCACCCCAGTGAGGGCTCACTGGTGGGATGAAAGTCCATTGGGTCCCGTAGTTACTCGCGGTCGTTTTCAGCACTTCCTCATCGAGTTCCTGAATTGACCTTCTCAATTCTGTATCTGCTCCGCGCAGATTTGTGCCATTATCAGAGTACATGAATCCTGGCCATCCTCTTCTAGCAGCCATGCGACGAAGTGCCATCAAGAAAGCGTCGGTCGTCAGTGCATGTACCACTTCAACGTGGACTGCTCTTACTGTGAGGCAAGTAAACAGGACTCCATACCTTTTTTCACGGCGTCTGCCAACCGTCACCTCCATGGGTCCAAAAAGGTCCACTCCACAGTGGGTGAAAGGTCTCTGGTTGTGTGCCATCCGTCCCGCCGGCAAATTACCCATGCGGGGTGCTATGGGCTTGACCTTGCGGATCCTACAAAAATTACATACGGAGACAACATTTTTTACTGTCGGTCTAAGCTTGATTATCCAATACCTTTGTTTTAATTCATTGACTACCATTTCCTGGCCACCATGGCCAGCCATAACGTGGTAGTGACGCACGATCAATTTTGCAATGTAATTTTTACCATCTAGAATTACAGGTTGCTTCGTAGCGAGAGAAACGTCAGCGGCGGCGTCGATACGGCCACTCGCACGCAGTATACCGTGCTCATCACAGACTGGTGATAAGGTAAGTAGTTTGCTCTGTCTACCTACGTCCTTCCCAGCCTTAATTTCAGCTAGGTCTTCACTGAATGATTGAGCCTGTGAGTACTTCATGAGTAAGCTTTCCGCGCGCGCTATCAATGTACAGTCATCGGTAAGTATTTTATACCTACATCTGTCTATGAATTTCAGCATAGCAGCGGTGCTTCTCAATAGGCGCAACCATGAAGAGAACCTACTAGGTTCAGGTACAATAGGTAAGTGCGTACTTACAGTTTGTATGGTAGACACACACTCAACATCACCTTTGTCTGTTTCAGGAGCAGCTTGCGCGATGTCCGCGGGCCACGACCCCTCTTCGCTGGAAAGAAATGTGGGGCCATTAAACCACTCGCTTTGAAATACAGTTATATCATAGGATTCCCTAGTAGCAATGTCCGCGACATTTATAGCGGTAGGTATGTATCGCCACTCGTTGGGATTTGTCAGTTCATCGATCTCACCTAGTCGATGAGCTACGAAAGTTTTATAAGTTCGCTTGTCATTGCGAACCCACTGTAGAACAGTCGTAGAATCACACCAAAAGTATCTACGTATCGGCTTCATCCTATGCTCGGACTGTATAGTTTCCGCTAGCCTGGCTGCCATCAACGCTGCCTGTAGCTCAAGCCTAGGGACTGTGGTAGGCTTCACGGGTGCTACTCGACATTTGCTTGACACAAAAGCTACTTTTATTTCGTTGTTTACCATCCATCGCCAAAATGCTACAGCACACATTGCTTGTGTAGAAGCATCGCTAAATAAATGCAGTTCCAGGTTGCTATAGCGATCAGCTGAGAGCGTATGCGCAGGCAAGCTACCTACCGGAAAAGAAGCAGTTATGTTTGTGGCGCTATGGTAGCAGCGAGGTAAGCGTATGCCACCGATTAGTTTTAAAACTTTTAGCCAGTTTGACCATTTGTTATAAATGTCATCATCTAACGAGTCATCCCACCCTATTCGTGATTTCCATGTCAGCTGTAAGATAATCTTACCATTAATTGTGAATGGAGATAAGAACCCGTAGACATCAAAAATACTCATTATTACTCGCAGTGCCTCCCGTTTAGTAGGTCGCCTTCCGTTGAGGATTTCCTCAGGAATTCGTTTGAACGATACATCAAAGCCTAGGGTATCATCATCAGGAAACCATAAAAGTCCTAGGGCTCGTTCTCCATCTAGTGGCAGACCAATTTTAAATTTGTGGGCGTTAGAAGCGAGTTTATCATTAGGTAAGCTATTCAGAACCTCAGCGCTATTGCTCAACCAGTTACATATTACAAACCCTCCGGCCTGGTGAATTTTGCTTACATCGCGCGCTAGGTTGATACACGTCGCCGTATCTGGCGTCGAATCAACATAATCATCCATATAGTGCTGCTTAAGTATAGCCTCAACAGCTGACGGCATTGATTCCTGGAAACGCGTAGCGTTTTTGTTCTTAATGAATTGTGCAATAAATGGAGAACAATTTGCACCAAAAATCAATGAGGTCATCTTGTATGTTTTAATTGGGTTACTTACATGGTCTCGCCATACAAATCTGAGGGCGTCCTGGCAGCTTGGTAGTATTTTAAGCCTCAGGAACATATCCTTGATGTCCCCAGCAATAGCGACCTTGTTTTCCCTAAAGCGAAGCATTATCCCAAACAATGACATCAGCAGATCAGGACCTGTAAGTAAATAATTGTTTAATGATAATCCTTTAGACTTAGCGGCGGCGTCAAAAACAAGACGCAGTTTCCCTTTATTAGGGTTGTCAACCCCAAAATGTGGTAGGTACCATGTCTTATTGTTCTTTGTAAGGTCAGTGACCTCTTCGGCAAAGTTGTTATCGAAGAGATGGTTTACCCTTTCCTTGTACCTATGACCATATTCTTTGTTCAAGGAAATTTTGTGTTCCACATTTTTGAACCTACGTAGTGCTGTTGGCTCAGAGTCAGGCATTTTACAATTAGGGTCGCGCCATGGAAGCCCAACGTGCCACCTGCCTTCCTTTAGAACAGCTGATCGTTCAAGTTGTTCTATGGCACGCAAGTCTTCAGCGTTCTGACGAGGCTTGCTAGATACACCCATCGACTCAATAGAAAATGAGTTTCTCACCTCATCATGAAGCTGTTGCAGCATGATACCTTCTTCCTCCCTAGCGGCCTGGACATCATCCTGGATGAAGAGCGTGGAATGACGCACATGTGATGACACCACTGGTACCCTTCCATGGACACACCAACCTAACAGAGTGAGTGTTGCACAAGGTTCACTTGACCTACCTACCCTAATATCTAATGGCTTTATCAAATGATAATTATCCTGACCTATCAACAAGTCTGGTTTAACATTTTCATTACATAAGTAATTTTTTACATTTTTTAAATGAGCAAAATCATTACAATTGACTAAACAAAAGTTTTGTTTAGGTAAACTAAGTTCCTTAACACTATGCGCATTAAGTTCATATTGGTTTCCATCACACGTAGAAAGTTGAAGACGCACTACTTCAGTTTCACATTTAAGTTCGTTATCGTTCCATGCACCGGACACACGCATAGTCTCTGGGCGCCCTGGCAGCCCTAGCCGGGAAGTTAACGCAGAGTTTATCAAGCTTACTGTGGACCCGTCGTCTAATAACGCAACCGCACTGATAGTACCCTTAGGACCATGAATGTTTAAACGCACTACTTTTAATAAAACTTTACATACAGTTTGTGTGTTGATGTTTGTCACGCTTTCAGGCTGCTGCTCCTGTGAACCTCCAGATGCCTGTTGCTCGGCGTCGGTTCCTGGGTGAAGCTCAGCGGCCACGTTGGAAGTAGTCACGTTGTCGTTGTTGCTCGGGTAGTGAAGTAAGCGATGATGCAGTAGCCCGCAATCATCTATATCACATGCTGGTGCTGGACAAGTACTTCTATCATGCTGTAACAATAGGCATTTATAGCACAATCTTTGCTTTTTAACAAAAGCCCATCTTTGTTTGCGTAGAGATTTTTGAAACTTCTTGCATTCTGGCAGTTTGTGTTTCATTGTGTGACAGAATTTACATTTATTGTTGTCTAGATTCTCTTCATTCTGTACTAAAACTGTATTGTGAGAGTGAGAGCGAGTAGATGAAGGCTCCTGGGATCTCTTCCTATTGTTACAGTTAAAGTCTAGACTACTAGTGTTCAATAGTGCCAAAGTGTTAGCTTTTCTAGCTTCTTGTGTGAGAAAGTCAGATAGAGTGTTCAGTGTTGGTTTTTTACCTTGAGTGATGAGAGGATAGCTGTAGTCGGCCCATTTCGATAGTAGGACTGTAGGTAACTTTGATAGCACATTTGTTATCACATTTGTGGCCACTAAATACTCATCTCGACCAATTGCACTGACTGCTACCACATAATTTCTCACTTTCACGGCAAAAGATACAATATCTTTGATGTAATCCTGCGATACTGGGTTCATCTTCTTAAGGTTCAGCATTATTTTAGACAGGATCACGTCAGGGTTTCCAAATTGCAGTTCCAGGGTTGACATTACATCTTCGGGCGTTGAGGCACTGATTAGTAAAGCTGACACTGCTTCCTTTGCCTGCCCGCGAAGACTCTTACGTAGTCGCCATAAGTTTTCCTTGGAAGTGTAACTGCAAAGTTGTGTAGACTCTTTATATGCTTGCTTGAATTGAAGCCATTCCATGGGGTCCCCGTCGAATGTAGGTAAATCTTTGGGATTACAAATAATGCGGCTCATTAGCTTTGCATTGGATCCATTGTTGGCGGAGGCGGTAGCGGCTGTGAGATTCTTGAGAGCGCTTGCCAGCATCTCAACTGTCCCTTCTGTGCCAACGGTACATGTCGTCGGCAAACACGGCGCGCCCGATAAATGACCATGATCGGGGGCGGGCTGTGCGTTCAGTTCATGCTGACTCCGCTCGAGCCACTTCTCCACTTGACTTCTTGTGTGTGACGATTGCGCGTCCGATTTTGAACTTTTAGAATGGCATTCTTCCATAATGGCCATTTCGGCGGCAAGTTTCTTGTCGATTAAATCCATTTGGATTTTTGCTTTGGCTTCTGCTGCTTGAAGTTCCAGCTTGGCTTTTTGTGCTGCCACAGATGACGACGAACGTTTGGATTTCGATCCGATCGAGCGACAATGTGATTTTGGATCCAACGGCACGCCCGGTAACAAGGGGCCGGTTGGTAATGGCGGCTCGGATTTTACAACGCTGTTTGCCTCCAAGCAAAATGTGCGACGTCGGTGAAATTTGTCGTCAGGTTTTTCATCATGATGTTCTGCAGGCGGCTGTGCTGGCTTCATATTTTCAGATTTAGCCTCCTCTAGCTGTTTGGCGGCCTTTCTCGTGCTAACCATTGGACTTGCACGTGGCGGCGTGTGGAACATTTGCAATTACAACAAAGTTGTGAAGTTGAATTCCTTTTGCAGATCCGGTTCGTAGGACAACTGTAGCTATTCCCATCGAAATAGCGGGGAAGTAGGTGGACTGGTCTAGGAATTGTGGGAATGTTCCTCTTTTTTAGGGGAAGATAATCGAAAAAATAACGCAGCAGATAGGTTCCAAAAAGATTCAAACCCATTTATTTTCTTCGTCTTCTTATTTTACTTTTTACAAAAAACAAGTGTCACAAATGACATAAATCATGAAGTTGTGAACATAGACTATAAAACTAAACTTAGATAAGGCGTCGCTTACACGCTTGCTTATAAATTTATAAAAAAAAAAAAAAAAAAAAAAAAAAAAAAGCCTTCGGGGTATACAAAACTCTTTCAATGCGACTAGTGGAAGCGACGCGTGACCCGAGGGCTGGTGAGTATCTGGGCCAACGCATCACCATTGCTATTCAGCGCGGCAATGCAGCCAGTGTCATGGGAACGCTTCCGATTGGTACTGATTTAGATCAGTTAAGCTATCTACAAATCGTTTATTAACATCAAAATTATATTCATATTTTGATTGAAATTTGTCACATTCTGATGGTATCAAAAGCAAGATAATCAATTCAATCAATTGTATATATCACTAGCTTCTGCCTACGACTTTGTCCGCCTCCCGTTTTATCCTGTTAATTTTCCGGGATAAAAAGTAACCTTTGTGTTAAACCAGGCTGCGAACTATATGTATTCTAAGTTTCATCCAAATCGGACCAGTAGTTACAGCGTGATTAAAACACAAACATGTAAACTTTCGCATTTATAATATTAGTGAGATTGGTTCCAATAACTTTTAGATCTTCTTGATTTTTTCGATTGCATGGTTTTTCTTTGTGTAATTTTAATACGGTACCCTAAAAACCAGCACTCAACGGTTATCAGCTTCAAAATAAACTCCTTTAACACGCATTAATTAATAATCTACTCCCGTTTTAGCTCAGGACTCGTCCGCACAAATGTTGGTATTAATCTCATTATTTGTATCTTCGTTTTGTGTATTTCATTTATTTCTTAATAAGCAATGCGATAATCTTTGAATCTAATTAAGAAGCAGACGAGCTCTACAATTCTGCATAGATTTTACTACTAAACTATATTTTTGTGAACTTTTGTGTACAGGTTTTTCAGGGACCAGTCTCTCACAAAACAGGTTAACTATAACCGATAGCATGCTCTTACTGATTTCTAACGCACTTTAATTGTACTTCTTCATCTACTTACCTGTTTAGATAGCCCTAGAAACTAAGTTATTAGGTAAACCTTGGTTTTTTTTTAAAGAAAAATAAACGATTTGTTATTATTATATTTATTTTTGTATGGGGAATCATCAGTTATATAATTTTACCGCTAAAGGTGCTGCTCAAATCTCTATACAATATATAATTTACGTAAATTTTGTAGTAGGTTTGTTAGTAAGAAGTTAACACTACGCAATCTGATATCGTAAGTATAACCTGTCAGTTGTAGTGTGAAAACACCTTACCTGGTGGATCACAAATAAAGCATGCAAGTTATAAATGCAGCACGCGATTGCTAATTAATATTTTATATATACAATTTTATTTCATTTTATTTTAGTTCATTTATTTTGTGCAAGAATGCCGTCCACTTGTTAAGGGCCAGGGTGTAATACACTTCTTTATAACTAGCTATCTTGGTTGACTTAGTTGCAAAACTGCTTAAACTTTAAGCATATTTATAATAAACTTTACTTTGGTAGTTAGGACATGCAAACAACATTAATTCCGAACGGGCTTCTACTCCGATTAATGATATTCGATCATTTGGTAGTGACGTTTATGTTACACTGCGCGACCGCGACGAGCGATGACGCGAGCTTTTGTAAAGTGACAGCGTCACTGCGCAGTGTAACCCAAACGTCACCGAATCTTCGTTATTCATTCTTCGGAGTAAAGGCCTAGCTTTTGGACTGGACGTGAAATGTTATTTAAATTATTCAAAAAAAACAGGCGAATTCTTAAATCGCGTAGAAGTAGCTTATTCATTTATTTATTTGCGCACGATGTCGTCTTCTCGCTTTGATAGTTCGAGTCATAATGGCATACTTTTGAGTTTTGAGGCGGTCAACCTATTTTTGTATCAAAAATTCACTGAATACTTTTTAAGATCGGCTGTACAATTTTCGCTAGTTGAACTACAATATTTTTTTGTATAACAAGGCGGTAGTAGGTATTTCATCAATTCCTCCTGAAACTTTAATTCGAAGATGGGTGACCATTCGAGTTCTTGCTAACTGGAATCCTGCGCAGCCTGTTCTGTCCATTCAGAACTTTGTTGACAAGCAATTAATGGTAGCATCAGAGTAAAAACAAAGGTACCGGTGATACAAATATTTTATTCCTGACTCATTCATTGTTAGAACTGGATGGACTAAAACCCGTATTCTAAGTTTTATTCTAGTGATTGGAAATTTTTGTATGGACAAAAGTAGATTTTGTTTCACCATTTTGTTGATACGAAAATTGCGATTCACTTCGCAAATTAACAAAATAAAACATACAACAACAAGCTACGCGTACTGACAACGTGTGATAGCTTAGCAGCAGAGGTAGGTATCCATTAATTGATGTAAAACATAATTTTTTCTACACAGTTAAAACACAGTTCTTGTGCAAAATGTGATATATGACAGCTAGTTCATGGCCTGCCCCCGTATTCCAATCTTTTGCTGTCAAGTTTTTTTTTCTTTGGGAAACATATAGCCGGTTCAAATGAGGTTTATTTTACTACTCTGATGCAAACGGTTGCCAAAAAATGAGTTTTCGTCTCCAACTTTTTATAGATTGATTTCTCGCAATAAAAACACATTGATTGGTTTAAAATCATTAAATTATTAAGCCAAAAAAGATGATGGGCAACCTTATAAATTTAACTGGATACTTATGTTTTTGCTCCAATAATAGCGAACTGTCGTGGTCAAAGATTTATTGAAAACAGTGTCTTAAAACCGTAATAAGTAAAATATGTTGAACTAACAGCTTACTTCTTTTTTTTTCTTTTTTTTTTTTAATAATATAATAAATTAATAATAATAAATATTCATGGACATTTCACACGACGCCCTCTAGTCCCAAACTAAGCAAAGCTTGTGATATGGGAACCAGATGCTGATAGAATACTTATATACTTTTTTTTTGTAAATACATACTTAGAAGTTATAATACATAGTAACACCCAGACATAGAACAAACATCTATGTTTGCCACACACAAATCTTTGTTCTTAGTGGGGATCGAACCCACGACCCACAGCACGAAAGGCAGAGCTATTACCGACTGAGCTGTGATATAAAGTTCAATGATATAAAGCTCAATGATATAAAGTTTAAATACTTTTATGAATAATTGGTTTATAAATCCAACAGTAGTATCCAATCAAGGAAATCTTCGTGTGTGGTCTTGATTTTGTCGTCAATTCATTAAAAAGAAAGTCACATTATTCAGTAATTAATATTATTTAATGTTGATTGAAAGAAAGTTAAAGGAAGTTCTAGGCATCCGTTTGGAAAATAATTAATTAGATAATAATCATCGTCATAATTATTCACTGAAAGAATTAGTTATTTGTTAGTATATTTTAGGTATTTTTACTATTTGTTTAGCATTCAAATCGTTCAAAGGAAAATAATGTTTAATTTTTTTACTAACTAGCTCGCTTGCTTTGTGATAACTGGTTATCATTGTGGCAAACATAAAATTAAAAAAAAACTGAAACTATAATGCTTTGGGGAACAAAGACAGCTTGGGTTTTTCCATCTATTATGTAAGGTATTTTTTTCTCTTGATTATAATTTTTTTCATTGGACATTTGAGCATTGGATTGAACATTGGAAGTCTTTGGGGGAGACCTTTGCCCAGCAGTGGGACGAGATAGATTAAGGAAAAAAATATTTTTTTTGAAGTTAGTAACCACAATACTCTCGAGAGCCAAAAGTTCCAGGTCATCTATAAAAACTTATCTTAGAATCTTAGTGAAATTATGCAAACTAATAATGCAATTAAACAATAACTTGAACTTAATTAAGATGGAGTACCTAAGTATTTATTTACAAAGAAAATTACGACTAATACAGTATTTACAAAATAAATTATATATTTATAATATATATACCTGTAGGTACTTAATTAAGAATAATTGTCTAGTCTATCAAACACAATTTATTTCAATAAGGTAGCACTTATGGTTACCAAGATATTTAAATTTATAAACATGACCAGGAATTTTGGTCAGACTGTATTTTAGCCTTTTTGGAATCTATATCTTAAAAGCTGTTTAATTGACCTCAGAATTGAAACACCACAGGCATAAATAGGGCCTCGAGCTTCCTTAAAAAATAATCAAAATCGTTCCATATTCATTACCTAAAATAAAAGTAGTGAAACACGTGTGTATAACCTGAGGCGACGGGTCGTAACTTGTAATCTATAACCCGAATATGCTCTTTGTCATTAACACAATAAATATTTATCTATTGATTGTAGATATGAAACTTAATTCAGAAGCGAGATTGTGTTAAGGCGACGAAAATCTTTAGTTAATAAGTATAAGTATAAGTAATATGAGTTTTATCGGAGAGCATAATATAAAAAGGTTGTGTTTTGAGAAAAAAATTAAATGATTGAATTGATTTAATCAAACATACGAATACACAAAAGCCTTTATTTGCGTAAGTAGATTTGAACACAAAATTAAAATTTAATCTATTTTTTTTATTTTATTAAAATAATTATATTTAAGTAAACTTTTAAACATAACTTAGTTTAACTCGCCTTAACCACTCATTCTATCAGATTCAAATGATGGAATCGCCCGCGGCGTTTCTAAAACAAACAAACATCTCTATTAACTTTTCTGTATAGTCACAAAAAATCATTCTACCATATATTCAAATGTTTCAATGTTTGTATGTAATTAAAATAAGGTCAAAATATCTGTGCGATCAAATAACATGCGCGAATATTTTTACCAAGGTAGTAAATGTAAACATAGTGCAGGTTTTATGAAAAAAAAAACAATTTGTGATACGTACATTTTTAATGTGGCTTGGTAAATCTCGTAGGTGATGGAGAAGACTAGCATTATAGCGTAGCGCTGGAGAATAGTGTATTATAAATAAAATATTATAAAATATCTAACAGTAGATCCCTGCAGACTACAAAGACCCATAACTACACAAATGAGGTAGTATTGGAGTTGAAAAAGAGAAGGAAAGCTTTCGCCATGCAGTGGGTCAAAAACGGCTGGTATTCTATCAGCATCTAGTTCCATATAACAAGCTTTGCTTAGTTTGGGACTAGAAGGCGTCGTATGAAATATCCATGAATATTTATATTTTATTTATTTATTCTAGGACGTGATTCAGAATATCACCAACAAAAATCTACATTTTACGACAAGCAAATCCATGGGCGGAAGCCTAGAACATAAAAGTATTACAACCTCACAAAAAAAATATCAATCATTCCACACGTCCGACTATAATCGATACAGAGTTCGAATATTAAAATCGATACCTAACATGGTGTAACATCGATTTAGAAGTTCATTTAAATAAATTATAATGTGAGAACTGACATGTTTGCTACGCTGTATTTAAATCTATGTTAATAAAATTGTAGGTAAGTGGCCGAATAGTTGTGTCTGAATTTGTAAACTACATTTACTGTTTATATTTTTAATAAAAAAATATTATATATTAATTTAAACTTATTTTGAAAGTATTTACGGTTACGGTTTTTTGTAAGTTATTGTCGCTCAAAAATATAACATATTACATTATTAAGTAAGTTCTAAATACAACTTAAAACATAATCGTAGAGTTAAATATCTATTAGAGCATCTAGGAATTCAACAGTACCTAATAAAATCACAAAATTACGACTCACAATAATAAAATCATTTGAAAACTTTATCGCCCCACTGTGTACAATTTACAAGGATTACACAATTTTATATGCATAAAATGTTATTAGCTTTTTTCATCTCAATTAAGATCGAATTTATTTTTCAAATGCAAAGTTTTCTGCATTCAAAAATAAGCGACCGACATATTATAGCTCTCATTGGCCGCTGAGGGTGATAATATCTATTCCTAATAAGTACCTACTTAGTGAATCTAGTGATGCAAGATTTTGTAAAGTACAAAATTACAATAAATAAATAAATATTCATGAACTTTACACACAACGCCCTCTAGTCCCAAACTAAGCAAAGCTTGTAATATGGGAACTAGATGGCTGATAGAATACTTAAATACTTTTTTTTTGTAAATACATAGGTACTTATAATACAATATATGACAATACCCATTTAAACACATAATTGATATAATACCACTCAATATTGCCTATTAAATTATCATTGCCTAAATAAATAATAAAAATAAATAAATATTGACCAATAGACATTAGACATTTCAAACAACGCCCTCTAGTCCCGAACTAGATGTGTTTAGTTTTGAAAAGACTGTGCTCGACGACAACCGTCATGACGGACATTGCTTTTCAAAAAACCAATGCTTTTAAGTCGCCGATGATGGTATCACCGTCATTTTATAGGCTACTTAACGCAAATCCTATATTATTGAGCTTCGGTTTCGGAATTTTTGCGCAAAAAGGAATCTTAGAGTAATGATAACAAGAACTCTACATTGTTGCTGTAACAAAACTTGGTCAATGATTAGATAGATCTATATTCGTCCCCAACACGTAGATATGTAGGTACAGATAAGTATACAGTAGGTACATAACAACAATAACGTAAGGTAGGTAGGTATATAACAAAAACAAGACAGATCAGCCCATCGAGTCAGTATGGGGATAAATTGATCCCTCTCTCAACATAATGTTGCACCGTACCTCAAATGAATGTACATGATTTATACAGTGTTCAGGGCGATTTAAGATTTTATGTGACAAGAAGATGCTATCATGTCTAGGACATTAGCTTGATTTAGACAGAGGTTTATCCTAAAAATAGAAAGTAGATAAAAAAATATAATTAGTGCCAATACACATTATTCTAATTTTGAAAAAATGATCTACTTCTGATGCTGACCAAATTAGACAGGAAAATGTATCACGGAGAGCAGATAATCATACTATCAAGTTAGAAGTTACTGAAATTAACGACAAGCACACTACTGACAAGTCTAGAAACGTGACATTTCGAAAATGTCAAAATTTTTGCGTTGTTCGTGATGATGACTCCTTTATGTTTGTAGCTCGATGAGGTAGACCGTATATTTCTACTCTGAAATGGGAAGCAAGATATACCAATAAATATAAAACAGTATTTAGCGTCAGATGAATTTAATAAGCGTGACGAATCGATATTCCATACACTTCCAAACATGATCCGAACTAATTTGCTCTGATTTATCCATTCGAAGCTAAACCTCTCGTATAAACACATTTACATACAAAAGAACGATTGCCGCCGTAAATGAAGGAACACAGTAAATCTGCAAACAGTAAAGTCACTGCAACAGTAGCTAAATTCAAGAACACTTTATTAGCCATTGACAGCTCTGTGGACGTTTGAAAAAAGTATATAGAGTTTTCCACTTTTAACAAATATCACACTAAATCACAATGAATTGCTTACAATTTAAATAGGTAGGAGTTTTCCACTTGTATTTAGGTAACACCCAAAAATGTATTGTTACATTATTATTTATTGTTATAGTTATTGCTTTACCTTATTCGATTAAAAAAAATATCGTTATTATTTTAATTATACAAAAAGTAGGTAGGTATGCCTGAAAGTGAGTTTGTTTATCGATAGAAAAGTAAACGAAACTATGTCAAACTTGTTAGTGATCACGATGAGTCAAAAGCAACTTTACTGTTTAAACATTTAGTGTGAACTAAACCACAGTCAGTTTAACAGTCACTATCCCGAAGGCATTCGATATCTGTTAAGAACAAATCACTATTTTATCGCTCGTTCAATCGTAAAAAATATTGATATCAACATAAAAAGCGGCCTAAAAACAATAGAGTGGATGAATTGAAAGGATTCTCAGGTCAGATAAGGGTGGGAGATATTAATAATAGCTTTATTGTGGCCGATACTATAGCGCTGGTCATTCGATCGTGTCATTAGAAGAAAAGTTTTAAATGGAATGTCTTTCGGTTATGAATAAGCCCAACGCAAGATCTGGTGTGCTATTCCGATTAAAGTTTTAGTTAAGTAAAGTTTGTGATATCGTTTCGAAAGACTATCCGAGTAAAATCCCGTGCATTAACAATAAAAAGTAATTGATTTTGAAAACGGTCTGAACAAGATGGTCAAAGAGGAAGAAAACGAAGTTTTAGAAGCTACTTCACAAAAACACCAATAAGAAATATAATTGAAATATTGAAACACGATAGAAGAAGACTAATTAGTTTTCTTTCATTGTTTTCCTTCACCGTTTGAGCAACCAGCAGTCACATAGGCTCCTCATTACATTTTTAAAGTCTTCGAATTTGTTGCCCTTTAAAATTTATGTTATGGCTTCAGTACCAATAAATTGTTAAGGTTGTAAAATATGGTGAGAACCATCGTAAATGTGACAAAAAGAGCTATTCGAATCAATGAAATTGATGTTAAAATTACCATAAATATCTTAAAGGCTTCCCTTGTAATAATAAATAAATAAAATTTATTGGTAGACACTTTTAACAGCACCATCTAGGTTCAAACTAAGTAAGCTAGGTTTACGTCTACAAAAACCAGAAAACTGATAAATTTTAAAATCACATAAGTACATCCAAATGGGGGAGACCTTTGCCCAGCAGTGGGACAGTATAGATTAAGAGAAAAAGTACATCCAAACTCAGAAAAAAACATCATTGTTCATACAAAATTAAATGTTTGTTCACGATAAGAATCAAACCCACAACTTACAGCGCAGAAAGCAGAACTAGGTATACCAGCTTAACTATGAGCCAAGTTAGTCAGGATAATGCAAGGTACCTCTTGTAAAAAAGTAGACCAATAGAAGTAGGTAAAACCGCAGGCAAAATGACACAACGCATAAATTATACAATTCCGAGCTTTAAAAAACAACATTCGCACAAAAATAAGAACACAAACATAATTACAACATTCACAAACATTAACCCATTCAGCTAAATAGCCAAAACGCAATAAATTAATACATTATCACTATTATTTACTGACCTACCTTAATTTGTCCAAAAATTATAATCATGGACAGAAACCAAAGATATACCAATAATATCAATGACTTTTTTTGTCAAAATCTTGATTAGATTAAGACGTCAAAGGCATACGGTTGGCAAAACAGATACGGTTTCATACTGTGTAAATGATACTTTATAACTACCTATATCAAATTAACGCGTAAGCATCACCACAGATAATATAATACTATACGGCATCACTTTGAAAGTTTTTGAGTAGCGTATCACGTCATCTCAAATATTGACCAATCAGAGGTCTTTATTTTCAATTTTTTTCTGCTAGCCAAGAATGGTAGCTTCTAGAGTTTAGTGTTTTGTTTGCTTGAAACTAATTTTATATTAATTCTATAGCGTTTAGAGTGTCTAAAGGATTTTTTTTTATTTCGTCCCTCTACTGGGCAAAGGTCTCCCAAAGGTTGGGAGTATTTTCTCGTGTTACTTAGATATCGACTAAAATAATAATTTTTTATCATCGAGTAAAATAAACTCTTGTTCTAACGCTACATAAATTAATTTAAAAAGGAAATTCCATTTGTAAACTTCGACTCAAAAACAATATAAAATAACGAATTTAAAATACCTACTCCATTTCTGTTATTCATAGAAACAATCATGTCAATCGACGATTCGTATGCAATTTATGACATTAATAGTAATTAGAAATGAGATAGAATTCATTATAACTCGTTATATATTTTAAACAGTAATATAATTGCAATGACTTAATTTTCTATAGTCATCGTCTATTTGAAAAAATGCAAAAAGTGCAACATAAATAGATTGTTTAATTCTAAAACGTGATGTTTGAAAAACAAAGATCTAAATGGGTTTTAGTAGTAAGTTTCAAATTAAAAAACATCGCGATATATTTCTTCTACCATATTCGATGTGAAATAATGAAAAATAACATTCGTCTATAGGTTATTTGCAATACATTACAAAGCACGTCCGCAATGAACACGCTCGTGAGGCAATGCATTGCTATGGGCAGAGGTAACCGCTTAACATCAGGAGGGTCATCGGCTAGTTCCATCATTAAGTTGTAAAAAAAAGGCAAAAACACATAGTTGTATTTTGTCCAAGAACATAAAAAATATCTTGTTATAAAAACAACAGTCAAGTCCGCAAAAGATTTAAAAAACCACGCAAAAAAATAATCAACATGATTTTTTCAACGTTCGGCAAATCTTACTAAAGAAGTTTATCTAAAACAGGAGGCTTATCAGTGTCCCCTTGTTCTGCAGCACCAATAAATTCCATAAATACGCCATAACTCTCCACTTCCTAAGATTTGGGTCAGATAGTGTTGATTAGAACACGGGTGGGACACTGAAACCAGTGCGATATTGTCACAAACATCACAAAAAAAGTCAAAAAGTTTAAAAATCGAACACAAAAAAGTAGAAAAAAACTTGGCACGTGTAAAAAGTTCCGAAACCTTAGAGGTTCTTATCAAGATGTTTGTAAATAATGAACGGTCTCGAAGTTATATTTTAAAACTTACGTTTACTTTGTAGTTTAACAACCACTTGTAAAGTTTTAGCGATTTAACCCTTGTTAATGTTTGTCACTTTTACATCATACGGTCTTATGAAAAAATTAATAAGTAAATCTTTGAAAGAAGATGGTGGGAGGTTTAAGAAAGAGAAGACTTGAAGTCTTGGACGAGACCAGCGAATTCTACATTAGAAAAAAATGAAAACACCGCTGCACTAGACGAAGATTAATTTTTTTTAGTCTTGGGATTTTTTGAACTTGCAATCCATGTCAGTTCAACCCATCTCGTTCAGATAATTTCATAATGGCTCATAAATATCATGGCTCATAAAAAAAATGTTTTTTTGGCGTGACATAATAAAGACATGAATGAATAAAATTACAATATCGATATCGTTTAATAACGACGATCGTCGCATCACAGATGATTTGTGAGATAAATTTTTCTTTTGCCCGCACTGCGCCTCATTAAACTATAAAGATTTTATCGACCGCGACCAGAGATAGCGACTTTTACATAATATCTGAAAGAGAAATAACAAATCCAGCTGTCTTTATACTTAGATATAAAAATAATTTTCAAAAAATTGGTTCTAAGTATTTTGTTATATTAATACAGTAGGCACATTAGGTTTTTGCATGTATAATGTAAGTATAAAACGATCCAAACATTATTCATTATGACCAAATCTATCTATCAGGCGTGTTTAGTCACTTTAGTAACAAAAATAAATAAGATTTTTAAACCAACATTTTACACTTAGGTATGAAGTCAAAAAAATTCAAAGAGATCTATGGTTTTTCCACTTCAAATTGTAATTGTTATAAAACGCGACCAAAAGTCGCGTCCGGCACAAATTTTCTGAGAGTGCAGTTGCCGACAAAGCGTCCACCGCAGCATTTGTCACGTGAACAGTTGCAAATAGTGAAACCCTTTATAAGCACAAGTATTATTTGATTTTTTCCGCTAATTAGGATCGTATTGGAGTTTGCACTTAGCAAGCAAAAGGTTGAAAATATACAATCTATCTTTTGCTGCACTACTCAACAAATGCACAACTATTAAATTAGTACTATGTATAGTAGTCACAACGGATCTTTGTCCTTCTGATGTATCTGCGCAAAACCTATTTTTGATCGAATTAGAGGTACCTAAGCTAATTTTTCCGCACAACAGTACATGCGCAATCGCTTGTTGCAACTTGCAACTAATTTCAACGCCAATAAAACATACTTTGACGCGAAGACGACGTCACGTCAGTTGCTTCAGAGCCTATTTTGGAGAATAAAGTCGATAACACGTCTTGAAAAAAAAACTGTACACACGTACGAAGTTGCAGGTAACAGATAGTATTAGTATACGTTTCTGTGCCGTCACTGTGTCCAGGGCCCGATCGCAATCTCAAAGTTGAGCTGCAAAGTTTTAAATCATGGTCAGTTCATACTAACTCATAGTTATTCTGTGACTAAATAGTGAAATTATGATGTCATTTGATGTGTTTTCGCGCATATTTTGCTGTCAAGTGTCTAAAAAGAATGATCACGTGGTACAATTTTGTCCTGACCTGAATAATTTACACTGGGCAGTGAAATATAACTTGTCAGCAAAAGATTGGAATAGGGGGGCAGAGCCATTAATGTAAGATTTTATTAGCAACTGACGTACTTAGTACTGACAACAGTGGTTGCTGACAAGATTGGTGATCGCGCTACCGATGACAATTTTACTATCTCAAGACAAGCATAGGTATATAGCTGTATTGTAAGCAATCGCGCGAGGCTGCTCTACATCAGGTGAAACCTGGCATAAATTGTAAAGCGATCGCTCTGGCTGCCTTACCGCAAAGCCTAAGTAGTTATAATGGAAATAAACAACGTTGGTTGCCACTTTTTATAATATTTGTGTTCTACAATGTTCACCGTGGATGGAGAGAATCATTATTTCATTATCATCATTATTGAATCATTATTGTTGTGTGAAATGTCTATGAATATTTATTTATTTTATTTCTGGAAATCTGTGAGGAACCTCTATTTCCAGCAGGAGTTCTACAGTATGATGATGATGATCACAATTTTTTATCTTGTTTTTAAAACCAGTCGCCAATAACTATCTAGCTACTATTTTTTTTAATTCCTATTTAGTTGAAGTAATTTGGATATTGTAAAAATTACCATTGAAAGTGTATGGCCATTCATACATTGCACGCAAAGGACGTGGGACGGGCGCGGGTTAGGCGCGGATTGGGCGCGGGTATATTTAAATGTATTTACATCGATGACAACATACAGAGAGCGTACGCATGTCGAGTTATTTCAATAATTCTTTAGCGCCACGCACGATTGAACAGCACCCGTACTCTGATCGTTTTGCGCTTTACGCTTAGCGGTAAGGCTGTTTGGTCCGAAGCTGAGAAAAATCTCTAACAAACCTACGTTTAAAATACCCAGCATTCAATTCTCACGTTATAAACCACTCAGGTCATTATGTGCTCAGGTCACAATGGGATTGAAACTATGCTCCAGTATGAACATACTTAAGCTGTGCGTCGACTGGGTCAGAATCGGAGCGTACGCAACGTACGAGGCGTCTCGGTCTCAAGCGCAATATGCCGATCCAGAGCACGCGCTGTGCCAATAGAAATCAATAAGCAAATTTTTACACTCCGTACGTTCCGATTCTGACCCAGTACACGCAAAGCACTAATGTTCATACTAGTGTTTGCATACGAGTCGAGGTTTGCAATATAAAAGTGAAAGAATAATCATCATAACAAGCCATAGATTAAAATGTACGATTTTGGATCTTTTTTGAATAATTATTTCTAGAATTTCATCTAAAATCTATCGATTAGAAAGATATTAAATATTTTTCACGTAATTTTTTACCAATTTAGTTTGAAATAAGAATAAAATCAATTTTGTTAAATTTTATTTTCATCACATTGTTATGTATGTAGTCCTAGTATGTAACAGAAATCATTCGCAACAATTTTGTTAAAGGTCAAGATAATTTTACAATACCAATAATTACTTTCCAATTACAATAAAACATTATCAACAAACAACTACGATGAGTATTTATTCTGACAAACAGTTTTTATACAATAGTTTTTTTATATAGTGAGGATGTGTACGGGGCCTATATTGGACACTTACTGTAAATTCCCGGCCCAAGAGCAGTAAATAAAGTATATTTATTATCTCAGTGCTCTTCGGTATGCATTGTAGGGTAGACATGCTTCTTTATTGGCTAATTTCATTCAATTAAATTGTTCGCACTATTTTTTTTTGTTTTGCTCACTTCAATGGTATGTTTTGTCGGGAATTATTGTAATAGTTTTATGTTGGACATGGGACAGCAAAAAGTTTATAAGGAGTGCTGCAGGGGTATGCCAATCAAAGTTGAACTGCAAAGTTGAACTGCAAAGTTTTAAATCATGGTCAGTTCATACTAACTCATAGTTATTCTGTGACTAAATAGTGACATTATGACGTCATTTGATGTGTTTTTGCGCATATTTTGCTGTCAAGTGTCTAAAAAGAATGAAGTGACCTGAAGAAATTACACTGGGCAGTGAAATATAACTTGACAGCAAAAGATTGGCATACGGGGGCTGGCAAATACATTGTAAGCTTAGCAGATGAATTATTTTTAGGAGAACTTTGCCTAGTTGATCACACTCGAATTAAAATTAATTTCTATAAAAGCATAAACATAAATACCTTAGCTACCCTTATACCTACCCACTGAGCTGTAGGGTTAAATGGATATGTTAATTTGTAAATACTTGCAGTGGCGAACAGTGGAGGAACCCACGCTGTGATTCTACTAAGACGTTTCATCACAACAATATGACAAAACCATTATTATAATATCCAGTCAAAAAAACACAATATCAACTTGTTCATTCTAGCAAAGCACCTGACAGGTGAGCTTTTTTGGTTAATAAAAATAGAAGTCATGAATTCCAAAGCTGATTATATTTATAGGTAATTAACATAATTATAATTAGTCAATGTTATTTTTTGTAATTGATAAGTTTAGTTGTTTATTTTTCGATGTCATTTAGCTGATACATTAACTCATTAATACTGTACGCAAGTAGAGGAAGGCGGAAGAAGAAGTGGTTGGATTGTGTGAAAGAGGATATGAATGTGAGAGGAGTAAATTCAGAGTTGACGAATGATAGGAGTGAGTGGAAGAAGAAGACATGTTGTACCGACCCCACCTAGCGCGGGATAAGGACAGAAAAATTATGAATAACTCATGAATACCCGGTTGTACGACGAGCTGGTTTCCAGTTATTTTACAAACGCAAAGTTACATTTTGCTTTGAAAACTAAATAGATAGTATAGCTACTATCAAGTATACCCTGTAAAGGTATCTGTAAGGAATGACAATATATACAAATACTCAACAAACCAAAATGTCAAGACGTAACATTAAATGGACAAGTAGCATCAGAAAAACAAGGCCACTCAAAATCATGCTGACAAGGCATTTCACAAATCATTTATTATAAACCAACTTTTAAAAAGTTTGTTTTAGCCGACTTTTATATGCGTGATAGCATCAGAGTTATGAATGCTGACATTTTATGAAAGGGTTTAGTTTGAATCAGTAGCCATTAATCGGCATGATACCAAGATTGTGCCTTTATCTGCTGATCTTCTATGAATATTTCGAAAGATGTCATCAAATATCATGATGGAATTTACTACTGAGAAACCCTGTAAGTTCTCAAAGCGTTCACTTCTGCTACTAGGCAAAGAATATTTTCAGTTTCTTGTAGACTTATTTAAAACATGCCGTGGCATCCCTATAACTGAAGAAGCTCGTAGTTATACCTACGATCCATTAAGCTTTGCGTTGTATTTTATTTGTGTTTTCTTCGTTGGATGTCCTAATTAATAAAAAAAAATGAATTAATAAAATTAAAAATAAGTGTTTTCCTTTTTTAAAAATTGATCGGAACACTAAAAAGTAGAGCTCTATTTCATAAATCTGAACATAGATGGATCATGCTACAAATTGTTATTTTTTTAAACCCATGAAATATACATTATGTCCTGCCTGTCTTACCTAGCCGGGACTTCTTTTAATAAGCATCTGATGATGAATCTGTGATGTTATTTCAGTAGCATTAAGAGGTATCCAGTACTTTTAATACTACTGAAACGTCTTCATAAAAACTTTTACATACCATTGAATATTATAGTCTACAGTCCTAAATTTTTGTGCGCGCAAAAAATATTCGCCATATAATTTTTTTAAATACATAGACAACAATATTTACGATTTGAAAAGCGATAAAATAACAAAAATAAATAAAATTATATTTAATAGGGTCGTGAGAAGTCGCCAGCCACCCACTGCGAGGTACCTCAAACATTTTAATTGTCCCGCTAAAAGACCCCAAAAATTTTATTCCTCGTAAATCAAAGACCACGGTAGTAAGGCGTTGCGTTGTAAAAAACCAGGAGCCATAGATAATTATCTAATGCTCGGTCAATCCTAATTAAAACACGTAGTAAAAAAATCTATATACTTTTTGTTTTGCTAGAAGACATCTAGTGGAATGTATGAATTTTGATCCATAATAGCCTGTAAAAATTACGTTTCATTCGCTTAGAAACCACTTTTGGAATAGTACCATCTTTTCCTAGATACGATTGTCCCATTGTGAGTAGGTATAACATAAATAATCCTCGAAGCCTCTGTGTAAAATCTAGATGATTTTTACAACGTCAGAAAGCTATTTTTAATAATGCCCCGATGAAACAGACGCTAAAGTGCCTGGGACATTTTAAGATGGAGTAGGCTTGCGAGCACCTCCTCTCATTTTGACTTTTTAATACTACGAATATTATACATAATCATTTTAGAATCAGGCTGTATATTCGCTGGTGGCCTTCACAAATTAGTATAAATTAGAAAAATAAAAGGCTTTAAAAGCTTAAAGGGGTTCATCACCAGTGAATCGTGAAATAGCCTCCGACAGTGGAACATCGATTAGGATCGCTGCGCACGCGCCGTCGACTCGATGTTTTCGCTTCCAGAATTACCAAAAACTTGATATCAGATGAACAATTTGATGTAATTTGTAAAGGAAAATGCATATACTTTTTCTGTAACTATAATAACTGTCGTGTATGAGAAAGCTTTTTTTCTTTTTAAGAAAATATCTTTCAATTTGTAAAATGTAGGTTAGCTACTTTGACAAAGTCAGTGTAAGTCTACAGTCCCACACTCTTTGATAAAGCTATTTATAAATAAGAAAAAAATATTATAGCTATACCAAAATTATAAATCAAAACTCTCAACAAACATCAAAGTCTTACTGCTTATTCTTATTAGATAAGTATAAGAAGTGTTTATAAACACAGTTTCACAAGAAGCAAGTATAACTTCCACAAAGCTTAGCGAAAACATTATATTGCTTCCGACAATCTGGAGTGGAAAAACAAACTCCTGGACCTCATCTCGTATTACAATACTTAAACTGTCATCAGCAGCCACCCACGTCCTATGAGTTTTTTACCAATCTTTTTAGGTAAATATATTTCCTGTGCTATTAGCACGAGGTTTTAACGTTGTCGTATCGCATGCGGGAGAGAAACTGTGACAATGCAATGTTTAATGTGTATCAATTCAGTGTCTAGTGCCCTTGCAAATTGTAAATTCGATTCCTCAAAACAAACGTGTCTTGATAAAAATAAAGGTTAGCCGATGCTGAAATAGAACTCCAAATGTTCGGCTACGATTTTGTACAAAAACACAACCAATAGTAATGTAATTATTGCTGTACAATTTCCCATTAAATTCTGCCTTGTTCTAGAAATCCCCTGCCTGTTTCCCCTGCGAAATCCCATTAGCGTGCCCTGCGACTGCCGACAGGGGATTTTCGGACAAAATGTCCAGAAATCCCTTTAAAATAGGCACTTATGGTCGACTAACACTAGTTAAATATCATTCTATCTGTTATTATTGTATAGTAATATTTGGAAGCCACTCGCTAAGTGGCTAGGACTTCAATATCATTGAAACTGGTGCTATGGATACAGTAAGAAAAACGAACACGTTTATTGACTCTGAAATTCTGTTTTTAAATATCTCGTTTTGAATGAGTGATGGTTTCGGAATGACTTCGAGCTGATGGAATGGCGCTTCCGATTTTGAGACAATTTTGGAAAAAAATAGGATAAAATGATGGGGTTGCTAAATTATTGTGATTTGACTGATTGGCTGAGAGATGGCTGAGACCACCCTTGATACAATGAAGACATTTTATGTGATTCATTGACATAGGACCTGGTTGGGTAGTATGAATAATACCCGCGATCTTAATAAAAATATCGCGAGAAACCTGTTGGATGAAAAACTGAAGAAGGCACAATTTTTTTCTGAAAATCTATAATATTTTTCATTACGGATCAGGAGGTTTTGGAAGCTAAATGTTCTTAGATGCACATCGACTGTAATATAAAATGCTCTTAGAGCAAAACTTCCTCAATTTAAAATGGTTTTGAAAGCTATAAATGGCCTTTCCAATAGTTAGTCCTCTAGCCTTTATGTCTTTGAATTTATCTTATCTAGGGAGGCTTTCCGCTAAATATCTTAGATGCCAGACAGACTGATGATACCTATGATTGATTGTATTATTTCATAAATAAGTTTAAAGTTCTTCTGATAAACACAGATTTCGTTTAGAGATCAATAGTTTGATCAAAATATTCTCCGTGTCGAAGTGTGGGTTCCGAACGCGTCACGTGTTCAAACCCTCGGAGCAACCCCTATTTGTATCTTTTCTCTCTATCGCTCGCCAGTTATATGCTGATCGAGTAAAAGGGATGGTTGTACAGAAGTGTGGGTAAAAACGGCGCGAGCTCAAACATCTGCCAGAATCAGATATTTTTTTGTTCTCGTTGAAACCAAGTAATAATACTGATTCTATCAAATGAAGTTTGTAAAACGAAGGAAGGCCTACTAAAATCAAATCGGTTTTTAATTTTAGATCTCTTAAATAGCATCTAATCTTATCTTATCAGTTTGACGAAGAGGAAAGCAAGTCTAGAAACATTTTTGCAATTTTTAGCATTCAGGCGACGGATTTTAAGCCAATTAAAAATTAGTTCACAAATAAAATTACAAATTACAGTATTTACAAAACTTACACGTGAAACAGTTGAGCTATCTGCAAACCGTTGCAAATTATTTATAGATAGCTCAATTGATCCAAATAAGTACCAATCCAAACTGTGCCTAAGACACTGGCTGCATTGCCCCTAATCAGCTTCTTCACAATGTTTTCCATCATCGTTTGAGAGCATAGCATCTATACCATTTTTTATGAATACAAAAAAATATGCACTTTTAAATGTTTATTTTGCTGGTCTTGCTTCATAAGCTCATAAGTCTTAAAGATGTGAAATGAAATCACAACACCATAATGCTTAACTGCAGGGGTATGTCAATCAAAGTTGAACTGCAAAGTTTTAAATCATGGTCAGTTCATTATGACGTCATAGTTATTGTGTGACTAAATAGTGACATTATGACGTCATTTGATGTGTTTTCGCGCATATTTTGCTGTCAAGTGTCTAAAAAGAATGATCACGTGGTACAAAATTGTACCACGTGACTTGAAGAAATTACACTGGGCAGTGAAATATAACTTGACAGCAAAAGATTGGCATACGGGGGCTGACATCCATAAGTTACCAGTAATATGCAAGATAACGCGTTTCTTACCATCTAACGACATGTAACGGTCTCACCAAAAAACGAGACCAAATTGTACAAAGCAATTTAAAAAAACTTGATGTTGTACCCTTACAAAGTTAAAAACAACCCCTCGCAATCATATAATATCCCCCTGTATTCTGTAGCAAATAAGACTCAGTTTTGATTAACATAGCGGCTTAGAACAGAGTCATACAAAAACAAATCTAGAGTTAAAAGTTATAAGACGAATTTTCGAATGGATGAAACTTTTTGGGTGTTGAAAACACAGGTTGGATTTAAGAAGTTTGCAAGAAGTTGATTGAAAACGAATGCAGTTTGGCTAAGAAAGGGTGAGTTCAGACCATTGACATAAATTACTCTAGACTTGGCATTGAGATCAATATTGAAACCATGTAATTTTTACTGAATGTAGGATAGTTAGCTCAAAAATGAGTTTTAAATGCTTCAGCTCAAATTATTGTTGATTTAAGATCCATCGAAGTATCTAAGATTCTATTTATTTGTCAAAACATCGTAAAGAAACCTAGTGGACATATTTGGCCTCCTCGTGGAAGAACGAGTAGTAGGTACGAGTTTATAATTTCTCCATCCACTGTCTACCGTAATCTCTACAATGTCATCAGGCTGTCTTCAGATTAAGGGAGAACGCAAACCAAAGACAAAACGTCTTGTCGAACAGTTAGTGATGTGAAACTTCTCAGTAAAACTTTTTTAGTTACGATATGCTTCTTTTTATTTGCTGTTTTCGTTACTTGCTTATTTAATGAGAATCATCCTAAGTACTTAATAATATTATTAAGTACACTACATAATTACTTTATATTCTTATTTATTAAAAAAGCACAGTTCATTCTCTAGGTATGTGCGTATAAAGCAATGTTTAATAAGTAGGTACTAAACAATGCTATAATAGATAGGTAAACATAATTTTATGCATGCGTCGTGTCAATTGATGTGAATTTCGTTACAACGAAAACAGCATATGACGAGGAAGCATTCATCATATGCTGTTTTCGTTATAACAGAAAATTTATTTTCACGTCACTAAGTACGCGACAAAACAGTTTTGTCGTCAGATGTGCGTTGGCCCTTATAGTAGCCATTCTATTTTTTAGAAAGAGAACGATAAACCGCTTCATATTGACATAATTCTGCTACGGGATAGCATGTCTAATAAAAAATGTCTATGGTCCAGACTCACTTGTATGATAAACAAAGAATTTCTATAGATTTTTATGTCTGGACTTGATGAATGGGCCGTGCAGTTTTTTCTTAGCAATATTCGCTAGGGGTTGCAAACACTTTCACTAGTTGCTATGGTTACTGGGTAGGTACCTTTTAATGTGTCAAGGGCAATTTTTTCTCATGCTTTTATTTTATAAATTGTGTAGGTACGCCATAATATAAACTTACTAGCAGTTACCCGCGACTTCGTCCACGAAAAAAAAATATAACCTTAAAAAAGTGGGAAAAGTAGCCTATATTGTGTACTGTTAATCCAGGTTACGAACTATAATATATTCCAAGTTTCATTCAAATCGGACCAGTAATTACAGCGTGATTGAAAACACAAACATCCCTAAACTTTGACATTTATAATAGTAGTGGGATAAGGTTATAAGCCAATTGACGGATCATATTTTTGCCAAACAAATTGGTACAGCTGTGTAGTAAAAAGAATTATTTAAAATACAGAGGATTTCACTAAATTTGTAGTAAATACAGCCCAATTTTTTGACACAATGCTACGCGCTGGAAAAGTGAGAGGAAGGAAATTCACAAAGTGTAATAAACAAAGTCTAAAAGTTTGTGAACCGCTGTTCTAAATGCAGTCTGTGATTGTGCAGAATCTTGCTTTATGCGTGACCTTAGCTTACTTCAAGTTGAAGGTTCCCTTTTGTACCCATTCTAAGACATAATACGTCTAGGGAAGCCCTTCATAACTGGTTATTAAATAGGCACAGAGAATTCAGAAGGTTAACTAATTTCATGAATATTAACGTACCCAAACTTCTGTTACGACCATGTAACACTCGTGGATCCTTCTTTGTAAATTAAACTTCAGTGGCTTCAGTAAATCAGAATTATCCTGTATTCATTATAATTAAATCTCTAATTACATATCTTTCAGTCCTTATCGCCAATCAATATATCCTATCGCTTCTTCATCTTTTTTTTCAAGTCATTCTCATTGACAGTTCTATAAATTAGGTGACATTTGACACGCCTAGGAAGCACATCATCAAAACGAATGGATTGAGTGAAGGCTTATACAATTCCGAATAAATGCAACTATTAAGATTAAATTCATATAAAAATAAAAGAATAATTTAGACATTTATATAAAATAATTTAAAATAAATATAATAGAATATTTCATGTAACTTCTCCACAGCGCCATCTAGCCAAAAATACAGATACTCTGTGCTGTGCGACACAGGTAGCCATTCAATAAAGAACTCAGATCATATAAATCACTTAATATTACAATTAAAATTATTAAAAATAGCGTATATGCTAACATGAATCTGCATTTGTTTCGTCCGCAGAATCAGATAATTATCGATGCTATTTATAATAGTTTTAGAAGAATAATAAGTAGGAGCGAGTGGAAGAAGAAGACATGTTGTGCCGACCCCGCCTAGCGCGGGATAAGGGCAGGGAAATGATGATTTATTATAGTTTTAAGATTGATATTTCAGTTCCTGTTCGCGTGGAACTGGCACCTAGAATCATCTAGTTATAAAAGACGATTCTAAATGATCCTCGTGATTTTATTGAATAAATAATTTTTGCCCTTCTCTTTGGTATTAAGAGGTTTTCAGGCTTTCGTACCACTTTAGACTCTGTTTTGCGATATTTGATGTTTTTAAGACCAATTGATAGAATAGCATCTCTTTTTGCATCTAACGTAAATATTGGACATAACCTTCTGCAAAACACTGTATTTGGTACACTGTGACCGTGTTCTACATTATACATTGAGATAGGTTATAAGCATTGCCCATTCAGAGCACAGATGTAGAGGAAATGAATAATGTGCTAAAAAACCTAACACAGTGATAATTGACACCGTGTAGGTTAGTAATTTTTTCAGAGAATTTAGTGCTTATAACAACGAAATAGACCTATCATTGCTGTCTACAAAATACATTATAAAGTTGAGCTATCTACAAACCATTGCAAAAGATTTATAGATAGATCAACTGATTTGAACCAGTACCAATCGGAAGTGTGCCCAAGACACTTCATTGCTGTGGTGAATAGCAATCTACGGCGTCTTTAACTACTTCCATCTCATCATTATCATTATTATTCCCTCTCAACGATTTACAGAAAAAACAATTTCGCATGAAAGCCTTCCTTCCTTCCTTTATTGTAACTTTTACTAAGTCAAGTGCGCATCGACTACCGAAGTCATCACTATTTTGTCTCCTTTGCAGATTTCAGACATACATTGTCTTACCTAGAATTGCCTCTCAAACGTCTCTGGAAATTTGAAAAACGTATAAGCAAATGATCAAAAAAATCTTCACCTATACAAACCTGTCTCAAGGTTGAGAAGCTTAAAAAAGTTGAACGTCATATCGCAGTTTGAGAGTGATTCAGCTGAAAAATGGCTAAGTATTGATCATCAAATCTTTCATAAAACCAAATATATAAGCGAAGTCATTAGCGATAAGACCGCCCATTGTATCATTAGTTAAGTTTTGTTTTGTATGTTATAGTAGTCCCTAGGTTATGGTGTGCAATAAAGTATTTTCTGTCTCTATCTATCTCTATCTATATAATGCGTTCAATTTCTTGTTTGGAAGCAGAAAATCTAACACAATTACTTTTAAGTATGCACTTATTCACCCACTTTTTTACCCCATTATGTTGGTTGTTTTACTGAACTCTTAGGAAGGGTTCCTGTGTTGTGACATGTAAATCTACCACATGCTGCACTCCTGAGATTTGCTGCACTTTCCCCTCCAACATATGGCTGAGCTAAATATAGGAGCAACCTGTATAATCCACATAACAAATCTAGAGCCTTATAGTGTAAGAAATAAGGTTGAATTCCGCAGCGTTTACATTGAGGTCTTGAGGATACGGATCCCACATGTTTGCAAGATTTAATTTAGGTGGTGTTCTTATTCCCCACATGTTCGCAAGATGGTGAGCCTTACCTTACGGAGATGATTACTAAGTGCTGCCAACTCCAACAAATGATTTGAGGCTATTTTTGACTGGATAGACAAAATGGCAGAGCTTTTTTACTTTGGATTTATGAATAACCCAACACCATATTTGACATTTTTATACACTAGATTGTTATTGACAATATAAAAACGTTCGAGGAAAATCGACTCGAGACACTCAATTTAAAACGCCAAATCCGTAAAGACTGACCTAAGCCCTCCTATACCTACACATATAACGCAGCAGGCCAACTCTATTGTCAATCGTGTGATAGGGTATTTAAAACTAAGTTTGGCCTAGCTAGCCATATTAGGGCACATGCTAGGATATTAAATTGTATTTTAGGTTATAAATAATACTTTAGATTATCTACTTAGATTTTGTTAAATTTAATATTTTGTTAGTTAAGGTCGCCGTGACCGAAACCGGTCAGGAGGACTATATGTTATTGACAAGCCAAAAACACTATACTAAAAAAGAAAAAATAATGAATGATTTTTAAATAGTAAACGTTGGTAAGTTTGTAAGCAAGCCATTTGTTCAGTCAAGTGACTACCCTCCGTACTAGTTTACACTGTGCGACGGACGGGCGTCGTTGCTCTTCCAAACTGAGCTTTGCGTCCTTGTGTTACAGTAGTTAGTGGCAAAGTCGTTTGAGGTAGTATTTTTATGTGTAAGTAATAAAGAAAAAATGTACAAGCTACATTTGCCAGAGGAGAAAACAAGGTTGCAGCAGTGTCTTGTGTAAACAAAGCCGAAGGTGGAAGGAAAGATTACTACGCTATCATCGTCAATAAATAAATAAATAAAATAAATATTCATGGACTTTACACACAACGCCCTCTAGTCCCAAACTAAGCAAAGCTTGTGATATGGGAACTAGATGGCTGATAGAATACTTATATACTTTTTTTTGTTTTTTTTTGTAAATACATACTTATAATACATAGTAACACCCAGACATAGAACAAACATTAATGTTTTCCACACACAAATGTTTGTTCTTGGTGGGGATCGAACCCACGACCCACAGCACGGAAGGCAGAGCTATTACCGACTGAGCTGTGACGCCTGTCAATAGAAAAGATGTAAGCACCTCTTCAGTGGGTGTACTCGGTGCATTGTTATAGGCAGTAGTTACCACTTAATAACAGTTAAGCCATCAGCGGGTTCCATCACATATTCTTATAAAAAAATTACTAAAATAATCCTCATTTCAAAACTAATCTAACAAGAATTTGGTTATTATCTGGTAACATTCTGCACATACTCAATACTCAATACTCAATACATTTATTGCTTTCACATGGTATTATAGTTGTTACATTGTAGGTAGGTATCACACATGAACCCTGTTCAGGGGTATTGCAACAGGAAAGTAGGCAGACCGAGGTTTTATTCACGTCAATTTTTCATTTAGTCAATTTCTTGTGTTAATTCAGTATTATTATATTCGCACATTTTGTCATTCATATAGTCATTTAATTCATAATAACATTTTTTTAAAAGGAAAGATTTTAGTAATTTTATAAATAGGGTATCAGATTGGGCTTCTTTCATTTGTTCTGGTAGCTTATTATATACCTGTATGGTCATTTTATATGGGCCTTTACTGTGTATTGTTAACTTTGATGGAGGTTGAACTATTTTATTTCTACCTGGCCTAAGAGCATAGCGCCTGGGTTCGTCATCTAATTTTTTATAAAGGCTAGGATATTTCCTTACAAACTTGCATAATTCTAATATGTAGATCGAGGGCAAAGTCAAAATTTTAAGCCTCTGAAAGTGCGGCTTGCAACTTTCCGGTTTTCGTATGTTTGCTAGGATACGTATACATTTCTTCTGCAAGATGAATAGGTGTTGTGCATCCGTACTATTACCCCATAAGATAACACCTTGACACAAGTATGGATGTGTGTACGCGTAATAAGCGGACAAAGCGCTGGGAAGGTCAGTTGTCTTTTTTAATTCCCGGAGTGCATACGTGAAGCTAGATAATTTTGACTTAACTTTTTGTATGTGTTGTTTAAAGTCTAAGTGGGTGTCTATATTTATTCCTAGAAGTGAAAATGTACTTACACATTCCAGAGTGCTGTTGTTATATGATGCCTGCAAATTCAATGGTTTTTTTTGGAATGGTCTAAACTCCATGATTTTGGTTTTTGCATAATTAATTTCTAAGTTGTGGTCCGACATCCAGCCAGCCACGTCAGCGAGAACGCTTTGAATAGTGTTGTTTGTGTTATCAGTGTCGGTGCAAGGCATTAACAATGAAATGTCATCCGCGAAGAGAACACTCGGTGTTTTTATGTGCTTTGGCAAGTCATTAATGTAAATTAAAAAAAGTAGACATCCAGCAACACTGCCTTGTGGAATGGAACTAGTGATGTGAAGTGCCTCGGATCTTACATTCTGAATAGTTCGTGCAATAGAATCAAAATGTTCTATTTCTACGTATTGAAACCGGTTATGTAAGTACGATTCAAACCATTTGTGGGGTATACCTCTGATACCTATAGCCTGCAATTTATTTAATAAGATGTCATATTGAACTTTGTCATAGGCCTTCGTCATGTCAAGTAATAATCCTATCGCGTATTGTTTTTTGTCCAAAATACCTAATATTAGATCTACGTATTTATAAACCGCTAGGGTAGTCGAATGGTTTTTTCTAAATCCGCATTGTGCTTCGTCGAATAGCATAAATTTCTCGCAGTATGAATAAACCCGGTTACACATAGCTTTCTCAAATATTTTTGAAGATGTAGGTAGTAATGCTATTGGACGGTAATTATTAGGATCGGTTTTTGTGTTCTTTTTATGGATAGGTTTTATAATAGATATTTTTAGTAGATCAGGAAATGAGCCTTCATGGAAAGATTGATTTACTAATAGGTAGTAGGGTAAGATCAATTCTTCGGCACACATTTTAATCAGTTTGGGTGGTAATTCGTCTATACCGCAGCTTTGTTTATTTTTTAGGTTACGGATTATTGTGTGTATTTCTTTTGGTGTGACTGGGCTTAGGTACATACTATTTAACGACTGTGTGGAAGTGGATAAACCACTCGGTCCACACTTTGTACTAGTTTGACCTACTGATGCGAAGAAATTATTAAATATATTTGCAATTTTTTGGGGATCGTTAGTGGTTTCCGAGTTAACTGCTAGCGTTATATTTTCTTTTATTTTAAAACTGGTTTTATTTGTTTTTTCTTTTATGATTTTCCACATGCATCGTATAATATTGTCAGATTTTTTTAACCGTTCGATGTAATGTAATTTTTTTGCTTGATTGACTGTGCGTTTTAATGTTTTTCCATATTGTTTATAATATTTTTTTAAAATTGAGCTTTTTGAGTAGTTTACATGTACTTTTAGTAAGCGTTTATTTTTACATGATATTTTTAGACCATGGGTTAACCACTGATTTTTTATTGTAGGTTTTAATGTGATTGTTTTTAAAGGTATGCATTTATTTAGTATTTTTTGTAGGGTTTCATTAAACGAGCTATAGTTTTTATTTATGTCGTATTCTATGTCAATTATTTCTCTCCAATTTACTGTAGATAATTCTTTTTTAAAGGTTTTTAGGTTTTCAGTGTTATAGAAACGTTTTTCTACTATCCAAGGCGACTGTTTTTTGTGTGTAGTCACATTAAGATTAATAGTTATTCCCTTGTGGTCAGAAAAACCAAGGTCTTGTACGCTTGATTTTAAATAATTGTTTGCAAAGTTTACAAATATGAGGTCTAAGCACGTGGAGCTATGTTTAGTTACGCGTGTTGGTGATTTTATAACTTGGCTAAAATTATACTCTGACATAAAATCTAGTAGTGTATTTGATTGTTTAGTTTGTTTTAAAATGTTCACGTTAAAATCTCCGCCGACAAGTATTTTATATTTATTATATTTAGTAGTAATAAATTGTAATATTGATTTTAATCGATCATAAAAAACATCGGTCTCTCTTCCATTCCAATAAAGTATTACAATAATTGTGTTTAGGTTTGTTAGGCTGACTGCACATGCTTCTATTACATATTCAATTGACATATTTTTAATCTCTTCTATTTCATTATATTTGAGGTGTTCGTGAGTTATTAAGCAAACACCCCCGCCTGTACGGGTTTTCCGACAAAAGGAGGTTGCAATCTTGTAATTATTAATTTGTATTAAATTCGATTTTACATCAGTTAACCATGATTCAGAAATACACAAAACATTATATTTATTTAATTCTTGCTCTAAAAATGATTCTAACAAGTGCGTTTTATTATGGAGGCTTTGCATGTTTTGAAATAATATCTTTAACTTACTATTAGGATCGAAAGGAATAATTTTTAAGTGTTGGATTGGATTGGTGTCTACTTGTACGTGGATCTGTTATAGAAGACGACGACGACGACGCAGACGGCCTGGGCTGGTGGTGTTCGTCTCTTCCTCCGATAGGGACGGCAATTTGGTCGGTTCTTCGAGTAGGGGCTACCATAGTATCATTGTTCTCGTATCTGCTTGCACGTGGGTCCGTTACAGAGGACGACGGCCGGGCCTTGTAATGCTGGTCGGTAGTTCGCACAGGGACGATGACTCCATCCACAATGAGCTTGTTGTTTCGTATTATGGCATATGAGCCATTTTTTCTTGCAGCTACGAGTTTCTCTCGAAGTACTTTCCGCTCCTGGAGCGAGTCCTCGCTTAAGAATTCGGTGATTGATAATGATGTTCCCTGAAATTTCCTTGCATTCTGAAGTATGTACTGAGTCATTTTCTTGCTTAGAAGCTCTATATACACCGGTCGTTGGTTCCTGGTTTTACCTGGTTTCCCGATTCTTCCTACTTCTTCTATGTACCCAACAAGGTCGACGTTTGTTATGTCACGAAATATATTGATGATTTGGTTATGAATTTCATACTCGCATTCATATTGATTTTCTAAAAGTCCGTGTAGTATAATCTTTTTTTTGTTCAATTCATTTTGTATTTGCTTTGTGCTTGTCAATTGTTTTGGTGGTCCATTGTTTTCTTGCAGCTCTTGGTGTAATTTTTTGTTTTCTGTTTCTAAATTTTTTAGTTTTTCAGTCATTTGGTTTACTTGTTCTTTTAGACTACTCTGGTTTTTTGTTAACTTTTCAATATCTTTGTTAAACTCCATTCTAAAGTTATTCATACATTCATTAATTTTGGTCAATACTGTCTCTTGAATTTCAGATAATATTTGCTCTCTATTTTTTGTTAGCTTTTCGTCTAATAGTGTACTAATATTTCCTAATAGTGCTTGATTACATTTCTCCGGCGAATGTAACGGGAGGGGACTCGTCACGGTTGGTTCATCTTGTAGTAGTTCTATACCAACATTTCTCATTGATCCACCTCGTCGTTGGGTGACATTTTGACTGCCGTCATAGTTTCCGTGTACTGGTGTATTACTATTGTCCGTCTTTGGTCGGTTACTAATACATTCGCAACATATCCAGGATTCTTTTTGTGTTTTTGTAAGAACCTTTGTGAAGCGATGTTCCGTGACGTTGGCACAAACAAGGTCATAAGTGCCTTTACACTTACAGCAATTTAGAAAATGGAGGTCCTCTACAGCTCCAGTACATCCCACGCATACAATCTTTCTCCTGGTTGACATTTTTTTAAACGTAAATATTGTTTTATCGTCGGTGTAGGTAGTTTGGTGCTTGGCCGTTGATGCGTTGGTTGACTAGGCGGTATGACTCACCGCCCGATCAGCTGGTTTGCACTGCGCTCGCGGTTAATTTCGCCCGTTAATGTTCACCGTTTGAAATGTATTCTTCAATATTGACGGACACTGGTTATATTTTGCAAAAAGAATTACACAGTCATAAAGGTGGCAACCGTAGCTTTCGTTTAATATAAGTTTCGATTATAAACGATCACTTTTTCCGACGATTTTTAAAAATATTTTGGAGAGCTACACAGTGACGATGCGTACTCTACAGCGCGCGCGCTTCCCATAGCAGCAAGCAGCAAGATGATCACATAGCAGCAAGATGGCGAAGCTCACCTCAGAGGGGATTGAGAAGAAAAAATGTCACCATCTTGTATTACAGGATGTACTGCCAGATCAGCATCTTCATCTCCAGTGTACGGTTTCGTATACTCAAATAATTCTATTTATGAGATCCAGAACGTGTGACAAATTAGAATATGAGTAAACATCTCGCAGCCATCTTGCGCTAGATTCAAAAAATATGATGGCAAAAGGGAATCAGGAAGATTTTTAAGATTTACCAGTCATTTCGTGTGCCTTTTCAATGTGAACACATGAAGGGGATCAACGTGCTCTGAAAATAAAAAAGGCGTTTATAAAAGTGATGATAAATACTTCGTGGACCTCTTGGGAATAAATATATGAACCCAATTTTTTTTGAAAACAATAGAATCATGGACCTCTGGGAATAAACCGATAATACCTCTGCTTGTTGATATTTTATGGTGTTACCAGTGTTACCACAGCTGTTTTAAAATTTTAAACATTAGACATACTATTATTATACTTATCACAAGACATTATCTACTATTAAACTATTATTTTTTTTCTAATCGGATGTAGTCAGCAACGTAGTTCATAAAATACGTCATCAGTAGAAAATTGAGATAATATTCTGTTACGGTCATGGAATAGAAACACATTATATTTACATTTAGGTACACAGATATTTTCGAAAATGTGGTACCAAGAAATCAGTGATTGAGGAAAATCAGCCTATCTCATAAAGTCTCATCAATGACTGTACTTGCAGACTTTTTTCTTTTTTTTTCTATAAAATAAGGCAATCAAACCCGCAGTCCTTTCAGTTCATAGTTCAATAGGCGGCGCGTGCCGCACAAAAACCGAAGGCTTGCAGCTGGCGTGGGTGGCACGCACACATACACATCTGATCTACAGATACCTTTATGTAATAATACCTACCTCCTTTTCTTTCCGTACTTAGTCAATGTTTTCTTGGACTAGCATTTTTGTAAAAAAAAAATGTTTTTTGGGATCTTGTGGTTACAATAAGAGTGTACTGCGGTTTCACAAGAAAAATGATACTTATAGGTATTTGTACCTAATATTTTGATCGTTGAGAAGGGAACCTACCTGTAATAGTAGTAATCGTACCATAATACTACCTATGTTATGCCTAGTTGTCGTAGGTAAAAGATATCCCCAGAAACCAACGATAGCATTTGAAAAAAATAATTGGTATGGTAGAGTAATTTCTGTGTGGTAGTGAACACTTTAGCACCCTCTTTTGTAAAAATAAAAACTCTAGCTTGAAAATCGTTTCCCATTCCATAAATCTATAAAATTACTTCAGATAAAACTTCCTAGCAACATGCATTTTTATACACAATCAGCCATAACTGTATCAAATTCAACAGATACCTGGGAGCGTGTGTGTGTGTGTAGGGTGAATTGTGTTTTATAAGGTCGGGAATCGAGCGCTCCCCTAGCCGCCCTTTCAAAGAGCATGTGTGCAATAAATGTAAGTACCCTACCCCGCTAGCCACCCCAGGTGCGATCATGGCACGCGCCATTCAAGTCGCGACCGGCGCTCTGGTGCCATCGACTTCCTAGTCACCACCGGCGTTTCTAAAAACCTAGTGGCACCCGTGACCTTCAACTTTACAGTTCAGTCTCAGTGACCATCCAACCAGTAGAGCATTTAAACGTAATGTGAATTAGAACCGATTTCAAAAATGAGCTCGTTAGATCTCGTGGTGTTCCGCAACGCGCTCGGAAAGCAGGTACTGCAGCAAACAGTAAACAACAACGTGAATATTACCAACAACGGGAAAGTGCGCGAAATTATCATAGTGCGGAAGAAGAAATTAGAACCGACTGTTTCGGTGACGTCATTGGTGAAGTCTGCTGAGAATCACAGTCAGCATGATAGTGTCGCCAAAAAACCGCGGTTGGTGGAAACCAGTGCGGATGAGTCGCGTTCGCCGACGCCGCTAGCGGTGCAAAGAAGAAATGCGCGGGAACGCAACCGAGTGCGGCAAGTGAACGATGGATTCGCCGCTCTCCGCAAACATATCCCAGAGGAGGTCGCCTCTGCCTTCGAAACAGCCAACTGCAACCGCGGTACAAACAAAAAACTATCCAAAGTTGAAACGCTGCGTATGGCTGTGGAGTACATCAGGAATTTGGAAAGCCTCCTAAATATCGGCCATGATAAAGAGAACGGAACGCGGCCGTCTATGGAGTCCTTCCCATCTCCAGCTTCTTCATCTCCTCGCGACAACAGTCAAGAACGAAGCTACTACCTAACCTCACCAGCCCTTGACGATGAAGATGAGGATGAGCTCGATGGATCGTTGCTCCAAACCCCACAGCAATACATAGAACTGCCTGCAGTAGAAGCATTCCAACTGGTTACCACTCCAAATATGTATGAAGAGGATGATGGTAGGCAACCCATGACACCAGCTTCTGATTTTATTCAAGAGGAAGCACACCCTCATTTGCTTGACGGACATTATCCATTCCCGAACTCAGCAGAGCAGTTCACGGTTATCCCAGAACAGAGTTACTGTGAATCTGAAATACAGAACGATTATGAAGTGAAGTACGCAGACATCATCCACCATCAAGTGCAGTACACAGCCCCGGTTTTAGAAGCAATTAATCCAGCAATCTTGAGTCATGAACAGTACAAATTTGGTGAAGAAGACTTTGAGAGCCAGGTGTACAATGATGATTTGAAAAAGGAACTACCAGACGTTCAAGTAGCTCCTGAGGATCGAGAGCAGTTTGAGGAGACTTTGAAATGGTGGCAGGAGAAAACGAGACAAGTGAGGAGTGTACGTAAGGATAGTCAAAATTAGGATAAATTAGCAGCCTCAGATAAAAAAGTAATCTCTTTGTTTTACCGTTTGTTATCGATATCGAGCATTTGCACACTGCGACACGATACCGACATATCATACGCGTATGTATCGTCACCGGCATCGATATTTTTAATCGAGAAATTACGGTGCAAAAGCGACAATACTAAATGTATGAAATTCTTCAAAGATTATTTGTATGTCTCGTATCCCCATCCCCGTGGTGGTAGTGTGAAAACGCCCGATAAATAATTTAATCACAGTTGCATGTAAATAGGTTTATCCTGTGCTTTCATATCGCTGTATATTGTGTAAATCTTGAAAAATAAGTGATGATAAAATGTTTACCCACAGTTTATTTAGGCCATTTATTTAACTTATTTTATTCACACAGAAAAATACGACTAATACAGATTAATATTTATAAAATACACAATAAAACAGTTGAGCTACAAACCGTTGCAAACGATTTATAGATCGCTCAACTGATCCAAATCAGTACCACACTGGCTGTATTGCCGCGTACCTATTTAATTTAATCGTAAGTTAGACAAGGCTTAGCCACGTATTGTAGTCAAATCATACTTTGTAGGTATTTACTAAGGTATATATGTATTAGGTAGGTAATTTATTGTGATGTCGTTGTAAGAAATACAGCTGTGAGTGCCAAAGTACTTATAATACAGGCGCAAGGTGTGTTGTAACGGCTCTGTAAAGGTTCCCGCCGTTGCCACCATTCACCAACACATAACCGTTGGTTTAGATTAAAATAGAATTGTTGATGTGTTTGACTTTAGTAACGGATTATCTTTGAAACTATCATGGTTAAGATAGTTTTTACTAAAACGGGGTACTTATCACGGGGTATTCGTATTTGGGCGCAATTGGATGCATCATTCTCATTACCCAATATATTATAATAAGGGCCTGTTTCACCCTCTCTGAGTAACGCTATCCGGCAAATAAAATAAATATAATGTTTTTAGAAAGTTTTATGTACTTATATATTGTATTGTATACTTATATAGTATTGCCATACAAAGAGGTAACGTTGCCAGCCTTTTGAGCACCCTGCCTGCAGTCGGTGATTTGAACTCTGTTTTCTATCTCTAGCATTTAAAATTCAGAGTTCATTTTAATAATTTTTTTTGTTAAAAATGCTATTTTTTAAAGTATTTGTATATAGTTATTGTTTTTTTTAATTAAAATAAATAATTAAATCTTATATAAATTAGTATGTTTGTAAAAACTGATGTCCAAAAATTATGAAAAAGTTGCCTTTGAAAGTATTTTTCTTCAGAGCATAGAAATATCGAATCGATCAGCTATTTTTAGATATTTGATATAGTAATATGTTACTTAAACTGCTGGTTATCGGTTGGTGAACTCTGGCCTTAGTATTTAATTGGTATTTTGCTTCATAATACACTAGAAAGCAGATGATCTTAGTTATAAATACTAGCAACAAATGTCACCATTTTTTATTGTAACAATAACAACTCATTTCCATCGTTTTTTTATACAACCAAGCCGATCTAAATAATGGATCATGGTGTTGTTCCTTATTTAAATGTCAATTTTGACATTTGAAATAATTTGAATAAAGGTCAATTTATTTGATAAATACATTTCACTTATCTAGCTGAAAACAATATTCTAAGGTTGAAGAGTAGCTTACGTGATTTATAAATCTTTTTTATAATTCTATCAAAACCTCGGGTTTTTAAGAACGTTAGTTTTAAACTCTGTAAATATACCTATTTAATTTGTAGGCTGATTATTATTGTAAAAAATGCAGTTTTTAAGATTTTATAAACAAAATTATGTTAGATCTGGTTTTACTTAGTAGAAAATATTAATTAATGATGACAAACAAGTTTAGTTAAAAAAAAATAGGTGATTAGTAAGTAGCAATGTTAGTTTTCTATTATAGTTATTTATTGAATCAAAATACGTAAATGTAAATAATAAGAGGCCTTGAACTTTGTCTCTCAATTTACCTAAATGTTTTAACAATTAGATTTTAAATTATAATGTAGGTATGTACTCATATAATGTAATTTAAATATTAGGTATATATTTAATTGTAAATACGATGTCATTAAAGGGTACCTGAGAACCGAACAAAGTAAACCTTAGTGCCTTAGACAAATAATTGTGATTTTAGATTATTGATCGTAAAACTTATTTTGTAAATAAATTCTTTGTGTACCTATCCCCGATTATTATTTTAATCACCAAAAAAATCTATAGCTATTTTATGATTTTACGTACTAAAGTAATTTAATTGAATACTTAACCTTTTTTAAAAACAAGCATTACTATAAATAGGAGAGAGCTAAAAACCAAGAGGCTTACTTACAATCGTCTCTCTGTCACAAGTTCATCACCGTTTAAAGTGTGTCATCTTTTGTTTAGATAGTAACAAATAGTAGCAGGGATTATCTTCAAGCATTGTTTGAAGCGATTATAAATAAGACCACCAGAGAGTCTTAATAAACAAACGAATGCGCAGAAGCAAGTCTTATAGCAGGGTGATGATTCTAAACCGATAGACTTTTTTCTCACGATATATCTCCCAAAAAAGTATATTGGTCTAAAATCACCCCCCAGAAGCGATAAATATTTATGACGCTATTTTCTTAGCAGAGTTAATAAACAAAAAACAAATGAGGCGTTTTTAATCAGCCCATTATCAACACATTCCTAGATTTCAAACTATTGAGATCAACCCTTGGACGAATACACCCTATGCTAATGCAGCCAAATTATTTGACAGTAAATGACCTACTTATAGGACCTTTTCTACTCTTTGTTTCACCGCTCGTTCCAATGACACCAAGATGTAAATCGGTGGTTAAATTTTACTACTGAAGTAATAAAAATACCGAGTTTCACTTTAAGATTTAAGGTATACCTACCTAAGTGAAAACTTTGAAATCATGAAAAGTAAACTTTTATTTGTAGCTAGGGAAATAAGACTGCTGTTTCAGATATCCTTCTCTTTCATTTATGGTCTCCGAATATCGACAGACAATTTTGGCAGTGTCATGCAATCGCTAGAAAATAAAAAGCTAATCAAAATATACGCTGATGACATTAATTTTTGAAGACGATAAGTGATTTTTGGTACTCTAGAATGCACTAATATTGTAAAAATGGTATAACCAACATTTTTGATTCCCATTATTAACTACTCGGTAGTCAGACCGCCGCTAAGTTAATCAGCTTCGATGCAACTAGCTCCCAACCGTTAACGGTAAGCTGATATCGCTATTATGATTGTAATGCGCCGCCGTTATCCCCTCGTAAAATAAGTAAAAAAAATCCGAACAAATAAAAAATGCCCGATTTCCAACGGGGTGATTACATTTCGGGGCGGTTTGGACCTTTATGGTCCACTTCGGGGTTTGGACAATAGGCGCTGATGAGATCGAATGAATGGATTTTTAATTTTCAGCTTTTGGGAATAGAATGAGTTTCACTACCTAGTTATAAAAGACGATTCTAAATGATCCTTGTGATTTTATTGAATAAAGAAATTTTGACTTTGACTTTGACTACACATGATAGAAAAATTGATAAATACATAGTAGGTATTCCCAGTTTAACCTAAGGTAGACTAGATATCCTAACAAAATCTTTAAAAACTCAAGCCCTCCAAGCTCTACTATAGTAGTATATTAGACTAGTATACTAGTCTACTAAAAAAAAAATAAAAAAAAGTAAAAATGTACAGAAATTATAATACAGAAATAGGCACGTGACTAATGCCTAAAAAGGCTTTACGTTACAATAAAAACTTGCTCTATTTCAGGGGGATAATAACGAAACAGTTTGTCAGTCACCATGTCACGTAAACTTAGCGTATTTGAGTCATATTACGCGTCAACGCCAGCATGACTGCCAAACGTTGTAGCGTCACCGCGCAGTGTACTGCCGTGTTTTTACCTAAAGCTTTACAAACGGAAGTAAAATCTAAGCTATGCAAACAACTTCAATGTTTGTAAACCTACTTCTTGTCTATTTCTTACCGTTCCGCACGATGCCACATTTCTAGGGTGGAAACAATCTTCCTTTCGTTTTTTTCATAGAAATATCGCCATATTTTACGGGTGCATTGCACGCTATTTTGTCTTCTATTTAAACATTTTCCGGTTCGTTCGTCAGGCTTCCTTTTGGCTGATCGAAGTTTCTGATAGGTAGTGGAGTTTTTGTAACCAATTTTGAATTTCAATCATAGTTTGGATTGCATTGAGAATAGAGCCCGTAGTAAGAGTTTTGTTTGTTGATTCGCGAAAAGTAATTCGCAGTTTCTGTACAGAGAAATGGGTGAATCGAAAACTATTTTATCCTTAAAAAAACTGCAATTCACTTTTTGCGAATCAACAAAATTAAACTCAGACAACGGGCGAAAATAAGGAATAGAAAATAATGTCATGTGTTTTAAAATGCTATTTGTCTTGTAACTACAGTATCCTGTTGGTTATCCAGTGAAGCACTTTAGAGAAACAGGTCCCCATTTTTTTTTTACAATAAACATTAGATTCCAAAGCAAATTGTTTCAGAAATACATCGTGATTTTGTAAAAAATAAAAAAGAGAATATTGTGCATGTGTTTTATACTTATTTTTAAAAGTTATTTTAACACGACAGGTAGGTACCTACCAACCACTTTTAAAAATTTAGTAGGTACTTAGGTAGGTACTTATCCTTCTGGTTATCAGTGAAGTGAAGTGAAGGTTTCGAGAAACAGGTCCAAGCACTTGTTGCACAAAAATAAAAACCAAAAAATGAAAATTACAATACTTACAAGACATTTTGTGTAGGTAAGTAATGGTTTTGCGTTTTAAAAATTTTTTTGTCATTAGAAAATACCATTTCGAATTCAAATAATGAAAATAAAATAGTTAATATTAAAAAAACTTGTGTAGATACTTATGAAATAATTTTGACAGTCAAAACTTAAATTATTGCGTGTATAAAATAATGATATTTTTTTATGATACCTAAGTGATTCTATTTTATAGTTTAGGTACCTCTACTCCCATAATGCACGTGTAAGGTTATAGAAAGTAAATCTGAACTTATCAAGTTACCAATGCGTGGGAACGGTTGCTATGACAAAACCAACAGTATGAGGAAGGTATGCGCTAGCGCAGGAGCAGGAAAAAGTCCGTTACAACCCGCTATCCCTTTGTTGTCTTCGAGTGAAGTGTGGCGTGGAGGTCTTGATACTTTATAGTATCGGTAAAAATATCTTGAAGTTATACTTTACTAGATCGCGAATAAGTTCATTAATTTTAAGTTTTTAATGTTTTTTTATAATAATTCTTAAGTTTAAAAAAACTAGGAAAACCGACTTCAATTTCACTACTGGCTTCATTAATTAGATGGTGATGATGATGATAGCAGTTCATTAGGAATCTTCTATTGACCGTAAGCAACTAAGCACCACTGAAAGTCAGAAAACCAAAATGCACAACCTTCTCCTTTTTCGAAGTCGGTTAAAAAATAGTCTTGTGCTTCGGCTTTTAACTACCCCTACCAATCTAAGAGCTACTATTTAGTGACACAGAGTAGCAGTTATATAATTCGAAAAAAATATGTTTTATCTCATGTTAACATTGGACAAACAAGATGAAAACATGTCTATAATGTATGTAAAAATGCGCATCAAAAATTTGCTTAAATTTTATTTTAGGGTATGTATTTTAAAACAAAATATGGCCTAAAAAATACTATTCTAATCTAAATAATACAATATTGTAGATATACTCGAATCAAAAGTGATCTTGGTATTACGTTTGTATATCCTCCGCAGTGCTCTTAAAGTATCAAAACACACTGTTACAGCCAAGTCAAAGAAGCAACTATTGTTGGGTAATATTTATCCCTGTGGATCTTCGGGTTCTTTCAGCGAGGTCGCCTATTGTCGTCGGGTTCATGGGAACCGGCAAAAAACGAACCTACCTTTAGGCCAACGAACAAAACTGAATAAGCAGTTTTTCACGTTGCTCTGCCACGTGCAATACTGCACTAATGCGGTGTAAAACTGGCAACGTCTTATAATGTTTAAACGATATTAATATTATAACGTCTGTGGATTTGTATCGGTGTTCTTTTTTTTTACTTCACATTTTTCTACAAAAATTGTCGTTGAAAAAAAATGGTATATGTAATATAAATGTAACACAAAAAAACAATTTAGTAATAACAAAACTCCTCGTACTATCACTGTTATAAAGCGGTTTCCGCTTTTACGAGACGTTTTATGAAATAAAAAAATAATAAGGATTTAGGATGACGTATCTTTTATTAATCTTTCCGTCGTATGCGCAGTCTCAAAAGTTGGTAAAAAAATGTTTGTTTGTGTAATTAACAAAGAGTGCCTTACAGTGCAAAATAGGTAGAAGTAGAGAATATGAAATCATTATTATTTTAGCATTCATTTTCGTTTTTATCATTTCAAATTTTGTACGAGCTATAGAGATTATAAGTACATACTACTAGTATTTAATATACAATTTAAATAAAATTAAAGTTTTTGTGAGTGACAAAATTTTTTGCATAACTATGTGACAAAAATAAATCACTTGTAAAAATGACAAAGTAAAAACCCTCTAAGTAATATCCTTGTTAGATGTTCATTTGCACAAAAAACGACTTACAAATGTTATACTAACAAACATGAAATTGGTACAAATTATTCCCCAAAGCATATGCTACACTTTTTGCTGCTTGGCCGTTCCAGATTGTTCGAGATCTACGGGAAAGCATCCGAATCCTTGCATGGTACCATACGGCATACGGTATGCTACCATCTGGCATACAAAACAGAAGTGCGATTGGAAAGAGGATAAATTAAAACACTTTAAAATACTAATTTAGACCTCTTAAAATATATCAAAATTACTAACAAACGAAAGTTATTTTAACATGTCTATATATAGAAACTCAATTCGTAATCAAAACAAAATTCAATAAAAACAAGCCGATTATGGCTCACCCAATATTATCTTATTAATATTAAGTGCCACTAAGCACGTCCAGTGAAGACGTGCCCTGTGATGTATTGCACTGCGCCCATCACTCTTAGACATAAAGGTATTAAGTCTCATGTGCGTGTAATTGCACCGGAAACCATAACCTTCAAACCGGAACACAGCAATGCGAGCATCACTGCTTGGCGCACGAAATAGGTACGGTGCTAGTACTTACCCGGACGAGCTCGCACACAAGAAGCTCTACTACTACAGCAGGGGTATGCCAATCAAAGTTGAACTGCAAAGTTTTAAATCGTGGTCAGTTCATACTAACTCATAGTTATTCTGTGACTAAATAGTGACATTATGACGTCATTTGATGTGTTTTCGCGCATATTTTGCTGTCAAGTGTCTAAAAAGAATGATCACGTGGTACAAAATTGTACCACGTGACCTGAAGAAATGACACTGGGCAGTGAAATATAACTTGACAGCAAAAGATTGGCATACGGGGGCTGTTTAATCAAAAGTAGCCATTGATTCACCAAAATAAAATAGGTAATAGCAGTTTTGCCTCACAAAAGAATAGCAATACTTTGTCTCCATGTCATAAAATACTTCAATGTATACTTATTTGCTCGACATTCAAAAAAAGTTGTCAATGAAATATATGAATGTTAGTTATAAACGACCATGGTCGCTAAGTGCGTTCATACCCTAAAATGTATAGGTACCTAAACTGATTCATTATTAACCTAGGGATTATAATGCTTTATTGATAGTATAATATTAAGTTAATAAGTCAAAGATCAAGAATACACAAAGCATTTGCACCAGCTGAGTCATATAAAATTACTATACGTAAACTATGCAGTGAGAGTAGAGTCTGTAGAGAATATTTTCTTTGTGACTCACAAGTCAAGACTCATAGTCTGACTCCATCATAATCTTTGTGATAAGTGATATAGAGCTAGTAAAATAAATAGTAAATATTATTTCCATCTCTAGACAGATAGAGTCAGTTTGAAAATAGGGGAGACCTTTACCAAACTTTTTTCAGAAAAGTCACAATATTATTAATAAATAGATAAATAAATAAAAAATAAATAAATATTCAGGGACATTTCACACAACACCCTCTAGTCCCAAACTAAGCAATGCTTGTAATATGGGAACCAGATGGCTGATAGAATACTTATACACTTTTTTTTGTAAATACATACTTATAATACATACTAACACCCAGACATAGAACAAACATCTATGTTTTCCACGCATGCATGAATGATGTAGATCTAGTAATATTATTATGAACGACTATTATTTATTACCCAGAGACTGCGGCATGGAGTAAAAAAACTCTATGAATAAGTTACTGACAGATAATTCTGACTGAGATAACCTACGACCTGATAAAAACTGAAACTAACCTGTATGTAGAAATAACAAAATGGATAAGGCTAAAAAAATGAATTTCAAACTTGGCAAAAAAAATTAGTGGTTGACATTCGTCAAACGAATGTAACAAAACATGCTACAAATAAAAACAAAAATCAAAGAGTTTTTTTTCTAAAAATATTTTCTGTTGCATCCGCATCCCTACCCATTCTCACAATTTAGTGCGTGTGAAAGAAATATGGGAAGTAAACGTCCATCCAATAAATAATAAAGATTACAGTTATTTCACGCGGTAATATAACAACTGATTACCTGAAAATGACATAATATTATGAAGTTTATCATGGAAAATTACCAAAAACGTGAAATATAATCCTAAAGTCAGTTTGCCTTAATTTATTGATGGTTAACCAGTAGTAGTGTATAATTGGGTTTTCTGGATCAAATAAGATCCAGAAAATCCCAATTATACACTATTCGATCTATTCATCTATTCATTTTCATCTATTTGAAAACTTAGTACGAAGCATATTCAAATAGATCATCGATTCAAAAACTTGACAGTACATCTATTCATTATCGTCTATTCAAGAACTAAACAGGGCTTACTTGAATAGATTATCGTTTCAAAAACTGAAAAGTTATCTATTCATTTTCATCTATTTGAAAACTTAGTACGAAGCATATTTAAATAGATCATTGATTCAAAAACTTGACAGTACATCTATTCATTATCATCTATTCAAGAACTAAACAAGGCTTACTTGAATAGATTATCGTTTCAAAAACTGAAAAGTTATCTATTCATTTTCATCTATTTGAAAACTTAGTACGAAGCGTATTCAAATTGATCATCGTTTCAAAAACTTAAAAGCTCATCTATTCATTTTCGTTTATTCATAAACTTAACAGGTCCAACTTGAAAAGATTACTTATCTATTTAAAAAACTAACCAGTTCTGTTATTTATTTCCATCTTTTCAAAAAAACACAGGCATTGTGTTTTGGTCTTTAGTTTAGTAAGGTTAAAAAAAAACTTAAGATATAACTTTTACTTCATTTTATTTCATAATAATAAAATACTTACTTAAATATAAGCTTAAAATACATTGACATTATTATCATCATACCATTTCTTTATTCAAATGACAAAATATAATAAAATGTTATGCAATACAACATAAAACTATAACTGTAACATTAGTAATCTGTAATTTAACATAAACATAAATTCATATTAATAATAAAATTTACATTAACTTACTCTTGATAAAACTACAATATGGCTTTATAATGACCCCATGGCATGGTTAGAATCTTATTAAAAATTTGACGTTTATCATCATTTGCGTTCAGTACTAGTTTGTTCACTTCTTGAGAATAGAGAGTATGGTGAATGGACTTAATCATATTCATTTTGCATTTTAAATCTTTGTTATGACATAATGAATCTTGATAATCGGAGAATGTAATTTTTTTAGTAACTGCCTTGGTCGCACCTTTAGCTTTATTAATATGATTGTCAAGACTTTTTAGGGAATAAAGTTTTGCTCTCAATCCTATAAATTCACAAAGAACGTTACCGCCAAGCTCATCTTTAAACAAACCCGGTATTTTAGAATTGATCAATGGTATATCATATGCATTATCAAAAGAATAATTACTTGTATCAAAATATTCAAGACTATTTTTCATATCTTCATAAAAATCATTAGTTTTTATTAAATAAAGAAGACTATCTGTGTCAGTATAACAAAGTTTTGCTTGTTTTCCATATTTATGTTTTATAAAATCATAGTGAAATTGATATAAATGGGTTTTAGCATACTCCAAAACAGAAAACCCGACATAAATAGGCCGATCTAAAACAATTTTTTCTGGTTTTAATTGTATTGCTACAAGGTCATTTGTAAATATAGCCAGGCTTTTCAAATTTGGTTTTGCGATAAGTTTTTCAGCACCCAAATACTTATTAGTTTTATTTTTATTATCTTTCCAGCAAGATATCAGTTTAACGTCTACTTGTTTGCGTTTATTTTGAATCGTTTTACCAAATATAGCATTATTTAGTAATTTGAAAAAGTCTTTCTCGAAAGTGGATGTGGCCTTTTTCCGTAATTCAGTATTTAGTTCAATATATTTTCTTAAAAAGTCTTGCTGTCGAAAACATACAATTCGATGAATTTTTTTCAATCTTAGGCCTTGTTTTAGACATTCTTTTAAATGTACATAATGAATAACATAGTTATATTTATCGTATAAGTTCGCTATGAGTTTTGCTGTTCTACCACCCGGAGGCTGAAATTTTTCCGGAGCAAATGGCAAGTCACTATGTGCATCGTGTATATGTTCCGGATAAATTAAGTCAACTTCTAGAATATAACCGTATTCATCATCGATGGCACAACTTGAAATCTCAAAAGCATTAATTTCGTTTTCAGTCAGGAATTTGAATTCAGAGATTGGAAACTTTTTCATCATTGCATAACCATAAAGATTATTACAGTCAAGATATATTAAATACTCGGTATCCAAAGACTCATCATAATTCGGTAAATATTTGTTATTTGCAACAGCATGTCGAAGAGAACATTGTGCTAAACCACCACGTATACCTCTTTCCAATAACTGATATATTTCCAAATCTTGAATTAATTCTAGTTTAACTTTAGTATAAAGAAGCATAGCATCCCAACTTAAGCCAGGAGAGCTTACATAGTAAGCGGGATCAAGTTTATAGTATTTCAAACTAGTATTTCGAAATTTTTCAAAAACGTCACATAGTATTAATACATCCGTTTTCAAATACAAATCAGTAAATTCTCCAAGTGATTTAATATTAAATTCCAGCCATATATTTTGTGCTCTAAGATATTCTTCGTCTGTAATATGCGCTTGCTTCAAACTATTAAAAAAACATTCTTTTGATGGAAGATTTAACTCATCATATCTAGACCACGAATCCATGTAATCATAAGGATAAATTCCTTTCACTTTTATCAAATTCAACTGCTTTTCATTTTCAACTATCTCTGATAAATGAACGAACTCTTTTTTATCTAAGTTTTGACTTAAATTATCCAGACTTGTACTTAAAAATTGAAAGGAGTCTATAAACTTTATTTGCATTGAACTACTTTTATTTTTTCTATAGTTTGGGAGGTATTTTGTAATGCTGATATACTTTTCTTTTGTTTTTGGTATTATTTTTATATCACCTGGATGTTTTGATAGTTCTGTTATAAAAAGATGTGAGTCATAGCCCGACAAATTATGTATGATCACAGGTACAAATGAACAAATACGATAGTTTATATTACAAAAAGCGTGTGCAGGCCCTCTGAATTTTTTTGTTATATGATCGTGGTCTTTAACTTTGTCATTTAATAATAACCGCTGACAAATATGACAAACAGTTGCTACTTTATATTCGTTCTCTTCATCAATAGTCAATGGTGTCATAGGCTTTATATCATCCAGTATTTTATATACGTCTTCGACATCTTTTATTAAATGCTTTATAAAATATTGAACACACTTAGGACCTCTGTAAGTCCTATATTTGTTTAAGGATTGATCGTGTGCGCAACATATATAATAAGCAAAACTAGACGGTTCGTGAACTTTATATTTTAGTGTATTTGTATTACTTGTTTCTTTATGATTTATTAAAAGGCTTTCAAAATCAGCGTACACTACGAAATTTATTTTTTGTTGTCGTTCATAATGCTCAAATTGCAAGATGTTGTTGTCAGGTAATACAGTTAAAACCTTCGAACAATTATGAGACTCAAATTTTTGATTGCTGGTAAAAAATTGAAGGCACTGCTCGCATAAATATGATTTACCTTGATGTCGAGTAATTTGTCTTCGTACTAGTTTATATAAATTTTTAATCAAACAATAATGTCGCTTACTTGACTTTTCGAAATATAATAAGTTGATATGATTATCTTTTCGAATACTTGAAGCATACAATGGTCCAGTTACACTGTATGTATCGTCTAAACCATATACATTAACACTTATATTTGGATTCATTTTTTCAAATAATTTAATATCATTTGGCGCTAGAGGAAAGTTTAGACCTTGTGTTTTAAGAACTTCTGAATAATGAGGATATGAGTTTACTCGATTTACATTTACTTTGCTAGGATATAAACAAGCAACAATACTCCACAAAAAGCAATAGTCGTCATTCGTTTTTATGTTTATACAACTTTTCGTATTTTTTATACAAGATGGTAAGTCAATGAATGATCCACCTCGCAATGGACAGTATTTATTAATATTGATCTCTAAATGACTAATCGTTTCAAAAGACCAACCTGATTCACAATGTTCAAATTCAATCATTTTCCTTTTTAAATTTTCAATCACTTCTAAATAAAGTTCAGATAGATCAGTATTATTATAAACTGTATAATATTTTAGGTTAAATGATTTTAACTGCCTTGACAAATATTCGTTTTTAGGTAGTATAAATAGAGCAAACAATTCAAAATTCACCTTTATGCAAGTATGTTTCTTAAGAGATAATTCAATTAGTTTAATTACGTCATTTTCGTGTTCATATAAAAATGCCTCAGGAGTGCAATACTCAGATTCTGGGTATGGATTTACTCGATATGATCTAATTCTATTTTTAAAAGCGGTACCTATGATATCTATATTTTTAAACTCAGATTTCATTAAACAATTCGATTTATGAATATTAGTTCGTATATGGCATTTATAACGTGATTTAACTACTTGAACGTTGCATTCATTACATAAAATCATTTTACTGCTATTTTCGTTATTATTTATTCTGTTATTCAATATTTCATCTTTCAATATTTCAATATCAGATTCAGTATAACAACACGGTGCGGTTGAATTAGCTGAAAACAAAAACAAATAGTATGAATAATTACTAATCTTTTAATCTGAGGAGTGTTGATTCTTATTCATTGATGTTTTCGATACATTGGATCTTAGAATCTATTTAAAGGTAATAAGTAAGTTACCTAATTGGTTACCTATCTGCGCGTTTTAAATTCATCACGTATCACTTCTACATAATTTGCTAAACGACTTCAGCTATTTGTGGTGTCCACGAGTTTTCAACGCTATGACAGCTCGGCGCTGTCTATTCATTCAAGACGATTTAAAAAGTAATGTAGGTATATTTAATTAATAATGAACTGATTGTATCACGCATCGTGCACGCAACTTCACTAAGTATTCTTAATCATGAGTTATTTCAGAAATTAAGAATAGTTAGTGAAGTTCGTAGGACAAGTTTTGAACTCATCGCGCACCTCTTTCACATAATTAGCTAAATGCCCCCAACTCTTTGCTGTATTTTCGGTACGTGTTTTTAAGGCGATGATGGCTTGGCGCCATCTGTTCATTGGCGAAATCGATTCGATTTCGCTGCATTCATAAACTTTGAGTTCTACGTATAAGGCCCCCTTTTTCTCAGGATGAAACTGTTTAGCGTAGCCGTTCGCCACGCGGCGTGTAATATAGCAGGCAAGTTTAGGGGGTTCTTTACCAACGGTCGTGGAGGCGTCATCATCGTCGCTATCATTTCCGAACAGATCTTTCATTGTTGGTTTCATTGGTCTGAAATATAAAACAATCATTGAAATGCTGTAATCGATAGTAAGTATGTAAAAGATTTATTAATTGATGATTATATAGCCTTTTAAAATCAAAATTAAAATTCAATCTACTTATTTAAATCGATGAGTGATGCAACAAATAGAATAATTGTACTGTGAATACTAAATTATAATTATTGAGTTGATACTTGATGACTGATTTTTTAGTATCTATTTAGGGTATTTACCTGCAGGTTGATTTATTTATTTATTTATTTTAAAATTTCACACAAATAGGTAGTGCTAGGAGGACTTAATGCTAAGAGCATTGTCTGCCAGTCTTCCTGGGCGTGCAAAAAGATGGTGTGGCGTGTTTTTTTTAAAGGTAGGTACTAAAAGTTAAAAATTTAAATTAATACATAACTATACATAAAAAAAAAAAAGAAAAAGAACACAAAAGATATATCAACATATATATATATATATAAATACTTATATAAATATTTCATATGTAATAATTATACTATTATACTATACTTACATACAACCAAAACGGTGAGAAGTAGGAAGATAATAACTGGTGATAGTGAAGGGAATAGAATAGAAACCTTAATATAACTTCTTGAGAAAGTGCTCACGTACTGATCTCTTGAAGGACTCCCTTGAGCCCAATTGTTTGATGGCTAATGGCAGGTCATTCCAGAGCCTTACCGCGACAACAGAAAAGGAGTGAGACATGAGAGAGGTATGGTGTAGCGGGGTAAACAGGCAGAGATTATCGGCTGACCTAAGTTGCCTGCAATGAGCCTCAGAGAGAAACTGGAAGCGATCTTTCAAGTAACCCGGAGTATGCGGATCCTTAAGGACAGAAAAAAGCAGACACAGGGTTCGCAGGTTTCTGCGGTCGCGAATGGGGAGCCACTTAAGTTTAGCACGAAACTCACTGACGTGATCGTACTTGCGCAGGTTATAAATGAAGCGAATACAGGTGTTAAGGAGACGATCGAGTTTATTAAGAAGTTCCTCAGTCAAATTCAAAAAAGCGATGTCGGCATAGTCGATAATCGGGATCAGTAGAGAGTTTACAAGAGATATTTTCGAAGAAATGGGCAAGAAATTTTTAAGGCGTAAAATGGAATGTAGAGTGGCATAGAATTTTCTAGATATCTCTTTTACGTGAGGTGACCAGTTTAAATTGTTGTCGAAGATGACCCCGAGGTTTTTGACCGTAGAAGAGAAGGGAATTAACGAGCCATCGTAGTAAAGATTGTGGATATTGGAGAGATTTGCTCGGCAGAGCTGACGCGAGCTGCCTATCATGATGGCTTGACACTTAGTTGGATTGACTTTGATGCCAAACCGAGTTGACCATGAGAGCAAGTGAGAAAGGTCGTCATTGAGAACGCGAGTGGCACTGACTAAGTTGTCTACAGAAGCAGAATAGTAGAGTTGGAGGTCATCGGCATACATATGGTATTGACTGCGAAGGTTTGGAGAGAGAACGTTGATGAAAAGGGAAAAGAGCAGTGGAGACAGTATTCCTCCTTGAGGTACGCCGGCCTCGATCTCACGCCATTCGGAAAAGGTTTCACCATCGCGCACTCTCTGACGACGATTTTTTAAGTATGATGAGAACCAAGAGACGACATTAGGTGAAAAATTAAGGCGAGGGAGAAGGGCTAGTAGAAGGTCATGATCAACGGCATCAAAAGCGCTGCTAAAATCGATTAGTACTAAGATAGTTATCTTAGAGTCTTGCATGTTTGATCGAATATCCTCTGTGACATTTACTAGAGCTGAAGTGGTACTGTGTCCCTTTCTGAAACCCGATTGAAACCGATTGAATAGGTGATTGTCTGAGAGAAACTGTGTTGTTTGGCTATGCACGACTGACTCGACTATCTTAGAGAAGAATGGAAGAATAGAGATGGGTCGAAATTGATTGAGGAGAGTAGGGTTGGAGATTTTGGGGAGGGGAATCACATGAGCCATACACCATTGTTCTGGAAACTGGGAAGAGGAGAGGGAGAAATTGATGATGTGAGTCACAGTGGAGAGGATTTGTTGGATGATGAAAGTGATCATAATACGTCCGATATTATCACTGCCTATTGCGTTAGATTTGAACGAGAGTAGAATTTTCCTAATCTTGTCTTCACTAACAGCGGTAAACGAAAAGGGTTCGGTATTGGGAATAGGAAAACACGATATCTCAGATATGGCAGCAGTTTTAGTAGATGGACTGAGCTTACATCTAGTAGTAAAGTGAACGTTCAAAGAGTCTAGATCGATGGTGAGCCGAGAACCAACACATTGCTTACCGATTCCGAGTGTTCTGAGAAATCTCCAAAGACCAGCAGGTGTAGCGAGCTCGATTTGTTCAGCAATGTGACGCTTTTTAGCGTTACGCACAAATAGGTTACAGCGATTTCTCAACCATTTATAGGATGCCCAGTTTTCATCTGACCTGTCAAGCTTATATTTTCGAAACGCACGATCTCTTTTTGCCATAGCCTTGCGGATAGTGTCATTAATCCAAGGCGAAGGAGGGCGTTTGATTTTGACCGCGTGAATAGGAGCATATCGATCAAAAAGGTCAATGATGTTGGAGTTGAGGAAGGTGACCTTTTCCTTCGCTGTATCCAGTCTTTCAGCTACCGTCCAATCCACATTAGAGGCTGCATCATTAAGTTCGTTAACATCCATACGAGTAAAATTACGTAACTTAATAATAACTGGTTTGGGCTTGGGTGGTCTGATTTTGTAGGCAAGGAAGATAAGGTCGTGGTGGGAGAACGCGGGTGCGGAAAGTTGTCCGTGTACAAGTACACGGTCAGTGTCAGCAGTTATAATGAGATCGAGGAGGGTATCGGAGGTAGAAGAGTGGTGAGTGGGGAGAGAGTTAATTACGTTAAGATTAACAGATTCAATAATACTAGTGAGTTTTCTCGACCTCGAATCAGCTTTAAGAAGGCAAGTGTTGATATCTCCTAAAATGATTGTATGAGTATAGTTCGATGTTAATTCTTCTAGAACAGTCTCCAACTTGATGAAGTAGTCAATAGTTGGAGGGCAGTAGACTACACCCAGTAAGATTTTCACACCGATGTCGACCTCAAGGAACAAATACTCTGGAGACGCGCTGTAGAGTGAGGGTGACTGGCTTACAATCTTGAACGAAAAGCTACTTTTTATATAAATCGCAACTCCACCACAGCCCATACCCGTACGATCATTACGCACAAGTACGTACCCTGGGAGAGGGAAGAAAGAGGATGGGAGAGAGGGTTTGAGGAAGCTTTCGGACACTAGAATCGCATCAACGCAACCTGAGCTAAAAGCTTCTAAGAGATCAGAGAGATGGGCTGGAATACTCTGAGCGTTAATATGACATACATTTAGGGTCTTTGCATAATTAGCAAAAGCATTTTTCAGCGAGTCGCCCAGTGATAGCGCGTCATCGCTTACACTCTCAAAGGAAGCCTCAGATAAAGTTTCAGCTGTTAAAAAAGAATCTTCATCACTACTACGAGACATAGACATTGTATATATATAAATACCTAATATAAATAATGTTGATGATGTTGATGATGAAGGCTTCGATTTTTTAATAGCTGGAGCTGATAATTTGTGTTTTCTTTTTGGTATTACTTCGCCATCATCTTCGCTTTCTTCCGTATGTGAATCGGTATGCTTAGATCTGAAATTTAAAAGTAAACATTTTAATAAATACACGGCGTTTTTGTATAAAAAAACAAATATTGAAACAGTACGCGTAATCGATAGATAATTAACTCTTTGAAACTATTATGTATAAACTTACTATTCATACCTACTTATTTATTTATGTATGAGATGATTGATGCAAGAAATTAAATAATCTCGCTGTGAATAGTAAATTATCGGATGGCCACGATACTTGATTACTGAGTTTTCACTATTTACCTAAGTATTCATGGTATTACCTGTTGATTAACTGCGAAGGCTTCAGCTTCTTTGCAGTAGCTGGAGCAGCGGATTTTATTTTTTTCTTTGGCACTTCTATTATTTCGCCCTCTTCCTCGCTTTCGTCCGTTGGAGTATAAGCATGTTTAGATCTGAAATTGAAAAAAAAATATTTTAATAAATACAAAGGAACGATGAACTAGTTTGTGTGAGACAATTAATTACCAAGCACACTACATAATAATTTTCATCAAAAGGGCTTAGATAGATAACTACCTATGAAAAAATGTACTGCTGAATACCTACTTAACTACTGATCTTTTCACAAAAACTTAATGCACTGAATGATGAAAATACCTTGATGTTGATGGTTCTTCTAATTTTTTTTTCTTAATAACTGGCTTGGTTTTCTTTTTCTTTTCAATTATTTCTCCTTCTTCTACTCCCGACCCTTCGTCCGATGGAAAAACTTGATCCGCGATTTTAGACCTGAAATGAAAAACATAATATTTAAAACATAATAATATTGAAATTTAAATACTCATATGTTAATTCATACTGAGTTCGTGTATGGTATAAATAATACATACATTGAATTCAAATGAATTTTATAAAACTATTTATTTGAATCCATCAAACGAGTTATAAAATTATTCAGAATACTTCTCTTATTTTTGTTTGTATTTTGTAAAACTTTAAATTCCTATAAAACTAGTATTTATAAGTAGGTAAGTTTTAATTAATTATTATCTATTCACCTAAATTCCCCCATAGGTAATTTTAAAACTTAACACATGAGGACAAGTGTGCGTATGTTTAACTATTCTGCCGATTATGTATCTGAATACTGATCTATTCAAGCGAATATATTTATTATTTGAATAATGAACTTTTATACTCACATTTCTCGTGGCTTTGTAACTAACACTTCAGTAATCACAACACTAAAATCCACTTGTTTCTGGCTGGACAACAAAAGTCTAAATGGTGACGCTCCTGCTTTCCAAGATCAATTTATGCTTTTTTATTTTACTAGTGTGCAAACTATCTGTACACATTTCATTTGTGTTAAAAACCTATGTCAGCAAAAACTGATTTATTGATTGATTGCAGCGAATGTAAGAGCAAATCAAAGTAACTTGAACCTTAATCATTATATGCGAAATTACATTCACAATGAAGATGGTAGGCAAGTTATAAGTTTGTAGGTGTTATACAAATATACCGATGAAGTAGAGCCATCCTCCTATTTAGAGAACTATTTAGAGAGATTTACAGGAATGCAGCAATGATTTGTATCATGGTATCTACCTACTTTAATATTTATGTCCAAAACCTGTGATATGTTAGCTATGTAGGTAGGTTTTTAAAAGTAAATTATAATTTATGATAATTTGTATCAATATTATTATAAGTACTAGATGTGCTGGATTTTATAAAATACGAACTAAAATTACTTAAAAAATATCTTTTCGTAATGATGATGATGACGACTTATAAATTAAAATCATAACCTTTCTTTATTATTAAAGTCGGATATAAAGATCGCAAGTAAGATGCACACCGGCACAAAGAATGTCGCCGACTTCCTTGTAGGGAAAGTGATTCGGGTTGCAATTCGCTAGAAGCTTCACATTAGTTTGAAGACATATTTTATCCAACTAACTATAATAACAAAAGAAGGTTATTATAATGCTACGAGGATAATCTAATGGCATGTGATGAAAATGAGTTGATTTCATGATTTAGGGGTTCAAAAAAACTATTTTTTATCAAACTGTTCCAACTATATTTATCTGTTTTAATCACCAACGAATGCAGTGCTTGAAAATACTTTTTCTAATAGGTATCTACTACTTAATGTACAGGGTGTACAAAATTACTCACTCCATGCAGGCAATTAAAATAATCTTGTCTTCTACATCATTCAATTTATTATTATGTACTTACTTGTACCTAGTTAAAAATGAATACCTACTCACTACGATATAGAATAAGCCTACTTCATTTCTGTTTTTAATTTCTTATCTTAAATTGATATTTCTTAAATTAAACAAACATTTTTTATTCGAGTCTTTTAATATCAATTGTGTAATATTACATTACTAATTATTATATAAGTGGTGTACAATACAAAATATTCTATCTCTTTAGGTATCTACACTATGAATATAATGTTTAGTAAAATACAGGGTGTTAAAGACCAACCTCAAAAATGGACTAAGAAGGACTAGGCTCCGATTTAATTTTTATATGTAGGTATGCTTTTGACACCCTGTATATTATAAAATTCAAGCACCTAGTATTAATCTTAACTATAACACGCGCATATTTTATTTATATGATATGTTGCTATCAACTACACTTACTTTTTTAATCATTTTGTCAATTAATCGTTCTGCATCGCGCAGAACTTCATCATAACTGTCTTTCACTACGTATTGCGCACTTATATTTGTTTTTTTGGTTTCACAGAAATCCGTACCTGCTGTATCTTCAATGCTTATTTTTATTAAATGACGCGCTTTTCCTTCTTCCGTACGAAAAACATATGATGTACATGCAGTACTGCTACAAGTGGAGGGCTTAAAAATAGGTTTTTTAAAAGACAATCTTGACTTTTTCTTCTTGTTTTCAACAATATCTTTATTTGATGTACTAGCCTCTAAATCTTTTATTATTTGTTCCGCTTGTATTTCTTTTTGAAGTTTTTGGATCTCAGTTTCGTATACGGCATCCATATTTTGCGCGTAATAAAATGGGTTGGTGATTGGGTTATCGTCATCATCATCAAAGGTATTATTCATTTTCTGTAAAAAAAAAAAAATATAGAGACAGCATGTAATTAGATCAAAGTTCGGTGTTTCCCAACTTTAAATAAAAATACTTATAAACTTACCTCAACCACTAGGGAAACGTGTGCACTTTGATAAACTCGAAATCCGAATGCAATATCGATGCATTTTTGTTATCAGTACATTAAGATCGTGTCTGCTATACTTCATAGTTTCTCGCTGTTTCAGAAATGTGTTCTGTATATTCGGGAAACTACATCAATCCATTGTAAATATGTCTATATAATTAGTGCATATTATAATTTTTGAATCATTTAATCATAGATTGCCTCACAATGCAGTTCATAAAACAGCCGGTTACGTTAAAACTCGATAACGTTACCATTGATTCTAAAAAACGCATCCCTCGTCATGGTAAACTTTTACCAAACACGATACGCTGCATAATTTGTGGTCCATCAAACTGTGGAAAAACTAATTTGATGATCGGTCTACTTCTACACGAAAACGGATTACATTTTCAACATGTGTACGTGTATTCTAAAACTCTTTACCAACCAAAGTACATATTTTTAGAGCAAGTTTTAAAAAAGGTTCCTTCTTTAAAGTTTTTTAAGTATCATACAAATGATGATGTTTTAAGTCCAGAGACAGCAAAATGTAACTCCATAATTATATTTGACGATGTTGCCTGTGAAAATCAAAATAATATACGTAGTTATTTTGCAATGGGTAGACATAAAAACATAGATTGTTTTTATTTAAATCAAACTTATAGTAAAATACCTAAGCAACTGGTTAGAGACAATGCAAATTTAATAGTCCTTTTTAAACAAGATGATATAAATATGAAACATATTTATAATGAGCATGTTAACACCGATCTAACATGGCAAGAATTTCGAAGTATGTGTTCAAATATTTGGAAAGAGCCCTATAGTTATTTAGTGATAAATAAAGATTGTGAAAAAAATAAGGGTTGCTATAGAAAAAACTTTGACACATTCGTTGTTTTTGAATAGAAGACATATTAGTCAGGGCACTGCATCAATAAATATCAGTTTATTAAGTATATAATAATAACACAGTAGCCGCTAATATTAAACGCAGTTGAGCAACACTCCGTTGAAGACTGGAACGTGTTATAATTAATCATTGTTAAAAATTTAAACATTTATTAATACAAAAAGAAATGGAAAAAAAATTGAAAAGTCAAATTGCGAAAGCTACAGAAAGTGTTAAAAGAAAAGTTGAACGGATGCGAGATAATGAAATTAAGAATAACATTGTCTTAGAATCTGTTTTCAAACCAATCACCAATTCTCTAAATCAAATGGTTGATGTTACAAAACATTCGAAAGAAAATGAAGGTAAGATCGAAAGATCAAGTCCATTAGATATAAATAAAACTTCAAAAAAGCGAGAATCCGATACTGAGCTAGATGAGTTTACGACATGGAATTCGGATAATTCAAGAGAGTATTATGATAATTCTGAACATTCTGAAGATGACAATGGAGATGAAAGAAATAATGAATCATTCAAAACAGTTAAATCTGCCTTAAGTGAACCAAGTTTTGATGTGTCTTCATGGTCTAAGTCTTCCGAAGCTCTAGTTAATGTTCCTTTTGGTGTAAGAAATGATCGAGGTAAACTCATGATGGGATCAGCACATGTAGCTGTATCTGGCGAATATATACAAGTTGGGCCAGATAAATTTAAAAAAACAATCGGCATAAATGAGCTGCTATTCAAAAAAGAGCCCGACTTATCTACAATAACTAACGAAGATATGGAAAATTATAAGTTGATGTTACTAGAAACGAATGTTCATCGAAGAGATTATGATCCACATAAACCAATCAGAAGTAATAGGGGTCAAAAATACATGAATATTATAAAACCGCTGTTCAAAATGCGTAAGGTATCAGCAAGTACTACTGACAGTAGTAATTCTAACTTATATAAAGGTCAAGGGTTGCCTACATTGAAAAAATGGAAGAAACATGTCGATTACGTTTACTGGGATGATCCTAACGAGTTAATTGATAGGTTAAAACTATTGATAGCTTCTCGGGAAGCTGGTAACACAGGGCTAGATAACGAAATAATATCTGTTATAGAAGAGTTGCGGGAGAACGGTATTATAACATAATAAATAAGATGATACCTTATTCTTAGTTTCATTTGATCTTAATCCTCAACGTTGATTAGTTCATAGAATAAAAGTATGGATAAATTTGGTCATTTTATTCACAAACGATCTCGTTTACCAGAATTCTTCGAAGTCCTTGACAAAGCATTGTTGAAAGGTGAAATTGATTTGCAATCAAAAAGATTGACGGGTGTTACAAGCCCTCTAGACGCCAACGACGCCGTCAATAAAGAATACGTTGATAAGCAGTGTGAATCATTTGCAAGCAAGGAAGAACTTAATGATATAATTAATACAATTAAATCTGACTTCGAAAAACATATTCAACAGTTTAGTGAAAATTTTTATGCAAAGGATAAGGATAAGAACATTTGATATACATTCATAAATGAGTAAATTACAAGTAGTTAATGAAATTCATAAAACAGCACGTAGAAATTTTGTTCGACGATCTGTTGTATTGAAAGGAATCGATGATTTATGGCAAGCAGACCTAATTGATTACCAAAATTATAAAAGTTATAACAATGGCTTTAAGTATATTTTAGTAGTATTAGACTGCTTTTCAAAGTATGCTTGGGCTATTCCATTAAAAACAAAATGTAAATCTGAAGTAACAAATGCTTTTAATAATATTCTTGCCAAAGCTCATAGAAAACCTGTTAACTTACAAACGGATAAGGGTACAGAGTTTTATAATGATGATTTTAAAAAAATTATGATCTCCAATGAAATTAATCATTACTCTACATATTCCATAAAAAAGGCTTCTATAGTAGAGCGACTTATCAAAACTATAAAAAGCAAACTACACAAATGTTTTAGTTTAAATGGTAGTTACAAGTGGATTGGAGAAACTTTACAAAGCGTTATTACAAACTACAATAATACAATACATCGGACAACAAAATATAAACCAAAGGAAATAAACCAGTTAAATAAAGCAATAGTAATGTCTAATATAAAAAAGTCTCAAACTAAAAATTATAATAGTAGTAAGAAAAGTAAATTTTCTGTTGGTGATTATGTACGTATAAGCAAGTATAAAGGTAGTTTCGGAAAAGGGTATACCCCAAACTGGTCCACTGAATTGTTTTTAGTTAATAAAGTAATTTATTCAGTACCTTTTACCTATGAAATTGAGGATTTGCACAAACAACCGATATTAGGAACCTTTTATGAACAAGAACTGCAGAAAACAAACTATCCTAATGTTTATCTTATTGAAAAAGTGATAAGAAAAAAAGGTAAAAAACTTTTTGTCAAATGGTTAGGGCTCCCCAGTAGTGAAAATAGCTGGATTGAAAAACATGCAATATTAAGCTCCTGAATAATAAAGTGTATAAAATATAATAATGCTTACAAGTGTAACCAGATCATTAATAACTTAGCTATGCGAGGTGGTGGACTAGTTAACACTTTAATAAATAATTTACCTTTTGAACTACATTTACCCGGTTATAATTATTGTGGACCTGGAACACGATTAGAAAAACGATTACTGAGAGGTGATCAAGGAATTAATCAGTTGGATAATGCTTGTATGGAACACGACATTGCATATAATTCGAATAGTTTAGAGGATCGACACCAAGCCGACTTAAAATTGTTAAACATGGCAAAACAACGGTTAAAATCCAAAAATGCAGGAAAAGGAGAAAAATTAGCTTCATGGCTAGTGAGTAAAGTAATGAAAACCAAACTAAAACATGGTGCCGGAACAAAATCATTTAAATCGATTGTGTCTACAGTACGCACTCACTTAAAGAAATTGAAACCTAAAACTAATTCTAAAGCTATACAAATAGCATATTCTGCTGCGAAAAAGCTCATTAAAAAAAATAAAAAAAGAGTTTGTTTACCTCGCATTATACCATTACCGAAAACAGGTGGTATACTTCCACTGATACCAATATTTGCTGGACTTTCTGCACTCGGTGCATTAGCAGGAGGAGCGGCAGGTATTGCTAAAGCCGTTAATGATCATAAATCAGCAACCAAAAATCTAGAAGAAGCTCAAAGACATAATCGAGCGATGGAATCTATTGCATTAGGCAAAGGCTTATACATGAAACCTTACAAGAAAGGAAATAGTATATTTGTAAAAAACTCAAAAAACTAATGAAACGGTTACCCAACCGTGCTCTAACTAATATAGACTTACTCAAATATGCTTCTAAAAACATACCTTATTTTAGAGGTGTTTTTATGAGAGATACATTGCCAAAAAAAACAAAAGACGTTGAGTGTGCTATTATTAATTTAGACAGTTCAAAGAATGGAGGGACACATTGGGTAGCCTTTGTAAAATATTTTGATTATTACGAGTATTTCGATAGCTTTGGAAATTTGAAGCCACCATTAGAAATATTAAAATATTTGAAAACTAATGATATAACATATAACTATTGTAATTACCAAAGTTTTAATACGTTCAATTGTGGACACCTTTGTCTGAAATTTCTTCATGAATTTTGGGAAAAAACTTTATATGGAAATACAGCTTAGTGGGTTACCTATTAACTGACTTCAACAAATAACATAAATTTGAGAACTGGGTTAATTTCTTTCATTTGCAAAATGTCTTTCACCCTGTCTATAACTGGTGATTCATCTACTTTATCAACTAACTTTTACCCTGCATTACAATTTGATGGTGACTATGAATGTGCTCTGCTGCATTTATCCACTTTTAATTCAATTCCCAATATTGATAGTAAAAACAATAAATTTCACTATGGAGATAACGAAAGTGTAGAAATACCTGAAGGTGCATATGAACTCCAGGATATATCTGATTATTTAAAATCAAGTGTAAAAAAAGGAACAACTTTCAGTTTGTTTTGCAATAACAACACTCTGAAAACATTTATTTTTTGTTCTAAAGATATACATTTTGAAAAAGACAATTCTATTGGTACGTTACTCGGCTTTAGTGAAAAAACTTTACCACCCAATATAATACACGAGTCTCAGCTTCCAGTCAACATTTTATCAACAACCGTGGTGAGAATCGAGTGTGATATAGTGAGTGGATCATATATTAATGGAAAATCAAGTCATATAATTCACGAATTTTCACCCAATGTTGCGCCAGGTTATCGAATAATTGAAATACCAAAAAACATTATATATTTTCCAGTCAATCAAACTAATGTTAGCTGCATAAATATCAGATTATTGGATATTAAAAATAATTTGATTAATTTACGTGGAGAAGAAATTCAGCTATATCTACATATTAAGAAAAGATGATTGCTTACAATAAATATAGTCATGCAAAACCAAAACACGTCAGTGTTAATCGAACAATCCGAAAAGGAACAACTAAAAAGCTAATTAAAATAACTGAAGAAAATAAAAGATTTCTGAAATTAATTGGACTTCGACAATGAGCATTCTAGATATATCATGTTTACCGATATACGATAATACCATTGATAGTATCGAATACCATTCATACAAGCCATATGTAACAAGTTTTAATAAAAACGATGAAATTCGTATACCTATCAATCAACAAGATCTTTACATACTACCATCAGCCAGCACCCTTTATTTAGAAGGAACAGTGAATATAGTGAAAAAAGATACAAAACAAAAAGTTACAAGTGTAGAATTCACTAACAATCCATTGTTGTTTCTTTTTCAAGATATTCGTTATGAACTTAATGGAGTGGAAATAGATAGATTAAAAAATGCCGGAATAACTACAACTATGAAAGCTTTATTATCTTTTAATGAAAATGATGCCAAAATAGCAAAGTCTTGGGGATGGGATGTAAATGGAACGAAAACTAAAAGCAGTTTCTCAGCTTCCATCCCACTAAGCAGTTTCTTAGGGTTTGCTGAAGATTATAAGAAAATTATCATTAACTGTAAACATGAATTAATATTATTACGCAGCAATACTGATATAAACTCAGTAAAAATTCCACCAGGAGAGATTCTCGAAGAGATAATAATTAACAAGTTAGTGTGGCGTGTTCCGCATGTTAAGGTATCTGACAAGGAAAAAGTAAATTTGCTTAAGATTTTAGAAAAAGATCGTCCTTTACGTTTTGCATTCAGAAATTGGGATTTATATGAGTATCCTTTACTACCGCAAACTACTAAGCATACATGGTCAATTAAAACATCATCACAAATCGAAAAACCTAGATATGTTATAATAGGTCTGCAAACGAACAGAAAAAACTTAGCAGAAAAAGATATGTCGCGTTTTGATCACTGTAATTTAAGAAATGTTAAAGTATATCTCAATTCTACATATTTTCCTTATGAAAGTTTAAATGTTAATTTCAATGATTCAAAATTTGCCTTAATATATGAGCAATATACCAAATTTCAACAGTCTTATTATGGAAGCAGAAGTGAGCCGTTGCTAAGTGGTTCTGAGTTTATAGAAAAAGCACCACTATTTGTAATCGATTGCTCGAGACAGAACGAAAACATTAAATCAGGCCCTGTAATTAGTGTACGCGTGGAACTTGAAAGCAATTCAGAGATACCCGATCAGACAGCAGCATATTGTCTCATTTTAAATGATTGTATAATAGAATATAGACCACTAAGTAATTTTGTAAAAAAAATATCATGAATTGTGATCTAAGAATAGTAGATCTTCAAGGATTCAAAGATGTCAATAATCATTTTATAATTAAAGAATTTGCAATTTTATATAAAGGAATCACACAAATATTTATTATCAAACCACCCTATCCATACAACCGTTTATCCACGGAGGAAAAAAAACAAGTACGATGGCTAGAGAATAATCGAGGACTTTTTTGGAGTGAAGGATTTATTGACTATAAAGATTTTAAGCGTGTTATAATTCCATATTTATTAAATAAAAGAATTGTTACAAAAGGTGAAGAAAAAGTAAAGTGGATTCAGGAATTGTGCAAAAACTGCGATATTATAGATGTTGGTGAAAAAGGTTGTCCTAATTTTATTAAATTGCTAAATAAATATGAAACAGCAAATAATAGCTTAAACTGTATACATCATAAGAAAAAATGTGCACTGAAAAATGTTTTATGCATTAAGAAATGGTATGATGATAATAATATTAATGTACTTCTAGCTTAATACATAATTTAATTTAACCGTGTTAGCCTGTAAGTATTTTGTTATTATGAAATAAAATGAAGTAAAAGTTATATAATAAGTTTTCTTTTATCCTTACCGAACAAAACGCCAAATCACAATGCCTGTGTTTTTTTGAAATAACGGTATTGTTTAGTTTTTTAAATATAATAGATAGGTAACCTATTCAAGTTGGACCTGTTAAGTTTTTGAATAGACATAAATGAATAGATGAGCTTTTAAGTTTTTGAAATGATGATATATTTGAATACGCTTCGTATAAAGTTTTCAAATAGATGAAAATGAATAGATAACTTTTCAGTTTTTGAAACGATAATCTATTCAAGTAAGCCCTATTTAGTTCTTGAATAGACGATAATGAATAGATGTGCTGTCAAGTTTTTGAATCGATGATCTATTCAAATACGCTTCATGCTAAGTTTTCAAATCGAAGAAAATGAATAGATGAATAGATCGAATAGTGTATAATTGGGATTTTCTGGATCTTATTTGATCCAGAAAACCCAATTATACACTACTACCAGTTATCTAATACATTGTAACGCTGAATCACATTAGCAAACAATGAATTTTCAACTTGAAATTATTTCTTTACACTGACCAATGACATATGAACTTTATACTGCCTAGTTAAATAAATAAATAAATTTTCATGGACATTTCACACAACGCCCTCTAGTCCCAAACTAAGCAAAGCTTGTAATGGAACTAGATGCTGATAGAATACACACATAATTTTTTTTTGTAAATACATACTTATAATACATAAGTAACAGTAGTTACGTCACTGTCTTCAAAAACAATGAACATGAATCAATACTCTTGTATACTTTTTACAATGTAGCATTACGAAAAAATGCGATAGATATTAGCACTCTTTCAAAAAATATTATAAGATAAAAAATAAGTTTTTATGGCATGTAATCAAGATTATTGCATTCAAGTGTCAGAGGCCGCTTGTCCGTGGCACTGAGTTTTAGATGGAGTCTCTGGGTTATGAAAACATCACCGCTTGAAGCGTCAGCGCTACTTGTGGCCTTGTAATATCGACTCCTATATTTGTATTTGACGCTGAACGCCAGCGCAAAGCGAATTCGCTAGAAGCGTTCCGGCTTGTAGTCCTAGAGCTGACTAAATCCACCCCTAGTGCGCATATGCACCGGATTCACGGATTGTCATTGCATGCGTCACGCAAGATATACCTGCCTCATTTCTGCTTCCGCAACTCAAGCAAATGTTACAAAGAGGTCTTCTAAAAAGCGGCGAATGGTATTTGATGGCCGTCATCATCATCATCATCATCATCAACCTATACTCGTCCACTGCTGGACGTAGGTCTTTCCCAAGACGCGCCATTGAGCTCGGTCTTCGGCTCTTCTCATCCAGTGTCTGCCAGCTACATTTCGCAGATCGTCGCCCCATCTCGCCGATGGGATGATGGCCGTCAAGTTGTCTTAATTCAATAATATATTATTCACATCCTGCTCGGATACTACAGCCAGATCAAGCATCATCATTACTATCAGCCTTATACAGGCTATAATGAAGATTCAGATTAGGATATCTGATAATTTACATAAGGTCTAAATGACCAGTCGAAACACTCGAAACGGACAAAGGGACAACGGATAAATTAAAAGAAGAAGGAGATATTCCTACTGATACGTTTATTTCCTGTCACATACATGACTAAATAAACGATTTGAATTGTATTATAGGTATTGTGACAGGCGTCACAGCTCAGTTGGTAATAGCTCTGCCTTCCGTGCTGTGGGTCGTGGGTTCGATCCCCACTAAGAACAAAGATTTGTGTGTGGCAAACATAGATGTTTGTTCTATGTCTGGGTGTTACTATGTATTATAAGTATGTATTTACAAAAAAAAAGTATATAAAAAGTATATCAGCATCTGGTTCCCATATTACAAGCTTTGCTTAGTTTGGGACTAGAGGGCGTCGTGTGAAATGTCCATGAATATTTATATTTACTATTTATTTATTGTAGGTATATTCCTTATAGATGACAGTACTAGTATTGTGTGCCAAGTAATAGTTACTCGTAGTTAGGTATACTACTACATCAGCGCTGTCATATTACGGTCGCAGTTTTTAAACAAATGAAGAACAAAATCATTCAGTATAGTAATGCTCAATTACCAGTGGTTCAGTGAATGTATGAATGTTTTATTAAGGTTCATTGTTACGCATAACTTAGCAAGCAGTAGACATATTAATTTTATAGCCCAAAAAAACCGCTGATAAAATAGTTGACCTGATAACGGAGTTCTTTTGTCGTTAAACCAGTTGGTCAACATTATAAAACGCGATAAAAAAACTTTAGATAAACTCGTTTAGTATATTTTTTACCATTTTTAGCTAACTCTTACATTCCTTTCAAGTTATCTGTACCTAAAATTAGTTTAGTCTAAAACCTTGAATTTTATTACTAATACGCAAAGAGATCTTCTAGGCAAAAATATAATTTTGATCAAAACAAGTTTTCCGACCAAAAAATTTCCAATTTTAGTGTACATTTTTTGGACGTAAAACTTGTTTGGATCAAATTGCTGAACCTTTGCATTGTTGTTCTCTAGATCGTAAAGCTTTGCAATTTTGTATAATTACTTTCAGTAATTTTATGACTTCTAAAACGTTGAAATATGCGAGCGAGAAATTGTTTAAATGCTTTACTGCATTGTGTAGTAAAAAAAATATTTTCTATTTAAGAAATTTTTATTCAACTTGTAAATCTACGGGAACTTTTATATCCAGCAATGACCATCTTAGATTGATAATGATGACAAATCCAATTGGCTTTATTTACCTGTCAGATAGTTCCTGTTTGTTTTGGATATAAACTCCAATATTATTCGACCAGAACCAATTCTTTAATAACCAACAATAATGCACGTGGCAGAAAGGAAGGAGTGCACGTGCTATCAATTAGATAAAAAAAATACGGTTCACGTCTTTCAGAAGAGTAGAAATCATAGAGAGTGAATTTTGAGTAGTGTTTGGTGTAAAAGGGGGCGCCTGTCTGGTAATGGTTGACTGACTATCCCTTTTTATATATACCTATAGTAAAACGCCGAAATTGGTTAAATCTTTGCTCGAAACCGCGCAGCGATGCACAAAACGCTGAACGCTTACGTCTTCGGTTTACTCCGAACATTTGGTTTGTTTAAAAAAATATATGAAAGGTGGCTAGTGGCTATAGAATGTCAATCAAAAGTGTTAGTAATATTATAAAAAGGATTATTAAAATAATAGAAAGTGAACGTTTCTGTATCGTTCTAAAAACTACATATTGAATAGACTTGGAAAGAGCTATTTTATAGATAGATGGAATATTCTTTATTGTACTCAACTTAAAAATAATATAAAAATAATAAAGACGTTTTAGGAGGTAAGTACAATGGGCGGCTTTACTGCTAAAAGCATTCTCTTCCAGGCAACCTTTGAATAGACAGGATCTAATACACAAAAACAAGGACGGAACGTATGGGCAGGGTTTTATGGTTATTGTAAGGGTAACTATATATTAGATTCGAAATATTTAGGACGTTTTGGGAAGTTTCTTGCTCGTTCTGTTCTCGTAGAACTGGTACCTAGAATCACCTAGCTATATAAGACGATCCTAAACGATCCTTGTAATTTTATTGAATAAAGAAATTATGACTAGTAAAGTACGCACAACGAATCTTTATCCCTTTGAAAATAGCTGCAACGCCTGCAACAAACGATTGCGCATGTACAGTATAGGTGCAGAAAAATTTGCTTACCTCCAATTCGAACCAAAAAATTGGTTCTGCATAGATACTTCAGGGACAAAGATCCGTTGTGACTACTATAAGTAGGTACCTAGTACTAGTTACCTACTCTGTTACTAAGTATTATTAACATTTATCTTATCTATAGGTACTGTACAATAATAATAAGAAAACATTGCTTTATAGATAAACAAGTACATCAATAATTATCACTTACGAAACTGTTTTAACATTTGGTTCAGAGGCCTTGAGTAGTTTAAATTGTTATTTTTTGACTAGACTAACGTTCGTGCTATGAAAATCTTTTAGAAAAAAAAAGCGAGATTATGCAATCAAAAGAAATCGATTTTTTATGATAATTTTTTAAACTACTTAGGCTGTGGACTAGACCGATGTTTGCATTAAAAATATTTTGAGTAGTAGGTACCAATATCAAAATTTCAAGGTTCCTTCATTGTAAATGATAGATTATGCATAAAAAAAATTACGCAGTGAATATTTACCTACGGCTATTCCACACAGCCTACGGTGGATCCACTTGACCTAAGATCTATATAGACTGCATCTCTCTAAAATTAATTCTAGCTTTTAGTACAGGCCTTTGCATCTTAACAGCGTCAGAGGCCACTTTTTACACATGCCCCGATGTACGGGACGCTGCAGTGCCTGAGGCATGATTTAGATGGAGTAGGCTTGCCCAGCACCTATATCATCCTCTCAGCCTAGTCAGCACAATCCACAGGAAAGACAGGGTCAATACGTTCAACCAAGTAATTAGTAAACCTGCTAATAATTAAGTACATATTTAGAGAATTTAATTTTACTGAAATTTTAGCATGGCTTTAAATACAGTTGAAATTTGAAATAGAAAGCACTTTATCTATCTAACCACAAATTGGGTCACCCACGCTCAGCTTCCTGAGTGCCACTTCTATTTAAAGCCTCCTCGTCCCAGATGTGCGCCTGGTACTTTTTGTGTTCAGCAAAAAGTTAATGAAAAAGTGTCGCGTACCAAACGTGCAACCTGGGCCATCGTGGGAACTGCTTTGAAGACGAGAGCAAAACGAAGTATATACTTCTAGCGTGTAGAAGAGAAACTCGTGCTTCACAATGATCTTCACAATACTGCCCCCGAATTCCAATCTTTTGCTGTCAAATTATATTTCACTGCCCAGTGTAATTTCTTCAGGTCATTTCTTCAGGTGGTACAAAATTGTACCACGTGATCATTCTTTTTAGACACTTGACAGCAAAATATGCGCGAAAATAAATTAAATGATATCATAATGTCACTATTTAGTCACAGAATAACTATGAGTTAGTATGAACTGACCATGATTTAAAACTTTGCAGTTCAACTGAGATTGGAATACCCCTGCTGATTCAACTAACATGCTTCGGACCACAAGTTAGCTAAACAAAGAAATAGGCTCACTACTGAGCATGTTAGGATCTTTTATACACTCTAAATCACAGATAGCGACTAGCAAGTCGTTCGCATTCTTAGACGAATAACAAAACATGATTAAGAAATTTTGCCGCGCTGTGCCTGGAGTTTCGCTTCTGTGACTTATGTACTTCATGGAAGTAGCTATAGAAAAAGTGTTCGCATATGCGAATCAAGTGAGAATCATCCACATGTCTAGTCAAAACAGGAAGGACACTACAAACACAGGTCGCGTGCCACTTGTCAAACTAACGGACTGTGAAATTGTACGGGTAGTGGAGGCGAACACCCTTCTTGGATATTGTAGGTACCTAACCTACATAGGACAGCAATTTGTTATACTATGTGGATTGTACTACCCTTCTTCTCTCTGAAGACATCGTCAATAGGTTTAATTTTTAATTATTAAGGAATATATTGTCTTTAATTTTTTACAATAATATCTCTACATTTATTATTTCTAAATGTCTAAAAAAAGTGTCTAAAAGTACTCCCTAAAAAAGATTGAAATCCGTTTTTACGTTCTTAATACAAGAGAAATCATTTTTCTCAAATATTTGTAGAGCTCTCTATGCGCTCGAGGCGTAACTTATTTAGTCAATCTTCCTTCACCGATAATTCATGCTAGTGTATGTTAAGAGATGTTCTGCGTGGTCACTATTTGGATGGGTGACCGCTAGTGGCATTTACATTTGAGCGCTTCCGTGCTTCGGAGGGCACGCTAAACTGTCGGTCCCGGCGTCACGACGGAGGCCTTAAGGTGGCCTAAAAATTCCGTCACCTTTGTCACGTTGGCGTTGGCCACACGAATTAACGAACGAAGAGCTCTCGAATTTTATAGACTACTGTTTAAGTTTTGTACTTTTCATGAAAATAAACTAGAATTCCATTGCGTTGCAAAATCTACCAACAAAGCCATAGGTACCTACACTACCTACTATTAATATAACAGTAATAGCAGTTACCCGCGACTTCGTACGCGAGTACCGTTTTCGTGTACATTATATTATCTGTGTATTATTATCTGTGCGTGTAACAAGCGGATACTTCTTTGAGAAACTTGACATTACACCGAACCCGTACTCGAAAGTCAAACGTCAGTCGTTAGACCAAAGAGGTAGTACTACGCTTTGTCAAACTGACGTGACATGACCTCATCCTCTTGCCAATTGGCGCTGCTAATCCCGTTCTTTCATTCTATCCTGTAAATCCTGTTAATTATTCGGGATAAAAAGTAGCCTATGTGTCAATCCAGGTTACAAACTATATATATGCCAAGTTTCATCCAAGTTGTTCAGTAGTTTAGACGAGATTGAAACACAAACATCTAAACTTTCGCATTTATAATATTAGTAGATAGTAGGAGAGGATAGGATGTGTCGGTGACCCACCAAAAAGTAAAACAAAACAATATATTCAAAGTATGATTTATATTTTACTCATAACACTTTTAATTTACTTTTTATAATTAGTAGTCATATAACACATTCGTACTTAATTAAAATAATCTCATGTAACCCATTTCAGGGTGTTCAATAAAGCAAGAGATATAAACAAGTACTTACAAATTTTTTTTCTCTATTTAGGGACTGTTTCACCATATGTCTGTCTCTACTTGCGACTAGTCAAAAACAAAGCCATAAATATTTTTATCTGGCGCATAGCGTTACTCAAGGATGGTGAAACCGGCCCTAAATAATCATCGTAACTATTTCCACAGATAGATTAGATTATAGATAATAGATTATAGTACCTATTTCATCCTAAATCACACACTTCATTTTGTTATTTGAGTAGGTAGATATACAGATCCTAGCATGACGGCCAATTCACACGTAGAAGTTTATCGTCTAAGAAATGCATTTCCTGCAAAAGTATAAAACTTGACCAAAAAACGTGCGAGAAACCGTTTATTTAAATAAGCCTTTAGATTTAAAATTCCACTAAATATCTAAATCTTAATTTCTGCAAAATATTATGACGAAAAAGTAGGCAGGTATAGATAAAAACCCTCTCCGATAAACTAAACTTCAAATTCAAGGTTCAGACCCAAATGAAAGATTATTATTTTTTCATTATCCATTTTATCTTTCTAGTCCAGTGTTAATTTATGTAGGTACCCACAGAACAGAGAATTCTCTGTTCTGTGTAGGTACCTATGTATGCTGCTGCTTTTGAAGTCCGTTTAGCTTATGACGTCTGCAAAATGCCATTAATAATATGACTCTACATTATTTTCTTATATCTACTTATCTTATTTGCGGCAATCAAACAAGATGACACGATTACAAGTTTGCAACAATTATTTCAAAGATAAACTTCTTATTTTTATCACTATTCACATAACGCAGACTCATCACGTTTGCAGAACTAAGTACATTAAAATTGTGTAAAACAAATGTGTGTTTTACATCAAATCTTTTCTTTTAACTAGTTTTACAATATCCCACAGTATCATTCCATATTTAATCAAAACATTAACAAGACATTATGTAGCACAAGGGCAAAAATTTGATAATTCACTTTGTTATGAAATAAATAGCTCATTACATTAATTTACTAGCCTATTTACATCATTACTAGACTTTTCCCTAACAATATCAATATTCAATATTGTTTACTAGTTAAGTGCGTAGGTATTTATTGATCAAAACAATCTATTAAACTAATTTCGTAATTACATCGCACTTGTTGAGATAACGATTTCAATTTCCAATTAGTTTAATCAAACAATCTATTTTTCTAGGTTAAACAAATTAAAATATTCAATATCTTTTATTAGAATAATTTACATGAAACCATTTCTGTTTCACGTGATATTAAGATTGGACATCGATTGGGCATTTAACAATGACAGGAAATCAATCAGTCAATAAAAGTCTATCATTCAACAGACTTGGGTATCATATATCGGACTCGATACTGGCAGAATTGCGTCAACAGTCGCAAAAGCCATCAAATCAAGAAGTTGAAGTTGAAGACTTGGGTATTCTCACGATTTTTTCCTACGTATATAAGATACGAATTTTGAATAGGAGAAACTGTGTTCAAACTCACGACCTTATTATTGTAACAAAGTTGCTAGTAGGTCACTATTTTAAAGATAAAAATAGGTTCTTTCACAAATATTTTAGAATTTCTGACCTCGCTTGGACGCATAATAAAAATTCTAAAAACCTAATAAGTAAGGAAGATATTTTGTTATTGTGAATGATGCAGGACAATAAACCAAGCATAAACTTGTTTATTCGGTCCCAATTGCGGTCACTCAACTGCAAATCTGTCCTTGCAGGTTTTGATTGCAAATAAATACCACTCTCGTTTTTGTAATTCTTAATTATTTTTGGTAAAAATATACCTGTAGACCTTACTAAACATTGGTCGTCGCCTTCCCGTTTTCCTTATTTTGTACTTTGACTGTTTCTCTTTTCTTGCCATATCTAAAGTACTCCTCAATTTGCAGCAAAGTTTTATCTTTAGTTTCTGGTAAACAAAGGTACAGGAACACCGTTCCAAGCAAAGTTGAAATGCCATAGAATAAATACGTTCCGTGATGGCCAATGCTATGGAACATCGCTGGTGCAGTCTTCACTGTACCAAAGAACGCAACTGACGTCATCATCACACTGATGCCAGATCCTATGCCCTTGGTTTCCGATGCGAATAGCTCACCGACCATATTCCACGGCAGCGGTGAAATTCCCATGTTGGAAACGATAATGTAAAACGCCATCAATCCTAGTGAAATGAAGGGTGAGATGTGGCGTATGTTGCCATTGTTAACTAGGTATAAGTACATTGCCAATGCTATCAGTGACACTGATGTGAATACCCCACTGAAGATAGCCATCGGTCTTCTCCCGGAGTGTCGGAGCAAAATACATGCAATCACCAAAGACACACATCGCAAAACATCTATGCTTAGCATCGCTGCATACGCATGACGTTTACTAGAGTTGTTCCCAATCAACTCCTTCATCATATCAGTAGTGTACGCACAAATAACATTGACTCCAGATAACTGCGTTATAATAAAGAATGTAGTCATTATCGACAGTGGTTTCCAAAATTCCGGTTTCTTTATGTTCTGCTTCAAGGTTTCGATTTTACCTTTCGTTTTGTCCTTTTTACTTTGCTCGGCGACCATTTTATCGAGTTCAACTTTCATAGCTGGATTTTTACCTCTGTACCATTGGAATGAGACAACGCATTCGTCGATTCTATTTTTCGAGGCTAACCACGCCGGTGATTCTGGGGCGTAGTAGATCGTGATGCCTCCAATGAAGGGAAACAGTCCACAAAGTAAGGAAGCTGTACTCCAATGCATAAAGGTACCAAAAAGATGAGATAGGAACACCCCTAACGCGATTCCTAAGGACAGAGCTGCTAGAAAGAACCCTCTGTAGGTTGGTGTACTGATTTCACCAACGAAAACGGGTCCGAGGGGTCCAAGCCAGCCTTGGCAGAATCCAGTGATAAATCTCCCAAAGAGAATGAGCCCCATGATGTCATTCGAGAAGCCTATTATGATCCAGCCTCCAACAAAGCATGTTGATAGCATAAGCTGTGCTCTCCGTCTTCCAAACCTTTCCATTAGGTATCCTGATATTAAGTTACCGAACACCAGAGCCAGGGATGACATTGCCGCTGAAAAAAACAGAGTTGTTAGTCCTCCCATAGTTTTAACTAAAGGCTAGTATTTTGCATAAAAAGTTCAGATATTTTCACAGCGGGACAGTGTGATAAAACAGAGACTAGAGCTGAGGTCAAGAGCAAGGCACCCATTTCGTTGATCCTTATTCTTGAGATCTTCATTGCATTATCCACTTATTTTGAACAGTAACACATACCTACCCATGATACCATTTCAGTGGAGAATTTATGTCTCCCTTTGGCCTGCTTGAGCTGTGGTATGAGGATGGCTGAGATGCCCGCTGTCGCTCCAGCCCCCAGGTTCAGCATGAATACTCCGAATGATATGAGTAGCTGGGAACAAAAAACCAATCCTTATATGAGTGAACTAGACAAAGACTTGTCTTGGTGGTCTTTGCGTTATGAATATATAGAGGTATTTTTGAAATATTCTAAATTGCGGAACCCGATTGCTTGACCATCGTCGTCTGTCCGACTGCTTGTAACAAAGTTATATAGCTTTGCATCTAGATACACATTTTACTTTCACGTCATCTTTTGATTACTATGTTCACAAGAATTAGTTATGTTTATCTTATTAATGTTTACTTAGCTAGAACTATATAGATACAGCATTAAAATACATTGTCGCGATAGAGTTCAACTTAGTCTCACAGTCTAGCACGTGTCAACTAACCTTATCAAGTAATAAACAGAGTGATATAAAATTGTTCTATATTACAAGTCATGGCATACAAATCGTTTTGGATCATGATCATTATACGACAATTTATACAAATCGTTCAATGATAAACTTCGGAAGAGGAATTCATAGTTGTTATCATTGACAGTTTTGACTGTTAAAACATAAAAATTGTATAAATTAATATTGATTATGTAAACCATAACGTTAATTAAAGATACAAAATAAAACACTTCGAATAATGAAGACCTATAAATACCCTGGTGCCATTTAAAAATATTTAAATTATATAGGCTCATGACTGCAATATGTGTCCATAGCATATTTATATATATTTTAGCTAAAAGATCCTTTAGTACAAAGTAGTAATTATGTAAAATAGTATCTACAAGAGTAGATATTTTTATGTTATGTGAATATTTATGCCAGTAAGAACAGCCCACACACTAAAAGTGGTCTTAATCTAAAACGACTTTCTACCATTTGTGGAAAAAACCGTCCACTTTAGGAAAATTATAGGACTGAGTATGAAGTTTCATTTTGAAAACTCCTTTTATATAGCATCTCTAAATCACAATCATGAAAATATCTACTCTTATTTCATACTTCTAATTAGTATCTTACGTGATGTTGGTTATGTATTTATCATCTGCTCATTATCTATATAAGTACCTACAGTTTTTAACTTGCGTCGTTACCATAGTACCTACTGCACGATTTTTTTTACACGTGGTTAGCTAGTAATACACTTATGTACCTAAAACTAGTTAATTCTAATGCAATTTTTAAGTAAGATTGAATAATTGATGTATTTACAATGATCGCGTATGAAATTAATAAATATTTTCCGTTAGCATTTGTGCTAAAAAATGCAGTGTGCTTATCCACTGCCTATCCGATTTTTGTAATTTATTCATTGATTTCAACTGTAAAGTTGTCTAAGTACTTAAATAGCACTTTGATACACACCTGTCTCCTGAAAGGCGAGCGCTGTTTATAAACATCTTTTTCATTTATATCTTTTTCACTAATTTCTTTTTCACTGATATCTTTTTCACTTGGGTTTATTATCTCCAACTCCGGCACTACGTTATCCATGGCGGATGACCGATACACTGCTTCACTCAGGCCCAGACAATTAATAAGAATGCCTTCGATAATTATCTTATCATTCACTTTTGTAAATACTGTTCGCGGCAAAGCTAGATGCGGTTACTTGTTCCTTTGTTTAGGGATACAGAGTTTTTTTTTAGATTGACTTGTGTTTGATCTGGCATCACACACATTTGTGGTAGTTTAGTAACATTGGGTACCAAACTGTTACTCAGCTTGGAAACTGGTTATGGTAAGATGTGAGGTTTTGGTGGCCCTGATTCTTTTTTACGAAGGTTAGTAAGTACGAAAGGGCATTTATTCTGTAGCAATTTCTATGGGATTCAGCTGTTTATTTACATAGCTGCTTTACTTTCTTTCTTTGTTAGTAAAACAGAATAAATATACGCATACGATTGTACTCTACTGTATCTAGTTTTTATATGCCCTTCAACTTCTAGGTCCAAAATGTCAGTGAAAATAGTAACGAGTATTTTTTATTAATAATTACAGTAACTACAGTATCAAAATGTTTTATAGTCCTTTTTTTATACAACTTTATGATGGGAGAAGCCGATGGCCCACCTGATTTTATAAGTGGTAAATTTTTTAAATATTTTAATAGTGGTAACCACTGCCAGTGGTTACCACTTCAATGACAATCAATTCAACCAATCAATCAATTTCTTTTCTTGAAAACTGAGCACGGCCTCTGAGAACGTGCATTGAACTGCGCCCTTCACTCTTTATACCCGATACGTATATTGTTGAAAAATTTCAGCATGATCGTTTCATTGGTATTCGAGTTTATGACTAAAGACAGACAGACAGACAGAGCGAAACTATAATGACATAGGGAGTTAAAAATATCAGTATGTACCTACTAAAAATTTCTTTACAGGATCCTAAATCATGAAACTTAGGACATTAACCTACACATCTTCTTCTAATACTTAAATAAAAATAAATCGCCGAAATGTACTCTACAACTATAACTTACGAACGACTGCGCTAAATACACAGTAATTTATTTAATACAGTATCATACCTATTCAATTATCTGGTTTTATTTATTTTCTAAGTACATATTAATTTTTTAAAACAATAACTATATACAAATACTTTAGAATTGCGAATTGCGCTAAATTAGATTTTATTTATGTGCTCGTCATTATCAGGACAAGGTTTGTATAAAAGAAAATTAAAAAAAATATATAAAAATATGGCGATACAAAGTTCATCGGATCAGCTAGTTTAAAATATCAATGGATACGTGCAATAATAACTAGTATTTAATGTTGTTAATTGGTAGCAAAGGATTCTTGTAGGTCAAGTTTTAATTTTCAGCGTTAGTTGTGCGTGTTCCTAGGACTGGGTTTACGGTCCTCTGTAAAGATCGTAGATATTAAAAAAAACTTATTGGTATTAAAACAAAACAATTAAAAATACATTCGTAGAAATATTTCGAAAAAAAAATACCGTGGATGTGATTGGTTTATCGGAGATGTCTTTTGGATAATTTTGAGTTTTCGTCGAAATTTTGCTTGTGAAAATAGGTGAAAATATAGTAGGCGTAAGTTTAATCAACCCTAATTAAGTGTTGCATGTCTTGCATGAATTACAAATAAATAACTCGTCTCTAGGACATCACAAAAGTTATACTAATTTTAGTATTATATGACAACTTGCAATTTTAATCACGGATAAAAATTAAGGGTGGCTTGCACCAGAATCTTTAAACGCGTTTAACTCTTAAATAGTATTTAGCGAGTTGTCAAGTCATACAAATACGTCAAATTTAAATCGATTTAGCTGTTAAATACGTTTAGTGATTCTGGTGCAAGACGCCCTAAGTATAATAACAAACTTGCAATGTCAGTGCTATTCTTGTGTTCTATGTATATTTCTCTGTAAAAGGGATCATACAAAAAAAACGCTAGGAACCAGGCCGTAGTTTCTTGCCCGTTCTTCTAGGCTCTGGTCACATGGAACTGGCACCTAGAATCACCTAGTTATATAAGACGTTTCTAAATGATCTTTGTGATTTTATTGAATAAAGAATTTTTTTATTTTTTTTTTATATACAATTGTAATTTTATTGATCAAAACAATAACAATATACAAATACTGATAAGAAAATAGCATTTTTAACAAAAAAAAAATATTAAAATGAACTCTGAATTCTAAATGCTAGAAATTTTGACTTTGACTTTGAAAATAATTTTTATTTTAATAATATTTATGTTTTGGGCTCAATCTCTTGTTGAAGTTTTTGTTTATAACCCTAATAATTCAGAGTGTAATAAAACCGAGAAGAAAAAAGGAAGAGCACCGTAGTCTAGTGGTAGCGACGACTCTGCTTTCCGATCCTAAAGTCGTGGGTCCAAATCCCATCATGAACCAATAGGTTTTCCTGCTCGGATTTATGTACATAATGCCATTGCTCTCGAATGGTGGAGGAAAACATCGCGAGGAAACCCGCCGCTTAGTAGCTACCTCCACACGTTTGACCTTGGCTTTTTATGTGCATAAGGCCGACTAGGCTGAGAGGATGGTATATTGTCAAGCCTACTCCATCTAATATCATATCTCAGGCACTACAGCTTCCCGTTCCTCGGGGCACGGGTAAAAAATTAGCCCCTGACGCTGTATCAATCATCTAATAGCTAGATTAAATGCAAAAGGCATGATTAATTTTTTTTTATAATAAAAAATCCACTCTTTCTATAGTGATGTTAGAACGTTTAACATATCGAAGGGCAATTTATTTAAATTTTTTTTTGAGGACATGATACTCGTGCTAAGAATATTGATGCCGACAATTGAGCGTTATTAGGTACACCTACACACTCGTAATTATTAACACGCAACACTGATGTTGTGAAATTGTTTTGATTAATTTATTCTAAAAATAATTAGTCATACGCGTTCATTGATTCATAAAAACAAAGTGATAATTTATAAGTTTAAAAAACTAGAAAACACGGACATTAATTCGACTACCGGCTTCATCATCAGATGATGATGATGCTGATGATGATGGCAGTTCATTGGGAATGTTCTAGTGACTATAAACACCACTAAAAAGTCACAGGAAAGCAAAATACGCAATTTCGTGCACGTGGGTGGTATATTTTTTTTCAATTGTTTCTATTTATAACCCAAACTAAAGAACTGATATTGAGGAAATTGAATGGGACCTGAAAGTACTACATACTTTCAGATAAAATGAGCAAGGTGCAAGTTTTATTTGCGCATGGTAGTGTGGAAAAAGGGGGAGGAAGAGGGTGGAAGTTTGTTGTTTATTTGTTTTAGCGATAACGCTACAGCAAACTTCCACCTTAAATAATTATCGACCGATTTCAATCAAATTCGAGTGGCACACTAAGGACTTCATTCTACACCAGATGTAAGAAGTCTATTGGAAAATTCAAGCACCTGAGATTGGATTTCGCGAGGTCTACTGTTCTTAAAGAACCAATAGTTTTATTTATAATTTAACAATTTGCAATAGCATAGACATTATGATCATTCAGTACCTACCTACCTTACAGTGTTGCTGAGCCAGTAGGTACACAATGTAAGCTCGTAATTCAAGTGCATAATTTAAAAATTATGATTTCAATTATTATGATTATTTGAAGCATATTTCTAAAGCCCCCATATTAAAGTACACGTGTCCTGCGTTCTGTGAATATTTATTAAATGTAAAGTTGTTGGAAAACAAGTGAAAAACGGATTTACCCAACATTATAAAAGGTAAAACTGGACACTAATTATTTGAAAAAAGTGTGTATCAAATATCTAAAGATTAGATTTACTACCAGTTTAAAAAAATAGTGATATTTTATGTTTTTCTGTAAGCAAACTGAGGTTAATTCAGAGACCACAGTTTTGGGAAAATCAGAAATCCCAAAACACGCCTTTCTTTATATTGTCTAAGCGAGTTTCAGTTGTCTATCATGCACCTATTCAGAGAAACGCGTCGATACATAAAAAACTTTGACCTCATTTTTGGACCTCTTTGGATGAGAATTTCAAAAATTCCTTTCTTGTGCGCGCCTACGTACTGGTGCGCACACCCTTCTTTCAAGTCTCTAGGAGCGGGGGTTTAGGCTGTAGGTACATTGTCAGTCAGTAATCAGTCAGGACTTTGATTCTTACATAACTAGACAAACACTCTCACAAAGGCTGTGTGTCAGCAGAGCCTCTGCGACACACAGGCCGTAGTTTCTTGCCCGTTCTTTTAGGCTCTGGTCGCGTGGAACTGGCACCTAGAATCACCTAGTTATATAAGACGATTCTAAATGATCCTTGTAATTTTATTGAATACAGAAATTTTGATTTTGACAGAGACTGATGACTAAAAACACCATCTACTTGCAGAAATATGTCGTTCGTCGATACCAGCCCGCTCGCGGAGTTTCACTACAGATTCATCTTATACTTCCTTCTACTCGTGGCTGCGGTGGTATGGGTAATACACCGACGGCAGAAAAACCTGAGAATATATAGACTGGGCAACATGATCCCGGGACCCACGGCTATACCTATCTTTGGGAACGCTTTGCTGGCGCTGGGGAAGAAACCTGAACGTAAGGATGTTTTTCTGGCTCCTTAGATATTTTTAGCCGTGGTCATGCAAGATTCTTTTGAACAAGATGGATTTCATTTATGCTTGTGGTTCTATCTGAAGGGTATACCGTCAACTTTTTAAAAACGGGACGGAATAATGTTCTCACTCCACTGCCTAAGCCTTTTTTGAGAAAAAATAGATAGGTACATTATTTATTTATCTCTTCGTTAGGTTAATGTAATCATGTGTACTTACTAGCCATTGCTCTTGAATTTTTAGATTTGGTCAAAATAAGTCTAGAATACGGAGCAAAATACGGCAGTGTTATACGAGCCTGGCTCGGGTACAAGCTGGTGGTTTTCCTCATGGACTCCAGAGATATTGAAGTGATTCTCAGCAGCCAAGTCTTCATTGAGAAGTCAACTGACTACAGGTTCTTCAAACCATGGCTTGGGGATGGATTACTCATCAGCTCAGGTAGTACACTAGTGGAACGAGGGAGTTAGAGGGCTCAAGCTCCTCCCAAAATCCAGATAGAAACAGAAGTTACCTCAAACTTATCATGGCTAACTTTAATAGCCGCTCCCAACCCGAAATTTTGGATCTACCACTGGGCACCTAATTTACTCTCTAGCGTCTGTAGAATATCAGCTGGAAGGTCTGTACTTCGTAATATCTAACTTGCTCCTGTGATGGGCTCGCCCCCTTTTTAATGCTAAATAAAATTTTTTATAAGTACATTAACTTATACATTCACATAATACATAACAAAAACTCATAAATTGAACCACTTCTTGGTCCAAGACAGAAAGGAATTTTTAAAGGTAAATAACTTTAATCTGACTATGACGTTTTATTATATTTTAGGTGAAAAGTGGCGTTCTCACCGTAAAATGATAGCCCCAACGTTCCACATCAATATTCTGAAGTCTTTCATGAACATCTTCAACCAGAACAGCAGGAACGTGGTCGCGAAGATGCGACCTGAAGTGGGGAATACGTTCGACGTCCATGACTACATGAGTGAAGTTACTGTGGACATTTTACTTGGTAAGTAAAATAAATCAACAGAATGTAGTGTTTCTATTTATCTTAGATCTTACCCTGTCTCATGTGCACAAGTGGTTCGGCAACTCTCAGTGCCAGAGGGGCGAGTACGAGTTAACAGTGTGCAATACGTTTGACGTCCAGCACACCGGTGTGCGCTGATTGGTATGGAAACACGGAGCGGATTTTTTGAGAAGCTTGGTCTCGTCAATCTTCCGCTCAGTGTTTCCATACAAATCAGCGCACACCGGTGTGCTGGACGTCAGACGTATTGCACACTGTAAACTCGTACTCGCCCCTCAGGTGCCAAGCTCCCGACCTGTCAATGTCATCCATACGTTTGGACGGGAGGACGACAGGATCGGGGGACGAGCCGGGAGACACGATGAACGATCCATATCCATGATCGATGACTCGATCCAAATGATGATGGATAGCTCGTATCTGTCGGTGGCTCTGTCGTTCATCGTGTCTCCCAGCTCTTCCCCCGACCCCGTCGTCCTCCCGTCCAAACGTATGGATGACATTGACAGGTCGGGAGCTTGGCACTTGGCACTGACAGTTGCCGAACCACTCTGTTACACCATAACAGTGAACCAGTGATATAAAGTATAGTAGGTATGACTTTGTTTTATGCCATAAACCGCAAGGGTAAAAATGTGTAATCTCAGACGTTTTATAATTCCAAATTACAAAAAGATGTTGGATTGTTGGTTAGATGCAAAAGTTATGCCATATTTATTTCTCCAAAATTACTATTCGCTATAGCAATAAAATGGTCTGGTAGAATCGGTGCTTTCATAGATAACATTTTATTGCCTTTAGGTCCGCGTAGATAGATTACAGTCGTTCGCAAATAAAAAATTCTTTCTATTACTAGCTGCTACAGATTTGATTAATTTTTATACAGGTTGTATTATTCTTTTTAGAAACTGCTATGGGCATCAACAGAAAAACCCAGGAAGCTTCTGGATTCGATTATGCAATGGCTGTTATGAAGTTAGTACATACTAGATACTTAAGAATTCATACAAGAACCTACTCGTACCCAATAGTAACAAAAAAATTGATCAACCGACATTCAATTTATCCACTCGAACTCGTGAACTGATACTAAACGTAAACGTAGTAAACACAGGGTTCTGATAGGAAGCATCACAGAAAACACAAACAAAAGAAGGTGACACAAACGCAAGAAGAGTAAAACAAATTGAATCAGAAATGGTAGAAGTCAGGGGTTAGTCTCATCTCGTCTAAAAAAGCAACTGGTCTAAGTAGCAAGCGGTCTAAAATGTAGCTGGTCTAAGTACAAACTGGTCTAATTAGCAAGCAGTCATCAAGTTTCTATCAAAAATTGCTGTCGATAATAATGCATACAATAAAGTAAATATGTTGTTTCAGAATGTGTCTTATCATCCACCAGAGACAGTACAAGTTCTGGTTGAGATGTGACTCTATTTTCCAAATCACGCCATTCTTCAGGAAACAAGTCAAGTTGCTGAAGATTATTCATGGGCTCACGAATAAGGTGAAATTTAGTTGTTTTATAATTAATAAAAGAAAACTAACTGGTTAGAGACTGAAATAATCAAATTGTAGCCATTGAAAAGCAGTTTATATTAGCAGTTTATACTATGTTTTTTTTTTAATATACAAAGTGAGGCGACAGAAGGCTGTCGTAGGTTGTTATTTAATGTACTATCAGCAAAATTTCCGCCTTAGCACTTTTGAAACTGTTTCGCTTGCAAGCAAGTTGCTTGGTTGCTACCTGAACTCGCCTTTTTTTTTGTCTTCTTATTTTGCCCAACCAGAGATCTAAACATCTATTTATTTTTATGACGGCCCATTGTTTTCATAACTTTTACTCCCGAAATAATTTACTTCTATTGGTATTCAAAAATGAACGGCTAGTCGGTTTACAGAAAATGCACCCTTAAGGTGGTAAGGTAGAACTTTTGCTGATAGTACGTACGTAAGTTAAAAAACTTTGTTTAATTTTAGGTGATTAAAAGCAAAAAAGAAGCCTACATCGAAAACAAAGCCAAAGGTTTCATTCCACCAACTATTGAAGAGCTAACGCGGCCAGACGATAGAGATAATGAGAAAACTGTTAGTGATACTGTCTTCAAAGGGTATCGTGATGATCTAGACTTTAATGATGAAAATGATGTTGGTAAGTCAATTGACAAAATTACCAGGAAATTGGACGCAGGTTCTGGTAAAAAATTGCTAGCAAATTCAGAATTTTATGTTGGGGACATATAGTCCCAAACTAAGCAAAGTTTGTACTATGGGATGGGAATATGATTGCTGATGAAATACTTACATTCATAACTCATTATAAGATCCAAACTGATGATGGGGAATGAGAATACTTCAAATAAAAATTTAAAAAAACAATTGTTCATTCCAGGTATAAAAGAAACGTTTGGCATTTTTAGATTTGCTTATAGAGTCGGCTCAGAATGGAACAAATAATATCAGTGACCACGAAATCAAAGAAGAAGTAGACACTATTATGTTTGAGGTAAACTAGACTACATACCAAGAACATGCTAGGTACTAGAAGATTCACCGAAGATTGACGTATGACATTCAGAAGAATCAAGAGCTTTACTTCATTAGACTTCTCAGCTCAAAAAAGAGTCTGTAGCTTAATCGTCAGGTTCTACTAATAATAAATAAATAAATTTTCATAGGCATTTCATACGACGCCCTTTAGTCCCAAACTAAGCAAAGCTTTTAAATGGGAACTAGATGCTGATAGAATACTAATGTTCTTTTAGCATCTGTTTCATGAACCTTAAAAGTAAGATTATTCCTTGCAGGGCCACGATACTACAGCAGCTGGCTCCAGCTTCGTCCTCTGCCTCCTGGGCGTCCATCAGGACATCCAAACGAAGGTATACGATGAACTCTACACCATCTTCGGAGACTCAGACCGTCCTGTCACCTTTGATGATACTCTCCGTATGAAGTATCTGGAGATGGTTATTTTGGAGTCGCTGAGGATGTACCCACCTGTTCCTGTCATCGCCAGAAAACTGAACAAGGATGTTAAAATTGGTAAGAAGTAAAATACGGTTGCTTCCGTAACTCGAGTAACAAAATTTACTAACTTTGTTAATCGAGTTAGCGAAGCAAACGAAGATTTTTTAGCGTCAACTTAGACGAATTGGCATTGGTATCGATTCTGTTGTTGCATTTTTCTAAACTAACCTAATTTGACAGCGCTAAAATTAAAGCTGTCTTTGTCGTTTCAGTTTATGAGAAAGGGACGATAGCATTTTTAGTGCTGTCAAATTAGGTTAGTTTAAAAATAATGCAACAACAGAATCGATAGCAATTGTGTTCGTTAGAGCATAACATTTGAACCGTTTATTTATCGATCCAAGGCATGCTTGAAAATGCCGCAAAACTCTTGAAACGTTCTGTGTGACAGTTATAAAATTAGGTTGCAATAACAATCCGCATCGTAACAATTTTATTGGGTATTGCTCTATCCTTTTGTTTATGCTTCTTATCTTTTTATTCATTACAATTAGGTAGCGGCTACTATCCCACACTATTATAAACGTCAAAGTTCAGATATTTGGATGTTTGTGTTTCAATCACGCTGTAACTACGGCTCCGTTACTGGTCCGATTTGGATGAAGCTTGGAATATTATTACAGTTCGTAACGGCTACTTTTCTCGTTTTTTTAGGTTATATATTTTTTTTCGTGGACAAAGTCGCGGATAACTGCTAGTTATAAAATAAATAATAGTATCCATCCATACTCTATTATTGCAGTGACAAACAACTACGTCATACCAGCGGGTGCGACGGTCGTCATCGGCACATACAAAGTGCATCACAGTGAGAAACATTACAAGAATCCTGAAGTCTTCAATCCTGACCACTTCCTGCCGGAGAACATGGCTAACAGACACTACTATAGCTATATACCGTTCAGCGCTGGACCTAGGAGCTGTGTTGGTGAGTAAGATAGATAGACATTTAATCAAAAAGTGTTATAATATAAATAAAAGTGTGTAACAACTAAATCTAACGATTCTAAATGATCCTTGTGATTTCATTGAATAAAGAAATTTTGACTTTGACTTTGATCTAAGACTAAATAAGTTTTACTTTGTGTGGTGTGGTGCCGAAATGACCTCAGCTCAGCTTAATGCTACAGGAAAACTTCTAAGAGTTAATGTTAGTAACTTTTTTAATGGAATATAAAGTCTGCGAATTTAATTTGTATGTTACAGACATACAGCTGAGTTTTTTTGTTCATTTTTTCAGGTCGCAAATACGCATTACTGAAACTAAAAGTGCTTCTGGCAACAGTACTGAGAAATTACAGAAGCATCTCTGAAATAATGGAAAAAGACTTCCAGCTGCAAGCAGACATTATCCTGAAGAGGACGGATGGCTTCCAAATTATGCTAGAGCATAGGAATAGGAAACCATCTTTTTTATAGATCTTATATCATCATCATCATCAACCTATACTCGTCCACTGCTGGACGTAGGTCTCTCCCAAGACGCGCCACTGAGCTCGGTCTTCGGCTCTTCTCATCCAGATATAGATATCCAGATAGATAGATTTTATATAGTTTAGTAATATTACCAAAACAAATTAGTTCCATGTGTGTGTCTCAGCAATATTTGCGAACTTCTAGAAGTATTGTTTTTCCCTCCGATATCTTGGCTAATTCATAACAGTACCTATCTATATCTACCTATATATACTTTTAAAATTATTTGGGAATTTTGTAGTCATGCAGCCAAATATAGTAAGGCTCTTTCTTATTTTAGTGACAAAGAACCAGTTATTCGTAAAATAAAGTTGAATCAAGTTTTAGGGTATATTTCGAGCCTGAAAAATGTCTAAATTATAGTGCAAGCGTTGCGTTGAAAGTGTGAAACAGTGCATTTTTTTTTGTTTTGTCTACAAAGATTTTTTTTTAATATTTTGTCATGTTACCTAAATATTAAATTAGAAAATACGAGTCCCTACCTATGTTTGTTTAATTTTACGTTATGATAGTAGCTAATATTGTATTTACGTATAAATCAGAACTAACTACATGATACGTGATACACCTGCATTGAACATGACTGCACCTTTGAATAAAATACCGATGATAATGTTGTTTATTTTTTTTCCCTCTAGTTCATATTAGGTAGGCTGTGCGGTCGGAGGATCGACCGAATTCGCTGACAGTTTCAATAAGCAAAGGAGCTTTTTCAAACGTAAAATTAGCCCTTTGCGATGAGTGAATACAATTCACGCATCACAAAGGGCTAATTTTGCGATTGCAGAGATCCACCGAACGTATTGTACTAATAGGTTACGCACACGGAAGCCGCGCATACGCCACAGTTATTTTAAAACGCCTGCTAAAAACTACAAGCAAGCACCTAACATTGCAAGATTAAAATTACAGAAAAGACAAGGAGCTCCTACACTTCTAAACGCCTGAAGAGACAGCCTAGCAATCTTCATAATACTTCACAAAAAGAAAATGAGAAGTCATTCGTTTCAAGTCATAAAACATTAATGAAAAATAAAAAATGTTTTTTTAATTGATTATGGTTTTAGATAAAAATGTAATGATGACAAGAAAAAGAAAATTAAACTTTTAAATTTAGTTTATTAAGATGCAAACTTATGATAACAGCCAAGAATTTTGAAATTATGAAAAAGTGATCTATTTCTGAGGCTGACTGTACCTGGAAAAATTAATAAAACGTCTATTTAGTTTTATACAAAGATATAATAAAATATTTACTCAGATTGCCGTCCAGAAATACCTACTTTAAGTAGGTACCAGTAGTATATCGATTTAAATATTCATCAGGTAGGTATCTTTTAGCAACAAGCTTAAATTAATTAAGTAGTCACTACTTTACAAAACAATGAATAAGCAAAATTAGTGAACTAATTAATTAATAATTTACTGAACAATTGGTGCCCATAATCGACTTACAGCTAAAGAAGAGTGGACGGTCCCGAAAAAGTAATAGTAAATAGGGTAAGTACCTACCTCAATAATCATTATCATAATAATTACATTCATGTAGAATTCTGCTGGACATAACAAAATGACAAAATGTGCGAATATAATAATAATACTGTATTACTTAACATAAGAAATTGACTGAATTGAAAAATTGAGGTGAATAAAATCTCAGTCTGCCTACTTTCCTGTTGCAATACCCCTGAACAGGGTTCATGTGTGATACCTACCTACAATGTAACAACTATAATACCATGCAATAAATGTATTGAGTACATAGGCAAACATTTTAACAAGTGCCAGTTAAAATTAAAGAAATAAAGTTCAGTGAAATCATCCCACAAATATTAAATATGTCAAAAATTTGATGTTTGGATGTTTAGATGTTCGAATGTTTGTGTTTCAATCCCACTGTAAGTAATGGTCCAATTTAGATGAAATTTGGAATATAACCTGTTCGTAAACTGGACACATAGGCTACTTTTTATCCCGGAAAATCAACAGGATAAACGCGACGAAGTCGCGGGCAGAAGCTAGTAAGCTATAAAAAAGTGAAAGATAGATAATATGGTAAAAACCACAAGCTTTATTACCTGCTTAATATTTAATGGATGTCTAGGGGTGTGCTATTTCTGTATTTTCAGGCAGTGTTTTGTCTTTAGCATTGACAAGCAGATTCAAATTCGATAGAAAGAGACAAAACATGGTGTAATTATTTCAAGCTTACCTACATCGGTTGGGGTAACTGGTTTCCTCTGGACAATAGATTTAAAATGTAAAAAGGATGGTTATATAGATAGTTACAATCATAACTGCTGCGAGGACTTGATACTGTACTATCGCCTGGTACCTAAGACTTTGCAAAGTGATTTGTGTGATTTCAATAAATGCATATTGAACTTGCTTTACAGCAAAATGACGTCGTTCGTGGACGAAACCCAGAGCGTCAACTTCAACACACGGCTGCTCTTCTACCCGCTGCTGCTGCTGGGCACAGGGCTATGGGTGGTGTACCGATGGCAGCAGAAGTCAAGGTTCTACAAGATGGGTGAGAAGATCCCTGGGCCCGCCACCGTGCCCTTCTTCGGCAATGCCCTTCTTGTGTTCCAGAAGAAGCCTCATGGTAAAGTATCCTGTCTTAGTACTGTGGCATATATAGATACTCTGTAGTTAGTAAAGACAGTCGGTCGTGTTTTACAAGACTACAAGCCCTTAGAATAATCCCATACATACTTGAAGCTGGTCTTCATCTGACACAACAGTCTGAGTAATGACAATGACTGCAGCAGGGTGACAAAGGCCTTATCTCAGGACCTAAATTTTTTGTATTAAAGTGCTATCTTGCATTAAGAAAGTCACAAAGGTTCAAAACATTCCAAAAGTCAAAGTCGAGCGGAATTTGAATCCACGACCTTCTCCTTGATACTCACTCATAATTCCACTTGACGAATGAGGGGCCTCGAATTTAGAACTCCTTATTATTCCAGAGATTCCTTCAGAAATATTGTCTCTTAAAAAATAGGCAGATCATGATAAATAGATAAAAATAAAGGGACCTACTTACCTACTGTACTGGGTGGTATTGACCATACTGTAATCTGGTAGATACCGTTAGGTTTAGTGGGATATAAATTGAAAGGCAGCTCTTTTTAAACGCCACATTGCTTCAACAGAAATTGTGGAAGTGGCCCTCAAATACGCTGAAGAGTTCGGCAGCGTGGTCCGCGTATGGGTCGGCAGTAAACTGATTGTTTTCCTCACGGAACCAGATGATGTAGAGGTGATCCTTAACAGCAATGTGCACATCGACAAGTCTACGGAGTACCGGTTCTTCAAGCCATGGTTGGGAGAAGGTCTACTGATCAGCTCAGGTAAGTAAACCCAGTGATCACCGGCACCTAATGCTATGGAAAAATATGCAGTGTACTGGAACGAGAATATTCCTAAGAAAGACTAAGGTTGCCTATATAAATAATTATGGTGATCACGAACCATAAAACAGAACGTGAGACAGCTTAGCGACATTGGCAAGATTGTGGGACATTAGTTAGTAGTCAGAGAAGGATAAAAAATATTCTTGGAAATTCATGAAAGTCATGTAAACAATGTTTAGCAGTGAACTGCTCAGGTGAAGTCAATCTTTGGTTTAGTTTAGATCAAAACACTAGTTGCCTACTAGGGTTAGTAACATGCATTCGTGTCAATGTCCGCGATCGCTACTAGGGTCAAGTTCAACTAGAACAGCAGCTAATAGATAATTATTATAATTTAAGTAATTACCTAACTGGACAAACAATAGATTTTTTAGTAGGCTTGAAGAGCAATTTTACCACCTAAGCCCATTTTTCATGAGGATGATGAAGCCTAGAGCATGATTTATGATGAAGTGAGCTTGTCCAGTACCTATACCTACGATTTTCTTATGTGGTAACCACAAGATATAGGTACCTACCTAATGATCAACCTTCAATTATTGGGCATGAGGTAAAACCCAGCATATCTGCCCTTGAAGACCAAGCTGACGCATGAAGTTTTCCAATCATTCGCTTTCTTAGAATTTCAAACATTAGGTAATTAAAGCTTTTGATAATATTTTACAGGAGAGAAATGGAGATCCCACCGAAAGATGATAGCACCCACCTTCCACATAAATATCCTGAAGTCCTTCGTGGATGTCTTTAACCAGAACAGCAGGAATGTTGTGCAGAAGATGAAGCCAGAAATCGGCAAGACCTTTGACTGCCACGACTACATGAGTGGCGTTACTGTTGATATTTTACTTGGTAAGCCAGCTCTCATAATAATTAGCAAACTGACGTGGCATAGAATATAGCTCGCGGGGTAGGTCATATAAGTGGCAGAACTAACAACCGCTGGGGAACAAAAATAACCACAAACAGAGACCAAGCATAGGATGTCTCGCCACCAGATAGACTGATGATGATGTCATTGTGACAGATCGCGGGAAGGCGAATGATAAAGGCAAAATTTCGTTATTTCTAGAAAATAGGAATACCTATATCGTAGTAGGTAGGTATACTTCTACAAGCTGATAATATGTTGATGATAATGAATGATGTAAAGACAGATTTGAAACTACAATTAAAGGTAGAGTAGATGTTTCTTTATTTTCTTCTTTCTGACATACACAAGCTACAACATAACGGAGCTATCATACTACTCAAAAAATCAAAGTGAGATTTTCATCAACAATCAGTTAGGTACCTGTCTACATAATTTGTAAATGACGTCGTGATGACTATTCAACAGGAAATACATAATAAATAACAAAGTTTCACCTATAAACATTTTCGAATAAATGAAAGATGTAACTTTACATGCGATAACAATGTACTAGTAAGTATACACTACCTACTTACGTGCGTAGTTATAAAATTACCAATAATGTATTCCTATCACGTGACCTTCGTTTATTGTATTTTAATTACAACTATGTGGTTAAACTTTGAACTGCACTGTTAATGAAAAAGTGGAAAAATCCCTGATTATCAAAACATTTTTACACTGCTGGTACACATAAATATTTTTTCGTAAATACCTATGTATGTACATATTTACTTATATTATTTACATATAACCCAGATAGATAGATAGATAATACTTTATTGTAGGTACCCACAAGGAATTCAGATGACATACAGAAGCTTAAAAATTAACTTATAATAGTACAAGTACAATAGACGACAGCAGACATAGAACAAACCTCTATGTTTGGCACACACAAATGTTAGTTCTCTCTCAGTGAGGATCGAACCCACGGCCCACAGCACGGAAGGCCGAGCTAACCGACTGAGGTGACGCCTGTCTTATTTTTCAGAAACAGCTATGGGAATCACCAGGAACACCCAAGACGACGCTGGTTTCGACTACGCTATGGCTGTCATGAAGTGCGTATCCAAATACCACATCAATCAAAATACAAACGAATTATACAAACAAACCATCTATCTTTACGAACAGAACTATTTTTGTTTTTCTAAAAGCATTAACACGCAGCAAGGCAAAATAGTATCGATTAGCACGAGTAGATAATTTGTATCGTTCTTTTTCTGAATCCATTGCTATATTTTCATTTCCAGGATGTGCGATATCATCCACCAGAGGCACTACAAGTTCTGGCTTCGATTTGACGCCCTCTTCAGGTTAACCCCATTCTTCAAGAACCAAATCAAACTTCTGAACATTATCCATGGACTGACCAACAAAGTGAGTACCTACTAATTCTAATTTAATTACAAAGTACATCATCTCTATCCCATCATTATGCATGCTAGGTGAGTTAGAATTACCGTGTGGTTTTTCCGGACGCATCATCTTGTTATTGATACCACCTACCATGCTTACCATTTACACTTTTCCCGTTTCTATCATTTAAAAGAAATCTTACAAAATGTTGTAAGGTTTTACAAAATATGATGGAGATGTTGAGAACGTCTCCTACTGAGCAGGATAAAAATATTCCCAAAAATATACATTGAAAATGCACTGGTTTGCAGGTTATCAAAAACAAAAAGGCTATCTACCTAGAGAACAAAGCCAAGGGTGTTATCCCTCCAACCCTAGGAGAGCTGACTCGTGACAGCGAAGACAGCATTCTAGCTAATGATAAGACTGTTGCCGATACAGTCTTCAAAGGATACCGAGACGACCTTGACTTTAACGACGAAAATGATGTTGGTGAGACTAAAAAAACTTGAAATAAATAAAGGTTGAAAGTCGTGCATAAAGTTTTTCTAAAATTATATCACGTTATTATTAGTTGTCGTGTCGTAATTTCTATATTCAAAACAATAAAAAAAATAGACAAAAGAAATCTACTTGTCAGTGAAATAAATGGTATACCTACTACGAGCAGTTTCTTGTCCGTTCTTCTAGGCTCTGGTCGCGTGAAACTGGCACCTATAATTAGGTACCTAGTTATGTTTTGACGATTTTAATTGTGATTTTATTGAATAAAGAAATTATGACTTTGACTTTGACACTGAGCACACACACCCACACTTAAGTTTAAATACAAGTAGCAACTTTCAAACTGAACTATTTACAGGTGAGAAGAAACGTCTTGCTTTCTTAGACCTAATGATTGAGTCAGCTCAGAACGGAACACACAACATTAGTGATCATGAAATCAAGGAAGAAGTCGACACCATCATGTTCGAGGTAAGCTATTATAAAAGCAAAATTACTGTAATCATTATAAGCGGTGAAGGAAAACATCGTAAAGAAACCCGCAGCGTAGTCAGCTCCGCACGTATTGACCTTGTCGTTCTTGTAGATAAGGGCGTAAGTTTTAGCTCCAACTACAAACCTTTGATATTTCTTTTACAGGGTCATGACACCACCGCCGCTGGTTCGAGTTTCGTCCTCTGCTTGCTCGGTATCCACCAGGACATACAGACCAGAGTGTACGACGAACTGTATGAAATCTTCGGAGACTCCGACCGCCCAGCTACTTTCGCTGACACCCTTCACATGAAGTACTTGGAGCGCGTTATCCTCGAATCTCTCAGGATGTACCCACCAGTGCCTATCATTGCTAGGAAGCTGAACCATGATGTGAAAATAGGTATTTAATAACTACCAACTATAAAAACCCTTCCATCAGTATTTCCATTGAGCAGAGATGAAAAAATATATATTAAGGTAACGGCACCTGTTTCCGTGGTATTTTCACAAGAACTCGAAAGGATATCAAATATTAAGCATTTACTGTACCTTTCTGAAGGTTCGGCTTCTGTTATCAGAAGCTCTAGTGTTTTTACTTTCGGAAACTACTTAAGTTTTGAAGGACCGACCTATATTTCTATTTGAAATTAAATAAAATGTAAATCAAGTCTAAATCGTCCTATTCCGAGGCAAAAATCCGTATTCCGTGGTATTTGGTACTTAATTCCGTGGTATGAAAAATTTATACGAAACGACAGTAACAAACTGATAAAATAATGTTAGAAAGATTAACTTGATTGTTCTCTAGGAATACAGGTCACTTTTGGTGGTAGTACTATTATTATTTAATAAATGATTTTATTATTATCAATGTAAAAGTTTTTAAATACCTCTTTGGATGTTTGTAACTCAATCTCTTACACGTCAGCGGCGTCAACTTTGCTAATATTTTAATCCTGTGATTGCAAATCCGGATAAATACACAAAGCGCTGATAACAGGAAAATCTCCCCGTGTGATAAGTTAAAAAAATACTTTTACTGTTTCCTAAGCACACACACATACACACACACATTACACATTATTATAATATTCCACATTATAAATACGACATTTCGCGAAGAAATAAGACCAAGCGTGCAAATGGTACGAATATCAGCGCAAGACTGAAGCGTGGTCGACGCGTGCAAGGCAAATGAGTGTCGGTGCCGACAAAGGAAACACCGCCAAAGACGCCGGCGACGCGTCAAAGACACCGCCGCCCCGCGTCGCTTCGAGGTGGTGCCTTTGACACTTTTGTCACTCGTGCCGCCGCCGCCACAGTGCAATTCAAAGGGCGACTTTGCTTTGACGGCATTTACAAAGAGTTCCGCCCAACCCACAGCTGTGGAGACTAAAAAATCATGTTTCCTAATTTCCAGTACCTACTAAAAGCTAAAACTTTTTTATTTACCTATCATTCTTAATATAAGTTGATGCCAAATTGTTAAAATTTTTGTTAAAGATTAACTTCTTAATAAAACATGCAGCCAAATGTGTGGAAAATAAATATTTTCGTAACATAATTTTCTATACAACCAATAAACAAAATACATAAGTAGGGTACTTTTGATGTGTTATAACTCGTAAAAATTATTAAAAAGTATACCTCGAAATAAGGTTTTAGTCTCAATCAACTATTTGATTTGTCAAATCTATCGTTAAAATCACAAAAACCTAATCCCAGTTTATGAAATTCAAAAATAAGAATAGGTCTTTCAAATTGCTATTCCGAGGTATATTTTTCACATACCTCGGAATTAGGTACTAGGTGAAATATTTGACCCCTAATGCCGTGGTTTCTTCAATATGTAATTTTACCTCATTATAATTAAAAAACCACTTAAACATGTATTACATACGGTCAAGAATATACTTCTTTCGATAATTTAACACTAAAAATCAACACCTAGAACAAAAAAATCAAAATAAACCTTATTTAAAAAAGCTTGCTACTCTCGTGTACAGAGGCAAAAACGTATGAAGAGTGAAGTTGGACCAGCCACCGCTGCGAATGTAGCCAATTATTTTGGAATGTAAGACCGTTCTAAGTCTCGTTTTTAGATTTATATACTAAAAAATATATTTCCTAATGACAAATAACTTTTGCAACAAAAAAGAACCTAAGAATCAGAAGTAAATGCTGTTTTTCTTAATACCACGGAGAAAGGTGCCACTTTTGGAATACCACGGATTTGGGTGCCTTTACCTTATTATAGATATCAAAAGTAGCTACGTTATTTTTCAGCAACTAAGAATTACGTTTTGCCCGCTGGCTCCACCGTCGTGGTTGGAACATACAAGGTCCACAGGAACCCTAAATACTACAAGGATCCAGAGGTGTTCAACCCTGACAACTTCCTGCCTGAGAACACCCAGAACAGGCATTACTACAGCTATATCCCGTTCAGCGCTGGCCCTCGGAGCTGTGTTGGTAAGTGCTTTTATAATACTGATAAAAGATTAAGCTATGAAACTATAGATGATATTCAGCCCAAACTGCCTAAAATTTGTCCGTTTTGCAACTTTAATCTCTAACATAATATTCTAGGTCGCAAGTACGCCATTCTGAAGCTAAAAGTGTTGTTGTCAACCATCCTAAGAAACTACAAGACAATCTCCGATATACCAGAGAAGGAGTTCCAACTGCAAGCCGACATTATTCTAAAGAGGGCTGACGGATTTAGAGTCAGAATTGAACCTAGGCTCCGAATGCCTTCAACTGCTTAATACCTTTAATTAATATAATAACAAACAATATCTGTAAAATATTTGATCATGTTGGAGTAGAGTAGATACAATAGGTTGAGCACAGTAAGTACAATACACTAAAACTATATTTGCAAAAAGTCTGTATATCAGAAATAAATTAGAAAATCGATGGAAACTTGCACTGTGTATTTACTATCTACATAAAACGACATACAATTTACGAAATATTACAAAAACGTATCTAAAATGTCCAAACATATCCAAAGTATCTTTGTAAAGAAGCCCTTCACTTGGCAAGTGTTCAGCAAAATGTCACCAACATGGATAATGTCGAAGACGACGCATTAACCTTTTTTTTTTAATAAATATTCATGGACTTTACACACGACGCCTTCTAGTCCCAAACTAAGCAAAGCTTGTAATATGGGAACTAGATGGCTGATAGAATACTTAAATACTTTTTTTTTTACATATAATAAATAGTAACACCCATTGATATAAATATATAAAAAGAAGACATAAACGTAGAGTTTGTTTTCTCGCTCGAGATGTAACGTCTTTCTCAATGACATTTGTCGAACATAAACTAGCATAGAATCCTAAAATAAGGTGTGTGAATATTATTTGATCGAGTTTAAAGAATGTACTTTTTCATTTTAGATAATTTGGTAGAGTACTCTGTAATATTTAATTTAATTTATAACATTATTATTTTATGTATGGTGGAAAAGAAACATACTAATATAACAACTTACTCAAATAAAAAAACTATTGAATACTCATACTTATCCCGCTACTATTATAAATGTCAAAGTTTAGATGTTTGTGTTACAATCACGCTGTAACTACTGGTCTGATTTGGATAAAACTTGGAATATATTATAAGTTTGTAACCTGGATTAACACATAGACTTCTTTTCCCGCTTTTTTTTGGTTATATTTTTTTTTCGTGGACCTAGTCTCGAGTAACTGCTAGTCATACATAAATGTAATTATTTAAAACGATGTATATAAAAATAACAAGGATGAACAGTGCCTTGATCACGAATAAATGTGACAATCGCAAACGTATCGTAACACTAGCGTATTCGAGATACACTGCGCGGTGACGCTACAACGTTCGGCAGGCGAGCTGGCGTTGACGCGCAATATGATTCGAATACGTCAGGTTTACGTAACGCGGCGACTGTCAGATTTGTTCGTGATTACCCCTCTGAACTTGGTGCCTACTATCAAATCAAATTATATATAATTTTGTATTTACGTATAATGTAATATTATTTTACTTTTTTTATTAATAGTTTATTTCCTGTATTTATTTTTGACTATAATTATCTATAAATAAGAGATAATTACACCATGATTATAGTAAAGTAATTATATTCATTAAGTAGGTAAGTATAATTTTTAAGTAAAACTGTATGGCAAATGGCAACCTAATTAGTTTATTTATAGCATTTTAATGTGATCGCGGGCGTGGGTTATGTAAAAGTTTACCAGATAAATAAATAAAAAATATTTAAATCCCGTCTAGTTTCTCCTTACTCCTGTTTAACCACTTTTCACAACATTTGATTTAACTTAAAAATAGTATTTTGGCAAAAATATAGGGTTACCGTCAAATGAACGCATAAAATAATCTAGTAAATTTTAACCGACTGATTCTTGAACATGACATGTTCTTGATTATTATTTTTCAAATAGGCGCATGAGTCGCATGACAGTATAGGTACTATAAAAACAAAGTAGTAGTAGGTAGGTAAGTCAAAAACAATCGATGAAGCACCCGTGAGTAGGAATTATAGACCTACCTAATTGTACCTAAACTAAATTATGAAATTCATGGACTAGGCCTATTAAAAGCAGTATGGACACGGAAGAGGTTTTTGTGATAAAAAATAAATAAAAATTCTTGAATAAGTACTTGATTAAGTAGGACTTTAGACCTTGAAATTATATTTCATACAAATAGTTTAATTTGCATTTAAACTAAAACAATAATTTTCCGTTTTGGCGATGTCAACATGATACTAATAAATTAGTAAGGTTTTTATTGTAGTGTGACACGCTTATTATTGGGTACCTACACGCAATACAAGTGTGTCGTAAAACTTCAATAAAAACAACTAAATTCCTACGACTAAATAAACAAATTAATCGATCATTGATATTTTAACGCGAATAAATAAGAAATACAAAACCTTGTAAATAAAAACCCACATTTTTAAGATACAATCTCAACATAACAATGTGGATGTAGGTAAACATTTTGTTTTTATTTTGTCACTGGTAGTAATATCTTAGCAAATCAGAAGAGGTAGAGATAATTTAAAAGGATTTTAAAAACATTAAGTTGGTAGAAAGGCAGGGAAGACGACAGAATTGTGTGATTCTGTAGAAAGTTTTCTAAAATAAATAAATAAATATAAATATTCAGGGACATTTCACACAACACCTTCTAGTCCCAAACTAAGCAATGCTTGTAATATGGGAACCAGATGGCTGATAGAATACATATATACTTTTTTTTTGTAAATACATACTTATAATACATACTAACACCCAGACATAGAACAAACATCTATGTTTTCCACGCACAAATGTTTATTCTTGGTGGGGATTGAACCCACGACCCACAGCACGGAAGGCAGAGCTATTACCGACTGAGCTGTGACGCCTGTCAAAAATAAATAAATAAATAAATAAAAAATAAATCTAGCTTTTTAAAAAAAGTTTATGAAACCTCTCTATTTTTGGAAGAACTGGATCTAAAAGATGTTTTTCAATTAGTTTGTTTATGTAAAGTTCAGGTAATGTTAAATACCTACCTATAATAAATCTCTCAATAAACGTCGGTAGGTATATTAAAACAAAAAAATCGATTTATGTACTTGAGGTATAAATACATTAGTGTGTTCCTACTTAAAGCTACTCTTAATATAAGGTGCCTATCAATATTTTCACAAGAAGACGTTTTGGATATTAGATTGGTAATGGGTCCACACATCTCTGTGATATAAGCCGGCGACCAAACCGCCGCCGCCGCCGGCTTTAGTTAACATTTGCCGACTCTCTTCTTTGTGACAAAGCCGCCGGCAATGCCTTCGGGCTAGGGGGATCCACCTTAAGTACCAAAAGAACCAGTTTGGTAAATACGAGTGTGCAAATACCCACTAGGAAGCCAAGAATTAACCCAAAAAATCTGAGCTTTTAATCGAACAGTAATTACGAATAATACCAATTTAGTGCGGCTTGCTCCAGAATCACTAAACGTATTTAACAGCTAAATCGATTTAAATCTGACGTATTTGTATGACTTGACAACTCGCTAAATACTATTTAAGAGTTAAACGCGTTTAGCGATTCTGGTGCAATCCGCCCTTAATGTCAGTAAATTCAAACCAAAATATTAGGTACATTTTGTTCTAGACCCGTTTGTCTAACATTTAGCGAAATTCTAATTATTCATAAATGCATGTTTGTTCGCGGTTGTATAAATTAGATTTGAGTGATAAGAACACGAGAATACGCAGTTACAATGCAATTTAGATCAAGATTTTAACATTATGTCATCAAAATTGGCCTCTTTAGCTATTATACCTAGACAAAGGAAAAACGAAGATCTAGTCAGCTTAGCCTTCATTCTTCGAGAAGGAGAAGAAGTGGCAACTTGTCCGCCAAGTGTTTGCAGTCTATGTCTATCTACATCTGCCTCCAGGACGTGATCTTCCTTGGTCAGTGTGGAGATCCATTAACCGACTCCGAACCCAAGTTGATCGTTTTAGGGAGAGAGTGTAGATAGGGCTTTTGCGACCCTGCTCTCAGTCAATGTGTCATCCAAACGATGTCCCCTTTCCCTTTGTGCCCTACCGCCTGCACAAGGGATGATATTATGGATGCCACAGACGAGGGGGTTAAAGTGGCGAAGTTCTACTCGAAATTCGTCTTGTGTTGGTTGTCACCAATTAACACGCAAGAAGAAGAGAAGAAGATAGGCTGCAAGCACCTGGTGACCATCTAAGAAATACACTGCTGGACATAAGCCTCTTTTCACTGAACGATTGAAACCTTTTACATCTTGATTGTCTTGGGGTAATTGTTTATTTTTTGTACTTAGTTAATTGCAATTTGTCAGATTCTAATGGTTGAAAAGATAAACAATCAGGGACTCAACATTTCGTTCTATCTTTTTTTATATGAGATATATTCTTTGGCCACAATCTCACCTGATGGTGGTGACGATGAGGCCGACGATGGAGCAGGACAGTCTAGAAGACACCTATTCACTCTTGCCTTGACTTACCTGACATCTTTCAGATGAAGAACCTTTATTACCCAGCGGTAATCGGTTGTAAGATATGGCTAAAATATCAGTTATTACAATAATCAGTCGTAGGAAATGTTACGTTTTCTTGGACTTCCGGTAGACGAAGTACTCGATGGTCCATAAAACCACGCAGATGAGGCAGCAGAAACTCATCGCAAGGAAACAGAAGGTGTAGCTACCAGTAGCCTCGTAAAGTATTCCTGAAAAAAAAAATAGAAAACATAGTTACATTTGACAGGCATTGACAGGCGTCACAGCTCAGTCGGTAATAGCTCTGCCTTCCGTGCTGTGGGTCGTGGACGTGAACGAGGTGGACCTTTTTTAATATCTTTGCGGCCTTTTTATTTTGATTGCCAGATATTTTTAATTAACATTTTTAAAAACAGAATTATTTTTATTCTACTCTTTTAATTAAAATCAGTCCACTTGATATTTTTTAATTTTCAAAATAATCAAAATTGAAAATGATTGATCCTGGCGCTCCAAAAAGTGGCAATTGTTTTTAGTTTTCTTTTTATCAGATAACATACCTATTAGTGGATCAGCGAGCAACATCAAGGCTCCAGAGAACAGGATATGCAGCGCTAGAGCTGCTGGGAACCTGTCTGGGGCTGCTGCGACCAGGACTAAAGGAAACAGCACCTGGACGGAACATCGCACCAGCCCAGAGATAGCTGTCACAGCAAACACGAAGTGTAGCTCGTTGGAGCTTACTAAAGCTGTAACAGAAAAGTATAGAGCTAACTTCGAAATGTCAAAATGAAATAAGTGGATCTCTTCACTTTTTTAAAAGCTTTTATTTAACTTGCAATGTATGTTTGTGTGTTTGTTTAGGTCAAATCTTGCAAGTCAAATTTGACCCACTTCCCGATGTCCGATTTAGCTGAAATTTGGCATACCTATTAGTCTTTGGTGACAATGCAATAATATGGTAGCAAGTAGCTGATCTGATGATGGAGACGAATACAGGAGTAATTTCGTAAAAATCTAAATAAAATCATCTAATCTACAGCTGGAGTACGTACCGATTCGAAGAATCACTGTAACACACGTCCCCACGTAGAACACCAGTCTGCTATCGACTGCGTAGAAATACGTGAAGACGGCCAGCGTGAACCTTGCAACGAGATCTGATATAGCACCCACCATCACACACGTCGCTACCTCCATCTGGAATACAACCCTAATTTCTTAAATCTAACTAAAATTTAGTGTTTTAAGAGGCATATTACATTTTTGATGCGCTCGAATTCAGGTATCTGAGCGTACACATTGAAACCGCTTTACGCTCGATTTTATACATTATCTAACTGATCTTGATACTTCAAGACGATAATAGAAAATATCGTGTAGATATGACTTCCGGGTTTTAATAAATTGTGGTATCATTTATAATGATAAATTAAGTACTAGGTATTTCAAACACTTCGATATTCATATAATACAAGGAATTAAGATAGCGTGATCTAATTTAAATTCTTCAATTCTAAAGTTGTTTTTGTTATCAATATTTTAAATGCCTATAATTGTTATACATAATTGCAATTTGCATAAATAATAGAACCTTATTTTATGTTAATCAGTCAAGTTCAGACGTTGTATAGTAGTCACAGCGGATCTTTGTCCTTCTAAAGTATCTGCGCAGAATAATATTTGAGTCGAATTGGAGGTACCTAAACTAATTTTTCAGGATAATCGTTTTGGACCTAACCTCAGAGGGATAAAGATCCGTTGTACGTACTGCACCTACTTTGTTGTATCTCAAACCTACCTGAGTAAACCTGTAGGAAAACAAAAGTGTAGGCTCCATGGCTAGATATGTGACATCCGAGACAAATGCAAAACCTAAACCAATTAGTGTGCTGACGAATCTAGGATCTTTGAGCAGGTCTATTTCGACGTTGTCGTAAATTATCTTCCTGAAACATATAAACAATATTAAAATGACACACAATACCGACCAAACCGAAACTTTATATTTGTATCTCAATTTGTCGAACAAAAATACCGGTGTAGGCGCCGATACGATGTAAAAGCGTCTAGTAATAAATATATAAGTGTGCAATGTGGAAATAGACATACGCAGATTTAAAGACAAATTAAACACCTAAATGGTCACAAATAGTAAGTAAAAAGGTTTTCCTACTATGTGACAAAGATGAGAACACGAGACCTGTAAGACTTGTCCACGATGGTACAAACCCGAAAACACTGAAGACAGTGAAAACAAGCCTTTGACTTACTTACCGTGGAAAACTAAAGATCACCAAAATTTAAAAAAAACTGCATATTAACAATTAAAGTAAAAGAGTAGTCTTTCATTTAAAGGTCTGGAATAAACTAATAGAGAAAACCATTTGAACCAACTTCAGCAAGCAATCCTTGACCACATAGTCAGACGATTCCAGATAAAGATTCCTTTTTTACGCATTTTAATGTTTTATTAGTGTGTTGCGTAAAATAAATAATTTCTATTTTTATAAATGTTCTACTTGTTGCCAACTAGGCTAGAAAAACGGGTCGGTAACACGAAAACGTTCGACAATGATTATGTACTTTGAAGAAAAATCTTTTTCTACAAATACAAATCAACCAGTGATCCTACGTTGCTAGAGAATAGAAAAACGTTAGAAATAAAATGAGAGAGACTAAATGCGTGACTTGCATTTAGAAATATCATACGAGTTTTGATTCGTTTTCTACTAGTGGTTGTAAAACGCTAACTTGGCTTCTGGCATCCAAATATAACATTATTTTGTTCGAAAGTTTAGTAGAACTACTCCACAATTTATATCTATTAAATCCTACTGAAAATCAAAGGCCCATTTTCTATACTTCGCGACATTGACAAATTCTTAGATTTATTCTAAGGAAATCGAAGTGGAATATAAATCGCGTGACGAACTTGACAGCTACCATAGCAGTCAAGTTGGTCACGCCACACCTTCGGTTGTTCACGCACATACCGTACACCTCTAATAAAAACCACAATTTCTATACTAAAGCCATTTAACACCAAGAAAATCAAACTATTACGCAATGATAGGATAAAACCTTATAATTCCCATAAATCCCAAAAAATCAATTTTAGATTATAAAATTGCTTTAGTATACCCGGAAACAATATTAATATTTTTTTTAAATAATTCACCAGTTTGAATACAATAAGACGTATATTGACTGCCTATTGAATAGGCAGTTTTTATAAAACTATTAAAGTTTTCCCACGGATTTAAGATAAAAGGTAAGATAAAAAATGTTTATAGCATAATTTTAGGTCATAATTACATAACATTACAAAAGGTTTATTGGTAGGTACTTAATATAACCCTTCCGGTCGTTTCTATTAACATTCAGAGTCAGTTCAGGAGTCTCATCATCGCTAGCTTTTCATGATTCGAAATTACGATACAAGTTTAGGCGCTTTCTACTTTTAGAATAAACTTTTAGAATATTTTTTCATAACCATTTTCAGCTAGCATATTAAACCAGTTTTGTATTATTTTTAAAAACATACCGAATAAATAAATAAAAATATTCATGGACTTTACACACAACGCCCTCTAGTCCCAAACTAAGCAAAGCTTGTAATATGGGAACTAGATGGCTGATAGAATACTTAAATACTTTTTTTTTTTGTAAATACATACTTATAATACATAGTAACACCCAGACATAGAACAAACATCTATGTTTTCCACGCACATATGTTTGTTCTCAGTGGGGATCGAACCCACGACCCACAGCACGGAAGGCAGAGCCGTTACCGACTGAGCTGTGACGCCTGTCCTTACATGACACTTACAATAGTACTTACATGATACTTTTCTGTATAGACTCATGCCGCTGTGCCTTAGCTTCCTTTATTTCAATACCAACTTCTTCACCTGGCAACATTTTAACAATAGATTCGTCATAGTTCCCGAAGTTGGTTTTAGCGACGTCACAATGGGTTAGTTCTGAAAGGGTTGAAAGGGACATCACAGACAAACACAAAGCAAAATTAAACACCATTTATATTGTATTAGTCAAGCAAGCGTAAGTTAGTAAAACAAAAATACTAAACTGGCTGGAGACCCGCCAATAAATTCAATGAATGATATTTTTGGGAAAAACAACGAATAGGTAGTATAGACTAATATAGTTTAAAAATGAATAGTTTCCTATTTTCTAGCAACTGGTAGAATGTCCACTAGAAGGGCAGTAATTGAAATTTTGGAAACCTCGAATTCAATTAATAAATATTGCAGAAAAGAATTTTTTTCCATACACTTCTTTGGCCTTTCAGCACCTTTATGCTATATTACTAAAATGCATACAATCTACATAACTTCCATTTAAAGTATCTATTACTAGTACAAAACAGTAATTACCGGACTTTAAGTAATAGAGTTATAATCGTTTTGATCTTAACCTTAAACCAATTCTCGGTCTAGGCTACTCTAGGGTTAAAAAAGTGTTAACTGGCAAGCAGATGTCTCCAAGAAGGTCTAATACTAAATGACCGGTTGGATTATTAAGAACACGACCTAATTAAGACCCTGTCGATTGATTAATAGAACGATAAATATTGTTTGAACAACGAGTTAAATAAAAAGTCGATAAGTTAGTTCAGAGTATGGATAAATTAAGTCATTTTAGTTTTAATAAACATTAAAAGCAGACATATAAATACATACATAGTATTGGCTTAACAGTAAAACAGTGTAGTGGGTTTCATAACCTAAAATTCCTACAATTTTTATAATAGCCAATGCTCAGAAAACCAATGCTCAACAGTGAATAAAAACACCACAAATATATTAATGTTATTTTATAGAGCAAGACGAGAATAGCTAAATAGCAATGCATTACAATGCACGTCCTCAGTGAACATGCTCGGTGAGGCAATGCATTTTTATAGGCAGAGATAACCGCTTAACATCAGGTAGGCCATCGGCTTGTTCCATCGTTTAAAAAATAAAGCAAACAGCAGAACTCTGCTGTAAATTTATTGCTATTGCTAGCGCAACTACTCATCTCTTATAATAACAGAAAGATGGTATTTTTAGAGAACTTGGAAGTTACAAAGTGTTCTCATAAATAAATGACCTGTAAACTAAAACTAACCTTTATCAATATCTTCAACATCAGCCTTGATCAGGTGCCATTCTACCGGATGCATCACCAGCATAGCGAACAGCAGATGCAGGTCTACTGCCATCACCAGCGCTAAGGTCCATCTGAACCCGTACTCTGATAGAAGGAAGGTCACCAGCATAGGAAAGGTTATAGACGCCATGCTGCTTAACGTCTGGTTGGCGCTCATCATGGTGGTTCTCTTCTTCGTGAAGTAGCAGTTGAAAGCTGTGAAGGTCACTGGTATCATCACACCAAAACCTGCCCCTATATGAAAAAATATTAGGTTTAAAGACATTTAGCATAATAGCATCTAGTTGACAGGCGTCACAGCTCAGTCGGTAATGGCTCTGCCTTCCGTGCTGTGGGTCGTGGGTTCGATCCCCACTGAGAACAAACATTTGTGCATGGAAAACATAGCTGTTTGTTCTATGTCTGGGTGTTACTATGTATTATAAGTACGTATTTACAAAAAAAAAAGTATATAAGTATTCTATCAGCCATCTAGTTCCCATATCACAAGCTTTGCTTAGTTTGGGACTAGAGGGCGTTGTGTGTAAAGTCCATGAATATTTATTTATATTTATTTAGTTCTTAAGCTTTGGGGCTAGAGGGCGTCGTGTGAAATGTTCATGAATATTTATTTATTTATTCTCATAAAAACATAAAAATTCACTTACAATGAGATAAATCAGTGCTTATACAATTTTATATTTATAAAACACAAAATTACCTAAGAATATAAATTAATAGGTACACATACAGATTACTCAGTGTCTAATAGCCCCAAACAGTTCATTAACTTCTAATTTTAATAGTTATTCGGTCAATGACGGTAAGGATTAAAAAAAATTAAGTTGAAACTGTGCCTATATAAAGCTTAGGACATGAAGTGAACTTTAAAAAGCTAGTGTAAATAATATTCCAGAATATCTAAAGAAGTCTCCTTCTGTGGTTATGTGATTACTTTCTAATTTCTTCCACCAAGCGACAAATAGCGAAATAAATACCTTATACTTCTACTACGAGTATTAAATTAGCTATAAGTAATATGGAATAATATGGAATATTTCTAAGCTAAAATCTATAGAAATATTCCATAGGCAGGTTAATTTATTTCGTTGAGATTTCGTCTACAAACCTCTTACAATAACAATTTAAATAAATCCTAAATTAAAAAAAAAACTAACCTCTAACAACTCCAAAAGTGAAGACCAGCTGATAAGTTTTTTGTACAAAAATGGTCAAAACATCACCGAGAACAAACAAACCAGCTCCAACCAATCCCACTTGGCGAAACGAGTATTTCTTGAGAGCTATGCCGCCAAGGAACCCTGAAAATGAAATTCATCATTGAAATTGGAAAGATGTACTCTTATCAAGTTCTACTCGCCTGGTACTTTTACCACACTGTATTTTATGATCACCTCTTTCTAGTCCAGCTCTTTTGGTTCTATCTCATTTTTTTTATGATGATGATGGTAATGATGACAACGATCTACCTGTCTTAGTTTACTTTTCTAAAGTTCTACTTGCCTGGTACTTTACCGTGCTGGATTTTACGATATCCTTTCTCATCTATCTATATTTTTTAGCTAAATGCAGGCCTTCCTACAGTTTTCAGGACGAAAGACCAATGACCATGAACTCTTTCCATCCGCAGAGTAACCTTTGCAATGCCATTGGTCCATTGACCGGGCATGCAATCATAGAAAACGTAGGACGACCCAAAATTATTGTACCTATACTTTTTTAGGTTTTTTGTTATTTTTTAAAATCGCTGTGACCTAAACTTTTTGGTGCTGATCAGATAATACCGTGTTTTGCATACTGTTCCCATTTTAATAACAATAATACTGGTTTGAGAATTATTTTGATTCGCATTTTTGATATCCTAAATTCCTATTGTATTTTAATACCTAAATTATATATTTAAGAAAAACGCTCATTGCTGGCGAATTACCATTGAAAAAATGTATTTTGGGAGAATTAAATTTTAGTACCTACCGACGATCTGTCTAAAATTATTTCATAATATTTTTAAAATAACCTTTTTACTTTATCCCTAAGTAGGCTGTAGACCAGTGTTTTATTGCAGTGATATCAATTTTCCCCATCAGCACTGGAGTTACATTATGTAACCGATCACAGCTTTTACTTTCTCAGTTTACATTGGTATCAGTTTCACATTCTCTCAACACTGGTATTCTTAGGCCTGAGTTAAGGAAATGGCAATAAGACATATTCATTTGTGTGGCAGGCCTTATCAACAATGCGAAAATTACCCACAGCCCTAACTGTTAAATGCTCTATGGATAAAAATCTCAAAATTCAGGGCGGATTTGGTCAATTTGGATGTTTTCAAGAGAAGAGTGAATACATTTTTCCTAGGCAAATGTGCCGCATCGTCACTTACCATCAGGTGAGATTGCGTTCAAACGTTTGTCTATAATGCATAAAAAAATGACTATGGCATACTTACTTCTCTGTTCTGTGATCGCATACAACGAATCGGTATGGTAAATGAAAATCACAAATATGAAACCATTCTCATTTAGCGTTTGCGACCTTCATAACTCATGTTGAAACTACTTCTAATATTTCTATTATTATCAGAATCAACTCAATGGACATTCGATACTTCAAATTTAACCACCCATGGCATTTGACCGTAATTCAATTTGCGGCGTGCGTAAGCGGAGTGCGTAGATACTGCTGTCCAGACTGTGTGTGGCTCCAATTACAAATAATGATCATGGTTTCAAGTTTCTGCCTCTAATGAATGACAATGTTGTGGCGTAAATCGGTTGAGATACGCTTATTAAGCAAAGATGCCGATAGGTTAGCATAATTATAAGAAATACAGGCTAAAATGTACTTAGTTATTGTTCTTCTGTGAACGAATACAAATCCTCCTTTTTTAGTTTCTATCCTCAGAAAACTTCTCTAGGAACCTAAGCTAGCGTTTGGCAGGCAAAGTCTGCGAAACCACATAAGTAATAAATATCCTTATAGCCAAGCTTATAAATATCCCATCAGAAATTGTTTATGCATTGCAAATTGCAAGACACAGGACTCTTCTAATACGCACTGGGCAGTCAAGTAGTACCCAGTTAGATACCTACCTCACATAATAAATGCTATTATTATAAAAATACCTGCTATTGATAATGCTCCATTGTATACTCCTATAACTAGGGGCAGACCACTGCCACTGTTTTGCTCCAGAAAAAAGTTGTGGAACAATATTCCGAAGGCATTTGAGGAGCCGAAACCAAGCATCTGCAAACAAATCTCAAGCTGAAAACTAACACATGGATACGAACTATTAATAGAGGTCGATCTCCGATCCTTATCCTTCTTCTTCTTTTATTATCCTTCTACCAATCGAAAAGCGATTGAGCGGAAGATGAAGTGCTAGCTTCTTCTCATGATTTTGAGAGTTTTTTTCGGTGAAAAATAACACGTAGGTATCTTGGTACATATTAGTTTATATTTTACTCCACATTTTATTTACATATCCAAACAAGACGTTGGAAAAACCCCATTGAAAGAAATAATGTGCGTGTAGCCGTTAGAAACTTTTTTACATAACGGCCTTGCTGGTTAACTGAATGAAAATAAGTCTCGCAGTTACCTTATCAAAGGTGCATATGAAATAACTCTTAATTCAAAAAGAATTTTGAACCGACATGTATATAATTGTAAGGGCACTAAGGGCCCTAAATGCATCACTTGACCCACGTTCTCAACTGCATAATTGCCAAGCTATTGACTGTCATTTGACTGTCTTAGCATTCAAGTAATGGGAATAACCATAACCAATCAGTTACAGAAGGACGTATGTATATACAACGTGTAACATATTGTCCCTATAAGCCGAAAAGGGTCTTATTCAGACTCAACACGTCAATAGATTGGCATGTGCAAAAGTTGATGGCAACATTTTTGAAATTTCTATTTTTTTTTGTCTTAGTTTGCGACCTCTTTTAATGTTTATTTACTTTGCGTATGTATCCAGCCTGTTAGTACAAATGCTCGCGCACCTTCCTATCACATCGCACCCACATATAGACACTTTAGCACGTGTGCAAAGCTATTTTTAAGGAAACTTTAAGACACTTTTCATGAATGAAAAACTTCGAAATATTACAAGTCGTAGAGAAAATTTTGTTCGCCATGACGTGCAGAATGTAGAATAACCCCCTTTCGGACTTATAGGGACATTATGTTACACCCTGTATAGTGTATAGTCACACAACTGTTTAGTCCTAACGCGATGTAGCGTTATCGAGATTTTGTCAGAAAGCGACTTAGTCATAATGCTATCTAGTGAAATCAACATGTAGCCTCAAAGCTTCTAAACCAGAATTTTATCGACCAGCCGCTAACTGGTATTCATCATCGTAAATAAGAACTTCCTCTACTTTGACCTCAAGCACTGATTTCAATACTAACTCCATTCTAAGCTAGATACATTTTGTGCGGGTTATGCAGACTAGTAATTTGCATTTTCTAATTTTTTTGGTCTGAAAGCAGTTTTAGATTATTCATTAATAAGCGATATATAAAATTTGAATAACCTGATATAAATCAGCCGTTACCCAACAAAACAGTATATTGTAATTTTTTTCTCATATAGTTCTTGTCCTCCTTCAATCGCATTCCTCATGTCTGAGGGTCGTGATAGTTCTTGTACGAAAAGTGTTTTTGTCAGAATTGGTTTTTGCCATATTACACATATTTTTGGTATTATTACACTTGTCGAAATCAATGTAAATGGTCCTCTATACACCACTGTATTTGATACAACCAAAAAAATATGGATATCTTCAGCAGAGGCCACTAATGATAACACTCAAAATTTCACAAAGTTGTCAGTTGTCAAAATCGGGCATTTATACATTTCGCGATCTGCAGCGACTGCAGAGATTCTGAAATAAATAACGACTTTAAAATACATAACTGGTGCATTCTTAATAATATCGTCGGTCCATCGGGTGGGTGGCCGTTCTACACTTCGCCTAAAGAGAGAGAGGCTTCGGTATCATAAAGTACCTAATTAGTACGAGTAATACCGCCAAGTATCGTAGTTTTTATACGTAGATACCTAGAATTTTTTGCGCGAAGTAGCGGTTGAATGCCGAAAACAGGTTCAAATTGCCTCCTTTATGTAAATATTACAATAAATTTGTTTAATTAAGTCTATTTTAGACTATTTCTCTTTAATATATTTTTAAGAGATATAAATTGTACCTGTTTTGATATGAGGTAGTGTTCCTTTATATTTAGGAGTACCTTATTTAAATAAATTAAATATTATAGGCTCAGAAAAGTGGTGTCCATGGTCGTGCGGATATATTCATTATTTGTGATCATATGCGGTCATGCTATATTGAACTTCTAGGTGAATAGCCTTTGCTACATCATAAAACACTAGTAGGTACCTATTTATCGTATTATTAATAAATTATCATTATTTATTTATTTCTAATTAATTAACATCATAATCATAATTTAATTCAACGAGTAAAATATGACGCATAAATTAAATCGTCATAATAATTATTTTTGTGCTTTCAAAAAAACACTATTGCATCAAAATCTGTAATACAAGAGCAGTTAATTGCAATCTTATTTATTTATAGCCTAAATTATAACAAATTTATCAAAAAATTTTTATTAAATTATTCCGATTGCATAAGATTATGAAATTTGATATAAACTTAATCACCATGATCAAGTTAATTATCGCAAACAAACAAGGTAGGTTCCCTAACTGTTCTGACGATTGAAAGGCACGTTTTCGAAAGGATTATTCCCGTAGAGGCTCTACGGCGTAGCCTCGTAGAGGTTCCAGAAATCTTTTACTCTGATTACCGCAAAAATAATTTTGTGCTAAATTTGCAATAATTTTGAATCTTTTAAAAGTATCTTCTTTATGTACGAGACTAATATCTAACCTCGAAATCTTTTGAAAATGTCTAAAGAGGTAGTGAAACATATACTCATACACACTATGTATGTGTGTATGTATATGTGATTTAGCACAATGTGTATTAACTTTGCATATTAGTCTTGTAAATAGACGTACCTACTGAAAAATATATTAAGTAAAATGTTTGTAAACAAGTATAAAGAAGCTAGGTACAGAAAGCTCGTAAACCCATGACCTAACGACCTAAGATTCTTCCTACCTATAATTATTTAATTATCACTCTCCAGTAAGTTGAAACAAATAAATAAATATGGATAAATAAATAAGATAAAAGCTCATAAAGTAGAGAGAGAAGGTACGTTTGTCTGGCACAATAAAGATTATGGTTATTTACACACGAGTCGGTACAGAGAGTCTACAAAATGTGCATTATAAATTGTAATGGTAGTGTGGTATTTATGTCTGTTTGTTTTTTACTACATTATGATAAGCGTAATGACGCCTAAATGCAGCGTAAACGGGTAGGGATTTTTTTATAAGAATGATTTGTTGGAACAAGCAAATAGCCTACCAAATGCTAAGCGACTTTGCCTATTACAAATATTACAATGGAAACCTCAGATCACGTCCACGTGGTACTCCGAGGACGTCCCCTGTGCGGTATTGCGCTACGTCCATTGGCACCCATACCCGTCAAAAATTAACACAGCAATGTAAGCATCACTGGCAGTCTTCGATCAACTATACCCTGGCAGTAGAAAAAATTTACTTACGAAGGTGAATCCAACTCCAAGGCCGACGACATACCCCCAGCCGCCATCGGGGGGTATCATCCCCTTCTTGTTGTTTTTGGACCCATTGCTGTCGATATGCGCGAAAGCCTCATCCATTTTCAATTTCAAAATCTAACTACAACTATAAACTTTTTGTGCTGTACTTTGTGATTTTTTCTGTAATCTTATTATTTCTTATTTATGTACCTACTCATTTAGTATTAGTAGATAAGTACAACCGATTTGGTAAAAAAATCTTAAAAATTCTATACTATTTTTATTTGCTAAAATTATTTAATTTAATATTTTAGATGTCTATCGGTTCGATACACCATGATTGGAATTCACGAAGCGACAACACAGTATGAAATACTTAGGCACAGTATGAAGATCATTTTACGATAGGTATCTAGACGCACGTCTGACGAGCCGGTTGGTCTAGAATCAACTGCCTTTGTTTAACCATTAACGTTTAACGTAGACCTTAATGAACGGGCTAGATCTCTGAATTAAAAGTACTTAGATACTTCAAGCAAATGGTGAAAGAAAACACCATGCGGAAAACTGTAACATGTCAGCGAAAAGTCTCAGAAAACAGTTACTTTTCAGACAGTTTGCATGCAGTGCGCTCGTTGCTATCAAGGTCGAACTTGTTCATTGCCTTAGAGGCTTAGAGAAAGGCGATAAAGATAGATAACATACTCTACTTTTCTCTAGGCCTAAAATATCGTTAATTTTATGCTGCAAGATTTCTCAAATTCCAATAGAGATTTTTTGTTTATTTTAACCATGCCTAGCTCGAAAGCTACGGATTTAATTCTTTTTTTCTGGAAATAAGTGATAATAGTGACATATTAAGTGTACAGAGTAGAACTTAATATTCGTTTTTAATTTAGTTATTACCCACTTTTATTTTTAGTTTTAAGTTATGCTTTGTTTTATGTAGGTATGTTGTTTGCCTCTTATTATTGTACTTATTGTGGTGGTTCGAATAAACGTATATCTATCTATCTAAGTGACACACCTTTCCCTCTCGCCCTCCCAGCCCTCATCATGCAGGCTTACACCTATTAGACATTCTTTACCCAGATTTTCAAACCACCTTTACCGCGTCAATAAAGCGCCCTATGGTATTATTAAGTTACACAAAAATTGGAGTAGACAATGGCCGTGGAGCGCTCGAGCGTAAATGATCGGGAAACCATTCAAAATGAGTTAATCCGGCTAAAGTATCCAACTTGACTGTCAACGAAGATAGCTAGGTATACTCCTTCCTACTAAGAATACATTCTTCTGATATCGTCACGGAAGAACTGCATGTTTTCTTTCTTTTGTAAGTAAATACTTAGAAATGTGTTTTCGAGGACAACTTTTTTATGATTTTCAGAAATACACATGAAAAAAAAATGAAAAAATCTTTAATTCCAGCAAAACATACATACAGTAGGTAGGCAAGGGTATGAAAGGTACAGAGGTACAAACCCAGCAGGTAGGTACAGTGAGAAACAACAGACAGATAAATTACCTAAACATAAGGGGTACCTACTAATGAGCGCATACCATACATACCATCAGGGGGGTGATTCTGGGTATGGCAGAGATTTTACTCTAATAGGGACGACGTCAAATCTCGGTCGAAAACTGGTTTCACCTACTAGTGACAGGAGTTTTCAATTTGACGTCATCCCTATTAGTGAGAATAAAGCCCCAGATGTGCTGGCAGCCAAAACGCTTAGATATCCTTCATAATTAAAAAAAAACAGTTCGATACCTACCTGTTTTCACTCTACATTACTACTACCGAAAAAAAAGCAGATATCATCAATAGGCGTGTGTTTATTTTACACCTGTTGCGAATGCTGTGCATGCCTGTAATTGGCACACATTCTATAATATAATTAATTGTTTATAAGTTATTTTCGAAGTGTATTGTGTGTCCTGTTGGCGATGCCTATTAAATAAATAAATACACCCAATATCATCATCATCATAGGCAGCTGTGTTAACCCACTGCTGGGCATAAGCCTCCTCCCTCAAACGCCACTCGTGTCTATTCTGGGCCTTTTGCAACCAGGTCTTCCCCTGTACGGCAACAATATCATCCATCCATCTGGCTGTTGGTCTGCCAAGGCCACTTTTGTGTCCCTTAGGCCAATATAGTCAGCGTCAAGATAGAGGAATCCCTTCTCGGATTACCTCACCCTATTACCTCTCTCCCGTCTTACTTGATTCTCTACTTGTGGAGTACTTAGTATTTTATGAATGAATGGGTAGGCAAATAAAAGAGATTTTCGGTAACCACCTCTTTATATTCCGATATCAATCTTTCTTTATCATTTTATAAAATGCATGTTTAGGTATATAATTTGGATTAAGTACACAACTATACTAAAATAACCGTTCAAATAAATCATATCACATTACGACGATCATAACATCCAATCACAAAAACATTATTACTTTAACTGGTTTGTTAACAGGCACTTATGAGCACTTACACGCAATGCGTTTTTTGAGCATATCTAATAGCTGAACATTTTTTATGCTGACGAATGACATGTCATCTTTTTCCTTACACACGTCAACCGGAGCAGGGTAATCGGGAACAAACCTGATAGAGTCTGTGCAAAAAGAGAACCGTCGTGGAATTGAGGGCGTGCGTCTGCCAATACTACTTTTGTTGCGTTGACACTGTTCTGCAATATTGTTATTACAAAAACAAGATCAACAATTAATTTATGGAGTCGAAGTTGACACTTGACAGTTGCGATGACAGCTGGATTGGGCTTACCTATATCTTAAATCTTAATGTTAGTTCACCGTAACGCCACGACGTTTCTCTTTTTGCACAGACTCTTAGTCGCCGCGTTACGTAAACCTAACGTATTCGAATCATATTGCGCGTCAACGCCAGCTAGACTGCCTAGCGTTTTAGCGTCACCGCGCAGTGTATCTCAGATACGCTACCGTAACGATACGTTTATGATTGTCACATTTATTCGTGATCAATGCACAGTTCAGAATTTAGATTCGAACAGTCTTTTTAAAATTGCAAGCTTTTAATAAAGGTCATATCAGACGAGGCAGAGAACTGTTCTACCTATTCTCCGTCAAGTCTGTAGTGACCATTAGCGATAAATAAGTCATTAGAGAATAGATACGTACATCATCAACAGTTTAACATAATGTCATTGCGCAATATTAGTGCAAGATACACTTAAGACTACCGCTAACTAGACCATAGATTACCACATCGCGAGTCAAAATAAAGTCAAGTTGGTGAGTTTGATTTTTTTTCCAATATAGTTACAATTCCCATAGTGCGAGTAATTTACGTAGGATGTGAGAATAAGGACCTTTTTGTATCATTAGTCCTAGTGCATTCTTTAGAACGTATGCGATCTTCTACTCGGTGCTTATACCTACTTAGGTATGCTGGAAGAAAACTCTTGTTAGGGTTAAGCTCGCATTTCTACATGTCATCTATTTCTGTCTTCTGTTTATGTCCTGTTTTATGTGCAATAATGAATTAAGAATTGCTTCGATAGACTAATAAAAAAACTATGATATCTTGTCGCGATAATATATCAGTTATTATTCTAGGTGTTATGGTACCAGTTTTTCTAATGACTCTTGCAGATTCTAATCTGCAATATATGCACGAGAGGACTTGTTGCTTTATCAACAAGTTCTCTCGTGCATACCCCTTCAATTTTAGAACGAAACTAATAATTTATCAGTCATGAATAATAAGCCTGTTTGGTTGAAACTTTATATTACATACACGGATATGCACAGAAAATTATTTCATATCTTATCTGTTTGTCAAAGGCCTCTCCAAAAGTTATGGAAAATCTATTGTCTGATATAATGGCAACACTATATAAATTGGACATTAATTGTTCGGTTTATTTAATACACAGTCATTAAATTTAAATTAAGCACGTTTTGTAACGATTTTCTTGTCTACCGACCTAAATTGGCGGTCGACTTTTACCCATAGAATTCTTAGTTATCTCGAATACTCCTCGCCTCGGCAAGAACTCGAAAACGCGTTTTACTAGTAATTTTGACAAATAAACCTACTGAAAGCACGATTTTGAGCACGAGTCGAGACGAGGATTATTCGAGGTAAAGACTTAACAGATGATTGAAAATATGAATAGAATCGGTCTAATTTCTAGCTACATCGAAGAGTAATTAAATAATAATTAATTAATTGATCAGACCTTGAGCAATCATGATTTAAGATAAGATAAAGATAAATTTATTGAGTAATTTATTATACATTTATTTTTATTTTGTTTAGGCGTTGTGTGAAATTTTCATGAATATTTATTTATTTTCTACTTATATTGAGTTACCACCCTATTCGAACGTTAAGTTTATTCATTTAGATTAAACTGGTATTATATTTATAAAAAGAGTGATAATCATAAAATGGCAGAGGCCAAATCAAACGCAATCAACAAAGTCTTGAATTACTAATGATTTGAAGATAGATCTGTGAATCGGCTCTCGATTTAATGACTTCATACCTCGGCCATAAATTCGTTTTACCCACTAACGTCATTTCGACGTCATCTCTCTATTAGAGTAAAATCTCTGCCGAACTGAGCGTAAGGCGTATCCCTGGTAGGAATCAAATGTTGTTATTATTGTTATATTTTACTAGCAGTTACCCGCGACTTCGTACGCGTCTACAGTTTCCGTGTACATTATATTATCTGTGCGTGTACCGAGCGAATACTTTGTGAAACTTGACATTACATCTTATTACACCGAACTCGTACCTACTGGAATGTCAAACGCTAGTTGTTAGACCAAAGAGGTAGTACTACGCCCTGTCAAACTGACGTGACATGACATGACAATGAAATCCTCTTGCCAATTGGCGCTGCTAATCCTTTTCGTTCATTTTATCCTGTAGATCCTGTTAATTATTCGGGATAAAAGTAGCGTATGTTTTAATCCAGGTTACGAACTATATATATGCCAAGTTTCATCCAGTTTTGACGTGATTGATACACAAACATCCAAACATCTAAACTTTCGCATTTATAATATTAGTATAGGATTAATTCTAAATAACAAGGATTTGTTCATTTGATAATTTGACCGTGACGCTCCGGAAATATTTTAACTGCATACGACAATTATTTTCGGAAACACGTGCACAAGGGGAAACTTTTCTTCATGTCTTACAAAATACTGTACTGCCCGCAAAAAAATATGAAATGTAGAAGGAATACAATGCAGCGTTCAAAAAGGACACTAACAAAATTAACAGTATGCAAAAGTAAATAAATAAATAAATATTCATATAAGTACTTTACACACAACGCCCTCTAGTCCCAA